>OV815285.1:46939298-51739298 GCA_929108145.2 Limnephilus rhombicus
ATGTTGGTTGGAGTTGGTTTTCAAATATAAAAAAAACATTAAGGACCAGTTGTTTCACAGAATTTGAACTATCCATTAAATTTCAAAAGTTAATTGGCCAGTTATTTCACAGAATTTAACTATTCATCAAATTTCAAAATTTAATTTTAAAGCTCTGTGAAAGTGAAATCCAAGTTATGTTATATCATCATGGATCAGTTATTCCACATAACTGAAATGAAAACAGAACTTGAAAGAGAACTTTGAAATTTCATGAATTGTTTAAATTCTGTAAAACAACCCATCCTAAAACACGAAAGCTGGGTCTGTTCGGAAATAAATTCATAATTAAAATTCAGAAGCAACGGTGCACGAGCGTGAAACTCGACGTTCATGAGCGAAACACCCGTTGATGTTGGCTTTATGAAAATGGGTCATTTTTTCAACTCATTTATGTGTAAGTCGGTTCTTTTGTGGAACGAGCTACCGATATCTGTTTTTCCTCCTTCATATAATCCAGGCCTTTTCAAGACCTGAGTTCATAAATCCCCTCTTGCAGCCCCCACTTAACCCGCCTCACAATGCTGCCGAATCGGGCAGCGACAGTTCCCCTGCCTCTACACTCTACTGATAAGGACGCTCTTGTGAGGTGTCACATAATTGTATTTGATTTTTACGTTTACCTACATAATATTATTGTGTATATTTACAAAATAAATCAATTTGTTTTTCAGAAAATATTGACACTTCACATCAATGTTTACTTTTAAAAATTTTCCTACAAAGAAAGTTCCACTATATAAATTAGACAAAGACGAAACACCTTTGTGGTTTTAGAATTCCAAGAACGGATTGTTTTAGTGTGTTCTGGATTGTTATGACTCCCTGGTTTAGTTTGGCAATGGAAAAGAAACATTAAATCCCAAGAAAGCGCAGACCAGACATGTGCATCATTTACTTAGTCATGATTGCACAATGTTTAGAAATACAAATAAAGAAACCTGCCCACACTTTTCACTTTCCACAGATTTCTTGCCGATATTATAAATGCGAAAAAAACCAATGAGTAGGTACCTACCTAAATTATAAAAATACTAGATTTAGATCTTCAGTCAAATAATGACCAATTGAACAATCTAGTCTTGGAAACTGGCAAATTTTATCATGTATATAAGGTTAGATATTAAAATTGATTTGTTAATTATTAGATAATATTTTACCTGTTCCAAGCTGAGGTGCGTTGGTGCAGAGGAAGACAGTCTTGCAGCAGCCAGCGAGCGATGCTGCGGGGGCAATTGGGTGGGGGGCAGATTAGGGCTGCTCAGCAGCTCCTGCAGCCCAAGGCAGGGGCTCCCATGCTGACTGCTGTGCACACTGCTGCTGTGTCCACTAGCAGGAGAGACGGCCCCCGTGTGTCCCCTGCCATACCCCTCAAGGGGGCTACACGTGTCAGTGTCCCTGTAGCTCCCTTGGTAGTTGTAGCTTATTGGAGAAGGCTGGGGAGTTACGGGAGCATGAACTTCCAATGCAGGGGTAGAACCTTTTAAAGCCTGCAGCATAGAACCACCTATGTGCAAGTAATAGCTGTTCTCTTCCGGCAGCAAGAGATCGTCGAAATTTAAGTCTTCTAATAATGTGTTGTCATTCGCGTTCAATTCGGCTAAAGTCGGACCCTGTATCAGGTCCGCCTTGTCCACTTGGAATATATCGTCATCGTCCATCTTGAACGATTCACATTTAGAATTTGAATCCATGTCTATGTTGAACTTGTTGTATATCGAGGGGTGAGAAATTGTCTGGTAAATAGAAGACATTCCTTCCTGACCACAAAGCTCGAACTCCAGGTTGAAGTCCCGCAGATCCGATAGTTCTGTGGGCCTTCTCGCTGGAATAGGCACCGAAACACTATACGTATTACTCCCGTCCAACATTATTTGTTCTTGTTTCACTTCAGTATCTAAGAAATAGTCACTTCCATATGTAGGGTCTGCCATTTTTTATTAAAATACAAACCAGACAATCATAACAATAACAAAGTAACAAAACAACAATGACCTTGAACGGTATTTTTCTCACTGCGGGATATTATCACATTTTTCGGACGCGGACACGCTTTTCCAACACTTTAACGCAGAACACGATCATTCGGTTAATTATCGAGCGCTTAGTTTACCTCGCGACGAATGTAAATACACCCACGTGAAGTAATAACAACACAATGTTACACCAGACCAAAACATAAACAATGGCGACTATATCCCATGTGATTATTATTGTGGTGCACACTTCTGTTCGCTCAATTACGAGATCTATCGATCGTCACTACACGTTCCGCTGTGACGTAAACACTTCAATGTGTGTTGACTGTATAGAATAACAAATGATATGTCTAATCCTCCATATAGTCCATATTCGCAAAGTGTAAACACGAGACAAAAACAATCAGTATGGCGAAAATCGCGCGATCGTGACTTTCAATATTAAAATTGTCAATATATAAACGCTGGCAGTATTTAGCGCACTGAGTTTCATAATAGATTGAAAAAGGTTTATCGGAAAATCGATGGGTTACATGCCAATGACTAATTTTCACGATTCTGGAGAAAAATCTTGACGCGAAACCACAGAACGCGAACTAACGAATCTGCCAGAAGTAAACACTGTGGATGTGGTAAATATACATACAATATACGTCATGCCAAAGGTCACATGAACGAGTTTAGTAAATACTATGAAAGAAAGCGTCGGAACATATTGCGCAATAATAAAACAGTCAGAAAGTAGCGATTCTAGCGACGTGGTGTAGAACTACAATAAATTACTAGGTATAAGAAATTACAACGATGCCTACCCACGCGGAAATGAAAAAAGGAGAGAATCAATAATAGATATTATTAGCTTACCATGATTTTTGATTTTTCATTCAAGAGAATTAGTTTGGATGCTTATATTTATATCTATATGGTTACTAAATAAAATAAGATTACGTAATAAAAAAGATAAAAGAACAAAAAATAGGATAGAAATAACAACCATTAAAAAAAAAATGCAGTTTGTTAGTTCTCATTTCTACCGCCAGAAAATACGTCGACTCCACAAATGCACGAAACGAAAGGAAGCTTCTCGGAATAATTCCTTAGTAGTTAGTGTAGCATATCGACCACATTTCCGCCAATAGAAACTCGTCTGTAGTCTATACACTAGAAATAGGCATTATAAATCAACCAATCAAGGTGAGGGGCCCGACATTTTCGCAAAATGGCATTGTATTGTTATTATGGCAGCACTGAAATGAAAGAACCGTTTCACAGAACTCAAGAAAGTAGTAAATAAAAACAATGTTGAATATCTAATCACCTTTTTCGTTATTTGTTTTTGGGGTGTTATGCCGTGTTGCGCTACCTCCTTCTTTAGCCAACGTTTCGGACATCGTTGCAGTGTCCATCATCAGGACAGATCCGGCAGATCCGGTAGATCTAATAACCTATCTAATACCTAGACTACCAAAGACATTGATGTTCCACGATTTTAGAGGTAAATTTGGCAATTATTCGTGAGTTTTAGTAATTTTTACTAAAATAATCTTACCCAATCCATTAAGAAAATATATTATTTTGAAATAAAAAAAAAAAAAATTGAACATCGTAAAAGCTTTCTTGGTCGTTTTTTTTTTGATTGCATCGTCTTTTTGTATTTACAAAACCCATAATATTAAGTACAATGCGATGTGTACCTAAAAATCATTATGTTTTTTGGAAAAAAGTAGGAACGATATAGCTATTGACATCTGTGAACTTTTCTCGAAAACTCTATCAAACTAACTTTAGTTTAGTAGTCTACTTCATTGTCGGTCGTCATATCTTCACGCTTGGATTCACAGATGGCAGACGTAGTATCAATTATTTTTGATGGAAATTTTCGCGAGAAATAAGTTTTCAAGGTTTATAATATAATAATTATTTCAGCTAATTAGATGGGCACTAATAACGTAATAACATTAATTAATTATGAGGTATTCATTAGAATCTGACTTGACAAAGTTCATGGCTGTATTCTCATAACTGAGATCGGTGGGGTCTCAGAAATAATATCAGTGTCGGACAGTGGCGTAGCTAGCATGGGTGGCACCCGGGGCGGATGTAACCCCCCGGGGCGTGGTGTCACCCCCCCGTCATAGTTGACTTTTCGCCCCCCCCCCCCTCGCTATGCCACTGGTGACGGATTCACAAAAACGAACAAAACGGAACAAACTATGTTTCAAATTCTCCAAAACAGGGCAATGAGAATAATACTTCGGCGAAATAGATTTTCAAAAGTAAACATAATGTTAAAGGAACTAAATTGGCTAACCGTGAAACAGATGCTGACCTTGAATACGATGATATTTATTAATAAAATAATAAACAACATTTTACCAAAATACTTCTCAAAATAAATTATATTTAACAAGGACATTCACAGACATAAAACAAGGGCGTGCAAGGAAATCAGGCTTCAAAAAAAGAATGAAAAAAAATAAATAAATAAATAAAAGAATAAATCAAAAGGCGAATACGCAGAACAGTTTATTGTACAAAGGAATGAAGTTATCTAACACGCTACCAGAAACATAGTCCACACCAGTGGCGGCTCGTGACTTTTGGGTGTGCTAGGGTGCTAATATTAAAAAAAATGGCATCATGGATGTTGTCGTACGCTATTTTTTTTTTTTCAAAAATCGATGTTTTGTATGGAGATTTTTCAGGAAATCGGTGCGGCACACCGCCAAACTGAAACTTCCTGAAATTTTTCATACAAAAAACTGATTTTCAAAAAAAAAAATTTTTTTTTTCGGCTACAACAACATCAATAATGCCATTTTTTTAATATCAGCACTCTGGCACACCCAAAAGTCACGAGCCGCCACTGGTCCACACCAATTGGAAAGTTCAAGACGTATTGTAGGAGCTACATAAAACTACATAAAATTTAGTTTGCAATATGAAATATTATAATTAATTAGAAATTTTGTAAACTTAAATGTACAAATTACAAAAATAAAAATTCATAAATAAAAAAAAATGCCCTCCTATGTACCACTGTGTAATCTCAGGTATCACTTGAATGCATAAATATACCAAACCACCCGCTGTAAAAGCCATTTTACGGCGTTTAAATAAATATATAAATACGATCTTTATTACCTCACGGTCGATTCACCTTAGGAATTGGCGCCAGGTTGTTTTGCACATTTTTGAACGAACGGAAGATCCGGCGCTGATTAATATGTGAGTTCATTATTTTTAATGTAAATATCTACTACACAGGTAGTTGTTATATGTTTAACACCTTCTAATTTAAAAATTATAAATTCAATAAAAGACAAAAACATAAAACGTAGGCTTACAGATGTTCTTATCGATAGAATCCTACTAATATTATAAAGGCGAAAGTTTGTATGGATTTACGGATGTATGGATTTATATGTGTTTGTTACTGAATGGATTTTAATGAAACTTTACAATTATATAGCTCACACATCAGAATAACACATAGGCTATCTCAGAGCTATGGCATTATAAAATATGTAAAAAAAAATTTGCAATAGGTGGCACGATTAATAAGGTATCTATAATTCTTTATTTGATTCAAATTATTAGGGGAGTACTTCAAATAAATGCTAAAGGGCGAGGGGGAGGATGGAGGGGGGGGGTTATAGGGAGGAGGGAGGGGTTAGATGGGGAAGGGGGGGGGGAGGAGGGAGGGGTTAGATGGGGAAGGGGGGGGGGAGGGGTGGGAGAGGGGATAGTGATTGGTGGGGGGAGGAGGGGGAGGGGGGGGGGGGAACGGTCTGTCGGGGGGGGGGGGGGGGCACCCATGCTAGCTACCTAGCTACGCCACTGTTTTAAATAATTATTTGTTAAGTGATTAATTATCAATTTTTATACATTATTTTTAATTTTAAAGTGGAGATTGAACAAAAACTAAAATGGTCGTTTGGACAATAAAGAACTAAGGCGACGAAATCGATTTCCGTCTCCAATGCACAGACGCAATATAGGCATGCTGTGTCGCCTGTGTCGGTTTGATCCGTATTTTAATGGAGCCTGATCTAAGAAGCTCGCAGCATTGATTCCCGGTGCACGCGCGTGAATCTCGACGGACACAAGCGAAACGCTCGTTCATAGTTGTTGATGTTGGCTTCATGAGAACGGGTCGTTTCTTCGACTCGTTTTTGTGTAAAACAGCTCGTACTATATTACCGACCGGTATCTATATTTCCCCCTCCACATAAATCTCAATACAGTAAAAAATAGTACATTTTAGTTATAGTTACGCTATTTTCTCGTTATTTTTGGGCGTTTTGCTTACTTAAAGTCTCACAATCCGCAAAATAATAACACAAAGGCATCTATAGGTACAAAGGCTACCGTAAAAGCAATTCTAAAAGTACTTTTATTTACCTATTGGCCGTAAGTACCTACCTACTTGGGTGGAGAACGAGTAGCTACACCTCCCCATCTAAATTTACCTTTGGGTTTAATGTTTTAAACGCGGGTACTTGCTTCTTGTAACATATTCTCGTGGTTTCTGTTCGGCCCCTAATTAGTTCTTCTAGCAACTAAGCTTATATTTAAGTACATTTACATTTTGAATAAACCCGGCATTCAATCGCGGGATAAACTCACACAACATTGCCGTGTCGGACCGGGGAACGGTGCCAACATGATTAAATGTATATCCCGGCGGGATATAAATAGATAAATAATAGTTTACCCTCGGAAAATGAGGTACCTACCAACACGATCAAGCCCGTATTATTATTTATCTTGGAATAGCCCAAAAATGGCGAAACTCAAACCAAGCAGTGTTGCCAATATGGACTTAAAAATTTGAGTAACATTTATGGCTATTCGAACGTTCGGAAAAATCCAAACCTTTTACTTGAAGTTCCTACGTAGGTATTGCATGCGCCAATTGTATTTATTTTAAAATTAATATTTCTAATACGAAGATAACATAGTTTCGCGAGGTAAACTTCATCAATGACGCAAACTTCATCAACATCTAAGTGGAAAATGCTAATTGTTTTTTTTTCATTTTGACCCAGTGGAGTTGGTCAAGGTTCATAGAAAATGCGTTTATCAAGGTTAGCTCAGCAAGGGGGTATAGCGGTATTGGCGAAAAATTCGTGACGTAGCTTGAAGTCCAGTGGCCTGCAATACAAGTGTCAGAGTTTTACTTCAAGCTACGTCATGCGTTCGAAATTACGAAAACGGCCCGAGTTTTTTTCGAAAAAGGCCCGAAAAAGGCGGACGTTCTACTTTGATATTTTAAAAACTGAATACATTAATCCTGAACGAACTCCCTGAAGTTTTACGGTATGAGCGTTGTAGGTTTAAAATTTGTATAGAGTTAAATGTATGTACATAATAATATTATATGGGTTGTGGTTTAAGCTAGACTGGCATTACAGCGACCGAGAAAGAACCCCAAATTGGGTAGGTCTTGGCTTACATGTGCTTAGAAAAAGGGTTAATCCTGCATACGTTAAACCTAGACCCAGTGTTATTTTAAAACAACATCACTCTCGTGAATTTATCCCTCCTTAATTTGTAATACCAAGTCCAATTTGTACAGTTCGATTGCTGAAAGCATCGTGTATAAATAATTGACTGAGCTTAGCGAAGCCCTGTTTTAACTCAACCGTTTTGCATTTCTTCTGACTGTGAATTTGTTTGTACGTTCCGTTTCCGTTTCAAGATGGTAGTCGTTATAAGGATTCTTTTTTCAAATGTGAAATCGTCTTGTTTATTTGGACATTCATTAAAAAATATAATGATACCTACCTACTTGCCTTAGGAAAGTTTGAACAATAATTGTCATTGAGATGGTGACATTTCTCTGGACAAATTGTATGACTCCTAATTTGATAAAAATTATTAAATAAATAAATTTACTTTTATTTTTATTTTACATCAGCTCCACACAGGATGCCCTGATGAAAATAATTCCCCCCAGGGCCTACGCCATTTTTGGGTATGCTGTGTGGAGGGTCTTTTTAGGAAAGGAAGGACAAGAAGTTCTGAGAAGGAAAAAGGAATTAGGGGTGGGTAGGAATCTGGGGGTCAGCGTGTCCGGAGAGACGGACGTATAAACCCATCCCTCCTACTGCGGTGCACGACGATGTTCTGAGAGAGTACGGCTGGAGAAGTCAAAGAGTCATCAACCATTCTCTCCCGATCCAGCCTGGCATGCAGCTGGTGGGCAGACGCATCCGCCGCCATACTCGGACAAAACCTTGCCCCATGAACCCGGGCACCCTGCTAAGTCACCAAACGCAGCGAACCACTTGGGGTGACCTATGGCAGAAGTGTTAGTTATTTAGTAAATGGTTCCCGGGGCGCCGGTACCCATATCCGACTCCCTAATTGATTTTTTTAATGTTATTTATCAAAGTTTTTCATATATATATATATGCATTTATTTCATATCCTAAAATAATTTTTATATTTAATTTTATGTAACTGTTTTTTTTTTTACCTTTAAGTAATTAATCACCACTCTTTATAATGTTTTTTGTCCACAGTTCTTATTTGTCTATATATACTTGTTTGTCTTTTGTCATTTTTGTTCATTTTAATCTTATCCCAATGGAGAAATCATTTGGTTTTGAAACATGTAGATAATTTGAATTAAAAAAGTGGTTTTTTGAAGTAAAACTTCTTTACGCACGCTTGACTTGGGGAGTAAGCTGGTGATGCTTGACGAGAGCGTTACAAAAAGCGAGGCGAACCATAGTCGAGCGGGAGATATAAGTTTGTGAAGATAGAAAGAGAGAGAGTTCCGTTTCGTGTATTACTGTAGGGGCAAGAGAGAGAGGTGCGAGCACACATTTTCTTTCTCTTTCTCTCATAGCCAGTTACGTTTCACATATCTAAGACACAGTGCAGGCCTACTGTCTGTATCACACTGTAGGAGCAAGAGAGAGCAGTGCGCGCACATTTTCTTTCTCTCTTCCTATCATATAGATGGAGCTAAAGAAGGTGTATTTCAGTCGTGTGGTCTAAAGTACACCCTTTTTTTTACAAATTGATTTCTTTTCTTTTAATTAAAATGACGCCACAAAGTGAATTTGCGAATATTGAAGAAGTAACGAAATAATAATATATATATAAAATATACGGTTTACGATTAAGTAGATAGGTATTTAAATAGGTACCTCTTACAAATCGAATAATTTCAAATGAAATTTCGGTTTTGATTTATTGAAAGTGTTTTGATAAAAAAAATTAGAAACATTCTTTTTTGGATGTCAACAGCTGTTAACAGAATTACTAGTTATTAATAGGTCTGCTTAATAAATAAATTATCCACTTACAGGAAAGTTGCAGAAAACAAAGTACACAGGTTATTTATTACACGGGTATTAAATAATAAAAAAAATAAAATAACTATGTTCGGCATTTACATAAACTTGGCTGTACAGTCAGCGGCGTAGTTCCTATTGATATTGGGGTTACCAGTGCAAAAAAATTACACCAATTAGTTCCTTTTTTAGCCGCCAACACGAGAAACAAAGGCTACCGTCTAACTGTGCCAGTGTCATTTCATTCCTCTTTACAAAATTAATAATTTTACATAGATAATAGTTTTAAAATAGTATTGTAAATTAGTGTAATATAGTTTTAACTTGTATATTTGTGTTCTCAGTAAGTATTTGTGTTATGTAATTGGTTCTTTGGAGCAGTTAAGGTAAGATTTTTTTTTATTTGTGTCCTTTAGATTTACCTATTCGAAAATGGATCAAGAAAAACCACCTGATCCCCCAGATGATGGTTTGCTATCTGAATCCTCGGGTGTTACGAAAAAATGATCGCGGTTAATATTCCGGAGGCTTCGGACTTCGTAACGATTACGTCAAAAAAAAGAAAAATTGCTAAACCAGCAGATAATAGAAATGCAACAGATTTTGAACAGATACATCGAAAAACACCCTCCACGCAAAACGACTCCCTTCAAAATAATTCTGTTTTACAGGATGTAATTCCATCCACTTCTTCCTCGATTTCAAACCTAAGTCCAGCAAGCCCTTCCACCACACCCACCCCACTGGTAAACAATACTCCTTTACAGATGTCACGTCTGTATAATAATCTTGATAGACCACCTTACATTACACACGTGACTAAAATTTCTAAGGATGAAAAACAATCAAATTTATACGATGTGGACTTTGGACATTTTATGTTTAAAAATAAAATCCACCCTGTCTGGAATGGAGTGAAGTCGGTTGGCCGGAACCGTCTTTATGTTGAATTCAAGACAGCGGCTGAGGACAATAGCTTTGTGAAATCTGATGTTGCCAAAAAAACTTGTACAACGTTTTCATACCTACATATCAGGTTACAAGGCTAGGTGTCACAAAAGGGATCCCACCGCACTGGTCGATAGAAGACATCCTGGAGAACATTACTGTTCTTCAAGGTTTCGGAAAAGTTTTAAAAGCGCGTCGTCTAAATTACAGGTTTAATACGGGAAACTCTGTAGAATGGAGACCCTCCCAATCCGTTGTCCTAACCTTTGACAGCAAAGACCTTCCACAAAATGTTACTACGTTTAACTTCTCTTTACCAGTAGAGCTCTATGTGTTCCCAACTGTGCAGTGCTACAAGTGCTGCAGATTTGGACACACAAAGAACCTCTGCAGATCAGAACCCCGTTGCTTCAAGTGCAGTTCGTCCCATGGTGGCGATTCCTGCGATAAAACAGAGGAAAATTATAAATGTTTAAACTGCTCCGGAATTCACATGTCCATCAGCAAAACTTGCCCTGAACTGTCAAGGCAGCGCAATATTAAACACACAATGGCCGAGAAGAGCATATCTTATGCGGAAGCATCAAGAATGTTTAACAAGTCCATTCCATCTTATTCTGAAGCAACTTCCAAAAATTCTAAAAAATCCACCCCTTCTCAACCTTCTTCTTCTTCATTTAGAAAAACTGTTGAAAGGGTCGTAAAACCTAGAGTTCTAACAAAAAAAAATAATGGTAATCACGAATCCCTTCTGTGGTTCCCTAATGGACAACTTCCTTCCAGTTCAAATTTCAATTCTTACCCAAAGTCATCTACTAAAGAACAAAATTATAATATAGACCTTAACTCTACACTAATCACCTCATTTTTACATATTTTACAAACTTTAAATAAAAACAACATTCAAATACCGTCCCACGTTGCTAAAAAAATTACTAATATTATCAACTCAACTAGAAATGGCTCCTCTGATGAGGATTCTTCAGTGGAATTGTCATAGTCTTAGAAATAAGACTGAAGAATTTTTAAACACATTACACTCAAACTCAATTGCAGTGGCTGCCATCTCGGAGACATGACTGGAACCGGATTCTGATTTCAGAGTCAGGGGATACCACTGTCTTCGAGACGACCGTCAAGATGGAAAGGGCGGCTCCGCTCTTTTCATTAAAAAATCATTACCCTTCTCCCCAGTAGATGTAAAACCAATTGGTTGTCCTTTTCAAGTGACGGCCGCAAAGGTTTTTGATACTACAATAATTTCTTAGTATATATCACCATCTAATAAACCTTTAAAATTAATCCTGAAAGCAATGTTTTCTAAGGTCACTACCCCTTCTCTTGTTCTGGGAGATTTCAATGCCCATCACGGATTATGGGGAGCTCACAATTATGACAGAATGGGCAGAGATATTGTTGATCTACTAGACGAACTAGACTTTTGTATCATCAATGATGGTTCTCCTACCCGTCTTCAGGTGCCTGGTCAGCGACCCAGCATGGTTGATCTTACTATTTGCAATTCCAGCAATTCCTGTTACGGAAGGTTTTGGATGACCCTCATGGGAGTGATCATTACCCCATCCTCATTGAATCCTCAAATATTTACCATTCCAACAAAAATATCAAGTGCAGTAGTCGAAAACCAAGGTTCCTAACTGCCAGGGCTAACTGGAATGACTATTCAAATCATAAAAAGTTCTCTGTGCAAAGTCTGCCCTCTCCTACTACAGAAAATGTTGCGGAATGTTACGATTTATTGGTGTCAGCAGTCATTACGGCCGCAGAAAAATTTATCCTCATTAAAACGACACGTAACAAAGGGAAACCTCCCCCAGCTCCTTGGTGGGATATTGAATGCTCAGACGCAGTAGATATGAGGAAAAAAATTGCGAAAATTTATTCAACAAATATGAATTTGGAGAACTTCCTTCAGTATAAACAGATTGAAGCTAAGACCAAACGTCTTCTAAAAAACAAAAAAACGTCAAGGCTGGAAAAACTTTTGCTCATCATTATCTCCCGAAGTTCCTCTTTCAGTTGTTTGGAATTCAATTCGCAGGTTTAAGGGTTCTCACGTCCCAACGGTGACTCGACCGCTCACTTCAGAGTGGGTGAAGGAATTTGCCGATAAAATAGTTCCTCAAACTGCAAGTAATTTTAATGAAACAGAATTCACATACTCATTTAATACACGGGGTTGGATGGACACCCACTTCAATTTAACGGAACTTAGGGAGGTCTTAAATGATCTCACAGACTCATCCGCTGGTGTAGATGGAATTCCTTATAGCTTTATTAAAAACTGCGACGTTACCACACTAAACTATTTTCTGTCAATTATAAATCTGATCTTTGACTCCGGCAAAATTCCATCATCCTGGAAAACTCAAATAATTGTTCCCATTCAGAAATCCCAGAAAGACCCTAACTCTGGACTTTCTTACAGACCTATAGCTCTGTCAACTTCCTTAGTTAAAATAGCTGAACATATGATTAAAAGACGTCTAGACTGGTATGTAGAAAATGAGAAAATTCTTCCAAACTCTCAGTTTGGCTTTCGAAAAAGAAAAAGTACGATCGAAAGTGTGTCCATCCTGACTTCTGATATCCAGTTGGCCCTGGCCGATAATGAATTCCTTGTCGATGGTTGCCTTGATGTATGCGGAGCTTTTGACAATGTTTTATTAGATGTTTTATTTAATAAATTATTAAAAATTGGCATCCCTCGTAAGCTTTCCAGTTTTATAATTAACCTCCTTCTTACCAGGAAAATTCAAATCCAGGTGCTGGATTCTCCACCACTGGAAAGAATAGTAAACAAGGGTTTGCCTCAGGGCTCCGTCCTTAGTCCTATCCTTTTTAATATATGTACCTTTGACCTGCATCGCAGTATGCATCCATCTTGTAAAATACTTCAGTATGTGGATGATCTTTTTATATATATTTCAGGACGAATTATTTCTATTCTGAAGGAATTGATTAACATTTGCATGAAAAACCTTGACACCTGGTTAACAAATCACGGCTTAGAAATTTCTCCTTCCAAAAGCAATGTTATCGTCTTTTCCAGAAAACGTGTTACTCCACGTGTAACAGTCCAAATAAATAATTAAATTCTCCCTATGCAGGTACAGATAAGATTTCTTGGGGTAATTTTAGACTCCAAGTTAACATGGAACCCGTATGTTAATTTAATCATTAACAAATGTCAAGCTGGCCTCAACGCTTTAGGTGCCGTTTCACGGGTCTGGTGGGGAAGTCACTCATTCACACAAAAACTTTTTTATAACGCATATGTTAGGAGTCATTTGGATTACGCGTCATTCTTCATCGAACCCACTTCTAAAAAGAACCTCGCGAGGTTGGGCCGTATCCAATTTCAAAGTTTAAGATTGATTATCGGAGCAATGCGTTCTTTCCCAATTAACGTTTTACAAGTGGAGGCTGTGGAGGCTCCTCTTCATTGAAGACAGTTCTTGGCTGACAAGTTTTTATTTAAATGCTTAAGACTCTCTAATCACCCACTGAAAGACAAAATTACTGCACTCACTGCTCAAGTGAAATCACTTCCATATTGGAGGAACAAATAAATCCCTCTTCTTACCTCAAAGAAACAAATCAAGCCTCCATACGTACAGTGCGTATAAACCCCTCTTAAATCCATCAGACAGATTTCTTTTATATGCCAACTCCTTTCGTATTCATTTGTGTAAACCAAATATTCTTTTTTCTCTCGGCATAATTAACAATCACGAAGCTCCAAGAAAACTTATTCAAATTTTAAATTCGAAATATTCCAACTGGAAAATTATTTACACAGATGGTTCCAAGTCTCCCCTATCAAACCATGTGGGAGCGGCATTCCACTGCCCATCAGATCAAGTCGATAGAAAAATTAAACTTCCAAAAGAGGCTTCCGTTTTCACTGCTAAATGTATAGCCATTTTTGAATCCCTCAAATACATTGATGATGATCACATTGGAAACTTCTTAATTCTCTCTGATTCCCTGAGTGCACTTCAAAAATTAAACTCTTCCCCCTTCCATTACCCAGAAGACGATTTGTGTGTTGGAATTCGTACTTTAATTCATAAATTAACCGACTCTAACAAAGAAATCGTCTTGGCTTGGATACCTAGTCACTGCGGTATCCCTGGAAATGAAAAGGCCGATTCATTGGCAAAAGATGCCATTATTTCGGGGGACATTTTATATAAATTTTTAAACACCGATGACATTTTCATAAAATTGAAGGAAAACATGATTTCCACGTGGCAGAATCATTGGGAAGAATCTAGTCAATCAAAAGGATATAACTTTTTCACAATTCAGCTAACGATTCCTTCAAAACCGTGGTTTTCCAGACTTTCTTTTAACAAATTCTCGACATCCTCCATTTGCCGCATGCGGATAAGACATTGCTGCCACAATGTTCACTTGACAAAAATTCGTGTTAAGAATTCTGCGATGTGTGAATGTCGTCTTGGTGAAGAGGATCTCAATCATATTTTTTTCAGTTGCCCTTTAAATAATTCATACAAAATTTCATCCCTCACCTAATCAGTTCGGGCATATTGCCTCCCTACAACATTGCATGCCTGTTATCTTCTGTTAACAAACGCGTGTATAAAATCTTGGCTAATTTCCTGAATATTAATAGCATCAATTTGTAACTGTAAGTTAAGTTTCATGTATTTATTTATTTATTATTTTATTTTTTACGCACAATAAATTGTATCAGCATATCTTTTAATTTCCTTGTTATTTTTAATTAAAATAATTTTTTATTATAATAATTTTGTGTATTATTATTTGTATAGTATTATTATATAATGTAGATAGGTTCTTGTTATTAAAACTAAATTAGTTAATATTAACCAAAAATTACACTCACAAAATTACACTCACAAAAGCATTCACTTGACACTGCCACTTGACAAAAAGCCGCCAACACAGACCAGATTATAAATCCGTATGACATGTAGGTAGGTACCTACTTCACATTTTTAAGAGCATTTTTTAGGATCTTGTGATCTTTTTTTACAGTATTATGTTGCATCGAGCGGAACCACGTATCAGGTCTCTTCTTGGTTTTATAGGTTATTTATGTACAGAGTTCCGGAACCTTTTATTGTCCCCTAGCTTTACATATTTGGAGGATTTAAAACACCCGTTCCGTCGGGGCTTTTTCTTTGGTCTAAATTGTATTCAGATTTCAGCGCTCCGGAACTGTCCTTGTTCGTATTCCCCTGCCCAGGGCCGGCCCAGAGCCAAACGGCGCCTTGCGCCATAAATATACCAAACCACCCACCCTGGCGCTAATAAAAAAACCTCAAGGGCACTTTGTTAGGTGTTGTCATTCAGCGCCTTGGCTCCTTGGTACCTTGACAAGTCAGCGCCCATAGCGGAGTGCTCCAGGACCGACCTTGCCCCATCTCTAATGTACCCGATGGATTTATCTTTAGACTATAATTCCATTGTTGGGTTCTTTTAAACGTTTTCAGAAAATTGTCACACAGAGGTCCGAGTAACAAGGCCCGTGCTTTTCGTAAAGACGTACTTATCGATCTTTTTAAGATTTATTGTTGTTACAACGCTTTAGCGAAATATTTTTGGAATGATTTTATTCATTTGATGATTTGTTTTGACGTTAGAATAAATAATATAACTATATAGCTAGAAGTGCCTTCCGTCATTTTTGTTAAAATAGCTAGAGAGTTTATGCGGGGATTTTCATGACCAGATAGGAAAGCATGGGAATTTCATGGCCAGATAGGTTAGCGAGGTATTTTCATGATCGGATAGGTTAGCATGACATTTTCATGACCGGATAGGTAAGCATATATTTTCACGACCGGATAGGTTAGCGTGGGATTTTCCATGACTGGAAAGGTATGGTAACCGTGGAATTTTCATGACCACATGGGTTAGCATGGAATTTTCATGACGACATGGTTAGCTTGGGATTTTCATGATCGGATCGGTCAGTATAGGATTTTTCAGAATGTTAAATAATAATCAACTCCATTTTCTGAGTAATGTTTTCGTATTTGTGAAGTGTTAACCCTGATACGCTCGGGTGCACACAGTGTGTCGGATGGCTTTATTTTGCAGGGGTTTGTAGTCATTGTATATTTCGAGAATTGTATACGTAACCACCGATGGATGCAGGTTTAAATATCTTTATTTTACATGCGTCGTTTGTGACAAAAAGGGATTGCAACGGATCTATCAGCAATGTTCCTTTAAGGTCGCCTTGTAAATGAGTAGTTTGATGTCCGAAGATAATAATAATAATGTAACATTTTTTGTTTTACGTTGAAACCAAGCTATTAAATTACTTATAGAGGGATCATTACATAATATGTAATAAATAAAATTAACATGTTTTTTGCTAAATAGGATTTCTTAAACAATTTGGTTTTCAAGAACCGTTTGAACTATGTTAATTTCTTAATGTTAGCAACAAGACTTGGCTTTTATTTTTAAAATTGTTAATGTTATTATAGACAGCCGTGATTTATTTAGCTTAATTATCTTCCAAGTACCAACAAGAATTACTAGATCTAAAATTATTTTTAATTGCAACAACAATGTCAGGACTGAGTCATTTAGATACTCGCTTGTACCCAGATTGCGTGCAGTTGGCAATACTTTCTCAAAATTAGAAGATATGTGCAACTACACGGAATACAGTTACGAGCTAAACAGGCTACAATAACATCCTACTAATATTATAAAGGCGAAAGTTTGTATGGATGTCTGGATGTATGTTTGTTATTCTTTCACGCAAAAACTACAGAATGGATTTTAAAAATTCTTTCACTAATAGAAAGCTACATTATTTATAGGCTATATATATTGGTAAGATCTGGCGTTATGAATATTCTCTGGCGTTATGAAATTATTTGTCATACGTTTTCTGTCCCTAACAAAATCGATTTATTGCAAACGTCAGAAAAAAGCAAACCAATTGTAGCCTTGGAAACGATGTTTTTTTTAAAATTATGCAATTCACCCTAAAAAGAGTGCTTTGTTGGCGTCGTACCTCTAAAAATGAATCACCGAAATGTATATATGCGCATAAACCCGAACGACTGTACCAAATTGGAAATTCCTTTTTTTTTGTTCGTTATTTTGTATAAAACTACCGTTGAGTTCTGACATTATGAAATTTGTATAAAAAATTATAATAGGTGGCAATGCGAGAGGTGTGAGGGGGGGGGGGTGGGGGGGGGGGGGGAGGGGGTGTTGGGAGGGTGTTGGTGGAGGGGGAAAGGGGGGGGGGGGAGAGGGTGGGAGGAGGGGGTTAGGGGAGGGAGAGGGGGAGGATGGAGGAGGGTGGGGGAGGAGGGGTGTGGGGGGAAGGGGGTTGATGAGGGGAGTGGAGTGGGGAGAGGGAAGGTGGAGGAGTGGGAACCCTCCAATACCATGCGAGCGAAGCCGTGGGAAAAAGCTAGTTCCTCTAAAAATCAATGTTAATTAATAATAATAATATCTACTATTCTTCGGCATGGGTTATATATATGTACTAGGGTTAGTTAACAACTAATGCCTCCAATTTTTTTCTTCTTTTAGTTGACAAAAATTAAAAAGCAATTTAATAGGTTAAAAACCACACAAATGAGGATTAATTTGTCACTTTTCAAAATAAGCTCCGGTTATTTCCACAGTTTTGATCCATCTTTTAACAAGAACATTTATCCAAGTTTGGTTAAAAGCACGGTCCCGCTTCCTAAGCCACTGACGCACGCACGTTTTCATGGCCTCCTCGTCTTCAAAATCAACCCACGATGAGCCTCTTTTAGCAGTCCGAACAGATGGAAATCTGATGGCAAACTGATGGCGCAGGTCAGGGTTGTATGGAGAATGAGACAAGACTACCCATCCAATTCTTACATTTAGAACTACAAAGTCCATTTGGAAATTTTTCCTGACAAATTAGTGATAGCCGCAACAGATAAAATAATTTTGGAGTAACCGTGGTTCCATTTGTGTTATTCTCCGAGTTCACTCACTTGGGACACAAGGTTTTGTACGCAAATTGTGTGAAAATTGCCAGAAAATATATGAAAAGGGAAAAATTTTCAGAAAAGCCATAAAGTAGGTACCAAAATGTTTTAATTAATTACAATTTTCACGTTTGAATTTTTTGCATCTCTTTTGTTAAAATTTTTGACAAATGTTGTAATTTTTCAATTTCACTACATAATATGCCGGTATTTAAGTTAGACGGCCATTATTGATTAAAAAAAAATACAGAAAAGAACTAAAGTTCCAAATTTCGATAAAAAAAAGTACTAACGTAATAGCTATCCGCCTCAGAACGAGCGAGTAACGTACTTGCATAATATGTGCCTAAATATACATGAAAAATGATATTTGGATTATTTATATAGAAATTACCCAAACGCATTTAAAATCGCTTACTTATATAAAAAATACTAGCTGACCCGACAAACGTTGTTCTGCCGATAAATTATTTCTAGTGAATATTTTGGTTGTTAAATAAAAAATAACGAATGTATTGTAAGTGTCTGAGGATGGGATCTATGACAGAAAGAGGAATGGAGCGCTGTAGACGATGACCACCGATAAAAGCAAAAAAATACCAACTAAAGTAGGACAATGAAATAAATCAAATCAATATGAATTTCTGAGAGCAATTGAGTGTACGATAATTAACACAAATAAGCTCGAAGGTTAGCCCACGCGAGAACATGATTCCGAATGAAATATCCAAATGAAGGGGCCCTTCTCGTGAATGCAAGCGCATGTGTAGATGAAATTTCGATGAGGCGGACATAGCGCCATCTGTCATTCAACAAGATAAATAATTTCGTTCTGTTTGAAATACGACAGACGGTTAAATTTGTTCATACAAAAATATTAAAATCTCGATTAAAAAAATGGGAGGGTGGGGGTAGGAGGGTTTAAATTTGGGGTTATAGGTATTTTTCGATGCCAAATAAAAAAAAAAAATACAAAAAAAAAAGTCAAAAAAATAGAATTTTTTCCTGGGTAGGGATACCCTAATCACCTAGCGGTTTGAAATATACTTTGAAATCTATTTTAATACCAATCAAATATACATTAAAAAATCATAAAAATCGGTCAAGCCGTTTCGGAAGAGTGCTACCACAAACACTGTGACACGAGATTTTTATTAAATGTCAATAAACGCCCAGGTTGCCGGTAATGACATTAATACTGTACCTACTGGTTGTAATAACATACGTGGTATAATCTCTTTTAACATTATCAAATAATTTTAAACTTCTAATTATATCATAAATTAAAAACCAAATCCTCAGTCTTTTCTTAGTTTTGGCTGAGACTTTTCTCCGTAAAGGCCTTTGTTGAAATCACGTCGAACCTCTAAAGCAAATATGTACCAAGATATATCCAAATACAAACATTATCATGCGAGTAACCTACATATCTAGTATGGAACATCCCACATAAAGTAGAAGAAAGTACCTCTTAAAATGAGACTCCTTATGAAAAGTTTTAATAATTTCCTTTGTAAGAGAGAGGCCTCAGGCAAACTTGGCTTTTAACTCTAACCCAAGAAACAAAACTCTTAATGTGAACAAGTAAATTAATCTCCCTTATGTTCAATATGGCTAGCTTCGTGGATCGGAGTTAGGGCACTTGATTTGTATGTTTCTTTGTTATTTCACAATATCGAAATTAATAAAGATATGATTGAAAGAAGAGATATATTTTACTAAGGAAAGTGAATAACTTCCTCTGGTCTGTTAGAGGAAGCCACAAGTATCGTAATTATTATTATCAATCTAAAAAGGGTTCTCTGCAATTTTATTTGGCATCACCGCTAGTAAATATTTTGCATCATGTAGGTGAGGAAATAAACAAATATGAAGATGAATAAATCAACAAACATTTTGATGTTATGTCTCATGACTCACGTCACTGCTGGTAGATATTGTCAATTCATGTAAGTAGATGAGGAAATAAACAAACCTGAAGATGAATAAATCAACTAACATAATGATGCTATGTCTTATGACTTACATCACTGCTGATAAATATTTTGCATTCATGTAGGTGAGGTAATAAACAAAGATGAAGATGAATAAATCAACAAACATTATGATGTTATGTCTCATGACTCATGTCACTGCTGGTAGGTATTTCGAATTCATGTAAGTAGTTGAGGAAATAAAAAAAAACATGAAGATGAATAAATCAACAAAAATTATGATGTTATGTCTCATGACTCACGTCACTGCTGGTAGATATTTTCCATTAATTTAGATGAGGAAATAAACAAACATGAAGATGATTAAATAAACTGACATAATGATGCAATGTCTTTTGACTCATGTCACTGCTGGTAGATATTTCGCATTCATGTAGGTGAGGAAGTAAACAAAGATGAAATAGAATAAATCAACAAACATTATGATGTTATGTCTCATGACTCATGTCACTGCTGGTAGGTATTTCGAATTCATGTAAGTAGTTGA
This sequence comes from Limnephilus rhombicus, assembly GCA_929108145.2. Lineage (NCBI taxonomy): Eukaryota > Metazoa > Arthropoda > Insecta > Trichoptera > Limnephilidae > Limnephilus > Limnephilus rhombicus. Next base: position 46,960,071 of record OV815285.1, read on the forward strand.
GGAAATAAAAAAAACATGAAGATGAATAAATCAACAAAAATTATGATTTTATGTCTCATGACTCACGTCACTGCTGGTAGATATTTTCCATTAATTTAGATGAGGAAATAAACAAACATGAAGATGATTAAAACTGACAATGATGCTATGTCTTTTGACTCATGTCACTGCTGGTAGATATTTCGCATTCATGTAGGTGAGGAAGTAAACAAAGATGAAATAGAATAAATCAACAAACATTATGATGTTGTGTCTCATGACTCATGTGTAATGTTCCGACACTCCTGGCTTTTGACACCAATTGTGATGAACCCTACCTAATTGATTTATTTTTCTAAGCTTCTACCTCGTAGTTCAAATCTCGTAGCTACGTTCATAATTCTACCCTTATGTCCTACTGATCACACCACTAGGTATGATGGCCTGTCTTAACCCTCTTTCCGGTTTGTTTCTACCTCAGGCTCGTGATTTTCTAACCCATATACTTTATAATCTAGCTGAACCTACCCTATCTTCTCAAATCCCTGCGATTTTCTCACAGTAATCAAGATTTAAGATTTTTTGTTCACATTATTTCTATATTCTTCGTTGTGTACTTTTTTTTTTTAGAACTTACATCTGTTTGCATGCTTAATATGCACACATATGTAGAGAAGATAATGTATTATGTATGGTAACCCCTAGATTCTTTTAGAGAAAGTGTGAGAATTTTCCGATCTATTTAGTTATTATTATTTTAGTATCTTTTGCCGCGTTTGATAAACTAGCCTCACCCTTAAACCTCGGGTCTACTTGATTTCCGTAGGAATTTTGTTTGTTTATTTAATTCTTCCTATCACCGCTGATGCGTCGATAACATAAAACAACAATTAATAAATTCAACATTTAAAGGTAGAGAACTTTACCTTACCGTTGTAGGATGGTCGTATTTGAAGGTCCAGTTTTATCACTCGAAGTCCTTGTCTGCAACTTCCCCTAACATAGTGTTTTGTATTCATGGTTAGTACTCGCAAAATTGTTGAAAGAGCAGGAATGGATATGAGGAGGAGGAAAATATGTTTGCTGAAAAGTCGGCTCCTCCGCTATCCAAGTGAAGACCGATGAACAACAATTACAAACCGGATTCTCCCAGTACGTTTGCTAGGCTTATCCTAAGATCTGAGTTTTACCCTCTTCAACGGGCGTCTCATACTATGAAAGGGGCCCTTCACGCCAGCAGGGGGAATACCAAGTCTTCATGCCGTTTTTCTGTCTTACTCCGACTTCCGTCTCCTCCGGATTGAATTTAATTCTACTGAGTCTAGAAGGGGTATTACATGTCTTCCCTTATCATGTCTCTATCCGTTGAATGTGGCACGCAGCTGTTTTAGGCGAATCCATACTCCCACGTGACTAGCCATTAGCAATACGCTCCCCCACCTCTGACTAGCTGACATAAAACGCACCTCATGAGCCTTATGTTTGCTTTCAGGTTCGACAAGGACTTACGGTATGCAAATAACCTGTAGCTTTAATGCCGCGTCAGCGTACTGTCCACATACGTCCTTCCTCTTCCCCGCATGCCCCATCTCGACAATACCGCCACAAGATCAAAGCTCTCCGACCAGAGAGGTTGAAATTTACATTTTCGGATAGCTCATACTCACATACAGAAGCCTTGAAGTCTAGATACGTGTGCAAATTCAGGATTTAGGACTGTATGAGTATTTGAACACCAGTGTTTTTTAAATGAGGTCACTAGTTCCTCGTGTGTTAGGTATTTAGGATTGCGGGTGATTATGGATTTCTGGATACTTACTTCCTATAAGAGAAATAAAAATGAGATAAATAAAGTTGTTATTGAATCAATGACCTCCTGAATGGTTGTGATAAGCTCTCATTGAGTTTGAAGCTATTCGCAGTATTTTACTTTGCGAAATTTGCACGCTGAATCAATGCTACCTATTGGCGATCGCTCTAGTATAATCAAGTTGTTTAGAATTGAGTGAATTTAACGTCGATATTGCTATCACATATTGAATGCAGATTTCGTCGTAAGCTATAATTGATAAACCTGCCCCTTGACATAAATGCTTTGTTTTGTTTATTTATTGGTGGAATCTAGGTGACTGTATCAATGGGTGACATTGAACTCCAATCGAAATTTTAGATACACAATCGAAGGTCATATAAACATACCCTAATCATGCTGGTGAAAGGAAGCTAATATGTATTTGTTTTACAAGTACTCTAGGATACCAAAATTGATTTAGTGATGCGTTTCTATCTAATTTTTTGTTAAGTATTTGTTTTATTTAATGTATGTGTTGTTGTTAATTATTTTTCCATCATCTTATTATTGTCTTTATTTTGAAATTTTAAAATATGGAATGTATTGCATCGCACTTCCCCTGCATACATTCTGGAATAAATCATTATTATTATTATTATTATACAAGTATGCCAATGTAATTACCTAAAATTGATTGAGAGGTACATTTCTATCAAATCGTGTAATACCTAATTACATTGCGCCAATAGTTAATTAACTCCGATGAACGAATGAACGATAAGGGATAGATACATGATTTTTTTTATGGTTTATTTGTTTACACTTCACATAGACGACCTTCGGTATACTGACCTACTTTGGAGATTGTTTATTTCTACGGTCATTGTCCTTTTGAAACACGATTAATTGTTTAACTAACTCTTTTATATTTTATTTTTCCTAGTTTTTACCCAAACATTGGTCGTTTAAGTAGGTACTTTGCTAACCTAAGAGGTATCTGGATGACCTAGTTTCAACTAAGGTATAATTTGCTTGCCCTTGTTTTGAGAAATATAGGTGTTTCGGTAACGAATCAAACTGATATCTTATGTCGCCGTATCCTTATGCGCGCTTAAATAAACAATAGACCTACGTAATTAAAACAAGTACTTGTGACCTAATTTTTAAGTAGGTATTTTTTTGTTTGACCTGATTTTAAGACGCACGGTTACTCCCGCACACGAAATATAGATTAAGGTGATTCCTCAATAGTCATTCATTACGTTCTACGCGCCTCGATTCGTTTTATATGAGCTATAATAAATTAGCGTATTTACCTAACTGAAGAAAATACCTTCATATGTGTCCTAATTCTAAAGCAGGTATTTCCTATTTGACCTACTTTCGAGCAAGTGAGAATTGTTATCAGTGTGTTAGTGACAAAACTTTAAAGCTCCGATTGATTTATTGGTGATGCCGGCCGTCCCTTTCTTCTCTGTCTCTGAAAATAATTAATAATTGTTTAAATCTTACCAGCCTCGATCGATTACAATTTTTCAAGTCGGGAATTTTATGACAACGACATTGTGATCGAGGCTTCCTTTTTTTGTTTCCTAGCTAACGGATTCCTATCGGCCTTTTTCAGAAATGACTCTGATGATGGAAAAAACTCTTCAAATATCTGTCTATTTAAGATTCACTTCGGTATTTCACTTAGTTTCTCAACCTCGTATTAACTATTGTTTTTATTTCATTCGATTCGAAAAATGATTTATCAAATTGCAATTCAGATGTTTTAATTTTAAAATCCGGAATTAGGTGAATTATCATTTATTCTCAATATTTTAATATCACTTTAGAATTAATAACCGTAGATACGCACGTTTTCTAAGTGTTCGAATTATTATCACTATTGTTTATTGTAATTAGTTATTTAAATCACAATGAAATTTTAAGGCATCTTATTGTCGTAAAACCATGACTCGAGCAATTTGTTATTGTTATTAATTTCACCGATGTTAAGTAATTAAAAGTAAAATTAAAGTTTAATTATTATATCACCTTTAGTTAGTTTTAAAAATAATCGCGTGATGTGTTTTCTTTTATCCGGTAAACTATATTTATTTTAAGACACTGTATATTTGGTAAATATTAGAAAGTCAATAACTATATGTTGTAAAAGAAACCCGAATATTATTAAATTCTTATTTTCTGACTTTAAACACTTTCAATATAAAACAAAACACCCGAACTCTCACGAAGTATTATTTTTAAGCACTTTTTCGGATTTTTTATTCCTCAATTTAAAAGGGAGATTATATACCGAATTTACTCCTTTGCAAACACTTGTAGAAATTTCAACTTTTAATAAAGAGTTTTCTACGACGACTCGTAAAACCGCGCACTTTTACGTTTGTTCCTGGACCCCGGTCTGTATCCCAACTCCCAAAGGACTCCCCCTTCTTTATCAAACCATGGTGTTTTAAAGACTTCTTAGAGCTCTCCTTTCGTAGGAAAATGACTTCTGATCACCCAGACTTTCATAGAAAAAAACCCCAAATTCGGTTCCTCCGTATACGACCTTTTGTCAAATCTCTGATAATCTCCTATCTCATGTTTTAGACCGAAATCAGTCTAGCATCTCTATCTCGTAGTAAATCACATAAATTTTCTCATTGACATGTATTTATTTTAAAATTCTAAGTATTTTGGTAATAAATTCCTTTTTATGTGTTTGTTAAATTTTATGGGAATTCTATAATCTAAATATTACGTAAGAACAATGTTAATTTTTATGGCCCTTTTTAATGGATAATGGGCCTTGTATAAATAAAAGGCATGTTCGGATCTTCATTGTTTTTGAAAACAAAATACATGTGTGATCGACAACCATTTCCCGCATCCACTTTGTCAGTAACCAAGCTCAATTATGTGATCCTTTCAACGGCACGAATGACATAAAATGACCATTTCCGTTGAATAAAATCATCCGTAATTTGTCCGGTATTGTTACTTGACCCCAGACACTCCTTTCCTTTGAGATTGCAATTAGCACAGCGAGCCTTCCTCTCGCATGCTCTACGCCCCCAACGAAACCACCATTTTTTATTAAATTTTCTTCTAAAAATCGTCTTTCTAATATCTCCGCTTCATCTGAAATTAATAACAATAATTTTCCATTGTTTCATACATTTTTCATTTTTCCTTTCGTCAGACTACGTTAAGCATCTTTTCCTGTGATTTGATTTAATTGTAGAGTGACCAAAATGTACCGCGGTCTTAGATATATAATTTTCTCAATCTCCTGTTTATTGTGAATGGTGTTGTCAGATCAGAGTAATCCTTATACCGGTACCTATTCAAGTAGTTCCAATTAGTTTTCTCTTGAGATATTTGGTTCTAATAACTTCGTTTCACCGTTCCATTTCCATATCAATAGGTTTTCCCACTTTTTCAGGTTATTATCTTCAGTTTGTGAAATTTTCCGAGATTCTACCCGTTTTTTGCGATCATTCCAGGTCGGATTTAATTAAATCGTCCCCTGGGACCATTCATGTTACGTTTTCCGTGCCCTTATCGATGATATTTATTTTCAACATTCCCGTCTAAGATTTTTTTGTTTCCATTTAAAACTTTAGGCGCCCAAAACCTCCAGTTCTCGATCGCGTCTTATGTAAACACGATCCGGGGTCAATAATCCTCCAACTCTTTGTCTAAAGGTTTGTTTATTGTACAGTTCGTTCACCCTTCGTTCCTGTGAGAATTAATTCAAGGCCGCTCAATCTGATCAAAGTCCACTAAAACTCTACACGCCTCTAATTTCTCTGATTGGTTCAGATTATTATTAATTGCTTTACACAATCCCTTATTGGTAGAATTTAAACTTTCTTTGTTCTCGAGATAATTATGATATGGGGCTTCCCTTGCTTCAGTCTTTATACAGATCTCTGTAATAGTTCCCAACTGCTCGGACAGATGTCGCCGAATGTACCGAATTCTCTACATAGTATTAAGGAGAAAAAAAAATTCCTTGTGGGCTTCTCGTAGGTTGAAGGTTAGCATTCATCACACATGTCACTGCTGGTAGATATTTTGAATACATGTAAGTAGATGAGGAAATAAAAAAAAACATCAAGATGAATAAATCAACAAATATACGATGTTATGTCGCATGACTCATGTCACTGCTGGTAGATATTTTGCATTCACGTAGACGAGGAAATAAACAAACATGAAGATGAATAAATCAACAAACGTTATGATGTTATGTCTCACGACTTAAGTCACTGCTGTTGGATATTTTGAGTTCATGTAGATAAGGAAAAAAACAAATATGAACATATACGTTTTAAGATTTTCACGGCCAAAAGCATTTTCGTTATTTGTTTTTGGGGTGTTATGCCGTGTTGCGATACCTCCTTCTTTAGCCAACATTTCGGACACTGAAACGATCTCCGAAATGTTGGCTAAAGAAGGAGGTAGCGCAACACGGCATAACACCCCAAAAACAAATAACGAAAAAAAACATGAACATGAATAAATCAACAAACATTATGATGTAATGTCTCATGACTCATTTCATTTATCGCAATTTAATGAATATAAAAAATTTCATTAATAATATAGGAACTAATAAGGGACAAAAAACGAAACATTCATTTTTATATACATTATAGATTCTAATTCTTCGAGGAAAGGAAAATGGTTATTTTAATAATTAAACTAGATTAACTCTATGAAAGGTACTTTTGATTCTTATGTTAGTAAACTGTTGAATATTTAAAGGCCTTTAGAGAAAACCATTCCTCATATTTCAGAATTTTAATCTTGATCTAATAAGTTCTCATATCGTGTGGTATTAACAATGTTGGATGTTTTAATACATATCTATATTAATTTTGCAAAAAAGTAATTATTCTTGAATATTTTAAATCTGGTAATTAACCACTTAACCCGTTTAATCACACGAGAACAACATTTGTTACAGCTCACATATAAATCGTTGTTCGAGTATCTCCTTTATTACTACGGTAAGAAATATGATCTATACAATGTTAGCAAGAGAAAACGTTTTATACTCAAAACTAGAACTTAACTACAGAAAAAAATAAATATTCACCTCTATTAACCACTGGAGCGCTTTTTGTCAAAATATGGGACTATTTAAAATACATCAGATTGCTTTGCTGCCAATTTTGGCAAATTTTCCCTTATTTGTAAGTAATTAAGTAGAAAAATGAAACAATTTAGCTTTGTTTGAACCACTTTTATATTTGAGTAAATCCGACCGGTTTCAGAACGAACGTTCTGAAACCAATTTTTTTTTTCAGTTCAATGTTGCAAAAGTCTCCCTTCTAATATTAAACCAGCTTTTTATACAAGAAATAATATCGGTAGTTTTTTGAGAAATGCTAAAGATAAAGTCCATAAATTGACTAATTCCGGAATAAATAAACTCAAATGTAATGATTGTCCCTCATTTTATATTGGAAAAACAACTCGTAATTTTGAAATTAGAATCAAAGAACATTTAAGGTGTCTTAATAATAATAATTTTTCTGAGTTCGCTAACCATATCATTGAAAATAACCATAGTTTTGAAAAAAAATACGGGGATAAATATTCTTCATATTAATCATAAAGGAAAACGTTTAGATAACTTAGAAGCCTTGGAAATAAAAAAAAAATCCCTTAAAAATAATGAATCTATTATCAACAAACAAAAAATATTGTCTTATAGACCAATCATGGATATGTTCCCCTACCCACCCATTCTTCATTATTACCTAGCAACAGCTCCACCCCTACTGTAATAATACATTGTTCCCATCCATATTTCAAAACTGTCAAATCAGTATACATTTGCCCCAAAGAAGGAACGTTCGTTCTGAAACCGGTCGGATTTACTCAACTATAAAAGTGGTTCAAACAAAGTTAAATTGTTTTATTTATCTGTAATGGATAACCACAAAATTATAGCTACATTCAAAAGTATAATTAAGTAGAAGTTTACGATTTTATAATATTTTTTTAATAAATACAACGAATATGTGATAATCGACAAAAGATAGAATATTATGTAACCGGCCACGGTCACCACATTGGCGCAGCCTAAAAAGGAAAATTTACCCAGCAACATCCCGATATTGGGGCTGCCCAGGTTTCATTGGCTTTATAGAACTATAATCAGTTGGTATGTTAAAATTCGGAGATATGATTATTTTTAAAGTTGGCGGAATTTGGAGAAAAAAGTTTTTAATTGAGCTGTGCTCCAGTGGTGGAACCAAAATTTCCGATAACAATTTGAGAAAAATGTATAAAATTTAGGAAATATTTTATTAATTATTTTTTTATGAAGCGACAAAAATGTGAGGTGTTAATAACGTTTATAATACAAATGCAATAAATATTTGTGCGTTTTTATTTTCTTTCGTTATTACTTATTTTAGATAGAAAAGTAAGGTGAACCATTTCCAAAACTTTATTATGTTTGGTACGTTTTTAGATTTTCACGGCCAGAAGTATTTTCGTTAGTTGTTGTTATTATGCTGTATTGCGATATCTCCTTCTTTAGCCAACGTTTCGGACACGTCTGCCCTGATGAAGGACACTGTAACGCTGTCCAAAATGTTGGCTAAAGAAGGAGGTAGCGCAACACGGCATAACACCCCATAAAAAAATAACGAAAATATATTGTGTTTGTTTTAAATGTTTTAATATTCCAAATATTAAATTTTTAATTCGAATAATAACATTTGTAAACGTATTTTATCACCTTTCACAAACAGTTTTTAGTTTTAGGATGGGTTCCGAAATATTCCATTTATTTCGATTTTATTGACAGCGGAAATATTTTGACGTTGTGATAAAATACGCCCGATTTCTGGGGGGTTAAAGAAATGTTATTTCAGGCATATTTTCAAAAATACGCCATCGCTCGACTTTTAGAGCAAAATATTATGAACCAAAAAAAAGGTAAAATTAAACCACCAAAATTTCACAAGCCTTATGGACCATCGTATTATTATTTAGGCCGAAATATTAAAAACTAATTACTCGTTATAACAAACTAGCGAGTTCCCGGCATGCGTTGCAATGTGATTTAATGAAGAAATTGTTTCTACCTGCGTGTCTTTTCCCATTAGTCCCGTTCCCCTTCCGCCGCCCCTACCTCTCCCTCACGCGTTTCCCCTCCACCTCCCCCGTCTTCCCTGTCCACTCTTCCGCTCCCCCGTCCCGCCAACCCCCCTCCTGATTTTCCCTCTCCTCTACCGCGTTTCATATATTCAGTTCCAGGTTCATTCAACTTTCAAACAGCTCGCGTGCCACCTATTGCAATTATTCTATGCAAATTTTTATTATTGATATATTAACAAAATAAATTTTTGTGTATTAAAAGAACAATCAATCAAATTTGGTACCTGACAAAGTTACGCATTTAAAATACCTATAATTCTTGAAAGATTCAAAGTATTCGATTTTGTTTAGTATCGTAGGTGAGTACTTCAAGTAAATTCATTAATTTTAAAAGTTTATTTGAAAATTGAATTTTGATTGAACAATCGATATAAAATAATATACAAAATGTCATTTTCAAATTGTGACATTTTTGACAGTTTCGTAAGAGTTTTTGTAATGATTAAAAAACTTTTCAGATGTTTATATTTTTACATTAACTCCACACAGGAGGCCCCGAGGAAAATAATTTCCTGCTGTGTGGAGGGTATTTTTGAGAAGAGGAAGGAATGAACATTGGTCTTAAAGCGACCCATGATGTAGGAAGGAGGAAACACAGAGGCCGGCAAATCGTTCCACAGCCGAGATTTATTTAGTTAGAGAGTTGAACACAAGAACGAGTCAAAGAAGCGTCCCGTTCTCATGTCAACCGTGTACATATGTTGAGTATGCGTTTTCCCGACTGTGTACCGGTGCCGAAGGGATCAATGACGCTAGTTCCTCGGAGCATCTTCCATTGAAATACCTGTAGAACAAGGATAGCATTACCCTCTGACGCCTGTGCTCTAAAGATTGCAGTCCGTTTGTTAAATTAGGAGAATCTATCAGATGGACCGCCCGTTTCTTCACAGAGTTGAGCGTGCTTTCAGGTATTTTGGGGATCCAGACCAGAGATGGCTGCCAAATTCAACCCTGGGGCGGACTTGTGATTTGTACAGGGTTAGCAGATGTGTACTATTAAAATATCTGTGGGCCCTGTAGGTACATGTATTGTCATGTAATAATCAAGAAACTTTCGGGAGGGTGGAAAGAAGGTACGTATTTTGAAAGTTTCAAACATTTCCTATACTTAATACACATAACATTTCAAACATTTCCTATACTTAATATACATAACATTTCCTATACTTAATACACATAACATTTCAAACATTTCCTATACTTAATATACATAACATTTCCTATACTTAATACACATAACATTTCAAACATTTCCTATACTTAATATACATAACATTTCCTATACTTAATACACATAACATTTCAAACATTTCCTATACTTAATATACATAAACAACAAACATACATACACACGAGTACATGCTGGCAAGCAAACATACATTTTTATATACATATAAAGATATCATCTAAAAGCAATGGAAATTGTCGTCGAATCTTCAGGATGCCATTATCAGTTGGGGAGCAGCTTTTTTTTATTTTTATTTATTTTTATTTATTTTTTTATTTTTTTTTTATTTATTTATTTATTTAATCCATTTTTACAATTTTACAAAGTTAGGTATAAGTACAATTATTTTTTTAATTATGTACATGTAATCAAATATTTTTTAATGGTGGTAATAATACCTCTCTAATTGAGAATTTCTCGTGTTAGCTTACAAAACTAGTTTGACCCCCATAGAAATTGTTCAAAGACTCATTATAAAAATTATACTAAAAAAACCTCCAGACTTTCCCACTGAATATTCGAGGAATTCAAAGTTCCAACATTTAAAAACTTATTTGCGAAAAATTCAATCATACAAATTATAAAAGAAAAAGATAAATCCTCATTCATAACTGAAAATCGTACAAGACTTACACATGTATTTGTATGCCCCAAACTGAACACGTCTTTTGCCCAACACCATTATACACACCAAGGAAAATACTTCTTTAATAACCTTCCAGTAGAAATCAGAAGCATTAATGACAAAGTACAATTGTTGAATTCCATCAAAAAGCATTTTAGAGAAATCACCAACGGGAAAATTGCTGCTTCCCTCATCACCACATGAATGTCACACTAAAAATTACACCTATTTTACTTATTACTGAATACGTGTGGATGATTTATCTTTTAGTTAAAGGATTTTGATTGCGATATGATTAAACTGTGTTTTAACGGTATATTAACAGTATATTAACTGTGAATATATTATGTGAAACACCCGACTGTATAAATTGTACGTATTCAAAATGTATCCACAAGCTCCTCCATCCACAAGCAAATGCTTTTAATGGAGGAAAAGTAACAATATAACATATTCCATTTTTTAAGATAAATAAAAAAATAAATAAAAATTCGTCTCTATACATTATTAGTCGCTATTTTAACGCGTTCTTATAAGAGTGCTGTTGAATAATTGAATTTAATCTTCTCTTCATTAAGCCACATTAATTATTATCGAACAAAGAAAACGTTCATGTCGCATTTATAAACGCCCGTATTAACATACATAGTAGATAATGTAGCAAAGAGCTATTTTGTTTGCCAGAACGAAGACGTCTTGAAAGTTATGTCTCTAATAAGGATGATGTTGTGCCCGAGGCGCGCACTGAATACGTGCCAATAGCACAGAATATACTCGCAATCAGGGCCGGATTAACCATGTTGGGACCCCTGGGGGGGGGGGGAAGGTTTTAAAACTTAAAAAAAAATATTTTTCTGTTGTCTGAACATGTTGTACATTCAGATTTTGACACAATCTAAACTAACGAAGATGCAGCGTTTCAAGCGACCGGCCCTCATGCTCGATTCGAGTATATTTTGAGTATAAAATTTTTTAAATCGGTTTTGTCGCAAACAACATTTCTGAAGTTCGTGAACATCATAACTCAAAATCTTGACTTGACTTGACCGATGCTTTTGAAATTTTTTACACTATTTCTACAAATAAATCAACAGGTAATCAGAGGGAGTTTTTTTACCATTTTATAATAACAATTTCACCGAAATTTTTTAAGCAAAAATCGCGGTTTCATTTCAAAATGCTGCCAAAAATAAAAAATAAAATCAACTCCCTCTGACTACATAGGAAAACATGTAACATTTTAAACGCATTTCGATTTTTTTTTGTTTCAAATGATTCGGTGACGAGTTATGGAGTTCTCCGAGGCGCCTCCGGAGATTCGCTCTTACGGACTTATTTATTCATATTTTTAATGGAATTTTTTTCAAAGATACTTCAGATGTTATACTATAAAGTGTCTATGAAATAAATAAAACCAACATTATTCATATCTCAAAAAAAAAAAAAACACAACAATATGCCTCTATTTCGCCTTTAAAACCTTACCCCCCTAAAGGCACCAGGACACTGTGAAAAATACTTTTGTAATTTTTTTTATTTATTTCATTTTCTGAAAGATGCATTTGTTAAAATTGCTCTAACCAAACGTTTTATAGAAATTCGAAAAATTGACGGAAATACAGAATTTTATGTGAAACCATTTGAAACAGTTTGTACCTATGTTGAATTATCCTTCAGCAAAATTTTGAATGCGTTTTTCTCGAAACTTTTTTAACGCATTTTTCAAACTGGTTGACAACATATTAAAAAAAACTATACATTTGATTTGCATGCACCAAGTCTTAATCTGTTCGAAAATCTACTGTCTATAGCAAAGGGGAATTTTGATATCTAAAAAAATAAAAAATGGCGGACTAGCGAATTTTATTTTCGATTTTTTATGGAAAATATTCATTGTTCATAAAAAAATAGACCTTTATAAAAAAATCCCGAAGTGGGTCTGGATTTTCTAACTGTTAAAGACTTAGTGCAGGCATATAGGATATATAGTTTTTCTAATGTGTTGTCAACCAGGTTGAAAAACGCTTTCAAAGTTTTGCTGAGGATAATTCAACAAACAAACTGTTTAAAACGCTGTATCTTCATCAACTTTACCAATTTACCCAAATGGTGACAGCATTATTAACAAACGCATCTTTCAGAAAATGAATTTAAAAAAGCCTTAATAGGATTTGATCAAGGGAACATGGAGTCGTTTGGAGGCCCCCCAGAGTCAGAATAAAAAACTTGTAAAATTACATCAACCATTCAACTTTGCCGCCCCGAGCTTAGTCCGCCACTGAACTTTACCCTTTTCTAACTTACATTTTTTTTTCTACCTAAACGTAATTTTATTCAAAATTAATCTGTTATTTTACTACATTACGGAAGGTACGCCATCACCCCATTCAATTGAAAAACGAATACAATATAATAAAATACAAAGATACAATAACCCTTTTTTATTGCACATAAAAGGACATATACGTAGAAACAAAAATATATATTATTAAAAAAAAAACATTACAGTGAGCCGTCTTGTCACTAAAGTGATCTTTTCCAGATAACTTTTCCCAAGGATTTTAGCAAGCAGATAGGTAGTGCATACTGAAGCTTGTAAAACATTTATATTTTAAACATATAATTAGAAATAAAAGCATAAAATAAAAGCATAAAATGTGCCTACAATAGACAAAATGTATAAAAAATATTCAATACTTCAAATTTACAAAGAAATACAGTTAAATACTCGTAACTTTCAATTCAATACATCAGCAAGATAACAGAAAACTATTAAAATCCCTAAATTTAATTCTAAGCACATTCAAAATTCCTATCTTTATCTACGCATAATCTATTATAACAACCTCCCATTAAAATTAAAAACCATCGAAAATATGCAGGAATTTAAGCCCAAATTAAAAAAAATTACCTTAAACTGCTATAAAAGTATAAACTGCTACAAATATATTTGCTTTATATCTTAAAGTCTGCTATTTTATAAATCGTTCATTCCTTCTTTTTCTTTCATTTCTTAGTTTCTATATCTCTGAGTCTACTATTGTATAAATCTTGCGTTCTTTCTTACATATCCTTTACTTACTAATTACAATAATTTTTGTTACTAACTGACATGTTTCATTCATCTAAAATGATTTTTTTGATTTATATTATGATTTTTAAACTCTTCATGATTGTTATTTTTAAATTTATACATGATTTTTTTAACCTACTTATTATTGATAATAGCCGTTATTACTAACTTACACGATCTTTTAATTTACTAATTGAGCTAGAACTCCCTCACCAAACACAAGAGCATTGTCTCTTTATGGTGAGGAAAGGCAATTTTTTATTTTTTGTTAACACCTTATGTGACTATGTAACTGATGTAACTTTATATGTATTTTTAATCAGCATTGCCAATAATAAAAAAAAAAACAAAAAAAAAAACAAAACAAAAGCCAAAATAAGCCACACACGGCACCTTCAATTACTTCAGATACTAAATAATCTTGCAACAAATAGAAGGAAAGAAAAGTAAAATACAACTATGTTTATATATTTGTTTTAGTTATAGACTTTTATTTATTATTTGTGCATGATGTGAACATTAGTTACTTAGTGGGTTATAACCTAATTATTATAATTTGTTGTTTTCTTTAATGCGAGTACCTAATATTACTAACCTGTAAATGTTCCTAATAAAAAAAATAAAACATCTTGAAAACTGACTTTTTCCGAAACTTCGTTGCTCACTAATTGAAGCAAGTCATTTTTTCTCGGGACGCGCAGTTGCCTACTCTGCCTTAGGGATAATCCGGTACTGCTCGTAATGTATAACAACTGGAGTATAACAGCTGGAAGATTTTGAATCTCCGGGCCCTTGTATGTTGAAATTTGTACAAAAATATTTGAGGTAGCGTCTATCGCAATGCATTTAGTAAGAACGTCAAATGAAATACTTTTTTTGTTTGAATTTGAAAAAAAAAATCATCAAGAAAGTCATCGAAGATCATTCGTTTACATTTTTATCTTTAGGAAAGGAAAGGAAAGGGGGGAAAGCACCACTTGCGGGATCTGAGCCGGCCGTAGGAGTAGCAGCTTGCCACACCAAATTACACATCGAGAGGTGGGTCAAATCCTAGCACTGGAAGGAATGGGAGAGGGCACCCGGAATGAGACAATCCAAAGTACTCATAAACGGACCCGACCCCAGACGGACTAGGAAACTACTCGATATGGACAGAAACTCGCTGAGGGAACTGGTAGGCCTACTAACGGGACACTGCCATCTCAGGAGACACATGCAGCTATTGGGAGTGGAAAACACCAGTAGATGTAGAAAATGTGAAGAGGATGAAGAGACTCCAATTCACTTATGGTGCCAATGTCCTGCCCTGGTGGGAACTAGGCTCAGATACCTGGGGAGACATGTTGTAGAACCAGAAGACCTAGCCACATATCGGGTAACAACTCTGGTGAACTTTATTAAAGGGACTGGGTTATTGTTAAAGGATTGAGGTAAAATGGGAGAAAGTACAATGGGCCCATGGCCTAAGTACTCATGGGAACTAATGGTAAACAGTCTTCGCTTACAAAAAAGAAAAATAGGAAATGAAGGAAAGGAAGTTCTGGAAATAAAAACCGTATGAGGGGTGTCCAGGAGTGATAGACGTAAGAATCTATCCCTCGGTGCAAGGTGGTGCAAGGCGATGTTCCGATAGAATCCTGCTGGAGAGGTCAAAAGGTCTGCCTTAATCAGTCTTTCCCGATCCAATCTGCGAAGCAGTTGGTGGACAAACGCATTGGCCGCCAAGACTAAGACAAACCCAAGAAGCCAAGAACCTGGGCACCCTTGGGAGTCACTAACGTAATAACGCAGAGGTATCAATACCCGCCTCCCAAATTGAAATTAAGAGTGGATGGGTGAAGAAAGTAGCGTCAGAACATTATACCTATACCTATGATGCGAAAGTGTATAATAGAAGTTGGGGAAGGACGATGCATGAGGAAGATACCTCACGAACAAGTGAATCCAATACTTGAGACTGGTCAGACTTAAGGAGAGTATGTACGAGACGATATATGAACCTGAGTGAAAGTAGCAGCATGTGCCATGACAGAGTTGAGGTCCATTATCTCTATCTTCTCCGTAATGGTTAGTTTTTCTTCAGCTTAAGTCAGTTCCTCATTGCTGAGGTTCGTGACCCCTAGCACCAAATTTCCAAGGCTACTTCACTTCTCGCAATTCTGTTCTGAGTGAACATCGACATACCGGACGTCAGTGAAAGTTGGTTACTTCAGCGCATTTCCCCTGCTTCTTCTGCCTTCCACTTTGCCAGTGATCAAAGATATTCAAATATTTCAATATCTTTGCCAGTGACTATGAGTTTCTTCAAGATGGAGTTCTCAGTTTGGCGAGCAACGTGTCCAAAGTATCTTAAAATACGTTGTACGCAGAGTTGAAAGCCTATTCTGGATGCCTAGCTCTTCCAGAATGGACCCATTTGTGCGTCTGGAATCCATGGAATCCTGAACATTTTTCCTCTACACCATATTTCAAGGGCGTCTATCCTCATTATTTCACTGGCTCTTTCCACACCGTGTAGAAATATGTGAAAAGTCATAGCCCGGAAGAGTTTCATTTGTGGTCTTCGTTATGCCTCTGCCACTCCATATCTTTTGTATTTTACCCATATGGCGTCTTTTGTCAAGCTAATTTTACTTTTCATTTATTCTTAGTTTTTTAAGTTAACCTGATAATATATTCGAATTTGAAGGTCAACAGAAACCCAGCGCAAAAATAAAATGATCGTATTCTTTCTATATCTCTTATGAAACAATCTCAGCAATTAGAAAACACTATTTCTCAGTATTCATTTTTGTTCGCACCTTAATGTTTTGAGTACGGTTTATTTTGGGAAAACGTTAAATGTTTTTTTGTAAGTAATTTTAACAAATTCGAACAGTATGTGTACGATTTTTGTATGTAATTTAGTTGGAATTGGAAAAGAAACACAATTAAACATAATAAACAAGTAACCCGAGCTTTAACTTTTTTTAGTCCATAAAAACACTTATTCCTTACCTACGTAAAACAATAATTTATCAAAACGAATGGAGGATCCTTCAAATCAAATCAATTTGAGATTTGTCACATATTTCTCGTTCCGTATGATTCCTTATAACAATTCATTAAGCTCACTGTCATCATCATTCAAAGCTACATCCTTTGATTAAATGAAAACAAATAATTTTATAAAAACGACATTATATCTTATATATAAAAATCTCGCGTCACGGTGTTTGTGGTCGCACTCCTCCGAAACGGCTTTGACGGATTTTTATGAAATTTTTTATGTATATTTGGTAGGTATGAGAATAGGTTTTAAAGTATATTTCATACCGCCAGGTATGAAGGTACGTATCCAGAAAAAAAATATTTTTTGGACAAAATTTTATTTCGATGTTTTTTTTTTATTTGGCATCAAAAAATACCTATAACTCAAAATTTTAACCCTCCCACCTTTACCCTCCCATTTTTTAATCACGATTTTAGTATTTTTGTATGAACAAATTTAACCGTTTTCGTATTTCAAACAGAACGATATAATTTATGTTGTTGAATGATATATGGCGCAATGCCTCATCGAACTTTCATCCACACATGCGCAAGACATTCACGAGAAGCGTCGCGTCATTTTCATCATCGAGCTTATTTGTGTCGGCTAAAGACGGACTGACCTTACACTGACCGTACACTGACCGTACAGGCAAAACTTTCTCAGAAGTAGTAGATGTGTTCAACTGCACGGAATATAGTTACAAACAGGCTGTAATAAAATTCCTCAATAATAATAATCAATGTTATTATAATACCTACTAAATTAATTAGCATATTTTACTTCATGATTACTAAAGTCCGGATTATATGCAACAAAAACAGCCCTAAATATGCAAAATAAAAATATCTAAAATGTGCACGAAAATTCATAAAAAGGGCCAAAATATGCAACATTAAATAATACAGGAAGTCGTATTTTTAAATACGTTTTTTTATTTATTTTTATTTTAGTAAGTTATTAGTTCTCAAAGATAACAATCTTATTTTCGAAAATATCAATTACAAAATGTATTTAACAATAAAATTTGTAATTTACCTTTAAAGACGTATATGACTAAGTACGGTTCTAAATGTTCTGTAGACGTGTAGACAAATTGTGTCTACGATTGCTTAATATATTTTTGCAAGCGGAAAAGGAGCGTTCTAAGTCTGCTGATGTGACTGGACAGAATTTAAATTTGGGTGCCATTTTTGAACTTATTGTTCTGGGCAAAATTTCACCTGCCCCGTTGATGAAGCTATCAATTTGGCACAAGGGTTCAACCCTGGGTTATTTATTGTTCAGTAAGTTTTCAAACTTTTCTTTGAGTTTACTCGGGAATAGCTTTGGCAACGAGGAATTCATACGGTGAATTTGTAACAGTAATCATCAGTATGGACCTTCTGATTATTCTATTTAATGGTAGAGTGAGAGATTCTCTTCAGGATTGTGGGAATAAACGAATACAGGTTCCAACTTGTGAGGTTTCATTGGTTTAAGCAATAAAAGAGTTCATTTCCAAAACAACTAAATCCCAGTATATTTTTATAAAGAACATAACAATGTTGCCCTTTTGAGGGGCCGGGTATCACATCCCCAAAAACATAACAGATTCTGACAATTTAACAGGAACATAATTAAACAGAAAGAAATGTCGTACCTGCGGACCATGGATCTTTATCTAAATACTTCTACAATGACGCGAACTCTTAATTTACTTGAAGATAGCGCGTTGATGAACCGCGGGCCATATTCTCACGCAATCTCCAGGATGGGAACCAGGAAAGACTCCCCAGGAAGGCCAGAGTTTGAGGACTCCCCGCCAGGGAGTAGGGTCCAAGATCAGCACCAGTGCTCTGGTTGAGCCCCTCGGATAACCACGATTTCCGTCAGCACGCCTCATCAGGAAATGAACGCCAAGTAACCATCCGTCACAAATATGAGCAGCAGTGACCGTACCAGGTCATAAGAACTCTACCTCGCGACGCTCTTCAATATGCCGGTCGCGATTATATAGGTAATTTACAACATCGTTATGCCGCGGACAAATATCGGTCACAATGGCGGCGACCAAACACATTAGAAAACAGCGTTCCGATCACATCAGAAAGGAGCGTTCGCAAAAAGTGCATCGATGTGCATCGCGATTAAAATCGTTTTAAACAAACAATTTGGTAACAAAGGGATTATCCCATTTTTAAATCCAGAACTATCACTAAAGTGACTAGTCGAATTTGCACCGGCTTCCTGTACGATGCGAATCCAAAAAGTACCGCCGGAAGTTTAACAATAATGTTGCCAATCGAAAAAATCCAAAATACGGCGATTCAACAATTAAAGTAAGCGGCCAGGTGAAGGTTTACTAAGTTAGGCTAATAATTATTATGAAGTAATAATTATTATCGTGACAATTCCCCCCTTCCCGCGAAAATGTTTGCCCACAAACATGAAAACTACGCCCGCAAAACCGAAGAAACTAACTAAAGGTAGGTCCAACAGGTACTTAAAAACAATTAAAATTAATACTTAGTAACTAAAGACACAATCTTCAAACTAAGTCAATTAAATCTAGATAAATTAGAAAACAATAACAACAATAAAATGGTACGAGAATAGGCGGTCCACAAGCACCCTCAGCATTGATGATACTAGGTGTTGATGAAATTAGCTGTCGCTCAAAACCTTCCATTCTCGGGTCATCTTAACAAGAGGAACAACATAAGAAAAGGAGAAAATTAAAGGGAAGAAAAAAAAAATTGTTATGCTTAAGGCATCACTTCTCCTTTAGTAGGACACTTTGCCATTATTAGGCTTCAATTCAAGGGTGGTCAACCATCCCTCACTTCACTGAATTTAGGCTATTTATTAATAGCGAAAAGGTAACTATTCTATCTACCTAGGTCCAACAGGTCGCATCGAAAAATATATATAATACCTATGTATTATTGACTTAGTTGGAACGAGTTATAAAAACTGTCTACTAAAAGTGTATGTGGTTAGAATAGGGATTGCACATCAATTACCTATCTATCAAAGTTATTTTTCAGATTAGGATTTACAATTACGAAAGAAAAAACCTATCTATCAAAGTGGTTAAAGTAGGGTTTACATATACAAAAAACCTATTTTCCAAAAAAAATTAGATCAGGATATTCAAAAATAGAAAACAAACCTGTCTACAAAGGTGGTGATAAAGGTTATCGTTAGGAACACAAAGAAAAGCAAAACAGAGTCTAGAATGTTAGGCTTAAAGCTTAGGAATTACAAAATTATCAAAATACCTAGCTATAACATAGTGAACCAACAAAAGTAAACTTGAACCAATGCAAAAAGAATAATAAAAAATTATTTACAATTTACACTGCTCGGGGAAATATTGTTGTAAATAAACAAGCAATACTTATCATGTTTTTTGGTGATCGATCTTATCTTAAAGATAGACGACACTATTAAGGATGAGTACAATCAAAATCATTTGATTGACCCTAGGAATACACTTGCAAAGTAAAACACTGGTATTAGCAGTAAGTCACAATTCCAAGGAATATACTTAAAACTAAAATATTTACATATAATAAGCTCTCCCATGATGGGGTAGAGTTCAAATTTCCATTTTGAAAATTCTTAATAAGAAGTATGCCGAAGCATTACTTTCTTCTGAATTTATGCATAAAAATAACCTTAATTAATTTATTTATTTTTAAAGACTAGAACTTAAATCTAAGAAATACCAATACAAACACCAATAATAATAATAACAAACTTCGTGTATTGGAAAGTTGCTCAGATTTTCCCATACACGAAATTTAAGAATGGCTTTCCTCAAATTTCTTGGAAAAGCAAAGGGAGCCTGGAAGCCTCTAAACAAAAACATAAATAATACAATTCCAAAGAACTTGAGGAAGTACACTGACTTAACTCTAAGGCAGATAATAATAATATACATAATATTAGCGAGATGTGACAAATCGTGTGTTATAATATAAATTGTAGTTGTAAAGACAAAGACGAAAGTCTGCAGTATAGAATACTCTCTTAATTTTAAAAGAAATGTAGCTAATTAAAAAAAAAAAAAAAAAAATTCTAAAAGTTAAGGTCAATAGACACAATACAAATTAAACATAAAATTTTGGGCGCCACTGATCAGAAGATCAGATTCCAGCTAAACGAGGGTAAATAATGTATTTATCGTCAAAAAACTAGAACGTAGTGCTCACTCTGAGCACATGCCTCAAAGGTACCAAACTTCAAGACATGTGAGCAGAATAATCACACAAAGAAACAAATGAAATGACGTGAAGGGTCGGTAATCCTGCACACCACCACATTGGTTTCCTGTTATAAAAAAAAAAAAATAATAAAAATAAAAAAATTATAATATCAATTAGTCCAAGCGAACAATATCCTTGACATGAAAATTTCCCACAACTTTCCCT
The DNA here is from genome assembly GCA_929108145.2 of Limnephilus rhombicus. Classification (NCBI taxonomy): domain Eukaryota; kingdom Metazoa; phylum Arthropoda; class Insecta; order Trichoptera; family Limnephilidae; genus Limnephilus; species Limnephilus rhombicus. The sequence goes on from OV815285.1 coordinate 46,981,393, forward strand.
TGCATATCCGCCAAGGTGTAGACTAAATCTGAGATTTTACCTATAATGATATTGCGAACAAATCTAGGCGCCAGTTTATGAGAAAAATAATCTGGACCACTAGATTGGGCGAAATTTTTCCTCCAGACGACATCACCAACTTCATATATCACCGACTTACGGCGCAAGTTATAGTGATGAGCGTTCTTTTTAAAAGCTTGCAACAGCGCATTCGAAACTTGATCGTAAATAAAAGCTAATTCTTCCAATTTCTTAGCAAATTCGCCTCTAGATTTTTCTAAGGTAGAGTCCGCGACACCAGAAGAAACATTAATGTTGTGAAATTTACCGTCAATGATTTGTTCTCTTCCAAAAAAACAATGAACAAAAAAAACAATGAACAATACAAAAGAACAAAAAAACAATGACGGGAAGTTAAAGTTTTTTTCAAGTCCTTTAAATAATTTAAAAAACAAATATGAAACAGGTTTCCAATAATAATAATCGGACCCACGTCCCTGTATACTGCCGAATAGATTTATATTTTGACAGTAAGTCGGAATAATAATAACTCCCAGCGCGGTTGTTTGTTGCAACTAAAAGATTATTAAAACAATAATTTAATACAGACTGCAATGGGAATTACGGTTAACTGTACGCAAGATACGAACTTACTAAAGTATTCTATTTGCTTCAATTAGCATTTACTTGATAAACATAGCTGAACGGATCCTTAGTTGATAACAAACAAAAACATTTGACATTTAACAGCCCGTAAGTACTACTTGAGTCAAAACAAATGCTATCATGTTGAGATTGTAAACAAACACTTCAAATCTATGAAATGTCAGATTGACATTTACAAAAACTCTTTTATTTGGAACCAAAATTTACTTGTCTACCGGAATAACATAATAGACAACGCAATATGTTTTTGTAAACACCAAAAACATTCATATGGACGAATAATTTATAACTACCGCCGAAGTCAAAGAAAGCGTATGACGAACATGGCTACCAAATAACAGATTTAATCGAACCGGAAATGGTAGAAATTCGTACACTGCCGAAGTCAAACATAATTAATTCGGCCGTCAATAATGGCTGCAACCGGAAATTAGTCAAATTCACAAATATTATTTGAGAAATACGTCACATCTCGGTAATATTGATATTTTACACAAAAAATCAAGTAAAAATACCAGAAAAAAAACTGCATTTCCTAGGAGCACCTGAGAAATTATTAATTGAAGATATATAATTTCCTAAAACGGTCGAGCGCTAATTGCAACATACATATTGACATGTAAAAATAAAACCAATGTAACACACAAAAAAGAAACTGTATTTATTACGTGCACCCGGGAATTTATCCAAGACGTTGGGCGTTACTGTAACAGTAATCATCAGTATGGACCTTCTGATTATTCTATTTAATGGTAGAGTGAGAGATTCTCTTCAGGATTGTGGGAATAAACGAATACAGGTTCCAACTTGTGAGGTTTCATTGGTTTAAGCAATAAAAGAGTTCATTTCCAAAACAACTAAATCCCAGTATATTTTTATAAAGAACATAACAATGTTGCCCTTTTGAGGGGCCGGGTATCACATCCCCAAAAACATAACAGATTCTGACAATTTAACAGGAACATAATTAAACAGAAAGAAATGTCGTACCTGCGGACCATGGATCTTTATCTAAATACTTCTACAATGACGCGAACTCTTAATTTACTTGAAGATAGCGCGTTGATGAACCGCGGGCCATATTCTCACGCAATCTCCAGGATGGGAACCAGGAAAGACTCCCCAGGAAGGCCAGAGTTTGAGGACTCCCCGCCAGGGAGTAGGGTCCAAGATCAGCACCAGTGCTCTGGTTAAGCCCCTCGGATAACCACGATTTCCGTCAGCACGCCTCATCAGGAAATGAACGCCAAGTAACCATCCGTCACAAATATGAGCAGCAGTGACCGTACCAGGTCATAAGAACTCTACCTCGCGACGCTCTTCAATATGCCGGTCGCGATTATATAGGTAATTTACAACATCGTTATGCCGCGGACAAATATCGGTCACAATGGCGGCGACCAAACACATTAGAAAACAGCGTTCCGATCACATCAGAAAGGAGCGTTCGCAAAAAGTGCATCGATGTGCATCGCGATTAAAATCGTTTTAAACAAACAATTTGGTAACAAAGGGATTATCCCATTTTTAAATCCAGAACTATCACTAAAGTGACTAGTCGAATTTGCACCGGCTTCCTGTACGATGCGAATCCAAAAAGTACCGCCGGAAGTTTAACAATAATGTTGCCAATCGAAAAAATCCAAAATACGGCGATTCAACAATTAAAGTAAGCGGCCAGGTGAAGGTTTACTAAGTCAGCCTAAAAATTATTATGAAGTAATAATTATTATCGTGACAATTTTTCTTCATAACCTGAATCTGAATAGATTCATTCAATACCGATCCATGGGTTTCAAGCGTTTTTATACTTGCAGGTATTTAGGCGAAATGAGTGTTAATCATTGCTAGGTTTTTTGAATAGTAGCATTGTCAAATCAGTTCGCTAGTCGCGCGCTAAGCTGTGTGACGTTTAGTGTAAAATTTGAGATCTTGCGTATTTACGCTCGACCTCGATAATCCGGTCTTCAATGATTACTGTTCTAAAAAAATATTATGTGTATATCACTTGTTGATTGGCGTATTATATTAATATAAATAAATAATTAATCTGAGAGAAATGGGTTATTTTAGCAATTTCATGTGTTTGCTACTTCAGAAAATATCGTTTGCGGTTATGTGTTTAAAATCAAAATCAAAATCAATCAAAATCATTTATTGTACAAAATTTACATTAAGTACAAAAGGTATAACTTATAGGTACCTATATCCTATTTCTTCCTTAAAGGTCACGATATAACTGGGAAACGAATCCGGGCGAAGCCGGGCACGAAAGCTTGTTAAAATAGTTGTCCTTGTCGTTAGACTGTAAAGAAGAAACATAGACGGGTCGGAAATATCATGGAATAACATTTTTCTTAATTAATTCCCTTGTTAGACAAAGGAGAAAAGAAAACGTGGTGGATTATATATAATAACATAATTTGTTTTACCAACCGAGCAGACTGGAAAAATGTTTTAACGTAAATATTATTATAATTTATTTAACGTGAATACCGCACAAGAATCTCAACTGCTCCGTCTGGAGCCAGTGAGACTATGGCATCCCCAATAGGGGTAAGTTGTGAGGCTGAAGGTAGCGGGGAGGGGATGATTAGGAGATGGGGAAGAGTGATGTGGTAATTTCAGATCTGGTCACCAAACACGGCTAAAGCCATTTCAAGCAACATTTCAATTCTGAATGATGGTCCTACACCAGCGCGATTGAGAATTTTTTTCACTATGGAACGAACCGCAATTATATTTTATATTATTTTTTAAGTGACTGAATTGTGAAATAACACAAATGAATCAAACAAAGTTTACTTGCGCACGCCGAGATTTGCTTGCTAGTCGCGAGCCATGCTCCTCAACCACCGATGCCAGCGGAATTATATTCAAGTTATGTGAAAGTTCTATTGACGTTCTGTTATCATTCCACTACGGGCAAGTTGTTTCATGGTACTTTTATAGAACATGAATATTAACTTTGGAATTTTACGAAATATTCAAGTTCTGTGATGTAACCAGCTATAAGTATCGCCTGTGAAGACCACCAATCAGAATGGAAACGTTGCTTGAAATGGCATTCGGCGTATTTGGTTACCAGATCTTATTAAGGTGCGATTCCGTGCCACGCAGCAGTCGGCAGACGGCAACAGCAGACGGCGACTGCAGTGCCGCCGACGGCAGGCGGCACTAACGCGCAGGTTCCAAAGTCGACGGCATTGACGGCACTGCAGTTGCGTCCGCAGCGTACTGCCGACGGTTGTGTCTTCCATTTAAAATTATGAATAATAAAATGCTGCAAGTTTTATTGCAAGAAGAAGAAGACGACGATGATTTATTATTGTATTATTATTCAAGTAGAAAGCCTATATTGCCAATGTACTTAAATAGATTGGAAGAAGGCGCTTATGAAACTTTGATAAAAAGACATCTAAATGAGAATGAAGACATTTTCAGAAATTATTGTCGTTTATAAAATTGAGATCTTGAGCGATTTCTTTCCAAACGTTTTCTCAACCTTTGATCTTTATAATGAACATTCTTGCAATCAAATAAGCACGGATTTTTAGACACCAAATTAATAAGACTCTCGCTTTCTCCGTCTGTCAACAGGTCCATTGTGTCTGAAGTCGACGGCAGTACGGCAGTACTATGTTTGCACCCGAGTGCCGTCTGCCGCCACGCGTCAGTCATCGACGGCAAGTGCCGCGCGGCACTTTTAGTGGTGTCGGAAACGGTCCAATACAAGTGCATAGAGTTAAGTAGTGCCGTCTGCCGTCGGCGGCACTGCAGTCGCCGTCTGCTGTTGCCGTCTGCCGACTGCCGCGTGGCACGGAATCGCACCTTTATTAGACAGCACTTCCCCTAGGACAGGGGTCGGAATGTGCATGTCTTTGCATAAGCGTCTGGGGCTCTTCAGACATCAATTGAATTATTTTTTTGCATTCCGAACACAAAACTGGTTTTAATTTAATAAGGAATATATGCGCGTGTCTGTTTATGGAAACATTTAAATGGGCAGAAGTGTGATACTACGGTAAGAATGTAAATAACACAAAACAAATCGTCATTATCGTTCCACCATATTTACCAGAGTTCGATTACAACACCCCTCCCTCCCGCCCCGTTATTATATGGCTCTATGATATATTTGTTATCCTGTTTCTTTGACAAATTGGCTCTTCTAACTTGAAAGTTTGTCGACCCCTGCCCAAGGACATGTCCCAACTATTGGGGATGCCATGGTAATATTGACTCTGGACAGTTAGAAGCAGTTGAGTCTGTTTGACCGAAAAAACCTTATGTCAATTCGATATTGACTAAATCCATCGTCTACGGTCATTCATTAATATTCGCGAGCACGGTCAACAATTGATATAAGTGGTTGAAATATGATTAAAGATCTCACTCAGAGTTAAAAAGTAAATGCGGACTGCAAATACCTGTTTAAGTTAATATTTAAATTCAACATTGCAAAATATTGATATTTTTACGTAATTGTTTGCCATTTGACGTTTCTGAATGTTAATTCAAAGAAAACACCTCAAAGATTTCTTATTTTTTGCCTATCAATATCGGTTAGGCTATCAACGGTCAAACTGTGCTCGGAATATCGATATAAAATCATCGGAAGTTATGCCTATCAATCCGATATTGTAAATTTAACGATTTCACCATGGTAGACCCCTGATGGACCTTTAATCTGTAGATATACATTAATTTAGTGGTCAATTTGCCGTGTAACAAAGCACATTCCAGTCTATTAGCGAGTAGTGCAGCGTCAGCGGTTGGAAGTTGTATAATTTGAATAACACGCTTCTAGAATTGGGGAAGTCTAAATATATCTGAGATCAATGATTGGTCCGTTGCAGGCGACGCCAGCCACGGCTAGCTAATCCAGTGGAGCTAATCTGTCAATCTGGACCAGGATTCATCTCATTGGAATAAGGTAGATTAGATTAGGTACCGCAAGTAAATCATGTGTGACATTTAGGTTAACCATAGGCGTTTGTTTCCCCGTAGGCAGAGAGGCAAACCGCCAAACAACTCAGTCTTGGCACACACTCCTTGCCTCGTTCACATTCATACATCGTTTCACACATGCTATTCTAATATTCTGACTCTTGACATGGATAGACTCTAGTATCTGATTCACTTGGTCGTGCCATGTCTTGTTCGGGCTTTACTGAATTATTCTATCATTTACATGTAGATCCAAAACATCTGATCGTCCCTTTCTTAATCTTACTCATTACGCTTACATCAACCTTTCATTGCTCCACGTTTCTCACAAGGTTTTACCACACACCCGCCTCAGTGATCTCATTTCTACAGCATATGGCGGGTATGGGTACCGCCGTCCCGGGAACAATTTATTGAATAACTAACAACCCTGCCATAGGTTACCCCATTTGGTTCGCTACGTTTGGTGACTTCATGAGGGTGAGATTTATCTAGGTCTTGGCGGTGGATGCGTTTGCGTCTACTGCGTGGCGGGCCGGATGGGGAGAGACTGGTTGAGGGATTTTGACCTCTTCTTGGATTCTGGATCTATCGCCTTGCATCGCAGTGGGAGGAATGGATTCTTATGTCCGTCACTCCTGGACAACTGATTCCTAACCACCCCTCATACTTTTTTCCTTCCCAGAACTTCTTCTCATTTCTTTCCCTAAAAAATCCCTTCACAGAGCTTCCCCGAAGATGACCTAGGCCCCGAGGAAAATTGTTTTCCTCAGGGCCTCCTTGCGTTAAGCTAATGTAAAAATGAATGTATAATCCGGGCCTCTTCAAGACCCGCATTAATAAATCCCTTCCTTAACTTAATTTGCCTCACAAAGCTGCCCAACCGGGTGACGATATAGTTCTTTTGCCTATACCTACATTATACAGACAGGAGCGCCCTTGTGAGGCATCACAAAATAAAAAGAAATAGTGTGTTTTTCCTAATCCGTTCTATTGACCAGCAATCGATCAAATGCTGTTTTTAATTGGTAAAAGCGTCCTCTTTTAGTATGTTTTTGGGTTGCATTTGCAAACTTCTGCCTGGTTAGACGGTCAAAATTTTCGTTCAAAACTGTGATACGAAATATTTACTTCCACCAAATAAAATAGTAGTACCTACCTACTTACATTAACTAAAAAAATCATTCTTTTGACAAATTAGGCATCCTTACACAAAATACTTGCTGTGGCAGTGTTATTATGTATTTCATTACTTTTATTCGTCTGCGTTCCTTTGACATGATTTAAAGAATTTTTGAAAATTCCAAGATACTTAAACTGAATATTATAAAAATTTGGTTTATTTCATTTTTTTATATCAGTACTTGTCCGGAAAGTTTCGGACATATGGCAACCCTACTTACAGTGGCAATATATTGGATTATAGTGTTCAGACCTAGGGGTCTAGCAGAGTAATATATGTATAATACTCAATAATAATAATATATATCAGGATGTAAGGAGGTAAGTGCAATTCCACACATCCCATAAAAAGTATCACTCCATCACTAACTTTGGTTGAGTAGGTAGTTATATAAGGTAGGTGCGGGTAATGAGGCCTACCTAAGAGAGATTGGAAATAAAATAAAAACTTTGTATCCGAATCAACAAATTGTAATATTTATAAAAAATTCAGATCAATTACTATAAAATATGAACAAAAAATGGCCAGCAAACAAACATAAAATGGCCAGCAAACAAATTAAAAACCTCGTCTTTATAGTAGGATAATAAGCCCTAAGATTTTAACACTAAAAAATAATCAAAATAGGCTTCTAACATTTTGTAATTGAGATCAACTATAATGTATAAGCATTAATCATGCTTTAAGTCTTCAAAACGGCAACAAATTTCTTTGTTTAACAGCCATCAGTGTTTTTTAAGTTTGAGAAAAAAAAAACTTTTTTTTTTCAATCTTCCGGTTCCGAGATGGTTTCTGATGGTTCTCCTGGTAATATTATACCTAAAAGCAGCTTTATACGTGCTCGGTATTTCTCTTCTAACTGCTTGGACAGCCATCACCAAGTCATTTTCAGACCGCAATGCTCGTTTGGGGGACATCGCGATGTAGTCACTAAAATAACAATAAATCAATTATTTAACAGTTGTAATAACTTACAAACATCCATAAGGCGTCCATGACACAGGGCTAGTTTACAAGCTACTATCTGGGAAATGCACTATCTGTTAATAAACTCGCCCAGTGTCATCGTGTCACTTTCTAACTAGCAGCAACTAGCAGATTGTTGACAATCTAAGAAAAAAAGTTGAAAGGTCGTCAACTTTACTCGCCTACACGCTTTCTCCGCTTGCTCGTGATTGGTTTATTTACGTTTCCAACATGGCTTCCGATAAACAGCTAATTTCGACTGTCAAAAATCTGAAGAATTACTTCACGCAGGCGTCGTTATTCTTGTTACTGGCCAGTTTTGTGTGTCATCATGACAATCTCACTCGCCGATTTACCCGCTTTTAAAACTTAGTAGATAGTAGCTTGTAACTCGCCATGTGTGATCGAGGCTTAATATTTTGAGAAATTTTTAAAATAAATTGTAAAGCTGACAAACATTGTTACAATGCCGACAATGCGCAGTGTCGTGAACGAGTGCGAGTGTGAGCATGTGCGGAGGCCGTAATGAGTGTTAGCTTATGAGCGTGTTTTTGAGCGGCACTTAAATTGTATTTTTTTAACTTAGGCCTAATTAGCCGACAGGATTTATTACCCGCATCTACCTTATTTAATTAAAAGAGTGAGGTTAACTAAAAAATAGATAGAAATGCTCCACCATTGGTGTCTATGGATATTTTTGTTTGTCAGATTTTTTAGAAAGGAGTATTTTATTACACCATAAGATCCAATCTAGTTTAATTAAAATCCATGGAAGACCAATCCAGTGAATAAGCATGCACGTTTAATTTAGTTTGACTGGGACGAGGTCAATGGCTGGATTTATTAGCACGGATTTAAGAAAATATACCCTACTACTGTAATATACCGTACTAATTTAATATTACATACAAGATACTGAAAAAAAAGATAACGGTCGATTAGAATAGGTTTATAGGTAAGGCAAAGATAGTTTGCTATTTTCGACCGTTATCTTTTTATTTTTTCTTGAACATATTCTTTTTAATGTTTAGTTTAAGTTCATCTTTTCATTCAATGATATTTTACATTGATTAGTATAACCTTATTCCAAAAAAAATTAATATTCATTTGGACTTTTAGAAAAATCGTCCCATATTATTAAAAAATCGGAAATGTTTACCCTAAACACTATTTAGGTCGCAAATAAAGTTCTTAGAACTTTGCAATCATTAAAAAAATAGCATACAAAAATATAGGAAAAATTTGAATATTATTAAAAATCAAAAATTGTTCTTAAATGACCCAATATTAAACCTGTTCCCTTTGTAAATTGTCCCCCATTGCCCCTCTCTCCTCTACCCACTCTCATATTTCCATCGATACCATTGTCTATGACTATTATTTTTCATTTGAAACCATTGTCTATGTTTATTATTTATAATTAGTATCAATAAAAACCCTGAAGAAGTGAGCGTTGCTAACGAAACATGTTGGTTTTTGTAAACAATAAAAGTGGTAAAAACTAAGTATTTTATTAAATGATGCCACAAAATAAGTTTGCTGTGTTAGAAGAAGGAAAAATTAGTTGAAGATAATGTAATTTAAAATAATTAGGTCCCAATGGTCGAGTTGGATGAGGCATTGTTTCGTTGATCCTTCAGACAAAGATTCTGGATTCGGTTCACAGTTTTGACCGTTATCTTTTTATTTTTGTGTGTCTTATTCTGATGTTTCAAATTTAATTAACATTTATTAGTATTGTCTTGATTGGTACAACCTTCAAAAATGTTATCCCAAAAATATTTTACGTACTTTCAATTAATTAATTCTAACCGCACGTTCAAGGATTGATTCTCCCACGACAGAAATATTGAAATTTAAATTAAGCGAAACTGAGCCAAAAATAATATAAAATAAATTTAAATAATAATTAGTTATGATTGGGTTTTGACCCGGAAAATAAACGGAATTGTCTTTATGATAGAATAATGCGTGGGAGGATTTTATATCTTGATTTAGCCTTTTCTTAGCCTGCAAGCCTTCGGCAAGGAAATCATTATTACGGGTTGTGGAACTTTCATGGAAAACTAGAACCTAATTTGAAAATGACACAAATAACTATATTATTTTCTCAGAAGATGTCCATTGAGAGAAAATACACACTTCGTTAACCGTAATTTTTAATTTAATATTTTGTCGCTGTCAGAAATCATGTCTATCTGAATAAAAAAACAACTAATATTTCAGCAACGTCTTCCAGTATAGGTACACCATGTAACCCGATGTGATACGAAATTTTCATGCCAAAAGTATAATCGAATTTTATTTTTGGGGTATTATGCCGTTTGGCGCCACCTTCTTCTTTAGCCAGCGTTTCAGACTGTGTTACATTTTCCATCATCAATGTATATGCTTAATGGATAATCTATTACACATCTGCTCATGATAATATTTAGGCATCTGATTACGTATCTGATTACACATATTATAACATATCTGATAATACATCTGCTTACACAACTGATTACACAACTGATTACACATACGATTACCCATCTGATTATACTTCTGATTACTCATCTGATTACACATTTGGTCGCACATCTTAGCAGGGGTGCCCGGGTTCATGGGGCGAGGTTTGTCTAGGTCTTGGAGGCGGATGACTGGGACATACTGAACCCCAGATTCCTATCCACCCCTTAAACCCTTTTCCTTCCCAGAACTCTCCTCTCCTTCCCCTTTCCTTAAAAAAAACCCTCCACACAACATCCTCAAAGATGACATAGGCCCTGAGGGAAATTATTTTCCTCAGGGCCTCCTGTGTGGAGCTCATTTAAAAAAAAAAAAACATCTGATTATTCATCTGATTACACATCTGATCACACAACCAATTACACAGCTGATTACACATTTGATCATACATATGATTATACAGCTGATTCCGCGTCTGATCACACATCCGATAACACAGCTGATTACACATCTGATCACACATTGATTACACATCTGATCACACATCTGATTACACATCTGATTACACATCTGATGACACATTCGATATCACAACTGATTACATGTCTGCCCTGATGATGGAAACTTAAACGTCCGAAACGTTGGCTAAAAAATGAAGTAGAGCAACGCGGCTTAGTACCCCAAAAATAAATCAGGACAAATTGTGGAACCCGTTTATTTATTAAAAAAAGATTTATTAGACTTACGACTTACAACATCATTTAAACGCAAATTAATTTATAGCCCACATAAAATGCATTGGATCCCGAAGTTGTACCCAGAAAACTTTTAACGTCCAGTTAAATTCACAACAAATTTAATTAAAATAGGTACTAGTTTGGTTGAAGCATGACTAAGCAAATTAACTGAAAAACATGTTCAATTTCAGAATCTTCCCAACACATTTAAAGTGTGCGGTATACCGAACATTGGTTCTAAATTTAGGATACAAGGGCTAAGGTAAACGAACATGGGACATGACCGATAATTATAATGGCTAGGTACTCCAAAAACATCCAAACTGACGATGATGTCTTTGTTTCATATAGGCAAAGTAATAAAGCTATATGATGGCGTGCTTCAAAATATGATGCATCAGCTCTCCAGTAACGTGGGTGCTATTGGAGCAAACAGTTCATAGTTTACACTCGTAAAAATGTCGCAGGGTTAAACTGTGATTTATGTGCATTGTTCATAATAAACGTCCGTTAAAAAAATACGTTTTACGGAATATTTTTTGTAAGCAATAATTGTCAGCCTGAAACACTCATTTACATTGAAAAATCTTCCGAGAAAAGATACTTGCCGCCAACGGGACTTGAACCCGTGTCCTTCTGATTGCCGGTCGGATGCTGTGACCACTGAGCTATGGCGGCTTATCTAATTAATACCCGCCAAATAATTCAATATATACTGGTGTTTCATTCAACAATTACTGATTATTATATTTTCCACCTGAAAACAACCAACTTTATTTTTCTGAGGGAGGTATTGTAAGTTCTAAATCTCTCGCTAGGTAGCGTCGAGACAAATTATGTCTACATTTTTTGGTGGAATACTTTTAACTTGTTTAATATTAATTATTATTTTTAATTTATAAACTAATGTTTAAGACAAGATTTTTATGCATAGCACAAAGGGTAACAATTATTATAAGCAATAATTGTCAGCCTGAAACACTCATTTACATTGAAAAATCTTCCGATTATTTGGCGGGTATTAGATAAGCCGCCATAGCTCAGTGGTCAGAGCATCTGACCGGCAATAAGAAGGACACGGGTTTAGGTCCCATTGGCGGCAAGTATCTTTTCTCAGAAGATTTTTCAATGTAAATGAGTGTTTCAGGCTGACAATAATTGCTTATAATAATTGTTACCCTTTGTGTTATGCATAAAAATCTTATCTTAAACATTAGTTTATAAATTAAAAATAATAATTAATATTTTTTAGCTTTCAAACCTTTTTCCTGTTGGTTGCAGACTTTTGGTTTTAAAATCAAATCATTAAATATACACCGTATTCTAAAATTATTGTATAATATATATAAAATAAGATTATTGTAAAATATTCACCGCCAAGACCTAGACAATCCTCACCATATGAATCTGTTAAGTTACCAAACTTTGCTAAACACTTAGAGTAGCCTTTGGCAAAGGTGTTGGTTATACATATAATGAATAGTTCCCGAGGCGGCGTTACCCATATCCGCCTCCCAAATTGTTAAGAACAATGATGGATAACGAAATGGATAGTAGGTATTAAATAAAAACCATTAAAAAACGGACATAAGCATTAAGATATAGATTATGGACATGGGAAGGAAGAATATAGATACAATTTTGCAACCTAACAAAGATTAATGCTTGAATAGGCCACTTGCATGGATTTCATAACGACTTGGAAAAAATCGTGTGGATAGATTTTTTTACTAAGATTACGAAAACGTTACTAACATTTTTTAGAAATGTACAGTTTTTTCATATTTTTAAATAAATAAATCCATTATTTGGGCTCGTAACGTCACTACATGAAAATGTCCCGTCTCCGAAAATGTTCCTATTAATTTTGTAAAATTCCACACAAATTTTTTTTTTTTAATATTGCATTACTTTGATTTTAGGCGAATTTTTGAATTTGACATTTAACGTTCACTAGATTTATTGTTTGTTCTCTGCGAACTTATCATTTGGTTTGACTTTTTGTCAGATGTAATGAAGAGAACCCCGTACATTAATGTTGTCCGTACATGTTTTAGAGGTATAATGGTTATGGTGCTGATTTAAACAAAATCAATTTTTATAATATTCTTATTATTATTATAATTTACAAGTACATACATGTATATTACGAGTACATTAGATTTAGTAATATAGACGTTGTACATTATAATGATTTATGAACAATAAGATGGATCGATAAAAAATATTTATGAGATGTAATATTTTTGGTATGCCTCCTTATTCTCTGTGCCCTTTCTTCTGGAAAACGTTCTTTTTTTAAAATAATTTTCGGTTATGTAATTATCTTTTTTTCGCACCTATAAAATTATGTCCCGTCTTTCCGGTTAATAAAAAATGGTCTGATTTTTCGGATTGAAATTTTCAAAAAATCGCCAGGGTTACAAATATAAGATAAAAAAAAATACCGAATGTCTTTGAATATTTGCCTAAACCGCAAAAAAAAGTGATGCAAGTGGCCTATTGTGCTTTCTTCTAGATATAATATTATAATTTTCCTCTTGTAATATTTTAACACAGGTAAGTACTAATAATTCAAACACGTAAATATGTAATATTAGAACGGGGTACCCCAGTAAGAATACAATATTTTCAAAAAATAATAAAAAAATAAAAATTCCTTGGTATGGGTACCGCCGCTCCGGAAACCATTTATTGCAAGGGTGGATCCAGGATTTTTTTCTGGGGGGGGGGGGGGGGGGGCACAAGGGGCGGACGGGCAAAAAAATCAACAATTACTGTTAGGATTTTTTCCTGAGGGGAGGCACAAGGGGCGGGCGGGCAAAAAATCAGCAATTACTGTTAGAAATAAACTTGAAGTATCATATAAGTACCGGGTTGCTACCTCCTTCCTTCTTGTATTCTTGATATATATTGTCAATTCTTAATAATAATAATACACGTAAGATGATAATAATGTAAAGAAAAAATATGTGTATATCTGTAATGGAATCTTTCAGTTTAATTTTCATCCATTTCCCGAACTATCGAAATATGTGAATTTTCGCACCGTGATAAAAATTATTACAATACATACAATAACAAAAATTAACCAACATTAAAGTTTGTTTTGCTTTATCAGTACGTGATTAGTGTGTTTTTTTTGTCTTTTTTAGACCATATTTTTTTTACCTTCCTACGCACTAACTGGGCCATCTCCTTTTCTCTGCGTCTTCTACTGCCCCCCTGAAAGTCTAAAACGCCTACAAGGGGGCGTTATCGCCAAGTAAAACAAATGTTCGGACACAAATGTTTCCTGCTATATCCGCAGAACAATGACAATATTCAAACAAACGTCAGCTCGTTGTACGTAAAAAAAGTCGTAAGTGATTTTTCTCGAAAATTATAAGAATGATGTAATAATCTGTCCTTACATATTTTTCCAATTAAATAAATAGAGGTTAATGCAAAATATCAAAATATAAGTACCGTGTTGCTACTTCCCTCCTTCTTGTGTTCATGGTATAGTGTCAATTCTTAATGATAATAATACACGTAAAATCATAATATTATATTCTGATTTTAAAAAAGATACACACACAATTAAACAAAATTGTGTGTGTATCTGTAATGGAATCTTTCAATAATTTCAAAATCGTCCAATTTTCATCCACTTCCAGAACTATCGAAATGTGTGAATTTTCGCACACGTGATAAAAATGATTACAACACATCTATAATATAAAAATGAATCGCTAAATGTGTTGGTAAGCGCAAATCTCGAGAGCGACTGAACCGATTTCGCTAATTCTTTTTTTAAAATATTCCTTGAAGTTCGAGGATGGTTCTTACGTAGAGAAAAATTTAGAAAATTGCGCAGAAAATTAAATAATAACAGAAAACATCGCACGTTTGACACTTCGCGTGTTAGAGAATGACATTTTGCAAAACAATGAATGATTGTTCAATCAGGATTCTATTTTTGAAAAGTTGAAAAATTTATTTAAAGTAGCTACTCCCCTAATATTTTGAATCGAATCAAGAATTTCAGATATTTTAAATAGGTACCTATGTTAGGTACCAAATTTAATTAGAAAATGGAAATTTGAATAAAAATTGTAAAAGGTGGCATGCGGGCTGTTTAAAAACTGAATGTACTGGGATTGAATATATGGAACGCGGGTGGAGGGTTGGCGGGACGAGGGAGCGAGAAAGGGAAGAGGGAAGGCGGGGAAGGTGATAGGGAAACGCAGGAGGGGGAGGGGGGAGGGGAACTCGGGAGGGGGGTTCGCGGGACGGGGAAGGGAGGGAGGAGTGGAGTGAGGAGAGGGAAGGTGGAGGTGACGGAGTGGGAACGCGAGAGGGGAAGAGGACGCAGGAGAAGAAGGGGAGGTGGAAGGGGAACGGGACGAATGGGAAAAGACACTCAGGGAGAAACAATTTCTTTATTAAATGGCATAGCAATGCATGCCGGAACCATATGGGACGCAGGAGGAGGGTTGGCGGGATGAGGGAGCTGGAAAGGGAAGAGGGAAGGCGGGGAAGGTGGAAGGAGAACGCGGGAAGGGAAGGGGAGGTGTGAGGGGGGAGGGGAACTCGGGAGGGGGTTCGCGTTACGGGGGAAGGGAAGGGGCGTGGAGTGGAGAGAGGGAAGGTGGAGGTGACGGAGTGGGAACGCGAGAGGGGAAGAGGTCGCAGGAGAAGAAGGGGAGGCGAAAAGGAAACGGGACGAATGGGAAAGGACACTCAGGAAGAAACAATTTCTTTATTAAATGGCATAGCAACGCATGCCGGGACCAGCTAGTACAATAATAAAAATGAACCAATATTAAAGTTTATTTTGCTTTATTAGTTTTTTACGTAATAGGCGTGTTCTTTTGTCTTTTTTAGACCATTTTTTTTACCTACCCACATCGTGCCATCTCTACGCCCTCCAATTTTCTCTGGGTCTTCTACTGCCCCCCCTGAAAGTCTCAAACGACAATATAATTAATTGTAAAAAAACGGATTATATATATATTATTGTAAATTTTTTCTCGTTTAAATGTATATATTTTGTGTATTGTAATAGGATTATATTAATCTGTAATGCACAAAAAATATTTATATATTTATTGAAAAATAAGAAACACATGAAAAACATAAGCTGCATTTTTTTACACTAGGGTATTCTTGTATCGAGATATACAAGACTTAAATGTATTTATGTGAGATCACGATAGAAATAGTCATCCATTACGACAGTATTTATTTATAATTTATTAAACTCATAATATAAGAAAAATTAAACAATTCAACTTTGTATAAACCACTTATTTCTTGTTGTCTTATTTTTTACTTGTTGGTTTCGGAACAAACGTTCCTTCTTCAGGGAAAGCTTATACTAATTTGACAGTTTCGAACAATGTTTTATTATGGCAGGGGTGGGGCCGTTGCTAGTTATTAATGTAGATTGGGTGGGTAGGTATTAATGTAAATTAGCCAATAAAAAAGGAAATAGCAGATAGATTGCAATTGGAGAATAATTTAGAACAAATTAATACGAGTAGTAATGTTCTATAAGATGCATTGAATGAAGATAGTTTAGATAATATTCTAGTAGAAGAATCCAATGATATTACAGTAGATTCAAATAACTTAGACGTTATTCATAATCATAGGGAAATCAACATTGCAAATTTAAACTTAATAGATGATAATGTAATAGAATTGGCTAACTTGCTTCATAATAATATATATATATATATATATATATATATATATATATGTAGAACAATTTTCTCGGTTTACCCGCGTAACGTAGTCCTTAAAAGGACTTTTTAACTCCTGACGTTTCGGACAGATCACACTGTCCATCTTCAGAGGCCTTATGTCTTGAGTTTTTGTCTCAAACTGATAGCTTTCGCATGTCTGTTCGGTCCAAAAGCTAAAAAAGATCTGATCTGTCCGAAACGTCAGGAGTTAAAAAGTCCTTTTAAGGACTACGTTACGCGGGTAAACCGAGAAAATTGTTCTACATCTTACACCCGTGAAAACCTTAATCATAACATATATATATATATATATATGTAAAGAAAACCACTTATGAGTGCTTTCCTTAAGATTGTATTCACTGAGTAAGTACTGAGTAAGTACTGAGCTAGTTGGTGGCCCACTAGATATCAAACAAATGAATCGAGTTAGGAAAATATAACTGTCAGAATTATTGGATTAACAATTCAAGAATATAAAGAAATCATTATATATATAGATATAGAACCCACAGTTAGACCAACATTACCAAAATTGCAAACGCCAAGGAAATTATCTAAATTAATTTACCAAAAATAATATTTGACGATATTAGTTTTTTAGATCTTCATACAATAGTGTACGCTAGTGCTATCACTATATGTAATAAGTTAGGAGTTAAATTAACGTCCTCTGATGATAGATCATATAGTTATAGTAAACCAGAATGGCAGATTAGATTAGAAAATGATGTAGTATTTTTAAGAAGTAGTATAGCTAGAGTAATTGTATATAAAAATGGGAATAGAAGTAGGAATATTTTGAGACACGTAGATGAAATTGGGAGAAAATTTGGTTATAGCATTGGTAGTAATAATGATGAAAATATAATCAATGATTTATTAGATTTATTAAAACAAAACTTAGGTGTAAAAGCTAGTAGATTAAAAAGATATAATTATACGTATAATAAAATAAATAATAATAGATTATTTCAGATAAATGAGAAAATATTTAATTCCAAACTTGACGATAAACAAAATATTATTTCGAATAATAATATTCCGTTGCCATTTGAATCAGATATGCGCGATTTTTGGACAAACATTTGGAGTAAAGATATAAAACATAATGAGGCAGGTCCCTGGATAGAAAATGAAGAACTCAATTGTTCAGACATTGAACAAATGAGTTTTTCTGATATATCGGTTGAATTGTTAGCCAAAATTATAAAAAATACTTATAATTGGAAAGCCACGGGTTGCGATTGGATACATAATCCTATAAGTCTAACTACTTTACATCCTCTGTTTGCAAAAAATCTTTCAAAACTTGTCAAACAACCTCAAAATTTTCCTAATTTTCTAACTAAGGGCATTACTTATATGTTACCCAAAAGCGAAAACATTAATAATCCCTCTCAGACCCATTACATGTCTACCGACAATATACAAAATTTTAACCTCTTGCTTGACAGATTTAAAATATACTCATTTGGATGAAAAAATATTTTATCTGAACAACAAAAAGGTTGTCGTAGAAAACATATGGGATGTAAAGAACAATTAGTTATTGATTCTGTAATTTTAAAACAAATTCCAAATCAAAAGCGTAATTTACATACTTGTTATATAGATTATCAAAAAGCTTTTGATAGTGTCCCGCACTCGTGGCTAATCAAAATATTAAAAATATATCAAATTAACCCAATTATAATTAGCTTTTTGAAAAATATTATGTCCTTTTGGAATACAGATTTACTAGTAAATTTAAAAGGTAATAAAATAGTAGTACCGGGCATTTCAATAAAAAGAGGGATTTTTCAAGGACACTCATTGCGTCCTCTTTGGTTTTGCTTAGCATTGAATCCTATGTCTAAAATGTTAATTAAAAGCAAGTTTGGAATAAAAATTAAGGGCAATACAAGAGAGAGTAGTATAGTTTCACATCTATTATATATGGATGATATAAAATTATTTTCAAATTCTGAATCAAATTTAGAGAAAATGATTAAGGTAGTTAAAAATTTTTCAGATGATATTAAAATGACTTTTGGTTTAGATAAATGTAAAACGATCCATATAGAGAAAGGCAAAATTGTAGATGGAGACGAGGGTATATTTAGAAATTTCAAAATAAAAAGTATGAAAGGGGATGAGGTTTATAAATATTTAGGATACCCGCAATCAAATAGATTAGATCACACTAGTATTAAAAATGATATTAGGATTAAATTTCAAACTAGGATAAGAAAATTTTTAAAATGCAATCTATCTGCTAAAATTTTAGTAAAAGCAATAAATACTTGGGCAATACCTCTATTAACGTACTCATTTGGCATAATTAAATGGTCCAATACAGATTTAGATAGTTTAGAACGATTAATTAGAACTACGTTAACAAAGTTTAATTGCCATCATCCAAATTCAGCTATAGAAGGAATTAATTTACCCAGAAATTTAGCAGGTACAGGTGTAGTCAAAATAACATCTTTGAAACATAATCAGGTAGAAATGCTTAGAAATTTTTTTCCATAGAATTTTTTTTCCATCAGAAATGCACAAAATAATTTGCAAGGCAGATATAAACATTACACCATTAAATTTATATGACGAGAATGCCAACATTCTTATAAATACTAACCAGGAATTATTAGATTCCTGGTCAAATAAAATTATTCATGCAAAACACTTCAATTATCTCAACCAAACGTATGTTGACAAACTTTCGTCAAACAAATGGTTGAGTATTGGAGAGTTGACCGCGGAAATAGAAGGATTTATGCTTGCCATTCAAGAAAGAGTCATTAATACTAAAAATTATAGGAAGCATATAATCAAAGATATAAATCAAATTGATGATTTATGTAGAAAACGTTTGGCTTTTCCCGAAACTATAGAAATATTATATCGCGATGTTCTATATTAGCGCCGTCCGAGTATATATTTAGGCATAATCAGGTTTTAAAAATAATTCACCGAAGTTTGGTAATTAAACATAACTTGATTGACTGCCGTAATATAGTACCATATTATGAATATGAACCAAATTCATTTTTAGAAAATGAATTTTATAAAATATATTATGATAAAACTGTTCTAACAAACAGAACAATTAGTCATAATAGACCTGATATAGTTTTACATGACAAAATTAAAGAAATAACTAATATCATTGATGTAGCTATTCCAAATTCTTGTAATATTCAAAAAACTATTTCTGAAAAAATAAGAAAATTCACAGATTTAGGAAATGAGATTAAAAGAATTTGGCATTCTCAGACTATAAAAATATTACAATTTGTTATTTCGGCTACTGGCATTATACCTAGGTCTCTCATTCAAAATTTAGGCATATTAGATTTGTCAAAGAATTTATACATAAAAATGCAAAAATCAGTCATTTTAAATACATGTAGGATTACAAAAGATTTTTTAAATATTTATATTGAGGGATCAGTAGGATTTATAGGTTCAATTAGGAATTCCACAGAGCCGAACCCTCTGATATGAAAATATCTGGAGTCGGTGAATTATTTTCCCATTTGGTCCCTGGTAGGTTGACATGTTGTTCTTGTATTGTTTTGTATTTATAATACGTACATAGTGCAATTGCATAGCGTGGATTGACCAGATGATCATTTGGGAAGTGTGTGAAAGGGTTTAGTTTTTCCTGTGGGGAAAATTAAACCCGGACATTTAAATCTGGTGCGTAATATAGCGCCGTTTTTGTGAGAAATCACCTCAAGGGCGCTGTACAGTACAAGTAAATATGTAATAAAATTGGTATAACTAAGATTTATATTTATAACTAGTGACTTATATCTAAGACTTGTAATTAGTGGCTTAATCTAAGACTTATAGCTAGTGACTTATGACTTATGACTAAGACTTACGATAGTTGACTTAAAACTAGTGGATTAATGATATACATATTTACAAATGTGACTTAAAGTTAGAGACTTAAAACTAACATAAGTACCAAAATTTCAAAATACTTATTTGCCATTGTTATCAGTGATAATGATAACATTAAAAACCAAACAACAAACAAGTTCTGTAGATACTAACTAACTCGTAATGTAGATAAGTTATTGCTGCGAGTCGAAGCAGTTTGAGGATTTATAAATTTTATACATAGGTACATACACATTTTATACATATTATATTCTATTTTTTAGTGTTATTAACGCCAGAAGAAGGAGGTAGTTCTTATATAATATTACTATTATAGAACACGGGCGAAATAATGATCATAATGGATTTATCGGTGCAATAATGATCTTAGCTGGATTTATAGGAAAATACACAAGCTTATCTTAAATGAATGAAAATGAATCGTCGTACCGCATTAAAATGATTCATCGCTCAACATACAGATTGAGCAGTTAGGCTCCCACTTATTATAAATATATCTTTAAATTAGTGGACATCAACAATTATAGAATGACGAATTTAAGGAAATGAGTGTCTGAAAAGATGCGTTTTTAGCTTGGATCTAAATTCCGCTGGGTTGGTTATGCATCTCAATTCCATGGGAAGTTTGTTCCAAGCCTCAGGGCCAGATACTCCGAATGCACGATCACCAAACTTAGTGTTCGGATTTCGCTTAGGTACTTTTAACCTTCCGATTGCAGAAGATGATGCTGATCTAAGAGTTGACTGTCTTAGATCAAAATTTTCAGGAATGCACAGTTCAGAGATATAGGGTGGAGCCATTTCATTGATAGCTTTAAACACTATCCAGCATAATTTGTATTGGATCCTTTCAGGACACTTCAGCCAGTGAAGATTTCGGAGGTGTTCCGAAATGTGCGAAAATTTGAGTACCCCAGTGATAAGACGTGCTGCGGCATTGAACACTGATTGTAGTTTATCGCATTTAGGAAGACTTGCATTGATGCCATTGCAGTAATCAAGACGTGATACTACATATGAGTTAACAAGAAGCTTTGTTGCTTCTGTTGAAAGATTTCTACGAACTGACTTGAGTTGTCTTAGGTAAAAGAATCCCGTGCTAACGGTCCTATTCACCTGACTTTTTAACGAGATGTCTGAATCCAGATGAACTCCCAGAAGTTTGACGGTTGTCTTCGAAATAACGTCATTGGCAGAAACAGTAATTGGTAAGTTGTCTACGAAGCTCCTTACGTTCCATGACTAAAGCTTCTTTGCTTGTTTTTGTAACTGGCAACACCATTATAGTTACAGCTTTAGTCTCCAACCCAGATTATAATATCCATGTTCAAGCTATTGAAAGAATACAAAATAAATTCTTATGTTTTCTAAATTTCAAAATATTAGGTCCTTACATATGAAATTAGCGTTTTGCCGTACTGGCAACTTTGATATCAAATATCTTCTCTTTGGTTAGGAATTCCAAATTCAAATTTATACAACTTGTGTTTCGAAAATTATAATTCATTTGTTTTTCCTTAATTGTTTTTTTTTTCTTTGCGTCACTTAGTTTACAAAATGGAAAATTTGAAATATCGCGTTATTTACGAGTACGAGTTCCACCGTGGCACCAGTGCTGTAGAAACGGCTCGAAGGATTAATGATGTGTATGGCGACGGTGCCGCAAAAGAAAACACAGTTGTGTTTGTTTTTTGTTTGTTTTTTTTCTATCGTTCACCATAGTTTTCTTAAATCTGGCCAGACGATTACGGCAGATGTCTACTGTCAGCAACTGCAAACCATGATGGAAAAGCTAGCTGCTAAACAACCGAGGCTGGTTAATCGCTCTAGGCCACTGCTGCTTCATGACAACGCAAGACCATACACTGCACAACAGACGGCTACCAAATTAGAGGAGCTTTAATTGGACATCCACCGTACTCTCCGGACCTTGCCCCAACAGATTACCATTTTTTTTAGAAATTTGGATAACTTCTTGCAAGGGAAAAAATTCAACTCCGATGGGGCAGTCCAAACCGCTTTCAAAGATTTTATTGATTCCCGTCCGAATGGTTTCTTTAGTAAAGGGATCTGTAACAGACGTTATGTCTTTAAAAGAACTGTAAAAAAGGGACCGGTCTCGTGCACACCTTCCAGAGGTACAAGCTGATGATGATGATGATTAGAGCTGGCTGGCCACCCTACATCCAGTGGGTAGTGGTCCTGGATGCGCCTAGTTTCTGCCTGAGCGGTGCCTTGGCAGTGCCCAGAGTTAAGGCCGACTGCAGCGGTAGGCACCAGGTACTCGTTCAGGCAGAACTTCAGCAGGAGGCAGCAGGTCGAAGATTTCCAGAGGTAGGAAAGAGTAATAAAACGATCTAAGTAGAATTAAACAGTTGAACTGAACACTGAGCATGATTTATTTGGGAAAATCGTCGTATTTATTTAGTTAGTTGAACCCGACGGCGATCGGGCATTGTTTTACACAAAATGTGGAGGGGATTCTGGCCTCG
The DNA here is from genome assembly GCA_929108145.2 of Limnephilus rhombicus. Lineage (NCBI taxonomy): Eukaryota > Metazoa > Arthropoda > Insecta > Trichoptera > Limnephilidae > Limnephilus > Limnephilus rhombicus. Next base: position 47,004,464 of record OV815285.1, read on the forward strand.
CTCCTCATCGTATAAATAGGGAGACATTTCCGTGGCGTCCTCATTTTGGCGGTGTCGCCCATGAAAGTGGTCGATTAAGGTTGTAAGTTAATAATAATTATACAGGGTACATTTGATATATAAAGATAAATTACTTAAGTCTAACACATTTTGGAAGCTAAGTTTTATCCGAGGATTTTTAGTTTGATGAATTTTCCATGAGTTTAAGGTATTTTTGTAATTTGTAAAAGGTATTTGCTGTTTGGCTAGCTACGTTAAGTTTAAAGGAGAATCTAGTATTTTTACCAGATTTCCCGTAAGACTAGCTACTGAAACCTGTTTGTTTCATCGTCTTACAAGGTCCCGGGATTTTTAAAATGGGAAAAAACGAATTCTTGCAAAAATATTTTCTAAGTGTTTTTTAACGGGAAAAAACGCCCTAGTTTTGTAAATTTAAGGGTTAGAGACTCAAAATCTCTTTCCCCGGACGCCCTGCAGGACTCTGGAATGAAATGTATTTGTTTCATTGTCCTGCAGGGTGTCTAAGTTAAAACAATTGACAAGATGTACATTTAAGGTTGGCCTCCTGGGGGCAAAGTAGTTTGCCTTTCCTAGTGGCAAAGGAGCCTGCTCTTCCTCCCGATGGAGGAGCAGGCTCTTCTTGCCCCTTTTGTCGGGCGGTAAAGAAGTGCCTGCTGGCGGCGAAGTAGGAAAAGGAGTCTTCTTGCCGGCGGCAAAGGAGGAAAAGGAGTCGAGACCCCGGTTTGCTTCCCTGGATGCCTTGTGGGGCTTAAGATTTAAAACAATAGAATAACAAGTATAAATTTTACAAAAAATTATAAAATGTCCCCGGTGGCAACCTGCGACAGGTAGAGTTTATTTGTCGCACCGGGAACATGCACATTGTTAGGAAAACATTTAATTTACACAATGTTATAAAATAAGTATTAGGAAATTTATACATAAAGAAACAAAATATCGAAATAAAGTACATTAGCATTTCGAGGCAAGAAATTTCAGCAAAATTTCCAAGAAATGACCTCAAAAATATAGAGGATGCCACCAGCGATGAATTTTGATGAAATATGATTTGAGGGTGCGAACACGTCCGTTACAGGATCGATGAACTACCCATGAGATGGCAAAAGTGCATAGATAGCAATGGTACATACTTTGATTAAATAAATATATTATATTAAAAAATCGACTTTATGTTCCTCCCATACAAAACACCAATTACATATGTAAGGACCTAATAGGTATTCCAGCAATTATGTTGAACTACATACATACATCACTCTTTTATGTTATGTAAACATGCTTAAATTTTCAGACAGATGTATTTTCACTGACTTGATATTTTCATACAAAATTTTATATGATGTAGTTGATAGTCCAGAATAGCTTGCTTTAGTAAGCTTTCGGATTCTATAATACTACAAGTCAGGATTTATTTTAGTGCAGAAATTCTGGGACTAACAACTGCCATATGTATTGCTATTATATCGCAGAATACTAATTGTTTATTTGATGTTTATTTGATTCAAGGCAATGTTTATTTGATTCACCTGATTTATAAATGTGTGTTGACTAATGTGGGCCTCACTGGGTGCTTTACCCGTGCTGAGGACCTCATTTTACAGTTTGATATGATTTTTTTTTAAATTTAAGATACATATAAAATAAAAAACTAAAGAAAAAAGAGACTCAACAATAACATATGAGAATTGAAAGAAAGAAAATAGAGCAAAACAAAATAGAGTAAAATACACTAAAATAAAACAATAGAATAAAACTATATAAATAGGATAGATACATATAAACCGATAGTGAAATTAAAAGGTTTTATATATTAGTGAGTATTGCAATGGTGTTTATGTCTATGTGTTTTTTTTTTTTTTTTTTTTTGTTTATGTTGTGATTTTTTTGTAAAGTTGTCTTTTTTGGTCTTTAATCCATCTTTTAATTTTGAGTGTGAAAAGTTTTTTGTTTTCTTCTTTTTTTAAATCGAGTGAAAGATGGTTGAATGCTTTTATTGCCTGGTATTTGTGGTGTCTTTGTCCAAAGCTTGTGTTTATCGTCGGTGTTTTTAAGTTTTGTATGTATGCTTGTCTAACTGGTCTATTAATGGTTTGTGTTTGTTGGAGTTTGTGTTTTTGGTCAAAGATATAGTTAAGAAGTGTTTTTATGTATAATTGTCGTATATCAAGTCCGTCGAACATGTTGAATATTTGGTCTGTGTCAGTCATTCTGTGTTTTTTTAGTATAATCTTTAAGATGGTTCTCTGTGTGGTTTCCATATGAGCAATAGCTGAGTTTGTTGCTCCTCCCCAAACAATGATTCCATATTCTATTATAGATTGGCAGAGTGCAAAATATATTGTTTTCATTTGTTTTAGTTTGTATATGTTTCTTATGGTTAGGAAAAGATGAATTGTTTTGAGGAGTTTATTGGTGATATGATTTATATGATGTGCCCATTTGAGATTATGATCAATTATGATTCCTAGATATTTTATTTGGTCTGTTTTTACTATAGCAGGGCAGTCGCAGTTTTTGGTGTTTAAACAATCGTGTATTTTTATGGTGTTTGTTTTATTTGTTGCCTGTCCCGTGCTATTTATACTGTACGTTGTGAATTTTGTTTTCGATATATTTAATGTAAGTATGTTTGTGTCTAACCATGTTTTCACTCGCGTGATTCCTAATTCTGCTGTATTATACACATTGTTCCAGTCTTTAGATTTGAAGAGTAATACTGTGTCGTCCGCATAACTAATTATTTCTCCGTCTATTTCCAAATTACAGAGTTCATTTATGTAGATAGTGAATAGCACGGGCCCTAGTATGCTTCCTTGTGGAACTCCATATGTAATTGGCAGTGGTTTACTAGTATGGTGATTAATTTTAACTTGTTGGGTTCTGTTGCTCATATAACTTTTCATTAGTTGGAGTTCCTTGCCTAAGATACCAATGTTTTCTAATTTTTTAAATAGGGTTTTGTGGCAAATTGAATCGAAGGCTTTAGCTAAGTCTAGGTATATCGCTATGCATTTTTGCCCTTGATCTAGGTTGCTATGTATATAATCTATTACATATTCTAAAGCTTCTTTGGTACCTCTTTTTTCTCTAAATCCGTATTGTTTATCCGAGATTAATTTGTTTTCTTCAAGGTATTTTATAATTTGGTTTTTTAATGCTCTTTCGAAGATCTTTGATAGTGAGTTTAATAATGTGATTGGTCTATAGTTATTTATTTCCTTTTTGTCTCCTGCTTTGTAAATAGGGATCACCAGTCCTTGTTTCAAAGTACTGGGGAAGCAGCTTTGTTTTATACTAAGGTTGATTAAGTGTGTTATTGGTTTTATTAATTCATTTTTTAATTTCTGAATGCAATCTGTTGTTATCTCATCTAATCCCGGTGCAATATTTTTTTTTAATTTATCGATTATTTTTTCAATTTCCTCCTCCGTAATTGTTTTTATTGTAAGTCTTAGTTTTGTCTTTTGTGTATTGATGTTTGATCGGTTGGTTTGTGTTTGTGTTTTACGGTTTGCTAAAACTTTTCCTATATTTGCAAAGAAGTTATTCACATGGTTCGCTATTATCTCTGCATTTGTATTGATATCTATTTTTTTTGAATTAATATTTAATTGTTCGATACTATTTTTCTGTTTGTGTTTTTGTGTGTATGTTACTTCTTTCAATATTTTCCATATAGCTTTTGGGTTTTTGTTTTCCTTTTGTAGTTTTTGTCTATAGTATATCTCCTTAGCTACTCTTATAATTTTTGTGCAGATATTTCTATATCTTTTATAGAAATTAAATTATTCCATGTCATATGGCGTGTTTTTAATTTGTCTGTGTAATTTGTCTCGTTTACGGATGCAGTTTAATATTCCTTGTGTTATCCATAGTTTTATTTTTTTTGTCTTGTGTGTAAGTGTTATAAGTTTTATATTAGTGTAGTTATTTATTTCTTGTGTTAACGTAGTTGTGAATTTATCCCAGGCTTCTTCAGCATTCTGTATTTGGTATATTGGATTCCAGTCCATTTTTTGAGTTTTTCCTTTAAGTTTGGATATTCAGTTATTTTTTTTGTAAATGTTTTATGTTGTTCAGATTTTGTGTTTTCGGTGACTATTGCTATCATAGTCATGTAATGATCTGTAATTGCGCTTTCGAGTACTATTGTTTCGGATTTTAGTTTTGACTTGATCATTATATGGTCTATACAGCTACTTGTGTTTTGTGTGACTCGTGTTGGGATATTTATCGTAGGTTCCAGTCCATGTTGCGCTAGTATTGATAGGTATTCTATGCTTTGCGGGTGTCCATATTGTAAAGTGTTTATGTTTAGGTCTCCTACTAAGATGATATTTTTGATTTTGTTGAGATCAGTTAATGTGCTGTTTAGTGCAGTTAGGAAATTTGTTATGTTATTTTTGGATGGAGATCTATATATAGCTAGGATACAAGTTTCTTTATCATATGTAATTTTTATGCAGTTAGAGTCTATGATGTTTATTTCTTGTATAGTCGTATTGATTTTATTACTTGTGTATATGACTACGCCATCATTTTGGTTTTTGTGCTTCGTTGAGTGGTACGTATTATAGTTTTCAAGTGTTTTAGGTGTATATTTGTCATTCAGCCAGCATTCTGTAAGTACGATCACATCAAAATTATTTTCAAGTTGTTGGAGGTATAATATAAATTCATCAAAGTTTTTATTAATTGATCTAATGTTTTGATGTAATATTTTGATCCTAATTTTTATTTTTTTATTGATGTTAGTCCATTGTTTAAAGTTATTAGTACTTGTGCAGTGATGCTGTTTGTCCGAGTCTATGTGTTAAATGTAGTCAGCCATGTTGAAGAGTATTTATATATCCTATCATTTTCGTTATATCCTAAACTTGTAGGTATATTAACTGCACTGCTTAGTCCATGATGCAGAAGAAGTAGTTGGTAGTCATCACATTGCGGGTGTATCTGTCCAGTGTTTAGCATATTGATTTTGATGTCTCCAATTTGGTACACGTTCCTTACATCTCGTGGTGGGGTTATCTCATCATCCAGGGGAAGGGGAAAGGGTGATCTGTCTATAGTTGTTGAAGTAGTGCTGGTATCGGGTGAAGGGTTATCAAATTCTATCTCAATTAATTGATCCATTTCTGGTTAAGTGTATATTATAATGTAGATTAGATTAGGTTATCGAGAAAGTGGCAAGATTATACGATTTTACTTTCAAGTTCATAATGATTTTTTATTTCAGTAATTGGCGAGCCTTCAGATTTTCGAGCCAGTAGTTTTCCGTTTTTGAACCAGATGAATTTGTAATTTTTATCTTTGGCCCTTTTTTTAGTAATCCATAAGAGATTTTTGTAATATGGCGTCAGGGTATCATTTACGTAAATTTTTTTATTTTCGTCTGCAATCTGAAGGGATACATTGGTATTTTTCTTACCAATCATCATAGTGATTTTTTTATTTTCCTCTTTGAAGCTTAAAATTAATCGCGGAGGTTTTGTGTCTGTCGGTTTTAGAAATTTGTACTTGTCCGCCGGTTCTAGGCTTACTCCGAAGGCAGTAGTGATTCTGTTTGCAATTACTTGAGGTGGTTCGTCAGTCGAAATTTTGAAGCCTGTTACCTCCATGCTATTTTTCAATTCATTTTGTTCTGTTGCATCTATTTTCATTTCGAGGGCAACAATTCTTTTTTCCTTATTTTCTAGATCCTCTAAAATTTGTTGGTGCTGTTTCGGTAATTCAAGAATTAAATTTAATTTTTCATTAATTTCATCATATCTATCGCTTACGAATTGTGTTGATTTTTTTAAATCTGCTAATTCTGTCTCGAATTTTGAGAACATTTGTTTTTTCAACTCACCCAGTTTACGGTCGATGTAGTCCGTGAGGGAGTCCACGATTTTTTGTTGCTCCAAGGTAGATCTTGTTGAAGCCATTTTAGTGGTGATTATTATATATAATTAATAAATAAATATCCCAGTAGCGAGCGGCGAGTAGCGAGAATAATTAGGTAGCGAGTATAAATGAAACTCCAAGTATCGAGTTCACTCGGTACGAACGGCTAGGTGCCGCGGCCTGTATCGGTATCGAGTACGGTGTCACTGCGGTGTACCTACACGACACGCGTCAACACAATGCACTATTGAATATGATAGATTGAATTTTATGATTATTAACAATCGTTTTATTGAATTTACTAATTCACTGTGATTTTAGCTAATTAATACTACGTTTTAAGTTAAAATATCACTTCACTGTTTGCTAAATACATTGTTTTAGGTAATTTAGAGTGGACGCGTTTACTATGACGTTTGTATTTGTCTATGCATCAATTATACCAAGACGGTGTACATCTTCAATTTATTACTAAAAAAATTTGATATCTTTTACTGAGGTATTTCAGTAATGTTCAAGTATAACTGTTACTATTCATGTATCCCTAAAAAGGGCTGTAATAAATAAAAAATCCAAGTTCTCAATTACACCATCAGCAATTTCGGCATTTTTTGATGAGAGTAGAGTAAGTTCTAACATTGCTTCGATATTTATGTTCTAATATATTATAATAAAACAAATATAAAACTTTATTCCACTTAATTTTATTCGACCGCAACCGGTTTCAGCTCGTTAAAGCCATCTTCAGACTTCAGACTGGTACAAATATTTCCTAGTCTACGGTTTATATACACGACATATTGGGGAGGGGGAGAGGGGTGGTCTATAAGGATTTTAATCAATTACAATAATTATATTTGTTGCTAAGTCATTTTAGCCTATCGAATTTCTAAATATTTTGGTTATTCCAGTAAGCTAATTACATTGGGTTTGCAGCTCACTTCAATGATGATTAGGGAAAAACCTTACAAGTAATATGAGTTACTAATGACCTAATTTTATTGTCAAATCGTTATTATATTTATGAAGTTTGGTATTTTTATTGCTTTTTGAAGGGATACATGTTTACATTGGAGTTGGAATGGTCTAAACTAATTACATATTTTAATATCGAAAATTATTATGAAAATTAGACTGGATACAAAAGCGGGGACTTAGCAAATGATTCTAATTGCTTATTCATTACAAAGTTAGATTCGATTTTTTTAGTTAAGCGGGTAATTTCTAAAGATTCTAGTCTATCCAGTTTATGACAATATTAATTTATGATAATTTATGACAGTTTATTGCAATAAAGGTCATAAACTGGATAGACTAGAATCTTTAGAAATTACCCGCTTAACTAAAAAAATCGAATCTAACTTTGTAATGAATAAGCAATTAGAATCATTTGCTAAGTCCCCGCTTTTGTATCCAGTCTAATTTTCATAATAATTTTCGATATTAAAATATGTAATTAGTTTAGACCATTCCAACTCCAATGTAAACATGTATCCCTTCAAAAAGCAATAAAAATACCAAACTTCATAAATATAATAACGATTTGACAATAAAATTAGGTCATTAGTAACTCATATTACTTGTAAGGTTTTTCCCTAATCATCATTGAAGTGAGCTGCAAACCCAATGTAATTAGCTTACTGGAATAACCAAAATATTTAGAAATTCGATAGGCTAAAATGACTTAGCAACAAATATAATTATTGTAATTGATTAAAATCCTTATAGACCACCCCTCTCCCCCTCCCCAATATGTCGTGTATATAAACCGTAGACTAGGAAATATTTGTACCAGTCTGAAGTCTGAAGATGGCTTTGACGAGCTGAAACCGGTTGCGGTCGAATAAAATTAAGTGGAATAAAGTTTTATATTCGTTTTATTATAATATATTATAATGGAATTCGACCATGAAATATCACTCTCAAAAATAGAAATATTAAAAAATGTATGTTCTAGTACAAATCGTAGAAAATATGCTTTATTTTCTACCAGAAGTTCTTTATTAAACATTTTTAAAATCGACTCAACCTAAGATACATCTGCAATTTAAGTACACATAAACCTTTTAAGTAAAACCTAGCTTTAGAGCAGTTTTGATGTCTTGCTTTATTATTATCTTTTTAAAACGAATAAAATATACGTAAGGCTATTCCGTGTTCTACTCCTACTGTGAAGAGGGACTCGTGTGATACTTTTATAGCGTGGTTGTATTGTATTATTTGAAGAAAATTGCAATGAAATATATACTTTTTACGACTCACCTTTTTCATCACTTTATGTATTTGGGTATTTTTCGTCAATTTGTAAGACGTTGATCTTCGGGAAAATATGACACCTGGGAGAGGATGAACAATATTTCTCCAATAACATGGCGAAGCTGATTGTGAAATTGCCATTTTCGATTAATCTTTATTACCAATTGGTTTGTACTGTGAATAACAAAAAATAAGCTTTGAATAAATTGAAGCTTTTTCTATTGTTTCGCTTGAGTAAAATTAAAATTAAATAGTTAAATGGTTTATAAAAAATATAAGCGTAAACTATAAAATAATTTATTTTATCTTTAGAATATTATGAGCACATATAAGAAACAGCTTTTAAAAAATACAATTTTATGGCTAAGAATATCTTCGACAGTTTCCCTTAATAAGCTTTTTTCTTTCTTGCAAAATTATAAAAAAAATCAAAAAAAAAAATTGTGTGCTTTCAAAACTAAAGTGGACAAAAGGGGGGAGGCTACGAAGCAGCGCACAAAGAGGAGACCGATAGGCTACGAAGCAACGTATAAAGAGGAGTCTGATTATTCTATCTCATTCTCTCGCAGGCTAAATTTTATTGATGTATGTATTTGTTTCTTTTTTGTTTCATCGTGTTTCAAATCACAACGGTGCTAAAGAGTTTTCACTTAAAACAAAAACACTTCGAGACTCCGTTTTCCAAGCGATCTTCTAGCCAATAACCCACTAAGAATATTCACATTTTGGCTTGTGTATTAGTCTTAATCTGTTGTAGTGTTGCCCCTTAAGATGAAGCAAATGCAGAATCATACAATATCGTGTATTTTTGTTTTGAAAATTTGATCGCTTGGAAGTATTATAAATGCTTGAATGAAATACTACGTTTAGAACATACATGGTCTGTAAAAATATCGATCATTTTTTTAAAAGTCTTTTAATAAGCCTAGAAAAAATGAAGTATTAGGTCTATAAAAAAACATTTTCAAGTGCAAACTCTCCTAATTATAAACCCTTTTTTGGATATGGTTTTATTGTTTAATGTGGCAAATTCAGTTTCTTTTATAGATAATACTCACAAAAAACAATGATACTTACGCCCAGTGGCGTGCACAGAGTTTTTGATCAGGGTAGACAGTAGGAAAACCGGCGAATTGATTCAAATGAATAAAAACTTACTACAAATAACTCCTTTCTTGTTCTTGCTACTTGTTACTAGTTCATAGAATTAGATAACAACAGATGTCACTGTCGTCACCGATTGCCATTTGCTATAATTTGGTCCCAGAAAGCACTGCCTAATACTAACAAAAAACCTCATTGAAGCCAATTCAAAACGACAGTTCTGCTCTGCTATGTGCATTTTGTAAACATTGATATTATATCTTGTATAAAGTTAGCTCCAAGCAAAAATAATTCCTGCTTAAGGCCGCATTTTAGTGAGGCAGTTGGAGGGCGCGCTTGTAGCTTCTAGTTGCAGTTTAAGCCACGATTGTAGTATTCGGTTTGATGAGGCGCTCGTGTAGTTTCGGTTGCTCAGCTTTTTCGCTCTAATTTTTCAAAGCGTGTATTTATTTTTAGCAATAATTTAATAATTTAATAAATTATAATATTATTTACATTCTTATATTTCTTATGTTTTACAAATACGGTAGGGTAGGCAGTGCTTATGTGCCTATATAGAGTGCACGCCCCTGCTTACGCCCGAACTTCACAAAATAAAATAAAATATGCAACTTTTCGTTGTTATTTTTGACATCAGTCAATACGGCCAGCACTCGACGAATTTGGATGTATAAAGTGTACCGTATGCCATCGGCGTAAGAACCATGCACTTGGCACATCCATTTCGTATCAGTTCGGCCCTTCTGCGATGGGGAATAGATGTGCCCAGACTCCGAGTCGCTTGGTTGAAATGAAATCAATTTTATACTTCCTTGTTATTGCAACAAACAATGCGTAAAAAACGAGTTTTTACAGGCATTTACGAAATCAACCTGTAAAAAAAATTTCTCAAATACCTTTTCTAACCATTCCAAAAGCTTTTTCTTAAGTATATTTAAACTCATCCCAAAAAGAGGCGTGGATTCCGATTTCGATTTTTTTCTTGACTATTGGATCACCTTAATTTACTCTTTCATACTTTTATTTTTAACCAAACCACTTTCAACTTTTCACAGCCATATTCAGACTTTTCAGCAACTGTTTTAGGTAACTGAGATAAATTAAAAATTATTAATTTAGTTAAATGTGGTGATTGGTCAATAAAGGCTATCAAGAATAAGTAAAATACTTAATCACTGAAAACAATATTAGCGACTCTCAAACGAAAATTTGAAACAGAAACATAAGAAAAAGATTCGGTTACATCTTGGAATTTAATACCTCGTAAAATTTCAGTAAACAAATTTAGTAATATTAAATTTTAAAACTAGCAGTTAAAAACCTGCTCCGCAAGTTTTTGCTGCTAGGCCCCAGTTTGAGTGTTGGTGATCATTTTATAAATTCGATAGGAACTGGTTCAGAAATAGCTGTTTCCTCATATCCAGTGACAGCTAGTCACCGGGACAAAGTAACCGTGACAGGCAATGACGTTATATATAATATATGTGTGGTAGAAATCACAAATCACAACGTCGTATTATTATTATTCCTGCCAGTTATAACAATGATCATACCGTACCAACTACCTCTCCATACCCGGTGACATTGACGAAAGTACGGATCCAATAGAACTTACGCCTGCCAGCCGACGCTCCTCATGCTAGCTGTTAACGTAAGTGGCGCCATTTTTTGACATTGCTTTAATTAGGTTATATTACAGAAGTCGATTTGTAACAAACTCCACGTACGAAAACTGTTTTGCGTAAGACGTGGCGTCAGACATTTATTCGAAGCCGGGTTCTTAAATTTCAACTGTACAGTCGCAAGGCTATTAATACTGTCAGATGTTCTTGTAAAAGGTAACCTCACATCTTTGTTATCATTCAAATCGAAATTTGAGGACGAACGGTCGTAGACATGAACGAAATAAGATTTCTTCTATGTATGCCTACTTTAGATTAAAATGCAGCACAGAAATGTTTGATAAAATAGCATGGAATAAGTTACCATTTCTTTTGTAATAGTATATCCTGTAGGCATATTGACATTAAAAAATATTTTTTTGGTTCAAAAGGCTTTTGAGACTCGACGTGTATTATGTAGTATGTCAAGACACACAGACTAAATAAAAATGCGTTTAAAAGTACTTACAACACTTAACATATGTATATGTGAAGCTGCTTACAATAAACATTCAATTTTGCAGGGGAGTATTTTTGAAATTCAATTTAAAAACGTGTGGTTTATTTCATTTCCATTAGACGTGGGCAAAATTGAATGACCGAATTAAATGAATAAATTCAATCTTGTGACACACTCGATCTAATTCTCAATTTCAAAAGGAATTGATTCTTCACTCCTTACCTTTGGCCTTGTACCTACGATTTTTAATGATACCATATATTTTTAATTTCCATTTATTTTACTGTTAAATTATTTCAATGAATAATGTGTTCCGTAAACGATTTAAATATTATATTATTTCATAGGTATTTAAATATTATTATACGGGTGGCGGGCCGCAAAGTGGTCGACGGACGGTATTGGGAACGACTCGCCTATTACGATTGTACCCCGCTACCGCCGCGCCGCCATTCTAAAATCACCCGAACATCATCAAAATCTACGTCCCAAAACGCGGCCGCGATTCAGCCGAGTTGCCCGAGCATCTCTTTCACGCAAGGAATTAATCGTTTGTCTTAATCAATAGTCCTGAGATTGCCCTAAGGTCCCCGCCATCCCAGGTCCGTGTTCAATGTCCGCGTCCCAGGAATCTAGTCTGTCGGAATCGAGATTGTCCGAAGCCCTTTATTCAGGAATTAAAACAAAAGTCTTTTTCACTTGTGACGTCATCGTCTTTTGTAAATCTCAGACCCAGAAATGACGTCAGACGTCATCGTCTGCGTCCTAGGTCCGCAGCTCGCGAGTTAATCAAGTCACTGCGAGTTAAGATACCAAACACTAGTCAAAAGTTACTAATGCATTCCTCAAAGCCAGCCCTTAATCCGTCCGTGCGGTTCATTCATTCCCTCGCGCGCCAAGCCGTCAATTTCATTACATAGTTAGTCGAAAACTTTCGACTTTGAATCCAAACATCAGCTAGAAAAGTGAGAAGCTAAAATGATGCTTATCCGTTTTTTGGTACTTACGAAAGATATCGAAATACAATTACCTACCTACTTTTAGACGTAGATCTTGGGTAGATATAATATGTAAATTTGCAGGTATTATAAGGCCAATTAGCTGTGGTTAGCTGTCATAAAATACACATCTTAATGTTACAATGTATGTTTATATGTGATCACGTGAAGTGGAAAAATTATAAGTTTAGTAAATAAAATAAAATTAATAAAATTTTAAGGGTGAAACGAAAACCTGTATAATTTTAAGATATGATTGCTAGCAATAAATACATTTTACATACGAAAAATTACGACAGTAAAAAAAGACAAACACATACATCTATAGGATTTAGCCTGCGAGATAGAATAATGAGATAGAATAATCGGTATCCTCTTTGGGTGGAGTTTTGTACCCTATTGGTCTCTTCATTGTGCGGTGCTTCGTAGCCTCCCCACTCATTGTGATTTGAAATTCGATGAAACAAAAAAGCGACACTAAAAAGAGACAAACACATTAATCTATAGGTTTTAGCCTGCGAGATAATGAGATAGAATAACCGGTGTCCTCTTTGTGCGGTTGCTTAGTAGCCCATCAGTCTCCCCCCTTTATTTATTTTATTTATTTATAAGTACATGTTACATACATAATAAATTTACTTCAGGAGATACATTAGGTCACTATACTAGGCAGCTGCCTGTACCTTTGCGGTACTCCGTGGCCTCCCGGTCTCCTGTGCAGTTATAGCCTCACCATTCATTTAATTTTTTTTTTTGGGATGTAATTGAATTAAAGGAATGAATAAAAGGAATCAATTCAAAAGGCCATGGGAATCAGACTGAATCGATTCACTCCTGGGAATCATTCTGCCCACGTCTAATTTCCATAGAATTCATGCTGTATTGGCGTTTGAGATTGATTTTTGAAATACACTTTTTTTCATAAGGAGCAATGGCTTAGTGGTTAATGTAGTGATCGGTTCTCGGCGGTCTCTAAGATTTCTTCAGTTTAAATAGTCAATAATTATACGTGGGTATTCTTATCTTCCGTTTATCGTGAGAACTAATAATTATTATAATATTTGGCTACTTATATAGCGTCGTTTTCGTGAAAATTCACCTCAAGGGCGCTGTACAAATAAATACGCGCGACTTGACGAGGCGAGAGGCGAGAGGCGAGAGCGGGGCCGCGGCGGGAGGGGAGCTGCCAAGTGAACACGCCGGGCACGCGTCAAATCGCGCGTGCGACACAAGCGCATGTCACCTATAACTATGTATGTATTTACAAACCTACCTTGGCTGACACCGACTCCAAAAATAACAATCGTACCAACATATTGATGAGTAGAAAAAGTAATTGATTATTAAGTTCCTAGTTGGACAGGCAAAGCTTCCTAATATGTTATTTGTACTTTCTTTTGTATAATAAATAAATAAATAATAAAAAATTAAGTTGTAGAAGAAAACACAATTATTTTTTTTACTTTTTAATGCATATTATTTTGTTTAGGAATAGTTTTTTTTTTTTGAAATCGGTTTTTTGTTGTTGTTAAAATTTTTGTTTTTGTTTTTTTTTTATTTTTAGTGAATCTGAAGTACACTAACTAATTTTTCTGAATATGGGTAGATCTACTAAACGTGCTGCTCATATGAGACGGACATTACTTGACCATAACGACGTTACGGTAGGTGACTCAAAGATCCGGATAGCCTATAAAAGATTAGGTCGAGTATCGTTAATTTGCTCCTAAGAATGAAGAGTTCTGTTCCATAATCAGAACCTAACCATACTCCCATCAAACTACCCTTGAAGTACATCCTTTACAATAAAATAGAATCATCGAAATCGGTTGGCGTGATATTAAGTTATTCGTCCATTTGTCACGTGCATATTTAATGCAAATTTAAGACTTGTATGGTTTTCTCATGGATGCCATTGACAGAACTGGACCAAATTGAAATGGGACCACACGGGAAGCACCATATTTCAAATTAAAAACAAGAATAATCAATATCGGTTCACCAAGTCGAAAGTTCTGAGGTAACAAACATAAAAAAAATAAAAAAATACTGTCGAACTGAGAACCTCCTCCTTTTTTGAAGTCGTTTAAAAAGTAAAACATACCGACACGCTAGTGGTCAATATCTACCTATGTCATATTAAAAAATATTTGCACCAGCGTCAAAATTCTGAGAGGAAATCAGGGAATACGTTTGTTTCGATAAAACGCCGCCAGATTTCCTCTTAATAATCCTAAATCTGCCATTGAATGACTCCGTTGAAACCTAAGTATATTTTTCATTAAGAGGGATGGTTATAAGGGAGTTTATACCAGTAGGACCATACCAAAGAATATTAATGGAAATGGATTGCACATTTCATACTATAAAAATAAGCCCGTGGTATCCACATGCATAGTTGATTAGTACTTCTAAATAATTTTCTTGGCCCAGAACCAAATTAATTAGCAACGTAAATAGCACAATTTGAAGACACGTTGCGCTATTTTTAACCCATTTCTCAGATTATAAAACAGCGCGATGCAGAAAATTGATGAAATAATAAATCAAAAACCCTTTCCAAAATTGTAAAAGGTGGCACGCGGTCTGTTTAAAAACCGAATGTACTAAGGGGGGAGGGGGATGGGGTAGGGGGAGGGGGGAGGGGGATCGGTGAGAGGAGAGGGGGGTGGGGGATGGGGGGAGGGGGGAGGTTGGAGGGGGAGGGCGGTGGGAGGGCGGTGAGAAGGGGGGCGGTGGAGGAGGCAGAGTGGGAACCCCCCTTATACCAAGCGAGCGAAGTCGCGGGAAAAAGCTAGTTATATTTAATTATATCATCATTCGTATTACAGATATCAGAGTCAAGTAACACGGTTCACTCGGATGAAGGTTTACTCGATGAAATGTTCCATTCTCGTTTCACCACGTGTTCAGACGGTTCCTTCGAAAGAAGAGTTCACTGGACATTCTCGCTACGAAGTCGTCGAGCGTAGTCGCGGCGCGCATTGGAATTCGTTTGGAAGTCGTCGAAATATATGGAATATTTATTAACGTATCTAAAAACTAAAAACTGTTTTGGATAGGTGATGAAATATGATTCCAAAATTTATTATTAGAAATAACCACGTAATTTTTTAAAAAGAATAATTTTTTATGTAAACTTTTAAAAGTTAAAAAAATGGCTCTCCTTGCGTTTATTCTAACTAAAATTACTGGTAACAAAAATAAAATAAAAAAACATACTTATTTTGTTAGACAAATAAATTAAAAAGGTTTCTGTCACCTCAACTTTTTCTCGTTTCATATAAAAATAATTCATAAAAAATTCACAATGTTTCAATTTTTTTTTTTCAAATTCGATCAGAAACTTTGGTTCCATAAAAGTGTACATTTGTATTAGTTTTTGGTTAATTGTTATATTGAATAAATATTATTTTCTCTTTTCAATACCGTTTGGATCATATTTTTCACTATGATAGTAAGGGAGAAACAACGATTTCTATGAGACGTGTAGGAGTTATTTCGAAAAGCGAACTAAACGGAGCATTTTGACATCTAAGCCGCTGCGGATACTCGTCCTCACGCCAGAACATTCTCGGTCGACTAATTCGCGATTGAAAGACTGTTCACTGAGTGTTCACACACATCATTAGCGTCACGTGATGTTAAATTCCGGTTGCGAGTGAACAGTGCCGAACGAAGCATTCCTACAATGTTGGAATGCACTGTCTCTCTTCACTTTCGTGTTCACACGGTTCATTTCGAGGGAAAGAGGCGGAATGAAATCACGAAATGAAAGATAAATGAACCGTGTGACTTAGCATTAACAGAACGTACCTCAAGAATTTTAACCAGCGATTCCTGAGCATATTTAGAGTAAAAATGTACCTAGATGTCATTTTGCTGTCCGATGTATTTTTTTCAATAAAAAATATTTTTCCATCAAACATTGCAATTGATTAGTTGGGTGAAGCTCGATGACGCGATAAGCAATTTGTCTCGTTCCATCAGCACAGTTTTACACGAAACAGTGCGCGTATCACGTGATCCCGTCGCGACGTGTAGAGTGTGACGAGTGGCGACGTGTGATTGAAAAATATTTTTTGTTTTAGAAAAAAATATCATTGGACAACAAAACGACTTTTTTTATTTATAATTTTTTTATTTTTTATTTCGACGAAACGTAAATGCTTACAATAATAATATGTTTCATATCATTCATCAGTTTTCGTGGTTACCCAATTAATTGAGAAATATTCTCGGGTCTAATTGGGGAGCTAGTCTATGTATTTATGTTATATATTTAGAACTGCTTATAGATAATATGTTACAAAAATGAAAATAAAATAATCTCAAAAATACTGTGAGATATTACAAAATATTGTACAATTAGAAAAATATATGTAATTATAGAAATAGAATATCAAAAAAATATTGGCAACAGAATGTATCTGAAAATCATCGATAAAAATAAAATAATCTGTTGCTTATTTGTAAAAATACGATTCGAGTTTTTATTTAAATTTAAGATAGTTTTTTTCACTTTTTATTGCAACCCGTAATTCGTTATATAGCTTTGGGCCTACACATTCATAATGGTTTTGTGCAGCTATCGTGTTGCATCTAGGTACATATATCTTTGCAGATGTTCTACGTCTTATACTTCATGTCAAGGACACTTCAGATTCTTTAAAAACTGTTAAAATAGCATTTTTTTCAAATAGTTTTGAAACCAGTAAGACCTTAACTTTTTCAAAAAGTTCGCTGGTTGGGAAAATTCTTGGTTTCTTAATAATAACTTTGATGATAATTTTTTGTTGTTGTTACTATCGGATACATATTATTCTTATAGATGCTTCCCCATGCGATTATGCCGTACTGAAAATACTGAGTGCACAAGAGCAAAGTAAACCATTTTAATATTTGAATGACTTAGGATATTTCTTAATCGCATAAAAATGTAAGAAAGTTTTTTAATTCTTTTGACAAAGTTTTCGATATTTTTCATAAATTCATGTTACTTTCTGTAGTGATCCCTACATATTTGACATCTGGGGTTTTCTTAAGGATTTTGCAATTATCGTTACATTCCCCTCCTTTACACAAACGACTGTGCACTATCACTCTAATATTAGAATCAATGACAGCATCATTAAGGTAAAAAAGGTATATATGATGTTTTTTTCTATATTAAGACTTAGTAAGTTATCATCAAACCATTCCTTTAATATGTTAATGTCAGCATTCGCGGCTATATTCACTCCTGTCCATGTTATTCCTTCGATTATGATGACTGTGACTTTTACCCTAAACATGCTCAGGAATCGCTGTTTAAAGTTCTTCGACTACGTACTGTTACACCCTGTACACGTGTACAAGTGCGAAACTTTCCGATTTATTGCTTCTGCACAAAATTAAACTTACATCAGTAGATACACCAAACATTTTATCCCAAATTAACATCAACCATCTAGATATTCAACAAGGAGGATGCAAGATATTTTCTATATATCTACCTACCACACCAATACAGGATGACATTATAACACTGTACACTGCTCTAATAATGAAAATGTTAATGACCCATTTAAACACTTCGATATTGTGATGAAGCCCTTTATTCAAAGACAGAAAATATTATTATACCTACCAAATCATTGTCCCATCAGCACAGGTGCCAATGATAAATTATTGTGATACTTTTGTATTCTAACTTTTACTCATTCTTGTTTGTCATTCATTTTGCATATTTAGCTAATTTTATTTTTGTAACTATTTTTGTTACAATTTCAGTTATACACTGTGTTTAAATCATCCATCTATATAAATTTTTGAGCATAATGCCAGATATGTAGTTAAATAAGTAAGTCTAAAGTCATGGTGTTTGAAAGAGAGAGTACGAAAACAGTATGCAATATAGTTGTGAATGATGAATAAGTGGAGCAGGTGGATGAGTTTGTTTATTTGGGAAGTATGTTTACGAGAGATGGGAAGGCTGATAGAGATATTGAAAGACGGGTGAATGCAGGTAACTCTATTAATGGAGAACTGAACGCCGTTGGCCCCATCACAAAACTGTCCAAAGACGCAAAACTAGCCTTCCATAATGGAGTACTGGTACCTACCCTGATGTATGGCAGTGAGGCATGGAACTGGCAGAGAAAGGATGAAAGTAGACTTGTTCAAAAAGTGAAGGCTACTGCCATCTAGCGGCATGTTTTTGTAGCTTGACTGTTTTAAGGGCTAGACGATAAAGCAGATTTCTGGAATCTGTATCGTATTTATAGATTATCAATGGTGGTTGGTTTTGTTTTTGTTTGTATGTGAAAATGTGGTTATAAATAGGACAATTTTTAGTTAAAAACACTCTCTTAATACGTGGATCTCCTGTAAACAGCTAGCATTATCTAGCAAGTGGTCGAAGTGACCAAATTCAGTGTTTTTGTCGGGTCGGGAACAAATTTATTGTAAAATGTGCTTGTGAATAAACGAGAAGAATTCCTCCTTGAAGCCAGATGTTTTTCTTGAAGTCTTTCTGCTAAATTACCAAATAATAACAAGACTGAACGCTGTAGAAATGAGATCCCTGAGGCGTATGTGTGGTAAAACCATGTTTGATCGTGTGAGAAATGTCGACATCCGCAAAGAATGCAAGGCTGATGCAAGCATAATGAGTAAGATCAAGAAAGGAACGCTCCGATGGTTTGGGCATGTAGAGCGAATGAACGAGGAAAGGAGTGTAAGGAGAATATATGACGCAAATGTGAATGGTAGAAGAAGTCGAGGACGCCCAAGAAAGACATGGCACGACCAAGTGAATCAGATACTTGAGTCAGGTCATCTCAAGAGTCAGAATAATAGAAGAGAATGTATGAGACGTTGTATGAATGTAAACGAGGCAAGGAATGTGTGCCAAGACCGGGATGTTTGGCGGTCCGTCCTCTCTGCCTACCCCTGCGGGGAAACGGCCTGATGGTTAGTTAGTTAGTAAGTTAAATAAAAATAAATAAAATAAATCTCTTAACATCCTGTATTTGGAGGGACAATTAAAAATTACAATCGACATCATAGTGAGATCCGAGATCACAATACAAAGTGTGGCAACATCTGAATTGTACAAGGTGGCGAAAAAGTTATCACCTGGATGTTCTTTGGCTGTAATTTTCTTTAGGAATGAAAATTTTTAGTTTTCATTTAGATTATGTTTACTTGATTTCTTATGTTTTCCATTAAGTCGAGAAAATGATATCGGCCAAGTGGCCGCCGCCCGAATGGATGACCACGGGCCCGATTTAAGGCATTTGCCACCACTCTTTCCAGAGCTTCCGGCGATAAGTTCTCGCATTTTGACGAATATTCTCTTTGATGGCTTCAAGAGTCTGGGGCTTGTTGACATAGACTCGTGAATTCAAGAAACCCCACAAAAAGAAGTCTGGAACGGATAAATCGGGTGATCCTGCCGGCCAGGGCAAATCACCAAAACTAGAGATTAGGCGACCTGGAAATTTGTTTTTTCAAATTTTTTCCGCGTTCTTGAGGAGTATAGCAATGCATGTCCTGTGGACATATATTTTGTATCTGTTAACTTCAGAAATGTCAAAACAGAACTGACATTTGCCGCCATTTGCAAAAATAATGGCATATTCCAATAGGTTGGTGACTTTTGCGCCACCTTGTATGAAATGACCTAATAAGTTAAAATAAATACAAATACAAAATTCAAGTAAATAACTTCTAATTGATATCAGTATTTAGTTATTTTACAACTGCTTCATTAGTTATTTATTATTTTTTTAGTATTGACATCACTATTTAGGTACATAGCCTCTGACCAAACAAGCTAACACGTACTCGTACTATCACGATTGCTTTTAATTTTCGCTGAACTTTGAAGTTTGCATAATTCACACAAATTAAATTTAATGTTATTTACGATTATTCGCAATCGTGGGTTAAATGTGTGCGAGAATTCTATTTTTGATAGTTTCACTTATTCATTCACACTATTTCACATATATAATTTGATTTTATAAGTTGCATTTGATTTACAAATCGTGAAGACCGAATATTATTTTCTATCAGCCGAGAGTTCAGTATGTTTGTATATGTTACCGGAAATGTATGAAATCTAGGAATTGTATACAACTCTTAGGAAATGTATACAATTCCGAAGCTATTTAGGAAATGTATAAAATATTATTTTTAAAATTATTTAATGCATAAATATCCTGGGAAATGTATACTTTTCCCAGGAATTGTATATAATTCCAATATTGTATTAAGAAATGTATAAAAATAATGCTCTATGGCTATTTATTTTTGCAGGGTAAGCTGGAATGGCACTTGGAAGTACACAATAGTTTATTTTTGTAGCATAGACATCTTGCTGTATTACAGTTCTTCTTGCAAAGGCACTTTTTAAATCCTTGGCCGGTTCCAGTAGATTGTAGGTTAGGTTAGGTTGGGTTAGATTATCCCCGCTATCCCCGCGTTCGTGTGGATTTCCTAGGAAATGTGTCAAATATAATTTATTTCACACATTTCCGGGCGATTTTAGGAACTACATGCATTTCCTAGGAATTGAATACAATGACGGATTACATACATTTCCGTTAACATATATATATCAAGACGAATCGCAAAAAATACGTAAACCAACAAATAGATTAATCTCGATTATATATCTCTATATACTTACAAAAACGGATACGTTTTCTGTGTTTTTTATTGGCAAAAACGCATGTCATGAAATGACGTAAATCCCTGCCATTCAATGTATTTTAAAATGTGAATACAGCACAAGTGTCCCAAATGCCTAGCGTCAAGAGAGATTATGGCATTCTCAATTGGGGTATGCTGTGAAGCTGATGGTAATGGGGAGGGGAAGGAGACGAGGAAGAAGAAGGCGAAGAAGTACTTGGGTATTCAGATCTGGTCACCAAACACAGCTAAAATCATTTCAAGCAACGTTTCAATTCTGAATGGTGGTCTTACACCAGGGCGATGCTGAGAGTATTTTCCACCCTGGAATGCGCCGCAAATACACTATGTATTATATTATTTTTAATGAATTAATTGTGAAAAAACAAATCAATCAAATAAAATTTATTTGTCTACGCCGGGATTCGATCCCGTGACCTTCGGATTGCGAGTCAAAAGCCTTACCCCTCAACCACGCCGGAGTCGGTATATATGCCATGTCACTTCAAGTGGTTCGCTACGTTTGGTAACTTAGCAGGGGTGCCTGGGTTCATGTAGTGAAGTTTGTCTAGGTCTTGGTGGCGGGCGCGTTTGACCACCTACAGCGTGGTGGACCGGATCAGGAGAGACTGGTTGAGGGAGACTTGCTAACTTCTCCAGGGCCTCGAGGATCCGTCTTCGATCCATCGACTTGGATGGATTCATAAGTCCGTCACACATTCCCAGATTCCTACCCCCAGTCAGTGTATTCAAGAATGTTGGACGTGTGAATCCATTCCTCCCACTACGGTGCAGGGTGATGGATCGAGAGAGTCCGGTTGGAGAGGTCAAAAGGAATCTCTCAACCAATCTCTCCCGATTCAACCCACCACGCAGTAGGTGGGCAAATGCATTCGCCGCCAAGACCTAGACAAAACTCACCCCATAAATCCGGGCAACCCCTTAAAACCAAACCAAACGTAGTGAACCACTTGGGGTGACCTACATATGGCAGGGGTTTTGGTTATCCAACAAATGGTGCCCTGGGCGCCGGTACCCATACTCGCCTCCCAAATTGTAAATTTCTTTCGTTCAAATAAGCGCTTGAAATGGCTTTAAACACAAAACGGGTCTCCCAGGAAAGAGAACGATAGTTAATTTAATTTTAAAAGGATTTATTGAAATTAATTAAATTTTGTACTCAAAAAGAAATTAATACTTTTGCGAATAATTTAATGTTTTTATTATCTTTCAAATTCTTTAACATTGCTAGGAATAATTGAAAATAACAAGGAAAATAATATATTTTAAATTTATCAACACTATGTGAATCAAAGTACTAAAATAGTAACTTTGTGTTTTGAAGGAAATGGTTTCGATAATCCAACTAACAGCATTTGCAAAATTATTTAAAGTGAAAATGTTAAACAAAATACCGGATCTTACATTAAATAATAATTTATATTTATAAACGCAAAAAAATCTCTTTAACATCTATTTTAATTAATAATTCATTTTTATTCGTCCTACCTTCTTTCCAAAAATTGGTACCTCTTAGAATTAAGTATCTTGAATTTTCAAAGTTGTCAGACAATCTCAAAAACATGCAAATTTATAATAAATTTTGAAACGAAATACCATTTTCATTCAAATTTTAATACGAGGAGAGTGGAGTGATTTTGAAAGTAAATTTTGGATTTCTAAAAGTAAAAAAAAACACCTCGAGAGAGTTTTTGAAAGCTTTTCTGTAAAGTGAGTTTCTATCGCGTCATTCAAAAGTGTTATTCCCTCTGACACATGGTCGACTGTCGCATTGAAAATTTCGGATCATTGACCGCGGTTGAAAGAAAAATGATTTGGTAGGTTTCTAAACCTGTTCAGTTTACGGCCAATTTGTCGCGTCTACTGCAACGATGAAAAATACAGAAATTATGCTCAGGTAAAATTCTACGTAAACTTTGGAAATTGCCTCATAAAGCATTATACCTTGAGATTTTTGTATTTGGGAGGCGAGAGATAACCAACACTTCTGTCCAGGTCACCCCAAGTGTGACGCTAAGTTTGGTGATCTTAGCAGAGGTGCCCGTTTTATGGGGTGATGTTAGTCCGGATATTGACGGCGGATGCATCTGCCCACAAACTGCGTTAACCGGGGGGATTGGTTTAAGGAGATCTTTTGGTCACTCCAGTAGGACTCTCTCGATCCATCGCCTTGTACCGCAGTGGGAGGGATAGATTCATACGGCCGTCACTTCTGGACATACTGACCCTCAGATTTCTATCCACCCCTCAAACCGTTTTTCTTCTATAAGTATATCATTTTCTTATTATAGAAGATCTGTGTGCATAGTACTAAGAGCAGGCAAAACATAATATATTTTTATTTACTATCTAAGCAGCATTATATGTATAAGACATTACTGTGAACTATATATCAATAATTCCTTAATATACTAATAATATCTTACCTTTTCCAATAATTCTTTAACTTCTTCACCTTATTCTTGTAATCCATCTTGTTATTATTGTAATTCATATAACTACATAAACTCTCTTATTGTAGAGGAATCTGTGTGCATAGTATCAATTAGTGAAAAATTCAACCTATACTAATGAATGTATATCCGCAAACTGTAAACTTCACCCGCCATAACACAGGGTCATCCCTAGCATGGAGGGTGAAATATCACAAAAAAACTACTTGTTACTACTTACTTACTGTACTTTCGATAATTCATGTATTAAATAAATAAATAAATAAACCAATCTACCAAGTAAGTCGTCAGACGTTTTGAAAAATATCTTCATCACTCCTACATTGTTATTGTTGGTTGGTTTTTCTGTGACTCGGGTTTTATTAAATAACAAGTCCAGATTAATCAGATTAATATGTATTCTTAATATGGCGATACACGATTGAACATTTGACCTGTTGACTTGCCAGCTGTCGGTAAGAGAGAGCTTCCGACCGGAATCTTATAATAGACAATGTAACGGCATAGACAATATAATATTATAATAGACAATGTAACACTTTGTGCTTTTAGAAGAGGTCTCATTGGAGCAGTGCTTCATAACCATTTTGAAGGTACTGAACCCCACCAGTTTCATATGTGCATTCACCGAACCCATAATTGTAAAGCGGGGCATGACATCAGTGGCGGCGGATTACTACAAGGCGGGCGTAATGGGATAGGATGGGGGTAGTGATTACCACAACGAGGGGGCGCAATGGGATAGCATGGGGCGGGATGGGATAGTGACAGTATACTGCTTATTTTTTTTCAGGTGTGTCTAGCCTTCCACCGAACCCCAAAGATTGGCTCAACGAACCCCCGGGGTTCGATCGAACACAGGTTCAGAATCACTGCATTGGAGGTTGCCTACCACTTTCCCACGGTGTTCTAAGGAAACAAATGGTTTCCTCCTTCACCGTACATAGACCTCCAATGTCCGGGCATACTTTGTTAGCAGGCAGTATGCGAGTACGTACATGTTGTTAGTTATTTATTTCACTGTATCACGTTTCATCTCCGCTACTTGATGTAGCTGAAATAAAAGTTTATAAATATAAAGGAGGAAAAGTTAATACAATCAAAAACAAATTACCTACGTATTTTGATGAGATTGTGTGAATTGACCAAAGCAGCTGAGTCGCCCGGTACTCACGCCGAGGATAAGCGGATCCATCAGTCCAGTCGCAAGCGAGACTCGTCCGCGCCCCTAAGCCGGCTTCCCGGTAAGCCCTCGAGGAAAGTGTTGAAAGTGTAGAAGAGGTCTGAAAACATTTTAAGACGCTATAATGTACATATATTTTTTAACTACTCCGAACCGCCTGGAGCCAGTGAGACCATGGCAATTCCAAATTGGGGTATGTTATGAAGCTGGGGATAAGTAGGGAGGGGAAGGAGATGGGAAAGAGGAAGGTGGGCAAGTAGCTGGCTATTCAGATCTTAACAGACGGATTGCAATCTTTAGAGCACAGACCTCTGGTGGGAATGCTATCCTTGTTCTACCGGTATTACAATGGAAGATTCTCCGATCCATGCTCATTGATCACGGTTGACATTTGTCAGATGAGAACGGGTCGCTTCTTCTACTCGTTCTTGTGTTCAACAGCTCGGCTGTGGAACGATTTGCCGGCCTCTGTGTTTCCTCCTTCCTACAACATGGGTCTCTTCAAGACCAATGTTCATTCCTTCCTCTCCTCAAAAAGACCCTCCACACAGCATCTCAGATGACATTGGCCCTGAGGGAAATTACTTTCCTCAAGGCCTCCTATGTGGAGTTAATGTAAAAAAAAAGTCACGAAACACGACGAAAGCCATTTCAAGCAACGTTTCAATTTTGAATAGTGGTCGTACACCAGAGCGGTGCTGAGAGTATCTTCCACTCTGAAACCTGCCGCAAATAAAGCTTACATTATTTAACATTATTAAATCCTGAAAACATAAATCAATCAAATAAAATTTACTTGCGCACGTAAGGATTTGAACCCACAACATCCGAATCGCTAGTTCAGAGCCTAACCCTTCGACCACGGAGGCCGTCAAACAAATATAATATTAAAGGAAAATGCTATTCTTTTTATAACGTTATTTTTACCATCTCAACGCCTCTCTTTAATAATCAAAAGCAAACACGGCGATGGATCTATGTCTTGATTAATTATAGATTCATCACTTCAAATTAATGAAAGTAACTGTACTAGATAAATGATTACTCATCCGACGATTCGATTAAATTGAACGATCAAAACATTTCATAATTTTTCATTTAAATTTGTTTTTACAAAAGCCCTTCGGTTGAAAAGAAATCCTTTCTTAATTAATTTGTTTTCATCTAAAAATATAATTACGGCGATCGTCATAATTTTGAGGCCATTAAAAATTCAGACGGAATTTATTATAGTAAAGGATTTTAGATTTTAGCATAAACCCCGAAAAGTGTTATAGAAAAATTAATGGTGTTTTTTTCGTAAAAAAAACTTGTTATCTTTAAACAATAAGTCCAATATAATAATTATATATCCAAAACATAGAAAAGCTAGTAAAAGCTTCGATTTATCCGTAGCATATTTTATGATGTTCATACTGTAAGCCGATTCGTCGTAAAGATTAATCAAAATAGTATCTAAATAGGATTTCACGTATAACTTCATCTTAAGAGGGTATTACCAGAGAAAACCGGAAATATGTCATTTTTAAATCAAATTTTAGACATATTGACTTTTTTCCATAAAAATTATAAATTGATTTCGAAAGATTGTTCTTTTATTTAGTAAACGCATTTTTTAAAATTGGAGAAAAAATGTTTATTTTTAGTATAAGAAGGTTGTACCATAGGTCATTGGCAAATTTGTTAAATTTTCAAACGAAAAATCATATTTTACAAGACATATTTCATACCATGTAATCATACATTATTGTAAATCATTACGTTATCTAGTAAACGTTTGTATTAAAATTTTAATTTTAGTTCAAATAAAATCATTAAAAAAAATATCCGTACACTTATTTACGACGAAAATTTCTCTATTTTTTTTACAATAAAATCCAAATACATATGTAGAACATTTCTGAATATGTATGTCCTAAAACTAAAAACTATTTTTGAAAGGTGATAAATTACGCTTTCAAACGTAAATCGAAATAAACGTAATTTTTTAGGTATAATAAGTTTTTTCTAATGAAAATTTCTGATAACGAAAAAAAAGAAAAACACAAATGTAATATAAACATTATTGTCACCTCACTTTTTGTCGTGCCATTTAAAAATAAATCATGAAAAATTCGTTCAAATTATAAAAAAATTCGTTCAAATTGCGTTCCGAAACGTTGGTTTCAAAGAGAGGTACATTTTACTTCTTTTGTGGTTAACTTTATATATAAAGTGTGGTATTTTCTCTTTTATATCATATTACTCACTACGGCAGTAAGGGAGACACAACGGTTTCTATGAGACCTATATGAGTTGTTCCGAAAAGCGAACAAATTAGACTGAGGGGTTAAAAGATATGAATGCAACAATATTGTTATTTCAATAACTATATTACTTTACAAAATTACTGGTTGAAGTCCCCGGCGATGCCCAGGCTTTAAACAGAGTTTTCGAAATTAAATGTAGACAGTGACCTTCCTCTTGTTTTAAAGGTCACATGTTCAAAATTTCATCAACCTCGGCATAAAATTGTAGATTTGCATAGAAATCAAATCCACACCGCTCCCTTGCCGCTCGCTCGTTCACCACATAAGACATTCTCCTTTATATGTTTCGACCAATCCGTTCAGTAGTTTTTGAGTTTATCGCGAACACACAGATAGACAGATGCGGCGGAGGACTTTAATTTATAATATGTAGAGATGTAGAGATAGAGATTAACCTCAACTCAGCTATCTTCACGTTAAAAAAAAGAATTTACAATGATTTATTCAATATCTTACAAACACTGAGTCTTGAGTTAATCCCTTTCGATTATTTCTCGAGGGCTGAAAACGTGTATTAATATCGAGAATGTTCTGAATATGTAATATATTATGTAAAGGATAGGAATAGGAAAACCGCTTGACTCAAAATAACCACCTGACAACCGTGATGTATTGCTAACATCAAGTGATTGGTTCACCAGAGGCGCCGCTCGGCAACCGGTGGCTCACGATCTCTTCTGCGAGGAGCTAGATAAAATTAACAGATGAAAAAATATCCCAGATGGCAAAAAGTAAACATAGAACGAAGCTATTTAAACAAAACAATGCTGCTAAAAACAAATCCGAATGAAAGTTTCCTGGAAAAACTTGGCCATTTTTCGTTTTGTTTTGTAGAAGTTAATGTCATAACCAAAATATTACGATAATGAGTTTTGGGCACTTTGAATAACTGAACCAGCTAACCTTTCAATGTTGTGCTTAGTGAACAGAATAATGATTCTGTAGCATTGCCACAACCTAACGAGTCTTAAATCGGCCGATTTTGTCACATTTTGTCCTTCACGAGCTAAATACTGCGCTTGTATTAAGATACCAAATCTCAAAATCAGTTACGCTAACGCCAGAGATAAAGGCGCATTTGCCGCGTAATCCCCATTAAGAAATGTCAAACGCAGGAAATTTTGCGAATCGAATGTCATCGCAAACATCAAAATAATACGACAAAAGAAAATTCATTCTTATTAGGCTTATATGTAAGTAGTTTTAATAACTAATAAATATAAATTTTTATTTAAGCAGGTAATTAATCCACACCGACTGACATAAACACACTACAGGCATAAACAAGACATTGAAAGCCATAGAAAATCACATAAATTTGACAACTGACGCACGACGGAGGCCTTCCGTTATCTGACAAATTTTTCTTTTTGTCCTAATTGTTTCGTAATGCAAAAATTAACACAAAACAAATACAATCTCCCTTCCTTCAGGTCTTTGTTATTAATTAATCATGTGTATATATTCTTTTTTGTAAAATAATAATAAAAAAAATACTTGTATTTTCCAACTGTTTCTGCACAAATGAAGTTGATACAGCTAAGTTTTTGGTAGAGCCCGTAAGAATTTGAAGGTATTTTTAGCTGATCCGTCTACCGGCCTCTACTGTGTCCCGATGTTAACACAAGAATCGTTTTTGTAAAGAAATTAAAATAATCGTCTTCTTCTTCTTCTTGTGCCCTGTCCGTTCAACGGACGTTGGCTATCATGTTGGTTATGCGGACTTTGTTTACTGCGGCCCGGAACAGCTCTACGGTAGACTGGCCAAACCACTGTCTTAGGTTCTCCTTCTTCCAGGGCCCCGTCTTCTGGTAATCTTTCCCTGCATTATGAGATGCAAGATCTCATACTTCTCTGGATGTCTCATCGCAATATGTCGAAGATATTGAAGTTTTCGGATTTTTACAGTTTTAATAACTTATTTTTCTTTATTCATGCGAACCATACAATCTTCATTCGTAACCCTGTCCATCCAGCTTATTTAAGGTATTCTTCTATAGATCCACAACTCGAATGCCTCTCAAGTCGCCTAATTAGTTCTTCAGTAAGCTTCCATTCCATAAAATAATATCGAAAACACGTAGCATCTAACCATTCGCATTCACAATCCAAGGTTAAGATCATGACTGCAGAACTCCTTTTCATTATTAAAATAATAAAATGATAAAATAATTAAATTTTCCCACTGGTTCTGCAGACATGAAGTTGAGACAGCTAACATGCAGTTTTTGGCACAGCCCGTAGGCGTTTGAAGGTATTTTTAGCTGACCCGTTGCGTCTACTGGCCCCTGCGTTCTGATGTCAACACAACAAACAGCACGCTACTGTATAACGACATGCCGCTACACGTAGCACACCTAAATTTAGATGTTACCATGCAGAATTTAATCGCTGTTTGTGGATTTAAATGTATTTATGTCAATGGGTTTAAATATGAGTAGTGAATACGTTGATTGGATATGATTTGAGAATTTAACGGATAAAAGAATTTTCGCGATAAATTTTTCGGTTATTATGTTGTGTTGCCCTACTTCTTTCTTTAGCCAATGTTTCGGATATCGGAGGACCCATCACTTACCCGCCCTGGTATAAGTAACGGATGTTTACCTCTTCAAGGCTCTTGCAAGGACTCTAATTTTTTGGTTAAAACGACTTCACATTTTAAATATTTTATTTTTATTTATTTATTTTTAATTTTTTTAAATTTTATTATTTCCAACAAAAACATAGTTTACATAGATATATAATTTAGACAATTTATCGGTAATCTCGCGAAGCTGCCACATGGCTGCTTGTCTGCAGGTTCTACCTCAATATACACTTGTTAATATTAGAAGTAAAAAAAAAAAATATGTATAATATCAAAAATGTAAAGGAAATTGAAGACCTCTGTAAAAAGATTTAATATTACAAGTATTTAAAGAAAATGTAATAATAAGAAAAATAACTTACAACCAAATTTCTATATTTTCTAAACAACATATACTTAATAAGTATATTTACAATTGAATACAATATTTTAATAATCTTCCCGAAGAATTTAATAAAATAACAGATTTGGTATCATTTAAGAAAAAGGTACAAATATTTTTAAAAAATTAACTGCCATAACATCACCAATCTTTCTTTCTTTTTCTTTGTTTTTTTTTTTACAGATACATAGATTTTTCATTGATAAGCCACATTTTTACAGTTTTCATGCTTAAATTCTTATTTTCCTCAAAAGCAAAATTATTTTTGAGCTTATTAAAAATCACTGGTACACAGTTTGATGACGAAACTACTCGTAGACCTTCAATGTCCCCGCATACGTTGTCAGGCAGCAGTATGCAAGTGCTACTATATACAATTAATGTTTCGGACAGCGTTAAAGGGTCTATTATCAGGACACATATATGAAATATGTATTTATGTATTTAGAAGTGATAATTGAAATCAGCCATTACCGGGACGACTCAAAACGCATCGGGCCTGCACACACAATAAATAATAACACAAAAAGTGCCTTGTGAGCGTGTTCGTGATTCAATTATATAGGCCTATTTCGGGCTATATTTCCATACAAAACAGTGTTTCACCATGATAACGAAATTAAAATGGAAAAGCCATGTACAATTTGAGGCAAGTGTGAGAGAGAAAGACCGCGTGTTACATGGTCTAGAACCAAAATGTTGTAAATCAGTAGCACATTTGTTTCCGATTTGGAAGATGGGTATGGGTACCGCCGCTCCAGGAACCATTTATTGGATATCCTACATCTCTGCCATAGGTCCCCCAAAGTGGTTGGCTAATGGCTACTTTTAGAGTTTTAGCAGGGGTGCCCGGGTTCATGGGGTGGTTTGTCTAGATCAGGGGTTCCCAAACTTATAAGTATCACGTCTCCCTACTGCTTAAAATGGATATGCCTGCGCCCCCCCCCTTGCGGCCCAGGGCCCAGCAAGTAGAAGCAAGTGGGCTCGCCAAGCAATTGTAAATAAAATAAGAGTAGGTAATAAAGTCCAAAAATACATTTTTAGATGTTTTCTTATAAAAATATTGCTTTTACACACTTGTTATAAGAAAAGTCAATGCGGATGCGCTTGCATGTTTTTAACAAGATTTTTTGACAAGGGGGGTTTGGGGGTAGTCTAAAACCTCACCACATATCATCAGGAGGGGGAGAAGGGGTTAAAAAGTTGCTAAAAAACATCACGTGATTAATGAACGACCCCATAATAAATAACACACTGCGGCTGGTAGATACCACTTTAATTCATAGAAAAAAAACCGCATTTAATATAATCACCAATATATTTGCGTTTTTGCGTCGAACTCATGGCGAAATAGAAGTAATAACCTGTCACTCACTACTCTGACAAACGTGTTCGCTAGGCGCGTTCGGTGCGGGAAGTGAGGTGCGTGCGGTAGCGCGGGCGCGGGCGGGCGACCGGAGTGATAACCGCCGCTCGCGTCCCCCTGTACATGTCTTGGCGTCCCCCTAGGGGGGCGCGCCCCCCACTTTGAAAATCAATGGTCTAGATCATGACGGCGAATGCGTTTGCCCAACTACTGCGCGGCGAGCCGGATCGAGAGAGACTGGTTGATGGAGGCCTAACCTAGATCTTTAAAGCCGGACTCCCCTCATACTTTTTTCCATCCAAGACCCTCCGCATAGCATCCCCACAGATGAGATTTTTTCCTCAGGGCCTATGGTGTGGAGCTAATGTAAAAAACATTGTTATGATTTTGTCTGTGATAATTTACTTATATTATTTATTTTAAAACACCTCCTCTATGATATTTCGTCATTGGTTGGAAATATTCCTGACAGATTAGATTAATAGTCTCGATGTTCGAAAATGCTTTAGTGAAAGGTTAGCTGTGAACAAATTAGTGTTATGAAAAATATTACACTTCGTAATCTGCGGAAATGATTGCTAGCCAAGTGGAACTCATTTAAAGGGCAACATACATAAATAAATTTCTTAAAATATTCTAGTGAATAAAAGAGAGTGCG
Source organism: Limnephilus rhombicus (assembly GCA_929108145.2). Lineage (NCBI taxonomy): Eukaryota > Metazoa > Arthropoda > Insecta > Trichoptera > Limnephilidae > Limnephilus > Limnephilus rhombicus. The sequence continues at coordinate 47,036,491 of OV815285.1, forward strand.
ATTCACACGCGGTAGAAGTTACCCTTTCAGAAAACTAAAGTAGACAAGAGTGGGGAGACCATGGAACTATTAATATCCATACTCTTAGGGGGAGACTATGAAGCACCGCACAAAGAGGAGACCGATTATACTATCACATTTTCTCGCCAGCTAAATCCTGTAAATCAGTGGTCCCCAACTTATGGGCCGCGGCCCAGTAATGAGCCGTGGACCAAATGGTAATGGGCCGCGCAAGGGCTTGCATAAAATCAAAATACTTTTGAAAAAAAAAATTAAAGTTGTTATTATCGTTGTTCTTATGTAAATGTAAAATTTGGGTGAAGGTTATTAAGGAATGTAAGAAAATTCTTTAATTATCTGTTGCTAACTGACCAAGTAACGAAGATATTTTCAACTATAGACAATTTTACCGCCCCCCAGCGGGCCGCGGTAAAATTATCAAACAATAACTGGGCCGCGGCGACAAAAAGGTTGGGGCCCACTGCTGTGGATGTATGTGTTGACTCTTTTTGGCGTCGCTATTTTTCGTTTCATCGAGTTTTAAATCACAACGGTGCTAAAGAAGTTATCACTTCAAAAGAGTTTATATGTGTACTGGAATATTTCTGTAGCAGGTAGGGACTCCATTTTTCGCTTCTAGTAAACAGTAAAATTTCCGTCATAATGGCGTTAAATTTTTTATTTATTTTTCTAACTCTAAAATGACCCTGAGAATCGCTATGTAATCTGTTAACCTAGCTATACGTACCTACTGCAAATGATTTATCTGTGAATTTTATATCGGCAGCTAGAAAAATGTATATTATGTTTTCTAATGACAAATTTCCTCAAATTGTCATATTTTTATTTCTGATATACTCCAAAATATCTGTAAAAGATACCCACCTACGGTTTGAAAATTGATGAAGTTATTTTCAAACTTTTTACATAATTATTCAGCCAAGCCTTACTTTTACCTAATGGCCTAACATTGACTGAGTTATTATAGTATCTACCTAACGGAAGAATACCTACCTGAAGAAGGTTTAAAAACAATTGTCTTTGAAATGGTGACGTTTCTTTCGAAAAATTGTGTAATTCTTCATTTGAATTCTTCATCTTTACATCTTTACATAGTATAAAATGAAGTCGCTCCCGCTGTATGTGCGCTTAGATCCTTTAAACTAAGCAACGGATTTTCATGTGGTTTTCACCAGTGATTCAAGAGGAAGGTTTATATGTATAATACATGCATATTATAGTAGAGAAAAGTCGAGAAATTCAAAGATCCAATTCAGGTATTAAAAGTTCAAAGTTCACTATGTATTAAAAGTTCAAACTCCTAAACACATAGCTTAACATAATTTCATTTCTTTATGTTGTAAATCTTTTGTAATTCCTCCATCTTGTTCTTGTAATTCTTCCATCTTGTAAATCTGAATGTATTATACATATGTTACCAGGTTAATTCGGTAAATCCGATTATAATATATGCTACCAGATTACCTTTTCTACTTTGTCACAAAAAATGTATGTGTACTTATATTTATATATTTTATATACATTTTCTTTATTACACACCTTAGCTTCAGAAAAAAATTAATTTTTCTGTTTTTTATTTTTTTTGGTTTTGTTTTTTATTTTTTTTGGTTTTGTAATTTATGTACATTTCAGGTATAATATGAACTAAACATGTCAATTTGCCTATCCTGGAACGGGAAACTTTCCTAGTTGGACAGGCAAAGCTTCCTAATTGTAATTTGTAATTTTGTATCTATAATAAAAAAAAAAAAAAAAAAAAAAAAAAAAAAAAAAAAAAAAAAAAAAAAAAAAAAAAAAGGTAGCGGGCAGCTGGCAAGCGGGCGGTGTGAATTTGACATGTATGCAAATTAACAGATGGCGTTGGTTATAAAGGTTGGGTAAGCCACAGCAACGTGTGGCCGGGTCTGCTAGTGGTTAATAATTGAGTATGTCGGTTTTCCGACTTACAAATCTTAAATTCAGGGGAAATTTTGGTTCTGATTAATTAAATTAGAAAAAAATAGAAACAGGCTCTTTTGGACGCCAGGTCCACTGCTAACAGAAATACTAGTATTATTATGCTAACTCGTATATCGATTGTCCAGTTGATAAGTGAGACATCTCCGAAAAAAATTAATTTGAGTTGAAAGTGTACTCTCCATCTGGTACAACACTCAGGTTACTCATGAACACCTCCAAATAAATTATAATGCAGAAAAACTTGTAATGAATAAACTAAAAAATATTGAAGTTTTCTGGCTCACTAGTAGGATATTTTAAAATTTCATACTAATGTACCGGACTGTTATGCCTCCCGGTATCATTTTGTAGCATATTTAATACGTAAAACACAGACACGTGTAAATGATATTTGATTTATTTATTTACTGTAGATAGATACAAAAGAAAGTACAAATTCATATTAAGAAGCTTTGCCTGTCCAACTAGGAAAGTTTCCCGTTCCAGGACAGACAAATTGATAGGTTTAGTTTAGTTCATATTATACATTACATAATTACATAACAAAAAAAATAGAAAAAGAATCTGGTGGCATTATAGTATATTCGGATTTGCCGAATTAACCTGGTAACATATAATATAATCAGATTTACAGTGTATGAGATAAGTAGGTAAGTTAGTAGTATTGAAAAGTGTAACCATGTACCTGATAACAAGTTGGAGGAATTACAAAAAGATTTACAATATAAAGAGATGAAGTTATGTGTTAAGGTTGTGTTTTAAAGTGTGAACTTATAATACATAGTTCACTTATAAAAGAAAATACATAAAAATTTACAATATTAGATATAATTTATGTATGTAATAATATATATGTTTTTTATTTTTTTATTTATTTATGCACTGTAACTACAATGTGTAAACAATTTTGTGCCAATTTATAGTGAGCATTTGAAAGCATTCTGCTTTCCTCATTATCTCAAAACTTGCTAATTGGAAATGTCTGACTAATCGTTTGGACGATCGATGTATCATATTTTTGAAGAGTAAATTAACTATTAAGTGTTCCCCAGAATCCAATTCAAAATTTCATAAATCATATTCTTGTGGAGAACTCTTTTCTTCTTATATTCACCAGAGGCGGCTCTAGGGGTCCAGAAATGGAATGTCATTTAAAAAATGATATTTCCTATGAATTCATTAGTCGGAACCTCACGAGTTTGAGAGTCAATTTCACCCACATACGTCAAATAACTTTTAATATAGTAAATTATTTCATGATATAAGCGTAAAATATGCGAAATTAACCTACGTTTTTCAAAACATCTTTTTCAGACGCATAATATTCAGCATGCTCTCTCTCCCTCACGGCACTGACCCAAACCGTCTTCAGAATCCGAAAACTTCTTACTAAGGGACATAGTGCCATCTCGTTTATTGTGTGATGCATAAAGAGACAGAAGATATGATATCGGGGCATTTCATAATTTGACCCAGCCAATCATAGTGCGTGGGAAAGAAAGCTTGCATTTAAGATGTTAGATGTCACTGCTTGTCGCTGCCGGCTATCTCTCGCGGTGCATTTTAAATACATTGGAATAATACCACTTGTTTTGATTTACTTAATATTTCATAATGATATTACGTTTTACTGTCATCTCATAATTTTGGGAGGTTTTTGACCAATTATCCTAAGGGAAGGACCGCCACTGATATTCACTCATATTTGCTTTCTATTATTTACTCTGTCGTGACCATACATTATTATTAATCGGATAACGTTTATTTCAGTTATTCAATCATTTTTTAAAGACAATATTTGCGTAGCGCAGGTTAATTTCACTTCAAGTGCGCTGTATCGGACGTATTCACTCTATTTTAGGAATCCGGCCCGGTGGCAATGGCAAATGTAGATGCTGTCGTTGTGACACAAGGCGAAAAAAATCGAATTAGTCAGTTCTCCAGTACTACCCGTCTCGTCAACAATTCTTCTCTGCTTGCCCGCCTGACCTCGCTCAGACTTGCATCAATTTGCCTTGTTTTCTTCTGACTATCGCTTCGCCCTAGACCACGGATACCCTATACTCTCTGGATCAGACCCGGCTACGTTGTAAGAAGGAGGATTCTAGATCTGCTCAAAACAGCCCTCTAAAGTGGACAACCGAGAAGACATATGCTTTAGACTAGTTCAATTCAGTCCTAAACTAGGGAAAAAGGGAATATTATGTAGGGAAATTGTAGCCCTTGTAGCGAACCAACCTTGGGTGTTGCCCTACTTCGTAAAATTCTCCAGTAGGTACCTTCGGAAAACATGGCCCCAAGCCCTCGGACCCCCGGGGATACTTTGAGACCGGTAGAAGTGGAGGCGTTTCCTACAAGCCACAGGACACCCCAATAATGATAATGAAAGCGACCCGCGCGCCGCGTCTCTGAGGTCACAACACGTAGAACAGCGGGCCTAGGTACTAATAAAGGGAATCAGAATATACTAGTAGTTTTATGAAAGGCAGACCTCGCGTCCAAAAAAGTAGATATGTTTTAAGTTTTGTCTTATATAATAAATTAAAAAAAAAAAATTCCTCGGAAATCATAGGATTAATATTGCAGTAGAATGGTGTATTTTGTCGTGTTGTTACTGTGGGTATTCGTAAGTTAATTAGTTGCAGGAGTTCACAACAGTCGAATTTAGAGTTTAGTAACATTTTATAACGTATTCCAGTTCCCGAGAGATCCCGATTGACAATAAGTAACATAACCTACCGTGACGTACTTTGCTATTTGGTTTATGCAGTTTTTTGCATTCTCTCAGTGATACCGTCAGCGTAAAGTGGACATCCAGTTCCCATTCTAACCCCTGTAAAGAGGTGTCATTAGCACGCCGTTAATTTATGGTACCGGAACCAGGGATTACATTATCAAAATACTAGTAAATAGTATATATGTATTTTTCAATTAAAATAAATAAATTTGTTCATTGAAATTGCGTTTAATTTGAACTTCATTAACAAAAAACAGGGGGAAATCAAAATATAAATTTAAAATTAAAACTGTTTTCGAACTTGGTAAATATTTTTTGTACAAATAATAATCCTTCATTGGTTTGAGGGAGCGGACTGCGATCGGCAGATATGGAGGACGAAATAAAAGGCGTCAGTCGAAGAAGTGAGTCAGTCGTTTATTGGGCTACGTAGCGAGGGTCGGAGAAGCGGTAACACGATATATGCAGATGCCGTAGATGAGATGCTGCAGGTGCACGGAGGTGGTGAAGATGGTGTGGTGAAGGTCACCATTAAAAGGTCACCATTGAAGGTCAAACATTACACCATCAAACAGTAATCAACCGCTCCTGACCCTTAGATGCGAAACAAATCAGCTTCCCATGGTGGAAAAAAACATAAAAATATTGCATCAATCAGTGGATTTCGCAATACCGACGCAAGAAAAAAAATCCAAAGTACTTATTTTTGGAGATGAGGGTGGAAGGCAAATGAGACGAAGTATTGAGAAAAACTTAAACAAAATAGAATGCCAAAGTCATATTTATCCCGGTGCCACTGTAGATAAATTAAGTAAAACTATCTTACAGTCGTGTGAAATCTTTACAAAAGAAGATTTTGTAATTATTTTTACTGGGACAAATGAAAAATCGCCACAAAATATAATCAGTCACTTATACTCCATTATTAATAATCTTCAAAATACCAATGTTATTGTGCACTCGGTACCTAAAAATAATTACCTGAATGTATCAAAACTCAACCGTGAAATAAGATCTCATACTTCTGTATTCAAAAATCATTGTCGATTCATCGGGCCAATTTTCTACGACTAAATGAATGAATACGATATATCGAAGTCGATGAGTGTGGTAAGAACAAACATAATTGATATAATTAAGCATAACCACCGGAAAATGTGCTACAATATCGAGCAGGTAATAAACACTTATGAACCGAAATCTTCTTACAATACTACTTATACGCAAACTCCAAAAAACTGGATCCCGATGTTTCCGGAAAAATCACCAATTTAACGGACGAAATTACATCTTATAACAATAAAAAAGAACAACACACCAGTCATATTAAAACATGCTGTTTAAAATAAAAAAAACAACATAAACGGGTAGATGACGTAACTCTCTACAAAGAGTTGGGGACAAAAAAAAATCAAACTTCAATTTCATTCCTGTACCTAAATATTAGAAGCCTGAAAGGAAAAGTCGACGAGATCCTGTGCCTATTAAAATCAATTGACTATAACAACATCATACTTATGTCAGAAACTTGGCTCAAAGAAACGGATATACCATTCATCAATATTGAAGGCTATAAACACGAAGCATCCTGCCGACCATCGAACATCCAGGCATCGGTGGTGGAGTATCCATATTTATTCAAGAAAACTTAGAATATAACTTAATTGATAATATAGTAGATCCAGATAACAACTTCCTTTGGATACACTTAAACAAACTTAGCTTAAACATCGGAGTGATATATAAAAAACCGAACACCAATTTTCAACATTTTCTAGATAAGTTAAACATACAACTGAAAACTCACAAAAGGTCCATAATACTGGGGGATTTCAATATCAAAGTCAAACGATTTCACTATAATGAACAAAATAAACAAATTACACGCAACACGTATTACAGAAAACACCAACACCATTATTGATCACATCATCTCAGACGTAAACCTTTCGTATACTATAACAAACTGTGACACCTCAATATCTGATCACAACCTACTGATTCTTGACATACTTCATACGTACACTAAAAAAAACTCGCAAAAATCCTCTTACAAATATACAAAAATTGATTATGATAAACTAGAGGAGGATATCCGACAAAACCCCTTTTCTATAAACAATAATGAGGACTCGGAACTGAACTACAATAACTTTGTAAACTGTATGTATTGTATCTGATAAACAAAATTAATTGCAACAGTTCAATAACAATAAAAACAAATAAAACCTCTCTTTCTGATTGGATAACAAAGGACTTATTAAAAATGATTAAAAAAAGAAATAAACTGCACCTAAAAATTAAAAAACAACCCTGTAACCTATTACTAAAAACAGAATTTACTAAAATACGTAACGACATAACTATAAAAAACGGAACTTAAAAAAACAATACTACAGTAGCCTATTTAAAAAATGTGAAAATAATACCAAAAAGACTTGGAACGTAATAAACAGCATCATCAAGAACCAAACAAACACGCAAAGTAAACCATGTACAAAATTAAAGAACGGTAATGAAATCATCACAGAAGACATCAAGATATGCGAATACTTTAATAACTACTTTTGTAATATTGGCGCTTCTTTGGCTGATAATATAATCAACAAATACAGACATAAACTGGATGATAAAATTACATTAAAGTATGAAAGTGCGGAATCAATATACTTGCAACCCACAACTGAACCCGAAATATTAGCTATCATAAAATCCCTAAAATCAAACGCGAGTGCTGGACATGATCAACTAAAATGTACAACAGTACAAAAACTTGCCCCACTACTAACTCCTACACTAACTAAACTGATTAACCTGAGCCTGAAAGAAGGTCAATTTCCAGACAGTTGTAAAATTGCAAGGGTTATTCCAATATATAAAGGGAGCTTGAAAACTCAAACATCTAACTATAGGCCCATTTCTGTCCTACCGATTCTATCAAAAATATATGAAAGAGTAATATACGATAGGCTAGACAACTTTCTGAAAAAAAATCATTTCTATATGCCAAACAATACGGTTTCAGAAAAAAATGTAATACTCTCTCTGCAACTAATGATCTCATAAATAAACTTAGAACTAGCATAGATAATAAAAACTATGTCATAGCAATTCTTGTAGACATTCAAAAAGCCTTTGACACCGTAAGTCATGAAATACTGATTAAAAAAATAGAAAAAACAGGTGTAACCGGTCCAGCTATCAAACTAATAAAATCCTATCTGTCCAACAGAAAACAATGTGTTAACACAGGAGATAAAAACAGTCAACTCGAGAGTATAAACTACGGAGTTCCACAAGGATCAATACTGGGGCCACTTTTATTCCAAATATACATAAATGACATCTGTCAGCTAAAACTACATGGTGAAATTTTCTTATACGCAGATGACACGGCAATTTTTTACTTCGGCAAAAACTTAGAAAGTCTATTAGAACAATCTCAAACGGATCTTAATGTACTAAACGATTGGCTAATACAAAATATATGAACAATAAATATTAATAAAACCGGTTACATGATCTTAAGCTCACCTAAAAGAATAATACCATCGCATAAACCATTACAAACAGAAGAAAGAGACCTACATATCCTAGATAGCGAAAAATACCTGGACTTATATATTGATAAACATTTAACATTTAAACAACACGTAGAAAAACTAAAAACAAAAATCATCCCGTTAATTGGTGTATTTGGTAGAATTGCTCATCTTCTACCAACAGAGGTAAAGAGGGACTTATACTTTAGCTTAATCCAGTCCCACCTAAATTATTTAATAGAAATATGGGGAAACACATACATTACGTACTTAAACGACTTACAAATAATACAAAACAAAGTTATTAAAAAACTCTTCAACTATAACCCAGACACTCCCACAAAAAAACTATACCAGGAAATGAACCTTTTGAAAATAAGAACATTGTACGAATATAACATATGTCTCTTAATCTACAAAATACAAAATGGACTTATACACACAAACACAACATTTATAAAAACATCACAAGTACACGAACATTATACTAGACAACACAATAAATTGTACACAAATACTGTCAAGACTGAAAGTGGCAAGAGAAGTATTGGTCACGAGGGAGTTCATATATATAATCTCCTTCCAGATAGCCTAAAAACGGAAAATAACATAAAAACCTTTTAAAAAAACTATTTAAACTCAAAATGTTGGAACAAAATTAAAAATATTATTCTTACTACTGTACTATATATATGCTCTGTATTTAAGTTAAGAAAGCGAAATACTATGTTTCTTTTAACTTAATAATAAAAAAAAAAAAAAAAAGGTCAGCGCGTTGCTCGACACCGTGGCGGTGGAGATGACCTATCTTCCAGGCCATAGCTCGACGCTTTGAGTCGCGGAGGTGAACGGCGAGTGGCTCTGTGAGCTGAGCCACCAGCAGGTAGTCCTGGCGAGGCGGAGCGTGTTTCCACGGCAGCGAAGCATGGTGGGCTTCGGAGTGCCACGAAACGGTGAGCTGATTCCTAGGCTGAAGGTGGTGTCAAACCTTGTAAGTCGCGGGATGTAGCTGTTCTCTGGAGATGAAGACACGGTGGGACTTATAGCTGAGAGGTGAGTATCCTCGAGGAAGCTGCCCTGGAGATGCACCGTGGTGGAGATGCATGCGGGAGTACTTGTACGGAGTTCCGTTACATGTCATGTTGGAGCGGCTGTTGGACTGAGACTGACTGGTCCGGGCGAGCAAAATGGCGGCTTATATAGCCGGAGCCGAGCGGTAGAGTAATTACCCTCACGGCAGGTAATACGTGCCACTCGGCAGTTATCGAGAAGGTTCGGCGCTGTACAGATATTGTATGGTGCTAGACTCGAGACCTTTCTAGGCGATGGCGATATTATTATTTATCGAGACGGCGCCACAGGCGGCCGAAGTACATCGTGGCCGGCGTAGGTAAGTAGGTACATAGGTACGTAGCTTGCCGGTAACGCGCGAATATTAGATGGTTCTCGTGTATTCTTTTTGATGGTGAAAAGATAATGATGTGTCGCCACAGATTAGAGCGTAGATATCTGTGCATAAATATGTAGATACAGTGGGTTGCCATGTTAATAGGGACAGTACCAATATTTTGTGATTTTTTGAGTTTACATTGCCTCTACTTCTAAAAAACTCGCTTTTTGGTGGCCATTACTTCGTTATTTTTGCTGCTTATATCACCACTGACGCTTTTAAGAAGTGGAAATATTTGTAAAGTATCATTTCTCTCAAAAATTTAATGTTATTTCCACGTGGCCAGCATTTTTCTGAAAACGCGTAATCGAGGGTCTCATAAATAAAAATAAGTAATAATTATTTTAACGAATTTTAACAGTTCAGCTACACGAAAACGTAAGTAATTATTTATCTATAACTCTTGTAAAGTTTTTATTCATTCCTTATTTCAATTAATAATTTTGCTATGTTGAACCCAATATTGGGTTTTTTCAAGATGGTTTGGTTTTCAAACACTTCTCTAAGGAAATTTGCGGATGTGAAGACACTACTATTAGACACCAAGTATTCCTAAAGGGAAATAGCAGCCATAACAGGTATTTTAAAGTCTGTGGTTAACAGGATAAAGAAAAATAATAATCAAAACCTGCCCATTGAAGTGGATCACGATGGGAAATATGACAGAAAACGAATCACCACGCCTCGTCCTGACCGTAAAATCACAGACATCTGTCTCCAAAATCTAAAAAAGAGAGAGTCCGGGTAGAGAGGTCAAAAGGTCTCCTTCGACCAGTCTCTCCCGATCCGGCCCGCCACGCAGAAGGTGGGCAAATGCAGAGACGTAGCGAAGTACACGGGGTGACCTATGGCAGGGGTCTTGGTTATCCAATTCACGGGGCGGCGGAATCTATATCCGCCTCCATGAATACAAAGGACATCCAAGGCCATAGTCCTGGTAAATACGCGAAGCACTTTATAGAAAGAAAACACCTTCGAATGAGAATATGGGAAGATATTAGAAAAGAAAACTAAAATGTAAGAAAGGTTACACAGGAGTAGTATAGTTATACAGTATTTTTAGTTGTGCATTGCCTGCCTCACTAGGTGAACCTGTATTGAGGCAGAAATTTTGTTAATTGTTTCTCGCAATTTTATCTATGATTTTTTTATAAATGTGTAAAGTAGGTTTCCATACAGCAAAAACTTTATAATTAAAAAAACTTTAACATTATTGTTTGCATATACCTACACAATTCATAAACTGCAAGGTTATTACTACAATAACAACTGTCAATGACTGGGCGTTTGGGTGAGGGCACCAGTATAGGCTCGATCATTAGAATGTATCCATATTTTAACATATTTTTTAAACTCTCTCTGTGTTTGACTCAGTTTGATGTTTTCTGGGAGAATGTTGAATATTTTTGTGGCAAAGTATCTAAAGCTACGAAATATAACGAAAACTCTAATGGAAAGAGGAAAAAAAGTATGGTCAATTGGAATTAGAACCAGATATGCCACCTGAATTGTTTAAAATGAAAAAAGAGGAATTTTAATAATAATTATCTTCACCGAATAATGAAAAACTCGAAAGGAATACGGTGGGTCAAAGTGATGATAATTTTTAAGCAATAGAAACTTTGGAAAAAAAAATGTGAGCTGCGGCCAAAAACTTCAGTTGCTGGAGTATTAAACATGTTATAGTACTCGCAATTTAAAGGAAATATGCAACAATTTATGGAAAAAAAATGAAAACCAAGTAATAGAGCAATTTACAAAAGAAACAGGATTACATGTGCCTATGGACAGTGTAACGATGAAAACAAAAACTTTTTAGCGGCAAGTCCGGGTGGTCTAATCGGTAAGGATACTATAATTGAAGTTAAACGCTTCTTCAAACTTTGCAAATACACTTTGTGGCGTCATTTTTAATTAAATGAGAACAAATAACTTTGTTAAAACAGCACTATGTAATCAATATTATCAACATGTTTCGAAAACAGAGTATTCTTTGTTAGGATAAGATTAATATTAAAAGTCAAACAAATATAGGCACATAAGAATTATAGACAAAATATTAAATGGAGAGGTGATTAATTACTTAAAAATATCACAAAATACAATTACATAAAATGAAATAAAAAATATATATTTTTAAGTTAAATACCCTTATAGTATAGCAAAGTCATTGGAGAAGCTGTGTGGAGGGTATTTTTAATGAAAAGAAGTAGAGGAAGTTCTCGGTAGGGAAAAGGTAGGTAAAAGTATGAAATGATGGTGGAGAGAGTCCGGCTGTAGAGATCGAAAGATCTCCTTCTTCTAGTTTCTCCCAATCTGGCCCGCCAAGTGGACAAAATCATCCGCCACCAAAACCCATGCAGACCTCGCCCGTGAACCCAGGAACCCATGCTCAGTCACCAAACATAGCGGACCACTTGGGGTGATCAAGTGGCAGGGGTGTTGGTTATCCAATAAATGGTTCCCGGGGCGATGATACCTATAACGCCTTCCAAATTGAAAATTTATTGTAGTACTTGACATAAACAATTTAAATTTTGCACAATTTTAGTACGAAAGCGCGGTCAGTATTGGTATACCGCGATAACTCAACACTAGTCTACCGATAAAATTCGTTACATCACAACTTCGCTTTGTATGTATTTGTCAAAACCCTCATTCCGAAAATACCTAAAGAAAATCTTCAAAATCGATGTTTTGTATTTCCCATTTTTCTTCTCCAAAACTGGACCGATTTAAATTTTTTTTTCACTAACTGTATAAGAAAAAAATATTCTATGTCGGTGTGTTTTGCTTTTTTTTAAAATACATTGTTTAGTTTGTATACTGAACGCCTTTTGACGGCGTTTAAACCAAGCAATTTTATTCATTTTTGGAAGGTCTTAACTTCTATAAGAAGTAAATTATCAAAAAAGCAAAACGTACCGACACGCTAGTGGTCAATATCTATTTTATGTAAAAAAATATTTGCTCTAGGGTCAAAATCCAGAGAGATAAACGGGGAATACGTTTGTATGGAAAAAACGCCGCCCGCAATCCCTCTTAATAAAAAATAATAACTGTACTTAAATTATAAATACCTTTGTTGTACGGATACAAAAGTGAAAAAAAACACATTTTTCAAAGTTGGACCTATTAATATGGCAACCCACTGTATATGCTTGCATAAATTAGTTTCAATTAATTCCTACGATAATTTTAATTTTAATTTTATTTATTTATTTATTTAACGCCCTGAGGTATTTTACATGTTTGGCAGTACAATTAATTCATGACAGATAATTTTGAAACAAGTAAAGAAATAATAAAAATAAAATTAGATACAGAATGCACACAAGTCATAAAAATACACAAAAGAAATAAAAAATACAGCGATTTTATAGGTTTAGAAAAATACGTATGTATTTAGGAATAGTGTTGGAATAAGTTTTTTACAAGATCCACAAAACTCGCCAAGTTGGTATTAAATATGTCAACATCAGCTAAGTACTGATTTCCCAAACTGTGAAATCGTTGCATCGGGGAGTGGGCAATGTAGTTCCGCTTATGAATGCTGCAGTAAAATAGTGTTTTTCGTCGTGTAGTTACTGTCGGTATTGGTAGGTTTATGAGTTGCAGGAGTTTACAACAAATTATAATAACAGGAGCATGCAACAGTTACAATATGCGGTACGTATTATATTAAAGAAGGCGATCTATGGAAATACATAATTCCTATCCTATCTACGATTATATTATGAATTATGTATTTTATTTATACAACCAAAAATAATAATAATCTGGTTCGACTTTCACGTTTACCGAGGCAATTGAGTGCTAGACGGTTGTCATCGCATTTTGAAGGGTGTGTACACAGTGTTCGTTGATGCAGGAGTTATTGATGACGGCGTGCTCGTTTTCTGATGCCAGTACTTGTGATGCCAGTGTACTTGTGATGTTTTCAGTGGTTACTTGAATAAGGAGTATAGTAGTAAAGTATGTAGTAACCTAGTTAACTTGAATAAGTAATAAGTAGTAGTTCGGGAGGTGGGTATGGGACATGGGTACCGCCACCCCGGGAACCATTTATTGGATAACCAACACCCCTGCCAAAGTGGTTCGCTACATTGGGTGAGGTTTGTTCAGGTCTTGGCGCCTGATGCGTCCGCTCACCTGCTGCGTGGCGGGCCAGATCGAGAGAGACTGTTGGGGGAGGCCTTTTGACTTTTCCAGCTAGACCCTCTCGATCCATCGCCTTACACCGCAGTTGGAGGGATAGATTCATGGAAAATAGGTATCGTAGTGCAACAATAAAAATGACGAAAATTCTAGAACTTGTGAACAACTTTTATTAAAGGCATCGAGTTAAGGGTGGTGCATAGTATATTTCCTAAATAAAATTTAAAACGATACTTGTATTCTGTTATCTTGTCATCGCGAGCCGCTATGAAACTCTGCTGCATGCCGCGGGCAATTCCGGATGCGAGCTTTGCCACCAGTCGCTCTAGTTCCTCGCATATGAACTTATTTCCTCGCTGATCCGCTCAAGGTGGCTTGCGGTTGGAGCGATGGGTACTTTCCTGAAAGCCAATTTCATATGAGCTTAATACGTTGAAAATTTTTACGGGCACGTGATTTGGAACGTAAGATAAAAATTATAATTTTTGTGAGATATGTGGGTACTCTTTTATAAACCGGGCTGGGTAGCAAAGTTGCTATGGGTGAAATTAATAATTTTGTACAGTTATGCAAAATACGGTTCGTAGCAAATGTTAAATAAATCATATATTATGTATCTTTTTTCTACAGTAAAATAAATCATATATTATGTATTTTATACAGCTAACCGAAGGTTCGTAGGAAATCGAAAATAATTCTACTATTATCTATTTTGTACTGCTATTACAAGCCTCGTAGAAAATGTTAAATAAATCAAATATTATCTATTTTGTACAGCTAACCCAAGTGACCCGAGCGACCAGAATATGTGAAGAAATGAAAATCGGAGCAGAACTTACAAAACTGACCGATGCACTGGAACGTAATGGTTACCCAGCAAGGTAGACAAGGCAAATCATAAGAGCCAAATCTGCACCAAACGAAGACAGAATTGAACAAGAGTCAAAGGGCTGCGCTTTCCTGCCTCACGTTCACAATGTGACAGACGGAATTGCCAGGCTATTGAAAAAATAACGCATCAAGACTGTTTTCGGAACAATAACAAAAATACGAGACTTTTTTAGGTCTGCAAAGACCAAGTTTCCCCTGGAAACAGATGGAGTGTACAAACTCAGCGGTTCCGGACGTGACAAGGTTTATGTAGGCCAGACAGAGCGGACGATATCCAAAAGGATATCAGAACACTTTCGTGCCTGTAAACTTGGCCACCCTGACAAATCGGCAATCACCGAGCACTTAATCGAAACCGGCCATTACTTTGGATTTGTCCCTGAGGTCCTGCGAAGACCAAAAACTCATAAGAGTACGCCTGATTACGGAGGCAATTGAAATTCTCAAAAATCCTATGGACGGAGCTAAGCTTAATAGTTCTTGGTATCTGGTAATTGACGGCTACATCAAGGCTAAACGCAAAAAAAAACATATTGAAGTATATTGTAGCGCCAGCTCGTAGAGAAGTGGAGTTGGCGACACGGTATCGCTCCTAAGTAGATAAGTACAAACATCACTCCTAACTATTACACATCTGCCCTGATGATGGACACTGTAACACTGTCCGAAACGTTGGCTAAAGAAGGAGGTAGCGCAACACGGCATAATATCCCAAAAAACCTAAAATCGTATCCAGCTAACCCAAGGTTCGTAGAAAATGAAAAATAAATCTAATATTGTCTATTTTGTGCAGCTATCCCAAGGTTTGTAGAACATGTAAAATAAATCTAATATTTTCTATTTTGTAGATTTATCGCAAGGTTCATAGAAAAAGTTAAATAAATCTAATATTGTCTATTTTGTACAGGTATCCCAAGGTTCGTAAAAATTAAAATTAAATTTTAAAATATCTATTTTGTACAGCTTTTTTTTTAAAATTAACTCCACACAGCAGGCCCTGAGGAAAATAATTTCCCTCAGGGCCTATGTCATCTGGGATGCTGTGTGGAGGGTCTTTTTGAGGAGAGGAAGGAATGAACATTGGTCTTGAAGAGACCCATGTTGTAGGAAGGAGGAAACACAGAGGCCGGCAAATCATTTCACAGCCGAGCTGTTCAACACAAGAACGAGTCGAAGAAATGACCCGTTCTCATGTGACAAATGTCAACTGTGTACAAATGTTGGGCGTTAGGCGTGTTTCCCGACTATGCACCGGTGCCCAAGGGATCAATGATGCATCTTCCATTGTAAAACCTGTAGAACAAGGACAGCATTCCCACCCGACGCCTGTGCTCTAAAGATTGCAATCCGTCTGTTAAGATGGGAGAATTTATCAAACGGACCGCCCGTTTCTACACAGAGTCGAGGGTATTTTTCAGGTATTTTGGAGCTCCAGACCAGAGGTGGCTGCCAAATTCAACCGTGGGGCGCACTTGTGATTTGTACAGGGTTAGCAGTTGTGTACTATTAAAGTATCTGCGGGCCCTGTACAGCACGCCCAGATTTTAGGAGGCTAACTTTACTCTGGCTTCGATGGAGCCCCCATACCTGAGCTGGTCACTTAGGGTTACACCAAGCATATCAATGGAGGGCCTGTTCGGAATATTGCTTCCGTTGAAATAGACTAGATTTTCATTTCGATCCCTTTTAGACGTAATCAGACGAGATTGGGTCTTTGAAACATTAAATTCAACGAGATTATTTTTACCCCAAGAGAAAACACTCTCGAGGTAACCGTCCATTCTTTGCTTCAAAGCCCTATGAGCTGTTGGAGTTTGTGAGCCCTTTGGGGGCTTGTCAAACAAAAAGCTATCATGAACTGTACTGTCATCTGCGTAACAATGAATTGGTGCACATGACAAAAGGTCGTTGACATGCACATGCAACAAAAACAAACTCGGAGACAGAACCGATCCCTGTGGGACGCCAGCATTTATCAAGTGTGAGGAAGAGGTGAAACCATCAGCTACCGTCTGAATCGACCTCTCCCTCAAGAAGTCGGCAATCCACGTACACAAGGATGCGGAAACTCCGTAAGAAGGCAGTTTGTTGACAAGTCCTCGGTGTCAAACCCGGTCAAAGGCCCTGGAAATATCCAGTGCAACCGTTTGGGTCTCACCGAAACGTTCGAGGCATCGCCCCCAAACATGCGTCACATACGCGAGAAGATCACCGCACGAGCGGTTCCGCCGGAATCCATATTGACGATCGTTAATATTTTGGTCTTCTCGAGGTATGTGAGCAGTTTGTCGTTGATCACGTTTTTCAATCTTCCCGGATTATCTGAAAACACTTGGGGTACTTTAATTTTAAAATATCGCGAATATTATTATCCGTAACACTATTGTTCACTAGATTAATTCCGTTTAATGTAATATCGAAACACCTGAGAAAACTTCTACCTACAATGCATGAGCTACCATTATCGATTATTATAAATTCGGTTGGCACACATTTATTTTTAAATTCCACATTACACATAATTTTACCCAATACCTTTAATAAATTATTATCGTACCCGAATATTTTTTTATCGCAAACATGTAATTCCTTTTCACTAAAGTACTTATTAAACATTTCGTGCGGGATCGTATTTATACTGGCTCCCGTGTCAACCATAATTTTTAATATATTATTATCTACGCATAGATTTAAATACATAGGATCATTATTATTACCCTGATTAACGGCATGTATAGTGTTATCGCGCTCCTTACTAGGAGAGCGTACGTATTTGCTACGAGGTTTATTTTTACAGGTCGAGCTAACGTGACCTACCTTCTTACAAATATTGCATTGTAACTTCTTGTGCCAACAATCCTTTGTAAATGATTATTCCTTCTACAAATAAAACATGATATATAATTATTGATCTTATGGGGTGCCTTACTACGCACTTTACTATCGTTATAACGGCTTACCTGCCTAGATTTATCAAGTTTTGAGGTAAAAAGATAAAAATAGTCCGGCGTGTGCGGCCAGATTTATTATTTTCCGCTGTTACGATACGGGCCAATCACAATCGAGTCGGGCGCCCGGCAGGCTCTGAGCAAGTAATATCGTACCTCACACTAAGGATTTTTAGTGGGTACGCCTTTTTGTACGGGAAAAAAAATGTTGGAATTTCGGAAAAAGTTGTTAATCTTTTTTACTCCTACCATCATGTTGAATCACCTCCCGAAGTTAATGCACTTTACCCCCGGCCACCCTGTATAAATTCTTCAGGAGAGCGAACATTAAGTTTTTTTTTTTTTTTAATAAACCATGTTCTATTTTTGCAGACCGATAATTATGCATTTTTATTATAAAATAACCTTGAATACATCTTTCAGAATACTTAACATTTTTTGTAAATTTCTTAAATGACAGTATTTTTTTTAATTTTCAGAAAAAAAAACTCTTAAAATGCATGTGGTAAAAGAAGCACTTGATTTCCTATAATAGAGTGGGGGAAGAGGAGACCGATTATTTTATCTTATTCTCTCGCAAGCTTAATCCTTCAGGATGTGTTTGTCTCTTTTTAGTGTCGATTTTTCGTTTCGTAGTTTCGAATCACAACGGTCTTAAAAAAATTTCATTTAAAAAACTGAGAATAATTACCGTTTTGGATTTATTGTCCCTTACAACATTTCAAATTTCCGCTATCGTTATGGATAAAATGCAAAACGAGATAGTAGATCACAGAATGAGGAAATTTCTTGAGTCAAGAATAATAAGCTTATATTATTATTTCATTATAACCAATAATGAAACAACACCCTGAAACAGCACGTTGAAACAACAACATTACTTAGCGGGGATGCCAGGGTTCACGGGGTGAGGTTTTTTCCGGGTCTTGGCGGCGGACATGTTTGCCCACCAACTGGCGGGATCAGGAGAGGTCGGTTGAGAGAGGCCCTTTAACCCCGCCAGCAGGACTTTCTCGACCCATCGCCTTGCACGGCAGTTGGAAGAATCGATTGATGAGTCTATTACTACTGGACACACTGACCCCAGATTCCTACCCACCCCTCATTCTTTTTTCCTTCTCAGAACCTCTCCTTCCTCTCCTTAAAAAGACCTACAAAAACGACCTACACAATTATTTAAGTTAATGTAAAAAATTATACGTTTTTGGATAAATGCATAATTAGACAGAAGAATGCTTAATGACGAAATTTCTAGAATCAAGATTAACACGCATAAGTGGGAATGCGTGGCGTCAGGTGGGAATGCTGACCTTGTTCTACCGATATTACAATGGAAGATGCTCCGAGGAACTAGCGTAATTGACCCCCACGGCATCGGTGCAGTCGGGGAACACGCCAAACACGCGCCCAACATTTGTACACGGTTGAAATTAGTTTCTTGAGAACGGGTCGCTTCTACGACTCATTTCTTCTATCATTACTAATATAATTTCTTCTATCATTACTAATATAATAAATAGAATAACTTTGTTTAAACCACTATACGTATAATTAAAAATATGAACATGTTTCAATAACAATGTTATCTTCATCAGGACAATGTCAATTTAAAAAAAAAAATTTAAAAAATGACAAACAAGTACCTATAGACAAATTACAAAAATTAACAAAGACTAAATATTAAAAATAGTTATGTAAAATTTAATATAAAAATTATTTAAGGATATATAAAATTGCATTTAGATAATATGTATTTTTTTAAAACAAACAATAAAAACAGGTAGTGTAAATAAAAAAATAAATATTTACAATTATTGTAAGTATTAATAAGAAAATTAATTTAAAAGATGGCTATTTTTAAAAAATGTTTGGCTATTTATAATATTTAATTTACTATTAACGCTTTTTCTAATTTCTAAATTATATAATTGTATGCCCGTAGTGTTAGTATGTAAAATTTTTAGACCTTTATTAATATCAAAAGAATGACTTGTTTCCAAAATATGGTTGGCAAATTCTGAATAATAATTATTATTTAAACATCTTATATGTTCCTTAACTCCAATGTTAAGATTTCTAGAAGTTTTTCCTATAAAAAAAAGTTTAAATCATTACATTTTAATTTATAAAACCCTAGATTTGTTAAAAAAATCAAATTTATACTTATTATTTACTATATATATATTTTTTAATTTGTTATTTGTATAAAAAACTGGTTGGATATTTTCTGCCATGTTTTGAATTATTAAATTTAATGTGTTATTATATAAAAATATAATTTTTCTCCAATTATTATCATTGTCAACAATGTGTGGATAAACAACGGATCTAAAAAACTTTTTCTTATATTTTTTGTTTAACATATTGTCTATTAATTTTGAAGTATAACCGTTATTGATTGCAATTTGTTTATAGAATTAAATACTATATTCTATTCTTTTTTATACATTTCTTTGCTGCATTTGTCAATTGCATTTACATTTATATGCTGCATTTATCATTTGTATTTACTTGCTGCATTTGTCATTTGCATTTACATTTATTTGCCGCATTTGTCATTTGCATTTACTTTTATTTGCTGCATTTATTATTTGCATTTATATTTATTTGTTGCATTTACGTTTATATGCTGCATTTGTCATTTGTATTTACATTTATTTGCTGCATTTATCATTTGCATTTACATTTATTTGCTGCATTTGTCATTTGCATTTACATTTATTTGCTTCATTTATCATTTGCATTTACATTTATTTGCTGCATTTATCATTTGCATTTATATTTATTTTCTGCATTTGTCATTTGCATTTACATTTATTTGCTGTAATTATCATTTGCGTTTACATTTATTTGCTGCATTTATCATTTACATTTATTTGCTGTTTTGTCATTTGCATTTACATACGCTGCATTTGTCATATTTGCAATCGTCTTTGTTTTGAAAGATAGCAGAAAGTGTGTATCTCTATTTTCCAACCACAAAGTAGAAAATCTGTGTGCTGAAGCAGAAAAAGGTCTCAAACTATTGTCTGGAGTTAGTGAGAGCATCTCATCTCCAATAATCGGGGTATGTTGTGAGACTGAAGGAAGTGGGAATGGAAGAAGATGGGGACGGAAAGGTTTACTTGATTTAATATTTCCTTGATTGTTAACACAAATGTAAAATAAAAAACAAAAATCCGAGTGTGAAATTCACAAACGGTAAAAGTGAAACCTTCAATGTGACGAATGATTCTTCCATATTTTTGTCGTCGAATTCCAGTGCACCTTTTCCTATGCATTATTTGGTCACCGTCGTATTTGTGTTTTCTTCTTCAGAGTCACCAGATGTCGCTTGATTGATTTGAAGGTTGGATAATGATTTTACAACAAAAACGCTTTTTTTTTGGATTTGGTAGGATTCGATCCTTGGCCCGCGGAATGTCCGGCCGCTGAGATTCACCTGGCACTTTATACCGCTACACTATGGTGGACTCGCGCGGGACCGTGGATTTATCGTGATATATTAGAACCGGGTACCCGTGAAAAAAATAAATATTTTATTGCTATCTCATTCTCTTGCAGGCTAAATCCTATATCTATAAGTATGTGTTTGTCTCTTTTTACTGTCACTCGCTTCCGTTTCATCGAGTTTTAAATCACAACGGCACTAAAGAAATTTTCACTTAAATAAAAACAGACAGTTTTCACATAATAGTTCCCTGCGAAGTAAATCTAAAAATAACAATGTATTTTAAATCCACGGCTTATTTATTTTTTCAACCGTGTTAAAATGTAATTTTTCATGAAAAGCAAATTTATTTTTAGAAGTTTTGGATCTTTTAATTATTATACTAAATACACAAAAGCGCCGACAGCTCTAAGCGATGTAAAAATAATTAAAAGAATTTTTTAGCATCCATAAAACATAATGAACTTAAAATAGAAAAAATGGAAACATTTAGGGCCAGTTGTTTCATAGAAATGGAAAGATAACATTGTCATCAAATGGCCATTCAGCGCCATATTGTTTTTAACTTTTGAAACGCCGATCCTAGGTGCGTTTCAGCATTCCATCAAAATGTAACAAGATGGCGGCGTTTGTCGAAACAAACGCAATCCCCAATTTCCTTCTTGGATTTTGACACTAGCCCAAATATTTTTTTAACATAATATAGATATCACGTCCTTACTTTTTGCTAGTCCTTACTTTTTGCTATTTTGATAAGAAACTTCATTTAGGAGTTAGGACCCTCCAAAAGTTCTAAAATTTGCTTAGTTTGAACGTCATCAACAGACTCCCAGAGGCACAAATTTGACAATGTATTTTTAAATAAGCAAAACCTACAGTCATAGAATATTTATAATCTACTACAGATGGTGAAAATTTTTTTTAAGTTAGGTCCAGTTTTGGGGGAGAAAACAGGGTTTCTATTTATGTAGGTATCAGCCTTTTCGCTCAATATTAGGAAAGGGGGAGAAAACGGGGAGGGGTTACAGCGACAGTGATAGCAACAGTTTTTAAAAATTCCGATTATTTAATTTCTCAGCACCCATGTTTGTTATTTCTTCTTAATCTCATTATCACAATTTCTTTTAAACGGACTTTAACTTTCAGCTGTCAAAAAAATGAAGCTGAATGGCTATTTGATGACAACGTTACATTTGAATTTTAGCGAAACAACTGGACCCTAGTGATACCAATTAAAATCACGAGAAAAAAGTGTTTAAATGACAAGGTTCGTAGAATATGCGTTAAACAAGGTTAGCTATAAGGTCTTTTAAACGACAAGGTTCGTAGAATATGCGTTAAACAAGGTTAGCTCATAAGGACTTTTAAATGACAAGGTTCGTAGAATATGCGTTAAACAAGGTTAGCTCATAAGGACTTTTAAATGACAAGGTTCGTAGAATATGCGTTAAACAAGGTTAGCTCATAAGGACATTTAAAAAAAAAAAATCGTCAGGCCGCTTTCGAAATTTCGAACGCGGCCTGAGTACCGCACAAGAGTCCCAACTGCTCCCGTCAGTGAAACCACTGGAACCAGTGAGACTATGGCATCCCCGAATGGGGTATGTTGTGAGGCTGAAGGTAGTGGGGAGGGAAGGAGTTAGGGAAGAGGAAGGTGGGGAAGTACCTGGCTATTCAAATCTGGTCACCAAACACGGATAAAGCCATTTCAGGCAACGTTTCAATTCTGAATGGTGGTCTTACACCAGGGCGATACTGAGAGTATCTCCCACTCTGGAACGTGCCGCAAATATACTATGTATTATTTTAAAATAATTAATTGTGAAATACACAAATTAATCAAACAAAATTTATTTGCCACGCCGGGATTCGATCCCGCGACCTTCGGAATGCGAGTCAAGCGCCTTACCGCTGCACTACGCCGGCCGTCAAGCATTGCAGTTTATTTAAGTCTTCTTGTGGAATATGGACTTCAAGCTACGTCACGAATTAACCAATCACCGCTCTACCACCTCGATAAGCTAACCTTGTTAAACGCGTTTTCTTCAAACGTTGGAAGATACCTACATATTGTGTTGCCCTACGAAAAACGCACACCTAAATTATTTTTCATCTTACTAAATTACGCCTGCCAAGTACCTACTTTGACGGGAATAACGGTTAGATGTTCCACAAGTAACAAATATAGTAAAGATGAAGTTTTTATTTTGCCGCGGAAAGAAATTTCATTCACAATAGGGAATGATTGTTTAATCAGGAGCGAATGCTCGGGATGACAATGTTGATGATATTATTATCGCAACAAGATTATTTTTGACACAAAAGAATCTCATTCGGTTCCATTTTAAGGCTCCGCAACCGGGCCCGCAAGAAGAAAATGGAGAGATACGAAATTACGAATGTTAGAAGAGAGTGCTAACATTTACAGCGACAAAATCGATGTGAAAATGTATAATAAAACCCAACTCGTTTAAAATAGAGCAAAAATCTCGCAGGCATTGTCTTAAACAGCATTTAAAGAAACACTGTGAATTTTTTCTACATATGACTTTTACAATAACTGAAGCAAACGTGTTTATAATAATTTTTGAAGCATACTTTGCGATTTTTTCTATCGAGGGAATTTTATATAATTTGCCTTTCGGCGCGGGCAATGTCTAGATATTATCTTCAAGAATAACATATATTTTTTAAGAGCTTTAAAACTTAACGTGTTTAAGGGAGATATGTTAGAAATCTGTAGAAATTCGGGTTGCGGGTCCTTAAGGCTGTTATAAAAATAGGCGGGGTTTGAAATGAATAAGATATTTTGGGGTGTGTGTAGTGAGTATTGTAACGAATTTTTTTATTTGGTAACATCATAGACGTTGTATATTGTACGCATTCTGGCTTCAGTCTAATAATAATTAAAAAAAAGTGCAGTTCACACGCGGTAGAAGTGAAAACTTCGGAAAACTAAAGTAGACAAGAGTAGAGAGAATACGAAGCACCGCACAAAGAAGATACCGATAGGCTACGAAACACCGCATAAAGAGAAGACCGATTAGTATATCTCATTCTTTCGCAGGCTAAATACTGTAGATGTACGTGTTTATCTCTTTTTAATGTCGCTATTTTTCGTTTCTTTAAATTGTCTCAACACAGGTATACCCTAGTGAGACAGGCATCGAATAATATAATGTAAACATACAATTATATAGATTAATGAATGAAAATTAAAAAAATCACAACGGTGTTAGAGAAGTTTTCATTAAAAAAATTAATGATTCCATGCCAACTCTGAATCAACTATCTCAACACTTCTCTGAAAAGTCATTAAAAGTTATGAAAAAAATAAATAATAAGTAGCCCATAACCTAACCTAATGTAACCTAATTAACCAATCTGGCTATTCAGACCTGTTCACTAAACGCGGTTAAAGCCACTACAATTAAAAAAACTTTTTTTTTGCTCTGTCTTACTACTAACTAAAGATAATTTATTGCAAAAACTTAAAATTTAAGGCAAAAATATTGCATCAGCCTTGCGCCCAGGTCCGTACTCTAGTCGGCATTGAATGTGCATTTAGTGACTTTTAGTGATTTCATATAATAATCCTTACAGAATGCAGACTGAATGACTCATATCTCGCTAAACAAATTACAGGATATCATGAATATCATACAACAAAACTATTGAATCAAAACAGTGGAGTCGTAACTTACATTCGCGATGACATCCACTCGCAAGTTCAAGAAATTTGCATCAGTCAATCTATTTGTCTAAAAATAGTCATTAATGGATATCTATGTATTTTAGCCATTTACAGATCACCATCATTCCACGACATACATCCATTTCTAGATAATCTTATATCTGAGCTCAAAAAATGTAGTGATTTTAAACAACAAATAGTGATGGGAGATATAAATATTAACACTTTTGGAATTATACACCGACAATGTCACGATTACATGTGCGCCATGGCAGAAAACAACTTAGCAATAAATATTACAGTCCCTACCAGGGTTCAAAATAATAGCATGTCATGTTTAGATCACATAAATACCAGAAATATTATGGCTTCCAATGCATTTGTTATACACAATGTGTACCTCATTTTGAGTGACTAGTTTTCAAATAAAACAGTAGGATGCACATTGTTATAACATCCTTTGGGTTTAATTTTCCCAAAGAAAAGATGCACTATATTAAATAGTGGTCCTCGGGTGTCATAAAAGGTATTATAAAGTTTTGATGGGTCGTAAAAGTGTCTAACAAAAGGGTATTATATGCATTATGAAGAGACGTTTAGAGGAGGTGGGTGTCGTAAAGGTTCCACCTCAGTGCAAGATGCACCGGAGGATGGGACACGTAGGTAGACCGTAATGTTGGAACACGAAAACGTACTTCCACGGAAATTTCTTCAACATCAATATCTATTACAGAGGGGTAACTTCATTGGGACGCTTGAATTTAAAAACTTTGCAAAATCTTATCTTCTTCTACATAAATGTACGCGCATCACTTCCGAACGACTGCACCAAATTGGATAATTTTTTTTTGTTCGTTATTGTCAGGACAAGGTTTGTATAAAACTATTGGAGAGCTCTGGCATTATGAAATTTGTATAAAAAATTGCAATATGTGGCACGCGAGCTGTTTGAAAACTGAATGTACTGGGACTGAATGAATGGAATGCGGGAGGGGAACTCAGGTAGTGGGTTGGCAAGAGGGGGAGGATGGGAACCATGGAGGGGGGAGGGGAACTTGGGAGGGGGTCGGGAACACGGAAGGGGGGTTTGCGGGACGAGGTAAGAGTGGAGTGGAGTGGAGAGAGGGAAGGTGGAGGAGGCGGAGTGGGAACGCGAGAGGGGAAGGGGACGCGGGAGAGGAAGTGGTGGCGGAAGGGGAACGGCACGAATGAGAAACAATTTCTTTATTAAATGGCATAGCAACGCGTGCTGGGAACAGCTAGTATTTAAATATATTCTAATATCTAATGTTAATTTACCGAGATAATTCAGAGAATTAAAACGTGATTCCAAATTTCATCGTTTGGGAGTTTTGCAGATTCAGAAAGGAAGAAACTTTATTTCTGCATAAAGTAAAGTTTATGAGGCGAGATTTGTCCACTCATTGCATGGTGGGCCGGTTCGGGAGAGACTAGTTTAGGGTGACCATTTGATCTCTCCAGATGAACTTTCTCGACCCACCCATCGCCTTGAACCGCAGTGAGAGGGATGGATTCATAAGTCCGTCGTAACTGGATAGATTAACCCCCAGATTCCTACTCACCCTTCATACCTCGTTCCTTCCCAGAACTTAATCATCTTCATTCCTTTCAATAAAAAGATCCTCCACACATCATCCCCAAAGAAGAAATTGGCCCTGAGGGATTTTTTACCGGGGCCTCGTGTGTGGAGCTAATGTAATGCTAATTTAACACACAAATATAAATAATTCTTAAACTTTGGAAGATATTATTTTCCTTAGAGCCTTAACTTTCGGGGTGGAAGGTCGAAACGAAGGTAAGGAGGTTATGGGAAAGAAAAAGGTACGTGTGGCTAAGAACCTTGAGTCAGTATATCCAGGAGTAATGAACGTTTGAATCCGTGTCTCCCATTGTGGCTAAGAACCTTGAGTCAGTATATCCAGGAGTAATGAACGTTTGAATCCGTGTCTCCCATTGCAGTGCAAGGCGTTAGGTCGAGAGAGTCCGGCTAGAAAGGTCAAAGGCCTCTCTCGATTCGGTCCGTCACGCAGTTGGTGGACAGATGCACCCCTTGCCAAGAACTGGATTGTGGTCTTCTGTGGCTTTTTCTGATGAACAATAATTCTCAGATTCTCAGAAGGGAGTTTCAAAGAAACTCGATTCGTCAGTTTACAAGTCGTGTTTATGTTGGTTTACAACTAATATTTAACGGACAAACCAAACGTCCATCCTAATGGATGCTCAGTGTATTTCATAAGCAAGGAAACTCGACAATGAAAGTGACCAGCTGTCGATAGGATATCATCGGCTATTTCCGTAACCGTTCAGGCATTAAAACTACATGAATATTCCTATAAACTCATCCCATGAACTCGGACACCCCTGGCAAGTCACTTAATGTAGTGAACCACTTGGAACCACCTACGGCAGAGGTATACGCAAGATACCTACGCAAGATATATATGATACGCAAGCTCATGAGCATGCTCATTTATTTTTTTTTTCAATTCGTTTATTCCAGATCTCGGGGAGGGTGGTGCAGTCCCACGAGTTCCATATTATACATATATAATACATTAAATTAAAATATTTCAAGATGAAAGATATTTTTTTTTTACATAATGAAAGGAAATAAATAAAAGAAAATAATAACAATACAAAAATTAAAATAAAATTTGAAAAAAAAAAAGTTAACTTTTTGTTATCTATTTCATCAGGAAGTGGCTCCATCGCTTATAAATGGGACCCTGCCAGAAGTGGAATGCTGCCATCACAAGAGTGTTTTCGCTCGAGGCCAATCGCGTTCTGTAGCTGGTGATCCGTTTTTTTATTAATGTTCGGAATCCGGGAACGCGCCCTTCTTCAAACATCTCGGTGGCACTGCAGTACCAGGACAACCCAAAAAGCGTTCGATATGAATTGTTGTACTGTATTTCCATTCTTTTTAGTGACGCTTTGTTGAAGTTGGTCCACAACTCCGAGGTATATAGGCTCGTGCAGTACGTGTTAAAAAGTTGCCTTTTTGCAGCTGGGCTGCACTTGTTAAATCTTCGAGAAATCATATTTGCCCTAATGCACAGTGATCTTCTCTGTCGCTCAATATCCGAGTCGTCACTGAGGTCCGCTGCTACGATGTGTCCCAAGTATTTGACCTCGATTTTTTCTTTTATTTTTGTGTCGTTTAGACTGACGGGTAATACTTTCATGGTGCCTGCACCTGACTTGAATACGAGCAACACAGACTTAGTGGGGTTATAGACCATATTATGTTCAGCAGCGTATTCTTCACAAATCTTTAACAGCTTTCTCAGTCCTTTTATACTTGGTGACAAAATGACCATATCATCTGCATACGCAATGTTATTTACACAGTTATTTCCCAGGTGACAGCCTACGTTTGCCGAGGTGAGTTTATCGCTTAAATCGTTCATGTAGACGTTAAATAAAATCGGTGATAAGCTTCCCCCTTGTCTGACGCCGCATTCCATATTCACAGGTGTTGACATTTTATTTTTCCAAATAACTTGGTTCTCTTGTTCATGATGCCAGACTGCCAGAATGTTAATTATTGAACCTGGCACCTTCCTTTCTTTAAGTTTTTTCCAAAGTAGTGCGTGAGAAACCCGATCGAAGGCTTTACTTAAATCAAGAAAACAAGCATACACTGTTGTTTTTCTTCCCTTATAATATTCGATACATTGTCTTAAGCTGAATATTGCCATATCTGTAGACAATTTAGATTTAAAACCAAATTGATTGTCGGATGTGAATAGTTTGCCTTCTATTTGAATTTGTATAACTCTTTCAAATATTCTGGATATTATTGTGGCAAGAGATATCGGCCTATAGTTGGAAGTATTGGATAAGTCTTCTTGTCTGGATTTAACTAGTGGTACTATAATTGTACGTGAGAAGTTTCTTGGCATGTGCGTGTGTTGAAGAATCTGTGTAAATAATGTTGCTAGAAGCGTGTATATTTTTTCACCAGCGTTTCTTACATGTTCTATGCTCAGGCTATCATAACCGGGAGATTTTCCAGCTTTCATTCGTTTGACAGCGGTTTTAACCATATCTTCCGTAACGATTATGTTTTCATCCTCATCTTCGCATGGTTTTTCTAAGAAGGTGGGTTCTTTTCTTTCCGATGTTTTCGCAAAGTAGGTTATGAAAATATTAGCAATCTTTTCTGCGTCTGATTCTCCTTCAATATGAGTCGATATCTGTGCTTTAGATTTTAAGATGTTGTTGGTTTTTTGCCAAAATTCTTTAAAATCTCTATCCTCAAATGCACCCGATATTTTGTCCAGTTTTATTTGTTCCGCTGTTTTTTGACATTTTCTTAGCTCAGATTTGAATTTTCTTCTCAATATTTTTCGGTTTTCTGCCAAAGGACCCGTCCGGGGTTTTCCATTTTCAATCCATTTCATAAGTGCATTTCGTGATGCTTCATAATGAATCGAAACACTGTCGTTCCATCCAGGAATATGTTTGGCTGTGGTGCTGTTATGTTTACGTCCACTCTCGAAGACGTTTTTTGCGGCCGTGCATAGTGACTCTACAATTCTCGCATACAGTTCATTGATGGCATCTTTATGAAAGTTATTTTTGCATCCTGACTTTTTACAGAGTTCGACACTGCTGCTGTAGTTAATGCAGTTTATTAAAAATGATGCTGTTACAGAATAGGACATGATCTGGGATATATTATGTGCTCTCCATTTTACTGGATCCAACGCAATCGGGGCAATATGAGTGTGCTCATCCACTGTACACATTTGCTCATAAATGAGCAAGCTTGGTTTAAGTATTCCCGTGAATGACTGTGTTCTTTTGCTCATGTCAATCAAATGTCAACAATTGGAGTCAGTTTCATTCGCCCAGAACTAAACAAAATAATCTTATTGTTTGCAATGCAAGTATTTAAGAATCTTCTGATGAAAGAAAATAAAACGGTTGATTTGGGTCCAAGATGTTAACAAATCCGAAAATGACTGCATGATTAAACATAAATGCTAATTTCAATAGAATGAAGTTTCATTTTGGAGGTAAACGAACTTTTCGGGAATTTGCAAATATATTGTGGGTATTTTAGTGACCTTGTGTTCCAAATACATTCGTGATTCAGCTAATAAATGACGAAAAGCAAGGTTTTTTCGTCTTCCCAGCGCGCGGGCCAATTTTGATATTTTTGCAAAGAATGCGCAGGCGCGAACTCAGGATTCATGAGTCCGTCATAACTAGAAAGATTTTAGTTTCTCAGTTTCCTACCCACTCTTCGACCCTTCATACCGAATCCCCATCGAACTCGGATCAAAATGAGCATGCTCATAAGTCAGCCTTTTCACACATGCCCTTTCACCCGCGAATTTGTGAGCATGCTTATTTGAGCTCAAATACTAGCAAAGTCACTGACAGACATGCTACCAGGTAGCAATTGCTCATTAGTAGCATGCTCTTACGCTATAAATGAGCATATGTGTTCGTGACGTAACCGCTATCCAAATCTAATAACCCTTCACTCCTAAAATAAACTGCTTTAACACAACTTCATACGATGAATTTACATATTTATGTCAAAAACAATTCCTTTGCGCGAAACCACATATTTTAGAGAAAATTAAGGTTACACTTTCCATAAAGGCAATCTTTACACCAGAAGGCACTTATTTATATTTTAAGGGTAAGCAACTCCCCACAGAATTCAATACCTCGTCGCTAACAAAGATATGTTTTCCCCAACTAGCGTGGTGACAGTAAAAGGTTCTACCAGAAACTGAACAGATAATCCCAATAAGTGAGATC
The DNA here is from genome assembly GCA_929108145.2 of Limnephilus rhombicus. Taxonomy (NCBI): domain Eukaryota; kingdom Metazoa; phylum Arthropoda; class Insecta; order Trichoptera; family Limnephilidae; genus Limnephilus; species Limnephilus rhombicus. Next base: position 47,067,144 of record OV815285.1, read on the forward strand.
TACATCGGTTTGAAAGAAAACTGTTATTGCTAATTTACACAAGACCCTTAGACTCCTAGGTCTAACAGGCTAGTGGATTTGATTATTTGATCTGGAAATAATTTCGGTTTTCGAAAATATGTCGTTGTTAGGGTAGTTGAGATTTTTTTCTTTTGTGCAGATGATGATTAAGTGAATATTTTTATGTTCTAGAACTGGGATGGAAACATGGTGGTTTGGAGATTGGCGAATACTTATCTTCCTGGGGTGAAATCTTTTCTTCTGAATTCTTCTGTTATGATCTGCATTCTCGTTGCCGCTGGTTCTTGATTTTTCCGTAAATAACGTACCTACTAAATTACGAATCCGGCTCGAAAGACCATATTTTAGGGTTTCAGGTTGCATTCAGTAAAAAACACTCCGTTTGGACAAGTATATGGAGATTTTTTTTTAACAATAACACATTTACATTATGATTTTGCACTTTTTATTTTTACTAAGTTAAACACCCGCTCGATCGCTTTGCTTTTTTGAAGGAACTGCTCATTCGGTTGCAAATTACGAAGAAGGTTCAATGAAAACTAACTAACTAACCATCACGCCGCTTCACTGCTGGTGTAGGCAGAGAGGACTGACCGCCAAACAACTCGGTCTTGGCAAATACTATTTGCCTCATTCACCTTTGTACAAGTCTTAAACATAGTCTCGTACATAGTCTTCTGCTATTCTGACTCTTGACATGGCCCAATTCAAGTATGTATCTGATTCACTTGATCTTGCCTTGCCTTCGTCGGGTGTCCCTGACTTCCTCTACCATTCATATAAGCGTCGTTTATTCTTCTAACACTACTTTCTTCTTTCATTCGCTCTACATGCCTAAAGTCCCTTTCTTAATCTTACTCATTACGCTTACATCAGCCTTGCATTCTTTGCGGATCTCCGCATTTCTCACAGGATCATAATACTTAGCTAATTTATATATCGCCGTTTTCATGAAAAATCTCCTCAAGGGCGCTATCATATCTACAATTTGGAAGGCGGGAATTGGTACTGCCGCCCCGGGAACCTTTATTGGATAACCAACACCTCTGCCATAGGTCACCCCAAGTGGTTCGCTACGTTTAGTAATTTAGCAGGGGTGCCCGGGTTCTTGGGGTGAGGTTTCTCTACGTCTTGGAGGCGGATGACCAGGATACACTGAACCCCAGATTCCTACCCACCCCTTAAACCCTTCTCCTTTCCATCCTTTCCTTAAAAAAACCATCCACACAGCATCCCCAAAGATGACATAGGCCCTGAGGGAAATTATTTTCCTCAGGGACTCATGTAAGAAAAATTCATATGTGGTTTTACTCACATATCCCTCGGAGATCTCATTTCAACAGCATTCAGTCTACTTTCATCAGGTTAGGTACCAGTTAGGTAGGTACTACGTACACCAGGGTTGGTACCAGCACTCAATTCTGGATTGCTAGCAGTGATTTTGACAGTTTTCTTATAAGCGCCAAGGACATCCAGGCCTCTATTAACGGAGTTACCTTTTTTTACCCTTCTTTCAATATCTCTATCAGCCTTCCCATCTCTCGTAAACATACCACCAGATACACAAACTCATCCACCTGTTCCAAGTATTCATCATTCACAACTATATTGCACGCTTTTTAAAAAGTTATAATTTCAAGATAAGTAAGGACATACTTCGAGGGGATAAGTATTATATTTTCCAATTAATACTGAAAGGCAAGGTCGCCGAGGGCCTGATACGAGACAAATGTCTTATCTGCAAAATGTACGAGAGTAAACCGGCATTAGAAGTGTGGAGGAGCTATTCTGGGCAGCGTAAGATAGAGAGACATTTTTCAGGGCGATCGCCAACTTTGGGGGGGACCTGATAGGGTAAACCAAGAAGAAGAAGAAGGAAGAAAAAATGAGCTTTTCTTAAAAAAACACATTCCTCTGTAAGTTTATATTAGGTCCTTACATATGAAATTGGCGTTTTGCCGTACTGGCAACTTTGATCTCACTTCTCTTTGGTTAGGAATTCCAAATTCAAATTTATACAGCTATTTACTCATGTATTTGTGTTTCGAAAATTATAATTCTTTTTTTTTCCTTAATTGTTTTTTTCCATTGCGTCACTTGGTTTACAAAATGGAAAACTTGAAATATCGCGTTATTTACGAGTACGAGTTCTACTGTGGCACCAGTGCTGCAGAAACGGCTCGAAGAATTAATGATGTGTATGGCGACGGTGCCGCAAAAGAAAACACAGTGGGTTTTTGGTTCCAATGTTTTCGTTCTGAAAATTTCGAACTGCAGAATAAGCCCCGTGGACGGCCAGAGACCAAAGTTGATAATGAATAATTGAAGGCTATTGTGGAAGCGAATCCATCGCAAATCACGTCCGAGTTAGCTGCATGCTGCGGTGTTAGTGATAAAACTGTTTTAATCCACTTGAAGCAAATTGGGAAGGTGAAAAAGCTTGAAAGGCGGGTACCTCACGAATTGAGTGAAGCAAATCAACACACGCGTGTTGACCGCTAGACCACACACTGCACAAAAGACGGCTACCAAATTAGAGGAGCTTCAATTGGAACGTCTAAAACATCCACCGTACTCTCCGGACCTTGCCCCAACAGATTACCATTTTTTTCGAAATTTGGATAACTTCTTGCACGGGAAAAAGTTCAACTCCGATGGGGCAGTCCAAACCGCCTTCAAAGTACTAGAGTTTCTAGAATCAAATGCACTTTTGTCCCCAAATCAATATGGTTTCAGAACAGGTCTTAGTAAGATGACGCTTTATTTAATCTAACAAAAAATATATACACCAATCTTGACTTAAATATGAAAAGCTTAACAATCTTTTTAGACCTAAAAAAAACATTTGATACCGTTAATCATAATAAACTGATTAGAAAACTAAATAATATTGGAATTAAAAATAATTGTCTGTCACTATTAACAAATTATTTACTTGATCGCAGACAATGTACAAAAATTGGGGATACTATTAGTAAACCAGAATATGTGAGACATGGGGTTCCACAAGGAACCGTTATCGGTCCTTTATTGTTCCTAATTTATATCAATGACCTGTGTAATATCAGTATTACGGGAAAAATATTCTCGTATGCTGATGATACTGCAATCACAGTCCATGGTAAATCATGGAAAGAAATCTCTGAAAATGCAAATAAGTGCACATCCATTGTCAAAGAATGGCTAAACCAAAACCTCCTAACTCTGAACTGTGAAAAAACTATGTATATTCCATTCTATAATACCAAAAGGGCGGCACCCTTAACTCACCTAAATATAAGGTTTCACAACAATTCTTGCAACCCTGTTTTGTGTTCTAACTGTATAGAAATGAATTCGGGGAACACAGTTAAATACTTAGGAATTATTATAGACAGCCAACTAAAATGGACAAATCACGTAGAAAACCTTGTAAATAAACTTAGGTATTTGACTTACATTTTTAAACGATTAAATAACATAGTTGATATTAAAATAATGAAACTGGTGTATCATGCATTGGTGCAACCATCAATATCTTATGGAATAATTGGATGGGGGGGTATTTATGATACCCATATTAAGTAACTAGAAATTACTAAAAAATTAATAATAAAAATAATGTTGCATAAAGATGTTACCTACCCCTCCTTGCAATTATTCCAAGAAGCTGAACTCTTAGATATAAGAAAAATCTACTGTATGCAATATCTGAAATATATATTTTCACGAAATATATATTTTACAAAAAACGAAAATCGCTCCAGCAGTAGAGTAAATAATGCATTTGAGGTTCCCCTATGCAAAACTAGGCTTGCGCAGAGACATGCTTTTTTCATTGCACCAAAAATCTATAATGCACTGTATCAGACTATAGAAATTAAATCTAAAAACATATCCTCTTACAGCATATACAAAAAATTAATAAAGACTTGGGTAACTACAAATGACACAAATACATACCTGATATAACATCATACCTGTTATAACTTTACAAATCCTAATTTTTATTTAACCTTTTTTGTTTTTCATATATTTTTTTTCTTCTTTTCTTAACTTTAGTTTTGTAAATACGGAATTATTTGTTCTATAAATATGTTAAACCATAATTATGTTTTAATTTACTAATTTAAAGTTTAATTTGCCATGTTGTATCTTAACTGCATTAACAAAAACTTAAATATACCCACGAACTGGCGATGCCTATGTGGGATTTTTTTTTTGTTATCATACATATATGTATACTATTGTTATATTTTTTTTTTGTTAAATTGTATTATTGTTTATCTTTAAGCTACATATTTAATTTTATAGTTCCTTTTTTTTACTTCTTATCAAAAGAAATGTTTTTTGTAATATTTTTATATATGTAACAAAAAAAAATTATTAATAAAAAAAAATTAAAATAAAAAAAAGATTTTATTAATTCCCGTCCGAATGGTTTTTTTTAGTAAAGGAATCGATGAACTACCTATGAGATGGCAAAAGTGCATTGATAGCAATGGTACATACTTTGATTAAATAAATATATCATATTTTAAAAAAATCGAGTTTATGTTCCTCCCATACAAAACGCCAATTTCATATGTAAGGACCTAATATTTTCTGTGTTTCAATAGGAAAAATCTGCTAACTGAATCGTAAGGCCAAAAATAATCCTGAAAAAACATTATTTTTTATGTCGGCAGTTACTGGGAAGTTTAATGTACAGGATGGGGTGAAAACAAGCAATAAAATACGAAATATCATATTGAGTTTTTTGTAAAGAATTCCAATGAATAATATTGATTAAACACACTGATGAGCTAAACCGAAGTGTGTTGCAGGCGTGTCTATGTGCCCGAAGTAAGCTGCATTTTTCTTCTACCACTTCTTCTATGAAACTGATCGACGATAGTAAATTATAAATATCGAATTTCTTTTTTTAACACAATCAATTTCATGATATAACTGGGGCCTACGATTAGAAAGACTATGTTATTTGGCAACGTAGGTTTCCTTTCAATAGGTATCTTACTCATTCCACACTTAATTAAATTATTATATAATATTTTAAGAAGATAATATTAAAGCCTCGCAACCGCTCACCAAAAGAAGAAGAGTAGAGATATGAAATTACGAATGTTAGAGGAGAGCGCTAGTATTTAAAGTGACAAAATTGATGCGAAAATTGTGAAAATGTTTAATAAAACACGACTCGTTTAAAATAGAGCAAAATTCTCACGAGGGTTGTCTTAAACAGCATTTAAAGAAACACTGTGAATTTTTTCGTACACATAACTTATAAAATAACTGAAACAAACGTGTTTATAATAATTTTTGGAGCACACTTTGCGATTTTTTTCTATCGAGGGAATTTAACATTTGCATTTCGGCGCGACGAATGTCCAGATATTATCTTCAAAAATAACATATATTTTTTTAAGAGCTTAAAAACTTCAAATGTTTAAAGGAGGTTTGCAAGAAATTCGGGTAACACCTTCAATGAAAACAAGTAACCCTAGCAACAGGGACATGAACCCAGATCCTCTATTCTTACCGGGACTAGCGTCTCAGCAATTGAGCTAATGCAAACTAAATATATTTCGTAATTTTTTATCAATCTAATTCCTTGATTTTTGATATTTTTAACGCTGTCTACAATTATTTGCCACATTTGTTTTAGCTCCCATCTTTTTGGTGTGATTGCAAAGTTCTGCCGGAATATTTACAACTTTGATCCACTTTCTTGCATAAACAAAATTGATTTATGTGAGACATCTTCTGACTCTTCTATGAGTCTTGAATGAATATTTAATTTATTAGGATTAACTTATTGAAACTTATAAAACTCATTGTATACTCACATAATATTTAATCTTCGAATAAAGTAATTTGAACAACTCTCAACAAAAATATTAAAGGGATTAAAACACAGAAAGTATGTATATAGGTAACAGTCAAATCTGGAACTTTTTAGCATATCTATGCGCAGATAACTAAAATTATAAAAATCTTTATTACTAAAACAGTTTTGAGATTTTGAACTAGATTTCACCAATAATAACAAAAAAACATATACATCCACTATAAAATTGCGTTCTCTATATTTTTCTAGTTTACATTAGGTACAACCTTGAAAAACAACCTTTTTTAAAGTTGTAATACACCGCATTAAAAGGAACCATAAGCTAAAATGCCACAAGCCACGGATATAGGTAATAGGCATAGACAGTTAAAAATGGTTTTTATTTATTTGGTGAATAATTTTACAATAAAGAAAAAAATGTTTATCAATGGAAACTATCACAGATAATATTAGCCATGAAATTGTCTTTGAAAAAAGTTGTTTCTTATGAACGTTCATACATTTCTAATGGAAAAATATATATTTTTTGTATTTTACGCTTATCAGTAATCAACAACTTTAACGAAAACGATAGGAAAAGTTTCAATTTATCCAAAAGTTATTTTTTTGTGTTTATAATATAAACCGGTTAGTAGTAAAGATTAATCTAAAATAGCGATTCAGCGTTAAGAGGGCATTACCAGAGAAAACCAGAAATATGTCATTTTCAAATCAGATTTTAGACGTATTGACTCTTTTCCACAAAAAATTATATTGTTCTCTTATATAGCATTCGCATGTAATAAATTTTGAGATTTTTAAAATTTTTTAGTATAATAAGGTTATTCCATAGGTCATTGGCAAATTTGTTAAATTTTCAAAAAAGATTTTGTATTATACCACACCCATTTCAAATAATATAATCATGCAGTAAAATAAATCAATACATTATCTAGCAAACGCATGTTTTAGAAATTTAATTTTAGTTTCAATAAAATCAATAAGAAATATGTACGTACAGGTGTTTCTTAACGAAAATTGGTCCATTTATGTATTTATTTGTGCACTTACAAACTAATATATTTCAGATTTTTTTAACATTCTTATTAAATTTAGACATTATTGAAAAATGATAAATACTTATAATAAAAAAATAATTACAAATAGTACATTATTTTAATAGTTTTATCATCACGCCTTTCAGCATTTTTGGATGAAGGTATAAATTAAAGCTAATTTGGATTGAAATAAATTCGATATTGAGTTATAATTTTAAAAAGCTGGTACGGAGAATAATTAATCTTTTTCGTTGTAACCGCCCTGCACTATCGTAAGAACAACTTTCGACGAAATGTGGATTTTCGTCCGCTGGCTGGTTAAACGCTCTTAATATTCGTCTTCGTATCAGGCTAGTGCTTAGTGCTTTGACAAAGTATGCTATCTAGGCAAGGCGTGTAGGTCTTAAAAATGACACCAGAACCAAAAATATTGCTTTACGAAAACATTAACAAAAAGAAAGTGAATTATCTCACAGTCAAAAGATCGCAAGAAGCATTGGTTTTTACCTTTTGTTGGTCTGCGTGGAGCTAATTTATTTTCCAGCAAGTTCGCGACAACGGAATCACTAGCTTTGTGAAGATCATTTTAAAAAAACAGAATTGGGGCAGTTAGAAATATTTTACATTTAGGCTATCGCGGATTTCATTATTAACGATTTGATCAGTTATATTAATACTTAAAAATTATTTACGTAACATATAGATTTTAGGCAGCATATCGAGAAAAGTAACATTTGAAAAAAGTATAATTTCTTCCTAGCAAAATAACTACATCACGCAAGAGATGCGACGGAATGGAGAACTCCAGTCCAATTTTTTTTTTTTGAAAGAATAATGTCCTTCTAACTTAAATAACTGCATTTTAATTTATATTTTTAGAGTTAGTTTTAATAGTTAAAATAATTGTCAAAGTTTTAATTTTTCAAGACCCCCCGAAAACCACCGTACGTATGGTGAATCGTGTGACGTCATCACTCCTGAAAAATTACTATAGAATCGGGCAATCCGCTGATCAAGTGCCGCCATTTTGAATTCCGTTGTTCGAAGTATTCTCCCTAGAAGTAGCATTACTATTTTTTTGTGCAGTAGTTTTTGAATATTTTAAATAATATAGACAAACTAATAAGAGATACCTTTATTTTTGAAACATTATTTAGGCCTAAATAATGTTTCAATAAACACAACAACTAAATCTCTATAAACAGTATGTAAATAAACGAATAAATTGTTTGTTCCCAAACAATTACGACACGTCCAACAGTGACGTCACCACTAAAATTTCAATAATGCCAACTCGACGGCGTGTTTTTACGACCCGATTAAAAATGGACTTTTTAATAATTTTTTAAAAACTCCGCGTTTAATAATATTAAATAAAACTTAGATATTCAGAATCAGCGTTTATTGGTCTATAGTCAATATGAACATATTTTTTTAAAGCCATAATATTTTTCACTCGAGTTCCTTATTATTATGAAATTACTCACAGGTGGTATTACTTTTGGATTGAAATTGGGTATTGAAGGGTTAATCTATAGTTATTATATCGATGGCTAAATGTATTTAAACAACTTTTACAGCCTTTTCGCACTTCAGTCTGAATATAATTTTTTTTTAAATATTTTTGGAGCTTGTTTTATAATTTTCGTGAAGAGTGTAGGTATTACACAAGTATGCTAATATGTTAGGTTAAAATGGTTCACGGCGACTTGCGTCATGTAGTTATTAGTTTTAAGAGTAGGTACTTAAATATTATATAAGGTTTTTAATTACCTTCCCACATAAATGTTTGAGTTTAACTACGGAAGCTTCTTACTTTCCTTTTATATCTAGCAGAATGTGAGAAAATATTCATGCTATGTTTTTAGAGTTTTGTTTCATTTTACCAAATTTGTAAAACGAAAAGAACGGTAGCACTTAAAAACACACCTTACTCACAGTTTTTAGAAGAATTATATTTAAAAAAAAAACACGTACATCGACGACCGCGACAGAGTGAAAAGCTCCGTAAACACAGACATCGCTTGTTTAAAATAAGGTTAAATAATAAAATCCCCCTAGAAATGAAAATTAAAACCTGCAAACTTCATACATGCATCGTTCCAAGAATAACCAATTCTTGGTAAATTGGCTTGGGCAGAGGGGGAGTTTGAAAAATTGTTAAATAATTTAATTAAAAAATATGTACATGCACCCAGTGGCGTGGCGTAGTTGGGGCTGTAGGGCGATATAAAAATAATATCTTGTAACCATTTCATATAACCATTTCATTTCATATATGATTTTAGATTTTCATGGCCAAAAGTATTTTGTTATTTATTTTTAGGGTGTTATGCCATGTTGCGCTACCTCCTCCTTTAGCCAACGTTAGATAGTGGAGCTGGCAATACGGTATCGCTTTTAAGTACTTAAGCACACATTTCACAACTAACAATTAAACTTCTGCCCTGATGATGGACACTGTAATGCTGTCCGAAACGTTAGCTAAAGGAGAAAGCAGCGCAACACGGCATAACAACCCAAAAATATATAACAAAAAACATCTCACATCAAATTATTGTCGCACCTACGATTCAGACCGATTGAAATGAGAGCAGAATTTTTCATTACCTGTTTTGTGACGATACTGGGGAATCCCTTTCTTTAAATGAATGTGTAGTAAGTAGTAAGTAAGTTCCTAGTCACATTAACTTAATCGTATATATGTATACGCTTTCCAAACTGTGATTTTAGTGCTTATAAATTATATGGTCACACCTGTTATATCAAGTAAGTAAGTGGTATACGTGCAAGCGTTTTTGTAATAAATGTGATCATTATATTTTAAAACAAATATATACATGACTTTATATTTCTTTTGTAACCTGTACAATACACAATCATGATGATAGTTTATGCCTAAAAGTTCTATAGAATTACTATACATTTTAGTCTTTGAAGTGTTTAGAAATACCTGGAATTTTAGTAATACTTTGTCAGAATTAATTAAAATAAATCCTGCGGATGGATCAAATGTCCAGGACTGCTAGGGCAAATTCGACAGTGGGTTCCTTTAAATGCTCCTTGATGACGTGGATAGGACCTCTGGTCTCACATTAAGAATATATTTAAAAATAGATTCATGAAATGCAAATGACATGTTAAAAAAAACCTTTCGGAAAGGTTACGTTGCTGTATTTTTACCTCAATTTAATTTTCTTGTCAAAGAGATAATAGATCGAGTATTTGGAATGCGTATCCAATTTATGGTTGGAATTACAATAACTTGCCAATTGCCTAAGGGTATTTTCGTATTCTCTTGTAAAAGCAATAATATATCGCGGACAAAAAAATAAACATTTCTTAAACAGACAGATCCTTGTATGATGAGCTCGATGATTGAGCGGAAAGAAACCAGGATCTGGTTATAGACGACATTTTAAAAATCACGGGAAGTTATTTCGCTAGGATATAGCCCTATTTCAAACACATTTACCTTCCCCACATCTTATCCTACCGCTTCCCTCTTAGATACCTCCCACTTATCCCTGACCAAAGTTGATGTCCTCTCTCCACATTCTATCGTTCTTTTAAATACCCTCTAATTGATTTAAAAAAGTTTTGTACACCCTGATGAAGGTTCAGATCAAAGCAAAACCGGTTGGTTAAATATATGTATAATAAATAATTAAAACAAAAAATAAAATATTCAAACAAAGTTATTCTATTGTAATTTTTATAAGTATGTATACCCACAAAGGGTTAGTGTGTTCGATTTTGTAAAAAAATTGCAGATATTTTTTCTCCTCCAAACATGTGTATTGAAAAATTTCTCACACTTTTTAAATAAACGCTGTTTAAAAACAGAAACTTTGCTTGAAATCCCTGTAGCCAAATATGGTGACCATATCTGAATAGCCAGGTACTGACAACCTTCATGTTCTCCATCTCCTTCCCTTGCCCACTCCCAACATCCTCGCAATATATCCTAAATGATATATGCAATATATCCTAATGATATATATGCAATATATCCTAATGATATATCCTCGCAATATATCCTAATGATATATATGTCATAGTCACCGGAAAGTTGGAACGATTTTGTGCGGTATTCACGTTTGGTCACAGATGGTCTTGAAGAGACCCATATTGTAGGAAGGAGGGATCACAGAGAGAGAACAGGAACAGGGCAATTCGTTCCACAGCCGAGCTGTTGAATTCAAGAACGAGTCGTAGAAGCTACCCGTTCTCATGTGGGAAATGTCAACCGTGTACAAACTCGTATATTGGGTGCGCGTTTGATATGTTTCCCGGCTATGTACCTATGAGGGGATCAATGACGCTAGATCCTCGGAGCATCTTCCTTTGAAATACCGCTAGAACAAGGACAGTATTCCAATTTGTTAAGATGGGAGAATCAATCAAACGGACCGCCCGTTTCTGCACAGAGCCGAGGGTTTTTCAGATATTTTGGAGCTCCATACCAGAGGTGGCTGCCAAATTCTACCGTGTTAAGTTAGCAGTTGTGCTACTAAAGTATCTGCGGGCCCTGTACAGTACGCCCAGTTTTTTTTAAAGGCTAATTTAACTCTGGCTTCGATGGAGCCCCCGTACCTGAGCTGGTCACTTATAGTTACACCAAGGTTCTGTTCGGAAGATTGCTTCCGTTGAAGGAGACTAGATTTTCATGTCGATCCCTTATAGACGTAATCAGACATGATTAGGTCTTTGAAACATTAAATTTAATGAGATAAAAGTGTTGTTTTGATTGTTTAAATTGTTGTGTAAACAGCTTGGACTAAATTTATTGCCTTTTTCGAGGTTTCAAATAATGAATTAGATCTAAAATAAAGATTAGTGTGACAAACCGATTTCGATTATCCGGTAAGATTATTATTATCTATTCAGGAGAATCAACCGGGATTGCATTGTAATCTATAAACCTCTAAAAGAAAACAATCTGAGAAAAATAAATTCTAAAATAACAGCGGCGCGGCGGTATGAGAAAAAGCAAGTGGTAAAAAAACATTTTCCTTTTTGACGTCAACATGAAAAAAAGATTAAAATGCCCCGCGGGAACCAATAGCAGTTCCAAAGGGCAATACCCTTTGTGTAAATGCGTCGGTATTTAAGCAAAGGGTAGAAAAATAAATATAAAAAAATTCAAGAAAACCAAGGAAATTATTGTGTTAATTTTAAATTAAAAGACTTGTCGGTTACAAGGGAAGGTCGGTGCGTGGACGGGCAGCGTATTTCCAAAACCTATACCATTTCAGTCGCTTTACATTTTCAATATCAAAATTTAAATATTTAGAAATAAAATTATTAATTTCTAATAAACACATTGGAAAGATTATTTTATCTTCATTTAAGAACAATTTTTGTTTTTTGCAAAGTGATAAAAAAATAGTGTATTTATAATATATGGGAATAATATTAATATTTACAAATAAAATTATTAATTTCTAATACACACATCATAAAGATTATTTTATCTAGATTTTAGAAAAATTTTTGTTTTTGCAATGTGATAAAAAATAACCAATATGGAGGTATATTTAAAATGTAAATTGTCGCTACCGCAACTGAAACGGTATAGGTTTTGGAAATACGCGGACGGGCATTAATAAAAATATATTTTAATTTAAAAGATTTTTAATTAGTTTCTGTGTTTTTAACGATGTTGGTTTACCCTTTTGACATAGGTAACGTATACAGTATTTTAAGTTTCGTGGTTGTTTAAATTTGTTTTAACAAATTGATGAAATATACGTACTTATAAATAATTTAAGAGGGTTTTATTTTTATCCCGGAGTAGTTAGTCTTTTTTAAATATCTCTCAAAATAATAAATACTAACACAGACCGGAGAAAAATCAATGACTGTGATTTTGATTTATAAAAAAATTTCTTCAGAAACATTGACTTTCAAAAACAAACATTGCCAATTTACTTTATCATAAATTAACTTTTCGAACGGCCAGTATTGCGTTAGTGAACTTGAAAAATCATAAATTTGATTGAAAATATGTCAAAAATTTAAACAAATGAAATACTCATTTCTAATAGAGAATTATTATGACTAATAAAACTAAAATAATTTTCCGATCATAAATAGGTAAATACAGTCGTGATATACGTATTTTTGAGTTATTATGCCGTACTGTGCTATTTCCTTCTTTAGCCAACGTTTTGGACGGTATTGCAGTGTTTATTATAAGGGAAAATGTGTAATTCTGCACTCATGATGGACACTGTAATGCTGTCCGAAACGTTGGCTAAAGAAGGAGCGCCATACGGCATGGTACTTCTGGCTGTGAAAATCTTAAATCATATCTAGTAGGTAAGGTACACGTCTATCAATCTAAGAAGAAGAAGCATGACAATTCTAGACACAGGTATATCATTTATTTGCATTCACACTATCATATAAATGATATATTTGCATTCACACAATCATTTACAATTTCAAAATTTTGACAGTTTATAATTGAATCAAAGCCACAGACTATGTTAGTATTTTTGGTAAGTAATAAATTATCTTCTTCAAACTTTGCACTTGCACTTTGTGGCTTCATTTTCAATTAATAACTTTGTAAAAATACCACTATATGATCAATAGGTGACCCGACAACTCGTCCTGCGACAATTCATCCGGCGACAGTTCATCCTGCGACAGTTCATCCGGCCGACAGTTCATCCTGCCGACAGTTCATCCTGCCGACAGTTCATCCCGCCGACAATTCATCCTGCCTGATCATTTAGAAGATTTTTATTAAGTAAGTATGCAAAGAGGATATACGGCCGTACAAAAAAAATCGATTTACTTATATCTGAAGGCATCTTGAGTGGAAATCCGCTCTAAAAATATTTTTACTTACAATAATTTCGACTCTCCGAAGAAGCATGCGTGAATAACAAAATACGACATACTTATACTTATAGATTATACTTATAGGTTAGGTTGAATTGTCAGGATGAATTGTCGCCGGATGAATTGTCGGCGGGATGAACTGTCGGCAGGATGAACTGTCGGCAGGATGAACTGTCGGCCGGATGAACTGTCGCAGGATGAACTGTCGCCGGATGAATTGTCGCAGGATGAACTGTCATGGAACCGATCAATATTATCAACATGTAAATATGTCATATTAATCTTATCAATACGTGGAATTAATTTTATCCTGACGAAGATAACTTTGTTTTCGAAACAGGTTGATAATATTGATTATAAAGTGTTTTTTTTTTCAGAGTGATTTGTTTTCCTTTGATCCATTTAATAAATTATCACCTATTTTTATACATCAAAAGCAACCCCAGCTACCTCGAAAATGATATATTTCGCAACCAAAAGAGCGTCATCTAATTTTCAGCACCTCCCAACATAACAATGTTTATTGATGGCGTAAATAACAAAAGCGTTGTAAAAATATATTGTTCGAACGGAATATCAGGAAAAGAGTAATTTTTCTCCATTTTCCGAGCGTGATCTCGCGACGCGTCAGAGAGAAAGGTATCTATTAGGGCAGACACACGTATAAATATACTTTTCATGTTAAAACCTTTTTCAAATTCACGTGTGACACCTGACACTCACAATATAATAAAAGGGCGAGATCTTTTTATAGAGTTAATACACACCTGTAGTGAAATGTCCCATAGCATTATACGTTCACAGAAATAAAAAGGAAATAGGTAGAGCTAGTCTGTTCAGCGTTCATAGATATTTCCAGTAGATATAAGGATTCGGTAGCTTTTGATGTAGGTATTTGTAAAGAGAGTACTATGGTCCGGTAGTGCGCGGTCTGCCGAGATATTTCATACAAAACCGCGCGGTCTGCCGGGGTATTTTATTATAAACCGTGCGGTCCGCCAGGACACTTATAATTTGTGTAGCGGGCGGTCTGGCACGTTATTAAAATGTAAAGGGATATTTACATTAAAATGTGCGGTGCACTGAGGCATTTCTATTTCAGAATGTGGTCTTTGCAGAGATATAGCAAAATGATAAAAGTTGTAAATGTGGTTCATGCTGCCTAGGAATACTTGCTTTTGTTTTTTGGGGTCTAAGACTATTATTGTTCATCTGTATTGCACATCTACTATGTCCGAAACGTTGGCTAAAGAAGGAGGTAGCGCAACACCCCAAAAACAAATAACAAAAATGCTTTTGGCCGTGAAAATCTTAAAACTCATCTGTATAGATGATTTACATATTTATTCTTATTTTTATTTCTATTATCCTTAAAATATTATTATTTGTTACTTTTATTTTTATTTGTTATTCTATTTTATTTTTATTTATACAAGATTCACCTAGTTTAACTCCTTTCCTGTATGTGATCATGTACCTAATACTAGTATGAATATTTTCGTTAATATGTATGCTATATGTTTGTACTTTCATCTATATATATATGGATGATTATTAATATTATTATTTTTTTTTTACAGTGAATGCCGCACAAGAGTCTCAACTGCTCCTGTCTGGAGCCAGTGAGACTATGGCATCCCCAATTGGGGTATGTTGTGAGGCTGAAGGTAGTGGGGAGGGCAAGGAGGTGGGGAAGAGGGAGGTTGGGAAGTACCTGGCTATTCAGATCTGGTCACCAAACACGGCTAAAGCCATTTTCAAGCAACGTTTCAATTCTGAATGGTGGTCTTACACCAGGGCGATACTGATAGTATCTTCCACTCTGGAACATGTCGCAAATATACTATATATTATTTTTAATGAATTAATTGTGAAATAACACAAATAAATCAAATATAATTTATTTGCGCATGCCGGGTTCGAACCCGCGACCTGCGGATTGTGAGTCAAGAGTCTTACCCACTGGACTACGGAGGTCGTATATATTATATACTTAAATATAACATATTATTAATCTCGACTACCATAATACGGGCATTTGCCTAGCTTGGTAGTCGAAATACCATGTAAAACAATCCTGTAATAAACAAAATGAAAAAAGAAAATAAAAAAAATAAAAAATAAATTGTAGCACCTACTTACATAGTAAGTAGAAATGAAATATTTCACCCAAACAAGAAACCATATGCATTTTGGATTTTTAAAGAATATTTATAATGAGTTGAAAACATATTTATTTATTTTATTTTGAAAGGTTTTAATGCCTCCGTGGTCGAGGAGCAAGCCTTTCGACTAGCATTCCGGAGGTCACGGGTTCAAATCTGGCATATGAAGAAAAAAATAATTTGATTGATTTGTGTTTTCACAATTTAATCATTTAAAATACGCAAAGTTTATTTGCGGTACGTTCCAGAGTGGAATCTCTGTATCGGTGTCAGACCATTATTCAGAATAGAGAACTCCAGTCCAATTTTTTATTTTATTTTTTTTTATTTTTATTTTTTTTTATGAATAATAATACCTTTTAACTTAAATAACTGCATTTTTATTTTTATTTTTAGAGTTAGTTTTAATAGTTAAAATAATTGTCAAAGTTTTAATTTTTCAAGACCCCCCGAAAACCACCGGAAATATGGTAAATCGTGTGACGTCATCACTCCTAAAAAAATAGTATAGGACCGGGCAATCAGCTGATCAACTACCGCCATTTTTAATACCGTTGTTCGAAGTATTCTCCCTAGAAGAAGCATTACTATTTTTTTTGTGCAGTAGTTTTTCAATATTTTAAATAATAGATATAAACTAATAGAGATACCTCTATTTTTGATACTGCATTATTTAGGCTTAAATATTGTTTCAATAAACACAATAACTAAATCTCTATAAACAGTATGAAATAAATAATAACATGAAATGTGGTTAATACTGATGGCTTGTGCCATACCTACATCTCAATTGATTTCAATACAAGGTGATACAATGACTGGTGACGCGTGACGTCAGCACTAACCATTCAATCGTACCAACTAAAACAGTGTATTTTAACGAGACGTTAAAAAATGCACTTTTTAATAATTTTTTATGAACTCTACGTTTAATATTATGAAATAAAACTTATATATTCAGAATCAGCGTTCACTGGTCTGTATGAACATATTTTTTTAAAGCCATCATATTTTTCACTGGAGTTTCTTATTGAAACGTTGCTTGAAATGGAATTACCCCACCTTCATCTCCTCTATCTCCTTCCCCTACACACTTATTTTCAGCCTTACAACACATTCGTACTCCAATTGGGGATCGCATAGTCTCACTGACCTCAGACTTTTCTTATTGTACAAGCTAGAGCAAAACCAGTGAAGATGATTCATTTTGTAGCAAAAGTGTTGTCGTAATTGTTGCTTGACGTAGTTTTGCTTGAAAGAGATTTACAATTTTTATGTATAAAGTAGGTATCTATATCTTCTCTTTGTGTGCCGTATCAGGTCCCCCCCGACGTTGGCAATCACTCTTGAGAATGTCTCTCTGTCTTGCGCTGCCCGGAATAGCTCCTCCACACTTCTAATGCCGGTCCACTCTCGTATATTACGCAGCCAAGACATTTGTCTACTACCAGGCCCTCGGCGACCCTCTATCTTGCTTTTCAATATCAAGTGATACTTCTCCCCTCGAAGTATATAACCCAGATATGAAATTTTCCTGATTTTTATTAATGTAAGCAGTTCTCTATCTGCTCTAGCCCGCCTGAGAATTTCTGTGTTGGTAATTATGTCGGTCCATGGGACCTTGAGCATTCTCCGGTGAAGCCACATTTCAAAAGCCTCTAACCTGTTCATGGTATTTACTTTCAAGGTCCATGTTTCACATCCATAGAGCAAGACCGACCACACATAACATTTTAGCATTCTCTGCCTTAGTTTTAAGCTGATATTGTCATTGCAGAAGAGGGATTTCATTTTAATGAACGCAGTTCTTGCTGCTTCAATTCTGCATCTAAACTCCACATCTGGGTCAAGAGTCTCCGTGAGAATACTGCCGAGGTATCTAAATCTTTCCACCTTTTCGACATTGCAACCATTTAACTGTATCACTGATTCAGGTATCTATATTCAGGTATCTAGATATCAGGTATCCATATACATATTTTTAATATTAGTGCATCACTGTATAGGCGTGCAAGAACCGGCCATCGATCTGAAACTATGACTGTGGTAACTTTTGGCAATGTGACTTTGTGGAGGGTACAATGGGATGTTCTCAGCTTAGGAGAACACTGATCTGGGTAAAGAAGAAAAGGTTCGGAAGGTTGGGTAGGATTCACTAATCGGGTCAGATGAGGTCTTGGAAGACTATACCTTACAGTACTCTAGAATGTGGAAATTTCGGTAAATCGCACGATATAGTATTACAAGTGATTGTGACTGGAAAGTCGAAAAGACCCAGAATTCATGAAGATACATGATGCCGATATACAAACTAACAGATGAAATAATCATGAGTCCAGATTATTTTATATGTAAATTAGTTTCCAAGTTACAAATAACCTGACAGAACTGGAATAATTACTCCTACCACCACCATTGTATTTGGGAGGCGGGCTCAGGTACCGCTGCCCCGGGAACCATTTATTGGATAACCAACACCTCTGCCATAGGTCATATCCCAAGTTGTTCGTTACGTTAGTGACTTAGCAGGGGTGCCCCGGTTTCATGGTCCGGGTCTTGGCAACGGATGCGTCTGCCCACCGGCTGCATGGCAGGCCGGATCGGGAGAGAATGGTTGAGGGAGTCCCTTCTTCTCCAGCCGTACTCTCTCGGAACATCGCCTTGCACCGCAGTGGGAGGGATGGATTCATACATCCGTCACTCCTGGACGCACTGACCCCCAGATTCCTACCCACCCCTACAACACTTTTCCTTCTCAGAACTTTCTCTTCTTTCTTTCCTAAAAGCATCCCCACACAGAATACCCATAGCATTCCCATAGCATACCCAAAGTTGACATAGGCCCTGAGGGGAATTATTTTCCTCGGGGCCTCCTGGTTGGAGCTAATGCAAAAAAAAACTTAGTTTAAAATTTAAATACAACAATCACAGTAATCATTTCAAACACTTGCTTGCATAATACACGCCAAACTTTAATTCCAACCTGACGTTATGAATTTGTCGCAATAGGCGAGTTTAATGTCCGAAAAGTGACTTCCCTCCCCGCACACACCTTTGTTCTCGGACGTATGTTTTTGCGCATATTTCTCTTTCTTATGGTGATTAAATGTAGTTATTAAAACACACAATAAGGCTGTACGCAGGTTGTCATATCTGTTCAACTAATATTAGTTTAACTTACGTCCACTTATATTTTTCACACATACTTGTTACTTTAAACTGCTTCTAGAGCATGTATTTATTTACTTTTTGTTGTCATTGAACGACGTATTGCAACATTTGAATGTTATTTTTTATACTTTTGAATGTAGCTATAACTTTGTGGTTATCCATCTTCTATAATATAAAAATGAATCGCTGAATGTGTTGCTAAGCGCATAACTTTCGAACGACTGCACCAAATTGCCAGGACAAGGTTTTTATAAAACTTCCGGTGAGCTCTGGCACTATGAAATTTGTATAAAAAAATTGCTATTGTAACGATATGGAAAGCAGGAGGGAGGGATGGATGAGGAGGGGGGTGGGGGGGGGGGGGATGTGGGGAAGTGGGGAAGTGGGGAAGGGGGGAAGGGGGGAAGGGGGAGTAATGTGGGGAGAGGACAGGTGGCGGAGGTGGAGTAGGAACGGGACGAATAGGAAAGGACAGGCAGGGAGAAACATTTTCTTTATTAAATGTCATAGCAACGCATGCCGGGACCAGCTAGTTATGGATAAATGAAACAAACTTTGTTTAAACCACTTGTATATTTTTTTAAACCCGACCGGTTATTTTTAATATTTATTTTTGTATTTCATATACTTGTATATTTATGATATCTATATTAAAGAAAAATTATAAAAAATTCTACTTTCCCTCTAGAAGTTTACATTTTTAGTAGGAATGTCTCCATCCCAACTCCCATTACGCGAACCGTCTTCCGAGATTCCTGTAATAGGCCATTACAAAATAGTGACGCTGAAAAAGGGATAACGACGCAATATGGAATAAATACAACTTAAGTCTGAGGTCTACTACACATGGGCAAGTTCTGAACTCAATCATTATAGTCATAAAATTGATTATACAAGTTTTTTTTTTACATTATCGCCACACAGGAGGCCCTGAGGAAAATAATTTCCCTCAGGGCCCATGTCATCTTAGGGGATGCTGTGTGGAGGGTTTTTGTAAGGAAAGGGAGGAGAGGAAGTTTTGGGAAGGAAATAGGTATAAGGTGTGGGTAGGAATCTGGGGCTTAGTGTGTCCAGGAGTGACGGACATATGAATCTATCCCATCAACTGAGGTGCAAGGCGATGGGTTGAGAGATACTGGCTGGAGGGTAAAAGATCTCTCTCAACCAGTCTCTCTCGATCCTGGCCAACACCCAGCAGGTGGGTAGACGAATTGGCTACCAAGACTTGGACAAACCTCACCTCTTGAACCCGGGCACCCCTGCTAAGTCACCAAACGTAGCGAACCACTCTGGGTGACTTATGGCAGAGATGTTGGTTATCCAATGAATGGTTCCCGGGGCGGCGGTACCCATACCCGCCTCCCAATTTGAAATAATTAGATGTTGTTAGGTGGGGGTAATGAGGATAAAGGTTTGAAGGGGGGGGGGGGGGGAGAGTCAAAATAAGGACACATGGTAAACATAGTATTAGAAAATCACTATACGTTAGACATACGCGCAACTTTTTAAACTTGAATCAACTCAAAATAATTTACTGTGTTCTATGTCAATCTCTAATCGAATACGGTATTATAGCCTGGGGGGGAGCAAACGCTGCTGCCATTGATCCGATCTTTAAATCTCAGAAACTAATTATTAAGATTATATTAAAACTATCGATCACAAGCAGTTCAGATGAAATCTTTAGGAGAATCTGCGTCTTGGACATTAGGCAAATTGAACCAAAACATATTAGCATACCTGTTCAAACATAGAACTACATTTGAAAATGTCCAAACTGCTCGAGATACTATAACCAAAGGGCATAATCTCCTACTGATCACTTTTGCTAAATCAACCTTTTTGATACTTTGCAACAAAACTATATAATACACTTCCACTGGCAATTAGACAAAACACAATGTATCTTAAATAGAAATTTGACACCAGCTTAAATAGATTACCAGCGAAAATAGATCAAAAATCAAAGGTATTATCAAAAATAACTTATAAGCGAGATTATGAGCGGAACTGAAGACCAACCGTAGCGGATAGGTGCCCTTCCGTCCTAGCTCTGGTGACCCAATGCCATGGACATATGAATACATCTGGACCTGCCCTAAGTGATAAAAGCGTATTATTTCCCCCTCCCCATAACGGTTTCATGGAGACGGCTCGACTTACGAGAGCCTCACTTGAATCTAAAAACGTGACGTCATCATTCTTGTCCTGACCAGCGCCGAGGTCACATCGTACATTTTACGAACAAAAGTGAGAGCTTGTGCTATACATTATACCCTAATATATGTGGACGTAGCGAATGTGGGCGTTTCTCCAGTGAGATCGTCGCTGGTTACAGGGGTATGTAAATTATGAAACATTTGTAAAAGTGTCTTAACTAAATACGGCAATAAAATATTCCTATGTGAAAAAGGGCGAACTTTCCTTTGCCGCATTTGGACTACGCGAATATGTTAATAACGTGGCGGGCAATTCGCGCTCCCATGTAAAAAGGTCTATTCATTCAGAGCAGATTTTGCTTTTAAGAACTAAATGGTGATATTATAATGCGATATGCTTATATACTGTCAGATTGATTTTTTAACGAATCACAGTCATCTTTCCCCTCTTCGCCCTCCATAGTTTGGTTTTACCCCTCATCTGTATCTTTTTGTCTATCCATTTGGATGTCTATCCTCAAAGCTCACTTTTATCCCTAGGGTCTTCGGGTCCCTTTCCCCCTTAATCCCAACACTTTCTTCGAGGGCCTACCGGGAAGCCGGCTTATGGGCGCGAACGCCGAGTCTCGCTTGCGAATGGACTGATGGCTCCGCTTATTCTCGGCGGGACTGCCGGATGACTGCAGCTCAGCTGCTTATGTTAAGTTATACAATCTCATCACAATATGTAATTTCATTAGCTCTTATTCTTTTCTATTAATAAACTTTTATTTCAGCTACATTGAGTGGCGGAGATGAGAAGTGGTGGTAGTGAAAATGGTGGTAAAATAAATAACTAACAACATATACGCATTTGCATACTGCCTGCTAACAAAGTATAACCGGAAATTGGAGGTCTTATCATTTTAATAAAAAACTGCTTTTTAAAAACAAAAATTAGAGTCCTGACATGTACGGTGAAGGAGGAAATCATCTGCTTCCATAGAATGCCGTGTGAATGTGGTGGGCACCCTTCCATGTTGAAAAGCTGAAACGGCCTTAGAATTGGCATTTAACGGACCTTTCAATTGCCAAAAAAAACAGAATGACGCCGAGTGACCATTTAATGATAATGTTACATTTGAATTTCCGTGAAACAACCCTTTGTAAGTTTAATAATCATTTAACAACTTTTCTTTATTTTTCCATGACAAGTTCTGGCCAATTTACTGGCTCGCATAATGTGATCTTTAAGGAGACGACTGTGGGTGAAGTGCCGGAACCTAATCCTTTTTACCATTACAAAAGAAGAGTGCAAATATCTAAAAATTTGTATTCATAAACGACATCCTTACTATCAGATTATTCCAGAACTCTTGTTTCTTGTAGTAAGTTTCCCTTTATCTACCAACCTACGTGGCTTCTCGGGACAAATGATGTCGTCAAATAGTAGCGGTGAATATTATTTTTAATATCCGTATTAGATCTATGTTCACAGATCTGAGATCACAGCTCAGAATTAAAATAAAATTATCTTAAGGAGATGCAAAAAGTTTTTGGATTAAAAATTAAAATGCTTGGAATTTTTTTAGATATTTTAGTAATTACAGCGAGTAGGAAGCACATTTTTCTTTCGAAATAATAAAGTTTTTTTTATTAGTATTTTTATATGCCCAGAAAAAATATTGTAACTGCTTTAAAGTTAAAAATATCCTAATTACGAACCCCTTTTCGGTTATGGTTTAATTGCATAAGGTGCCGTTCAAGTATTACGTAACGCACTTGGGGGAGGAGGGGGGGGTCTTGTGAAACGTTACTGAGCGTTACGGGGGGTACAACGCGTTACGTAACATGTTTTTCTTTATTTAGATAAAAAACCTAGGGAATTAAAATCTTCCAAATTGGCAATACTTTTCGTTCTCGAAATCTCTTGTTCTATTTATTACCGCAAATGCGATTAAAACAAGAAAAAACCGACTTTCCAGTACTTTGCGTAACTTAATTGTGACTTTCAGCTAAAAATTAACACTTGGGCGTTACGTAACGTTTAGGGGGGGGGGGTGGGGGGGGTGACACGGAAAAACGTTATGGCGTGTTACATGGGGGGGAGGGGAGGTCAAAAATCTTCAAAAATTGCATTACGTTATACTTGAACGCCCCCTAATAAGGAAAATTAAATTCCCCAGAAAATGGTGGTAAAACATTTAAATATTTGTGCCTGAACCCACCAAAATAAAATAAAACACTGTTGATTGGCGATTCCTTTTTTTTGGATAAATCAAAACAGGCGGCTGGTGTTAAACGGAATTTTAAACCTTACCGCCATCTGCATAAGGAGTGTCATCGTTAGCAACCTGATCTAAACACCATGTCGTGACGTGGTGATCGCCTTAACACCCGGCATTCCGAATTTGTTCCAATTTATAAAATTTTTTTTTGAACACTTTATATTTTATAGTTCTTAAAAAATTATGTTATTTTTTTAAGATAATATCTATCTCTCTCTCTGGTTTCAATCCTGGGATTGGTTTGCAGCAATTTCATCTATTCGTTTCTTCCACTCTTCCCTGTCTTGTGCGGCTCTTTTGAAGTCTGCATATGATAAGCAGCGCACGTCCACCAGCAGGTCCTCCAGGTACTCTCGGCGTGGGCGTCCCCTAGCGTTTGTCCCCTCGGTCATACCCTCCATTATGGCATGCAAGAGGCCTTCTTGTCTTATTGCATGGCCGATCCATCTTGCGCGCCTTTCGGACAAGGTCCTGAGCAGGTGCCTTCCTCCTTCGATTCTTTGGAGAACCTCCTCATTTGTGATGTGGTCTCTCCAGGAAATTCCTAGTAGTCTTCTATAGGACCACATCTCAAAAGCCTCTAGTCTCCATTTATCTCTTTCGGATAGGCACAATATTTCGCAGCCGTACATCAAGATACTCCATACATAGGTCTTGATGAGGAGTATTCTCAGTTTCAGGTCTATATTATTCGATTCTATTATTTTCGACCTTTTATTGAATGCAAGCCTAGCCTGGTGTGTACGGCTGTCGACCTCGCTCTTAGACCGACCGTCCCATGTTATTTTGCTCCCGAGGTAGACAAACTCCTTGGTCAACCAAAGCAATATCGTCAGCAAACCTTATCATATCAACCTTTTGCCCGTGTATCTTTACACCTTTTCTGTGACTCATTCTCTCTCTCAAGTCATCAATCGCACTTTGTATATAAGCGTTAAAAAGAACAGGTGACAGAGAGCATCCCTGTCTCACCCCTTGTCTTCTTATACTGGCTTCTTTTGTATCATTGTCACATCTAATTATAGCGGTCTCATTCTTGTATAGCGCCTGGATTATTCGTCTATCTATTTTATATCTATCTATATTTGATGTCAATTCTCTTCAGAATCTCGAAGAGTCTTTTTCATAATATCTATATATTTGCTGATAATTGGAAACGGTAATTATATGAAATTCCCTCGATCGCAAAAATCGCAAAGTTATGCTGTAAAAGTTATTAAAAAAACATTTTGTTCTATTATTTAACATATTATAAGTACGAAAAAAATCACAGTGAATCTGCTACTTTAGAAATCTGCTAACAGATTTTTGATGCATTTTAAATGAGTCGTGTTTTATTAAACACTTTCATAATTTTCGCTTAATTATAATCGCTTTTTAAAGTTTTTTTCGCTCCCTCTAATATTCGTATTTACTTATCTCATTTTTCTTCTTTTTGGACGCCAACCACCGAACCACAATGAATATTTATTGATTTAAAAACTTGTTGGTTTAAAATAATTGGCATTATTTTTTTCGTATGAATGTGAACGATGCAATGTGTGGCAACGCAGATATGTGTGATGGTCTATCACCTCTGCCCATACAGTGCCTCTGCCACTTACAGTGAAACGTCTTGATGGTGAGCTAGAAAGTAAGATTTGGTTGTGTTAGGTTTGGTCAGCCTAAATTAGAATAGTTGTTGTAATCAGCCAAAATGCCGCGCGTCCCGCCAAGCACCGGTTGACATTATTTTCACAAAAAACTTACTTGTTTTTTGCAAAAAGACATTTTTGTATATTGGGCTAACTTTCCATATTAAATTGTGAATATTTATAAAAATTATACATATCTATCCTATATGTTTCCACCAGGATAGCTAAGTACTTATATTCAGAAAATGTTTTAAAGAAATGCAAAAGATTTTTTTTGCATTTTTCAGCTACACAAGCAGTCTCCATAATAAAAATAAGTCAAATGAGTTTTTCCTGTAAATAAATACAGTAATGTGACATTTGAAAATAATAAAAGAAATATGACATTTGACACGGAATTTGCGACACTCTTTACCGCAGATAAAAAATCAATCTTTGCAAAAGTCAAAACGAACAACTTAGAATGATATTAAGGTAACTTATTTCCTTGCCAATAAATTAACATTTATTTTCGTATGCTAGGAGCATTTTTATGGTTTAAAATATTATAAAATTGAGACAAGTGTGGTGAGTTTCGCTGTCGGTTTCGCTAACGTTCCCCACAAGTCAAAAATATATGTAGGTTTCTTAGTGTGTCTTATATCATCACGAATATAGGTAATAGGCATAAAAATTGCTTACCAAACGGCAGTGGCGGTTCTTCATAGGGGGAAATCGGGACAGTCCCCACCAGTTACACTCGAAACCTACTGAAGGAAATAACAGCCGATGCTTTGTCTTCATCAAAATGTATGAATTTTTTAAACATAAATGAAATTAACACTTGCAAAAATAAAGTACAAAAAAATATTCCAGATGATTTTAAAAGACCCGACGCGCGTACAGCGAACAATGTACGGCGCATGAGATCAGCGAGTCTATTTCTCAGTGCGCAGAATCTAATGCGCACTTAAGGGACGATCCGAGCTATCCCCATAGATTCCTTGCGTTGTTTCGCGATCGTATGCAACTGCGCATGCGCACTCGTATGTGAATTCAAATACAATGGGGACAATTCTTTGAATCCCCTATGAACCATTTGTTTGCCGAGTTACGGGAGGAATCGCGCGCGTTCAAATTAAGTTCGATATTAATCTTGCAAGATAAAGCTTTATTTTTATTGTACTATCTTGCAAATTGTTATGTATACATACCTATATATAAATTGATATTTTATATTATTTTGTGTTTATATTAGCAAGATTAGACATAATTAATTTTTTTTGAGTAATTTTATTTATTTATTTATTTATTTATTAATCATTAACGCCCTTATGGGCTTTTACATACATTTACATTTTTATGTTTTAGTGCATACAGGTGTGTTTAGAATACAAAGAAAACATGAATAGTTTTTACACATGGTACATATAAATAAAGCTGGTAAGTAAAAAGTATAGCATTATACAATAAAGAGAAAAAAATCAGTTTTATATGTATATACGTATATAACAAATAATAATAATGGTGAGTTTTTAATATATGTGCAATTTATGTGTTGAATACATAGCGAAGTTGATTTTAAACAAAAATACATACTACCGACTTGCACCGCACTAAAATTAATATACAAAACAATTGCATTTTGACCAATAACTTTATCGTCAGAATTTCTGCAAGGAATTCAATTTCCGAAGACGAAATACTTTATACCATAAATATACTAATCCCCTTTATACTGAAACCATGGAATAATGTCAGATACTTCAGTAAACTATCACGGAGAGGACAAATGAGTTCGATAATATAATATAACAGAGTATCTAATTACAATCAAATTAAAATGTTAATCAAAGTATAAGTCGTTAAAGTAAATTTGTTATTATTACCTATTACAACGATAAACAAGAACAGTTTTTAAAAGGTTTGTTTATAAATTATAAATTACTAACCTTTATTACGCCCTATATTGTAGGTGTTTTGACGGAACTTAAATATGAGGGTTTACAATAAACTGTGCACACAATATTTCAAGATGGGGATTTATAGTTCTATTGTAACTGTTCCAATATACTGAATTTAAATTTGGACACTGACAGATGACGATAAACATCGATTGAGTTATATTTATTTCCCAGTCGATGAAGTCTTTCGATAGGCGAGTTTTCGAAGTAATTATTAGTAGGCGCGTTAACGAAGTACGGCGCATTCAATCTTGTATTACGGGTAGGTACTCGCAGTTGGATTAGTTTGGTTAAATCCAGGGCGTCCAGTCTGCCATTTGAAATATTGAAAAGACAAATTAAATCACTCATTGTTCGTCTTGAAGTTAATTCATTTAATTTTAGTAAGTCCATTAAAAATGTGTAGTTAAGTTCTTCGATTGGAATTCCTAATTTATAGTTTATAAATCTCAAAAACTTATGTTGCACTCTCTTAATTTTTTGTTGGTGAATCTTATAAAAAGGAGCCCAGATTGTTGAATTGTACTCTAAATGGCTTCTCACTAACCCAGTGAACAGCAACTTAAATGAATTAATTATTTTAAAATCTTTTACCGTCCTCAATATAAACCCTAAGCTTTTCATGGCCTTGTTAGTTATTTCGTTTATATGAGAAACAAAAGATAATTGATTGTCAAAAATAATACCTAGGTCCTTGATTTGTTCAACTCTTTTTAGAAAGATGTTGTTGATGCTGTATTCATATTTAATAGGATTTTTAATTCGGGCAAAAGTTATTGTTTGACATTTTTCAATATTGAGGAAGAGTTCATTATGAATGCACCATTCTTGTAGCCTCACAAGATTTGTTTGTAATACGCAACAGTCATTGAGATTAGTAATTGTTTTGTAAATTTTAAGATCATCAGCAAATAAAAGTATCATAACTCCATCAAAGATTGTAGTTATGTCGTTGATGAACAAGGAAAACAGCACTGGTCCCAGATGTGACCCCTGGGGGACTCCGGAGAAGATTTCGAATTGATTTGAAAAGTGCAAGTTGAGTTTGACTGAAATTTTTCTATTGTATAAATAACTTTCAAACCATTTCAAAATATGCCCCGTTATTCCAAGGGATTTTAATTTGTGCATAAGTATTTTGTGTGAGACTTTGTCGAAAGCTTTGCTAAAGTCAGTGTATACCACGTCTGTTTGAAGACGATTGTGCATATTATTAAATAAGTATTCCTGATAGATCATCAAATTTGTGAGAGTAGACCTTTTTGACATGAAACCGTGTTGTCTATGTGAAATTACTTTATTAATCTCAGGAGATAGTTTAGAGAGCAGAGCAGATTCAAATATTTTCGGGATCGACGACTGGATACAGATAGGTCTATAGTTGGATATATCGGATTTATCACCCTTCTTGAAAATTGGAGACAGAAAGCTTGTTTTCCATTTATTCGGAAAGATGCCAGTTTTTATTGACAAATTAAAAAGTTTAGTAAGAGGATAAGTTAAGATTGATAAGCATTTAGATAAGAAGATTGTAGGAATGTTATCGGGACCAGCCGATTTTTTCGGGTCTAGGGACTTTAATTTATTTCTAATATCACTTTCTTCAAATATACATTGATTGAAATCGATCTGGTTATCATTAGATGTTGTGGCGTTGAATAATGGAGAGTTGTTTGCAGAATCGTAGACTTTGCTGAAGAATTCAGCAAACAAATTAACGATTTCTTGGGGATTATCGGCCATTTTGTTATTTAAATACATATTAGAGGGTACACCGGAGTCATTATTGTTTAGTAGGTTTGAAAATTTATAGATATTTAGAGGGTTGGCAAGAGCCAATTCTTCGCAGTTATCGATGCACTTTTTGTAACATAACTTGGAAATTTTTTTGATGCTCGTTCTTAGTTCACAAAATTTTGCGTAATCAATAGGATCATGTGATGATTTGTAAGCTTTATGAGTGATTTTTTTGTCTCTAATTAATTTAATAAGATCGGTACTAAACCATTTTGGGTAATTATGCGTATACATTTTTGAAACGGGTACAAATAAATCAATAGCATTATTTAGAATTAAGTAAAATTTGTCAACCATTACATTGATGTTTTCTTCAGTGTCCAAAAATTTCCAGTCGGTTGAAGATAAAAAATTAATGATTTGATTATAGTCTGCTTTGAAAAAGTTCAACTTAGTTGATGCAGATGGATTTCTTTTAGTTATTGAACTGTTACATTCAATTATTAGAGGTGGGTGGTATTTGTCAACTGGGAGAATAGATTCAACAGATGCGGACACTTTTACTGATAAAGAATTGGAAAATACTAGATCGAGAAGACGAGAATTTATATTCAAAACACAGTTTAACTGTCGGAGGCTAAGAAAATTTGACATTTCGATTATATCATGAGAACCGTGGTGGATGTTGTCCGTGCATGAAGTTTTGTTGTTTTCTACGTCCCATGCAATATTAGGCAGATTGTAATCTCCTGTCAAAATAATAGTGGCGCCAGGAAATCTTCTCCGGATCGTTTCAACTTCATGGTAGTGGTCTTTGTATAGTTGAGCGTCAGAAGATGGGGGAATGTAGACGGAGCCGATAATAATTTTTTCCTTTTTAGTGGATACCATGATGAAAAGTTGCTCCAGATGTGTATAGATGCATTTAAGTTTTCTTGAATGAAGTTTGTTGTTTATGGATATTAACACTCCACCTCCCCTGGATTTATTTTTTTCATTTCTGTCTTTTCTGTACACTGTATGATTATAGAAACCTAGTTCTGAAGTGTTGATATTATTATTTAGCCATGTCTCGGTGAAGGCGTAAGAATCGTGATTCAAAGTGGGTAGGGTTGATTTTAGATCCTGAAGTTTAGTTCTAAGACCTCGAACATTTTGATAGAATATTTTCAATTTATCTTTTAGTTTTTTGGATGTATTTTCGTTATGGTAGGTCTATTGTTGATATATTTGATTGTAATGTCATTTTCGCCCGAAGCCTTTCTTTTTTCAAGTTCATTTCTTAATTCAGTTAATTGTTTCCTCTGGAGAAGCGATTGATCTTGGTAGAATCTAATGTTGTTTTTAAGTACGTGTTTTTTGGTTAATAATATTCTTGGCCATTTTGCTTCAGGAAATTATATTATATTCTACGGGTGGTGAGATTACAGTACAGTACGTAAAGATATCGATCCCCGCCACCACAGAAGTGCTCGAGCCGCCACTGCCAAACGGAGTTCAGAGGTCACGATTTCAAGCGCAAAAGTGATTTCAATTTATTTTGCAAATAATTTTATGAGATAGAAAAAATTTACACATTAGAAATTGTCACAGATGATTTTAGCCATAAAACTATATTCTTAAAAAGTTTTCGAGATCCGAAAAATATGTTGGATCTGCCCTGATGATGGACACTGCAACGCTGTTCGAAACGTTGGCTAAAGAAGGAGGTAGTGCAACACGGCATAACACCCCAAAAACAAATAACGGAGATACTTTTGGCCGTGAAAATCTAAAAACGTATCTCTCTTAAAAAATTGTTTTGATAATCTGGTATGCCTTCATACATTTCTAATGTAAAAACACATGTTTTTGTAGTTTATATTTTTTTTTAAGTAATTAACAATTATATTTTAATTTCACTCAATAGAAATGGTAAGAAAAGCTTTATTTTAGCCAAAGCATTTTTTTGGTATTTGTAATGCAAACCGATTCGTAGTAAAGATTAATCGAAAATTGTGAGTCAGCATTAATATTCGTCTTAAATTTGGCTTTTGGCATATAATATATGATTCATTGATATGAATAATTGAATTCGGGTACACTAGAATAAATATTGTAATCTGAATAACAAAATATTTCTGCAACAATGTAAAATTTTAAAGGTATTATTGCAAGTTTAGAACAAACACATTCATTGATTTCACCTGATACGACAGATTTGTTCCACAGTATCCTCAGTTCTAACAAGTTTGACAAAATATAGTCGTATTTGGGTTTTCGGGTTCCAGGAAATGAATTCCTTGAATTCTGAAAATTAGTTTGACCTTTAATGTCAAGATAAAGTAAACAAGCCGTTCATTGTTTCTAAACTCATAACGAAAGGTTCAGAGATGACCTTCACTATATTTTTACTATACATCTTGGTTATTTAATTAAATATGTATTTTTACGTGAAACAATCTTTTCGATTCCTGGAAAATTTGTCTAAAAAAATACGGCAATTAGGCACAGAAATAGGAAATTAGGTTTTTGAATTTGTATCTACATGAAATGGTTGTTCAAAATGACTTAAATGTTATTTGCGAAATATACGTTCAGGAGTACCAAAATAAACATCATTTAATACATATTTATTATGAGCCATGTTCGACGTACTTTCAATGAAATAAAAGAACACATTAGAAAAACAAGCAAAAAATTGTTATTTACCGATGTCACAACTTCACCAGGGTAGTAAATTTATTTACAACTGTGAAAATATACATTTTTACAGTAATTACAGAATTATATCTTTGGTTTACTTCATAGACATCAGAATTCAACAGACCAGAAGATACAGATGAGGGGTAAAACCAAACTATGGGGGCGAAGAGAGGAAAAATGACTGTGATTCGTTAAAAAATCAATCTGACAGTATATAGGCATCTCGCATTATAATATCACCATTTAGTTCTTAAAAGCAAAATCTGCTTTGAATGAATAGACCTTTTTACATGGGAGCGCGAATTGCTTGCCACGTTAATAACATATTTGCTAAGGCCAAATGCTCGCCCCGAAAAGATTCGCCAAAATTCACATAGCAATATTTTGTTGCCGTGTTTATTTAAGACACTTTTACAAATGTTTCATAATTTACTTACCCCTGTAACCAGCGACGAGCACACTGAAGTACCGCCCACATTCGCAAGGTGCTTTGTCCATATAATATGTGGGTATAATGTATAGCACAAGCTACCGTTTTTGGCGTGTTATTTCGTAAAATGTATGGATGTTACTGTTACGCTGTTGAGGACAAGAATGTCATCCCACTTGGGGTGACTTACGGCAGAGGTACTGGTTATCCAATAAATGGTCTTTGGGTGGCGGTACCCATAACTGCCTCTCAAATTGAAAGTGTATCCAACTTTTAATTTTGTATCTCAAATAGTTTTTAGCTACCCTCATTTTTTGTATCGAGTGAAACATTGTTGAACGATTTTATTGCCTGGTATTTGTAGTGACTTTGATAAAAGAGGTACGTTTTAGATTTTCACGGCCAAAAGTAATTTCGTCATTTGTTTTTGGGGTGTTATGCCATGTTGCGCTACCTCCTTATTTAGGCAAAGTTTCGGACAGCGTTGCAGTGTCCAACATCAGGGCAGATTCGGCGATGTGTACACACAAATCGCCGAATCTACCCTGATGATGGACACTGATGACAAGGTAGCGCAACACGGCGTAACACCCCAAAAAAAAAAACGAAAATTGAGAAAAGAGGACTAAAGATGTATGATGAAATGCCTGAAAGTTGAAGAATGAAGGCAGAATGAATGTATTTAAAAATAAAAGTTATGCTTAATATAAAAACATACGACCGGTCAGTGGTTGAGAGGGCATAGCGCTTGGGTCCCACCCGAGCGTCGCGTGTTCGATTCCTAGGCTGGCTAAGTCCTCCATCAAAACACAAGCAACATTTTCGGCTTTCTGTGGTGGTAGTAGGAGATTTTCAAACATTGTTGGGTTTTTCGTAACCCGGAAATGTTTGTCTTTCTTTAAAAAAAAAAAAAATTCAATTTATGAAATGAAATGTTACCATGTACATATAAGTTTATATTCTTACGTAATAAAAATTTACTCAATAAATAATTTTAAAAAACCAGAGTGTGTAGGACGCACGCGGTAGAAATGAAACTAGAAAGTCGCTTTCTTTTCTTTTGCCTGTTTCTTTTAAAGTGTTTTGAAGTTTGGATAATGATTTCACAAAAATATTTTTTTTTTTGGATTTCGTAGGATTCGAACCTCCTTTTGCTTGATGTCTCTCTCTCTGGCCGCTGAGATTTGTCATGGGAGGCACACGCCGAGGTGCGAATTTACCGCATTATATTAAAACCGAGTATTTTTGATTTTTGTTGAACTGAGTTGTGATGCATTTCCGTTTCATCCTAATTTCAAATCACTAATGGCGCTAAAGAAGTTTCACTTCAAAAAAGCTGATGTTCAAGGATCAGCCCAAAAGATAGAATCGTTGTAAATAATCAAATCCGTAAACAAACTTTTAATCTTTCATTCTTTCGGGAACTTCCCGCTGACCTAGCCTGGAATTCACTGTGAAAACAAGAAGTTGAAGAGATTACGTGAGAGATAAAACGTTTTTCACTGAGAGGGTTAAATCCTACTATTGGTAGAAGAACAGCATTCAGCTGCGCCGAGAGGGTGTTGGGGGGTGTGTTTGCAGGACTTTAAATGCGCCTTTTTTGGATTTTTTTTGTTTTTTGTTGTTGTTATTTTTGTTTTTATCCGACTCTTGAATCCTGAAAGAGTTTATCTTGTATTTTAGCAAAAGATGTGTTTTGCTAAGTTTTGCTTATCATTTCAAATCTATTATGTACAACGTACATTATGTAAAACTTTTCTTTATTGTTTATTACTTTTATATGTTTGTCTTGTAAAATTATTCTAAAATTATTATTATGAATACGTTGTATCCTTTGTTGCCACGTGAAATGATTCAATAATGGTATTAATTATAATATGCACACCCCTTTAGATTCACAAACCCAAGTGTCTGTGATATTCTCGCTGAAATGAAGGAACAAAATTATAGAGATAAAAACCTGATAATTCGTAACATTCCTGAGAATACATCGTTATCGCAGATTGAATGTATTAACAGCGACATAGCATCAGTCAAAAAAATACTCCCTGATATTGACAACTCAACAGCCAACCAAGAAATAAAAATCTATAGACTAGGCACAAGAAAAGACGACAAACCAAGAGGAATTAAAGTTGAGTTTCCTGAAGCAAAATGGCCAAGAATATTATTAACCAAAAAAAACGTACTTAAAAACAACATTAAATTCTACCAAGATCAGTCGCTTCTCCAGAGGAAACAATTAACTGAATTAAGAAATGAACTTAAAAAGAGAAAGGCTTCGGGCGAAACTGACATTACAATCAAATATATCCACAATAGACCTACCATAACGAAAATACATCCAAAAAACTAAAAGATAAATTGAAAATATTCTATCAAAATGTTCGAGGTCTTAGAACTAAACTTCAGGATCTAAAATCAACCCTACCCACTTTGAATCACGATTCTTACGCCTTCACCGAGACATGGCTAAATAATAATATCAACACTTCAGAACTGGGTTTCTACAATCATACCGTGTACAGAAAAGACAGAAATGAAAAAAATAAATCCAGGGGAGGTGGAGTGTAAATATCCATAAACAACAAACTTCATTCAAGAAAACTTAAATGCATCTATACACATCTGGAGCAACTGTTCATCATGGTATCCACCAAAAAGGAAAAAAATTATTATCGGCTGCGTCTACATTCCACCATCCTCTGACGCTCAATTACACAAAGACCACTACCATAAAGTTGAAACGATCCGGAGAAGATTTCCTGGCGCCACTATTATTTTGACAGGAGATTACAATCTGCCTAATATTGCATGGGACGTAGAAAACAACAAAACTTCATGCACGGACAACATCCACCACGGTTCTCATGATATAATCGAAATGTCAAATTTTCTTAGTCTCCGACAGTTAAACTGTGTTTTGAATATAAATTCTCGTCTTTTCGATCTAGTATTTTCCAATTCTTTATCAGTAAAAGTGTCCGCATCTGTTGAATCTGTTCTCCCGGTTGACAAATACCACCCACCTCTAATAATTGAATGTAACAGTTCAATAACTAAAAAAAAACCATCTGCATCAACTAAGTTGAACTTTTTCAAAGCAGACTATAATCAAATCATTAATATTTTATCTTCAACCGACTGGAAATTTTTGGACACTGAAGAAAACATTAATGTAATGGTTGACAAATTTTACTTAATTCTAATAATGCTATTGATTTATTTGTACCCGTTTCAAAAATTTATACGCATAATTACCCAAAATGGTTTAGTAACGATCTTATTAAATTAATTAGAGACAAAAAAATCGCTCATAAAGCTTACAAATCATCACATGATCCTATTGATTACGCAAAATTTTGTAAACTAAGAACGAGCATCAAAAAAATTTCCAAGTTATGTTACAAAAAGTGCATCGATAACTGCGAAGAATTGGCTCTTGCCAACCCTCAAAATATCTATAAATTTTCAAACCTACTAAACAATAATGACTCCGGTGTACCCTCTAATATGTATTTAAATAACAAAATGGCCGATAATCCCCAAGAAATCGTTAATCTGTTTGCTGAATTCTTCAGCAAAGTCTACAATTCTGCAAATAACTCTCCATTATTCAACGCCACAACATCTAATGATAATCAGATCGATTTCAATCAATGTATATTTGAAGAAAGTGATATTAGAAATAAATTAAAGTCCCTAGACCCGAAAAAATCGGCTGGTCCCGATAATATTCCTACAATCTTCTTATCGAAATGCTTATCAGTCTTAATTTATCCTCTTACTAAACTTTTTAATTTGTCAATAAAAACTGGCATCTTTCCGAATAAATGGAAAACAAGATTTCTGTCTCCAATTTTCAAGAAGGGTGATAAATCCGATATATCCAACTATAGACCTATCTGTATCCAGTCGTCGATCCCGAAAATATTTGAATCTGCTCTGCTCTCTAAACTATCTCCTGAGATTAATAAAGTAATTTCACATCGACAACACGGTTTCATGTCAAAAAGGTCTACTCTCACAAATTTGATGATCTATCAGGAATACTTATTTAATAATATGCACAATCAGAATTGAAACGTTGCTTGAAAATGGCTTTAGCCGTGTTTGGTGACCAGATCTGAATAGCCAGGTACTTCCCAACCTTCCTCTTACCCACCACCTTCCCCTCCCCACTACCTTCAGCCTCACAACATACCCCAATTGGGGATGCCATAGTCTCACTGGCTCCAGATGGGAGCAGTTGAGATTCTTGTGCGGTATTCACTGTAAAAAAAAAAAAAATCGTCTTCAAACAGACGTGGTATACACTGACTTTAGCAAAGCTTTCGACAAAGTCTCACACAAAATACTTATACACAAATTAAAATCCCTTGGAATAACGGGGCATATTTTGAGATGGTTTGAAAGTTATTTATACAGTAGAAAAATTTCAGTCAAACTCAACTCGCACTTTTCAAATCAATTCGAAATCTTCTCCGGAGTTCCCCAGGGGTCACATCTGGGACCAGTGCTGTTTTCCTTGTTCATCAACGACATAACTACAATCTTTGATAGAGTTATGATACTTTTATTTGCTGATGATCTTAAAATTTACAAAACAATTACTAATCTCAATGACTGTTGCGTATTACAAACAAATCTTGTGAGGCTACAAGAATGGTGCATCCATAATGAACTCTTTCTCAATATTGAAAAATGTCAAACAATAACTTTTGCCCGAATTAAAAATCCTATTAAATATGAATACAGCATCAACAACATCTTTCTAAAAAGAGTTGAACAAATCAAGAACCTAGGTATTATTTTTGACAATCAATTATCTTTTGTTTCTCTTATAAACGAAATAACTAACAAGGCCATGAAAAGCTTAGGGTTTATATTGAGGACGGTAAAAGATTTTAAAATAATTAATTCATTTAAGTTGCTGTTCACTGGGTTAGTGAGAAGCCATTTAGAGTACAATTCAACAATCTGGGCTCCTTTTTATAAGATTCACCAACAAAAAATTGAGAGAGTGCAGCATAAGTTTTTGAGATTTATAAACTATAAATTAGGAATTCCAATTGAAGAACTTAACTACACATTTTTAATGGACTTACTAAAATTAAATGAATTAACTTCAAGACGAACAATGAGTGATTTAATTTGTCTTTTCAATATTTCAAATGGCAGACTGGACGCCCTTGATTTAACCAAACTAATCCAACGGCGAGTACCTACCCGTAATACAAGATTGAATACGCCTTATTTTGTTAACGCGCCTACTAATAATTACTTCGAAAACTTGCCTATCGAAAGGCTTCATCGACTAGGAAATAAATATAACTCAATCGATGTTTATCGTCATCTGTCAGTGACCAAATTTAAATTCAGTATATTGGAAAATTTACAATAGAACTATAAATCCCCATCTTGAAATTTTGTGTGCACAGTTTATTGTAAACCCTCATAGTTAAGTTCCGTCAAAAACACCTACAATATAGGGCGTAATAAAGGTTAGTAATTTATAATTTATAAACAAACCTTATAAAAACTGTTCTTGTTTATCGTTGTAATAGGTAATAATAACAAAATCACTTTAACGACTTATATTTTGATTAACATTTTAATTTGGTTGTAATTAGAAACTCTGTTATATTATATTATCGAACTCATTTGTCCTCTCCGTGATAGTTTACTGAAGTATCTAACATTATTTGTTTAAACCTGAAATGTTCTATGGTTTCAGTATAAAGGGGATTGGTATATTTATGGTACAAAGTATTTCGTCTTCGAAAATTGAATTCCTTAAGCAGAAATTCTGACGATAAAGTAATTGGTCAAAATGGAATTGTTTTGTATATTAATTTTAGTGCGGTGCAAGTCGGTAGTATGTATTTTTGTTTAAAATCAACTTCGCTATGTATTCAACACATAAATTGCACATATATTAAAAACTCACCATTATAATTATTTGTTATATACGTATATACATATAAAACTGATTTTTTTCTCTTTATTGTATAATGCTATACTTTTTACTTACCAGCTTTATTTATATGTACCATGTGTAAAAACTATTCATGTTTTCTTTATATTCTATACACACCTGTATGCACTAAAACATAAAAATGTAAATGTGTGTAAAAGCCCATAAGGGCGTTAATGATTAATAAATAAAAAAAATAAAAAATATATAATTATCTTAATAATTTAAGATTAGAAATCCAAATTGGAAAATAATAATTATTATTTTTACTCTGTAACTTTTCAAATAGTTAAAAATAATATACAAATTCTCCCCTCCTAAGCACAAGCTTCTGCTTTATTAGGAGAGTGTACGAAATATTATGCCAAGCGATATTATTATGTTGTACAAATGTTTGGAGAAATAAAAAAAACGCTTTGTTCAAAAATGTATATGTGTTACAGAGTACTATTTTTATCTCCTTTTATCTTGAATCCAAGTAAAAACCAATTGGAATAAACACATAAATAAATAATATAATCTTAACCCGGCGTCGATGACGCTGGGTCACAATGACCCGAGGCGATTTAAAAGTGCCATATTTTTTTTCCGTCAACCGTTCGACAAGAGCGCTTGGGTAGCTGGAGATACAACCCCTGTTCTACCTACACCACCGCCACCGGCGCGGCGTACTCAGTGCGACGCCGCTTGCGGAAGGAGATACACGTGCGTCAAGTTAAAACGGATAAATATGACCCATAGTTTGAAATGAAATTCTATGGTTATTTTTTCATAGTTGATTTTATTTATTTATTTAATACAAACGGCATAAGTATGCCATAAACACTAATTACATGTCACAAATTCATATTCAAAATATAAGTAATGATAAAACACTGTATGTATAACAGTTAATTGTGACGTTACATTGGGAAGTGACACCAGAGATACATTTACATGCAAAAATCTATAATACAGATAAAATTAATAGTGATTAAAAAAATATTCTTGTACCTATGTTCCGTGCAGTTAAATAGATCTATCACATCTGCATATATATTAGTAACTTCATGCAACCTAGGTAAATGTGAGTGTTTCGTATACTCAGTCCGATTATTGTTTCATTTAAAAAGGATTTTAGAACGAGTGGTTCTCGTGGGAATGTGAAATTCAATGAGGTTAGTTAAATCAGGACTGTCTATTCTATTGCATGTGTTTCTTACTAAGATAATAAAATGTTGATTTATAAAATATACTAGTATTATTCATATTTTTTATGAGCAAAGAACTCATAAATAATAAATAATTTTCAAAATAAAGAAAACCCCTTCAGTTTTGGTACAACTCATCGATAAAATTCGGGTCACGGTTACCCAAGGTCATTGACCGCGTAATTATTTTCACGTCATTGACGCCGGGTTAATATATAAAAATGAATATTTCATGTTTGTCCCCCATCCACCATTCATTCGATTGCGATGAAATTTTGGTTTGTTGGTGTGCGCCCGCCCGCAAAATTTTCTGTAAATAATAATAGTGCGCTCTGGCGTTATGAAATATGGATGAAAAAATTACAAAAGGAGGCGAATGAGTTGTTTGAAAAACGTGGATAAACGTGGAGTTGAACAAGAATAGAAATAATCAGAAATATTTACAAGAGTAGCATAGACAAAATAAAACTAGAATCTACTGGTCCAACATTTTCCATTGAAAGAGGAGTGAAACAAGGAGACCCGTTGTCCACAAAATTATTTATATCTAATCTAGAGTCAATAAAATAAATAGATTAAATTGGGAACAAAACAGGGCTCAACATTAACGGCAAATGTTTAAGCCACCTGCGTTTCGCAGATGATTTAGTACTCTTATCAGAACTTAGCACACAACTACAAACCATGCTTGATTCACTAAATGCAGCCAGCAAACAGGTAGGACTGGAAATGAATCTTTCCAAAATGTTCATGACAAACAGCATAAACAGAAGAATATCAGTAGTCAATAAAACATTGAAATATACAGAAAAATACGTCTACCTTGGAAAACAAATTGGCTTCGACAGAAAACAAAATGAGCTGGAAGTAGAAAGAAGAGCACAAATTACTCGAAATAAGTACAGGTCCTTAAGAGAAATATTTAAAAGCAACATGCCAATAAATATAAAAACAAAAGTTATGACATGATGCCTCCTACCATGCCTAACCTAAGCATGTCAAACTTGAAAGTACACATCCAAAATTATTACCTGTCAATGCGGAATTGAACGAAGCGTGCTTAATATTAAAAAAAATGCAAAAAAATCCTCACACAAAAATCAGAAAAATCACCAAAGCCAAAGAAGATGCTCTAAGCTACGCAAAGAAACTAAAATGGAAGTGGTCAGGGCACGTAGCGAGACTAGAGGACAAGGTAGACTAGCAGGGCAACAAAGTGGAATGGTCCACACGGTAAGCGTCTCAAAGGCAGATGGGCAGACGAAATAATAAGAATAGTTGGCCCCTGCTGGCTGCAGATAGGTCAAGAGAGAGATTAATGGAATTCTTTAGAGGAGGCCTTCACCTTTGCCTGAGAGAGGGGTTCTTGCTTATAAATAATGTAAGATACCTACACCTATTACATCTTTCAACAAGATTGTAAATAACATTAATTATACTTTTTCTTACTTTTATAGCTTTGTAACATACCTATTTGCAAGAAATAAAAAGCTTTTTATTTTATTATTATTTGTAGTGGAAGGGAGAGACGGTGGGAAGGAGAGGTGAATCCGGGAGGGAGGAGGAGAATGATGGAGGGGGTTCGCGGAAGGGGGACAAGGGTGAGGGATGGTGTGAATTCACGGGAAAGGGTCGCGGGAAGGGGGTAATTCGGGGTAGTTGGTAGGGGACGTGGGAGGGGAACAGGAACGGGAAATGACACGCAGCAAGAAAAGAACAAACAATTTCTTTCTTTGAGTGCGTAACCAGTGGCGGCTCGTGACTTTTGGGTGTGCTAGGGTGCTAATATTAAAAAAAATGACGACATGTGGTCGTATGCGAATTTTTTTTTTTTTTTTAAATCGGTGTTTCGTATGAAGATTTTTCAGGAAATCGGTGCGGCACACAATATAACTTTCTGAAATTAACTTTCTGAAATTTTTCATACAAAAAACTGATTTTTAAATAAAAAAAATTTTTCGGCTACAACAACATCAATGCCATTTTCTTAACATCAGCACTCTAGCACACCCAAAAGTCACGAGCTGCCACGGTGCGTAACAACGCACGCCGGGTACTCACTAGTAATCAATAAAATTAATAAAATCATACCAAATTACTCTGTGGCAACTTCTATAGTATCAAAAAATATCATTAATACTTTGTATCCCGTAGAAGAACTTTACAAAATAATTTATTATTAATTTATGAAAATAGTGCCATTAAGTTATTTTTATTTATTTAAAAAATAAATGGTTGCCTTATATAAAGATATGTAAATAAAATAAAATATCTTTTTTTTTATTTTTTTTTTTTATTTTATTTATTTATTTATTTATTTATTTTTATTTTTATTTTTTTTTTTTATTTTTATTTTAACTTTATGAGTAAAACCTCAAATTGTAATATTTAATTAAATGAAGACAATATAAGCGAAACTCAATCGAAAATCTGAAAACAGAAAAATCAGAAAAAGATATTGACACATCTGGGACTCGAACCCAGGACCTCTCGCTTACCGGGCGAACGCGCTAACCACTGCGCCACCGTGTCGATATCCAATTCGGTCACTTTTAACTGTATCATACTTCGACTAAGAACCACCCACACTATCTTCATTTTTCTTAACGCATATACTATTGGCTGCTATCTTTATGTATGATTGCAAG
Organism: Limnephilus rhombicus; assembly: GCA_929108145.2. Taxonomy (NCBI): domain Eukaryota; kingdom Metazoa; phylum Arthropoda; class Insecta; order Trichoptera; family Limnephilidae; genus Limnephilus; species Limnephilus rhombicus. Next base: position 47,108,890 of record OV815285.1, read on the forward strand.
ATTCAAACCCGAACTAAATGCTCTCTAGATAGTGTCTGGATAAATCTTTATCCATTTTATTTAATATGCGACATCAATTGACTTTTTCTGCAAGTCTAGGATGAATATTTTTATTTAATTAAATATTACAATTTGAGGTTTTACTCATAAAGTTAAAATAAAAATAAAAATATTCATCCTAGACTTGCAGAAAAAGTCAATTGATGTCGCATATTAAATAAAATGGATAAAGATTTATCCAGACACTATCTAGAGAGCATTTAGTTCGGGTTTGAATCTTGCAATCATTCATAAAGATAGCAGCCAATAGTATATGCGTTAAGAAAAATGAAGATAGTGTGGGTGGTTCTTAGTCGAAGTATGATACAGTTAAAAGTGACCGAATTGGATATCGACACGGTGGCGCAGTGGTTAGCGCGTTCGCCCGGTAAGCGAGAGGTCCTGGGTTCGAGTCCCAGATGTGTCAATATCTTTTTCTGATTTTTCTGTTTTCAGATTTTCGATTGAGTTTCGCTTATATTGTCTTCATTTAATTAAAATATCTTTATTTCAATGGCTTTGCTTGCTGCTACAGTGTGGAAATAAACTGTCCCAACATTGAGAAAAGTTTTTAAAACTATATCTATAAAACCATTATAACAAACACAACTTTCAGAAGGAGGTTCTTAAACACCCACGCTACCTTTTTACAGAAAAATCCACGCCATGAAAATAAACTGTTCCTTTCTCAATTCTTGAAATGTTTTTTTTCCTGGCTATATTCATGGCGATGTCTCACTTCTATAAATCTTTGTCCTTTACTTCGCCAGTTTCATTCTGTGTAAAGTTTTGATGTTTAAGTTACGGATGATACTAATTATACTAGCAGACTACGCCTTCGGGAAAGTTGTACTTTTTCCGACAACTTGAAGTTCGCTTTGCAATTAAAATATTAAGTGGGAGTTGTGAAAAGGAAAAAAAAACTAAGTATACACGAAGAAGAATCTCTTCGTGAATATATATTATAAAGAATATAAAGGTTTTTCTTTACATAAAATAATGGAGGCACTGTGGAAGGAAGCAAACGAAAATTGTATATTTAGGAATGAAAAACAGACTTTTCAAAATACTCGAATATTTTTATTGTAATGATTTTTTTGATTTGAATAGCTGTTTTATGTGCTCTAGTCTAAATATAAGAGTATTAGCGAGAGGCAATTCTGTGTACAGGATGGGACAAAATATGATTGTAAAAAAGGTATTTTATTTCCAAAATTTATTATTAATTACAGCACATAAAAAAATAATCCATTTCAAACCTAAACCAACAGAATGAATCTTAATAATTTTGTTTTATTTTCATCCCCTTTTCATAACTTTATATAAGTGTTCTAATTTGTCACAGTTATGATTTGCCCAGTTACCTACCATTCAATCTGTGTACTAAAATAATAATAAAATGCTTCTAAAATGTTTGCTTTCCTCTCAAAATTCACAGACATTTTGAAGAGCATCCTTGAAAACTGCTGGGTTTATGATCCCCGGATTTGAGATGAAATTGCTCAAATTGACCTGAAATGTTGCATAATGCGATGACAAACTTCAAGACCTTCAAGTCTTTATTTTCAGGTGCAATTTCTAAAAAGTATTTCTGCACATCACTAAGTTGACAATAAATTTTGTGAATTGATTTCTTTCAAATAAAAAAGTGTTTTATTTAAAACTACTTTATTTGATTTATACACGTCGACCGGTTTCGGTTAATCTTAACCTTCATCAGGATAATAAACATATTTTAAATTGCTTTACAGAGGAAGATTATAAGGGAAACAAAAGAGAAAGAGAAAGCATATAAAAGAGGGAGACAGAGACAGGCTGGTAGAATGTAAGGTAGATGGATAAGGGAATGGTGGGGTTTACATAAGGAAAGTGACTGTCGGTTGATGTTAACTATTTGTTTAAAATTTGGTTTGTTTTAATTTGATTTTTACATTTCCAATCCTTCAAATTTTTTAAGTCGCATTTCAATTGTTTTAAATTTAATGGTGTTATTATCAAGTTCTGCAAGTATTTTAGTATTTATTTTTGTTACAGCTGTTCGGCTTACAATGCCACTTTGAAACTGCCATGATTCAAAAAGTTTGAAAATGGCCCTGTAAGCCGAAACAGAACTTGCAGAACTCGATAATAACATTATTAAAAATAATTTAAAAAAATTAATATTCCTATTCTATTTTACGAATTAATTGGTCTCCTGTAGTGTGATTTTTTACAGTCATTTCGAAGTACGCTCCTCAAATTTAACGTTTTTATCCACCAAAGAAAAATTACATGAATTATTCTCTGTTTCAAATGACGATCTCATTCGCTTTCATTTCACAGTTGAAAATATCGGTTATGAAGCTTGGGCACTGAAAACTGACGAAGTGAGCAGTAGACCTTACGTCCAAAAAAGTATGTTTACAATTTATTTAATAAATCAAAGCCAAAACTTCTTCTGTATTAGAAGGTTTCTTAGTGGGTACTTAAATATATACCTACTTAATTATTAGACACGCATATTATTTAACGTAACATTTTATGAATGGGAAAACTTCTTTAGCACCGTTGTGATTTGAAACTCGATGAAACGAAAAATAGCTACACTAAAAAGAGACAAACTCATACATCTAAAGGATTAACCTGCGAGAGAATGGGATAGTATAAAATTTTAAACAAGTTTTAGTAGTTTTTGCAGCATTTTGTCTGCTCGGGCGCAGGATCGAATTGCATGTGCCGCCGCAGTTTACGAAAACAACATGAATAACACGAAAAAAAGTGGAAAACTGATTATTAACGAACTTTTAACGTTTCTTCAAAATAAAATTGATGTCTTAGATGAACTAACTGCTGTGCAAATATGCTCCACACATTTCTCCGAAGACGATGTGGAGGCAGCGAAAGATATTCTGTGCAGTGAAACAGTTGGGCGCAGAATTATGAGGAAAGGTGAAGGTAAGAAGTGCAAGAATCTATACGACATTATTAAAATACTGAAGGAAACAGAAAATGAAGCCCTACCAACCTTTGTGGCTCAGAATCTGCACAAATTACCGCCTGTAAATTTCGATCACATAGACGTAACATGTCTATTAAAAGATATCATGTTACTAAAGGGTGAACTTTTTACAATCCAATCGCAAATGTCCAAACAAAGCGATCTGGAAGTTTTGCGCTCTGAAATGGCCCTTTTAAGGGAAAAACTGAAAACAAACAATCACAACCATGTTCGAAATCAAGACGTAAATACATCGCCGTCCTTGAATTCATTAAAGGTCACTATACCAGTAGCACTAGAGAAGAACCGCTCGATCCCAAGCCCGCCACTTAAAGAATTACAATTTGACGATGCCCACTGCAGTAATGTGATAATACAGCACACGCCGCCTCTCTTGCATACCCCTAAACAATGGAATAAAATAGCTGCATCTACCTCTCATGCACAACAGAAACTATCACAGGTACAACACCCTGATTTAGCTCAAAATATACGCACACAATATAATAAAAATGCGTACAAATCAGTGACAACGAATTCTAATGCGGAAGGTTTTAAAACTGTTACCAGAAAACCACGTAGATCGAGAAATATAACAGGCACAGCAACGGATAACTCACTTAAAATAGCCGAACTAAAAACAATGCTCTACGTATCGAGGTTCGACAATAGTGTAACTGAGAATAATATTCGAAACTTTATTGATAGTAAAATAACAGCGAATAACATCCAAGTGGAAAAAATTACTCAACGAAATCCCACACAGTTTGGATCCTTTAAGTTGACTATACCGAATAAGGATTTCAAAACCTACATGAACAAAGAATTTTGGCCAACAGGTACCGTTTTCCGAAAAGTTATTGAAAAAAAATACAATGGAAAGGAACAAAATTAAAATAATCTCGATAAACTGCAAAAGCTTTAAAAGAAACATTAATTTCATTATAGATATGTGCGATATATACGATGTAATACTTTTGCAAGAAACGTGGCTATTACAAAACGAAACATCTAATCTATCCAAAATTCATCCAAACTTTCAGGGATCGGGCATATCTTTTTTTTTTTTTTACAGTGAATACCGCACAAGAATCTCAACTGCTCCCGTCTGGAGCCAGTGAGACTATGGCATCCCCAATTGGGGTATGTTGTGAGGCTGAAGGTAGTGGGGAGGGGAAGGAGGTGGGGAAGAGGAAGGTTGGGAAGTACCTGGCTATTCAGATCTGGTCACTAAACACGGCTAAAGCCATTTTCAAGCAACGTTTCAATTCTGAATGGTGGTCTTACACCAGGGCGATACTGATAGTATCTTCCACTCTGGAACATGCCGCAAATATACTATATATTGTTTTAAATGAATTAATTGTGAAATAACACAAATTAATCAAATAAAATTTATTTGATTAATCTGCCGTAGATTTAGCTAACGGGCCGCTGAGGGGACGACCTTATGGAGGAGTCGCGGCACTTTGGAGGAATGAGTTGCAAGCTTCCGTAATACCATGTGGAGATGACCGCATCGCTGGTATTCAGATAACAACCAAAAGAGGGATAATATGTGTACTGACTGTCTACATGCCGGTATGTCATGTGGACAACCTTACTGACTTCACCAACTACCTATCCAAAATACATACGATCATTCAAGACAATGAATACTCTGAAACCATCGTGATGGGAGATTTCAACGCTCACCCATCTTCTGTATTTGGGAAAGAACTATCATTTTTCTACACTGAAAATAACTACAGTTGTATCGATATGGAAAGACTACCCAACGATACATATACATATGTTAGTGATGCACACAATACCACTTCCTGGCTCGATCATTGTATATGCACTAATAATCTCAAGGACAAAATACATAATCTGCATATACACTACGATACTGACTGGTCCGATCACCGGCCGACATCTTGCATAATCGCTGCTGAAAACCTACCTGCTACCGTCTTTAATGCCCCGAAACAGCCTAATAATATAATATGGCGAAGGACTAACAACAAGAAAATCAATGAATATACGTCTGTGGCAGAAGCATTACTCCATGTAACATATCAAAGACACTCAGAATCCATATGTAATTCTGAGTCTACATGTGATAAATGCGATCATATGCAAAGCATGGAAAAAATGTACACAGATATCGTGGAAGCCCTAAGAAAGGCTGCCGACATTGTATTCTATCGGGAGAGCAATCAAAGCGAACCAAAAACATATCGTCACATTTCCGGGTGGAATCAAAAAGTCAAGGAACACTACGAAAAATCGAGATCGGCATTGATGACGTGGATTTAAAACGGGAGACCATCACAAGGCCCCATTGCGGATGAAAGAAAACAGAAAAGGAAGGAGTTTAAAAGAGCCCTCAAACACTGCCAAAGCTCTGCCGAACAAACAAAGATGGACGAAATCTAAAATCGCTTGACACAAAACAGTTTGCTCAACTCTGGAAGAAAAGCAACAATCTGATCAAACCAAATGCTCGAATCGCCAGCCAAATTGACGGGTCCACAAATACGGAGGAAATTGCCAGGACATTTAGAAGAACTTTTGCAGATATTTCTGGAAACGAAGCACCGACTGCTCCTGATATTATGAAATATAATGGACAAAACGTCTTCCTCTCTGAAAATAATATAATGAAGGCCATCAAAGCTACTAAGGCTGGTAAATCTCCGGGACATGATAGTTTAAGTATTGAACACATAAGGTACGGAGGTAGATACATACCTAAACTACTAAAAATTCTGTTCAATGCAATCCTCAAACACAACCATTTACCGAGTGAAATGACGAAAACCATTATAACCCCGATCCTGAAATTAGGAAAGCCCGATATGACCAACTCCAGCAATTACCGGCCAATATCCCTGGCAACTATAATTGCAAGACTATTTGAAAGGGTAATTGTGATTGAAATAGAAGGTAAACTCAATTCGAAACACAATCAGATGGGCTTTAAGTACAGATTATCCACTAATACGGCAATATACTCCACTAAGCAAATAATAGAATATTACAAGAAACGAAAAACTACTGTATACGGATGCTTCTTAGATCTGAGCAAAGCGTTCGACAGGGTCTGTCATAAAACCTTATGGGAGAAATTGAAAGCTAGAAATATACCTACTATGTATATCAACACACTATCCCGATGACACTCTCAGCAGGAAAACGTTGTACGGTGGGCAAGTACGTATTCCCAACCGATATATTTGCGATCAGGAGTAAGGCAAGGAGGGTGTATGTCCCCAATCCTGTTCAATGTATACATGGACGAATTATCAAATCGCCTGGACACCAGGGCGGGCTGTCGTATTAATAATTTATGCCTAAATCACATAAGTTATGCGGACGACATGATTCTCCTAGCTCCGTCGATCAAGGGGTTGAGAAAATTATTAAAAATCTGTGAAGCATATGCAAATGACCACAACATGATGTACAACCCCAAGAAGACGGAACTAATCGCATTCCACCATGGAAAAAATCCCGAGAAAATGCTCCCTGTAAAACTTAATGAGGAAAATATAAACGCATCTAAGAATGTAAAATACTTGGGACACATTATTACTGAAGACCTCTCGGATTAAGGTGATATTGAACGACAGCGGAGAAGTATCAGTATACTGTCTAATATGATAGCCCGAAGATTCTTCAAATGCAGTAACAATGTAAAAAAAAACATTGTTCAATGCATTTTGCACTAACCTATATACATGTGAAACATGGTATCACTACCGTACCAGCTCAATAGAACGACTGCGGATCCAATATATGCTTGCAGAATTATATTTGGATACAGAAGATACAGCAGCGCATCTTCAATGTTTACGGAGCTAGGACTACACTGATTCGCCGGTCTGATGAGACACTCGGTCACTGGAGCCAGGATGCGGCTAATGGATTCCGATAACAAAGTGGTGATCGCAGCCTTCCAGCACCAAGCGCCACTCCTGAGCGAGAGCTGGGCCCTAGCTCACTCCAGACCACGTCCTACATTATAATTGATTATTTATTTTATTTCTATTATCGCTTATGTCTTTTATATTTGTTTGTTCTATTTACTTTTTTTTAACTTTATCTGTTGTGTAAATATGTACAACTTTATGGGACGTGTGGGATTGCACTATCCTCCCCACATCCTGGAATAAACATTATTATTATTATTATTATAATCGGTCTCCTCTTTGTGCGATCCTTCGTAGCCTCCCCACTTTTAGTTTTCTGAAGGTTTCGCTTCTACCACGTGTGAATTGTACACTCAGTTTTTTTTTACTTTCAAATAACGAATTAAACAATTTTTCTAAGAAATATCACCATCTCAATGACAATCATTTTTTTAAACTTTCTTCAGTCCGGTAGGTATCATTATATTGATTATTCCGATTCGACAGCTCATTGGCAGGAACCAAGATCATGCGGACTCACTACACTCAGTTAATTTTTTAATTTTTTATTTATGAATTTTATTTTAGTAATTTGAACATTTAAGTTTACAAATTTCTAATATTTCATATTGCAAACTAAATTTTATGTAGTTTTATGTAGCTCCTACAATAAGTCTTGAACTTTCAAATTGGTGTGGACTTTAAAATTTCTGGTAGAGTGTTATATAACTTCATCCCTTTGTACAGTAAACTGTTCTGCGTATTCACCATGTCCTTTTTTGAAGCCTAATTTCTCTGAATTTTGTCTGTGAATGTCCTTGTTGAATATAATTTTATTTGAGAAGTATTTTAGTAAAATGTTGATAATTATTTTATGTATAAATATCATCGTATTCAAGGTCAGCCAATTGTTTCACGGTTAGCCAATTCAGTTTCTTTAACATTTTGTTTACTTTTGAAAATCTATTTCGCCGTAGTATTTTTCTGATTGTCCTGTTTTGGAGAATTCGAAACTTATTTTGTTCTCGTTCGTTACATAGGAAAAGGATAGTTGAGCAATAATATAATAATTATAATGAAACATATCATGTTCGTATAAAATGTAACTTTGCGGCAGAGCAGAGACCAGGGCTCAGGATAGTGGGCCAAGTAGTTATCTGTCATGTAGGTAGGGTTTTCAGTCCAATAAAAGAATATGAACTTTATAAAAATGTATTGAATTCCAAACCAAAAAAAACAACATGGAAGTGTACAAACTTCATACCAAGGTAACAAAAGGAAATATAAAAAATACACATACCAGATGGACTCCTAATGGACACGCTAAACTAACTATACGGAAATAACCCCGGTAGACGAACGCGGTCTTGCTTCGCAATGAGAGAACACGAGACGGGACGGGAACTCCAGTCTTCCCATATGGGAACGGCGTGGAATCCAGAGCACCAAGGTCGTCCTTCTAATTGGGCAGGAGGCCGCTATACCTCCAAGGAGCGCATTCAGCCACGGGCCATCTCGACGAACTCCAATCAAAAGGCACGTGGCCCCCAACAGTATCCAAGTCTGGCGTATTACGGTTAGCAGACCGTGACTTTGCGACGCGGGATCGTGAAGGCATATTATAGTAGCCAACACCAGGACCAATTCACTTCACGATTCCTTTTCCAGAAATAATTCCACAAAACGGCCAACCAGCCACATCGGAAAAAAGTGGGACTTTCACGTCATCCACTATAAATAACTCGTACACGAACCTCGCGTGTTACGTAAAAACACCCCGCGTTCTTTTAGGTTTAAAAATCGACTTAGATTCTCATGATAAAATCCAATAAAACACTTTTCCAGTGAGTGACCAATTTTCGACCCAACTGCCCAAGTTGATCGGGAGGAAGTGACCATAAACAAAAAGGCAGCTCTCTCTTTTTTTTCCAAAAATTACCAGTGTCCAAAAAAAACACCATAGACAAAATAACCACCTAAGCAAGAACTGCATTAGTCACATAATTATTTATGTGACAATTCCCCCCTTCCCACGAAAATGTTTGCCCTCAAACATGAAAAATTAAGTCCACAAACTAACTAAACTATGAGTCCATCAGGTATCTAAAAATTGATAACATAACATTAATTAGTAATTAAAATAACAACTTAGAACTAAATTTCTTAAAGGTAAATCTCTTTAAATTAAATTTCTTAATAATAAAAAACAAACAAGAAAAGAAAGGCACGAAAACAAGGAGTCAACCATCATCTACTAAATTAAACAAAGTTTTGAATTTATTTTAAAAAAAAGGAGACCTGTTGTTTTCGTGTCAATTTAACAAGATTTATACTTATAAAATACTCAACATTTTATATTTTAAGAGAAAACACAACCAAATAAATTGTAGAAAAGAAAAAAAATTTGATCACTTTTCCTTATAAAGGAAATAAAGGCCAATTTGGCTTCACTTTTTAGGGTTAAACAGCCCTCACTTGCACTGAATTTACGCTATATTTGAATAGCAAAAAAGTAACCTATCTAACTAAGTCCATCCGGTTTAACATTCTTAAGATAAAACTTAAAAATAAACAAATACTTAAAATTAAAGAAGCCTAAATTAAGAAAATATCTATATAAATATACATTTTTCAATCAGAACAATGGAGTTCAATGTTGGCAAAACTAGGACACAAGAAAATACTTTTCTGTGTTATAAGTAATATAGAATCAGTATACAAACTGTCTATCAGACGTGGGCAGAGTAGGGATCTTACATTGAATCATCTAACTGTCATTATTAAACCAGGATTTACAATTCCGAAGAAATACCTATATGTAAAAAGGTCCTCAAACTAGAATAATATTTAAATTATCCAATTTTCAAAAATCAAATCAGGTCAGGTTTTATAAAACAATAAATACCTGCCAATCAAGGTGGTCAGATTAGGATTTACATAACACAATACCTAACTATTAGATCATGACAAAAGTCAATTGGTACTTAACAGCAAAACAGAAAGTTAAGCTCGTAGCTTAGGATATCCAAAAATCCATTAAACAACCTGCATCAAAAACTCAAAAGAGTGACATTGTTTGTAAAAAAAAATGAGACCACGGTAATACCCAAGCTGGCATCCCTTAAAAAAAACACTCTACGTGTGCACAAAAGTCAGCATTTCTTGTACAAACAAAACAAAATGTGTGATCAACTATGGCTTTCAGTGAAATGACACTATTCGAGGTGTGATCAATTCAAAATTTTAATGAATGACACTAGTAATACTTAATTTAAAGTTTAATAATGATACTAACAGTAAGACATTAATGTTTATATTATTTAGAGTTAAAACTATACAGAACACACTTTCCTGTATTAGAGGCAAAGCGATAATTCCAAAGGAATTAATTATTAGTTAAGCATGCCAAAGCAGTACTTTCCTTGTTAGAGACAGAAACAACTTTCTTATGAACTAAGATTTATATAAAGAACTTATAGGAAAGCTATGCAATACTTAAACTTATGCATACTTAACTATCAATAATATAATTAACAGAACTTTTGTGCATCAGAAAGTAGCTCAAGTCTCCGAAACACAAAATTCCAAGATAATTCTTCTCAAGTTCCCTGGAGGTTCTATGGGCTATGGGCAATAAAAGAGCCTCCAGTGGACTGAAGAAAGAAGGGCATAAACTTGAAAATAATAGCATTACAACTAATTCCGTTAAACAGATGGAACAAGGTATGAAATCAGTGTGTGTGTACTTATGTGAACAAGTATATTATTACCAAAATAATCATACGTTTAATAATACAAAAAAAATCTCGAAATTAGTGCATGTTATTATTAACAGTATTACCGGTGCAGGCCTTATTATGGTACAAAATATTGATTCAGCATATATCTGAGTCTGATTATAAGAGGAAAGTGGAACATGAACGTAATACAAGGTTCACAAAGAATTAAGGAATACTTAAATAAATGAAGACAATATAATGAAGGAATGTTTGTTTCAAAATATAATAATAACTACGGACGGCGAACCCTGGAATATAACGTGCCAAAAATATTTAACATGTTTCCAAGTAATTCAAAAAATTGCAATTCTACAAATAGATTGAGATTTATGCTGAAACAATGGTTACTAAATAGAGATGGCTTACATTAATTCATGTGTGTTAATTGTGACCATCTGTGTACCTAGTTATTGTAATAATTTTATGGATGTATGTTTAAACTGTAAATGAAAATTAACATCCTGTTGACAAACTGCTTTATTGCGGTTTAACGCGATTGTGCCCTGAAAAACATTAAAAAAATGCTCCCTGTAGGGAAAAAAAACTCAATGGCATAAGCTTCAGAGCTTGCATTAGCTTTTATGTTAATTAGATTTCCTCGCCTTCTTTTCCAATCAGATATTGACTCTTTCAATGACTGGTGTAAAATTAATTGCTTGGAACTAAATGTCGATAAGTGCAAAATTATGTCCTTCTACAGATCTAAAAATCCGATTGTTTTCGAATACAAATTAAATAATAATTGCCTAACAACTGTTCAATCTATTAAAGATGGTATCTCTCTTGATAGCAAGCTTTCTTTCCGGGAACATATAAATATGATTGTTAATAAATCTCTCAAGCTACTTGGTTTTATCACTAGAACCACTTCTGACTTCAAAAACATAAATACCCTAAGAACTCTTTACTGCTCCTTGGTTCGCCCCCATCTTGAATATGCTTGTATTATATGGTCTCCTTTTTATGCTGTCCATATTCGTCATATTGAATCCGTTCAACATCGGTTCCTAAAGAGAATTGCCTGGAGGCTAGGATTAGAGCGAGGCAATTACTCGTATGCTGAAATTGAACAAACTCTAAACCTTTCTCCTTTAGAAGACCGTCGGATAAAATCTGATCTCATTTGTTTCTTCAAAATTATTAACTGTATAATCGACTCGCCTACATTACTACAACTCATCACATTTAATATACCTTCTCGTAGACTCAGAAATAAAGACCTGCTTTTCCTCAATCAGCACTCGACTAACTATGGTTATAACTCACCACTGTCCAGAATGTGTAGACTGGTCAACTCACGTCAAGACCATGATTTTTTTGGTATTAGCTTAAATGATTTCTGTCGCTCTATAAACAAATGAAGATATGTAATATTCACCCTAATTTTTGCAAGAGCTTGACGTGACTTGACACTTATTATTTCTTCTATTTTCACTGTTTGTCTTTGCTTTCATGTACCATCCGAATCCTTACATTGTTCATTTCTATACTTCGTGATACTTTGTTTTAAATTGGACGTAAGTCCGTCAATAAATAAATAAATAAATAGATGCTGTGTGTCAATCAGTGATGAAGAGTGTTATTTGTGAAATATTTGAAAACAAGCTGGCAGTTGGTTTGTTGTGGTGTACGTTTTTTAAACGCATTGTTTAAAAATACAATAGTAGTCCTTGAATCCTTCTTCTTTCTAATTTGCAAGCAGTGCCTACCAAGCAGGTAGGCTAGGCTAGCAGGCCAAGCAGTACCTTTAACTACTCGGACCCATAAGCTTATTTTGACGATAATTTAACATTACCAGACATATGCATGACGTATGGGGCGTATCTGACTTATTAAATCTAAGAACTGGGACCCAGCCGGTCTCCGGCGACGTAAAAATAAAAATGCAAAATCATCATATAAGGTGTTATTATAAAATGAACTCATAATACTTGTCTAACGGAGTGCGTTTTTTAACTGAACGTGACCTGAAGCACTAAAACCAGGAAAAACACTAAAATTAATAAAGAATGACAGGATTTAAACGTGTTCGCTACAGCAATTGTTTGATTTTAAATTCAGTTCAAAAGCATTTTAGTTTTAATATATCAGGAATTAAATACTGATTGGTGGCCACGCTGATCTTGTGATTTCATAGCGATGTGTACGGACATGTTGTTACACAACATGAGTATCGGATACTTGCGAATCCCTGTGAAAGAAGGGCCTAAATTATCCCTCGTGCTCAACGTTTCACTTGAGGTCGGAGATTGTGATGATAGTATCATAAATAGTAAGGGTAGAATAATCTTAATTGTGAAACAGAAAATCTATTTTGTGAACACGGCTGTACCCAATTTGCACTGCGCAATGTATAGATGTAAAAATGTATAGATCCACGCAATTAGCACACAGCGTCAATTCCATCTCGCGATATAGTATTTTAAAATAGCCACTTATTTTTTAAAAAAGGTAAATATGCATAGACATTCAAATTGATAGACTATCCAATCAGGCAGGGAAAGGGGAACGAACCAAGACGCAATGAGCGCGGGAGGCGGCGCGGCGTGACCGTCTGCTTTTCTGTGTTTTGTCAATAAATTAATCTGATAGTATTACCATTCAGAAATCGAAAATAAAATCTACGTACGAATTAAACTCCATTTTACAATGGCGCGTAAATTGCTGGATGCGTAAAAAAATTAATGATAAATCCAACATTAAATTCTTTTTTCACTATTTCTTTAGACACTTTAACAAATGTGTTATAATTTATCCACCTCTCATTTCTAGCGCCGCTACGCCAGGCGGTTCGTTAAAAATTAACATTGGACTGCCCTGCAAACCTTTGCCTTACTTTATCGAACTTTACTTTTCTGCGCAGGATTTGGTTATTTCAAAGTTCGCTCTTCGGTGGTCAATACACGAACGATACCGTAATAATATATTCAAAGTATTTTCGAACCCTTCTGGTGCCAAAAATATGGTAACATGCTTGGCCACCAGCTAGTCGAAGATAATAATAATATTTGGATTATTTGTATAGCACCGTTTTTGTGAAAAAACCTCAAGGGATAATACTCAGATTTCATGACAGGGCAAGTCTATCCATTTGGATGTCCATGAAAACGTGTAATTTTTTTATTAAATATTTTAAATTCTTCTCTGACGAAGCTAGTGGTAAAGATCGTAAAAACAGAGGGTCTATAAATAAATTAAATAAAGAACAAGTACGAATAACCACCCCGTTTCAGGGCGTTTATGGTCCAGCATTGAAATTGCCTAACCATGCAGTTAATTCTTCAGACAGTCCGGAGGAAAAAACTTGAAAATAAACTTTAGAAAGACGCGGCTAAGAACAGTGGCAGCACTTCCGAAAAAAATAAACAAAAGTAACGGTTTCTTGAAGCGCTAAAGTTTTTTGCAAACGACATGGAAAAGAATGTTTTGCAGTATCTTTATGTCTTTAGTTTGTCATAAATAGTTTCTCGTCTGGATTACCAACCCAACATTATATTAATTATTTGTATTAAACACAGCGCCTTATTACGTCAAAAAAAAACACACAAACACAAACACATACATAAGAGAAAATTTTTGTGTGATAGGTACCAATATTTTATTCTGTTTAAAAAGTTTTTAAAAATCAAACATAAAAGTGGTTCAAACAAAGTAAAATTTTTTCATTTATTTTTAAAAACCATTTTCCACTTTTTTTCATACCTCTCCTAACACCAGAAAAAATCTCTACAGAGAAATCTAGATTGCAGTTAGTTAGGGAAGAATCTTGCAAAAGCAGCCAATAAAAATAAGCGTTGAGCATTTTTTTTTAAATTTTCTTTATTCGTTGCATGTTAATTATGGTTAAAATATTTGTGGATTTTTCAACCACAATGCTAGGCTGATGCCCGTATTATGGTGGTAGATTTTTCATACACTGCAATAACAATCTAGAAGCCATAATGTAAGAGAACACAAAGGATTATAAAATAATAATACCAAGAATATAAATTTAGTATTAAAAGAAATGAGTGTAAAATAACGAAAATAGAGTAGGAAAGATATAAAAGAATATAAAAATTATAGTATATGAAGAAACATAAAAGTATGCATTTTAAAAATATCTAGAATCAATGAAGTTAATGTTGGTAGTTCTTAATCAAATTAAATGAAGGAGTAGGGTCGAATAAGATCAGTGGTTGGAGCAGAGCCCCGGCAACGCTTAGGTCGTGGGTTCAATTTCTAGATGCGACCTTATTTTTGTCTGATTTTTCAGTTTCAAATATTCGATTGAGAGTCGCTAAAATTGTCTTCAATGATTATTGAGGAATTACATACGTCAGAAGTATTTATGTTCGTGCTATATAAATTTTAATTGAAGAAAAATATCAAAAGTTAGGTTAGGTTCGATTTATTTAATGTGTGTAATTTCAGCAGGTGTAATTTAAAGTAGATACGAGTACAATTCTTATCTATGCATTAATTATGTAATTCTTATATTATATTCCGCATTGAACTGCTTCTTTCAGTGTCCAACATCAGGGCAGAAGTGTTATTACATACCTGCGCTGATAATCGACACTGTAACGCTGTCCGAAACGTTGGCTAAAGAAGGAGGTAGCGTGACACGGCGTAATAACCCAAAAATAAATCACGGTAATACTTTTGGCCGTGAAAATCTAAAATCATATCAGGTATAATTTTTTCCATTAGTAATTGTTTTTTTGTAATTTTTCCGCATTCGCAATAACAATAATAGTAATCATTTAAAAAAAAATATATTAATCGCCATAGATTCGCTCAAACATTGAAAAAAATATTTATTAAATTAAAAAATTAAATCTCGTTTATGTCAAAAATACGCCCTCTTGTAAATTGACATCTTCTGAGATTCCATTAGTTTTTCAAATAAAAGACGCATGATCCACAAAAAATGTTTTCAGGGCAAATGCGCATCCGTTAGATTTACTTTGTAGAAAGAGTCTAGACGCTTTTCTGATCGGATTGTTTGATATCAACTTCAAATTGAAAAGCCTTTAATATTTGAAATGCACAATTTTTATAAACCGAAGCGTGTACGCACCAGATTTAAATGTCCGGGTTTAATTTTCCCCACAGGAAAAACTAAACCCTTTCACACACTTCCCAAATGATCATCTGGTCAATCCACGTTATGCAATTGCACTATATGTATTATAATATTATTATTTATACCGATTTTCCACTTGAAAACTTTTCAAATAAACGGTCTTGCAAGATCAAGCCGTGAAACTTTGCGAGTGGATTATTCAAGAAAAACTGTTATTATTACTGCCACTGATTATTCAAAAAAGTAGATTTTTTTTAATAGTGCCCAAATAAAAAAAGGTTATGTAGTACACATTAGGGTGTGTCAATTATTTCAACTTTTGAATTCAGAAACGCCCGGGGTCTCATAAGTTGCGTCTTACAAAGAAAATGAGAACTACAATTGAATATTTTTTTTAAAAATGGTTATTAGCCCGCTAAAATGCATTGAAAATCAGAAAACAAACCTAAAACATTTTATAAAAATTATTTTAATAATTTTCTTTTTCAATAATTTATATTTATGCGTTTTAACGTTTGTTTTCAATTAAAAAATGCGCAAAGCTGACAAAAATGAAAAAAAAAATCAAGGTTATGAATACAAGTAAGTCAACAAGCATACTGATTTTATCCAGAATAAGTGTTATTTTCCCCTTTTATATTTTTAACAAACACATCACAAGTGTTTAAAAAATATATTTTTTTTATGGAATAAAAATTAAGTTTGGTACCAATATAAAGTATGGAACCTTTGTTTTAATTTTTTTCCAAGTCACGAAATCTATTTTTTTTCAAAACTTCCGGCCATTTTAGCGGGCTAATAGTGAACAATAATTTCATTTATTTTTACGTTTTCGAATAGCTACAGATCATACGAAACTTTTGAGACCCCGGGCGTTTAAAAATAAGGCAATTTTTTTCTCTCTATGGAGAGCGTCACAAGCTAGTACACACACCGTTTGTTTGCTAGTACACATACATTTTAGCACGATGATGTCGTTTCTCACCCGGCATGCCGCTTAAAGTCTCGAAAACCCTTCTGGACGGAAGAAGAAAGACTCCTTCGAACACCTCTCACCCCAGAAGATAGGTGGAAGCTTGAGTGGCAATCAACCAACGTCAAAAACGCCAAACTCGTTCAAGACCCCACTGAGAGACACCCGGGGTTCTCATTGCCTCGCCAACTCTGGACTGCCATCAATAGGATAATGTGCTCCCACAGTCGTTGTGCTCACATGATGCATAGATGGGGCCTTAAAGAGTCGGCGATGTGTGAATGCGGTGCGGTGCAGACCACCGAACATGTGGTCAACGAATGTCTGCTCCATTCATTCCCCGGCGGGATTGATGAGGTCCACAGGTCAACGCCTCAGGCCCTAGACTGGCTCGCAGACCTAGATGTCCCCCTCTGACCCCCCCAACATATGAAAGAAGAAGAATAGACATTTTTACACTAATTATTTCTTCCCTCTCGGTCAGCTGTTCAATTAAAGATTTGAAGTGTTAGGGTTGCCATTCTGTTATCCGAACACGTGCAGTACTCGAAAAAGTAAAAGTACGATTAGACCAGACAATAGGCCACTTGCATCACATTTTTTTAAATTTTTTTTCCGGTTTAGACAAATATTCTAAGACATTCTGTGTTATTATTTTTTTAAATCGTATTTTTGTAACCCTGGCGATTTTTTGAAAAATTCAATCCGAAAAATCAGACCATTTTTTATAAACCGGAAAAACGGGACATAATTTTATAGGTGTGATAAAACGATAATTACACAGCCGAAAATCTTCAAAAAAAAGAACGCTTTCCAGAAGCAAGAGCACAGGAGAATAACGAAGCATACCAAAAATATTACATCTCATAAATATTTTTTTCCTCGATCCATCTTATTGTTCATAAATCATTATAATGTAAATAGAATGTAATATACTTGTACTTGTAAATTATAATGATAATAAGAATATTATAAAATTTAATTTTGTTAAAATTAGCACCACAACCATTATAACTCTAAAACACGTACGGACAACATTAAATGTACGGGGTTCTCTTCATTACATCTGTCAAACCAAATGATAAGTTCGCAGAGAACAAACAATAAATCTAGTGAACGTTAAAAGCCAAATTCAAAAATTCGCCTGAAATCAAAGTGATGCCATATAAAAAAAATAAATCGTATAAAAAAAATAAGTGACGTCACGAGCCCAAATAATGAATTTATTTATTTAAAATAAAAAAACTACATTTCTAAAAAATTTTAGTAACATTTTCGTAATCTTGGTAAAAAAATCTATCCACACGATTTTTTCCAAGTCGTTATGAAATCCATGCAAGTGTCCTATTAGAATTTTTTGTGATTAGAATTTCTCTTTATTAAGATTTTTTTCTTTTGTTTTGTGAACTTATAGAGTGTGTTAGGTGACGTATTGACTTACTTTAACCAGAGATTCCTGACATTACTTGAAGTAAAAAATGTAAATGAAATTTTCGGTGACTTTTTTCGATGGTTTATTTTTCTTTAAAAGAAAACAAAAATAATTCAATTTTTAATAAGAAAAACTCTTTTTTATAACTTTTGAAGGTTATTCCCATCAATGTAATATATCATTGAAGAAGAAGATAACAATAATAATCTAAATGAAAATATGAAAGATAATAAGATACAGAAAAACAGAAAAAAGACAATGGTCGCAACTGGGACTCGAATCCAGACCTCTCGTCAATGATATAATATTACATTGAAGGGAATAACCTTCAAAAGTTATATAAGAGAGTTTTTCTTATAAAAAATTGAATATTCATTTAGACTTTTATAAAAAGTCAATTATTCCATATGAATAAATTCGGATACATTTATCCGAGACGCTATCTAGGATAAAACTAATTCTCAGAATGATTGTTTCCAATAAAAAGGGTAGTTGCCCGTAACATGGAAAAACAATTTGTTGAAGATAATATTGTTAATTCTAAAATTTGTAATATGAGATTTGATAATTATGACGGTTTGACAGAAGGTGGCAATAGCAAAATTGGTTATCGCGCACGTCCCGATTAGACGAGAGGTCTGGGTTCGAATCCCAGTTGCGACCATTGTATTTTTTCTGTTTTTGTGTGTCTTGTTCTCTTTCATATTTTCTTTTAGATTATTATTGTTATCTTCTTCTTCAATGATATAATACAAAAATAATTCTTCCACACATCATCAATGGTCACTCAGTCGAGTAACCGCCTAAGCCCTCAACCCGACGGTAATTGTCCAATAAATACAGATTTTTTAATATTCAAGTTTTAAAAAAACACAATGTACAATTCACACAAGATAGAAGCGAAACTTTCAGAAAACTAAAGTAGGCAGGAGTGGGCATGCTGCAAAGCACCGCACAAAGAGGAGACCAATTATACTAACTTATTCGCTCGCAGTTTGTCTTTTTAAGTGTCGTTATTTTTCGTTTCTTCGAGTTTCAAATAACAACGATGCTAAATAAGTTTCACTTCAAAAAGACATCAAAATGTCACCGGAGAACAAAATTTAAATTGCATTATTTACTGCAAATAATGTCAGGAATCACTAGCTAAAGTAAGTCAAGTACATTCCGTAACACCCGGTACTTTCATAATATAATTTTTTTTGGATACGTTTTATTTTTTTTCTTTCTTCCTTTTTTCTATTTGGTACTAGGTCTCATGTATTTGGTAATAGTGCCGTTAATCATTACATAGTATAAAATGAAAACGCTCAAAATGAATGTGCGCATAGATCTTTTTAACTACGCAACGGATTTTCATGCGGTTTTCACCAATAGACTGGTCAATGGTTGAGTGGGCATAGCGCTTGGGTCCCACCCGGGCGCGTATTTACAAAACCTATACCGATTCAGTTGCGGTAGCGACAATTTACATTTTAAATATACCTACCTATATATTGGTTATTTTTTATCACATTGCAAAAACAAAAATTGTTCTAAAATCAAGATAAAATAATCTTTCTGATGTGTGTATTAGATATTAATAATTTTATTTCTAAATATTTAAATTTTGATATTATTCCCGTATTTTGTAAATACACCTCTATATTGATAATTTTTTATCACTTTGCAAAAACAAAAAATGTTCTTAAATCTTGATAAAATAATCTTTCCGATGTGTACACTAGAAATTAATTATTTTATTTCTAAATATTTAAATATTGATATTGAAAATGTAAATTGTCGGAGCGCGACTGAAACGCGGTAGGGATTGTAAATACGCCACCCGGGCGTCGCGTGTTCGATTACTCGGCTGGCTAAGTCCTCCATCTCAACACAAGCAACATTTTCGGCTTTCTGTGGTGGCAGTAGGAGATTTTAAAACAAGATAGAGTGATTCAAGAGGAAGGTTTATATGTATAATACATGCTTACTATAGTAGAGAAAAGCCGATAAATTCAAATATTCAATTCGGGCAGCGGGCAGCGGGCAGCTGGCAAGCGGGTGGTGTGGATTTTATAATATTTATTTTTGTAAGGTTTTATAAAGGTTTGGTAATGGCGTTGTGTTTCGTTAGCCACAGCAACGTGTAGCCGGGTCTGCTAGTTCTAAATAAATGAATAAATAAATAACAAACTTGTGTTAATTAAACTACAACCTCACGAACACGAAGGATAAAATTATTTTCCATTGGGAATAACGGTCTTGTATTGCGGAATGGCGTCAATAGTTGAAATAATAATCTTTGTTTAATAATTAATAAATTCCTCAGAATAATTTCAACAGCGGACATTTTGTGAGAAAAATCTATGCTTTATTCTATTTTTATGCGTAACTAGCTTTTTCACGCGGCTTCGCTCGCATGGTGTAAGGGGGGGTTCCCACTCCGCCTCCTCCACCTCCCCCCCCCTTCTCACCACCCTCCCTCCCCCCTTCCCCCCTGCTTATCCCCTTCCACCCTTCCCCCTCCCCCCATCTCTCCCTCCCTCCCGCTTTCCATTTATTCAATCCCAGTACATTCAGTTTTTAAACAGCCCGGGTGCCACCTTTTACAATTTTTATTCAAATTTCCATTTTTCATGTATATTAAATTTGGTACCTAACACAGGTACCTATTTAAAATATCTTAAATTCTAAATTCGATTCAAACTATTAGGGGAGTACCTACATTAAATAAATTTATCAACTTAAAGATTTAAAAAAATAGAATCCTGATTTAAAATGTCATTCTCAAACACGCAAACTGTCAAAAGTGCGATAGTCGTTAGGTTTTCTGAAATTATCCAATTTTCTGCGCAATTTTCTTATTTTTTCTCTCCGTAAGAAACATCCTCGTACTTCAAGTAATGTTCTAAAAAAAGAATTAGCGAAATTGCTTCAGCTGCTCTCGAGATTTTCGCTTAGCAACACATTTAAGAAGAAATAATTCCGTTTTACCTCATGTAATGAAACTGGGCGACGTTACTGCTGTGAATCCTTTTGCAATATGCAACCTGTTCTCACAGCACTTCGTCTCCACCTTTAATTATAACACTACCTCCGATGTACACTCTACCAACCATCGGGAGGAATGCAGATCCCGCCAATGTGGGGGATTTTAATAAAAATGCACTTTCTAGATGAGAAAAGTGTGGAAAAGTTGAATAAAAAAGAAATTAAGGTGCGCTTGGCAAAATTGAGGGAGATACAGCCGTTTAAAGAATGAATAAAATGACACTTCGTGAACTTATACTACGCCATTTTGTTACTATTATGTTGGTATCTCAGACTTGCTATTAAAAGGTTGATACGATTGTAGCCGACTTCATGTGATAGATGAGACGCGTAATTATGAAATTTTTCTAGCGGACTTTTTTTCAACGATTTTTTAAACTGTTTACATACCTTCCAAATTAAAGTAACCTAACCTAAGACTACGCTAAACATGGTTTGTGTAACATGGTTTGTGCCCTTTTATAACGCCTACTCGCGTCAACGCAAGAAAAACATCCCAGTTTTCAAATAGTTTAGCGGCTACGCTAGGTTTGTGTAACATAGTTTATGTAACATGGTTTGTGCCCCTTTATAACGCCTACTCGCGTCAACGCAAGAAAAACATCCCAGTTTTCAAGTAGTTTAGCGGCTACGCCAGGTTTGTGTAACATGGTTTGTGACCATTATTAATTCTGTTTTTCATAATTACGCGCCTTATTATATATCACACGAAGTTGGCTACAATCGTATCAACCTTCGTTAATAGCAAGTCTGAGATACCAACATAATAGTAACAAAATGGCGTAGTATAAGTTCACGAAGTGTCATTTTATTCATTCTTTAAACGGCTGTATCTCCCTCAATTTTGCCAAGCGCACCTTAATTTCTTTTTCATTCAACTTTTCCACACTTTTCTCATCTAGAAAGTGCATTTTTATTAAAATCCCACACATTGGCGGGATCTGCATTTCACTGCAACCATCATATAAACAACCAAGTTAACATCTCTTCGGTATCAGTTTCAAAAGAAAAAATAGAAAAAAATAATTGATACTATTTCTAACTCATTGGGTGCGGGTAGTGATAAAATTCCAGCATTCTTTATCAAAATGCATAGCAAGGTAATTTAGAAGCCCTTATTATTGCTCTTTCAATCCTCATTGAAAGAAGGTATCTTTCCGGATCGTTGGAAGTGTGCTCTTATCACACCAGTATTTAAGTCTGGGGCTAAACATGATGTCCAGAACTATCGTCCTATATCTGAGTTACCAATTTTCAGTAAAATTTTTGAAAAAATTGTTCACGAAGAACTTTATAACTGCGTCCAGTGTGTAATACTCGTAAACCAACATGGCTTTATGAAAAAAAGATCGGTTGTCTCTAATCTTGCCATATTCATTGAAAATATTACGAAATCAATGGATGATCAAATCCAAGTTGACGTAATCTGTACAGACTTCTCGAAAGCGTTTGATAAAATTGATCACAATCTTCTTTTATCCAAATTACTAGCTTTGGGAATTCACGGGGATTTGTATCGATGGTTAGTCTCTTATCTTAATGGGCGCACTTAAGGAGTAACAATTAATGGTTTCATCTCTGAGTTAGTAAATATACCTTCCAGTGTACCCCAAGGATCCCACCTGGGACCGTTACTATTTACAATATTCATCAACGACATTATAAAATGCTTTAATTATGCAAATGTTCTACTCTTCGCTGATGATATGAAAATATATCTTCCGATTAACTCTATCATCGACTGCATTAAATTACAGAAAGATCTTTATAGACTTAATGACTACTGTATAATTAATCATCTCAACATGAACACTTCTAAATGTTATGTGATTACCTTCACTAGAAATAAATTTAAATTTGACCATAACTACCTTATAGCCAGCCAAATACTAAATATTAATTATGCAAATGTTCTACTCTTCGCTGATGATATGAAAATATATCTTCCGATTAACTCTATCATCGACTGCATTAAATTACAGAAAGATCTTTATAGACTTAATGACTACTGTATAATTAATCATCTCAACATGAACACTTCTAAATGTTATGTGATTCTTCACTAGAAATAAATTTAAATTTGACCATAACTACCTTATAGCCAGCCAAATACTCAAAAGGGTTACTCAAATTCGTGATCTAGGTGTTCTACTTGATAGTAAACTTACATTCGAGGCACATATTAACATGATTGTGAAGAAAGCCCTTAGAATGTTAGGATTCTTATTCCGCATTGGAAAGGAATTCAAGAACATTCAAACACTTAAAATATTGTTTTTCTCATATGTTCGCAGTCATCTGGAATTTGTTTCTCAGATATGGAATCCTTATTATAAAATTTATATTATATTATATTTTACTATATTTCCAAGTACCCAAATTATAAAATAGACTTTAAAAAACATATAAAATATAAAAATAGTATTAAAAGTTAGTATTACATAGGTAGAATAAGTGAAAAAGGTTTTTTTAAGCTATTATAAAAATATGGAGAAAAATATACTGATTTTTAAATTTTTTTTTTAGTTGTTATAAAAAAATAAACAGAAAACATATTGTACTACAGTTTAGAAAGTTACAGCAAGTGAGTTGTAGAAGGATGGATAAATTTATAGAAAAAGCATTTCAATATCTACATTATTCAACCATAATTTTACCTCTTTTACATATTTTATCATTTTATTTATCATTTGAGTTTGTAGTGGTAGAAGGTTAAATGTACAAGGACCAATGAAACTGCTATGTGTCTGCAACAATTTAGTATTGGTTTGTGGGGTGTAAAATATATTATTTATTCTTTTGCTCGTTCTGTTTTCATTTATTTCGAAATTATTTTTGTTTTTAAATACATATTTCAAAGTGTGTAATATAAATAATTTACGTATATTAAATATTTTAGTTTCTTTGTGTAGTAAGTTGGTCGAGAATGCAATGAAGCCATCCAAAGAAAATTTGTCCATCATTTAAATTTCAAGTTTAATATTGGTTATCGTGACAAAAAACAGCTCGCTGGACTTTTATGGACTTAAAACATTAAAAATTAGAAGAGACTCTGATATAATATATATATAATCTCTCTAATATATCTTCATAAAATTATCAATGATTATTGATTGTTCGCCCCTTTGGGCTGAGATTAATTTTAGAGTCCCAGGTGTTAGAACCAGAGAAAAATCACCTTTTCATCTTCAAAAATGTTCCAGTGATCTCAGGCAAAATGCTTTTATATTCAGAGCGTGCAATGTATTTGATAAGAATTTTAATAATATAGACATATTCTCATGTAATTCAAGTACCTTTAAAAAGTATATCATAGCTAACATTAAATAATTAGTTGACCGTGTTGCAAGTTATTATGTTATTGCTGTGAATCCTTTCCATTTATATGCTTGTCATTTGACTTCCTATTGTGTTCACTGTGGGTTGTAGGTATGTACATAATATTATTATTATTATTGCTGTTGTGGAGAATAGATTTCTTACTCTGAATACTTTATGTTTTGTAATTTAGTAAGCAGATTATTAGTTTATATTATAGTTTATATTGTGTTTTTATATCTTTTTTTTTACAATTTTCAAGGATATAATTTTGTTAACTTCTTACGGGTACAAGACCCTTACTGTTTTTACTTTTTAATTATAATTTTAATTACTTATGTGAAAATCTGTTATTGGATATTATGTGAGTTGTTAATGTTATTATTATAAGTGTAAAACATCTGTTGATTTTCCCCAATAAATAAAAAAAAAAAAATTTGCCATTGGTTTTTATATATAAGAAGACTAGCTTTTTCCTGCGGCTTCGCTCGCATGGTGTAAGGAGGGTTCCCACTCCGCCTCCCCACCTCCCCCTCACTCACTCCCACCAGGCGTAGGTGCATACTCAGGCAACACACAATAGGTGATGCTCTTCAAGCTAGCTTTTAACGTAAGTGGCGCCATCTTTTGGCATTGCTTTATTTCGATTCTATTACAAAAGTAGATTTGTATACAAACTTCACGTATGAAAACGGATTTGCGTAAGGCGTGACCTCAGAGTTGTTTTCTTATTTGGATTCTTATATTTCAACCGTACAGTCGCCAGGCTATTAATACTGTTTGATCATGTTTTTCAGTCGCAGTGATTGGGATTACTCTTGTTTATTTACGTTATCGTGTGGTTTACAGTTGATAACTGGACTAAAAGTCCATTCTAATGGATGCTCTGTGTAATCCTGAAGTAAGGGAACTAGGCACTGAAGGTGTCCAGTTGTCCAGCTGTCGATCGGATATCATCGGTTATTTTCGTAACTGTTCGGGTATAATATACCAGCGGCGATAGTTGATACTCTCCTATATAACTACTTTATTCATTCCTGCCTTTATAGACACCCCAAAACTACACATAACTAACTGTAAATAATAACGACATCTGTTGAAGGACATTGAAACTTTAGAAATAATATATAACTACATGCGTCATATTTGCGACAGTTCCGTATTGGGCATGCTCATAAACTCTCACATATTATGTGATACAGCCGCTTTTATGAGGGATCCCGAATTTAAAAAAAATCGGAGTAGGTATGTTTAATTCACACGCCGTAGAAGTGAAACCAGAAAGTCGCTAGATATCGTTATCTTTTCTTTTGCATGTTTCTTCTAAAGTGGTTTGAAGATTGGATAATGATTTCACAAAAATAAAAATGTTTTTTGTTTATATTTCATAAGATTCGAACCTCCATTCCTTGATGTCTTTCTCTCTGGCCGCTGAGACTTGTCAGGCGTCTTGCCAACTGCGCTATGGGAGGCACGCGCCGAGGCGCGAATTTACTGCATTATATTAGAATCGAGTATTTGTGTAGAACTGAGTTTCCGTTTCATCCGAATTTCAAATCACTAACGGCGCTAAATAAGTTTCACTTCTAAAAAGTTATCTCAGAAATATCACTGCTTACGGCCAGCAGGACTCGAGTTGTGAGGCAAAAAATAATGTTAATCAAAGTGGGAAAACTGCGCAATACACTGCGTAGGGTTAGAGCAAACATGTCAAAACCCGAAGACTAAGTTAAATTAAGTCGCGAAACTTTTGATTTAATATTCCGTCGTTGGGACAACCAACGCCGGACTCTTCCGATAGGAAATTGATCCGCCCACGGCTGATGTTCTATTTGGTGTGGAAACTTTTATACGCGAACTTCAGAATTCTATCATGGAGGTTGCAAGAGTTCACAGAACAACATTTCAACTAAATCCTGGAGCCAACACGATCAATATCCCATCGAATTCGAGTAATTTGCCACAGAAATAATAATTGGTTAATTAATAATTGATATATTTAATTATTCATCCGGTATGTATTAAATTAATATCTGGAACTCACAAGAGTGTATTTTTGCTTTAGGCAGGCTCGGCCTAAAAAGAAAATGACAATACCTATGTTTGGTGAAGAGTAAGTTTAGTGTAAAGGTTGGTCAAGTAGTTTCAACATCCTCCGATAGATGTCATTAGTTACGCGAAGTCTTGCGATGTCTCAACAGAGGTCAATTAAGTATTGTATTAGAACAGTATCATCGATTGTTATTCGTGCTTGTTGAACGAATGATCCGATGATAGCCGAAGGCATCGGATAGTCAAGCTGACACCATCAGATTGGCGACTCGAAACTTAGAAATACTTAGTAAGGTCGATAACTTCGATAAATCAACTATTTGTCACAACCTCACGTCTATTTGGAACTTACTCAACAGAATTAACAGACACAACAGTTAGTGCTTGGTATGGGTTAATATAAAGAATATTGTAGTGGGGGAAGTTGCCGTCACATATCCGTTACACGTGTAATAAAAGTACAAGGGCCACATGTTTATTTGTAATTGATTCATTTGTTCAACGCCCGTAGGGATTTTACGTAGATAATGCAAGTAGAAATTTAATATAATACCAATATGTATTATGTATCAATTTTTATAATATACTAACTGGTACCCGGCATGCGTTGCTATGCCATTTAATAAATAAATTGTGTCTCCCTGCGCGTCCTTTCCCATTCGTCCCGTTCACCTTCCTCCTCTCCTTCTTCCACTGCGTCCCCTTCCCCCCTCGCGTTCCCACTCCTCCTCCACTTTCCCTCTTCTCTCTCTACTTTCCCCCTGATCCCCCTCCCGAGTTCCCCTCCCCCCTCCCGAGTTCCCCGCCCTCCCGGGTTCCTCTCCCCCCTCCGGCATTCCATACATTCATTCCCGATACATTCAGTTTTCAAACAGCTCGCGTGCCACCCATTGCAATTTTTTTGTACAAATTTCATGATGCCAGAACTTGTATATGTTATTCTGATGTATGAGCTATGTTATTGTAAAGTTTCATTAAAATCCATTCAGTAGTTTTTGCGTGAAAGAGTAACAAACACACATAGATCCGTGTTTCGTTTAATATTATGGCTCTCCGATGACATACGATCTAATACCATTTTGAACATTTTTACTAAATCATTGTTCTGATGAAGAAACGTTTGCAGTTCTTGGACAGTGGTTCGTTTCACTGTTGTATTATGAGCACAACGCCTTTCAACTTCCGCATCTTGATTGCCCATAAAACGCTAGCTTTTTCCCGCGCATGGTATTAGGGTGATTCCCACTCCGCCTTCACCACCTTCACTCCACCTTCCCTCTTCTCACTCCACTCCCCCCATCCCCCCCTCCTCCATCCCCCTCCCCCCTCTACCTTCCCCCCACCCTCCTACACCCCTCCGCCCCTTCCTTCCATCCCCCCTCCCCACTCCCTCCCCCCTCCCCCTCCCACTCCAACCTCTCGCATTCCACACATTCATTACCGGTACATTCAGTTTTCAAACTGTTCGCATGCCACCTTTTACAATTTTTATATACAAATTTAATAATGCCAGAGCTCAACAGTAGTTTGTGCACATACATACATTTCGGCGATTCATTTTTAGAGATATATATTAACTACAGCGCCAACAAAGCACCCTTTTTAGGGTTAATTGCCTACTTCAAAAAAAAAAAAAACATCGTTTCCAAGGCAACAATTTGTTTGCTTTTCTTCTGACGTTTGCAATTTTGTTATTCTGTACGAACCAACAATGACAACCAATAAAATATTAAAATTTAAATACGTGATGTAGATACCCTTAATTTAATACGTGGTTCAATTCGAGTGGACCCGAGTCTACCGTACCGAAGGAACGAACGTCAAATGATTGACAGGAAAGTAGGTAGAACAGTTTATATGGGAAAATGAAATTGTTGTTTTTACTATCTTCCTCTCAATTTTTACATATTTTCTCACCGTTTAAACCTTCCCTGGACTACGACAAACATTTCAAAACCAAAATCAGCTAAATCTCGAATTTTAGTGAGACAAACGAACAGCAATAGATTTATATATATAGATATCAGTAAGTACAATAATCACTTTTATGTTACATTGTACTTCACGGGGGTCAGGTTTGTCCGGATCTTGGCGGCGAATGCGTCCGCTCACCAACTGCGTGTCAAGCCGGATCGAGAGAGACCGGTTGAGGGAGACCTTTTGACCTCTTCAGCAGAACTCTCAGCAGGATTTGGACCGCAGTGGAAGGGATGAATTCATTCGTCCATCACTTCTGGACACACTGACCCCCAGATTTCTACCCGCCCCTCATACCTTTTTTCCTTCCCAGAACTTCCTCTTCCCAAAAAGACCCTCCACACAGCACATCCAAAGATGACAAAGGCCCCGAGGGGAATTGTTTTTCCCAGAGCCTCCCGTGTGGAGCTAATGTAAAAAAACTTATATAATTGTAGAAATTTGCACAAAGAAGTTCAACAAGTGTACAATTTTATTAATTGACTATCTTTTCACTCCAGTTAAATGAACTTTTAAATAGAAATTTGTAGCTAATTAACTAATCATCATGCCGTTTTCCCGCAGGGATAAGCAGAAAGGACGGACCACCAAACAACATGGTCTTGGCACACACTCTTTGCCTCATTCATATTCATACATAGCTTCTATTATTCTGACTCTTGACATGGCCCGACTCAAATATCTGGATCTGATACACTTGATCATGCCATGTCTTCCTCGGGCATCCCCGAAGTCTTCTACCATTCACATGCGCGACATTTGAATGTTTTATAAAATATATATAGAATTGAATTATTGAATGAATATTGAAAATCTAGTCTCCTTCAACGGAAGCAATCTTCCGAACAGGCCCTCCATTGATATGCTTGGTGTAACTCTAAGTGACCAGCTCAGGTATGGGGGCTCCATCGAAGTCAGAGTTAAGTTAAAAATTTAATAGTACACAATTGCTAACCCTGTACAAATCACAAATGCGCCCCACGGTTGAATTTGGCAGCCAGCAGGTCTGGAGCCCCAAAATATCTGAAAAAACCTCGACTGTATGCAGAAACGGGGCGGTCCGTTTGATATATTCTCTAATTTAATGCTATCCTCGTTCTACCTGTATTTCAATGGAAGATGCTCCGAGGAACTAGCGTCATTGATCCCTTCGGCAACGGTGCATAGTCGGGAAACACGCCAAATGCGTGGCCAACACACGTACACGGTTGACATTTGTCACTTTCTTCGACTCGTTCTTGTGTTCAACAGCTCGGCTGTGGAATGATTTGCCGGCCTCTGTGTTTCCTCCTTCCTACAACATGGGTCTCTTCAAGACCAATGTTCATTCCTTCCTCTCCTCAAAAAGACCCTCCACACAGCGTCCCAGATGACATAGGCCCTGAGGGAAATTATTTTCCTCAGGGCCTCCTGTGTAGAGTTAATGTAAAAAAAACTTTCTCGATTGCGTGCGGATTTTAATAAGCAGAAGAGATTCAGCTTCATGTATAAAACTCTCGTCTAAAAAGTTGACACACGTTATGCAAAGAAAGAGATAAAGATAAAGTAAAGATTAATACGATAAAGTATTTGAGAATAATTCGGGATACACGATACAGGTTTGTTGTTAAAAAATTGCTAAGAAGGTATTTTTCCTTGGACGAATGAGGATTTTTTTTCTGAAAACTTACTAAATTTAAAAATAATTGTTGAATCATACGTGGATTAGTTTTCTTTGTAATAGTAATACAGGTATCTTAAAAACTAAAAATAAAGCTGAGTACGGCTAATGCGACATATTTTAAAGTGTGCACAAATTAAGCGAATTCAAAGAAAAATGTAAAAAATTTATAAAATGTATAATTTAAAATGTAAAAATGCACCAATGTTAAATTAGAGTTGATCTACTTTAAGTGCATTAAATAAAAATAAATAAAGATATTGCAGATTGAAGATGGAGATACACGAGCTATACTGAGAGTCATTATTTGGTTCATTTACCCTTCATACCAGATGCAGTACAGCCGGTCGACTAGCGCGCGGGGGATGACAGTGCTATTGAACGTTGTAAGAAGCCAGGCCATCTTGTTCCAGTTAAGATTATCGGCACCGATCTGGAGAGGCTGGGAGAAAAGGAATATTTGTAGCAAATTGTAATGAGCCATTGAAAGTGCTTGCGAATCTTACACAATGTACAGTGTTGGAGAATTTAAATTGAATAGGATTGAACTGCATGGCTGCATCGAATCATCACACTCTGATTAAAAAAAATAATTAATTATTATTTTAGTTTATTATTTATTTATCTTTATTAATTCCGTTATAATTAGTTATAGTTAGACTGTGCCTGTCCCAAATTATTAGGTGGTGCGAAATCTCTTGGTGGCGCCCCTCCCCTCGTTACAAAAAATAGAGCTCTTTCTATGCAGTTATGCAACTTTAATTGAAGTACCTAGTAGGACGTATGAGAAATAATAACGGAAAAAATATAAATATATGTTTGATAACATTTATCTAATTAAATCTGCGAAATCAATAAAAACACTAGAACACAACGTTTTTTACTTTTGCGCTTGCGAATTTTTTTGTTATATCAGAATAATTTGACCCTTGGGCAATATCATTCTCAATTGATAAAATTGCAAGATCTGATAGTCTTTTTTGACACATAGCCGAACGTAAGTACGTTTTAATTAGTTTTAATTTACTAAAGCTTCATTCTCCTTTGGCGACAGTTACAGGAATGGTCAGCAAAATCCGAAGCGCTGTCCACACATTCGGGAATATATCCTGCCAATCATTTTTTTTTAATAAGTTGAAGAACTTGTAGTGGCTCTGCTGAGTCAAGATTTTTTAGTAATGGGTTTAGGTTCAAAAGTTCTTCAACCAATTCGCAACTAGAGACATCACATTTTTCCCCATCGGTTAAAATGATTTGCAAATCTGCACAGGCTTTTTCTAATGAAGACTTATCAGGAATTATTTTGATGTTATACAAAAAAGACTACGTATTATTGAATTTAGATAATTGTCCAAACCGAGTGACCAATGCATTTTCGATTGTATCTCTCATAGGGTAAAAGAAGTTAATTTTAAACAGTTCTTTGGGATTTGTTGGTGTCTCATCTGCAGCTTCATATTCAAATAATCGCTTCTTTCTTCGGGATCGGACAGGATTAAACGTAGAATCTATCCCAGCCTGGGAAGCTATTTCCTTAACTGTTAGTTGAGCAGACGAATAAGTCCGGTACTGCTTTATAAATTTCGAGCAGTTTTTCAGCAATTGCGATGCGTTTGCTAAATCCATATTTTCAGACTGCATAGCTTTATTTACAATGTTTACTTGAAAAAGTATATCATACCAAGCTAATATTGTAACTATGAATTCAAATTGCTTAAATTGAATTGAATCAGTGACGAAGCCTCTGATGCAGCAATTGAGTCATTCATTTCTTCGTGAAGATTCAAAAAGGCATTATGAACTGAATAGTTGTTATAGCGAACAGAAGCAAGGCTAGAAACTCTACTCTCCCAGCGAGTTCCGCAAACATTTTTCAGTGATAATCCTTCTATGTGTTTAGATATGATTTTCCACCTCTTTGTTGATCCAGAGAATAAAACAAATAGTCTTTGGAGAAATCCAAATAAAGAAACCAATTTAACGGATGATTAAGCTGATTAAGATTATTTTTGACCGGTCAGTGGTTGAGTGGGCATAGCGCTTGGGTCCCACCTGGGCGTCGCGTGTTCGATTCATCGGCTGGCTAAGTCCTCCATCACAACACAAGCAACATTTTCGGCTTTCGGTGGTGGTAGTAAGAGATTTTAGGAGAAACATTATTGGGTTATTCGTAACCCGGGAATGTTAGTCTTTCTTTAAAAAAAAAAAAATCTGCTACCAACAAATTCAAGCTGTGACAGCCACATGGGTTATAGAATGCTCGAGGATATTGGTTTAGAATTCTGGTTTGGACACCTTTGTTTACTCCTACCATGTTGGCACCATTATCGTACCCTTGACCTCGACAATCGTTCATATCCAAGTCAACTTCATGCACAATTTCATCAAGAAAAAGGCCAGTGAGTCCTTCTCCTGACATGTCACTTACCGGCTTGTAAGCAACGAAACACTCTCGTACTTTGACTTCTTCTGCATTAGTGTCAACAAAACGGAAAGTTATTGATAATTATTCGACGTGGCTTACATCAGGAGTGCAGTCCAGTATAATGAGAAGTATTCTTCTTCTTTGCGTGCCGTATCAGGTCCCTCCGACGTTGGCGATCACTCTTGAGAATGTCTCTCTGTCTTGCGCTGCCCGGAATAGCTCCTCCACACTTCTAATGCCGGTCCACTCTCGTATGTTACGCAGCCAAGACATTTGTCTCCTACCAGGCCCTCGGCGACCCTCTATCTTGCCTTTCAATATCAAATGGAGCAAGTGATACTTCTCCCCTCGAAGTATATGACCCAGATATGAAATTTTCCTGATTTTTATTAATGTAAGCAGTTCTCTATCTGCTCTAGCCCGCCTGAGAATTTCTGTGTTGGTGATCATGTCGGTCCATGGGACCTTGAGCATTCTCCGGTGAAGCCACATTTCAAAAGCCTCTAACCTGTTCATGGTATTTACTTTCAAGGTCCATGTTTCACATCCATAGAGCAAGACCGACCACACATAACATTTTAGCATTCTCTGCCTTAGTTTTAAGCTGATATTGTCATTGCAGAAGAGGGATTTCATTTTAATGAACGCAGTTCATTAAACCAATAACTAGCATTTTACCAGAAGAAAAGGAAAATATGAACCAGATAGATAAATTAAAGTTAACTGATGTAACCAATACTGAAATCAGAAATGCAATTATATCCCTTAATATTAATAAATCATCGGGAAATGACATAATCTCAAATAAAACAATAAAACAACTACAAAATGAACTGACCTTCCCATTGACATACTTGGTCAATCTGTCTATATCTACAAATGTATTCCCTTCATGCCTTAAAAAAGCTACAGTTATACCCATACATAAAAGTGGTAACAAAAAGGATATATATATAACTACCGACCCATAAGTCTCTTAAGCTCTTTTTCAAAAATCTTGGAAACTGTAATGAAGAAGCAGATTGTTCAATTTCTTGAACAAAACAAATTACTATCACCATCCCAATATGGTTTTAGAGAAAATCTGAGCACCAATGATGCCATAGAAAATCTAACAAGCATGGCCATAAAAAACATAGATGATGGGAAAAAATGTTTAGCTTTATTCATAGATCTTCAAAAAGCTTTTGACACAATAGACCATAAAATATTACTAACTAAACTTAAAAAAATAGGAATGGCCGAATCAACAATTAACTTATTGGAGTCATATATAACAGGGCGAGAACAACAAGTACAAATTGGCAAACAAAAGAGCAAACTTCTATCTTTAAACTATGGCGTTCCTCAAGGAAGTGTACTGGGACCGATTCTGTTCATTATCTACATCAACGATTTAACTAACCTTACCATTAAAGGAAACGTAATCAGTTTTGCTGATGATACTGTTTTATTATTTCAAGAAGAAAATTGGACTGATACATTTAATGAGGCTGAAAAAGGGCTTAGTGCACTTCAAAATTGGCTTAAAATCAACTCGCTTACCCTTAATATAAGCAAAACAAAATATATAACATTTTCAATGAACTCAAGGGGCCAACCAATAAAATCACTAGAACTAAAATTACATGAATGCCATGGAAATAATATACAATGTTACTGCCCCGTCATCGAAAAAACACAAAACATAAAATATCTCGGAGTAATAATTGACGAAAATCTTAGATGGGACCTACACATCAAAGGTATTACGGAAAAACTCACAAGCCTTATATATTTCTTCAAAAATCTAAGAAACGTGCTAAATTAAAAGGATATGAAAAAGGTCTACTATGCGTTATGTCATTCTCGAATTGAATATGGAATCATAGGATGGGGATCTGCTGCAAATACGTACCTACACAGCCTGAATACGATTCAAAAAGGAATCATAAAGACCATATTGAAAGTACCAATTAGAACGCCTTCAACTGAAATTTTCAATAACTTTGACGTACCAAATGTACAACAAATATATTCCAAAAATATATTAGTGAAGCTCTTCAAAAATAATGAATCCTCTACTAGACCGTGTATGCATAACACTAGATCGAATAAAAATGATATAAAAAATATTCCAAGTTATAAAACCACATTTGGACAAAGAAACTATACATACTTTGCAACAAAACTCCATAACATCCTCCCCCAAGACATAAAACTAATAAAAAATCCAATTGAATACAAATCAAGAATAAAAATATGGCTTAAAGAGGTCAATGAGAAAACCCTAGCGAAGACGCTAAAAACGACATAGAAGACAAATGAACAATATTTAAATAACTTTAGTCCTCCTCGGCACAGGACCCCCCAGTGAGGAGGACTAAGAAATACAATATTTTGTACTTAATTTCACATTTCATTTTGTATGTAAAATTTTTGTATATAGTCGCTATAATAAAAAAAAAATAAAAAATAAAAAAAAAAAGTTCTTGCTGCTTCAATTCTGCATCTAACCTCCACATCTGGGTCAAGAGTCTCCGTAAGAATACTGCGGAGGTATCTAAATCTTTCCACCTTTTCGACATTGCAACCATTTAACAGTAGAAAAATAAGGAGAAGTATTAACTACTTATTACTTTATCGTAGTCAAAATTTTATTTCGAACTTCACTTCCAAGTAAGTCAATTAACTCGTTTTGAATTCGTTTGCCAAAATTGTGAACATTAGTCTCCTTATTAACAATACGGCGAAGGTGTTCCATCATCACAGGATTAATTTTTATCAATTTGTTTATAACATATTTATAATGTTTTGATAAATAAGCCTAAGCCTAATTGTAAAACACTGTAATGCATCTTAAAAGAAAGTAAAGTAATAGCATTTTAAAAACAAAATTAAAAGATAAATAAACAAAGATTAAGATGATTCCGATTCGTCTTCTACTAGCAATAATAAGACATCAACAAGACTTTCGCCTAGCACAGTATTAGTATTAGATTTAGTTTCTGTGCTAGTACTGGCGCAAGATCCACCGAAGATGTACATTTTTCTACCAGCTTGTAAACTAACCGTTCTGAGTAGCCTAAATAGCGAAAAATCGCCTACGTTGGCAACACTGCTTGCTCCCCTCACCGACCACATGATGTAAGCGCACGATCGATAGATAGTCGATTCAGTGGTCGGGTGTTTTCGGCGCCCCCCTTATGACGGCGCCCTGTGCAGTCGCACCGCTCGCACCGCCCTAGGGCCGCGTGTGTCCCACTTGCAACTCCTGAGTTGAGAGCAGGCGCAGTTTATAACATAAGCAGTTTATAACAAAAATAAAAAATAACAAAAAATAATATTCATGATGAAAGGCAATCACCATCGTACCATTGGAAATGCTTTCTTGTAAGTTTGGCTCGGTTTATAACAAATTCAGTTTATAACAAAAAAAAACAAATTACAGCACAATTGGCTTGATTCAAATTCACTAACACTAAATGATTAAAAAACTAATTACATTAAATTCAAAATCCACAACAAACAGACGGATAGCCTCAATACAAACCTAAACATAAAAATTCATAAAGACTGTATAGACGTGAACCGAGAAACTCCTTGCAACTGTCCAAAATTGAATGAAATACAAACAATAAAATATCTTGGAATAATAATTGATCAAAACTTAAATTGGAACTCCCAAGTGGAAAATGTGAGCAACATATTAAAAAAACTAACCTATTTTTTCAAAACAATAAGAAACATTTTAGATAAAGAACAGCTAATTAAAATCTATTATGCGTTAGCCCAATCTCAACAACAATATGGTCTTATCGGATGGGGAAGCTCATGCGATTCCACTATAAAACCAGTCCTCATAGCACAAATGGAAATTCAGAAAATTATACTTAGAGTACCCATCAGAACCCCTACAGACTATGTTTTTAAAGCGCTGAATTTAATGTCACTGAAACAATTATATACAAAAGATATTCTAATGTACGCATTAAAAAATCAGGATAACTTTACACAGACAAACTCGGGCCGATTCACAAGATCTACATTACAACATACATTCTACCAACCTACAACTAAAACGACTTTTGGATAAAGAAATATGGAATACTTCTCTGTAAAATTATTTAATTTACTCCCTCTTGCAATGAAAACCACAAAAAATAACCGCCTTCAAAAGAAGCATAAAAATATGGATTATGGACATGGGAAGGAAGAACATAGATTCAATTTTGCAACCCAATAAAGAATAATGCTTGTTTTGTACTTTCTTTTAGATCTAATTTAATAATATTCCTTGGCAATATTCTAACATAGATTAGGTATTTACTTATAATTCAATTAATAAAACTTGTACAATGTGTCCTTAGAACGGGGTACCCCAGTAAGGACACATTTTATCTAAAAAACTGTAAAAAAAAAAATTAAGTTTTAAAATAAAATATAATCAGAATCGTAACATTGGAAATTCACACATGTAAGTGTTGGCACAGTTTATAACAAAGATACAAATAACAACACAATGTTACATTTAAAATGAAAGAATCAGCATCGTACCATTGAAAATGCATAGGTACCAACAAAAACAGTTTATAACAAAAATACAAATAACAGCACAATGTTACGTTTAAAATAAAATACAGACGGCGTCGTACCATTTGAAATGGATACTTTTACGTGTTAGTTTAAAAAAATCGGTTTAAAACAAAGAACCAAATAACTGCACAATATTACATTTAAAATAAAATACAGTTATCATCGTACCATTAAAAATGCTAACTTATAAATAGGCTTTGATAAAATATTTGATGTTAGATCTGTCTTTGCTGATGATCCAAGACTTGGTGTCTTTTTTTCTGTAGCACAACATCGGAGGCCATTCCTCCCACTGCGGTGCAAGGCGATGGATCGAGAGAGTTTGGCTGGAAAAATCAAAAGGTCTCCCTCAATCAGTCTCACCCGATCGTCTAAGAGACCAAACGTAGCGAACCACTAGGGATGACCTATGATATGGGTGTTGGTTATCCAACAAATGGTACCCATACCCAGTGGCACCCGGAGCGGATAACGTAGTGTCACCCCCTCCCCTAACTTCGACTTCATAAAAAATAAAAATATTACAACCTAGTCAAACGTGTAAAAAATTGGACCGTCGCACAGTGATTCGTTTCATACAAGGTAGACGCTAATAAGTCACTTTTGAATTCCCAAACAATGACGTCATGGCGACATTACCAGATAGACAGGATAATAAATGCATGCTTAATTGGGGTGATTAGTGCACGCATTTACTCGCACCAGAGGCCTAAAGTCGGATAATGTGTTTTGAAATTATCATTTGCATTTATTCGCTCGTTGCAGCTCGACGTTTAAAATTGTGTACTTCGTTTGAAAAGGGTTTTTTTTTTCAGTTCTGTAAAATAGAGGCTACTTTGGAAGGTATGTTTTAAAGTTTTTTTTAAATATTTTTGTGTAAATAATTTTAGTTGTTTTTTAAATAATAAATAAGTTTTGTGTTTTTTTTTGGCCTAAAAAATGTTAAATTTCTATCTTCTCGAGAGTTTATCTCAGAGAGCATACAAAATCGCAAACATTTTTCCTTTTTTTTAAATAGTGTAACTAATATTCTATTCATATGAGTTTCGATATTAACCTACACCAATCCACATTATTACTATTTTTTCATTTTACAGGAACCACATACGAGATTTCCAGGCTGGAATTGTTCGTGACATGGAAGAGTTTGCCGAATAAAAAAAAGGCTTGTAGGAATGTTTAATAAAATTTTAAGTAGGATTTGAACTTGATAAGCTCAGTGCAACTGGCGAAAAAAAGTAAAAAAACCAAATAAGGCTTATATCTTTGAAAATAAGCCTTAATTTGAGCGTAATTTTAGCAATTTATTACACTCAAAATACACTTATTTTACTTTTTACATATAATTGTTTTATTATAAACCTCAAATACTCTATTAACACATTATTTAAAAAAAAAAAATAATAATAAAAAAAAAAAAACGAAAAAAAATAAAAATAAAAGTAATTTTTAACACTAATTTTCATAAAATTAGTGTTGACTACACCTCAATAGAGGGTTAAAAATAATTTAATCATGTGTAAGAGTTTTTAGCGTCTAGCATGTATGAAACGAATCGAATAAGTAGTGTATTGTCTTAATGGCAAGTGGAAGTGCATTTTCTAACTTTGTTTCATAACATATAATATTTATTTGGTAAAAAATTGTTTTAGCAAAAGGGATAAGTAAGAGACTATGCCCTCCGGTTTTAAATAGTATCTCGAGCAGTTTGGATATTTTCAAAAACAGTTCTCTGTTGTAGAGGTATGCTAGTATGCTTTTGGTATTCATTCAAATTTATGATTTTTTTTATTTCCAAAAACATCATTTCTTTCCCCGAGCAAGGTCGGGAGTGGTACATGTATTAATGCGAGGATCCCGTTCCCCCTTTTCAAGTTAATCTTCTTGTACATTCTTCGGCAACGTTTGACATTTGCCTCAAATCTCTCGCATGTAATCAGGTTTTAAAGGGCTCTGAAGTTGGAACATAATATTTTATTCCCGTGGAGTAAATTCGTCGATGAAAATCTTGCGACAAAATGGATCGCTAAATAAGGATTTTAGAGGGGCTTATCTTTTTATTTGCAATTGTTTTTTATTATGAAATGTGACGTTGTTACTTTTGGTTGATCAGTTGTCTATAAATTTGATTTTTACTTGGTTTTTTATTTCCATTTCCCTACCCGTAACCCATAACTATGAATTATTTTGACTCAAAAGCACAATTTTTTAACGTGCTAATAAAAGTTTCTTATTTTTAGCTGGAATAGAAACGAAAAAATATCCCTTTGCCTGGTAGAAAGGGCTTTAAGTTTTTTATTTTTATAATATTAAGTATTTCATGTTTGAAAGAGAGAGTACGAAAACAGTGTGCGATATAGTTGTGAATGATGAATACTTGGAGCAGGTGGATGAGTTTGTGTATCTGGGTAATATGTTTACAAGATATGGGAAGGCTGATAGAGATATTGAACGACGGTTAATTGCCGGTAACTCCATTAATGGAGGATTGAATGCCGTTGGTGCTAATAAAAAACAGTCAAAAGAAGCGAAGCTAGCAGTCCACGATGGAGTCCTGGTAACTACCCTGATATATGGCAGTGAGGCATAGAACTGGCAGAGGAAGGATGAAAGTAAACTGAATGTTGTTAAAATGAGATCCCTGAGACGTATGTGTGGTAAAACTATGTATGATCATGTGGCATGTAGAGCGAATGAACGAAGAAAGTAGTGTAAAAAGAATATATGACGCAAATGTGAATGGTAGAAGAAGTCGGGAAAGCCCGAGGAAGACATGGCACGATCAAGATACTTGAGACGGGTTACGTCAAAAGTCAGAATAACAGAAGAGCATGTATGA
Source organism: Limnephilus rhombicus (assembly GCA_929108145.2). NCBI lineage: Eukaryota > Metazoa > Arthropoda > Insecta > Trichoptera > Limnephilidae > Limnephilus > Limnephilus rhombicus. The sequence continues at coordinate 47,148,933 of OV815285.1, forward strand.
GACGATGTATGGAATGTGAGTGAGGCGAAGAGTGAGGGCCAAGACCGAGTTGTTTGGCGGTCCGTCCTCTCTGCCTACGCCTGCGAGAAAACGGCGTGATTAGTTAGTTATTTTTATTAAATAAAATACTTGAAATCTGATAATTGCAATCATACATACATATAGCAACCAATAAAAATATGCGCTTAAAACCGAAGATAATCTTGGAAGTTCTTAGTTAACGAAGGGAAAAAGATCGAATTAGCTTAGTGGTTAGAACAGAGCCCTGGCAAGGCAAAGGTCCTGGGTTCAATCCCTGGAAGCAACCGTATCTTTTTATGTTTCAAAATTTAATTTGAAAGTTGCTAATATTGTTTTCAATGATTAAATCGAAAGCCGAAAATTGAAATGCTATAAAGGACCAAAAATTCAAAAACCAGTTAAATACGTAATTTTTCTCCATTTTTATCTCTTTTGATCTGCTTAATTGAAATGTTTCTAGGAAAATAAGATTTTTTTGGTGAAAAATTGAAATAAACTAAATTTCGTTATTAAAGAAATTTATAAAAAAATGTTAATTACTGAAATATCTATTCGATAATATTAAAAACAAAATTATAGGTCTACAAAAACAGAAGATACGATTTTTTGCTCTTTTTTTCGCTCTCCAGAACAATTACATAACATTTTAATTAAATAAAAGCAAAACACATCACTATATAATCGATATTATTAACATGTTTCGATAATCAAGTTTTCTTTGTCAGGATAAAATGAAAATCAAAAATAACAAAAGACAAACAAATAAGAACTAATGACAAAATATTAAACAATTATATAAAATTAAATACAAAAATTATTTTAGAATGTGTAAAAATTGCTTTTACGTAATAAAAACTTTTAAAACAAACAATAATAATAAGAAGTATAAATAACTAAATAAATTATTATAAATGTATTGTTTATATCCCAGCTGCTCCCGTCTGGAGCAAGTAAGTCTATTGCATCCCTGTGAGGCTGAAGGTAGTGGGGAAGGGAAGGCGATGGGAAGAGGGAGGTAGGGAAGTACCTGGCTATTCAGATCTGGTCACCAAACACAGCTAAAGCCATTTCAAGCAACGTTTCAATTCTGAATGGTGGTCTTACACCAGGGCGATACCAAGAGTATCTTCCACTCTGGATTTTGAATTAATTAATCGTGAAATAACACAAATTAATCGAATAAATTTTATTTGCCGGCTTTTTTTATGATCCGGCGACCTTCGGGTAGCGAGTAAAAAGCCTCACCGCTAGACAACGCCGGCCGTCGTGTAAGTATTAATATGAAAATTAATTTGGAGATGGGTATTTAATTTTTTTTATTATTTATAATATTTATTTGACTGCCAACACTTTCTCTAGTTTCTAAATTATCTAATCGTTACAGAGATAAAATGAAGAAGTTTAAATATTTACAAAGTTTTGGTTTTCATTTAATTAAAAATGACGCCATTAAGTATATTTGCATAGATTGAAAAAGTAATGAACATTTTGTCCTTTAGAGTATTTCAAATTACCATGATCGAAGTATTGCAATTTGAGGTTTTACTCATGAAGTTATTAAAAAAAGTAAGTAATACGTTTTGTTGAAATACAATTTTAATGTTAGGTACTGTAAAGTGTCGTCTTGTGTGCCTCGTTTTTGAGTGTTGGTAGTACTCGGCAATGAAGGGAGTTTACGTATATTAGTACTGGTATTTATTAGGGAGCCGCTCGTATCCAAAAGAGGACAGATCACGTGTGTATTCCTTTAAATAACATCTCGTAAGAATGCTATCTCAAATGCGTTCGTACACTTTCATGCATACATCACAGGTACACATAAATTAGGTGAGATTTTGAATCAATGGGAGTTTTGTCATAAGCGGAATATTACATATCTGGAAAAAAATCTTATTTATAGGGAATTTATTAATTTAGTATCGTTAAAATCTATTCCTGGAATTTTTTAATATAAGGTATTTTGTATGTAGGTTCTGGGAAAAGTCTGTACGTGAAAAGATAATTCGGTAGGGATTTCCGCCCCAGGTAGCTGGAAATATTAATATGATTTGAAAGATCGAACCGGATACCGGAAGCCAGGCAACGAAACGAACTTCGAGGGAAAATAATGAAAATCCACATTAAAATACGACATACATAAAAAAAAAAAAATTGGTTGAGAGTCGTTATATTGTGGATGCAGCTAAAGAAGTAACAACATTTTTAATTAAATATTATCGAACTTATGATTATACTTCGTAAAAAATCATTATGTAATTAAATATAGTAATTAGTTCATTTCGCTTTATTGAAAATAAAAATGCGCAGACCCCTGGAAAATCACGAAAAACAACTTGACTTCTTATAAAATTAACGATAATAAATTTACACCACAGAAATACACATTTCAAACGCAGAATTATTTTTCCAATAAAAAAATATAATTTAACTAGTGCTTTCACGGGAAAGGACATGCAGGGAGAAATAATTTCCGTTCCCCACCCGCGTCTCCGTTCCCCTCCCTCCTTCACCTTACGTTTTTTGTATCTAAAATAGTAATTTCACTATCAGTTGATAATGAAATAAAAAAACATAGGTACACATATTTTTTTAAGCAAATGTACTATAAACGTAATTATCACCTCACGTCTTTGTCGTTTCAAAAATTCTAATACTAATAATTCTATACATTTTTCTATAACTGCGGACGGAAAATTTGGTTAATGATATACGTTTACGTGTTTACGTTCTACTTTTTAAAGAACTGTTGAAACGAATCCTACTAACTATGGTCTGTCAAAAGGGAATAACCAGACACAATCCAAAATATGTCATTTTAAAGCAATTTCTAAATGTATCAACTCTTTTCAATAAAAAATATAAATTGATTTTCTAATTTTTTAATTTTTTTTATTCCAGTTAAAAGAAAATTACATTTTCACTCATTTAACTAGAAATAATTATACACATTAAGATAAAATAAATATTTCAAATACAGCACTATTCTATTTCATTATTTTGTTTATCAAGAATAAATATATATATATATATATATATATATTTTTTTTTTTTTAAATTTACCCAGCTTCTTTTCGTTTTTAATGTCATTTGGGAGGCAATTGTATAAGTTGCCCCCCTCGTAACCAATGGATTGTTTACCATAGTTAGTGTGGATGGTGTTTAAATGTATGTTATCGCGTTGTCGTGTAAAGTGTTTATGTACTTGGGACGTTTTAATGAATTCTGTGTTTATGTGTACGAGATTATTTTGTATTTTGTATATAAGGAGACATGTATTGTATTCATATAGTTTTCTTAATGTTAATAGTTTTGTTTCCATATATACTTTTTTTGTGGATGTTCTGGGCTTGTAGTTAAATAGTTTTTTGATTACCTTGTTTTGTATTACCTGTAATTCATTTATGTGTGTTTCACATGTGTTTCGCCAGATTTAAAGCAAATAATTTAAATGTGAGTGTACGAGACTATAATATAAACCTATTTTTAATTTATTTGGCAACAGATATGATAGCCGGCTAAATACGCTAATTGAGGGGATGATTTTATCTTTAATACCTTGTATGTGTTGTTTAAACGTCAAATGCTGATCAATGCCTCTATTAGAATACACACATGTTTAAATTCCGATGAATCTTGTCAGTGTCCCTACATTGAGCGCACTACACAGATGAAGTATCTCGGCCTCACAATTGATCCATATCTCAAGTGGAATATTCACACTCAAATAATTGCTAACAAAATAAGAAAAACCATGCACTTTTTCAGAACGATACGAAACTTTCTCGACTTAAAACACTTGAAAATGATTTATTTTGCAGTCTGTCAATCCATAAAATGTCAATGTCAATCATATTGAGTATGGTATCATAGCATGGGGAGGCGGTACTGCATCAGCACTGGACCCAATCATAAAGGCACAGAAAACTATTATAAAATTAATTCTTAGACTACCTCTAATTACAGACTCCAACTTAATCTTCAATATTATGAATGTGTTTGACGTTCGGCAGATATATGCAAAAACAATCCTCACTCATCTATACACAAATATACACAAATACTATGAAAAAAGATTAAACACTCGCTGTACTCGAAACAATAACAAATATTTACTACAAATTCCCATAACTCATACTACTTTTGGTCAACGAAGCTTCAGATACCTTGCAACAAGACTTTACAACATTCTTCCAATTAGTATAAAAAAATGTGATTCACAAAAAAATTTCAAAAAAAACATAAAAATTTGGATAAAAAATAATGACAGAGCATTTACCGGTGCACTCACCCAAATTCGAAATTAATATTGAACCAATGCTGTTATTATTGTACCAATGTTATTGTTATTATTAATGCAACCATTCTATTGTGTGATTTTATTCTAATGTAAGTGTAGGTATGTTCACAGTATAATAAATTGACATAAAATTACTGCCTCAACACAGGCTAGCCTAGTGAGGCAGGTTATGAGAAACCTAAATTTATAATTATAAATCTCTATTCTTTAATTACCTACTGTATATACGTATTTTGTTTTTTGATATTAACTTTCGTACGTATGCAACTTTTAAACTGTACTTTTACTGTACTTATGATGTACTTTTTGTTTTTGTAGTTATAAATCTTCATTTTTTTTTTGTTCAATAAAGATATATTATTATTATTATTATTATTATTAATGCACAGCCCAAGATATTTTTCCTGGATTAGTATTTGCAGGTCGTTGTTTTCAATTTTTAAGGGTACATGAGGAGGAATTATTTTACGGGTTGAGCTTAAGATCATGTATCCTGTTTTTTTTTTACATTCATTGTTAAAACATTTGATTGGAGCCAACTGTTGATTTTTTCTAGATCTGTTTGTGCATTTTCTAGTAAGATATCTAAATCTTTACCCCAGTAGAAAATTGCTGTATCATCTGCGTATAAAAAGATTTCACCATTTAAAATTAATTGCGAAATATCATTGATGTAAATTTGGAACAGTAGTGGACTTAGTATGGACCCCTGCGGAACTCCATCGTTTATTGGAACGTAGTTGCTATTTTGATTGTTAATGCTAACGGATTGCTTTCTATTGCTAAGATATGATTTGAGTAGATTGAGAGCAGGACCAACTACACCAATTTTCTGAAGTTTCTTGAGATGTATGTCATGACTAACTGTATCAAAGGGTTTTTGAAGGTCAACTAATATAGATACAATTTTGAAAGACTGTTATTTTATCTTGAAAAGTTGTGTTTTAAACTTAAAAAAAATGATAATTTTTATTATACTAAGTTCAACCGTTGGTCGTTGGTAGATTTGTTAAATTTTCAAACAAGATGTTTTATCATACAACACTCATTTCTAATCTTATAATCATACAGTTAAACAAATAATAAATTTTAGTTCAAATAAAAACATTATAAAAAACCGAGCACCGGTTAAAAAAATACTACGTTTGTCTATTTATTTAGGGATTTAGAAATTAATGTATTTTTTGCTTAGGCATTATTGAAAAATTATAATTATTTATGATCAAAAAAATATTAAAAAAACGTACATAATTTTATCATCACGCGTTTGAGGATTTTTGACTGTAGGTACGAGAGTATGTATTTAAGCAAGTTTTTAATGAAATAAATCGCTATTATGGAGAATGATTAATCTTTCTCACCGGAACCGCCCTGCATAGTTGCGAGGGGACGATCGCAATACGATCCTTCGACGAAATGGGTCTTAGAGTAGACACACTGAGAACGCGTCCGGCTGACTCAGGCGCGCCGACTAAAGCCACACACAGTAAAACCAGATTCAGATGTTCACAACTCGGCACAAACTGCCGCCGGGTGACAGGGACAGGGACTCAGAAACAGGGCGGTGGGCGCTGGTAATCGGAAAGCCGGAACCCGTGTACTTTGTGTTTCTACCCTTGCTGGGCATGAGCTTACTGGCACGAAATTCTGCTAAAACGCTGAAATACACAGTAAATCACTTCCCGCGTTTCACTTCGCATCGGTTTACCATTTGAAAGAAATTGAAAGAATGAATAAATAAATAAATTTAAAAGTTGGTGAAAAAATACCACTACGCTGATATCTGACGTCAAACAACACATTACAAAGCGAGTAGCTTGGTGTTGCGTTAGTAATGAAAATTTTGAGTACCATTTGTTTAATTTCTAGATTAATTCGCAGCGCTGTACACGCATTTGATATTGAACTTAAGCGAGAATCCATAGAAACGCGAATATCACCCACTTTATTAAATCTAATACTAAAATTAACATCATCAAAATAGAATTTGTTAATTAAGATAATATCTTAATTAACAAATTTATAATGTTATTATAATTACTAACTGGGCTTCAATTGAGATCGACATGTAAATATGAAGTTCACAAGATACTTGTCAATTTTGTGATTATTATATTCGTTTGCAAAATAAAATAATCCTTTCACCACCAACGTATAATATGATATTTCATACTTTGGAACAACAAAATCCACACAGTTTTTATACATAGATATTGATAAGTAAAATATGTATGTATATATCGATCCTTCAGACTTCGGCGAAATATCGAAATTTGAGTTGAGTATGCTTTTTTTTTTCTTTTACATTAACTCCACACAGGAGGCCCTGAGGAAAATAACTTCCCTCAGGGCCTATGTCATCTTTGAAGATGCTGTGTGGTGGGTCTTTTTGAGGAAAGGAAGGAGTGAACACGGGTCTTGAAGAGACCCATGTTGTAGGAGGGAGGAAACACAGAGGCCGGCAAATCGTTCCACAGCCGAGCCGTTGAACTCAAGAACGAGTCATAGAAACGACTCGTTCTCATGTGACTAATGTCAACCGTGTACAAATGTTGGGCGCGTGTTTGGCGTGTTTCCCGACTATGCACCGGTGCCGAGGGGATCAATGACGCTAGTTCCTCGGAGCATCTTCCATTGTAATACCGGTAGAACAAGGACAGCATTCCCACCCAATGCCTGTGCTCTAAAGATTGCAGTCCGTCTGTTAAGATGGGAGAATCTATCAAACGGACCGCCCGTTTCGGCACAGAGTCAAGAGTTTTTTTTAGGTATTTTGGAGCTCCAGACCAGAGGTGCCTGCCAAATTCAACCGTGGGGCGCACTTGCGATTTGTACAGGATTAGTAGTTGTGTACTATTAAAGTATCTGCAGTATAAGTATCTTAACGTGTTTAAGGGAGATATGTAAGAAATCGGTAGTAATTCGGTAGCGGGCCCTTAATCGGACTGAAGACAACTTAATGGGTAGGTATAGTATGTATAGAGTTCAAAGACGAGGAACTCGGCGGCGTGTTTAAAAACAATAATGATAGTTCTACTGGTCATTGGACTACATGTTCACACACATGCTAAATTATACAAATAAGCCTGCTGCCTGGCAGAGCTGATGTGGGATGAACTGAGCGAGAAAGTGCATAATGTTCCAACATTAGAAAAACCCCTATTAACCTCTAATGTGCCAAGAAATCCACCGTGGATTTCTGACGTTTGCACCCGTATTGTGCAGGCAAATCCATCTTGCATTCTCTAGTAGTTCGCCGCACTTGCCACGTTTTTTTTTTGTATTTTGAACCTTAAAAATGCTCCTAGTATACTTTTTTTTATTCGCTTGGCTAGGAAATAGTGAATCTTGATATTATTATTAGCTTGTCGTTTCGTCACTTTGTGTATTTAAATAATATATATGTATGTTAGCTATAAAAAGGCGCGTCACAAAATTCCTTGTCAAATGTCATAATTCCGATTTTCGAAAGTTAGTACTGTATTTATTTACAAGAAAACCTAAAATAATATATATTTTTTTATATAAATATGTAAACACATTATCTGGTAAAACGAAACAATTTACAGAAACATCATTTTGCATAAAACAACTAAGTTATTAAGAAAATAGTGTAAGTCGTCGTAAGGATAACTATGTTGCGGGAGGATAAGCATTCCAAAGGTTAAAATAAGAGTGAAAAGCCGTATCCATATTTTTATGTTTTTTTATAGATCGCCGTGTCGGCAAACAATACATGAAAGTGTGTGCAAGGTGAATTTAAGAATAGAGGAAAATCATTTAAATAAAATAGTAATTTCTGATCAAAACAAATCGAAAGTGAAAACAGTGAAAATCGTGAAAACAATAATTACTTTCATGACATTGACTGGAAGTGTATTTAGCAATATTTAATAACCAGACCGGAATAGCCAGGTTCTTCCCAACACTCATCGTCCTCGTCTCTTATGTACAGTACAGTACTTATGTACAGTACGCCCAGTTTCTGAGAGGCTAACTTAACATGCTGTCATGTGTAAAATATTATGATAAAACTAATAACAATATTGGGCTAATTTATATAGCGCCGTTTTTGTGTAAAAACACTAGTGACCGACCAAAGGTTCGGTTTCAGTTTCGGCAAAAAAATCTAGTTTCGGCAACAGTTTCGGTTTCGGAAGAAAATCTGCCGAACCTTCGGCCGCACCGAAACTCTGCGTTAGTGAATTATCGCGCCTCGTTCGGTTGACCGCGGGCGAGTTCGTGTGTCCTCGTGTGGCTCGTGTGTCCCTGCCATCATCAGCAGAATACTCAATGAATGACGTCCTCCCTTTACAACGTAAGTGTTGATTATTGACAAATTTTCGATCCAAGAAGTAGTTAACATGCTTGTTAATTTTTTTATAATTTTTGTTTGCTTTATAAGCAGTAATATCAAAAAAAAATAATAATTATTTTTTCACACAGTTCTATTATTGTTTTTATTTTTATTTATTTCATTTAACACGTTTAATAAGAATGTTGTCCACATTATACACGCAATTAAATTTAAAATACTTAATTAATGAGGTTCTTAATTTATTGTTCGTTTTTCGTTCACATTGACATTTTTAACACGACTCAAACTGTTTAATCCCTATATATTCCCGTCCTTTACCTATTAATCCTATTCCTATGTTCCTCCTCCCCCCCCCCCTTTTTTATGTATTGTAACTAAAAAATAAATTAATTAAGAAAATACCCTTACAATGTCACACTTTATCATTAACTATCATCAGTGGAAAGTTCATAATTGGCATAATTAACATCTTATTATTGTATTATTTTGTAATCTCCGATTTGCTGTAAACTTTCTCGAAAAAAAAAAATAAAAAAAATAATGTAGTGTTGATTATAGACAAATTATTGTTTCAAGAAGCAGTCAACATGTTTTATTAATTTTTATAATTTTTGTTTGTTTTATAGCAGTAATGTAATTTTTATTCACTTACCTCACAATTATTGTTTTTATTTCATTTAACACGTATTAACTGTCCGTATAAGTGTAAAAAATAAGTCAAATTTAGTAAAGAATAGATTTTTAACATGTCTAAAAAAGGTTCGGTTTCGGTTTCTGTTTCAGCCGAAACTGAGATAGATACCGAAGATTCGGTTTCGGTTGAAAATTTTGTTTCGGTTGGACACTAAAAAACACCTCAATGGCGCTATATCTGTATCTGGTTCCATACTCAGTTTACTCATAAACAGATAAATTGAAGTGAATTTAACAATTTTTATTAAATAAGGAAGAACGGCGAAGGATAAGCGACCCGCATTTCTTTTTCTAAATTCGGAGCTCTTACCATTCACAAACAAATTAAGAAGTAAACTCGCCAATAACCTCGCTAATAAGAAATATACGAATAATATCGACATTTTTAATATAAAAATTTCTGTGTTTAAAACACACTTGGATCGTTTTCAAATTTTATAAAATACAACAAACTAATAAATTTTATAAAATAAAACATTTTATAAAATTTATTTAATCATTTTATTAAAGTTTATTATTGTTATCATTTCATTTTCTTCAAATTTATCCAATTGCCCTGCTGCGTCCCCTTCTTCTCCCGCGTTTTCATTCCACCTTCCCCGCCTCCCCCCTCACTCTACCCCCCTTCCGCGAACTACCCCCTACATCGTTTCTCTTCCTCCCTCCTGAATTCCCCTCCCTGCCGTCAAGCCACATGAAATACACAAATTTTTCGAACAACTCGCGCGCCACATATTGTATTTTTTTAAAAACATATTTAATTATGCCAGAGCTCCCATTGTATGTAGAAACCTTAGCGACACCGTTTACACCATGCAAATGCAACAAACAAAGAAACATTCTTTTTTAAATTTAAAAAAGATAAAATTTGCGAAACAAAAGGCCAGAATTTTTTTATCTAAATTTTAGTGTGAAATAAATAACAATAACACTGGAACTAAATTTATTTCAAGCCCATGTATCCTTTGGACTGGGGAATGAATAAAATATTTGGTTTTCGGCAAATAAACAAAGAAAAACTAGGACGTCTGTTGCTACGATTTGGAACTCGGAACGTTTTTTATTTATTTATTTTATTTATTTAATTATTTTCATATTACATTTGGTTATAAAATGACGTATTGCCCATCTCACTAGGTGTGAAACGCCTGTGTTGAGATGGCAATTTACAGAGTGGTTATCTAAGATTTTGTAGTAATATTATGAAAATGGCAGGTTAATATAATTTTTTTTCTTTAAATATACAATTCAAGTATGTTACATATATATAAGAAGATTGCAGTAGGTACATGGTTACATATATACACACAGTAGGTATAAAGGTAAGTCTGTTTTTAAATACTTGTGATGGATATGTTTATTTGAGGTGATCAATGATTTTACTTTTAAATGTACTTTTGGTTTGCGTGTTTCTAATTTCAGGAGGTAGAGAATTGAACAGCTTTGTTGCATTATATTTAAAACTCCTTTGCCCATAAGAAGTTTGACAAACTGGGATGTTGAAAGATTTTACATTTGACTCAAAATTTAAATTTAATTTTTGATTTAAAATTGTAAATTCTATAAATAGCAAAAAATTGCTAAGGTCAGGTGCATCCATTGACTAACTTGTACTACTTTTGTACAAAAGTAGCAAATCGTTCATGGTACTTCTTAATTTGTACTTTATATTTACTCTCTTTATATTTAGTTAGGTTACATTTAGTTCGTACTTAAAGAAATATTGTTTTTTTTTTCAAAAAAAGATTTTTGTCATAAGAAATGAATGATATTAATTTATATTTTTTTTATATTTTTTAAAAATAATTTTACTTAAATATGTTAACACTTAACTAGACTTCACTTCGAAATAACTATCCTCCATTGGTCACCATAATACAGGCAGCTGCCTATTATGGTGACCTAATGTATCTTCCCAAGCAAATATACTAATTATGTAACATGTAATTAATAAATAAAATAAATAAATACTAATGAATGTAAACTTCACCCGCCATAACACAGGGTCATCCCTAGCATGGAGAGTGAAATACCACAAAAAACTATATGTACTCACGATAATTCATGTATTAAATAAATAAATAAATAAATAAATAAATAAATAATTTGTTAAATCTAAAATTTTATTAGTTTTGTGTTGAAAAACAAACCACAAAGTCTACGATGAATGTCGAAATTTTTATTAGTTATTTTGAATGAAAGATGTTAAAATTTTGTGCTTGGTAAACAAATTCTGTATTAGCCCCGCTTAGGATTAATAGTGTTCTTGGAAACTATGCGGTTGTTTCACACGTTGAACCGTAAATAGCATTAATTTACGTATTAATGTTGATGGGAGGCAGGAAATTATATTAACGTGGAGCGATGACTTGTGGTGACAAGAACAGAATACGGCTTAAGGATGATCCACCGTAGATGAGACCTTTAATTAATATTCCGTTACCATGCAAAATGAGTTGCGAGTATGGGATTAATGACTTTAAAATGTCTAGAAGCAATGAAATTACGAGTATTAATTCGGTTTTACGTGAATATTTTCAGTATTTATGCACAGGTTTTTAAAAGTTATATTTTTAATATCTACGTATATAATAATACGGAGCAGAAAAATTGTGAAATCGGGTTTCATAATTCATTTGAATACATCTATTTCGACTAGCAACATCATTTCCAAAATGAGCTAAGCAGTTTTGAATATCAGTAGTAAAAAATTCACACAGTTTGAGCTGAAGGTTTCTCCTCACGTTTTTATAACACACCATCAGGAATTCCACAAGGATCAAATCTCGGACCACTATTGTTTTTTTTATAGTTCTATGATGTCGGCAGATGTTTTAAAAACTCTAATTCCGAATTTTTGCCGATTTATAAAAAGGGTTCCAAATATTAATGACAGCCAAGAACTGCAAGAGGATGCATGGAAACTATTAATTGTGCGAATAATCGCCTCCCAATTTTCCAATACAAAATCAATGGCGTAGAACTGAACAGTTGTAGCGAAGTAAGGGATTTCGAAACAATAATACACAAAATTAATTACATATACGACAGGGTCTATCAACTTCTAGGATTCATCATAAAAGTGACAAAAGTTTTCAGTCTTTCAATTCACTATATATGTAATTAAAATAATATATATCTCATTTGTTCGGAGTTTTCAGAACCCAGATCGATGATTTGGAATCTAATATATAATGTTAAAATTTAACGATTAGAAAATAATCAACAAAAGGTTCAGTAGCATTTAGATTTAAAGACCTACCGAATACCCGAACATCAAAGAGACTCACTAGAAATCCATACTTATCATCACTAGAAGATGGAAGGTATACATCCGACCAAAAATATCTACTCGAAATCAGGAACAACGCCGTTGTCAATAAATAAATACTGGTTAGGCATTACAATATGTTTATTTTGTTTGTTCGAAAATTTAAATAAATATATTTATATCACAAGAATGGTAGTAAGGCGCTCTTTGGATTTAACAGAGACACCTGAAATGGATTGTTTTGAAAATAGTATTCGAACAAGTGAATAACTGTCATCTGTTGTTTTTGGAAAATTTTGCTGTTTATTTTTTCACTGTGAAAATTAACTTGTTGTGTATGGTTGACAACTAACTACTTGCGCATATTTCAAAGACACAAAATAATTACTGATCTGGAATTTAAGTGGACAAATTTACGGAGGCCTCCCCTGCTACAAAAAAAACTGCATGCAAAGTTGGTGAATCTGTTATTTTCCCTGGAGATTTCGATTGCCATTCTTTGTGAAATATATTTGTCCGCGCAAATAGATATTCATTTCCACTGTTCTGTGCGAAACACACGATCAAACCAACTATTTAACTTATTATTATTTAAAAAACGCTTAACACAATATTAGTTTTCAGAAGATCTTGCACAATATACAATTATGTCTTTTGAGACGCTAAAATTTCCCATTTATCCACAGGTCGTAATAAGTATTTCCAAATGCATTTTAGAAAAAAATAAAGCACAGAGGTAAAAACGAACTCTCTGCCCCTTGCCGAGTTGTTTTTCTTTCCCGTGTTTTGTTTATTTATGAATGTGAGTGAGGCAAAGAGTGTGTGCCAAGACCGAGTTGTTTGGCGGTCCGTCCTCTCTGCCTACCCTTGCGGGAAACAGCGTGATGGTTAGTTAGTTAGTTAGTTGTTTATTTATTTGTTTATTCATTTTCGGGAAATAGACAGCCTACGTTTTTTCAGTTTGTATATGAGTATTATAGCCAAAATAAAACAAATTATGGATTTCTTCCTTGTGACTTTACTAATACGACAGCATCATAATGAATAAGAAATAATGAAATTTATAAGAAAGGAATATAAGCCAAAAATTTATATTTAAAACAAAAAATGAATAAAACAAGAAATTACATAAAACCAAAAATTATCAATGCATTGGTAACCATAAGAACCATTTTATCATGTTATTTACATTCTTTTATGATGTGTGTATTATTTTATGTGGTTTTTCTTCCTTCATATTTATCTCTGTTCTATGTATACATTTATGACCTAACATGTTTACATAAAATCATAAATTCTGTGATTGACAGCCCTGAACTATTATACTTGATTTCTTTCTATATATCTACCTCGTAATTCGCAATTCAACATCGAGGCAATATCTACCGTTCTATTGTGATAACTCCAACACAGAATTACAATTGTATACACCAGCTCGCCATATACAAAATTTGGGGAAAGTCGGGTCCATTGGGCGGGAAAACGCCAGACTTTTGCTTTGATAGTCAAGGTCAAAACATTGAAGGTCATAAATGTTTGACAATTTTTGTAGTGTTTGAGCTTCCCGTGTTCTGCGGAAAACAAAACAAAAACAAAACTTAAACATCCCATCTCGGGTGAAGCGGGATGGCAGGCGGGGGCCAGCGGGGGGGAGAATTCATTTTTTGACAGAAGATACACGATGCGGCCGTGTGTGGGGAAAACGGAATGGCCTTTTATGGTTATGTGCTAAGAGCGAGCATAATCACGAGTTTAAAATATTATTATACCTAAATATAACATAATAATCAAAATATTTGATAATAAAATTATAATATAATATCAAATATTTATAATTATTCTGTTTTTGACGTAAATGTTTACGCACTCTAAATTCTAGTAACTTTAGGTCGTGCAATACAATGACGTTATTATATAATGTTATTGGTGCAATACCTAATCGATATTTGTCGGAAATCTTTCCTGATAAATAAATGTCTGTGTTTTCTTCCTGGTGTAGCATCTTTTCCACATCGAACGCATTTTAACATTTACGTAAACGATAAACAAACGTCAAGTTTTTTGGTTATCAACTGCGCGGACCTAAAATTATTATTTATGATTTTAAATAAACACACTGTCGTAATGGATGATTATTTCTTTCGTGAACTCACTTGTAAATAAAGTCTATTTATAAATCGGTTTCAGAGACACGGAAGAAATTGACCAATTTAAATTTATTCTATTTTTGGTGCTACGTAATTATTCACGCACTCTAAATTCAATAGTAATCGATATTAGTTGGAAATCTTTCCTCATAAATAAATATCGACGTCCGTATTCTAGACCAGTTGTCAAATTGTGTGAACTGCGCGAACTTCACCCTAATTAGTTTTTTGAAAGTCCTCCAAGCGCCGAAATGACCTTCAAACGCCGAACACTGGAAACCAAAACACTACAAAAATTTATGACCTTGAATGTGTGTTATGGGACTGTCAAAGCAAACGTCTGGCCATAGTCTGGCGTTTGCCCGCGCAATGGACCCGTCTTAATGACTATAGAGATGTTGTTGATGCTGCAGTCTACATTTTTTCCATCTGACATGGTGGAGTATTTTGTAATTATTTCAATTCGTTTTTGATTTTATTTTTGTTTTAGATTTCGTTATGATTTTTATTGTGATTGTGATCATGATTTTGTTTTGATTTTGTTATGCACATTTAGATGTTCTTTGTTAGAAAAAAATATCTGTTTTTTTTTTAAAATTCATTTTTCTATCAATTCGACTAGCGAATTAACGTTTTCTGTTTCTTTTATAAATTAAATATTTTGTTGTACAAATGTGTTTAATGCGGAAACTACTGATTTATTTAACATAAAAACGTGAATTGTAATATATCAATATGCTAAATACTTTGATCGGTCAGTGGCTATGTTTGCATTGCGTGTGGGTCCCACCCAGGCATCGTGAGTTCAATTTCTCGGTTGGATATGTCCTCAATCACGACACAAGCAAAATTTTCGTAGGAGACTTAAAGTTATTGTCAGGTTATTCGAAATGGTTCATGTAAATTCTTTACGATACACTTACCCAATGCGCTTCATTCCCGTTTACCTGCATTGACTATAGACCTAGCAAATACAGCATAGAAAATAACTGTATGCTCATCTTTTTACATACGATTTGTAAATCAATCTGATATAATACGGTTTAAGGTTCATTAATGTAGAGTGTTGAAAAGACTCTTAGTTTTTGTTGATATCAATAGATGTCGTTAGGCTTAGAGCTTCTCTCAGCCTCAGGTACAATTCGTACCCAGTTAAGATCGGTCGTGTGATCCAGAACTATGTAAAAACTATAATAAAGCTGATCGTGTCAAGGACCTATATATTCTTGAAGAGCCCCAACACAATAAACAAGAGCGTTGGTTAGGTATTATAATGTTTTTTTTTTTAGTTTTGTTTGTTCGAAAAAAATAATTAACATTTATATTGCAAGAATGGTGATAATGGCGATATCCAAGGATTTTCAACTACACTAAAACGTATTCGTTCAAAGAAACTGTTAAATCATTATGCTTGACCAAATGAACCAGAGATGTCCTCCACTTGAGAGTTTGGAATAATAGTACAGTTAAAATATATTTATTAAAAGTATTATTGTGACCACTGAATAACTATCACATTATCTGATGGTTTTGAAAATTTTGCAATTCATTGTGAATTTTACTCCAGTTATGTTTAGTTGGCAAATAACTTTGTGCGTGTTTCAAAGTTCCAAATAATTATACTGAACTGAATTTTAAATGGATGAGATTCCGGGAGGCCTCCCAAACTGCAGAGAACTACATAAAAAGTTAGTGACTCTGTTTTTCCCTTGAGATTTGTCGGATCGCCATTCCTCTTGATATTTTGTTCACGCAAGTTAAATTCATAATCAATAATATATTTTTAGCTCAGAGAGTCTGGAGATACTTACACACCCCATGCTCGCGTATTATAATACAATTATCTTTATTAACTTTGGTGGCATATTATCTACCTCAAAGTCAGGTTTCAAAATGGTTGATATTAATTTCGCATTTTAAACCCACGAAAAATGAGACACTTTGTATTATTAATATTAACGTAAAAAACGTTTCGACAGAACTAAGAGCATTTAAATATAATCGCATTTTTCCCTTTTTACGTTAAGTAAATAATACGTAGATAATTTTCCACGAAAAAAGAACAGAATAAAGATGAAATAATCATTTATCTACACACAAGAAAATATTATTTCAAGGAAATGTTTTTTTTTTTTAATATGGTTTCTAGAAATTTAATATTTTCTCTTCGTTTTTTCTTATGAATAACATACAAAAAAAATATTACGGCCAGAGATGAAAAAAAAATATTAACTGATTTGTGGTTAACAGGTATACATTACGAAGCTCAGGTAACTATACTTTGATGATTAGCAATATATATTTATATAAATTATATACATTTTCATAGCCCAGTTAAAAGCTGTATTGTAGTACATTTTTATGTGTATATTATATTTGAATTAGTAAGAACTACCTGCTTACTTTTCAAATTAATATAACATTAAATGGTAGAAGTTGTGGGAGTTCTGCTACATTCTCATTTACACGTCACGATTCAACGACAGTTGATCCCCCGACAGTTGCCTCCCCCCCGTACATTTAGATTATACAGGGTGGCGCAAAATTAATGATCCAATTTTTTTATTTTTATAACTGTTTTACTAAATAAAAAATAAAGATTTTGAGTAATAAAAATCTTTACTTTGACTTTTACAATTTTTTCTGTGGAAAAGATGATATCCGTCAAGTGGCTGCCGCCAGTGTTGATACACATTTGTGCCCGTTTTATCTCATTTTCCATGTTTTTCCGCAAGATAACTGATAACTGGTGATAACTGTTCGCATTCCTGCCGAATATTATCCTTAAGGGCTGCGATTGTCTGAGGCTTGTTGGCATAAACCCGCTACTGCATAAGTATACTACTATTGGCATAAGCTCCAAAGAAAGGAGTTTGGAATGGTTAAATCGGGCGATCTTGCTGGCCATACCAAATCGCCAAAACAAGAGATTACGCGACCAGGAAACGTTTCCTTAACAATATCCATTGTGGCTCGTGCTGTATATGCGGTTGCACTGTCTTGTTGAAACTGGGAAGACTTCGGTGGCTGGGTCATGTGGAGAAAATGACCGAGCATCAAGCATCAAAGTCCCTGCTGAACTCAAGACCAATAGGGCGAAGGAGCCTGGGAAGACCAAGACTAAGATGGAGCGACAACGTTTTCAAAGACATATCTATCTTGGAGCTTCTAAACTGGAGAGAGTTGGCACAAAACCGAGATGAGTGGAGGAAGATTCTTGAGGAGGCCAAGACCCACCAGGGGTTGTAGAGCCAATAGTGATGATGATGATGACTGTCTTGTTGAAATCACATGTTCACCAAGCCCCGCTCATCCAATTCCGGAAGTAAGAAGTCGTTTATCATGGCCCTATAGCGTTCGCCAGTAACAGTGACCATAATGCCAATGGCGTCCGCAAAAAATACGGCCCGATCACTCCTCCCGCGTCAACGCCGCACCACACAGTGGCTTTGAGTGGATGTAATGGCTTTTCGTGTACCACACGCGGATTTTTAGTGCCCCAGAAACGAGTATTATGCTTGTTGGCGTAACCGTTTAAGTGGAAATGCGCCTCGTCGCTCATGGTGACTTTCGAAACAAAATCGCAAAAAGCGTTAAAGCTTAAATCTACACAATTATTCCACGCTTTTGCGGAGTATAGCGCTCCATTGCTTGTCTGTTTGTATTCTGCAGCTGTCTAGTTCACAAATGTCAAATATGATTGACGTACGACGCCATTTGCAAAAATTATAACATCTTCCGATAGGGTGATTAATTTTGCGCCACCTTGTATTTCTAACCATGATAGTAAGGTAGACAAAACGATTTCTATGAAACCTATATGAATTGTTCCGAAAGGCGAACAAATTAGCCTCAGGGATTAAGATTGAACATTTTGAAAAAAAAACACGGGCCGACTATGATGATAGAGGAACGTCTTCCTGGAAAGTACCCATTCGGAGAAATGCCGCAATGATTAGTTACATAGAGAATTAATTTATTTATGAATAATGAGTCATTAATAATTTTAATTTCAAGTCAAAATTAAAATACATCTCCGAGAACCACCCGTTAAAGAGAACCATTCAAATAAAAATTACCCTATATATAATAAATTTTATTGGGGTTAAAATAATATAACCTTTATAAAATTGTAATACTCCAAAAGATTGGGAGATTGGTCAGCCCACACCACGCGGGCTTCTAAGAAGGAGCCTTGATTCTCTCAACTATATGTTGTTACAATTTTGATAAAAACTTGAAAGGTTAATCGGAAGTTGACCGTATACTTGTCTATTATTTTGGATACGATAAAATTATCGGTTTAACTATTTTTGTCCTTCATCTCGTTTTTGTCTTTTGAGGGTATTCACGTACATCGTTAGGAAGAGTTCTACATAATATTATGTTTTTAGGAACGCCTAAAATGATGTGGAAAAGAAATGAAATTTTTTTTTTTAAACTTTATGAAAAATTTTTTAAAATAAAAATTCATCTTAGCCTTGCAAAAAAGTCAATAGAATGCGCGTATTAAAAATAAAATGGATAAAAAAAATATCCAGACACTATCTAGATAGCATGTAGTTCGAGTTGAATCTTGCAATCATATATAAAGATAGAAGTCAATAATATGTGCGTTAAGAAAATGAAGATAATGTTGGTAGTTCTTAGTCGAAGTATGATACAGTTAAAAGTGACCGAATTCAATATGGGTTCCGTAGCTCAATCGGTAGAGCACTTGCCATGTAAGCAAAGGGTCCTGGGTTCGAGTCCCAGCGGAGCCAATATCTTTTTCCGATTTTTCTGTCTCCAGATTTTCGATTGAGTTTCGCTAATATTGTCTTCATTTAATTAAATAAATGAAAAATTAATGCAATCAGCCGTTTATGGAGGATATTTAACCGTCTCCTGTCTCGAGCCATCGTGGAAGACTCCATCCATGGCAAACATAAGAGTGATGCTTCTAATATTCGATTGGCGCAGTATACACCATAAACTTCCCATGCGTTGGTGGAGAAGACCTCTGAAAGTATGGACTGTTCCCTCTAGCAACATTTCTGTAGCACATCAGTATTTTATTTTTTATTTTATTTGTTAGTGTTATAAACAGTCATTACAAGTTCATATATAACAGTGTTAGAGATAGTCATATCATTGACCAATAAAATAACGACATAAAAATTTGAGACCATAATAAAAAGAAAAACTAACAAAACAATATAATGTATGTAATATAAACAGTTCTGAAAAAGTGCATCTACTCACTTAAATCTACAAAAAATGTATTTTCAAGGGTAATATATACTGTAACATTTTTGAAGAGGTTATTTAATGCAAACTGCTGAAATCAAAAAAGAAAATGTAATGAAAATGAAGAAAAATGAAAATGAGAAATGAAAAAGAAAGAAAAGGATTTAATGAAACATTAAGTTTTCCGTTGAATATTACTTTTTACGAATTTTATGAAGTTAGCAAGGTTCGTGTTAAACATATCAATGTCTGTGCATAATCTATTGAAAGTGCTACAGCTTCTTTTTATAAACACATTTTGAAGATAATTAGCATTGCTCTTAGGAATATAAAATATGTCTGGAGATCGAGTGACTCTTATTGGACATCTGAAATTGATATTTTTTAATAGGTAAGGGCTATCAATAAAATTGTGGATTATCTTATAAAGCATTACTAGGTCTCTGATATCTCTGCGTTGATCAAGGGTTTTGAGGTTCATAGAGACATAATTTACATCATTTTGCATGCGAAACGAAACATATTTCAAAAACTTTTTCTGGGCTCTTTCTATATTTGATTTATATGTAGAACAATGAGGGTTCCATACTGTTGAAGCATACTCTAGGTGGCTCCTGACGTATGATATGTAGAGAATCTTAAATGTTTGTGGATTTTTGAAAACAGAACTTACTCTAAGTATAAGTCCTAGCATTTTCAAAGCCTTAGACGTGATGTGCTCGACGTGAGATTGAAAAAGAAGCTTACTGTCTAATAGAACTCCAAGATCTCTAATTACATTTACCCTACTTAAGGGATTGTTTTTAATTATGTACGGATATAGTATAGTGTTTTTCTTTCGAGAATAAGATATGACGGAATATTTATCTGCATTCAAAAGAAGTCGGTTTTCTAAACAATACACATTGACCAGGGAGTTCAGGTCATCCTGGAGCTCTATACAATCCATCTCAGATTTAATGATTTTGACAATCTTTTTGTCATCCGCATATAGGAACAGCTGAGAATTACGAATAGTTTTGTTAACATCGTTCATAAAAATGTTGAATAAAAGGGGGCCAAGGTGAGATCCTTGGGGAACTCCTGAGGTTACGGGGACAAAGCTAGAACAGAACCCTAGTATAGTTACAGCTTGCGTACGATTGTCGAGATAAGAGGCTAACCAACGAAGGAGGTCACCGTGTATACCCATTGCTTCGACTTTCTCAATTAAAATGCTGTGTGGAATTTTATCAAAGGCTTTGGAATAGTCTGTGTAGACTACATCGACTTGAAAACCATTATCCCTAGCAACAAGGACTGTGTCAACAAATTTGCATAGATTAGTTTCTGTTGATTTTCTGTTCACGAAGCCGTGTTGATTCGAAATGATGTGAGGTCGTATACAAGTAAAAATGATATCGAAAACAATCTTTACAAAAGTTTACCCTTTACATGTAATTTAGAGATCGATCTGTAATTTTCTATGTTGTGTTTGTCGCCTTTTTTGAATATAGGCACAATATATGAACTTTTTCATTCTAGTGGAAAAATACCAGAAGACAAAGAAGTTTTGAATATTAGACTTAGCGGATAACATAAAACATTAGCGCAATTCTTTAAAAATACCGGGTGTATACCATCAGGCCCACTGCCTTTGGTAGGATCTAATGATTTGAGATATTTACAAACTAATTAAGTGTCTATATAAACATTATTAAGATTTAGTACTGAGGTGTTTGGATTATATATTCGATTGGTAGACAAGGTGGACGGGGCGGGGGATTCAAAGGAGGATTGAAAATGTATGTTGAATAAGTTACTTATAGCTTCCCCACCCGATACACGCTGGGAGTTAAGAAACATATTGTTAGGTAGTTCAGAGCTTCTTTGCTTAGATTTAAGAAAGGTCCAGAAGTGTTTGGGATCGGTATTGATATTAATTTCGGCCATATTAATGAAATTATCATAGCACACCTTCTCCATACGCTTTTGTCGTTCTCGGAGAAGAGAGAAAGTTTGATAGTCAGAGATGTGGTTATAAATTTAATATTTTTTGTGGAATTTAAGTTTATCTTTAATTACTTTTTTTAAGACAGCGCTGTACCATGGGGGGTACCTGGAATCTATGTTAACTGTTCTAGATGGTACATGCATGACAATTACCTTATTTAATTCTGAATAGAAGCGCGCCGTGACTGAGTCTACATTACTAAGAGTCGTTGTCCAGTCAACGGCTGCTAAGGCGCTATTAATCTGCACATAGTCAGCGCTGTGATAGGAGCGGACCGTGCGCGAGCGTGGGATTTGGAGGGACGGCTCGCGGGCCATGCGCAGCACCACCTCTAGCGAGCGGTGGTGTGCATCCTCCGGCACTAGCGGTGTATTGCACCCCCTTACAGTGCACATGCATCTCGAAATCACCAGGTCGAGAACTAATAGAAGGAATTCATCATCAGGGAAATTGGTATACAACGAAGATCTTATCTCGGTAGTTGGCGATAAGCACTATTTAAGCGACTTTTAGCCTACGCCATTGGGGTGTAGTGTAATTTACCCACAGTTCTGAGGTAAACAGCGACGTGCAGAATGTATACTTTTGAAGTTTATACTGCAAAAGTGAAAACGCCTTGACAACACACCTGCTTTAAAGTATATCGCTCTTCTTTGTCTTTCCATATCTTTGATGTCTTTCTAGTATAGGATCCCGATATAAAACGACCTTCACCGAGATGTTTATTTGATGAAACATATTTTATATTTAATTTAATATGTCAATAAATATATACGTTAAATCGCTACTAAATTACATTTTTGACCAAAAAAACAAACTTCAACAAACACAAAATATCATAAACAGACCAGTTAGACAAGCATACAAAGAAAACTTAAGAACTCGGACGGTAAATACAAGCTTTGGACAAAGACACTACCAATATCACGCTATAAAAGCATTCAACAGTTTAACACTTGAAAATAAAATTGAGGAAAACAAAAATAAATTCCGACACAAAATTACAAAATGGATTAAAGACCAAAATAGACAATACTACCAAAATATCATAGCATAAAATAAAAAAAAAAAACATACAAGTAACACACAAAACCAACATAAAACACAAACACACAACACTTATTAAAAATATCGTTTTTTACCTTATATAATATTATTTATTTTTAAATTTACGTTAATTTTAAATCTCTACTTTTAAAGTTTAATTTATCTTAATCGTATGTTTTTTATTTACTTTTTTCTGTTTTTTCATCAATATTATATATATATATATATTTATTTATTTATTTATTTATTTATTATAGATACAAAATTACAAATTACAATTAGGAAGCTTTGCCTGTACAACTAGGAAAGTTTCCCGTTCCAGGATAGGCAAATTGACATGTTTAGTTCATATTATACCTGAAATGTACATAAATTACATAACAAAAAACAAAACCAAAAAAAAATAAAAAACAGAAAAATTCATTTTTTTCTGAAGCTAAGGTGTGTAATAAAGAAAATGTATATAAAATATATAAATATAAGTACACATACATTTTTTGTGACAAAGTAGAAAAGGTAATCTGGTAGCATATATTATAATCGGATTTACCGAATTAACCTGGTAACATATGTATAATACATTCAGATTTACAAGATGGAAGAATTACAAGAACAAGATGGAGGAATTACAAAAGATTTACAACATAAAGAAATGAAATTATGTTAAGCTATGTGTTTAGGAGTTTGAACTTTTAATACATAGTACACTTATAGGAGAAACTATATTAAAATTTACAATAATAGATATAATAATGAACGTAATAATCTATATGATTTTATTTTTTTAGCGATGTAACTACTTACAATGATTTTTGTAACTACAAATTATTTTCACTGATTTAAAACATGTTTTAAGAATAGTATTATATTATTAGTACGACAGTATGAATATACACTCTCTTGAACTACTCCTGCTAAAATATAAAAACATTAAAAACATAAAAACAATAACTATAAATGTAGATGGAAATATAAACTATGAATAATAATAAAATAGTACCAAATTTAGTGCTACTTTGGTGAAATTGGTGCATTACTTCGTACGCCATACATGTTGTGTTATGTAGGTATTATTTATTTATCATAAATCATTACCATTGTAAGGTACCAAGTTTCACACAGAGTTAGCGACGTGCATGTCAACGCTTTACAGCGGTGATATACCTACACCAACACGGAGCAGACAGGCTTCAGGGGCGCATAACCATCAATCCCATGTATAAAAAACATCAGAAAGGATGTCGAAACATTGAACTCAATGAAGTGTGGTAGGAATTTTGGTCTAGTGATCAGGAAAGTTGAGTGATTTTGTTTACCAGTTATACAGCATACGTTCACTTTCGACTCTCCCTAAGTTCAGAATCCAATCATTGACTAATTTACGCAGGACGCTTGCACTTTTCAATTTCCAAGAACCGGGTATAAGGTTGAACATTTTTGGACCTAGGTAAGAATATTGTCTTTGAGCAAGGGATGTCATAGTAGCAAGTGGAACTATTGGATTCCTCCCTGCATGTCGGGTGTTGTGATAATGTTCTACGGAGGGGAAGAGGTGACGATATTTGTGTGTGTATAATATAACTTTTCTTATAAATAGTTGCCTCACATCCAGAACTCCTATCTCTTTGAATAAATCATTGCTGGGGTATCTAAATGGTTTTTTAAGTATAACCCTTAGTAGTGATTTCTGTGCTTTGGCTAAGGGGTCCAGTATTGATTTGGTACATCCTCCCCATCCTAAAGATGCATATTCAAGTAATGAGTTGCACATGGCATAGTACATTAGTTTTAGATCTTTTGCGCATAGAATATTTCTAATAGCCATGAAAAGATGCGTGAGTTTTCTGACCTTTGTGGAGATTGAATCGATATGTTCATTCCATCTCAGATTCTTGTCTACGATAATTCCTAGATATTTTATGCTATCCACATATTCTAAGGTATTGCAATTGCAAGTGTTTGGGTCATTGCAATGGTGTATAATAATTTTTTGAGTTTCTTTTGGTTGTCCCGCTTGAGTTGCACTGAAGCGAATGAATTTAGTTTTGTCAGTGTTGAGAGTGAGAAGATTATTATCTAGCCATTGTTTTACCTTGTTGATTTATATGTATGTATTGTGTATAAAATGTAAATATATTGCATCAAATAAAATAAATAAAAAATTGCATATGGGTTGCCTAGCAAATTTTAGTCAAGGGTATGATTAATTAATAATTTAAAAAAATTTTTTTTTTTTAAACAGGTAGGTATAAACAGGTAAATCGATACTAGCATTTTGCACCGGTCTGATTATTGAATTAAAATTAAATGAAATTAAAGATTATTTCATTGTGAACACGGTGGTATCAAAATATACAAACATAAATAATTTATTGATTAAAATTTTTTTTAATAACTATTCCTCTATTTTAATAATAAACTACTCCAAAATGATGCACAGCACAAACGAGTCTATCGCTATCCTTTTCATGTTCAAGAACAAATAGCTTGCGCACTCTCTTTCTTTAAATGGACGGACTTCAAACAGCTGCTATGCTATGTCCTCTTCTATCGCATGGGATGGTTGGTTGGGAGCTCTCAGTCGCACACATTCACTCAAACCGGTGAAATGTTTAAAAAATAAATTTTGAAATTATTTATTAATCATACCCTGGACTTATATTTGTTAGGCAACCCTTATGCAATATATTTATTGACATATTAAATTAAATATAAAATACGTTTCATCAAATAAACATCTCGGTGAAGGTCGTTTTATATCGGGATCTTAGACTATTCAGGTCGTCTGTGATAAAATATTCCAGGTATTTGACGCTACAACTAACATCCATTTTCCTTCCGTCTTGCCATACTAAAGGTTTTGAAACTCGCCAAACCGTTTCACGCTATTTTTTTGGCTGCGTATGCCAAATTGAAAGAATAACATCTAAAGCCCACACATTCTCATAAAATGTATGACGCAATGACACTATGTTTAAAGTCTCGATGACGTGAATGGGAACAACCTAGCCGGGCTGGTCGATGAAGACTGGCGTCGCCGACGAATTTACAAGATGTGTGGTGGTAGTCGCCAAGATATTTAAATCTTCGTGTACTGTGATGAATGCCAACCTTCAACCTACGAGAAGCCTACAAGAATTTTTTTCCCTAAATATTATGTAGAGAATTCGGTACATTCGGCGACATCTGTCCGAGCAGTTGGGAACTATTACAGAGATCTGTATAAAGACTGAAGCGAGGGAAGCCCCATATCATAGTTATCTCGAGAACAAAAAAAATCTTAAATCTTGATTACTGTGAGAAAATTGCAGGGATTTGAGAAAATAGGGTAGGTTCAGCTAGATTATAAAGTATAGGGGTTAGAAAATCACGAGCCTGAGGTAGAAACAAATCGAAAAGAGGATTAAGTCAGGCCATCATACCTAGTGGTGTGATCAGTAGGACACAAGGGTAGAATTAGGATCGTAGCTACGAGATTTGAACTACGAGGTAGAAGCTTAGAAAAATAAATCAATTAGGTAGGGTTCATCACAATTGGTGTCAAAAGCCAGGAGTGTCGGACCATTACAGTACCTATCATATACTTGCATAACCCTGTGATGTAATGTTGGGTATTATTTACATTCAAACACAATTAGTTCTGTAGGAGACTCCTCAATAACCTTAGGTTCTTGATAACAAACTGGTTATTTATGAGTTTACATATTTACAATAATATACGATACAATAATACTGTCTATACTAGTGGCTAATTGAATCTGGTCGGTAGGCCGGCCAGAGCCAATCTCGGCGGCACTCGCCTACTCGAGTACCCCTTTTTTATGTGAATACCTCACAAGAGTCGCAGCTGCTCTCGTCTGGAGCCAGTGAGACTATGGCATCGCCAATTGGGGTATGTTTAGAGGCTGAAGGTAGTGGGAAGGGGAAGAAAATGGGAAGAGAAAGTAGGGAAGTACCTGGCTATTCAGATCTGGTCACCAAACAAAACTAAAGCCATTTCAAACAATATTTCAATTCTGAATGGTGATCTTTATCCAGGGCGATATTTAGAGTATCTTCCGCTCTTGAACGCGCCGCAAGTATAATATATGTTATTTTTTAAATGAACTAATTGTTAAAAAACACAAAATAATCAAATAAAATTAGAAGCACTTGTCGGCATCGATAGAAGCACTTTCCCTGCTGGCATCGACCGCATCACTTGGAAACTTTTTCAATACATAATAGGAATTAATATGCAATCCGGTAGAAATTGTAATGTGGCAATTATAAAGCGGAGGCAGTTAATTGAAACCTTTAAAAAATCTTAAAATCAACAATCTCACAGACCCATTCACCCTTTTCACTTTATTTATAAAAAAATCCTGTTGAGGTATCCTTCCAATCCAGCTTACCTGTCTGAGGTTGAAATAGCTGAATCCTTGATATTTCCAGTGAATTGAATGCCGTGGGGCGAAGAAAATACTGTAAAATATAATAAACAACCCGTCTCTCTTAACATCCAACGATTATAGAATACTGAGAAACGTAATTTTATTTATGTTGTAACAATTTCGACTCGTCTTCTACAATTTTACCGTGGCGATCGTTTAATTTGTTTTCATTATTCGCCGGATAAACTCGATTTAATTTTTTAATCCCACCGCAGTTTTAGTTTTAGCATTACCTGGGATTTAGTCTATTTAAGTTAATTTTTTAATGTTACGAAAGTACAATCGGCTAAGCATTCAAGCAGCTTGTCCCACGAGCGTTATGGCAAAACCTGTTACGCCGGTTAAAATAATGCTGAGGACAAAAATGAAATCAAAATTCTAAGAATATACAAGAATTGTAAAAATAGCAGTACCTACCCAAAGTAAAGGGCTTTTTACTTTGTATGAGGGTAGGTTTTTCTAAACCCTTAGATAATGTACTTTGTTTTAAATAATAATAAGCATAAAAAACTAATTTTTCAAAAATAAAAGTATTACGCGATTTTGATTTGTACATCTTTAAAAGCTGAATTTTTAAAATGATAATTATCTTGTACACATTACACCAAGATAGTTACTTCGTACACTGTGTCCGGAAACTCATATCACATGTGGAAAACTAGTAAACTACTACATATCATATAGAAAACCTAAAAAAACCTGTGTAGGTTTTTTTAAGGAAAGAAAGGAGAGGAGAGTTCTGGGAAGGAAAAGGGTTTAAGGGGTGGGTAGAAAGACCTAGACAAACCTCACCCTATGAACCCGGGCTCCCCTGCTAAATCCCAAACGTAGTGAACCTTTTGGGGTGACCTTTGGCTATGGCTTGGGCATGTAAAGTGAATGAAGAAAGAGTGCAAGGATAAAAATAAATGCGAATGGTAGAAGAACCCAAGGAAGAAAATAAAGACCACGTCAAGATTCAGCATAATGGAAGAGTATATATGTGACGATGAATGAATATGAATGAGGAAGGAGTGTGTGCCAAGACCGAGTTGTTTGGCGGTCCGTCCTCTCTGTCTACCCGTGTTGGAAAACGGCTTGAAGGTTGTTGTGTTAGTTAAGTATATTCAAGATTTCATTGCTTATTCAACTACCACAGATGTTTAACCTTTCAGAGCTTTCACAATAACATTATTATCAGGTTTCTTCTTCGTTGTAAAATTGAATTCCAGGATTCCTCGAAACAAAGCTGAGCAGTGAAAATCAGGAAATGCGATTCAGCGTAATAAAATTGAATTCACAAAGGAATCTAACGACTCGGTAAACACTGAGAATAGAATGCAAATTTCTAAATTGCCAGTTTAAATCTGAATAATAAATTGAATAAACCAACATTATTCCATTTTTAATTGAGTTAGGTATATAACTATTATGTCCGGTTGGTGGCAGAATTCAATTCTTCGTGGGTTCAATTCCTCTGCTAGATTAGTCCGTCATCTTTGCACAAGCAAGTATTTCGTTATAATGAGTGTGGCATCATTTTTATTATCAAAATTGCCTGTAAATATCTTCAGGTAATTCAAATAATTACTTTTATAAAATTAGAAAACTGATAACATATTTAAAAAATATATATATTCGTAACACGGACAAGAGTGATTTTTTTAAGAAACCTGGTGGTTATAAATGAATTTGTAACGGTTGTTACCCTTTTTATATGAGGGAGACTTCTTGAATTTTTATTATTGTAGTTGAGGAGCACCCAAGGCGTTTAAATAATAATTATTCCAAATTTTGCAAACCACATTTAAGAAACAAATTAATCTTTTGTTATAAATAAAGGGTTAAAATATTTACACACTAACACAACGGATTCAAAAATATAAGTTAATAGATAATTAAATAATTAATAACCAAATATAAAAAAAATCATATGAAAACTTATTATTATTTTTTAATTTATAAACTAACGTTTAGACAAGATTTTTATGCATAGCACAAAGGGTAACAATTGTTAGTTTATAAATTAAAAAATAATAATTAATATTTAACAAGTTTAAGTATTTCCCCAATAAATGCAGACATAATTTGTCTCGACGCCACCTAGCGAGGGATTTAACACTAACAATGTCTTCCTCGCAAAAATAAAGTTGGTTGTTTTCAGGTGGAAAAAATATAACAAGCAGTAATTGTTGAATGAAACACTAGTATATATTGAATTATTTGGCGGGTATTTGATAAGCCGCCATAGCTCAGTGGTCAGAGCATTCGACCGGCAATCGGAAGGACACGGGTTCAAGTCCCGTTGGCGGCAAGTATTTTTTCTCGGAAGATTTTTCAATGTAAATGAGTGTTTCAGGCTGACAATTATTGCTTGTAATAATGAAAACTTATATTTATAATAATTTATATTTGATGTTTGGTTGCTTCGTTACATACAACTTGATTATTTTGTAAAATTTTTAATATATACATGTAATTACTACGTACATATTATTATAAAATAACTGTTATATTTTATTTTATTTACTTAATTGTTTTTTATAATACTTTTAACTAATTAATAACCACTTTTCGAAATGTTTTCAGACTAAAGGCATTTATTTGTCTATATTTGTTGGTGTTTTGTGATTTTTAATTTTATTATGACGAAGAAACGATTGCTTTCGAAATGTGTTGATAATTTTGATTAAATATAGTGGTTTATATGTAGCAGGCCAATCGTATAATCAGGCAGATCATGATGCGCCTAGCCTCATCGTGAAAAGCCTGGCAACAGATCGTGAAGTTCCTGAGGCGCATCATGATTTGCCTGATTTTACGATCGGCCTGCGACATATATGTACAAGGTGATTTCATTTAATATTTTACTTCTTGCGAGACAGAGATCCCGGGGTCAATTCTAAGTAGCGACTTTTACCTTTTAATTTGGGTGTCTAGTTCTGTTTCCCATTTTGTTTAGATTTATTAGTTTTATCTTTCTTTTTGTTCAATTCTGTACCTTAAAGGATAAACTAAGTCCATAGCAATTGCTATGGACTTGGTTTATCCTTTAAGTTACAGAATTATTTCTGGCTTTTACCCTCCTAGTATTATCTTCTTATTCAATTTTTCTGTAATTTTCTAAATCACGTTTGAATTTTGTTATTACGAAAATATAAATTCTGCTTAATTCCCATTTCTTTAATAACGATTGCACATTGAGGTTTAAATAACTAATACATTTATCTCAGTTTAAAACTTTTTATATGAATTTTATGTGCTAAATGAAAGTTATTTATCTTTAATGACTTTTCTAACAACTAATACAATAAAATTAAAAATAAACCCAATACATGGGCTGAATTAGTTTCAGTCAGACCTATTAAAATCTATTATTCAATTTCTCAAAGCGTTAATCGTTGAAATGTAATTGCTCCAGAGATCCACGTTAACCAATTGACTAAGTGACGGTGTTGGCGTACCAACGATACATTGAATGAGTGGTTCTAATCACGTCACTTTGATGTAAAGGATTTCTACGGCTGATGTGGTTTGGGAGTCACTTTGATGCAAAGCATTTCTACAGCTGATGTGGTTGCCATTCACTAAGCAGAACAGTGTACAGTTTAGTTCAGCGGTGGCCAACCTTCACAGGCTCATTTATTAAATCGGTGATAATACGTAAACGTACCTATTTTTGTAAATTTTTACTTTTGTAATGTTCTTCAATCTCAGTTATTGGGATTACTTCTTAAAGTATGTTTGGAAATCTTCAAAAAGTTCGTGGTTCATCAAGATTTTAATTTACTTTTTTTAGGTTATCGTGTGGCTTAAAATGAATATTTAACTAGTCCAAACGTCCGCTCTAATGGATGATCTGTGTAGTGTGTAATTTTGAAGCAAGGGAACTCAAGACTGAAGGTGTCCAGCTGTCTCATCGGATATCATCGGGTATTAGACACGAACGACGACAGTTGCCACTTGCCAGGTTCTTTACTCACATTTGATGAGATACCTACATAAAACTAGCTACATAAATACATATCGACATGAACATTGAAACTACATACACAATCCCATATACTACGACTTTAAAATGGGAAACTTACAATATAATTACTCATAATCGCAGAATAAGATAATACCACGGTAATACGAACGGGTTAGGTGAAATTTATACGATAATTTCACCTAACCCGTTCGTATTACCGTGGTATTATATTATTCTGCGATTATGAGTAAGACGGATACATTATATTTATAAATGTACGTACACTTAAACAAGATGCATTTAAAAACACACACTTCAAAAATAAATGTGTTAATAAATAGATACGTTTTAAGATTTTCACTGTCAAAAGCATTTTCGTTATTTATTTTTGGGGTGTTATGCCGTGTTGCGCTATCTCCTTCTTTAGCCAACGTTTCGGAAATCGTTGCAGATGACACATCTACCGGATCTGCCAGATCTGTCCTGATGATGGACACTACAACGATGTCCGAAACGTTGGCTAAAGAAAAAGGTAGCTAAACACGGCATAGCACCCCAAAAACAAAGAACGAAAGTGTTAATAAATACATTTGTACATTCCCTTATTAAAAAATACATATAATGTAGATATTTTAAACATAATTAGAAAAACTGTTATGAAAATAATTTAATAAGGAAAATAATGTTCTAAATTACCCCAGAGTTATTAATATTTGTTTATATTAATTCAATTCAATTATTTAACTGGCCACTAATAATTTCACTTTTTCTCCGATTACTTAAACTTTTGAACGTTAGAGGTATCATGATCGATTTCCTTCACTTCTTGGATTCGCATCTTTAGGGCAGGATGTGAATCCGACAGTCAACAACAAGTGGATTTTAAATTATAATGTAAATTGTTTAATCGGCGGGTGGTTTCAAGTTTATTTAATATGTGAACAGTAGTTTCCTTTAAATATCAGCCGGTACAAGGTTATCGCGACTGGAGAATTCTTATTTACGGGTATTTAAGTGTAGAATCCCGTTAATGGCGGCTTGAACGCCAAGTTCAATCATAATCTTCGATTATATTTACCATCCGTCATTCGACGAGATGGATCATCAATAATACAAAGGCACACAACCCGTCCTCCTTTTCCACGCTATATATTTCTAACCTGATGGGACCTGAATCATATAATAGAAGATGCCAAGGGCAAGGCGTTCCCATACTCCACAACTACCCAAGATGGATGAAGAAGCTCACAAACCTGGCGCTGATGCAACGTGAGGGAGATACGGTCCCCTCACTGTGCAATACTAGGCATCTGGAAATCGTCGCAATAATCGAAATAGGTTTTAGCTAGTAGCTTTACACCCACAGGTATGCATAAACTTTCAAAATAAATCTTTGTTATACATCCACTCTTTTATTTCATATTTCCATACTTCACAACATTGAATAAAATAACAGTGCCCACGCTCTGATGGGAGTATTTCATGCCTACCGACACAGTCAGCATATCTCGTACCTACGAGATTTGGCGTCCAAGATCCCATGGGATTAAAGCTGATAACTGTGTATCTTTATGTATAACCCCTGATACTATAACATTTAATACACCCACTCAATAAGAGGTGTAAATATCATAACTGACCACAAAGTAGGTACAAATCACAACACATCACTTCCAGTGGCATTTCCCTTTTGTCGTCATTACCCTGATATATTAAATACCCTAACGAGATAACCCTTATTAAAACTCTACCTCAGCCATACTACCATAACAAAACATATATTTAAAAAAATCCTGAATTTAAATTTATACATAAGTTCCGATATTAAAAAAAAAGAATATGTTTAACATGTATATTAAAATGTACATTTTATATTTAAATGTGTTTTAAAAAAATATGTAGGTACTTATTTTAAAAAAATACGAATTTTCAAAAAATACTAAAAATCATAAATATAAATAATTATGGGTACTTTCGTTGCGTTTGTTTTTGGGATGTTATGCCGTGTTGCGCTACCACCTACTTTAGCCAACGTTTCGGACAGCGTTACAGAATGTTGGCTTAAGAAGAAGGTAGCGCAACACGGCATAACACCCAAAAACAAATAACGAAAATAATTTTGGTCGTAAAAATCTAAAAACAACGTTTAAAATAATAATTAATTTTAAAGGATATGCCTGCATGAAACGTATATATATATTCAAAAAGTTTTGTGTTAAAAAAATCTGTGAACGTATAAGTTGTAAAATGGGCGCATACGGAAAATTTATTATCTATGGATAAAAGCTTTTATCAAAAAAGGCTGGATATCTCTCTCAAAGTGATCTGGCGTTCAATCGCCCACACTGCTCTTGCGGGAGATGGGCGGAGATGGGCGGAGATGGGCGGATAGGCGAACAGGGATGGGACATTACACTCCAGTAGGTCATGTGAGTCACGTAGCTAATATTGCTAATGGAATTATGGTTTGCGGGTCCCGTGTCCTGTTAGTGTAGGTCCTTTAGCGAACCAGCCACCGCTAACCGCCAACACCTGTCATAAGTGAACTGCACACTTGTAATCGGCTTATTATTATGTTAACTGGCTGCACTTCCAGGCTTTATGCAAAGTTTATCAAAATCAGATGATGGTAATTTTCATCATATTTTGAAAGTTAACTGTAAAAGATTTCTTCAAGAAGTATCGAAATTCTGCTTTAATTGACGGGAAAATGGAATGTGGTATTTTTAGGAATCTAACGAAGGTAGTTTTTAATTTAAGAAGTGAAAAATTCTGTAGCACCGTTGTTATTTGAAAATTTTTTTAAACGAAAGCAAGCGACACTAAAACTAGACGCACTGTCCCAAATTTATACTCATACCTCACTAGAAATGTACAGTGACGAAGACAAAAATAACATTTGGTTCCAATAAAATATCTTAAAAATGAATGTAATTAAAACAGGATAAATGATTTTATGCTCAACCCGTAAAGTAATTTCTCCTCATGCACCCTTAAAAATTGAAAAGAACGACTTGCAAATCCTGATTCTTGACAAATATTTTGGGGTTATGCATTTAGCAAATGTGTACAAGATGTTAAAGATAAAATCACCCCCATTATTATATTTAATTGGTAACGTATATAACCGGTTTATATTACAGTCTCGTACACCTTATTTTTATAAATTTTGTTTTTTTTTCGACACGATTCATTATCTTAAGTGTAGTCGTTCTCTTCGTATAGCTTTACATTCGATATTATTATTTATAGTTCATTTATACGGTCGTATAATTTGAGCATAAAATAACAACGAAAATAATTTCGTTTTCTTGGTCATTCTTCATAACAAAAATGGTAATTTCGGTAATGACATTATTTATGTGAGATAATTACGTACATTATCTAAATTTATCTGCATATTAGATTCCTTAATAACTCTATTTATTGATTATTAAAACAACTAAAACGTAATGCTTTATTCAATTCTATTGGAATAACTTCTGATGGTTACATATCGTTATTTCAATTAATGGGCAATTAAACATTCAAGAGTAAGATGATAATAATAAATCTAAACAAAATATGAAATAGAACCAAAGACATAGAAAATTTAAAAAAAAAGAAGGAAAAAATAAGGAATCGAACTAGGGATCCCCTGTCTTACTATGACATGACCTTAAACTACTCGTCCATTGGGACCTAAATTATTTACATAATTTCAAAATATCAATGATCTTTGTCTTTCATAATACTCCAATTTAAAAAAAAAAACCGTTGAAGGACCGGCATTCGACATGGACATGTAGCTTGAAATGGCATTAGCTCTGTTAACTAGGGATCCTCTGTCTTACTACGACATGACCTTAAACTACTCGTCCATTGGGACCTAAATTATTTACATAATTTCAAAATATCAATGATCTTTGTCTTTCATAATACTTCAATTTAAAAAAAACCGTTGAAGGACCGGCATTCGACATGGAATTGTAGCTTGAAATGGCATTAGCTCTGTTTAGCAACGAGATCTGAATAGCCAGGTAATTTTCCCTTTACTCTTCCTCGTCCCCTTCCATCTACCATTCCTTTCAGCTTCACAACATACCATAGCTCTCCTGGCTTTATAAAATTATTTTTTTACATTAACTCCACAGAGGAGGTCCCGAGGAAAATATTGTCCTCCAGAGTCTCTGTCATCTTTATGGAGGGTCTCTCTGAGGAGGGGAAAAAGAAAACATCGGTCTTGAATAGACGCGTGTTGTAGGAGGGAGGGAAATCATTTCACAGCCAGTTGAACTCAAGAATGAGTCATAAAAGTGTAACAAAAGTCAACCGTGTACATATGTAGTTTGTGCCGTAGGGATCAATGACGTAAGTTCCAGTAAGTTTCACTGTCGCCTTTGCTCTAAAGATTGCAATCCGTTTGTTAAGACAAAAGAATCTATCAAATGGGCCACCCGTTTTTGCACATAGTCAAGGTTTTTCTTCAGGAATTTTGGAGCTCCAGACCAGAGGTTGCTGCCAAATTCAACCGTGGGCCTTGTACAGTACGCCCAGCTTCTGAGAGGCTAACTTGATTCTGTCTTCGGTGGAGCCCGCGAGCCTGAGCTGGTCACTAATGCCATTTCAAGCTACATGTACTGTATTCGTACAGTAAAGAAAACAAAATGACGATGATTTCTTTATTTAATTTATTAGAATGTAGCGTGAAGACATTGTGGGTTCTTTTCTCCCTTGTGCATATTTTCAACTACGGTAAATCGGGCAAATAAAACAGTTTTCCACCGCAAACTTTGTCCAAAAAAGACAATTGGGAATACAGTTTACATCAACTTTTCCCATGATGAACTAACCGAGAGAAAGCTCACTTAATAATAACAAAGCAGTTTAATACTCTCTCTGACACGTATGCTGCAGTCCTCCCTACAGCTGCATACTATGTGATGGTTGTACATTTGCACGAGCAACTGGGAACACGTATCTGTTATCCACCCACAATCTACCACGTTGGACATATATGTACGTACGATGTGCCAACTGGTAACTGTCACACTCGGAGTTAGCATAACTTCATTATCTCAACTTGTAGGTATGCAAGTATGCAACGTGCACATGCACGTAGATTGAATCTAGCCACATTGTTTAATCGAGCATACATGGTTGTAAGTTGAAACTATGTAAGTAATTTGGAATTAGAATACCTGGCAGAAAAATAATATTCTCATTATTCCCTGCATTCGCAAGGTTTTTGTTACGTTAATTCGACAGAGCTCAGAGGAAAAAATCGGGTTGTGCAATTCACAAGCGATAGATGTGAAACTAGAAAGTCGCTTTATTTTCTTTTGCCTGTTTATTTTAAAGTGATTTGAAGATCGGATATTGATTTCACAAAAATAAAAATCGTTGTTAAAAATAGGGTTCGCTAGATGTCTGTCTCTCTGACCGCTGAGACTTGTCAAGTGCCTGCTGCGCTATCGGATTCTCGCGCCGAAGTTCGAATTTACCGCTTTATATAACAGAGGACCCGCCAAATAATAAATTGTAGTGACGCATTTCCGTTTCATTCGAATTTCAAATCACTAACCGGGCTAAAAAAGTTTCACTTCAAAAAATCTTAAAATAAATATATATATATTTTTTTTGGATTTCGTAGGATTCGAACATCCGTCGGCTAGATGTTTGTCTCTCTGGTAGCTGAGACTTGTCAAGTACCCGCTGTGCTATCGGATTCTCGAGCCGAAATGCGAATTTACCGCTTTACATAACAGAGGACCCGCCAAATAATAAATTGTAGAGACGCATTTCCGTTTCATCTGAATTTCAAATCACTAACGGGGGTAAAGAAGTTTCCCTTAAAAAAAACTTATTTCTTAGGGAAAGGAAGGAGAGGAAGTTCTGAGAATGAAAAGGTTTGAGGGATATTTAGGAATCTGGGGGTCATTGTGTTCAAGAGTGACGGACGTATGATTCCTTTCCTCCCACTGCGGTCCAAGGCAATGGATCGAGAGAATCAGGCAGGAGTGGTCTAGGTTAAGTCTCCCTCCACCAGTCTCTCCTGATCCGGTCTGCCATGCAGAAGGTGGGCAAACGTTTCACTCTTGTTTTTAAATAAGGAATTTTTATACAATTTGTACAAAGAAATGCCATCTTCTCAAAGGAAATACTTTTTCAAAACTATCTTCAGACAAATAGGTATCATATTATTTATTATTGGGATTTGACCGCTCGTAGTAGCAACCATTATCATGCGAAATCTGTTGGGATTAAAATATATAATCCAACAAGGCCACCACCTTGAACCGAAATCAAAATTTACAGGCAGATTAAATGCCGAATGGTTGAGTTAAAACTGGACGACGCTCGGTCAACGATTATTTATTTTGTTTAACATAGTACCTGTCCCTGAAGAAAAAAAATATTTATAAAATAATAATACAAATATCTTAACTTTACAACAATTAATTTGTAAACTGTACCACACATTCAAGATCTTATAATTGAAAAAAATGTCTTAATATATCTATTTTATTATTTTTTAGCCATAACACTGTGGTCATTCTTGGTAACAGATTTGATTTTCATACATTTTTCTTACCGGAACATCTGAATAGACATAGGCATGTATTATTTTATTTTCTGTTATGTACATGTATAAATATTCATAGCGTATTTTATAAAGACTTTACAATATTGCGTCAAATGCAGTCATACACTAGATTGTCATAAAATTAGCATTAATATGATTTTTTCCATGAAACGTCTAAAGTAATAGTACCACTCTGTTACTATAGAAAAATCAGTGTAGAAATTCAGTTGTCGCTACATTTAAAGCTCTGTCAGCTGTGGTGCTGTGTCCGTTATTATTATGAGCGCGTCCGCAAGCGCGGAGGGGATCACAACGCTAGCCAGCCGGCCATGCGGAGTCAAAAGTAGTGCGTGTGTTTGCGTCCACTCTGTTACTGACATTATTAGGTAAGTAATTAGTAATTTCTATACGAGTTTACAATAATTTCGTAGTGTTTAGTGTGAATATTTTGTATAACCAGGAATTGTACCGATCCACGCGATTTAATTGACATAAATCGTTCAAGAACTTACCACTTTTTAGATTTACCACTCTGTTACCTAAAATTACCTGCAAATACTGGTATCAGAGTTGTATTTTTTTTTGTTCTCTATGCTACAGTATTTAAAATAAAAGCAAAACTATGGGGCAATCATCGCAACCAATAAAAGAAAATCAAAATACAATACCTATTATAAATAATAAAGAATCCAAAAAAGCAGTAAAAATGAGTTTTTAATAAAATTAAAAACTTTGAATCCAAGCTTCATTTACCGACGCAAAATTTGAAAACTACCCACCTACTTACCAAACAAAGTTCATCGGACTCTGTTCCCCGAAGTGATTAATATACAATCCCATAAATGTTATCTATGCATACGTAAAACGTTCTAAAAAAATCTACCAGTTTCCAAGAATTAATTATGAATTAAATTTTTGTTTAAACACAGACGCAAGGTACAAAATGTAACAAATGTTAAATGAATATTTAATATTTAATAAATGAATGTTAAATGAATATTTTTGGGATATGCAAGCTTCAATAAGTGATCGTCCCGTCTGCATAATGCATGATTACATTAATTACGAAGATTCTTGGCATTTTCCATTTAAGTATTAACATTTTTGAAAATTAATTAACTCGTACTATTTCTCAAACTAATTTGATGGTCTTTTTGTCCGATGTCAAAAACTTTATTTTTAGTTAGATAGTTACGTAAATAGATTTATTTTTGTCCTCTCTACTGTACGGCTTTCAGGGGAAATTTAAAAAACAGCGCTTCATACGAGTAAGCCAATTATAATTTTTATTATAACCATCGCAGCATCTTCTCGCGGGCATTCTGAAATATCTGCATCCCTGGAAGCATATTTCATCCCCCGTATATATTATTTAAGGGAAGATGATAAACTACTCACTTATTTGCGGGAACATCCGACGCGTTTTAATTTCACATCGCCCGAGGAAAGCAAAATGAACGCCGTTTTACTAAAAAACCGTATATTATCATGAATATATTCATAACGTCTAATACACTCGTGCATATTTAAAAACACTTTAAATCTATCAAACTCTATCAAAAGCAGTTACAGAATAAAGTGTTAAATAACTAAATCGTATGGTTGATTTTTATGAAAAAATATTTAAATGATGTATCTCTATATCTCTTCTCTCCACATTATAAAATAAAGTCGTCCGCCGCTTCTGTCTGTCTGTCTGTCTGTCTGCGATAAACTCAAAACTACTGAACGGATTTTCACGTGGTTTTCACCAATAGATAGAATGATTTATGAGGAAGGTTTAGGCGTATAATTTTTCAAGGTTTAAATTGGTTGAAATATATAATTAAAGGAGAATGTTTGTGTGTGGCGGACAATTCATTGTTCAACAGATTATTATCCAATTACTGTAAATTTTTTTCATTTTGGCAGTCTTAAAACCTAGGAAGATGACTATTATACAAAAAAATCTTAAGGCTATCTAAAGAAGAGTTACATATATCTAGTGTTTCCGATATTTCGTTCAACAGCACCATTCGTCTTGTCATGCTATGCTGTGCTAGAACATCTGTTCTGCCGAATGTCGACGACTACGGCTGAAGTTTTCAGGCACATATAAGCCATAACATTCCAAGAGGAAAGGGCTGTCAATACAGTTATGGATTATGTTAAAACTAAGAATTGCAAGTTTTCAATAATGTCTAAGTTTACATTAACTAAGTGTTTTTTTATCGAAACCAAGTTTGTACATTTTAAGTAGTAAAATATCATGATCAACTTGATCAACAACCTTGGCAAAATCCATATACACAACATCTGTTTGGTGTCTCGAGTCCAGTCCGACGGCCACCAATAGCGAAAATGTTAACAAATTTGAAACCGTGAATTTTCTTGGCGTGAAACCGTGTTGGTTTTCTCCTAAAAATGGCATAATTTGGTGATGTAATTTGTTATAAAAAATAATCATTTCAAATATTTTTGGTATAGTGGACAGTATAGCTACGGGTCTGTAATTCTTTATAAAGAGTAAAGCTATACTGTCCACTTTACCAAAAATATTTGAAATGATTATTTTTTATAAGAAATTACATCACCAAATTATGCCATTTTTAGGAGAAAACCAACACGGTTTCATGCCAAGAAAATCCAGGGTTTGTCTCCAGCTTTGAAAATTGGGCTAACACGAGTGAGTTTCCATTTTTGAATTCAAATTAACAGATGGCGGTGGGAGTTAAAATGTTGGAAAATCATCCAGTAGATGGCACTGTTTTTCGTTAGCCACACCAACGCGTGATCGGGTCACCTAGTTATAAATTAAAGACCTATGCTGCGTCTGTCTGTCTGTTCACGATAAACTCATCAACTCAAGCCCATAACGTAATCTGTTTTTTTTTTTATCACCACTTTTAATAACTATTTAAAGTTTTGATGATTGCCATTTTATTGAGTTGTCCGGTTACCATAAACTTCTTAGTTAT
Source organism: Limnephilus rhombicus (assembly GCA_929108145.2). Taxonomy (NCBI): domain Eukaryota; kingdom Metazoa; phylum Arthropoda; class Insecta; order Trichoptera; family Limnephilidae; genus Limnephilus; species Limnephilus rhombicus. The sequence continues at coordinate 47,189,856 of OV815285.1, forward strand.
TATAAACTTTTCAACTACTGGGAACCGATTAAAAACGTCTAGAAAGTTAATAGACTTGAACTTTTTTTACACATATGCATGAATATATTTTTTTATGTTGGTTTTGTAGCTACTGAATTGAAACACGACAGTTACAAAAGTAAAGTGCATAACTTTTACTGCAGTTATTTATAGCTTCCTTTTGCAAAGGTAGGGTGAGGAAAATAGTAAGGTGGTTTTCCTAATTTTCTATTTTATTATTGTTTGTTAGCATGAAAAAAGGTTGTTCGTATTCGTTTATTATTTCTTGAAAATTTAAAGAATTTTGTAAAAATAGTTCCCGGACTAGTTACCTCAAAGTAGTTTGTTTCTTAGCAACTTTTAATGTAAAAACTTTTTACAATGGACAGTGGAATCTTTTTGAGAATGTCCCTGAGGAAAAGTGCTCAAATATTTGATCTGTATTTTGAAATGGATGCCGGAAAATATGTTGAAGGCTGACTTTCTAAAAGTCAACCAATCTCCAAGGACAGAACTACCGAATTCCAAAATCTCGAAAAGCATATTGATCGAAAAAGTTTATATATTTATTAGAGATTGTGGGTGGGTAAAAAACTAATAGGGTTACATAAACTAAAAATTCTAGAGTTTAAAAGGTTTACTATATGGGGTTAGTATAATGTATTATATATATCAGTCTATGATCAGTTGTAATATTGTTTCCCGTTGTCACGGGACCACAAATAGGCAAGTCATTATTTTTCAAGAACTCTTCAGACAAAAAATAGCTTCAGAGTTACACATTCAAGGACGTGTGTTCTTAAAACCATATTTGTTTATTAATGAAATAGCAATAAACAGTTACTGTGATCTAAAAGGACTTATGAGTATGTCAATCAATGCAAAATAATACTGAGATCCTGGCCAGAACCTACTAATGTAAGGCAATATCTCTGTAATGGTTTACAGGGATATTGTGTACTTAGTTTGAATTGGCCGTGCTATCCCCGAATAGATTTAAAATAATAATAAATAATTAGATAAAAAATAAAAATAAATTCCGTCAAATACTATTTTATATTGGTTTATTTTTGACAACCAAGGTTGCGATAGTAGGCCAGATTTTATTTGCTCACAAATTATATAGAGTACTGAAAAATGCCTTGGTACAGAGCCAGTTATTAAAAAAAATGTCACATTTTACATATGCTATTTAGTTAAGGAGTCTTCAGAGTGTTCAATTTTTATTACATTGGGATTTTATTCATTTAATTACCCCCCCATAAGAGGCTGGACACTCTTTTCTCAGATCTCCGGGTCAAGGTATGTTTTACGGAGACATACGGCCGTTGTTCCCAACGCCTTAGATCGATCAATCTGAGTCTCCGATCAGCTAAGTGATTTGTGGGTCGGAGAGTTGGGTTGGGAAGAGCGTATTTGTTTCGCATTAAAAATAATATATAGTATATTTGCGGCACATTCCAGAGTAGAAGACACTGTCATTATCGCCCTGGTGTAAGACCACCATTCAGAAATGAAACGTTGCTTTAAATTTCGGCTTAACAATTGATCGGTAGGATTGGGAACAACCACCGTTAGTGTCTGAATCTAGATCTCTTTGAATTACAAAAAAATTAAGAGAAACAAATTTTTTTTAAATATTGAAACGGGAAGAAAATGTACAAAAGTAGATATTACTTTAAAGTCGGCTTATTAAAATTCGTATTTTAAGAGAACCGGCGCATGAAAAACTTATTAATTTATTTTCGTATGAAAAATCTGAGAAATTCAATCCGAAAAATCACGGAATTCGTTTAAAAAATTCCAGTGATTTGAAATCCCAAAGGAAAAATGAAAAAATATTTGGAATCAATAGAAGCGGACCAGCCACTTTTTTATTAACTGAACGCATTAAAGAATACGGAATATTATTGGACTCCGGGGATGGGAGTATATAAATAAAAATAATATTCGAGATGCATATAGAAACCGTATTTTTGTGAATATTCGTAGAATCGAAAAGATTTATTTTATTATTTTTATAAGCATCATCATAAATACTAATTTCGGTTGTCGGTGCGTCCTGCGTAACTATAATTTCTATTTTCACAAGTAGCAAAAAAATTATGGTTTACATAATTATAATAGTTAGAATAAAATAAATTAAATTGATAAACTCCACGGTACTCACGGAAACTCACCGCCGCCCCGTGAAACCAACACCTCTGCCATAGATCACCCCAAGTGGTTCGCTACGTTTGGTAATTCCCGGAAATATGGTGATTTTCGCGATGTGTTTACCTGCTGCTTTCAGTCGTGCCTTCTTCCAGCTCGTGCTGGATCCCACTTTGCTGCCGCAGATGGATGTCATCTTCAATTGTTGTCCCGTTTCCATGATGCCTGTGCTCTCGATCCGGCTCGAAGGACCGTATGTTTCTTACTATCGTATTACGAGAACACAACAGAATGGAGTTTGCAGGAAAACACTTCTTCTTCTTTAGCACGATTTATTTAATGCATTAAAATACAAATACTACAAAAGGGTCTATTTTTCCTTTGCTCGGGAGCTCTCCACGATCACACCACACTGACAAATATCAAAGGTCTACTTTCCTTCGATATTTCTTTTGTCAGTTTTTTACAATACTGAATTTTAGATACAACACGTACCTCACAGCTTCAGTTCAATGTCACAACTGAAGGTACACCTCATGTACCATCCAGTTCAGTTCCACTGTAACAACAAGACTAACTTTCTAATATTCAAATACAAATTAAACAAAAAATGGTCGGAACTGAGATTTGAAAATGTTCCCAGATCTCGGATTTTAAAATCTAATATATAAAAAACAATATAACCACTACATGAAGTCGGCCGAAAAGTCCTTCAATAAAATTACCTCTTCGAATATTGCGAATTTTATAAATATATGGTAGGTTCCTATTATTAGGTAAAAATTCTGCCAGCATACTTCTCCTTGGGGGGGTCATAAACATAAAACACTTTGAAAATAATAAAAGAATTTGTTCCAACTTTGTAAAGGAATGTCTCCATAATAATACCGGCCATAAACATATTACTTAATTACTAGGTCGGGCCTTATTCATGGAAAGCGAGGGATAATATTATTTGCATATGTTATAAGAAAAACTACTCGTAACTAAAATAACATGAATGTTACTAATAATTATTTTATTTAAGACTAAATAGAAAAAAATCAAGCAAAAGGAACCAACGGTGGTGTTATTTTTAGATTGAATTTAGATTTGAGAGGATTGTATTTTGATGTTACATATCGATGCTAAAAGTTCAAAATTTTCGGTTATTAAAATCATAAATTGAAATCGATTCGAATCATTGAACGCGGATGGTCCGGGGGCGGAATAGAAATATCACCAAGGTTCCATATATCAAAGAGTTCGCACTAAAAGTCGCATTTGATGTAACTTTATATCCTCACGAATTGAAAGAAATGCCATAAAATATTAAGTGCTACATTACCGTAATTGAATTTTAACTCATAAATATTTATAAAACGTCCAAAACATCACAAAAAAATTCTCTCCGCATTTCTCACTGTAACAACCGCGCTATTGGTGTTTACTTCGTTCAACTTTTTTTATAATAATACATATTACGATTACTTTTTTACGGCTTTCCGTTATACATCTCGGGAGCTCTTTTTCAATTCGTAAAGTTCGAGAGTTATGTTTTTTTTTTTATTAGTGGTTTCCAGGCACCATAACACTAATTATTTTAAAATTTATTGAGCCGTAACAAACCCATCAAATGAACTACCAAGCATACATATCTTTACGGAACTCGTAAAAACTTCAATATAGCTTTGAACGGAGCGATTTTATTTTTGCATAATCGGACTTTACGAGTACCGTGTTAGTTACGTTAGACATTTGACGTTTTCGCACGACTCTATTTAAAAAAATGACACGTCGCCCGCCCGGAACCTAGGGGATTTTTTAGAAATAAGGGCGCCTGTGTTCACAATAATTTCGTTATAATTATTTTTCTATTTCTATATCACCAGTTATTAAAGAATATCAAAGTAGGGTTTACTGATAACTTTATCGGTTTGCTAGATCAATACCGGAAAAAAATACAGGTATTTCTAATTTTCTCCTACAGCAAAAAATATAAAAAAAAACAAAATTTACTCCGAAGTTATAATAATTGTAAATAAGTGTTTAAATACCTAACTACTTAATTATAAACGATGAATACTTAACGTAAAAGTTCTGTTATTTCAAGTAATGAATTATATAATTTGTCCCAAGAAATGTCATCATCTCAATGACAATTAGTATATTTTTTTACTTTCTTCAGGTAGGAATTTTCCATTATAATTCCGTGAAAGTTAGCCGTCTAGTCAAAGGAAGGCTTTCTTTAATAATAAAACGGATGCAGTAGTTTTTCTAAAACGCAAATCAGCCGACTACCTAGTCAAAGTTAGCCACCTAGTCGAAGTTAGCCATCTAATCAAAGTAAGGCCTGCTTTAAGAATAAAGGGGATCATAGTCAAAGTAAGGCCTGCTTTAAGAATAAAGGGGACTATAGTCAAAGTAAGGCCTGCTTTAAAATAATCTCGATAAACTGCAAAAGCTTTAAAAGAAATATTAATTTCATTATAGATATGTGCGATATATACGATGTAATACTTTTGCAAGAAACGTGGCTATTACAAAACGAAACATCTAATCTATCCAAAATTCATCCAAACTTTCAGGGATGGGGCACATCTGCCGTAGATTTAGCTAACGGGCCGCTGAGGGGACGACCTTATGGAGGAGTCGCGGCACTTTGGAGGAATGAGTTGCAAGCTTCCGTAATACCATGTGGAGATGACCGCATCGCTGGTATTCAGATAACAACCAAAGGTGGGACAATATGTGTACTGACTGTCTACATGCCGGTATGTCATGCGGACAACCTTAGTGACTTCACCAACTACCTATCTAAAATACATACGATCATTCAAGACAATGAATACTCTAAAACCATCGTGATGGGAGATTTCAACGCTCACCCATCTTCTGTATTTGGGAAAGAACTATCATTTTTCTACACTGAAAATAACTACAGTTGTATCGATATGGAAAGACTACCCAACGATACATATACATATGTTCGTGATGCACACAATACCACTTCCTGGCTCGATCATTGTATATGCACTAATAATCTCAAGGACAAAATACATAATCTGCATATACACTACGATACTGACTGGTCCGATCACCGGCCGACATCTTGCATAATCGCTGCTGAAAACTTACCTGCTACCGTCTTTAATGCCCCGAAACAGCCTAATAATATAATATGGCGAAGGACTAACAACAAGAAAATCAATGAATATACGTCTGTGGCAGAAGCATTACTCCATGTAACATATCAAAGACACTCAGAATCCATATGTAATTCTGAGTCTACATGTGATAAATGCGATCATATGCAAAGCATGGACAATATGTACACAGATATCGTGGAAGCCCTAAGTAAGGCTGCCGACATTGTATTCTATCGGGAGAGCAATCAAAGCGAACCAAAAACATATCGTCACATTTCCGGGTGGAATCAAAAAGTCAAGGAACACTACGAAAAATCGAGATCGGCATTGATGACGTGGATTCAAAACGGGAGACCATCACAAGGCCCCATTGCGGATGAAAGAAAACAGAAAAGGAAGGAGTTTAAAAGAGCCCTCAAACACTGCCAAAGCTCTGCCGAACAAACAAAGATGGACGAAATCGTAAAATCGCTTGACACAAAACAGTTTGCTCAATTCTGGAAGAAAAGCAACAATCTGATCAAACCAAACGCTCGAATCGCCAGCCAAATTGACGGGTCCATAAATACGGAGGAAATTGTCAGGACATTTAGAAGAACCTTTGCAGATATTTCTGGAAACGAAGCACCGACTGCTTCTGATATTATGGAATATGATGGACAAAACGCCTTCCTCTCTGAAAATAGTATAATGAAGGCCATCAAAGCTACTAAGGCTGGTAAATCTCCGGGACATGATAGTTTAAGTATTGAACACATAAGGTACGGAGGTAGATACATACCTAAACTACTAAACATTCTGTTCAATACAATCCTCAAACACAACCATCTACCAAGTGCAATGACGAAAACCATTATAACCCCGATCCTGAAATCAGGAAAGTCCGATATGACCAACTCCAGCAATTACCGGCCAATATCCCTGGCAACTATAATTGCAAGACTATTTGAAAGGGTAATTCTGATTGAAATAGAAGGTAAACTCAATTCTAAACACAATCAGATGGGCTTTAAGTACAGATTATCCACTAATATGGCAATATACTCCGCTAAGCAAATAATAGAATATTACAAGAACGAAAAACTACTGAATACGGATGCTTCTTAGATCTGAGCAAAGCGTTCGACAGGGTCTGTCATAAAACCTTATGGGAGAAATTGAAAGCTAGAAATATACCTACTATGTATATCAACACACTATCCCGATGGCACTCTCAGCAGGAAAACGTTGTACGGTGGGCAAGTACGTACTCCCACCCAATATATTTGCGATCAGGAGTAAGGCAAGGAGGGTGTATGTCCCCAATCCTGTTCAATGTATACATGGACGAATTATCAAATCGCCTGGACACCAGGGCGGGCTGTCGTATTAATAATTTATGCCTAAATCACATAAGTTATGCGGACGACATGATTCTCCTAGCTCCGTCGATCAAGGGGTTGAGAACATTATTAAAAATCTGTGAAGAATATGCAAATGACCACAACATGATGTACAACCCCAAGAAGACGGAACTAATCGCATTCCACCATGGAAAAAATCCTGAGAAAATGCTCCCTGTAAAACTTAATGAGGAAAATATAAACGCATCTAAGAATGTAAAATACTTGGGACACATTATTACTGAAGACCTCTCGGATGACGGTGATATTGAACGACAGCGGAGAAGTATCAGTATACTGTCTAATATGATTGCCCGAAGATTCTTCAAATGCAGTAACAATGTAAAAAAACATTGTTCAATGCATTTTGCACTAAGCAATATACATGTGAAACATGGTGTCACTACCGTACCAGCTCAATAGAACGACTGCGGATCCAATATAATGATGCTTACAGAATTATATTTGGATACAGAAGGTACAGCAGCGCATCTTCAATGTTTACGGAGCTAGGACTACACGGATTCGCCGGTCTGATGAGACACCGGGTCACTGGAGCCAGGATGCGGCTAATGGCTTCCGATAACAAAGTGGTGATCGCAGTCTTCCAGCACCAAGCGCCACTCCTGAGCAAGCGCTTGGCCCTAGCTCACTCCAGACCACGTCCTACATTATAATTGATTATTTAGTTTATTTCTATTATCGCTTATGTCTTTTATATTTGTTTGTTCTATTTACTTTTTTTTTTTTTTACTTTATCTGTTTTGTAAATATGTACAACTTTATGGGACGTGTGGGATTGCACTATCCTCCCCACATCCTGGAATAAACATTATTATTATTATTATTATTCAAAGTAAGGCCTACTTTAAGAATAAAGGTGTTCATAGTCAAAGTAAGACCTGCTCTAAGAATAAAGGGGATCATAGTCAAAGTAAGGCTTGCTTTAAGAACAAAGGGGATCATAGTCAAAGTAAGACCTGCTCTAAAATAAAGGCGATCACAGTCAAAGTTAGTCAAAGTTAGGCCCATAAATAATAAAGAGTATGCAGTAGATTTCCGAAAACACAAGTCATCAGTCAACTATCTAGTCAAAGGTCATCACCTAGTCAAAGTTTGCCGTCTAGTCAAGTAAGACTTGTTTAGGTATTAATAAAGTAGATACAGCAGATTTTATTAACTGGAATCGGAACGTACAAACATATTTAATAAGCAGATGAAATGCTAAACGGTCAAGTTAAAACAGAATTTCGCTATGCTCAGTCTAGTACTAGCTTTTTGTTTGACAAGCCCCCAAAGGGCTCACAAACTCCAACGGCTCGGAGGAATTTGAAACAAATAATGGACGGTTACCTCGAGAGTGTTTTCTCTTGGGGTAAAAATAATCTCGTTGAATTTAATGTTTCAAATACCCAATCTTGTTTGATTACGTCTAAAAGGGATCGAAATGAAAGGGGTAGATATTATTTCGTTCGCACGACTCATGGTGAATATTGTCACGTTTTCACGTCTTACGTGACAGGAATGAACGATTTACAACAAATTTTTGCCCAGTATTGAAAGACAGTAGCCCAATAGGTATTTAAAACAATTTAATGAGATAAATCACCCTCTCGATCAACAACCCTGTGTTGACGAGCAAACAATGAGTAGTTATGACGGACTCCCCGTGACGTGTAAAAACACAAAGATATTATAAGATTCGCATCTATAGCGGTGGATATTGTAAGGTTCACACCTATAATGCTAGATATTGTAAGGCTCGCGCCTATAGCAGTGGATATTGTAAGGTTCACACCTATAATGGTAGATATTGTAAGGCTCGCGCCTATAATGTTACAAAAGTTTACGTTCGAAAATGTGGGTCCCCATTCAATACAGACGGCGGGTTGCAATGATGTAATTAATACGGCACTGATGTAGCTTAATAAATTCATATAAGCATACGTTGCAAGACTTGCCAAAAGGCGATAAACACAAATTTTTATTGAAGATCTGGCCAAGATTTTAAACTTCAAACAAGAATAATGGTACAATAAGGGACAAAAGAAACTGATGTCATGATAAAATATTGAACCTCATAATGAAGTTGTATGTACACGGAACAATGTTAATGAAGGGACAAAATGTATTGTCACTTTTATAACAAGAAAAGAAAAAATTTTCTCAGAATCCGACAAAATACGATTCTGGAAAAAAATAGAGCAATTGGGTTGAGCGCCATTCTAATTTTTGGAAAAAAGAAGAAAAAAACACAAGTAGCAACGAGGTTGCTCCTGAATAGTTTCGAATCCAGCGAATGTGACCTGATAGGTGTGTTCATTTGGTGTATTCGAGGCGATCCCCATATACAACATTATTATGAATGTGTAGGATGGGGTGAGGAGGAACAAGAGAAAGGTAAGAAGAAAAAAAACGGGAGGATTTCCTATTATAACAGAAATCGTCGCGGCATTCTTACAATATGGTTCTGTGACCATAGTAGCGAGCTGCGGCAATGGTCTGAAACCAATGGTTATTATACAGACTTGCACTTATGATTTTTATTTACAACATTAGGGTAGGGACGTACTGGTACGACAAAAACCCGACACAAAACAGTTAAAAAAGGGTGATATGACAAGATGAGACGATGAGGTGGGAAAAAAAAAATGCGCGGATGCTGCAAGAGTTGTGAAAAGGAAAGCGACGTCTTGGAGCAAGAGTTTTCCGGAACCGTTGATGGTAGGAGGAAAAGGAGGCCCTTTCCCGAAGTGATCAATTTCAGGAAGAGGATGCATACAAGTTATGAAAACGGTGCCCCAAGAGGTGCTCTTGTGGTACAGCAGGCAAAGCACGCAGGATGTACAAGAACATATAAAATTATGCAAAAAGAAAAGAGTGTACAGGAGTTAGGCTACCGTTGACATTGATATGCCTTCGGGTGTAAGGATTACCTTACAAATGCCCGTATGGGTGATTATTTACATTTAATATTTACAAGTAACTCACGTCATTTATGACAAGAATTATAAGACTTCTAAAAAGACCGCGTCGCACTGATTGACGACTGGCCAAGAGAGGTCAGGGGGGTAATAATGATCAGGGTTAACAAGATGCATGTTTTGCCAATTTGATAACGCCTGAGTACTTGATGTGATGGAATTTACTGATTCCGTATTCCCAATTTTGGCAATGTCTTTCACATAGTAATTTCCGATGTGTTTACCAGAGATGTCAGACAATATTTTTGTTGGTTCCTGGGCTTGCACCACCAAGGGTTTTGCTTCGGAGACTGTGAGGGGGGTAGGGATGATTTCCGAGGTGACTTCCGGTTGAAATTGCAATCTCCTGATGTATTTTTTGTTGTAGAAAGAGGCATATAGGGACAGGCATTTTTTGGATTTATTCCTAGGAGAAATCTTTCTATTTCTCAGGGCCTGTAGTAGTTCTTCCTTTCTTGAAGTAAAAATGTGCGGGATTATACCCAGCGTGACTTGAGGAACTTCCATGGTGTATAGGAACGTGTCAGAGTGACCTTATGTTGGAAAAAGTGGGAACTAGACTCGCAATTGGAAAGAAATTGACCCGAGATTGACCACTTAGGCGTATTTTTTTTGCAAAAACGCGTTTTTTTTTTTTACAAGTGTTTGGATTATTTGGAAATTTGGGCAGGGGTTTGCCTCAAATAACGTGTTTTTGAGAAAAAATCCAGACGTTTTGGAATTTTGTTGAAAAATTTTTTCAGGGTCCCAAAAATGAAAAAAAAATGGGCAGGGATTTGCCTCAAAAAACGTGTTTTTGAGAAAAAATGCAGACGTTTTGGAAATTTGTTGAAGATTTCTCGAAGTCCAAGAACGGAAAAAAAATTGGGCAGCGATTTGCCTCAAAAAACGTGATTTTGTGAAAAAATCCAGACGCTTTGGAAATTTGTTGAAGATTTCTCGAAGTCCAAAAACGGAAAAAAAATTGGGCAGCGATTTGCCTCAAAAAACGTGTTTTTGTGAAAAAATCCAGACGTTTTGGAAATTTGTTGAAAAATTTCTCAAGTCCAAAAACGGAAAAAAAATTGGGCAGCGATTTGCCTCAAAAAACGTGATTTTGTGAAAAAATCCAGGCGCTTTGGTCCAAAAGTCCAAAAACGAAAATTTCACGGGCCAGGATTCACCTTAATGGAACACGTTTTTAGAATTTATTCCGATGTTTTTGAAAAAGATTTGCAAATTTGTGAAGGTCCGGTGAATAAAAAAATGGAACGAGGTTCGCCTTAAACGAACATGTTTTTTGGAATATTTCCATTTGCTTTCCAAAGGGGAATTCTTCAGAAAAGAAAGAAATATTTTTTTCTTTTATACGAGTTTTCGTGGAAGTATTTGTTTGAAGATTCAACAATGTCTTGGGGAATGGTTTTTTAATTTACGTGGCTAGTCTGTAAGCCTGAATTGAGCACCACCAATTATTGGTATTTATCCGCCAAATTCCTTTCGTCATAACAAGTTATTATATACAGATGTATGTATACGGATTTAATGTTTGTTTTCAGGGAATCGACGTCAACGCGAATTAGGCATTTTTGAATTTATGTCGTATGCTTCTTTTTATGAGAAACGGACGGCAAAAGTAGAAAAATGCCCGATTGTCAAATGGCAGAAAGAATTTAATCCACCTGTTTCCCTAGGCTGCAAAATATGTCGTAGAACAGACTAGTACTTTGCGAAATTGGTTTATTATAATATAATATGTTAATTAACTTTCGGGAAACGAAGCGGGTAGTCGGTTATCATATGCAGGATTTTGATTGTTGAATATCGTTGTTTTTAAATATTTGTGTTCATTTCCACTATTAACTTGTACTTGAAACTAGCAAATTTAGTCGGTAGACACTTGTAGACACTGTGTTATTTGCGGCGACAACTTTCTTGGTTGAGCATCTTGCGTAGGAATACCGGTGATAATGTTTTTGTCGAGTGACGACTCGAAAATGAAGGAATCGTGCCCGTGATAATTTAAATTGCGATTCGAAGTTACGTACGCGCCGGTGTTTTTGTTGGAAATGCTAGACGAATTAGGAATAACACAAAACATACATTATAGGTTATAAGTGTAAACAAAAGCTGATTGAAGAATGAGACTGTGGGACCGTGAAGAGGGAGAAAAAAAATCAGCCTCACGTTGAAGCCAGTGTTAGCGTCAGCGGTCGGCATACGGCGCCAGTGTCGGCATACCGCAGGCCTACGGCCTCTAGCCAAACCAACCCTGGAAAGGACATGCAGTAATTAATGGGCCAAGATGCTAGCTCACAGTCGGCGCGAGCAAGATTCTCCTAAAACCAGGGCGAGTGTTTGTGGTTCGCTGGGTATTTCTCTTCCTCCCTTCCTCAAAATCTCCGGGGTCTCCTTCCTCAATCAGAACACAGTATTGCACGTAAAGGGTTTATTCAATAGTAGGAGACAGGGTTATTACAATCGCCATACGGCACACTTCACATGAACATGGATAGCACTAAAATACCCTAACCTAACAGGGACTGTTTCTCTCAATCTCTCCACACGCGTTATTGGCTTTAAGAGCGGGACATGGCACACGAAAGAGGGTAAGTGTTCATTCTACTCACTGTAGCAGGAAATGCAGTAGCCAGCAGCTTCTGGATGCACAATTCACAATATGAAATACATCGCAAGTTTTTAGGTTCTCGAGTGCGCGTTAGGCGCTCCCCTTGGACACTGCTGTCTTGCCGGCTGGCGGCCGATGGATGAGAGAATGCGCCTGGGCTCCGAGGGAGACCTGCGCGAGTCGACGCGGCGTAGTGCGGGAATCTACCGAAGCTATTCTTGCGTAAAACGGGGCGACCGTGAATCTAGGGGTAACGTTGCTACTTTGCAAGGTAACAATGTGTATAATAAATAATTTAAATGTGCTATTTTCGATTTGCCGCCAAAACGACATGTACGTTTTTTCGCGAGTTCGACGGCGTTGACGTCACACCATGAAATGAATGGCGGTTTCTATGTCATAATGAAATTTTAGCGTGTTGGAACCGGTTCAGAATGTGCGGTTTTTCAAATCTATAATTATAAATGAAAATATTAAAATTGTTTTTAGCACAATGATCAGAATCGGAAAAATAAATTTAAATCTTCCACACATTTTTATCCCTATACATAGTTTGAGAAAATACGTTATTCGGCGTTATTTCACTTCGTCAAAACAACGTTACAAAATTCATATTTCTTAATAAAAATACAACAACAAAAATTAGCATCCAAAAATTTGTCGTGCAACTCTACAAAACGCACAAACAAATTTGGATTATAAAGTTTATCTAACAGTTAATTTCTAAAACGTTTTGTATTATTTGCTTTATTGTCTAATGGATCCAAAGGCTATAAGAGAAACTGTTTAGTTTTTAAAACACCATTTCGCCGATCTACGGTTTACAGTTTCAGATCACGAAACCGTATAAAACTTCTAAGCGGGGATCCATGAAGTTTCAACAATTTTGAAAATAATAATCCCGAGGAAGAAAATTTTCACACTGTTTTAATGCCCGGAGTTCAGAATGATGCGGGGGTAATGTGTGGGGGTAATGTGTGGAGGTGGGGCCGGGGGAGGAAGTGCACGGCCAGAGAACATTAACTTCGTCGTGGTAGGTGTTTAATGCACGCGATGCGATATTAGGGGAACTGTTATTTTTAGTTGATTAGAAAAGGAATGTCGGTAGAAATTCCATGAGAAAGCTTGGGAGATAATGGCTTTATACAGGTTTTTCATGGAATTTGTGGACGAGTTTTTGACGGCTGGTTTTCTAATATTTGTATCCTTGATACTGACAATTCGTAGTGGAATTTCATTATCATCCGACTAATATTATAAAGGCGAAAGTTTGTATGGATGAATGTATGTTACTTTTTCACGTAAAAATACTGAATGAACTTAAAAAATTCTTTCACTAATAGAAAGCTACATTATTTGCGAGTAATATAGGCTATATATATTGGTAACCTCTGGCGTTATGAATAAGCTCTGGCAATTATGAAATTATTCATTGTACGTTTATTGTCCAGACGAAAAGCAAAGCGTTGCTTGTTAACCATAAGTAATTATTTGACGTACACTGTCATTTTTTTATTTGTTTAGGCTACAATGGAGATCTATACTAATATTATAAATACGAAACTGCGTGCATTTGATTGTTACGCTCTAATAGGTGGCACGCGAGCTGTTTGAAAAACTAATGTAACGGGTATGGAAGGTGGCGAGGGAGGGGAGGGAAGAGGGGATTGGGGGAGGGGAGGAGGGGTGGGAGAGGGGGGTTGGGAGTGGAGTGGGGATAGGGAAGGTGGAAGAGGCGGAGTGGGAACCCCCCTAATACTGTGCGAGCGAAGGCGGGGGCAAAATCTAGTAATATTATAAACTCGAAAAATTGTAGGAATGCATGTGTATTTGTGACTCTTTCACGCAAAAAATACTGAATTTATTTTAATAAAACATCACAATAATATAGCTCATACATCAGAATAACATGTAGGTTATAATTTATAAAGCTAGCTAGGAAGGGGACGCGGGAGAGGGAACGGGGATGCACGGGAAAGGAGAAAAAATGTATTTCTTTAAATATGGCATTGCAACGCATGCCGGGAACCAGCTAGTATATAATATAACCCAAATAAAAATTATATTCATTTTATTCATCTTTAACCGAAATAATTATGTCCACTGCTAATAGCCAAATAACTAAAAATCCTATCGTCAATGCCCATATAGCAACAAATATGGAAAATACCATATAAATTGAATAAAATCTTTGTTGACTACCCCTTCTCTCCCCCTTCATATGTTTTGTATGTAAACTGTAGATTAAGAATTATTTATACCAGTCTGAAGATGTCATTAATAAGCTGAAACCGGTTATAGTAGAAAATAAATTAAATGGAAATAAATTTCAAATTTGTTTTATTTTATGGTTTTCTTATAAATTATGTACATTTATCAGTAGAGAATAGCATGAATCTAAAGGTACTTGGTGGGGGGGGAGGTTAATATAAAGAACTTTTCATCAAATTACGTTTATTAGGTACATTACATCATAAATAAAGATATAATTAATTTTTTTTTTTTTTTTTTTAAACGCCCATACGGCTTTACATAGAATGCAGTACATTTTTTTTAAAATACGGTGAAAATAATGAGTTTACAAAATGCAAGTTTTTTTATTTTATTTTATTATTTTATTTATTTTTTTGTTTTTTTTTATTTATTTTTTATTTATTTAATGTTAAATATAATGTTTAACGAAACCTATCAATTTTAAATACATGATGTGATAACACGTACCGAAAGCATATTAATTGGCGATTTCTGGGCATATTTTGACTACGTTTAAAATGTAATCTTGTTGTACTGTATGACGATATATATTTTTTCAATTAAAAAAATATATATACATATTTTTCCATACACGCGGCAATTGAGTAGTTTTCCATTACATGCCGCAACTGGGTTCAGCCAGCACGGGTCTACGCACTACGTCTCATTCTAGCAGCACCGTTACAGAGGAGTTAGAGCGCATATCACGTGACCTCATGGCCACGCTTAGCAGCGTGTTCAGTGATGGCGTGCGATAGAAACATATATTTTTGGTTTTAAACCGAAAAACATAATCACCGAACAACGTTTTAACTCCAAAAATGCTCAGAAATCGCTGGGTGAAAAAATCCTTCTGGTACGTGATGTGACACCTTGTATATATCGTCGGCAGAAAGACTAATTGACGTAACCAGCAAATTCTCTACTTTCGGGAAAGTCAAAAAAACTAAAAAAAAAATCAGAAAATAGTAATGGTAACCCATATCTCGTTGATTTTTACACTGAACAATAGAATAATGTTTATGTTTCTACCAATATAATTAGATCTATGTAATTATTTTAAAAAATGATGATTTTGGTGGTTACGTCCATTCTTTTTTGTGAAAATTTTACGACTGCTTGGCCGTAACCAACAATATCTAGTATGAGAAGCTCGGTGTGCGATTAATTTACGGAAAGGCAAAATGGCGTAACCTCTTTTGTGTTATTTGTAGCTCCTTAAACCATGGTGTAACCCTCTCCGAAGGGAAACAGACTTACAATTAGTTAATGTAACCAAATTTAATGAATTTAAAGGCAATAAGTTGACAGCTCGCAACTGACATTTTTTTCAGAAATAGAGTTATGAACATAATTTTTTAAATTTTTTTAAGCTCTATTTAAATAACGTCGTCATTATATCATTACTTTTTTTATATGCATCACTTATTTTTTAAAAAATAGTTATAGAATAGAAGTTTTTAAAAACATAATTAAATAAAAGTAATAAAAAAATGTAAGAAAAAAAAATATCGATAAATAAAAAAAACAATTACAGAATTGTACACCAAAAACGTCCAGGCTGGTGGCCGGCCAATCAAAGAACTCTTCAATGGAGTTTGATCTAGACTACAGTAATTCGTTGGTTTCATTCATGTATTTGATTTAGTCGGTGCACTGTGGAACGGACGGCTTTCGGAAGATTCCGTCGTTTTCCAGGCTGCCGGTCGGCAGACAGACCTGCTTTTTTCTCATTTACTAATCGACCCCTATCGTATGAGACCATTCTCAATGACCACGAGCGCAAATATTCACCCACGAATTTACGTCTTCACGTTCACCCTGCATGGGAATGGGTACCGCCCCATGGCGAGAATGGGTACCTTTATTGGATAACCAACACCTCTGCCATAGATCACTCCAAGTGATTCGCTACGTTTGGTGATTTAGCAGGGTGCCCGGGTTCATGGGGTGAGGTTTGTCTAGGTCTTGGAGGCGGATGACCAGGACATACTGAACCCTAGATTCCTACCCTCCCCTTAAAACCTTTTCCTTCCCAGAAATCTCATCTCCTTCCTTTCCTAAAAAAAACCCTCCACACAGCATCCCCAAAGATGACATAGGCCTTGAGGGAAATTATTTTCCTCAGGGGCTCCTGTGTGGAGCTCAAGTAAAAAAATAAAAATAAATCGGTCGGATGCGCACTAAACGCCGAAGCAGGATGCAATAACACGATGTTTGAGCGTGACGCATTTTCGATTAAAACAGTGTAACGTTCTCCGCAAAATAAAAGTCTTCAAATCTGTGGTAATATTCAACTTTTAATAAAGTTTTTAATTTTACAAAATGATGTTACTAAAAACTTTCGATACGGCACAACTTATAGGATTAATGTAACCAAATGAAACTTAAAACTTTAGTCAGCCGTTTACCGTAAGCGAAAATATTTGCTTAAACACGGAAAGGCTATTTGACGTAACCATATAATTTTTCATAGTAAATAAAAACTAAAACATTGGATACGCCCGGATTAAAGGGAGTAACCCGCATTTTATTAAAAAAAACGTCGGATTTTCCATCACTTACATCAATTACATCAATTTGGGGGGCGGGAATGGGTACCACCGCCCCGGGAACCTTTATTGGATAACCAACACCTCTGCCATAGGTCACCCCAAGTGGTTCGCTACGTATGGTGATTTAGCAGGGGTGCCCGGGTTCATGGGGTGAGGTTTGTCTAGGTCTTGGAGGCGGATGACCACGACACACTGAGCCCCAGATTTCTACCCACCCCTTAAACCCTTTTCCTTCCCAGAACTCTCCACTCCTTCCTTTTCCTAAAAAAACCCTCCACACAGCATCCCCAAAGATGACATAGGCCCTGAGGAAAATTATTTTCCTCAGCGCCTCCTATGTGGAGCTCATGTAAAAAAAAAAAAATTTTGGTCGGACTTCCGGAAAAAACAGTAGGTATTTTAAGGGGGTAAACTTTCAAATTTTTATAATATATAAACTTCGAGTATACAGATCGACGCAGTTTTTTTTTTCAAGTAAAATGGCATCAAAAAGTGAAAATCGACAAAATGTTGGTTACGTCAATTAGCCTTTCTGCCGTCGATATGTTTCTCAAATTATTAACACACACGATGAAGTACTTCAGCTGTGTAATGTGTAGTTCCAGAAACTCGTGATTACATCAAAAAATTAAATCATTGTGCAATATCACGGGATAGTCTGAAAAATCAGTTACAAATTTAAAAATAACAAAAAAATATTTTCATTTAAAATTTTTAAATTATATTAGGTAAGTACTTTATTGCTTATCTGTTTACTCAAGTTTACTGTATAAATTTAATAATAACACATTAGTATCGTAATAGAGCCATCACGGTTATCAAAACCGAAGTTTTGATATCGGAATATTGGAATCCGCGTCATTACCTTATCACTATCAGCATTACCACATAATTTTCAGCTTAAACGATTAATAATCACACTGTCAATATATTATTCAGATGATGACACTATTAATGCTCGCTTTAGGTCCTTAGTGAGTTCATCTTAACTTCGTACTATAATATCAGTCAAAGTGCATCTTTAAAGTACTATTTATTTCTATAACCACTAGAGCGATTTTTGGCTTATATTGGCGCCATTTTAAATGACACCGATTGCTTTTCGGATAAAAACGGTAATTATCTCCTTAATTCGGAAAATTTAAAAATATATATATTTGTAGCTCCCACTTTTGTTATTTTGGACTTACAATGCAGCTATTGAAATGCTTTATCTATTATGACCATCGATATCGCAAATCCGAACTTCGTAGACTATTTTATAACGATGTTAAAAATAATTTTTTTAAATATTTTTTTCACGCAGATTTTCTGATCAGCTGTTTACATTTAAAATTAAGTCCTTTTTCAATAAATATGCACCTTTTATTATCAAGTATACCACAGACGATATATAGAAATCGAAAATATTCTATGTTGACTCGAATAAGTACCTCTCACGGCAGTTTCAAAGTAACAACCACGCAGGATTCGCGCGGTTATAAACTTAATTTTTGTTTTTATAAATCCTACAAATGTGAGATAAACGGTAAAATACAAGTTAATTCATTGACTATATAGCACTGTAATAAGTTTTTATGTCTCTGTGTTAAAATTCGAAGATATGATTTTTTTTAATGTTGGCGAAAAATTTAAAAAATGATCTCCAGTAGTTATCAAATCAAAGTACTATACAAAGCTTTGGTTAGGAGTAGGCTTGAGAGTGGATCGGTGGTTTGGAGCCCGCACCAAGTGAAGTTTTCCCTCACGATGGAGAAGGTTCAGAAGAGATTTCTCTACTTGCGGGAGTATTAGTTTCTATGTTCCCGATGGTTATCTCCGTCACCGACAGCATAGACTGTTTTATCTCCCGGCTTGTAGAACTAACTTGCCAATGGTCATGCCAGTCGGGAGGGCTATCTTGTTGTTAAATAGAATCGCTTCGAATGTCGATACGTTTAACATAAATGAAGCACAATTTAAATGGCAAGTTTTGTTGCCATTAATTTACATCTGCTTACCTATAATCTTAATTATTAAATCTCTTGAAATTTTAATTTAGTAATGTATATCACTATTGGCAATACAACCCCTGGTGGGTCGTGGCCTCCTCAAGAGTCTTTCTCCACTCATCACGGTTTTGTGCTAGCTCTCTCTCAGACGCTCCAAGATAGATATGTCTTTGAGGACATTGTCGCTCCATCCTTATCTTGGTCTTCCCAGGCTCCTTTGGCCTATTGGTCTTGAGTTCAGCAGGGACTTTGGAGCTTTATGCTCGGTTATTCTCTTCACATGACCCAGGCACCGAAGTCTTCCCAGTTTCATAAATTTTGCGACGTTTAGCTCCTTAGTAATGTTTATAAAATGAATAAATTGAATTCGGTTACCTAAATTCAATAGATTTATTTTAGACTAGCTTTTGCCCCCGGCTTCGCTCGCATAGTATTAGGGGGGTACCCACAGCGCCTCCTCCAGATTCCCTACAACACACCAATCCCCACACCAATCCCCACCTTCCTCCTCTCCCCCGCCCCCACTCACCCCTCTCTCTCCCCACCCACCAACCCCCAAATCCTCCCTCCCCCTCCCCCTCCACCCTCCGCCCACCCCAACCCCCTCCTCCCAACCCCCCTCCCCACACCCCCCTCCCCCCCTCCCCCTCCGCCCTGTTCCCACATCCTATCCCCCCTTACCACCCCTCCATACCCGTTACATTCATTTTTCAAACAGCTCGCGTGCCACCTATTGCAATTTTTGTATATAAATTTCATAATGCCAGAGCTCTAAGCTATAGACTTATAGCCTATTCTGATGTAAGAGCTATATCATTGTAAAGTTTCATTAAAATCCATTCAGTTGTTTTCGCGTGAAAGAGTAACAAACATACTACCATACACACTTTCGCCTTTATAATATTATGTGTAGTAGGATAGGATAGGATGGGTAACTATTAATTGTGAAAAATACACCAATAAAACAAATGTAATTGCGCACCCCGGAATTCGAACCGGAGACGTCTGGTTTCGGAACCGAGGACCTAAACCGCTCGGCCACATAGGTCGTAAAACGGGTATATCGAATATAAAACTTTTTTTTTTTAATAATCGGAGACGGTTTACATACATATATAGTTCCCGTGAGCACTTAGGCCATAGACCCATTGTACTATCTCCCACTTTACCTAATTCTTTTGACAGTTACCCAGTCCTTTTTATAAAGTTCACCAGGATTGTCATTGGAAATGAAGCTATATCTTCTGGTTCAACAATGTGTCTTCCCAGGTCTCATTTCCCCTCTTCACTCCACCTTGGTTCCCCGAAGGCCCCATGACGGAAGAGGGCTTTATCTCTTCTAATCACTTCTTAGTTCCCCGACGGCTCAACGACGGAGAGTCCACCTCCCCTTGGTTCCCTAAAGGCCCCACAAGGGAAGAGTCCACTCCACTTTGGTTCCCCGAGGGCCCCAAGAGGGAAGAGAACTTCATCTCTCTTCCTTGGTTCCTTAAAGGCCCCACAGAGGAAGAGTTCACCAAGATGGCCTCATTTCTCCTCCTCACTTCTACATGGTTCCTCGAAGGCCCCACATGGGAAGAGGACATCATCTCTCCTCTTCACTCCTACATGGTTCCTCGAAGGCCCCACAGGGGAAGAGGACATCATCTCTCCTCTTCACTTCTTCATGGTTCCTCGAAGGTCCCACACGGGAAGAGGACATCATCTCTCCACTTCACTCCTCCTTGGTTCCACAAAGGCCCCACGCTGGAAGGGTGCCCTTCCCCTTGGTTCCTCGAAGGCCCCAGGAAGGAAATCCATACAGGTGGCCTCAGCACTCCTAGGTTCCCAAAAGGCCCCTAGTTTTGGAATGGTCTAATTTTTTTTGTCCCACGAGTTACCAGGGAAATAGAAGGTCTACTCCAGCAGAGCCCTGAGTGCTGGAGTGAGGTCTAGATACTCCGAGATGCGACCTTGTTTCTCGAAGGCACCGTTAGTGACGCTGTTCCCCAGGACATTCAGCCTGAGCATGGTAGCTCACACCTTGGCTTGGGATGGCTATTGCAGGTTTGTGTTGCACTCCCTAAGCGATGGGTTCGCCACACTCCCTTCGCTAATAAAACTTTATTAGTATTACAGGTGCAGACTGCAAGCGCACATACTATATATCGAAATCACATAATAAACTAAACAATTTGCATACTAAATCAGTTCGTCGCCAACTTTTTACATCTGAAGGGTTTTCCACCACAAAATCTCTTCTCAAAACTCGGAACGAGATTTCTTGAAGAATATGCCAATAGTAGGTATATTTTAAATCCGTTGCGCATAAGTATGTATATTATAACTCAGCTGCGCAGCTCTTTTCATTCAACACGTAATTTTATATTTGAGGCCAAATTTCAAACAAAACTGAATAACATTTTTTTAAATCAAAAGGTTTTGCAAGTATCTGTACAGGGTGTTAAGGGACGTACTTGACTTACTTTAACCAGTGATTCCTGAAATTATTTATATTAAAAAATGTAAATTAAATTTTGGTCTCCGGTGACATTTTTGAAGTTTTTTTTTTTTCTACAAAAACATAAAAAATGATAGTTGTTGAACAGTTGGAGGTGGGGTAAGGGGTTCATCGGACACCCGGCTGAGTGACCAGTGACGACACGCCGAAGAATTTTTTTGTTTGTTTGATTTTGAAGAAAAAATTTTTGAAAAAAAAAAGTCGCCCAAAAAAGTCACCGGAGACCAAAATTTCATTTACATTTTTTACTCCAAATAATGTCAAGAATCACTGGTTAAAGTAAGTCAAGTACGTCCGTTAACACCCTGTATATGCGCTATTTTATTTGATTTAGTTTTAAATTATAAAATAAATGGATTTTAGCGGAGACTTTGGCATTTTTTTGTGAGTTAATTATAATAAAAAAAAAATATAGTCTTTCCTTTGAGTTAATATAATGAAAAATTAATGAAAATTTAACATCATATAAAAAAACATTTCTTTGGATTGAAATTTTAATTTATATACGAAAAAATTGTGTTGACAACATAAATCGGTCGCTTGCAATTTGCATTTAAGCCCATCAAAATGCTTTTTTTTATTTCATCACTTTCCATTCTAAATAAAGTGTTTACTTAATGGAATTTTAAAATTTACTTTTATTACGTACTTTAGGTAGTAATTTCTTTAGTTCAAAACATCTTGTATACATGTATATGAGATTTTCTTTTTCATGAAATTTTTAATATGTATTATTTTTAATATAATAGGAGTGTAAGGAGAATATATGACGCAAATGTGAATGGAAGAAGAAATCGGGGACGCCCGAGCAAGACATGGCACGACCAAGTGAATCAGATACTTGAGTCGGGCCATGTGAAGAGTCGGAATAATAGAAGAGCATGTATGAGACGATGTATGAATGTGAACGAGGCAAGGAGTGTGTGCCAAGATCGAGTTGTTTGGCGGTCCGTCCTCTCTGCCTACCCCTGCGGGGAAACGGCGTGATGGTTAGTTAGTTAGTTAAAAGATTACTATTGATTACTAATAGATTACTTGTACTTTATGGTGTCACTTCAATGCGTACTTTTTATTTTTTTGTCATGAGAATAATTTTTCATAACTGTATATATTCTGTATCCATTTAAAATTGTTGAATTCCTATATAAAAGCCGTTAACCGGCGCGCTAATTCATAATAAATAAATAAATATTTAATTTTTCATAAGAAAAACTCTCTTCTCTCTGAAGGTTATTCCCATCAACGTAATATATATTTGAAGAAGAAGATAACAATAATAATCTAAACGAAAATATGAAAGAGAACAAGGTTCAGTTGCGACCATTGTCTTTTTTCTGTTTTCTGTGCCTTGTTCTCTTTCATATTTTCGTTTAGATTATTATTGTTATCTTCTTCTTCAATTATAAAAAAATATTTTTTTAAATAATTATCATTAACTCTAAAATAATTGCCAAAGTTGCCTCTAAAATCATATAAATGGATTTTTTAATTACCTAAATTTCAAAATTTAAAACACTAATAAATAGAATCTCACTTATCCGTACTAGATATTTGCTAGACCTTTTGATTGAAAAAATAATTTTTCGGTTTGGTTAAGGCTTTGCAACCCGGCTCGAAAAGAAGAAGATGGAGAGATACAAAATTACGAATGTTAGAGGAGAGCGCTAACATTTACAGCGTCAAAATCGAAAATGTTTAATAAAACACGACTCGTTTAAAATGGAGCAAATATCTCGCGAGCATTATCTTAAACAGCATTTAAGGAAACACTGTGAATTTTTTCATACATATAACTTGTAAAATAACTGAAACAAACGTGTTTATAATTATTTTTGGAGCATACTTTGCGATTTTTTTTCTATCGAGGGAATTTTATATAATTTGCGTTTCGGCGCGAGCAAAGTCTAGATAATATCTTCAAGAATAACATATAAAATATATATATATTTATTTTTTTAAAGAGCTTTAAAACTTACCGTGTTTAAGGGAAATATGTAACAATGGATTTATAATATACCTACTCATTTTCCTACCGACCGCAAGGACAAGAAAACAAATATTAATTTTAATTATTTTCTTCCTTTCCGTATAAATTCCTTCACTTTTGTATATTTATATACCCTTGAAAGCGAGGTAACGTCTTCTCGTAGTAATAATATAATTATTCAATTGACTTTACTTTTAGATAAAAGCTTGTCGCTAAACAATGTACTCCTGGCTTTGAGCTTAAAATAGAAAATAAAACCGCTTGTTAAAATAACGAGCGTGTGTAATAATAAATCATTTTAAGATTCGGAGAGACTGTTAAAGTGGGATCTCTTTAGGAAATACAAGAATAAATTCACGTTTCTGATTACTTTCTTTGAAGAAGTCGCCGACTTTTGCATAATGGAAAATTAAAATAGTACTGGAAATAAAGCGCCGGTTTTTTCTTTCACAAAAGGAAACAAAGCTAAAAGATTGTGTGTTTATTATTTATTTTGCTTGGGGTGGCTGCGAAAAGGTTTTGAATAAAATAAGTGAAATGGTCGATGCGACATGAACGTATTTGTGTTTTGTCAGGCGGACATTGTGATTGGGGATTAATACACTGTGTCAATGGATTATTAACGGAAAATGTAGTGTTTTATTTCATTTTATTTTATCACACGATTTTCAAGGAAGCTGACTTTATGTTTTTATACAGAAACGCGGATGAAAATAGTTTTTTAAATAAATGATTTATTTTGTGTTTATTAATCTACCAAATATTTCGCATTTTTTTGGATAACCACGACCTCTGCTATAGGTCATCCCAAGTGGTTCACGTTTGGTGACTTAACAGATGTTCCCGGGTTTAGGGTAGAGGTTTGACCGGGTTTTGGTGGTGTATGCATCTGCACGCCAGTCGCGTGGCAGGCCAGATCGGGAGAGACCGAGGGAAATCTTTTGATTAGTTCAGCAGGACTTTCTCGGAAAATCGGAGGGATGGATTCATACGTCCGCCACTTTTGGACACTTTCAACCCCTTTCCTTCCCACCCCTCACATATTTTTCCTTCCCAGATCCTTCCTTCCTTCCCTTCCATAAAAAGATACTCCAAAAATCACCCCCAAAGATGCATAGGCCTTGTGGGAATTTTTAAAATTAGGGCCTCCTGTGTGGAGCTATTGTAAAAAAATCAGTTTCGAGTAACCGTTGCTATTAAGAAACCGCAACGGTTTCGTTTTTTTTGTAAGAAACTCAAATATGTAAATAATATATATATATATATTTTTGAAATTTACAATCTACATACATATGACATATTTACAGAAGGAAAATATATAGTTCTTAAAAACCAATTACAAATAAAGTAACTTCTTATTAATGAATCTACGCATCTTAAAAGAGAAAAACATTTCTCATGTTTGAATTGAGGAGTCGTGCCATTACAGTATAAAATAAAGAAAAAAGATGTACACATGTACATATATTTTTTAATTAAATTATTTAAATAAACTTATGAATAAAAAAAGATAAAGAAATAAGATAAATGAAACAAATAAGATAAAGAAATTTACTAACATAGTAGTTACTAAATTAGATATAGTGTTATGAAGTACTTTCTTGAATTATAACTTCCCACCCCTATATGATTATTTCCGTCATCAGGTACTAAATATTTAATAATAGTAGTCAAAAGTTTGCAACATTGGCTAGATCTTCTGATTGGCTAAGAATTCGGTGGGAGGGGCGAGGCGGCCAGCCTGCGGCTTCTTCACCAGCTCTTCTAGTTTCAGCTTTGCTATGGGACGGTTCTTCGTATCTTGTCGGCTGCCTTTTGGTTTCAACGTTTTTTGGAACACGTAATTTAAAATATAGTTAAATTTTATATATCTAAATCAACTCAGTGGTGTTTCCGGACAAGGTCCTCTGCCCAGATGAAACCCGAGACGGGGTAACGTACGTACAACTTATATAATTATGTGTCATCATTCAACCCTTTTATTCTATCTTAGAATCATTAACCTTGAGTTCACAAAGAGATTAAAAGCTTTTCCTAAAAGCGTCGAGTCATTAATAAATTCACAAATTATTTAAAAGCGACAAGAGATCTTCTAATTTATTAAACCCTATCTTTATTCAATAAATGAAGCGACGATCGTTTTGAATCAAATCCGATCGAATTGAGAACACAATATCCCTGAGAGGAGCTAGCCGAAGGTTTGTATTATAATTTGGGTTTTTGTAAGTATTTAAATTGAACCATTGTTGATGTGTCTTGAACATTGTGGTGTTATTTATTATTAATTTGTTATAAGTTCGTAATCAGGCGGTTCGAGCCCGTCGTTACGTAACAATAGGTACGGTATAGATAATTAAAAGTAATAATGTAGATGCAGTAAAATAAAAATAAAATTATAACATTCATATTAATAGGTGGTAGGTAGATGGTAAGTACATATAGTTGATTCTAACAATTGGAATCGAATGCTGATAATATTGCAAGAGTAGGAGCATAAAATTATGTTGACAATAATCGCTTCATTTGAGTTCAAAATACTAATGAATTATTTTAAGAGAAATATTTTATTCACCTTCATATGAACCACTGAAAAGCGTATCAACGTTACACGTGTATAATAGGTTTTATGGAAGGGAAATACAATTTATAGCACATTTAATAAGAAAACACCCAGTTAAACACCGGCTCGGCCCCCCAATAATTCAGTAGGAACATCTTATTCCAATTGCAAATTAGAAAGAAGAAGAATTTATGGAATCCTATTGTATTCATAAAAAACAGGTTTATAAACTAATACCACAACAAACCAATTGACAGTGTGTTTACAAAAGAGCACACGATAACACTTCATTACCGACTGAGAGAGAACTGATTGATCATAAAATTGCAAGTAAATAACATAAATGACAGCTGGGTTTAGCCAAGATCCGGACCAAAAGCCTTTTAATTTTTTACCCAACAGAGGGCAGTGATAATTAGTTTTTTAAACAATAACTAATAATGTTACTTCTTGCCTCACAAAGAAAGATGAAATACATTTGGCGTGTTATCTACAATATCTGTCGGAATTAGATAATTTACTGTTGCAAAATCTTGAGAGCTCACAACACTAAAAACGCAAATACAAGGGATTTTTTTATGGACTGAAAATATATCTTTTGTATTGCTTGTTGTGCAAATAAAAAGATAATCTATTGACAAAAAATAAAGCGCAGCGTGTTATTTTGACTATCTCACTGATCAGTTTAAGCGTGTTGAGCAGGTAGGGTAAGCCAATACCGGCCATTTTCAGGAACGTCCTAACCACCGACTATCGACCTTCTCAAACGATGTTTAGAAACCTTACCCGCTCTTCCAGTTACACCCAGGGCCGGATTAACCATATCGGGGCCCCTAGGCAATGCACGTCTCGGGGCCCCCCTTTACCAATGGCGGACTAACGGTGGGGGGGAGGGGGGGGGGGGTTGAAGGGGCCTCCAAACACCTCTTTGTTCCCTTGATCAAATCCTTAATAAGGCTATAAGTGAGGGGGGGGGGGTAAGGTTTTAAAACTTTTTAGATTTTTTTTCTGAGTGTAAAACATGTCAGTATATTGAGTATTGTGTCAAAATTTCAAGTAAATCGGAGCAAAACTAACGAAGATACAATGTTTTGAGCGACCGGCCCTCACGCTCGATCCAAGTATATTTCGACTCGAAATCGGCCTTTTTGACATTTCTGAAGTTCGTGAACATCATAGCTCAAAATCTTGAATTGACTTGACCGATGCTTTAGAAATTTTGTACACTATTTCGACACATAAATCAACAGGTAGTCGGAGGGAGTTTCTTTAATCATTTTATAATAACAAATTCACGGAATATTTTAGCAAAAATCGCGTTTTCCACTGCAAAAAAAAAACTCCCTCTGACTACCTTGGAAAACATATTACCTTTTAAGGGCCCGCAACCCGAATTAAAAATAATGTCTAGATGCTGCCCGCGCCGAAACGCAAATTATATGAAATTCCCTCGATAAAAAAAATCGCAAAGTATGCTCCAAAAATTATTAAAAACAACCTAATGTTATTAACCTGTTAATGTTCCTAATAAAAAAATTAACACATCTTGAAAGCTGACTTTTTCCGAAACTTCGTTGCTCACTAATTGATGCTCGTTATTTTTTCTCGCGACGCGGGGCCCCTAGCCGATGCGGGGCCCCTAGGCAGTTGCCTACTCTGCCTTAGGGATAATCCGGTACTGGTTACACCCCTTAACCGGCAGGTGGTTCAAAGCGAGCCTCTTTAGGGGTGGCAAGGAGTGTAAGGGGTAGGGGTGGGTTGAGGGAGGGGGAGGGGGCTGGCAGTGACGTCATTCTCTTGTATCCATTCACAAAATCCCAGAGGGTTACTCAAACAGGGCTGCTTAAATTCTACAGGTGTTACGGTAGGTGCTTCAGGAAAATGGAAACATGTGTGAAGATTTTTAAGTGTCTACCTTTCGATGTCATTTACATAAACAAGACATGCCTTCGTGGAAGTCTCGGAGTAAATAGAAAATCGATAGATGTTATAGTAACATTCCGACTTGTTCATTTAAACTCGTGTTTTTTTAATATAATTTTTTGTGACGAATTACAAGGTAGTTAAGCCATAGCAGGTAGGATTCATTAATTTTTTTTTAAGTAAAACTTCTTTGCGCACGCTCGAATTGGGGGTAAGCTGGCGAATGCGTTACGAAAAGTGGTGATTGTTACGAAAAATGTCATGGAACGGTAATCGATGCGAACGGTGATCGATTGCTAGGCGAACGGTCGGGCCTTCAACGGGGGGAGTGATAAGGATAAGGATAAGAATAAGGATGGTCACCCCAAGGTCATAGGCTACCCCAAGGATGTAGGTCACCCCAAGGTCGTAGGTCACCCCCAAGGCCGTAGGTCACCCCAAGTCATATTTTCACCCCAATATAATATGTCACCCCTAGGTCATAGGTCACCCCGTTCGCTACGTTTGGTAACTTAGCAGGGATACCTGGGTTCATTGGGCGAGGTTTGTCTTGTAGTTTTACTTCAGTCGTGTGGTCTAAAGCACAGTAATTTTTTAAAAATATTATGTAGTATTTTTTGATACACATATAACATTAATAACAGTTTTTACAATATTACGTCTGCCTAATGTAAGCTAGTGCTTATTCTTAGGAAAGGGGAGTCCAAGGTGAAAGAAAAATAAAGCATTTAAAAAATTTAATAGTAAAGTCGCGTTAAAATAAGTACAAGTGATATATAAATGTACGATGTGCTATTTTGTAATAAAGTTAAAAGAAAAACAATGATAAACGAACTTGTGTAAAAAAAATAGCATTAAATTATGCCACCTGTAATCTTATCGATCACAATAATATGTATGTCATTCTCAGTGGCGGCCAGCCCTAAGGTGCGGCGGTGCAACGCACTCCCAAAATTTCTGCCAATCTAAAAATTCCCGATCACCGAAAAACATACTATATTTCCGACACGCCTCATCACAAATCACAATACACACTTTGGTTATAATGCATACATAATGTAGGTATCTATGTATACCCGCTCGCGTAACAGATACCGAGGTAACAGAAGCAGAACGTTTTGTTACTATATTCAGGCCGGGAGTGCATTTGTCAAAGCGATCACAGAATCGAAGAGAATCCTTACACAATTCTCCATGAGCCAGAATCGTAGGTAGGTATAATCCTTTGCAAATTTAAATAACCCATGGACGGCGATCTGGGAATTTCCACCATGTCAAAAGGACCGTTTGTTCGGTAGCATCTTAATTTGGGACGCGGTCGTGTCATTTTATTATTGATATTGGTGTTTAAATTAAGATCTACTCTTTTTTAGTCAATGTTCCGCTCAGCGTCGACCATTTCTTATCTCTACAGCATACCTACCAACATAAACAATGAGACCCGTTGTGACAAGTCGCAGGTCAATACGCCATTGTTATTAGTTTTTTGGATGAGTCGGGAAGAATAAAAAATGAGTTCCATTATTAATGTTCATTTTATAAAAAAACATTGCGCTAAACTTTGAAACGATTAGAAATTAAAAATAGTGGCCCACCACGGCCCATTTTTAATATTAAACAAGAGTGCAAGTTAAAAACAAAAGAGACAATGGAGAATCGACCTAACCTACAAATAGGTAAGATTTTTTTTCATAATTAAATTCATTTTAATTTGAGTAGCGAGATTTTTAGCGCACTACCGATTTTTGTGAGCACCAGCCGCCACTGGTCATTCTATGCAGGATTATGGCATTTTCAAATGTGGCATCGTTCTAGAACGTTCACCGCCTACAATTCACCGCTGAATATTCATTCAACATCACGGAAAGTTGACCGAACATAATAGGTAAAATAAAATACACAAATGTTGCTACGAAGCATCGCACAAAGAGGAGACCGATTATTCTATATCATTCTCTAGCGGGTTAAGACGACACTATACCCTAAAATAATATATTCAGAATCTTAACGGCGACGTAAGTAAAAAAGCTTTGTTTACAAATTGCGACTCGCGACCCGTATATTGGACGGACCTACTGTCGAATTTGCCCTATCAAAGAAAAGAAGAAGAAAAATAATGTGGGAATCTTAACGACATAAGTGAAGAAAGCGTGTAAACAAATATGTGCCCGCGGCACGGCATATTGGACGGACGTACGGTCAAATTCACCCTAGCAGACCTGGAGATTCGACCTTTCCGCCGGGTTCATTTTAATTAATTCTGAAGAACGTGTTACTAATATTTCAGATGTTTCTTAATGAGTACCTCCCGAAGTTATTACACCGCTAACTTTAGTTGTACAACGTATTACAATTTTTTAAAGGCGTTGTACGTTGTATTATTTTTTTATCGCAACGTACTGTTTTTATTAATCTACAATATAAATAATTCGCAATTACGAATTCACCGAAATAAATTAAAATGTGAGCCTCGGGCAAACCCCCGATAAACGTGGTTATGTCTCGCCTTAAATTCTATAGATGTATTTTTTGTCTATTTTTAGTGTCGCTTTTTCGTTTCATCGAATTTCAAATAAAAGCGGTGTTAAAAAAAAAACGTGACGGCTTTGGTCGATGTGCGACAGGAACTCGGGTTTCGGGTGCGATGGGCACTATTGACTTAATAGCAGCAGGCGCATCTATCTCTCTTCTCTGCTACAGTTTTTTTTACGTGTACATTTTCCCGATCAAAAAGCAGGTAGGTACTCCCGACCCGATCACTTCGCGAGTGTGTTGTGAGCGACCCGGGTCGCGTAAAATGATCGATCGACGCAAGTCTAATAATTGACGTATTGAAGGTCAGTTATTATTGCGGGCTTATTTATGTTGCGTATTGAATTTGATCGGATGATCGATTGAGCGCGGGTCACGGTAGTTGCACGACTGATACCATTCTCACGAGGAATATTAGTAGGGTCCAGATTACAGAAGGGAAGGAAAAGGCCTTTTAGAGTCGCCCATTGAAACATCCTGAAGACAGTTTACAGAATGTAGAAACACACGGTTATATTATTTTTTCTGAGGTTTTACGAGGTTTAACAGCGAGAGCAAATAAAACGAAATATTTTATATTTAAAGCCTTTAAAAATATTGTTAAAAAAAACGATGGTTTGAGTCAAACAACCACGGAGTTGAGTCCTTCTGCTTCAAAATGAAGTGGAATATTTTGTTATGACATGTGGTGTATTATGAAATGATCAATGTTTGAAAATTGTTTACTTCCCTTAGTAATGTTGGAGGCAGGAGGAAGTCAAATCTATTTGCATCAGGGTTTGAGTCATAATACTCAAAATGCAACTAAATCATAAAGATGCAGGTCCATGTACGTACTCGTATATCTTTCTGCTTCTAAGATAGTTGTTGCATCAAAGATAGTTGCATCAATTCGAAAATTCTATTTTTCTTCATGATAGAACCTGTATCTTTCTGCCACTGATAAACCTGATAATACATATACTGCAAGTCTGCATCAAAAACTACTAAATATAATACGATAAATTCACAGTCTCACGTAAGTCTCCTTTTATGTGGTGGTATAAAACTCCTGACGAACCTCAGCGGCCGGACATTTAGCGGACAAAGGATCGAATCCTACAAAATCCAAAAATAAATAAATTGTAAAATCAATATTAAATCTTCAAACCAATCCAAAATGAACAGGCAAAAGAAAACACAAAAGAAAGCGACATTTAGCAACTCCGAATAAGAAAACAAAAATTCTAACACGATGACAAAATGTATAGAAAAAGGTGCACTGGAATTCGAAACAAAGACAAAAATATGGAAAAAATCATCCTTCACATTGATAAAAAAGTGCTTCGTAGTCTCTCCACTCTTGTCTCCTTAAGTTTTCGGAAGGTTTCACTTCTACCGCGTGTGAATTGCAAACTCTGATTTTTTTAATTCACGCTCGAACTAAAAAAAATACTAATGAATTAATTGTTTTAGGTAATCCTTACAATACGCTATGATGCTCGTCATTATTCTGTAATTATTTATCAAAATATTGAAATAGGACTTGCGTACGTATGCTTCTCGGGAACAGATACGATACAATAAATTTTTTTAAATTTTTTTTTTTTTAATCGGTTATAACATCATTAATATAATTTAATTTCTAGACATAGATGTCATCTATTCAGGAATTTAAAATATTTAAAAATACTGTCTTTAGTTTAATGTAGCTTTTAATCGTTGGTTAAGCGATTAAATATTCCTGGGGGTGGTAACCCTAAATGGCGAACAACCCCCGTACAGGCTTATTGTGATAAATCTCTCAGAGAAGGTAAATCACAATGTACCCGCTGTATGCTGTTTGGGTGACGTCATGGAATGTAGAATTATGTGCCCACCATCGACGGGGCGCGGTGTAGGCAGATAAACAGACGATACTAGACAATGTTACTACGAACTGTGATTTCAAGGAATCGGATAATTAAGAAAGGGAAATCCAAATACAAGGTGTATTTATAGAGGTGATATCATGGAACTGTGGAATTCTATGTCCACCGCATATGAGGGGAGGAATGTTCTAAAATATCTACATGATTTGATTTTGTGGAATTGTGGAACACAGGGGATTAGTAGCCCAATGGTTTGAAGCATCTCGTGGGTTCAATCCTCTGCTAGCTTAGTCTTTTAATATTGTTAGTAAGAGGAAATGTAATATTATCAAGTAAGCAGTTCAGGTTGAAGGCCTCTAAAGTAAAGAAAGGAGAGGAAGTTCTGGGAAGGAAAATGGTATAAGTGGTGGGTAGGAATGTGGGGGTTATTGTGTCCAAGAGAGATGGTCGTATGGAGACAAACCTTCTAAAAAAAGTCCTACTGTAGAGTTCAAAAGGTCTCTCTCATCCAATCTCTCCTCAATCAAGACCCACACCATGAAGCCGGGCACCCCTGCTAAGTCACATAACATAGCGAACCACTTGGGGTGACCTACAGCAGGGTTGTTGGTTGTCCAATGAATGGTTCCCGAGGCGGCCGTATCCATACCCGCCTCCCAAATTGATATTTGTCATTCTTATAAAAAAATGATAATGTCGAAGATTATACATGTAGCTGTGGCGTTATGAAATCGTAGATTGTTACATTCTGTCTAACAAAAGGCTGCGTAACGCGGCTGAAGCAACTGCGAACGGCTCAAAATGCCGCTTGCGGTTGCTTCGTTCTTTTCTAATAATTCGCGTCTCGGTTCGCGTCTCTGTTCGCAATTTTATACGCAGCATTAGAAGAGATTTATAAAGTCGTTCGTATTAGAACACGTAAACAGCACGATTTAAGAGAACGAAACCTAATTTTAGTTTATTTGTGGGTGGGTGGGTATGTGTGGGTTGTCACTCCAGGTAGGAAACAGCAACTAAAAAATTAAAAATGGTAATTCTGTTTAAAAGTTGTCTTACTTCAATGTTTGGGAAATTTTTTCTCTTGATAAAATATTTTGTAACTAGCTTTTTCGCTTCACTAGCATGGTATTAGGGGGATTCCCACTCCTCCCCTGCCCCTCCCTCCCATCCCCCCACCACTCCACCCTCATTAATTCCCAGTATATTCAGTTTTCAAACTGCTCGCGTGCCACCTATCGCAATTTTTTATACAAATTTCATAACGCCAGAACTCACAGTAGTTTTATACAAACAAAGAATTATCCTATTTGGTGCAATAGTTCGGAAGTTACTCGTCCACACACATTTCGGCGATTCACAACATCATTTCCATGGCAACCGTTTGTTTTGCTTTTCTTCTGACGTTTGCAATACCTCGATTTTGTTAGGGACAGAAAACGTTTGATAAATAATTTCAAAACGCCAGAGCTTATTCATAACGCCAGAGCTCACCAATATATACAGCCGTACTAGTACTCGCAAATAATGTAGCTTTCTATTAGGTAGTGAAAGAATTTTAAAAGTCCATTCAGTAGTTTTGAAAGAGTAACAAACATACATCCATACATTCATACATCCATACAAACTTTTGCCTTTATAATATTAATAGGATATATCTGACGAAAAGTATCGGAATCTAATTTAAAAACCTTCATTCCCAATATCAAAAATATTCCACCAAACTCCACTTTTCTTCAGCCATGTGTGACCCTTGAATGATCGTGAATTTTTCATGTTTCAAATAAATATTAGGATGACCATGAAATTGGAAATGATATGTATTTATGATTCTATTAATAATTCCTCGCCACCTTATTTTCGTTACAAAAAGGACATCCTGAAGGATATTTTTCTTGGGATTCAGGATTCTCACAAATCCGATGAAATTATATCTAACCGCTGAAGGATCTATTTTGGTAACAAAAAATCGGATAATTGAAGGAGCAAATAAATGGAGAGATTGTTAACCGAAACAATGTTAGATTCAGATGACGTGTATAATATAGTACCGACGATATAGAATTTTATAGAATTGCCCTGCACTGCATATCGTTGTTATGTTATATCGGTAAAAATATCCTTTGAAATAATCTGACAATTTTTATTAAAAAAACTAGCTGGTCCCTGGCATGCGTTGCAATACCATTCAAAGAAATAAATTGATTCTCCCTTTAATGATTGAAATAGATTGATGTTCCCTTCCACATTCCCCGCCTTCCCCCTGCCTCGTCCCTTCCCTTTCCGCAAACCCCACCTCCTCCGTTCCCTTTTCCTCTGCCTTTTCTCCATGCCGCTAATATATATGAAATACACACATTTTCATTTACACAAATTTCAAAACGCCAGAGCTTACCATTATATATAGCCTTTTTTGAGCTGTATATTGTAAGGTTTCATTAAAATGCCCTCAGTTGTTTTTGCGTGAAAGAGTAACAAACACACTTTCATCCACACAAACCTTCGCGTTTATAATATTAGAAAGTTTGTATTTTTCCTTTGGAGGGGTGCAGAAATACGTTCACCGTTTGTCTCATTTTTGACAATGACATTTAGCGTGTAAGAAAGAGGGGCAGCATTATATATTTAAGAACAAAAGCAGAACAATCAAGGCATTGACATTTGACGTTTTTGAATTTTTGGAATTAGTTCCATACAAAGTGTACGAGGAAAATAATTTTCTTCATAACTTTTTTTTTCGCGAATTTTTACGATGTTTTAATAGTTATTCTGCTATTTGGGGCGAAGACAAATACAAAAAATTAAAGATCACAAAATCGATCCAGCAGTTCTTGAGTTGTAAATTGTGTAACTATCACAATTTTGTTTTGTATATTAAGATTATAGCCGTGTTTGGTGGATCATATCAGAATATCCAGGACCATCCCAACCTTTATCTTACCCAACACTCTATCCTTCCCAACAACTTATAACCTTATAACTTGCTCCAACTGGAAATGCCCACTGGCGCTGGTATTTTTGTTGGGTATTTTATATTTAAAAAAATTAAGAAATAGAGCGAAAATGAACGAAATGGTTTCAATTTCACAAACAATTGCCATGATTTATTAATTTATTTACTCTTTTATCCGCCAAAGGGGCTTTTACATTGGGCACATAATGTTATTTATAAAAAGTTGGTATACAATGCTTTACAATTGAAAAAAGTAATAATAATAAACTGAAATTATCAGAAATAACACCTTGATATAATTTTTTTTAAAGTATGTACTAGTTGGATTAAAAATGTTGAAATCACTATGCATTCGTTTACTTAAGAATTGGCGTATTTTCTGCATAGTTTATTTGTAAATGGTGACATTTAATAGTTCTTAGTGAGTCGAGTATGCCGAGTGAGTCAAGTAGGTACTCTTAAATTGACTATACCCAAGAGTTGTTCAATTTAAAAAAAAGCACAGGGAAATATAATACGGGCATATAAAATCATAAAAAATCAGAGTGTGTAATTCACACGCGGTAGAAGTTAGACAAAGAAAGTCGCTAAATGTCGCTTTCTTTTCTTTTGCTTGTTTATTTTAAAATGGTTTGAAGATTGGATATTGATTTCATACACACAAAAACGTTTATATTTTTTTGGATTACCCACTGCGATGGCGAAGGTCCGCGCCCACGCGCGAATTTACCGCATTATGTTAGAACCGAGGACCCGCCAAATAATACATTTTAGTGACGCACTTCCGTTTCGTCCGAATTTCAAATCACTAACGGGGCTAAAGAAGTTTCACTTAAAAAAAAACGTTGTACAAAAACATACAGGTACATACAAAAACAAAACAAAAAATCTGATAATATAATTGCCTTAAATCAGAAATAAAATGTACTAAATTTAGAAATCCTCTAGTGGTGTAGTCCTATCTAGTTTATCACAATACAATGGTGCGAACCCACTTCCTCAAATGCGATATTATCTAAATGAGGAACCACTTAGGCTTTCAAGGTTCTTATTTGAATGCAAAGAGATGAAAATTTAATCAACAAATTAAACGATGAGGCGGGACCGAAAAAGGTACAAATCCTGGGGAATTTCATCAATTCTGGCTTCTTTCATAAATAATGAGACCCATTGTTAAGAGGGGAAACATTTTTGGTAAATTATAAAAAGTGATTATTTAAACAGCAAAAATACGTATTTTGTTCCACCTTGAAAATATGTGAAGAGAAAACCAATAAATGAGTGCGTAAGTTCGTAGACCTTTGATTTTAGTTGTTTTTTTATATGTGAAACAAATATTTTTAGATCGGTATAACTAACTGTTATTTAGACTGTTGGTGTAGGCGTGAGATGAGATCTTGCTGATCCATGAAACGCGCGTGGACGAGATGGTTATTTATTTGCACAATATTATACGTCTGTATTGTAAAGCTGCGTACTAGCTAATAGAGCTGTAGGAGTTTAAGGAGAGCGAGCAGGAACATCCATCACCTTTTATACCCTTTTTCTGCCGTCTCGCTCTTGCATATTTAAAAAAAGCAGGAGTACCACCAAAACCATTCTCACACTAACTAACCATCACTCCGTTTCTCCGCAGGGGTAGGCAGAGAGGACGGACTGCCAAACAACTCGGTCTTGGCACACACTCTTTGCTTCATTCATATTCATACATCGTCTCATACACACTCTTCTATTATTCTGACTCTTCAAATGGCCCGACTCAAGTATCTGATTCACTTGATCGTGCCATGTCTTCCTCGGGTGTCTGCGACTTCTTTGACCATTCACATTTGCGTCATGTATTCTTCTTACGCCATGTTATTTGTTCATTCGCTCTACATGCCCAAACCATCTGAGGGTCCCTTTTTTAATCTTACTCATTACGCTTACATCTGCCTTGTATTCTTTGTGGATCTCCACATTTTTCACATGATCATATGGGATCTCATTTCAACAGCATTCAGTATACTTTCATCCTTCCTCTGCCAGTTCCATGCTTCACTGCCATACATCACTCCAACAGCTCGTAAGGCTTTGAAGCAAAGAATGGACGGTTACCTCGAGAGTGTTTTCTCTTGGTGTAAAAATAATCTCGTTGAATTTAATGTTTCAAAGACCCAATCTTGTCTGATTACGTCTAAAAGGGATCGCAATGAAAATCTAGTCTCTTTCAACGGAAGCAATCTGCCGAACAGGACCTCCATCGATATGCTTGGTGTAACTCTAAGTGACCAGCTCAGGTACGGGGGCTCCATCGAAACCAGAGTTAAGTTAGCCTCTCAGAAACTGGGCGTACTGTACAGGGCCCGCAGATACTTTAATAGTACACAACTGCTAACCCTGTACAAATCGCAAGTGCGCCCCACGGTTGAATTTGGCATCCACCTCTGGTCTGAAGCTCCAAAATACCTAAAAAAAACCTTGACTCTGCGCAGAAACGGGCGGTCCGTTTTATAGATTCTCCCATCTTAACAGACGGACTGCAATCTTCAGAGCACCTGCGTCAGGTGGGAATGCTGTCCTTGTTCTACCGGTATTACAATGGAAGATGCTCCGAGGAACTAGCATCATTGATCCCTTTGGCACCGGTGCATAGTCGGGAAACACTCCAAACGCGTGCCCAACATTTGTACACAGTTGACATTTGTCACATGAGAACGGGTCGTTTCTTCGACTCGTTCTTGTGTTCAACAGCTCGGCTGTGGAATGATTTGCCGGCCTCTGTGTTTCCTCCTTCCTACAACATGGGTCTCTTCAAGACCAATGTTCATTCCTTCCTCTCCTCAAAAAGACCCTCCACACAGCATCCCAGATGACCTGTGTGTAGTTAATGTAAAAAAAAAAAAAAACATCAGGGTAGGTACCAGAACTCTATTGTGGATTGCTAGCTTCGCTTCTTTTGACAGTTTGTTTATTAGCGCCAACGGCATTCAGTCCTTCATTAATGGAGTTACCTGCATTTACCCTTCTTTATCTGTGTCAGCCTTCCCATCTATATCCTCTAACAATTTTAAATGAAAGAATGTATATGTTGATGAAATGGGTTTTGTGGTTTGTGTGGATGGTTGCTTAAATCACCTGAAGGACTCGGTGGTAAATTTAGAGAACTTATTTACTTTTTTATTTTTTTATACATTAACTCCACACAGGAGGCCCTGAGGAAAATAACTTCCCTCAGAGCCTATGTCATCTTTGAAGATGCTATGTGGAGGGTCTTTTTGAGGAAAGGAAGGAGTGAACACGGGTCTTGAAGAGACCAATGTTGAAGGAGGGAGGAATTACAGAGGCCGACTAATCGTTTCACAGCCGAGCCGTTGAACTCAAGAACGAGTCATAGAAACGACACGTTCTCATGTGACTAATGTCAACCGTGTACAAATGTTGGGCGCGTGTTTGGCGTGTTTCCTGACTATGCACCGATGGCGAAGGGATCAATGACGCTAGTTCCTCGGAGGATCTTCCATTGTAATACCGGTAGAACAAGGACAGCATTCCCACCTGACGCCTGTGCTCTAAAGATTGCAGTCCGTCTGTTAAGATGGGAGAATCTATAAAACGGACCGCCCGTTTCTGCGCAGAGTCAAGGTTTTTTTAGGTATTTTGGAGCTTCAGACCAGAGGTGGATGCCAAATTCAACCGTGGGGCGCACTTGCGATTTGTACAGGGTTAGCAGTTGTGTACTATTAAAGTATCTGCGGGCCCTGTACAGTACGCCCAGTTTCTGAGAGGCTATCTTAACTCTGGTTTCGATGGAGCCCCCGTACCTGAGCTGGTCACTTAGAGTTACACCAAGCATATCGATGGAGGTCCTGTTCGGAAGATTGCTTCCGTTGAAGGAGACTAAATTTTCATTTAGATCCCTTTTAGACGTTATCAAACATGATTGTTCTTACCCCAAGAGAAAACACTCTCGAGGTAACCGTCCGCTCTTTGCTTCAAAGCCCTCCGAGCTACTGGAGTTTGAGTGCCCTTTGGGGGCTTGTCAAACAAAAAACTATCATGGACTGTACTGTCATCCGCGTAACAATGGATCGGTGCACATGACAAGAGGTCATTGATGTGCAACAGAAACAGAGTCGGTGACAGAACCGATCCCTGTGGGACGCCAGCATTTATCGAATGCGAGGAAGAGGTTAAACCATCAGCAACCGCCTGAATCGACCTCTCCCTCAAAAAGTCGGCAATCCACGTACACAAGGATGCGGGAAGTCCGTAAGAAGGCAGTTTGTTGACAAGCCCTCGGTGCCAAAAAAAAGGTAAAAGGCCTTGGAAATATCCAGTGCAACCATTTGGGTCTCACCGAAACGTTTCAGGCACCGCCCTCAAACATGCGTCACATACGCGAGAAGATCACCGCACGAGCGGTTCCGCCGGAATCCGTATTGACGGTCGTTAATAATTTTGTTCTTCTCAAGGTATGTGAGCAGTTTGTCGTTGATCACACGTTCCATCACCTTAGTCAGAACTGATGTGATCGCTATTGGGCGGTAGTTGGCTGGGTTGGAGCGGTCACCTTTCTTTGGAATAGGGTGAATGATCGCTTTTTTCCAACCAGAGGGCACAGAGTCAGACTTCAGGGACATTTTGAAAAGCTTCGTCAAAACTGGAGCTATTTCTGCAGCGCACCTCTGCAATACCAGGGCAGGTATTCCGTCAGGCCCACTAGCTTTATTAATATCAATCCCTCGTAACACTTGTAGTACATCCCGATGCCGGATCCTCAGCTTTTTCATATGAAAACCGCAATGAGGAACCGACGGCGGGGTAGCACCTTGATCATCGAGTTAAGTTAGCTTTTTCGGCGGCGGTATTTGCTAGTGAGTCATCAGATCTGATAAGAGGTGGCAGACTGGGTTTGCAGAAATTGCGACCTATTGAGCCCGCATGCGACCAGAATGTTTTAAGCAAAATATATTTCATTCCATGGTGAAGTTGTTCTTAAAAATGTAACTTGACGGCTACTTCTTGAACCAACAGATTTTTTTAAAAACGTGGATGGGCCATTGGAGGACCCACCACTTACCCGCCCTGGTATAGGTAACAGATGGTTACCCCTTCAAGGCTCTTGCAAAGACTCTAATTTTTTTGGTAAAAACGACTCTACATTTGATAACGAAACTAGACCTCCAATGTCCCTGCATACGTTGTTAGCAAGCAGTATGCAAGTGCTTAGCGGGAAATACAGATACAATATGTGTTAGTATGACAAAATATAGACAAGACAATGGGACAGGTTGGTGAAAGTCCACGAGGTGGCAAGCGCTGTTTGATTGTATCCAGTGTATCCTACAAGCCCCTGTTTGGGAGGAAGACACAGTAGATAAATAATAAGGGCATGGCAAACGGTTGAGAGTCCTCTACAATAGATTGGCAGTCCCAGCAAGAATGTGCGTGACCACACTCAGCTTCCGCGCCCCTTAGCCGGTTCCTCGGTGATGCTTCAAAGAAAAGTAAATGGGAGATTGGGGGGAAATACCCGCCGACCCTAAGGAATTCAGCGTTGAGTAGCCGGAGGCAAGGCGAAGGAGAGCCGAGGTCGCCCCCCCAAACCTAAAGCTTGCACATGTTGCTGGAGGTGGCGCAATTAATTTTAGAGGGCACCGTGCCATCGTCAACCGACTCCTGTTGATGCAAGGACGAGGTCTAGCGCACCCCCGGAAGGGGAAAAAGAAACATAACAAAATAGATAGATGCAATTCAGTTCAGCCTTCTGAGCGGAGCAAAGTAGCATTGTGAGACTAAAATGAAAAAGAGAACAAAGAAACCAAAACAAACTAAAAAAAACAAAGTCGAGTATGTTAGTTGAATTAATAGTTTTCCTTTGGAATATGAAGCTGGAAAAAAAAGAAAATCACACAAAAATGATGAAAAATAATGAAAATAATAAACAGGTATCTCGATAAAACATCGTCTAGCATAGCTTAGTGAAATCTAAAATAAACCATGTGAAAAGAAATAAAATAAGCAAAAAAACAAGATACACACAAAAATAAAAGAAATAGGAACAAAATATATACAATAGAATAAGAAAGAGATGATATAACAAAAAAAATGCAGATATAAACATAAAACATAAAATGCAGATATAAAGCATAAAGCGACTCTAAGATCAGGCCATCTCTCAACCCAGACTTTCGTAAATTTCCTCAAACACTCAAAGTTCACCTTATTCGAAACGAGATCCGCGTTCCAAGCTGGTCTCGTAGTAACTTGCAAGCCATAGAGCATTTCCTCTCGGGCACCCGTCAAAATCTCGCAGTGCCAGAATGTGCTCGGCTGTTTGATCAGTATTACCGCAAGCGCAGTTAGAATGGGGTGATAGGGAGAGACTATGAAGTCTCCCTCTGAACTCCCCATGACCAGACAGAAGTTGGGTCACATGATGATCCCTAGTGATGTACGCCCCTTCCATTCTGAGTTTAACTGACGGGAAGAAGGAGAAAGTCCACCTTCCCGTATTTGACCTATCCCAACGTTCCTGCCATTCTCTCAAAGTTCTTTCTCGCATGTCTCTAAGAAGTCCTGGGAGCGAAACCGCTCCACCTGATATTAGCTCAATAGCATGATGGGTGGCAGTTCTTCCTCTTGTTAGAAGCTTCTTTGTTAACACCTCCCTAATTTCAAGATCGATAGGCAAAACGCAGGCCAAAACTGGCAAAGCGCCCGAAGCGACTGTCCTGTATGCACCCGAAAGCGCCAGCAAGGGGACTCGCTGGCCTCTCTTGAGCGCCGAGAGTATGAGTGCATTCTCCAGGCGATGCTCCCATACAGATGCAGCATACGAGACTTGCGCCACGTAAGCCCCCCTATATAGGAGACGGAGCGCTATCCCCAGTCGGCAGTAGAGATTCTTCTCAATTTCAAAAAGAGGGCCTGGGCCTTACTTGATACGCTTTTAACATGGGTCAAGAATGAGGACGTGCGATCCAAAGTGATGCCTAGGTATTAAGTGTTCTCAACGAATCGGATGTTGGTATCTCCCATTTTGATGGTGGGATTTCTACTTCTATTGAGGTTACCCTTTAGAAGGAGTCCCATGGTCTTGTGGGGAGCGAAGGTCAGCCGATTTCTCTTTCCCCATTCTAAAGTCACACTTTAAACCTCTTCAGCTTTACTCTCAACTTCCTTTCTGCTATTCCCCGAGACCAGATACAATTTGTCATCAGCGTAATCCACCGAGATACATCCTTCAGGCAAGGGCAGCCTGGAGGAATCGTAAAACAAAATGTTCCAAAACTCAGGTCCAAGGATTGAACCCTGAGGACAACCCATGTCAACTATTCGTTCAATCAGGTAGTCTCCAAAAGAAAGGATGACCGTTCTGTCGTAGAGGTAATCAGCGCAGATCTTGAACAGATTTTGTGGACATTTCCTATTTTTGAGCTTGACAAGTATCATCGGCCACCACGCATGATCAAAGGCACCAGTGATATCGAGGAAGATTCCTATTACGTACCTCTTTTGGCAAGCCTTCACCCAGTCAAGCGCATACGTGATGGCGTGCTCAGTGGACATACAGGATACCGAGGACAAAACCAAATTGCCGCTCGCAGGGTGGGGATAAGGTTTGATGTAAACGCTGTCGAGTCAGTTTCTCCTGGAGGGGCCAGCTAATTTGGTGTTTATCATAAAAAATGTATAAAACCTAGATATTATTATTTATTTAACTTAAATATAGCATTACGATCTTATTAGCCGTAAACGAACGAAAAATACAAGTTTACCCTGTTTAGTATCCAGAGTATTGACGGAATTGATGAAACTGGTTAGGCGCTCGCGAAACACTGTAATATTTTAAAAATCATTTACAGCATCCTCAGATCATCAATCTTTATTTTTGTATCATTGAATAGGAATCAAATGAATCTAAACGAAACATGAAACAGAACAAGGCGCAGAAAAAAAAGGTAAGGGTCGCAACTGGGAATCGAACCCAGGATATCTTGTTTTACTATTATATTATGTTATTAACACGAAATAATTAATAAATAAATGTAATACCCATGAAAAT
The DNA here is from genome assembly GCA_929108145.2 of Limnephilus rhombicus. Taxonomy (NCBI): domain Eukaryota; kingdom Metazoa; phylum Arthropoda; class Insecta; order Trichoptera; family Limnephilidae; genus Limnephilus; species Limnephilus rhombicus. The sequence goes on from OV815285.1 coordinate 47,233,263, forward strand.
ATATGAACACCCCAGCAGAGGTGCTGATCTACGTTCATTTAAGGATATGGAAAATTTTATATTATTATCGTGAATGAAATACTTTCTTCATAAATAATTAATAAAAAAATTTAGTAATTTTTTTTTACATTAACTCCACACAGGAGGCCCCGCGGAAAATAATTTCCCTCGGGCCTATGTCATCTTTGAAGATGCTGTGATAAGGGTCTTTTTGAGGAAAGGAAGGAGTGAACATGGGTCTCTTCAAGACCTATTACTTCAAGATCTATTTTGTGATATGTTGTAAGAGGGAGGAAACACAGAGGCCGGCAAATCGTTCCACAGCCGAGCCGTTAAACTCAAGAACGAGTCATGGAAACGACCAGTTCTCATGTGACTAATGTCAACCGTGTACAAATGTTGGGCGCGTGTGTGGCGTGTTTCCCGACTATGCACCGGTGCCGAGGGGATCAATGACGCTAGTTCCTTGGAGCATCTTCCATTGTAATACCGGTAGAACAAGGATAGCATTCCCACTTGACGCCTATGCTCTAAAGATTGCAGTCCGTCTGTTAAGATGGGAGAATCTATCAAACCGACCGCCCATTTCTGCACAGAGTCAAGGTTTTTTTTTTAGGTATTTTGAGGCTCCAGACCAGAGGTGGCTGCCACAAATTCAACCGTGGGGCGCACTTGCGATTTGTACAGGGTTAGCAAGTTAGTTAGGTAAAGGAAGACATCGCATTTTGTGGGTTAGTTATTTATATATATATATATATATATACATATATATATATATATATATATAATATGTTGATAGGTTTAATTCCTTTTTATTAATTTCTAAATAAAACACTTGTGTTGCAAAGTTTTTTTAACTAAGAAACGACATTTATGTTTATTAATATCACTTTGAATGGTTTTTTTCTAACAATCAAATAATAGAATAACAAAACAAATGACAATCGATGATTGCATTCTAATTGACATTATAGGATTCAAATTTAAAGGGAATATATTTCCTTTACATCTCCCCCCCCCCGCGGGAAAGAAAATTATTGCAAAAATTTTCATTCATCTTCGATATCCTCTTCATGGTTCATCAATGCAGGTGCTGGAATTAATTTCGAGATGTGGAAAAAATTTGATTCTAATTTTTTTCGACCAGTATTTATCTTGTAAATTGAGTTTGATAATTTTTCTATTATTTTGTAGGGTCCGATTCTCAATTCGTCGAGCTTCTTCCTGTTAAGTTTGTTTCCATTCTCCACAAAAACAGTATCACCAACTTTGAAGTTAATATGTCTCCTGGTTTTATCGTAAATCATCTTGTTGTAATTATGTGACTTTATAGTATTTTCCAGAGCTTTTTTTCTGTCTTGAATCAAATCGATGTCAGTCTTCTTAAGTTTTAACTCATTTGGCAAAATCGTAACATCTGTGCCGTTAAGTAGGTACTGAGGCGCATAACCAGTGACAGTGTGCTCCGTTTCATTATAGTTTTTTACACAATTACGGGCTATAGTTGTCCAAGCCACTTTTAAGTCATTTTCGTTGATTTTGCATCTAATTTTATTGACTAGCGTTTGATTTAATCTTTCATTTAATCCATTTGAGAAAGGCGAGTTTACTGCAGTAAAAATGATTGGAATATTTTTTTCATCCAAAAATTTTTTGAATTCTCTAGAATTAAGACCCGGATATTGGTCTGATAGTATCATGCCAATGTCATTAGTTTCTGTGGAGTTTAAGAGTTTGATGAAATCGTTGGTATTTTGAGTTTTTGACGTCAAAATATATGCAAACCTCGTGAAATGATCTGATAGCAGGTGCAAGTATCTCTTTGTTGACCGTGAACCCCCAAAACCACCTATCGTATCAATAGAACATATTTCAAAAGGTTTTGTTGCGGGACCCAAGTAGGACATCAATCCATATTTATTTTGACCTCTTGATTTGTTCTTTAAACATACTGCACAACTTTCGCAAGTTCTCTTTATATTGTTTGTCATGTTTTCTGATGTGTACCATGAGCTTATCATTTTTTGCATTTGATTAATTCCTATGTGACCTAGGTCTGTGTGAACATTTTTGATAAAATCTATGCTGAATTTTTCTGATAGAATTATTTTTTCTTTTTTTTTTACTTTCTTGTAATAAACATTATTCTTCGATATCAATTTATCTTTTCTGCACTGTATCTTCTCATTTTTGACCTGATCTTTTAAGATATCTTCTAATTTTATTAAGTTGACAACTTTTAATTGCTCATCTTGGTTCTCATCTGGTTCTAAGACTGGGTTTCTGCTTAGACAATCAGCTTCAATATTGTACTTTCCTGGAGAATATTTAATTTGAAAATCATATTGGGATAAGTAATATGTTAAGTCACCAAGCTCTTCATCGGTTCTAGATTTGATATTCATATTTTCCAGCGGTTTGTGATCTGAATAAACTGTAAATGGTTTTCCTATCAACCAGTATTTCCAGTATCTCACTGCCTCTTTTATAGCTAAGCATTCTAAGTAAATTGCTTTTTTCTTTTTCTGTGCGCTGTTTAATTTTTTCGAAAAGTAAGCAACAGGTTTTTCTTTTCCATCAGATTGTGTCTGTTTTAAAATAGCTCCAACACCCTCTAGAGAAGCATCTGTATATATATTAATTGGTAAATCTTGATCAAAAATTTCCAAGATCGGTTGTGAGCATATTAGGTTTTTCATCGTTTCAAAAGCATTTTGGCATTTATCAGTCCAAATAAACTTTTGATTTTTCCTTAATAAATTATGCAAAGGATCTAGTATTATTGCACTCTTCGGAATGTACTCATGATAAAAGTTGATTTTTCCTAGAAATTGTCGCACATTCTTTTGTGTTTTTGGAATAGGAAAATTCTTTATTGAAATCAAATTATCCTTTACTAGCTTGACTGAATTATTCTGAATTATATGACCCAGATATTTTACCATATCTGATGCAAATGTGCATTTTGTAAATTTTAATCTAAAACCTTCTGTTTTGATTGCATTCAGCAGCTTTGTCAGATGATCAATGTGTTCAGCAAAAGTTTTTGAAAAAATAAGAATGTCATCTATGTAATTGACAGCAAATTCGTTTAGTTTATATTTTCTCAATATATTGCTTAATATCCTCTGAAAAATTGCCGGAGAAGTCTTCAATCCAAAAGGCAGGCAGGTCCATTGATAATGTCCCTCCTGTGTTACAAATCCTGTTTTTTTTTTGTCTTCAATCCGCAATGGAATAGACCAAAAGGCTGAGTTTATATCCAGCGTTGAAAAAAATTTGCAATTTCTGGTCTTTGTCATTAGGTCTTCAATCAATGGAAATGGTTGAGCTTGAGGTATTACTATTTTATTTAAGTCTCTGAAATCTATGCATAATCTGGATCTTTTGTTTTCTTCTTTTTTAAATGCTAGAGTGACCGGTGCAGCAAATGGACTGTACGACTCTTCTATCAGTTTATTGTCTAATAATTTTGCTATTTGCTCTTCTATTTCCTTTTTATCTTCTACACTGCATCTGTAAGGCCTCTTACTACAATATTTATCCACTAATAAGTCTATCTTCGCTTTATATCCATTGACAGTGCCAACATCATATTTACTCTTCGCGAACACTGATGTGTATTTGTCTATTAGTTCATTTATTTCTGTTTTTTGATCATTATTTAAATGATTCATTGTTATTTTAAAATCTTCTTCTTTAACATGTTCGTTAAAATTAATTCTGTGTTTTTCTATATGATTAAATTTAGTATTCGTTTTCATATCTGTAGAATATTTTTCTTTTTTATTTGTATTATTTAGGCAGAGTTTCTGTGATATTTGTAAGTCTTCACTTTGGATAAGTTTGAAGTCTTTTATCATGTCTAATCCAATCAAAAAATCATACTTGAAATTGTGTTCATCAATAATGTACACATCAACTTTATTCTCCAATTCAAAATTTTTTATGTTTAACGTTGTCAAACCACTCGTCTTTTTAACACCATTAATCGTTACTAAATTTGCTTCATTCAAATTGTTTCCTTTTCCTTTTAGTTTCAATAATTTAGAATTAATTAGAGAAACATTTGAACCTGAATCATAAATTCCGTATATTTTTAATTTATCATTTAGTAATAGTTTGACTTTTATTAATGGTGTTACTATTAGTTTTTTTGATCATTTTCATTTAATTCAGTTTCTATCACTGAATTGTTTACATGCTTAATGGCATTTCTCTTAAATTTTTCATCCTCTTTTGTTTTGAACCAGCATGTAGCTTCAGGGTGGTAACGAATGCCCTTATTCAATTTTTCACAAATTTTACATGGATTTTTACCCCCATTTTTATTATGTTCTGCATTTCCAAATGTTTTCTTATTCATAAATCTTTTTTTGTTGACCATATGTTCATACTTGTTTACTTCATTAAACAAATCTACAGTATCTTGTAATCCTTCTCTATCGATCTTGTTAAGTATGAATTCTGGTAGTCCGGAAGCAACAAGATCTATCAAAGTACCGGTGTCAATTGATCTTCTCACATCCAATAGAAGTTTTTCTTTTCTCATAGCATAATCCAACAGAGAACCATCTTTGTATCTAAATGATAGTGCGTATGTGACAGGGTTCCATCCTTTGTTTGCAAATGATTCACAGAATTTGTTTTTCCATGTTGACCACTCTGAGTTCATTGTTAGTTTTATAATCATGGAACTGTACCAGTCTATACAAGATTTATCCATGAACAATCTGAGTATTTCTATTTTTTTTCCATCCATGGTCACATCAAACCGCAAACATTATTTTTCAAACACTTCCATCCACTGGCTTGCATTTGTATTTTTAGTGCAGAATTTTTCTATAACAAACTTCTCAGCAATGTTTTTTAAGCTCTGTTGCTTATCTTCCATTAACTTTTCAATTAATTAATGCATCTTCTTTTTGATGTACTTGTAAACTTTTTTCGTCCAATTCTTCGAGGTATTGGTCTCCAAACTGTAGGTTTCCATCTTCGTCTACATATGTTTTTTTTAGTTCTTCTGTCATGGTTAACCAGACTCTTCTAACCTGGTATCTTTTTTTCAAACTATTTTTTATTTTTCCAAAAGCACTAGTTTTCATTATCTCCTCGTGATAGCTGGCGGATCGTAGCATTTCTGGTATTGTAAACACATTTCCATCACTTGTGACTATTTTTGTAATGCTAATAATATTTGATCTGCCATCGCATCCAGGTAATAGCGTAAATTCGAATTGAATTTTCTCCATTTTTGGTTTAAAACGAAATGTCGTTTTATAATATGTTGATAGGTTTAATTCCTTTTTATTAATTTCTAAATAAAACACTTGTGTTGCAAAGTTTTTTTAACTAAGAAACGACATTTATGTTTATTAATATCACTTTGAATGGTTTTTTTCTAACAATCAAATAATAGAATAACAAAACAAATGACAATCGATGATTGCATTCTAATTGACATTATAGGATTCAAATTTAAAGGGAATATATTTCCTTTACATATATATATATATAAATACCTCTCAAGAGTTCCAATTGCTCCAGCCAGTGAGACTAAGGCATCCCCAATTGGTGTGTGGCTGAAGGAGAGTTGGGAGGGAAAGGAGATGGAAAAAAGGAAGGTGAGAAAGTTCCTGATTATTATGATCTAGTCACCAAACATGGCCAAAACTATTTCAAGCAACGTTTCATTTCTGAATGGTGGTCTTAAACTAGAGCGATACTGAGAGCATCTTTCACGAAAGTTTCTAGAGCAGTTCAGCAGAGCGATTCTATAACTATTGTGGGATCTATTTTGTGAGATCTCCTGTCAGATGTGTGTGATTTTCTACGGCTGTCAATAGCTTTTTCTATGGGTATCAGGCCAGTTTCGCCGATTCACACAGTTGAAATCTGACATCGGCCCAAAGAAAAAGCAAAAAACAGTCATAGAAAATCACAATATCTGACAGGAGATCTCACAAAAGAGACCTCACAAAAGATATAGAATCGCTCGGCAGAGCTTTTAAATAAATAAAAAATCCTGCACCTGTGAAGTCGTAACAAAAAATATTTAATTTAAATAAATTAAAAGTATAAGGAACCCAGTGGAAGAACCTGTTAAAAATAGTGATAAATCATAATAAATAGAAAAATATTTCCACAATTAGAGTTGGTTAGTAGATTGCTTGAGATAATTTATTTATTTTCCAATGAACAAGCCGAGAATCATTTTAATATTTCTCCGAAATTATAACAGTGAAATGTCCCCAAAATAATGAAATATTACGTTAACAGAATCAAACGAACGTACGGAATCCCCTAAATCCACTTTCCGTTCAATTTAATATTTCATTCTTTTCTTTCCTCCTTTTCTTATGAAACACGGAACTGAGAACAGGGAGCAGCCGAGAAAGCTGCGAAAATTGACTTACAAAGTTGAAAACCGTAAAAGAAATACGTTGATAAGTATTTTGAGTTTCAAAGATAATAAAAATAAAATAAAGGTGTACAAAAAGAAAAATACTTCAAAATTAAATTATTAATTAGTTTACCTATTTATTAATGCCTTGAAGACTTTTACATACATTTCTTACAAACATTATTATAAGTAAGTTGTTAAGAAGTGTGATAATAAGTTAATACCTATTACATAACATAATAAGCAGAATTCGAAAGATATAATAAGTAAGTGCAGTACAAGTAGGTGAAGTTGTACAAAAGAGTTCAATAAGTGTGAGTAAAAAAGATGTACTTAAGGTACCATGAAAGTAGTTACAAAGCAATGTGTAATTTTGTTGAAATTATTATAAACATGAACATGAATAGTTTGTTGTAAAACAAGTTTCTAATAATAAAAAAATCAGAGTGTATAATTCACACGCGGTAGAAGTGAAACTAGAAAGTCGCTAGATGCCGATGTCTTTTCTTTTGCCTGTTTATTTTAAAGTGGTTTGAAGATTGGATATTGATTTACAAAAAAAAAAAAAAATGTTTATTGCTTTTAGATTTCGTAGGATTCGAACCTGGATTTCTCTGGCCGCAGAGACTTTTACCGTATCATATTAGAACCGACGACACGTCATATAGTAAATTTTAGTGACGCTTTTTCTCTTCATCCAAATTTCAAATCACTAATGGGGCTAAAGAAGTTTCACTTCAATAATAAATTGTCATAAACCTGTAATTAAATTGTTGAACCAATGTTAATAAAATCGTGTTTTAGATAATAATTTACAATATTTTAACATTAACATAACATAAATAAATATAAATAAACAAAACAATTAAAATGAACATTTTATTTGATCGGTTTAACTTATATTTGCTTTCCTTTGTCGTTTTACTCGCTCATAAGAGCTCTTTGTTACTCACGTAAATTTCATTTAGACATCTTTTCAACTTGAAATATGTTTGATGTATTATACATGCCTTGAATTAATGTCATAAATTGGAACTGATTGTTTTAGGAATAAGTCTTAAAGTGGGTAGGTACATTCCCACTATCAGAAAATTATTCTATTGGCATTAATTAATTAATAATTATCCGTGCATTTCTTTTGTTAAAATTTTTGACAGATTTCGTAATTTTTCAAGTTTTCTAATTTTATTCTAAATGTAAATTTCGGATCGTCTCTCTAATGTATCATCCAAAACATAATCACATAACAAAGAAAATTGTTTTTGAAAGGCAAATACGGCACCTCTGGTCTGGAGCTCCAAAATACCTGAAAAATACCCTCGACTCTGTGCAGAAACGGGCGGTCCGTTTGATAGATTCTCCAATCTTAACAGACGGATTGCAATCTTTAGAGCACAGGCGTCGGGTGGGAATGCTATCCTTGTTCTACCGGTATTACAATGGAAGATGCTCCGAGGAACTAGCATCATTGATCCCTTCGGCACCGGTGCATAGTCGGGAAACACGCCAAACGCGTGCCCAACATTTGTACACGGTTGACATTTGTCAGAGAACGGGTCGTTTCTTCGACTCGTTCTTATGTTCAACAGCTCGGCTGTGGAATGATTTGCCGGCCTCTGTTTTTCCTCCTTCCTACAACATAGGTCTCTTCAAGACCAATGTTCATACCTTCCTCTCCTCAAAAAGACCCTCCACACAGCATCCCAGATGACATAGGCCCTGAGGGAAATTATTTTCCTCAGGGCCTCCTGTGTGGCGTTAATGTAAAAAAAAGGAGTAATCATTTTAAAAATAAGTATTTTCCACCTGACAAATCCTACATCCCACGACTTTTAACAGAACATAATATTTTGCAGACAATTATTATTATTTTTTTATATGTTAATTATTTTTTTAAATGCTTTTGTTGTATTTAATGTATTAATTTTTAAATAAATGAAACTGTGTTTAGAGTCAAATTACATTTCTTCATTTACCACAGGTGACAAGTAATACCTAAATAAATACATAATTCTATTAATCACAATACTAAATCTAATAATTAAATTTGTACAATGACGTACGACGTTTCAGATTAGAATTAATAGCGGAGTGCATGCGCAGTGAGGGTTCGTTTCCGGGTCAAGGTCGAGGTCACCGGTTCCGGGCCACCCCGCGGCCCCGGACCCGATCCTGACCTGGAAATGTTGCCTTATTCTGTGACGCGTTTCGGATTATCTGGGTCTAAGGCATCCTTTTTCCTTATACTCCTCTGTTCCTAGTATCGCGGAAGAGAAAGTCCTTAAAATCAATACTTCAACAGTGTTGAATACAGTCGTTATGAAGGTTACTTTTAATACTCCTTTAAAAACATTTAATAACTTTAATTATGATTTTAAATTTTAAGAATGAATAGATAATTACATTTAAATTAGGTACCTATCACTGTATTTAATAAGTAATTATATGTTTGATGTGATAATATTTTTGAGTAGTAGAAATCCTTTAAAAACTGATTTATTATACCCACCAATGTTCACCGGGTTCATGGGGTGAGGTTTGTCTAGGTCTTAGAGGTGGATGACCAAGACACACTGAACCCCAGATTCCTACCCACCCCTTAAACCCTTTTCCTTCCCAGAACTCTCCTCTCCTTCCTTTTTCTAAAAAAACCCTCCACACAGCATCCCCAAAGATGACATAGGCCCTGAGGAAAATTATTTTCCTCAGCGCCTCCTGTGTGGAGCTCATGTAAAAAAAAAAAATGTGTACGAAAGAAAACTTTTCCTAGAAGAAAACTCCCAGAATCCAGATAGGCCACTGATATTTTATTTTATTTTTAAGTACATAAAACAGGCATGTTGCTCAAAAATTTATAATCATGGATGATTTAAATACAATGTATAACGTAAAATAAAACTATAATAGTAACAAAAATAATTAGTTAAATATGCAAAAGTGAATGACAAATAAGAATAAGTAAAAGGTAGAATACAAAAGTGAATGACAAATAAGAATGAGTAAAAGGTAGAATACAGAAGTATCAGCAATAATTTATTATTGGAAACTGTGCTGATGGGATGATGTAGTAGGTGCAATATTGCCTTTTATACCTTTTAAGGCTTTATCACAATTTCAGCTTTATATGATTGAAGATAAAATATATTTTTTAAAGTTTTAAATGGGTCATTAAAACTGTCGATTTCATTATTAGAGCATTGTACAGTGTTATAGTGTCTTAAGGTTCGTGGTATAGGGGGAAATATCCTATATTTGTGAGGTAGGTAGATATATAGAAAATATCTGGCGCCCTCCTTGTTGAATTTCTTGATGATGTGTTGATGCTAATTTTGGATTAAATGTTTGGTTTATTTAGTCAAAAACATTCAGAATTGAAATGCTGCACCGCAGTTCGATGATCCACTCTCGCCCGGATTCCTACCCACCAATCACTGACGACCTCCGTAGTCCAGTGGGTAAGACTCTTGACTCACAATCCGGAGATCGCGGGTTCGAACCCGTCATGCGCAAATAAATTTTATTTGATTTATTTGTGTTATTTCACAATTAATTCATTTAAAATAATATATGGTATATTTGCGGCATGTTCCGGAGTGGAAGATACTATCAGTATCGCCCTGGTGTAAGACCACCATTCAGAATTGAAACGTTGCTTGAAAATGGCTTTAGCCATGTTTGGTGACCATATCTGAATAGCCAGGTACTTCTCAACCTTCCTCTTCCCCACCTCCTTCCCCTCCCCACTACCTTCAGCCTCACAACATACCCCAATTGGGGATGCCATAGCCTCACTGGCTCCAGACGGGAGCAGTTGAGATTCTTGTACGGTATTCACTGTAAAAAAAAAAAATACCTTTTACTTCCCAGAATTTCTTCTCCTTCTTTCCCTTAAGAATCCTTAAAGACCCTCCATACATCCCCTAAGATAACATAGGCCAGAGGAAAATTATTTTTCTCAGAACCTCCTACGTGGAGTAAAACAACGTGAAAGGTTTTTTTAAAATGAATACCGCACAAGAGTCCCATCTACTCCCGTCTAAGGCCAGTTAGACGGGAGTAGATGGGACTATTGAGGTATATTGGAAGACTGAAAAGTGGGGAGGGGAAGGAGATGGTGGAGAGGTTTGTGGCTATTCAGATCTGGTCATCAAATACGGCTAAAGCCTTTTTAAGCAACGTTTCAATACTGAATGGTGGTTTTACAACAGTGCGATACTGTAAGCATCTTGCACTCTGGAAAATGCTATAAATATGCTTTGCATTATTTGAATAAATTTTGAAATAACACAAATCAATCAAATAAAATTTACTTACGCAGGAAGGGATTCAAACCCGCGTCTTTCGGTTTGCTAGTCGACCTCGGGGGCCGAGTTGGAGTGTAATAAAAAAAAATGTTTTGACCGTGTTTGGTGACCAGATCTGAATGGCCAGCCACTTCCCAACCTTAATCTTCCACATCTCCCTCGCCCCCTCACTACCTTCAGCCACACAAATTATATTAATTGTAAAAAATGTGATCTAAACGGTGTTAGAAAAAGAAAACACAACGCTTTTTATTCAAATCAAGAAACTAACCACAGAAATATAAAATCGTGCACCTCCATGAAACCAAAGATTTCAACCACAACTTATTCTAAATTATTTTTTCTGAAACATATTTATGTATAATAAACATTGTAAAAAACGTCAGTTGACAATAATGTTTTTAATACCTTTGACTAATAAAATATTTGTGTACATTTATTTTTAGTTGAACAATTTTTAAAACTTTTTTTATATTTGCATTCAAAATTTGAAAAGTAAAAAGATTATATGTTCATTTTTAATATAAAAATTTTAAAGCGTCTTTCATCAAAATATTCAATTTAATTGGATTTTATTCTGACAAAATATGCTCGAGGCCTGTGGGGTTAATAAACTGAACATAACCATTATTCTGTCCATGATATTTTTTCATTTTTTACAGTACGTTTTTTACAACACTAATAATAATCAAAAGAGTATGAGACCTTTTAGTAAAAAGAGCAACGATTCTTTTACCACGAGTTTGTATAATTTAAAAAACTTATGTGTGTATTTTTGTAATATCCATTTCCCACTTGGGTTTGTGAAATCGCCGTATTTCCACTGCAATCAATTCGCCTTCCTCTTTTGATACTTCCACGAAAGGAGAATAATTTTCAACTCTTTTGGCAAAACACGCTTTCTTGCAAGAGTCATTAAGAAAAACGTGAAGGTACTTTTCATTTAATTTTTTCATTCTAAATAATTTATTGATACGTCCACGAAAACATCAAGCAATCATATTTTTTTATTGGGAAGTAAATACACATTAAAAAAAAAACAATATTTCCCTGTTACAAACTGACTATATTTTATTTTATTGTGTTAAGAAATCAAACATTTATTTATAAAATATCTAGTGAGTACCCGAAATACCACTCAAAGAAAGTAAGATTAATTTAGGTATTTATTAAATTATTTTGGATGAAAAACTAAATTTCGCTACCAAATTATGAAGAAAGGTATAGAAACACCAGGCTTTGTATTAAGAACAACTAAAAACTTTTAATTCCATACAAGCCATTAAACTATTATATTTATCTCTAGTTAGAAGCCAAATTGAATATAACTCGGCAGTTTGGTCTCCATCTTACAAAATTCACGTTAATAATATTGAGTGAATAGCAAAAAAAATTCTTGGGTTTCATAAATTTTAAATTAAATATTCCACTAGAAGACTTAAAGTACATCTATTACTAAATATTCTAAAAATACACACACCAGGTGACAGACGTAAAATAAACGATTTAACATTTTTATTCTAAATACTTAACTCTAAATTCGACTGTCGCGAACTTCTGCAACTCACAAACTACGAATACCGGCAGTAACCACACGACAAAATACCCTGTTCTATTGCAGAATTCATAAGCGGAACTACATTGCCCACTGTCCGATACAACGATTTCACACTATGGGAAATCATTACTTGACATATTTAAAATAAACTTGGCAAATTTTGTGGATCTTGTAAAAAGTTTATTCCAAAACTATTCCTAAACATATCTGTATTTTTGTAAACCAATCAAATCGCTGTATTTTTGTATTTTTGTGACTTGTGTACATTTTTTATCTAATTTTATTTTTATTATTTCTCTATCTGTTTAAAAATTATCTGTCATGAACTAATTTTACTACCAAACATGTAAAAGCCCTTTGAGCATTAAATATAAAAATAAATAAAATACCTAGTGAGCAGTGGCGGTCGGTGACTTTTTGTATAAGGGATGCTGAAGGTATATAACCTATCTAATATCAAATATAATTTATGGACTAGCCCATGAAGAAGATGCGATTACTGACACAACTAGTATATTAATCCTATAAATCCTTTATGCTTCACACCAATTACAGTTCTGAAATTAAATTAATTAGGTAGATATTCGAAAGACATATAGCGTATAAATCGGTATCCGTTATTCACGCTAAATTATCAAAATGGTCACGCGAACAAATTCTCTAAAACGTACCAAATTAATCCATGCACTTAGTTATGCTATTCTGTGCAATGTGCTTATGCGCATCGTTTGCTTCAGGCAAAACTTGGCAGGCAGAACTAAACGCGCATGCGCAAATACCAAACTTTTTCTAACATCGTGGATGCGGAATGGAGCAGAGAATCCACTGTTGCTGGTATTGGTGCGTTTATGCCACATTCGACACACTAGAATCGTGAATGGTGTGGTTATTATGTATTTCGGTTGTTGCTTTCGGCCGCCGAGGTTGGAACGTTATCGTTAAATTGCAGTATTAATTGCTGTTTACGGCTGGAAAAAAATAACGGAAAAGTTTTTTTTATAATGCTGAACAAATAAATAATAATTTTTATTATATTTATTATACGCCTCAAAAGGAAGGGAAGCGCCGCATCCACAATTATGTATGGAGGGACCGCGCCTAATAGTGAGTACCCGGAATGCCATTCAAATAAAGTATCTGTGTTTTAATTCCGTTTCTCCAAGTGCTTTTCGATTTACAATTTTTTTCCGTCTAGTGCTTACACGAATAAATCAGAAGGTTTTTAGACTCGTTGCAGGCCACATACAGGTACGGATGTACGAGAAACATAGATTTTTCAAATTTACCCCTGCTATCCCATACTGCTATTATGTCTCCGTTGCAATTCCTTCCATTGCCTCTCTTTCGTCTCCTCCCCCTCTCCTCTGTGAGTCCTTATGCCTGCGTCTCATTCCTGCACCCATGTTTCTCCCCCGCTTCCTCATCCCCACACGCGTTCCTTTCCTTCCTTCTTCCCCCCCTACTCGGATTCCCTCCTCCCCTTCCCGACCTCACTCCCTGCCGCTGAAATACATGAATTACAAATTAAAATAATTATTTTATTTCATTTTATTGTGTCACTGGCTACGTTTCGGTGATTTGTACATTTTTGATAAACTTTAAGCAAACTGAAAATAGAACAAATCAGGTTAGATTTCCCATAGACGTTTTGTCCAAATTTTTGCTTTGAACATCAGCGGTTAAAAATAGTAATGCTATTAAATTATATTAAATTCGGGTAATTGCATTGCTCCAATTTTATGGGTAATTTCAAAGGTGATTGGCAACATTTGAATATTAACCGCTTCTCGCAAAAAAAAAAACACAAACGTTAGCCACAAATTAGGTATCACAGTAAAATGTCTCAAAAATAAAATTGACGGCAAATTGCTAAGTTGACCTAAAATAATAATATATAGACGTTAACGACAGCAATTCAGCGAGCAAGTTTTAAAATACATAAATTTTCTTAAAAAGTGAAATTTTTAGTCAACCATTATGAGGTTTTGAGTAAAGATGGAATCCAAATATATATTATGTTGAGCAGTGCGTCTTAGTAAATCTATGAAAAAAAACTTCCTCTACAAAGTTTTAGTAGGATTTATGAAGATATAAGTAATTATAAAATGTTTGCCACAGGAACAAAAATACGATTAATATTCATTGTAAATATAGAATTAAGATTTTTTTAAATAATTTTGGTAACAATTTTATCGCTGGTTCCTACAATCATTCAATGTGAATAAATTTGAGGTAGGGATTTTTTATATCACGCACATCATCAAGATAACCGATATTACCATGAAGATTTTTTAATGACTTATTATAAGCAATCTAAAAAATATACAAAACATTTTTTTTACTTTGGATTCATAAAATTTTACTTCTTTTGCGGTAAATTTTTAGATTTGATTAGAAAGCGTGGTATTTTCTCTATCAGACGTTTATACCACATTTCACACTATGATAATAAGGGAGACAACGATTTATATGAGACTTGTATGAATTGTTCCGAAAAGCGTTCAAATAAGATTATAATTTTAAAACAGTTTTATCTAAAGTACGAGAATTCTAACTGATTAGTCCAGATTTGAACTAACTATCCGAGATATAACGCAAACAGTAGTAATGAATCCTGTGATCTTTAAATACTGCATTGATAACAATGCTCTTGAGATATTAATATAAATTAAAGACTTAGGCATCATCAAATCTTTCATTTGTAACCACATAACAGAAATCTGTAATAAGGGCTTAAAATTTTTGGGATTTATAACTAGGCTAACTAGAAATTTTAACGATATAAAGGGTATTAAACTGTTATATTTTGCCTATGTAAGAGGTCAACTTGAGTACAATTCTCCCGTATGGAACCCTCATTATATTCGTAATATACATGTACAAGCTATTGAAAGAATACAAAACAAATTTTAAAATGGGTATTACAGCAATAATGTTAAACTACAACACTGTTAAATTTAAAATAAATATGCTCAAATTGTCAGTGATCTTTAATCACTAGATTGATAACAATGCTCTTGAGACATTAACACAAATTAAAGACTTAGGGATCACTTTTCAAATAAATCTTTCATTTATTAACCACATAACAGAAATCCGTAATAAGGGCTTAAAAATGTTGGGATTTAAAACTAGGCTAACTAGAAATTTTAACAATATAAAGTGTATTAAACTGTCATATTTTGCCTACGTAAGAAGTCAACCTGAGTACAATTCTCCCGTCTGGAACCCACATTATAATATACATGTACAAGCTGTTGAGAGAATACAAAAAAAATGGGTATTCCAGCCATAATGGCTGGAATACCCCCATACCCATAATGGCTGTAATTAACATAATGTTAATCTACAACACTCTGTTAAATAAATATGAATATGCCCAAATTGTCAGACCAAAGAATTTTCACTGACTTGGTATTTCTTTATAAAATTCTAAATGATTAAGTTGATAGATCGGTATTGCTTGAATTGATAAGCTTCCGGATACCACTACGTAATACACAAAGTCAGGATTTATTTCAGTGTACAAATTCTGGGACTGACTAACATACGTATTCCTCTTTGCCCAGAATACTAATGGAGGGAAACAATTACATCAAGTCAGTGAACGTTGGACGTCTTCATTTTATCTTTAAACAAATATAAAATATTGATACTGAGGCAGTTCAGTTATGTACAAAAAATATTCTATATTTCTTACCATTCATATATAAAAGCCCCGAAAAAGGGTGTTAATCAATAAATAAATAAATAAATGAATATAACAGCAAAAACTGAAATCTAAAGTATCAGCGCTTGTAAAATTAGATTTAAAATTAGTAAATTGCTAATAGGGTCATGTTTGTGATTGTCAGCATGTCATCGATCCGCGGAAATGGGACTGTGGCGTGTCCGCGGTTCATTTCGCCGCAATTACGTCATGATTTGAAAACATTAAAGTATTTTTAAAGAAACTAGTTTTGTGTTATTTAATCAAGTGAAATTCTTTCTTCCGTACCGATGCGATTCGTCGGCGAGATAGCCGGTATCGGGGTCGAGAGACCAAAGGAAACTATTTCGGTATTATCTGGCTGCGCCACTTTTGGAATTTTCATTCATGCAACCATGATGGAGTTAAATCTGGAATGATTGGAATGCTATGAATACTTTATCGTCTTGGCCCCAATTAATAAAGGGTTCCTTCACTCGACAGAGAAACCGGTAGAAGTATTTGTATTGTGTTCGTAAATAGCCTTGATAGTGTTGGCCTACTTTAGGTGAAATACTTATTGAATAGATTTAATTGAATTAATTTTTTCTTACTTTTGAATGTAGCTATAACTTTGTGGTTATCCATTATAGATAAATGAAACGGTCCCCGGCCCGAATAGGATAAGGGAAAGAAGCTGATGATGATGATGAATTTTACTTTGTTTGAACCACTTATATATTTGAGTAAAGCCGGCCGGTTTGGGAACGACCGTTCCTTCTTCAGGGCAAACGTATACTGATTTGACAGTAACAAAATAGTGGATGGTAATAATGTATTATTATGGTAGGGGTGGAGCCGTTGCTAGGTTTTAATGGTTGTAGAGTGGGTGGGTAGGGGAACATATCCATGATTGGGCTATAAGACAATAATTTTTGTTGGTTGATAATGGATTCATTATTTTTAAGGGATTTTTTTTATTTATTTCCAAGGCTTCTAAGTTATCTAAGCGTTTTCCATTATTTATTTATTTATTTACGCCCTGGTGGGCTTTTAGAAAGATAGATAATAATAGTTAGGCAGGTACGTAGCACGCAATATATAATGATTAAATTAATAGTAAAAATAAAATTAAATAAAATTAAAATCAAACATTTCATTAAAGTAATTATAAAAAAATATTTTTATAACTAATACGGAATATGCAAACATGTCTACAACATTCCCAAATTTATTGCCAAAATGATGTAATCTATTTATAGGGGTATGAGCCTCATAGTTTGTTTTAAATTGTCACAGAAGAAGGTAGCACTTTGCCTCGTATTTCTGGTCGGTACGTAAAATTTTATTTTGGCGATTTTATATGAAGAATATTTATCCCCGTATTTTTTTCAAAACTAGGTTATTTTCAATGATTTGGTTAGCGAACTCAGAAAAATTATTTTTATTAAGACACCTTAAATTTTCTTTGATTCTGATTTCAAAATTGTTGAGTTGTTTTTCCAATATAAAATGAAGGACAATCATTACAATTGAGTTTATATATTCCGGAATTAATTTACGGTCTTTATATTTAGTATTTCTCAAAAAATTACCGATATAATTTCTTGTATAAAAAGCTGGTTTAATATCAGAAGGGAGATTTTTGCAACATTGAACTGAAAAATTATTAATATTTTTTTTTTAATAATTTAAAAAAAAAAAAAAAAAAAAAAAAAAAAATATTAATAATTTTTCAGTTCAATGTTGCAAAAATCTCCCTTCTGATATTGAAAAAAAAAAAAAAAAAAAACATTGAACTGAAAAATTATTAATATTCAAAATTTTCCGCCGTTCTGTATCATTAATATTATTAGAATTGTATAGTTATTTATTTTTTGAAATTTTGCTAAGTTTTTTAATTAAGATGTTATCAATTAAACTTGGTTCATATCCGTTTATTATATGTATATTTTTTTCTTCTTCAATAATCGCAAATTCCCTTTGTGGCGTCATTTTAATTAAATGAAAATAAATAGCTTTGGAAAAATCATTATTTAACCAAATAATCGTTTTTTTCATTCGCTTTAAACAGGAGGCCCTGAGGAAAAGAATCCTCTAAGGCAGGATTTCCCCAACTTTATTTCGCCAAGCCTCCCCGAACCAAAAAAAAAAATATTTTCATGCCCCCCTTCATTAAGTTTCAACAAAAATAAGAAACACGTTTTTTTTTTATATAAACTATGGATTATTTATTAGGGATCTTTAATGGAAGAGTAGGTACGCTTTTAATCATTAATTTGAATTACTTTTACTTATTTAAATTATATTTTTATAATTAGATAATGTCTAACAACTTTCAAAGTTATTTTAGAACAAAAAAATAAAGTACTCATGAGATACTTGAGCTTGAATGCTCTGTACCAGTTGGTTGTTTCTGGGTTCAGTCTTTGCTAGAGCTATGGATATTACGCCCCCCCTGATATTTCTCTACGCCCCCCTAGGGGGGGGGCGTGCCTCTCTGGTTGGGAAGTCCTGCTCTAGGGCATATGTCATCTTTGTGGAAGGTAATTTTACGGAAAGGAATGAGATGAAGTTCTGGGAAGGAAAAAGGTAGGAGTTTCATTTTTCTGGGAGGGAAAAGGGGATAAATGTATCTAGGAGTGACGGACGTATGAATTCATCACACCCAAATTTGTTAATGTCTTTATTTTCACATTTGTAGCTATATTGATAATAATTTATGTTTTTTTAAAATATGATTTTAGATTTTCACGGCCAAAAGCATTTTTATTATTTGTTCTTAAGGTGTTATACCTCTTCCTTTAGCCAACGTTTCGGACATCGTTACAGTGTCCATTATCAGGGCAGATGTGTAATCGAATATTGCTCTGAAGTGTTTGCTTTATCCAAAGCAATGGATTTGTTCCTGAAATCCTCGAATGACCCAAAACACATTGTGGACTAATTACGGTTGCAATTCGATTTTACAAAAATTCCATTATTATTAACAAAGACGACGGTTCAAAACTTCTTGGTATCCGGTAATTGATGGCTGTACCAAAACCAAACGCAGAAAACCATTTTAAATTATACTGTTGTACCAGCTCGTGGAAGACTGGAGCTGGCAAAGGTTGAAGGGGAACGCGGGAGGGGTGGAAAGAAACTCGAGAGGTGGCAGAGTGACGGAGGTTTAGACAACGAGAGAGGGGCAGAGGGAGGGATTGCAAAGGAGACATAGTAGCGGTAGGGGATAGCAGGGGGTAAATTCGGAAAACCGATGCTTTTAATATGGATGTATTGGTGAATATTGTATGGATTGTTTCAATGGTGTAGGAATGTGATTAAAATGTATGTGACTTGTTCAGACTTCGGAAAACCATCATATATTTTTGTACGCATCATACAAATTCGTACGAAAGAAACATAAAATATTCCCGTGTTTCCAAAAGCACTATAATAATCAGAATTAAAACACAAACTTTGCAACGCGTGTCTGGTACTCGCTAGTAGCTAATAAAATCAGAACGTTTTTTTTAAATACACCAGGTTTTAATAAAGATGTCTTCATCATCACATTGTATGACATTCAAGAAGTACAGTTAACTTTGAATGAAGTTTGTATTGGATAACTATTTATTCAACAAAATAAATCACGGAGACACGTTTACCTCTAAAGCGCCTCCACCCCCCTCAGATCTCCGATGACGACTAATAATACATCTCAGGTTTCCTCTCCACTAACTGATCGGCTGCATTCATCAGGTCTCGGGTACCGTTGCGGGACTTGATTCTCCACGGGTTGGAATAGCGCTAGAAACTCGAGCCGAATACCTTGTACGTGGTGGTTTGCTGGGAGAAAATGCATTGGTAATTTGACATACACGATGATATAGTTGAAAAACGAGGAAATATTTAAAGAGTTATTAATGACGTTATTGCCTGCAGTATTTCAATACAATTTTCAAAAATTAGGTAACATAACGCTGAGGAGAAGCGATAGCAGCACGAGTTAGGAAATGGTTCACCGATAGAGTTTGGGGATATTATCTATATAAAACATGCATTTTTAAATTAAAGATTATAAAATGATTCAGTGAAGTGTAAATAAAATTGGTTTAAGGTTCCTATCTGCCTTGCAAATTATTTTGTGCATTTCTGAGCTATTAGCTTTCCTATAGAAAAAAATTCTAAGCATTTCTACCTAATTGTGTTTCAAAGATGTTATTTTGACTACACCTCTACTTCCTAAATTTCTAGGTATATAATTCGTTCTATAGCTGAATTTGGATGATGGCAATGAAACAGGGTTCTAATTAATCGTTCTAAATTCTAAACTATCTATATCTGTATTGGACCATTTAATTATGCCAAATGAGTACGTTAATAGAGGTATTGCCCAAGTATTTATTGCTTTTACTCAATTTTTAGCAGATAGATTGTATTTTAAAATTTTTCTGATCCTAGTTTGAAATGTATTCCTAATATCATTTTTAATACTAGTGTGTTTTAATATATTCGATTGCGGGTATCCTTAATATTTATAAACCTCATCCCCTTTCATTCTTTTAATTTTGAAAATTCTAAATATACCCTCGTCTCCATCAACAATTTTGCCTTTCTCTTTATGGATCGTTCTAAATTTATTTAAACCAAAAGTCATTTTAATAACATCTGAAAATGTTTTAACTACCTTAATAATTTTCTTTAAATTTGGTTCCGAATTCTAAAATAATTTTATATCGTCCATAATAAATGCGAAATTATACTACTCTCTCTTGTATTACCCTCAGTTTTTATTCCAAATTGGCTTTTAATTACCATTTTAGATAGAGGATTCAATGCCTTGCATTGAATCCTCTTCTAATCCTATTCTAAAAGAAAGAGGACTCAATAAGTCTCCTTGAAAAAATCATCTTTCATCGAGGAAGGAGGAGGTTTTCTCAATTCGACTGTATTTTTTTTTTAACATTTTTTACCTCAGAACTTTCGACTGGGTGAACCAATATTGATGATTCTTTTTTATTTGAAAGCTGGTGCTTTTCGTGTGCTCCCATTTTAATTCTGATTATGGGATGCATGACAAAGTAACGGAACTCTTCAATTCTTAGGAGCAAATTAACGATACTCGGCCGAATATTTTATAGACTAATCTTTGAAAATCTATTAAAACCCATTAGTCTACATAATATGTCAAAACACAAAGTGATTGCTTTTTTCAAAAATATTACTATTTATATAACCAATAATTTTATATATTTTTAATCGAATTATTGATTCCGTTGAGCCCCCCCCCCCCCCTCATAAGTAAAAAAAATGGGGGCTCTAGAAAAAAATGTTCTCAAGGGGGGCGGGGGGATAATAAGGTTGAAAACATATGATTTAAATAAAAAAAAAAAAAAAGTAGCTCGTATCCGTACTAGACAATATCTTACAAAAATAATTTTTCAGTTTGGCTAGGTATTTTGATCTCAAATCAAAAATTAGGATTTGTATGAAACGGGCCGCGCAAAAGTTCCTCTTAACCACTGGAGCGACAGCGCAATTTATAACTTTTTTCTCCGATTGCTCGAGATTTTGTTGATGGTTTTTTTCCGCCCTCATTAAAAAAATCATACCTCCGAATTTTAATATGGAGGCATACAAACTGATTATAGTTCTACATATACAGCCAATGAATCCACCTATCTTTTGTCGATTATCAAATATTCGTAGGATTTATAAAAAAATATTATAAAATCGTAAACTTCTACTTAATTACTTCCAAAAAGGGAAAATTTGCCAAAA
Organism: Limnephilus rhombicus; assembly: GCA_929108145.2. Classification (NCBI taxonomy): domain Eukaryota; kingdom Metazoa; phylum Arthropoda; class Insecta; order Trichoptera; family Limnephilidae; genus Limnephilus; species Limnephilus rhombicus. The sequence goes on from OV815285.1 coordinate 47,254,982, forward strand.
TTGGCAGCAAAGCAATCCGAGGTATTTTAAATAGTGCCAAATTATGGCAAAAGCTCTATTAATGTCGTTCTTAGAATCTGTTTTGAATTTAATAATCGGTGTAGTTTTTTATGATTTCCGGAAAAGTCATTATAGTACATTATCCCGTTGTAGAAAAAAATGTTTTGAAAATTTAATTATAATTTATTAGTTTAATTGGCCATCGCTGGAGGTTGTGGGGGTTGATTGTTAGGCCTGGTACGTTGGATTAGCTCTGACAGTGACGAATCCGACACACACTAAATGCTGTGCCGAAATAAGCCTTATCAAACCTGCTTCAGCAGAACAGCGATTTTGCCTCATGTACGGAGAAGTCTTGTTTCTGAAATTTATGACCTCAATAGTGCAGTTAATTTTAAGTCTGTAGGTCAGGGATCCGATTTGCTCTGCAGTATACAAAACAAAATTACACGATAAGATTTGTTGGTTCTGCTTTAGCGATGACCTTAGGACGTTCTTTTTTATGTGAATTCCGACTGCTCCAAAATTGTCCGAACCATCTGGAGCCAGTGAGACTCTGGAATCCCTAATTGGGGTACGTTGTTACAGAGAAGGTGTGGGAGGGGAAGAAAATATTCAGATCGGGTCACCAAACACGGTTAAAGATATTTGAAGCAAAGTAATTCTGAATTGTGGAATTCAACCAATGCGATATTGAGAGTAAATTAAATTAAAACTTTTTTTTTCACAGTATACCTACAGGATGTACCTAAGAACTAAGTGACGTAAAAATTATCACCCTATTGGAAGATAGTGTCATTTTGCAAATAGCGTCTTATAAAGTTTAATTTATAGATCTCCATTTTTTTATATATTCAATAATATTATTATTCAATGTTGAAAATCAGTTTATTCATCGAGTTAAATTATCAGAGAACTCAAAAATAATATAAGCAAAAGAAATCCCTGAGTCATCATTTGGAAACACTTCACTGTAATGACTTTTAGTCAAATTTAAACAATTCTGTAATTGGGGAAACTTTTCAGATTAATAACGATTAGGTAATAATTTCCGATATTTTACTCTCAATAGATTTGTTTATTGATTTTCACTTTTCAGTATACATCTCATAAAAGAAAATACAGAGTATACAAAACAGAATAGAAACAAAACAGCATATAACTTTTTTTTAATAAGTTTGAAAATGCCTTCAGAAGGCGAAAAAGCTGTCACGCGTGATAATAATTACACAGCAGAACTTGTTTAAAAATTAACCGTTTATTAATTAAATATAATATTATTGATTATATAATAAAAAAAATTAAAATAATTAATTGGGCAATACCTTTATTAACGTACTCATTTGGCATAATTAAATGGTCCAATACAGATTTAGATAGTTTAGAACGATTAATTAGAACTAAGTTAACAAAGTTTAATTGCCATCATCCAAATTCAGCTATAGAACGAATTAATTTACCTAGAAATTTAGGAGGTAGAGGTGTAGTCAAAATAACATCTTTGAAACACAATCAGGTAGAAATGTTTAGAAATTTTTTCCATAGGAAAGCTAATAGCTCAGAAATGCACAAAATAATTTGCAAGGCAGATATAAACATTACACCTTTAAATTTATATGACGAGAATGCCAACATTCTTATAAATACTAACCAGGAATTATTAGATTCCTGACCGAATAAAATTATTCACGAAAAACACTTCAATTGTCTCAACCAAACGTATGTTGAAAAACTTTCGTCAAACAAATGGTTGAGTATTGGAGAGTTGAACGCAGAAATAGAATGCTTGCCATTCAAGATAGAGTCATTAATACTAAAAATTATAGGAAGCATATAATCAAAGATATAAATCAAATTGATGATTTATGTTGAAATTTTTGGCTTTAAAAATAAGATATTATATCGGGATGTTCTGTATTAGCGCCGACCGAGTACACATTTAGGCACAATCAGGTTTGAAAAATAATCCACCAAAGTTTGGTAATTAAACATAACTTGATTGACTGCCGTAATATAGTACCATATTATGAATATGAACCAAATTCATTTTTAGAAAATGAATTTTATAAAATATATTATGATAAAACTATACTAACAGACAGAACAATTAGTCATAATAGACCTGATATAGTTTTACATGACAAAATTAAAAAAATAACTTATATCATTGATGTAGCTATTCCAAATTCCTGTAATATTCAAAAAACTGTTTCTGAAAAAATTAGAAAAAAAACAGATTTAGGAAATGAGATTAAAAGAATTTGGCATTCTCGGAATATAAAAATATTACCATTTGTTATTTCGGCTACTGGCATTATACCTAGGTCTCTGATTCAAAATTTAGGCGTATTAGATTTGTCAAAGAATTTATATATAAAAATGCAAAAATCGGTAATTTTAAATACATGTAGGATTACAAAAGATTTTTTAAATATTTATATTGAGGGATCAGTAGGATTTATAGGTTCAATTAGGAATTCCGCAGAGCCGAACCCTCTGATATGAAAATATCTGGAGTCGGTGAATTATTTTCCCATCTGGTCTCTGGTAGGTTGACATGTTGTTCTTGTATTGTTTTGTAATTATAATACATATAGTGCAATTGCATAACGTGGATTGACCAGATGATCATTTGGGAAGTGTGTGAAAGGGTTTAGTTTTTCCTGTGGGGAAAATTAAACCCGGACATTTAAATCTGGTGCGTAAATTAAAACAGTATATAACTGATATGAGAAAATAAACAGTGATATACAAAACAGTATAGAAACAAAACAGTATACATATACATCTCATTTAAAAAAAATAAACACTATACAACACAGTATATTTCTCATACAAGAAAAAAACAGTGTACAAAATAGTATAGAAACAAAACAGTATACGTACATCTCACATAAGAAAAGAGTTTCAGTATTTTATTTTTATTTTAGTTTATTTAGGAAACAAACAGTTATACATATTTTAATAAGAAAGTAACATATTACATGGTTGCATTAACCGCGAAGTTTCCGCTAAAATTTATGATATATTTATAAAAACATAGATTAAAACATTAAAGAAAACATAAAGTGGTAGAAAAAAAAAGAAAAAAAAAAATATATATATATGCAAATCATATAAACCCAAATTAAAGCATGTGGGATATGTAAATCATCCAAATATTATTATTATTATAAAAAGAAGGTAAACCAACATAATGAGAATGAATGAAAAAATAACATGCAGCGGGGGTGGAGAGTTCGTAATTAACAATTTGCTTTAATTTTTTCTATTATGAATTTAATAAATTGACCTGAGGACAAATGGAAAATATCCGCGTCGTAAAAGATATCATTGTATTTTGTGCACGTCCTTTGGAGAAATGAATGTTGTGTGTAATTTGTTTTTGCGTGTGGGATGTGGAATAGTTGGTTTAATCTTGTGTTTCTTATTGGACAGTGGAAATTAATGTGTTCTAGAAGATAGTTGTTGTCAACAACGTTGTTAATGATTTTGAATAAAAATTTCTGGTCGGATATATTTCTTCTATCTTCTAAGGTTGATAAATTATGGAATGTTAATGAGTCTTTTAGGTTTTCTGATGTTCGAAAGGATTTAAAGTCTAGGTGTTTCAATATCTTTTTTTGAATTCTTTCTAACCTTTCAATATTAACTTTGTATTGCGGATTCCATATGACTGATCCGAATTCTAATATTGAGCGAACAAAAGAGACGTACAGTATTTTGATTACGTGTGGTGACCTAAATGGTTTGGTCACTCTTATGATGAATCCTAGAAGTTTGTACGCCCTATCACAGATGGAATTTATATGTGCTCGGAAAGACATTCCGGAGTCCATTATTATTCCTAAGTCTCTCACTTCACAACATCTTTTTATCTCTACGTCATTGATTTTGTACGGGAATATTAGGGGGTTTATGCTTTTGGTGAATGATATTGTGTTACATTTGTCCAGGTTAAGGAACAGTTGGTTATTCGCACAATATATTCTAAGCCTATTAATATCATCTTGCAATTCTAGGCTGTCATTAATATTAGTGATTTTTTTTGTAAATTTTAGTGTAATCAGCAAAAATTTGGAATTTGGAATTTTTAAAGCATTTATCTTTATCATTTATATATAAAATAAACAAGAGAGGTCCAAGATGTGATCCTTGCGGGATTTCTGAAGGTATATTGTAAAAATGCGAGGAGAAACCCTTAGTTCTAACTGCTTGACTTCTGTTTGTTACATACAATTTGATCCATCTGAGAAGGTCACCATTAATCCCGATTTTTAACAGTTTCTTCAGATATACATCTAATATAAGAAAAAAAGTCTCATAGTTAACGAAACACTTTTGGTATCACTATCTCCAACATATAATTTTTCTTTTTACGAAGAAAAACAACATTCCCGGGTTACGAATAACCTGACAATATTTAAAAATCTCCTACTACTACCGCAGAAAGCGGAAAATGTTGCTTGTTTCGTGATGAAGGACTTAGATAGAGGAATTACACAATTACGTATTATGACGCATAGGTGGGACCCAAACGAGATGCCACCTCGGCCCATTACGCTAGTATATTAAGGTTCATGTTATCCCATGTACAGCAATATAAGAACTGGAAAAAACACGAGATTTCAATTCATCGTACGCTCAACAATTATAATTTCCCTTTAATAAAATCCTTTAATAAATAATTGTAAATTAAAACAATTCCACGGCACGCCACTGAGTTCATCTTGTTGTATTATTGTTAAAGCATCAGTTTCTTTTCCCGCATTTCTACCTTTAACATCCAACAATTTACCGTTTAAAAGTTACCCATTCCACACACGACTTAACCTGCTCTAGAAGTTATTTTTTCTACGAACATAAAAGTTAATGTAATTCAATAAATTTGTATTTAGGATAATGTGGGTGTCATGTAGGAATAAGTTCTCCTTAAACGCCTTTGCACTTCACTGATCTAATCCCCCTCAGAAATTTATTTTATTTTATTTCTGATACACGATACACATTGAAAGCTTTTATAATTACCGTGACGATTAACGGTTACGGTACCGTCACGGCAAAAATGTAATAGAATCCTTTCCTTATCGCTGTAATGCTGCAGCTCTTTCAAAAGATGAGATACACAATGTATGTAGGTCTGTTTCTTTCAAAGGAAAAAGTGATCATTTTCTTGCGTCTCTCTCACACACCGCACCATGACGTTTCCGTAGACCACTACAAGACTAGTAGCGGTGAGATAATTTTGAAAAATATGGAATATAGTTACAATGATAACATTGAAGTTAGTTAGTTAGTTAGTGAATTCCAAAAATTAAAAAAAAAAGTCAATGCGCTGATGGCTTTGCTTTCGTTCTTAAACATATAATGCTGCAGTTCCTTCTTACATAATAAATAACTGCAGTCGAAAATGAGACAAGCGGTGAGCCTTTGCCTACGTCCCCCTCCCGGAAAGGAAACATACGATCATTATCATACATCGCTTCACATTTTTTATTATTCACAAAAAGATACATAAATTACAATAAATTTTATACAATAATTAATTACATAATATACGTATTTGATTTAGCCCCATAAATAAGCAGGGCTTGTTTGTAAGGGGGGTGTTATTACATTGGTTTAATTTTTATTTATTCAGTTCAAATTTACGGTATAATTTTTAAGCTGAGTTTTAAATTTTTTTACGTTACTGTTCATGTTTCTGATTTTTTCAGGTAGTGAATTAAAAAATTTAACTCCGAAATATTTATGATTTAACTATCGTATTGTTTCTTCACATTTTGGAGTAGGAAGTATTGATGTTTGTCTAAGATTTCTGTATTTTTAAAGGGTTCAACTTTATTTTAAATATTATGTTTATAAATTTGTAATGTTGCATGATAAAAGTATAATGCACTTAATTTTCTGATCTTAAATTGTTTGAATACAGTTCTGATGAATATGAGTATAAGGAAACTATGTTTATTGCATTCTCTTTGCCGTCACGGTGCCGTAACCGTAAATCGTCACGGTAATTATAAAAGCGTTCATTATGTTAACCTTTAAACATTGAATATTAATTTAATATATCTACATATTACATTGTCACCCTCGTGGTAAAAAGTTCGTGATGATCAGCAGATATTTTTTATTTTGTTTTCCACCGTTCCAGATGTAAAAAAGTTTTTTTTGGCAGTGGGTGAGAAAAAAGCCAATCTTGGCGTCTGCCCACGTCGTTTTGTCTTCAAAGGGAAGCAATTTGGTCGGCAAAGTAGGGAGTGATGAATCTACTTATCTTTTATGGAAAAACTTCCTAACGTGGGAAAGAATCCGTTGGAAATTTGTATAAATTAATAAGCCATTTAATTTATTTCCAGAAAGACGCAAACGTTAAAGTTAAGTATGTTTGTTCTTGATGTAAGTGCTTCCTGGAAAAATAAAAGAAAAGTTATGCTTTTCGCTAGAGGAAAATCGATGGATAAAAAGACGTTAGCGCGTACCTGTAGGAACTTTTTAGTACTGTTTACCGAAGGGAAAGAAATGCAGTCTCCGATCTTTGAACAAAACAAAGAACCAACATTGAGAATAGCTTTCAAACCCATTCTCAATACATTTACGATTGTGGAGTAGTAAATTAAATGCAAATAGTGTGGCATAATATTTGAAAAGGCACTAGTCAAATATTTTTGTTAAAAACTCTTTTTAATGATCAAACCTTGCTAAAATAAAAAAAAAAAAAAATAAACAATTTTATTTTATTTTTGAAGTGAAACTTCTTTAGCCCCTTTAGTGATTTGAAATTCGGATGAAACGGAAATGCGTCACAAATTTATTATTTGGCGGGTCCGAGAATCTAATATAATGCGGTAAATTCGCACTTCGGTGCGGGCCTTCGATAGCGCAGTGAGCAAGGCGCTTTTCAAGTCTCAGCGGCCAGACGTCAAGCGAACGGAGGTTCGAATCCTGTGAAATTAAAAAAAAGCTATTTTATTTTTGTGAAATCAATATAGAATCTTCAAACCATTTTAAAATAAACAGGAAAAATAAAAGAAAGCTATATATAGCGACTTCCTAGTTTCACTTCTACCGCGTGTGAATTACACAGTCTGATATTTTATTTTTTTACTGTTTTAGCATATAATGGCCATCTACAGACTGTGACAATTTTTCCTTAAACTATATTTGGGAGGGGTTGTAAATAAAGATTTTATAAAAAAAATAATTATTAAATATGTAATTATACATCTGTACTGATGGTGGATACTACAATACTGTCCGAAACGTTGGTGAAAAAAAGAGGTAGCGCAACACGGCATGATACCCCACAGAAATAAATCTTAGGTAAAAAATGTTTCAGATTTTAATATTACAAGCAGACATTTGAAATTCAAAAATTTTAAACACTTTTACCATTTATAAGAAACTAAAAAGTCTATTTAGTTAGACAAACGTAAAAAAGGTAAATGCACGCACTTTTTTTTTAGTAAACTTAAAATAAAATAATTAAAAAATATGTCAAAACTTGACCAGGTTTCTGTTTTATTGATTTTTTCAATATTTTGCAGAAGCGTACATGGTTTACTTTGAAATTCATTTAGAAAGCAAGTTCTCTCTCTCTCTCTTACCTAATATATTTATTTTATCAACATGTGAGATCATTTATTTTAATTTTAATTTTATGAGTAAAACCTCAAATTGTAATGTTTAATTAAGTGAAGACAATATTAGCGAAACTCGATCGAAAATCTGCCGACAGAAAAATCAGAAAATGATATTGACACCTCTGGGATTCAAACCTAGGACCTTCCGCTTTCTTGTCAACAGCTCTACCAACTGGTAGAGCTGTTGCCATGTGGAGTCCCAGAGGTGTCAATATCTTTTTCTGATTTTTCTGTCTAGAGATTTTCGATTGAGTTTCGCTAATATTGTCTTCACTTAATTAAATATGTGTGACCATTATTAATTTAATTTTTATGATAAATCCACACTAGAGATAAGATAAAAAAGGGAAATGATGTCTCTCAAAACCTACATCATTTTGGGGATGTTGTGAAGAGGGTTTATTTTAAAATATGAAAGGAGAGGATATATTGGGAAGGAAAAAGGTATGAGGGATGAGTAGGAATCTGGGGGTCAGCATGTCAGTCGTATGAATACATCCCTGCCGCTGCGGTGCAAGGTGATGAGTCAAAACCAGCTGGAGAGGTCAAAAGGTCTCCCTAAACCGGCATCTCTCTATCTTGCCCACAAAACATTGAGTATTATGGCAGAATTGTAATTTAGAAAATATTTATGGAAAAGGAGATAAAAAGTTTCTCGATGACATGTCATTTGGTAACAGATATAGGACTACGTGATCCAAGTGAAACGAGTAGCAATGAAACTTCTGTCTCAAACTGTAATCCGTGTAACATAGGAGGTGTTTTGTCAAATTATAGTGTGATAGCAGAAGGAAGAAGTTCTGGAACACACCGCTCCATTTCACCTGGGACCCCATAGTCTGGAAGGTTTCCCTGTTTAAGCGTGGAACTATACTTCACACTTTCTCCTCCCCCTTTAAACCACATTTTCAAAACAAAAGGGACAAACAAACTATTAAGGGATATGAAATTTTAGCTTCGAGCTTATTTTTAGCACTCAGTTTCAAGGTAAGGGAATATCCACCGTGTGTGTCTGGTATATCTACTGTATCTACCCCACTGAAGAGATAGAAATGTGCTGTGGGCATTTCTATGCACCAATTGTTACATTCGATGAAAATGATCAAACATTTTTTAATTTGTATAATATTGGAATTTATTACCCTCTAAGCTACTGCAAGTATCTTGTCTACTTATTTATATAAATTTCACACAGGGGCCCTGAGGGAAATAATTTCCTTCAGGGCCGATGTCACCTTTGGGGATGCTGTGCGGAGGGTCTTTCGGGGGAAACAAAGACGTCAATCTGTCTTCTAAAGCGACCAAAGTTTTAGGAGTGAGGAAACACGGAGGACGGCAATGCCTTAGAATACAACCTCATGATAACCTTAAAATTAGAATCCTCAATACAAGTTGCAATCAAGAAACATGTTCACTGTGCAATGAACTCGTCAAAGTTGAAAATATTAAATATTTATGTATATCTGTTGAAACACATCTAAATTGGAAATCTCAAATTGATAAAACCACCTTGAAATTAAGGTATCTTACATACACATTTTATAGACTTAAGGACGTACTCAATCTTGACAAATTGAAAATGATCTACTTTTCCCTGGTACAATTCTCAATAATCTACGGCATTATAGGATCCCCATCCGCTTGCGCTTGATGCATTTATTATGCCTTTACAAACCACTCAAAAGCGCAACATTAAAGTTATGTATAATAGAAATAAAACATTCTCGACAGAGTTATTATTCAAAAAAACTTAAATATTCAATATCCGTAAAATATTTATAATGCAGACTATGAAATATGTATTTAAAAATAAACATTGTTTCGTAAAAAATGAAAATAGAATCAGCAAAAGGACGAATAATATGTTTTACACCCCCCAAACTAATACCAAATTAATGCAAACACAAAGCAGTTTTATTGGTCCTCGTACATTAAATCTTCTAACAAAACACTTTCAAATGACATAAAATATCACTTTAAATAAAAAAATGAAAATTGTGGCTGAATGGTGTAGATCTTAAAACACTTTTCCTGTGAATTCTTTGTAATCCTTCATGTATCACTTTTCAATACAGATTGTCATGAAGTGCTTTCTTGAATTTTAACTTCCCACCCCTATATGATTATTTCCGTCATCAGGTACTAAATATTTAATATTAGTTGTCAAAAATTGGCAACATTGTCTAGACGTTTTGATTGGCCCGAATTTTGGTGGGGGAGGGGCCCGAGGACCCTTGCACTGCGTCGAGAGCCCTGGCGAGCTCTTCTGGTTTTAACTGCGCTATGGGTCGGTCTTTCGCATTTTGGCCGGGGCCGCCTAGATACTTTTTGTTCCAACGTTTTTTGGAACACGTAATTTAAAATATAGTTAAATTTTATATATCTAAATCAACTCAGTGGTGTTTCCGGACGAGGTTCTCTGCCCAGATGAAACCCGAGACGGGGTAACGTACGTACAACTTATATAATTATGTGTTATCATTCAACCCTTTTATTATATTTTAGAATCATTAACCTTGAGTTCACAAAGAGATTAAAAGCTTTTCCTAGAAGCGTCGAGTCATTAATAAATTCACAAATTATTTAAAAGCGACAAGAGATCTTCTAATTTATTAAACCCTATCTTTATTCAATAAATGAAGCGACGTTCGTTTTGAATCAGATCCGATCGAATTGAGAACACAATATCCCTGAGAGGAGCTAGCCGAAGGTTTGTATCATAATTTGGTTTTTGTAAGTATTTAAATTGAACCATTGTTGTTGTGTCTTGAAAATTGTGGTGTTATTTATTATTAATTTTTTATAAGTTCGTAATCAGGCGGTTCGAGCCTGTCGTTACGTAACAAGATCTACGACAACTTCAAGACTAACTTTTTTTACTTTCTTAAAACTATAAAAAAAAAATTGTTTCACTATTTGTACTACATTTTTTTCACAGATACCTAAATTTCTAAACATTTACTTTAAAAGTAACATTTTTTTCTTGTACTTATAGATGTAATACAGCATTTAGAAGAAAAAAATCCACAGCTGAGCTCTTGAACTCAAGAACGAGTCGTAGAAACGACCATCTGAACTTTTTGTAATAGATACACAAACTAAATGGCCTTTCTTGAGTTTAGGAGTATAATTTGTAAATTGGAGACGTTGGTTTTCTTTAAAATCGATTTTACTCACACTCCTTACAATAATTGTTTTTACATTATTTACTTTGACAATTCAGATGTTTGTTTTTTTTTAAATTTTATATACGAAGTAACGATTTATTTTTATTTTATGTTGAAAGTAATATAACTAAACACATTTACCAAGGGCATGTAGTTCGTAGGGGCTGTAAAAAAGCTGTGTTAAACCCAAAACCAAAAAAATATAAATCCCCAAATTTATGGTAAGAATAGTATTATAACTATTTGACCTCTGCCGACCTCCTTTGACTAGTATATTAACTTAAAAGTGAAGTGAAATGAGTGTAAAAAAGGGGAAAGCAAAATATTTTAAAAATGTAAACACAAAGAAAAAAAAGTTTAGACAAAGTGCAGACGGAAACAACAAAGAGAAACAAAGCGAAAAAAAGATGCTAAGTATAAACAACGCGTTAAATTTGAGAGGAGGGTAGGGGTACCACCGCCCCGGGATCCACTTTTGGATAACCAACGTTCATGCCATAGGTCGCCCCAAGTGGTTCTCAACGTTTGGTGACTTAGAAAGGGGGCCTGGGTTTATTCGGTGGTTTGTCTAGGTCTTGGCGGCGGATGCGTTTTCCCACCTGCTTGAATGAGACCCTTTGACTTCGCCAACCAGACTCACTCGACCCATCGCATCGTCTTGTACCTCACTGGAAGGAATGGATTCATACATCCGTCACTTCCATATTCCTACCCACCCCTCACACCCTTTTCTTTTCCAAAACTTCATCTCCATAAAAACATTCTCCCAAGCATCTCCAAAGATGACATAAGTGCCGAGGGAAATTAATTTCCTCAGGGCCTCTTATGAGGAGCAAATGTAAAAAACATCCAAAAACGTGTAAACAAACACAACATAAAGTCTAAACAAAGTAACTAATAAACAACGTTACTCAGCGTGTAAAAAAATTATAAATAAAATAGAAAACAGAATACAAAGTATAAATAATAATGAAGTAAGGTATACAAAAGTTAGATAAAAGACAAACATTCCAATGTTTGAAAATCTCCTACTACCACCACAGTAAGCCGAAAATGTTGCTTGTGTTGTGATGGAGAACTTAGCCAGCCGAGGAATCGAATACGCGACTCTCGGGTGGGACCCAAGCGCTATGCCCAATCAACCACTGACCGGTCAAAAGAGATGCTATAATCTTTATCTTTTATAATGATTATAGGCTTTTAACGTAGCAATACAAATGTTGTATAATATTTCAAAACAACAGCAAAGTTAGTTTACAAAATAGTCGAGTTATTAACCGAAGTTCACTCTATTCGAGTTCTAAATTAGTTATTTGTTTGAGTCAGTAACGAAACCTCGCAGGAGTTCAGGACGAAGCAGTACATTGTCCAGCAGTATATTGCAACCATGTCCGCTTCCTTTGAGACCTCGGCCGAGCGAGCTGAGCAACAGTTTGTTGTAAACTTTAGGCGATTGTCTAAAACTCGTTCGTCTATACATTGTTCCAATGTTCATCAAAAAGGTAAGTATTTAAATATAATGTTAACGGAATTTGTAACTTAAGTTATTTTAGATCATTGCCCGATATATATTTTTAAGGAAGTTCTTTGGTAAATATTTTAAAACACTTTTTTTTTCTTTTCATATTTTCAAATTTGCAAATAATGAACAATTAATGGTACCAGCCTACAAAAGTGGCTATTCTTATTATGACGTTGACAGATTTACCTAATTTTATGTTTCGTTTGAAATGAGGTACATTTCCTGTAATATGTAGACATATTCTCGACTTGAAATAAAGTTTACTTATTACTTACATACCATTAAACATTTACAACGTGCCTCATCTTTATGTTAAGTTATTATATAAACATATTTTTTAATTTTCGTTAGTTGTTTTTGGGATGTTATGTCGTGTTGCGCTACCTCCTTCTTCAGCCAACGTTTCGGACAGCGTTGTAGTGTCCATCATCAGGGCAGATGTGTGTTGATGATGGACCTTGATGGCTGATGATGGACACTGCAATGCTGGTGCTGTCAGAAACGTTGGCTAAAGAAGGAGGTAGCGCAATACGTCATAACACCCCAAAAACAACTAACGAAAATACTTTTGGTCGTGAAAATCTAAAATGATATTTTTTCATTGTTGCATTTACAATTTACATATTATTGTTTGATTTGTTATCTACACATGTCTTTCTCAACTTCTGTTTTCTATTTCTAGCTGTTTTAAAAACTCACTAGAGCTCTATTTTTCATGTTATATTATACAAAAGCAGAAAGGTGTTAACATTATAAATAAATAAATAATAATATCACGGGGAAAGCCACTTTAGGCTTTATCAAAATTTGTAGTAAATATAAAAATAAAGGCTGCATGTTTGGCAGAACTCAACCATAATAGAACCCTTTTAAATCTTCGCCATCAGTGGGACTAAACTGTATTTTTTCCCCGAAAATAGAAAACCCATTTCGGGAGCTAGGGAACTAAACCTTTCACAGGTAATGTGTTTCTTCCTAACCCTTGAACCGAACACTTATACTTCTGTTCCCTTGGTAGTTTGCCACTCCACGAGTTCTTTTTTCTTACACTAAACAAACTGCGTCATACGGTGTTAGGGTAGAGCTGCTTTTACAAAATAATTAATTTATTGGTAGTCAGTCCACCCCTTTAATTTATTTGTTTGAAAAAATGTTTTCAAAGATATATGAGCAACTTTAATGGAGTTTTCTTCTAGACAAGACTGTAAAAAAACAGTAATTTACTGCATGGAGAGTTTTAACATGGAATTGTTAAGGCATTGACCCAAGGCTTTATTATTATTGTGCTCTCATGAATATTTCTTTTTCTGATACGATTTTAGATTTTCACAGCCAAAAATATTTTTGATATTAGTTTTTGGGGTATTATGCCGTCTTGCGCTACCTACTTCTTTAGCCAACGTTTTGGACAGCGTTGCAGTGTCCATCATCAGGGCAGATGTGTAATAGTTAGGGGTGATGTTTGTACTTATCTATTTAGGAGCGATACCGTGTCGCCAGCTCCACTCCTCTACGAGCTGGCACTACAATATACTTCAACATGTTTTTTGCGTTTAGCCTTGATGTAACCGTCAATCACCGGAAACCAAGAACTATTGAGTTTAGCTCCGTCATCTCTTTTAATATTTATAGGATTTTGGTGAATTTCAATTGCCTCCGTAATCAGGCGTGCTCTATGAGTTTTCGGTCTTCCCAGGACTATTTTAAATAGAGTCTAAACATTTTAATGGGTGACCGGACAACTCAGAATGAATCAACTCCTTTGAAATGTCATTAAAAGTGATGAAAAAAATGGTTAAATAGGTTATGTTAGTTTTAATGACTTTTCAAAGAGGTGTTGAGTTGACTTGATTCTGAGTTGGCATGGAACCTTTCAATGTACTATTGAGTTAACAAGAATGACATGGATTAACCACTAAAGAGAAAGACGTGTTAAGCGATCGTGTTTTCCGAACTTTCGGTTAGAAAATTTCCCGCCCACATTAAGAAATCATAACTCAGAATTTTATTACGGAGATATACATATAAACTGACTAACGTGCTGTATAGACGAATTCACCTATTTTTACACTATTTTCGCACTTTTTATTTCATGTTTTTTGGATTTAAAAAAAAAATATTATAAAAAAATTGGTAACTTTGTAAACGCAAGAATTATGCATTTTAGTTCCTTGGAAATTGCAGTGCGAGGTACTTATGCGTTTGCACTTCTACTGCGTGGCGGGCCGTATCGGAAGAGACAGGTTAAGGGAGACCTTTTTGGCCTCTTCAAAGGGACTCTCCTGGACACACTGACCCCCGATTCTACCCAACCTTGTACGAACCGCAGAACCTTCTCTCCTTCTTTTGTTTAAAAAGACCCTCCACACAGCGTCCTTAAAGATGACGTAGGCCCCGAGGGAAATTGTTTTCCTCAGGGCCTTCTGTAATTAAGATAGCTTTTGACACGCAGTTGCACTATTTCTGCCATCCACAGCTTGTGCTTTGGGGAAAATATCTATTCAGCCGGTGCACTGGTGCGAGGAATTTATAAAAAAATACTCAATGATTTCAAGAAAATTCGCTTGATCAAGATTATTGTTTCTGAAACGCTGAAATAATTCCTCTCACTGCTTTCGAATTTTTTGAAACTTTCAAAGTCTCTCGACTCTGTGCAGAAACGGGGGAGCCGTTTGATATATTCTCTCATCTTAACAGAAGGATTGCAATAAAAATTTACACTCCATAATTTCTACAAAAGATACAGAAATATTTGCACACAAGTCATTAGGAAAGCCAAAAATCTATACTAAAATGCAACAATGATCCTAAAAAAACATGGAAAGTCCTCAAGGAAGCTACCAATTCAATCGAAAAGCCACCGACGCCTTAAACTCTCTCAATATCAATAATATCACTGTAGACTTTACATTGAACCCCAACACAATTGTCAATCATATAAACAGTTATTTTGCAAATATAGGTCCAGAACTAGCAACAAAAATCCAAACTAGCAACCATATGCCTGGCCCTAGCGGCCACCCTTCCAATGATGAATTCCCAACCCGCTTTGTTCTCAAAACGGTTACAGAAAAAGAAGTTTCTACGGTAATAAACTCTTTAAAATTCTAATAATCTCTTCTTCATCCACCGGCATTGACAAAATACCCATCAGTGTTCTTAAAAAAATTGCCCCGGTTATAATACAACCATTAACTCATCTGCTGAATATGATTATTTCCCGCCATTCTAAAACAATGTCTTATTATCCCTATTTTCAAAACAGGCTCCAAACTTGACATTAGTAATTATCATCCTATTACGTTACTCAATTCCCTGTCTAAAGTATTTGAAAAGATCGTTATAATAGTCTTATGGAATACCTTGAAACCAACAACCTACTATCATATAATATATAACACTTTGATAAGGGCTCGAAATGTCTATCGGTATTTCTCGACCTTTGTAAAGCGTTTGATACAATATCACACAACAAATTAGAACGCAAATTGTTCAATATAGGTATTAGGAATAATGAATTAAGCCTCCTCTCCAGCTTTTTATCGGACAGATCCCAATGTGTTAAACTCAGAGCTACAAAGAGTCAGAATTTACCTATTATTTACGGTGTCCCACAAGGCAGTGTTATAGGTCCAACACTGTTCCTAATATACATTAACGAGTTGTGTAACGTAGATATCGATGCCACTATTGTCAGTTTCACCGACGATACTGTCCTACTATTCCAAGCAAAAGACTGGCCTACCGTATATTCGAAAGCGGAGGTAGGAATTCAAAAGGTTAAATATTGGCTTGACTCGAACATTTTAACTCTTAACGTACAGAAAACAAAATACTTACTGTCTAGTCTCACCAATATCACAAAACCAAACCTACACCCAAAATTAAAAATACACGAATGTAATAACTCATCTCTGAACCGGAATTGCAACTGCCCATGCCTTGAACAAGTAAACACTATCAAATATTTAGGATTAACCTTTGATAAACATCTAAATTGGAAGCAACATATACTTAACACTACAAACAAAATCCGCAAATCTATATACTTTTTCAAACAAACGCGCAATTTCCTTAACCTACAACTTTTAAAAACAGTATATTACTTACTGTGCCAATCTTACATCGAATACGGAATTTTAGCTTGGGGTAACACTTATTCTAATGCCCTCGACCCCATCATTAAAGCACAAAAACTAATAATAAAAATAATTCTTAAACTTCCTCTCACTACCAGCACTGATACGATCTTCAATACCTTCAAAGTTACGGACATTAAACAGCTCTACGCAAAATCCATCTTAGTTTATTTAATCTTGATATGTAGCAAACACTTTGTGGGAATACATAATTATAATAAACACAATTAAATAACTTTGTTTCAATTCCACTTTATTATTTTTTAATCCAACCGGTTTCGGTTCGTACTGAACCTTCCTCAGGGGTGAATTAAAATATATTGAACATAATACAGAAAAACATGGTATTTATAAGTAAAATTAGAAGAGGGAGACAGAATATCAACTTAGGTGGGGGCGATGAGGGAGGTGTCTAAGAGGGAGGGGTGAACGTGGGTGGGGGTAATGGAAATATTTTAAAAATCGGGGTGTTAGACAAATCTAATTGTTTATTAAGTAAATTGGTTTTATTTATTTTTAATGACTTTTTTATTTCAAGGGCTTCAAGATTATTAAGGCGTAGACCTATCCCATTTCTATGCAATACATCTATCCCGGAAGCTTTATTAAATGAGTGATTTTTATCTATTAGGTGGGAGGCGAATTCTGAAAAACCTACACTGTTTAGTCATCTCAAGTGTTCGACCACTCCTGTTTGAATGTTTAAGGCCGAACAGTCATTACATTTAAGTTTATATATGCCAGAATGGCTTAAGTTATTTTCTTTATCTTTAGAGTTTATTAAAAGTTTACCTAGGTTGTTATTAGTATAAAACTCAGCTTTAATTTCTGTAGGGAATTTAGAAACACATGAAGATGAAAAGTTATTTATGAATAAAATTCTACGCCAACCGTGGTTTTTATTATCTCTGATGTTGTGTGTATTATTATAAAGGAATTTATTAGTAGATATGAGATTAAGTTTTTTTGTAAGGATTTTATCGATTAAGCTATGGGGATATCCATTATTTATTGCAATAGATTTGATTTTAGCGAGTTCTTCAGTAAAATTGACGTTAGATAAAGGAATATTGACAAGTCTGTGAATCATAGAATGGAATGCGGAGTGTTTATGGGAGATGGGGTGATTAGAAGTACTGTGAATTACGGTATCAGTGAAGGTAGGTTTTCTATAAATATTGAATTCAAATTTGTTATTAACAATGGATAAGGATAGGTCTAAGAAATTTAAACAACAAATTTTTCCTAGTTTATTTACATAAAAACAACAAAATCCTATACAAACCAACACAAATGATACACAATACCCGAGCCAAAAATAAAGAACTTCTCCAAACTCCCTTTTCTAAAACCACCTTTGGACAAAATACATAACTTGTAAACTACCAGCTACGATTAGACAAACCGAATCAATGACCAAATTCAAACAAGATATGAAGAAATGGATTATAAGTATTGGACGTCACACTACTGCTAACATCTGTAAAATAGATTACAAATAGACAGAATTACCAACTTACGTATGTCCTTACCCATATTAAAGAAATTAAAATAGTATAATTCTATATGTATAATATAACTCCCTATATAGATTTGACAGGATTTACTACTTTATTCATCTATTCCTTCATCTATATAATGCTCTCTTTATGGTATTTACCCACACTTTAAATCATTTTTCTGTTTTAATTGTATAAATCAGTATGTATTTTACCTTAAACATTCTTATGTTATAATTAAATATTCTTATGTATGATATTCATTTATGTACCTCTACGCCTGTCTCAACACAGGCATACCCTAGTGAGACAGGCATCGAATAATATAGTGTAAACATACCTTATACAGATAAATAAATAAATAAAAAATAAAAAATCCTCAGTCGTCGGGTGGGAATGCTATCCTTGTTCTACCGGTATTGAAGATGCTCCGAGGAATTAGCGTCATTGATCCCTTCAGCACTGGTGCATAGTCGGGAAACACGCCAAACGCGTACCCAACATTTGTACACAGTTAACATTTGTCACATGAGAACAGGTCGCTTCTTCGACTCGTTCTTGTGTTCAACAGCTCGGCTGTGGAATGATTTGCCGGCCTCTGTGTTTCCTCCTTCCTACAACATGGGTCTCTTCAAGACCAATGTTCATTCCTACCTCTCCTTAAAAAGACCCTCCACACAGCATCCCAAATGACATAGGCCCTTAGGGAAATTATTTTCCTCAAGGCCTCCTGTGTGGAGTTAATGTAAAAAAAAAGTATTCCACACTCACTTTTTCCGATATCGTAACATCTTAAATAAGAAAAAATTCATCGAATACTTCTGTATCTTTATTAGAACCAATAAATCACATTTTATTAGTAAATTTGAACTCCTTACCAAGTGGGTATTTTCGTAAAATTCGCCCAATATTACTGCAGGGCTGATAAGTTTTCGCGTAGTCCTCACGTTCCAACGTGACCTTTATAAAAATGTTAATCTTGATTTGATGTTTTATTTCTGAAAACGAAAAAGTTCGATGATTGGTATTCACCTTCACCATCCTTAATCATTGCACAAGCAACGTCCTTCGCTTATGATAGTGCTTATTCACGAGTGGGTAGAATTTTGTTAGATTATTCGTAAACTGCAAATGTTTGTTTTTTTATTAATTACACATAGAAAATGAGTTCGAGCTAACTGATCGTTTAGATTAGACAAACTGAAGTTCTAATTAAATCCTGTTTTGATGGTTGACTCATTACGTCACTCTTTGTTTGGTGACTTAGCAGGGTTGCTCGGGTTCATGGGGAGAGGTTTGTCTAGGTCCTACTGCGTGGCGGGCCGGATTGGGAAAGATTGGTTGAGGGAGACCTCATTAGACCTCTCGAGCCGGACTCTCTCTACCCATCGCCTTGGAGGGATCGATCAATGCTCCGTCCCTTCTGGATACATTGACCCCTAGATTCCTATATACCCCTTATATCTTTTTCCTTCCCAGAACTTCCCCGCCTTATTTTCCCTAAAAAGACCATCACACAGCATCCCCGTCGCTGAGGAAATATTTTTACTCAGGGCCTCCAGTGTGGAGCTAACGTAAAAAAATCACCTGTTTGTGGTTTAAGGAAACAAAAATATTCACTATTAAAGTATTAAAATTAATAAAAAAAACGGTTCCATTCCAAATAAGAATCAAGTCAACTCAACACCTCTTTAAAAAGTCTTTAAAAGCTATGAAAAATATAATTTTTAAATAGCTGTTAACCCTAACCTAACATAACATATTTAACCATTTTTTAATATATAATTAAAAAAATAAAATTACTTTGTTTCAATTGCACTTTATTATTTCTTAATCCAACCGGTTTCGGTTCATCCTGAACCTTCCTCAGGTGTAAATAAAGATATATTAAACATAATACAGATAAACACGGTATTTAAAAGAAAATTAGAAGAGGGAGACAGAATTTTTTTATCATCGCTCTTAATGACCTTTAAGAGGTGGTACTGTTCTGATTAGGGAACGTACCCATACTACGTGAGACGTTTAGGAGGGGGGGGAGTCTTCAAAATGTCACGCTCGGTACAAATGAGCGGCGGTGGGCTTAGGTTTTTTGTCACCGGGGGGGGGGGGGTTAAAAATTGCAAAAAGTTGGTCACGTAGTATGAATACGTTCCCTTAATTAGTAATTCAATTTATTTTGAGTGCACCAGAGAGCTCTTAATTGACACAAAAGACCCCTCCAAAACTGAAGATCTCAACCCCGTTAAGAAATCCAAATGGTTAAAATCATCCAAAAAACTGACCCCATGACAACTGAACAAGAACCTCTACGGAGAGACCAGTGACCTAACCCTTCGTTCCACAAAAACTCTTTTCCCAGAAAAAAAACTAGGAGGGTTTTGGGCGGGACAGGTAAAAATTATGAAAACTCGATCACTAAAGCGGCTAATTTCTGTGAAAGTTGGAGCTACGTAGCATAGATGGCTCTGTGGTTATTAGTTCAGAGAGTTAATAGAGTTGTCAAAGAGATGTCTCTAGTATATAGGTTCGCCCCTCCTATTCAGAATTTTGAACGCAAAACAGAGTGGGCGTTGACCCAGAAGAAGAATTTTATTCCAACCAGTCAGACATAGCCGTTAACTTTGTCGCCAATCATAAATATAATAATGGATCTTATTACCTTAGAAGCCCGCCGAAAATATTTTTGGGGAAACATTTTTTAAGCTGTTCTCTGGTAGTGTACTGAATCCACCTACGTTGAAGGACATTAAACTATATGTCCCTAACGCGTACACTCGTGGGAGATCCCACGCAATTTTTAATGCTCCGAAAGCGAGAACTTCTTCCTTTCAAAATGCGCAATTAAACAGAGCAATTCAAATGCTTAACAATTCTACATTGAGCATCGACATCTTCAATGTTACCTATAGAGAGTTCAGTAACTATCTTTTGACATACGTCACAACATAGTGAAACTGCCCCCATGGATTTAAAAAAAAAAATCTCGTTTTAAATTTTGTAATCTTCTCCGTAATAATTTGGTGTATAACTGTTTTATGGAGAACCTGAAGAAATAAATCAGTTCAGTTTCAGTGCCGGTAACCCGGGCGTTTATTTTATTTTCATTGTGTACATAGATTTCTTTTACCCACCTCACTAGACAAAGTCTGTTCCGAGGCGGGTAAATAACAATTTTTATTTACTGAAAAAGATATGTATCAAAATAGACATGGATATAAAAAGATAAAAAAAATAATATAAGAAGACAAAATAAAAGATTAAAAAAAAATTAATAATAAAAAATAAAATAAATATATATAAATACATTTACGGTCCTGTTCAGATTGGTACCGGCGCGGCGGTCAGGAAATATATAACACCACTCGTTATGTATACACACTTATTAACTTTTACACATAGCATAACTTTCCGGCTGCGAATGAACTAACGCGTCAAGAAGCAAATTAACAATTTCTTGTGTTAGGTGTTGTACAAAGTGATTTAATTTCACGTACATACGTGTAATGTCAAACCACCAAGTGATTGCTTTCTGCTAAAACATATTAACTTCTTACCCGTAGCGTAATCTAAATATACCATCTTTCTTAATTAGTCGTCCATTAAACTAAGTCAGAAGGGTGGGATTTGCAGATGGGATGGAAAGCAGGTTCTAAATAATAAGTAGAAGGTTTAGCCGTTAGCGGCACGAGCTTCTGAAGCCGCTGACAGGTGAATTAATATTCTTTGTTAATAAATAATAACGGCCGTGAACACCCATGTATGTGTCGCACCAGCTGAAGTTTCTGGCTTTACGAACACGCTGTACACGCCGCACTGAAAAATTGATATTGGTTTAATTCAATTTTTCTTTATTTTTTTAAAAATCCTTATATTAAGTTTTTGAGGATGCCGTGCGAAGGGTATACAAAATATTTAAGAGAAGTGTATGTGTGTGTTAATAAAATAAAGAAGGAGTTAACCTCTGTCTCAAGAGACCCATGATGTAAGAGAGAATGATGGAAAACGAAACTTAAAACGGAGAATGCGAAAGACAGTGGTAAAATCATCTGTTTTCATCGAAGACTTCCATGCAGGTTGATAAGTCTCTATCTCCTCTTTCAATGAAATTAATGATCTTGGCATTATTTTCACCCATTAATACAATTACTAATATATGATTAAAAAAATGCTTGGCTTCATCTTCCGTAAAGGGACAGACATTCCGAAATATTTGAATGTTAAAAATCTGATATTTTTGTCTAGTTCGAAATCAAGTCGAATACAACTCTTCTATCTGGTACCCTTACTTTTAAATACACTGATTCCACCGAAAAAATCAACTTAAATTCATAAACTAGGTCAACCTATAGAAACCATAAATTACAAATACTTTTTGAAAAGCTTATTTCCGTCCGGTCAGTGGCTGAATTTTCATCTTGCTTGGGTCCCACCCAGGCGTTGCGTCGTTTGCTTGATTCCTCGTCACACTAAGGCCTCCATCACGGCAAAAAAATTCCACTTACTGTGGTTGTATTATTGGCTCTGGGCTCAAGGTAATATTGTTTTTTTGTGGATATTTAAAAACAGTGCCCTCATCTTACTTATTTTCTTATCTAATTCATCTAAGATCGAAGGTTTTTCACTTTTTTCAAGAATTTTTCACTGATTAATTACGCCTACAACGACATTCATTTTATTCGGACCTCGTCGATCTAAATACGGTTATTCACGCTTCGTCCATCCAATAATAATTATGGTGTCTGTTAATCTCATTGATTAATATAACTTTAAACTTGTTGGGAAATTTCGATGTTCGTGATTACAAGTTAATTTATTAAGTATCGTAAAGATTACAATGAATATTAAACTGGACTAGAGGTCATTACTTGAGTAGGCTCTAAGTAGTTCTGAGGCTACCGGCTGTCGACTGATGGCATTCGCCCTACTCTCCCATTCGGCAATCATCGTATCCGTTCGTATATAAGACACGAACGACGATAGAAGGTACTCTTCTGATATACTGTTCAACTGACATTTGTTGGGAAATGGCAAAACTTCATACTATATTAACCAATGGCTTATTTATACTTTTCAGAAGGCCATTTCATTTGCGCCGCCTCTTCCTCCTTCCTAGAAGTTGCCACCTATCACTCACTTGTAGGCTTGGCGCGTCACCTGAAATCCGCCCCTAGGACGCGGCCTATACGGCCTATTGACAAATCCGGGACTGATACTAACGATATCTACTGAAGGATGCTGAAACTACTTGATTAACCTAAAAACTGCAATAATTCCACGTACTCATACTTACGTAAAAATATACTTCATCGGTCTTATAACGCTTGAAGAGTCTTGCTAACCTCAGAAAATATCTAAACGCCCTCTGTCCTGCCAATTTTCCAAGGTTTCCTATAGTTTGTTTCCAAATTTTTATTCAGCCATCTAATCTTTAACCTTAAAGTACTCCTTCGTCTCGCAAGTTTATTAAAAATGGTGTTGAATGGTTCTTGTCAAATAATAACGCCTTCTTCACAACAAAACTTTGTCTTTATTTAGACAAGAACTTTTTATAATTTAAACCAGTGTCTGGAACGACCTGGAACTCTGTGTTCCCTATGCTCTCAAAAACCTTACAGATAGCTCACTTCGATTCTGAAATGAAGGGGCGAGCCTATGTACTACAGACATCTCTTGGATAACTCTATTAACCCTGTGAGCTAATAACACTGGACCAATTATCCTACGCAGCCCGAACTTTCACCAAAATTAGTCGCTTCAGTGGTCGAGTTTTTTTTTCATTATTACGTGTCCCGCCCGGCGGAGCCCTCCCAGTTTTTATCTCTTTGGTTTCAGTGGATCAAATAAAAAATGTGCATTTCACAGGTGGTAGAAGTAAAACCTTCAGAAAACTAAAGTATTAGAAGATTATTAAAGGCAAGAGTGGGGAGACTACGAAGCACTTTTTTCATCAATGTGATTGATGATTTTTTTCATATTTTTGTCGTCGAATTCCAGTGCACCTTTTCGTACACATTTGGTCATCTTATTAGTATTTGTGTTTTCTTCTTCGGAGTCGCTAGATGTCGTTTTCTTTTGTGTTTTCTTTGCCTGTTTATTCTGGAGTGGTTTGAAGATTGAATGTTAATTTTACAAAAGTAAAAATTTATGAATTTTTGGATTTCGTAGGATTTTGTAGGATTTTAAATTTTTTTTTAACTATTTATTTGTTATTTTTTACATTTTTTTATGAAACATGTAAGGTATATATATATATACAAAATATAAATTATATTCATAGTCCTCCGCACTAGGAGATCCTGTGCTGAGGGGGACTATGCTTTGGATACGTTTTCAGCGACTTCTATGGTTTAACTTCATGGTTTGGATTAGATTTTCCAGAAACTTCTACGACGATGTTTTAAGTATACTAGTAAGCCTTGATTTGACCCTTGATTCGCTGAATGTCTGGCCATTAGGATTCATCGGGCGCTTCGTACCACTAGACCAAAGGAGGCTTGCGTGGGACCGTGGGTTTATTGTGTTATATTGAAACCGAGTACCCGTGATATCAATAAATATTTTATTGCTATCTCATTCTCTCGCACGCTAAATCCTATAGATATTGTGTTTGTTTCTTGTTAGTGTCGCTCGTTTCTGTTTCATCGCATTTCAAATCACAACGGTGCTAAAAAGTTTTCACTTCAAAAATAAAAGTAATTAAATAGTGTGTTCCAGCTTTCACAAACGATTCCTACTCCCTTCACATGACACGCAAATTGGTTCCCACTGCTTTGCTAATAGATAAGCCTCATCCCAGTGATCTATCGAGCCTGCCGATTTGTGTCAGTAGCCTTCCCACGCCCGCTGCCTGCCGTCAGACCCTATCAATCAGTATTGGCGTCATTGACGGTGAAACTCTTCCCACGTTGACTGACCACACAAAAGGCCACAAATCATCGCAAATTTCAGAGAATTATTAGCAAGTGTGTGTTACAAAGCTGCTGCAAATGATAGATACAAAATTAAATCACATAATATGGAATACTAGCGCGGACCCGTGAAAAATTACAGGATATCGTAATGTGAGATTTGAAAAGCCGAAATATCCTGATATATAAAAAAAAATATTTGCCTAGAAATAAAAGTTATAAAATTATTATTACAAAAAGTTCTTCAGCAAAACTTGACATTTTATGTCATTCTGAGTTCATTGAGAAAACAAACCTCACAGCATGAAGTTTGTTAGGCCCTGCCTCTTTCTTTTTTATAATGGGAATCACAACAGATGTGGCCGTGAATTTTTAAAAATGAAAATACGTACTATGGGTATACCCGAAAAAGAAATAATGTACCTACACTCCTTTTTACACGGACACCTTGTTGAGAAAATGGAAAAAAATTAGTGTCCTATGTGCGAGTATAATCGGTCGTTCTGAATATCCTATATATATATCGACCTCCGTAGTCCAGTGGGTAAGACTCTTGACTCACAATCCGGAGGTAGCGGGTTCGAACCCGGCATGCGCAAATAAATTTTATTTGATTAATTTGTGTTATTTCACAATTAATTCATTTAAAATAATATGTAGTATATTTGCCGCATGTTCCAGAGTGGAAGATACTATCAGTATCGCCCTGGTGTAAGACCACCATTCAGAATTGAAACGTTGCTTGAAAATGGCTTTAGTCGTGTTTGGTGACCAGATCTGAATAGCCAGGTACTTTCCAACCTTCCTCTTCCCCACCTCCTTCCCCTCCCCACTACCTTCAGCCTCACAACATACCCCAATTGGGGATGCCATAGTCTCACTGGATCCAGACTGGAGCAGTTGAGATTCTTGTGCGGTATTCAGTGTAAAAAAAAAAAAATCCTTCACCTTTCTCGACGTCCTACCCGTCCTACCAATGTGATAATAGGGATGGGTGAGTTCTGCATTATGCCGGAGGCCTCCGGGACGTGCTTTCTTTTAAAAGTAGAGTTCTTTCGTAGTAATTATTTTACAAGTTCTAGGAGCAAGTCACGGGTTCGAATTCTTGTGTGCGGACTGAGTACTATGTGCTGTTGCGGCTACCGGGACGCATGGGTTCGGTCGGAGCCGGACCTCGGAGCCGAACCCGGATAGAACCCGGACAAGAACCGGCACACTCTCGGAGGCTCTTTAGATCCGAGTCCTGGTCCGAGTACTTTGGGAGTAGTCGATTTGAAAAAGGAGTAGGAATCGGATCCACTTCGGAACCCGAGTTCAAGAGCCCGCTCTAGCTGAACCTACACATCGATATGGGATAACCTCATAAACAAACTTTCTCCCTTTCTTCAACCTTAAATAATACATTTTTTTTACTTTCACTCCATACAGGATGCCCTGAGAAAAAAAATTTCTTTTATAATAATTTTAATAATCTTTGGGGATGCTGTGTAGAGGGTTTTTTGTGGAAAGGAAGGATCTTGAAAATTTGTATCCTAGTTACCATGTTGTAGAAGGGATGAAACACAGGGCCGGCAAACCGTTCAAACTCAAGAACGAGTCGTAGAAACATGTGACAAATGTTAACTGTACCCAAATGTTGGGCGCGCGTTAGGTGTTTTTCCGACTATGCACCGGTATCGAAGAAATCAATGACGTTAAACCTTGGAGAATCTTCCATTAAAATATCGGTAGAAGAAGGACGAAATTACCACCCGACGCCTGTGTTCTAAGATAAGATCAAAAGTTCACGCATTCGTGGTAGCCTGGGTGTCACAGACATAAATAGTAAGCTGGAAGAACGACAGTTGAGATGGTATGGACACATAAGACGGAGACCATCAGACCACATAGTGAGGCAGGCAATGTCTATGGAGCTTCACCGACAGTCATCCAGAGGAAGACCGAAGAACTCCTGGATGACTCAATGTTCCAAAATTCTTCAGAGACACGGCCTGGATGAAGGCGATACCCAGAACAGAAGATATTACAACCTGAGAACGAGAAGAGCCGACCCCAACAGCCTACCTAGGCAATGAGTTGGGACAGCGCAAGGAAGAAGAAGAGCCTGTGTTCTAAGTGTGGGGCGCCCTTGCGATTTGTACAGTACGCACAGCTTCTGAGAGGCCAATTTAACTCTGGCTTCGATGGAGTCCCTGAACCTGAGCTGGTCACTAACAGTTACTTGATAAAATTTAGAAAATAATAATTTTCGGTGGTTATTCAGTACGCGGACCTAATATTTCGTGAAAATAGACCTCACTGAGTGTGGTAGCAAGCTACTCCCACGAGTCTTGGTTTTACAATCATTTTGTTTGACATTGAAAACTTTTTTGAACAATAAAGATGTTCGTTTTACCAATAGACCTGTGAACAGTTAGTAGACCTCGCGTCCAAAATGTACTCGTATGTTTCTAATTTTCTGTTATTTAATAAACCACACGCAAATTTATATTATTATAAACCATTAGCGAATTAAATTTTCACTAAGAAATTATACGTTTTGTTCAAATAAATGTCGCTATCTCAACGACAATTCT
The DNA here is from genome assembly GCA_929108145.2 of Limnephilus rhombicus. Taxonomy (NCBI): domain Eukaryota; kingdom Metazoa; phylum Arthropoda; class Insecta; order Trichoptera; family Limnephilidae; genus Limnephilus; species Limnephilus rhombicus. The sequence goes on from OV815285.1 coordinate 47,282,439, forward strand.
TTTTTCAGGCCGATGGGTAGGTACCATAATTTAACATTTGAAAAAACCGGAACCGGAAAAACGGAAACGAAACGTATAAACAAATTTACAGATAGACGTTACCTTCAGGGCTTTGCGATGCTAAATTTGAAAAAAGCTTAAAAATAAAATGGTATTTAGTTTAATAAAAATTTCGATGAAATAGGAGGAATAAACTTTCCCCTTTTCATTTAAAAAGAAGATAAAAAATAATAATCTAAACGAAAATATAAAAGCGAACAAGAAAGAGAAAAAGCAAAAAGATACGGTCGCAACTGGAACTCGAATCCCAGAAACTTTCTTCTTACCGAGACCTTACTGATTTGTATTAAAACACGTTGACGCTTCGTAAAACAAAAGACAATCTTTATTATTCTCACAAATGTAATACATAGAAAATAATATAGATGGCGCCACTGACACATTTAACAATTTTGTTATCTAAATTCGAACACCCCCACTTAACAAAATAAACGTGCATTTTTAAACAGAATACATAGGTATTGTTTTATTTAGCTTTTATTTAATTCCCACTTATTTTTCACAATTAATCCATTACTTGGTATATCAACAATTTCCCACGCATCGTTGTACTCGAACGACTGAAGCTCCTCTCGCATGGCCTGTCTCCACTGATCAGCTTCTGGTCCATTCAGCGCTTCTGAGAAATCTATTTGTTCGACATCTGTACTAAAATTGGAAATACAGATATTACCAAACCCAAAACGTTCTGGAAGTTTTCGCGTTCTCTTTTCATTTTCTGGCAATTCTTGAATTGGTTGCAACTCACTGAGTGAGATATCTGTCTCTATATTTGTGATGCTTGTATCGTCATCATTTTCACTAGACGGATCAGTATATACAGATGTATTTGAATTTGAACTATGAAGAGATTCATTCATTGAAGACTTCCCCACTGAATCTCTGCCAACCTCGTTTGTTGCCGGAGAATCATGCCTTTCAAACTGAACATCATCCTGTATCCATTCTGCTATGTTTTCTTCATTGATTTCCTAAACAATTCTTCATTTCTACTAAAACCTCCTATTTAAGCTTCATTTTTGTCAATCATTACAAATTTCAGAATTAAAAATATTATCTTTTTTTATAATATTGGCAGCTCCTTTTTCATTGGAAATAAGTGTTCGAAGAATTGGTTTGTAACCTAGATAGTGTCTCGGATATTTATACCTATTTTACGATTTTATTTATACCCAATACCTATTGACCTTTTTTGTTAAAAGTCTAAAGGAATATTAGAATATTTCCTCTTTTCATTCAATAATCTTTATGTAAAAATACTGTAAGTAATATTTTAATTCATTTGTTATTATCACCGTGATCCTACCGATATTTAATTTACCTTGAACAGATTTTGTCACAATAGATCTTTCTTAATCCGCGCGCGGAACGTTAAGTCTAATAATCTATAATCTCTACCCTTTAGCCGTCTCAGATTGAAAACATCGCTCTTTGTGGCTATGTGTAATTTTGACTTAATCACGGCCCGTCTGATACACCCCTGGGGCTTTAGTAATCAGCGCCGTACAAAAGCGGCGGACAACTTTAATCTGCCACAGGTGGGAGCGCCATTTTACACGGGCCATAGTAGTGGGTAGTGGGTGTAGTCTAATCTCGCCCGGAATTGTCATCAAAATTAAATTAGTTACGTTTGCGTTTCCGTGTGACGGCGATCTGGGCCGCTATTCTTCAAGCCAGGTCGCAATTTATTCACTGGAGTCTTTAAATTGAAGTGTAATGATTGTGGTTTCTTTTATGTAGCTAAAAATGCAAGAAACCTTGAAATAAGGATAAAAGAACATATGAAATCTTTAAACAATAATAGTTTCTCGGAGTTTGCCAATCATTTGTTGGAGATGTATTATGATATGTGAACCTGGGGCGTGTAAATAACCCCAGACGTCTTTGAGCGTAATTCTTAAAAACATGATTATGAATTTACCTTGCGCGGACAATATATAACAAAAAATAGCAATCTCATAGATCTCAAGAAAAAAAAACAGAATACTATCCTTGTACGTTGATCACTGCAACGTGGGAGGCCCCCCGGTAATTTCAATCTACTTAAATTAAGATCAGTACAATTTTTGTAATTTTGAAATATACACAAGTCGGTTGTCAACTTTACACAAATAAACAAACAGTTGTTCCCACATTTCACAATAATATTTTTATTGTCCGCTATCTAAAAACGATCCAACAAAAGATACGGAATCGCTCGGCAGGAGACTAGTCACACTTTGATTGGAATTTTGATGGCATTCAGTTGGATAAATTGGAAATATTAGATATTAAAAAGAGCGTAAATACAAATCTAAATACAATAATACGTAATAAGGTAAAAATACGTGCATCAACTTTTGACATTTCAAACTCACACCATAGAAATCTCAAATACATAAGGAACATACGAGAATACGAAAAAATGAAACATTCGAGTATTTTTTCCTTCGTCACTGGAGAATCGCAACCCTGTACGGTGCGCGATTCACGTTCGCATGACATGTCAAAAACAAGCCTTCGCCTGGGGCTTGTGACTTAGTGCTGACTTTTGGGTGGCACTGCGAAATAATTACTTTGTTAGGACAGTGTGTGCACGAGCATGATATGAGATGATTCTACGTGTTTTTTGACCCGTGTAAAGGCAGCAACAGTGGCGTGCGTTGCACATGACAGTTGTGATTTAAAGTTGGTGGATTATTTGACGAAGCCATTTCCATCTATGAAAAATTCTAAGAATTTAGAGAGCTCAAAGTAGTCTACGTGAAAATTTAAATGCCACAAAATTAGATTTTGCACTCTTTGTCTCCTCATGAGGCGACATTATTTACTAACTACGATTCCACGACAGTTGGCCCCTCGGCGTTCTTATATATAATATACAGTCGGTTTAGGGATAATATGTTATACATACTTACACAAAACATAAGCAGGTGTGGTATAAAGCATGTATCATCGAATAACAAAAGTATAGTACATACTACTTCATTCAAATGCATAAGGATAACACTACTTATGCTTATACTGTATATTCCAGCGTATTTACAAAAAATCGACGCTTTAAACACCGGTAGGTGGCTGAGTTGGCATCGCGTTTGGATCTCAACGTCGTTGTCGCGTCTTCGATTCCTCAGCTGGCTAAATCCTCCATCACGACACAAGCAAAAATTTCCGCTTTTTGTGATGGTAGTAGGAGATTTTCAGGTTACTCGTAATTCGGGAATGTTTGTCTTTCTTTAAAATAATGAATCGAATGGAGTCACACCAATAAATTAGGATTAAATATTAAGAAATGCTCCATTACGTGCTACATAAAGGCAAACAAAACGATTTGCTATAACTACAAAATGTCTTATTCATCTCTTCAGCACATTGTTATTTCGGGAGATTTGGGAATCACATTTGATATGCACCTAACATTTCACGTCCACATAGGAACGATGTGCGGCAAAGCTTTAAGAGTGCTTTGATTTGTGCTAAGCAACTCCAGATATTTTTGCAGCTCGGCCGCGATTCGTGTACTATGCTATAGTTTAGTACGTAGCACTTTGGAAAGTGGTTCTGTAATATGGGGGCCAGTAGATTTAACTTTCTCTCAAATGGTAGGGAAAGTACAAAAGAAGTTTCTGAGATATTTATATCTTAGAGACTTCGGATATTATCCTGGTTATATCCTTCAACCTTTTGGGTATTAATAGCCTCGCCGATAGAAGGAAAACTTCTTTGCTGACAACGGTATATAAACTTCCAAACCGTAACACCTGTATTCCCGAAAAAATACAAATTATTGAGTTTTATGTTCCCGACAACTTCACAAGAGCGCGCAGACAAAGAAGTTTTGTTGTTCCGAGATGTTGAACTAACTTACCATTAGTAATGCCGCTCGGAAAAATGATTCTGTTTCTAAATTACCTCTCCCCTGATATAGATATTCATCAATTCAATAACGCTATTATTTCTTAACACTACGGTACATGCGCCTCTAAAACGCTCATGAGTGCTCGCGTGGGCTTCACTTGTAGCCCATTTTAAATTGAAATATACTGGAAGATAATCGTTTAATTTTTAAATAAAACACATTTTTTATAATAAATGACATTTATTAAGTAAACCGAAATAAAAAAAATACGTCTTCTATTTCTTAAACTTAAAATATTAACAAAACTTCAGACTTCTCAAAAAATCACCTAATTTTTACTTATTTGAGGTCAATCAACTTTTGGTTTAGTTCTTACATTTTTTTTAAACTTTTTTTTTAAATTTTCATTACACAAAGGAATAAAATTTTTTTTGTGATCATTACATATACGCCTTATACAGTTTTCCTTGTGTTTTCTCGTGTTCCGCCAGTGCACGCAAGGGCTACATACGTAGCCCAACAACTTTAAATCGTTATTTTTCACACGTGCACCAGCGTCGATCGCTCACGCCACACTGAATGCGTCGAGCAACAACCAATTGAAGCTTAGCTAGAGACTCGAAGTTAAATCACGAGATTTCACGAAGTTACGAACAAAAACAATACCCTTGGTTACATATGTAGCCCACGCGTGTACTCTAGTGTTAATTAAATAAAATGTGTGTTTATTATTGATTATGAACTGTCAACATGCATTTACTATTAAAGGTATTATTGAATTCGATTTTCGGATTGATATTGGTAAATAACGCACAAAAAATTATAATTTTATAATAATTATAATTTCGGTAGCCAACTATCAGGAATGAATTGTTGGGTCACCACTAACTACAGATGATTTGACTTTGCACCTATTACTGTTGGTGAAACATAAAATAGTGAACATAATATATTTTTTTTAGTTATGACGATTATCTATTTTTTCTTTTAAAAGTCTAGCGACATCATTCAAAAGTTTTCCTATCTGCGTGAAAATTGTCTGATTTGTTTTATTCACAGTGTCTCTAGTTTTCTTAAGCTTTTTAGAGCTTTTCAGCATCGGTGAGTTTTCTGGATAACTCTTTATTTTTTCTGATAACCTCTTCAGTGACATGACAGTTTTCCATATAGTTATGTAGTTTTCAATAGTATGTATTTTATTATATACTAGCAGACCCGGCCACACGTTGCTGTGGCTAACGAAACACAACGCCATTACCCAACCTTTATAAAATCCACAATACCCGCTTGCCTGCTGCCCGCAGCCCGCTGCTTGAATTGAATATTTGAATTTATCGGCTTTTCTCTACTATAATAAGCATGTATTATACACATAAACCTTCCTCATGAATCACTCTATCTATTGTTGAAAACCGTATGAAAATCCGTTGCGTAGTTTAAAAGATCTATGCGCACATACATTTTGAGCGACTTCATTTTATACTATGTAATGACTAGCAGACCCGGCCACACGTTGCTGTGGCTAACGAAACACAACGCCATTACCCAACCTTTATAAAATCCACACCACCCGCTTGCCTGCTGCCCGCAGCCCGCTGCCAGAATTGAATATTTGAATTTCTCGGCTTTTCTCTACTATAATAAGCGTGTATTATACATATAAACCGTCCTCTTGAATCACTCTATCTATTGGTAAAAACCGCATGAAAATCCGTAGCGTAGTTTAAAAGATCAATGCGCACATGCATTTTGAGCGACTTCATTTTATATGTACTATGTAATGATGATGATATAAATATTTTTCTTTGAAATATCTTAGAGGGGAACTAAAAATAATTTAAAACATAAACGAATTCAAAATAATTTCATTTCAGAATTCTGTAAGAAAAATCTCAGCTAACGCTTTCTTAGTAAGCAAATATTTGAAATGAAACTGTTATTAAATTACATTTCGGTGTCAATTTCTTATCATCTTATATAGACTTGCAGAAAAGTCAATAGATGTCGCATATTAAATAAAATGGATAAAGATTTATCCAGACACTATCTAGAGAGCATTTAGTTCGGGTTTGAATCTTGCAATCATACATAAAGATAGTTGCCAATAATATATGCGTTAAAGAAAATGAAGATAATGTAGGTGGTTCTTAGTCGAAGTATGGTACAGTTAAACATGACCGAATTTCATATCGACACCGTGGCGCAGTGGTTAGCGCGTTTGCCCGGAAAGCAAGAGGTCCTGGGTTCGAGTCCCAGAGGTGTCAATATGTTTTTCTGATTTTTCTGTTTCCAGATTTTCGATTGAGTTTCGCTTATATTATCTTCATTTATTTAAAAAAAAAACTTAAAGTTTTATTGGATATTTTGGTTTCATATCCAAAATTAAGTTTTGTATTATAGAGGTCACTCATTTGTCTGATTTCTCGTTTGTGAAAACTTGCAAAGTTCATGCTGTTTTCAGAAAATTAGTTAAATGACACCGTCATTCATCATTTAGTAGAAGCATTCATTAATTATTTATTAACAGAGATAAATACTTTCAAACTTTGTTATTCACCAACATTCGAGCCTCACAAAATTCTCCAAAAAAATTACTAGTAGATTTCCAAAATCAATTGTTTAACACTCTCTGGGAAGTTAACATGCGAACGGTATCACACGCACCTTCCTACCTATTTGCACTAAATTCTTACAACCAAGCACGCACCTACTTACTTTACACTAAATTCTTACAACAAAGCACGTACCTACCTACTTTACACTAAATTCTTACAGCAAGTACGTACCTCCCTACTTTATACTAAATTCTTCCAACAAAGCACGTACTTACCTACTTTACACTAAGTTCTTACAGCAAAGCACGTACCTACCTATTTTACACTAAATTCTTACAGCAAAGACTGTACCTACCTACTTTGCTCAAAATTCCTACGGCAAAGAACATACCTACCTACTTCATACTTAATTTTCACAGCAAAGCACGTACCTAGATGTTTCGCACAAAATTCTTACAGAAAAGGAAGTAGCTACCTACTTCACGTGTCAATTTCTAAATTCTTACAGCAAAGCACGTACTTATCTATTATTTTGCACTAAATTCTTATAGCAAAGCACTCCTTTGCACTAAAGCAAAGCACGCACGTACATACTTTGCTGTAAGAATTTAAGCTTATATAAAATTATTTTATCAATTTCTTGTTACATTCCCAGCATAGGTTAAAAACACCATTCCACGTCCATTGAAAATCTGGTTCATATTCAGACGTCATAACATGCAAATAAGAACAAAAGACCTTTGTACTGCGCTCGTTCCGCGTTCACTGTTCAGTTCAACATAGTATTAGAGTATGGTGACAGCACACTAGTGACTAGATGGGCATTCCCAGGTCCCAGTGGTCCCAGTGTATAGGGCTGACTGTGACAATACAATGTCACAGTTATTATCTACATGACTACATTGTTCAGTGTGACGCCCAATGGAGGCATTTCACTGTTCCGTGACAACGCGATGGGTCTGCGGTGTTATTATGATAATCTTCTAATCTCTATACTATGTAACTCTTAGGGGGAGATCGTCAACCAGAAATGACCTTTCAAACGTTTCACCGTTTCTTAAACAAACTTTTTAATCAACAGTACATATTTTTTGAAGTAAAACTTTTTTACGCACGCTTGACTTTGGGAGTAAGTTGGTGAATGCGTGACGTTACGAAAAGCGAGTCGAACGGTAGTTGAGAGTGAGATATAGGTTAGTAAAGATAGAAAAAGAGAGAGTTACATTTCATATATTACTGTAGGGGTAAGAGCAAAGATATTCAAACTTATATTTCAATATCTTTGGGTAAGAGTCTCTTTCTCTCATAGCCAGTTTCGTTTCGTATATCTAAGACACAATGCAGGCCTATTGTCTGTATCACACTTTAGGAGCAAGAGAGAGCAGTGCGTGCGCACATTTTCCTTATCTCTTCCTATCATACAGATGGAGCTAAAGAAGTTTTACTTCAGTCGTGTGGTCTTCATGGTGTAGCAAAACTGCGACTCCACTGTAAATTAGCGTTAAGTGCTGCAGAGCAAAGCCTATGCAACCCTCGAAGGACCAGTCCCGAAACTACGTGATCGCTAAGTTATACTGGACGATTAAATAGCATACACTAGCAAAACCTGATGGATAGTCAGTCGATAGTTCAGATCTGTGCTTTCGGAAAATTAGATAAGCCCAGATTGGAAAAAGGAAAATAGAACTCACCGTTGCAGATGGGGCCTCACTGAACTCTAGTTTGTGGCGTACACTTCACAGTGTTTAAATTTAAAAATCTAATATTCTTATAGCAAGAGGTTATGATGATACATACGCCCTGTCTGAGATGTTAATTTGCATTGAACAGCAAAGCACACTGTCTCCTCTCCAAAGTTGAGTACTTTTTCTTGCAACAATTTTTCATGGTGACGTTTAGGATGGAAAGATTAGGTAGGTAGAATAACTTCAGGATTTTGACATATGCTACCCTCCAAGTCTGCGAATGCAATATCCAACCAATCCCATATATTAATGCGCAAACAGCACACTCGTTTTTTTTTCATAGTCTCCACAAACAGTTTATTTATTATTTGTTTGTGTTTCTTTGGCATTAACATTTTTTTTACATTTTGTTTTAAAGAGTTTTATTTCACATGTATATTTGTGATGTGATCTATATTTTGAAATCATGTACGAAGTTTTCACCATCATTTCTGTGATATTGTGTTAACCTACCAGTGTAAATACACAGCTAAAAAAGCAGCTGACACGGAATAGAGGTATCGAAATTTTCGGGACACAGAAATATTTTTTTCCGATATTTTTCCTCGTGCTAAGAATAAATGAGGAGCGTTTCAACAAAGAGAAACATCTATAAAAACTTTTTTTCGTGATAAATAGTTTATGATAATCTTATTATTTATCTTAAAATTTTTATACCACTCTCCCGTAATAATATTCAAAAAAATAATAATATAATAAATATAATATAATGAATAAGTAATTTCACATTAATAATGTTTAAACTTATCGAATAGTATCATCTTTCTTCCGTATAATTATCATACAAAATGACAACACCTGTTGAAAATAAAAATAACTTTTCAGGAGTGATGACGTCACACGATTCAATACACATGCGGTGGTTTTAGGGGATCTTGAAAAATTAAAACTTTGACTATTATTTTAACTATTAAAAGTAACTCTAAAAAAATATGCAGTTATTTAAGTTAGAAGGTCATTATTAAAAAAAAAATTATTAAAAAATACGACTGGAGTTCTCTATTGTATCTGAACAGTGACCTTTTCATCAATAGACTCAATGATAAAAGAAAAAAATGTATATTGTAAAAAAATCTATTGATGAATAAACGTTTTTTTTATAAATTCGCACCGTGTCATCCAAACTATCTATTCAATCTATTTAAATTCAATAATGTTTAATAAATATAAAACTGGCACCAAAACAAATTAACTATTACCAGCCAAAACAGATCCAACATCAAAGATATTATTAAAACTCTCAAAACCAACTTATAAGCACTTATAAGCACTCTATCCGTACAAAAAGACAGCAAATATCAGTCAAAAATACGTGTTACTTTGGGTCAACAAAACTACAAATACTAAGGAACGAATTTCTTCAATAAATTGCCAGAAAATATAAAATCGTTTCAAAGAATTCAAAACACAATTAAAAAAAATATACTGAAAACCTTAACTAAAAAATAAATAAAAAAACAAACAAAAAAATAAATAAAAAAATAATAAAAAATATTTTTGTTTTTCTCTAATTCTTTATATAAAATTATTTAAAAAACTACAAAATAAAAAAATAAAAAATGAATAACTAAATAAATAATACCTCCTCTCATATACACAAGCGTTCGCTTATTACGGGAGAATATATATATTTTTTAATTAAATAGACTAACTACGCAGTTGGACTCAAGAATAATTCTCCACCAACCGGGAAAGAAATTAGTTAATTAAGACTGTTATATATTATTTTATTATATTGTATATTTTATTATACAAATAAAATAATAAAAAAACGTGTGTATTTTTTCAATGGTACGATGATGATTGTCTGTTACTTTAAAAGAAATATTATGTTATTATTTGTTATGTGTTAATATTTTAACAATAAAGTGCTCGTGTTTTAAAGCGCCTGCTTTTAACACAGGATTTCCTAGTGAGATAAGCAAAGAACATCACGAGCTGTAAGTCTAGGATTAATAATTTTTAAAAAAGAAATGTGTTTATGAAATCACATGTTCCCAAAGAAATAAATCATTCTGAAAATGGTAAAGTACTTTTGTTTGATGTAAACTGTAGACCTATGATCTAAGGTGTAAAAAATTTGCATTTATTTTAATGAAAAGACAAATAACTGTGGTTACATTACATCATCAACAAAGTTATTTGTCTTTTCATTAAAATAAATAATGCCATCACAAAGTGAAAACTTTTCCGAGGAAGTTTTCTTCGAAAAATTAAATGTGCATTTCATTGACATCCTTTGCCCTTTTCCGGTGGATTAAGAAATTCCTCTCCTTCACTAGAATGGCATCAAAAGTTCATAATAACACCTTCAAAATTTTAATTTTAGTCCTCTGAAAGTTGAAAGGGTTGCCTGTCTCTGGTGTACAATCTCAACAAAGCAGTGAATATGATGAAACGACAGGTTGGTTGGTGGTTGGGTGGTGAGAAGCGGTGGGCGCGAGTGGTGGGTTATGTAACTCGGTTACCGTTAGCCATCAGAGCCGATGGGGCATTACGTCACATCCGGCAAAGCGGCCGGAAATTGTTATTATTCTCATCTCACATGTTGCCCATAGCGCACCGTTAAATATCTCTTAATAACCATCGAATATATGCAGAGTATATTAGAAATATATACTGCAAGATGTGCATGCTAGGCATCCACGATAGGCTCTCATCTAGCATACACTTCATGATATTTTGGACAAGTTGCTCGCCAAGCTGAGGACTCAAACACGGAGAAATACATAGGCACTGGCAAAGTGTTTGGCAGAGGAGCAGAGAAAAGTCACCAATGTGCTGGAGTAACCGAGTAGGTATCACTGGCGCCCAGTACGTCAGTGTCCGCAGCTCTTTACGCAGTGCAGAACTACGAGGAATGAGGAGTCTTGTCCACCGTAGAAATTTGAGTAGGTCACGATTCTCAGCAATGAAGAACCAACTTAAGAAGATGAATACACAGAAAAAGAAATATTTTAACTACTGTATGGCACTTAGTGTCTTCTTTGAATAAAATGTCCCTGCTGGTACTTTACAAACGAACGACGCGGGAGAAAGCTCATGCAATGGATTACTGAAAGAAAAGGTCTGAAAATTTCACGAATCTCAAATAAGTATGGACACTGAAAGCTTGAATACATGTACCTTAGTAAGTACTATCGATTTTTAATAAACTTGATTAACCCCTCCGAATTTTCGCGAATATTGTGATGTCTCAAACGAAATGACATTTTACTAAAACTTTGTGTTATTACCGCTTCACAATTAAAGCTCTATGAATGAAACATTTCTGAACGTAGCCGAATAGTAAAAAATGTTTTAGAAAGGTTACAAAATAAGCTTTCGAATTATAATATTACAACTAAATATAAACTTTGTAAATATTAAAATTTAGAATGCAAACATTAAAAAAAAATGTAAAAATGACTCACGTGATGTTTTTATGTGAAAACGGTACTAAAATCACAGATTATGTAAACAAAAATACTTATTCTATTGTATAAATGTATAATAAACACTGTTGTCACCTCACTTTTTTATCATTTCATATAAAAAATATTCAATAAAAATTAACAATGTCGAGCGCGGCCGAGCCGCCGGTCCGAAATTTGGCGGGATAAATTATGTGTCAGATTGCGCGAATGACAGAATATTCTTGTTATATATTTCTATGGACAACTTGAATAGGGATGTACAGCTTGTTCCACTATCAACCTTTTACTTTTTGTTTTAGGGATGTCACTAAAAGAATAACGGAGGTAGAACGATTTCTATGGAGACACACGCGTTGACGTATAAACACGCTTATTGTACTTGACTGTTGTCGTATTTCTAACGCATATATCTGCTCAAGTTGGTGACCGGTTAAAAAATTCAACGTGTTAAAAAATGAGGCCTCCGCTAAAATAATAAGCCTGTGATTAATAAATAAAAAATTAAACTTTCTTATGTTCCTAACAAAATGTTAAAATTATTTTTATCTATTTAGGAGGCGATTATGGATATCACCGCCCCGGCAACGATTTATTGAATAACTAACACCACTACCATAGGACACCCCAAGTGGTTCGCTCCGCTTGGTACCTTAGAAAGGGTGCCCGGGTTCACGAGGTGAGGTTTGTTCGGGTCTGGGCGGCTGCAAGGCAGACCGGATCGGAGAGAATGGTTGAGGGAGTCTATTTGACCTCTCTCTTGTACTGCAGTGGGAGGAATGGATTGATACGACCGTCACCCCTGAACACACTAACCCCCAGATTCCTTTATACCCCTAATACCCTTTTCATTCCTTGAACTTCCTTTCCTAAAAAGACCCTCCACACAGCATCCTCAAAGATGACATAGACCCTGGGAGGAATTATATTCGTAAGGGCCTACTGTGTGGAGCTAATACAAAAAAAAATTACTAGTCTGTGGGATCAAATTCAATATAAGAAGATGTTTTAATATTATTTATTAAACCAAAGTTACACCATTTATAACTCACGAACGGCTGCATCGATTTTTATGATCTTTAATGTGTTGGATTTGACTCCGCCCCGAATAGCAGAATATCTACTAAAACACGAAAAAAAATTATTAAGAAAATTCTTTTCCTCATGCATTTTGAATGGAACGAATTCTCATATTTTGAAACAGCTGCAGCAATAGTGTGATAAGTATAATATTGAATAGTGAGTGAAATCCAAAAATTCGAAAACGTCAAATGTCAATGCGCTGATTGTTTTGCGTTTGTTCTTAAAAGTATAATGTTGCCCCTCTTTCTTACAAACTAAATGTCAACAGTCGAAAATGAGACAAACGGTGAACGTATGTCTGCACCCGTCCAAAGGAAAAATACAATAATTATAATAAATCTCCCTCACACGAATAAAGAAAATGAAACGCCATATCCGTAATAAGTGGAAAAGTAAGAAAATCACAAAAATATAAATCCATGCACAACGCCATCTCTGATACTGACAAAAACAAAACAGGGACAGTTGCGCATCGATAATTTGCGCATCGTGTAATTTTTCACTTAATAAAAAAACTGAATTTAAATCAGCTAATACATAAGTAAATACAACCGTTATTGATTCTGAGGCAGTACAAAGTTTGCCGGGTCAGCTAGAATTAAATAATATAAAATATATTTTTTTTTTTACCTGATTACCGTACAACAGTCCTAACTCTCCAGAGTTGGTCATCAATGTCATCCCCAATTGTGATATGTTGTAAGGCTAAAGTGAGTAGGCAAAGTAGGCAAATTTGAGAACGCTGGCTGAGAAGTCACTGAATATTCGGTTCTTGTCACCAAACACAGTTTAAGACAATTTAAGCAATTTTTCGATTCCGAATCCGGTAGACGATACTGGTAATATACTCTTCAACGCTGGAAGGTGCTGAACATGTAGTAACTATTTAACATAAGGTATTTTAGTTAGTTACGACACTTCCCCGTAGATCTCTCCAATTCTTACCGCCACCAAACTTAAATATAATACGCCAGCACATTTCGGTATAATAAAACAAAGCCCAAAATGTGTGACCCGTCTGATAAAGCCAAGTTTTAAATCACACGCGGAATTAAATTCCCCTCACTTTATTACATTTTATGGAGTATTTTTACACATGTAGGCTAAACACGTAGCTGGCAATTAAACAACATAAAATTTAACGACATTTCCAAACACATATTCAGGAAATACGGACTCTGAAAAATGCCCCCTTACAATGGCATTGCCTATGGATAAAGGATGTAGTTTGTGGTTTATTGGTTATTCATGTAGTTTTAGCTTCTTTCAATAGATGTCGATAGCATCATCAAACAGTATTAATAGGCTAGGATCTGCGTGGTTGAATTTCAGAACCCGACTTCGATTGCGTGTCCGACATCACGCCTTACCCGTCGCACCATGTAAACATCCGTGTACGTGGATTTTCAGACAAAGCTACCATTGTAGTTGGTCACAAGATGAAGCAACTTTCGTCGGCAAGACGCAAAGGGATGTTTACTTCCTAGGTATAAGTCCTACGAATTTGTGAACCTGAAGAATCTCCCGGATTTCGGAAGATTGACGGTAATTCTCAGTTGTATTAAGCGGCTGTATATTACATGCGACGTCATCGCGGTGACTTGCCATGGTGACACTAGTGGCGGGCAAAGCGGCTCAGTTGAGCAAGCCGCTTCACTCTCGTTTCTCGGTCTCGTTCAATAAAAAGATCCGGTTCCGTGAACCGGCTCAGTTGAATGACCGGTCGGACTATAGACATAGACCATCTCCCCCCGCCCCACCCTCGGCCCTCCTCAATACTTCATTAAAGGGCTCTACACATGACACTGCATGCAGGACTGCAGGGACTTCTGCCGCGGAGAGTCCCTGCATGCGTCTCGTTCTAGCGGCCCTTTAACAAACGAGACAGCGCTAGTTCGCTCAAACCCACGCTCTCTGCAGGCACTGCCTGCATGCCAGCAGGCAGCGTCATGTGAAGGGCCTATTAAAACGAAACCCAATATTTTGGGGTTCCCTTTTTAATTGGTTTCTTGGATCTATTTTTAATTCCCTTTTAATTGAATTCCCCTTGGTTAGAATTTTTATTTATTTATTTTTATTTACAAGTACATGTTACATGATTAATATATTTACTTGAGAAGATACATTAGGTCACCATACTAGGCAGCTGCCTGTATCATGGTGACTGTAATAGAATGAGAATGAAATAAAAAAAATCCTGTGTTTGGTTGAGTTTTGGAAACGAAATTTAGATGTAATAATCTTTGTTGAATACCTCATATAAGTACCCAATACCTACATTACTTTTTAAACGATTATTTAGACGAATTATTGAAAATAAAAAATGAATGATTTATTGAAAATAAACAATGGGAATAATAAAAATAAATTAACATCTTATATTAAAAAAAAGTAAAGAGGAGTTTTTTTTTAAATAAAATATTATCTTCAGAAAATAACCATAAACAAATGTAAAAAACTGTGAATTTGGCCATAGACAATACAAAAAAAAAACACAAAACATTAAGTACATTGAACATGATAAAAATTTTCTTCTTCTTCTTCCTTGCGCTGTTCCAACTCATTGCCTAGGTAGGCTGTTGGGGTCGGCTCTTCTCGTTCTCAGGTTGTAATTTCTTCCGTTCTGGGTATCGCCTTCATCCAGGCCGTTTCTCTGAAGAATTTTGAAGCATTGAGTCATCCAGGAGTTCTTCGGTCTTCCTCTGGATGACTGTCGATGAAGCTCCGTAGACATTGCCTGTCATGATAAAATAATTTTAAATAATAATCAATAATTTTTTTTATCATTTTACATGATAAAAAAATTATTGATGCCAATATACAGCCTAAACAATGTGCAAACATATTTAATTCCTTCTTTGCAAATGTAGGAAAAAATCTTGCGAAAAATATTCATAAGCTTTCTAACTCGGAAAAACATAAAAAATAAAAATTTAAAGAAACATAATATAATTTCAACATTTGAAATAACAGAATGTGAAATCTGAAAAATAATAGAAAATATGAAAGGAGGTTCGTCTCCCGGTTTTGATTCTATTACAGCACACATGTTAAAATCTATGAAATCTAACTAACTAACTAACCATCACGCCGTTTCTCCGCAGGGATAGGCAGAGAGGACGGACCGCCAAACAACTCGGTCTTGGCACACACTCTTTGCCTCACTCACATTCATACATCGTCTCATACATTCTCTTCTATTATTCTGACTTTTGACATGACCCAACTCAAGTATCTGATTCACTTGATCGTGCCATGTCTTCCTCGGGCGTCCCCGACTTCTTCTACCATTCACATTCGCGTCGTATATTCTTCTTACACTACTTCCTTCGTTCATTCGCTCTACATGCCCAAACCATCTGCGGGTCCCTTTCTTAATCTTACTCATTATGCTTACATCAGCCTTACATTCTTTGCGGATATCCACATTTCTCACACGATCATACATTGTTTTACCACACATACGTCTCAGGGATCTCATTTCAACAGCATTCAGTTTACTTTCATCCTTCCTCTGCCAGTTCCATGCCTCACTGCCATACATCAGGGTAGGTACCAGGACGCCATTGTGGACTGCTAGCTTCGCTTTTTTTGACAAACCCATCACTCATTTAATAAACTTGAGTTTAACGAAAGGAATATTTCCAATGAACTACAAAAACACAATAATCTCACCTATTTACAAATCTGGTGATCCACACCAAGTAACGAATTATCGCCCAATTTGTCTAATTTCAAATATAGGAAAGATCTTTGAAAAAATATTAAAAAAACAATTGGTAAATTTCCTAGATAGTTATAAAATACTACAAAAAAAACCAGTTTGGTTATATTAAATCACTCAGCACACAAGATGCCATTGCTAACGTAACTTCACACATTTACGAATCATTAGATGAAGGTAAAAAATGTGCGGGTATATTTATTGACCTCAGAAAGGCATTCGATAGCATATCCCACGAGACGCTATTAAAAAGTTTAATAATATTGGCATAAAAGGCAACGCGATTAAATGAATCACCAACTACTTAAAAAACCGCCCTCAAGTGGTAAAAATCAATCGTGTTAATAGTGATCAAGAGATTTCAAGCTTTGGAATACCCCAAGGTACAGTGCTTGGACCAATCCTATTTACCATATATGTAAACGATATATATTTTTTAACATCTACATGGTCAAATTACATCATACGCCGACGATACAGTATTAATAATAAGTGAAAAGACTTGGGAAAATGTAGAATTAAAGGCCACAGAAGACATCAATATGCTTAAGAATTTTTTCGACACTAATTTACTATCACTAAATAGTGAAAAGACATTTGTAATTCCATTTGCAATCCATCCAAACGACGCTCACAAAAATTTAAACATTGTCATACACGATTAATTAACACTAAAATTCATAGCCAACATTATTGCAAATCAAACTGTACAATATTAAAAACAACAAATAAAATTAAATATCTCGGAGTAATTATTGATAAAAATTTGAAATGGAAGGAACAAATATGTCAAGTAGTAAACAAAATCAGAAAATTAATATATATATTTTGAGAATTAGAAATTTTCTGTCGATAAAAATCTATATTTAATCTACTAGGCCTTAGTTCAATCCATTTTACAATACGCTATTATAAGTTGGGGATCCGCGTATAAATGTAACCTTCTTCCGATAGAAATTGTACAAAGAACAATTATTAAAATTATATTTAAAAAACCCTTAGACTACCCAACAGAACGCCTGTTCGAAGAATTTCAAGTACCCACATTTAAAGATTTATATAATAAAAATTCATTATTTCAAATTATAAAAGCAAAAGATAAATATTCATTTTTAAATGAAAACAGAACTCGACTTAAACATGTTTTTCTATGCCCAAAACTAAATACGTCTAGCATCATTACACTTACCAGGGAAGAACTTTTTTCAATCAACTACCAGAAGAAATCAGAAGCATTAATGATAAAACCCGAATACTGCTCTCTGTCAAGAGACATTTAAAAAATATTCTTGAAAAAAACCACTGTCACTTAATTAATCTTACAAAAATCCTTAGTTTTTGATAACATTCTTTCTAATTTTTAAATACACACTGTAATCAAAATAAATACTGCAGCTCAAATATATTAATGTACAATGAATTATGTAAGTTAGTATTAACTAATAACATTAATGTACGTTCCCCTTCCATACACAATGGAAGGGTAGTAAAAAAAAAACCTGAGATGTATAATTACCATACAAATACCATGTAAAACATAATATTAAAAATAAAACATTATTATATCTCTGCTAAAAAAAGCACATCCTTGTTATATTACAAATTGTTTTTATTAAAATAAACAAAATAATGTGGCCACCATCACGAATGCACGCATACACGCATGAATCCCGATATTATTATATTGTATAGCTGTAATTACATGCACACTTAGCAGCTACGGTACGCCACCTCGCAGAAAAGTCTTACAGTGAACAGAGCTGTAAACCGTTACCTTTCTTTCATCTTTTACTTTTCTGCGCGGCTGACAAGAGTGGCGCATATCTGTGAACGAACGATCAACCCATATCAGTAGTGACCCGCGAGCCGCGAGCCACGAGACCCGTCGAACTATACCGGCTGTCAGCTCCCACGGGTCAGTCGGCTCACCAGATCTGGCGGGTCAGTTGGCTCACCGGGTCGCGTATTTACAATCCCTACCGCGTTTCAGTCGCTTTAAATTTTCAATATCAAAATTTAAATATTTAGAAATAATATTCTTAATTTCTAATATACACATTAGAAAAATTATTTTATCTAGATTTTAGAACAATTTTTGTTTTTGCAAAGTGATAAAAAATTATCAATATAGAAGTGTATTTACAATATATGGGAATAATATTAAAATTTAAATATTTAGAAATAAAACTTTCAATTTCTAATATATACATCAGAAAGATTATTTTATCTAGATTTTAGAACAATTTTTTTTTTTGCAATGTGATAAAAAATAACCAATATAGAGGTATTTTTAAAATGTTTATTGTCGTTACCGCGACTGAATCGGTATAGGTTTTGTAAATACGCCACCGGGTCACTCGTTCACCGTTCACAAAGATCCGTGAACCGTGAAGATCGGTCTTTGGGAACCGGATCTTACGGATCCGTACAAAAATCCGGTTCACTGAGCCGACTCATTCGCGAACGACTCACTTCTAGTGGACATTGGAGGACCCACCACTTACTCGCCCTGGTATAGGTAACAGATGGTTACCCCTTCAAGGCTCTTGCAAGGACTCTAATTTTTTTGGTAAAAACGACTCTACATTTGAAAACGAAACTAAACCTCCAATGTCCCTGCATACGTTGTTAATAAGCAGCATGCAAGTGCTTAGCAGGAAATACAGATACAATATGTGTTAGTATGACAAAATATAGACAAGACAGTGGGACAGGTTGGTGAAAGTCCACGAGGTGGAAAGCGCTGGGTGATTGTATCCAGCGTATCCTACAAGCACCTGTTTGGGAGGAAGACACAGTAGATAAGTAATAAGGGCATGGCAAACGGTTGGGAGTCCTCTCCAATCGATTGGCAGTCCCAGCAAGAATGCGCATGACGTTCGGTCTAGTCGTGAACCACACTCAGCTTCCGCGCCCCTTAGCCGGTTCCTCGGTGATGCCTCAAAGAAAAGTAAATGGGAGATTGGGGGGAAATACCCGACGACCCTAAGGAATTCAGCGTCGAGTAGCCGGAGGCAAGGCGAAGGAGAGCCGAGGTCGCCCCCCCAAACCTAAAGCCTGCACATGTTGCTGGGGGTGGCGCAATTGATTTTAGAGGGCACCGTGCCATCGTCAACCGACTCCTGTTGATGCAAGAACGAGGTCTAGCGCACCCCCAGAAGGGGAAAAAGAAACATAACAAAATAGATAGATGCAGTTCAGTTCAGCCTTCTGAGCGAAGCAAAGTAGCATTGTGAGACTAAAAAGAAAAAGAGAACAAAGAAACCAAAACGAACTAAAAAAACAAAGTCGAGTATGTTAGTTGTATCAATAGTGTTCCTTGGAATATGAAGCTGAAAAAAAAATAAAATCACACAAAAATGATGGAAAATAATGAAAATAATAAACAGGTATCTCGATAAAACATCGTCTAGCATAGCTTAGTGAAATCTAAAATAAACCATGTGAAAAGAAATAAAATAAGCAAAAAAAACAAGATACACACAAAAATAAAAGAAATAGGAACAAAATGTATACAATAGAATAAGAAAGAGATGATATAACAAAAAAAATGCAGATATAAAGCATAAAACATAAAATTCTAGCAGTAGATGTAATAAAGTAAAGAGAATGTCCGTGGATTCAAGAGCAGATACACCTGGCACCTACATGATTTTACAGCTAGATCAGGCCATCTCTCAACCCAGACTTTCGTAAATTTCCTCAAACACTCAAAGTTCACCTTATTCGAAACGAGATCCGCGTTCCAAGCTGGTCTCGTAGTAACTTGCAAGCCATCGAGCATTTCCTCTCGGGCATCCGTCAAAATCTCATGCATGTATCCATCACCTGGAAGAGCTCCTCCTTGGCGTGGATCCATACTTGCTTCGCTATTATTCCATTGAGCCTATCATGCCCTGATGCCTTCTTAAGACCACGTGAGTGGATGCCACGTCCACACTTTCAACGTTCATTCCGTCCTTTTCGGTTATTACGCTTGTCAAATACCGGTCAGAACCTTTTCCCGTTTTATCAATTGCGCTGTGGATATCCCACGGGTTGGCGTTGCCCACTTCTTGTACCCAATTATGCCATGCAGCTCGTTTCGCTGAGAGGATTGCCTGTTTGAAGGCTTTACGGGAGACACTGAGTCGTGACTGAAGGGCGTATGTCTCCTCCTGCGTACACTCGCCGCGTCTGGACACGCTCAGGGCTCGATAGGCTCTCTTATAGGCCCCTTTCAGCGAAGTCAGCTCACTCGACCACCACGGCGTCCTGATAACTGTCTTTGGGTTTGATCTTCCCAAAGACCGCTCGGCAGCTGATACCACGGCTGCATTAAAAAAATTCCCCAAATTATCTGGATCTCTAGCTGCTACGTCGTGAAATCCCCTTAAAGTATCACGTAGAGCATCCCCAAAGTTATCCCAATTCGCCCGGGAGGTTTTGAAATTCCAGGAGGATCTTGGAGCTTCCGTCTTTTTGACACCTACCGTAAAAGTTATTAGCCTGTGATCAGAGGCAATTGCGCTTTCATGAACTATCCACTTTGATATCTTGGTCGCAACAGATCCAGAACAAAGAGTTAGATCAATGTTGCTCTCACCAGAAGTGTTCGAGAAAGTGGTGTAGATACTTTGTTCATTTATTATGGATAGACCTTGCGCCGCAATGAGGTCTTCGACGGCGTCTGAGCGCTCCGTCCTATAATTACAGGAATCAAACCACAGTGGTGAGCGAGCGTTAAAGTCTCCTCCAATAAGTATGTTACGTCCTTTAAGCGCGTTAAGGGCGCGCGTCGGACTCAAGATATGTGGTCCTACTGGATTACAATATTTAAAGTAAACTGAGATCAAAAAGATCTCAGTTGTCCCAAATTTAATTGATACGCAGGTTTGGTATTCGTTCGACAATCCCGCTAGAAAGAGGGGGCTGATCAATGAAGTATTGACCAGAACACCCGCCCCCGGCGAGGCGCCAATTTCGAGTACCGCACCCGAAAAGTTAACTGGTGTCTTACCTAGCCTGGTGTATTGCTCCTGAATTAGCAAGATGTCGATTTTTAGGTCAGACATGACCCGCAGCGCCTCGATCGTGGCCGCCCGTGACCTCTGCAGGTTGATCTGCCCTACGGAGAGAAATTTATTAATATCCATAATCGGTCATTCGGACCTGATTTTCTATGGCTGCTTTCTGGGCTGGGCACGATCTGTCACCCGTGGAGTGGTCAGCCGGTTTCTTGAACCTGGTGCACGTAGCACAGACAGCAATCTGTGTTTTCTTGGGGCAATCTTGGTAATCGTGGCCAGCCGCGGCGCAGTGTCGGCAGGTTATGACTTCCTGGGTACAGGCTTTTGATATATGGCCATATTGATGGCATTTAAAGCAACGCGTAGCCCCGAGATAATCGCGAGCTCTACACGCATTCCATCCAAGAAAACACAGACCGCTGTCAATGAGAATCTTTCTGGCCTCCGGATGGCAGGTAATAACCATATTCATGGTGCCGCTATCTCTTTTTCCAAATAAAGAGACTCTTCTCATCGTGCGAAGGTGGTCTTCTTTTGTGAGATTACACTTACCTAATATGTTGTTATCATATATCTCACTGAAGAGGGGTATGTCGGACTCTGGTTCTCCCTTGGGCACATCATAGATTACTATCTTTGGTAACCTACCTTGAGGAGCGACCATTTTTATACCTTTAGCCGTTAATTTATCTGCTACTTTTTTGATATTGGACAGGCCATTGGGTGAGGTGGTCTGCAAGGCAATACCTGCGCCTCTAATTTTGCGGGTTTTCACCACTTGAAAACCGTCCTTCTTGGGGTCTAGAATCGAGGTCAGATTTTTTTGCAGTTCTTCAGAAGTCTTTCCCTCAGGTTCGGTTGGGTAGAAGAGCAGGGTTGGTTGAAGTGCTGGTAATGGACGTTCGTAACCTTACATAGTAATGGTTTTGGAGGCAGGAGCCCCCGAGGCAACGCCAGCATAGGATTTTCTTGGAATAGGAATCTGTTCAGAGGGCTTCGTTGGTGCCAGATTATTTAGCATAATTATTTTATCCAATTTCGTTGTTATGCTTTTTTGGGAGGCTAAGACCGCAGACAGTGTTTGCGCTCTCGAAGTCGCCGCTGCGTGAGAAATTGCAAAGTTTAGCAAGCTTTTTTTAATTTCATCTAAAGATCTCGTAACTGTGGCTCTGGCCTCTTTGTTTAATTTATTTTTTCCATCAGAGATAGTCTGCGAAATAATCATCATCTGATCCCATATTGGGTTTAAAGTTTCAGCGTTAACCTCAGTTAGATCATTTTCTTCCGTAAGTAAGGAGTCCTCCTCTCTAACACGTTTCCTATTTGCCTGGTTGGGTGAGGATGCGAGAGGTTTTTCTGGGGCAACAGGTGATTCCTTACGGGTTTGAGTCTCAGTAGTGGGGTCATTTGTAGAGTGAGACTCACTCAGACGCTCACCGTGGATGCTAGTGAACGGGGATTCTGATGCGCGTCCACTCATACCTGTTAGGGTTGGGTCTCGTACACTTAGTGATTTCTCAAAAGCCCTGGTTCTTGGAGAGACATCCCGTGTCGAGCGAAGAGCTCTCCTCAGTTCGAGATTTTCCTTTGCCAAAAGTTTAAATTTAGTATTAACATCACCTGGATATTGTTCATCTTGGTCATCCGAATCGGAAGACGCCATTTTTTATCGCACTGTTACGATAAAACCGTCACGATAAAAAAAAAAATCTATTTAGAAATCAAGAAACTAAAATATTGAAACCAAAATACAAAAAAAAAAAAAAATACAAAAAAGAGGAAGAAGATGACTTTATATGTCATCGGGGAACGTCCCTTAACCTATGTATACACTTAGTATTAAAAAAAACGTTTAAATCAGTCAATTATCTGTTATTGTTAAAAGTGATGAAAAGTCACTTGACGAACTGACGTGTGATGAGATGGATATTTAAAAAAATACACTACCGCCAGATTTAAAACTAAATCTTTAATAACTATGTTATTATGCCACCGAATTTGATGGGATTTTCACTATTAAGTAGGGAATTATAAACTATGTATGGATATTGTTGGTTATACGGGAACTTTAACACTCTAATTGTTTAGTTTCACACTTTAAACGTATGTCGCAAGGTTTGGCCTTTGGGCCAAAACCGGCTATTGTTTTTAAATCACAAATAAACTTTTGTTACGAACTTAAGACACTATATAACTTTTTTTTTGAGGATAA
Organism: Limnephilus rhombicus; assembly: GCA_929108145.2. Taxonomy (NCBI): domain Eukaryota; kingdom Metazoa; phylum Arthropoda; class Insecta; order Trichoptera; family Limnephilidae; genus Limnephilus; species Limnephilus rhombicus. The sequence goes on from OV815285.1 coordinate 47,306,078, forward strand.
ATTAACCTAAATATATACCTAAAATCTTTGTAAACATTGTGATCATAAACTTTACACCTTTGAGGTAAACCTCAGGTAAACGTCACTGCCGCACTTATAATTTAAAATTATTAGTTATTATTGGATATAAAACACTAAAAATACACTAATGTGGGGGGAATAACACCCTACGCACGTATGCGCAACAATATTTGCCTTTCTTTTAACTTTTACCAGATTTTTATTAAATTTAAACGGGATAAGTTATGAAAGCATCCGTACCAACAAAAGTTAGAACTGAACTGAACTCTAGTGGACACGAGGAACGGGCTAATTTTGGAATTAGTTCCCATTGGATTTACAAAATGATCACTAACACTAACTTGGCCAATTTGAAATAAAAGCCGCCCGCAGGGCCTAGCAGTAAAAACCTGAGGAGCGGATTTTTAACTGTAAGTGGTTAATATTACGAAGTTTTGTTTATTTCATCAGATGGTAGTCAAGTTTGTAATTGAGGAGGCCCCGGCATGTGAACTATGTATTGGATCACCAACACTCCTTCCAAAAGGCAACCCAAGTGGTTCGCTACGTTTCGTCACTTAGTAGGGGTGCCCGGGTCCAAGGAGTGAGGTTTTTCTTGGTCTTGGCGTCGAATGCGTTTGCCCACAAACTGCATGGCTGGTCGGATTGGGAGAGACTGATTGACGGAAAGCTAACCTAGATCTCTCCAGCCATACTCTTTAGACCAACCATCTTGCACTGCAGTGGAGGGATTGATTCATACATCCGTCGCTTCTGGACACATCGAATTTAAGTCCTTCGTGGGGTGAATGTAGTGTTCTTTTGAAATAGTCGATATTATCAATTTTTGAGCTTTTCTTAATAAACCTAATATCGTTCTAGAGCATCCTCCCAAGACTATTACACCATGAAATACACACTTACACTCCATAGTCTGGTCGCCCTTCTATAAAATTCATATTCATACTATTGAAAGAATTCAAAGAAAATTTCTACGTTTTGTAAATTTTAAACTTAACATCCCTTTAGAGCACATACGTTATCCGTCGTTAATGAATACTTTAAATATTCCAACATTAGAAAACCGACGAAAAATAAACGAACTTTTTTATTAAAATTATTAAACTCTAAATTCGACAGTTGTGAACTCCTGCAAGTAATAAATCTACATGTACCTACACGAACAACTAGACAAACATTGACATTTTATATACGTACATCTCATTCGAACTATGATTTACATTCTCCAATACAACGTTTGCATAGTCTTGGTAACAAATACTTAAACAATCTGGATGTATTTGACAATAATTTGAACTTAGCAAACTTCAAACGCCATATGTGCCAACTATTTATTTCTACCTATCCCGTAAACTAATGAGAACAACAATTTTAAAAATTACCTACTTTATGTCAACTACTATATTTTATGGACTACATTTTGTTTCTTATATTTTATGTTACCTGTATTTTGTTAACGCTTATTTTTTATGTAACCTATATTTTGTTTTTAACAAATATTATGTTATTTAATTAAATGAAGACAATATAAGCGAGTTTCGCTTATATTGTCTTCATTTAATTAAATATTACAATTTGAGGTTTTACTCATAAAGTTAAAATAAAAATAAAAATATTATGTTACTTGTATTGTGTATTGTATTTTTTTAACCCATTATTTTCACTGTAATTAAACAAATGTACTGCATTCTATGTAAAAGCCCTATGGGCGTTTAAATAAATGAATAAATAAATAAATGAGATATACCGTTTTTTTTTAAATAAAGGAAATTAAGAGACACAACATACATACTGATGTACGCTATAAACAATGCATAATAATTATCATCCTTCCATATTTCAGAGTAAAAATTATTCAATTTCCTTTAAAACTTTTTCAATGTAATATTATTTAAAATAAAAATTGTGGAAATATTCTATCCAATGCTGAATATAACCGACCTAAACCTTTTGTTATGCAGTCAAAGGAACAGTGCACCGAGGCATTTCTTGTTTCAGTAACAAAGTAACAAAGAAAATTACAACTACGAGAAATAAATGGGAATTTAAAAATTGAACGTTTTTATTTTTAACACTCGTTAAATTAAGGCAAAAATTCTGGATTTAGTTGGTTCTTTGAAATGTAACATAAAAGTCTGACGCCCGAAAAAGCCAATGACCGACTGAAATTAGAATAACTGAAGAGTATGCGTGAGATGGTGCATGAATGTGGTTGAAGCAAATAAATTATACTAAGGCGGTCCATCTTCTCTGCCTACATATCCCGAGTAATAGTATGATGTATTGTATACCTAGTTATTTTTTTAATGTGAATAGCTTACAAGAATCCCAACTGCTCCCGTCTGGAGCCAGAGATACTAAGGCATCCCCTATTGGAGTATGTTGTGAGCAGTGGCGGCCGCTGCCCAGAGAATGTGGTGGTTTACTGACAATCCGTACCTACTTATGACAAAAAAATATATTAATTAGGAATTTTTAATAATTAATTTATTTTCAAACAAACTGTTATTTCTTCTAATATATTCAACACTGGTTGCACGCATTTTTGTAATAAAAATAAATATTAATAAATTAGGTTATTGGTGTTTAATATAATCAGTACAAAAAAAAACAAAACAATGACAATTATCACGTCACGGGTAAAGCGCGCGTCGCTAGACTGCGCTAAACGCAAACCATAAATATACCAAACCACCCAAACGCAAACTGATCTATGTATGATCTTCGACGAAATTCGATTGTATTCGTGTCACCTCGGGTCATGGTTCGGGTCAATCGGTAAACTTCGGCAAGGATCGGAATATCTTGGTTGGGTGGCACACCGCTTGAAGCCAAATTCTGGTACAAATGGCAAAATCGACGCGCTTTCGATGCTTTAAATATTCCATACAAAAACATGATTTCGTTCGTTTGCAAACCGAATGCACACAATGCGGCCGCGCTATGGGAGATTAAAAGCATTCTCCCTGATAATATTCATAGCACTATATTGGTGAGGGAGCGGGCCGTATCGGCAGAGATGGGACGTGAAATAAAAGGCGTCATTTAATGTAGTGAGTCAGTCTTTATTGTGGCTACGTAGCGGAGGTCGGTGAAGCGGTAACAAGATGTATGCAGGGTGCCGTGATGAGATGCTGCAGGCGCTCGGAGGAGATGGAGATGGTGTGGTTAAGGTCAGCGAGTTGCTCAACAACTTGGCGGTGGAGATGACCTATCTTTCAGGCCGTTGCTCGACGCTTTGAGTCGCGGAGATGAACGGTGAGTGGCTCGGTGAGCTGAGCCACCAGCAGGTAGTCCTGGCGAGGCGAAGCGTGTTTCCATGGCAGCGAAGCACGGTGCGCTTCGGGGTGCCATGAAGTGGTGAGCTGATCCCTGAACTGAAGGTGACGCAAGCCTTGTAAGTCACGGGATGTAGCTGTTCTGCGGAGCTGAAGACACGATGGGCCTTGTAGCTGAGACGTGAAGGAGTCCTCGCGGAAGCTGCCCTGGATGTGTAGAGATGCCATGCAGGAGCACTTGTGCGGAGATCGTTACATGCTGAGATGTTGACCGACTGGTGGTCTGATACTGACTGAGCGAGCGCCGAGTTTAGTCGCTTTATATATACTAGCGCGACCGGTGGAGTAATGTTCCATTCGCCGGCAATGTGTACACTGGAAGGTACTGTAACATACCCGGTGCTGAATATTCAGGCGGCTTATAAACTCCAGACCTTTCTTGGCGGTGGCGATATTATCATTCATCGAGACGGCCGCGGCAGGCGAGCAAAGTACATCGCGTCCGGCATAAGTAGGTACCTAGGCAAGTGCCGGCGCCGCGCGAATATTAGCTGTTTCTCGTGTCTTCTTTTGATGGCGAAGTTGATAATGATGTGTCGCCACATTGGTAACTATTTTTTTGAAATGATTAAATTAGAGATTCTATAGATTTAAATCAGGGATTTCATAGTCTTCAGTGAGTAAATAAAGTAAATTTAGACATTATAATTTGCAAGTGCTGCACACAAACACACTGTGCGACCAGCCGCCCTTGGTTGTGAGGCTGAAGGTAATAAGGGAGGGGAAGGAGATGGGGAAGAGGAAAGCGGGGAAGTACCTGGCTATTCAGATCTGATCACCAAACACGGCTAAAGCAATTTTAAGCAACGTTTCAATTCTGAATGGTGGTCTTACATCAGGACGATTCTTAGAGTATCTTCCACTCTGGAACGTGCCCCAATTATATCTTTTATTATTTTAAATGATTAAATTGTGAAAACACAAATCAATCAAATAAAATTTATCTGCACACGCCAGGAGAGAGAACCCGCTAATCGAGAGCCTTGCCCCTCCACCACCAAATGACCAACTAAATTAAATTTTAATCTACTATTACAGACTTCGTCTAGTGAGGAGGGTAAAAGAAAACCATGTACACAAATCAACTAATATATACACGGTCGGGTTGCCGGCACTGAAACCTAATCTGGATTTGCACATTGCCAGCTTTGGAACCTGTGACCTTTGGGAACAAGAAATGTGCATTTGAAGCAGTGATTTAATCTATTGACCCTTGAACTCTAGTTACCTCGTAAAACGACGTAAGATTAATCACCCACGTCTCTAAAATATATTCAAATAGATTTCGAATCTGGACTTCTCTTGTGAAGGATCAAATTCAATTTAAATTAATGACTTGTCAGACCTTTGATAAGTTATTACTCTTGGCGAAAGGAATATGCATTTGAAATAAACTCAAAACTCTCGTGACGTCGCAAAATTACTCAAACATAAGCAATTAAAAATATGACATCACCCCTGACCAGCAAATCTGTCAAATTGTCCAAAGAACATATTTTAAATGAATATGTATATCCCTAAACAAGAACCATATCCAATATCTTGATATTAAGAACTCAATGGAACAGTGCTACGCATTTATTTCATATTATTCTCATAGTGAAATGTATATGACTTATTTTATTATAAGCAATGACCGTAACATGTAGATAAATAATTTTTTTTGTCATTCCAATATTGTATTTCTTACACAGAATCTCATAGTTTGCTTTATTATGTTACACATGTCATGTTCTTAACTTCATATTCTATCATTAAAGTAATGTCATATACTTCGTATTATAATTTATATCTTATACTTTAAGGCAAACTGTAACAAACTTTATAATTGCTGTGTATGTTTCCGAGGGTATATTGCTTATTTTTTCGATCTCGAATACTTTCTCATTCCCGCATCGCTTCGTCTCTTACTAATTAGAGCGAGGGATGCTATATGTCAATTTTCACCCCGCCGCCATTCAGATGTGTTCCGTAGGATTAACTCTAGAAAGTTAAGTTGCTTCCTGGTTCTTACCGCGCATCTTCAGATAAATCTTTGGCAGGACTGGGATAATTTCAGCTAACCCAGAGTGAATATACTCGTTGAACCCCCTTTGGTAAAAGGTAGGCATGTATCAACTCTAGAAAGTTAAGTTGCTTCCTGGACCTTACCACGCATGTTCAGGTAAATCTTTGGTAGGAATGAAATAAATTCTGCTAACCCGGAGTGAGTATACTCATTGAAACTCTTTTGGTAAAAGGGAAAATGGAACAGGAAAAACAGAATAATTAAGTGTGATTTGGTAGTGAACCCGTGAAGTCATTGTTAAAGTTCATTAAATAGTCTTGCTTTTGTTGAATACTCGTAATATAATTGCAATTACTTTTCGTTATTTGTTTTTGGGGTGTTACGCCATGTTACGCTAGCTCCTTATTTAACCAACGTTTCGGACAGCGTTGCAGTGTCCATCATCAGGGCAGATCCGGCAGACACATCCACCGGATCTGCGGAAACGTTGGCCAAAGAAGGATGTAGCGCAATACGGCATAACGCCCCAAAAACAAACAACGAAAATACTTTTGGCCGTGAAAATCTTAAAACGTATCTTACAATTACTTGCTTACTTAGTTAGATATACTTGCAAATTGATTGTATCCAAAATAAAGACTAATTGTGATAGCATTTCATTTAATTATCCCGTTACAATACGACGTACCTATTTTAAAGCCGAAATGCGTTAACGATTCAAACACATAACTTATTTAAATAAATGAAGACAATATAAGCGAAACTCATTCGAAAATCTGGAAACAGAAAAAATTATTTAATATGAGACATCTATCATAGATAGACGTCGCATATTAAATAAAATGGATAAAGATTTATCCAGACACTATCTAGAGAGCATTTAGTTCGGGTTTGAATCTTTTTTTTTTTTTTGAATACATAAAATAGTTGCCAATAATATTATATGCGTTAAAGAAAAAGAAGATGTTCTTAGTCGAAGTATAGTACAGTTAAACATGACCGAATTTCATATCGACACCGTGGCGCAGTGGTTAGCGCGTTTGCCCGGAAAGCAAGAGGTCCTGGGTTCGAGTCCCAGAGGTGTCAATATATTTTTATGATTTTTCTGTTTCCAGATTTTCGATAGAGTTTTGCTTATAATGTCTTCATTTATTTAAATAATACAATTTGAGGTTTTACTCATAAAGTTAAAATAAAAAATAAAACATAACTTATTGCTTGATATTAAGAACAAGAGTTCAGAATACAGAAAGCAGAAGATGAATAAAAACTCTTCGTTGTGGGTACCAAGGCTGTTAAAACTCAATTTCATATTTTCACCATTAGAAAAAAGTGAAAAGCTTTTCACCAACGAGTACCTATTCTCACTAAGGCGCTTAATTTTTACAATTTTGGGTATTTTGAGATTTAAATTCAAGTGTTTTTTTCCCTCCTCTGGGAATTGTTTAAATTTCATCCCTGGAAAGCACAGGATCAAATAGGGGAAGGCAATTAATAAAACAGGGTTTACATTTTCTGGCTGAGGCATTTATTTTACATATTTATCATATTTGATGTTGTCTTTATCAATAGTAATATGTATAATTGTTATTACGTTAAATTATTTAATACATTTCAGTAACTTAGTATCAGATCACTACATAATACTTTTAGACTTTCCCAAACATAGCAACATCGGACTCCCTCTCATTTTATTACTAACAAATATATACACTAAATATAGTCAAATAAAATAAACAAATCAAAATAATATGTATTTATTCAATTACTTTAATTTCTTAATAATTTATTCTGAATAAGTATATACTATTTCAGTCATATTAAAATGAGAAAATAATGTAATCTGATAGAAAAAAGAATATAAATAAATTTGTAATTGTTTCATGTGGTAAACTAACTTAACATATAAAAACTATATAAAATATGATTTGTCTTCATAAAGAGATTATTACATGGACATTTAAGTTTACTTTAAGCATTATTTTATGTTCACACTTCTGATAAAAAAATGTACGAAGTTAAAATTAATTCAAATCCTAGCAACATTTGGAGAACCATAACAGTGTATTTACATTAAATAATAACAATCTTCTGCTAAACAAATAAGTCAGTATATTAAACAAATCGTCGGTTAGTTTAAAACAAATTAAAGTGGTGTATACAAATAACACGTGACCGTTACATAGGTATATGGCTGTAATAATCTCAGGAAACCGGTAATCAAGGACTTACAATGTTTTAATAATTGATAATGTTGCTCTATACAATTTATAAATATATCACGAATTATAATATATACAACAAGAAGCGAATATTTTTATATTGATAAAGACAAGTTATTTATTAAGTCAAGCTTTAAAAAAATAATTTTTGATACGAAATTATGAATCCGTGTAACATAACAAGTGATGTGAGGGTTTTGTTGGAAACCTAAGTTTTTGAAACTATACTCATTGGTAATGCAGAACTTTGACTCAAATGTTAAACTTCTAAAAATTATCAGCTAAAACTTTTAATGTAATAATATTAATATATTTAAAAATCAATATTTCCACTTTTCATGCTTATTTTTTTTGATGAAATTTTATTTCTTTAATAATTTTTTATCTGAATTTTAATGTATTCACTGTATTTTTTTATATTGAGTAGTTTTGCTACTTCAATGAGTAAAGAGAAAAATACAAATTAGTGAATTCTTAAGTTTCTAAATTAAACAAATGTTTTTTTTTTTAATTTATTTTAACGCGGTTTACTCGCTTTCTACAAAGATGGTGAAAATATCAAGTAATCAAAATATGCATTATATTTTGCAAAATGCATTAATTTGAAATGTCAATTCACAATGTTTTAAAATGTTTAATGGAATGGAAAACATCAAAGATTACATAAATGTGCATTCATACCGAATGTGCAAGTTGAACTTGACTAGCATTACGTCTAATTACAATATAAAAGTGTGCAAAGTGCTTTGTGCCACCGGGTTATCGTCATATCTTTACATCTCATAAGTAAGCACTTTGTATGAATTAAAGAGTGAGTCTGTTCCAGCCCATCTAAAAAAGATTCCTAATCAAATTCGACCTTGAAATATAGTTAGGAGCGGTGCGCGACAAGTAGGAGCGACCCAGGGTAAACGGGTTTTTTCTCAAAACCACGTTTTTCAAGTTGGCTGGAATCATAGTTTTTCGAATTTTCACCCGATTCACTTCATTCAAAGTTTAAATTAAAGAAAATAAAATTTGTATGCGGATGAACCTCGACTAATGCAAAATTATTATAATAGGACGAAGTTATTGCAAAATTAGGGTCGATTTTTTTCGTCAATTTTCATTTTTGTCCGCCATTTTTGCCAAATTCATAAGATAACGAAATGTTTTTAAATTTCGTAATTCAGATGATTTCCAAGGACTCCAGGATTCCAGTCGATTTGGTCGGACCCTAAATATATATATATATTTAAATCAAATTTTTAATAGAGTTTTTTTATTTTTAAAATGTACTTTTACAGGTAAGAAAATTTTCGTGACCGAAAATAAATTTTATCTTTGAAGAAAACGCAATGAAAAAAAACCGCGGCTGGACCAGACTCTCCCCTCAACCCTTTTAATATCACTTTCAAAATTCATCGAATTTTTGAAATAGGTAGGTACTTAGGACCGACGATTCTGCATGAAACTTCTCAATCGAAAAAACTATCGATTTTTCATTTTATCGCAAATAAAAAAACTATTTCACTTATTAGGCATGGCGGTGGTCAAGTCAAGAATGTAAATATTTCAGACAAACCCGAACCAATTCCAAATCGCGTTGTTTTCAATTTTTTGAATAAAGTTTTACAAAATCTCACCACAATAATTAGTACAAATTATTATGTTAATTGAACCTTTATTTGTGTTTTATATTGAAAAGGATTACTTTTTTGGTACATTGAAATAATTTTAAAAAACGACAACTAACATGTAAAATATCCGATGGGTTTTGTTTAAATCAATGATTGCTTTTACAACATAAGTCTACATTGTCGACAAATGCATTTATTGCTAACATTCCTTACCCCAGTGAATTTGTTCGAGTATAAGATTCTCTACAGGATAGACCGATCCCCCGGCTCTTAGGTACAGTGACATTAAGTTATATTATATACTATCAATACGAGAATATCTAAATTAAACAAACACTGTATCACGCACACCTTAATTATTAGACAAACATCGTACAGCTTCTGAATGTAATTTAGTTTGAGTAAAGTAACTCAAATACTTACCATTAAGAGTAAACTTAAAAAAGTTCATAATCTGCTTGTTCGTAGATTAAATATGAATACGAATAAATAGTTTTATTCATATTAAAACTCAATTCTTCCAAGAAAGGCGTTCAAATACAATCACCGTGTCACCAATTCAATATTGAATTTATATGACTCTCTTGAAAGAATTGAGGCTTTACACAAACAAACAAATCATCTTAATATTTAACTAGTTTTTAGCTTTACCTAAAATGAGCAGATTATGAATTATTTTAAGTTTATCCTTAAACAGCGTCAACTTTAACTTTTGTCTGTCAATTTGACTTAAATCTGTAGGCATATTTATTATTTTCTTGTATATAATGTATTCAATAAATAAATCATCGGATTTTCTTCATAATTTGGTGATTGTTTTGCCTGCATCAAAACTAAATAAGGCATGCCATTTTTGAGTTTTGAGACTCTTTTCGTGCTAAACAAGCCACTGATTCTGTTTTTGCTCAAATATGACAATGGAAACAACTTGACAATAAGTTAAAACATGTTAAGAAGAATTTATGAACAGACACGTATTTTAGTCATGTTTATCTTTGATTAGTATCACTGCGCATTATTTTAGATTTACGCATGTAAGCTAAGTAAAGTGAGCTTAATAATAATAATAATATTTGGATGATTTATATAGCGCCGTTTTTGTGAAAAATCACCTCAAGGGCGTAAGGGAGCTTCGTTTGTTGTATGTTTTTTCGACTTCTTCGGCCGTTGTTTTCAAGTTTTCGATCGATCAATCTGAGTCTCCGATTAGTTTGTAACGCTCGATTCACCTGTTGGTCAGAGAGTTACGTTGGGAAAAGCGTATTTGTACATTTGAGGAGCGTTGAGCCAAAATTTTGACTCAACAGTTGACCAGTAGAATTGGGAACAACAGCCAACGCGTTATTTGCACTTTTGTTAAAAAACTTGAAGGAAGTCATCTTATCATTTAATTACTAAGCATTGATCATCTTTTAATTAACACTTTATAATGGTACAAATTAATGTGTTTCGTGATACAGTTTTGTGGCAGGATTTTTCCAGTACAATTTTTTGAAAAATGTATTCGTTTATGCTTTGTGGAAAGAGCTTTAAAAAATAGCGATGTGATTCATTACTGCATTTCATGCATACTAATAGAACTATAGTATAAACAAAAAAATATTTTTGAAAGGTGACTCAACTTTGATATAGTCAATCGATCAGTTATTGAAGTTATAAAGCAGCATAATTAGCTTTAAAATAAAATAATTCTATAAATAAATAATTTAAAAAACTCGAATCCATTGTGTGTGTTTACGATCCACAGTGAGTTTATCTTTTCATTGGGAGTGAAATAAAAGCTTTGAATTTTAGCCCATGACACAAAATGGGATTTTAAAGTGTTCACTCGTTTTATAAGCTGCCAATCAATTTCAATATAACTGACACTTTTACAGCAAATTGACTCCTCTGAAATAGCAAAACACCACGATTGTTGAAATGGTGCTAAAAATGTGAACATTTAACTAGATGGTTTGAACTTCTAAACAGCAGAATATAATACTCCAATTTTTGTTTCAAATTAAAGAAAAAATAACATTTTTAAAAGCATTATTTAGTGCAATGAATAATACTGTTTTTGATTTAAAATCGAAGAAAAGCGAATAAGACCCGTTTCGTGTTATGTGACCTGTTATAAACGAACATATTTTTCAACGTACATTAAATATTAACAATATTTTAAATTACTTTAGGTTAGTATCACAATTAATTGCAGTGCATATAAACAGGCATTTAGTGCTTCATAACTTATAAATACACTTTAATAACACTTATTTACAGGTACTTGCTGACAATGCATAAATAAATGAAGTTTAACAATCAAATAAACAGGAGATATTGTTATTTTTATAAAGTAGTATAATAGTTTAACTATCGACAGTCAATCAGAAAAAAGTCAATATCTTTACTTCATATCATTACAACGTTGTTATATGAAATTCTGAAGTTAAAACACACAAAGTGACTTTTTAAAACTATTTTAGCGTCAGGCCATCGACAAATGAGTACATTAAAAGCAAATCAATATTTATAAAAATCGTTGACATTCTTTTTATCAAAAGAATATTTTTATGTATTTTTCGCTTAGAATCAATGGAAGTCCAACGTTTGATTCGTGCTCAAAATATTTTCTCTTTTTGTTTTGAAGACTTTTATTTCACATGTACATTTATTGCTTATTTTTTTTTATTTATCTGTTACCAGTTTCGACACACATGTGTCATTCGTTAGCAATCTTAAATTTTAGTTTTAAGATTTAAGATTGGTAGTGAATGACAAGGATGTGTCGAAAAAAGTAGCAAATATACATATGAAATAAAACCTTTCAAAACGTAATATCAAGAAATTGTTACACAGTTAATGCTCAAGAAATACAAAAAAAAGTTTTTCTCTTGATAAAAACATTATCATGACTAGAATAATAAAATTTAACACATTTGAAAAATGCAGAAATTAACCAACAAGGATATAACTGCCAACATTTATTATCATTAAGGGTATATTATATATTTTATATAAATTGGTGTCGGTGCATATCAGTGCAAAACATTAACAACAATACATAAAGGTTAATATTAAAATATACATAGTTATTAAAACTAAACATTTGGTGCTCTTATCATTTCCATAGGTTTGCATATTGTTTTAAATAAATATTTACTTTTATAAATAAATAAATACTTCTATTCAATGTAGCTTTATTTACAATCTGGCAAATAAATAAAATACAAAGAACTTGATGGTGGTTTTCAAGGATGGATATTTTGTCTATTTCGACATTGGTTCAATAAATAATACGCAAGCTGTAAAATTTTCATTGGATGAAACACTCTTCGAAGAAAATAGTTCTTGTGTTTACGATGTGTAGGTTGTTAAAAATTTTACAATAATAACTGAAATTAAGACGTTAAACTAATTTCGAGCCAGTTTTAACCGTTTTATATGTTTGAAGTTATTATTTTAGCTTGTAATTGAAAGTATGAATTCCACGCAATTTTACTGATCCGACCAAGCCAAATATCATTTTATGAATAGATAGATATAGCTGTATTGTATTACAATAAAATTAGTCACTAATAATATATTTTTTTTAGTTATAAAATCTTTTATCCAAGAATTAAGTAACCAAATTATTGTTTTATTGTAGTGAATAAAGAAATTGGATTAAAATTTTAGTCAAGAAAAAAAAAGTTTTGTTTTGTTAGCGTTCGAGTGACTAGTGACTAGTGACTGGGTCTTAACCACTTTTATTAATCTGATTATTATAATTTGATATCTGATGTTATATTTCTTATTTACAGTTTGTTCATTTTCGCGAAAATCTTTCAGTAATCTTGTTAAAAGCTAACAATAAAACTATCTTTTGGAGACATGATGTCGTTGATATTGACCTGTCAGGTGTTATTGTGCCAAACCAACGAAAGTAATTAAATCTAATAATTAGATGTCCAATCAAAATCTCCAAAGAAGTTTTCTACCTTTTCATCCCAATCGATAGAATGAATCCCCGCGAGGCAAATCATTGAACAATGTAAAACCTTCGGCAATTTTGTAAACGAAAAATAATTACAATTTTGAATACTCTTGAAGCTGGAGTTGAATGGAATCCGATGCCACAGTATTTTCGACTTGGATAGAATTCGACACTGCGGTATTTTCCGAAGGTGTGTCACTGGGATAAACAAATATCAAGTATTTGAGCAAAATCACGGGTGGGGACGGTCGGTGGCTCAGGATGACGTCATGGCTCTTTTAAAATACCCGTGACGTCATCACCCGGGGGTCTCCAGGCGGGATTTTGTCAAGTGGGAAGGCGAAACAGCTATTCGGCTTACTTTATCCTTAAGGTGAGGGAACAAATGGCTGAATATGTCAATCAGAACGTACCTGATATTGATCAATTTTGACATCTGATGAGATACGAGATTGGCAAAAAATATCAGATAAAAGGTTTCTTGTATGAAACCTTGTAAGATATTGATTTAGACGTGGAAAAGCAAATTCTGTCAATAAAACAGCCGAGTGGGAAAATAAAACAATTATCATTGTTGATTTTTTTTTGGTTGGTTAGAAAATAAAATAGGTAATAATGATTTAAAAATAAATAACCGAAGACATCACACAGTCCAGCCTCCTGATTGCCGCAAGGCGAAACTTCTATCAATCAATTTTATATTATTCTTCTATCTTTTCAATCATTTCACCTCCCATTTCTTAGTTTCTCTTCTGATTTGACGCCATTACTTGCTACGAATGTTTCTCCTTTAAGTGAAATGTTATACTTGTACGAAAATATCTACTTTGATTCGACATAAAATTACACAAAATACACAAATATTCGTAGATTACCTTTAATTAACTAATAAATAGACATTTATTCTAAATCTAAACCTAATTTACTAAGCTTACTAGATTCCAACTGAGCATTTATTTAACTTTCATCTGCAGCAAAAGGATTGTTAAATATTTACTGTTTTAATATCCGGGTAGATAAAAATCACATACCTAATATCTTTTCTGTGCTCACACTCTTTAAACGATTTTTTTTTTCTTTACTATTTTTAATAATTTTTTCCCCATAAAATGTGAAGCCAAAAATACAACTTGTGATTTCTATTTATTAAATGACTAGGTGCAAAATTCTACAATAAAGTGCATAATCTTGATAATAAATTTTAATCTTATTATAATAATTTTTAATTTAATTCTATCAATTACGCAAGGAGAAACATTTTATTTTCTTTACTCAAATAATGACGTAATACTTTGCCGATTATTCCATAGCAAAAGTCTTTGTTGCATTTAACTAGAGTACTGAAAAATTAATACGAACTCGAACAACCTTGGTATAATTTATTAACACAAGACAAGAAAAAACAGAATTACGTTCTAAAAGTAGCTTGAAAAAATAATACGAACTGGAACAATATTGGTATAATTTATTAATATCAGAAAAGAAAAACTAGAAATATGTTCTTCTAGTTTATGTTGAAAATTTGGAAAAACGTATTTTTGTAAAACAATATCAAGAGTTGTATTAATATCAATGTACGGTGTCATTAAAAACCAAAATGATTAATAATTCTGTAAGATAAAAGATCGTTACAATTGTTACATGAAGTCAATCACACGGCAAATAGACAATATTAACCAAAATTCGATCAAGGTCACTGGAACAATTTACCTACGCTTCGATGCGCACAAAATGATTAGCGAATTTCTCACAGTTTTCAATTACCCGGCAGGCGCCATTATCCACGAGATTTAAAATGATTTTATTTTTCTGATAGGTGACCTTTATTAAGAAAATAAGATTTTGTTGAAGCTTTAATACGCTCCCACGCTTTAGGACGTGTTAGGAGTTGCGAATATTCCAGGAGTTAGTTAGTTAGCGTTAGTTAAACAGGTTGAAATGTTTCTGCCACAGCCTAAAATCACGAAACTAACGATTAATATTTATAATTACGAAGGCTTTCGAGGAAAAATGCGTGCCGAAGAACGTACGTCATCCACGTGACAAGTAAATTGGACTTTGCTGTGTTTTTATTGTCACTTTTATGGGAAACGAGTGCAGCGGGAAAGGTCAGTGAGTTGACTTGCATGCGATTCTCGTTGGTTTACGTTATTCCGACGTGTTATTGCTGCCGAGAATTTTCCACTTGTTGTGGTTGTTTTCTGACACAAATAAAAAATGCAAAACATCAACCACAATTTATTTCAATTAATATGAATTAGTTTAGTCTCCGCTTCTCTTAGAAAGCTGATACTTTGCTTAAATTTTAAAACGTCTAAAAAATTCTTGAAACTTTTTAATTCGCACGCTTTTGAGAATATTTTGTACCGTCTAGGAAATTTGCAAATCTAGACAAATTGAGGTTGAAATATGTCTCGTTTTGCCGACTAACTCAGCATCTGCGCCCTTTGTGACGTGCAAATTGATGATTCCGAGCAATTTCCGCCCGCGAATATGGCGATGAATTACAAATTTCCGAAACGAGATAACTGAATTGAAAATTCCCAAATTTAGATAACAGACTTGGAAAATTCCAATAAAGATTTCCGCGCGGGAGTTCGCGAATCTAATTATCTGATATCCGATGCGGTTTTTACCGTAGTTATATATTCTTCCACGCGTTGGCCACTTTCGTAACAGGCTCGGAAATTAGTTCTATCGAACTCAAAAAATAACATATTCCCTTTATTCAAGTAACGCAACTCGCAGTCAGTTAATGAGATGTATAATTTTTAACGAGATACATGTAAAAAATTTACAGCTTCTGTAATATACCACCGGATTCATGTAGGATTTATTTATAATTACATTTTGTGGAGCTTACTTATTGAGAATATGTATAAAAAAAACATTTATAAACATTGTCGTAACACATTGTTAAAATATTGAAATAAGCTTCTTATAAAGCTTTCCATATAGTTTAATGTCTACAGAACAGACACGATTAGAATACATGGTACACAGTGGAATAAGACATTATACAAAATGAAGTAAATGGTAAAAGGTATTCCTCTATTTAACTCACACTCGTGTTCTTAATATTTTATTTACACACTAATTATATTTTTAACAAACAAAATGTGTGGTGGAAATAATGAGTGAATCAGGAAGTAACTTATTTTCACCAAGCAACATAGTAAAGTTAACTCTAAGCAATAGAGACATAACGATATACCATAGACAAACAAGACGTCTCCACGCGCACAACTGGAATGAACATTTGTTTGTTTGCATACAGCCTGAAGAAAAAGCGTGTTATCTGAGGTATTTACTGACAAACCCACACCCTTGGGCTTCCTTCCTTTACTTGCAAGTCTCCGCCCTTTACTCTACAAATCTATCATCTTATTATAACCTATTTAAACACTTTAGAATTATAATATTAATATAAAGTGTTGAACATAGCTGCCACAATCCTGAGAGAGTTTGTATCGTCATTTACCGATCTGGTTCAAGGACCCAATTTATTACATAAATATCATTTACTATACTTAACTTCACTTTGGCTGAGAGAAAAATGAATATTTATAGATTCGTACGAAAGTAAAGAGTAGAAAATGTAATATGCTCTCCAAAATGGGATATTCTCAGTCGAGAAATATAAAAATAGAGTGGTAGAAAAGAAACGGCGATTATTCCACGCTCCCAAGTAGAAGTTACAAGTTAAGACTTCAATATAGAAAGATTACAAATGCTAGCTTACAGCTTACGGCTTACGGCTTGCAGCTCACAGCTAACAGCGAACACGCTTTAGACTCTACATTATATTTCTCTCATTTCTCCAATATTCATCCGACTCTTCTCATAAAGCGATATGTTTTTGAAAAATATATTTGCTCGCGCTTAGGCCGAGGAATCGTTGACGCAAACTGTCTCACGAAAAGCGAAGGAATTGTTTGATTCGTTTCAAATGAACTTCTAAAAAATATATGATCAGTTCTTCAAAAATAATTCAGTGCCCGTAAGGGTGAAGAACATAGCCGAAGGTCCCAGACTGTAAATAATCGGGGACCTCCTCATAGATCTAGTTGACCTCTCGGTGAACCCGGGTCCGAGATCTCACGTGGACCTAGATCCAAGGAAACCCCCCCACGTTCACTGCGTTTCTAGCTAAGGAAATCATATCTTTCAGTCTTTCTGCGTCCACTGTTGTTGTATTGAAATAATGCGCTGGAGGTGAACAAGGGGAGAAGCTCCAGTATTGTTCTGCAATACGGATATTAATTCTAGTAGTGAATTGTTTATATTATATACCTATCTAAACACCATAACAGATATGACAGAGATCAGCAGAACAGAACAGTACGACGGATCTGAGGTTACACGGATGACCTATAGAAAGTACAAATATATCAGAAACCAAAATGTTGTATCAAAATTATATCTGAAAATGAAATACAAAAATATATACTTTTTCTCAAGAAGTGTTATTATCTCTAGACGGATTTATTGTATGAAAATGAATATTATACAAGTTGAAGCATATTATATTCGGAAGAAAAAAGTATAAATATTTTTGCTCTCGTAACAACAAATTAAAATAAACCTGATCTTTCTTAAGCAAATGATTTTAATTCTGCGTAAAGTTTACAAAACAAAGAGTACGTAGTAGTTATCGGTTATGAAAATATTGCAAATGAAATATTAAATGTTACGGTTATGATTGACGTTTTTTTATAAAATAATACGAAGGTTTACCCTTGTGGGGTGTTTTAAGTTGTAAGGAATTGCAATAATTATTTAGTGGGTTGTTTGGTTAATTGGTTTGTAGGTTGATTGAGGGTTCTGGCGATTAGCGACCTCGCGCCCATCGCAGCAGGGCGTCCGCCAACACATCCAGATGGGCTTTGGTCTGAAATAAAACAAAAACAGACATTGAATAACAAAACTCTTATGTAATAAAAAAAATTCTTTCAAATAGTAAAAATTTCAACACAACTATATATAGTATCAGAATTCTAGTATACATCAATTGTTTATAGGATATCCTGTTTAATCATCCGACCTGCCTATATTATCATCAATGTGTTGTAATTGATTTATATGAGTGTGTATATGTGATCACGACACACGCGTCCCAAAAAGAATTATGAGACACCCAGGTGGAAGGAGAAAAGTAGGAAATCACAGACTGAGGTGGGAAGACGAGGTAAGAGGTGATGCAGAACACCTTCTCCATGTAACAAACTGGAAGTCAGCTGCTGAGGGCAGGAGTTGGAGGCGAATCTTGCGAGGCCAAAGCTCGAAATGGGCTGCAGCGCCATCAGAGAGAGAGAGAGTGTATATGTGATCTATATGCTTGTGAGAATATTGTCAATCTTATTTCTATCTATGCATATTTTTTATGTCTTTGAATTGTAATCACTTGTGGCATTATTCTCCTATCTCCATTTTCTATATTGCAATTTCTCGACAAATTTAAGCTTTAGTGTTATAAATTATTATGGTAAAATGATCTTTCTGACAAACTTCACTGTCAGTTTAGCAGGACTTATAATGAAATATAAACTACAAAAGGAAAACACATTGAAAAATTTTAACAGATTTTAATTTGAAACAGATTTATAACACTCTAACGTTATATTTTCAGGTTAAATCAAGTTATAATAACAGAAGACTGTGTATGAGACGATTTATGAATAAATGGTTACCGGCCAACTCGGAATGAAACCAACTCAGAACCAACTCAGAAAGGTTATAATGTGATGATGAAAAAATATAAAACATTGGTTAAATAGGTTAAGTTGGGTTAGGATTGACGGCTACTTTAAAATAATTTTTTTAATGCTTTTAATAACTTTTCAAAAAGGTGTCGAGTTGACTTGATTCAGAATTGACATGGTACCCAATAAAGATGGGTTGGACAGGCCACACATTGTGGCATGTGGCACTATGTGGTATGTAGAACTATGTCGTTGTTGGGAGACGGTGGCATCTTAATGACACAGGATGGCACAGGCCGCTGATTAGGATCTAAGACCGTTTCCTACTCAGTTTGTATTGCCAGGCGTAGACAACTTATGGTTCAAATCTCATTCCTTTATTATTGACAAACAGTCATCTCATCCGCGTTACTGCTCTTTCCATCCAGAAATGTGTGCCGAGAGAGAGCTTTGTGGCGGGAAACGGTGTGACGAGTAATTAGTTAGTTAATTTTAATTTTTTTTTCGAGACCAACAGTTTACATTAATAACAGAGCACATAGTAATTGAATCATAATAATTGAACCATTTACAGGTTTCCACAGGGTTATTGTATACAAGTGTAGTGATCCCAGAGATATTTACTTATGAAAAATTACATTTCAAGAGACAAGTTATTTAGGTGTGAATAGGGAAGGGGTAGGATGGGGGGGGGGGGATTGGTTAAGTTGGGGTATAGTAATAAAAATAAGCGCGACAAAAAATTAAAAGGGAAAAAAAAGGAAGTTCATAGTGGTTGTATTAGTGGGTATCTATAGTTATTGTTATTGTAGAGTATCGAGAGAGTGTCCGTGTGATTTTAAGGAGTGTGGTGCAAAATTAAAAATGTCAAATTATGTATAGTGTGTGTTGAAAGTGTTGGATGCACGATAGACAAAATAGTTCTGCTTCGAATTAGTGTAGCACCGAGGGAGGCTAAGAATCATGTCTGATCTGGTTCGTCTGTTCTAAGAGTTCGTTCTAAGAGTTCTGGGCAATCTACGACGGATCTGGCTATTTTTTGAAGAAAGAGTACATCCGCCGAGCTTCTTCTAACTTCTAACGATAGTATATTGAAGTACGCGGCTGAATCTTGGTGACTTAGGTGTGGGCGGTAGATGCGGAAATCTAAGTATCGTGGAAAACGATAGTGAGGTTATGTCGTAGAACTATTGTGATATCATTTGAGCATTTTGGAATTCTGTCGCTGAGGTTATGACCTATGCATGATCCGAGTCCGTCATGACCGCGCAATATTCCTTTGCAACAAGCTGTAAAGTAAACATATATGGCATGTTAGAGAGTAATTTCTTCCGCTTGACACGGTTCATCACGTGAAATCATAGATAATAACAGTTACGTTATTCTATTGAACGGAAAAATTACTACTGCATGTAAATTAAAGTAAGAAAATATTTTAGATACGCGAATACCATACGTAAGTGTATTAAACTGCCTAAAAGTTTCAAAAATCTTGGAATTCAATATTATGTCAACTACATGTAGTTACGTGTAGTTTAAATGTGTCTCAACAGAGGTCATTGTTTTTTTTTCCATTACATTTTTACATGGAGGACCCGAGGAAAATAATTCCCATTAGGGTCCATGTCATCTTTGGGGATGCTGTGTGGAGGGTGTTTTTTCCCATGCTGTAAGAGGGAGGAAACAAAGAGAGCGGCTAATCGTTCCATAGCCGAGCTGTTGAACTCAAGAAACGACCTATTCTTATGTGACAAATGCCAACTGCGTACAAATGCTTAACTATGTATGTGAGAGAGACAACTACTGTCACCGTTTACGAAGATATACGATCATATCAGATTGACAGCGACCACGGCGCTAGGCGGCAGCATGCTAGCAGATTAACACAGGGCATCCTTTAGAACGGACATTAATTCCAGTTAGATATTAATTGTAAGTGCGATACGATAATAAACAAAATTCGTAATCTAGACGAACTGAAGTATTATTGAAAACTCCCGGTCATCAGACTTGTATTATATTGATCAAAAATGGAGGTAATAATAGAACAATATAGATGTCGAAGAAATTTGAAAATTTAAGCTGGATTTATAAAATATAATGTGAGTAATATCGATAAGGTTCTGTATTATATACAGCCAAAAAATAAGAAGGGATTTACCTACGCGATATTTGATTCAATATCATCAAGGTAAAGCTCAGGTTAAAAAAGGTTCGACTGGCTTTAGCGGGTATGGCTGCGATTTGGCTACGGTTGGATTACAACGGTAGTTCGGGATTCAGCCGTGAAAGCTTATGAAAGCTCAGTAAAAATGAGTTCGCTTCGTAATTCCGAAATATTTTCAGAAATGGTTCATTTTGCAAAGCCAGTAAGCTTTGTAAGCCATTCTAAATATTAATTATTACCCACGGAAATCAATTCTTAAGTCTCCGCTAAAAAAAAATAAATACGGAAAACATGGTATGTGAGATTTTCAGGGAAAAAGTGTTATCATTTTTACATTAATTTTTTGTAGATAATCCACGGCAGTTAGTATAATGTCTTTCTACAATTCATTTGAACTTCATATTCATTCATATTCACTCAACTTCATATTCATTCATTCATTCCTCTTGGTAAGCGTTAAAAAAGAAGAAGAAGATTGATTGCTTGAAAGGGAGATAACTGAAAATGGGTAACCAACCGGATAACTCAACACAGTGGCAAATCAACACATCTTTGAAAAGTGATATAAAGTTATGAAAAGTTGTAAAAAAACTTGGTTAAACTAGATTACGTTAGGTTATGTTACGGGTTATTTTTTCATCACTTCTAATGGCCTTATATCTTTTCTAAAAAATGTAATGATTTGCCGGTGTGTTGAGTTGTCGTGGAACCGGAAATATGAATGTTAGAGGGAGCGCCCTAACATAATTTTTTTTTTTTAAAAACTCAATTTGGGAGGCGGGAATGGGTACCGCTGCCCCGGGAACCTTTATTGGATAACCAATACCTCTGCCATAGGTCACCCCAAGTAGTTCGCTACGTTTGGTGATTTAGCAGGAGTGCCCGGGTTCATGGGGTGAGGTTTGTCTAGGTATTGGAGGCGGATGACCAGGACATACTGAACCCCCATCCTACCCACCCCTTAAACCCTTTTCCTTCCCATAACGCTCCTATCTTTCCTTTCCTAAAAAAAAACCCTCCACACAGCATCCCCAAAGATGACATAGGCCCTGAGAGAAATTATTTTCCTCAGGGCCTCCTGTGTGGAGCTCTTGTAAAAATAGGCGGTAAGCCAAAATATTCAATTAAGCACGAGTTATTTAAAATAGAGCACAAATCTACACAAATGTCTTAAGTAGCATTCAATGAAACAATGTGATTTTTTTTCATACACTTTAAATATTTTATCATATTTTCAATAATATGTTAAATAACACAACGAAATGTATTTTTAATAATTTTCGGATAGTACTTTACGGCAATTATATCTATATATTAGATTTTCTTCAAAAATAATATTCATTTTACCACTAGGACTCATAAACTTTGTAGTTTCTATATATTATTTGAGCTCAAAAACTTGAAGTGTTCAAAGGAAATGCGATATAAATCGGTAGAAATTCAGATTGCGGGGTCAGAAACGAGAAGATCGCTACCAGAGCTTAGCACGAGTTCTGATGAGATATGAGGTGGAAGAATGGAGAAGAAATTTTGAAGGATCTTGTAAAAGGAAGATTGATTTATAAGGAAATACTAAACATTACACAAGAGCACTCTATAAGTAACGTTTCCATAGGATTGGTATCTCAAGAGGGTAATACAAAGTAAACATTCGAAATGTGGTGCTGGAGGAAAATGCTCAGGATTCCATGGAAAGCCACACGAACAAATATGTCGTTCTGGAAAAGCTAGGCATCCACATTAGGCTTTCCTTTATCTGCCTAAGACGTTTCTTAAGATACTTTGGACACGTTGCTCGCCAAACTTAGGATTCTAACTTGCAAAAGTTCATCGTCACTGGCAAAGTGGAAAGCAGAACAAACAGAGTATGGTTACCAATTCGCTGGAGTGAACAAGAAACACTGGCGTCTAATACTAAGGTGTCCCTGGCTCTTCACGCAGCACAGAACCACAAGGAGTGAAGGAGTCTCGTCCACCAGGGAAATTGGAGTAGGGGTCATGATCTTCAGCAATGATGAACCCACTTGAGAAGAAATATAAACTTCCACCTTTTTTGAATATTAAAACTACTGGAGCGATTTTGGTCGAAAAATGGATCACTTTTATTTTTTTGCGATTGATTTCGGTCCAAAAATGGACCACATTTTCCTAGCATTCGTAAAACATTTATTGTAATTATTTAAAACATCTCCTTGGCCAGCCATTTATTTTAAAACGAAGCTATTGAAATGCCTTATATTATGACCTTAGATGTCGCAAATCCAAACTTCGTAGACTATTTTAGAACGATGTTAAAAATAAATTTTAAAAATAATTTTCTCCTCCGAATTTTTTATTAACTATTTAAGGAAAATATTAAGTCCTTTTCCCATAGATATGCATCTTTCATTATCAAGTATACCACAGACAACATACAGAAATCGAAAAGAAAATATGTTTTTTCGAATAAGTATCCCTCACGACAGTTCCAAGTAAAAAAACATACAGGATTCGCGCATTTATAAACTTTACGATTTTTTTATATATATTTTTTTAAAATCTACAAATATGAAATAAATGGTAAAATACAGGTTAATTTATTGACTTTAAAGGACTGTAATAAGTTTTTATGTCTCCATATTAAAATTCGAAGGTATAATTTTTTTAATGTTGGCGAAAAATTAAAAAAATGACCCTCTGGGAAACCTCGAGCAATCGAGGCAAATTTCTTTATTTCGCGTGAGTGCTTCAGTGGTTTCTTGCAATCTAAAAATAATTATTTCAACTCAAAGTGCCTCCGTTCACGGAGATACTTACAAGATACTCGATCCTCGTGCGTATCATACGCGCCGATCGTAAGTTTGACGACCTCCGTAGTCCAGTGGGTATGACTCTTGACTCACAATCCGGAGGTCGCGGGTTCGAACCCGGCATGCGCAAATAAATTTTATTTGATTAATTTGTGTTATTTTACAATTAATTCATTTAAAATAATATATAGTATATTTGCAGCATGTTCCAGAGTGGAAGATACTATCAGTATCGCGCTGGTGTAAGACCACCATTCAGAATTGAAACGTTGCTTGAAAATGGCTTTAGCCATGTTTGGTGACCAGATCTGAATAGCCAAGTACTTCCCAACCTTCCTCTTCCCCACCTCTTTCCCCTCCCCACTACTCTCAGCCTCACAACATAGCCCAATTGGGGATGCCATAGTCTCACTGGCTCCAGACGGGAGCAGTTGAGATTCTTGTGCGGTATTCACTGTAAAAAAAAAAAAAAAGTACCCCCCGTACGATTTTGCTGGTGCCCGTTCACGGCGCTACGCGGTAGCTGTCGGTTCCCAATCAGTATAACGATACCGACAGTGCTGATCGCACGCGACGCTCGCATCATTTGTGTCTGATACTTTATTCGTTTGACGTTTGACTGAAATGGCGTCGGAACATGAAAGTAGTGTTAGATTTGTTCTGGAAGTGGAAAAAATGCATGTTTATATAACTATACTTTATCAGAATACGTAAGAAACGATTTAGTGGAGAAGGCATGGATTGATGTTGGAAAAAAAGTCATATGACATCGCATGACAGCGTGTTCACTCCACGGCTGCACGTGAAAAATGATCAAGTTCAGTACATTTCGGATAGCGCCGTGTACGGAGACTAGCATTAAAAAGTGGTATATCAGCAGGGTACTTGTGGTTTCGTCACAATTACGTAGATTGTAAGTATCTCCATGAACGGAGGGCCTAACAATACTTACATTAGAAATCTAGACAGCAAAATGATACATAGAATATTCTAAAAACAGTTTATTACACTAGGAACTATTTGAAACAATAATTTCGAAAATGATCGAAAAATAATTTGGGGGAAGGGAAACTACGTCCTAATTATACATACTCGTATATACACCCCTAAATAAGGGAACAAAAAAATACCGGCGTTACGCTGACCCAATTCCCTTAAAGCATTTTTTAAATTAAATTCATTTTTATTTGCTATTTACCAAGAATAACGAATTATTTCCAGCAAAAGGATGGTATTTTTAATTCAATATTAATTTATTCTGACCAGTCCTTGACATGTAATTGAAACAGAGTCTCACACGTATAAATACATTTCTTTTTGGATAGGAATTGTCGTCATTTATTCCAAAAAGCAGGAAATATCGATATTTTGAATAATGCAAGAATAACACCTCATACTGCCGCACACATTAGGATGTGTGAATACGTATCTGATAAAAGACATTCACATAAATAATGCTGCCGTGAATTGGTAAAAGGCTAATATCCTCACTTTTGACGGAGAGTTTTTTTTCTTTATTTTGTTTTGTTTTATTTAATAAAATAATCAATCTCAAGAAAGGAGAGAAGCTGTGAGAGTAGCAATCGTTTTTTGGGAGGAATGCAGATCCCGCCAATGTGGGGGATTTTAATAAAAATGCACTTTGTAGATGAGAAAAGTGTGGAAAAGTTGAATAAAAAAGAAATTAAGGTGCGCTCGGCAAAACTGAGGGAGATACAGCCGTTTAAAGTATGAATAAAATGTCACTTCTTGAACCGATACTACGCCATTGCCAATGTTTGGTTTATGCCGAAAACGATGTTTTTACCGCGTTTTAAGTGGAGAACTTTAATCTGGAAGGTGAAAGAAAGCGCGGAAAGCAATAAAAAAAAAAAATTTAATAAGTAATTAATTTTCAATTGCGTTAAGTAAAATTTCAGTTTGCCAATCAACACTATTGACAGCCCACCCGCCATTTTTTCAATTGTCACTATAATGTTGGTATCCCTGACCTGATGCAAACAACATCTAGACTGTAGCCGACTTCGTGAGATACATGAGGCGCGTAATTATGAAATTTGTCTAGCGGACTTTTTTTCAACGATTTTTTAAACTGTTTATCACCTTCCAAATTAAAGTAACCTAACCTAAGACTACGCTAAACATGGTTTGTGTAACATGGTTTGTGCCCCTTTATAACGCCTACTCGCGTCAACGAAAGAAAAACATCCCAGTTTTCAAATAGTTTAGCGGCTACGCTAGGTTTGTGTAACATGATTTATGTAACATGGTGTGTGCCCCTTTATAACGCCTACTCGCGTCAACGCAAGAAAAACATCCCAGTTTTCAAGTAGTTTAGCGGCTACGCCAGGTTTGTGAAACATGGTTTGTGACCATTATTAATTCTGTTTTTCATTATAACGCGCCTATATTATATATCACACGAAGTTGGCTACAATCGTATCAACCTTCGTTAATAGCAAGTCTGAGATACCAACATAATAGTAACAAAATGGCGTAGTATAAGTTCATGAAGTGTCATTTTATTCATTCTTTAAACGGCTGTATCTCCCTCAATTTTGCCAAGCGCACCTTAATTTCTTTTTTATTCAACTTTTCCACACTTTTCTCATCTAGAAGGTGCATTTTTATTAAAATCCCCCACATTGGCGGGATCTGCATTTCACACCGTTTTTTAAATGAGCCTGCGTATCCATTGAATTCCTGTTTGAGGCCATGATAGAAGGCTGGTGGTTAAGTAAGTGGGAAGGGGAAGGGGAAATGTTGGGAAGAACCTAGCTCTTCAGACTTTCCTTTAATATAACGTCAGATCATTTAACATAACTTATATTAAGTACAAATTAATAGATAACTTTGTATTAACCACTTAATTATTTACAAAAACCGACGTGTTTCGTCAGCAAAGCTGACTTCTTCAGAGTTTTGACAGAACTAATTTAAAAAATAGACATACATAGGTAATAGAGAAAAATAATAGACATAAACAATAATAAAATTTGAAAGAAAATAATGTGTAAGGGACGAGGGGCAATATAGAACAATTAAAAATTTAAAAGGGGAATAGATTTAATATTGGGTCATTTAAAAACAATTTTTGATTATTAATAATATTTAAATTTCAAAAAACGTGTCGGTTTTTGTAAATAATTAAGTGGTTAATACAAAGTTATCTATTAATTTGAATTTTAAATGTTATCACAAAATAATTTTGCACTATTAGAAGAAGTGATTATATTAAGTAATTTCTGCATTGTGGGCTACACTATGTCTGTGGTGACTCGACAGTTGGTTCCCCGACAGTTGGCCCCCCGAAACTATAATTATCATAAAACTCTATGTATATAGGTATATATTTTTTTTTAATATTTCTATTTTTGACAGTGATATTTCATGGTGGAATTCCATTATAATATATTATAATAAAACGAATATAAAACTTTATTCCACTTAATTTTATTACCGGTTTCAGCTCGTCAAAGCCATCTTCAGACTGGTCTAGAAGATGGCTTTGACGAGCTGAAACCGGTTACGCTCCAAAAAAATTAAGTGGAATAAAGTTTTATATTCGTTTTATTATAATATATTATATATTTTTTTGTTTTGTTTTATAGTAATACCTCACAGGAGTCTCAGTTGCTCCCATCTGGAGCCAGTAAGACTATGGCATCCCCAAGTGGGGTATGTTGTGAGGCTGATGGTAGTGGGGAGGCGAAGGAGATGGGGAAGAGGAAGGAGATGGGGAAGAGGAAGGTGAGAATCACCTGGCTATTCATATCTGGTCACTAAACACGGCTAACGCCATTTCAAGCAACATTTCAATTGTGAATGTGTGAGAGTGTCTTCCACTCTGGAACTGGATATTATATATTATTTTTAATGAATTAATTATGATTATTATTGTTCAAATAAGATTTATTTGCCACGCCGGGATTCAATCCCGTGACCTTCGAATTGCGAGTCAAGAGCCTTACCGCTAGACCACGCTGGCCGTCCACGTCACGTTACGTCAGAGTCATTATTTACCAATTTCTAAACTAAAATCGACTTCAAAAATACCACTATAATAGATATGGATATCAAACGAATTTATTTTCGGTGTCGATTTATGGTGTATACAGTATACACTGTGATGAATTGCATTGATCAACAGTGAAAATTAGGAAATATCGTAGCTTCCCACTTTAATTTAAAAAGAAAATATCAATTACTTATAAAACGGACACGTCTACGACATCTATCGGATTAGAGTAAAGTGAATTCATATTTACGGTAGGGATCTATAATTAGACAAAGTGAGACGAGTATTGATGAAAGGATCACAGATGGTATCAACAAATAATCAGAAACAGGGACTCCCAGTATGCTTTAGGCCGTGATATATTGACAGCCAATTGAATTACAGCAAAAACGATTAAAAACCAATTCAGCCTATCAACGGGAAGAGGGCCGAACCCATTTTTAGAACAAAGGAACGACCTTTGGACTTAGCAATTAGTAATGTGATTAATGAGTTTGACGTTCCCACCAAACCGAGAGGTGAATAAACTCCATGGGAAGAAATAATCTGTTCAGGGACAAAAGAACGATGACCCCAAGAAATGTTATCATTAACCGGTACGTTCCAGGGATCAGAAACCCTAGTTCTCGAACGCATTAAAACATATCAGGTGCGGAAAAAAAGGGTACACGTAAACACGATGCAGAAGTTTAAGTGAAAAATTGCAAAGCAAGTGACGAAAACGTATTGTAAGATGTTAGGGAGATTTTCATCTATAATACGATTGTTTGTGACGACCGGAGATGATCGATTCGAGGGAAAACGTGCTAAAGGAAATGGAAATGTTGAGAAAACAATGGAAAATTATTGTTATCAATTCTAGACGGAGCTAGGATATTACGATGAAAGATTTAGGGAGGAAACGTCAAAAAAATGAGAGTTTTAAAGAATAGGCGAGGGTACATTTCAGATGTCTAGAGCAGTAACAAGTGTTAGAGACGAAGATAGAGTGCAGTACGGAGGGGAGTGGAAAATGCTGAAAACATTGCGATAGAAAAACTCAGGAAAAGGAGTCATTTTACGTAATTAAAATGGAGTTTATAGAGTAGCATAGTACGCGATTGCAGATAAAGATGAGGCATTACAATGGTTGCCGATTTCAGATGTATTTTGTTGTGATAAACAAGGAATATTCGAACATGGAAATTGTTTAGATAAGAACGATTAGCCGTTAAAAAGGTAATAAAAATTATCATGGGTCTTATGAGATATTTATATTAAAGAATTCTCATAAAAGTTAACGACACTGAAATAAAAAAGGATTTATTGCCAGGTGGGTACAAGAACTAATGTATACAGCTGTCAAGACATATGGTTTATGGGATTTTTCGTAAGAACGGGACAAAATTTGGGGGACGATCTCTATGAAGCGATAAAAATGACAGGAATTTAAGGGCCGAAGTGGGGGTATCTCCTATAAAAATGTTAAAAATGATATATTTATTAATAACAAATAGAAAATGAAATTTTCCAAGAGGCAGCAAACATCAAAAAAACGATATGGTTATATCAGGGAAGTACGGGGAAGCGAGGGGAAAGGAGATACGACAGAGAAAAACAAAGGAAATCTTAGATTAACAGTGAATAAAATAAATACGGCTTGAAATATAAAAATCTATAGAGATATGAACAATAGCGTAAGAATAAATAAGGAAATTCATGGAAAGAGTGTCGTGAATAAAAGAAAATTCGGAAAAAAAATGGAAAATTCAAATATACGACGTAAATAGAGAAAATTCGGTTTTAAATGGAAAGGTTCATATAGAATACAGAAAAACTCGAGGAAAAATAATAAAATAAGAATGAACAATTTGCGAGAAAGACTTCGACATGAAGATATCTCTGATAGGCGAATTTGGGGACAGATTTGGAACATATGGTAGATGCCGTACGCACGGACATGTTACGGAATATATGAAAATAGAACTTTAAAATTATTAAATTCAAGCTAGTTTTGTATGAACAACAGGACAAAGGAAGTTGGGCCATTAAACATGGATCTTACTAAATCCGGATCTTGTAAGTATGGGAGTACGAGACAGAATTTAATGTATCAAACGCAAAACGTACTAAGAGACCACATTCGACAATAATGGGGAGGTTTCAAGAAATTACGAGTTGATAGTAATTAGATTGGTTTATTATAGGAGATTCAGATACGATCTTTTGGACCTGAGAGGGGTATAAAAGTCTAGACAAATGCCAGTTGAGGACAGTCTACGGTCGCGGTCGAAAAGGTTTTAACTTCGCGGAACGTGACGAAACGGTGGGTGATTTAAATTTGAAAAATTCTAAGTGATAATTATTTTGATACTTAGAAAAATTTCACATTCTAGTCAGTGGCCTACAGAAAAAAAAATACTTTGCAGTTAGAATCAGTGAAAATAAAAATTAAAGACAACGCATTAATTACTTGTGAAAAATAAAAGTGCTCGTGATAAATACAATTTGTTTTAGTGGAAAATTCGGATTTTATAATCACTTAATATCGTATTTTTAAACTTAGAAATTTCGCGTTTAATATTAGTGCAATAAATAACTGAAGTGATGTGATAATTTAGCGTGAAGGAGTTATAATTAAATACGTGTGTTCAATCTAAGTGAAAGTGTTCTAACAAATAATAAATATTTAAATTAATTATCTTAAATAATAATAATAAAACAAAATAATATTTTATTAATACATAAAATTTCGGAGGGATAAAAATTTAATTTAACAACAATTTACCATCTCTAAATTAATCGTGAAGTAACTATCATTTAAAGTGTTATCTAACCACCGAGTTTTGAAATAAAATACAGTTTAGAACGATAGAGTTCATACATCATTTTAATTAATTAGATTAATTGAAAAAAAAAAAAAATTGAAGTCAAAAAGATTTAATTAAATTTAGGAAAATAAAAATTAATTTAGGAAAATTGCACCAAGGTTTACTGTGTATTCCCGGTCGGAAAAACCTTGGTAGGGGTAAGTCTTTTCCGTTATAAAATTTTACAGATTCCAAGGAGGAAGCGGAAAGCAGCAAACATTGGTATTTGGATTAATTATTTGACCAAGATATTACTCGCTTAATATGTGATATGTAACTATATTAAAATATTATAAGTATAATAATTATATTTTATATATTTATATATGTATGTATATCAACATATATATGTAATTTATTGTTCCCAAGAAAAATCATAATCAAAAAAAAAAAAAAAGAAAAACACTTATATAAAAAGAGGAAAAGGGTATCGATTCCTACCTCTGAATTCATCAATAACTATCAAAAGTAGTTATGTGTGATAAATTTACAAATCAATATTTTATATTTAATCTTATGTATGTATTAATATGATTTCAGAAAATCCAGAGCATTTGAAATAAGTTATGATATTAGAAAATATTCCTATCATAATATAATTATACATATTAATATTATAAATTATTTATTGAGACAAAGTATATATAAATGAATAAATATGTATACGTAATCGGGTATCAGACTAGACAATTGCGCTAAGTACATCATTATCAAACAAAGAAAAAAATTTTAGAGTCATCTCACACGTCTCCGGAATGTCTAAAGTAAACATACCTCATACGCTTGAATCTAGGTCACGGGGCCATCGAGAATGTTTACAAAGCTCAAATTGTTTACAAAATATATCGGTCACTGGGTCACTAGTTCGAATACAGTAAAAAAGAAAAGAAAATGACCTTGATTAATGGATATCGTACTTAGGTATTAACTTCTAGGAACGGGATAAAAATAATTACATTGCGCAATTATTAGGAACAAAAGAAAAAAAAAATTTAAACACTATTTTTAATTTGAACGTGAAGAGGTATCTACGGATCTAAGCAATTGAAAATTAACAGATTTATTATAGCAGTTCAAAAGGGTGTATTGAAGATTTACATGAAACGTTTGAAAAATCACGGGATAGTTCAAAAGGGTGTGTTGAAGATTTACATGAAACATTTGATAAATCACGGGATAGTTCAATAGGGTGTATTGAAGACTTACATGAAACAGTTGAAAAATCACGGGATAGCTTAATAAGGGGTAATGAGGATTTACATGTTTCAATTGGGAATCACGGGATAGCAAGAATTTATCAAAAGTTGAACATTGGAGGGGAGGGAAAGAAAAAAAAATACAGTTCAACCAACAGAAGGCAGTGTTCGCTTCTGTAACAAGGACCATTAATCAAACCATAGAGATGGCGGATCTCTCAAACAAAACCGTCAACAAAACCAAACAAAAGCTTGGAGTTATGGCGAATCTCCAGAACACATCGCCAGATAAGATCTTATTATACTAATATTTATTTATATTTCACCCACTATTCTTACGTATGTATTCGGTATCAATCTGAAAATTTCGCAGAATTTGATGGGCGAGATCCGAGCTCGGGATGCGTTGCAAGTAGTTTCGCATTGCGAGTTATAAACCTTCCCAAAACGTATGTTTACATATATATCTTTTTATGTACTGTTCATTGAATGAAACGAACTCACTTACAATTAGTGCTTTAGGCCTGTCGGGTCACTCTCGTCTCATTTCTTGAACGTGGAGGGAGGATTCACGACCCGTAACTCCACACAAACCCGTGAGTATATGATTGCATATAGGACGAAACCGGTTCGCCCTAAGTAAATAGTAAACTTTGGAGGAGTAGGAATTTGGAGGTATCTGGGCTTGGAGGAAGACCTGAAGGCAGTGCATGATGGCGAAAGGAAGGTCAATTGGGACGCGATAACTTAGGTATCAATCAATTGAACCGTGCCAAAAGACTGTGCGAATTTTGGGTTGACTTCTGATCACCCGGCTTACTTGATGGAGGCAGGAGCCAAATTTTGCCAGAAAAAGGGTTATTCTGAGTTCGTCAAATATGCAATTAACTAATTACATTAACCTACTAAATCCATCTTTATATGTACCTTATAGCAGCTGAATCTAAACGGAGGGGCGCCCAGCAGATACGAGATACAATCATAATCAGATTTACTAACATTTAACCATTTGAGTTATAATTAATTATCTGTTCAATTAGTCATGTGTAGTTTCGATTAGTATTACTTATTCATGAATTCATTAGGATGTAGGGAATCATAATAAACGTCAAAGGGAAGTTAGTTCATTTAGAGAAATTACTTAAGGTTAAATTTGCAAGAGAGAGACCAATACAGTTTTGAAATTCAACACTCTGTTTAGAATCAAGAGGGTTACCACAAAATTTAAAGTAATTAAAGTCCTATATCATAAATCAAAAAATTTACACAACGTTTGATGGAGTTTAATTACAACCTAAATACGAAAATATTTACGTTCAAAGTCGTAAATAACGTATTTATTAGTTAAGTACATATATCGCTAAAGGTATGTAGTACAAGGGAGCTTTAAGTAGCTTTCTGTAGTTATCTGAGGAAATAAGGGTCCAATTTTATAAAGGCTTGTGTGACGTAGGGGAGGAATTTTCCATCCCTACCACACATATGCAAAGCCTTAAGAATTTAAATATCGATCAGAGCCAAGAGAAAAGAAGAATATTACGACTGGTGCCTAGTGCCCAGGAGTAAATAAAATACAGACAAATATAAGAGTAGAGAAAAGATAAACATCACAACTGGTGCCGTGACCAGGAGATCAGAGTTTTACAAGTTGTTTTAGAAAAAAAAAAAAAAACTTTTATTGGTCAATCTATTGCAAAAAAAAAAAAAAAGTGAAAAAAAAAAAATAATAATAATAATAAGTAGGACGTTATGTTAAATGAAGTGATAATAAAAATAAAATAAAAATCAGAACAGTGCGCCGTTAAATAAACACGGAAAAAATATATAAATAAATAAATAAACAATACATTTAAATAAAAAAAAAATAAAAAATAAAAAAAAAAAAAAAGTGTTAACGAATAAACTCTACATGTTTTAAAATAATTTATAAAAGTGTCGATAAAGTTTAAATCAAGTGACCATGAATTTGTTGATTGCTTATGAGATTATAAATATCGTAACAAAGAATGTAGGTCAGATACAAGCGTAAACAGTTTATTCAAGGCAGGCCATAATTTAACAGAATAATGGTATTGACATTCCTGAATCCAGAATGTTAATGACCGTAATGTAAACAATCTGATACGAGATACCGCGGTGTTTGTAAGCATCGAAAGATTGATAACCTAAGCATCGAAAGTGATAACAAAACATCGAAAAATTTTGAAGTAGGCGATATCGGGGGTAACGCACATCGCTTTAAGAGATTGTAGAATAAACAAACTCGAAAATGATATCAACACTCGGTTACGGAAAAAATAAACAGACTTTACAGATAAAAACGGGGGAACTTACCTACATAAAGTGACCCTTTGTTTATAGTTAATGTTGTGGGTTTGTATGTGAGGATTATCACATAAAAAGTCATAACATGAAAGATAAGGAACATAAAATAAAAATAACATAAAATATTTGATTGGGGATAGTGTCGAGTTGAGAGCTTTAATATCACAGACGAATGTTTTATAGGTATATACCTATTTAAGGGAACATTTGATCATTCGGACCAAAAAAAGGAGGGGATTTGACGAAATAACATCAAGATAGGTATTGCGAACTCTAAATAGATTTTGCGAAAATATCGTAGGTATTGCGGAACTTGAAGGAATGGTTGGCATTCTAAACAATGAGTAATTATTGGTTGAACGAAAATCACGGGATATTCATTAACATTGGAGTAACAATATTCATTCCGTTTTTTTTTTGCAATTACCTACATTTATTTGAAATGAAGAGTGATGGTAGAGTTGATCTAATTTGGGTTACAATCATCATGCAAACAAATATAAATAATTAAAAATATTGTGTTTTATAGGGGGACAGGTTCCAAAAAAAAAAAAAATAAAAATAAAAAATATAGAAAAACGAGAAAAATGGAAAAAAAAAAAATAAGTAAATAAATAGAATAAGGAAGGCAACATAATTTACATGAGGTAATTTAGGAAATTAAAATAGAGATTATAAGGTTGTCGCTTAATAAGATAAAAATATAAACATTAACCAGGCGACACTCGGAAAATAAAGAAAATGGTTGGGAGACGTGGGACAAGTAGGCGAGCCCAGGCTTTAGTGACAGCAATCGGGGAAAATGTCACAACCGAGACTTCAACAATAAACATAGGAGATATAACTACAATAATTCAGGCAGCTTTGGCACCGCTCGTCAATAAGATGCAAGAACTCGAGAAACAATTGGAAAGCCCAGCAACAGTGGCGGTGATAGGAGAGGATAGTGCGCCGAAAAGCGTTCTCCAAGTAGTGGAAATGTTACCACAGCAGGAACGACCATCATTCTCCGGTGGAAATCAAAATCCCATTAGTTTCCTAGAAGATTTAAAAGAATACACTAGAAAAGTGAAACGAACGGATCCATTAGTCGTCGTACGGGAAAATTTGAAAGGGGAAGCTAAATCGTGGGCAAAATTGTACAATAAACGATGGGAGACTATGTTAGATTTCGAACGAGATTTTTTAGCTACCTATTGGGGAGACATAAAGAAAAATGAAGTTCGCCGTCGTCTTGCAGAAGGGGTATATGATGCCAAGAAAAATATATCCATGCTCACTCATTTCGCAAACTATTGGGAGCTAGCGAAGGCTTTAAAGATTACTGACACATCGTTGGGCATAGTTGACGAAATTATGAGACATTATCCGAAGGAAATTCAATCGCTATGGTTTTCGGGGCAATCAGGAGATGAGATTGTCGCCGCTGAGTTTCTACGAAAACTAGATACAATGGTATGTACACCAGAAGAACGGAACATGAAGAAGAGGAGTGGGGAGGAATCCAGCAAGAAGGACAAATACCGTGACCGTTACCGCGCCATAAAAAGGAGGATACACGCAATTGAAAGTGTGGGCGAAAACGCTAGTTGCAGCAAGTGCACCGAAGTTAACAGTTCACCAAAAGAAAATTCTACAATAACTACAACCAGGGAAGGAGCTAGTGGTCGCAGCCAACTCGGGAAACGGACGAGGGTTGATTCATTAGTCCTGATGGATACGACTCACACAGGAAGAGGGACGCCGGCACCAAGACACAGCACTGCATTGAAGATTATGCTGAAGTGGGGATGGAATCCAACGAAAGGATTGGGGAAGAGTGAACAAGGGATGACTGCCCCGGTAAAAGCTGAACGGAATGTAAGGAGACGAAAGGATGGAGCGGAAGAAACGAGAACGGAGGAGGAAATGCGTGTGGAAGGATGCGTCAATTTACTACAACAAATAACTGATGATTGGAATAAATTGGAAATGATTGAAGAAAAAGTGGGTAGGGAAGTTAGGGGGTTTAACAACATTTTTGAGGACCGAGATTATGAGGAAGTAGAAAAGGGTAGCACTTTACCGTCATTACCGGAAGCCAAAGCACATATAGATAACACGGAAGTTCATTGTTTAATAGACACCGGAAGTCAGATCACGTGTATAGCACAAGAATTCTACGAAAATTATTTAAATGATCAAACACTTTATCCGATTATGCCTGTAACAGCTATTCAGATCAGGGTAGCCGTAGGACACAAAAGTCAGAGGATATCTAGATTGGTTTTAGTACCACTGCGATTTGAAAATGTTACGATAAATACACCATGTTTAATAATACCCAAGTTGATCAGGCCCATTATATTAGGAATCAATTGGTTAGACGAATATATAGCTGAATTTAAGTGTGGCGAAAATAGAAAGTTAAAAATAAAAACAGAAAATGGTAAAAAGGATATAGAGTTGGTAAATTCATCGATAACTTATAGGAAATCT
Source organism: Limnephilus rhombicus (assembly GCA_929108145.2). NCBI lineage: Eukaryota > Metazoa > Arthropoda > Insecta > Trichoptera > Limnephilidae > Limnephilus > Limnephilus rhombicus. Next base: position 47,342,765 of record OV815285.1, read on the forward strand.
AAAGGTGAGATTAGCGGTCAAAATTGCGCAAGTGGAAAATTAATTAGCATTGAAGTAAACCCCGAAAAAAATAATACGGCGTGTCTCGAGCGTAGAATAACGACATTTGTGTCCGGGCTAGATTTAGATTTAAAAGGAAAAGAAGGGTTGGAAAAGATTTTAACCAAACATAAAAATGTATTTAGAGACAGACCGGGTCTCACAACTTTATACACTCACGAAATAAAGATGACGGACGAGACGCCCTTCGTTAAGCGATCTTATCCTGTACCTTTTGCTTATAGAGATAAAGTTGACGAAAAAATTAGAGAATTGGAGTTACTCGGAATCATCAGTAGAGAGGCCACACAGTTTTCTAGTCCTCTAACATTTACTTTAAAAAAGGACGGAACAGTCAGGATACTTTTGGATGCTAGGTTTTTAAATACTAGAATGATTGCCGAAGTAGAGAAACCACCTTTAACTTCTGAGATAATACAGCGTTTTCATGGCGTAAAATTCATCACCACGATAGATCTCAATTCAGCCTATTTTCAGATACCTATCAGTCCAGAAAGTCGCAAATATACAGGGTTTGTATACAATGGAAAATCATATGTATACAAGGTATTACCGCAGGGGTTAAAGACATCAGTTGGGAGTTTTTCAAGGGGAATTGACAAAATCCTAGGACCAGGACTGAGAGAATTCTGCGCTAATTATTTGGATGATTTAATAATATATACGTGTGGGAGCCAAGAAGATCATTTTGAACATGTAGGCGCGGTACTTGAGAGGTTAGAGGCAGCAAACATGACTTGTAAACTCGAAAAATGTCAATTTTTATTCACCGAAGTGCGTATGTTAGGACACATTATAACGCCTTTGGGAGTTCAGATGGATCCGGAAAAAATAGACGCGATTAAAAATTTTCCGGTACCCAAGAAAATCAAACAAGTTAGAGCTTTCCTTGGACTTTGCAATTATTACCGTAGATTCGCGAATAAATATGGGGAATCAACACGAGTTTTATGTGATTTACTTCAGAAAAATAGAACTTGGAGGTGGGGTGACTCAGAACAGCGTGCATTCGAGAAGGTGAAAACATTATTTTTAGAGACAGTTATTTTACACCATCATGATCCAAATAGTACATACTACCTACAGACAGACAGTTCGGGATTCGCAATAGGGGGGGAGCTATACCAGCTAGATGCCGAAGGAAATCACCACGTTATTGGATTTATTAGCAAAGCTTTAAGGGGACCGGAGTTGAAATGGACCACATCGGAACAAGAGTTGTGGGCGATAATATATGCGTTACATAAGTTTGAGACATATTTAAGAGGGGTGCATTTGATAATTAGAACAGATCATCAAGCACTGACGTTTTTGAAGAGCTGGAAGATGTACAGTGGTCGCCTGACTCGGTGGATTTTGTATTTAAATCAATTTAACTTCACTGTAGAGTACGTTAAAGGAAAAGAAAATATAGGACCTGACATTTTATCTCGTTACTCTTGTGATGCGGAAAACGTTCAGGAGGAGAAAAACACATGTCCAGAAATAGCAGCTTTTGCGGTTAAAGGTAGACAACAAATTCGAAAACACTTAGAAAATATAACGGAGCTACAGAAGCAGGACACATTTTTGGGAGAAATTTTCGGGTATTTGCGCAAGGGAAAATTCGGACCACCAACAAAAAGAGTAAATAAGTATTTAAAAAATTACAAAAAAATAGGTAAGACTTTGTATTACACCACAGGACTAAACAAAACGGTGTTAGCAGTACCCCAGGAGTTGACTGAAGAGCTAATAAAAATGATACATTTAGAAATTGGGCATGGGGGAATTTTTAAAACAGGATCAGCTATGGGAGACAGGTATTACTGGCCGGGTATGAATCAAGATATAAAGCGCATAGTAAGAGAATGTCACCTTTGTCAGCTGGCGAAGCGCGAAATTCGACCAACTGTAGGGCCGAGTAAATCAATTATGACCAAAGAAGTAGGACAATTGGCTATGGCAGATCTATACGGACCATTACCGAGAGGAGTAGGAGGCGTGAAATACATATTTGTGATCCAAGATTCCTTCAGCAGATTTGTAAAATTATATAAATTAAGGATAGCAAGTACTAAGACCGTGTTAAATTGTGTAGAGGATTTTAATAAAACCATACAAATAGATGCTTTATTAACTGACAACGGATCTCAATTTACATCAAAAAAATGGGAAAGCCACATGAATAGGATGGGCATAAGAATCGTACATACTTCAGTGCGAAATCCTGGACCGAATATAACTGAACGCGTAAATAAAGAACTAGGAAGAATTTTTCGTATTTACTGTCACGAGAAACATACAAAATGGGCAGCTTTTCTTAAAGAAATAGAGCAGACCTACAATAACTCAATACATTGTTCAACAGGATTTTCACCAAATGAAATAGCTTTCGGGAAATCGCCAACTTATAGTTTAGACCAGTATACTCAAGGGTGTGGAAAACCTACGAAAACAATAGATGAAATTAGGTTAACAGCTCAAAAGAATTTGGAGAAAAGCGCTACAAATCGACAAAAATATTATAATCTCAATAAAAGACTAGTTACCTATGAAATCGGAACCATGGTCAAGTTGAAAAGGATTACACAATCAAGTTTTTTGCGCAAACAGATCAAGAAATTCGGTTTAATTTACGAAGGACCGTACGTCATCGGTTCAGTAGTTTACAGTAACACATATACCCTAATTGATCCGGTAACTCGGGAGATAAAAGGAGATTATAGCGCTTTACATTTAGCTAGATATTACACAAGTAATAAGAAACAAAAATCAGGTTTACAGTTAGTGGAAATCAACGGATAGAGTGCGAAGTTTACAAATATTTGTAGATGTTAATAAATAAATAAACGATTGAGAAATATAAATAAAATTATGTTAGGGTACATGATAATTGGGGAGGGGGAAGAAAGAAAATTACTAAAATATTAGATTATCAGATTGCTTGCGAGGGGCGGATCGTCGTTAAGTCTTTGAGGGTGAGTGGACAAGTTCTTAATAAGCGACAATCATATTCAATTATTGAAATAGAGTAAGGCAAATAAATTCGTTAATTTTGATTTTCTAGTTGAAAAAAAAAAAATTTTTACCTTTTTTTATGTGTTAGTGAGAAAAAAAAAAATGTTAGATACGTAAGAACACTCAAAAGGAGAGAATTAGAGATATTATATGGCACACAAAAGGGACATTTTGAAAAAAAAAATAAACAATGCCTAGGAATTTTTTTTTGAAATATTGAAGTAAGAAAGTTTATCTATAGATATAGGGTAGACATTAAGTATAGAGATAAAAAGGTAACATTTGAATTAAGGTATAAATATTTTAGATTTCGAAAAAAAAAAAAAAGGGAAAAAAGGAACGCTGAACCAATTTGAGGATAATAAAGAACATTTATAAAAATTTAAATATTAGAGTGGACAACACTTAGGCTAGAACAACTTTGGATGAATTAAGAAATTACAATTAGAAATTAAGAATTATAAAATAAAGTTTAAATAAATAAAGAAAAAAAAAAAAATGCTGGAAAATTTATATGAAACATGTATACCACTGATTGTCGGATTGGGTGAGGTCGTGCGAAAATACACATTTCACAAAAAATATTCATATTTACAAAACAAAAAACAATTAATTGCACACCAAGAGACCACCCGCTTTTCAGTTGTTCGAAAGGCCGCGAGATTGTAAACAATCTTTACTTAAATCATTGTAAGGGAGGTCTTAGTCCAATCTGGTTGGGGACCACCAAAACACGCGAGTCGAGGGGCGTGTTCCAGCAAAAAGAAATTAATTTTGAATCTATCAAAATTAAAGAAAATTTCATAAAGTAAAATCTACGCGAAAAGAAAATAAAGAATACAATGAGATTCAAATTCAAGATTGTTAACAATCCGAACAGAATGAGGAGGGGGAGATAGGAAGTAATAGGATACGGAAAAGAGATAGGGGATAACAGAATGAGGAGGGGGAGATAGGAAGTAATAGGATACGGAAAAGAGATAGGGGATAACAAAATGAGGAGGGGGAGATAGGAAGTAATAGGATACGGAAAAGAGATAGGGGATAACCAAATGAGGAGGGGAAGATAGCTAGTCTAAATTTGAACACAATTTCGGTGTCTAACGAAAAAAAAAAAAAAAAAAAAAAAAAAAAAAAAAAAAAAAAAAAAAGAATAGGACATTAAAATAAAATACAACGTTAGCCACAGCAAATTGAGTTCAGAGGAGGGAACTGTGATGAATTGCATTGATCAACAGTGAAAATTAGGAAATATCGTAGCTTCCCACTTTAATTTAAAAAGAAAATATCAATTACTTATAAAACGGACACGTCTACGACATCTATCGGATTAGAGTAAAGTGAATTCATATTTACGGTAGGGATCTATAATTAGACAAAGTGAGACGAGTATTGATGAAAGGATCACAGATGGTATCAACAAATAATCAGAAACAGGGACTCCCAGTATGCTTTAGGCCGTGATATATTGACAGCCAATTGAATTACAGCAAAAACGATTAAAAACCAATTCAGCCTATCAACGGGAAGAGGGCCGAACCCATTTTTAGAACAAAGGAACGACCTTTGGACTTAGCAATTAGTAATGTGATTAATGAGTTTGACGTTCCCACCAAACCGAGAGGTGAATAAACTCCATGGGAAGAAATAATCTGTTCAGGGACAAAAGAACGATGACCCCAAGAAATGTTATCATTAACCGGTACGTTCCAGGGATCAGAAACCCTAGTTCTCGAACGCATTAAAACATATCAGGTGCGGAAAAAAAGGATACACGTAAACACGATGCAGAAGTTTAAGTGAAAAATTGCAAAGCAAGTGACGAAAACGTATTGTAAGATGTTAGGGAGATTTTCATCTATAATACGATTGTTTGTGACGACCGGAGATGATCGATTCGAGGGAAAACGTGCTAAAGGAAATGGAAATGTTGAGAAAACAATGGAAAATTATTGTTATCAATTCTAGACGGAGCTAGGATATTACGATGAAAGATTTAGGGAGGAAACGTCAAAAAAATGAGAGTTTTAAAGAATAGGCGAGGGTACATTTCAGATGTCTAGAGCAGTAACAAGTGTTAGAGACGAAGATAGAGTGCAGTACGGAGGGGAGTGGAAAATGCTGAAAACATTGCGATAGAAAAACTCAGGAAAAGGAGTCATTTTACGTAATTAAAATGGAGTTTATAGAGTAGCATAGTACGCGATTGCAGATAAAGATGAGGCATTACAATGGTTGCCGATTTCAGATGTATTTTGTTGTGATAAACAAGGAATATTCGAACATGGAAATTGTTTAGATAAGAACGATTAGCCGTTAAAAAGGTAATAAAAATTATCATGGGTCTTATGAGATATTTATATTAAAGAATTCTCATAAAAGTTAACGACACTGAAATAAAAAAGGATTTATTGCCAGGTGGGTACAAGAACTAATGTATACAGCTGTCAAGACATATGGTTTATGGGATTTTTCGTAAGAACGGGACAAAATTTGGGGGACGATCTCTATGAAGCGATAAAAATGACAGGAATTTAAGGGCCGAAGTGGGGGTATCTCCTATAAAAATGTTAAAAATGATATATTTATTAATAACAAATAGAAAATGAAATTTTCCAAGAGGCAGCAAACATCAAAAAAACGATATGGTTATATCAGGGAAGTACGGGGAAGCGAGGGGAAAGGAGATACGACAGAGAAAAACAAAGGAAATCTTAGATTAACAGTGAATAAAATAAATACGGCTTGAAATATAAAAATCTATAGAGATATGAACAATAGCGTAAGAATAAATAAGGAAATTCATGGAAAGAGTGTCGTGAATAAAAGAAAATTCGGAAAAAAAATGGAAAATTCAAATATACGACGTAAATAGAGAAAATTCGGTTTTAAATGGAAAGGTTCATATAGAATACAGAAAAACTCGAGGAAAAATAATAAAATAAGAATGAACAATTTGCGAGAAAGACTTCGACATGAAGATATCTCTGATAGGCGAATTTGGGGACAGATTTGGAACATATGGTAGATGCCGTACGCACGGACATGTTACGGAATATATGAAAATAGAACTTTAAAATTATTAAATTCAAGCTAGTTTTGTATGAACAACAGGACAAAGGAAGTTGGGCCATTAAACATGGATCTTACTAAATCCGGATCTTGTAAGTGTGGGAGTACGAGACAGAATTTAATGTATCAAACGCAAAACGTACTAAGAGACCACATTCGACAATAATGGGGAGGTTTCAAGAAATTACGAGTTGATAGTAATTAGATTGGTTTATTATAGGAGATTCAGATACGATCTTTTGGACCTGAGAGGGGTATAAAAGTCTAGACAAATGCCAGTTGAGGACAGTCTACGGTCGCGGTCGAAAAGGTTTTAACTTCGCGGAACGTGACGAAACGGTGGGTGATTTAAATTTGAAAAATTCTAAGTGATAATTATTTTGATACTTAGAAAAATTTCACATTCTAGTCAGTGGCCTACAGAAAAAAAAATACTTTGCAGTTAGAATCAGTGAAAATAAAAATTAAAGACAACGCATTAATTACTTGTGAAAAATAAAAGTGCTCGTGATAAATACAATTTGTTTTAGTGGAAAATTCGGATTTTATAATCACTTAATATCGTATTTTTAAACTTAGAAATTTCGCGTTTAATATTAGTGCAATAAATAACTGAAGTGATGTGATAATTTAGCGTGAAGGAGTTATAATTAAATACGTGTGTTCAATCTAAGTGAAAGTGTTCTAACAAATAATAAATATTTAAATTAATTATCTTAAATAATAATAATAAAACAAAATAATATTTTATTAATACATAAAATTTCGGAGGGATAAAAATTTAATTTAACAACAATTTACCATCTCTAAATTAATCGTGAAGTAACTATCATTTAAAGTGTTATCTAACCACCGAGTTTTGAAATAAAATACAGTTTAGAACGATAGAGTTCATACATCATTTTAATTAATTAGATTAATTGAAAAAAAAAAAAAATTGAAGTCAAAAAGATTTAATTAAATTTAGGAAAATAAAAATTAATTTAGGAAAATTGCATCAAGGTTTACTGTGTATTCCCGGTCGGAAAAACCTTGGTAGGGGTAAGTCTTTTCCGTTATAAAATTTTACAGATTCCAAGGAGGAAGCGGAAAGCAGCAAACATTGGTATTTGGATTAATTATTTGACCAAGATATTACTCGCTTAATATGTGATATGTAACTATATTAAAATATTATAAGTATAATAATTATATTTTATATATTTATATATGTATGTATATCAACATATATATGTAATTTATTGTTCCCAAGAAAAATCATAATCAAAAAAAAAAAAAAAGAAAAACACTTATATAAAAAGAGGAAAAGGGTATCGATTCCTACCTCTGAATTCATCAATAACTATCAAAAGTAGTTATGTGTGATAAATTTACAAATCAATATTTTATATTTAATCTTATGTATGTATTAATATGATTTCAGAAAATCCAGAGCATTTGAAATAAGTTATGATATTAGAAAATATTCCTATCATAATATAATTATACATATTAATATTATAAATTATTTATTGAGACAAAGTATATATAAATGAATAAATATGTATACGTAATCGGGTATCAGACTAGACAATTGCGCTAAGTACATCATTATCAAACAAAGAAAAAAATTTTAGAGTCATCTCACACGTCTCCGGAATGTCTAAAGTAAACATACCTCATACGCTTGAATCTAGGTCACGGGGCCATCGAGAATGTTTACAAAGCTCAAATTGTTTACAAAATATATCGGTCACTGGGTCACTAGTTCGAATACAGTAAAAAAGAAAAGAAAATGACCTTGATTAATGGATATCGTACTTAGGTATTAACTTCTAGGAACGGGATAAAAATAATTACATTGCGCAATTATTAGGAACAAAAGAAAAAAAAAATTTAAACACTATTTTTAATTTGAACGTGAAGAGGTATCTACGGATCTAAGCAATTGAAAATTAACAGATTTATTATAGCAGTTCAAAAGGGTGTATTGAAGATTTACATGAAACGTTTGAAAAATCACGGGATAGTTCAAAAGGGTGTGTTGAAGATTTACATGAAACATTTGATAAATCACGGGATAGTTCAATAGGGTGTATTGAAGACTTACATGAAACAGTTGAAAAATCACGGGATAGCTTAATAAGGGGTAATGAGGATTTACATGTTTCAATTGGGAATCACGGGATAGCAAGAATTTATCAAAAGTTGAACATTGGAGGGGAGGGAAAGAAAAAAAAATACAGTTCAACCAACAGAAGGCAGTGTTCGCTTCTGTAACAAGGACCATTAATCAAACCATAGAGATGGCGGATCTCTCAAACAAAACCGTCAACAAAACCAAACAAAAGCTTGGAGTTATGGCGAATCTCCAGAACACATCGCCAGATAAGATCTTATTATACTAATATTTATTTATATTTCACCCACTATTCTTACGTATGTATTCGGTATCAATCTGAAAATTTCGCAGAATTTGATGGGCGAGATCCGAGCTCGGGATGCGTTGCAAGTAGTTTCGCATTGCGAGTTATAAACCTTCCCAAAACGTATGTTTACATATATATCTTTTTATGTACTGTTCATTGAATGAAACGAACTCACTTACAATTAGTGCTTTAGGCCTGTCGGGTCACTCTCGTCTCATTTCTTGAACGTGGAGGGAGGATTCACGACCCGTAACTCCACACAAACCCGTGAGTATATGATTGCATATAGGACGAAACCGGTTCGCCCTAAGTAAATAGTAAACTTTGGAGGAGTAGGAATTTGGAGGTATCTGGGCTTGGAGGAAGACCTGAAGGCAGTGCATGATGGCGAAAGGAAGGTCAATTGGGACGCGATAACTTAGGTATCAATCAATTGAACCGTGCCAAAAGACTGTGCGAATTTTGGGTTGACTTCTGATCACCCGGCTTACTTGATGGAGGCAGGAGCCAAATTTTGCCAGAAAAAGGGTTATTCTGAGTTCGTCAAATATGCAATTAACTAATTACATTAACCTACTAAATCCATCTTTATATGTACCTTATAGCAGCTGAATCTAAACGGAGGGGCGCCCAGCAGATACGAGATACAATCATAATCAGATTTACTAACATTTAACCATTTGAGTTATAATTAATTATCTGTTCAATTAGTCATGTGTAGTTTCGATTAGTATTACTTATTCATGAATTCATTAGGATGTAGGGAATCATAATAAACGTCAAAGGGAAGTTAGTTCATTTAGAGAAATTACTTAAGGTTAAATTTGCAAGAGAGAGACCAATACAGTTTTGAAATTCAACACTCTGTTTAGAATCAAGAGGGTTACCACAAAATTTAAAGTAATTAAAGTCCTATATCATAAATCAAAAAATTTACACAACGTTTGATGGAGTTTAATTACAACCTAAATACGAAAATATTTACGTTCAAAGTCGTAAATAACGTATTTATTAGTTAAGTACATATATCGCTAAAGGTATGTAGTACAAGGGAGCTTTAAGTAGCTTTCTGTAGTTATCTGAGGAAATAAGGGTCCAATTTTATAAAGGCTTGTGTGACGTAGGGGAGGAATTTTCCATCCCTACCACACATATGCAAAGCCTTAAGAATTTAAATATCGATCAGAGCCAAGAGAAAAGAAGAATATTACGACTGGTGCCTAGTGCCCAGGAGTAAATAAAATACAGACAAATATAAGAGTAGAGAAAAGATAAACATCACAACACCAACGTACAAGTAGTCTTAACCTTGATGTATCTGAATGAAAATATATTTTATAATTGAAACGCTGCTTGAGATAGCTTTAGCCGTATTTAGTGACAAGATCTGAATAGCCAGGTACTTTACCAACTTTCCAAACCCCTTCAGCCTCATAACATACTCATTGTGGGATGCCACAGACGAACTGGCCCCAGATGGTTGGGAGCAGTTAAGACTTTTATGCGGTATTCAAATTTAAAAAAAAATCTTTCGTTATTCGGCGGTACATCCTCTCTGCACACTAGGGTGTATCTCAAAAGTTGCGTCTTACAAAGAAAATGACAACTGCATTTGAATAATTTAAAAAAAAATGGTTATTAGCCCGCTAAAATGCATTGAAAATCAGAAAACAAACCTAAAACATTTTTTAAAAATTATTTTATTAATTATTTTTTTCAAAATTTATACCTCTTAACTTGTAATTAAAAAATGCGCAAAGCTGACAAAAATGAAGAAAAAAAATCATATATTTTTGAATGTAGCTATTACTTTGTGGTTATCCATTATAATAAAATTAAACAATGCAACTTTGTATAAACCACTTATAAAATGTGCAAATCCGACCGGTTTCGGAACAAACGTTCCTTCGTCAGGGAAAGCTTATACTAATTTGACAGTTTAGAACAATGTTTTATTTTAAAAAAAAAAATCATGTTTATGAATACAAGTAAGTCAACAAGAATACTGATTTTATCCAGAAAAATTGTTATTTTTCCCTTTTATATTTTTAACAAACACATCACAAATGTTTCAAAAAAAAATTTTTTTTTGCAGTTATGGAATAAAAATTATGTTTGGTACAAAACATAAAATATGGAACCTTTGTTTTAATTTTTTTCCAAATCACGAAATCTACCTATTTTTTTTCAAAACTTCCGGCCATTTTAGCGGACTAATAGTGAACAATAATTTCATTTATTTTTAGCTACAGATCATACGAAACTTTTGAGACCCCGGGCGTTTAAAACTAAGGCCATTTTTTTCTCTCTGTGGAGAGCGACACAAGACATACTGCACACTGCACACCCCTTCAGAGACACTTAGTTAAATTTTGTGTAAGTAGGTACCTATACCGTAACCTTAAACGTGCATGTATAAATACGCCGGAGGGCCAACTGTCATCGGATCAACTGTCGTGGTATCTACCACTCGAACGAGGTAGGTATTGCATAACTTTACTTTGTAACAAAATTTGACGAATGTTTTATTAAGTTTTCGATAATTTTAAAAACTTCATTGAACATAGATGGAGATTTCAATGTAATTTATTCTACAGAATAATTCTTCGCTTATTTTCTCCTCACTCGACACAACTGTGGAGGTTAGATTTATGTATGTATGTACACGCCAAGAAAGCGCCTCGCGCCTGTATTGAAAAATCTTGGAAAATCGAAAAAAGGTGACACGATTCGGAAGATGTAAGACGTAAGCGTCAGAATATTTTTCAATGTATTATTTATGTTTCGTTTTGCGGATAAATAAATCAGGATTTGCTCACTCTCCCCCAACGTGTAAAGCCCCGACTTGAGTAACGGTTCAACAGATCTTATTACAATTTTCGCCCACGATTTCGTATTTTGAAAGGATTTTCTGCTACGACAAATTTTCAACAATGACACTAAAAAAACCACAACAGACGCTTGAATTAACAGAACATGGCTTACAATACATCCTCATCTAGAAGATTTTTCAAATGGGTGGGTTTTCCTTTGTACTGAAAAAAATACTAATTAACTAGATAACTGATCAGTTTTAATTATTGTCATTTTTTTAAAGTGTTTTATTCTGGAAACAAAAGTTGTTTTTCACTTGTTTAACTAGAAATATCTGAAATAAATACATTTTATGCTACAATACAACACAATTCAGTATCATTATTATGTTGGTTTTATTTAAAATCCACCCAGCTTTTCTTCATTTTTAATGTCGCCTGGAAGGCAATTATATAACCTACATAAAATAAATAATTTATAAATTTAATACCCTTACTATAGTTAGTATGCATAGTGTTTACTTACTACAGTTAGTATGTTTTTGTGTTGTATAAAGGGTTTCTGTACTTGGAACGTTTTAATGAATTCTGTGTTTGTGCATATGGGTTATAGTTAGTACGTATGGTTTTCGTTATTTGTTTTTGGGGTGTTATGCCGTGTTGCGCTACCTCCTTCTTTAGCCAACGTTTCGGACATCGTTGCAGTGTCCATCATCAGGGCATATCCGGCAGATCCGGTAGATGTGTAATTTTTAGTCGTGAAATGTGTGCTTATTTACACGGCATAACACTCCAAAAACAAGTAACGAAAATGCTTTTGGCCGTGAAAATCTTAAAACTTATCAGTACGTATGGTGTTTAAACGCATGTTTTCGTGTTGTGTATGTAAAGTGTGTCTGTACTTGGGACGTTTTCATGAATTATGTGTTTATGTGTACGGGTTATAGTTAGTATGTACAGTATTTAAATGTATGTTTTCGTATTGTGTAAAGTGTGTCTGTACTTGGGACGTTTTAAAGAATTCTGTGTTTATGCATGTTTTCGTGTTGTGTATGTAAAGTGTGTCTGTACTTGGGACGTTTTCATGAATTATGTGTTTACGTGTACGGGTTATAGTTAGTATGTACAGTATTTAAATGTATGTTTTCGTATTGTGTAAAGGGTGTCTGTACTTGGGACGTTTTAATGAATTCTGTGTTTATGCGTATGGGTTAAAGTTGGTACGTATGGTGTTTAAATGTATGTTTTCGTGTTGTGTAAAGTGTGTCTGTACTTGAGACGTTTCAATGAATTCTGTTTTTGTGTGTATGGGTTTATTATTTATATTGTATATAAGGAGACATGTATTATATTCATACAGTGCTTTCACACAAACGAAGTATTGAACTCCGTAAGTCTAAACAAGTAATTTAAATGTGAATGACTATAATATAAACCTTTTATAATGTGGTAACAGATATGGTAACTACATAGCTAAAACGCTAATAAAATGGTTGATTTTATGTTTAATATCTTGCAAATGCTGTATAAATGTTAAATAATGCTTGTCAATGCACAGCCCAAGATATTTTCCTCTATCAGATTTTGCATGTTCTTAATATGGAATAACTACCAAAATCTAAATCTGATGATATTAATAATTATTAATCAATTACTATATATTTGTTAGTATCTCAAAGCTTGTAGGCAGATTCGAAAGATCTTGTAAAAAAACTATAACAGTTTGAGAGCGTGTCTTAGTTAAGAAAGAGACGCCTTAAAAGAACCAGTAATTTTTTATTAGGAGATGCTTATCAAAGAACCGCGTGGAAAAGGAAAGTTCAATTTGGCAAAATAATTATTAAAGTGAGAAATTAGAAAATTTAATTAAGAAAATGGTGTAATGGGGAAGGTTGCGTATTAGCCATGACCTTGTATGCGCTTGTAAATCCATTTAGGCCATGTTAATTAAATTCATAATGCTGTGGTATAGCTTAACAAAATTAATACAAATTTAATTTAGTTAAAACTATTAAGCTTTGTAATTGTTGTTAGTTTTGAGAGGGACTCGTTAAAGTTAGTGATAAGAATTAAAAATTACAAAAACAGTTATGAAAGTTATCCTTTGTTTGGAGCAAGAAATTCAATTTGGGATGCGGGCATAGGTACTACCGGGAACAAACTGCCATAGGTTATTCTAAGTGGTTCTCTACGCATGTTTATTTTAAAGTGGTTTGAAGATTGGATATTGATTTACAAAAATTGAAATGTTTATTTTTTTTGGGTTTCGTAGAATTCGAACCTCCGTTCGCTGGATTTCTCTGGTCGCTGAGATTTGCGACGCGTTACACCGCTGCGCTACTGGACGCTCGCGCGGAGTTGTGAATTTACCGTATTATATTTGTCGTATAATATATTTTAGTGTCGCATTTCCGTTTTATCCAAACTTCAAATCGCTAACGGGGCTAATCGCTAAGATATTTAACTTAAAAAAAAAATATATATATATATAACCATAGCGTTCCTATGCCATTTAATAAAGAAATTGTTTCTCCCTGCGTGTCCTTTCCCATTCGCCAAGTTCCCCTTCCGCCTCCCCTTCCTCTCCCGCGTCATCTTTCCCTCTCGCGTTTCCACCCCGCCTCCTCCACCTACCCTCTCTTCACTCTTCCTTCCCCCGTCCCGCGAACCCCCCCTCCCGAGTTCCTCTGCCCCATATTCCCCTCCCCCCTCCCGGGTGCCCCCCCCCCCCCTTCCGCGAACCCCCTACCAGAATTCCTCTCCCCCCTCCCGCATTCCGTGCATTCAGTCCCGTTACAATCAGTTTTCAAACAGCTCGCGCACCACGTATCGCAATTTTTTTGTTCAAATTTCATAATGCCAGAGCTCACCAGTAGTTTTATACAAACCTTTTATCCAAACTTTTATACAAACAAATAAAAAGGATTATAGTGCAGTCGTTTGGAAGTTATGCGCGTTCATACATTTCAGCGATTCATTTTTATTTATAGGTATCTTTGATATAAAAAAAATACTATTACACGCCTCAATTAAAATAGATTTTGTCAAAGTTCAGATTTGGGGCAATTTAAAGAGAAGGAATCAACTCACGGTTTTGTAGAACATGCAGGCCTGGCGATCTTCATCCTCGCCGGCCGGGCAGTCGATGAACCCGTCGCAGAGCACGTGGTCATCTATGCAGCGGTATCGTCCCTGGCGGTCGGGCGTGGGGCACGCGAAGCGCTCCATGCCATCGGCCGCGGGGGGGCACTCTGCAACAAGTCACACGATGAGGGTTAAACCGGGAACTAATCGATATAGTCTAAAGAGCGCGTGGCTAATTTATTTCTTTAATTCAGTACAATTAATTTAAACAGATAAAGAAATAATAAAAATAAAATTAGATAAAAAAGCACACAAGTCATAAAAATACAAAAATACAGCGATTTCATAGGTTTACAAAAATACAGATATGTTAAGGATTGTTTTGGAATAAGTTTTTTACAAGTTTAACAAAATTCGCTAAGTTTATGTTAAATATTTCAACATCACCTACTGATTTAAGTACCTACTGATTTCCTTTAGTGTGAAATCGTTGTATCGGAGAGTGGGCAATGTAGTTCCGCTTATGAATGCTACGGTAGAATAGTGTATTTTGTCGTGTAGTTACTGTCGGTATTCGTAAGTTTATGAGTTGCAGGAGTTCGCAACAGTCAAATTTAGAGTTAAGTATTTTGAATAAAAATGTTAAGCAATGAAATGTTAATAATAATTATGCTTCATTCCAGGGTTTGAGGAGGATAGTGCAATCCTACACGTCTCATAGTTATACGAGATTTAAATAGTACGTTTTAATTAATCAAACATGTAGAATAGAAAACACTAAATTTAAAAATAAAAAACAGAGTGCGCAAATCACACGCGGTAGAAGTGAAACCTTCAGAAAACTAAAGTAGACAAGAGTGGGGAGGCTACGAAGCACCGCTAAACAGGAGATCGATTATACTATCTTGTTCTTTTGCAGACTAAATCTTAGAGATGTATATGTGTTTGTCTCTTTTGAGTGTCGCTATTTTTCGTTTCATCGGGTTTCAAGTCGTAATAGTACCAAAGAGGTTTTCACTTCAAATAAAATCAATTATGTAGGGCGGGGTATTGAGTGAGCTCGGGCCCAGCGCTCCCTCAGGAGTGGTGCTTTGTGATGGATGTATTAATAGATTATAGGTATTATTCTGGTTACATATTTTACATGATTTTGCAGGGTACAATTTGAGCGTTTTTATATTATTCTTTCATAATGTAAGCTTGTACTTTAGTTTAAAAAATAAGTTCTTGTTAAGATAAGAAAAAAAAACTATTCTTACAATGATAACATAACATAAAAAGAAAGAAATTAATAAATAAAGGATAATTAGTAGTAGAGGCAAGAAAAACATTTTTAAATCAAAAAGCCACCATCTTGAACCGGAACCGGAACGCAACAAAAACATTTACAGACCAGACAGATGAATGCTTTTTTTTTTTTTTTTACTTTATTTATTCCCATTTCTTTGTACATATAATTTATAATAGCAAATATTATATGTATAATAACACAATATATAATAACAATTATGAAGAAGAAATGAAAACCCACTAAGGCACTGCCTGAGTGTGGGTAATATTAAAACAAAATACTACATTTCTAAGTACCATTTCTTTACATAGAGTTAAAACAGGATTCAGTCAAATTTAAAGTGATCCTGAAGCGAAAGGCATTAAATAATCAGATTACCTCAGTAATAAAAAAAGTGGAATTCGGTAGACTGGCAATCGTTAACTTATCTAGTTTCTATTATAGGATCATTTAAGTCTGTTAACTTCTTTCGCTTCGAATGAAATAGCGAATATAGAGTCACTTAAGGGGGGGAACTTAACTCTGCCCTGTCCAATTAGGCTCAAGCGACACTCTTCAAATGGGAGTACTTGTCGGTTAGCACTCCCAAGCGCCGCCGAGACAATTGTCAAATTAAATACTTAATTTTCTTTGCAACGAAGCCTTGCCATATAACCCGAGATTACTTACTCTAGGAGCATCGAGAAAAAAATTCTATACTATTTACTTTTTCTTGATACAAAATAAATGAGTTTTTTTAATTCTTGAGGAGAAATTGTTTGCTTGGTTTTCCAGTCACTTCTAATTGATGTTTTTGATACCATTTTTGGAGAGATCATAAACAAATTTAATAAAATAATATATATTAACAGATAACTCAAACATCTATAATAAATCATTATTATTGTTATTAAAAAATATGTATTATTATTACGTTACGAAAAATAAATTTAAATGGAGTTCTACAAATTAAACTTGATAACAATAATTTAACAAATTCATAGTCAATGTATGAAATAGTTAAAAATGACGTAAGTTGATACGGTCGAAATACCGCAGAAGTCAGAGCACTACCCCGGCAAGGAAGACGTTCTGGGTTCAATTCCTAATATATTTTTTCATAGAAGAACATTTATTTTTCCATGAAATATTTAACGATAATCGATTGATTATTGATCATCGTGGTAAAAAAAAGTGTTTTTAATCATTTCATTAATAAAATGGTGCCACAAAGTGAATTTGCAAAATTTGAAAAAGAAATTATTTTTTCATTCGAACAATTAATTAATTTTTGCTAATAAGTAAAATTTTCAAAATTTTAAGAAATCCCCGATACAAAAAAAAGTTGATAAACTTGAAACGTCTGAACATATTTTCATGATTTGTAGCTAAGAACTATCTCGATCACGTCAGCTCATTCGTTTAGGAGCTACTATGCCACAGACATACACACCCTGACAGACAGACACACAGAAATTCAAACTATAACACCGCTCCTTGCGTCGGGGGTTAAAAAACTACCCTACAACGTAGGAATTTTGAAGTTTATTTTTTTTTACTCGTATTATTGTGTGGTATCTCCTCCTGAAGTTTTTGAACTTTACCCCTGGACACCGTCTATATTTTGGAATTTTTGCATTCTTTGGTATTGGACGCGATTTTGTTTTCATTTCAAATTTTTTTAACCAATTCATCAGAGTTCATATTTTATCTTTCAATTTACCTCTCAATATATATTATATTTTATTAATATTATCATCCTTCCCACTTGCTTAATTAACATAATTACGTTAAACAAAGTAATGTTGGGTTATCGCGGGTTTACTGTTATTATAAAACTTTTTCTTATAAAAAAAGAATGTAAAACTAAATTAAAAGATGTTTTTTTACTTCAAAGGTTAAGGACAAAGAAAATTTACTGGTTCGCTTATAAAAAGAAATTCTGAAAAATTAGTATCTATTTGCGTGGCAAAGCAAAAAAAATACAGAAGATTTTTCCACGCAACGAATTTAAATTATATAAAATAAAAATCTAAAGAATTTATTTTTCGTTCTAAAACGAAAGGTGCTATCCGAATCAGCTCACAATTGAATTCTTTCTTTTGAGATGGAAATAGAAGCTGTGCTTGTCCCGGGTGAGAGATACTCTTATCATAGTCCTGGTGAGATATTTAATTTCTGAATCGAAATTATGTGAAAAATTGCTGAATTTTTAATAAAAAAATTAATTTAGTTAACAAAATATTAGCACCCTGTACGTTACCATTATTGACAATGTACCTTGTTATTTTACTGTTATTCCCTCAAATCACCCCTCTCAAATCACCCCTCTCAAATCACCCCTCTCAAATCACCCCTCTCAAATCACCGCTCTCTCTACTCCCACCAAATAAAATCTGATCATTGAACTTGTATAATTTTAAAGTTAGTTTTAAGATTGTTAGTGAATGACACGGATCTATCGATTAACTATCCAAGGAATCAATCGGCAGAGGGGTCAACTACTTGACGCGTCAACTGTCCGGGCCATTTTTTTTATATGAATTCCGCACAAGAGTTCCAACTACTCCGGTCTGATGCCAGGCTGCCATGGCAGTCCCCATTGGGGCATGCTGTGAGGATGAAGGTAGCTAGGAGGGGAAGGAGATGCGGGAGAGGAAGGTGGGGAAGTACCTGGCTATTTAGATCTGGTCACCAAACATGGCTAAAGCCATTTCAAGCAATGTTTGAATGCTGAATGGTGGTCTTACACCAGGGCGATGCTGTGAGTATTTTCCACTCTGGAACGTGCCGCAAGTATACTTTATATCAGTTAAAATTAATTAATTGTGAATACCACAAATTAATTTTAATCAAATAAGACTTATTTGTGCACGCCGGGTTCAAACCCGCGACCTTCTGATTGTGAGTCGAAAGTCTTACTCTTAAAGATTTTGAGGTAAATCTTTATATATAAAAATCAAAATATGTTTGTTTCTGGGTTTGTTGTATGTATGCGTTGCTAAACCATTCATCCGATTGGTTTAGCAATGCATACATACAAACACATGAAACATTGGGGATTTGATGTGCGCATGCTCGCGATGGTTTCTGTATACAATAGTGAGCTCTGGCACCATGAAATTACGCATTGCTAAACCGTTCATCCGATCGCCATGAAACTTTGGTGATTTGATGCAGGGGTGATGGAGGGAGAGGGGGGGAGGGGGTAGGGGTAGGGGGGGTGAGGATGGGGAGGGGAGAGTGAGAGGGGTGGGAGGGAGGGGGGAGGGCGGGGAGGTACTGGAGGCGGAGTGGGAACCCCCCTTACACCATACGAGCGAAGCCGCGGGAAAAAGCTATTTAAAAAATATATATCAGCTTTACAAATCCTACAATAAATATTACATCCCATGATGTTTCACTGGTTGGCGCTAGTTTAAATATAAAATTCCACTTATTTTAGAGTCCTACCCAAATAATTTGTTATTTTCCTCGATCCCAAATGTACAAATTTTCAGAGTTAATGTAGATAAATATTATTATTATTTTGAGAAGTCTGAAAATAATTTCAGTTTTAATTATATTTTCGGAGTGATAAACTTTTGTAATTCGTCAACTTAGAGGTAAACACATTTGGGGAAATACAGATTATAAAACTCCATGTCATCACGATATAAATTCTAAATTCCCTAGCACGAATATTGTCCACGGTTAAACAGAAGTGGTATGCTTGTAACTAACTTCCAAAATTGATTTCTTTACTGAGATGAGTAGGATTGTTAAACTAGTTTGTAAATATCCAAGAACCACCGTATATGTATCTATCACTTAAAAACAAATTATAAAAAAATTAATGAAAATAGATGATTTTATTATCAAATTAATGCTTGTTATTATTGTGAGAACCCGGTAGTAAGCGTTCGAAAAGAAGAAGAAAGGGGATGTAAATATTAATGTAAGAGGGAGTGCGCTTATATTAAAAACCCGATTGTAATTCAGCAAAGCTAGTGAAAATATTTAATAAAACCCGACTCGTTTAAAATAGAGCATAAATCTCTCGAAAAAATTCTTAAGTTGAGTTGAAAGATACAATGTGAATTTCTTCATTGCTATAGTATATTAAATAACAGAACAGATTTTTTTTTGTAATTTTCAGAGCATACTTAGCGATTTTTACTACTGAGGGAATTTTGTATAATTACCGTTTTGGCTTTACAAATGTACAGATATTATCTTCAAACAAATATTATTTAAGGAAACTATTAGAACTTACAGTTTACATTTTCCACATGCGAACGAGTCGCTTCTACGACTCGTTCTTTAGTTCAACAGCTCAGTTGTGGAACGATTTGCCAGCTTCTGTGTTCCTACCTCCTACAACATGGGTATCTTCAAGTCCCATATTCACTCCTTCCTCTCCTCTAAAAGACCATACGCACACCATCCCCAAAGATGACAAAGGCCCTGAGGGAAGTTATTTACCTCGGAGCCTTTTATGTAGAGTTAATGTAAATGAACGATACATTAACAACCTACTTTTCCTGTCCTTTCGTTGATGACAATTGCACAAAAAAAATCGAGTGTAGTAAACAATCTCAACCAATACTTGAAAAGTAAGGTCGTAATCAAAGCGACCAATGAGCGCAGACCTCACGTAATTTCCATTTCATATCTCAACCAATAGGAGCCTTTAAAAGTGTCATCATTATTAATGCGGCCGATGAGCGCAGTTGATGCATCGCATAATATAATATGTAATCGTCAAATCTAAATCACAGCGGTGCTATGGAATTTTTTTTTTTATTTTTAAATAAAGAAAATCTTTATTTACTCTGTAGAAATTTCTTAGAAAAATGAGCTCACCACGCTAATATTTCCACCACTTTAATACTCAACATAATATTCCATGACGTTAATAATTATAATCATAACTGGAGATAAGTTTTTTTATGGTCAAATTTTAAATTTTCTGCGTTGCGTGCTGACAAAGTGGAAAAGTCTTAAAATAATATTTAAAAAACACACGGAGTTGTCGCGTCTCTCCGCGAGGTTCAGTTAAAAGGATGCATTGGATAAATGGGTTGTGCGGTACAGCTTTATGAGTTTGGATGGGTCATAACTCAAAACTCATAACTCTCCCGTGGCTTTTCCCACACTTTAGTTATTAATTATGTTAACTAATAGTAGGACGTGCGGTATTATTTATGCAGTTTTTATTCCTGAAAATTAAAACTAACCGACCATTTTTATCTTTCGCCTCATGGACAGTCGAATAAACTTCTTGCCTCAATAACATTTGTAAGTCGACTTAAAATGCAGTTCTATTATTTCAACTGTTGACCATGATCTCTATTTATTTATTGATTGATTAAAGCCCCTTTTCGTGGCTTTTACAGATGAATAGTAAGAAATGAACAATATTTATTTTACATACTCGTCAGCAACAATATTTTATATTTGTTACAAGATAAAAAATTGAAGATGTCCTTTGACTTGGTATAATTGTTTACCTCCATTAGTATTCTGGGCAAAGAGGAATACTTATGGCAGATAGTGCCAGAATTTACCTGACTTCTTCCTGACTTCTAGTATTACATAGTTGTATCCGGAAGCTTATCAATTCAAGCAATACCGGACTGTCAACTAAATCATTTAGAATTTTATATAGACATACCAAGTCAGTGAAAATTCTTCTGTCTGACAATTTGAGCATATTCATATTATTTAACAGAGTGTTGTAGTTCAACATAAGATTCTGTTCCTTATTTACATTAATGACCTATGCCACATAGAATGTGAAGGAGAAATCATCAGTTTTGCGGATGATACTGTTCTCCTAATAAATGGGAATAATTGGACAGAAACATTTAAGAAAGCAGAAGACACAATAATTTTTTAAATAGAATTAAAAAAATGGCTAGACTACTATTCATTTACACTTAATGCTAATAAAACCAAATTCATCACTTTCAAAATAAAAAAATAAAAACTCTGAAGAAAACCTGAATTTGAAAATCCATAGTCCGCATCACTTAAATGAAAATTGTAATTGTCCCTCATTAGAAAACGTTGACCATATAACGTATCTGGGTCTAAAAATTGACCAAAACTTAAAATGGACCGAACACATTACGTATTTAAACAATAAAATTAAAAAACTAAGTTATTTTTTCAAAACTATCAGGAATGTCCTCATTAAAAAGGACTTAATCAAGATTTACATGGCTCTCTTCCAATCACTGTTAGAATACGGTATTATCGGATGGGGCAGTGCAAATAAAAACATACGAAATCCACTAATTAAAACTCAAAAAGCCATAATAAAAATTATACTGAAAGTTCTTGTAAGAACTAGCACTGACGAAACCTTCAACAATCTTAACATCATGTCAATTAAACAACTATTTTCTAAAACTATACTCATTTACATTCATAAGTACAAAACCCAAGAAATAACAACTAATACGTACATTAGAAACACTAGATCTCATGGTCAAAAACTTATCCAACAAGTAACTACTAACACAACATTTGGGCAAAAAAGCTTCTTATATTATGGCATTAAACTCTACAATAAAATACCACTTTCGCTCAAAAACCTCAACATTATGACATTTAAATTTCAAATAAAAAGCTGAATACTAAATATAGGGAGATCAGAAATAGAAAATATACTGATATCAAATACAGACTAAAACCAAATCTAGTAAACTGAATTATAAAAAAAAACACTACCTTATTTACTTTATACTTAATTATTTAAAAAAAAACATAATTGCTGGAATACCATTTTAAAATTAACAAGAATTTGTTTTGTATTCTTTCAACAACTTGTATATGTATATTATAATGTGGGTTCCAGACGGGAGAATTATAATTGACTTCATAACAGAAAATATAACAGTTTATTACACTTTATATCGTTAAAATTTAAGTTAGCCTAGTTATAAATCCCAAGATTTTTAAGCCCTTATTAGAGATTTCTGTTATGTGGTTAACAAATGAAAGATTTGATTGAAAAGTGATGCATAAGTCTTTAATTTGTGTTAACGTCTCAAGAGCATTGTTATCAATGTAGTAATTAAAAATCACTGGATTTTTTATTTGAGAAAATCTAAGTATTTGAAATTTTAAGATATTTAAGTAAAGTCTATTTTCATTACATTATATTAACAATGTGTTGATATTATCTTGAAGAATATTGCGATGGTAAATATTTTTAATAAAAATATAATTTACGTGACCTTCACATGTTTTCTTTTTAGTTTTCAACTTTTTCAAACCATTTGCGTCATAAAAATGTTATTTTGATGACCCAACAATCCACTTCTTTTGACCAAACGATTTAGGTTTCCTTTCTTCGTCGTTTTCATTGCGTGTACATAGTACGTGTTTGTTGTACATATTGCGTTATTTTTATATATTTTTTACATTAGCTCCACACAGAAGGCCCTTAGGAAAATAATTCCGCTCAGGGCCTGTGTCATCTTTGGGGATGGTGTGTGGAGGGTCTTTTAAAGAAATGAAGGATATTAAGTTCTGTGAAGGTAAAGCGTATGAGGAAATAGGTAATCCAGGGTTCGGTGTCTTGAAAGCGTCCTACTGGAGAGTTCAAATATTCTTCCTCAACCAATCTCTCTTGATCCGGCCTGCCACGCGGCTGATGGATAGATGCAACCCCTCAACCTCATCCCATGATCCTGGGCACCCCTGCTAAGTCACCAGACGTAGCGAACCCCTTGGTGTGACCTATGACTTATTTTATTTTATTTGGGTAACCAACAGTTACAATAATTAATAATGTTTGATGAAATAATGTGTAAATATTTAACCAATAATCGGTTTTCACTGACGTGACCTATGTGCATTCTTGCTGAGACTGCCAATCGATTTTGAGAGGATTCTCAACCATTTGTCATGCCGTTGCCTTAGTTTGTATTTGTCCAACAGACCATTAGAAAATTTTACAGAAGGAGAAGGTTTTCTTTCATTATTTCAATAAAACATTATGATAGGTGTAAGATAAAGACATTTCCATAAAGGTAAAGGTCTCATTTGTTTAAATAATTCTTAGTTAAGTAATTAACTATAATTTTTTATACCTTATTTTTAAGTTCAACGTGGAGATGGAAAAAAAAACTAAAATGGTCTGTTGGACAAATAAGAACTGAGGCGACGATGCCCTTATTATTTATGTACCGTGTCTTCCTTCCAAACAGGTGCTTGTAGGATATGCTGGATACAATCACCCAGCGCTATCGTTGACTTTCAACAACCTGTTCCATTGTCTTGTCTAAATTTTGTCATACTAACATATATTGTATCTAGTATTTCCCGCTAAGCACTTGCATACTGCTTACTAACAACGTATGCAGGGATATTAGAGGTCTAAATTGGTTCTGAAGTAAATGTAGCTTCATTCTTTCAAAAAAGTTAAGAGTCCTTGCGAGAGCCTAGAAGGTGAAACCATCTGTTACTTATACCAGGGCGGGTAAGTGGTAGATAACTTCCAATGACCTGGCAAAGGTGTTATTTGTTGACAAAAACCAAAAAAAATGGTTCCTACAATAATTCACAAAAAATATGAAATTTTCTGTGTTTCGTTTCCGAAACATAAACATTAGTTTTGAAACATAAACATTGCATGAATTCAAAGTGTGTGAACTTTCATACATTTGTTGTAATTATTATATAAATTTTAATTTCAGCTTGTTAAATATTGCATATAAAAAACAGCTTAAAAATAGCTTTTCCTAAACGAAAATACCCGTAAAAAAATAGTTTTTAATTTATTTAATAAAAATTCCTTTATTATTTATTTACAGTTTTTTTACATTTTTAAATTAAGTCCCGTTAAACTGATTGATATCAGTTTGTCAACGGGTTCTTTTGACATTTAATTTTTTTTTAAATTGAGACAAGTACATAAAAAATATACATTATTACATTTTATATATACAAAAAAAAACATATATTTTGGAAAAAAAAATGTTAATAAATTTTTATAAAAGAAATACAGAACAGAGAAAATGAAAGAAATAAAAAGAAAATAATAATGAAAAAAACATTAAACGAAAAGCGGAAAAACAGAGATTAGTACAAAAAAGTTCTTTCACTTAACTATTTTTTTAGCGTACATTTCCTTCTGAAACTCAATTCACAGCTTTTTATTGCGTTGGGTAACATATTGTAAATTATTGAAACAAGGTATTCTACAGTTATTTGACCGTATTTATTTAGGTATCTGGGAATTATAAGTCCATCGTTTGCAGTTAGTCTTGTATTATGAACATGAACCACTAGTTTATTATATTCAGATTGAGATGTATGCTGACTCGCAATTCTAAGCCGCAATATAGCACGAACAGATAATAAATTTACAGAGTTGTATAGTAACGATTGGTATATCATGTCTTTGTTCGTATTCAGTTTTTTTGAATAATAATTTTACCAAAGAATATTTTACGTTTTGCACTGAAAATAATTATAATATACATATTACATACAAGTATAATAATGTTGTCTTTATTTTGAAGTAAAAGTTCTGCACTCTTTTGACATGCCCCACCATTCCTTGATATCCTAAATTGACCGATTTTCAAAACTCTTTTTTCATTAAATCTTCTTTTCAAGAATCAATTTGAAAATGTTATATTTTTGTTTTAATATTATAAACATTAAAATAATCCTCTTTGATACAATGTACGACAAGCTACAATAAGTTTGTATCCGTGCTACGCGCTACGAACTGTTGCTACGCGCCCTGCCGTACTGCGCAAGAGGCTTGCCTCGCTCGGGACCACTCGGTACAAGCCACTCGCGCGCCCCGGCCCGGACGCTACGGCTATTTATAGAACCAGCCCGGGTAGGGTGGCATTCTCAAACTTTTCCTCGTTGGCACTTTCAATTTATTTTGTCTGTGTTGGTTTATTTGTTTGCGAGTGCACGACACTGTCATTGTGTGAGTGATGACATTCTCGACTACTACATCGAGAAACGTAACAAATATTACGGTGCTTTTGAGTGTAATATTATTACTATATCAAACCTTCAAATATTGATTTTCGAAATTCATCAAAGATGTTTTAGGTTGGGTACATTTTTCGATTTTCACGGCCAAAAGAATTTTCGTTATTTGTTTTTGGGGTGTTATGCAGTGTTGCGCTACCTCCTTCTTTAGCCAACGTTTCGGTCAACGTTGCAGTGTCCATCATCAGGGCAGATCCGGTAGATGTGTAATTGTTAGTGGTGAAATGTGTGCTTATTTACTTGGAAGCGAAACCGTGTTGCCAGCTCCACTACACTCCGAGCTGGAATTACAGTTTACTTTAAAATGGTTGTAGATTTCAATTGCCTCCGTAATTAGGCGTGCTGCAGCAGGAACTGGTTCCAAAAAATGTTCCTCAAATCCACTGTCGCCGGTACATAGTAACCGAGATAGGCAATGCCGTAGGAACCGGTTCCAAAATAGCCTGTTCCTCAAATCCACTGTCATTTAGTGATCGCTTGTCACTGGTACAAAATAACTGTGACAGGCAGTGGCGTCATAGCCGCGGAAGGGAACTGCAAGTTCCCTAAATCGTAGTATTTATACTAGCCCGGGGCACGTCTCTATGTGAGTTGCCGACGGAATTGGCGACATCTTTTAACGAATTCTAGAATTAGATTTCTAAGGAGTGACAATGAATCCATCCCTCCCATTGCTGTGTAAGGCGGAGAGGTCAAGGGACTCACTCTGGTGGGCAGACGAACTTCACCCCATGAACCCGGGCAGCCCTGCTAACCAAATGGAGTGACCTATGGCAGAGGTGTTAGTTATCCAATAATGGTTCCCAGGGCAGCGGAGCCCATACCTGTCTTCCAAATTGATGTTCAATATGAAAAACTTTTGTCAAAAATAGTTACATACATGCTTATAAAATATACCCTAGGCTAAGCTGGAAAGTTTTCATAGTTTCATATTCAAAGAAATATTTAACGCATGAAAAGTTTCAGACGACTTGTACCAAATTGATATTTTAATGTAAAATATAAGTTTACTAAGAAATTTAAAAAAATCTGCATAAACGAAACGTAACAAACTGTTTTTTAACAAATGAACAAATTTTTTCATCTAATTGTAATTTACAATTATTACTAGTTTCGCATTTTTTCTCTAGTTAGCACAGTTTATTACCGCGAAGTGTTTATTTTTAACAGTTATATTTTCATTTAATTTATATTTAAAACCGCTAAGGGATTACTTTCCACGACACGTTCAATTTTAGTTCAGAATAAAAAGGTTACGATTAAATTACAATCTATTTTAAAAGAAATGAACAGTGCCAACCCAATGCTATATCTCAGCAAACAATTAAATTCAAATTAGTCTTCAAAGAGAACTAATAGTAGAAATGAAATTGTGCAAACAAAGTTTTTTCAAATAAATAAATAGCCACTTTATTTATTAAATTTGTTTTTTAGAATTGTTTGCGCATTAAAACCAATTATATGAGAATAAAGGTTATTCCAGTGATCTGGATTTTTATCCACAGAACTTTCGCAGATCTTTCGTAAACCATGATAATCCAAGGCACTAATTAAAAAAAAAAATTTAAAAAGATTGTGGTTGACCTAAAGTGGACACACATTGAAACAATGCATATAACATTATATCGTATAAGAACGTCAACTCTTCCAGTTTCCCGGTGATAAGTGACTTCGGGTGTCATCGAATGGCTGAAAAATCTCATATCCTTATCATGTGCCCACCAACTTTCCTACAACAAACGATGAAGATTGCACGATCATGTATAATTTTAATGACACAAAACAAACGTACTCATAAATTAATTATTTTTTTTCAGATCAAATAAGGCTAAACCAAGGTTATTTCGAACAACGAATTATTTGTTTAATTATTTGATATTAATAACATAAGACTTCATTTTCAATTCGGGAGGCGGGTTTTGATATCTATTGGAAAACCAACACCCCTAGCCATAGGTCACCCCAAGTGGTTCGCTACGTTTGGTGAGTTAAAAGGGGTGCTCGGGCTTACGAGGTAAGGTTTGCCCTGGTCTTGTCAGCGGATGCATCTTCCAACAGCGTGGCGGGCCGTAGCGAACCGGGTCGGGAGAGGCCGGTTTTGCGAGACCTTTGATCTCTCCAGCAGGTTTCTTTTGACGGGAGGGATATATTCACACGTCCGTCACTCTTGGATACACTAAGCCCTAGATTCTTACTCAATACTCATGCCTTTTTCCTAGACCCTTTATATAGACCAGGGGTTCCCAAACTTATAAGTATCACGCCTCCCTACTGCTTAAAATGAATATGCCCGCGCCCCCCCCCTCCCCCCTCGGCCTTACACACTTATAAATATATATATAGCTTTTACACACTTGACGCTTGACACTTGACATATCTGACGCTTGGAGCACTTTCTCAGATGACTGAGCAAAAATCCAGTACTATCCAATTTCATGAGCTTCAAACATGCAGATTTTGAAAGAAAAAAAATCCTTTGGATTGTCTTTTAAAGCGCTGTGTTTTGTTGACAAATGCTTTCCATGCGCGAAGGTCTCATGGCATCATTGCTCAATACTTCATAACAAATAACACACTGCGGCTGGTCGATACCACTTTTATTCATAGAAGCAAAACCGTATTTCATATAATTATTATTATATTTGCGTTTTTTCGTCGAGCTCATGGCGAAATAGAAGTAATAACCTGCCACTCACTACTCTAACAAACGTGTTCGCTAGGCGCGTGCGGTGAGGGAAGTGAGGTGCGTGCGGTAGCGCGGGCGTGGGCGGGCGACCGGAGTGATAACCGCCGCCCACGCCCGCGCCCCCCTGTATTTGTCTTCGCGCCCCCCTAGGGGGGCGCGCCCCCCACTTTGAAAATCAATGATATAGACCCTGAGGCAAATTATTTTGCAATAAAAATATATAAATTAGTTATTGACCACTTTAATTTCATTTTATTAACACTCTACCGGTTTCTTGAGAACCCTTCCTTCCAGGGAGTATAACAAATTTATAAAAATTCATAGTGTTTCTTTAAATGCAGTTTTAGACAGCCCCCTAGAGATTTTTGCTCTTTTTTAAATGAGTGGTGTTTAATTAAATATTTTCGCAATTTTTGCTTCAATTCTTCGTTTTAAATATTAGCGCGCTCTCTCCAACATTCGTAATTACATATCTCTCAATCTTCTTCATTTTGAGCGGGGTACGGCACCTTAATGCTTTTTACAAATATGAAATGATTTTCTTAAGGGTGTGTGGGGTTAAGGTAAAAAAAATTTTAATCAAATAAATCGTTGCACAGTTTGACCACCAGCGCAGTCCATAGTATATACAGTGTGGCCTGCGTCATACTACACCAATCCTCGCCAACACCGCCGTAGCGCTGGTAGAGGCAACGAGCTAGGAGCTACGGCCGTAGCATCTCGTAGCGACGTAGCATTCCGGCAGTCATTATTCTCTGGAAGTGCGATGCGATATATTATGTTAATGATTAAGGGGCGTATCGGTGTTGTGGATGGGAAGGTGAAGCAAATTATGTGGCGTGTTTTAGGGGGAATGTAAAAAGCCTACTCTCCGCAATCAGCAATATAATTAGTCTGCGGTTAAAATCATCAAGCCGAATGGAAAAGACTTTAATCTCTGGCAAAACAACACGCAAAATACGAAATATATCAACCGAGCACGGTTAATATATTAAATATATTAATGATAAATAATTTCGGGACATCCGTAGCATTATAGGATACATTTTAGACGTTGGAGTTTCAGTTTGTTAAACCGTGTAAACATATTATGTAAAAACATTAAACTAAATAAACGTCATATTTCCCCTATTCTTGGGATACCTCTTGATAGTTCACTAAAGGTTTTTCTCTCACGCTTACAAATTCTCCATTTATAAATTACTACAATTTGGGAGGCGGGTGTGGGTATCTCCGCCACGGGAATCATTTATTGGCTAACCTACACCCCTACCATAGGTAACCCCAAGTGGATCGCTGCGTTTGATGACTTGAGTACGGATGTCCTGGTTTATTGTTCATGGGGTGAGGTTTATCTAGGTCTTGGAGGAGAATGCGTTTGTTCACCTACTGCGTGGCGAACCGGATCGGGAGAGACTATTTGAGGGAGACCTAACATAGATCTCTCAAGCTGGTCTCTCGACCCATCACCTTGCACCGCAGTGGAAGGGATGGATGTAAACGTCCGTCGCTCCTGGACACATTGACCCCCAGATACACGCCCACCTCTCATACATTTTTCCTTCTCAGAACTTCTTCTCCCTTTATATAAAAAAGACCATCCATACAGCATCCCCAAAGATAATATGCTCTGAGGGATTATTTTTCCCTCAAGGCCTCCTGTGTAGATCTATTGTTATAGATCTAAGTGCTTTCTGCAGTCAAAATATAAAATATAACGGTGATTTCCACTTTAAAACGATTTTTTATTTTTTTATACGAGTCCCAACTGCTCTCGTCTGAAGCCAGTGAGACTATGGCATTCCCAATTGGGGTATGTTGTGAGGCAGAAGATAGTGGTGAGGGGAAGGAGATAGGAAAGAGGAAGGTGGGGAAGTACCTGGCTATTCAGATCTGGTCACCAAACATGGCTAATAAATGCCATTTCAAGCAACGTTTCAATTCTCAATGGTGGTCTTACACCAGAGCGATACTGAGAGTATCTTCCACTCTGGAACATGTCGCAAATATACTATATTGCAAATATATTATTATTATAAAGAATAAATTGTGAAATAACACAAATTAATCAAATAAAATTTATTTGATTCGATCCCGCGACCTTCGGTGTGCGAGTCAAGAGCCTTACCGCTGGATGGTACCAGCCGGCGTACGTCGTCAAATTGAAAATATTGTGACTTTTAAATCATCATTTCCGAGTTTTCTCTGGTTAGGCCAATTGAGAATATTTTCTTTAATGTTATTTATTAAAGTTAAACAACGAAATTGTTGAATTTGTCCAAAATCAATTTTTTTTCACAAAAGAAATTTGATGAATTCGTCAAATATTTAAGTTAATTTTCACGATCTGTGTGAGGTCTATTAAAGTTCTGTGATTATTTCAGTTTCATGCAGCAACTGGCCTATAATAATATTATAACAGAACCTGCTTAGAACCTCCACAGAACTTGAAAATTAACTTAAAATATTTGATGAACCCTTTAAATTTTTTTTAACAACCAGTCCTAAGAAAAAACATTGGGTAAATAAAATATTTCTGTCGGCATTAAAAAACCCTTCTAATAAATACATTTTGAGCAAGTTCCTTGAAAAACTAGTTTCTAAAGTGTTATGTGCCAAAATATCGAAAGCGATGATAAATATTTTGGCACGATATGATAGTTCGAAAATCTTTTGTTCAAGCGAAGAGATATCCTTTTCGCATTGCTTCCCGATAGATGAGACGTAATTTTATTGACCTACGCCAAATAAATAAAATTTACTAGGTGTGCCCTGTACCACCAGAAAACCCAGAAGAAATGCATTCACATTTAAATATGATAAGAAATAATCAATAAATTATTATTATAAGCAATAGTTATCAGCCTGAAACACTCATCTTCCGATAAATGATACATGACGCCAACGGGACTTGAACCCGTGCCCATTGGGAGAGCAGCTGACCGGCAATCAGAAGGGCACGGGTTCAAGTCCCGTTGGCGTCATGTATCTTTTCTCGGAAGATTTTTCAATGTGGATGAGTGTTTCAGGCCGATAATTATTGCTTACAATAATTGTTACCCTTTGTGCTATGCATAAAAATCTTGTCTTAAACGTTAGTTTAACAATTAAAAAATTATAATTTATAAATTATTAATATTTTTATTAATTATGCGTGTATTGTTTTGTTAAATCAGTATTTATTTAAGATACAGATTATACTGTTACTGCCACCTATTGCCTGATATCGTAACTCGATAAAATTAATTTTACGTTTAGTTTGTGTAATTATTTACCGCCATCTACCGACAGGTATTTTATAAATATAATAATAAAGTAAAAAGATTGTGGTTTTTGTTCGAGGGTTGAACCCTGTCCGAAGATACTGGCCGAAATGAGCCAAGCACTCTACACCTATAACTATATTTTTTTGTTAGAACCACTTGTATATTTTATCTACGCCGACCGGTTTTTATTCCTTGCTCTGGACAAGCATATAATAATTTAAATTACAAAACAATTAAATTACATTCGCTGACGATACGGTAGCTATATTTGAAGGAGACGACTGGACTCAAACACATAAACATGCTGAAAGTGGAATCAAGGCGATTAAACAATGGCTTGACAAAAATCTACTTACACTAAATATACCAAAAACTAAATACATAAGATTCAGCTCAACTATAAAAGGGCAACCTAGTACATCATTTACAATTAAAATACATAAGCGTAACTGTAATTCCGATAATATTAATTCTATCTGCAATTGTGAAGTTTTGGAAAGTGTGAAAAACATCAAATATCTAGGCGTTATTATAGACAATCACCCTAAGTGGAAATATCACATTGACAACCTCACAATAAGGGTAAGAAAATTGATCCATATATTCTTTGTATTACGAAATATAATCAAACAGCAAGATTTAAGAAAAATATATTTCGGATTATACAACCCCATCTTAACGTATGGTTGTATTGGTTGGGGAGCGTCAGGTAGAACAATTTTAGATCCACTGGTGAAGGCCCAGAAATCCATAATTAGAGTTATTATGCGTAAACCCTATAGGTTTTCTAGCGATCAGCTTTACAAAATTTTTTATGTACTTGATGTTTGTCAAAACTATATAAAAAAGGTTATTATCCACGTACACAAAAATCTAGAAAAACTTGATAAAATTGATCATAAATACATTACAAGAAGTCACACCAGAAAGGATATTGTGGTCCCAGGGAGCAATACGTCGAAGTTCCAAAAGACATATACATATCTGGGACCGAAATAATATAATAAAATCCCTCCAGAATTAAATATTAAAACATGTACAATGACATGCATCGGTTCAATAATAAATAAATGGTTGATTGGCTTAGGTAGGGTTGAGTCTGAAAAATTATTAAATAACGTCACTTAAAACTTAAAATTTTAAATGCTTAACTATTAAATGCCACAATCAGTAAGAGCTTAGTATATATTTAATCTACAAAAAAAAACACTTTGTTTTTTTTTGTTCAGAATACATTTTTTGCATTTTTCACCAGCATTTGGTTCCTTAGAACGGGCAATCTGCCTAGCTAGGAGCTAATATAGACAAACAAGACATAATAACACTTGTACCCATTTTAATATTTACAGTTATTTTGAAATATTATTATTATTATGTTATTTTACTGTATAAATGTATCTTATGTAATAAATAAATAAATAAATAAAACAGCGGATGAGCACAATGTATTACTAAAAGTTGTGATAGGAATGGGGGCGTGGCTAGGGATGTTCCTCGTTTTATATCGGGAAAATATCACGTAATTTCTAAATCGGAATAAAATAATAGATAATTTGTCGAAATAATAATAAAATTTCCAATTTCGCATCATTGCAAATAATCGCAGTTTTAAAAAAATGCAGGAATATTATTATCATTATTCTTCTTCATATAAATAATAAGAGCAAACAGTTAGATTTTTTTATATGAGCCAGGAGCCAATTGTGGTATGTTGTGTGGTTGAAAGTAATGGAGAAAGAAAGGAGATGGGGAAGAGGAAGGTAGGGAAGTACCTGGCTATTCATATCTGGTCACCAATTAAAAAATTCAACGTGTTTGACCATTTTTAACGTTGGTCTTACACCAGGGCGATACTAAGAGTATCTTCCACTCTTAAAAGCTTTAGATATTAAAAAAAAATCCCTTAATAATAATGAATCCATCATAAATACAAAAAATATCTTATAGTCCTATCTTAGACATGTTCCCTTTAACTGTCCATTATATCTCCTCCCCCTTCTCTTCACTAATCCCTAGCAAAGCCCCCACCTCTAAAACAACATTTAGTAACACATCGTGCTTACTCACTGTTTTGTAATGTTAAATTATTTTTATATTTGCCCTGAAGAAAGATCGGTCGTTCTGAAACCGGTCGGCATAAATAAAATAGATAAGTGGTTCTAACGAAGAAACAAACAAAAATATAGCTACATTCAAAAGTAAAAGATATAATCGTTCTGTTCATAAATATGGTATTAGTTTTATAAATGTGGTTTACCTTTTTCATAATAGCACTTTAAAAAAAGGATTGCTTGTTTGTAAAAAGTCCTGTCACCGCCTTGTCAAGCCTTCTACAATATTCTGAGACGAATATTTTGTTTTCTGAAATTAGGGTTTTTTATTATTTTAATTTAAAACTAATGTCTTGCTTTATTTACATTGTGCGCCTAGGGTATCATGCTGGTACCATCTGGTAATTTATAACGTTAATCGTAATAATCTGCAGGCTTGAACTTGATATTTGACATGTTGGGTTTATTGACAATCTGAAATGCTAATTCTATTTGTAAATTGAGATTGATTGATTGTTTTTTTTTAACTTCACATGAAGAAAGTATGTAGAAAAAACTTCTAATTATAGCCAGCAGTCTCGTAAAGAAATAAATTCAACACTTTTAACCGGGTTGACGCATTATGGCAAGAAAACAATTAAAAATTAAAGTGGTATGCGAGTGGTTAGAAAATGGCTGATAGTAAACAAATGAGCTTTTTATTCTTATTGCCTTAAAATTATTTCAAGATTTCAATCTATGAATATTAATAGTCATTTAAAATGGCTTTTGGAAACATCTCCACAAAATTACCTAAACCCTGAGAAATCGGCCATATTTCGTCAGAAGGTCAAAATATTTCCGGTTTGCAATAAAATCTTTTTTTTTTTTACGTGAACTCCACACAGGAGGCCCTGAGGAAAATAATTTCCCTCAGGGCCTATGTCATCTTTGTGTATGCTGTGTGGAGGGTGTTTTAAGGAAAGGAAGGATAGGAGAGTTCTGGGAAGGAAAAGGGTTTGAGGGGTGGGTAGGAATCTGGGGTTCAGTGTTTCCTGG
Source organism: Limnephilus rhombicus (assembly GCA_929108145.2). Classification (NCBI taxonomy): domain Eukaryota; kingdom Metazoa; phylum Arthropoda; class Insecta; order Trichoptera; family Limnephilidae; genus Limnephilus; species Limnephilus rhombicus. The sequence continues at coordinate 47,377,524 of OV815285.1, forward strand.
TCATCCGCCTCCAAGACCTAGACAAACCTCACCCCATGAACCCGGGCACCCCTGCTAAGTCACCAAACGTAGCGAACCACTTGGGGTGACCTGTGGCAGAGGTGTTGGTTATCCAATTAAGGTTCCCGGGGCGGCGGTACCCATTCCCGCCTCCCAAATTGAAAAATAAATGTAATATTTCTGTACATATCCGAAAATTCAAAACTGTTTTTGAAAGGTATTGAAATACGTTTACTAATAGTATTATTATTAAAAATAAAATATAATTTTTAAAATATCATTATAAAAAAAAATACTTTAAAAAGTTTTAAAAATGACTCACCTTACTTTTAAAAAAAAAAAAAACAAAAGATATTGAAATATAACAGATGTGCTATCCGCAGTTTTTACTGGGTGAGACTGAGCTTCCGGGTGTCACCGATATTGTTTACCAATTAACGAATAAACTAAATGAACGAATAATTAACGAATAAAATAAACGAACGTTAAACTAAATGAACGAATTCTTTCCGTTTTCGTTATTTGTTTTTGGGGTGTTATGCCGTGTTGCGCTACCTCCTTCTTTAGCCAACGTTCCGGACAGCGTTGCAGTGTCCATCATCAGGGCAGATCCGGTTGATCGACCGGACATCAACCGGATCTGCCGGATCTGCCCTGATGATGGACACTGCAACGCTGTCTGAAACGTTGGCTAAAGAAGGAGGTAGCGCAACTTGGCATAACACCCCAAAAACAAATGACATAAATACTTTTGGCCGTGAAAATCTTAAAACGAATTCTTTCCGTATTCAAACTATATTGTTAAGAAATACCAATGCACACCTTAAAAAAATCAACGAAATGAACAAATTCTTTTCTTATGCAAACTACTCCGATTAGGTAGTAGTCCGCCGACAGTTGCGTGGACATCATAGCATATCTCTTTTGTATTTAAATATCTTTGGAAAACACACACATATTTTATTAGATAAGTGCATTATAAACCTTATTATCACCTCACGATTTTGTCGTTTCGTAAAAAATAATGAATTAAAAATTCACGAAATTTTATATATTTTTCTGAAATTATTATCGGAAACTTTGGTTCCATAGAGGTGCTCAATTAAAATTTTCTATGATAAAATTATAGATTTCAGTATAAAGCGTGTAGTTTTATCTTTCTAACTCCGTTTAAATTATATTTCTCACTACGACAATAAGGAAGATAAAATGATTTATATGAGACCTATACGTGAGCTGGGACAAATTTGGTCTCCTGTGATTAAGTGGGAACAATCAGGTGCAAGTATCACAAGTGAACAGCAATTTGTACATTTAGAATTGGGTATGTTCATTGTTCAATCTCAATTCATACGACATTATTTCCCCGGAGACTTCAGGCAACTGGCGTGTCGGCTTGTTTGACAGTGCAACTGTGTTGTGAAATTATTTTCGGTTCCGCAAAGCATTTTCTCTTAATATAACGTAAAATAATAACAATATTGAATTACGAGCATAACGTATGAGTTATCGAAACAATTTGAATAATGCAAAAATTATATAAAAAAAAAAAAAAAAAAAAAAAAACAGCTGGCCTCTCTCCTACCATCATCTTGCATCGAAGCGGGAAGGATGAATTCATCCCGGTTCATACCTTTGTTCACCTATTGCAACGGGATTGATTGACACTGATTCCTTAATTCCTACCCACCCGTCGTACCTTTCTACTTCCCAGAACTTCCTCTTCTTAATTTTCTTAAGAAGACCCTCCACACAGCATCCCTAAATTGGCTAACCGTGAAACAGATGTTGACCTTGTTTATGGTGATATTTGTATATAAAATAAACATTTTACCAAAATATTTCTCAAATAAAATTATATTCAACAAGGACATTCACAGACATAACACGAGGACGTGCTAGGAAATCAGGCTTAAAAAAAGACAAGGCCAATGCGCAGAACAGTTTACTGTACAAAGGGATGAAGTTATATAACACGCTACCAGAAACTTTAAAGTCCACACCAATTGGAAAGTTCAAGATGTATTGTGGGAGCTACATAAAACTACATAAAATTTAGATTGCAATATGAAATATATAATTAGTTAGAAATTTTGTAAACTTAAATGTACAAATTACTAAAATAAAATTCATAAATAAAATAGTAAATCTGACATAGGCCCTAAGGAAAATTATTTACCTCACGGTCCTCTTGTGTGGGTTAATGTAAAATAAATAATTTAGAAAAACATACAGGGCTACAGGGAAATCGATCGAAGTACAAATTTTAGAATAAATGCATTTAAATTTCATGCCACTGGAACTCAGTTTTTTAAACGAATTTTGTCGTACAAATATTCTAGTATACGGTTAACACTACTCAACCAATGTTTATTTAAATCTCGTAGAAATGGAAATGTTTTTTCAAGCAAGTAGTGTATGTATTTAGTTTTCGCCTTGAAAATGGTTTATAAGACCTTCCTTCGCTACGCTGATTTTTTACTGTATTGACACTTACGTAGGCATGAGTTGCCAAATAAACAGATAAACCATAATGCTCACATTGCGAAAAGAATCATTCACCGATACTGTTGTCATAACATTTAGGAAGCGAGTTTCGTAATGTAAATAAATCTATTTGTTTTATATTCAGAGAAATGTACCAGTAAGTTTGATATAACCATTTTAAAAGTATTCAGCGCTATTGTCGATTTTAATAAGTGTGTTAAATATTGAAAAATATGGTATGGAATCAGCAAAAATCTCGAAAGATGATCTCTAGCGTTCTAATATTTATTTATTTATTTTATTTATATGCATATCTATTACAATACATTACAAAATGGTACTTTGTCTGCGTGCCAACTGGGAAGGAAATCCGTTTAAGGATAGCCAAATTGTATATTTAGTTCATAATATTCTTAACAAAGGAATGGTTTCGTTAAGATATCACAGGAATTTGCTTCTGTCAAGACAACATTTGAGAACATTAAAAAATGTATTCTGAACGAAGGGGTGGTTTATTTATGTCTTTGTAAGAATCGCAAAGATGTGATTTTTTTTTTCGATGTCATTTTGGAGAACATTAATAATTGCATTCAGAGTAAATGAGTGGTTTCTTTAGTGAGATCACAAGTAGGAGATTCTTTCCAGGCCATTTTAGAGAACATTTACAATTGCACGATTAGAATTTTCAGATTTATAAACCATTTTTTTAACACCTTTGTTCTGAGACTTTTAATAAGTCAAATAGATTTATTTACAGTTCGAATAATCATTTCATCAATGAGATAGTTAAAAATTATTTTAATTGTGAAAACGAAAAGTGACGCCAAATTCCTTATTTTTATCTATAAAAAAATATATTTTTGAAACCTTGGCGTGCTGATGGTTTCTCATACACCAGATTTAAAAAAAATAGCTAATCATTTACAATAAGGAAATCTTTTGATTTACTTAAAAGGAATGCACATCATAATAAATGCACACCATAATGAATGCACATCAACCTTTCTCTTACCGAAGAACGAATCACATTTGGGAAGATAAATATTATTGTACTGCCCATCATAAAATTGTCCCTTTGTTTTCAAAATATTCTCATTAAAAACATAATATAGTTCCCAATAATGTCCTCTGCATGCGAAGTGTATCTATATTTCTCTAAATAAACAATAACAGTGTTAATCTATAGTGACCTCCCAGGTAGGTATGATACTGTATATTTTCTACCTGTACAGTACATTTTTAGGCAGCATAGCGTTCATTGGTCAAATAGTTGTACATAAAACCAGAAGAAATACAAAAACCGGTCAGTGGTTGAGTGGGCACAGCGCTTGGGTTCCACCCGAGCGTCGCGTGTTCGATTCCTCGGCTGGCTAAGTCCTCCATCACAACACAAGAAACATTTTCGGCTTTCTGTGGTGGTAGTAGGAGATTTTCAAACATAGTTGGGTTATTCGTAACCCGGGAATATTTGTCTTTCTTATAAAAAAAAAATATATATATTTATTTTTTACGTACTAGTTATAATAATTATACATGTAGTTTCGTATCGGTGATCGATGAACCGGTGGATGCAATTTTTAGGTATAAGTTGTTATAGTGGTTTGTATAGTTTGTTTGTAGTCAGAAGTAAGATTGTATAAATGTATTGTAAGTTTGTACAGAGCCCTTGAGTTGATTTTCCACAAAAAAGGTGATATGAAACTGTCCAAATATTATTATTATTAATTTAATCTCATGCACCTATACAGAAAAGCCATATTTTACACAAACTCTTTGTAGATTTTTTAATATTGTAGAAAGAACACGGCAAATTCGAACTAGAATTGGCTCTGGTCTGAACTTTGTGGCAATAAGGAACTCCAGTGAAAAATATTATCGCTTTAAAAAAATATGTTTATATAGACCAATAAACGTTGATTCTGAATATATAAGTTTTATTTCATAATATTAAACGTAGAGTTCTTAAAAAAATATTAAAAAGGGCATTTTTAAAGCTCTCGGCAAAACACACTGTAAAGTTGGTATTACTGAATGGTTAGTGCTGACGTCATGCGTCACCAGTCATTGTATTGAAATCGTTGATTATGTAGGTATGACTTAAGCCATCAGTATTAACAACATTTCATGTTATTCGTTATTTCATACTGTTTATAGAGATTTAGTCGTTGTGTTTATTGAAACGATATTTAAGCCTAAATAATTCAGTATCAAAAATAGAGGTATCTCTATTATTTAAAATATTGAAAAACTACTGCACAAAAAAATAGTAATGCTACTTCTAGGGAGAATGCTTCGAATAACGCTATTCAAAATATATATTTTACTGGTTCCAGGAAGTTGTAAATCGGAAGCAACCATCCCTCTCCTCTTTCTTATTGCAGCTATAAGCTCATTCTTAAGGTATCTGCGCGTTAACGATTGCCCAATCCTATAGTAATTTTTCAGGAGTGATGACGTCACACGATTTACCGTACATGAGGTGGTCTTAGGGGGATCTTGAAAAATTAAAACTTTGACAATTATTTTAACTATTAAAACTATCTCTAAAAATAAAAATGCAGTTATTTAAGTTAGAAGGTCATTATTGATTAAAAAAAAATTAAAAAATTGGACTGGAGTTCTCTATTCAAACTAAATCTTATTTGATGAAATAAAACAATTACTTTAATTTTAACCACGATTAATTTATTTACTTTTTTAATACATCCCTACGTAGTGATCTATGGCAGGGGTGCTAGTTATCCAAAAAAATGGTTACCGGGACGGCAGTAGTACCCATACCCGGTTCATATTTATTAAGACTACTAAAACAAGGAGTTGAAGCCGAGCAACGAACAGCCATAAAATATTATTCAAATCCGATTTCATACACTGTTATCACCGCGCACCGCTCTCCGGCCGACTGCATGATAATGCAAACTCTTTCCGATTTTAATGTTTGTCCCGTCCGCCTGCTTTTCCCCAAAGCGAGATAATTGTTAAATCTGTGCTTACTTATTGTAACATAAATTTTCAATGTAAATATATTTAGACTCGCATCAATCAAGAGTTGTTATTAAAAACCTCCACAACACACGCATCCAGTTTACAGACGTGGCAAGGCCTGTAAACTGTCAAACCCTCTGGAAACTCTGGATGAAATATCTAAACATAACTCATATCGCTAAAGAGTTAAAAACTAAAACGAAATTCGAAGAAATAATTTCGTACTGACCAGTTTATACTAATTGTATGTTTTTAGTTGTGTTAGTTGAATGTTGGCCGTATAAGGCCTATATATCGGATAGGCAGCTTACTATAAGGTCAGCAGATCTAGATGTTACTAATCGTTTAATCGAACTTTCTAGGTCAAATCGAGCCGTTTATTATGATCGATCTTTTCGTGTAACTGGCCCGCTCATTTGGAACAAACTTCCCTCAGCTCTTACTAATATCCAGAACTTGGCTGAATTCAAAAGAGCTTTAAAAATAAACTTATTTAAAAAATCGTACCTTTCATGAATTTTAACTCGTTTTCAATCTACTATAATAAGCCATGTTCCCCAAGTTTCTGGTAATTGTTTGGTTTCGATTACCTCCTTACTATAGTTTTATGTACACTCTGTTATTATTATTTCTAAACGTAAACTGCCTCTTATTCTTTATTATAATTTAGTTTTAATGAATTCTTTTTGTTAATATTGTTCTTTAGGAATTGCTTTGTATATACTGTATATTCTTTGTTTCACATAATTTAATCAATTTTGTATTTTGTAAGGACTCGTAAGGAACACTATAGGATTAATTTTAAGTTTATTATAATTAAGCGCACTTGAAGTGAAATATCACAAAACTGCGCTATATAAATACTACGTTATTATTATTATTATTATTATAAAATAAACCATTTTTTGTTTAGTATGGTTTTCTGTGAAGGGACAACCCGAAAGTACAATGCAAATTGAGATTTATATTCATATTTGAACATTCCTACCTACAAGTTCAACCAAGGCGGTAAATTAATATGGGGGTGATATTCCTGGTTAGGGGCTTCCAGAAATTACAATTTATTCACGTAATAGCGTACGCCTACTGCGGATTAATTACACTCCTGAAATCTCAGCAAAGTAGATGTTAACAACTCATTATATTAAAATACTCTTTAAAAAGGTTAATTTATTCTGTCAGAAAAAAGGTCTAAATATTTCGATTATTTCCGTATTTACGATAAATTATTATCGTTATTTATTTTAGGTCTATATTCGGATGAATTTTAGATTTCGATATACTCGTATTATATAAGAAAGACTAAGAAAAAATATACTGAGATTTATATTTACAGAATTAAAAGTGGCAAAAATAACACGTTTTGAAAAGTATTAAAGTATATTCCACCCTCTAATTAATGTGCAGTATTAACGACTCGGTGAAAAAGTGACATCAATTAAAGGCAATCGATACTACCCCCCTATTTGGGATTCCGTCCAAGCGATGCTGTCTGTCTGTGAGTGGCCTCTGTCTGGTGGTGCTATAAACCCTACAATTAGTTCAATTAGAGCCTTACAGCCGCCGACTGAAAGCTGCGAGCTTCACCCTCGGCCAATTTCAATCGACTCATTGGGCTATTTATGGATATGCCGTATACTAGGTATATAGCCACACTCACGAAGTTAACCCAGGTTTAATTGTTTCGAAGTTGCCAATTAACGCAATTTTACAGCGTAGTTACGAAATTAGTTAAAGCCTGGAAATGATGCGGTCGAAAGCCGGTGGGTGGCGCTTTAGGAAGCGAAGTAATACGCTTTGAAACTCTAACTAAATTCAAAATCCAGGGTGAGAAAATTTTTTTAAAAATGTTGCTTTATTGTCGTGTTTTTTTTCGTTAAAGTTTATTTTATATAACCAGATTTCCCCGCGAAAAAAACTACACAAGGAAATGAACTTATTGAAAATTAGAAAATCGTTTAAGTATAATGTACAAAATACAAAACGGACTTACACATAAAAGTGAATTAATAAAAAACTACACAAGTAAACTGTCAACCCAAGAAATTATAAACTAAAACACTGAAGATTAAAAGTGGTGGAAGAAGCATAGAGAATCGAATAAACAATTTTAAAAATAAAACAGTTCAATATTAGAGACGGGGTTTTTAACAGAACAATTAATCAAATTTAAAAGTTAATATTCAAGTTCTGTAAAAATTCTATTGAAGTTCTGTTTTTATTCAAGTAGTGGGAAACAACCAGCCTACGATGAAATAATAACAGATCTTGAATACAGCTTTCGCATAACTTGACATTTTACTTTGAAATTTGATGAATTTTTCAAATTCTGTGAAACAACATAAAACATGTGAACTAAATTATAATGTACTGTAATTTGAAATAATCTTTCAGATTTTATAACGCGGTTAAAAAAAAAATATGCATATTTCTTTAACAACAATAAACAAAAAAAATATATTTTTATTTTTAGATGTTTTTATCTCGTTGGCTGCGAAATATACGAGAGTGGACCGGCATTAGAAATGTGGAGGAGCTGTTCCGGGCAGCGCAAGACAGAGAGACATTTTCAAGAGTGATCGCCAACGTCGGGGGGACCTGATACGACACACAAAGAAGAAGATCTCATTCCAGAGAAAGATACTTCTAAAACCATACTTAAAAATAAGCTGAACTAGGATAAGCAAAGGATGGGTCATGACCAGGTATGAAGGTAAACTGACCAGATCTGAGAAGTCAAATATATTCTAACCATAATTTAATGTTTCTTTTTTAAAAGATAGATATCGATTTGTATTCAGATTGAGTTCGATTTGCAAAAATGGTACAAACTATTTTTTAAAAACGAATTATGCTCAAGCAATGAAGAAGAACATAATATTAATAATCTAAACAAAGTATGAAACAGAACATGACACAAAAGGAAAGGTAACGGTCGCAACTTGGAATCAAACAAATGATAAAACTAATTTATGTGTAATACCAGAATTGGGCTGAAATCTAATAAATACCTACAAAAATAATTAGTCTGAAAAATCCATTGAAAACAATTATAGTTATTGAAAAGAAACGAATGTTGAATAGTCAACATTGCTATTTCTAATTTTCAAGTTGTTAAAACAAAGATAATGCTGAGTTGAAAGTGCAGTATCAAAATTTCAGAACAAAAATTAAATTGATACTGTGATATTTGAAATCCTAAAGTTTGTAGTATATTTGAAATATAATATCTCCTTTGCTAGTTCCTTTTCGTTTGGGCTCTCCAGTTTATTTGATAAAGTTCAACGAACAGTAAAAATAATTTTCACTGGAATATAACCCAACCACCGTAATTTATCACATTTCTGCAAACTGGAAAGTAGGTACCTACGACAGGGTGACGCACACTTTTAGCTGCAGTAAATAACGAAAAAATCTTGATTTGAATAATTTACCAAACAAAGTTTTTAGGTTCCATTGAAGCCAGAGCCAAGTTATTTACTTTAATAGTAGATACATACGTGCTGACTTTGTACAAATCGCAAGGGCGCCAATTGTTGAATTTGGCAGCCCCCTCTGGTCTGGAGCCCCAAATTGACTGGAAAAACTCTTGTCTCTATCCAGAAACGGGCGGTCCGCTTGATAGATTCTCCTATCTTAATAAAGGTATTGCAATATTTAGAGCACACGCGTCAGGTAAAACGAGCTCATTGAACTCTTCGGCACCGCTGCATGGTAGAGAAGAAGTCAGCAGCACGGCTGCGGAACGAACTATGTCCTCTATGATAAGTTTTAATATTTTCACGGCCAAAAGTATTTTTGTTATTTGTTTTTGGGGTGTTACGCCGTGTTGCGCTACCTCCTTCTTTAGCCAACGTTTCGGACAGCGTTGCAATGTCCATCATCAGGGCAGATCCACATCTACCGGATCTACCGGATCTGCCGGATCTGCCCTGATGATGGATACTGCAACGCTGTCCGAAACGTTGGCTAAAGAAGGAGGTAGCGCAACACAGCATAACACCCCCAAAACAAATAACGAAAATACGTCCTCTATGTTTCCTCCCTCCTACAACATGAATCTCTTCAAGATCTGTGTTCACCCTTTCCACACCTCAAAAAGCCCCTCCACACAGCACCCCTAAAGATGACATAGGCCCTGACGGAAATTATTTACCTCAGGGCCTCCTATGTGGAGTTAATGTAAAAAAAGGGTGTCGTTACTAGTACAGTTATCATTTGAAAATTTATGACTTTAATATTGGAAGAAAACGTTTTTCGCAAAATAAAAAGGTAGGTAGGTCCTTACCATGAAAATGGAACTTAAAATTTAAAATATTTATGTTTCCATTACAATCGTGACTAACCAATCTACTTTTTTTTGAATGCCCATGTTAATTAATTTTTTAGTTCTCGAGTTCAATATCCGTTTTCAGAATCTTATCCTACTTTATCCCAAAGATTTTGTTTTTATATTCTGACCAGACTAAAAGAAACGTGAAAACTCTTGGTAGTTGACAGAATTATTTATAAAAAACTGATAAGGTAAAATGAAAAGTTTTTTATCTCTAACAGAGTAGACGACCGCGTGTAATTTAATTAGCAACCTTTAATGTGACAGTATCATTTTGCGAGCACGCCATATTATCATTCCCAGATTCCAAGAACTCTCCACAACTTCTGCGAATTCAATTTCCAACCTAGTCAACGCCTTAAGGTGTTCAGACATCTAATATAACCGCGAGCAGCTATCTGTTGAACCGCGAGCGCTTACGTTTCGTGCCGTTCACACGGCGCAGATCAAATATTTCTTCCTATGGTAGGAGAGGGGGTCAGTTGAATTAGCGAGCTGCCACGGAGTGCGCATTTTTTGTACTGAATCTATCAACTTGACATCTGTCACCCACCGGTCTTGGCAGCTCCGTAATTAAAATTACCCTCTCTCCTGTTTTCGTCGGAGTGGGGAGCGCTTAACTGTTGGCATATCGCCTCAGGAGCGGTTACGGCGTAAGATGTGCATTGTCTATGGTTGATGTGCGCATAAAGCGCTCAGGTGTAAACGGTCTGAAGGGATTGTATGGAGAGCGATATATGGCGTGCTATGATCTTTTATATTTATATGCTCAATGTGAACGAGCTCTTACAGAGAGTAATAATATATTATCTGTTTGATAATGTTTATTAATGTTCACACATAAACTTTAAAACAATTACATACCGTACTGGGTCCAACTCTTATTAATGTGATCAAGAAATAAGCGAAGAATTCACTGGCTGCTTGAAATTTAATTATCCCTTTAAATGATGTTTAATTGACTTATTTTAATATCATAAATTATATGTCATTATTTTTAATTGATAAATTAATGTTAAAGACAAGATTTTTATGCACAGCACAAAGGGTAACAATTATTATAAGTAATAATTATTAGTTCTTCTAACACAGCAAACTTATTTTGTGGCACCATTTTTATTAAAATTAATAAAATACTTTGTTTTTACCACTTTTATTGTTTACAAAACCAACATGTTTCGTGAGCAACGCTCACTTCTTCAGGGTTTTTATTGATACTTATCGGTTTTGTAAACAATAAAAGTGGTAAAAACAAAGTATTTTATTAATTATTATTAGCCTGAAACACTCATCTACATTGAAAAAATCTCCCTAGAAAAGATACATGCAGCCGACGGGACTCGAACCCGCGTCCTTCTGATTTCCGGTCAAATGTTCTACCATTGAGCTACGTCGGCTTATCTCCTACCCGCCAAATAATTCAATATATACTAGTGTTTTATTCAGCAATTATTACTACTTATTACATTTTTCCACCTGCAAACAACCAACTTTATTTTTATATGATAAAGGCACTGTAAGTGCTAAATCTCCCACTAGGTTGCGTCGAGACACATTATGTCTACATTTTTTGGTGAAATACTTTAATACACATTAATAATATGTCATTGAAGAAGAATATGACACTAAATATTTAAAAAATATATATGAAGAAAGCAAGACACTGAAAAATAAAAAGATAATGGTCGCAACTGGGACACGAACCCAGAACCTCTCTTTTTACTGGGACAAAAGCCTTACCAGTTCGTACTATCACCTCTTATTTGAACGTCATATTTGTCAATCTCATATTTCAAATTTTAGATTAAACAATGTTATCTTCGACTATTTTTTTCCATATTATTGGCAACTACCTGTTTCATTGGAAACAAGTATTCTAAGAATTGGCTTGTAATCTAGATAGTGTCTCGGATAAATATATCCGATTTTATTTTTATGGAAAACATATTGAAATTTTTGTAAAAGTCTAAATGAATATTAAATTTTATTAGAACATACCTCTTTTTATAACTTTTGTAATCCCTTCAATTGGTAAGGCGTTTTCCCGGTAAACTGAGAGGTTCTGGGTTCGGGTCCCAGTTGCGACCGTTATCTTATTATTTTTTCTGTGTCTTGTTCTCTGTTGTATGTTCGTTTAGATTATTAGTGTTATCTTCTTCTTCAGTGATATATTACATTGATGGGAATAACCTTCACAAGTTACGAGTATAAAAAGAGAGTTGTTCTAATAAAAATTGAAAATAATATGTCGTTGGAGAAGATGTCAACAATAATAATCTAAACGAAAATATGAAAGACAACCAGACACAGAAAAAGACAATGGTTGCAACTGGGACTCGAACCCAGACCTCTCGTCTAACCGGGACGTGCGCGTTAACCAATTTCGCTATTGCCACCGTCAAACCGTCATATTTGTGAATCTCATATTTTAAAATTAAAAATATTATCTTCATTTCTTTTTTTCTATTTTACGGGCAACTACCCTTTTTATTGGAAACAATCATTCTAAGAATTGGTTTGTTACCTGGATAGCGTCTCGGATAAATACATCCGAATTATTGATATGGAACTATTGACTTTTTATAAAAGTCTAAATGAATAGTCAATTTTTTTTATAAGAAAAACTCTCTTTTTACACCCATATCAAATTCGGTCACTTTTAACTGTATCGTACTTCGACTAAGAACTACCAACATTATCTTCGTTTTCTTAACGCAGATATTATTGGCTGCTATCTTTATATATGATTGCAAGATTAAAGAAGAAAAAACGGATAAAAATTTATCCAAACACTATCTAGGTAGCATTTAGTTCGAGTTGAATCTTGCAATCATATATATAAAGATAGCAGCCAGTAATATGAATAAATGAAGATAATGTTGGTAGTTCTTAGTCTCTTTTTATAACTTTTGAAGGTTATTCCCATCAATGTAATATATCATTGAGGTAGTAGATAACAATAATAATCTAAACGCAAATATGAAAGAGAACAAGACACAGGGAGGTTGGACATCACCATTGCCATCCGAGATTTTGTAACTGGAATAAACCGGAATAACTGGAATAAACGCTGGGTCAAACCGCTCTCAGAGATTCATTAGTCTTGAGGTTTGCCTTTTGCGAGCATTTCTAATGAATATATTTCCCTGTAGTTGAAACTGAAGAAATTCATGCTCTTCCTTTCCTTCTGCGCACCACTGTATACGTGTGAACTCTGGGCAAACTACAAGAAGAGTAGTATAGAAAGACTTCGGGTTCAGTATAACAACGCCTTCCGCATAATGTTTGGTCTCCCCAGATATTGCAGCGCTTCCCGGATGTTCATGGAGGGGCGAGTTCCTGGCTTTGCAGCCCTTATTAGATCCAGGGTGGCAGGAATTAGGGAAAGGATAACCAGCTCTGGAAACATCCTCGTCATGGAAGCCCGCCTCAGTCCATCATCCAGTATTGATGCACACTGGAGAAAAATACTGGCTCCTTACGTGCTCACAGAATCCTGAAAGCTTAATATTATTATTTCATTTGTTTTTCCTTTTACTACTATTAGCTTATTATCTTTTTTTGTTTCGTGTACATTCATATCCACCTTCTTTTTCTTTTTTTCCTTTCAAATACTTTGTACATGTATGTGTATATTACCCTTATGGAATGTGTGGGATTGCACTCTCCTCCCCACATACTGGAATAAACACTTATTTATTTATTTATTTATTTATTTACTCCTCGCTGTACGTTCAAAGCAGGTTTGTTTTGAGTAAAAATCTTTTGCTGGATTTTTTTTTACTTTGACTTAATCTTCATTATATTTACATTGACTAATGGGTCAGTCTAAGAATTTTCAGAAATCAACAACAACGAGCAGCGCTCTTGAGGCGATTTTTCGCAAAAACAGCGCTATATAAGTTGTCCAAATTTATTATTATTATTATTAACGAGCTAAAATGCCTGGATTCTGCATTGTTGTCTCGAAATGAAAATCTAGTCTCTTTCAACGGAAGCAATCTTCCAAACAGGACCTCCATCGATATGCTTGGTGTAACTCTAAGTGACCAGCTCAGGTACGGGGGCTCCATCGAAACCAGAGTTAAGTTAGCCTCTCAGAAACTGGGCGTACTGTACAGGGCCCGCAGATACTTTAATAGCACACAACTACTAACCCTGTACAAATCGCAAGTGCGCCCCACGGTTGAATTTGGCAGCCACCTCTGGTCTGGAGCTCCAAAATACCTAAAAAAAACTCTTGACCCTGTGCAGAAAGGGGCGGTTCGTTTGATAGATTCTCCCATCTTAACAGACGGACTGCAATCTTTAGAGCACAGGCGTCAGGTGGGAATGCTTTCCTTGTTCTACCGCTATTACAATGGAAGATGCTCCGAGGAACTAGCGTCATTGATCCCCTCAGCACCGGTGCATAGTCGGGAAACACGCCAAACACGCGCCCAACATTTGTACACGGTTGACATTAGTCACATGAGAACGGGTCATTTCTATAACTCGTTCTTGAGTTCAACGGCTCGGCTGTGGAACGATTTGCCGGCCTCTGTGTTTCCACCCTCCTACAACATGGGTCTCTTCAATACCCGTGTTCACTCCTTCCTTTCCTCAATAAGACCCTCCACATAGCATCTTCAAAGATGACATAGGCCCTGAGGGAAGTTATTTTCCTCAGGGCCTCCTGTGTGGAGTTAATGTAAAAAAAAATTGTTGTTTTTGTCAGGCTGCACTTTGCATGGGTATATCACACTAAAGTGTCTACTGCTCCCTGCTAATCGAAATCAGTATCTCGAATTGGATATGTTGTGAGGCTGAAGGGTATGGATGGGAGAAGGAGACGGGGCAGGGGAAGGTGGGAAATTCCTGACTTTCGATCCCTTCAGGCCACCGAACACGGCTGAAGCCATTTGAAGCAAAGTTTCAATTCTGAAGTTTCAAAGGCTTACCAGAGCGGTACTCATGTCAATATCTTCTGTATGAAGAAACATAATGTGCCTGGTATGCCTCATTGGAACATCTTAACCAAGGATAGCAATAAATTTCGGGATATTTATATTATTATACATTATTCTTAAGAGGAATATAAACGCTAGAAATATTTCGAATCTCATGCCTGCAAAATTTTAAAATCGACCGTCTTTTTGCACGAGGCAAGTAAGCGAAAAGGTGTTTTTTTTTTTTTTTTTTTGCATAATTTTATAAGAACGAAAAAAAGTTAGAACATAGAAAACCTCAAAAATAGTCTTAGCCATAAAGTTGTATTTTTTAAAAATTGTTTTTTGTATTACTTCATAGTTAAGTCATGAAAAAACATTTTTTTTGGTGGTTGACGCTTATATTTTTTGTTACGTAAATAATAATTTTATTGTAATTCCAATACATAGAAAAGCTAGTAAAAGCTTCGATTTATCCGTAGCATATTTTTTTATGTTCATACTGTAAGCCGATTCGTCGTAAAGATTAATCAAAATAGTATCTAAATAGGATTTCACGTATATATTCATCTTTAGCAGATAGATGACTTTGAAGCAATTGTTCTGAAAATTAAAATATTTTTTGTAACTTTAACATAATAATTAATTTTTTTTTTTTCATCCTATATTTTCATTATGTTCATCGGGTTTTCGACCAATAATTAATACAAAAGAGCTATTTTCAGGAAATCCTCCATATTAAATAAATAATCGTTAAATATTTTAACCAAAAAATAGCATCTTTCATTGGATGGCATTATCAATTGTTGCTGTTTTTTTTTTTTTACAAGTAATACCGCACAAGAGTCCCAACTGCTCCCGTTTGAAGTCAGTGGGACTATGGCATCCCCAATTGGGGTATGTTGTGAGGATGAAGGTAATGGGGAAGGGGAGGAGATGTGGAAAAGGGAGGTAGAGAAGTACCTGACTATTCAGATCTGGTCACCAAACACGGCTAACGCCATTTCAAGCAACGTTTCAATTCTGAATGGTGGTCTTACACCAGGGCGATACTGAGAGTATCTTCCACTCTGGAACGTGCCGCAAATATACTATATATTATTTACAAATGTATAAATTGTGAAATAACACAAATTAATCAAATAAAATTTATTTGCCACGCCGGGATTCGACCCCCCGACCTTCGGAGTGCTAGTCAAGAGCCTTACCACTGGACTACGCCTGCCGTCAAATGTTTATATATGTTTATTACGAAGAAGTGTTTTACTGTGAAGTGAACAAGAATAAAAAAAAACAATAAAAAGTAAGTGCAACCCCTGTGCAAATTAAAAAGCAAAAACTTGGTTGGTACTTTATATAAATGAAGTGCAAGAAAAATACCAATGCTAAAGTACGAGTATTTATGAAATTATATGAAAATATTGAGAGTTTTTTAATTTTATTCAATCAAAACGAACATTAAAAATTCGCTACTCTTAACTTTAAAAGTCGGTAATTATACAAGGAAACCGACAGAGATACGAGAAACATAAATCTTTTTATAACTCCACTTGGGAGGTTCATTGCAGATTTAGAGCAATTTCTTTAACACACTTGAGTGGTTTAATGGAAAAGATTTTATCGCTTAATAAATTTTTCATCCAACAACTTGGTGAGGTTTTATTGGATAGTTAGTTAACTCCGAATCTAATGTAATACCTACATGTTGTGTATGAACATTTATTATATATTTTATTAGTGACTAGCGAGTTCCCGACGTGCATTGCAATGCCACTAATAAAGAAATTGTTTCTCTCTGCGTGTCTTTTCCCATTCGTTCCGTTTCCCTTCAGCCTCCCCTCTCCCTCCCAAGTCCCCTTCCCATCACGTGTTCCCCTTCCACCTACCCTGCCGTCGCTCTCCCCTATCCCGCGAACCCCCCTCCCGCGATCCCCTCCTCTCCCCCATGTTCAATATATTCAGTCCTGGTACATTCAGATTTTAAACAGCTCGCGTGCCACCTTTTACAATTTTTTTAACAAATTTTTATTTTTCATATATTACAAACATTCATTTTTGTATATTATAAGAACAATCAACCAAATTTGGTACTTAACATGTTTACCAATTTAAAATAAATATAATTTTTGATTAGATTCTAAGTATTCGATTTTGATTAGTACTTAGTACCACAGGTGAGTACTTCGAATAAATTCATTAATAATTTAATTATGATTTAACAATCGATGGTCGCGAAATGTTACTCTCAAACTGATAGTTCCGTAAGAGTTTTTGTAATGATTAAAAAAACTTTTCAGATATATTGTCATGTAGTTGTAATAATCCATAAACCTTCGCGAAGGTGGAAAGAGGGTATTTAGAAAGTTTCAAACAATTTCTATGCTCAATATAGCAATGCATAGACAACTCACAACATATTACCATTGTAACAATTCAGGTACCAATGTAGAAATAAACTCAGTAATGAACCGATTGTATAGTGCAGGGAATAAATATTACATAAACACCAACGGTACTGAATGTCTATCAGCCTATAAAAATATTGTTAATAAATCTGTTTGTCAATCTTGATGTTTATAAATTTTCAATATGTATCGAAATTTATATGAATGTGCACCCTATATCTTACTCTTTTTGTTGTTTTTAAGTTAAAATTTTTGTACTTGGTACTTATTTTAATTGTGATATCTCTTAATTCTTTGATTAGATAAAATGTATTATTCATTTTATCATATATAAAAGCCCTAATTGGGCGTTTACAAAATAAATAAATATACCTATATACATTGATTTTTACATGTATAGATGAGGGCTGGTTACTAATTAATCTTTAAAAAGAAAAAAACGGTTAAAAAACCCATATTTAGTATTAAAGTTTCTTTACCGCCCGAGAAAGAAGAAACGATGTTCGTAAGTAAATCGTACAAAAGATAATCATCTAAATCTAGGATGAACAAATAGTGTATCTCATTTTTTACTTCTTTCCAGTGGAATTTAATCAAGGGGTTTCTTCATAAACATGAAGAAAAATAAAAATGCGTTTTATCAAGTTTGTTTGTGATGCAAAAAACAATCTGACAATGGAATATTGCAATCTAGAGTACGACGCAGAAATATGTACATTCCCACGGTGCAAAATATTACAGTTACCATTTGACAACAACATTACTTTGAGGTATCGAGGTGCTTGCCTTTGGCTTCAGACGGGTCGCCATCGCGGACTGTGTTGCCATAAACATCGAGTCGACACTTTATGGGAAGAATATTTCAAAAAGTAGCAAACTGCCTTTAATCTCGGTTCATACTTCTCGCGGCAAGTCGCAGTAAGTTGCAGCAAGTTGCCTTTTGCGGGAATGCACTTTCCTTTAGTGGATGTGGGCAGGTTCCGGGGCCGCCACCCACCATCCCGAGAAAATTGTGAATTATTAATGTCAATAGTATAAAAACACGAATATGGATAGCATTGTAGGGGTTGTGCACCGGTTTACTTTAATGATTTAATATGACTGATAATTTTAGCGATTCTCTAGATATAATGTAACTACTACGTACGTACAGTATATAGAGGCAAATCAAAACAAGACAGAAAGAATGGAAGTATTAAATACATCAAGAAGAATTAGTACAGACGCTTAGGTAGTTGTAATCCCTTCCTCAACCCGCCTAACAACCTTTCCCAGCGGCACAAGATGACAAGAAAAGAGGCGCCTTGCCGAGACAATAAGACTTCGATCCTTCTACGGAAAGAGAAATCGAATGATGTTTATGTAGCGCACTTGAGGTGATTTTTCACAAAAATAGCGCTATATATATTATATTTTTGAATGTAGCTATTACTTTGTGGTTATCCATTATAATAAAATGAAACAATGCAACTTTGTATAAACCACTTATAAAATGTGCAAATCCGACCGGTTTCGGAACAAACGTTCCTTCATAAGCTTTCCCTGACGAAGGAACGTTTGTTCCGAAACCGGTCGGATTTGCACATTTTATAAGTGGTTTATACAAAGTTGCATTGTTTCATTTTACTATATATATTAGTAAGATATTATTATTATTATTATCAACACAAATAAGTACTCCAAAAAATAAATTTGCATTATCAATATAATAAATATTACCTTTACAACGGCGAAGTTGGCAAGTTAATTTTATTTAAAAAAAAAGTTCCTCAATACACGCAAATTCTCCTTGTTGTAATTAAACTTTTCAGGAATCGCAAATTCAAATGTGGCAAGTAAATAGTATAAAAAAACTTATTCAACAGTCACAAAATACGCTTTGTGGCAAGTAAATATTATTAAAAAAATATTGCATTAATCGCAAACTTAATTTGTGGCAAGTAAATATGATAAAAAAATTCCTTCAATAAAAACGAATATTCGCTTTGTGGCAAGAAAATTATTATTAAAAAAAAAAACTTTTTCATGAATCGCAAATTCAAATGTGGCAAGTAAATAGTATGATTCAACAGTCCCAAAATACACTTTGTGGCAAGCAAATATTATTACAAAAAAAATACTGCATTAATCGCAAACTTAATTTGTGGCAAATAAATATTATTAAAAAAAACTTCTTCATTAATCGCCAATTCACTTTGTGGCAAGTAAATATTATAAAACAAAACTTATTCATAAATCGCAAATTCACTCTTTGACAAGTAAACATTACAAAAAAAACTTCTTCAACAGTCGCAAATTCACTTTGTGGCAAGTAAATAATATTAAAAAACTTCTTCAGTAATCGCAATTTCACTTTGTGGCAAGTATATATTATCAAAAAAAAACTTTTTCAATAATCGCAAATTCACTTTGTGTCAAGAAAATTTTGTAAAAAACTTTTTAAAAATCACAAAATCATTTTGTGGAAAGTAAATATTATTAAAAAAAACTTTATAATCGTAAATTCACTTTGTGCCAAGAAAATAGTACGATAAAAAACTTTTTCACGAATTGTGGGAAGTAAATATAATTTCAACGATTGCAAATTCACTTTGTTACAAGTAAGTGTAGTAAAAAAAAACTTTTTTAAGAATCGTATAATTATTTTGCGGCAAGTAAATATATTATAAACACTTTTATTTCACTAATCTCAAATTCACTTTGTTGTTTGTAAATATTATAAAAAAAAACTTCTTCAAAAGTCGCAAATTCAGTTTGTGGTAAGTAAATATTGTAAGAAATACATAGTTTTATTCGCGCTCCAATGCAGTTTGTTTTTCGATGCTAGTTCCATTTATTATATGATTTACTCGCTTTATTCCATGTTGATTTGGACACAGTTTGTAGTTTGTACGAGTTATTTTTATTTGCAATAGGACTCCGGACTCCAATTATCGAACAAAATAAACAGTCGTTTTTACGCGAATGACAAAGCTCTAGTAATAACACCATGTCATTTTATAACTGAAAAGATATAAAATATTCATTGCGAATATAAACCAGAACTGTTTTAAATACTGACGGATTGCATTCCAGTTAAAATTATTTTATTAGTATTATAAAATGTTCCACGTGTGATTAAATGTGCTTACCCGCTAAGTAATAAGTAAATCATTTGGTAGGTACTGCACGTTTTCAGCCCGCGACAAAATATTCCCGACAAAATATCCAACGGATAAAACATCCTTCAACAAAAATCTAACCCAACCTAACTTTACAGGATGATTTTTGTCCCATTGTACTATTTTTTAACAATAATTTATTGTCTTTACAGGTATCTGTATTATTTTTGTCCCATTTTACTAATTTTGTACAATAATTTATGTCTTCAAATTTTGCAAATTCACTTTGTGGCACCATTTAATTAAGGCAATAATTAAAAAGACTTTGCTTTTACCACAATAAACTTTATTAAAAAGTCGACATGTTTCGAAAACGATGTTCTCTTCAACAGGACATATAATGTACTAAACAAATGATCGAACATAGAAAGACAGGCGTGGGTAGAAATGGAAGTAGTGGGGGAGGAGAGAGGTGGAAAGGGGAGGTGCTTAGAAGATCAACAAGGGAGAGGGGGGGGGGGAAGAGGTGGAAAGGGGGGTGCTTAGAAGAACAAAGACAAAAAATTACAATGGAAATATGTTTAAGGGTTATTCACAAAATTTATTTGATTGTTAATAATATTTAAATTTCTATTGACATTTTTCCTAATTTCTAATATTTCTAAAAGATCTAAGTGAAAACCACTAACGTTCGTGTGTAAAATTTTAAAACCAGTATTTATATCAAATGAATGGTTGAATTCAATTAGATGGTTAGCAAATACCGAACATGTCGACTTTTTAATAAAGTTTATTGTGGTAAAAACAAAGTGTTTTTAATTATTGCATTAATAATTTATGTTTTTATAGGATTTTTGCATTATTTTTGTCCATTGTTTGTTAGGTTAGGGAACGTACCCATACTACGTGACCCGTTCAAGGGGGGGGGGGGGGAACTTCAAAATACCACGCTTGGTTACAATGGGGGTTGGGGGCTAAGGTTTTTATCACGTAGTCAATCTAGAAATCTCGCGTTTATAATACATAATATATTTTGAAAGAAATTGCTTCTCCCATGCGTGTCATTTGCGATGCGTCCATTCCCCTCACACGTCGTCTTCCCCTCCCGCGTTTCCCTTCCACCTTCCCGGCCTTACAAATTCCCCTCCGTCCCCCCCACATTCCCTTCCCGCCCTTCCCACATTCCCTTTCCCAGCCTTCCTCCTTCCTGGATTCCCATCCTTTCCTCCCTGACGCTAAACTATACAAAATACACACATTTTTCAAAAGCACTTGCGCCCCACCTGTTGTGATTTTTTTTAATATAAATTTCATAACGCCAGAAATCGCTATTACACATAAAAACCTTCACGGGCATACGTTCAACAAATCACCTAAGTTTCATCGCAATCCGATGAATGGTTTAGGATCGCAGGAGGGATAAACAAAGTAACATTCATTTTTATATATTAAGATTGCGGATGACTTATGGAAACACTGCTAACTGTTTTATAATAATGTCTTTATTATTTCAGCATTTGATCATTAAGAGATAGACCATAGATGGTAATATAAACATAACTGATGATGTGCAACCATTTATAAAATTGATTTGACACCTATTATAAAAAAACCGTTTAATTGTAACATATTATTATTTTTTGCAAGTGACAAAATATGTTGTTTTTCAAAATGTTCGCAGAGAACTCGTGTAAAAATTTGTTCAGGAGGTTGAATCAATAAAATAAACCGTATTTCAGTTTACCGGATTGTTCTCTTAACAACATGAAATATTTATAGTTCAAAGAACGTTATAAGTGACTTTGAAATTAAAACAGGCAGACATTAAACAACCTAACTTAATATTCTGTGTAGGATTTGAGTTGTAAATTTCTTTTGAATCCATTTTTCTCTAAATTGAAATCATCAGAATCAACGCCGCGAGCCTTTTGGCGGTTGGAAAACAAGAACAGCTTATTTTCCCCTGATTTCGATGCCTTAATTCGCGCTAAAAAGTATTTGCATTCGAGCATCTCGCAGAGCACGAGAAAGGAAAGCGCGGAGTAGGATGGGGTAACTTCATTATCGCAAACAAAGTGAATATCACAAAAGCGGAAAAACTCAATGAAAAATATTTTTCTTTGAGACAGCCGAGAAAAGTTATCTCTTCTCAACGCTGCGCTGGGAAATAAGATAATCACTTTTATCACTGTTTTGTTCGCTCTGTTTTATCTTAGTTCTTAGATGAACGGTTCTCAAGAACAGAGTTTTAAATTAATTATTTCAATCTTTAAATAAACTCTGTATCGCTTTTACGATTTGTTAGAAATGACTTATCGTCGTTTAGATTATTCTGGTTATGTTTGTGATGATTATAAATATTAATGTTTCAACTTCTAAGAGCATATGGAATTTTTAGCCCACAAATTGGGAATGTTGTTATCTAGAAGGAAATTGAGAAAAGGAGAATGAGCGTGGATTACCAAGAATAATTAGCATATTAACACAATATGCAAAATGTTGGGCTGATAGTTTCATCTGAGATATACCCGTGTTTTTAGTAATGTATGTATGTAGAGAATAACGATAGAACCTTGTGAGATGGTTTTTCTGAGAAAATTCCTAATTTATTAATTATAACAATATCTTTATTTATAAAACAAACAGCTTTACAAAGATACACGAAAAATGAGTGCTAAAATTAAACAGTAAGCCTAAAAACATGTTTTCGCTGATAATTTTTCTTTTTTTAGTAGCTAGACAAGAAAAACATAAAGAAAAACTAAGAATAAAATAGTTAAGAGAAGCTAAATACTTAAATATGCATGATAAGAATATAGAAAAACACAATAAAGGGTAAGCTTATAATCTTATAGGAGTGTAAGGATAATATGTATGTAATTAGGAAATATGTAAATATTTAAATAAATGAAGACAATACAAGCGAAACTCAATCGAAAATCTGGAAACAGAAAAATCAGAAAAACATATTGACACCTCTGGGACTCGAACCCAGGACCTCTTGCTTTGTGGGCAATATGTTTTTCTGATTTTTCTGTTTCCAGATTTTCGATTGAGTTTCGCTTATATTGTCT
Organism: Limnephilus rhombicus; assembly: GCA_929108145.2. NCBI lineage: Eukaryota > Metazoa > Arthropoda > Insecta > Trichoptera > Limnephilidae > Limnephilus > Limnephilus rhombicus. The sequence goes on from OV815285.1 coordinate 47,400,837, forward strand.
TAATTTATTTAAATATTACAATTTGAGGTTTTACTCATAAAGTTAAAAATTAAAAATAAAATATGTAAATATATTGCAAATTATGAAAAGAAATCTGATAAATAATACAATAAATATAAATATGGATGTTAAGTGGTGTGTTACATTAAATTTCTCTAATAGTGAAGCATTACATTTATCTAATAGTGTTGCTTTGAATTTGTTGTAAGTTTAATATTATAGCAGGATAAAACTTTTATTACTTAGATATTTATGTACCACATCGTGTAACATTTGGAATCGGGCCGTTTACAATAATGCTCCCAATGTACGAGAGATAGCGATGAGAGTTTAACCTAAAAACGTGTTTTATTTTATTTTGCGAAGTTCAGGCTACTGACTTACTGATTTTACAATAAGTCAATAAATTTCGCACATTAAATAAAAAAGGATTAATTTATCCCAGACGCTATCTAGATAGCATTTAATTCGAGAAGAAATCTTGGAATCATTCACAAAATTATTTTATGAAAAAAAAATTGAAATAAGAAAATGAAGACAAGGTTGGAAGTTCTCAGTCGAAGTACGATACTGTTGAATATGACTGAATAGGATTGGGTCCCATAAGCTCAGTGGTAGAGCATCGCCCAAGGCTAAGGTCCTGGGTTCAATTCTCAGATGCGACCGTATCTTTTAGGATTTTTTGTACTTATTTTCGATTAAGCTTCACTAATATTGCATTATAAAGAATTTTATTTAATATTTTAAGCAATTAAAACTTAACCGAAAAGGTATACGTAAATAGGAGATTTTGAACGATAAAGCAGTTTTTATAAGCATGATAGTTGAATTTTTTCTAGGCATATGAGTATTTCTCAAAAAAAGTGTACATTTTGGAAAAATAAAGTGTGCGTAGAAACAGTTCCAAAATTACAAATTTTTAATTAATCATACAAAAAAATATATACACCATTTTGTAGAATAAATATTAGTAATAATAATAATCCGCAAAAATTTAACTTTTTGTTTGAAATATCGATTTTTACCTTTCATACAAAATAAAATTGCCACCCAACCTACTTCATGTGTTTATACTTCATAAAATGCGAGTAAAACGTTATAATATGTGAAATTTTGTAAGTTTTAGGGTCTTAACTAATTGTAGTTTCTGTACAAAGTAATTTTCTATGGGGTTTCATAATAAATTAATAATTTATGCACAAAAATCAAAATGAGACATAGTCATTTACTTTTTAGTTACTACTCTTTAGTTAGGTTTTTTTTCTACTTCCACCGTAATTTCTAAACTCATTCATTAAATTTTACATGGGTAACACTAGCTTCATTCTGGTTGGTTGTTGGTCTGACGTCTCCGCAATAACATTAATTGTTAAAATCAGTAACAACGCGCTTCTTTAGTGGGACTACTATTTCGAGACAGGAAATATTATAGCCTTTTTTCACGAAACGGTAAGTCTTCTTTTACTTATCTTTTTGTAATACGTGCGGTACGAACATTGCTAAGCTTACCTATTTACAGTTTTAAGTTTTATCAAACCATTGACTTTTTATAATCCCATTTTGTCTAATTCTTATTACAATTTCGTAACTTTTATTATAAATTTCGTAATGCAACGAACAAGTATAGTGTAAAACTGAGTGTACACAATCTGATTTTTATTTTATTTATTATAAAGACAAAATAAAACAATACGAAAGGAAAAATAAACATATTTTACAAAAAAAAGAGAAGTCCCAATAAACTACTTTTAAGTAGTTTGTCAATGGGTGCTTTTACTTTGAAGATATAAAAATTATTTCTTTCGGCGAGCTAGTTCTTCAACAAAATATTTGTTTTATCATTTGAACATGTTTTAATTTCGATAGGTAACAAATTTAAGCAATTAGGTATCATGTAGTTATTTGTCCATATTTGTTTAAATGCTTAGGTTAAGAATAGTATATTGTAAGTGTGTCTGTAAGTATAAGTTGTCTCTTTGAATTTGAAAGTATTTTTATGAATTAGTAGTGCCTCAAGCTTTTATAAAATCTTATTTAAATACAAATGTATTATAATTTACTATTATAATACCGGCTGTTGCGGCGGGTAGCAAATGATCCCTCTCAAGATCGAGGGATCAAATGCTGCGTTTTGTGGACTGTAAAATTGCGGTTCTTAATTACCTATTTTATTATATTTTTCTTCGCACTTACCCAGACTGCTTCCCACTTCGTTCAGTGTTCACTGGAAAGGTAGGTATGTTAGTTTGGGAGAGATGGGAGAGATGGAAGGGAATGGCGATTGGGAATGAACGTTTGATCGCGAAATAATAAGCGAGAATAGATGACACGTGGCGATGGTACTTGCGAATAGCTGCGAGATTTAAAAGTTCACTTTGCGGTTTGATTACTAAAAACTGTAAAAGCGGTGCGGTTTTAGGACTTCTGTCCTGTGCGGCGAGGTAAATTCAACTGAGGCAGAGGGCACCAAATAGGTAGTTTCAAAAGGCAACATGTAACAATAAAGGCGTGAACATGCCCCCCCGCCTTGACCAAGTGGTCAAAAGAAAAAGACAAATACAAAAAAAAAAATTAAATTAAACGCGATGCGATAGGATTCAATGAACAATTGATGCTTAAAAATAAAACAAATTGAGCATAAGCATCCAAAATATGAAGAAATAAAACAATAGAAGGCATAGACCCCAATGGTCGCCAAGCAAAACAAAAAAATCAATTGGAGTAGGTGTCTCTATTTTAGATATATATCTGTATATCTGTTTAGATATACATGTGGTAAATCAACCATTAACGGAGGTGGTAATGCTGAAGATTTTATCTTATGGTAAACAATACATTTTGAAAGTTGTGAAGGAATCTTATTTCGTACCGCTATTATCCAAAACTTCCGCTGAATAGTGAATTGAAGGCTTCGCGGGTCAACATGAGGATATAGTTTATGATTATAATTTATAATTAAATAAGCCAAATGACAGATTTTCGGAAATAAGATGGGAAATTTGTTTTCGTATGACAGATCTGAGTATTTGAGTCGACCGCGTACCCTGATAATACCGCGGCTATCAAGAAACGGTTTCAAGTTTAGAATGCGCGTTGAACATGGAACGTTATTTCGCATGTTACGTATATCGACAGAAAAATAGGTTTCCTGTTCGATGCGTATGATTTTCAAAAGCGAGTCATTTAATTCACGAGAGCTAAGATAACTCGAGTTTGCATTACCCGTACCAGGAAGTTTACGACAATTGTTAACGAAACGCATTATCCATGCGACTACGCGTTGCAATTTATTAAACGAAGAATATTTGCTAATAATTGAATTAGGTACAATTTGAGATGATACAAGCGCTTCAAGGTTGCGAGTTTTGATTTCTGGTGGATCAGCTACGCGAGAACACATGCCAAAAGTAATTGGCGGTTCATACTGATTGGTTTTCAATTCCGGTAACTGTTCCGAATTTGCGTGCTTAAATGGCGCAATAGGCCACTCGAAATACGGCTGGCAAAGCCATTTTGGACCATTCCACCAAATATCATTTGCCATCAATTGTGATGGTAGCATACCTCTCGACAGACAGTCGCTAGGGTTCTCAGCACCTGCGACATGATAAAAATGACTACTCTGCAAATTTTCGTGTATTTTTGCTACACGATTGGCAACAAAGGTTTGCCAGCGGTGAGGTGATGAATGAATCCAACTTAAAGTTACAGTCGAATCAGAAAAGGCAAATATTGAATGAACAATAAACCTCGCGGAGTAATTATCAATTACCCTTTTCAACAGTTGCGATAACAATAATGCTGCGCATAATTCTAAGCGTGCTAAGGAGACGACCTTTAACGGTGCTACCCTTGATTTGGCGCAAACTAATTGAACCTCAATTCGGTTATCAGGAGTGGTCACCTGAGCGTATATCACTGCTCCGTATGCCTTTTCGCTCGCATCCGCAAACCCAACAAGTTTTAACGTGCATCCTTCAGCGACTCCTACATGACGTGGAATCCGAATTGACGATATTGACGGCAATTCTGCGTTGAACTGCTGCCACTGGCGTGATATACTCGTGGGTGGGGTTTCGTCCCAATCGATTTTTAAAATCCACAGCTCCTTTATCAGAAGCTTGGCTTGTACAATTATAGGCGCCACCAGACCCATCACGTCAAAGAGTCTAGCGACAGATGATAAAATATTGCGTTTGGTACAAGTTCGATTGTCTGGAGTGACTTCAAATGCGAAAATGTCATCCGAAGGATGCCAGCGTAGGCCAAGGATTTTTAGCGATGCATTACTATCGAAATTTACACTTTGCGACAAGCGAAGTTCCAATGGAATGTTTTCTAATACTTTGCTGGAATTGGATGCCCACTTAGTGAGTTGGAATCCTCCTGACTGGAAGAGCTCAATCAACTCTCCAGCCGCGCGGATAGCTTCTTGCTCATTTAAAGCAGAGCTAGCGATGTCGTCTACATAAACGTCACGATTGATAATATCCCTTACCATAGGGAAGCGAGCGCCTTCATCTAACGTTAACTGTTTGATTGCTCGAAGGGCTAAGAACGGGCTGCACTTAAGGCCAAATGCCACGCGATTGTATTGATAAGCCTGAAGCGGCTTTTGCGGATCGAATCTATATAAAATTCGTTGATAACGACGATCTTCTTTGCGAACATTTATACATAAATACATTTGACGAACGTCGGCGGAAATCGCGATAGGAAAAAGGCGTAAATTCATAAGAATGCAAAATAAATCATTTTGTAGGCTTGGTCCCGTGTGTAAAATGTCATTTAAAGATAAATCATTTTTTGTTTTTGCGCTTGCGTCAAGAACCACTCTCACTTTCGTGGTCATTTTATCCTCACGCCTAACTGCGTGATGCGGAATGTAGTACGCGTTTTCTGACGGTAAAGCTTCTACCTGGGATAGATAACCTTTGTGAATATGTTCTCTGATCACTTCATCATAGAGCGGTTTTAATTCTGGCAGATGCTTAAATTTTCTCTCTAGTGCATAAAACCGATTTTGCGCAGCTTGCAATGAATCACCTAAGTCACACGGGTTGCCTTTGAATGGCAAAGCCACTTCATAAGAACTGTCCTCAAGGCGAGTTGTGGTGCTTTTAAAAATGTTCTCAGTTTCCTTTTCTTCAAGGCTGTGAACCGGTTCCGAACCGATATCTTCGATTTCCCAGAATTTTTGAATTAAATTCTTAATTTCGTGCGTAGCGCAGAAAGTTAAAGTGGTGTTTGATTGAGAATTTACTGGAGCGTCACCCATGAAAACATAGCCTAATGTGGTTTGAATTGCGACTGGAAAACCGGGGGTGATTACCTTATTTGGTAACAACAGTTGAGAGAACAGACTAACGCCAATTAGCAAATCAATTGGACCAGGCATTGCCCAGGTGTCGTCTGCCAGCGGAATATTTATGAACTTATATGACGTCAAGTCCACTTTGCAAGTAGGTAAATTAGCGGTAATTTTATCTAAAACTAGAGCGGTTATAGAGTATTTGAAATAGGGATCAATCCTAGATTGAATTGTCAATGTGACACTTCCTTTTATTGATTGCGTTTTGCCACCTAAGCCCTGGACTGCGAGGCGCGTTCCTGGTCTAACCGCCAGGCCTAATTGTTCACAACAATGTGATGTTATGTAATGCTTTTGTGAGCCTGGGTCTAAAAGACAGCGAACGGTATTTTCTTCACCGTTTCGATCAACAGTGTGAACCTTGGCTGTAGCAAGTACTTCAGTAGTTGCACCTTGTCGAGTGATTGCTGACATGGTACATACCGAGGGTTCTGACTCGTTAGGTTGAGTTTCTACATTGGATGTGTTTGTGTTCGCGTGACTGGATTTCTCAAAATGAAGGAGCGTATGGTGCTTGCCATGGCACTTATGACAAGTGCCTTTTGATTTACATCTTGTAGACGTGTGTTGCGGGCTTAAACAATTAAAACACAAATATTTTTCCTTTACGAAGGAAAACCTTTCCTTTGGTGATAATTTCAAAAATTGTGTACAAGTGTACAGTTGCGTATGGCTCTCATTTTGACAATAAAAGCATTTCGATTGCGTACTTATGTAAGTATGATTTGTGCGGGGTTGAGTTGTGCGTGCAGTTCCACCGGAACTGGTTGTATTTATATTAGCGGTGTTAGGTCCACGAGTTGTTGATGTTCGTTGCAGAATTTTGACCTGATCTTGTACAAACGATACCAATTGCTTGCAGGTGGGAATTTCAATTTCTCGAACTGAGAGCTCAAATGCTTGAGCAGTTTGCGACTCTAATTTTTGTAAAGCGAATTGCAGTAATATAAAATCCGAAAGATCCTCTATTCCTAATTGTTTTAGCGCGGCGATGGATGCTGAATATTTTTCTATAAAAGCTGTCAAACTATTTGCGTTGTGTGTTACGGTTTTGGAATGAAATATATTATTCAGGTAGTGCGTGGCAAGTGATCGCTTATCTTGATATTTATTAACTAGCGTATCCCAGATTATTTTGTACGTGCCTCCAGTTGGCACTAAACCTGACGTAACATTTTTCGCGGTTCCAGTTAATTTTCCAATCAAATATTGAACGCGTTGGGAATCAGATAATTGTTGATTTAAATGAACATTTGTTTTAAATATTTCATAGAACAGAGGCCAATTATCGACCCGACCGTCAAAGGTAGGTATATCGATACAAGGTAACTTAATAGAATTATTATTATTAGCAGCACATGCACTTGTAGACGCTTTCGGCTCTGTAGCTAAATTTGTTTTTAAATTGTTTCTTGTGCGTAGAATACGTGTGTATAATTCTTCAAATTGTTCCCAACTCGAATAATCTGGTTCAGAATTTGGGTTTAACGTAAGCGTATTCTCATTAAATTGATCAATAATTAATTCAAATTTATTTTTAATTTCCGTTATACTCTCAGATTCTGACATAAAAAATTCAAATGAACGCGATGCTTCGAAACTGGCTGGCAAGTTTTTTGCAAGCACAGCTATATTTTTAACCCTTTTTAGAATAATTTCGCTTTTACCTTTTAGTAAAACTAATTGTCTTTTTAATTGGTCCTCCATTTTTAGAAATATTTGTAAACTAAAAGTTTTAATTATTTAGAAAATAATGTGCAACAGTCAAATGCACTGGGCGGTTTTTGCCTTACTGAGTTGGTGTACTGAACGATGATAGAACACAGTAGACAAGTTATTTACGAAATAATTAATTATATTGTAAATATTTTAATGACTCATAAATACGCGATGTTCCTAAGTAAATACGTACGTTGGTATCTATGTAGATATTTGTGACTATTCCAGTGAGCAAGTAGTTACCAGTTAGCAATAGTACCTAGTTAACTATACCACAATAAATCGAAAAGATAAATAATAATGGTAAGTTTATGCGATATGCGGCGCATAAATTTTCGACAACAATACTTGACAAGAATAAAATAATGACCCAAAATATCAAATGAATAACTTGTAGATATTGTGATAATTTTGGATAGCGGGTAGAAACTATAAGTTCAAATGGCAGGTAGGTGTGACAATATGACACTGACAATCTCAAATTGCGGGTAGGTATTGTAATAATGATTTCAAACGAATATTGCTCATTGAATCCTTCCGTAAATATAATAAAATAAATACATCGATGTTATGCGGCTCGAATGGCCAAATGTTGCGGCGGGTAGCAAATGATCCCTCTCAAGATCGAGGGATCAAATGCTGCGTTTTGTGGACTGTAAAATTGCGGTTCTTAATTACCTATTTTATTATATTTTTCTTCGCACTTACCCAGACTGCTTCCCACTTCGTTCAGTGTTCACTGGAAAGGTAGGTATGTTAGTTTGGGAGAGATGGGAGAGATGGAAGGGAATGGCGATTGGGAATGAACGTTTGATCGCGAAATAATAAGCGAGAATGGATGACACGTGGCGATGGTACTTGCGAATAGCTGCGAGATTTAAAAGTTAACTTTGCGGTTTGATTACTAAAAACTGTAAAAGCGGTGCGGTTTTAGGACTTCTGTCCTGTGCGGCGAGGTAAATTCAACTGAGGCAGAGGGCACCAAATAGGTAGTTTCAAAAGGCAACATGTAACAATAAAGGCGTGAACACCGGCTACAGGATAACTTTTTTAGGAATACCCCCAAAAACCAATGCCAGAAGGCAAAAAGCTTCTTAGAAGAAATTTTATCAAATGTGTCCATGGCAGAAAAAGAGAAGGTGAAAAAAAGCTAATTTTGCTAAACACAATTACGGATTCTTTAAAAATAAAGTTGAATAAAGCAAATCCCAGAGAAAAGAAAGTAGGTACTAAAAAAAGTAGCTACAAACCAAATTGTAAATAAACACAAATTAAAAATAGCTACTTCGATAGTGATTCAAATTATTACATTTTTAAATGTTGTAAACAGTGCCTGTTCTTTAATTTCTAAGGATTTGTTGAATAGTGTGATAGGAACTTAAATTTTGGAAGCGATAATTTTATTAAAAAACATTAATTAATACTTCTTTGTTTTATTTTAAACCCCTTACAATAGGTACAACAAGAATTTGGGTCATGGGTTTTTGAATGTTTGTAGTATGTACAATAAATAAAAAAGTAAAAGATAATTACGTACACTTAGAAAAGAAGAATATTTTTTTAATTAAATAAATAATACAAAAAATAAAAATAAATTAAAATTTTTGTATTGTATATAACAAGCTTTATGTTTACTATTTAGTTACATCTTAGGACTATTTCGTAACAATATTTCGTAACAACCTTTTCGTTACGTACATTTATTTTGAGAAATACTCATATATAAACAAACTTGATTATTTCTAAGGCCAAGATGTGTTCTAGTGACAGTTAGGAATAACATTATTTCAATGTCCATCATTACATACTACTTTTGCATTACTTTTCTAATTTGGTTTACTCATACACGTGTAACATATTTAAATCTTCATTATCACTCGTGTAATTACTGAACTATTGAAAAGCTATTCTAGCCAGAACTTAGGAGCCAATAAGTGATTATATTGCCACGTGTAAGGCTTTATGCTACTAACCTTGTTACACTGAAAACTTTATTTGTTTCTATTTATAGCTAAATATTGAAATTCTTCTGACCGATGGAACAATTTGGTTTCCAAAGTTAAGTGGTCTAATTGTTCTACTTCTAATCATGCAGAGGTATATAAAATGATTACTGGGTTAAGGTATTAATAGAGTTTTTAGAATTATTAAATTTTATAATGATGCTAATTTTTAATGTTTTTTTCATACTGGGTTGTTTGCCAAGTAATCTAGGTAAGTTTCTTCATTTTGAATTAATTAAGAATCAGATGTAAGAACCGAAATATTGTATGAATAAGAACTTTATTTCATGGTTTAAAAAATCAACCCGTAAACAAAAGTTTTTTTTAACTACAAGTATAATACAACATTAACTATGTAACATTTTCTAAACATTTTGTTGTGAAGATTTTTAAAAATTTATTTATTTATATTTTATTTTCCACGTGCATTTGTAACGTAAATTTTATTTTTCTCCTACCGGTTTCAACTCTTCCGTGTCATTGACTAACAAACTTAAAATTTCTATACAAGTACAAAAATGATTAGATTTAATTAGTTGTGGGTAGTGATTTTGGAGGGAGGAAAGAACGGTGGGAGGAGTCAACATTACATGGAAACATTGTTAATAAGGGTGATTTACATGGTGCTATTATTTTATTAACTAAATTAATTTTTGATTTTATTTTTTTGTCTATTTCTAAGGTTTCTAAATTAATATATGAACCAGTATTTATGTTGGAATGTTTAAACTTGTTTTTTTCTCTTTTGAAGCTATGGCCTGTCTCTATTCAAAATCAAGTCAATATAGAATGCATTGTTATTGACAACAAGTCTATATGCCAAGTTTCAGCCCGATCGGATGTCGGAGAGTGGGTTAATTTCTGCTTCCAAGATTCCGAGTAAAAAAAAAAAACAAAATCAAAATATATGTCAATGAAATAATTAAAAACACTTTGTTTTTACTACGATAATCTTTATTTAAAAGTCAACGTGTTTCAAGAACGATGTTCTCTTCATCTGGACATTTAATGTACTGTAGGCACCGCGATTATCATTGTATTTTGAGTAAAATGTAATCTTGACGCTGGCAACACTTGGCTGCGCAACAGGATGCGCAGACAGCGGAACTGAGCTCGCGAGTGGAACAAGCTTCGAGACCATTCCGTCTTGAACGTTCTTCTCGCTAGTAAACTATTTTTAATACGCAAATTATTGTCGCGGATAGAATCTTTGTATTATCTCACTTCTTTTACCAAATAAAATATAACTCTACCAATCAGTGTATTGATTTATAAACTAAATTCCGTGACCATTTATTTAGAGTACCCGGATATCTCTGATGAGGTAAGCGGAGATATTCGGCATATACTAAAACTGGTGACCTTTCGACTAAAGAACTAACTTACTAGCGGGAGGAAGAAACGTTCCAAGCCGGAATCCTGGACAGCAAGTAAGTAAATTCTATTGTTTTATTGCATAACTTAACGTAAAATCCCTTTTGAAATAAATGTTCCAGTAATTTTTAATAAATATACGACCGTGTTATTTCGATAGCATTGTCACACGTTCTTGTCAAACACGTGTTTTACACCTAATTATCTATTGAAACATCATCATCCCACTAATGTTTTAGTAACATAATCATTTTTTACAGAATTATAAGTGCGTTTTACATTATTATCCCGCTAAATGTTTTGTTAAAATAAATTGTTCCTTCCTGAATGATAAGTGCGTGTTACCCTCTATTTCAGTGAGAACGGATGGCGCAGTGATGACCGTAGGTGATCATCACCAGGGAACGAGGCATCCCGAGTTCATCACCAGGGAACGAGAATCCTGAGATTTCCGCCAGAGAACGCAGGATCCTGAATCCGTCATCAGGGAGACCAGCAGCCAGAATTCATCTGAGAATCGTCGCCGGATAAAATTGGTTCGACATATTTTTACGACAATGACGCCATATTTTTTCTTGAGGTCAAATTAATACAATAATGTTGCAAATAGCACATGTTCTGAAATATTGTTACGATTTTTAAAGTTTCTCTCTTATATTCTAAAATTATTTAATATCATCGAAAACGAGTTTTTCTATACAACAAAAATTTTAACAAATTTAAATTTTTAGCAATTTTAACGATTTTTAAAGTTTTTTAAACAACTATCGAATCAACTAATAAATAGTGGAGGTATATAATTCCCACTTATTTTTATCAGAATTATTGTTAAAAAATTTTGTAAGGAAAAAGGCATTAGTGTGGATTTTTATTTTTAATTTAAAAATTGAGAATTTCAATTTTAACTATTATTATCACAAAGGAGTTTATTTCACTGTCGGGTATTCCATATTTTTGTCTCGCCTTAATTGTCTGCACTTAAATGACATCTACCGGAGGGACACCCTCCATTGAACCAAGCGACATAGCTATAGGAACAGAAGAAATATTGCGCAAGGAAAATCCAACACCAAACATGGAATCAAACAACGAGAGCTGTTCTTCGGAAACATCCATCCATCACGTTTCTGTGAGGTTACCCGCCTGTTGGAGAACTAATATTGCGTTATGGTTCGCTCAGGCCGAGGCCCAGTTTACTAACTCCCGCATCAAGGAAGATTTTACTAAATACAACATCATAGTCGCCGCCTTGGACGCTGAAACATTACAATGCGTTAGCGACATAGTGATGAACCCGCCAGTGAAGGACAAATATTGCATACTCAAGGCATCGCTGATAGACAGACTTCAAGACTCCGAACAGAAGCGGTTAACACGATTATTGACGGGATCGCAATTAGAAGACCGTAAACCAACAGGACTTCTACGACACATGCTCGAGTTAGCTGGACCAACACTAGCGGAGAGCGCTATCGTAAAAACACTATGGCTCCAACGTCTTCCGCAGCATGTACAAGCTATACTATCAGCACTTCCGGACAATAACCTAAACCAACTAGCACTAGCTGCCGATAAGATAGTTGATGTGTACCAGACAACAGAATGTGGCGCGGTTGACCACGACACTAAACCCGGAACTTCAAGATCCGAACGTAATGATACGTCAATGCAAAGCCTTTTAGAGCAGATCGCAGCTCTTACCAACGAGGTGAAACTTTTGAAGATGTCGCAGGTCCATAATCGTGACCGTCCATCTACCTACAGCGAGCACAGAAGCCAGAGCCCACGTCGCAACAATATTCGACAAGGTAATCATCAGAATCCTGCTAGAAGACCACGTTCCAGGTCCAGCGGTAGATCGCCCAACAGAAAACCAAATGGGTACTGCAGATTACATGCCAAATTCGGTGAAAATGCCCACCGATGCCAACAACCGTGTACCTTCCGCTCGAAGAGGTCGAGAAACGACGAAAGGAATTCCACAGTAGAGACATGCGAAATTCCTACTCAGACTCGTCGTCTCTTCCTTTATGACCAAGAAACAAGCCAAAAGTTTTTAGTGGACACAGGCGCAGATATTTCTGTGATCCCGAAGACATCGAAAATAGCGAAGAATTACATAACCTCCGACAAGTGCCCCACAACTTTATACGGAGCTAATGGGAATTCCATCCGTACCTACGGCACAAGGACGATTGAACTTAAGTTCGGCCTCCGGAGAACAATGAAATGGCGTTTCATAGTGGCTGATGTGAATAGAGCCATACTTGGTGCCGATTTTCTCCATCATTTTAACTTGTCGGTCAACCTAAAAAAGGGTACACTTACAGACCAGTCTACAGGCTTACGGATTCGAGGCGCAACATCCAATGGACCCTCATCCGGTATCTCCAGTATTTCCTCATCACAAAAATACAGAGAGATTTTAAATAAATATCCAAGCCTGACGCGACCGAATATGCAAGCTCTGAATAGCAAGAAACATACAGTGACGCACTGCATAGAGACCAAGGGCCCACCTGTAACCGAGAGAGCTCGCAGACTCGCACCAAAACTGTTAGAAGCAGCCAAAAAGGAGTTTAATTACCTTATGGAGCAAGGCATTTGCAGGCCGTCCAAGAGTAACTGGGCGAGCCCTTTACACATGGTGAAGAAGCCTAATGGGGAATGGCGACCGTGCGGTGATTATCGTCGTCTCAACGCCAAAACGATTCCCGACAAATACCCCATTCCGCAGCTCCAGGACTTCTCCCATAAACTCGCAAAAGCAAAAATCTTCACAACAATAGATATGCTGAGGGCATACTACCAGATCCCTGTGGAACCAGAAGATATACCCAAAACGGCTATTATAACACCATTTGGCCTTTTTGAATTTACGACTATGCAATTTGGATTATCCAACGCTGCCCAAAGCTTCCAGCGTTTCATGCATGCCGTAACCAGAGATCTGGATTTTTGCTTTGTTTATCTTGATGATATCCTTATAGCCTCCAGCAATGAAGAGGAGCATAAAAAACATTTGGATATTCTATTTAAAAGATTAGCAGATAATGGATTGGTAATTAACATTAAAAAATGTCAATTTGGACTCCCGACTGTTAATTTTCTAGGTCATACCATTTCACCGGAAGGGATGACTCCAATTAAAGAGAAAGTGAAAACTATTATTGATTTTCCTCTCCCCAAAACAGCCAAAGGACTAAGACGTTTTTTGGGAATGCTCAATTATTATAGAAGATTTTTACCCAACACTATCAGCGCCCAAACAACACTTTTTGATTGCATTTCTGGATATAAAAAGAATGACAAACGTATCCTTACTTGGACCCCGGAATTAACGGAGGATTTTAACCAATGCAAGCGACATCTCGCTTCTGCCGCATTGTTAGCACATCCAGACCCAAACGCTGAATTAGCAGTTATGGTGGACGCATCCAACCTGGCTATGGGAGCATCATTGCAACAAAATAAAGGTACAGCTTGGCAACCTTTAGGATTTTTTTCAAGAAAATTTACCCCGGCACAGCGTAAATACAGTACGTTTGACCGTGAATTAACCGGTGTTTACGAGGCAGTAAAGTATTTTAGGAGCAACTTAGAAGGTCGAAATTTTACTATTTACACGGACCACAAGCCCATCACTTTCGCTTTCAACAAGAAACGTGCCTCAAGTTCTCCTCGTCAAGAGAGACAACTAGATTATATATCCCAATTTACCACCAACATCAAACATATTTCCGGACACCAGAATACAGTTGCAGATACTCTTTCTCGCATTGAAGAGATAAATAGCCCTTCTGCAATTGACTATGAGAGAATGGGACAAGAGCAGAGTCACGACGACGAAATTACTAAGGCACTTGAGGACTCCTCCCTCTCCCTACGTCAATTGGTGATTCCTGGAACTAATTCTTCACTGTGGTGTGATATCTCTACCGGTCATGTAAGACCCTTCGTACCATCTAATATGAGAAAAGAGGTCATAGAAAATGTGCATAATGTTTGTCATCCAGGCATTAATGGGACTGTCAACAGTATTAAATTGAGATTTGTTTGGCCCAACATGGCGAAGGATATAAAGTTCTTTGTCAAACATTGCATAAATTGTCAAAAGGCCAAAATCTCCAGACATACAGTCGCGCCAAGAGCCACGTATGTTCTGCCTGAAGACCGTTTCCGGAACGTCCACATCGACTTGGTTGGACCCCTGCCCGCTTGTAGTGATTATCAATATCTGCTCACCATGATTGACAGATTCACTCGCTGGCCCGAAGCAGTTCCCTTAAAGAATATGTCAGCAGACACAGTCGCCACAGCACTGACAACTCACTGGATTTCGAGGCATGGTGTCCCCGAAACTATTACGACAGATCAGGGACGTCAGTTTGAGTCATGTCTTTTCAAAAAACTCACAGAAAAATTCGGAATCAAGCATACGCGGACAACCGCCTACCACCCTCAAGCTAATGGCATGATAGAAAGGTGGCATAGAACCCTCAAGTCGGCATTTATGGCTAACGGCGACCCGAACTGGTTGGAGACTCTCCCTATTATACTACTTGGATTGAGGTCAACAGTTCGTGATGATTTAAAATGCTCGCCTGCTGAACTTACCTATGGTAGAACGCTGAGGTTACCATGTGATTTCTTCACTCCTACGCCTCGCGAAGAGCCAGATACTTACGTCGGTCGACTACAAAGAAGATTTGAAAATATAAAATCTACTCCTGCCAGTAATCACGGTTCAGGAAAGTTTTTCATACATAAGGACCTACCTTCTTCTACTCACGTTTTTCTGAGAACTGATTCCGCACGAAAATCGCTTCAACTCCCTTACGATGGACCTTACAAAGTGGAAGAACGTAACGAAAAGACATACGTCATTACCATCAATGGAAAACCAAAGCGCGTCTCTATTGATCGCTTGAAACCAGCCTTCGTTCCTTCCGAAGAGAAGTTGAATATCGAAGAACCTGTCGCAGAACAGACCCCGGACAAAATTACTACTACAAGGTCCGGTAGAAGAGTGCATTTTCCAGACAGGTACCAGGCCCTTTAGAAAAAAGGCTGACAGAGACATAGTTTTTCCATATAAATTTTTTTCCGATATAAAATCACTATATACTCCCAAATTCGATTCACAGATATATATCTCATTAGTAAATCCACATTATTGACATAAATTTTGGTAGTATATTTTTTAAAGATTACTGTAACTACAAATAACTAGAGACATCAACTTTTGATGGAAGTTGGAACTCTAAGTTTATTTAACTATGTTATTCTTTTACATATTTGATAACCTTGTCTTAAGGAAGGGTTATTTTTAAATCTCCATGTTCATAGAACATGATTTCATTATATAATGAAAATAATTAGAGACTACAATTTTTGGTAGAAATTGAACTCTAGGTTTGTTTAACCATCGTCATAATTGATATATTCAATAATCCTGTCTTAAGGAAGGGTTGTTTTTAAAAAATCTCATGTTCATAGAACATGATGTCAACATGTATATTTATACATAACAAAATACCATGTAATATGTGTCGTTTAGTTTTTTTCCACATTTTTTTTTAAGTGCATGATGTATTTTTCCATCCACTTACAAAAGTGTGATGAGTGTTTTCCATGTTTTTGTAGGTATGTGATGTATCATTCCACAATACCTGGGAAAACATGATGTAGTTTTCCCATACGTTTTCAGTATGAAAATTCACATATGTGTAGAAGGTACGATGCACTGCCTTCTCCATTTCCTTTTTATATTACCATATTTTGATAGGTGTGTGATGACTGTTTACCTTTCCCACACCTGTCAAAACGTGAAGCATATTGTTATCATGTATTTATAGGTAAATTTTGTACTGCTCTTTCCGTACTTATAAATGTATGACGTAGACCACCCATGTACACCTGTTAAAGCATTAAAAATTTTGTATAATTAATTATTAATTATTTTTATAAAAATGTCAAAGCATGAAAAATATTTTCAACCTTTTTTCAAAATGTAAATAGGAAAAATCTTTTCAACTATTATCATAAAATGATATACCATGTTATAATATGAAGTAACTTTCCAAGATTTTTCTTGAGATGTATTATTTATCCCATGCTAATAAATGCATGATGTATGTAACGTTAGATGAACATAAATAATATGATCTAAAAATAATACAAACTATTGTATTCTTTATTCCATGCTGATAAAAGCATGATGTATATAATATTAGATGTATGATCTAAAAATAATACAAACTATTGTATTTCTTTATTCCATGCTAATAAATGCATGATGTATATAATATTAGATGTATGATTTAAAAATAATACAAGCTATATTGCACTCGTTTTCCCATGCTAATAAAGGCATGATGTAATTTTAGATGCACTTAAATGCATGACCTAATTATAATACCAACTATGGCGTGTAGTATTCCATACTAGTTAATGTATGATGTATGTATGTAATATTAGTTACACATAAATTTTGATCTGCATAGGTTACAACTTTTCATTATGATATCCCACGATTTACGGGACAGATGTCTAAACACATTTCTTAATATGGTTCACCTTATTTTTATATAGGTTTGATATTTTTATATACGTTTCCTGATGTTCTATACATAAAAAATGAACTTTATTAATTTTAAAGTACTCAAGTATATGATACCATTCTACTTATGCAGTGAATATCATACCTCATATAGATATGACGTGGTTGCCCCTTTCCTTATCTCTACGAAGTGTGATACCCATTATGTATTTTCTTTCTTGACTTATAAGTTGTGTGAAGTTTTCACATATTTATTTTTTATTTCTGGTTACATGTTTATAATGTAGATACTTGTCACTCATCTTAAATAGATTTGAAGTAATATTGACTTATAAGTTGTGTAAAATTTTCACTTATTAATTTTTATCCCTAGTTGTATGATTATAATGAAGACAGATGTCACTCATCTTAAATAGATTTGAAGTAATTTAACTTAGCCAACAGGTTACATTTTTGTATTAGCACGATGTGGTTTCCCCTTTCCGTAGCTTATGAAACTTATAAAAATTTATTAATTAATTAATAATTATTATTTAATTACAATACTTACACTCAAACTAGGTTGCTTTAGTCAGCATCGAACACGATATATGTAATTTTTGTTTAATTTTAAGTTTTTTTTTACATATGTGCGTTGGTCGCATAAAATGCTGGGGAGGAGGTATGTAGGCACCGCGATTATCATTGTATTTTGAGTAAAATGTAATCTTGACGCTGGCAACACTTGGCTGCGCAACAGGATGCGCAGACAGCGGAACTGAGCTCGCGAGTGGAACAAGCTTCGAGACCATTCCGTCTTGAACGTTCTTCTCGCTAGTAAACTATTTTTAATACGCAAATTATTGTCGCGGATAGAATCTTTGTATTATCTCACTTCTTTTACCAAATAAAATATAACTCTACCAATCAGTGTATTGATTTATAAACTAAATTCCGTGACCATTTATTTAGAGTACCCGGATATCTCTGATGAGGTAAGCGGAGATATTCGGCATATACTAAAGTACTAAAACTAAATGATCAAACATAGAAAGACAAGCGTGGGTAGAAATGGAAGTAGTAGGGGAGGAGAGAGGTGGGAAGGGGAGGTGCTTAGAAGATCAACAAGTGGGAGGGGGAGGGGGGAGAGGTGGAAAGGGGGGTGCTTAAAAGACAAAAAATTACAATGGAAATATGTTTAAGATAGGGTTATTCACAAAATTAATTTGATTGTTAATAATATTTAAATTTCTATTGACATTTTTCCTAATTTCTAATATTTCTAAAAGATCTAAGTGAAAACCACTAACGTTAGTGGGTAAAATTTTAATTTTTTTTTCAAAACCAGTATTTATATCAAATGAATGGTTAAATTCAATTAGATGGTTAGCAAATTCCGAATAACTATTGCTATTTAGACATCTCAAATGTTCCTTAATCCTCGTTTCAAAATTTCTGCCTGTGTAAAAATGGTTGCAGTCATATATTAATCGAGAAAATGGAAAAAAAATGGTAACAAAACTGGAAGCTTTTAAATTGGCGATTATAAAAAAAATTGAAGATGAAAACCTAGAGAGTAGAAACTCGAGAGATTTCATCAGCCGACAATATGACGATCTAATTGCCAAAATGGAAACCATTACTCAATTGGTTTCTGAAGTAGAGTCACTGAGGAATACACTTGCAGAAAAGGACAAACAAATAAAGTGCCTAGAAGTCAAATTGGCGGAAGTTGATCAAAGATCACAAGATGATTCACTGGAGTTTTCCGGCCTCATTCCAAAAAATGACGAGCAGACCTTTGATGCTATAAAACGGGTGGCTTCAATTGCAGGAGTTGATATAAAAGGAGAAGATATCGTGGAAATGAAGAGGATCCCTGATAAACGACCGGGAGTAACTCCGAAATTTCATGTTAAACTAAACAATCGACAAAAGAGATACCAACTTCTTACAAACAGGAAACTTTTAAACTCACCCACCTCGCAGGATCCAGGAAGTCAACGAATCTATATCAGCGAAATTCTCAGTCCTTATTACAAAGACCTTCTATGGAGAACAAAATCAAAGGCGAAAGAAACGGGATTTAATTATGTGTGGTACAAAGATTCAAAAATTATGATTAGAAAAAAAGAAGGAGAAAAAATAATCTACATTAAACACGCTGATGATCTGATAAAAATGGCTTAGTTGTTTCTGGAGAGCTCCAGTTCCATTGCCCCGATCACCCTTCATTATCAAATGGTAAGGAGAAACTTTAAACATATTGTTTCGAACTACAACAATAATAATTATCCACTTAGCTAATTCATTATCTATAATTAGGGTGAAACTCCCGGTTATTGCCATGGACAGTGGAGCTCCCATAAACAAATAAACAATTTTTTTGCTGTATAATTACTTTTCAACATGCCTTTCACAATGGAATATTTAGATGAGGAAATGCATAACAAAAACCAGTCTTACACAACTTCAGATACTAATATATGTAAACGCCTGATTGAGAATGGTATCTTTACCAAAATTATGCATCAAAACATAAGATCTATAAATAAAAACTTTGATGAACTCTTAATACAACTTCACCACATAAATGTCGATTTCGACATAATCATCCTGACCGAATGCTGGTTGTCAAACACATATACACCCAAAATCATCAAAAACTACACATCGCATAATTCAACTCTTTTTGATAATCAGAACGATGGAATTGTTGTATACACAAAAAATAATCAAAACTTCACAGTAACCGAACTAAAAATTCAGAATGCAAGTTGCACGCAAATAAAATACAACAATGATACTGTAATCCTGGCTATTTACCGCTCGCCATCGTTTCGTAACATTACGCCTTTCCTAAACAGTCTTAGTTGCATACTTTCAAATCTCTCCAATGCTAAAAATATTATAATAATAGGTGATTTAAATATCAACATACTACCGGGCAACCAACACCACCAAAGCCAAGATTATATTAACATGCTAGAATTCCATGGATTAGTGAGTACCGTCAACTCACCAACAAGAACGACTAATGGATCTATATCATGCATTGACCACATTATGGTAAAGTCCAAAAAACCATCCAAAAGTATCGTCTACAAATCAACAATCACGGATCATTATTCAACAATTTTTGCAATACAAACAGCTACCAAAATAAATAAATGTAACATGCCTTTAGCATACAATAAAATCAATTTTCAAAACCTAATAAAAAACTTTAAGAACAAATCCTGGTACAAACTCTTCCAAATTAAACAATCAGAGGACGCATGGATATACTTTGTTAACTATTTGAAAAACGAACTACACTACCATTCCACGACGTTGACCAAACACATAACAAATAAACTGAAACCCCTGAAACCTTGGATTAACCACTCCATTATAAATTGCATACACAAGAGAAACATGCTACACAAAAAAACCAAAGATAATCCATATGACCAAATAACATCCAACCACTATAAAAGATATAGAAACATGTGCTGTAACGTCATCAGAAAAGCAAAAGAAATTTACTACTCAGCAAAAATTACAGAAAGTAACAACAATCCCAAAAAATATGGGAAATACTAAGAGAAGCCACAAACTACAAAAGAGAAACAAAGCATAAATAAACTTTCTATTGATGGACATATTGTCGAAACCTCAAAAAATCCTAAACTCGTTGCTGATCATGTAAACAATTTTTTTATTAACATTGGTCCAAATCTTGCTTCTCAAATCCCCCAGAGTGGAATCACCCAATCTACCAATTCAGAGGATCAAGCAAATAAAAAAAATATAAAATTTCTCTTCCGAACTGTAACAAAAGAAGAAATTCTCAGTACAATTAAATCTCTAAAAAACACTTCTTCCGCTGGACCAGATGAAATTACGACCAAAATTCTTAAAATGCTGTCTTCGGAGATTACATTGCCACTGGAATACCTTATAAACCTAAGCATTACACAGGGCTACTTCCCCTCTAACCTTAAACAAAGTATCGTAATTCCCATCTACAAATCTGGAAACAAGACAGATATCAACAACTATAGACCAATTACTCTACTAAATAGCTTGTCTAAAGTTTTTGAAAACCTCATTAATGCACAACTTTAAAAATTTTTCGAGAGCCAAAAAATACTTTCAATTAATCAATATGGTTTTCAAAAAAACAAAAGTACATCAGATGCCATTGCCAGTGTGACTGACTTCATTGTAAAAAGCCTTGATAAAGGAAATAAATGTATCTCAATCTTTTTAGACCTTTCTAAAGCTTTTGATACAATATCACACATTAAACTAATTAAAAAACTAGAGAACATCGGCATTTCGGACAAAGAGCTAAACTTCTTCAAAAGCTACTTAAATGGACGCCAACAACAGGTTAAAATACAGAATACTCTCAGTAATCAGCGCTCAACTGACTATGGAATTCCACAAGGAAGCGTTTTGGGACCGACTCTGTTCTTACTGTATATTAACAACTTTTGCAACCTTGAAAGTCAAGGACACATTGTTAGCTTTGCAGACGATACCGTCTTATTATTCGAAGATAATAATTGGTCAGCTGTATTTAAAAAAGCTGAAGAAAATATTAACTTCATTAAAAAATGGCTAGATATAAACACACTTACCCTTAACACGAAGAAAACTAAATATGTTACTTCAAGCATCAATACTACAGGCCAACCTAATGATGATTACTCCATAAAAATTCATAGCTGTACGAATTCCAATGATTGTAGTGAGTGCCCCAGTATAGAGCGCACTTCACAGATAAAGTACCTCGGCCTCACCATTGACCCATACCTCAAATGGAACCTACATACCCAGATCATTGCAAATAAAATTCGAAAAACAATACACTTCTTCAGATTCATAAGGAACTTTCTTAACTTACAACTCCTAAAAACGATTTATTTTGCAATCACCCAATCTATCATTGAGTATGGTATCATTGCATGGGGAGGGGGCACTTCATCAGCTCTAGATCCTGTCGAAAAGGCACAGAAAACAATTATGAAAATTATTCTCAAACTTCCTCTAACTGCAGACAGTGACCTTATATTCAAAATAATGAGAGTATTTGATGTTCGACAGATCTATGTAAAAACTATCCTCATGCATCTCTTTAAAAACAAACATGTGCTTTACGAAAAAAAAAATAAACTTAAGATTTACACGTAACTCCAACAAAGACATATTGCAAGTTCCAGCACTCTCTTCCACCTTTGGTCAACGTAGCTTTAGATACTTTGCCACAAAAATATTCAACATTCTCCCAGAAAACATCAAACTGAGTCAAACACAGAGAGAGTTTAAAAAATATGTTAAAATATGGATACATTCTAATGATCGAGCCTATACTGGTGCCCTCACCCAAACGCCCAGTCATTGACAGTTGTTATTGTAGTAATAACCTTGCAGTTTATGAATTGTGTAGGTATATGCAAACAATAATGTTAACTAAAATAAAGTTTTTGCTGTATGGAAACCTACTTTACACATTTATAAAAAAACCATAGATAAAATTGCGAGAAACAATTAACAAAATTTCTGCCTCAATACAGGTTCACCTAGTGAGGCAGGCAATGCACAACTAAAAATACTGTATAACTATACTACTCCTGTGTAACCTTTCTTACGTTACTTTCTGTTTGTTAATTTTTCTGTACTGATTGATGTAATCTATTTGTAAACTACATTGAGTATGTAATTTTTTAAATTTTTTTTAGTTATATTGTTGTTATTTCATTGAATAAAGATTATTATTATTATTATTACAATTCAATTGGTAAACTCCAGATTTTTTCATTTTTTGGTCTTTGTTTTTGTAATTATTTCATTAATTTGTTCTTAGAATTATTTCATTAAAATAATTCTTTGTAAATATTTCGAAGTATCATTTAATTAATTGCTGTCAATCTGTGTGAGTGCAAATAAGCCGTAATACGTTGATTGTTTTAAATAAATCAATTGATTTCAATTACGATTTATTGTCAGAATTATACGCATCAATCATAAACGCGCTTGTATTTAAATAAAGAAGGACCGGTGTTCTAACAGTAACGAGCGTTTGAAAGCGTTTAAAAAATAAGAAATGTCTCATTTTGATGGATGATATAAAGTGTGAATAATGAATCGGCCTGTATTACTGTACCAATGTGTCATTGTTCCTGAAAACTGAGTGAGGTAGAAGATGGAATACAACAGAACCAGAATAAAAGTGAATGAAGTAAGCGGTGTATAGGAGCGAACAATGCAGCAATTTCGACTCGCGAATATCCTCAAATTGACTCTTTGCAGGCCAATAGCGATCACGAATCTTTTCATAATTTAGTTTATGGACAGCCGGCGTCGAACAAAAAAGAAGAACCGTTCTGTTCCCGATTGCCGCCGATCATTGCTGCCGATTGCAACCCACTGTTCCGATAAGTTTATTGTTAAAAAAAAAATATATATATATATATATATAATTTTTTTAAATTTTTATTATTAATAAGTTAAAAGAAATATATTATAATATTTCGCTTTCTTAACTTAAATTCAGAGCATATAAAGTATAGTAGTACAAGTACAGTAGTAATATTTTTATTTTGTTCCAAAATCTTAAGTTAAAATACTTTTTTTTAAAGGTTTTTATATTCTTTTCCGTTTTTAGGTTATCTGGAAGGAGATTATATATGTGAACTCCCTCGTGGCCAATACTTTTCTTGCCATTTTCAGTCTTCACAGTATTTGTGTATAATTTATTGTGTTGTCTAGTACAATGTTCGTGTACTTGTGATGTTTTTATAAATGTTGTGTTTGTGTGTATAAGTTCATTTTGTATTTTGTAGATTAAAAGACGTATGTTATATTCGTACAATGTTCTTATTTTCAAAAGGTTCATTTCCTGGTATAGTTTTTTTGTGGGAGTGTCTGGGTTATAGTTGAAGAGTTTTTTAACTTTGTTCTGTATTATTTGTAAGTCGTTTATGTACGTAATGTACGTGTTTTCCCATATTTTTATTAAATAATTTAGGTGGGACTGGATTTGAGCTAAAGTATAAGCCCCTCTTTACTTCTGTTGGTAGAAGATGAGAAATTCTACCAAAGACACCAATTAATGGGATGATTTTTGTTTTTAGTTTTTATACTTGTTTAAATGTCAAATGTTTATCAATATATAAATTTAAACTGTGGTACGAATATAGTTATTTAAATAAACGTGTCAGTAAAGTGCAAATGCTTATTTGATTTATACACAATCGTACATCGGTCACCCATAGGTGGGTGGTAAGTTAGAGCAGTATGGCGATCAACCGTCTTTCCCTAGAGTGAAATGTAAATAGAGCGATGTTTGGCTAGTGATCTAAAATACAGGCTAATACCCTGTACACTTTGGTTGGTTAATACTTACTGGTGGATGTACTGTGATTATGAAACTGTTTTGTATGATTTATTTATTTATTTTAATATACGACATTTACAAATAATGTAATTTATATAATAATTTTACGGCGCTGTAATCTTGAGCTATATATGTATTTGTATATTTTTTACATTAGCTCCACACAGAAAGGCCCTGAGGAAAATAATTATTCCTCAGTGCATACGCCATCTTTAGGAATGCTGCATGGAAGGTCTTTTTAGGGAAGAGAGGAGAGGAAGTTCTGGAAAGGAAAAAGGTGTGAGGGGTGGGTAGGAATTTGGGGGTCAGTGTGTCTAGGAGTGATGGACGTATGAATCTATCCCTTCTACTGTAGTGCAAGTCGACTTTTTAACTATATTTCGTGCAGTCCAACACATCTACAAGTACTTACTCTGAGGAAACATTTCCAAATGCATACAATCTAGGTACAAGCGAATATCTCAATGACTCGGTCGAGATATTGTTTTTGAAATAAAAAATAATTATAGATCGAGTAGGTCTTGTTGGTATATGGAAGTAATTAAGTTTAATAAATCAGGCCTGTCGATAATACCATTAACAACCACCCTAATTAATTGTTCGTTATTTTTGGATATTAACTGAATATTTTTAGAGGTAGGTACTAAATAATTTTTAAATGAAACAATGTTACTTTGTTTGAACCACTTGTATATTTGTTTAAAGTCGACCGTTTTCGGAACGACCGTTCCTTCTTCAAGACAAACGTATACCGATTTGACAGTTACAAATTAGTGGATGGGAACAATGTATTATTATTAACAATTGTGGTAGGGGTGGAGCCGTTGCGAAGTATTAATGAAGAGGGGGTGGGTAGGGGAACATATCCATGAAGTGGTTCAAACCAAGTAACATTGTATCATTTATCTATAATGGATAACCACAACGTTATAGCTACATTCAAAGGAATAAATAATTTTAATAAGTTTTAATCTTTTATTCTCCTTTGAATTCATGAAAAAGCTACGAAAATATTTTTTGCCTGAAATATTTGAAATGCGAGTAAAAAAATAAATGGAAAAGAACTGAATTGAAAATGAACTAGTTTAAACAGAAAAAATAGTGGGATCACTTTCGAAGACCAGTTCTGAATCATAAATATTTGAGTTTGTTCAAAATCGATCACAGAATCCCAGTTTTATTGGATAGGGTATCAAAACCCCGAGGCACAGAAGTCCATAGACCCAATGCCCTAACGCCCCCAAGGGTCGGTTCCACTCACATTCAGAACCACTGGTTTATTCAGTAGTTTATTCAGCGGCGTATATTGAGTTAACAATTAATATAGTTGTAGGGGTTAGGTAAATACTTGAAGTCAGGTGTGAATGGAGATAATTAACTTAAGTACCGAGAACACCTTCATTAGAGTATCTATTTAATAAGCCTCGACATACAAAATCATCTCTTCGTCGTAATAATATCTCTAAACAAAGGTGTTGGGTTGAATGATGTCGCGCAGTTCATGAAAATTTAAAGAGGGGTCAGCAATTAAACAACAACGAAATAAAAACCAAACTCCTTCTTAAGACGATCCCCTAGTCCTGGATCCATTTGAAATTGGGCGGAGCAAGCGACATTAGCGTTGACCAATTAATAGCCAACAACGGTGTTTTTTATAGAACAAAGCGACGCAAACAGCAAAGCACGTCTATACGGCCCAAATTCCGGGCGGCTACTGACTGAAACAATACAACGCGCTTTCATTCCTTCTGCAGATCGTATAAGGGTGAAATTTGCAGTTGGGTAACGCCTCTTTTAATTTCCCGTTAAAGAACATCGCTAAAGTTCAATTTTATTTTAAAAATACATGATTTTGTATGCTTTTGCAATATTTCGCATGACTTTATCTTAAGACAGATGGAGTTTATAAACTCAGCTGCTCGGGATACGGTAATGCTAATGAAGGCCAGACAGAACGAGCCATCTCCAAAAGAATATCGGAACACTTTCAAGTATGCTAAAAAAAACTCGGCCATCAGAACAAATCGGCAATTATCGAGAATTTATTTGAAACCGGCCATTACTTAGATTTGTTCCTGAAATCTTGGGCAGACACAAAACGCATCGAGGATACTAATTACGGACTAACAAACCACCCAAACATCGCACCGATTCTCCGCAGTGGTAGGCAGAGAGACCGCCAAACAACTCGGTCTTATATTCTCTTCAATTATTCTGACTCTTAACATGGCCCAACTCAAGTATCTGATTCATTTGAACGTGCCATGCCTTCCTCGGGCGTCCCTGACTTTTTGTACCATTCAAATTTGGGTCATGTATTCTCCTTACACTCCTTTCTTCGTCCATTCGCTCTATATGCCTAAACCATATGAGCGTCCCTTTCTTAATCTTACGCTTACATCATACTTGCATTCTTTGCGGATCTTCACGTTTCTCTCATGATCATACATGGTTTTACCACACGCATGGTTTTACATACGCCTCAGGGATCTCATTTCTACAGCAATCATTTTATCCTTCCTCTACCCGCTCCATGCCTGACTGCCATATATCAAGATAGGTACCAGAACTCAATAGTGGACTGCTAGCTACGCTTCGAGGCAATTGAAATCCACAAAGTTTAACTTTAGTTGCCGAAAACCCCAACTAATTATAATAAAAGGGTTCACGCGCGCAACACGGTATCACTTCTATAAAAAAACTTCACCACAATCTACACATTTTCCCTGATGATGGATACATTGGTTAAAAAAAGAAAAAGCGCAACATGGCGTAATAACCTAAAAAAATATCATGATAAAAAAATTGGCCGTAAAAGTCTCAAATCACATCTACAGTTAAAAATTAACATTCCATTTTTCAATTGCCTATCCCTGATTTAAATGGATCGTTATTCGTGTATCACTTTATGTGTTCAAGTTTAACTTGGCTTTTAATGGTGAGCTGTGAGGATTTTGACAGTTTCTAAGAGTGAAAATAATAATAATGCAATAAATTTAATCCATCTAAGAAAAAATCTACTAATTAAAAATCTACTTCAAAATCAGTCAAGAACGTATATTATGTTGAACTACGCACCTAAATTTAGAAATTTAATTTGTAAGGGTTAAAAATGAAGTAAAAATTTAAGTTTACAAATGAATTCCTTATTATAATGATGTGGTGACGGACGTATGAATATGTCTGCGATACAAGGCAGTGGGTCAAGAGTGTCTTGCTGGAGAGTCAAAAGATCTCCCGATCTGGCCCGCCACGCGTAAGGTGGGTAGACGCAGCCGCCGCCAAGACCCAGACAAAGCATTCGGTTCCCCGACCATTAGTATTCATACCTGCCTCCCAATTTGAAAACACTGCCGGACACATTTAAAAATTTAAAATCTATGTGGAAACAATGGAAAATACCATATATTATTAAATTTAAACAACGGCACGAACCAAACAGAATTACCTTTGAAATGTAAGTAAAATGTTTCACTGATTGCCATCGATGCATTTTAATTTAATCGCAGTAGTAAATTCCTGCCAATTCAATTAATTAATCAATTGCAGCGTGGAAATCATATGTTATTACAAAAATAATTGTTTGTGAAACTCACGATGTTTTCTGAATATTCGTTCGCTTGAGCTGCGATTTGCTGTATACTGTATTATGGTAACTACTAGCAGTTAAAACCCGCTCCGTTTTTGCTACTAGGCCCTGCGAACCCTGGCTTTTGATTCGGCTTTGCCCAATTGTGTTCGTGACCATTTTATAAATACGATAGGAACTGATTCCAAAAATAGCACGATCCTCGGATCCATTGTGATCCAGTGACAGCTAGTCACCGGGACAAAGCAACTGGGACGGAAAATGACGTCATAGAGATGCTCAAATTTACAAAATTGTAGTGGATACTTATTCATAGAGGGGGCACGTTCTCATGCGACCTGCTAACGGAAGTAGCGCCATCCTTTGACGAATTCCTTAATTCGAAACCAAATTACAACGGTAGTTTTGTTTAAAATTGCACGTTCACAGATGTTTATATGGCGCGGCGAGTACAACGCGGCGGCAGATTTGCACGCGAAGCCAGGTTTTTAAATTCAACCACGCAGACGCAAGCCTATGAAAACTGTTTGATGATAAATGTTCATTATATTTATTGAACTTTCATTTTTATAATTTTTTTTATATTTGCTACTTAGCTCTGCTTTTTATATATTAGTTTACATTCATTAAGAACTTAGTTTTATTATTTCTAAGAACTTAACTGTGAACATTGAATTATATAGGAAATCTTGACTTAAAATAAACATCTTACATTTTTCTCACGCTATGACGTAAATCTGTCAATTTTGGGGTTAGGAATATAAAAATCGCCCAGCCGTTATATAAAAATGGTTAAAACTTTGTAGGGGTCGAACGAGCGGATGTTTGTTGAAAAAATATAGCCTTTGTATGACGTCACTTGGCGCCTTTTAGCGTATCGGTTTATTATATTGTGTGAATAACCACAAATAGACCCGACGGAATACAAATATTCTGGTCAGACGTTATAACATCGCGTTATTAGGAAACGGGAATGTTCGTCATTTTGCCGATAGTGTTTACTTTTCTAAAATTAGATTAATTCATCCGTTTTTTTTTTTTTTTTACATAACACAGTGAATAGGTCACTTTCATCACTTGTTTTCATAGTAAAACCCAAAGATATTCAAATACAGAAGAGATATGCTATGGTGTCCGCGCAACTGTCGCCGGACTACGCGCTAATTAGCGTAGTTTTCATACAAAAAGAATTTGTTAATTTCGTTGAATTTTTGAAAATGTGCATTAATATTGGTTAACAATATATTTTGAATAAGGAAAGAATTCGTTCATTTAGTTTAACATTCGTTTGGTTTATTCGTTAATTATTTGTTCTTTTAGTTTATTTGTTAATTGGTAAACAATATCGGCGACACCCGGAAGCGTAGACCCACGTAGTAAAAACAGCAGATAACACATCTACCTTATATTTCAATATCTTTGGTAAAACCTATACCCGTACTCAAAAGAAGATTTAAAAAATAAAGACGTATTTATATGTATGACTATCACCCAGGTAAGTATGGTCCTGTTTTCATTAAATTTTAGGCAGCATCGCGTTCATTGGTCAAAATATTGTACACATATTTTCGTATCGGTGATCAATGAACCGATGTATGCAATTTTTAGCCATAAGTTGTTTATAATTGTTTGCCT
This sequence comes from Limnephilus rhombicus, assembly GCA_929108145.2. Classification (NCBI taxonomy): domain Eukaryota; kingdom Metazoa; phylum Arthropoda; class Insecta; order Trichoptera; family Limnephilidae; genus Limnephilus; species Limnephilus rhombicus. The sequence continues at coordinate 47,430,456 of OV815285.1, forward strand.
AGCTTGTAGTTTTTTAGATTTCAGAAACGTATTATAAGTTTGTACAGCGGCACTATATAAATCATCCAAATATTATTATTATTATTATCATGGTTCGAGTATGCAGTGGCGTAGCTAGCATGGGTGGCACTCGGGGCGGATAACGTGGTGTCACCCCCCTTCCTAAAGTAAAAACATTACTACCTAGTCAAATGTGTAGAAAATTGATGCCACCTAGGAGCGTACAGGGAGACCTACGAAAATATAAATAACAGAACGTGTTCACGTATTTTTGTGTGTCGGGTGTCACCCTCCATCGGGTGGCACCCGGTATCGTTTTTTCAGTCTCATTTGACACATTTAGAAAGATAAGGTGGATAAAGGGCAATATTTCAAATTCATAAATTGACGGGTGACGGGTGACGGGTGAGAATGTAGATAATATATTATAAATTAACTTTTTTCAATTATTAATAAACCCAAACCAAATAGGTTTCAAATCAACAGCCTTGAATTCATAATATAAAAAAAACGAGTGTGCTTTAGACCACATGACTGAACTAAAACTTCTTTAGCTCCATCTATATGATAGGAAGAGAGAAAGAAAATGTGCACGCGCACTGCTCTCTCTAGCTCCTATAGTGTGATACAGACAATAGGCCTGCACTGTGTTAGATATACGAAATGTAATTGGCTATGAGAGAAAGACAAAAAGAAAATGTGTGCTCATACCTCTCTCTTGCCCCTACAGTAATATACGAAACGTAACTCTCGCTCTCTTTCCATCTTCACTAACTTATATCTCCCTCTCAACTACTGTTCGTCTCGCTTTTTGTAATGCTCTCGTCACGCATTCACCAGCTTATTCCCCAAAAAGTTTTACTTCAAAAAGTTGGATTAGGTTGGAATGCTTGTGACTTATTTACGGTTTAAATAGGTTCTTGACCTTCCTATTAAGGAGGTTAGAAAATTTCACGTGACGTGAAAATATTTTTGTGGTCGTGCTACCCACTCGAGAACATCATAGATTAGTTTAAATCGCTTTGGACGTCCATACATTAAAGATTTTAACGGTTCCATGTATACTTTTAGCCCTTAGGCATGTGAAAGAGAATTACAAGACTTAAAGCCTCTGCGAGTACCCGGCCTATGACGTACGTAGGCTCCAGCAAGAATTGGAACATAAATTTTAGTGCGGGATGGCGTGACTGCTTGGTTCTAATAAATTAAATAGAAAACGTTGCCTCGAGTCACCCTTCGGGTTAAAAATTATAACGTGGCTTACATTGACACTCAATCATAAACACCATTTAAATATTTGGAATATACTCGTTCGCATTACTGAATGTCTTAATGCAGACAATGAAATAAGTAAGGTAAGAAGTTATCGGGGTGATTTATACGATAAAGTAATTGGAGCCACAAATACTCACGTACAAAAATAGCTAAAAATGTTTTATTGTAATTAAACTCTTTAATAAAAAATGGAGTGTGCAGTTTATACGCAGTAGAAGTGAAACCTTCAGAAAACTAAACTTGGAGAGAATGAGATGAATGCAGTGTATCAGGAGTAGGATAATTGTAGGGTTTATTTATTATAATATTGATTCAAGTTTAAAAATAATTTTACATTTTACTTATTTTTTTTTTTTTTTTTTACATGAGCTCCACACAGGAGGCCCTGAGGAAAATAATTTCCATCAGGGCCTATGTCATCTTTGGGGATGCTGTGTAGAGGGTTTTTTTTTAAGGAAAGGAAGGAGAGGAGAGTTCTGGGAAGGAAAAGGGTATAAGGGGTGGGTAGGAATCTGGGGTTCAGTGTGTCCCGGTCATCCACCTCCAAGACCTAGACAAACCTCACCCCATGAACCCGGGCACCCCTGCTAAATCACCAAACGTAGCGAACCACTTGGGGTGACCTATGGCAGAGGTGTTGGTTATCCAATAAAGGTTCCCGGGGCGGCGGTACCCATTCCCGCCTCCCAAATTGTTTATTCCACGAAGAATCGCGCAAAGAGTATATATCTCATTCTCTCGCAGGCTAAATCCTAAAAATGTATGTGTTTGTCTTTTTTTAGTGTAGCTTCTTGGTTTCATCGAGTTTCAAATCACAGACAATTTTATCGTAAATATAAGTTTTATTTATTCATTTTAGGGAAATTGACAGTTTACATTTTTTAACTGTACATAAGGAATATAGCCAAAATAAAACCAATTATCAATTTTTTCTTGTGACTTATCTCCAGTAAGACTGCATAAAAGGGAATAGAAACACTTTAAACAAGAAAACCATCAAAATTGTCTATTATGCATTATAATAATTGGCTAATTTATATAGCGCCGTTTTCGTGGAAAATCACCTCAAGGGCGCTGTAAATTAATTAATTCAGTCCTTATTATAGTATGGCATTATTGGGTGGGGAGGGGCCTTTAAGGCATCCCTACAGCCCATAATCACAATTCAAAGAATAATTATAAAAATCATCCTAAGGAAACCATACGACTTCCCTACTCTAGAGATATTTCGGGAATTTTGTGTACCATCTATCACAGAATTGAATAAGAGAAACGCCTCATATCAAATTTATAAAGAATATTTTATCAAAAAAATTCACCCCTCACATAGCTTGAGCAATAGATTCCAAACTAATGGCTTAATAGCCATCCCTATGCTTAGAACGACCACGACTCAGCATCACTATTTGTATTTAGGTATGAGATGGTGCAATAGACCAAAAACAAAATTAGTATAGGTAACCGAAACCGAAAATTAAGTCAATGATATTGGAAATGACACATTGTACGCTTAATTTAACCTTAATTAATCAGTAATATTTAATAATAAAAATAAAATAAAATATTTTTATTATCTTTCAATAACAACTTTTTTTCTAAATTGTATACCTATTTAAAATAATGTTTGAATTTATTTCATAAGTCTTTGATCATTGTTTGCATATTTAATTAGAACATTATTTATTTTGCATGTAAATACTCCTCCCATAAACACGAGCTCCTAAAGCTCAACTTATGGAGTAGTAGAATAATAATGAATTTTGATTTGAATGACCTTTGGATTATGTAATCATTTGTAATGTTAAAAAAAAAATTCTTCTAAGTGGAAAAAAAAAGAATAAATAAATAAAAATTATGAGAAAGGAATATGAAGCCAAAAGATAAATAAAAAGAAAAATTAATTACATAAAAAAATATTAATACATTGATAACTCTAAAAAGATAGTTTGTACATACCTATCAAATCATAACAGAATTATAAATATAAACAATAGAAACATCAGAGAAATAATTTTACCATTTTCACACTATTATTTATGAACATTTTGATCAAACGTAACATTATTTAAGTTTTCGAGTGAAATTATAATGTATTCCAGTATTATGGGAGCTGTTAATTAATCTGCTCGCTTTCGTGGGAGGCGTGGGAGTCGGTCGAAAAGCTCGTGTTCGTATCAGTATACCTGAATTATTCATTATCAGTTGCAGTAATTAGTGGGGAGCTTATCAGGCTGTTGGCTGATAGCTATCGGACATACTGCATCGGAACTATTTCCGTGACAGATGATACGAGTATCTCTGGCTACTATTACGCTATGAAACGTATAGGTTATTAACGCGATCGTCATACCAGCTCTCTCAAACATCAACGATTTACGTAAATAGTACAGGACTCCCAGCACGGTCGAAGGATAAGGATTATATCGTTAACTCTCGGTATTTTCTCACCATTCTTAACTTCTCAACAGTTCACAACGACGTATGTAGGCATCTCTTTTTTCAGCCCGATACCGTATAGAGAAGAAAACATGAACCATGCTGTTTGCTGTGATGCCAACAGAAATTGTAGATATGAAAATAGAGATGAAAATAGCGATCGCGTAAAGCATTTTTTTTTTCTTTGGTCTTTATACGGGGTCGGGTTGAAAAAAGAGATGGTGCAAAGTGCTCATTAGGATGGGTTGTTTCAAAAAACTTTAACAATTCGTCAATTTTTTAAAGTAAATTTTTATGTTTTGTGTAAGTTCGATGCTCCCAGGAACTAGCGTCATTGATCCTTTCGGCACCGGTGGATAGTTGGAAAACACGCCAAACGCGTGTCCAACATATATACACGGTTGACATTTGACATTTGTCACATGAGAACGGGTCAACATGTCTACAACATGGGTCTCTTCAAGACCAATGTTCATTCCTTCCTCTCCTCAAAAACACTCTCCACACAGCATCTCAGATGATACAGACCCTGAGGGAAATTATTTTGCTCGAGGCCTCCTGTGTGGAGTTAATATTAAAAAAGTTCTATACAAGTTCTGTTATTATATCATTATAGACCAGTTGCTTAAAAAAACTGAAAAAAACACAATAATAGAACTTTCTTCAAAATTAACTTCAACTATTGATGAATTATAATATTTTTTGAACGAGAAAGATTGATCTAAAACTGTTCATTCCTTAACCATTTAAATAATCTTCAGCATGATTTAATATGAGATTTACCAAGCCAGTTATCGTGTTTATTTTTGGGATTTTATACCATGTTGCGTGCCTTCTTCTTGACTTGTAGAAAACGCTGGTAAGGCGCAGACGTTGGCCGGCGTGACGGCAACAACTAATATAATATAATATTCACGAAGAAGTACTCGTGTGTCGTTGTGGCGGCAAATAATCAAAAATGGCGCATTTTAAATTGTTTTAGAATTTTTTTCCATCAACATTAAAATAAACTAAAAATGCCATCATTTTCAATTTGGGAGGCGGGTATGGGAACTGGAAACCATTTATTGGATAACCAACATCTCTGCTATAGGTCAGCCCAAGTAGTTTGCCGCGTTTGGTAACTAAGCAGGGGTGCCCGAATTCATGAGATGAGGTTTGTCTAGGTTTTGGCGACAGATGCTTTTGCCCACCTACTGCGTGGCGGGCCGCATCTGGAGAGACTGCTTGAGGTAGACAACTCGAGCTCTACAGCCGGACTCTCTCGACATCGCAGTGGGAGAAATGGATTCATGCTTCCGGTACTCCTGAACACTCCTGATCCCTCAAGGCTGTTTCCTTCCTAGAACTTCCTCTCTTTCCTTTTTATAAAAAGACCCTCCACATGCTAGCATCCCCAAAGATGACATAGGCCCCGAGGGATTTTTTTCCCACAGGTCCTCCTCCTGTGTGGAGATAATACAAAAAAATTGAAAAAAAATAGTTACGTTAATTTTTTTAACTTTTAAAAATAGAAAAAATACCGTATTTGGTCATATCAGAAAAACAGAGCGGTTCACATTATATATGATATAATAATATGTGAGTGGGAACAAAGCAATGGTCTTCAAGTTCCACCCTTTCAACCTACCCCCGTGGAGAAAACGCGTGATGGTTAGTTAGTAAGTAAGGATAGCAGCAAAATATGATTTTTTTTCAGAGATCTTTTTGTCGTGAATTATTGTCTTTTTAGTGTTACCTTTATTCTACAATTAAAATAAAATATTTCATCAAATTATCTAAGTTATTTGAAGCCCTGCAATAATTGAAATATTCTGTGTCAAAAGGATATTACAAAATTTCTAATTTTATTACAGGACTTTTCCGAGATTCAGTCGAAATTGTTCATTAAGAAATATAACGATTTCATTTCAGGTCCTTGTCAAGATATGCAGATGGTTATAAAATGATTTTAACGAGGACTTAATTGTGAAAAGTTTTTCCTGAATTTATTCTAGGAAATTTTCATCGCATTGAACATTATTGTTACTTTTTCATTTTTGAATTATTAATGATCTTCCTAATCAATAAAGTAAAGAAAGGGAAAATTATCAATTTAGTGAAGAGCCCAACAAAAGTGATTTGAAAAGTGAAGATTTTTTTTGTTCTCTAAAAAAATTACGATTATTATTTTTATTTAATTTTAATGGTGACGATTGCATTTTCTACAACGATTTAAAATGTGGTATTTTCAATTCTTTTTTATTTTACCTTAGCTCCGCATAGGAGGCCTGGAGAACAATAATTCCCTTCGGGGTCTATGTCATCTTTGGGGAATTCTATGTGGACGGTATATTTAGGAAAGGAAGGAGAGGAAGTTCTGGGAAGGAAAAGGGTGTGAGGGGTGGGTAGGAATCTGGGGGTCGGTGTGTTCGAGTGACGGACGTATGAAACCACCCCTCCCACTGCTGTGCAAGGCGATGTTCCGCGAGTCAAAGGGACTCCCTCAACCATTCTCTCTCGATACGACCTGTCAACCAACTGGTGGGCAGACGCATCCGCCGCCAAGACCCGGACAAACCTCACCCTATGAATCCGGGCACCCCTGCTATGACCCCTGGTGACCTATGGCAGACGTGTAGGTAATCCAATAAATAGGCGGGGGTATCCATACCGGCTTCCCATTTTGATTCAAAAGACCAGTCAGCGGCTGAGTTGGCATCGCATTTGGGTTCCATTCAGGCGTCTCGTGTTAGATTCCTCGATCGGCTAATTCCTCCATCATGACACAAGCAACATTTTCAGCTTACTGTGGTGGTATATTTTCAAATATGGTCAGGTTATTCCCAAACTGGAAATTTTTGTCTTTCTTTAAAAAAAATGCCGCCTACACTTTATTCGTGAAAAAGACGGCATTGACGTCATGGCGGGCAACGTTGAAGACAGCCGTCTTATCAGCCAAAGGCGGTTTCTATGTCATAATGACGTCGTAACCAGTTAAAACCGTTTCGGAATATTTGACTATTAAAATAATCGATTTTTTAAATCAATAATTACGAATGATAATATTAAAACTACATACTAAAATAAATTCTTCCATACATTTTTAACGGAATTCACATTGAAGTTTAATTAATTGAAAAGAGAAAGGATTTATATATCTATATATGTATTTTAATTTTGATAGAAAGCAGTCACTATGTGGTTTGACATATTAGTAAAATAAAACAATTAGTTACTTGATTATAAACTCGAAATTTATTTGATTTTTTGCGACCGACCGGTTTCACTAAAGACAATCAATTTAATTTTGTACCTTAATTTATAATGACCAATCCGTTTCGCTTAACACAAGCATTATCAAAATTGTTTTGTAAAACGATGATGCTTGTGTTAAATCGGTCAGTCGTAATAAATTAGTTGTTTTAAAAAAAAATGTGTGTTATGTACCTACAATAAAATATTTGATTTAAAACGATTTGACCCAACCTATCAACACAATGGTAGGGTGAAAGTTATTTTTATTCCGTCGTACTATTCAATTTCATATTATTGAATAAACTTCCGTCACATACAGATTGCAATATAAAGGAACACAATATGAAATAAAGTATTGAACTATCCCGGGAAAGGAGGAAGTACGAATCTGAGATAGACGATAGAAAATAGAGACGTCGGAGGGTTAAAGGATAGAAATATTCCGAGAAAAGGAAAAGCGGAGAACCAAGGCGGAAGGAGGCTTTCATGGTTCCGGGGAGGTTTAGAAGGAAACAGCCGTAGATCGGCAGCCGCAAATAAAAACACCCCTATCATGATTACTTCTTCTGTGCTATTTTCCGTGAAGTTTGTTAACTTTTTAATATGAACAAGATGCTTTTCCGAGAAACATTTTGGGAGTAGAAAAATTATAAATTAAGAAGAATTCATAACCGTATCTGTGGCATAACCGTTTACGCATTTGACTTGGAGTTTTAAATTTGAATTTTAGGTTTGATGTCCACCGCGGAGTATAATAAAAAAAAATAGTTTATAAGCTTTCCCTGAAGAAGGAACGTTTGTTCCGAAACCGGTCGGATTTACGCATTATGTAAGTGGTTTATACAAAGTTGTATTGTTTCATTTTTCTATAATGGATAACCACAAAGTTATAGCTACATTAAAAAATATAAATAAAAAAATAAAAAAAAATAGTTATTTATTTTTTGGTACATTTTGGTTTAAAAATCACGTCAAGGACATTTAATTGATAAAGTTTGATCACTGTCAAATAATAAAAGCGATCATAATCTTGAAACGCATTTATTTATTACGACCGACCAGTTTCGCTTAACACAGGAATCGACATGGAACAAAATTAATTTTATAAGTATACGAAATGATAAAAGACACAAATTTTTAGACAATTGATTATTACATTTTAATTAAACTATTATATTAATTATTAAACTATTAAATTAATACATTTTAAAGAAATCTTTTCAAAGCAGAGTGCCTTAGAAAAAAAAACGCTACAGATATTAGTGATAAGCGAATAGGGAACTATGTTAATTTTTTTATTTAGGGAGGGTCGAAATATTTCTGCCGTGTAATAAAATTCAAATAAATAGAATATTTCTGAACATATCCGAAAACTAAAAACTGTTTTTGAAAGGTGATAAAATACGCATTCAAATTATATAAATTGAAATAAACCTATAATTTTTAAAGTACAAAATATTGCATGCAAACATAAAAAAAGTTTTTAAAAAGTCTCAACTTAGTTTTTCTAACTAAAATTACTAATAACAACTATAAAACACTTACATATTTTATTAGACAATTTTTTTTTCAATGTTATTGTTACCTCATTGTTTTGTCGTTCTATGTAAAAGCATTTAATAAGAAATTCCTAAAATTTTATATATTTTTTCTAATCGCGACACGAAACTTTGATTTTAAAAAAAAGTATAAATTTGACTTCTTTTGTGGTTAACTGTATAAAGCGTGGTGTTTTCTCTTTCTAACACCGTTTATATCATATTTCTCACTATGATAGTAAGGGAGACACAACGATTTTTATGAGACCTATATGAGTTGTTACAAAAAGTGAAAAAATGAACCTGATGGGATAAACAATATCTCATTAATTCTTTTCATTGAAAAGAAATCGTTTAATAAAAAGTGCGAAGAAAAAATAACGTCAACCGGAGCTTTGACCAAACCTTTATCGCTGATACCTCTAAGCTGAAGCTGTTTACAACCATTTCACTTGGATAGAGTTTATTTGGTTAGTAAAAAAACCAGTTCACTTTTCTACCTTCCAGAGTATTTTTAGGCAACGCAAATTCACGAATTCAGGTTAGGGGTTCACCACATTATTTTGAAGTTAAGGAAAGGATAAATAAATAACCTTCCACTCGGAGCCTACCGGTAAATTGACTCAGTTTCCTAAAAACTTTACCAAAATTATAAAGACAAAGTCTACATTAAAGAAATAACACATTTTAAGTATCACATACTATTTTGATCGAACAGGTTTTTAAAAGTATTTATTTTTATTTTATGAAGTATCTACGTTTAGTAGTAGTATTTTTAGAAAAAAACAACAGGAGATACGAGTATATACAAACAAAAAGGTGTATTAGCTTTCATTAACTCATTACTCATTACTTATTCTAGATATAACGCACTGTATATTTTAACGTAGGTACTGTATATTGTAGTTACTTTTTTAGGGAGGCCCCGAGGAAAACAATTTTCCTCAGGGCTTATATCATCTTTAAGGCAAATAATATTTTTTTATTAATATGCAATTTGCAACAAATATATCACAATTTATTTATTTAAAATAATATATGGCATTTTCGCGGCACTTTTCAGAGTGGAAGTTTCTCTCAGTATCGCCCTGTTGTACAACCACCATTCAAAATTAAAACGACTTGACCAGTTCTGAGTAGCCAGGAACTTCCCCGCCTTTCTATTTCACGTCTCCTTTCCCTTCCTCTCTACCTCAAGGCTCACAATATATTACAATTGGGGATGCCGCAGTCTCACATTAATTTTTTTTAAAATTATATGTTTATTGTTTGTATATATGAACACCTTACAAGAGTCCCAGCTGCTCCCGTCTGGAGACAGTGAGACTATGGCATCCCCAATTGGGATATTATGTGAGGTTAAAGGTATAGGGGAGGGGAAGGGGAGAAGGGAAAGAGGAAGGAGTAGATGTTTCTGGCTATTCAGATCTGGTCACCAAACACGGCTAAAGCCATTTCAAGCAACGTTTGAATTCTGAATGGTGGTCTTACACCAGGACGATGATTAGAGTATCTTCCACTCTGGAACGTGCCGCAAATATACTACATAATATTTTAAATGAATTAATTATGAAATAACACAAATTAATCAAATATAATGTATTTGCACATGCCGGATTCCATCCCGCAATCTTTGGATTGCGAGTCAAGAGCCTTACCCCCCGACACGGAGACCGGCTCCAGAATTTAATGCTATTTTCACATAAAGAAATGTTGAAATATACCTTCCGCGTAAATATTTTTCCTTTTACATCATATCCATGAATATCACGAATTAAATTTTTCATCTAGCAAAGAAAAGATTGTTATTTTAAATCGTCTTTCCTGGAAAGGTTGCAAAGAAAAATTGAAACCTATTTACTGCCACTAACAAAAGCTAACTTCTTTAATCCCGGGTAAACTGCATTCAATATATTATCCTTCCACCGAACGACTGTGTAAGGTAAGGTTTAATGTAAAGTATTTATGAGCAGTGAAATTCCCGTAGACGTTTACGAGAAATCATCCCCCTTTCGGAATAGTTGCATCGTAACTTGGATATACCGCGAACATGAAATACCCCGCCCAGCTTTATTTAGTATTTCATTTGCCGCCTGCGTGAATTTATGCTTTGTGTTCTGTCTGCAATGCAAGAAAGTTTAGGGCCGCTAGTTCTTAGGTTTAAATCTTGTTCTTTTTATGGGTGGAGCGGAAATTCCGGCCGCTACAGTAATATTAATGCCAACTCGGTTTGTGAAAACAAGAGGTGTGGTTTTCAAGGGCTGGGAATCTTTTGATATAATAATTCATTAATAATTTAGTTGAGGTTTTCGGTTAATTTTTGAGACGCATTATAAGATACGGAGAAATTATTTGTCTATTACAGCAATCGCAGACGATGCTCGAATTCCGCGCACTTTTTATGGCCGATAGCTATACGCATTCTTATTGAGACTGCTCGGTAGTCTATGGAATATTTCCTCCGGCTTTTCTTTTCATTTCACATATTTTATTTTCTTTCTGCTATTATAGTAATTACTTACATTATAACATAAACATGTTGCTGTTTTTTTTCTTCCTAATTACTTATTTTATTTTCAGAAGGTTTCTTCGGCTGGTTATAGCCGTTATTTTTCTTTTTCTTTTACTTACTCTATTATCTCTATTTTTATATTACCTATTTCAGCAGAATTATTCCACGGACTGCTACTTCTATTTACCTTTTGTATAATGTTAATGTAAGTACTTGCATACTGCTTACTAACCCGTATGCATGGACATTGGAGGGTCTAGAGTTGTTCAAATAAATGGAGCTACGTTCAATAAAAAAGTAAAGTCTTGACGTGTGCGGTGAAGGAGGAAACCATATGTTTCTTTATAACGCCGCGCCGTTGGGAAAGTGGTGTTGTCCCCGCCAATGTCTTTTACAGCAAAAGAATGTTTAATTATTGTGACTTGAATCATTCAAACTTGTAGTTATTTAAGTATTTGTTGAATGGTTTACAGTGACATATATAAATATTAAAAATTAAATGAATACTGTACTAGATTCCACATGCACTGAGGTAATGGGACCATGGCATCCCCGATTGCGGTATATTGTAAGGCTGAAGGTTGTAGGCAGAGGAGGTGGTAGGGGGTAAGATGGGGAGGAGGGACTCCATCTCCAACCCTACCTCCTTCCCAACCCAACATCCTTTCAACCAACTCTTGGTTAAAGGAAGGAGTGAACCTGGGTCTTGAAGAGACCCATATTGTAGAAGGGAGGAAACACAGAGGCCGGAAAATCATTCCACAGCTGAGCTGTTGAACTCAAAAACGAGACGTAGAAATGACTCGTTCTCGTGTGACAAATATCAACGGTGCAAAAATGTTGGGTGCGCATTTGGCGTGTTTCCCGACTGTGCACCGGTGCTGAAGGAAACAATGACGCTAGGTCTTTGGAGCATCTTTCATTGAATTATTAGTCGAATATAATATAATAATGATGTTTTTTTTTTTTTTATTTTAGCAATTTATACATTAAAGCTTACAAATTTCTAATCAATTAAAATATTTCATTCTCACTAATTTTTTTTAATAGTTTTATGTAGCTCCTACAATACATCTTGAACTTTCCAATTGGTGTGGACTTTAAAGTTTCTGGTAGCGTATTATATAGCTTCATTCCCTTACAGTACTGTTTTGCGTATTCGCATTGTCCCTTTTTGTAGCCTGATTTCCTTGCACGTCCTTGTGTAATGTCTGTGAATGTCCTTGTTATTGTTAGGAGCGGGCCCCCAAACATGTCCCAAGCTAGCTCTCAGGGGAGGCATGATTTACCCTCTATTCAGGTGGTGGGTCGCTCGAGGCTTCAGAAATTCCTTCGCATCTCAGTCGTCTGGCAGGATACTCCCCCTCTAGGAAACCCTCCTGCCGTAGCAGAATAATAACAGGATTGAGTTAACTAGATTCATGTATTGCAAATTTAAAACACAGTACATAGGTCATTACAGTACAATTCAACACAAGAAATACATACTACACAATCCTAGCTATCGTGTTTATAACCTCAAGATCCCTAAACGAAACTCTCTGAGTGATGGCTTTGCGCTGGAGTTTACAGTCTATCGTTAAAGGACACAATCAAATGAGGAAACAATTGTACAGCTTACATGATGTTGGGGGTCTTCGTCTTCCGGCTTCCAGGGGGACCTCCCGAGCTTAGGACAGAACCGAAGTTTACACAGGCATGGTGAAATATCAGCGCTAAACCCGTAGGTTATTGAATTAACATTGCAGGTTATATTTGAGTACAACTCGAGCGATAGTACGCCGGGCGCGAACAGTGGGAATCAACGCGCGGGCTTAACGTGTGCCCGAGGCGGCTCGCAATTCTCAACTGTGGGAAGGTATCGCGTGCGGGTGGGCGGATGGGATAGGAAGTAGGAAGCAGGGAACAGGGGGGGAGCAGGGTGTTGTGTAGTTTGCGGCGAATTAGGAGTTTGAATTCTTTGTCGTTTGGGCGTACCATAACACTTCCCCCCGCGCTTGGAAAAAAAGCGACGTGGCAATGGAGCTGTAGGGAAAAAAATCCTCTTATGCTTCCATCGGGGTTTTGAGAGATTCGTTGCTTGAGAGATTTCCTAGCTAGAACATACAGTTTTATGCTATAGTTTGGGTCACAATGTTTGTAGGGAATGGGTGGGGGTACATACAATGTTTGGACAAGACAAATTTGGGAAAAGTACATGGTGTAAAACAACATACAAGGTTATGCAATTGAAAATAACAATACACATGGTTATGCAATTGAAAGAATGACAATACACATGGTTATGCAATTGAAAGAATGACAATACACATGGTTAAGCAATTGAAAGAATGACAATACATTTGTACAAGAGAAGAGAAAAAGTGTGTGATTCTAAGGTTTCATTGGTCTTGGAGCTAAGTTTGTGAAGCGTGGATTTGTTTGGTTTCGGAGAATTTCGAAGAAAAGGACGTGACTTCACGGATTCTAAGGATTACATTATCACTGTAATCAGACCCATTTGAGACAACGCTCAGGAGTACACTTGGGCCTTAGAAAACACTTGGTTTTGTCGAAGACGTCGAAGTTCACGAAGTGGAGACTGTGGTTGCTGTGCCGCGACTATGGTTACAGAGGTCATTGAAGAGAAGAATCCAGTATCTGCAGACATGCCAGTGCGAATCCTAAGTGTTATTATGGTAAACACGGATCGTATATAATGGTTATTGAAGCATAATGTAGCTCAAGATAACTTGTATTGGTGCGCATTCAGCGAATACTGGTGGGTCAAGGTAATGATGGTTTACACATGACGATATATGCGTCACTGCATGACAGAGCAAGAGACGACAAGGTTGGCATTGATAGCAAGAGTAAGAACAAACCTAAGAGCTAGCGTGCCCAAAAGGTAGTTTAGAGTGTCATAAAGTATAGTGGGACAACTCAGCTTGCTGTGGCACGACAAGACAACATACGTATGGGCGGTATGGTCTGTGCTTTCAGGAACAAATGCGTAGAAAATGGCAGCAGGAGAGACCTTGTAACCACAGCGCGTGCTGTCAGGAAGTGAAGCTCAGCTTGGCTGTTGGTGATGACATCCGCCTGGGCTTCTTTTTAAATCCGGGAGGAATTATTATTAGAGCAAAATTCTTGAAGTTTACCTGCCTAGGGACCAATGAAGAAAAGGTTTGGAGAGAAACAAAATGTGTCCAGATAATGAAATAACGAAATTTTAACCACCGACCCAGAGAGTGACGAAGAGAGATTCCTAACTAAATTGTGATTACATGAACATTTTCCTTTGCCAGGATGACTTGGCGTTTGCCTAGTGACAATATGTCTTGGTTAAAAAACAACCGGCCCTCTATGGCCTATGCTAACATGAGATGGTAACATTTTCGTAGAATTTCAAAGAACGAGACAAAGAATCGTGAACTAGTCACGGCAAAGGGAAACCAATTCATGAATAAAGGTTGTCAAAAGGAGACAGACGGTACGCCAAGTGCATATCGTACATATCCAACATTCATGAATGTGTTTCGTGGAATTGAGAAAAGAGAGAAAAAAACTGGTGAGACATATGCAGAGATTGAGGGGGAAAACCTGTAGATAACCGGACAGTTACCTATTCGAACTCCAAGTGAGGGCGAGATATGGTCAACGACAGATTTTACACTTCATAACATAAGTCTGAAACATGGGGAATGGGAGGAGGAGGGGAGAAGGGAGACGAGTTGCGAAACTTGCTAGAGACTGGACCAATTTCCGATTCAAACTCTATGTGAAAATGAAACATAATCAACCAGCAGATTTCCTGACTCTTTACATTTATCAAAAAGGATGAGGAGACATTTGAATACACATTATATCAAAGAGGCTAATCTTTCGCGTGTATTGGGCAAAAGATTAGGGGTCATTTTAAAAACTTCTACATGATTGTGAGAAAAGACAGACCCTTGCTCCAATTTCACAAACCTGGGGGTTTTCTTGTTCGTTCTCCAGACAACGAGTTAGGTGGTTTTTTGTGCTCAATCGATTAACTCCCACAGCACTATGCCCCATAATTGACAGTGAAGCTGAAAACTAGTCCTTTTGGGATAGTAGATATTCCTGGGCTTCTTTCCTTTTTGCAAAGAAGTAAAAAAACAGGAAGTCCACGGGCATTGGCGTTGAATGACAACAAAGGGTTGTGGACTACATTTCGTAGATCGCACACAAAGGGTTTGATATTATTTCGTTCGCACGACTCATGGTAAGTGTTTTAACGTCTCCACGTATAGTGTACAAAATATGTAAGTACATACAAGATATAACTCAATTATAGACAGAAGTCAAAGAGTTTATACAATGCATCCTAAAGAAGATAGCAAAGCCGATATTATGTCGTTCACACGAATCACGGTAAGTATTGTTATTACGTCTCCACGTCTCGTGTACAGAGTTTATACACAGTTATACATAAAAGCGGTACTCATGACAAATAAATGACACACGACCGGAACAGGTTATACGAAAAGGGTGGTACTCATGGCAAATGAATGGCACACGACCAAAATAGAACGTACAAAATGGTTCTCATGACAAATGAATGGCACACGACCAAAATAGAATGTACAAAATGGTTCTCATGACAAATGAATGGCACACGACCAAAATAGAATGTACAAAATGGTTCTCGTGACAAATGAATGGCACACGACCAGCTCAATAACATTTAGCTATGAGAAAAAAGTGATTATGACGAACTTCTCGTATCGCGGCAGGTATTTTAAGGATCCCTCCTATAATGGTGGATGTTCTAAGGATCTCTCCTATAATGTAACAGGGTTACGTTTAAATACAACGCAATAAACGTTAACTATGCTTGTTTTAACACAGTTTATAAAGATTTGTTAGATTAACTAACTCCGTAGCCCAGGAGCGTACGATAGGATAACAAGGAGGTAAACAATTTAATGTCACTTCGTATGTTATAAAGGCGGGGTGATGACAGAGTACATTTCTGTTACACCATGTGACAAACAAAGACAGACCTACATGGTTTTACATACTGTCTATTGCAGCAAACTTCAGTGGGGACAAATAAAAGGGACCAATTGTGGTTTTACATACCCTTTGTGCGGTTACAACATACCAGGTTATGTGCAATTTAGGTTGCAAATACTTGGTTAAATGGCGAAACAGGAGTTGAATGCCTATGTTTGTAAAACGATGATCAAACAAAACATTGATGATTTACGTTAAACTGCGGTTATTTATGTACGGAAATCAGGGCTGCCGTTAGGTTTTATTAACCTTTTCCGTAAGGGTTGAAGCATGTAATACAAGACATACATGTTGTGAAGAGGGACAAATCGAGGACTTCTTATAACAACAAAAGACCGAGTATTTGGTTTTACGTACTTTAGTTGAAACGAGTCCATGAGGATTTGTACAAGGATGGAAAGACCAATTTAAAGGCTTTTCCTTTATTTATATACATATGATTTCAAAATGGATGTGTCAAAATCCAATTTGTTAGCAAAGAGCTCGGGTAGGACGCCATCAATTTTTTGACATTTTTGAAAAAATTGAAAACTACTATACACAAGGAATGTGATTATGTGAGTAACCACTTATCTTTACCATGATGGGTAAAATATGGAGCATGTTGAGATGGTTTACTAGTCCTGGGTCGTGATTTAACGCTTTGGAGTTTACCAAATCGATTTTAGAACGACGCTCCAGTGTTTACAGAACATAAAAAGAAAAAAAAATGAAGAGATTCCTTCCGATATGATGAAAAAAAACAACAAACAAAAATGGTGAAAATTACAATATTGCATTACATGGCAAAGCGTGCCATGGCATGAACGTTGCGTAGTGTGAGGGGTTGAGAGGCAATGATTGGGTTCATGACTTCCCGAACACTGTCACTCGAGGGGTGTCTCTGCTCTAAAGTGATCAATTTTGGAACAGGTGAGAAAAAAGAAAGAAAAAAAATAAAAATAAAAAACGTGTGAGACAAAAATTACGGTGGTTGCCAATTCACGAACATGAACGGGGCAAACTACACCGTGGATTGTACATAAATTTACAAAAATGATTTTTTAACAATATTCGTTTTATCAACGAAAGGGTGGGCATGTAATTGACACTTTACACGCCGGTCATTGTAAGACTTGGTGTGCTTACAAAAAGGTTGTGGTGATACACACTGGATCATTTTAAGTTTGCTGAGATAGTGGGGGCAGTTTTACTTGACTCCTCACTTCCAGATTTTGCGATATCCTTAATATGGTAATTACCAATGTGTTTTCCAGAGCAGTCAGACAAGGAGTACACTAGATCTGATATCTTTCTTAGAACTTTGGCCTTCACGAAACGTGGTGCCAGCTTGGCAGAGAAATACATGGCTCCTTGGGAAAGTGTGTTGTTCTTTCTCCAAACTATGTCTCCTGTATTGAAGGTGACATGTTTCCTACGTAGGTTGTATCTGTCCGCACTCTTTTGATGAGCCAGGAGCAAAGCATCAGTGACTTCACTGTAGATGGCCGACAGTTCTTCCAGACGATGGGCATAGTCCGCGGTAGGGTTGCTTGTGGTGGCAATTGACGTAGGAAAGTTTGTGTTCCTATGTAGAGAACCATGAACAACTTGTTCCATACCGTGTTTTAAGAAGAAAGGTGTGTAACCAGTGGCCAGATTAACAGTGTTGTTCATTGCAGCCTGAATTTTATCTAGGTTTTTACACCAAGTACGTTGATCTTTATCAACTAGAATAGCCAGAGCTGTGTTGATTGTTTGGTTATAACGTTCGACGGTGTTATTTTGTGGAGTATACAAGGTATTATAGTAAATATCCTTGATTCCGTATTTGGCAAGAAAATCTTTGAATTCTTGGGCAATAAATTGTTTTCCGTTATCAACAATTACGGTTCTGGGTGTTCCGTAAGGTATAAAAATGTGTTTTTCCAGAAGTTTGATGATGGCGGACGCGTTGGCTCTTTTTAAAGGAAAGATCCAACAGAATTTAGTGAAAACATCCACTACACTAAGTATGTGCATGTGTCCGGCATAACTTCGGGGAAAGGGTCCGACGAGGTCCATTGACAATGATTGTAGGGGTCTGTCGGCACGTTTGGGATTACCCATTAGGCCGGCAGGTGCTGCCGTGCTATGTTTATAAGCTTTACAAGTTTCACATTTAGAGATGTAATTGCGAATTTGCTTGAAGAGACCAGGCCAGTAATACTTCAAGGAGATCTTTTTATACGTCTTGAAATTTCCTGGGTGTATGGAGTCGGGAGCACTATGATTGTCAATAATTATTTGTTCTCTACCTTCGAGGGGAACGACAAGTTTCCACGAGTAATCTTCGAGGATGGATAGTGGTACCTTGCAATTACGGTATAGTTGTCCTTCTTTTATGATAAAATTAGGAAACTTTTGTTGGTTATTTTTACAACCTTCGAAGATTTTCAAGTACCATTCATCTTTTGTAGATAGAGGGGGGGCAATTGTGTCAACATTTAATGAAGCCAGTTCAATTCTTGAAAGGGCGTCGGGAACAATATTGTCCGCGCCTTTACGGTGAACAACATCAAAATTGTATTGAGACAAACGGGAGGACCAACGAGCGAGCCTACCGGAGGGATTACTTAAAGAGATCAACCATTTCAAACTACTATGGTCTGTAACTACAGTAAATTTGCTACCGTCTATGTAACCGCGGAAATGGTGAACAGAATCCAATACAGCCAATAACTCTTTCTCGGTAATTCCGTAGTTTTTCTCGTGTTTGTTTAATGTACGGGAAAAATACGCTACAGGGTGTTCGCCATCTGGGAATTCTTGAGTAAGGACTCCACCGATTCCTACATTGGAGGCATCCGTGTGGAGGGTAAAAGAGAGTGCAAAATCCGGGCAATTCAGAACGGGAGCTTTTTGAAGGGCATTTTTTAGAGTTGTAAACGCTTCTTCAGCTTCGACAGACCATCGGAAATTGCTGACACCTTTACGGATGCCGGTAATTTTATTTAAGGGGGCTGCGATAGTGGAAAAGTCTTTGATGAATCTCCTGTAGTAACCTGCAAGTCCAAGGAAACCTTTGACTTCCTTCGCGTTTTTGGGTCGGGGAAAATTTGCCATGGCTTCCACCTTAGCGGGGTCTGTTCTTAGACCTTTTTCGTCGATAATGAATCCCAAATAACGTAGACGGGACTTACAGAATTCAGACTTCTTCAAGTTGATGGTTAAACCAGCGAACTTGAGTTGTTGAAAAACTTTTTCCAGCATTAATAGGTGTTTTTCAAAGGTATCGCTGACGATGATGAGGTCGTCAAGGTAACAAAACAGGCTGTTATCGACTTCAGGACCGAAAAGTTTGTCCATCAGTCTTTGTAACTCGGCGGGGCTGTTTTTTAGACCAAAGGGTAATCTTTTAAAATGGAACATTCCCCTACCAGGTACAACGAAAGCAGTTTTTTCGCACGATTCTGCGTCCAAGGGTATTTGCCAAAACGCTTTGCTGAGATCGACAGAAGAGATGAACTTGGCGTTACGCAGCTTGTCTAAGGTTGCGTGAACGTGAGGTAAGGGATACGCATCAGCTTCCGTGCAAGAGTTTAAACGTCTACTGTCGAGACAGAAACGTGCAGAGCCGTCTTTTTTAGAAACCAAAAGAGTTGGGTTGGTCCATGCACTTCTGCTGGGAACCACCACACCCATTTTTAACATTTCATCAAGTTCGTTTTCTAAAAGTTTAAGTTTTTGGGGGGCTAAGTTGTAATAACGTTGCTTGATGGGTGGGCCATTGGTTTTGATATGGTGTTCAACCAAATTTGTCAAACCTAATCCACATTTTTCGAAAGATATTGACTCGAATTTATTGACCATTTCTTTTAGTTGGAGAGCCTGGTCCGTGCTTAAATTTTCGTGAGGTATTATTGTGCGGATCTCACTAATTTGAGCAGCAGTGGAGGTTTTGCCAAGAGTATTAAATACTTGGGGAGCAACATTGAATGCCTTCCAGAAGTCAACGCCAAGGATGAAATTCTGGGATATAGAGGGCACTATTAGAAAATTGATTGTAACTATTTTATTGTTACAATTAATTGGCAGGGCAAGGGCACCGATGACCGGTTGGGAAACATTATCCGCAGTCGTCAGGTGTGTTGATTGGGGCGAAATTCTAAAATCACTGTTAACAAAAGGCAGGTGAGCATTGTTGCCAAGACAGCTGACAGATGCACCACTATCAAGTAATCCGGAAAAGGGCACATTGTTAACAGAGAAAAAAGCATAGGGTCTCCCATCTTTAGCTTGTTTGCAACAAACCGAAGAAACATTTAAGGTCTGGTTAAAATACTTAATGTGTGCTAACCAATCAGTCCATTCTTTAGACCTTGGTTCAGAATGGGTGCCTGAGAGGTTATTATTTAGTTTTTTGGCCTCTTCATGTAGAAATTTGGTGGGGGCTTGGAGAAATCCACCTGAGGTCTGACATCGCTTGGGTTTTGTAACCTTTCCATGTTGTGCCTTGATTTCTTGAAAATGTTGCGCAGTTCGTCGCTTGGAGGAGAGCGGTCCCTAGAGTGATGCCTCTTGAAAGTTCGGGGTTCCTTAGATTCCAGAAACCTTGCTTGCTTGAAACAAGTAGTGGCCAGATGGCCTACTTTTTTGCAAAAAGAGCACACTTTTTTGTTGTTGAATTCTGGTTTTAAACCAGACGAACGGCTTGGCACAACTACATTATTTGACACATTCTTTATGTTTTTCCTATCCTGGTACGATTCCAGAAGGAGACAGACTTCGTTTAGCTGGGTTAGGGATGCAATTTTCTGTGAGGTAATGATGTTCTCGTATTTGCTTAAAAGGCCATCAGTTATGACTGGTAATAGTTCAGCTTCCGAAACAGGATGTGAAAGCTTGATGTTAATGGATTCAGCCCTTTCTATGAATGTTGCTACAGGTTCATTTACTAGCTGTTTAATAGATAGTAAAGATAATTTGATCCGGTGCTGGGCTTCCGTTTTTCCGAAGCTCGAGATTAGGGCAGATCTGAGTTTATTCCAATCTTTGCATTTAGTTTTTTGAATGCGGTGCCAGGGTATCAATTCTGGGGAGATGAGTTCTATGAAGTTTTTTCGTAGAGTCTCGAATGGGATATTTTTGATTGTAGCCGTTTCTTCAATACGGTCAATGAAATCCAGTACATCGGAGACGCCATTTTATTTGATTTTCCACGAGGATAAATCGTAGGTTTTATCTTGTGTCAAGGTGGGTGCGATGTCCTGTTTTATCATTACTTGTGGCATAGGTTCTTCGTTAGGAACAAGATTATTCAAAACTTGCGTAGCCGAGCGTGAATTATTTTCGCTTGAGGGGGCGAGGTTTATTCTCTTAATGTACTTTTTGTTGAATAAAAGTGCATAAGCCTTTAATGTAGGTTTAGATTTGCTTGATGGCGAGAGTCCTCTATCCCTTAAAGCAGTTTGTAAGTGAGTTTTGGATAAGTTGTGCACGTTGGGAATGATGCCCAAATTGGATGATGCCATAGCTTGATTGTTTTCCATTGTGAGTTTCCCAGGTGGTGAAAAATTGCCAGGGGTTTCCTTTAGTAAACGCAAAATTAATTTTGTGAGGCACTTTTCACTTGGTAATCACTGGTTGGTATTTCTAAAATAGTTATAGAAAACTGTATTCCATACTACAATTTGGTATATATGACACCAGAATCTTTGTCAAAGGGAGGCACAAGAAAAAATTTTTGCGTGGAAAGACCTAAGTAGTAAAGGTTTTTGTGTTTCACTGACCACTTTTGAGAAAACTTGTGAAATTCACAAGTATTTATTTTTTTTCCAAAAAAAATTTTGCCAGGACTGACCTTTAGAAAACGGGTTTTTTATTTTTCACAAACCACTTTTGAGAAAACTGTGAAATTCACAAGTATTTATTTATTTCCAAAAAATTTTGCCAGGACTGACCTTTAGAAAACGGGTTTTTTATTTTTCACAAACCACTTTGCACTGAGAAAGGCACTAAAATTCACAAAAGGCACTCTTCTGGCAAATAAGGACAAACTTCCGGATGAAAATAACTGAATATGGGATTTGTTACGAAACCACATTAAAATTATTTTATTTTTTCATGGAACCAATCATTGGTTTTATTATTATTTCACTTTTTTTATGTAAGGAAAAAAAAACAATTCACTTTACACTTATGCTGAAAAAAATGCGGTACCTATAACGTAGGATGTGGAAAGAAAGTCATTATTTTGTCCATTTGGTGAAATATACGTGGTACTAATTTGACAGACACAACAAGTGGGCCGATCGGTATATTGTGCAAGAAAAACGTGAGTGTGAGATTTTTTAATTAAAGAATCCACAAGGTAATTGGAATTCCAAAACCAAATTTACAATAGCGATCTCCATTGCTTCCGACCTTAGTGACAGAAGGGCGATTTTATTATTCAAAACACTGCATAGTGACAGGGAATTGTTCTGCCTGATTCAAACGGATTTTTTGCCGTTGGAGTTTGGCGCGATAAACGCACTTTTGTGCTTCGATGCGCGTGGGTGCGCGCGCAACTCAGAGATTAGGTATGTATTTACCGCGTGAAACATCGGGCCGTTGATTTGGCGCGAATTACTGTTGCTCGTCCGCTGCTTTGTGAACAAAGGGGTCGGCGCGTGCGCAGTCAGATTCGCGGTTTAAATGCTGCCGTCTTTCTGGTTAATACAAAATGGCCATGTTTTCAACTTTGACGCAATTTTTTTATAATTGCAATCAAATCTGCGTTATGGACTTAACTTGCACATGGATTTCTGTGGTTTCCCACAGAATTCATTATTCACTGGGTATAAAACACCAAGACACAGTACAATCAATGTTTACAAACAGTTCCTATGCGGGGAAGATTTCGACAGGGAGCACTCCGTAAGGCGACTGAGACAATGGCAAAAATGAAAAAAAATTCTGGGCCCCACTATGGACGCCAGTGTTAGGAGCGGGCCCCCAAACATGTCCCAAGCTAGCTCTCAGGGGAGGCATGATTTACCCTCTATTCAGGTGGTGGGTCGCTCGAGGCTTCAGAAATTCCTTCGCATCTCAGTCGTCTGGCAGGATACTCCCCCTCTAGGAAACCCTCCTGCCGTAGCAGAATAATAACAGGATTGAGTTAACTAGATTCATGTATTGCAAATTTAAAACACAGTACATAGGTCATTACAGTACAATTCAACACAAGAAATACATACTACACAATCCTAGCTATCGTGTTTATAACCTCAAGATCCCTAAACGAAACTCTCTGAGTGATGGCTTTGCGCGGGAGTTTACAGTCTATCGTTAAAGGACACAATCAAATGAGGAAACAATTGTACAGCTTACATGATGTTGGGGGTCTTCGTCTTCCGGCTTCCAGGGGGACCTCCCGAGCTTAGGACAGAACCGAAGTTTACACAGGCATGGTGAAATATCAGCGCTAAACCCGTAGGTTATTGAATTAACATTGCAGGTTATATTTGAGTACAACTCGAGCGATAGTACGCCGGGCGCGAACAGTGGGAATCAACGCGCGGGCTTAACGTGTGCCCGAGGCGGCTCGCAATTCTCAACTGTGGGAAGGGATCGCGTGCGGGTGGGCGGATGGGATAGGAAGTAGGAAGCAGGGAACAGGGGGGGAGCAGGGTGTTGTGTAGTTTGCGGCGAATTAGGAGTTTGAATTCTTTGTCGTTTGGGCGTACCATAACATTATATACAATTTTATTTAAGAAGTATTTTGGTAACATGTTGTTTAATATTTTGTAGATAATTACCATCGTGTTCAAGGTCCGCATCTGTTTCACGGTGAACCAATTTAGTTCCTTTAACATTTTAATTATTTTTGAAAATCTATTTCGTCGAAGTATTATTGTCATTGCCCTGTTTTAAAGAATGTTAGAATAAGGACAACATTTAGCTGTACTCTAAAGAATGTAATGCGTTTTTTAATTATAAGAGCATCTATTAAAAGTTTATTCAGGTATTTTGGGACTCCAGACCAGAGATAACTGCCCTTTTCTACCGTGGATAATTGGATCTGATCAACCAAATAAGGCTATACTCATTTCAAGCAATATTTAGATTCTAAATATTGGTCTTTCACAAGTCATCTTCCCCCATAACAGCATATTTCACCATATTTAGTATCTAATATTTTTTGAGCATTGAAATTGATCACGAACTGTATTATAATGATGCATGAATGCTTTGGAAAGCCAAATATAGGAAAAAAATTATTTTAGATCTGGTCTGGTTTTCTGTTACAAAGCGATTTAAAGTCCACAAAAGCATTTTAAGAAAATTCTGGAGGTTGAATGAAACGAAAAGCTTAACCGTATTACGAATGAGAAGATCTCGAAATTTAAAAATAGAAAAGTCATTCTTTGAAGAGCTCCCCTGTGGGAACTATATACAACTAGGGGTAACAGCTACACTGTTGGACAAGGTGGTGAGGCGAGTTGAGAGGGTTTTCGCAATGAATTTAATGCGGGTCCACGAGGTTTGGAATAAATGAGGAAATCAAGACGAATAAACGAATTGTTATCAGGTCAACTAAAATACGTCAAATTAAATATGACCGAACTCAACTTCTATTCTAGTCTAGAAACATGAATTAGGTATTTTTCAGGTGCAATAAAAAAAAAATATTTTTAATAAGTATTATTTTACCAAATATTTTTTAAACATTAAAGAATACATAAAAAAAATCAAATAAAAACATTTAAAATTCAAAAGTTACAGGGGGTTGAAGTGTGGGGTCTCAAAAAGAGAGCGCGCCCTGGTTGACACGATTGCAACCTTCCTAGTAATTTGAAAAAAAAAATAAACCAAATTAATTCTTAATCCAAACAAATGCTGCTATGGTCCGAACTAAGGAAAAGCAAAAAAAAAAATATTTCGCAAAATGGCGGCTGTCTGAAATAAAAAGACATTTTTTTACCACTTTTTTTTACATTTCCGTATTTTTTAAAAATAGTAAAATTTTTAATTTTATTATGATTTTAGTTAGCGCAAGAGAGTAATGTGTGGAGAAGGATCACACCAAATTTCAAGTAAATTGGTTCAGTAGAACTTGACTAGATATCGTGTCAACCGTCTCGAAAAAAGTAGTTTGGAGAAACACGCGTTCAAAGTTTTGCTCGATTTAGATTCTAGTTACATTCTAACTAAAATGGCTATAACTTTTAAAATAATTCGAGTTTTGAAAAGTCCTTTAAACGAGATATTCTTGAATATCTAAACTATCGAAATATGTAGTAATTATTATTTTTTTTCTAGACTGGCATACCCCCTTAAGTCAACTTCTTAACCCGCCTCACAACCCTGCCCAACTGGATTTTATTTATTTTTATTTCTATATATTACAGTATTTACCTAATGATTAATATTTTTACATAATATATTTTGCAATTTAATTATGTTGGGTGTAAGGTAGGTTTGAGAGGGTGAAACTGTGGATGGGTAATATTGTATGATTCGTGAACACCTCACTAGGAGAACCTGTGCTGAGGTGTTTACGTGTTTATGATTAAGTGTGACAAGTATTTATGTGTTGTAGCAGAAAGTTTTTTGATTTTTTTTAAACTTTACATATATATATATTAAAAAAAAGAAAAAAATATATATACATAAACAAACATATACATACACGTACTTGCACGTATATATACATACATTACAACACACACATATGCAAATTGTAAATATATGTATAGTAGGTGGAAACTTGAAAAAAGTACTTAATTATTAAGTTTATTTAATTTTATAATTTTTACAGTTCTTTATGTTTGGTTAGGGATTAATTTGTTTTGTATAAAGTTGATATCTTGATTTTTAATCCAGGCAGTGATATGTTTTTTGCGAATGTTTGTAGATGTATTTGTAGATAGTGTTTGTTTCAAAGTAGTGGGCATACAATTAAAAAGTTTGGTTGCATAATACTGAAAGTGTCTGTCCATGTGTGGTGTGTGGTGTGTGTTATCGGTATGTTCAGTATTTTATTTGTTGAGGACCTGGTTTTTGCTTGAATGGGAATATGTATTTTGTTTTGGAGTAGGTGTAGTAAAACAGATTTGGCATAAAGTTGTCTTATTGACATGACTGGATGGCGACATAGTTTCCACGTCTTTACATCTGTACAGACAGGGGCGCTCTTGTGAGGTGTCACATAAAATGCACACTTTAAAATTAAAAAAATGAATTCATCCTACCGGTAATCGCGCACTTCTTACTGAGAGATCAATAGAAAGCCACATATTTTATGCACATATCTCAGAGTATGTGGTAAAGAAATTTTATTTTCCACAAGGAGCTTACCATGGTAATATATTATACGAAAAATTTTAGTTTAGAATGGGACGGGACTAGACGGCAGACTTGTTGAAAGTGACAAATCTGTATTCTTGGTCTGAAATATATGTAAGTTTTTCATTGAAACGTATTGTCGGACCATAACTTACACACAAATTATAGCAGAATATTCAATGTTCAGAGGAAAAGTAATAGTTTTACTTTTCCAATTTCTTTGGCGAAAGAGAATGATGCAAAAAGTATATACATATGTATTTTTATTGGTAAAACTATGTACAATTCCAAATGATTGCTGAAACCTGAAGAATTGAATTTGTTTGAGCTTTTTTTAATGTTTTTAAACACTTAATTGTAATTTCTATTAGTTTCGGTTATTATATATATTACAAGATGTCAATTAGTTTCGGTTATTCCCTATTCTCCTTCAGTAATATTTTATTTTGAACAATTTTATTTTGAACATATCAACCTTCCCACAGAGGCGACAAAACTATTAATTAACTCTTACGTAGTCTCGCGGCTCGATTACTGTAACGGCATCTACGCTAGTCTTCCAAAATATCAAATTGACAAATTTCAATCCGTGTTTAATGCAGCGGCAAGGCTCATAACTGGGGTTTCTAAATATTTGCATATTTCAGAACACCTTCGTAACCTTCACTGACTCAAGTGCCCTGAAAGAATCCAGTACAAATTGTGCTGGATGGTTTTTAAATCAATCAACGAAATGGCCCCACCTTACATCTCCGAATTATGTGTCCCGGAAAATACCGGTCCGAGACAATTAACCCTTAGATCAGCAACTTCATCTGCTAAAGGCAGACTAATAGAACCTAAACGAATGCCAAATACTATGTTTGGAGATCGTGCTTTCGGAGTATCTGGGTCTAAGGCTTGGAATAGACTTCCTCCGGAATTAAGATGCATAACAAGCCCAACAGAGTTTAGGTCCAAACTAAAAACTTTCCTTTTTGGGCTCTCATACCTGTAATTTCAAATATACCTATTTGAGAGTATCGCACTTGTATTGTCTATGATATGTCTTAATCACACTTTTCTTACTGAATTAAAATTACTCGATTCCTTACACATCAATCTGTCTCTTGACGAATCACATTTAGAAAGATCAAATCCTTATAGGTACTACTGCACCACCCACCTTTACATGTTGCTTTTACTTTCCAAAACACACTAATCAAAGAATACATTACATATTTATATTAAAATATTTTTCAGGATTAAATAACATGTGTTCACAATAATGTCCTCTGCGTGCGAACTCTATCTAAATTTCTTTAAATGGACAATATACAGTGTTAATTTCAAGCGACCTCCCAGGTAAGTATGGTCCTATTTTCATTCAATTTTAGGCAGCAACGCGTTCATTGGTCAAAATATTGTACATATATTTTCGTATCGGTGATCAATGAACCGGTGTATGCAATTTTTAGCTATAAGTTGTTTTTTAGATTTTAGAAATGTGTTATAAGTTTGTACAGCGCCCTTGAGGTGATTTTTCACAAAAACGGCGCTATATAAATCATCCAAATATTATTATTATTATTATTATTACCTGGGTACGGATATTCACATTCTACACAAACATAAAATGAAGCGAGAGAGAGAGAGAGAGAGAGAGAAAAAGCACAATATTAAAGGAGGACAGAGCTCCAGCGAGAGACTGAATTTCAATGGACTGATTTTATTTTTATTTAGAGTGTTGGTACACGTGAACGTTCAGAAAATATCTCTCAATTTCTACGGAACAAATAATAACAGGCAGGCCAATAAATTTAATTTTTTGCAAAAAGGAATTTTGGTGCATGAATATGTTTTATCAATTTCACCTGAGGTAAGGAAAAATTCAGCTTACTTCGGGGTACAACACACATTTATCGGTATGTATCATCAGTGTTATTTTCAATATCGAAAAATTTAATCATTATTTATGATAGCCTTGGTCTACCATTATAATGGTTATTTTGTACTAGTGACTAGCGATCACTGGATGACAGTGGATTCGAGTAACAGGCTATTTTAGAACCGGTTCCTACGCCATTGCCTATCCGGTGACTAGCGATCACTGGATGACAGTGGATTCGAGAAACAGTTTTTTGGAACCAGTTCTTACTGCAACATGCCTGATTACGGAGGCAATTGAAATCTACAACCATTTTGAAGGATACTGTAATACCAGCTGGTAGTGGAGTGGAGCTAGCGACACGGTATCGCTAAGTGAATAAGCATACATTTCACCACTAACAATTACACATCTGCCGGATCTGCCCTGATTATGAACACTGCAACGCTGTCCGAACCGTTGGCTAAAGAAGAAGGTAGCGCAACACGGCATAACACCCCAAAAACAAATAACGAAAACACCATTATAATGTTCATAAATTTGTTAAATCGGTAATTTCGTAATATTTTAATTTTTTAAAACTTTGTTTACGGCAATTCTACCTGACCTGAAAACAGACAACGGAAATGAAATAATAAAAATAAAGTGTTTACACTGCGTTAAGGATTGTTAATTAATCATAAAATTTCACCTTTTCCGTCATTCAATATTGAAGCAATATTTACCGTAAAAAATATAATTTATAGTCTAATAAATTATTCAAAATGCATAAAGAATAACGCGTGGCGAACCATTGCGTCGTCTTAATGAAATTACTTTTATGACAGAGTTACTTTTTATACCACAGTTTCCACGAACATATGAAATGTAAATAAAATAAACTATTCCATACTCACTAAATATACAACGCTTTTAAAGATAAACAGTTAGTAGCCTCAATACATATCGATTATACCATTATTATTTCGCAGGTAGACGAAACCTTTCACTTAAACAAAGACGCAAATAAACTGCTACAACATATTTCGACATTTGGTCGAATACCGGTACGTAAGAGTACATGTTTCAATATTTATTAATCTAAGAAAGTCCCTTCCCAGCTCAGGGGTTGTATGGGGTGAATTGGAGGACAAAAGGGAACTCCCTGGAGCTTCTATAGGGTTGCTCATTCACCATTACAAGACCATTAGTGTACAATTTGTCCGTTGATTTATTTTCCTTTTATTCAAACAGAAATAAGGCTTTCCGCTGCCCGACGGAATTGGAAAAGTTTGGTTTGTATTTTGTTTGTTTTGTTGCAGTGATGATAAAAATCAAAATCAAAATCATTTATTGTCCAAAATTTTCATTTAGTACTAACTTATAGGTACCTATATCCTATTTCTTCTTCTTGAAATTGAATCCGATGAATTTTGAACAGTGTTTGAAGTTTTTGCGTTGTTTGTGCAATAAAGGCAATTATTTCTTCAATCGATACAATATAACCTTCTTTGATTGGTGTAATGGTACCTTCGGATTAAATCCCGTTTCAAAAACGAACGATCAGAATATACGGAGTATGGGAATTTCAAGGTTTTTCTTCATTTTTTTATTGTTTTTATTTCTTGCTAGAGCAATCCCGATGAGTTACAGAACTCATTTCAGGACAGGAGGAACATACAATTCATTTGTGGGAGGAAAAAGTTACAATTTTATATAGGAATTTAGATATCAAAAATATAGACGAAACAACACATACAATATAGACGAAAAATAAAAGACAGGTTGGGTAGAACAAACAACAAAAGAAAACAATTAAAGAAAAAAGGAACAAGGTTATACAAATATGGATGATTACAACTAAATGGAAAAGAAAAGAAGAGAAAAAGAAACAGGACAATTGAACATGATAAGAAAATTATATAGTTTCTTTCTTAAACGTACTTAAAGAATATTCTTTTAAAACATTCGCATTAAAAACAAAGCGTTAAATGAAAATTTTTATTTTAAAAACACAGACAAACGTTTCCGGATTAAAACAACCTAATAATATTTTTATTTTAAAAAAGAAAGACAAACGTTCCCGGATTAAAATAACCTGATAATATTTTTATTTTAAAAAGAAAGACAAACGTTCCCGCATTAAAATAACCTGATAATATTTTTATTTTAAAAAGAAAGACAAACGTTCCCGGATTAAAATAACCTGATAATATTTTTATTTTAAAAAGAAAGGCAAACGTTCCCGCATTAAAATAACCTGATAATATTTTTATTTTAAAAAGAAAGACAAACGTTCCCGCATTAAAATAGCCTGATAATATTTTTATTTTAATAAGAAAGACAAACGTTCTTGGATTAAAATAAACTGATAATATTTGAAAATCTCCTACCACCAAAATAAACGGAAAATGTTACTTGTGGTGTGATGGGGGACTTTGCCAGCCGATGAATTGAACACACAACGCTTGGGTGACACCCAAATGCGATATTTACAATAGGTATGCATTAATACATACAGAAACCTATTATTTTTAAATTATCACTGACATTAGTATATGTTAATTATTGTATAAATAGATTTAATGTCTTTCAATAGATGTCGTTAGTGTAGATAACTAATAACTAAATATAATTTTGTTTTGAAGAGTTTTTTTTCAAATTATAAGTTTCCTAGTGAATGGCACGGATGTGTCGGAACCGGTAGCAGATAAATTAAAATTTGAGTAACAAATGTACACGTAAAATAAAACTTTTCAAATTGTTACATAGTAATGCCCAAGAAATACAAAAAAGAAATATGTAATTTTTATATGTCTCAAAGTCAATAAAGTTGTACTATATATGTAGAGGACATAATGTTACGAAGATAGCCGATGATATCCGATCGACAGGTGGGCACCTTTCGTGACCATTTCCACTGCCGCAGATTAACACGGAGCATCCATTGGATCGGACGTCAGGTCCAGTTAAATATTAATTATAAATAAGGCGATAATAGACACGACTCGTAATGTAGACGAACCTAAGTATTATTAAAATTCCCGATCGTCCAAGATGTATTGATCATCAGAGAAAACTACAAGGAGTAAATTTAATTATTTATTTCATATTCCCTTAATTTTTTTTTATTTATTAATAGAAACAAACAGTACATTGAATACATAGGTGTAAAAATTTTACAATAAATAAGTATATTTCATGGTGCATACCTATTATGTGTTTCACTGTAGTGTCTTATTCACATTAATTAATAACACATTGAACAACATGTTAGATTAAGATAGGTAAGGTAAGACCAGAGGTTCCCAACCGTTTCAAGAATACTCACCGCCTACTTTTCAAGAATATTTTTCATCAACGCCCTTCTCCTTCGCAATTCAAAAAAAATCTCTATTAACAAAAATATCGGAAAAAGCGCCTCAGGCGAAAAAAAAATTTGTGAAAATTACTCGTTTGTTGGTAGCGCGGTAGTAATTGGTTCCCACCCGGCATTGCGGTTTGGATCTTCTGCTAGTTTAGTCCAAGCTAGCACAAGCTAGCACAAGCTAGCACAAGCTAGCACAAGCTAGCACAAGCTAGCACAAGCTAGCACAAGCTAGCACAAGCTAGCACAAGTTAGCACAAGCCACATTTTCCACTAATATTGATAGAAGTGATTTAAAAAAAGTTTTTTTTTTATTAAATATTTTTGTCAAATTAAGAAAAATACTTTTCATACAAGCAAGTACAGCAATAATAACCAATTCAATGGTTCAAATTTAAGATTTTTGTAAAGGTATACCTACGACTTATTTAAAGTTATAAAGGCGCCGCAACAGGGCTCAAAACGAAGAAGATGAAGAGATATGAAATTACGAATGTTAGAGGAGCGCGCTACTATTCAAAGCGACAAAATCGATGTGAAAATTGTGAAAATGTTCAATAAAACACCACTCGTTTAAAATAGAGCAAAAATCTCGCGGGGTTGTCTTAAACAGCATTTAAAGAAACTCTGTGAATTATTTCATACATATAACTTGTAAAGTAACTGAAACAAACGTTTTCGTTATTTGTTTTTGGGGTGTTATGCCGTGTTGCGCTACCTCCTTCTTTAGCCAACGTTTCGGACATCGTTGCAGTGTCTACCTACCGTTGCAGTATCTACCGGATCTGCCGGATCTGCCCTGATGATGGACACTGCAACGATGTCCGAAACGTTGGCTAAAGAAGGAGGTAGCGCAACACGGCATAACACCCCAAAAACAAATAACGAAAATGCTTTTGGCCGTGAAAATCTTAAAACTTATCTGAAACAAACGTGTTTATAATAATTTTTAGAGCGCACTTTGCGATTTTTTTCTACCGAGGGAATTTTATATAATTTGTGTTTTGGCACGGGGAATGAATTATCTCCAAGAATAACATATTTTTAAGAGCTTTAAAACTTAAAGTGTTTATGGGAGATATGTAAGAAATCGGTAGAAATTTGGGTGGCGGTGGCTTAAGAAAATGTAATTTTTTAAATGCTTCTATCCTGCATTTCAGCCCTTCACCGCCTCCTTCTAGTCTTTACCTTTGTGGCGACCACCGCCCCCCCCTGGATTTTACGAACGGTCCCGCGAGGCGACATCGACCACGTTGAGAATCACTGGGTTAGTTGTACTTGGTGAATGATAAAATGACACAGGTCTACAAAAAAATGCTGTCTGGAT
The DNA here is from genome assembly GCA_929108145.2 of Limnephilus rhombicus. Taxonomy (NCBI): domain Eukaryota; kingdom Metazoa; phylum Arthropoda; class Insecta; order Trichoptera; family Limnephilidae; genus Limnephilus; species Limnephilus rhombicus. Next base: position 47,463,309 of record OV815285.1, read on the forward strand.
GTTTTCAATGGATTTCTATGAATTTAGGTGTTCTGAAAACTAGAAAAATACTCAAAAAATTCCAGAACGTCAGGTTATTTTGCAAAACGGTATACATATATATATACAGATATAGATAGTATATACAATAGTGAGCTCTGGCAATAAATATTTCATTGCTAAACCGTTCATCCGATTGCGATGAAACTTTGGGGATTTGATGTGTGCATGCCCGCGATGGTTTCTATATACAATAGTGAGCTCTGGCATCATGAAATTAAGAAAAATTAATTAATTAAATTAAAATGAATCGCAGAAATGTATGTACGCGCAAAACTTCTGAACGACTCCACCAAATTGGATAATTCTTTTTTTTTAGTTCGTTATTGTCAAGACAAGGTTTTTATAAAACTACTGGTGAGCTCTGGTATTATGATATTTGTATAAAAAATTGCAATAGGTGGCACACGAGCTGTGAAGACTGAATGTACTGGGAATTAATGTATGGAATGCGGGAGGGGGAGAGGAACTCGGGTAGGGGGTTCGAGGGAGGGGGGGGAGGAGACCTAGGGATCGGGGATGTTTAACCTGAATTTTTAGGCAATAACAAAGACCCTAACCACAAACAAATCGTTAAAAGCATTTCAAGCTTTAGGTTGCCTAATGAGTTTAAAAGAACATTTTCTTCATTCCCACCTCGACTACTTTCCAGAAAATATAGTATATGTGAGTGAAGTGCAAAATGAATGATTTCACCAGGATATTAAGAAGATGGAAAAAAGATACCAGAGAGGCCTTCCAGATGCGTCATACAAGCGAAAATGTACCAAAAGGAGTCTCACTGGGAAAAAGAAATGTGTTTAGTGCTTACTAATCAATGTATTTTAGATAAAAAAAATAAGTTTTGTTAAGTAATTATAAAATTAAAAAATTTTTTTTTAGTCTTTTATCTTTTATTTTAAGTTTACTATTTATTTTAAGTTTACTTTTATCTTTTATTTTTTTACTTGTTTAACATAGATACCTACATTGTCAGAAAACGTAACGTTCTGTGACAAAATAAGGTCATTTTTGGGTTCAGCACACCCAATAACATAAGAATTACGCAAAAAAACCAAAACAGCTCTCAATTTTTATTTTTTTGTAGACTTGTGTGATTATTGGTTTCACAGTCAAAACTTAAGTAATTATTAATATTAGTACAAAATCGTCAAACATGACTACTCAGTACTCTCAAAACCGATTAAGTGATCAGTTTATTGTGTATTCTGGTTTTAATTTTAAACTTCAATAACATATTTAATGTTGTCATTATTTTGGAAGAGATGTATAAACGAAGAACAGAAATATCTATTTCACGAAAGTATCAAAATACTTTTCTTCCAAATGATACCGAAATAGGCTGTTTTCACAAAGTTAGCAAAGCCTTCTACTAACAAAACTCTCAAAAACAATAATGTTGTTTTCTTTGAAAATACAGAATTTTACTAACGTAAATATTCTTTAGCTTGGGTGCTCGCAAATATCAGAATATGAAACTAAGAGTTACGAACTCCATATTATATTGTAGAAAGTCTTTTAAGTATTCTATAAAAACAACATTAAAACTGAAATTAGAATTCAATAAAAACAACACTTTACAAGAAATAACATATTTTTAATAACAGAGAAAAACACAAAAATAATTGACAAATTTAAAATACTTATGATCCAAAAGTATTTCTCGGTAAATTTAAGAAAAACAGCCTATTAAATGACCTCAAGTTAATTTAAAAAAAATGTTATTGGGGCTGTCGTTGAAATCTGGACTTCGTAAAGCAATTTAAATTTTAAAATCTAATTAGCCCGTTGACGGTAAATTTCTGGTAAAGGAAAAATTATAAATAAATTAGCGACTCCCAGAATGTGATAATTTTAGTTTCAGTAAAAACATTTTTTATTTTGAACGCTTAATAAAATAGTTATTGCTAACTATGCATTCTGTCATTTGGCGTACTATATTGATAATTGGGTTTTAATTTTGGAGGCGGGTATGAGTACCGCCGTCTCGGGAACCATTTATTGGATAACCCAAAACTCTGCCATTGGTCACCCCAAGTACCTACTACGTTTGGTGACTTGGGAGCGGATGCGTTTGCCCGCGTACTGCGTGTCGGGACGGATCTGGAGAGACTATTTGAGGGAGACCTTTTGACCTCTCCGGCTGGACTCTTCCCATCGCCTTGCACCGCAGCGGGATGGATGGATTTATGGGTCAAAGTCAGAGAGGTGAGCATTTTAGGTTTTCAAATATCTGTGTAATGAAGTTTCCTTTTGAAGAAAACTAACAAGAGGAGTCTGTTGTGTCATTTGTCATTAATCTTTCCTGTGAAGAGGCACGCACAAAAATATATATTTTAGAAATTCTACCTGTTAATAAGAAAAATACCTGAGTCATGAGTCATTTCGGGAACACTTTTAAATAATTTTTTAATAATTATATAACCTACATATTTAAGAATCACCTTCAATAAATTGTAATAAACCTGTTCCTAAATTAGAAAATGTTGTTATTTTGTATATTTTTATAACCAACAGATTTATTTTTCAAATAACTCTCCATAAATTTTCAATTGGTGTAAAATCTCCTCCAAAATTTCAATTTATTATATACATTCTTGCACTATGTGGTATGTTAATAATATAAATACAAAAGTTTAAAGGTCATTTCATCTCGTATATGCAAGATTTAATTATAAAATTACATATTAGTAATTTATTTGCCATTTTTATGATGTTCTCGAAAATGATGGGGATGTTCCCAAAATGACGGCAAAATTCCCTATTTTTGAAAAGCCTCCCGCTGTTTAGAATTTTTCGATAACTTGTCAATGGTGTCTTTTAGTTGGGTTGTCAAAACCTCGCCAAATAATAGACAAACTTCCGGATCAACAGAACATCCTCTTGTCAATTCATCAACTTCGCGAGTAGGCGCAGAAGCGCTCTTTTGGGATGCTCTTTCTTCATGTCTTCTGCATCTCTCTACTTTTTCCTGGAGCCAGTGAGACTATGGCATCCCCAATTGGGGTATTTTGTGAAGCTGAAGGAGTCGGGAGGGGAAGGAGATAGGGAAGAGGAAGGTGGGGAAGTACCTGGCTATTCAGATCTGGTCACCAAATACGGCTAAAGCATTTCAAGCAACGTTTCAATTCTGAATCTTGGTCTTACACCAGGGCGATACTGAGAGAGTATCTTCCACTCTGGAACATGCCGCAAATATACTATACATTATTTTAAATGAAATTGTGAAATAAAACAAAATTTTCAAATAAAATTTGATTAATTTTTTTTTAAATTTATCAAATAAAATTTGATTAATTTGTATTTTCTGTTTCTGTTTTTAACGGTTCTGTAAGCCTGCACTTTATCTTTTTTAACCTAATTTCTATTTGATTTCTTCCTCAAAATGATGTCGTTTTCCATCTTTTTTTCAGAATCTGGGGGGCTGTTAGCTAAAATATTTGCCATCATCTTTTTTTTCTGTCTATACTTTTAAGAAATTATTCTCCACGAATTTCTCCGTTTCCTTTTCTCTCTTTCAGTCATATCACTAACAGTCTGAACTTTATTTCTTAGGTAAAATTCCCTATCTTTCAGTCTTTTCATCTCTTCATCTTTCAGTCTCTTCATCTGATTGATTTAAACTTCGTAATATTTATTTTTTATTTCTGTTTATTTATACTCTAATAATTGTTTATATCCACGAATAAATACTATTTTAATTGCTATTCCCTACAACTACTCATGAAAAAGTCAAAATGCTATTGATCTACCTACCAATAGACTGTCAGTGATAATCTAACACCTCAATCTGTTTAATGTTGTGCGGTGAATCATCTTAATACGGTAAAGATCGGCGATTAATTTCAATAATTTATTTAAGATTTCCATACGTTTTCGTAAATCCGATAATTTTTGCGTCCATGTCCTTAAAAAGTAATATTATGTAAAAACTTCCTTCTTCTTCTGGCGCTGTGTATGATTCTGGCGAAAGTATAACATGTATTAGATGTGTAGAAGTATTTTTAAATGTAAATACTTATATGTTAGTTGTAAATCTCTAACTTTAAGTCATGATTGTAAACATGTATGTCATTGAGTTCAGTTTAGACTAGCGTTTATATGTCTTAGTCATAAGCCACTAGCTATAAGTCTTAGATGTACGTCACTAGTAATAATTGTAAATCTTAGTTGTAAGCCAGTAATATTATTATTTTATGTATTTATTTGTACAGCGCCTTTGAGGTGATTTTTCGCGAAAACGGCGCTATATAAATTAGCGAAATATTATTATTATCTCTTTTTGTTCAGGTGTCATTTTATCCAAAAACTTGTACTTTCTTGCATTAGCCTTTTCGCGATGCCTTTTATAAGGTACACTGTCCTGCTAAAATCGTTTTTTTTTTACTTCCCTTTCTCTCCATTTTCATCATTTTCCGTGTTACTCGTATTATAAGGATACCCAAAACCAAAATTTTGCATGATTACGCTTTTTAAAAGTATTCGAGTATCATTCTGTTCACAGATTGTCATTTCGCGAACGCCCGTCATATACGAGAACGTTCACGAAGTGACTGTTCCTGAAATGATTATTCGATAAATATTTTCATGTCACGCTTGACGCCGCCATGTTAGATATTGGTTTTAGAGGTTATTAACACGTGAACTGTAATATTAATAAGAATTTTGCAAAAAGTAAGAAAATTTTCGAAAAACTAATCACCAAACAGCGTTCCCGTAATGACAGGGAATTAAAATACGCTTCACAGATATCAAATTAAAAGGTACCTACCAACAACATCAATTATTTTTTCCCGTAAACACGACACACGCCGTTTGCTTTGACTAGTGAACTTCACACATTTGCTTCCTAATGCCACCTAGGATGTGTTTTTTTAATTACATCAACTAATATCCACCTCGTTCACGGAATGATTTAATAAACGTTAGACAGCATTTGGATAGCCAAAATATGAAGAAATTTTAAACTGATATGAATTTAATTTATTGATATATTCTCTATTTGATAATTTTTAAAGCTAATATTAAAATTTGACATTTTAAATTCGTAATTGTAAACATTTTTGACTTGTCTGAACTATGAAACATGGTATAAGGACGCGTTCCCGCAATGACTATTTAGGCCTGTTTTGTTTAAAATCAAGTAAAACATTATTATAAAAAAATAAGTGCCTCCTAATTATGCACAGTACCTTTATTTTGAAATAAATATTGTAGTAATATCAAAGTTTTTTTTAAATATCGAATTTTTTTAAATTTCCAAAAGAGTATGATCACAACACAAATTTCGGAAAAGCGTTAGCAGCGGATATACGTAAATAATAACATGACTTGTCGCTTAAAGTTGAATAAAGCCAGTTCCGTTAATTAGAGTTTCACCTTTCATCTGTCGGTAATCTGAAGGGAAAGCAAAACCCAACCCTCGATTTAACTTTACTACTGAAATTTTAAGTAACCATTACCGACCCCTGTCAGTTTCCAAGTTATCGAACGATTAATGAATCAACCGCGATGGACGCAAGGGTCAAAATCCCTTATATTGGGGTATTTATAGCCCCATTGTTTCTCTTTAAATAGGGGTGGATGATCAACCCCAACATTTTGCATTGATGGCTCGACTCGAGGTAAGTTAATGGTCAAGGAATTAGAAACCAAGGATACGACTTGTATCCGACTCATTAATGGTTCTGAGAAAGAAGTACAAAGCAACAGTTGTTGTCTAGTTCGAACAGAATTCATTTTGAATTTAATTAATTTGGGAGGCGGGTATGGGTAGCGCCGCCCAAGGGACCATTTTTTGGTCCCTGCATTAGGTCATCCCAAGTGGTTCGCTACGTTTGGTAATTTTGCAGGGGTGCCAGGGTTCATGGGGTGAGGTTTGTACAGGTCTTGGCGGCGGATGCATTTGCCCACCTAATGCACGACGGGCCGGATCGGGTGAGATTGGTTGAAGGAAAACTTTCGATTTCTCAAGCTGAATTCTCTCGACCCATTGGATTGCACCGCTGTGGGAGGAATGGATTCGTATATCTGTCACTCCTGGACTCGAACCCAAGATTCTAAACCATCCCTCATACCTTTTTCCTCCCCGGAACTTCCTCTCTTTCTTTTCTCTAAAAAACCCTCCACACAGCAACTCCAAAGCTGACGTAGGCCCCGAGGGATATTGTTTTCGTCAGAGCCTTGTAAAAAAAACGATCTGAGTAACAAGGTATTTCTCAACCATTATCTACCGCACTTAATTCCCCGTTACATAAAAGCCACCTTTTCAATGGGTTCGGATAATTGGGACTCTCACAGTGTTCACGTAAAAAGTAAGAAAGAGAGAGGTATATAGATAGATATGTAATTATAAACTAAATTGTAACAAAGCTCTAACAACTTTTAATCGCAATAAATCCTGGTCCATAAAAACAAGATATTTTTATCCCCTGAGCTACAAAAAATAGCAAAAAAGTACATTATTTGTTATTCCACCATTATGTTAATTTTCTCTGGGGAAACGCGGAATCATTTGTTAAAATTCACTCCCATTCAATAAAAAATGTAAATTACAATTTGCTTACAGTGCAATCAGAAACTTATTAAATAAATAAAGAATTTATGGTTTTTTACTTCCGACCCAGATAAACAAAACAATCTCGCTAGTTAAAATCATACAGTGCTCGTATCAGGATGAAACTTGGTCGTATAAAATACGCCAGTAGAAAAGTTACAAAGTGTTTTCAATCACAATAGATCGACTAACATACTAACCTAGAGACCTTTAACATGATACAAAGAAAGCAAAGTCTTAAACCTGTCTTATTTATAGGCTCATTGCATTTTTATGAGCTTTCCTAGGCGTACAAATGCAAAACTTTTTGTGGGATTGCATTAATGGACCAGTGTTCTCTGAGTTTTCCCATTGTGTGTTCGCTTTATTAAAAAACTTCCCTCTTTATAGTAAATAGGATAGTTGAGGGGGTACTTCGGAATACCTTCTGTTTTGTATAAATAATGCGCGAAGAAATAATAAGAAAAAGTTAATGTATTCTCTCGAAAGTTTCAGTGTTGGGAAGGTATGCGACTCTTCGCTATAATATTATTCTATGAAGCTAAAGTTTTGTGTTTTTGTTTTTATTCTGGTTTGGTTACAACTTTAATATCTGCCTTATAATATCACGCCGTATAAGAAAGTATTTTAAATAAATTTCAATGCACTCAAAAAGCTTTTTCTCCACACAATACTTACATTGCTGATAATTTTTTTTTTCACTTTGAGTGGTGGGAACAGGTACTGCTGCATCAGGAACTATTTATTTGACAACTAACACCTCTGCTATAGGCTTTATATTTCACTGTGTTTTTCTAGAGTCAAAATAATTAATTTAATGTTGGCCTTTGGGAGGAATGATCGAACGGTTGGATGTCTTATCAACATTTTTCTGATGAAAGTGGTTTCGGAAAAATTGAAATGCAGGATTTTTGAAAATACCATCACACTGTAAATCTTACGGAGATTAAAATTTATGACGAACATTATTGGTGTTGAGTATTTCAATATCATTTTATAAAAAAATTACATTTAGGTCATTCCAAAATAGAACTTTTGAATACAAGAACGCGTAACTTAAAGCGATCGATGAATAAATTGTGTTTTATTTATTTAAGTAAAATAAAGTAAATTTTTTTAGTAAATACGTCGTCTTCATTATACAACTATAAAAAAGTATATTTTAAAGTATGTGGATTTTGAAGTTCGGTTAAGTAATAGATTGTTAAATTAGTTCTACTTCAATTTGCTTGTGCCCAAATTCGTTACAATTTTTTGAACAAAGTTCAACAAACAAACAAAATTATGCCATGGATAACATGAAAGTGGTGACCCCAAACCTATAACCTCCCACGGACAAACGAACATCCCCCTTGGCGCGACCCCTTCCCACGACTACCCCTCCCCGAAATCTCCCTCCCTCAGCAACCCCAACTCCGGCCACGTCCCGAACAGTGATGAATGAACGAGCGTTGTTTGTAAAGTCAGAAATCACTTATCATGACACATCTTGTTAGGGCGGAAGCATCGGATACTTGTTAACCAAATTATTTTTACATTTTTGAAACGGATACTCATCGGGGCGTAAATACAAAAATTCAAATTTATAATTCAACGCCGCCGTTGCAAATTTGTAATTAAGTGGATTTACATAATCTCAGTGGTTTTTAATTACGTGATAGAGTGGTAGCTAATTTTGAGTAATGGAAATTATTTATCTTTTTATGAATCAGTGGTTTTCCAATGAATAGTCGAATAACATTTTTTTACCTTTAAAAGTGAATCACCGAAACATCGTATATAATCACTGAAAATTTCATCATTTTCTTAACGCATATTTTTAATGTTTGTAGTAGTTTGTCGAAGTATGATGCAAAGTTATTTGATTATTGTATTATTTTAATTAAATAAGTGGTGTTTTACAAAGTGATTTGTTTTAATTTAATTAAAAATGATGCCATAAAGTGAAGCCAGAGCAGCGCTCAGGCAAGGCTAAAGTTCCTGGGCTCAATTCCTAGATGTATATTTTTTAAATTTTTCTGTTTCAAATTTTCGGTTGAGATTCGCCAATGTTATCTTCAGTGATTAAATATTTACTTTGAGGTTTTACTCATTAAGCTAAAATTAAAATAAACTTTTTATGTACTTGATAATGACATTCAAAATATACCCTAAAAGCCTTCTCAGAATTACTGCTAATATCGTAAAGAATATTTTCTACACAACTTTGTGCAAGCGGTCTTAATACGAACCAACATGACGTTTTGACTGCAAAAGTTAATTTGTTCGTCTCCATATGAAAAAGGTTTTATCAGTTTTAACGATATAAATAAATATCGTTCTGATTGGTGTTGTACTTACATACATAACATAAATGCTTTTAGAGTAGTCACAATTCTCTAACAGTGAGTTCTGACGCTTTGAGATTTTCATAGGCACTTTTTGTGTTGGGAATTACTAGGTAAATTATCCATTTTTAATTTTTAACCCTTATTCTATTCAAATATCCGCTTAAAGTTAAAAATATATTTGTACGTAATATTGTTGAAACCATTTTTTATTGTTGGGATTTACGTATATAAAATGGTGTTGAAACTCTGGGTTTAACTCAATAAAACACACGTAAATGATGCCATAATAATATTAACACTCAGTTGACGCAGTTTGCGTTTGATCAAGGTAAGCCTCGCCAGTATCACGTACAGTTAGTTGTCAATACAACATCAGTAAACATCCTGCTTTATATGATATTCTAATGAGAGAGAATAGCCTGCCCGGTGCAATAATATCTCGTTTGGATCAGGATTTAATCCCCGGGCGTTATAACGGTGTACAACCGGCGTTATAATGGTGTACAGCCGGCATTATAACGCTGGTAAAACGGGCAATCTCCACGTTCCAGGGATTAAGCGATTATTATTCCAGCTGTTGGAATATTACCTAGATTCGATATTACCTATCAAACTGAATTCTGGATAATCAGATGTACGTATTTTATAATAAGCTAATGGTAAACACACGCTGTTTATTACCACGCAAATACTGCAATCGGAATTAATCAAAATAACAGGTTCTATATGAAAACAAATGGTTTGTCGTATGTCGTATGTCATATCTGAAAAAAAATAGAATTTTTATGATTATTCCAATTTGATAATGCAAACTCTGACGGATTAAAAATGTACTATCAAACACGGCTACCATATTGGCAGGATTGACACAAACATACAAACAAATATGCAGACAGTTGAAATACAAAGCCCTCCAATTGAAAAAGGACTTCGCGGCGATTAGTAAATTATTGTAACAATAGAAAAGCTCTTCACGGAAAACAACGTGTTATTTCCAACAACACAATCTAATAATTTTTATTTATTTAAATAAATGAAGACAATATAAGCGAAACTCAATCGAAAATCTGGAAACAGAAAAATCAGAAAAACATATTGACACCTCTGGGACTCGAACCCAGCAAGAGGTCCTGGGTTCGAGTCCCAGAGGTGTCAATATGTTTTTCTGATTTTTCTGTATCCAGATTTTCGATTGAGTTTCGCTTATATTGTCTTCATTTATTTAAATATTACAATTTGAGGTTTTACTCATAAAGTTAAAAATTAAAAATAAAATAATTTTTATTTATTTAGACAATGTTCAGTAATTTACAACACAGCATTTGTTATTTATTTAAAATTTAAATATTATTATCTATCGATTAAAAATACCGAGTCATAAACCGACATTTTCCCGTGAAACACGAAAAACCTTGTAATATTAAAAATACCTTGTCATATATCAGAATTTTATTGTGAAATATGAAAAATCTTATGATACTAAAAATATCAAGTCATAAACCGTAATTTACTTGGGAAAGTTAAAAACGTTGAGCGAATTTAGACGTGCGTTTTTGGTGTATCCCGTCGGTGCATCGGTTTCAAAGTGTGACGGTACTTCATCGGAGCACCTTCCATTGGAGAACCCGTAGAACAAACACAGACTTATCCACCAGACGTTCACGATCTCAAGAGGGTATCGCGCGTTTTAATTTCGTGACAAGATATCCTGTGGATAAAATATCCTGCGGATAAAACCTAACCTAACCTAACCTAACTTAACCTAACCTAACCTAACCTAACCTTGTTTTACATTTTACCATTTGTGAACAATAATTTATTGACTTTACAGGCTGTCTGTATTATTTTTGTCCCTTTTTTTGTTAGATTGGGTTAGGTTGGGTTAGGTATGGTTAGGTTAGGTTTTAGTATATATTTTGTTGGGGCATGTTTTGTCCGCAGGATATTTTGTCGGGGAGTATTTTGTCGCGGGATGAAAAGTCGCGGAACCTCTAAAGCTAAAGAGTGCAGTTATTTCGTAAAACCTAAGGGAAACTATTATAAGGTTTACCAGCTATCGCACAAACTTAGAAGCATTACGGGTGGATGGAAAACTAAGTGCTAATGAATTATATTACCCGTGAGACCTACCTGAAAGATGCATATTTTCAGCTTATGGATTGCAACGGAGAAGGGTCCATTAAGAACTGTAAATAATTAATCGAGTCTAATCTATAAATATTAGTTTCTTAAGTTTCCGCTTCTATTCTATATTGCTCTCTGGGGTCTGGTGAAATTACGCAGACGTGAATTACACTGCCAGAATAACATATAGACGGAATTAAACACGGAATTAAATTACACATAGAGACAATCAAATTAACTGGAATTTATTACAAACTAAAAAATCTGATTTTTAATATATTTAAATTTAAAGCACTAAAAAATTTCATATTTGACAAAAAAACAGTTAGATTAAGTTAAGTTAGTTTAAGTTTTTGGCCCATCTGTAATTCGGTCCATTATTAATTTGGTACATGTTTTACTGTGGTTCTTGTGAAATTCCATGTGTGATTTGGTCCAAGTGTAATTTGGTCCTTAAGATAGTTTAGGGTTTTTTGGCGTGTGTAATTTGATTCTTATTTGTTTTCGTCCATGTGAGATTTGGTCCAAGTGTAATTTGATCCATGTGTAATTTGGCCAAAGTGTAATTTGGTCCATGTTTAATTTGTTCCATGTGTAATTTGGTCCATTTGTAATTTTATACTTGAGTTTTTTCGTCCATGTGTAATTTGGTAAATGCGTAATTTGAAGAACGGAAGATATTTTTAGTTTTCAAGCTTAAATTTCAAGTTCTTTTATTATTCTATTTCTGAGAAACAACTTGCCCATGGCAATAATTACAAAACTGAAACAACTTTGAAATTCGATAAGTTGTTCAAAAGTCATTCTAAAAGCCTACCAAACCGCTGATAAATAATAAATAACCATAAATCACACCACACAATATAAAATAATATCTGTGAGACAGCTGGTTCTAAATCGCATTTATAAGAAAATAAATGATAATAAATAAATTGACGACAGCATTTACGTATTATATTCCACACTGGACAGCTTATTTCCGGAGGAACACAAATGGAGAGATCAAATAAAACTTATCCAATCAACCCCAATTCATAGGGCCCTCCCTCACTCAATACGTTAAAGTATTGCCTTTTTTTTGTTCTTCCTGGGATCAAGAAAAACGTCCCCAAAATTCTTTTGATCAGTGTTATTATTTCTTTGCGCCATTTGAGCTGCGGCTTTCTCTGGAGCCCCCAAACCCAAATATTTTCAAAATAAAAATAAAGCCACTACCAGGAATACAGGAAAAACATTTTCATAAAAAGAAATTGACTTAGCTCGAATAAAGAAAAACACATCAAATAATATCTGCCGTTGTGGGAAAGGCATATTTTAGTCGAGCTTTATTGAAAGTTTTACGACTTTTAATATTATTTATTACGTCCACCTACGTATTGCATATTTAATACACTGAGACGTTTTACTTTACTGACGTAGAGAATACTTGTTTGCGAAAAGGAAAACAATTTTTTTAATAAAGCATTTTTTTCGTTGAGAATAAACAAGATATAATACCAAAATAGTCAGCAATCGATAAGTATTGGCTACAATTATTGCTTACGGTTAGGTTCCCGATAAACAAGTACTCAAACGCCTACTAGGTTATTAAATACGCAGCAGAAAATGGTGATCCGACAGTTAACCCACATCAGTTGATATTATAAAATAATAATTTTTTGTACATTATTCACCAATTTAAAACCTAAAATCGACTTAAGGCCCCGTTCTCCCCACAAAAAAAAACCATTTCGGACGAGTCGTGAAATTTACTTTTAACGCATTCGACAGGAGGTGTATCTGCAGCGTGCGGGTCAATAGGAATGCGCGCGCATTATTATTACAAAAAGGTCTGGTTTGGAACTTGGCTAATAATTGTCGACAAGAAGTATCATTTAAAAAAATATGCGTTCCCAGAGAAATTGATAATATTTGTAGGGCTGCCACAATTTTAAAATACACATAATATTTATGAAAATATCTGTTATTTTCTCAATGTATTACGTTAGATTACCTATAAAGTGTAATGTACACTTGAGGTGACCGTTCACAAAACAAAGCTATATTATTTATTATAACGGAACTACAATTATCATTGTTTCTCTTTAATTTCTCTTATCAATTTGGGAGACGGGACGGGATGGGTACCGCCGCGCCGCCCCGGAAAACATTTTTTGGATAACCAACACCCCTGCCGTAGGTCACCCAAGTGGTTTGCTATGTTTGCTGACTTAGCAGGGGTTCTCGGGTTATGGGATGAGGTATCAATTTTTAAGGCGACCATTGCCGCCCGGCAACCATTTATTGGATAACAGAGGTGTCCGGGTTCATGGGGTGAGGCTTATCTATTTATTGGGTACTACTTTTTTTAAAAGAAAAAGAGTCATAATTCGTCTTCCCGGTTTACGAATAACCTGACAATTTGAAAATCTCCTACCAGCATCATAATAAGCGGAAGATGTTGCTTGTGCATTGAAAGAGGAATTGAACCCGTGACATCTTGACCCGACCCATTTTTTAATTTTCAACTAAGTAAAGTGCACATTTTAATCATATTTGTTTATAGTCCAGTCAATGTTTAATTTGGGAGGTGGGAATGGGTACCGCCGCCCCGGGAACCTTTATTGGATAACCAATACCTCTGCCATAGGTCACCTCAAGTGGTTCGCAACGTTTGGTGATTTAGCAGGGGTGCCGGTTTCATGGGGTGAGGTTTTTCCAGGTCTTGGAGGCGGATGACCAGGACATACTGAACCCGAGATTCCTACCCACCCCTTAAACCATTTTCCTTCCCAGAACTCTCCTCTACTTCCTTTCCTTAAAAAAACCCTCCACACAGCATCATAGGTGAGCATAAAGATGACATAGGCCCTGAGGGAAATTATGTTCTTCAGGGCCTCCTGTGTGGAGCTCATGTAAAAAAAAAATTAATGTTCCAAACTCTCCTCTACTTCCTTTCCTTAAAAAAACCCTCCACACAGCATCATAGGTGAGCATAAAGAAGACATAGGCCCTGAGGGAAATTATGTTCCTCAGGGCCTCCTGTGTGGAGCTCATGTAAAAAAAAATTAATGTTCCAAAAGTAGGTGTAGAGTGCATCTAAGCGATTCCTTCAGAAACTTGGTCAGGGTGCTTAGGATGTGAACATACTAAAAGTTCTGACGTCTAGGTGGTGAGCTAGGGGAGGGAGGGGGGGGGGGGGAGAAGGTTCAAATTTTACGCTTATATCTCGGAAACGGTGCATTTCAAAGGATTTTTTTTAGAATAAGTGAAAGCTCATAAAATTATCTACAACTTTTATTCTATACGTAATTTTCGAAATCCCAGCCGTTTTTGACTTACACGCTCCACAAATGTAGATATTTTCGAATAAAATCATTTTACCTCACATTTTTCATCAAACATTCCTTCATATCGTCTAAAATATTTATCAAAGAAAGAAATTTGTTTGAAAGAAGTTGTAAAGAATTTAATTCCCTTTTAGATAATATATATACATTTCCAAACTAATCTTCAACCAGTAAATATTTACAGGAATTTTAAGTTTTTTAGTAAATGTCGTCATTTTTTTAATCTTATTACTGACACACCACTTTTGTTTGACTTGGATTTAATTTATTATTTCATCATTTAGTTCCTAAAACAATTAGTTTAATGAATCTTCACCAACTTGAACAGCATCTTAGCAAGTTATTGTGGCGTCTCCGACGACTCCACTCCACAAAAATTGACATTATTTCACTGGTTTGTGGGAAGGGAGGATGTGCATCAAACCACTGACTGAGTTTGGCACAACCTGTTTTTGCCTACATGCACCTTTTCGCTCTTTATTTATATCCGGGGGTAAAGTGCACAAACTTCGGGAGGTAATTCTGCACGACAGTACACGTAAAAAAAGATACGAAACTTTTTTCAAAACGTTCTAAGGTAGTTACGGGTAAAAAAGTTTTGTTGTTTGTATGAAAAAAATAATATTCTTCTGTGGAAAAATAATTTTGTATAGGGAAAAAATTGAATTTAGAAAAAAGTTATTTGTCTTTTTTACATTCACCATCATGTACCTCCCGAAGTTTATGTAGAAATTTATGAAGTGGCAGCCCTAAAAGCTATCAGCAAACTACTACAGCTTTGCTAGGATTAGTTAACCGATGGAACCTAAATTATTAAACATTTATAAAAAGGTCAAAGTAATTACTTATAACAATGTAGTCGGTTTTAGTAAACAAGCGAAACTTTTATTTACTTACATTTACGTAACGAATTGTGGTTTTATTATCCAACAAACATCTAATAATAGGTAGTAATAAAATAATACGTATGATGATAATTACATATTTCCTTGTCCGTAACAATTTGGGACGCGGGTAAGGGTACCGCCGCCCCGGAAACTATTTATTGGATAACCCCAAGTTGTTCGCTACGTTTGGTGACTTAGCAGGGGTGCCCGGGTTTGGATCTTGGTGGCGGAAGTGTCTGCCCACCAGCTGCGTGGTAGGCCAGATCGGGAGAGACTGGTTGAGGGAGATCTTGTGACCTCTCAGGCAGAACTCTTTTGGAACATCGCCTTGCACCGCATTGGGAGGGATGGATTCAAAAGTCCGTCCCACCCAAACCCACTGACCCTCAAATTCCTACCCACCCCTATAACCTTATCCTTTCCAGAACTTCATCTCCTTCCTTTCCATTAAAACACCCTCCACACAGCATATCCAAAGATGACATATGCTCTGAGGGGAAAAAATCCTCAGGGCCTGTGTGGAGTTACTGTAAAAAAAGAAGGTAATTTTTGTTAGCAGTTTGATCCGTAAAAATGTATTATTTATTATTATGTCCTATAATTTTAATAAATGAGCAAAATAAAAGCTTTTGCATTCAATGGTCATTTAAAAAAAAACGTAATTTAATTTTAAAAAACTTGCCCGGGAATTTCAGTTTCCGAAGCATTGGAAATAGATTTATTTCCCAAAGTACGCATTCTGTAAAAAATAAAACAATAACTGTCACCTCTGTTATATAATACACAAATAAATTGAAAATTTATTTTTATAATAAATATTACATAATAGTAAATAATACGAGTATGTATTATATTAATAAAATAAATTTTTTATTTTTTTCTTCTTACCTTATACATTCCATCATACGTTCTCGATTTTGGAGATAATATTTACGCTTAGAAATACGACTTTTTTGTTGTTGTCTTCATTTTTGCAAAATAATATTATTATTTACGTACGTGTATATTAAACAAATCATGAAACGTAGGACTACACGTCTGTGTGGCGAGCTGTCTGGACAGCGAATGACGAATATTTGAAAGGCACATAGGTTACACGCACGTTAGATAGAGATGGCCTGTAAATATTATCTTTAGAATTAAAAAACGTAAGCGCCTGTTGTTAAAATATTTAATTAATCACGGTTAATTGAAAAAAGAGCAAAAATCTCGCGATAATTGTCTTTAGTTTTATTTAAAGAAACGCTGTGAATTTTTTCATACATATAACTTGTAAAATAACTGAAACAAACGTGTTAATAATAATTTTTGGAGCATACTTTGTGATTTTTTTCTATCGAGGGAATTTTATATAATTTGCGTTTCGGCGCGATAAATGTCTAGATATTATCTTCAAAAATAACATATATTTTTTTAAGAGCTTAAAAACTTCAAATGTTTAAGGGAGATTTGTAAGAAATCGGTAGAAATTGGGAGAACCGAGGCTTAACGGGTACCGAGAATATTTTAAAAAGATAAGATTCTAAAGAAGCAACCTCTTAGTGGATTGACGTAATCGGTAATCCGACAGTTGATCCCCCGACATTTGGCACCGAAGTTATAAATATTATAAATAGTTATTTTTTGTGCACTGTTTACCAATTTCAAATTGAAATTCTACTTCAAAAATACCTTTAATAATAAGTTGTTATGGATATCAAACGAATTTACGTGTCGATTTTGTACATAGACATATGAATATTAGTAGACCAGAACATAAAGGTGAGGGGTAGACAACAACTAAAGCGGGGCGCAGAGCGGGAAGATGACTTTGGAGATATGTGATTCGTCGGTAACTCAATATGATAGTATGGATAATTTACTTACCCCATTAAACATCGACGAGCACACGCCATGTTTCTCGAGTGATAGTATGTATTTACTCGTTTTCAGAACACAAACCATGTTTTTTTCGGTGTTATTTCGTAAAATGCACCGATGAACGCTCAACGCTGGCTCGCAGAAGAATGATGACGTCACATTTTTTAGATTCACGCGAAGCCATACTCAATCCCAGTCGGTTCCGATGGAACCGGTACGGGGAGGGGGAAATAATATGCTTTTATCATTAAGGGCAGGTCTAGTAATATTCATATATCTATGATTTTGTGTAATTAATTATACGCTGGTCTACAGAGTTCACAGACAAGTATTTTTATCCTCGATGCTACATCCTCTCTGCACACCCTTCGAAACACTTAGTTAAATTTTGTATAAGTAGGTCGGGGGATCAACTATCATGACATCGAAGAAAATCTGTGAAAAATGTTTTCAAATTTGTTACGCGATATATTTCAGAATTTTCCTGGTCAAAGCAAATAATATCAACATTTAATGTATTTTTTATCATAAGATACATAGCCGACACTTCTGGTTGTTTGGTATAATATATTGTTTATTCAAAATCTCTGCCGACCCCTCCGATAAAAACAAGATTTGAACTTTGGTGAAAAATTTGTATTTTTCTACAACTCAAAACTTTATTATTCTTTCAAATTAAGGTTTTTTAAACACAAATATCGTTTAACTCAAATCTTCAGGATGTGTTTATTTTCGATGTGATGATTTTCCTTACGTGACTTGACATAATGAATAAAACCTATTTCATTCATGTCTCTAGGCAGAAAAAGCGCAAAAACTCTATAATTTACTTATCTAGGTAAATACAACCCTTACAATTCCAACGTCCAACATTGGAATTGGCGTATTTCATAAATATTAATTCATAATATTATTCGTGTACATAAGTAACTGCTGTACTAAAATAGCTGAAATTTCCATAGAAGGTTTCTGGGAAGGTACATGTTTATCCAATACCATGAAATGTGTTTAATAATTCAGTAAGGCCAACTTGACAAACAAAATTTGAAGCTTGTGATTATGTTACGGGTAACAACAATAATAACAAACAGTCTTGTTTAGACAACTATTTGTGGGAGGCCTTATTGAGTCTGGGAAGAAATGGGCATGAAGTAGTGGTATCAAATTCGATTCTTTAAAGATGATTCGTTCAGTACTACGATTACCTTAACACGGGCATTTGCCTAGTAAGGTAGTAAAAAAAAACATAAAAGTGTACTTTCAAAAATTGTATGAAATAATAATTTAAAAAAAGTACTGTTTGATTGACAAAAACTTTGATATCGAAAGCGGTAAATTTTATAGTATTCTTACAGTCTTCCCTTGAGAGTCACTCAGTGACGAAGAGTTCACGCCACATGAAAGAGATCAGGAATCGTTTTGATTGATATCGAGTGGATTATGAAGATATTTTGAAAAGCAAGGAATAGTATTTTTCTGAATATGGAATAGGTCAGCTTAGCTCTTGTAACCCTTGTGCCCATTTCGCTGTTGTTCATTGTTATTGATATTATTTAATTATTCTTCTTTGACGGCATGTCACCTTTTTAAGTACTCAAGAGTTGTAATTGGTGTTTGGCAATGTCTTCTGTTTGTACAACACAAGTATTTAATACTTCTTTCTATTGAATCTGTAGACATCATATAAAGGGTAACCTATGAATAACCTGTGATTTATTTGGAGTAAAATATGTAGACGGCTTTAACGTCTCCGGTGACTAAAACATTAAAAACGGGTAGATTTTGGATAGTTGGGACTGGTTAGGTTGCTGGATGATTACTCGACTGAGTTACCAACGACGACACGTGAAAGAATTTTTGTTGACTCATTGTACTCATTGTACTCATTGTACTCATTGTACTCATTGTACTCATTGTACTCATTGTACTCATTGTACTCATTGTACTCATTGTACTCATTGTACTCATTGTACTCATTGTACTCAGTGTACTCATTGTACTCATTGTACTCATTGTACTCAGTGTACTCATTGTACTCATTGTACTCATTGTACTCATTGTACTCATTGTACTGCAAAAGCGGTCAGGAATCGGTGGTTAAAGTACATCAGGTACGTCCGTAACACCCTGTATTATTCAACGGTGTTTCAATAACAGTTGACGGTTACTGTGGTCGAGGGGTAAGGCTCTCGACTAGCGATCCGGAGGTCGTGGGTTCAATCCTGGCGTGCGAAGGTAAATTTTATTTGATTGATTTGTGTTATTTCGCAATTTAAGCATTTAAAAATAATATACGGTTTATTTGCGACACCATTGGTCACCATTCAGAAATGAAACGTTGATTGAAATGGCTGTGGCCGCGTTTGGTGACTAGATCTGTATAGCCGAGAGATTCCTCTCCTTCCTCTTTCCCATCTCCTTCCCCTCCCCACTACCTTCAGCCACACCAGTTGGGGATGCCATAGTCTTACAGGCTTCAGGCGGTCGGAAGTAAGTGAGACTCTTATGGGGTCACAAAAAAAATCAGAGGATTCAATTCACACGCGGTAGAAGTGTTACCTTCATACAAATAAAGTAGACAAGATTGGGGAGACTAAGAAGGAGACCGACAGGCTATGAAGTACCGCACTAAGAGGAGACCGATTGTATTTGACTGATTTTAGTGTCGCTATTTATCGTTTTCGCTTTAAAAAATCTCTAATCAACATTTCTCATGAAAAATGAATCAGTGAATCGTTTCAATCCATGATTCGAGTGAAATCTAAAACAAAAAACGAAAAACAAGGAGTCGTTAAAAAGTAACGAATCATTTAAATTCGTTAGTCGCTAGTATATTTAGTACATTAGTACATCAGGCATTATAAATATTCAGCTCTGATGAACTTATTGGTTAATTCAATGGTTTGAACAAACTCATCAGCAATAGTTGTAGAGGGAGGGGTTGTTCAGTGGAAGAATTGAATTGCTAACATCAAGTTATAGTTGAATGATGAAGTATTACGTCTCCAAATTACGACTATTATTTTCAAATCAAACTCACTGACCTGGAAGATGTCTTGGAATGGAATATTGCTGTTTACATTAATTGACAACTCAGACGGATGCCAATTAATTTCAAACGTAATTTCACTGACGAAACAAATAAAATTTAAATAAACGTTTTGGTTGGTATCATTGCATCGCCTTTTTGTTGTGCTATTTTATAAGATTTTTCTCAATGGGGTCAAACAAACAGAATCTAACAGGTCACGTTTTAAGTTGTTTCTTCTATTTAAAACGGAAAACATGCATTGATGCGCAAAATATGTTAATATCTAAATAATCATACAATATTACAATAGTAGAGGGGCATGGCTTTAGACTAGTAATTCGGAATTTGCGAGATCAAATTCCAGCATGAACTAGTAAATTTTATTTGATTGATTTGTGTTTTCTCAATTTAATCATTAAAAATAATATAAGGTACTCTCAATATCGCCCTGATGTAAGCCTACCATTCAAAATTGAAATACTGCTTGAAATGGCTTTGGATGTGTTTGTTGACTAGATCTGAATAGCCAGGTACTTCCCCACCTACATCTTCTTCATTTCCTTCTTCTTTCCATTTACGTTCACCCTCACAACGTACCCCAATTGGGAATGCTATAGTTTCATTGACTCCAGGTGGTTGGAAGCAGTTGGAACTCTTGTGCAGTATTCATATAAAAAAAAACTAGCGCTGATCCTCTTAGGCTCTATCTAATTTTATTATTTTCAAATAGACACAGAAAATATGCTTACCTGGCAGGTCACTTCCGATAGACACACTTTAATTAGAAAGTTTATGCTTGGAGAAGATACGGCTTTGCAAGCGGAGGACATTATATTTAAAACACTGGACATTGCATGCTTTTATTTTTGCAACCCCCATCACTATTAGTACGAGTATTAAATTTATGAGAAGATTTTTGGCAAAAGTAGAATTGATATTTATTTTCAGAGACTTGAGGATTTCGGACTTTTTAGGGGTGCAGAATTTTATGAAACGACCTTTACAAAAGCTTACAAATAAGTTTTTTTTTGTTTTAAACTTTATTTACAATGTCGCAAGCAGTGAGCGTGAAGGTGAAAGGTTTTTGAATTAATGAATATGACTGTTTAATTGTTATTAAATTACAAATAATATTACATAACAATTTGGGAGGCGGGTATGGGTACCGCCACCCCGGCAACCATTTGTTGGATAACCCACGCCTCTGCCATAGATCTCCCCGAGTGGTTCGCTACGTTTGGTGACTTAGGAGGGGTGCCCAGGTTCATGGGGTGTGGTTTGTCCAGGTCTCGGCGGCGGATGCGTCTGCCCACCTGCTGCGTGGCCGGCCGACCTATTTCCTTCCCAGAACTTTCTTCCCTTCCTTCAAAAGACCGTCCACACAGCATTCCCTAAGATGACAAAGGCCCTAAGGGAAATTATTAAGGGGCCTCCTATGTGGAGCTAATGTTAAAAAAAATTAATTTCTCGATATCTAATGGATTTCTGTGTAGAATAAGTAGGTTTAGAATCAAGTTTTATTTTACAACACATACCTACAATAATAATAAAAATGAATATGCATCATATTGTTTACTATCATATTTAGGAGCCACATTGTCATTGCAGACAGATTACAGGGCAGCTAAACGTTCCTCTGTGGGACCGTTTTCCAAAACTAGGATCGGAAATCAATTGCCAAGTCTCGAAGGTGTGTACGAAGATTGGTGGGTGTGGTTTGGCGGGACTGGAATATCTCAGGGTGACCAAATGTTGCACAAATTTGACCAAAATATTTTCTTTTCAAATATCTGCTAGATAAATAAAAATTGAAATTACAGGTTGTAAAGCAAGTAAGTGACGATGTTTACAGGAAAATTAAAATATTTTTGAAAGATAAAATTGTACTCTGTAAGGTAACAATTTCATTCCAAAACTGGTTATATACAACCTAAAATGTTTAATTTTTTAAGAATATATTGACCCTCAAACGAAAAATAGAAACAGAAAAGGGATCAGTCATATCTAAGAATTGAACCAAGGTAAACTTAGTGGTCAGAGCACTTCCCTGGCAATTCCTCCCTGGGTTCAATTTCTAAATGCGATGGAATATTTTTCCGTCTTTTCTCTTTCACATTTTTCGTTTGAGAGTCTTTAATGTTGTTTTCAATGATTAAATATTACAATTTTTGGTTTAACTTATTTAGTTATATAAAAAAATTATTTACAATGATTTCCGAATGTAATGAAATAATTTTCGTTATTTGTTTTTGCGGTGTTGTTCCGTGTTGCGCTACCTCCTTCTTTAGCCAACGTTTCGGACAGCGTTGCAGAGTCCATCACGTAATGTAATGAAATAAGATCAAATAAGAATAAATAAGATTTATGGATAATGACAAAGTTAAATCCTTGAGAGATCGTGAGGCTTCCAAACGGTTTTAGAAATTTATAAAAGGGATTGTAAAGCCTAAATTTTTACTTTTTCTTTATCAATAGTAATCGTTGGAAATTTATATAAACGTTTCAATAATGTAATAACATATTTGTAAGAAAGAAACAAGAAACAGTATAGGGTATTTGCAAGCCGTAGCATGTAAATATTTTAAAGTTATTAAATTATTATAATATTATTAAATCTTAAATTTGGATTTCAGGCCAAAATACATGAGAAAACTGCATAATAGTTTTTATCAGAAGATGTAACAAATATCTGATGCTACTTTATTTATTTGTATTTTAAATAAAAAATAGGCCAGTCAAAGTTCAATTTTCACATGATTTTGAAGGCTAATTTGACCTTTTTTGTGGGTTAATGTTAACCGGACACGTACAAATGCTGGTGTCAGGGATCCAATTAGAAGAATGTGCGAATTGTTTAAAAAAAACCACAACCTTAAGGATTGCGATATATTTTTTGATACTTATAGCACTTTTGGTAGAAAATTGAAGGCTGTTTTCCTATAAAAAAGAAAACTCATATATCATTCATTATACTAATGCTTCTTTTTAAACAATTTTCGATTCATTATTAATTATGACTTATTTTTAAACATGTATAAAAAATGTATTTGAAAATCTTTATTTATCAAGTCAATCAGTGAGAAATAGTTGGGGTGCAGGCGAATTCTCAAGTTATTGTTCATAATATTGTTTTGTTAATTATTGTCTGCATCTGTGTTTTATCCTTAAATAAATAAAATAAAAAATATCTGATAAAAAATCTTGCCCATTGTGTTCAAATGTAATGAAATAGTTTAAGAGTTAGAATTAAGCCCGCTTAAATGATTTTCTAATAATTAATGTTTTTATTTTATATTACACTATATTTACTTAGTATGTAGAGCATTTTTTTTCTTAATATTTATGATTAACTCTTACATGACTATTTAAGTTTTTAAAATGGTGAAAAATGGTTTTTTTTAACTGCCTTTATTTTATAATTTAAAATAGAAATAAATAATATGGAACATTGTTAGCCAAATTGATAGCAAATGTCTGTTCAAGATATTTGCTATCAATTTTGATCAGGAAAAATGATTTAGTTTGGTGAAGCATTTTAGTCTCTACCCCAAATTTCAGTCTTGTTTGAAAAAGGTCGCGCAGCCGATCCCCTTAGAAGGGTTTTGTGTTGACCGTCCTTAAAATTTTTGATGAAATAATCAAATTTGGAATGTTATTTCAATCGGTTGGCTTTTTAGTTACCAAATATTAAGTAATATTTAAAAATAAATCAGAGGTTAGTAGTTTTTTTTGTAGTTGCCGGTAACCCGGGCGTTTATCAATAGTTATTTACATATATGCGCGCTACCCGACTCACTAGACAATATCTGTTCTGAGCCGGGTAGCAGTATCTATCATTATATATATCAATAGAGATTAAAGTTAATAAAAATACAAAAGATAATAAATTAAAAAACAAAGTTCAATGGAAAACTTAAATAAAAATACAGAATACAAAAGAAAAACTTAAATGAAAATATAAAAGATTACCTACATAAAATAATCTAAATATAAAATATTAAAAACATATATAAAAATAATTGTACATTTTTTATTGTGAAAGTTCTTTTCTTTTACTTTAATTTATGTTAAAATAACAATATACTCGTATACTCGTATGTCAAAAAAGAGCTATTATGAATCTAAAAATACAATCCAAAGTAAAGTTTTGAGGTATTTAACCGTTTTGAACGACCTCTTCTAACTCACTTGCGACATAATACAATGTAAAGGCTGTGCGAATAATTGATTAAAAAAGCGGACATGAACTGCAACACGGCTCAATTTTCTAAAACTCAACCAAAGAAATGAATGGACACATTTTTTATTAATTTGATTTAACCTATTTACAAAAAAGTATCTGGTCACCCCTGGGATGCTGGCACCCCCTCCCCCTCTCCCTGAAGGAGAATGGGGCCCCGGAACGGCGCCAGACAGTCAGGCGCCCGCCGGTGTGAGCGGCTGCACCCCTGTGCTCTGTGCACTGGGCACCCGATCTAAGTAATGCACCCCTGGACCCGAACCCACCCCTCTAAGTGCACCCCACCACACCCCTGCTAACCCAAATTACGGGTTCGGATGTGATGTCATTCAACATTGTCACGATTCAGTCTGAGTTGGGTGGATAATATTTTATTTATTGCTTTTACGGTATTTTAGGAAAGCATCTGGGTTCTGTTGTCGTAATACATTTTTGGGTTGTTATCGTACAGCGATACGGGGCATGTGAACAAACCAAAAATGAACCACAATAATAACACCGTAAAAAACCCCGTGACGGCCTCCGTGGTCGAGGGGTTAGGTTTTCGACTCGCAATCCGGAGGTCGCGGGTTCAAACCCCGGCATTCACAAGAAAATTTTTAATTCGCATTTGTTAAAATAATTATTTGCCGCTTGCCATAATTTACAATAAAAACACATACATTTGTTATAGACCACGTTAGTCTTAATCACAATCTACCAGTTTTGGAAGAACCCCTCCTTCTTCAGGAGAATATAAAAAAAACTGAATTGAAAAAACTTTTTTTTATATGTTTTGCTGATGAAGGAAGGTTCTTTTGAAACCAATAAAATTAAAGTGGTCGATAACAAATTTACGAGTTTTTTTAATTGCAAATTTTATTTGATTAAAAGTATTATTTCGCAAATTATTCATTTAAAAATAATGTGTAGTAGGTATATTTGTTGCAAAATCCATAGTGGAAGATTCTCTCTGTGCTTCTGGTGTAAGTCTACCTTTCAGAATTGAAACGTTGATTGAAATGGCTTTTGCCGTATTTGGCGACCAGATCTGAATAGTCAGGTACTTCCCCACCTTTCTCTTCCCCATCTCCTTCCCCTCCCTCCTTTCTTCAACCTTAAAAAATACCCCAATAGCGGATGCAATAGACATTAAAAAAATTCTGACTCCAATCTATTTTTTCCTCGTAGATATACCTCGTGGAGAACCAGTATCATATTTTTGTTCTGTCAATTTTGTAGATCTAACCTAACTAAGAGTATAAATTTTTTTCAACCGACTACCGGATGAAATTAGAAAAATTAACGATAAAATCCAATTAATAAACACTGTCAAAAATATTTTAAAGATAATCTAAAATAAAAATAGTTTCGGACTAATCTAATCTTAAGAATACTTATAACTCAGTTTCCAAGTGATACTCCATTATTCAAATAAGTTAAATTTTGTTGTGTTTTTAACAACCAATTACAATACTTCTAGATACATTATCCAAATAGTAAAATTGTCTGATAGTAGATAATAGATAAATACTTATAATTATATAACACCGAACTTATGACTTATTGTTTTTTACCTTCACGTTGTAATTTAAGTACTTATAATATAATATTTTGTTAGAAAGCAGTCACTTTGTGGTTTGACATATTAATTTAAAGGAAAACAATCACTTTGTTTGTAACCACGATTTATTGATTTAATTTTTATTTACCGACCGGTTTCGCTTAATACAAGCATCTTCAGGGTATAAATTAAAACTGATGAAAAAATACATTGTGTGAGCTTATATATACATACAGACAGAGACAAAACATAATATAAAGTAAGAGTGAGAGAGTGTAATTAACATCCTACATAGTGATAGAGAGTGAGAGACGGGTATATCTAATGAATAATTACATTATATCTACCGGGACAAAACGTCATTTGAACAGGTGATTAAGGAATAAAGTGGCTACGGGTTTTTTTAGTTTATGGGAAATATTCCTAATATCGGACTATTGGACACATTTAACTGATTATTAAGGATTTGGGTTTTTGTTTTAACGGCTTTCTTTATTTCGAGTGCTTCTAAATTATTAAGCCTGTTACCATGACCATTTTTCTGTAAAATCTTAACACCGGTGTTTTGATTGAAGGTATGATCTTTATCAATAAGGTGATTAGCGAATTCCGAAAATCCATTATTATTTAAGCATCTAAGATGCTCTTTGATGCTCTAAAGCATTATTATTTATTTATCCATTATTATTTAAGCATCTAAGATATACACTACTCTTCTCGGACACAAGCTAATGCTTCCATGGAAGAGTGGTATTAAGATATTTGAACATGAACACGTGGGCAAATTTTTATATCATCTAAATGTACATTATATTTTATATGCTAAATATGTAACATATCAATTGTTCAAATTGTTTATTAATGTCCAAATAAAATATGAAAATAATAAAAAAAAATCGTTCTAAATAAATACTGAAGACCTTTAAGAAAACTTAGGTTTCGATTGAAATCCATTTTCAAAATCAGTAATCAGAATTTCATTTTGAAAAGACCGATTAAATAAAGTTATTTACAGTAAATTCAATATCACCATTGAAAACTTTAGAAATTAGAGACGATCGTAAAACATTTACCTTAGTCGTGTCGGCACCTCGGACTGCAATTGCCCACACTCGTACACGTTTTCTTGGAAAATGGTACAAATGCCTTAATAACATCCAGCTTTTCCCCACATTACTCAGAAACTGCCTTTAACAACACGGATTGTCCCGCCTTACCGCAGAAGCCACACAACAGGGATGGCCAACAGGTCGAATACGGTCAACCGGCTGTCAGCAAATCAGTTTTTGTCGACTGCAGTTAAACTTTCAAAAGCTCACACTTAATTAAACAAACTAATCAATAGATTTAAGTGTTGACTTTCCTATTGTTTTAATGAGTTACTTCCATAATTCGACACATCGAGTAGCTTAAAAGATAATATATTTTGGGTGTATTATAATTTGGGTGTCGGATTTGGGAAAATTTGTCGGATAACCAATATCCCTGCCGTTGTTGGCTCGCTAGGTTTGGTGATGTAGCAGGGGTGCCTAGGTTTGAGTGGTGAGGTTTGTCTAGGTATTTGTGGTGGATGTGTTTGCCATATACTGCCTGCGGACCGGATCGAGAGAGACTGGCTGAGGGAGACCTTTCGATCCCTCTAGTCGGACTATCAACTCATCGCCTTGCACAGCAGTGGGAGGGTGGATTCATATGTTCTCCAGATTCCTACGCACCCCTCATACCTTTTTCCTTCCTGGAACTTCTTCCCCTTCCCTTTTATAAAAAAACCCTCTACACAACATCCCCAAAGATGCTACATTCCCTGAGGGATTTTTCTTCCTCAGGGCCTTATGTGTGGAGCTAATGTAAAAAAAACAGAGTGCCCAATTCGCCCGCGGTAGAAGTGAAACTTACAGAAAATTAAAGTAGGCAAGAGTGAGGAGGCTACGAACCCCACAACGAGGAGACCGATAGGTTGCGAAGCCACGCACAAAGAGGTCAACGATTATACTATCTTATTCTCTCTCAGGCTAAATCATGTAAATGTATGTGTTTGTCTTATTTTTAGTGTCGCTATTTTTCGATTCATTGAGTATCAAATCATAGGTTTTAAAGAAGTTTTCACTTCAAAATATATATATTTAAATGGATGATTAATTTTACTACACAGTTCAAATTTGCCACATGATAATGGTTTATTTTTGCGACTCGTTTTTGCGCGTAATGATTTGGCTGCAGAAAGATTTACAGTCTTTTCGATTGTCTGTGCGTCTCCTACATCATGAGTACCGTCAAGACCCAAATTTCTTTCTCTAAAAACCCTCCGCAAAATAACCCAACACCAATATAATCTCGAAACCTCGGAAACCTTCTCAGGACTCCTATCACGTATTTCTTGTAAATTTGATTAGTAGCTAGCAACAATTTGTTGGCCAACCCTGCCCTATAACAACCCAGTTTCCATCGTGCCCCATTACCCCCGACAACCTAATAGAGCTCAACCAATCTTCCCTTGTTCAACACTCTTCCTTCCACCTACCCCCACTTTCCATCCATTTCACCCTCTACTACTGTGCACGGTTTTCGCTTTATCCTGCGCCACTCCTGTACCCTGGCTACATTCTATTTTTAACTCCAGAGCAAGGATATTCATTTAAATTCTACTGTAAGGAGAAGAACTTGCAAGTTTTAAATCTTATTAGACTCCGAATTGCACCCCACGCAGTACGTGAGTTACGGGTGAAAATGTGGGCACTTACTAAACATCAACCATTACACTGCAAGATATGCAGAGAAGATAGATAATCAAATAGTTATGCCTTAAGAAAAAATTATTGGTTCATTCATAGTCAAGAGTTTCAAAATAATGAAACAATTTTAAATGTTCAATTTCTATTCGAACAACTCTCTTTTTATAACTTTTGAAGGATGATTCCCGTTAATGTAATATATCATTGAAGAAGAAGATAACACTAATAATCTTAACGAAAATATGAAAGAGAACAAGGCACAGAAAAATAAAAAGCGAACTGTCGCATTTGGGACTCGAACCCAGAACCTCTCGCCTTATCGGTATGAGCGCCTTATCCAATTAGGCCACTGCCACATATATGCAATATTTCAAACTTTAGAATTAACAATATCATCTTCTAATAATTTTTTTCTATATTATTGGCAACTACTTTTTTCATTGGAAACAATCGTTCTAAGAACTGGTTTGTAACCTAGATAATGTCTTGTATAAACATATTAATTTTAAATCTTTTAACCATCTTCTCCGTGTCCCTATTTGTGCAAGGGACCCATAGTCTCGATAATTGCCTCCTATTTCGATGGTCTGCGAGACCCAGCCTCTCTGTATCACAGCCTCTGGAGTTACTTTTCCCAACTTTAGCTGGGGAGGCCCCCCGTAAGTCTTACCTCTGGAATGCCTGTCGGTAATTTCAGAGTATAATATATGTAAATCGTTTTAGGAAAAAAACATTATATTTATACTTAGGGGCACGTATATAATATATAAAGTATATATAAAGCCAGTCATAGATGCGATGGTAATACAATGAGTTTTGTTTGAGCAAAATCATTTACAATCCAATACCTTTTCAGTCCACAGCCTTTATTTTATTAATCAGAATGGAAGATATATGTATCTGCTTATAAGAACTCGCCAATCAACTCAATAAAAGAACTCACCTTCCACGATGTTGCATTAACCGTTGACGCTTTTAATGTCACTTACAGACAGTTCAGAAACTATCTTTTGAAACTTTTTACATTAACTTTTTTTAAATAGGCAATTCACCATAAAGAAAGTGCTTTGTGTACTAACATTTGTTTTCTCTATTTGCTATCAACCTTTTCTAATTGTGCCTAATCTACAATACACACATGTCACGTGCTTACTTCTACTAATTATTGTTACTTTTACTTAATCTACAATTCTTAATTTACAATTTGGGAGGCGGGAATGGGTACCGCCGCCCCGGGAACCTTTATTGGATAACCAACACCTCTACCATAGGTCACCCCAAGTGGTTCGCTACGTTTGGTGATTTAGCAAGGGTGCCCGGGTTCATGGGGTGAGGTTTGTCTAGGTCTTGGAGTCGGATGACCAGGACATACTGAACCCCAGATTCCTACCCACCCCTCATGGAGAATATGAAAAATAAATAAATTATGATAGCAAAGTCAAATAAGTCATATTAATTGATAAGTTAGGTTAGCTTTGCACAAACAAAAGCTACTCTATTACAGTCACCACCGAGACTGAAATGATAGGGACTTGGTAAAAACGCCTTCGGGACTTTCCGCTAACCGAACGACCGCCCTCACCAATCTGTCAATGTCCTATCATCCTTCCCATCTCTCACGAACTTACTTCCTCCTAGTAAACAAACTCACCATCTTGCTCCGAGAATTATTCATAACTAACCATTACGTTGCACAGTAAATATTTTAACAATACTTTCAAGAAATTACCCCATAAATTTTAAAATCATATTTTAATAATAATTTATTTAGAATTTACGGCACAAGTGCCGTAATGCCAATAATGAAGGATTATAAGAAAATTATTTTCGAAATTAGTTTAAAATGCATCTTCTTCTAAACAAAGTACGTAATTACTAAGCCATCATTTTGTTTTATAAATAATATTATTGAATTGAAAATGGTTTTCTTTAAGAACAACATTAAAAAGTGTAAATAAATCCTTAGATTAGTTTTTAGATATGTTTGAAGAATTATGCCAATCTTTTATTAAGAGGAGCACTCGGAAATAAGTTAACAACTTCAGATTATATTAAGAATGCGTTATTAGGGATATGGAAGGATTATGACTTATGTAATAATTAAAAGCCGTTGTAAATTTCATACTTATGTAAAAGCCCCGTAAAAGGGCGTAAATAAATAAATAAATAAAAGGAAATTCTTCATTGTGTATTTGGGGTTAAAAATAGTGTTATTAAGAGTTAATTTGTTGATTGTAGATGATAACTCATAGCTGGAACCGTTACAATTAGATACTACCGGTCTAATAGGTTGATCGGGTTTGTGAATTTTTAATTACCTATTTAATTTATAATTTTTTTAAATTTAGAAATTAAAAAAAAATTGTTTAAAGTCAATTAAATATTATCTATTAACAACCAAATACTTTTTTTTAAATAGCCACACTTTAATTTATATTCACGTGAATATTTATATTGATAATAATTTTTTTGTTGTTATTTAGACATTTCATTACTATTATAGATTATTTTGTGTTCGCTTATAAAAGTTCTTTATATATACGTAAAGGCAATAATTACCTATTTTAAAATAATTTTATTTATTTTGTATAATTATTTTTTTATGATACCTAATAACTAATCAATCTGTTAGATTGTCTACTCTTATATTTGTTAATTTTAAGAAACCATTGGTTTTGTAACATGTCAATTATTTTGATTAAACAGTGGTGTAAACAAAGTTATTTATTTTCATTAAATTAAAATGAAGCCTTAAGTGAATTTGAGATTATTGAAGAAGCCTACCACACATTTCCGTGAATTCTCCGATGAGCTATTCATTATTAAACTTTACACTCTAAGACGATAGTTTGGGTTTAGTAGTTTAAAAATAACTTGAATGAAATAAAAGGGTTGATTTTGTTTATTCACCGAACAAAAATTATTATGATTTTCAGGGAACAGGTTTTGTTTTGCAACAAAGCGAGTCAGCTCCACTTGTCGAAGTTCCGAACCAAATATACTTAAGGGTATCAACCCCTAAAACTGAAATATTGATCCGAAGCAGTACCATCGATAGAGTATTTTCGTTTTTATGAAGACGAATTGAAATTTTATTCCGGCGTACTTTCAATAATATTATGTCATTTTTCATTCATTATGTCTTCTGATGGAAAAAGGAAACTAGTATTATTATTTGATGATGTGGAACGTAATTATTGAAGTTTAATAACTACACATTTACCCGATGCATTATGTTTGTATTACAAATATTATTTTTAAGACCTTTTTTACATTAGCTCCAGACGGGAAGCTCCGCGGAAAAAATCCCTCTGGAGCTGTGTCGTATTTGGAGATGGTTTGTGTAGGTTATTTTAAGGGAAAGGAAGCAGGGGAAGTTCTAAGAAGGAAAAAGTATGTAGTAATGTCGATAGAAATCTGGGGGTCAAAGTGTTCAGGAGTAACGGACTTATGAATCCGTCTTTCGCACTCGGTGCAAGGTGATGGGTTGAGAGAGTGCGGGTGTTGAGTTCAAAAGGTCTCCCCCAACCAGTCTCGGACGCATCCGCCGCCAGGACCTACACAAACCTCATCCCATGAACACGAGCAACCCTGGTTAGTCACCAAACGTGGCAAACCACTTGGGGTGACCTAAAGCATGGGTGTTGGTTATCCAATAAATGAATCCCGGGGCAGCGGTACCCATACCGCCTCCCAAATTGAAAATTTGTTCTAAAGAGAACAAAATAATTGTTTTTACCATAACAACTTCAATGTTACATTACCTATATGCTTTATGCGCATTATTCCATGCCAGAATACATCGATCGTCCAATTGGTTAGTTAGACATGTCCAAACACATAGTTTTGAGATAATGAGGAAATCAATATTCGAATGCTCGCCGTAAACCAAATATTATTTCCTCTTGCCTGTGTTTTACACATTAAAACTGCTACAAAATACCACCAGAAGGCATAATGGTCCAGTAAATTAATATGACATTTTGAAATATCCTACCAGTGACCCAAAAATATTTTGCTTAATTCACTACAAGTTTTTTAGCATTATAACTGATTTGGTGGTGTTTGTGAGCAACATGAGAATCGTAACAGATAGAGGGTATAGTTTTACATACAACTGCATACTTAAACTCAATTTCTTGATTTTTCGAATATGTCTGACTAATCAACTTTATGATCGGTATACATAATACTTTGTAGAAATGCCATTGCGATAAAACCTCTCAAGCAGTGAGTTCTGGCATTGCACACTATTATTTTTCCATCGTTAGCTTCAAAATAACCAATTTTACTATTTCTATTTTTGAGAGTGATAATTCATGGTTGAATTCCATTACAATATATTATAATAAAACAAATATAAAACTTTATTCCAATTAATTTTATTTGACCGTAAAGCCATCTTCAGACTAGTCTGGAGACGAACAGACCAGTCTCAAGATGGCTCTAACGAGCTGAAACCGGTTACGGTCAAATAAAATTAAGTGGAATAAAGTTTTATATTCGCTTTATTATAATATATTAACCAATTTTACTATTAAAAAATAAAATAAGACGATTTATAATTATTATTAACTCTCATTTTTAATAGACCAATTAAAATGTGTCTATAAAAAGGCTCGAAATAAGCCGGCTAGTACGGCAGAGAAATGCTATTAAAATAAAATAACTCAATTCTGGTTAAAGTTCACACCATGCTCATTTTTATTGCTTTTTCTATTTTCATCCGGAAGTGAAAATTGCATATTACCAACCCGAGGCGCAAAAGCACTCATACCAATGTTAAAATTACTTTTGATTGTAAAAGTTAGTTTCCCTTAATCAACAAAGTCAACCGCGGCTCATCCCGCGCTATTTGCTCGGACAGATTTGCATTATATAAGTTCACGGCGGACACTTTAAAGTATAAAATATCAGTGGTGAAAGTTTTCTATAGCCGCAGAAGGAAAATGAAAACCAAGATTTTGTAAAAGGTGCACCAGCAAGCCAGTAATGAGTTGAAGTTTGCTTTAGTGCTTGGCTTATGAAATATTTATAAGTCTTGCCACTTCCAGTAATAGAATTCAATAAGCTCTTAGTAATACCGAGTGAAAAATTAATTTATTAATAAATGCGTAAATACTATTGGTACAAAAACTTTATCTAAACTTTCTTATTTTGGCCGCTATAAAAGTTAGTTGGTAGGTACATGAACGAGCTTGGTTTGTGAGTTTTTTTTAATAAAGCTTTCTCTGTTACCTCCTGTGCAATGATCACCCATAGTGACCTCTCAGTTCACGACTCACCGTAATACAGTATTAGAAGAAACACGTTGAAGGCTATTACTAGAATACATTATTGAAGATAAGTTGTTCAAGAATATAAAAGAATACGAAGATAAGTTTTTCACAAATATAATAGTAAATGTAGAAAAATGAAACAATACAACTTTGTAAAAACCACTTATACAATGTGCAAATCCGACCGGCTTCGGAATACACGTTCCTTCGTCAGGGAAAGCTTATACTAATTTGACAGTTTCGAACAATGTTTTATTATGGTTGGAGCCGAATGTAGATTGGGTGGGTAGGTATTAGTGTAGAGTGGGTGGGTAGGGGAACAAATCCATGATTGGGCTATATGACAATATTTTTTGTTTGTTGATAATAGATTCTTAATTTTTAGGGATTTTTTAATTTCCAAAGCTTCTAAGTTATCTAAACGTTTTCCTTTATTTCCTTTATTAATATGAAGAATATTTATCCCTGTGTTTTTTTCAAAACTATGGTTATTTTCAATGATATGGTTAGCGAACTCAGAAAAAAATATATGTATACAGTCATACTTGGTTACAACGAGCACTATGGGACTGACTAAATTTGCTCCTTGTAGCCGTTACTCATTGTATCCAGAACAGGTTTTTTAAGCATTTTCTAAACGCTAAAATGTCTTAGGTTTTTTTTAATATAAACTCCTCACTTCTCACAGGAGGCCATCAGAAGAATAATTTTACTAAGGGCCTATGTCATATTTAGTGATGCTGTGGTTCTGGGAGAAATGCGTAGGAATATGTAGGTCAGTGTGTCCGTGAGGGATGCACGTCCATCCAACGCACATCCATTCTTCCCACCGTTGTATAAGGCAATGGGTCGGGAAAGTCCAGATGGAATAAAAATAAATTAAATACCAGTCGTGTCTGACGCTAACGCGTCAGTTATTTCCGAGACTGCACATACGTGACAGAAAATTTTATGTTTCAGATACTTTAGAAGAATATTAAATTGTTTATATTCGTAGTTTTCTAGTAGGTCACTTAAATCAGGCATATTTTTATTTAAATTTCTAAATAATGCAAGACCTTTGAACATTACAATAACACTGATTAATAGACAGGTAAATAGCTGACTTAACGTCACGATATGTCGGGTATTTAACGAGCACCTGAGCGCTGCCGAAATATCTTGATTGGATAACGCATCTGGTACTTAAGAACATGCGTTCTGGAAATCTCACTCCCACTGCTTAAGTTTAAGTTGCCAAAGTTTAGAAATGAGCAAAAGAAATAGATTTCCATTCAAGTGTAATTTTTTAAGTTAGAACCTTTTCTGACTGAGGTGACGATAAGTAGATACAATAGGCCACTTGCATGGATTTCATAACGACTTGGAAAAAATCATGTGGATAGATTTTTTTACTAAGATTACGAAAATGTTGGTAAAAATTTTTAGAAATGTACTTTTTTTTTTTAAAATAAATAATTATATTATTTGGGCTCGTAACGTCACTACATGAAAATGTCCCTTCCCCGAAAATGTTCCTATTAATTTCGTTAAATTCCACACTGATTTATTTTTTTAATATGGCAACCCTTTGATTTCATACGAATTTTTGAATTTGACATTTAACGTTCACTAGATTTATTGTTTGTTCTCTGTGAACTTATCATTTGGTTTGACTTTTTGACAGATGTTGTGAAGAGAACCCCTTACATTTATGTTTTCTGCGTGTGTTTTAGAGGTATAATGGTAATGGTGTTGATTAACAAAATCAAATTTTATAATACTCTTATTATTATTATAATTTACAAGTAAAAGTATATTACATTGGATTTAGTGATATAGACATTGTACATTTTAATGATTTATGATCAATTAGATGGATCAAGGAAAAAATTTTTATGAGATTTAATATTTTTGGTATGCCTCGTTATTTTTTAAATGATTTTCGGCTATGTAATTATCGTTTTTTTGCACCTATAAAATTATGTCCCGTCTTTCCGGTTTATACCAAATGGTCTGTTTTTTCAGATTGAAATTTAAAAAAAAATATCGCCAATGTTTCAAAAATACGATTAAAAAAAATTCAGGATGTCTTAGAATATTTGCCTTAACCGGAATTTTTTTTTTAAAATGAGATGCAAGTGGCCTATTACGGGAGCATTCTTAAATCACAAACTTCAACAACAACTGTCAAAAATTTATTAAAATTTTAAATTAATATTGCATTCAAATTTTAATTAAATCATTTATCTCTCTGACCCCGTTTACTTCGGCCGATAAAATATGCGACTGCTCTTATTAGCAAAATATAAACTTGCTACTAATTTTTAATTCACTGCAGTCACTTTAATGTTAAGTGGCTCGCAATGTTATTTGCATATTAAGCGGCACTATCAAGTAGACAGCAGATTAGTGGAGCACTTGCTATTAAGTGATTAAGGCGGTAGCATTCCACTCAGGAGAATATGTTAATTAAATATCGCTAAAGATATAATCGGTCGACGCTCGTACGGTAACTACTGGGGTTTACAAATCCTGTAGCTTTTTGAAATTCTGCGGGATTGGGGGATAGATTGTAGATATCCCGCGGGATTGAGGGATAGATTTTAGGTATTCCGCGGGATTGCGGGGTAGAGTATAGAAATCCAACGGGATTGCGGGATAGAATTTAGAAATCCCACGGGATACGGTATATATTTTATAAATTCCGTAGGATAGCGAGATAGATTTAAAAAGTCCCGCGGGAGTGCGGGATAGATTTTAAAATGGTTTTGCGGGATTTTGATTAAGCAGTATTAATTTGAAATAATGCCAACATTACACTATTATGTGATTTCATTTGTCTTTGATACTAGTATATATCATAAAAAAAGAAACTGAAAAGGTAACATAGTAAGAGCTTCGAACAGTAGGTTACACTTTCCACGATGACTCATCCAGATATTATTCTTAAGAACCATACACGTGTTTTGTTTTGCCTTTGCAAGGTTAAATTACTCGGGCGACAAACTGTGGGACTTTAGTAATTAACTTTCGACGCTATGGCACTTTTATTTGTTTCATCCAGGCTCCCATGGATTCCTTTCAGAGATGAGAAAAACTAAACAAAATATTACTGATATCCGGCGGGATTGTGAGATTGTGGGATTGCGGGATGCGGGATGCGGAACAAGACATTCAGTCTACCTATATGGCTTTTTCTCATGACGTGCGGGATGAAAACTTGCAGAAAACTGTGTTGAATTTGCAATTTGGAAAATCACATGAAATGAGTTTTTGTTGGAACCGAGATTTTAACTTCGAACCTTCCGCTACTCGGGCGACAGCTTACCTAATTATTTTATTTACTATTTCAAGTGCCATAATGCAAATAATATATTTCAGTTTGTTGAAGTTGTTATTTGATTGTCTAATTTACAATTTACCAACCTACGCATGTATATAAATGCATTTTATCTTGATAATAATATTGTTCAATAATAATGATATAGAACCATTTTAAATAATTAGTTCATTTTCTATGAAAAATCTTGGTTTACAGTTTAAATTATATTATTTTGCAGCAATTACTGAAATAAACGTACGAATTCCAGTGCAATTAGATGATACCACCCAGATTTTTCAACGACACGGAAGTTAACTCTAACCAACATCAGCAAAAGTAACTTTTTTGGCTTAATTTTATTGTTAAGACCCTTATCCTCCTACGTTCATATTTAAATTTCCTTTTAAAATGCTGTTTTTTTTTTTCCTTAGCTACAAATAAATAAATAAATAACACAGTTACGAAATATTATCAGATCAAAATATGAACCTACTAATCGCTTCCTAAATTTAAAATGGCTAATAATTTTAATGAAGTTATACCAAGGAACAAGTTTATTTGTAAGCACATAGAGCAGAAACCAATAAATCGTGCAATGTGCAGTGTAATTTCCAATAAAACAAATTGGCTACAAATTACTTGTGAAGTTACAGAATCGATTTGTGAGCGAAGTTCGTTCGTTCATTCATTCGGGGCAATGTAAAACTGTGATGCAAATCGTATGTTTTCGTGGAGTAACTCTGACGGGGAAGTTGCCTTAACGATGTTGGTAATGGAAAAACGCTGGTAAGTACGATTGGAATCGAAATTTATTTTTATCGTCTGACTTGATTCTTGCGCTAAAAATAGAAATGTTGGGTATTTTACACAATTCAAGATTTCGACTTGAAAAAGACTCGCAACAATAACATTTGGCTGTCATCAGTTCTTTTGTTTTGCTCTTTCAAAAAATATTCTTAAACCAATCTTGTTATTGTGTTTTGGCTGTAAAAAGTTTAGTGTGTTGGAATCTTCTCCCCCCTGATCTTCCAGGAGTCACTTCTTGCTGCTCATTTTCAGATATTTATATAATTTTTTTACTTCTGTCACTTTTTATATTAGCTGTAATTTTTTGAACAATGGAGGAGGATTTCCCTCCTGTACCCCTTACAAAGCCCCCAGATCCCCCTCCTGACCCTCCAGATGGAGACATTTCAGATAAAATAGACTTTTCAGAACATTCAAACATTTCAGACAATGAATCTGTCATCCTAACCTCAATTAAAAAAAGAAAATTTAGTCCCCTTTCCCCAAAAAAACATGATTCGCCTTTGTCTTCTCAGTCCCCTCCAGCTCTTCCTCAACCTCTTCCAACAATCTTTTACTCTACTCATTCCCGTGGCCCCTACATTGTATATGCGCAAAAAACTGAAAAAGGTAAAACCATCCATCCTCTTGAATTTGGTAAATTTCTTTCAAATAACAAGAACCTTTCGATTAAACCTGGAGGTGTTAAAGCCGAGGGTCACTTCCGAATCTCTGTTGAATTCCTGTCAGGTTCAGCCGCCAACAACTTTATCAAAAATATATTTATTTCATCAAATTCTAAATTCAAGGCGTACATCCCAACTTTCAATGTCACTCGAATGGGCCTGGTCAGGGGTATCTCGACCGATCTGTCCATTCCAGAAATCCTGTCCTCACTTTCAACCCCCCAACATATCGGCAATCCCATAAAAGCCAGGAGGCTAAATTATAAGGACACCTCTGAGGGCATCGTTTCCTGGAAGCCCTCCCAATCTGTCGTCATTACATTCGAAGGACAATCTCTTCCCTCCCATATTTATTTATTTTTCAACTCCTTACCAGTTGAAATGTACACTTATCCCACCACTCAATGTTACAACTGCTGCCGTTTTGGTCATACCAAAGCTGCATGCAGATCCCCTCCCAGATGTTTCAAATGTGGAGAAAACCACTCGGCTGACCAATGTTCTTCTCTCTCTTCACCTAAATGTTTTAACTGCTTAGGCGCTCATTCCGCCATTAACTCTTCTTGCCCCGAACAATCTCGCCAAAAAAATATAAAAATTTCTATGGCCTCTGAGAACTTGTCTTTTCTGCAGGCTTCTAAATTATTCCCGCCTGTCAAAAAATCATTTTCCGAGGTTTTATCCAGTAACTCTTCATCCAACCCTCTCGCTTCCTCCTCAACATCTTCCCGTTCAACAAAATTCACAAACAAAAACCCTATCTCTAAACAGGCTCGTGGATACGATCAGCAACAACACAACTCACTTCTCTTAAATCCCAATGGTTCTCCTCTTTCACACGCCACAAATGGGTGCGCAAACAATTATAATTCATCCTCAACAAACTATCAAAAGCTTTCTGAACAACTCTCCCAAGATAATTCTTCATTTATTCAAACTCTTATTATGCTTCTAATTGACCTAATTTCTTCTCAAACTAATCTACCGTCCAACGCTGCTTCTATTATTTACACATTAAAATCATTTATTCAAAATGGCTCTTCAAGATGTCAGAATTCTTCAGTGGAATAGCCGCAGTGCTATTTCTAACAAATCAAACCTTCTTAACCTATTAAATTCAAACCTTGTTTCTGTGGCTGCTGTCTCGGAGACATGGTTTACTCCATCCACCCACTTTAATGTGGGAGGGTACTCCTGTCTCCGCGATGATCGCCCGGAAGGTACGGGCGGAGGTGCTGCCCTTTTTATTAAAAAATCCCTTCCGTTTTTCCCAATAAATAATATCAAACCCCCCAATGCTGACTTTCAAATGGTTGCAGCTAAAATAAAGGACACTTCCTTTGTTTCTATCTATCTTCCCCCAACATCGCACTTCAATAAACAAGCGTGGTTGCAAATTGTCCGTCAACTAAGCCCTCCTTTCTTTTTATTGGGTGATTTTAATGCCCATTCTCCCGTCTGGGGTTCTGCTTTCTGTGATCGAGACGGTCGAAGTGTGATGGATTTCCTAGATGAATCCAACCTTTTTCTTTTGAATGACGGATCTCCTACTAGAATCTCTCGCCCCAACACAAACCCCAGTGCAGTGGATCTCTCCATATGCTCTATTAATCTGGCACCTCTCTCCTCGTGGGTGGTGTCCCCCGACCCTTGCTCCAGTGATCATTTCCCGATCACCATCACTTATCAAACTTCTTTCCATTCAGACAAGTCCCATATTTCGACAAAGATTAAAACAAAACACACCAAATGGGACGAATTTAACTCACATATGGATAAGTTTATACAAAATTTATCCTATACCGATACATTATCTGTCAAAGATGACTACGATAACTTCAAATCAATGCTCGTAACTGCAATCAATAAATCAAATCCTCCCCCTAAAACCAAATCTCTCAAAAAACTCCCTCCAACTCCCTGGTAGGATGAGGAATGTTCCAAAGTAGTGAGAATTCGGAAAGCTAAATCTCTTTCCTATCGTCACAATATGACTATGGAGAACTATCTCATATACAAAAATGCCGAAGCGAATGCCAAAAGGGTATTGAGGTCAAAAAAAAAATCCGGGTGGTACAACTTCTGCAGTTCAGTATCTCCGAACACTCCAATTTCGGAAGTTTGGTCTATGATTCGAAGATTTCGATCCTCCTTCAGTCCAACATCTCCTCGAGCTTCTCATTCTAAATGGATGGACGAGTTCTTGGACAAAATTGCCCCCCCTTCTGTACCTAACTTAGATGAAATAACTCCAATCCACAACACTCCTATGTCTGATCATTGGCTTGACTCTCCATTCACTTTAATTGAATTAAAAAATTGTTTATCAACAGTCAAGGACTCATCTCCAGGCAGAGATGGTATACCTTATAGCATTATCAAAAATAGTAATGATAATGTTCTAAATCACTTTTTAAGCATCTTAAATAAAATCTTCCAGACTGGCATAATACCTGATGACTGGAGTTCTCAAATAATCATCCCAATTCTAAAATTAAACAAATCACCCAATTCTGGATCCAACTATAGGCCAATTGCTCTTTCATCCACCCTTAGTAAAATTTATGAAAAATTAATTAAAAACCGGTTAGAATTTTTCGTCGAGAGTAATCATCTTCTCTCTCCATCCCAATTTGGATTTAGGAAAAAGAAATCTACACAAGATAACCTTGCCATCATCAGCACTGATATTAATTTATCCATTTCTAACAAAGAAGTATGTCTTGCA
This sequence comes from Limnephilus rhombicus, assembly GCA_929108145.2. Taxonomy (NCBI): domain Eukaryota; kingdom Metazoa; phylum Arthropoda; class Insecta; order Trichoptera; family Limnephilidae; genus Limnephilus; species Limnephilus rhombicus. The sequence continues at coordinate 47,504,763 of OV815285.1, forward strand.
GTCTTTATAGACATAGAAGGCGCCTTTGACAATGTTTCCATCCCAATTCTTAAAAAAAAACTTTTAGGCCTTGGCTTACCCCTCATGTTTGTCCAATCTATTATTAATCTTTTTCTCGATAGGAAAATTTTCATTGAGCTACCAGATGTTACTCCTCAGAGTAGGTCAATTTGGAAGGGTTTACCCCAAGGCGATGTATTATCCCCCTTACTGTATAATATATACACACACGATATGCATGTCACCATTCCCCCTCAAGTAAAAGTCGTTGAGTTCGCAGATGACATAGCTTTCTTCTTATCATCCAAAATCATTCCATCCGCCGTCAAATATCTTAATGAAGCCATGGATGCCCTTTGCACATGGCTTACTTTAAATGGTCTTGAACTTTCAGTACAAAAGAGTCAGTGTGTTACCTTCTCAAATCGTCATAATAATCCCCCTGTTCAAATTTTATTTAAAAACTCGCCAATCCCCAATGCTTCCGAAGTAAAATTTTTGGGAGTAACATTTGATAGGAAACTTAAATGGTCTTCCCACATTAATAATATAGTTACTAAATGTGAAAAAAATTTAAATATTATCAGATCATTGACTGGCGTTTGGTGGGGTGCTCATCCTATCTGCATTAAGTTGCTCTACAATGCACTTATTCGAAGTCATCTCGACTATGCCTGCCCACTTTTTAGTACTGCATCCAAAAATGCACTCAGTAAATTAGACAAAATTCAATCTAAGTCATTGCGAATAATAACTGGCGCGATGCAATCGTCGCCCATCAATTCCCTTCAAGTAGAATGTTCTGATCCTCCTCTTTATTTAAGGCGTCAATTATTTGCTGACAAATTTGTTCTTAAATGTTTAAATTCTAAAAGTCATCAGATTATTCCCAGAGTCTCGTTGTTCAACGACTCAACACATTCATCTACAATCAGAGCTCGAACTAAACCTCTCCCTGCCATTTGTAAAAATTTTCGCTCTCTCTCAGAGCTTCAAATTATCAAAAATGATATTCTTCCTTTGTACAAATTAAAATATAGTCACGTCACCCTATCCCCAACGATTTTAGAGGGGATCGGCATCCTTAAAAGTCATTCCAATCTCCCAGCCCGTACTGTCAATAATATGTTCAATGACATTATTTCTTCTAAATGGCCCAACTCTTCTCTTTTATTTACTGATGGCTCCAAATCTCCGGACTCTCCTAACTGTGGTATTGGTATTAACGTTTACCACAATAATTCTAATGAAAGAATATTTTATTCAATTTCAAACCAATTTTCAATATTTTCTGCCGAGTGCATTGCGATTATTGAATCTCTCAAATATATAATAAAAAATAATTTTGAACATTCTCTTGTTCTCTCTGACTCTCTCAGTTCCCTCCAAAAACTTAAAACAAGTCCTCTTCTTCATCCTGATGATCACTTTGTATGTCTTATTCGAGTATTGATAACCTCCATTCAAAGCTCTGGAAAAACTGTCACTCTAATTTGGATTCCTGGACATGTTGGCATAGTGGGTAATGATATTGCTGATTCCTTGGCAAAACAAGGAGCGTCTAACCCTACCGTTACCCTCGTAAACCATATTCCCCTGTCTGATATTTTTTCCATCATCAAAGATAGATCCCGCAATGTTTGGACAGAGTATTGGAACATTGCTAGTCAATCCAAGGGTGCCCGCTACGCCTCAATACAAAGGACTATCCCATCAAAACCGTGGTTTCAAAAATTCCCCCATTTTTCCAAAAAAGAAATTTCCTTACTTATTCGTATGAGAATCGGACATTGTTCCGTTCCTTCTCACCTTTATAAAATTCATGTGCTTGACTCCCCAGATTGTACGTTCTGTGGTCTAGATGTGGGAACTTTAGATCACATATTTTTTGATTTTCCCTCTCTAAATAAATATCCTCTCTTCTATCAAGCGTTATCAAAAATTGCCTCTCCTCCATTCAACATCTCATCTCTTCTAAGTCTGAACTCTACTCCAATCTTCCATAAAATTCTGAAATTTGCACATTTAAATAAAATTAATATATAAATTCACCTTTCCTTTCTCTGTAATTATAAATGATGGCCTAGAACACCCTTGAAGGGTGAAAGCCAGAAATAATTGAAAAAAAAGATTTCGACTTCCAGTTGTCGGGTTTTAGGTTTCTTATTCATTTGCTATGACGTTCAAGGAAACGAATTGCAATAATTTCTAATAGATATGGTGAGTCAATAATTCATTTCACAATTTGGTGTAAGAATAACGCATCAGTGATTTTTCTAAGTTGACGTAAAGTTATTAAGTTTCCATAATTTTAACACTGCCTGTGTAATTTATTTCGTATCTATTCTATCTTTAATCTTTCTTTTTATTTCGTATCCATTCTGTTTTATTAAGCGCTTTCTGTATAAATATTCATCAAAAGCCAGTTTTACTAATTGGCACTCAAAGTAGTAATTATCCACTAATATGAAGGAAAATGTAGGGAAATTTCAAAGATATTTTTATTTCGTGGCAAATCACGTGAAAATTTTGCAACAAGCAGAGATTTATTTATTTATTTATCTATATAAGGTATGTTTAAATTACATTATTCGATGCCTGTCTCACTAGGGTATACCTGTGTTGAGACAGGCGTAGAGGTACATAAATGAGTATCATACATAAGAATATTTAATTATAACATAGGAATATTTATGGTAAGATACATACTGATTTATACAATTCAAACAGAAAAATGATTGAGGGTTAAATTGAGGGTTAATTCCATAAAGAGAGCTAAAACTTTAATTTAAAAATCCGGCTAAAACTTCAATTTAAAAATCCAGCTAAAACTTTAATTTAAAAATAATTTAAAATTGAGGTTTAATACCATAAAAAGAGATGAAACTTTAATATAAAAATCCGGTAATAGACACACAGGGTAATGTTTTTAGACAATATTTATGTTTAATAGTCTAAGATATCAAAAAATAATTTATTAACAAACTTACCTTAACTGAGCTTGCGATGGCTGAATACAGAAATGGTGAAGAGAAGTTGATTTCTATTGCTTACCTGTGGAAAAAGGAAAGCGTTTATTAGATTTTGAAATAAAGATGAAAAAACATAAAAATTATTTGCATTTATCTATAAAATATAATTTGGTTTATTGAAATTATTAAACAGTTGTTTAAAAGTTTCCAATATGAAACAAGTTTCAAGTTTAAAATATTGCAATTTGGTCGGCGGGTATGACGGGTACTGCCGTCCCGGGATTAATTTATTGGATAATCACCACCTCTGCCACAGGTCATCCAAGGCTCCATTTGGAGACTTAGCAGGGGTGCCCGTATTCACTGGGTGAGATTTGTCCGGATCTTGGCGGCGAATGCGTCTGTTTACCAGGACTGGTCGGGAGAGAATGGTTGAAGGAGACCTTTTGACCTATCCAGCAGGACTCTCTCGGAATATTACCTTGCACCTCAGTAGGAGGGATGGATTTATGCATCCGTCACTCCTGAAATTACTGACACCCAGATTCCCACCAACTCCCCATACCTTTTCCCTTCCCAGAACTTCATTGCCTTATTTTCCTAAATATTTCCTCCAAACAGCATCCCCAAAAATGACGTGTGCCCTGAGGGAAATTATTTTCGCATGAATGTAGATAAAGTAAAAAAAAATAAATTATTTCAGCATAAGTAGTAACTGTTATTTTTTACAATTAAGTTTTATATAAAATAAATAAATTAATTAATGTGGGGTAAGTTTGACATATTAAAAATAATATTTGACTGATTTATATAGCGCCGTTTTCGTAAAAAATCACTTCAAAGACTATATATATGTACATATAAGTTTATAATAAAATTAATTACATTTTAAATTAATATAATTGACTTACAACTAAGATTTATGATAACATCTAAGACAGCTAGTGACTTACGACTAAGACTAATGACTACTGACTTAAAACTACTGACATTCATATGTAAGAAGTAAAGGTTTTATAACGTTGATTTCGAAGTAAACATTTATTACTTTTATAACTATGTATAAGAAAAGATTGCCCCTTCTATGAAATATCACTTAAATACGATTTACGTGTTGGTATAATAATTATTTAAATTTAACAAGATTACAACTTGATTCCCCGTTATTTTGTTTCGCCATGTTATGTTAGTTTTGCATTCAGCCCGTTTCCCTAGAAATGATGCAAATAACGCAGTTTATCCGGACAAATGGGACGCCATCTATAATAATAATAACACAACAGAAAGCACCACAGACTGCGCTACAGCTTCCGGTCTAGTCAGTTTAGGTAGAGCTGGATGTTCAGATCTATTCATCTCAATGTTGCGCGAGCTTTCTACGGATGACCCGTTTTGCTCGCGGTTTGCTGCTGACTATTTATTTTGGCATTATTTCAAGGTGTTTTAGACCGCAATGAATGGTTATTTTAAAATATAAAGCGTACTACATTTAACTTACGTTGGTAGACGAGTAAGCGAGATACCTTGGAAATATTGCTTAGCACAAAATATATATAAGTGCGGTTCATCTGTTTATGTTATGCGTGTGCGACTGTTGAATCTGGAAAACTCCAGATTCGACGTAATGTGGGTACGCGTCAATCTTGCCAGTACGGTAAGATTCTACGCGTGTTTATACCGCTCACCGAACCTTAGCGAATCAGACACGTCCGAGCTCTTCAAACATTTAAGCGACACTATTGATGACCTCTTGCCCCGCTACCCTATGGCAGAGTTTGTGGTCCTGGGGGACTTCAATGTTCATAACGAACCTTGGTTGAAGTTCTCAGGATCAACAGACTCGGCTGGACGCCAAGCGGAATCCTTTGCCCTTTGCTACGGATTCGAGCAAATGGTTCACGAGCCTACAAGGGTTCCTAATGTCCAGACTCACCGTTCCAATCTGTTAGACCTTTTTTTAACTACTGTGCCACACGGTTACAGTATTGAAGTCACAGCGCCTTTAGGATCGTCCGACCACTGCCTGGTGACGACATCAATCCCTGTAAACTTCAGACCACCAAACGAGAGGCTGAAGAGAAAAGTGTGGCACTATAGGTCAGCAGATTGGTTCGGTCTGCGGGCACATTTTAATGCTTTCCCATGGTCAGCTGTCTGTTTTCGGACTTCGGATTCCTCAAGATGTGCCCAGGAAATTGGTGAGGTCATCACATCCGCGATGGATGGCTTCATCCAATCTACTGTTAAGGAAACTGGTGTAGGCTCAAAGCCGTGGTTCAGTCGACAATGAGCTGAAGCAGTGCGACGAAAAAACGCGGCTTACCGAGCCTACAACACATCTAGAACATCCGAAGACAGAACAGCTTACAACAAAATGGCAAAGGAAACCAAGAGAATCATAAATAAGTCAAAATTCGAGCACGACCAGCAAATCAGCAGAAAGCTGACTGCATGCCCGCATGGCAGCAGGCAATTCTGGTCGCTTGCGGGCTCAATAGGTCGCAATTTCTGCAAATCCAGTCTGCCACCTCTTACCAGACCTGACGGCTCACTAGCAAACACCGCCACCGAAAAGGCTAACTTACTAGGTAAAATGTTTGCGGATAACTCAACCCTCGATGACCAAGGTGCTGTCCCGACGTCGGTTCCTCACTGCGGTTTTCGTATGAAAAAGCTGAGGATCCGGCATCGGGAAGTACTCCATGTTTTACGAGGGCTTGATGTTAATAAAGCTAGTGGGCCTGACGGAATACCTGCCCTGGTACTGCAAAGGTGCGCTGCAGAAATAGCTCCAATTTTGACGAAGCTTTTTAAACTGTCCCTGAAGACTGGCTCTGTGCCCTCTGGTTGGAAAAAAGCGGTTATCCATCCTATTCCAAAGAAGGGTGACCGCTCCAACCCGGCCAACTACCGCCCCATAGCGATCACATCAGTTCTGTCTAAGGTGATGGAACGTGTGATCAACGACAAACTGCTCACATACCTCGAGAAGAACAAAATTATTAACGACCGTCAATACGGATTCCGGCGGAACCGCTCGTGCGGTGATCTTCTCGCGTATGTGACGCATGTTTGGGGGCGATGCCTGGAACGTTTCGGTGAGACCCAAACGGTTGCACTGGACATATCCAAGGCCTTTGACCGGGTTTGGCACCGAGGACTTGTCAACAAACTGCATTCTTACGGACTTCCCGCATCCTTGTGTACGTGGATTGCCGACTTCTTGAGGGAGAGGTCGATTCAGACGGTAGTCGATGGTTTCACCTCTTCCTCTCACTCGATAAATGCTGGCGTCCCGCAGGGATCGGTTCTGTCTCCAACTCTGTTTTTGTTGCACATCAACGACCTTTTGTCATGTGCACCAATTCACTGCTACGCGGATGACAGTACAGTTCATGATAGCTTTTTGTTTGACAAGCCCCCAAAGGGCTCACAAACTCCAACAGCTCGTAAGGCTTTGAAGCAAAGAATGGACGGTTACCTCGAGAGTGTTTTCTCTTGGGGTAAAAATAATCTCGTTGAATTTAATGTTTCAAAGACCCAATCTTGTCTGATTACGTCTAAAAGGGATCGCAATGAAAATCTAGTCTCTTTCAACGGAAGCAATCTTCCGAACAGGCCCTCCATTGATTTGCTTGGTGTAACCCTAAGTGACCAGCTCAGGTATGGGGGCTCCATCGAAGCCAGAGTAAAGTTAGCCTCCCAAAAACTGGGCGTACTGTACAGGGCCCGCAGATACTTTAAAAGTACACAACTGCTAACCCTGTACAAATCGCAAGTGCGCCCCACGGTTGAATTTGGCAGCCACCTCTGGTCTGGAGCTCCAAAATACCTGAAAAATACCCTCGACTCTGTGCAGAAACGGGCGGTCCGTTTGATAGATTCTCCCATCTTAACAGACGGATTGCAATCTTTAGAGCACAGGCGTCGGGTGGGAATGCTATCCTTGTTCTACCGGTATTACAATGGAAGATGCTCCGAGGAACTAGCATCATTGATCCCTTCGGCACCGGTGCATAGTCGGGAAACACGCCAAACGCGTGCCCAACATTTGTACACAGTTGACATTTGTCACATGAGAACGGGTCGTTTCTTCGACTCGTTCTTATGTTCAACAGCTCGGCTGTGGAATGATTTGCCGGCCTCTGTGTTTCCTCCTTCCTACAACATGGGTCTCTTCAAGACCAATGTTCATTCCTTCCTCTCCTCAAAAAGACCCTCCACACAGCATCCCAGATGACATAGGCCCTGAGGGAAATTATTTTCCTCAGGGCCTCCTGTGTGGAGTTAATGTAAAAAAAAAAAAAAAAAAAAAAAAAAAAAAAAAAAAAAAAAAAAAAAAAAAAAAAAAAAAAAAAAAAAAAAAAATCTGAAAGCACATATATTATTATAATATCAACCACCCAAATCTTATGTAGAACGAATCTAAAAATTCTACATTGTATATTGTTCTCTAAATATTTTGAGTTAAGTCATGTTCAGTGCATAAAAACGCTATATAGGTATAAATGAATATTTTTTAATTAGCTCCACACGGGGTCATCTTCGGGTATGCTGTGTGGAGGGTCTTTTTAGGGAGGGAAGGAAAGGAAGTTCTGAAAAGGAAAGGTAGGAAGGATGGGTAGAAATTTGGGGGTGTGTGTGTGTGTGTTTTTTTTACATGAATTCCGCACAAGAGTCCCAACTGCTCCCGTCTGGAGCCAGTGGGACTATGGCATCCCCAATTGGGGTATGTTGTGAGGCTGAAGGTAGTGGAGAGGGGAAGGAGATAGGGAAGAGGTAGGTGGGGAAGTACCTGGCTATTCAGATCTGGTTACCAAACACGGCTAAAGCCATTTCCAGCAACGTTTCAATTCTGAATGGTGGTCTTACACTAGGGCTATACTGAGAGTATCTTCCACTCTGGAACGTGCCGCAAATATACTATATATTATTTTTAATGAATAAATTGTGAAATGCACAAATTAATCAAATAAAATTTATTTGCCATGCCGGGATTCGATCCCGCGACCTTCGGAGTGGGAGCCAAGAGCCTTACCGCTGGAGTATGTCGGCCGTCATGGTCAGTGTGTCCAGGATTGAGAGACCTATGAATACACAAGTCTATGTTCTGAGAAAGTCCTATTGGAGAAATCGAACTCAACATGTCTCTCAGGATCTGGCCTACCATGCAGTTGGTGGTCAGATGCGTCCGCCAACAACACAAACCTCCCCACGTAAATCCGGGCACCCCTCATTAAACGTACCGAACCACTTGGTGTGACCTGTGGCAGAGGTGATGGGTATCCTAGCCGCACCCCAAATGAAATATTTACGGCATACTGGGTATATTTTATGTACCCAAGAATACTTACAATTTGTTGACCTCATCAAACAGTATTAATAGGCTAGCATCTGTGTGGTTGAATTTCAGAACCCATCCAGTGCATGTCGGATGCCACGCTCAACGGCCGCGCCTTAAATATCACCCTTGTACATGGAATTTCACATAAAGCTACTGTTATAATTCGGTCTCAAATTCAACAATTCGACAAGATGTCACTTCTTCCGTCAGCAGCTAGCACGTGAATGTTTCCCCCCTAGTTATAATTGCTACGGATTTATATATTTTAAATATCTTTCCGGAGTTGGAAGATTGACGGCAATACTTGACGAAGTTGTTATAAATTACACATAACGTCATTGCGTGTCTCGGTTACTTTGACATGGTTACTTTGGCACTGTTACTTTGTCTTGGTGAGTCACCGACGGTGGCTAACTGTCACTGGATCACAGTGGATCCGAGGAACTAGCTATTTTATTTTATTTTCAAACCGGGCGAAGACGAACTAAAAGCCGCCCGCATGGACTAGCAGCAAAACCTGCGGAGCGGGTTTTTAACTGCTAGTTCTATAATATTTTTGCACTCTTTATAAGTGAACTACAACACAGTAACCTTTACATAATTTTGAAAAAAATTTAATTTTTACGGGTGATAACTGTTTTGAAGATGTTTTTGTAATATTGTTTTGATAATGAATCAACCATCACGTGTTAACATATTACAATAATAAAAACTGTTTATTATTTTTACATAATAGAGTGTTTTGAAAATAAAGAGAAAACCCTTATTTTTGCATTAAATTTTCACTTAAGAAATAAATATATTATTAATTTCCTTTTTAAAATGCGAACTCAATCGTTCTTCGCACCTAAAAATATCGTGTCCACCTGGAAAATTGATAAAAATGTAAAATAATTCAATTTTGATAGGCAGAAAAATGAAATCCATTACAAAATATTCGAGAAATAATTTACGTTGAAGTCTTTTTCGTATCTGATTGTAATGCAAATTTAATCAAATGCTACCTTTTCCTTACATTTTTGTACGCAGAAAAGATCTTTGATAATTAAAAGAGCTTAATGAATAAAGTGTAAATTAATATTCTTCGCACATAGATAAAGCTATACTTTCTTTTGAGATGAGATTTTCTTGACACTTTAGAGCTGGATAAGCCAGTACGATATTATAGAATATTTGAGACTTAATAAGTTTCAGCAAAGCTTTGCAAAGTTTGAAATGGAGATCTGAATATCAACACTCAGTTATTTACCTCCATCGTTTTAGTCTGAAGTTTCTCACAAAGTTTTGGTGCACTAAGGAGAAATTAGTTTTAGACATAATGTGTATGTAATACGTAATTCGAGGAACCGGTAACAAACTAAAGAGAACTACCAAAGTTTCACACTTTGTGTTTCCTACATTAACATCATCAATAATTTGTATGGAAAGGCTGATATTGATGTTAAAAGAAGTGCAAATGCAGGTAACTCCATAAATGCAGGACTGAATGCGGTTGAAGCTAACAAAAAATTGTCCAAAGATCCGAAGCAGTACATCCAGATGTATAGGAATGACGCGTGAAACTGGCAGAGAATAAAAGTAGACTGAATACTGTGTACATGAGATATATAAGGCATGTAGTAAAACCATGTTTGAGCACGTGAAAAATTGGGTGATCTGAAAAGAATGCTAGGCTGATGTAAGCGCAATGAGTAAGATTAAGGAAGTAACGATTTGGAGATGATTTGGGCATGTAGAGCAAATGAACGAAGAAAGGAGTGCAAGGGAGATATATGACGCAAATGTAAATGACAGAAGAAGTCGGGTACGCCCGATGAAGATATGATACTATCAAATGAACCAGATATTTGAGTCTAGCCAGGTCAGGAGTCAAAATAAGAGCCGAGTATGTACGATACGACGTATGAATATGAATTAGGCAAAAGACCGAGTTGTTTGGTGCGTCCTCTCTGCCTACACCATGTGGTGAATCGGAACGATTGGTTAGTTAACGAACGAATATGTTACCATACTTCATTATTTAATAGTCTTCCGCGGTTAAAAATGTTCGAAACAACGATCCAGAGAAAGTGAACAAGTTCGCAATATTCAAATGCACATTGTTCTGAGCAACATTGCTTGCATTGGGCAAATATAATACATAAAGCCTTGAATTAGCCATGTTGCCAAAATCAAAGATAGGACGCCAGAATATAGCTTTTTTTAAACTTTTCATTCGAAATATAAAAAGAAAATATGGACAAAATGATGTTTATTCAGAGAAAGCCCATAATAAAGCTTACAGCATTATAACTAACTTGATATTATAATGAGTTTTCAACAAACGTGAATGTTCGTCAAAAAGGTTCGTAAAGTTGTTGCAGTTTTTGATTTTGAAACTTTTAAACTGCAATTTCTGTCAAAGTTGTGACCGCCTTTCTGGCATACAAGAAAAGTTTCACATAATTGTTAGAGCCTTTTACACTAACGATCCAAGTAAATTTTAAGAGCGTCATTTTACTCATTACGGTGGTTAGCGAATATGAATTAGTAGTTTGAAAATATGAGAGTCGTTAGAAATTTAAGATATTTTATGGTGAGCAGAGCTGCAATGATTTTGCGACACTTTTATATGAATTTAGTCGCTATTAAAAAAAAGGATTTTTACCTTTGGGTGATCTGGGCCATAAACATATCATAAAAGTAACAATTCAACTCAATTCAATACAATTTATTCATTTTAAAAACATTAGAAAATAATTACTTCAATGCGTTTTTAAAAGAGAGAAAATATTTAAGATTGAACAAGCAGATTTAAACTAATGGCAACACAAATTGTGTTTCATTAATGCTAAAAATATCGATATTCAAAGTGAATATATTTAATAACAAGACAGCTCTCCCGACTGGCATATTATATATGAAATATATAATATAAGGTATTATATATGAAATATATAATATAACATATAAAATTATATTTTTTTGTCTAGCATTTACCAATGTCAAACTTAAAACTGATTTAAAAAATTATCTTTAATAATATGTTGGTATGGATATCAAACGCATTTATTCACATTGTCGACTTTTTGCACTTATCGCTGGTACGAGTATATACAGTATAAAGAGAATTAGTTTTTTATTGATGCATTTGAATGAAAAGTCATTAAAAGCTAAGAAAAATAATTGAAGAATAGTACATAACCTAACGTAACGTAACCTACTAAACCATTTTTTTTAGATATTTTTTGCACCCTAATTTTACTGTAAGCACTTTTAATGACTTTTCAAAGATGTGTTGAGTTGAATTGAATTCATTCTGAGTTGTCCGGTCACCAAGCATGCCGAGGGGGCAACTGTCGGGGAACAACTGTCATGGGATCATAAAGATGATTCTAGAATGGTCGCTATTATGGACAATCGTTAATCGCATTGTAAATGTACACCGATAAGCTTGGGAACATCTAATTCGAGATCGTTAAATCATGTCGTACAGGTCACATTGATTTATGACCTTCAGTACGGAATAGAACAAAAATAGCTGATTGTTCTCTTGTAATTACCTGGTTTATTTATGTTGTGGTATTTGAGGTATTTTATTAAGGGTGCTAGCGGTTACATAACAGTATGTTCTAGAAATAATTATTTGCAGCGTAGGTTGCTTGCAGCTGCTATTAATTTGTGTCGAGATGGGAATTTGTACAACTGCTAATATGATTTTAATTACGAATGCTTATGCAATATCAAGTGAGATTGAAAAATACGTAGGCTTTTTTAATGTTAATGTATCTTTATTTTTGGAATAATGTAATGAGTAAAACCTCAAATTTTAACATTTAATTATTGAAAACAATATTAGCGACTCTCAAACGTTAATTTGAATGAGAAAAATCAGAAAAAGGTTCGGCTGAATCTAGGTAGCTCTTAGTCAAAGTATGAAAGAGTGAAATATGACCGAAAATTAGCTCAGTGGTTAGAGAATGGCCCAAGCAAGGCTAAGGACCTGTTTTTATTTCCCAGAAGCGACCTAAACTTTTTCTGTTTCGTTTGAGAGTCGTTCTTTGATTAAATATTAATATTGGTAAAATTTTCCATACTGACTACGCATTCATGGTTAATCTTTTACGTGAGTATGATTTTTATTTAATTCTTATCAAAATACCAAAAACAAATAACGTAGTATTTTATAAAAGTGAATCTGAGTAGACTAAGAAATAAATTAAATATTTCAGAGCTCATGTATCAGACTATAATTGCTCCACATATAAATTACTACTCTACGACACGGGCGTATGTATCAGACTATAATTGCTCCACATATAAATTACTACTCTACGACACGGGCGTATGTATCAGACTATAATTGCTCCACATATAAATTACTACTCTACGACACGGGCGTAGCCAGGGGGGGGGGGTTAAACCCCCTCCCCCCGAAAAGTTAAGATATCAACATCAATAATATTAAAATAAGGAGAGTTAAGATAATGTTACTGACTGACAATCTCAAAATGATATTACGTATCTAAAAAGATAAATGGGGACCTCTGAAAAAAAAATTTAACTTGCAAGTTCTGATTTTTGTTGTGCAAAGTGATTTTTATTTGGAATTCCGTTTCTAATTTCCGTTTCTAATCAGTGGTAATAAGTGTATACGTACTTTGAAATGATTATTTCACTTAGCAAAAAGTGTTTAAATACACATATAACAGGTTTAGTGTTACAGTCAGGTGAATACGTACTTGCATAAATGTGATTATTTGAATAATTTGAGTGCTTAAAATGTATGCCCAAGAAATACAAAGTCCGACAATAACCCCCCCCCCCCCCCCCCCGAAACTAAAACCTGGCTACGCCCGTGTTCTACGATGCTATGTTTGAACAAGCTTGAAGTTATACTACAATAATAGAAGAAGTGGAAGACACGAGAGCAAGTGAATCAGATACTTGGGTCGGGCCATGTGAAGAGTCGGAATAATAGAAGAGCATGTATGAGACTATGCATGAATGTGATTATGAGTTTTTCGTTATTTGTTTTTGGGGTGTTATGCCGTGTTACGCTACCTCCTTCTTTAGCCAACGTTTCGGACATCGTTGCAGTGTCCATCATCAGGGCAGATCCGGCAAATCCGGTACACATCTACCGGATCTGCCGGATCTGCCCTGATGATGGACACTGCAACGGTGTGCGAAACTTTGGCTAAAGAAGGAGGTAGCGCAACACGGCATAACACCCCAAAAACAAATAACGAAAATGCTTTTGGCCGTGAAAATCTTAAAACTTATGTGATTATGAGTGTTTGCCAAGATCGAGTTGTTTGGCGGTCCGTCCTCTCTGCGGGAAACGACGTGATGGTTAGTTAGTTAGATGTTATACAGAACAGAGCTATGAGATGTATACTGGGGAAAGGCAAATACGCAAAGGTTAATCAAATGAGAGAGGAGCTAAATTGAACCAATGAAAATGAAATTGCTATTAAAGTATTCATTTTTGTGCAAATTATTATGAAAACCCAAATGAATACTGTAAGGATGAAATTTAATAGAGATATAGGTAGTTACGAAACCAGAAATATAAATAGCTAGATTGCCACATTTGAAAAAATCAATATCACAAAACTGCCTAATGAATTGACGACGTATGAAGAATGAATGTATTTAAAAATAAATGTTATGCTTATGGTAAAAATATTGAAATTTATGAAATGTAATATTACCGTACAAATTAGTTTATAAACGTGATGTAAACTCAATAAATAATTTTAAAAAAATCTAGAGTAATAGATACCTTCAGAAACTTCGGAACTTCTATATCGACCTGGTGAGAGTCCACCACGTTGCTATAAATGGATTTAGCCTTATTGGTGGTCAGATCTAAATACCAGGTACTTCCATATCTTTCTCTTTCCATCTCACTACTCTCCGCATTTCCTTCAGCCTCACACTATACCCTAATTGGAGATGACATAATCTCGTTGGCTTCAGACGGTTGGGAACAGTTGTGGCTCTATTGCTGTACACACATGAAAAATAGACACCCAAAGCAACTCACTCAATTAAAGGCTTTATTATGGTACGATTTCTCAGAGCTCAAAGGCCCCTTTATGCAATCCTAACCCCGACCCCGCGGGCGCACCCCTTCTGCATCTGCTCGAGAACACATCAGTCGAGTTCAAGTGCCAAAAGATGCACATGCCAAACAGTAGACATATTGGTGGCTAACCACAAGCGTGTAATGCTACACATGAGTTCAATGGTATTAATAAATTGTGTTTTGTTTCAACTTTAAATGGATTGGTGCAAGTGGAGAAACTGCGAGTAGAAGGGATCCATTTTTTTATGGACACAATGATGTTTTATCAAATGGATTGGATTCTTCTTGGCCCTTTATTTGTTTGAAAGCTGTGATAGAACCATCAATTTACCTATGTTATTATTAATTTCTGCACGAACATACTTATCTCATATTTATTATTATGACAGTTGTTCATGACCATTTTCAAACTGTGGCTATACCACCCGACAGTAGTTGATTCCCTCTGCCAATTGATTCCTCGGTTAGTTCAACCCCTAAAAGATTATTTCTTCAAGTAAGTACGCAAAGAGGATGTACGGCCGTATAATCAAAGTCGATATGCTTATTACAGGTGTCTTGAATGGAAATATGCTGTACAAATATTTTTACTAACAATACTGCCGACTCCCTGAAGTGAGGATAAAGAGCCGAATTACAAAATACCACATGCTTATATGGTTCCATGCTAACTCAAAATGAAACGAACTCAGTACCACCTCAGAAAGGTCATTAAAAGCAAAGAAAAAATAATTTGAAAATAGCCAGTAACCCTAACCCAACTTAACCTATTTAACCATTTTTTTTGTCATCACTCTTAATTCCCGAGGTGGTTCTGAGTTGGTTTCATTCTGAGTTGGCCGTTCACCGCTTTTATACGTATACGCTGTCGGCTTAGGGAAACTACGCTTTAAGAGACTTATTTGTATTATGATTTTATTTATGGTGCCTAGTATGCCTTAATTCATAATAATTTTTTGTACGTACAATGTTTTATACAGTACATTTTTTATAGTTATATTTATTCAATTGGGTTGTGTTGTGAGGCTGTAGGTACGAGTAGTGGGGACAGGAAGCAGACGGGGAAAAGGAAGATGAGGAAGTACCTGGATATTCAGATCTGGTCACAAACACGGCTAAAACCATTTCAAGCAACGTTTCAATTCTGAATGGTAGTCTTACACCACGACGATACCGATAGCACCATTCACTCTGTTATTAGCCACAAATACGCTTTATATTTTGAATAAATTGAACCCGCATCCTTGGGATTGCTTCAAAGCCTTACCCCTCGACCACGGAGGCCGTCAAAATATGTGGACATTATAATTATAATTTTACCAGTATTATTATTGTTTCACTGGTAGGAATAGAAATGACGGAAATGCATTCGTTTTAATAATTCATCAAAAACATTTTCACAACTGTTTGAAGCGGAATGAACATTGACTTAGTAATGGTAATACTCACGAGAGTGATGTCACGAGTTTACATTGCACGCTGAACATACATTTGCTGCAAGTTTCACATATCCAAAACATAAAAACAAAACGTTTTCCTGATGGGAACCAACGAGTGGGAGATTCTCCGTCAATATTGGAAAATGGATCGCAATTTTCAAAGCTCTTCAATCTGGCTTCCAAAGAGAGATCATCTTCCACATACAGAATAAATTTAAACTTTTTCACAAATGTTTGATGAAGCAACTTGTAATATCGAAATAATTTTATAAGTTTAATTTGAAATCTTATATCATCATTATCATTATTACATTATTACATAGTATAAAATAAAGTCGCTCAAAATGTATGTGCGCGTTAATATTTTAAACTACGCAACGGATTTTCATACGGTTTTCACCAGTAGAAAGAGTGATTGAAGAGGAATATTTATATGTATAATACAATTTATATGTATAATACAAATACAATATTTATATGTATAGTTCAAAAATAGAAAGCAAAACTGATATTAAGTACCTGGGCATAACGATAGACCAGTGTTTAAAATGGTCTCCACACATAAATATTCTGAACAACAGAATAAGGAAACTAACATATATATTTAGATGTTTAAGAGATATTTTAAACAAAAAATTACTTAGAACCACATACTTCGCTTTCTGTCAATCAATTATACAATACGGCATTATAGGATGGGGCGGTACATATACAAATCAAACACAAACAATTTACATATCACAAAAACTAATAATAAAAACAATTTAAAAAAAACCCTACTCATATTCGTCAGAACTTTTATTCAAACAATATAAAGTCAGAAAATTAAGTGCATTATACTTTTATCATGCAACATTACAAATTTATAAAGATAATATTAAAAATCAAGTTGCACCATTTAAAAATAACAGAAGTCTTAGACAAACATCAATACTTCCCACTCCAAAATGTAAAAAAAAAATTGGACAATTGAGTCATAAATGTCTCGGAGCAAATTTTTTTAATTCATTAACAGAAAAAATTAGAAACATGAATACCAATATAAAAAATTTTAAAACTCACCTTAAAAATTATACTGAAAACTTCGTTTAAATGGTAAGTTAAATGTGATATAAATAAACTGAATGATGTAAAAAAAGCAATACAATAACACCCCCCCCATACACACAAGCCTTGCTTAGTTATGGGGGTACATCAAATATATCTACTATGTAATTAATTACTGTATAAACTTTATTTGTAATTAATGTACCTTTTATTACTAATAAAAAAAAAATGTAAATTGTATTAGAGAAAAGCCGAGAAATTCAAAGAAAATATATTTTTGTGCGATTTAAAACGGCTGACCGTACTATAGTCATTTTTGAAATTCGTTCTACGGAAGAAATTGGAAAATAGATGTCCTAGAGTAAGTAGGTATTTGATTTTCCCTTTTCAAATATCCAGTATTGCATTGCAAGCATTGTATAATTAGTGGCGAGTTAATAAGTTTGTATGTATAATACTTGCTTATTATAGTAGAGAAAAGCCGATAAATTCAAATATTCAATTCAGGCAGCGGGCAGCGGGCAGCTGGCAAGCGGGTGGTGTGGATTTTATAAAGATTGGGTAATGGCGTTGTGTTTCGTTAGCCACATCAACGTGTGGCCGAGTCTGCTAGTTACGTATAATTTAAAGATAAATATTTACGTAGGTATCATACAAATCTGTGGGTACTTCATCTTATTATATATTACTAGCTGGTAAATAAAGAAATTATTTCTCCCTGCGTGTCCTTTCCCATTCGTTACGTTCCCCTTCCGCCTCCCATTCCTCTCCCGCGTCCCCTTCCCCTCTAGCATTCCCACTCCGCCTCCTCCACCTTCCCTTTCCCCTCTTCACTCCCCGACTTCCCCCGTCCCGCGAACTCTTCTCCCGAGACATTGGAGGTTATCCACCACTTACCCGCCCTGGTATAAGTAACAGATGGTTACTCTTTCAAGACTCTCGTAAGAATCTGTTTTTTCTGTTAAACTAAGCTAAATTTATTTATGTTGAACGAATACAGACCTCCAGTGTCCTTGCATACGTTGTTAGTAAGCAGTATGCAAGTGTTTAACAGGAAAAAACAAAATGCAAAACAATAGATTAGTAAGACAAAGGTAAATATTATATAGACAGTCATCTTCCTCTTGTTTTAAAGGTCAAGTGTGCAAAATTTCATCAATCTCGGAATAAAACTGCAGATTTGCGTGAAAAATCCAATGTTGGCTGATACACCCTTCTCTATACAAATAGAGAGATAAATAGAAAAAAAAGACATATTTAATTTGATAATTTGCCTTTTGAGACTTCACGTCTTGGGTAAAAAAATATTGTATTAATAACTCACACAATTTAATTTTATCTAAATTGACTTCATTAAATATTTTTGGATAAAATTACCGAAAGTAACCCACATATTCCTAGCCAGAAACATAATATTTAGATATGAATAAATATTATTCGGACGATATTAATTGTGAAGATTTTCTCAGAAGGTTTGATTAATTTGGGAACATGTTGTTATAATTATGAAAGTAAGAGATACTTTTGGTAACCTTAAAAAGTTATTCCAATAATTATAATAATAATATTAATATAAATATTCATTAAGGACCGGTTTTTTTACAGAATTTGTACAATTCATCAAATTTGAAAGATAATGTTCAAATTCTGCGAAAGTTAAATTCAATAAATTTTATTTTATTTTGAACTGGTTGTTTTTCACAATTGATATAAATACAGAACTTCAAAATTAACTTTATTGCTCAAAATCTGTGAAACAACTGCCCCATTTATTCTTTTGTGTCTTGTTCTTTTTCGTGTTTTGTTTAGATTTTTTAGTATTTTCTCCGATGATATATTATATAGATGGGTAAAACCTTCAAATTTTACCAAAAAGTTGTTCCAAAAAAATTTTTATATTCATTTGGACTTTATAAAAGGCAATAGGTGCTCCATATAATTAAAATCGGATATGTTTATCCAAAACACTATCTAGGTTTCTTGGAACTTTGTAATCATTTTAAAAAGATAGTAGCCAAAAATATGGAGAAATTATTTGAAGATAATATTATTTATATATTCTGAATTTGAAATAGGAGATATACCAAAATTACGTAAAATGAATAAGTCAAAATGGCCAAATTGGTTAAGGCGCTGTACTCCGGTAAGACAAGAGATCCTGGGTTCGATTCCCAGTTGCGACCGTTACTTTTTATTTATTTAGATTTATTAGTATTATCTTTTTTAATGATACCATACCACAATGATGGGTACACCTTTAAAATTTCAAAACTCGAACAAAATGTCTCATGTACTTGATGTAGTAGTTTTTGGAAAAAATCTCTTCAAGGTATTGGAAAGTCGTCACTTTGGTTGGACAGGGTTCTAACTTCACATATCATTGAAGAAGAAGATAACAAAAATAATCTAAACGAAAATATAAAAGAGAACAAGACACAGAAAAAGACAATGGTCGCAACTGGGACTCAAACCCAGACCTCTTGTCTGACCGGAACGTGCGCGTTAACCAATTTCGCTATTGCCACGTTCTGTCAAAGCGTCGTATTTGTCAATCTCATGTTTTAATTTTTTTTTTAATTAACTATATTATAACATAAGTTTTAAGATTTTCACGGCCAATAGCATTTTCGTTATTTGTTTTTGGGGTGTTATGCCGTGTTGCGCTACCTCCTTCTTTAGCCAACGTTTCGGACATCGTCGCAGTGTCCATCATCAGGGCAGATCCGGCAGATCCGGTAGATGTGTAATTTTTAGTCGTGAAGTGTGTAATGTAACATGGTAAGAAGATTTTATTGAATTTAACATATTTTAAAGATAGAAAATGTAATCAGAAACTTATGCAATGGATTATTATGCCCTAAAGAAGGAGGTAGCGCAACACGGCATAACACCCCAAAAACAAATAACGAAGATTCGTGTTTTATTAAACATTATCACAATTTTCGCATCGGTTTTATCGCTTTAAATATTAGCGCGCTCCTCTAACATTCGTAATTACATATCTCTCCATATTCTTCTTTTTGAGCGCGGTTACGGCCCCCGTCATATTGTAATTGTATAATCATTTAGATTCGATTCCAATTTCAAATTTAATACCCAAATTCCTATAAAGTTAAAATTTGCATTCTTTTTTAATAGAACCCATTTTTATAACCACGTACGCGTGTCAAGTAATTTTAAATATCAATTCATCAAAGTACCCCAACATTCAAATGTTTAACTATTCTATCCAAATCAGCATACATTATTTATAAGTAAATTTGCATAAACGCGCACATGATATTGGAGGGAAATGTATACCTACGTGGTTCGTTTATTGATTCAAGGATTCTCGAGAGACTTCTACTAATTAATCAGCCTGTTTGATCTATGTTGGAGTTAAATCACATTAATTAATTAACGCAGAGCAAATGAAAAACAGTCTCTATTTTAATGGCACGTTTGAAATTATTGTTGACATTGTCGCAATTGTCAACAAACATTGTAAATTCTTTGCTCGGTTGAACTCTACACGAGTTTTTACAATAGGCCACTTGCATTGAATTCATAACGACTTGGAAAAAATCGTGTGGATACATATTTTTATTAAGATTGCGAAAATGTTAGTAAAATTTTTTAGAAATGTAGAGTTTTTTTTTTAATAAATAAATCCATTATGACAAAATGTCCCATCTCCGAAAATGTTCCTATTAATTTTGTAAAATTCCACACTGATTTATTTTTTAATATGGCATCACTTTGATTTCAGGCGAATTTTTTGTTTGTTCTCTGCGAACTTATAATTTGTTTTGACTTTTTGACAGAAGAGAACCCCGTACATTTTAGAAATTGGTAGGTGTTTTAGAGGTAAAATGGTTATGATGCTGATTTTAACAAAATTAAATTTTATAATATTCCTATTATTATTATAATTTACAAGTACAAGTATATTACATTGGATTTAGTAATATATACGTTGTACATTATAATGATTTATTATCAATAAGATGGATCAGGAAAAAAATATTTAAGAGATGTAATATTATTGGTATGCCTTGTTATTTTCCTGTGCCATTCGTGTGGAAAACGTTCTTTTTTTTTAAAAATGATTTTCGGCTATGTAATTATCGTTTTTTCGCACCTATAAAATTATGTCCCGTCTTTCCGGTTTATAAAAAATGGTCTGATTTATCAGATTGAAATTTCCAAAAAATCCCCAGGGTTTCAAAAATACGATTAAAAAAAAAAAAAAAACGGAATGTCTTAGAACATTTGTCTAAACCGGAATTTAAAAAAAAAATTGATGCAAGTGGCCTATTGTATTACTAATTACCGACAGCCTGAAGACAATGATACAATGACACACCTAATTAGGGGCTGTTGTGAGGCAGAGGAAAGAGACAAAGCAAACTTTATTACTTTATGTTACGGTTCTGAATATTTAGATCTCATTAAACACCGTAATTTGGGATGTGGTGATGTATTGTTATGATATTGTGCATAATGGGTGAACTTTTGAAAAATGCAACTTATAAAGTAGGTAACAAAATAATTTGATAAATGAATGTTGCCTTGTTATGGTACAAAATATTGATTCAGCATATGTCTGAGTCTGATTATAAGAGGAAAGTGGAACATAATACAAGGTTCACAAAGAATGAAGGAATACTTGTTCCAAAATATAATAATAACTACGGACGGCGA
The DNA here is from genome assembly GCA_929108145.2 of Limnephilus rhombicus. Lineage (NCBI taxonomy): Eukaryota > Metazoa > Arthropoda > Insecta > Trichoptera > Limnephilidae > Limnephilus > Limnephilus rhombicus. The sequence continues at coordinate 47,526,321 of OV815285.1, forward strand.
ACCCTGGAATATGTCGTGCCAAAAATATTTAACATGTTTACAATAATATAAAATATTGCGATTCTACAAATTGATTGCGATATATGCTGAAACAATGGTTACTAAATAGAGTTAGTTTACACTAATTCATATGTGTTGATTGTGACAATCTATATATTTTTTTTATTATTGTCTTTTATTATCTGTTATTATCAATCTTGTCTGATTACGTCTAAAAGCGATCGAAATGAAAATCTAGTCTCTTTCAACGGAAGCAATCTTCCGGACAGGCCCTCCATTGATATGCTTGGTGTAACCCTAAGTGACCAGCTCAGGTATGGGGGCTCCATCGAAGCCAGAGTAAAGTTAGCCTCCCAGAAACTGGGCGTACTGTATAGGGCCCGCAGATACTTTAATAGTGCACAACTGCTAACCCTGTACAAATCGCAAGTGCACCCCACGTTTGAATTTGGCAGCCACCTCTGGTCTGGAGCTAAAAAATACCTGAAAAATACCCTCGACTCTGTGCAGAAACGGGCGGTCCGTTTGATAGATTCTCCCATCTTAACAGACGGATTGCAATCTTTAGAGCTCAGGCGTCGGGTGGGAATGCTATCCTTGTTCTACCGGTAATACAATGGAAGATGCTCCGAGGAACTAGCATCATTGATCCCTTCGGCACCGGTGCATAGTCGGGAAACACGCCAAACGCATGCCCAACATTTGTACACGGTTGACATTTGTCACATGAGAACGGGTCATTTCTTCGACTCGTTCTTATGTTCAACAGCTCGGCTGTGGAATGATTTGCCGGCCTCTGTGTTTCCTCCCTCCTACAACATAGGTCTCTTCAAGACCAATGTTCATTCCTTCCTCTCCTCAAAAAGACCCTCCACACAGCATCCCAGATGACATAGGCCCTGAGGGAAATTCTTTTCCTAAAGGCCTCCTGTGTGGAGTTAATGTAAAAAAATAAATAAATCTATATTGTTTTTATTATTCTATATTGTTATAGTAATAATATTATGTATGTACCTTTAAATTGTAATTGAACATTAATATCCTGTCGACAAACTGCTTTATTGCGGTTCAGTGGGATTGTACATACCTTGAAAACCAAAAAAAAATTTTAAATTTGAAATATCTATTTCTTTTGTTCAAATGCTTGACAGGTGTAAAAATGAATTAATAGAGTGAAGATATGTTACTGGGTCCAGTGGGCATGCTTTAGCGACCCTTTCATAAACAAATTCTTTTAATGGCTATCTTTTTCATAAGTGTTGCAAAATTTTTTGTTCGATTAGTACATCTTGTGTTTTCATAATGTTTTTGGATATATGCAGTAATTTCTCAAGTTTATTAACTATCGAAAGGCAAATTTCTTCTTTTAAATGGCAATTATCCTGAGGCAAACATATTTTATCAGCTTCACAAAGTCTTCAATTATAATATCTCGTAATTTATCTACGGAACAAAGCTTAAGTCGTTGGAGAAAGTCACCTTAGAAAAAAGTTCACAATTAAAATTGATCAAATTGTAAAGTTTTTCACGGCCAGCCGTTTTAAATCGCACAAAAATATGTTTTCATTGAATTTCTCGGTTTTTCTCTAATATAATTTACATGTATTATACATATAAACATTTTCTTCAATCACTCTATCTATTGGTGAAAACCGTATGAAAATCCGTTGCGTAGTTTAAAATATTATCGCGCACATACATTTTGAGCGACTTAATTTTATACTATCTAATGATGATGATACACTATGTCATTCGAATCATATTTTTGTCTGAGAAAGGAAGATAGGTTTGAGTAAAGTTTTTGAATTAAGTATGCAAAGTCACACCTCAGAAAAATATCTTAAAGGGGGATTAATCAAATATGGACATTATGAACTTTAAAAGCAGAGGACATAATATGGTACGATTCAGAATTTGAAGAACATGGCAAGGACAAGAGGTTGAGTGTACTCATATCGTTAGAGTACATTGCAACTCACCCCCTTTTTCAATTCACTCACAGAGTTATTATCCATATAATTTAGGTAACTAGTTTTAATACCCCTAAGAATGTTTTATTGCGCTCAGCAGAGTGCAACACTATGTTCTTAAAATAATAGGAAAAACATTCTTAACTCTCCCGCAGCCAACTGGGGCCGAAGGTAGACCCCAAAATAACTATCCTTCTTATATCTACTTAAAAAAATGTGAAAAAATCGTTGATCGCAGGAAAAAATATTTTGTCAAATATAGGTAGGTAATATTTCCTGCCCAATAAATGGACAAATAACAAAAAAAAAACATAAATAAAAAATAAAAATAAAATCAAAAAAAGAAAAAGTGTTTTCTTTGGTTTAAAAGTTTAGAAAAAAAAATGCATGGGGTCATCAGCCGACCCCCACGGTTACGGACGTCATGTTTGGCATCTTGGCCTGTCGAGAGTTAAGTAACTTGTGATTTTGTGACATGTTTAAGCTCCAAGGTTCATGGTGGAAATTATTGTTGCATATTGACCTTAAAAATGCAGACGAAAAGCTGTGCAAATAACAATAAAATTATTTGAAAAATTTTGGAAATTTTCAACATATTATATATAGTATTTTACCGAATTTTTATTTCTAACGGTCTGTGTGGGTGAGTTCGCCTCTGGAATGGCGTCGTGTGTTCATCCACTCGGCTACCTAAGTCCTCCATTGCAATACAATCAATATTTCCGCTTAGTATGATGGTAGTAAGAGATTTTTCGAATGTTATTAGGTTAATTGTAACCCGAGAATATTTGTCTTTCTTTAAAAGAAGTCTAGGTATCTGTTTTACATAGAGTTTTGATTAATTGATCTTGTCAAACTAACTTTATTTTCTACAAAAGTAATGAATATTTCAATGTTCAATTGAACGACAAAAAAACAAAAAATCTAGCCAAACGTTGTAAAATATGTGAATATGTATGTATTTTCAATGACGATCATCAAATGTCGTTATTATGCGTAGCGATATATAGTTTTTATTCGTCTCAACAGAGATCAGTAAAGATGTACTGTGTAAGAAAGATAACTGTCACCCGTTCGGCTTTAATACCCGCACGAAGACAGCCGATGACATCGGGTCGACAGGTAGCACCTTCAGTGCTTCATTTCCCCTGCCGCAGATTAACGCAGATCATCCATTAGATTAGACAGACGTTAAATTCAGTTAAACATTAATTGTAAATAAGACCAAATAAACACGAATCGTAACCTGACGAAACGAAGTATCATTGAAACTCCCGATCATCAGAGTTGCATTGTTCACCAGAGAACACAACAAAACACCACACAGGTGTCTGTTGCATATTCATTAATTAAGTATTAAAATAAATATTTCCTCCTATCTTCTGTAAAACTGGGTATTGACTTCCACTATGCATATTTCTTAATTTCTTGGGTAGTTACAAAATTCCATTTATATGATATGCAAACCCTGTGTAATATCTGTACGCCAATTTACGAAATCTCCGTAATCTCAGAAGCCAGTGAACACAGTCGCCTGCAAATATTTGGCTCCATTTCATAATACGTACTCCTACTTGATGAGCCATCACGCTACTATGTTGTGCGTTAAGGATTATTGCCGCAGAGTTCAACGATGACAGAGTTGTGTAGTTTAATTTATACCCTTTTATATTAAAAGATGCTTGCAAAGTAAAAAACCTTGTCATTTTCTCATACAAATTAGTATTCGGCCATAAAAATATTTATGGTAGTCAAATTAAAATTTGTAAGCTTACAGATTTCTTTAAGCCACATTAAGATTAAAGAAAAAAGTTCGATGAACGTTTAATTATTATTATTCTCTTCAAAAAACCAAAAAAAAGTTTGATTTATTTCGTTATCAGATCCGTTCAAGAGAAATTTATTTCCATTATTTTAAAAATAACCGATTTTGGAGTCCTATCTCCTCCCAACCATCTGGAGCCAGTGAAACTATCCAATAGCCAGGGAATCCCCGATTGGGGTTGAGGCTGAAGGTATTGGGAAGGGGAAGGAGATGGGGAAAAGAAAGGTGGGGAAGTACCTGGCTATTCAGATCCGATCACCAAAGACGACTAAAGCTGTTTCGAGCAATGTTTCAATCCTGAATGGTGGTCTTACACCAGGGCAATACCGAGAGCACCTTCCACTCCAGACTGTTTTAAGAATCGAGCAATTTTGGTGATATTATTCCAAAATATGGAGGAGACTTAATTTTAAAATATTATGATATTTTATTTTTTTGACTACGAATATCCATACCAGATTTTTTAAACAACCGATTTTTAAAATTTTATTTTAATATTTGCTAATAAAATCGAAGTAACGTCGTAGAAAATAATGAGGGCGGAGTTCCGTAGGCATGTTTGACAAAACTTAGGTACCCTCTAAATATTCACTCACGTGTTTATTCCAAAGGGTTGGCTTCTTCAGGGTAGAAAAGAATCCTCTCGAGACTTTAAAAGGCTGGGTGTGCAAAGTACCTACTCCCCCCGACAGTGAAAAATTATATTATTTAAATCTGAATTTATAACAGACCTTTATAAAGTTATAAATAGATTATTTCCATGAAAACGATGGTACTTACTCCAAATAAGTGTCAGTTTTTAAATTTTTTTTTTTATCTTGCAAAAATATTTTTTCAATATTGGGAATTTTGAATAAATGTTGATAGAAAATATGTAACTTTTATAAAACCAAGGTCACATTTCATAAATACAAATATTAAATTTAAATCAGGTAGATGTGTACTTATCGGCTCAAATAGTATCGATACATTTTTGTATTTCATCTTTTTTTATACTTTAGCTACACACGGAGGCCCTGGGGAAAATAAATCCACTCAGGACCCATGTCATCTTGTTGCAATTTAACAGAGATGAAGTTTTGAGAAGGAAGAAGGTAGGGTTAGATTCTAGGGGTCACTGTGTCCAGGAGTGACGGACGTATGAATTGCCTCCCACTGCGGTGTAAGGCAATGGGTCGAGAGATTTCGCTCCCTGCAACGCAGTAAGTGGGTACTTGAGCTCGTTATCCAATAAATGGTTCCCGAGGCGGCATTGTAAATAAATTATGAGAGAAAATAACTTTAAAAACCAATTATAAATTTCATGAATACAAACACCAAATTCAAATCAGGCACTTATCGACTGAAATAAGATCTGTTTATATTTGTATTTAATCTGCTGTTTAACATTTTTTTGTTATTTGTTTTTGTGGTTTTATGCCGTGTTGCGCTACCTCCTCCTTAAGCCAACGTTTCGGACAGCGTTACAGTATCCATCATCAGGGCAGATGTGTAATTGTTAGTGGTGAAATGTGTGCTTATGTACTTAGAAGCGATACCGTGTCGCCAGCTCCACTCCACTGGAGTGGAAAGGAGGAGGTAGCGCAACACGGCATAATACCCCAAAAATAAATAACAAAAATACTTTTGGCCGTGAAAATCTAAAATCATGCTGTTTTAATTAATTTATTTATTTTATATTAGTTTTTTTAAAAAATTTTTCTCACCAGATTGCTTATATATTTTTTGATCCAAGTACGATTTATAGAGCTTTGATTTATGTGCGAATAACTGATATTTGAACATTTCTTTTGTGAGATCATGTTAAAGATATGTTTATCTCGTTCTCTAATTGGCGAGTTTCAGAAAGATATATGTATATACTCGTATGTACATGTATTTAATTTCACAATAATTATGAAAGTAATCAATGAAACTGATTCAATAAATCAGAGGCGCTGACGAATCGATATTCCAACCACGAACGATAAATTTATCCGCTGAGTTATTCGACCTTTGCCATGTCAATAAACCCCTGAATTATTCATGATCATTAGTCATATTCTAATCTCACCCTCTTCTGGGAGGAGCATTCTCTCCACAGGCGCATGGCATTGGGGAGATCAACCTACATATATAGGACTGTGTTGTGGGCGCGTTCATTTTTCATTCGTTTTGAAGTGGAAACTTTTTTAGCACCGTTGTGATTTGAAATTCTATGAAACGAAAAATATCAATACTAAAAAGAGAAAAACACATACATAGGATTAAGCCTGCGAGAGAATGAAAAAGGATTACCGGTCTCCTCTTTGTGCGATGCTGCATAGCCTCCCCTCCCTTGTCTACTTTAGTTTTCTGAAGGTTTCACTTCTACCGTGTGTGAGCGCACACATGTTTTTTTTCATTCATGTTTCATTCGTACTGCTTTGTGCGGTGCTTCGTAGCCTCCCACTCTTGTCTAATTTAGTTTACTTTTACCGTGTGTGAACGGACACATGTTTTTTTTTCATTCGATTTTTTTTCAAAGTTTATTTTTGAAGTGAAACTTCTTTAGCACCGTTGTAATATGAAACTCAATGAAACAGAAACGACACTTAAAAGAGGCAAACATATACATACATCTATGGGGTTTAGCCTGAGATGAAACCTTAACGCATTGGACGCTTTGATTATTAGTTCTCTTTTCATTGGTTGATATTGTGTGGTGACGATTTCACTTCTCCCGCTTGCGAACTGCGCCATTTTTTAAATTTGTTTTTCACTCCTAGTTCATTTTCCATTCGTACTTCTTTTTTCATTTACAGTTAATTTTTTAATAATTTTCATTTCTGTTTCGTTCATAGCTCATTTCATTTGTTTTTCTTTCGTTTTTCATTCATAATTCTTTCTTGGCACTTCCCACTTTATCTCCTTCCTCTCCACACTACCTTCAGCCACACAATGTACCCTAAATTGGAGACGCCATGGTCTCACTGACTCCAGGCGGCTGGAAGTAGTTGGGACTCATTCTCATTTCATTCACAGTTCATTAACAATAGTTTTCTATTTATAGTTCATTATCAATTGTTTTTCATTCCCAGTTCATTATCAACATTTTTCATACATGGTTCATTATCAACCTTTTTCGTTCATAGTTCATAATCAACCTTTTCATACTTCATTATCAACCTTTTCATAGTTCATTATCAACCTTTTTTTGATATACAGTTCAATATCAACCTTTTTCATTCATAGTTTATTATCAACCTTTTTCTTTTTTAGTTCATTATCAACCTTTTTCGTTCATTATCAACCTATTTCATTCACAGTTCATTATCAATTGCTTTTCATTCCCAGTTCATTATCAACATTTTTCATTCATAGTTCATTATCAACCCTTTTCATTCATAGTTCATTAAAACACCCTCGACTCTGTGCAAAAACGGGCGGTCCGTTTAATAGATTCTCCCATCTTAACAGACGGATTGCAATCTTTAAATCTTTAGAGCACAGCCGTCGGGTGGGAATGCTATCCTTGTTATACCGGTATTACAATGGAAGATGCTCCGAGGAACTAGCATCATTGATCCCTTTGATATTCGGGAAACACGCCAAACGCGTGCCCAACATTTGTACACGGTTGACATTTGTCACATGAGAACGGGTCGTTTCTTCGACTCGTTCTTGTGTTCAACAGCTCGGTTGTGGAATGATTTGCCGGCCTCTGTATTTCCTCCTTCCTACAACATGGGTCTCTTCAAGACCAATGTTCATTCCTTCAGTTCCTCAAAAAGACCCTCCACATAGCATCCCAGATGACATAGGCCCTGAGGGAAATTATTTTCCTCAGGGCCCCATGTGTGGTGTTAATGTAAAAAAAATGTAAAAAAATTGTTTTTCATTACCAGTTTATTATCAAACCTTTTTCATTCACTGTTCATAATCAATTGTTTTTCATTCCCAGTTAATTATCAACATTTTTCATACCTAGTTCAATATCAACCTTTTTAATTCATAGTTCATTATCAATTGTTTTTCATTATCGAAATTTTTCATACATAGTTCATTATCAACCTTTTTCATTCATAGTTCATTATCAAACTTTTTCGTTCATAGTTCATTATCAACCGTTTTTCATATATAGTTAAATATCAACCTTTTTCATTCATAGTAAAATAACCTTTTTTCATTATGATTCATTGTCAATCGTTTTTCATTCAATGTTCATTATCAACCTTTTTTCATTCATAGATCATTATTATTTCACAGTTCGTTTTTCATTCATATATCATTTTCCCCCTCTTCTACCGTACATTATTGAAGTAACTTTTTGAAAAATTTTTTTTTAGGAATATAAATGATTTTATTTGCCTACCTGGGGCCTACGAGCTGAAAGGTCTTATTTTAGTTGGCGACATTAGTTTCCACATCAGCCTTCTACAATTGATTTTTCAAGTGATTCTCATTCAATAATAAAACCCCTGCTAGTATATCTAAGTATTATAATCAATTTGAAGGTAAACCTTGTTTATATAATTAAAGACAATGATTTGTTCCTCTTTTGATAAAAAGAGTCAATGTATTTTTTTGAAAATAATATTTGTCTAATAGTTGAACCTCGAAGAAGGTTTATAACGCTGTAATACAATAGTTTATTTTGTACACATTAAACCACCAATAAAAATATCGACAAACATCATTAAAATAGCTTAAAAAATACCTTTAAGTTCATTGTATCCTAAACAAGAAAATTACCATTCAATTTTATCGTCATTTTTTAACAATGAAAAGCTTTCATGAAAATTTTCATTAAAATTGCTTCGTACTTTCATATCATAACGAAAAAATCTCGTTATTTTTCTTCTGTCCCAATAATTTAAATGGTATTATTTCAGTATTTACTAATTCATGAACATTATCATTTTCATTTGTGCGGGAAATGTTTTGAATATTTCTGTCTCTTAAAAAACCAAATTTCGAGTTATTGTAATATTTTTCTAGAAAATTGGGAACATTTTATAGCTCAAAGGACAAAATATAAATCCAGTTTTGGGAAAATGAAACACGAAAAGAGCAAGGAGATTTAATTTTTAAGGTAGATAGTTATCAAACTCGGGAAATAAGATAAAACCTACTTAAATATACCTTTACTCGCATTATGCTACTTAGTAGGGCTATTATTCGTCTGAATTGGATATTTGAATCTGAGATTTTCATTGGAAATTTCTTTTAGCCAGACTATAAAAATGTAACCAGTACTTAATAAAAATAGATAAGTTTCTTTGTAAGTATGTATTTATGTAAGAAATACAGTTTTTAATAAAGCAAAGAGTTCAATTATTTTTGCGATAGTCTGAAATTGGAATAATTGTTTAAAATAATCTTCCTAGAAGTTGGCTTTATTACGAAACTTACTGAGAAATTAAAACAAATAGTTTTTTTTTTTTAAAACGATTTTGAACTCCGGGATATTTAAGTAAGTGGCTAGATTATTTCATTTTTTCAAAACATTCTTATATTTTGGTCTTGCCGTATTGATATAAATAGTATTATTAGCGATGTATAATAATGTTTCTTACAAACTACACATTTATTATTACACTTTTGTATACTTATTATAACACTATTGCTTATTTTTACAAATTGCTTAGACAACTTTTAATTATGTTTTTTTTTTCTTTCTAGGTACAAAAAGAAAATGATTTTTTTATTTTTTTTTTATTTCATTATTTTCATATGACATTTGGTTACAATAATGATGTATTGCCCATCTTACTAGGTGTGAAATGCCTGTGTTGAGATGGCAATTTACAGAGTGGTTATCTATGATTTTGTTTAAGTAATATTATGAAAAATATTATGAAAATGACAGGTTGATATAAAATCTTTTTTTTCTTTAAATATACAATTCTGTATAGAAGAATGCAGTAGGTACATGGTTACAAATATACACACAGTAGGTATAAAGGTACGTACGTATTCGTGATGGATATGTTTATTTGAGGTGATCAATAATTTTACTTTTAAATGCACTTTTGGTTTGCGTGTTTCTAATTTCAGGAGTTAGAGAATTGAACAGTTTTGTAGCATTATATTTAAAACTTCTTTGCCCATAAGAGGTTTGGCAAACTGGGATGTTAAAAGATTTTATATTTGACTACCTTAAGGCTCTAGTGCTTATTCGTTCTTCAAACATGTGTGTATTTTTAAATTGATGAAGCAGGATATTTTTATAATACAATTTTTGCAGGTTAGGAACATTTATTGTCTTAAAAATAAAAGCAGTGCTCGTTCTCAACAGGACTTTAAGAATAACCTTCAAAATTAGTTTTTGAATCTTTACTAAACGCTCCAGGCAAGTATTTGTGGCACTTCCCCGGCTGATAATACCATATTCAAGTGATGATTGTATAAGAGCACAGTAAACTTGTTTCAGTTGTTTTCTATTTAATATATCTCTAACATTTTTAAAGAAGTAGAGATTTTCGAGTTTCCTCAGTTTTGTCGTTAGGTTTGTAACATGTACGTTCCATTTAAGAAGATCATCTATTTGAATACCAAGATAGTTAATACTGTCAACTCTACTTATAGAAGGACCGGTACATGGAGATAATAAAGGGTTACAGCTGTGAAGTTTACGGCTTTGTTGTGAAGGCAACAGCTTATTTGAAATTCGAAATGTTAGGAATTTAGTTTTGTCTGTATTCATGGTAAATATATGAGCATTAAGCCAATTTTTAACAATACGAAAGCCATTTTCTGCCGTTTTGAAGACTTTATCCCAAAATTTGGCGTAAAATAGGAAAACCGATCATCGGCAAAAGTTGTGATTAGGATATAACTATATTACCTCTGATGGAGCAAAGTCACTCATAAATTCGTTCGTTGTCTCACGTATGGACTATTGTAATAGTGCGTATGCTGGCTTGCCTAAAAAACAATTCAATAGAATCCAGTCCGTTTTTAATGCTGCGGCGAGAATGATTTTTGGTGAATCTAAGTATTGCCGTATAACCCCGCTTCTAAAGGATCTTCGTTGGCTTCGATGCCCTGAAAGAATAGAGTTCAAGATCTGCTTAATGACCTTCAAAGCATTGCAAGGAATGGCGCCAGCCTATATATCGGAACTATGTGTCCGACAAAATTTAAGCGATAGGCAGCTTACTCTAAGGTCAGCAGATCGAGATGTTACTAATCGTTTAATCGAACTTTCTAGGTCAAATCGAGCCGTTTACTATGATCGATCTTTTCGTGTAACTGGCCCGCTCATTTGGAACAAACTTCCCTCAGCTCTTACTAATATCCAGAACTTGGCTGAATTCAAAAGAGCTTTAAAAACAAACTTATTTAAAAAATCATACCTTTCATGAATTTTAACTCCTTTTCAATCTACTATAATAAGCCATGTTCCTCAAGTTTCTGGTAATTGTTTGGTTTCGATTACCTCTTTACTATAGTTTTATGTGCACTCTGAATTTGTATTATTTCTAAATGTTAACTGCCTCCTGTTCTATATAATTTAGTTTAAATGATTCTTGTTGAATGGCACCGTGATGGTTTATCATTATATATTGTCCTGTGCCAAAACAGCACTCACTATTGTTGTTAATATTGTTCTTTAGGAATTGCTTTGTATATTTTTGTATATTCGTTATTTCACATTATTTAATTAATTTTTTAAGGACTCGTAAGGAACACTGTAGGTTAATTTTAAGTTTATTATAATTAAGCGCACTTGAAGTGAAACATCACAAAACTGCGCTATATAAATACAACGTTATTATTATTATTATTATTATTACCCACGCACAGGCTGCGCCTTAGTGGGTTCCCATTCAAATTGGGAAAATAAAGGAATTTAAAATAAAATAAAATATTTTTAATTTTTTTAATTTTAACTTTATGAGTAAAACCTCAAATTGTAATATTTAAATAAATGAAGACAATATAAGCGAAACTCAATCGAAAATCTGGAAACAGAAAAATCAGAAAACCATATTGACACCTCTGGGACTCGAACCCAGGACCTCTTGCTTTCCGGGCAAACGCGCTAACGCCGTGACACCGTGACACCGTGGCGCAGTGGTTAGCGCGTTTGCCCGGAAAGCAAGAGATCCTGGGTTCGAGTCCCAGAGGTGTCAATATGGTTTTCTGATTTTTCTTTTTCCAGATTTTCGATTGAGTTTCGCTTATATTGTCTTCATTTATTTAAAATAAAATAACTTACACGATTGTCTTGAAATATTTTTTTGTACGAGCTCTGCAAGGCGATTGGCTGAGGGAGTCTTCTGGAGAGGTTTAGGTTAGGTCTTCCTCAACCAATTTCTCCCGATCCGGCCCCCCACGCAATAGGTAGTCAAAACATAGGCCGCCAAGACCTAGACAAACCTCACCCCATGAACCCGGGCACCCCTGCTAAGTCACTAAATAAAGCGAACCACTTGGGGTGACGTATGGCAGGGATCTTGGTTATCCAACAAACGGTTCCCCGGGCGGCGGTACCCCTTCCTGACTCCCGAACGAGTTATTTATTATAGGCATAATATTATTAATATTTTGATTAGAAAAAGGTTTTTTATACACCGCTATTAATTACTTATAATGTTACTTAATTAAACACCTAACGTTATCGCCCCGAATAAAGCAAATTTCAATTTCTTCATCGCCGATCCCACGGCGGTTGGGAGTGAATTATTTTAGACGGTCGTTGTAAAAATATTCCAAAGTTCACCTAATTTATTACCCTTAATATTGAATTATTGCACTAGTGTGCTTCGCATGCAAGAATTCCAAATGAAATCAGTGCCTAAGAATTCCTCCACCATACCGCTGACAAATACTTCACGAGAACCAAAGCTACGACATGATGGAATGTTGAGGACGTGCTGATAGCTCAGTAAAAAAACCAAGAAACTAATAAATATGCCGCTTTTCCGAGAATTCAAAGCGCCGTGGAGCTTGCGGAGCTTTTCAATGACCTTTTAGCCTTTTAAATTGCGTAAATAAAAGCCGTGAGAAGTGTCTCTTGAAAGGAAAAGCCAGCGTTTAGTTCGGCAAAAAATGAAAAGCGATGTTAATTTTTAAGTAATCATTTGCACAGATTTCATTTTGGTTGTACAAGAATTTTAAGTGCAGAGTTTTGAGAGAATGGGCTTTGCGCTTTTAGTGATAGTGATTTTATTTGTCAGATCTTTTTCAAGTGAAAAATAACAGGATTACTTTACAGCAAAAGCAACAGTGAAAAAATATTTGATGAAAAAGTAGAATTTGTGCACACACTACAAATAATAGTATTAAATCAATAGGATTTTTATCCAGAACCAATAAACACTTTAATTCATTTCCAGTCATCAAAATTTTATTTGTCTCATTGGTTCGTAGCCAATTAGAATATAATTCCGTCAATTGGTCACCGAAATTCATGTAAAAAATTTCGAAGAATTCTGCGAAAGTTTCTACTAAAAAAGAGTAAGATACAAAAAAAAAATTAATCAAATAACGTTTCATCGAAAGCATAATGGTACTAAATCGGAAATAAACGGAATATCACACTAAATATATCCGACTTCCTGCTAAAATGATGTGAAACGTTTAATTATTTGCACGTGTTAAATTGCATTGAATTGTTCTGTTAATGAAGCTTGCAGCAAAGCAAATGTGTTATGGAAAATTCAGTTATGTAAATATTCGATCAATTTTGTATATCCCAATTGCATTTCATGAATTTGAACTGAAATTACTATTACTACAGTCAAAGTGTTTATCGTTTTAGCATTTTTTAAATCTATTTAACACGAATGTGTTCAATCATTTTTATTTGGGTTTAATTCTTTTCTTCCACTAAAAAAAATCCTTCACACAACACTCAAGATAACACCGCTGAGGATTTCCTCGATTTCTTTTCATGGGGAGTTATGACAAAACAATACCATTTATTGAATTAATTGTTTTGTAATTCTTGTGCATTAACTATGTAACAATTATTTCCCGATATTTGTTTTTGATTTTTATTGTTGTGATACATCTTTTGGTGGGTTAGGGGTGGCAAGACGGGACGACGCTCTTGCACGGAACGACGCTTCATTCGGCCAGCCTCGTGACTCGTCGGCTCTTTCCGCCCGGCCACCAAAAGTCAGTGCGCTGTTTTTGATTATATTCTCACAAAATATGGCAATAATTTAAATAATTATGAATTTTTAATTGGTAATATTTTTCAGTTTGTATATTTTAATCATAATAAAATATTTGTTGTATTATCAAATATATAAAGATTTGTTTACTTTATTTCAGTTTCTTTCCTTTCACGTCTGCCAGGCGTTCCGTGACAACTCTATATTTTTTTAAATAACAATTATGCACTTGTTACTTAAATTTAAACATGATCTTCTTCAGTTTTTTCGGTTTCGCCATGTCGTGTTCTTCACCAACGTTTTTTCTAACTTAAAATTATGCAAGAACAGAAATGATTAGATGATTAGATATTGTTAGTTGGGGGTACTGGTGGAGTACATTTTGAGGGGAGAGGGAGATGAGGAAACATAGTTAGAAAAGGTGATTTAAGGGTGCTAAATTTTGTTTAATTTTATTCATTATTGCTACAAAACTATTATTGCGATTTTTTTTTTGGTATTTTGCCGTGTTGCGCGACCTCCTTATTTAGCCATCCCTCCGGATACCATTGCAGTATTCATCATCAGAGCAGATGTGTAAATGATTTACACATCAACACCAATTTTTTTTTAAATAATGCCAAATGATAAGATTTAAATAATACCAAAAAATAATAAAGTTAATCAAAATAAAGTACCCTGTAAATCACCTTTCCAACATTTGATAATTTACACATCTGTTCTGACAATGTTGTTCGAAACGGTGGCTAAAGAAAGAGATAGCGCAACACGGCATAAAATACTAAAATTATTTCGTAACATAATTAGTTCAAATTTAAGTTTATTTCTTTGAGTATATCACGAACAATATCGTGACAAGAGAGAGTGTTGACTGTAAATCTAATTTTATATGAAACAACTTCCTCTTCTTCTTATAAGTAAGGATTTTAAAGGAAAGGAGAAAGACAAATGAAGAAAATAACTATGAAGGACTTGCGAACATGGGTTTATTTTATAAGCTGTTCCAGAATTAAACAGAGAATTTTATTACTTTATCAATTTTAGGTGCGATATCATAAAATTCTTTAATAAACAAGCTTCTTTTTCTGCCAAATTAATAGAAAGGCTTTAATTAGATATATAAAAACCCATGAATATAATATGCAAACCTATCGTTTTTCCCGAGTAGACCATTAAGAAGTATCACTCTCCTGACGAGGGAACTGCGTGCTAAATGCCATCAGCTGCCTGTTTGATGGCCTCAGTTACTCCATCGCCGGAACGTTACGTTTTAATTCCAAATTGATGCGAGTAATAACTAAACACTATTCCTATTAGCAAGAGTGTTTCTGTTTACCGCATTTGCATATATTATGTATGTATTAAATTTTAGTAACGTTATAACGGAATAAATTAGAGCACCCACTGCAAAATGTGGTCGGTTTATGGCTTGGTCAATATTTCTACAAGTCCTCAGTAGCATTAGAAAATGTTTTTATTTTAGAATATATATTATTTTCTTAACTCCTCAGGTCTCGGGCATATTTTGTCGGAAAGTTAAAATATTTACGCTTTGCAATAAAATGCAAATAAATAGAATATTTCAGAATCAACTAAATCATCCGAAAACTAATAACTGTTTTTGAAAGGTGATGAAGTACGCTTTCAAATGGTGCAATTAGAAATAAATATATAATTTTAAGAATGAAAATTTTGAAAACAAAAGTTTTAAAAATGGCTCACCTTACGTTTTTCACATATATTTTATTAGTCAAATTGTAATGTAAACGTTATTTTTAACTAGCTTTTTTGTCATTTCATGTAAAAATAATTAATAAATAAAATTCCAAAGGAAGAAACTTTAGCTTCATAAACATGTACATTTAAATTATTTTGTGGTTAATAATTAGATTTAAATATAAAATGTAGCAACAACATCGTTTAGATCATATTTTTAATCATGATAGTAAGGGAGACTAAAGAATACCGCATAAGCATCCAACTACTCTCAATCACCTAAATATATAACACTAAAAATAATATCATTATTCCTATAACTCTTAAATATCATATCATAATTCAGATTCAAAGTTTAGGGACTGTTACCTGTTTGAAAAAATATCTAAAGGTAAAATATTGATAACATCATCATCATCAATCATCATCACTCTTGGCTCTACAACCTCTGGTGAGTATTGACCTCCTTAAGAGTCTTTCTCCACTCGGTTTAGGGCCAGCTCTCTCCAGTTTAGAAGCTCCAAGGTAGATATATCTTTGAGGACGTTGTCGCTCCATCTTAACCTTGGTCTCCCGTCTTGAGTTCAGCAGGGACTTTGGTGCTTGATGCTCGGTCATTCTCTCCACATAACCCAGTCACCGAAGTCTTCCCAGTTTTATAAATTTTGTGACGTTTAAAAACTTGATAACATCGATAAACTTTATTACAGTTTATACGAAACGTGCGCCAAGAGATGTTTCTAGAAAAACATCGTAAGAAGTACAAAATTAGTGTTGGATCAATGTATATGACTCCCACTCGAATTCGATTAAACTAAATAACACATAAGTCGATCGTATCACTTACCTGCCACGTCAATCAAATGGATTAATTTCATTTTCAAGCTAAATGATTATTTTTCGTGAAAAGCGCAAAGTCATCATTACTTGATAGGAAATAATAACATCACCCATAAAGTCACTAATCGCCATATTTTACTGCAATTTTCCATGAATGACTGGCCGTTTAACGTTTTACTGGAAAAAATATTACTAACCACCTTAGAAATTCTGTCATATTTATCATCAATCTGACTGATTTCCATATACATAACGTCACTCGCGATTTCTTAGTTATTGAACTTTGTTTCAACATCATTTATTCATCATAATATTCTTCGAATACAGCATTTCGTGACTCGGATGTATTTCTAGCAACAAACATTTAAAGTTATAACCTTTTAAATTTTTAAATAAATAAAACAATTTAACATTTAATTAAATGAAGACAATAAAAGCGAAACACAATCAAAAATCTGGAAACAGAAAAATCAGAAAAAGATAATGACACCTCTGAGACATGAACCCAGGAAATGTCCCAGAGGTGTCAATATATTTTTCTAATTTTTCTGTTTCCAGATTTTCGATTGAGTTTCACTTATATGTCTTCATTTAATTAAATGTTACAATTTGAGTTACTCATAAAGTTAAGATAAAAAAAAAATAAAACCATTTAACTTTGTTTGATCCACTTTTATATTTGAGTAAATCCGACCGGTTTCAGAACGAACGTTCCTTCTTTAGGGCAAATGTATACTGATTTGACAGTTTTGAAATACGGATGGGAACAATGTATTAGTATGGTAAGGGTAGAGCTGTTGCTAGGTATTAATGAAGAATGGGTGGAAAATAAATACAAAATAAAAAAATAAATATCTATACAATTCTAATAATATTAATGATAAAGAATGGCGTAAAATTCTGTATATTAATAATTTTTCAGTTCAATGTTGCAAAAATCTCCCTTCTAATATTAAACCAGCTTTTTTTATAAGAAATAATATCGAAATTTTTTTAGAAATGCTAAAGATAAAGACCATAAATTGACTAATTCCGGAATATATAAACTCAAATGTAACGATTGTCCCTCATTTTATATTGGAAAAACAACTCGTAATTTTGAAATCAGAATCAAAGAACATTTAAGTTGTCTCAATAATAATAATTTTTCTGAGTTCGCTAACCATATCATTGAAAATAACCATAGTTTTGAAAAAAATACGGGGATAAATATTCTTCATATTAATCATAAAGGAAAACGTTTAGATAACAAAGAAGCCTTCGAAATAAAAAAATCCCTTAAAAATAATGAATCTGTTATCAACAAACAAAAAATATTGTCTTATAGCCCAATCATGGATATGTTCCCCTACCCACCCATTCTTCATTAATACCTAGCAACAGCTCTACCCCTACCATAATAATTCATTGTTCCCGTCCATAGTTCAAAACTGTCAAATCAGTATACATTTGCCCTGAAGAAGGAACGTTCGTTCTGAAATCGGTCGGATTTACTCAAATATAAAAGTGGTTCAAAGAAAGTTAAATTTTTTCATTTATCCATAATGGATAACCATAAAGTTATAGCTACATTCAAAAGTATTTTAAATTTTTCTTTATGTTAATTTATCAGAGGTAAAAGCATGTTTGTTGATAAAGATGCACCATGAAATACAGATGCTTTGTGTTACAGCCAAACCACTAACATACATGATGTATCTTTTTTAGGCTTAAAGTCCTACCTGACTAAATAAAATATAACTACGAATTAAACAACATTAATTCATGGGGTAATCACTACAACTAGGTATCTCCGAAACCAACGTTTTTGAGTTACACACCAACAGCCTTACTCACAGACTGTTAAAAGGTGTTTTATTTACACTTTGTACAAAGTACAGTACATTTTCGTTTTTGGAATATTAGGTACAAATAAAAAATGTCATTATCATGTTGGCAGCATTGAACTTCGGTATCATCCATGTTTTTTTTCACGCGCGGCAATATTTTAGTTTTGACATGTGATATTTTATGCGCAATTCATAACTTTTTGTACATAATTAACCTTAACATGGTGGTCGAAAAATCAACAAATAATGTAACCATAATATGAAATGAATAAAGAAAAAAAAAATTTCTATTCTGATCACCAATTCATTATATTAGTATATTATTACATAATTAACATTATTTGTGTTATTTTTCATCAGTTTTAATCATTTAAATAATGTAATGTTGTTAATTTAGTATTGTTAATAGAAAAAAATGGGTTATTTCTGACCCATTATATTTGAATTGACTTTTGCCGCGTGAGTTTAATAAAACTTCCATGAAAATAAAGTTAGAAGAAAACATAATTTCTTTATAAGCTTAAGGCTCCCTTGAGGTGCTTTTTCACAAAAACGGCGCTATACAAGTCATCCAAATATTATTATTTATTATTATTTCAGGGTTGCCTGGTTGCGGTACCCGATGATTTGTTTTGCCTGTCCCAATATGCGTATTTAAATCAAAAATTGACATACCCAGAGTCCAAAGGCTTTGTGCACTTCTTTTTTGTCATAGTTGATGATTAAATAATTTGTACCGGAAGGCTTGTTCACAATTAAATAAAATGTGGAGAAAATTGTTACGTAGCTGCTGTATTAAGAACAATCATATTTTAAGAAGTGTTACCAGTTGTTAACAAATTGAATGTTCCCTATTCTTCATGCACTTTTAGACTATACTGCAATATTTATAAGAGGTATAAGGAACGTGATTGTGCTCGCTTATCCGCTAATTCATGTCCTATTTGGAGTAAAAAAAATAACTGAAATTTTGGTCTCCGGTGACTTTATTTAACGCCTTTTTTAAAAAATGAAACACCAAAATCTTTTCACGGTCATCACTAGTCACGAAGTAGAGTTATCACCTTACCCTTCATCTTGCCCCTGACTGTCCAATACCTAGTGATTTTTATGGTTTTAGTTGAAAAAAAACATCAAAAATGTCACCAAAATTTAAATAATATTTAAATAATTGAAGACAAAATTTAAATAATATTTTTTGCTCAAAATGATGTCAGGAATCGCAGGTTGCAAGTCAAGTACGTCCCTTAACACCCTGTAAAAAACCAGTGTTCTGGATCACATAGATAACGACTAGAAAACACAATAATATTGTCTTTAAAAGCCGATCTACAAGCCTAAAAAGCATTCCATTAAAAAAAATGTTTACAAAAGCTTTCATTCTTAAAACTTCTTAGCCTTAAGCTGATCAGCTTAAAATAAATTTTAAATTTAGATTTTTTTTACTGTCTAGACTGGCAAATATTTAACAAAAACCTTATTACATAGTATTTTTAAATCATCATCTTCACCAGGGTAACTTATTTTACAGTTTTTCGGATCCTGTTTTCAATTGGAGATAAAAAATCTATTTGTATTTTGATTTCTTTGTTTAGAAATTTAGTGAAATGATTTTGACACGTTCCAAAGCTGATAGGCAAAGAATGGGAATTATGAAGGCTTAATTATTTATTTTCTCTAGATGGTTACACTTATAATTTCGTATAGCTATTTTTAAAAATCGGTCAAAAGAAATAATAACGTATCTCTCAAGTCATACGTTTATTGTCTTAGATCACTCAACATCTTCTCTAATCTCTGAATGGTACTCACATCTCCTGAGTTATCTTAAATTACTCGACAAAAGATGTGAATCTACGTATTGACAAATTGGCACACATAGAACCACCGCTGGCTGCCTCACTGGATTTTGTTACTGATGGCTCAGGTAAAACGAACATATTAATTTTAATTAATTCGATCTTAACGGCCATAAGCATTTTCGTTATTTATTTTTGGGGTGATAGACCGTGATGCGCTACTTTTTTATTCAGCCAACGTATCGGACAGCATTATAGTGTCTATCATCACACATCTGCCCTGATATTAGACACTTTAACGCTGTCCGAAACGTTGGCTAAAAAAGGAGGCACGATGAAAATAATTTTCCTTTATCTTTGAGAATGCTGTGTAAAGGGTCTTTTCGTGAAATGCAATGAGTGAACCCGGGTCTCGAAGATAACCATGTTGTAAGAGAGAGGAAACACAGAGGCCGGCAAATCATTCCACAGCCAAATTGAACTCTCAAGAATGAATCGCAGAAGCGGCACCTCCTTATGTAACAAATGTCAACTGTGTACAAATGTTTGGCGCGCGTTTGGCGTGTTTCGCGTCTGTGCACTAGTGCTGACGCTAGGCCCTCGGTGCAAATTTCATTGAAATAACGGTAGAACAGATTATATAATACGTTTGCTAAGTACACTTTTTTGAAAAATTGTTAACACCATTCTTTCGTTATTTGTTTTTGGGGTGTTTAGTCGTGTTGCGCTATGTCCTTCTTTAGCCAACGTTTCGAACAGCGTTACATTGTCCATCATCAGGGCAGATGTGTGTTAACACCCATTGAATATATTTATGAATATTTAAGCATTTCAATTTTTTATTATTTTTTTTTTATTTCAGAACATGAAACAGGCATGATGCCCAAGAATTTATCAGCATTTTTTGGAGAGGGGGAGGAGATAGGAGAGAGGAAGATGGGAAAGTATCTGGCTATTTAGGTCTGGTCACCAAACACGGCTAAAGCAAAGTTTCGATTCTGAATGGTGGTCTTGCAGAAGGGCGTTACTGAGAGTATTTTTCACTCTGGAACGTGTCGCAAATATACTACATATTATTTTTTTAAATTAATTAATTTTGAAATAACATAAATAAATCAAATAAAATTTATTTGCCTACGCCGGGATTCGATCCCGCGACCTTCGGATTGTGAGTAAGAGCCTTACATTTTGACCATGGTGGCCGTCGAGTGACCATATTTTATAAACGTTCTGTTAGTATTTTAAAGAAAATAAACACGTACATGTTCTAGCTAGGTGGAAGAAGATTTCGCGAGTTAGTGAGGTTGGGTGGGTTGGGGTGGGTTGGGGGTGAGGGTGGCTTGTGGATTGTGGAGGCTGTATAGGTGGCGCCGCGTCTCCCAGACCAGCATCGACGCCTAGAGCCCAGACGGTCAGTAGTTTGGAAGTTTTCAGTAATTCAGTGTTTGCACTAGCATCGTTTCGTCAACCTATCTGTACGTGATAGAGCATCAAAAGATACTTATTTTAAGGATTTCATTTATGAAGGATGATGTCGTAAGTAAAATAATTACTTTCCCCAACGGCGTACTCCGAACTTCGTGTAAAATGATTTTACCTTAAAATATTTCTTGATGCATTCAATTTTATTAATGTTATTTTCATGTGACGTCTTACAAAACTTTTTCAAACACAGCAAACTTATTTTGTGGCAACATTTTAATTCAAAATTAATAAAATACTCGTGCTTTCATTGTTTAAAAAACTAACATGTTTCGTAAGCAATGCTTACTTCATCAGGGTTTACTTAAAACGTTTTCTTAATTTTTTTTTATTATCAAGTTTAATTTGTAGAACTCCATTATATTTTTTATATCTTATATGAATTCAATAATATTATTATGCAATTTATAAAAAAACAGTTCTTAAAGTTTTAAGTAAACCCAGATGAAGTAAGCATTGCTTACGAAACGTGTCGGTTTTTTGAACAGTTTAAGTGGTTAAAACTAAGTATTTTATTAACATTGAAAATAACAATGGCCTGTAGACGGGATTCTACGGCAACCCTAGTTGTCAGACTAAAATAAGAGACTAAAGGAAGAGAAATAGAAAGGTGGGAAGTACCTAAGATTATTTAAAGCTGGTCTCTAAATATTTTAATTAAATTTAAAGACGTTTTAAGCCACGTTTAGATTTTTAAAAGTGGTTTCTCTGCTCTCGACTGGAATCGGTCATAATATGAAATCCTCGATAGCGGTGTATTGTAGGGCTGAAGGTAGTGGGGAGGCGAAGGAGATGGACAAGAGGAAAATGGGGAAGTACCGGGCTAATATCTACATGCTCGCTAGGGGCATGCTCGGTGTGAACCATCTATGGGTCAGATGTAACACATTTCTTCAGACTGATTCGTGGATGGTTCGAAAACTCGACTATTATAGAGAGCATTAGGTTCTACGTTCACGATGGTTATCTCCGTCACCGACAGCATAAACTGTTTTTTATCTCCCGACTTGCAGAACTTGGTGAGCTGTCTTAAAGCTGTTGTTAAATAGAATCATTTCGAATATCGATAAGTTTAACATCAATGAAGCACTATTCAAACGGCAAGCTTTGTTGCTGTTAGTTTAAATCTGTTTATCTGATATGAAATATTTTCTCGTTTAAAAACGCTTTTAAGTTGAATTTTTGTAATTTTTTAAAATGAACAAAATGAATTTAATTACAATATATATATACTTATGTATGTGTATAGGTGTATATATATGAGTGTATATGTGTACATGTATATGTATATGTATGTAAGTGTATATATGTATGTGTATGTATATGTCTGTATATGTGTATATATATATATATACGAATACACATGTATGTGTGGGTTTGCATAAATACATGTTTATGTAAGTTTATATATGTACGTGTGTGTACACGTATGTATGGATGTGTATTTATGTAACAGCTACCATAACAGCTACCTTACTTATGTTTATTTTCCAGGCAACTTTGGCAATTTGTGAGTTATTGGAAACATTTCTAAAAATTTTTAAATTTTTTTAATAATTTTACTTAAATATGTTTATACTTACTAGACTTTATTTCAAAATAATTATCCTCCGTTGGTCATCATGATACAGGCAGCTGCCTAGTATGGTGACCTAATGTATCTTCTTAAGTAAATGTATTAATTATGTAACATGTACTATAAATAAAATAAAATTGAATCAGTAACCCAAAAATCTAAATCCATTTCAACCAACCATTTTATCCTGTAAAATATAAAATGTAAAATATCACCAATACCCTTCCATTTAATTTGTAGAATACGCTTAAAAAATCTGTAAGTAATGCGATCACCAAATTAGAAATGTAGTAGGTACTACTTGTCATGTAAATCGGTGTAAGATAATAAAAATAAACCCCGTTTTACATAACGGTTAACCATCATTCAAAGCCAGAGGGTTGAGAGAGCAGTTTGGGGTAGTAAATAATTTTCCACCCCTCCCTACTATAATTCGCCCGCTCGAGGCTATGTGTATTGAGTCCTGTAACTCGATTGTCAAATTGATTAAAATTGTGAAACCATTTAGATTTATAGTAACATTCAGCCGGAAAAATACCTGCCGTTTTAAAAATGACGCCCCGAATAAAATAAAATTTTAAAAGGAATTCTATTTTAAGAAATTTTGAAGCATTACATTTTTCTCGTTGAACTGGTGCTGAGAATCGTTTTCTAATGTAATTTTCGATAAAATTGACTTACTTTACTGAAAAATTGGTGAAAAGAAAAATTAGTTTTAAATTTATTCTCTGGGAATTTTATTCAATTAATTTATATAAAGAAATCTTTTTACTTTGTGTGCCAAAGGATCATTTAATAACTAGGTAAATATAATTACTGATAAAAATTAATTGTATAGACATAATTTTATATAATTCAACCGGAGAGTGGCTGAGTTGGTAGCGCGTCTGTTTCCTATCCAGGCATCGTGAATTCAATTACCACAAGTCCTCCATTATGTCACAAGCAACATTTTCCGTATTCAGTGATAGTAGATTTTCAAATATCATCAGGTTATTCGTAACCCGGGAAAGTTTGTATATCTTATTAAAAAGAATGTACATTGTATGCATAAAATTCGGGAGGCGGGTATGGGTACCGCCGCGGCCGGAAGCTATTTATTGAATAACCAACACCTCTGCATGGGGGTGAAGTTTGCCAGGTCTGATGGTCATGGCCGATGCGTCTGTCCACCTCCCGTGTGGTGGGCAGGATCGATAGGGTTGACGGAGGTCTTTCTCCAGCCGAAATCTCTCGACCTATCGCCTTGCATCACGGTTGGAGGGATGGATTCATACGTCTGTCACTCCTGGACGCCTGACCCTCGGAGTCCTACCCACCCCTCGTACCTATTTCTTTTCCAGAACTTCCTCTCCTTCTTTTCTTTAAAAAACCCTTCACACAGCATCCCCTAAGATGACGTAGGCCCTGATGGAAAGTATTTTCCTCAAGGCCTCCTGCGTGGAGCTAATGTAAAAAAATATATATTTAAAATAGATTTATGTCATAAATTTAAATTTGTTTGTTGTGAGCACCATCCTACAACCTTGTGTTAATTACTGTATATTGACTATTATTCCCTTATCTTAATATCATTGTAAAACTATATTTTGTAAGGGTGGGGGCTCTTAGAGGTCTTCAACGAAAACTCGAATAACATATTATGAAGTCGTCATCATAATAACATGAACACATTTTTCAACCAGAAATTTGTGTAATATTTGCAAAATTATGGTTTGTTTCGATTTTGCGCCAGTCACTTAGTAAAAGCTTTACCCCCTAGAGTGTAATTCAGAGCACTTAGAATATGATATTTTTAATTGAATAAAACCTACAGAGCTCACTTTTTCCATAATATTTACAGGTAGCCTTTTAACGCCAAAGAAACAGCAACCCCAACTAATTAAACGCAATATCAAGTCTTAAGATGTGAGAGTAACAACCTTGTTTGCGTTTGAATTAGCAGACAACATATTGTCAAGCACGGTCATTCAATTGAAAAAAAAACAACTATCTCAATAGATACATGAAACAATGTTACTTTGTTTGAACCACTTGTACATTTGTTTAAAGCCGACTGGTTTCGGAACGACCGTTCCTTCCTCAGAGCAAACGTATACTGATTTGACAATTACAAAATAGTGGGTGGGAACAATGTATTATTACTAAGGATTGTGGTAGGGGTGGAGGCGTTGCTAGGGATTAATGAAAAGTTGGTGGGGGAACATATCCATGATTGGGCTGTAAGATAATATTTTTTTGTTATTGATTTATATGATAATAGATTCATTATTGTAAAGGGATTTTTTTTTATTTCCAAGGCTTCTAAGTTATCTAAGCGTTTTCTTTTATGATTAATTTGAAGAATATTATTTATCCACGTATTTTTTTTCAAAACTATGGTTATTTTCAATGATATGGTTAACGAACTCAGAAAAATTATTATTATTAAGATATTATTATGTTCTTTGATTCTGATTTCAAAATTACGAGTTGTTTTTCCAATATAAAATGAGGGACAATCATTACATTTTATAACAATCAAAATACATTCAAATTGTTATATACATTCAAAAGTATAACTATCTCAATATTATGTTATACTTATATACATTTTTATCTTTTGTTTTCCAGCATGGGCAGAAAAGTTTTATTTTCCTTCTTTTCTTCTGTCAGTCTATGCATTGTTGATCTTAATCTTTTTACTGCCCTTCCCATATCTCTTGTTTGGTTGTTTAGGACGAGAGTCTGCCCATTTCAATAAATAAGGTTTTTCAGGTGGGCACTATTCTTCAGCCAACCCTTTATATTTTTGCTCAATTTAACCTTAAATTATTAAGTCAAGCGAAACGTACGCCCTTCATAATCCACCATTTCTATTTCATTGTTTTGATAAGTCTTAAATAAACACCTCTCTGGACTTTCCACATCAGTTAGTGAAGGTTTTACTTGCATTTTATTATACTGAAAGTGGAGAGCGTGGGACCTAAGAGCATCGCACAGTGTCACGAAGAAGAACTTTTAAGGAGATGAATTGAAGAGTGGTTGCGAGTGGCTGGTACATAATTCAGTTGGCTTGGAGGACGATGCGAGTGGGCGAAAAGAAATCAAACAATCCCCAGCTAAGAATCATATAAAACCTCGATCAAAAGATTTATCCTTTCGAGTTTCTTTGACATCTTACTGAATAATGTTGGGCTAACCCATACATAATTTATACCGTATTTGGGTAAGTTAAGTCGAGAAAATAAAATTCAATTTATTGAGCATGTAAATTATTAACGAAACCTTGAGCTATCGGCTGTTTAGTTAAGGAAAAAACCAACCAAACGAAAGAAGTATTTCGGCAAATAGTTCGCGTAGAATTTTAAATGAACATGAGAAAGAATAATATATTTTTTTTAATGTTTAGACCAAAAGCAATTACAGTAAGACATTCTATTTTTAAATTATTTTCAGTCTGAAAAATGGTGACACGCTACAAAAACAGTATGTCGACACGTTCTGTTTTTATTTATGAAAATCTAAATAGGTATATTGTAATAAGCACAAAGCTCATGAGATTCAAATTGGGGGAGGCTAATTTTCCCTGACCGCGCTTCAACCTTGGCTAAGTACAAGCCTGTTTCTAGGGAATATTTTTAGGGGTGAAAAAACGGTTCCGCGACTTTTCATCCCGCGACAAAACACACCCTGACAAAATATCTCCGACAAACTATCCCACGGACAAAACATCCTCCGACAAAATATCAATTAACCTATCCTAACCTAACAAATGAGACAAAGATAATACTGACAATCTGTGAACACAATAAATTATTGTTCAAAAATAGTAAAGACGACCTCCGTAGTCCAGTGGGTAAGACTCTTGACTCACAATCCGGAGGTCGCGGGTTCGAACCCGGCATGCGCAAATAAATTTTATTTGATTAATTAGTGTTATTTCACAATTAATTCATTTAAAATAATATATAGTATATTTGCGTCATGTTCCAGAGTGGAAGATACTATCAGTATCGCCCTGGTGTAAGACCACCATTCAGAATTGAAACGTTGCTTGAAAATGGCTTTAGCCGTGTTTGGCGACCAGATCTGAATAGCCAGGTACTTCCCAACCTTCCTCTTCCCCACCTCCATCCCCTCCCCACTACCTTCAGCCTCACAACATACCCCAATTGGGGATGCCATAGTCTCACTGGCTTCAGACGGGAGCAGTTGAGATTCTTGTGAGGTATTAACTGTAAAAAAAGAAAAAAAAGCGGACATCTTGTAAAGACAATAAATTATATTATTGTTCTAAACCAGTAAAATGTAAACTAAGGTTAGGCTAGATTAGGTTAGGTTAAGTTAGGTTAGGTTAGGTTTTAGTAGATATCTTGTCGGATTATATTGAATCGAGGATATTTTGTCGCGGGATGAAAATGTGCGGTACCTGAAATAAGCTTGATTTTCATATACAACTCTGCTCTTAAAGCTACATTTTATATTTACTTACCACTAATTTAAAGATAACGAATTTTCCTTTGAACGTGCTTATTATACCCTGAAAAAATTTTCAATTATAAAATCTGTTTGATCTTCTAAAAAGCTACGATTAAGACAATTATTTTTATTCGAGGAAAATCACCCTACCTTATGGACATATTTACAAAAATTATTATTTTGTTGTATGTAACTTTTGATTATTTAATATGGTGGCCACTTTAACTGCACAAGAAAATAATATAATAAAGTTAACTTGTGACTTAACACATCCTGAAACAAAATAGAATATTTAACCAACAGTATGAAGTACAACACGCGTAATACCCTAAAAATAATTCACCATAATGACTTTTATAAATGTTTTATGACATAGGGCATTGTGGTTGAAAATTGTTTAACATCAGCGTCATAATGTTATTGGAGTTGGATGTATATTTAGCTGTGGGAAAACCTCCCCAGGGGCAAACATCCGCCACAGATGAGTGATCGAAAATCGATTGGGATCCCCTCATCAACAAATATTGCATTATTTTTACAAAGCTGACCTCAAAACTGGTGATGCAAAATGCTATGAAATACCGCCGCGTTCAATTGCTCGCAGTCAGCGGATACAAAAATACCGCCGCGTTCAATTGCTTGCAGTCAGCGGATACAAAAATACCGCCGCGTTCAATTGCTCGCAGTCAGCGGATACAAATAAACCGCCGCGTTCAATTGCTCGCAGTCAGCGGATACAAAAATACCGCCGCGTTCAATTGCTCGCAGTCAGCGGATACAAAAATACCGCCGCGTTCAATTGCTCGCAGTCAGCGGATACAAAAATACCGCCGCGTTCAATTGCTCGCAGTCAGCGGATACAAAAATAACCAAAAGAGCAAATCGTTTTATAGCTGCTAAAAACTGCAATTCACCGGTCATAATAAATTATTATATTTTCGTCTTGAAGAACAGTTGTCACAATTTTACAAGATATCTTTTACTACTACTGGTTACAGGTCTTCACCAAATTTGGACAAGGTTCTAATTGATTTTTTTTTTCAAAAATGACCTTTGAATGCAAAACCATTTCTTTTTCTTTTTTCTTTAACCAAAATAATTTTCAGAGCCATCCGTGATGTATTTCCGTAGAAATTGATGGGCGCTCCATCGAAGCCAGAGTAAAGTTAGCATCCCAAAAACTGGGCGTACTGTACAGGGCCCGCAGATACTTAAATAGTACACAACTGCTTACCCTGTACAAATCACAAGTGCGCCCCACGGTTGAATTTGGCAGCCACCTCTGGTCTGGAGCTCCAAAATACCTGAAAAATACTCTGGACTCTGTACCCTCGTGCAGAAACGTGCGGTCCGTTTGATAGATTCTCCCATCTTAACAGACGGATTGCAATCTTTAGAGCACAGGCGTCGGGTGGGAATGCTATCCTCGTTCTACCGGTATTACAATGGAAGATGCTCCGAGGAACTAGCATCATTGATCCCTTCGGCACCGGTGCATAGTCGGGAAACACGCCAAACGCGTGCCCAACATTTGTCAAATGAGAACGGGTCATTTCTTCGACTTGTTCTTGTGTTCAACAGTTCGGCTGTGGAATGATTTGCCGGCCTCTGTGTTTCCTCCTTCCTACAACATGGATCTCTTCAAGACCAATGTTCATTCCTTCCTCTCCTCAAAAAGACCCTCCACACAGCATCCCTGATGACGTAGGCCCTAAGGGAAATTATTGTCCTCATGGCCTCCTGTGTGGAGTTAATGAAAAAAAAAGAAAGGTAACTAACTACTTGTTTGATGAAGTTCTTACATCAACTTTTTAAGGGCTCGCAACCCGGATTTATACCGATTTATTACATATTTCCATTAAACACGGTAAGTTTTAAAGCTCTTAAAAAATATATGTTATTTTTGAAGATAATATCTAGACTTTGCCGGCGCCGAAACGCAAATTATATAAAATTCCCTCGATGGAAAAATATCACAAAGTATGCTCCAAAAATTATTATTAACACGTTTGTTTCAGTTATTTTACAAGTTATATGTATAAAAAAATATACAGTGTTTCATTAAATGCTGTTTAAGATAATGCCGGCGAGATTTTTGCTCTATTTTAAATGAGTCGTGTTTTATTAAACATTTTCGCAATTTTCGCATCGATTTTGTCGCTGTAAATTTTAGCGCTCTCCTCTTACATTCGTTATTTCGTATCTCTCCATCTTCTTCTTTTAGGGCCCGGTTGCAGAGCCTTAAGGCTTCCGCTTATTTTACAAGTTTCTAACTTCATTTTACCTTCTGTGATATGAAATGTAAATAGCTTCTGAGATATGATATTTCTCATAATCTATTGAACGATTTCTGGTTTTGAGATTGAATCTCGCGTAAATTATTTTAGTTAGAACCCTGTTCAGCCAAAGTGGCAAGGTAGTTCAGGTGTATATTGTAAAGGTAGCACCTAAAAAACCAAGATGGTATTACAATCATGGACTACCAAGAGCATTTGGCCTCAAACGTGCAACTTTTGAATAAAAGTTTTGCCGCACCAATATAAAATATGAATTCAAATAGATAGAAGTGTCATAGTGATTTGTTTTTAGATTAATAATGTAACGGCATTTGCCGTGTTTCGCTTCCTCCATCTTTAGCCAACCTTACAAAGTTGCAGAGTCCATCAACAGGACAGATGTGTAGATTACAACGCTCTTAAGACCGGTATTTCGGCATAATACATATTTTGAAATAATGTTTTTTTTTTAAGTTTTGGTTTACTCGTCAAGTACTGGTTAAGCGTTCAAGTACTTGGTCGTGCCTATTAAGATTAATTGGGTTTTGTATTCAGATTTGAGTGCATTTCAGAAATGTACCTTCGCGGTGTCAATTAAGATTTTTAAAGCATCTGAAGCCCACCAAAATACATTTTTCGTTACCTAAAATTGACTGACATTTATTTAGGGATCTTTAGTATCGACACATTATTTGTAAGCTCTAAACTTTCAAGCGTCTAAGTCGCGCGCTGGAGTTTTGATCGTGTTTCCCTGACCATTGACCGTCGACCACTGATCAGACACCACTTTAACGTCCAAACAAACGGCCGCGGCGGTGGTGGGCGGTTTTCTTTGTATGTAATGGATCTAAAACTTTATCTGTGGTGTTGTTAAAGCTGGGAACATACTAAGCCCACGCCACGCTACGCGACGCGACGCAACGTTCCTGTCCATGTTCACACTGGCCGACGTATGTACGCGTCGCTGTGACCATGTGACAAGGGGTCTCTGGTTGTGCGCAGGCGCGTTTGATTCCACACATTTGACATTTATTTTTTAGGTTATGTTTATGTGATTCTCTTCTCAGCAGATGACAGCTTTGCCATGTCTTGAAAGCTAATTTGAAGATAAATTGCTACGATTATTATTATTAAATCAATATTCTCGTAAAAAGAAAAAAGTGAGAAGTATTTGGGTCCACAACATTAACCAACAAAAACAAATGTTTGGAGAGTTCCATACTTTAGTAAAGGAACTAGAATCTGATGAAGGACGATTCTTCAAGTACTTCCGTATGAGTAAAGTAGTATTTAAAGAGCTTCACAGCATAATTGAATATGACATAAAAAAAGAAAACACACGTCTTCGAAAGTCCATTCGGATCAGAGAAAGACTGGCAGTGTGTCATAATTGATTGTCATTAATTATAGGGGTATAATATTGAAAGTCATGCTATGAATGGCTGAAATTTCCTCCCAAGCTGCACTGCGTATGCAGAATCTCTATAATCCTGTAATTTGATTTTATAAATAACTTCGTGCCGTCTAACAGTTTCAATGAACTGTTCGTCATCCATTTTTGAATAATATCTGTCAAAAAAACAACCACAGCTATTGCGAAACATAACGTTAGATGCTTAGATAACACCAGAAAGATGTAAAATCATCTCGTAGTAGGCGTGACCATACCCCCTCCACCTTCCACATGGCCCACGCCGATCTGGCTGCGGCAGATCCGCGTCGCGTGGGGGGCGTCGGTTTGCGTTGCGTGGGGCTAGTGTGATAGTTGAAAGTGAAAATATTTACTGCCTGATTTATGCTATTATACCGCCCATCACAAAATTTATCTTGTCTTCCTAAAAACGTTCAATAAAAACATATCAAACAGTATTAATAGCCTAGCGACTGTACGGTTAAAATTTAAGCATACGACTAAGAATACAACTCAGATGCCGCGCCTTACGCAAAACCGTTTTCGTACGTGTAGTTTGTTTACAAATCTACTTTTGTAACAGAACCGAAGTAAAACAATGCCAAAAGATGGCGCCACTTACGTTAACAGCTAGCGTGAGGAGCAATCGTCTGGCAGGCGTTAGTAGATATTATTGGATTTGTAATTTCGTGAATCTCTCCGGATATAGAGAGATTGACGATAATATGATTATTATTGTAACTGGCAGTTGAATGGCAGCAATAATGATACCGCGCGTCTATATATTATACTATTAAAATTCCTAAATTTAATACTAAGCACATTCAAAATTCCTATCTTTATCTGGGCATAATCTATTATAACAACCTCCCATTAAAATTAAAAACCATCGAAAATATGCCGGAATTTAAGCCCAAATTAAAAAATTACCTGAAACTGCTATAAAAGTCCCAAATATGTTTACTTTGTATCTTAAAGTCTGCTATTTTATAAATCATTTATTCCTTCTTTTTTCTTTCATTTCTTAGTTTCTAAATCTCTGAGTCTACTATTGTATAAATCTTGCGTTCTTTTTTACGTATCCTTTACTTACTTATTACAATAATTTTTGTTACTAACTTACATGATTCTTCCATTTATAATGTTTTTTTAATGTAACTTCAGGATTTTTATTTTTCAATTTATACAAGATTTTTTAACCTACTTATTATTTACAATAGCCGTTATTACTAACTTACACGATCATTAATTTACTAATTGAGCTAGAACTCCCTCACCAAACACAAGAGCATTGTCTCTTTATGGTGAGGAAAGGCAATTTTTTTATTTTTTTGTTAACCTTATGTAACTGTGTAACTGTTGTAACTTCATATGTATTTTTAATAAACATAAATAAATAAAAATAAAAATTCTATATATGAATTCACTGCCTGTCGCAGTTATTTTGTCCCGGTGACTAGCTGTCACTGGAACTGTGGCTCTGAGGAACCAGATATTTTTGGAAGTTCCTATCGGATTTATAAAATGGTCAATGGCCACCAGCACTCAAACTGGGCGAAGCCGAACTAAAAGCTGCCCGCAGGGCCTATCAGCAAAAACCTACGGAGCGATTTTTTTAACTGCTAGTTCTATTTTATTTTTAATATATACATACCAATTTAATAATAACATTTCCAAAAACATGTGTTCCGAATTACGTCACCTGGGTGCGAACTGAATCTAAATTTCCCTAACAAATAAATAATACACACTGTTAATGCCAGGTAAGTATGGTACAGAATATTATCTGCCAGTACAGAATATAATTGAGTAATAATATTTCTAACCAAGCATCATGTTCATTGGTAAAATATTGTACATATAATTTTGTATGGGTATTAGTGATCGACGAACCCGTGGATGCAATCCGTTAAGCCATAAGTTGTTCATGATAGATTGTCTATTCTGTAGTTTGTAACAAGACAGAGCTTTGTTTGAAATTTATTATACATAATTTGTACACCACCCTAGAGGCGTTTTTAAAAACAAAAACGATGCTTTGCACATCATCCAAATATTGCTGTTATCAAAGGTAGACCTTTCAATGCACAGCGTGTTTTCGCAGTAAAAAACACAATGCACCGTTATTTTTCTGGTACAGTCGATTTGTTTTTTTTTTCATTTCCGCCTATCGAAAATTCGAACCTAGGAATACTCAAAATAACCAAAAAAGTTTAAAGGGTACGCTTTATTTAAGGCTTTTTTGCGTATTACATCATTCTAGTAAGTTTATGAACTATATTTTTAGTCAACAATAATTCATTCAATCAGAGAATCAAGGAATTGTCATTTTAAATTGGTTAAAATGAATCAACAGAATTTAAATCAAATTGTCGTAAATGCAGGTAAATTAGGATGATTAGAAGACAACACCGTAAAATATTTAATTAAATAAAAGTATTACCTTGCTATATTAGGTATGTTTCGCATAAACTCACTATCCCTTTCACCCCTTCATCTGAAGTTTTGTTCCTGTTATAATATTGTGTTGCAGATATAATATGGTAACCATTATGTACTCGTCTGTCTCTTTCTCTTTATTATTATGCAAGATATTATACTTTCGCCGTTCCCTTATTTTATGTTTTGTCTCTTTCTGAATGAATACGCAAGCTCACACAACGTATTTTTTTATCAGTTTATTTTTTACCCCGATGATGCTTGTGTTAAGCGAAACCGGTCGGTAATAAAAAAGTTAAATAAATAAATCGTGGTTTTAAACCAATTATTTGTTTTATTTCAATAAATATGTCAATCCAAAAAGTGACTGCTTTCTACCAAAAAAGCAAACAGTGAAATATTTAATAAAAAAAATAAAAAATGTTTTTTTTGGGGTGTTATGCGGCAAACACCCCAAAAATAAATAACAAAAATACTTATGGCCGTGAAAATCTAAAATCATATCAGTTAAATATTTATCTGTCAAGGAAATAGATAGGTATTTAACTATCACATCATTTCCCCGCAGTATATATTTAAAACACCCATTGACAATAATTATTGTATCTCGTACATCGTGTTCCTCAGCAAATATGATTTGTCATGTTGAAATTGCCTCCCGATATACTCAGAATTTTATTTGAAATAGATTTGTTTGAAACAAGTCGAATTGACGCGATATCCTTCTTATAAGTATGCTTTGAACAGCCTAAAATAGCATTTTAATACATAACAATTTTTAATTGATTCCAGGAAGGGCACTGTACCTACGAACAATAAAAAAAATGACGAGATACCTAAACATTGACAGAGTTCAGTCTTATTTAAATTCCTTTATTGGCTCCTTTCAAATCATCTCAAAGGTCACTCGAACCCTCATCATTTACATTAATAATTGATTCAACATTGATTGGGTTCTAATCCCATCTAGTAATCAAATTAATCACCGCATCAACATTAATGAGGACTGGAAAGGGAAATTGGCTTGATCATTCTAAAGTGTCGGTATATCGGATCCACGTATTAAATTTATAATCCGTATACACAGATGGCAGTAGATGACGTGGACACGAATAGATGGGCTATCTAGATTAAATATAAATGACATCTATATACAGTCGATTCCGCTTAATTGGGACATATTGAGACCCAAACACTTTGTACCAAATAAGTGGCTATCCCAAATAAACGAAGCTTAAGGTAGACTGTGACACACAAGTAAAAAAATTCTTTTTTTTTGTTTACATGTTGATAGTTATTTGAGTGCTCACGTCTCGACCAGTATCCACAGAAAATCAATGATTTTGTGCCCTTCTCTAAAATTCGAATACTGAGACACGTTTTGTATCAGCTCGAAATATGCTCGAAATTTGTCCCAATGTAAATTAGGATTATTATTTTTTTTATTTCGTGTCTGTTCCTTGGGGTTTGTCCCAAATGACCGGCTGTCCCTTTTCCTTTCCAGAAGTTCCTCTCCCCCTTTTTCCAAAAAGACCCTTCACACAGCTCCCCAAAGATGATATAGAAGGATAATTATTTTATTCGGGACCTCTAGTTTGGAGCTAACGTAAAAAAATGTAGTAATGTATCAAATAAAATTATTGAAGAAGAAGATGACAATAATAATCTAAACGAATATATGAAAGAGAACAAGGCACAGAAAAGCGGAAAAAAATGGTCGCAACTGGGACTCGAACCCAGACCTCTCGTCTAACTGGGACGTGCGCGTTAACCAATTTCGCTATTGCCACCTTCTGTCAAACGTTAGACGACAGTCTGGGTTCGAGTCCCATTTGCGACCATTGTCTTTCTCTGTATTTTGTTCTCTTTCATATTTTCGATTAGATTATTATCGTATCTTATTCTTCAATGATATATTAAATCGATGGGAATAACCTTCAATAGTTATAAAAGAAGAGTTTTTCTTATTAAAAATTAATTGACAAAAAAGATAAATTGTTAAATAAATTTTTAAATCTGTTTCTTTCGGGATGACCCTGCAGATAAAGCGGGGGGATGGGAGTTTTCAGATATCGGCAGATGAATCACGGGCTAAAAATACCCGCCGCTTGGCATTGTGCGTGGTATAAATAATAACAGGGGTGAGAAGGAGGCGGACCAGACTTAACTTTCAGGAGACTCGATTCTTTAGAAATGGCAATTCTACTCGCGTATCTGCTATGGGGTGTCCACTTTCCTACTTTCTGCTTTTTGCTTTCTGCGCCGAGCAACAAACACATCGCGCGTACATTTCATTCAGCGAGATTTATTTTTAGCTTGATGGAGAATGTTCTAGAATGCTTCTCTAAGAGAATGCTCATATCTGTTTGTTTGGAACTAATTTAATAACATCACGGACTTGTTTAAGTTTGGAGGTATAGTATACGATACGATTGGACTATCCCAGCCAGGAGTACTGTCATTGTGGGACCGATACACCAGGGGACACTGATTTGTTAGGATTTGGAACACGTGCTCTGAGAATGGGAAAGAGGTTGAAGTTTAATCGACTGGTATATGTAAACATTATACACGGCAACCCAATAAGCTACATAATATTGGAATTTAGGATGAGCAGAAATAAAGGAATTGTGAAGTTGTTTTTTGTTCTTTATGTCTTTACTTTTGTTGGCTTTTATTACCGTCTTCTTAATAATTTCTTCTTGTTCCTTCTAGTCTCTTATCGGCTCTTCTTAGCTCTTATTGGCTCGCATTGACTCTTTTTGTCTTTTCTTGTCTCTTCTTGTATCTTATTCGCTATTCTTGCCTCTTCTTGGCTCGCTTTGACTCTTTTTGTTTATTCTTGTCTCTTATAAGCTCTTCTTGCCTCTTCTTGGCTCGCTTTGACTCTTTTTGTTTATTCTTGTCTCTTATAAGCTCTTCTTGCCTCTTCTTGGCTCGCTTTGACTCTTTTTGTTTATTCTTGTCTCTTATAAGCTCTTCTTGCCTCTTCTTGGCTCGCTTTGACTCTTTTTGTTTATTCTTGTCTCTTATAAGCTCTTCTTGCCTCTTTTTGGCTCGCCTTGACTCTTCTTACCTATTATTGTCTCCTCTGCTCTCTTATTAGCTCTTCTTGCCTATTCTGGATTGCCTTGACTCTCTTTCATCTTCTCTTTCTTGGCTCGGTTTCTAAATTTGTATCCATTGTACCTTTTTGATTTTGATTTCCATGAGATCTCAAAAGTTAATTTGATTTGCTTCCCAGCTTTCGCCAAGCAGGTATTATTTTTCTCTACGTAGAAGAACAGGAAACATTCAAAGTAGAGGGATGTCTAATTTTTTTTACAATTAATAAATACTAGTAACCTAATTATATGTGAAAGCGTAATTATTCACATTTGCCAGGGCAAACCGTTGAGAATTTTAGCTGCTTCAGCACACAGATTTGAATAACAATACCAAAAAATAACAGTAGATATTCTCCAATAATTGAAAACAATGTTTATTTATACCTCAGACTCAGATATACAAACCTTTTTTTAAATACAAAAAGATCAAGCCGCTCCGGCTATACGAAAGTATGGTAAACAAACGAATAAGAATGCAAAAAAGAATTTTCGCGTTTCGAATTACATCGATTTGTTGATATGTTTATATGTTCATTCCAGCCATCAGATGTATGTAACACTTATCATAATCTTATTAAATGGTTTTATGTATTTAGTACAAGCGTTTAGACGTCTCTGCATTGCATTTACATAAGCGCCAATCTACGTAATGGCAACCCTAACATAAGAGTGTTATTGCTTACTGTCGAATCTGGAAATACGAGTATGGTATATTCATATAAAACCCATAGAATTCCTCCCTAGTTGAATGCATAGATTCACAAATTCGAGCATTCCCCGCCTTGAGATAGTGTGGTGCTAACTATTAAGACGTTTATTCTCCCCGACGAATTTGCGAGAAAGTACTCTGCATTCAGTTGGGTTAGGGTGTGTATTTGCTTGCACGACGAAGTCACACTTGAAGGGTTTTGAAAGGCGGTGTTAAATTTGGTGACATTATATCCTTAGCTGTTTGTGTGGCTCTTGAAATGTATTGAGTGTAATTGAAGTGTTCGGGAATCAAAAGTAT
The DNA here is from genome assembly GCA_929108145.2 of Limnephilus rhombicus. Lineage (NCBI taxonomy): Eukaryota > Metazoa > Arthropoda > Insecta > Trichoptera > Limnephilidae > Limnephilus > Limnephilus rhombicus. Next base: position 47,564,149 of record OV815285.1, read on the forward strand.
TGTTAGGGGAATAGATAGATACTTTAGAAAATTGTCTACAAGTGTGCAAGTGGAAAGATTTGTTCATTTTCTCCAATAAAGAAAATCTTTCTCTGAATTCCCACGAATGTTCTATACAGAGTCGAAACATAATTCTTTCAAGGTAAAATTAAGATAAAAATAGTATAAAAGAAGCTTTTGAAACATGATTTTCGAAAGATCCTCTAAAGAATAAGTAAACATCTCGCTATCCTCTAGTGAAAATTGACGACAGGCTCTCGAGGATTTATTTGAGAAATTGCCTCCAGTACTTTGTACCTACGCTTTGAAAGAAAATATAACAGACTGGGTGCACTTTTTTGCACTGCATGCTTGTTTTAATCACTGTGAGATTATGTTAAGAGGAAAATCCCCAACCGTAGTTGACCATCTCTCTCTCTGGTTTTAATCCTGGGATTGGTTTGCAGCAATTTCATTTATTCGTTTCTTCCACTCTTCCCTGTCTTGTGCGGCTCTTTTGAATTCTGCATATGATAAGCAGCGCACGTCCACCAGCAGGTCCTCCAGGTACTCTCGGCATGGGCGTCCCCTAGCGTTTGTCCCCTCGGTCATACCCTCCATTATGGCATGCAAGAGGCCTTCTTGTCTAATTGCATGGCCGATCCATCTTGCGCGCCTTTCGGACAAGGTCCTGAGCAGGTGCCTTCCTCCTTCGATTCTTTGGAGAACCTCCTCATTTGTGATGTGGTCTCTCAGGAAATTCCTAGTAGTCTTCTATAGGACCACATCTCAAAAGCCTCTAGTTTCCGTTTATCTCTTTCGGATAAGCACCATGTTTCGCAGCCGTACATCAAGATACTCCATACATAGGTCTTGATGAGGAGTATTCTCAGTTTCAGGTCTATATTATTCGATTCTATTATTTTCGATTCTATTATTGAATGCAAGCCTAGCCTGGTGTATACGGCTGTCGACCTCGCTCTTAGACCGACCGTCCCATGTTATTTTGCTCCCGAGGTAGACAAACTCCTTGGTGTTCTTTAGTGGAACTCCTGACATCTCTACTCTCATCTGATGTTGACCATATCAACACTAAATAACGCAACTCAGCGTTGTCGGCCTTCCAAGCCACATGTTACCGGATGATGATTTCAATTAGATAATAATTTAAACATTTCTCAGTTTTTGTATCGTGGACAAGAAAAAATCCAAAAATTACAATCAAAATTTAAAGTTATGTGATACAAATTTCCACACATTTAATTAATGTAATAAATACGTGAGCAGTTAAGATTTATTTTTTCTACAAATAATAAACCTTCTTTTCATTAAATTAACAAGGACTCTTATAGTATAATAAGTATATCTTATGGTGTATATAAGGCCTAATAATCATAAATAAATAAATACGAATTTCCTCAGATGTCAGTTGGTGAAATGTAATCAAAATTGCATTTTTTTTAACATGCAATTTGCAATTTTCCCTCAGGGGCTATATCATATTAGGAGATACTGTGTGGAGGGTCTTTTTAAAAAAGGGAAGGATAGGAAGTTCCGGGAAGGAAAAAGGTATGAGGGGTGGGTAGACGGACGTATAAATCCATCCCTCCAACTGCGGTGCAATGCGATGGGACAAGAGAATCCGGCTAGAAAGGGCAAAAGGCCTCCCTCAACCAATCTCTCTCGATCCGGCCCACCACGCAGCAGGTAGGCAGACGCATTCGCCGCCAAGACCTGGACAAACCTCACCCCATGAAGCCGGACACCCCTGCTAAGTCACCTCTGCCATAAACCACTTGGGGTGATCTATGGCAGAGGTGTTAGTTATCCAATAAATGGTTACCGGGGCGGCGGTACCCATACTCGCCTCCCAAATTGAAAATTATGATTCAACACTCGAACATCATTTATGCAAGTCATATTTAATTTTTGTAACATTATTGATTGGTAACTAGACATAGATAGATGTCAGATTAGTCTAAGAGATACTAAAACAATATAAATAAACAATTTTTCTCAAAATCGGCTGTGGTCCAGAGAGTCAAGAGTCTAAAACAGATATTCTTGGAGGCTGTCATACGAACGATCCCCGATCGGCCCGAGGGCAATCAATTTGGTTTTCAATTTCATTAATGGGTGTCTGTGACATAATATTTGATGAGGATTACCAGAGGAGTCTAATATTTCAAAAGAAAAAGAGATCCTTAGATTCAGCATCATTTTTAATATTAAGTTGATGTGATTTGTTTGATCTTATTTTATATTTACTTACTGTACTTGAAAATAAGCATCTCATAAGATAACAAATAAGAAAACACCATGCTTTATATTCTAATACAGAAGTTAACCACAGAAGAATCAAAATGTACACCGCAATGAAACCAAAGGATCCGACCACAATTTGGGAAAAAATTATGAAACTTCTCAAATTATCATTTAAATGAAATGTCAAAACGGGAGGTAAGGATAGTGTTCATAATAAATTTTTCGAATAAAATGTGTGTTTTTCGTTATCAGAAATTTTAGTTCAGCATTTTGGCGAAAAAAAGTAAGGTGATCCATTTTGTTTTTTTTTTTTTACATAAACTCCACTCAGGAGGCCCTGAGGAAAATAATTTCCCTCAAGGCCTATGTCATCTGGGATGCTGTGTGGAGGGTCTTTTTGAGGAGAGGAAGGAATGAACATTGGTCTTGAAGATACCCATGTTGTAGGAAGGAGGAAACACAGAGGCCAGCAAATCATTCCACAGCCGAGCTGTTGAACACAAGAACGAGTCGAAGAAACGACCCGTTCTCATGTGACAAATGTCAACCGTGTAAAAATGTTGGGCACGCGTTTGGCGTGTTTCCCGACTATGCACCGGTGCCGAAGGGATCAATGATGCTAGTTCCTCGGAGCATCTTCCATTGTAATACCGGTAGAACAAGGATAGCATTCCCACCCGACGCCTGTGCTCTAAAGATTGCAATCCGTCTGTTAAGATGGGAGAATCTATCAAACGGACCGCCCGTTTCAGCACAGAGTCGAGGGTATTTTTCAGGTATTTTGGAGCTTCAGAGCTGTTTGCAATACGCATCTAAAATTTTTGAATTTTAAAAATTATGTGTTTATTTATAATAATAAAGTTTGAAAGCATATTTTATCACCTTTCGAAAACAGTTTGTAGTTTTTGGATACGTTCAGAAGTATTCAATTTATTTGAATTTTATTGCAAAGCTGAAATAGTCCATTCTGATAGAATATATCAGGGACGTGAGGAGTCAAGAACAATAAAAAAATCATTGAAGGTAAAAAATCATTAAACAACTCTTAAAATAAAAAAGTCGAACACAAAAATAATCAGTGGCATCTGGGAAATTGAACTCAGGACCTCTGCCTTGCCGGGGAATGGTTCTGACTGTTGATCTAATTCGACCAAATCAGCTTCCGTCATTTTGAAATGTATCATACCTCGATTTTGATATATCAACATTATTTTCATTTTCTTGGCTGCCCTCTAAATCCCTTCCCTCTTAATCCTTTCCGTCTTTTGTGTTTCAAGTGTTTCATTTGAGATTGGTTAATATTATCTTTAATGATTAAATATTACAATTTTTAGAGGTTTTTCTCAATAAGTTATTCCACTGTAAACGTATTCCAGAATAAAAAAACATCGTCTTAAAGATACTAAACTTCAATACTAAACTAGAGATATTTAAATATTTCTTTAGCAGATGACCGTGAAGTTTTTTGTTATTAGTGTAAGCACCAAAGTGTTCTCGGTAGGCTGACGGTCGATCGGTTAGTGGACGAGTTGTTAAATGCGTCTAACTTACTACCACCCAGCCGTCTTGGCCTCAAATCATCTGCCAGCCGAGCCCTCCATTACGACACTAGCAAAATTTTTGTTTAGTATGGTGGTGGTAGTTTTTCAAATATTGTCGGGTATAAGTATTGCGATACAAATGTTTTGACGGCAGAGCTCAAAGAATTAGTAACAATCGTGCGTTGTAGCTGTGCTGAACAAACAATGTTATCATGTTCTATAGATCCCCGATAAAAGTTAGCATCAATGAAACAATAAAACTTCGTAAAAACAACGAACAATAAATGTCAGATTTATATTGACAACGGTCGGTCGTACACGTATGAAAATATTTTCATACATTATTATTTGCTTTGAAAAACAACATAAATCATCTGCAAACATTTGGGAGTAATTCTAACCCATATCAAAACGTAGCTAGAAGTTCGTAGATCTTAATAGGGGGGTGTCCATATTTATACAGGGTGTTTATTTATTTAATATCAACGGTTCAAATACATCATAAATAATGATTAAATGTTACAGTTAAAATCGTAATAGAATAACAATTAATTGTGGAATTTGACTGTGATGAGATTGTGAAATTGTGAAATTTTGAACATAAATATTAAGTCGGATATAATTTTTCGATCTTTCACCAAATAATTAAAGTTTATACCGAGTTTAAAATTAATTTGTCTTAGAAATTTTTGTTGAATTTATTCGATTGAATCTGAATGTATTTAAAAATGGGGTGACAAGATCGAGGAATTATATTCGACTTCACTACGAAATAACTAACTACAATTTTTTTTATGTTGAAATATTTATAAAGTCCCTAGAATTTCGAAGAATGAAGTCAAGCATTATTCATTCATTTATTATTGATTGTGTTTATTTGGGATATAAAATGTAATTAAGAATAGGTCAGTAATTTCTTCGACAGAGGTAAGTAAGGTTTATACGGATGAATAATTGGTTGACTTATTCTGTAAAATTTTATGTAATGACACTTATTAAGTTTGTTAAGAGAACACCAAATAAGTTTAGAGGAGAACCCGACTTAGTTTACCAGTGATTCCGTAGCATTTGTAGTACGGCATTTTGGTTTCGGGTGACTTAATTTTGTTTTGTTGTTCATCTGATAACATAAAAATTAAGTAGGTATTAGCAAATATTTCAGAATAATAATAAACCGCCCTACTCCAGTCATATTGGCAGTATTTACTTAATGCTGGCTGATAGAGGCGCTAGTGTAGTAAATTGACATTCCTTTCAGACAATGGCGGCAAATAATTATTCAAACACAGACAGAGCGCGAGTGGCAAGGCTTATAACAACTGTGAATACTTATCAAATTCCGGCTGTAATATATATTTTTATATTTTTTATTTTATTTTTTTTATTTTTTTATTTTTATATATTAGCATATAAAATATAATGTTAAATGTACATTATGTAATAATTTGTGTACATTCATGTTCAAATATCTTAATTAATACCACTCTTCCATGGAAGCATTAGCTTGTGTCTGGAAGAGTAGTGTACATTTTTTAAATGCTTTATTATATCTTAAGTTCTTAAATTACAATATACGAGCAAAAATGCAGTAAGATATACTAACATCTATTTAAAAAAAAAATTATTTCGATAATTTATTAACGCAAAATAAAATTAATGTTTTCCAACAAATCCATTAAAATGTACAAAAGAAAACCAACCGAGTTAATAATTTGGAGGTATTGTTTCAATTCTATGGTATTTGGTATTAGTTAGGCGTTTAATCGGATGAACAGCAAGGCCGACTGTACAGACCTAGGCGCGCGGTCACCAAATAACGGAGACAGGCTTTCGCTAAGTAATGTTCACTGTTTAAAATACAAAAAAGTAGTAAAAACGAGTATCAACAGCAATCGCCTCCCTTTTCAAACCGTTGTGGTTGATCACGCGGCACTTCAAAATCAGTCGCGAGGCAAGAAAGTCTTTGTCAAAGATGTTTTTTTTTTTGTTCGTTAGAATTTGAAAAAAAAAAAAAAATCAAAGTTTGTCGGATACGTCCCTTCATACCCTGCATAAAATGTTTTTACGTATTATTTCTTAGTTACATTTCGCATTTTTTCTGCATTTTGTCCATGTTTTGTAAGAACATTTCCAACTCGTAATATTTTCGGATCATAAATAATATTTCTCCTCTCAGTACCAACGCGTGCTCACATAATAATATTATTTGTGACATTTACCTGGGAATATAACATTTATTTCTTTGTAGGTACCTGCCTACTCGCTTTTATTCAACCCAGTGAGGGACTACACGAAAATAGATGTAGATAAAGAAGATCAATAAAGAAGAAGAAAGATAAAAACGAAGATTACAAGTGTTTGAAGGTTTATTATTTATCTCAACTGATTGATTGGGGGAAAAATTTACTGTGTGGGTTTCGTCCTTTGCTTGTAAAGATAAAATTCTGTCAACTCTTTGAGTATTTCCCCGATAAATCGCTAGGATAAACTTTCATTAAAAGTTTCATGCTGTAATAACATTGTGTAAATTAATTAAGGTATTTTTTAAAATAATAAAATTATTCTTGATATATTTTTTGTTCTTACTTTTTAATATTTAAACTAGCGACTCGGCAAATATTGTTCTGCCATATAAATTATTTGTAGTTAACATTTTGGTTGTTAAATAACAAATAACGAGTGTATTTTTATGTTCTAGTGCTTATTATTTTTTATAGACGCTTCTCGTGAATGACTTGCGCATGTGTGTATGAAAGTTCGATGAGGCGGACGTAGCGCCATCTGTCATTACACAACGGTTTAATTTGCGTACAAAAAATGGGAGGGTGGGGGATAGGAGGGTGAAAACTTGGGGTTATGGGTATTTTTTGATGCCAAAAATAATACAAACAAAAAAATTCGTCAATAAAATAAATAAAAAAATCTGGATAGGGACACCTAATCACTTAGCGGTACAAATATAATTTTCGACCTTTTCTCATACCTAACAAATATACCTAAAATAATACAGTAAAAATTTCATAAAAATCGGTCGAGCCGTTTCGGAGGAGTGCAACCACAAACACCGATTTTGACACGAGATATTTATAAGTATAGATTATTTTACGGTAAAGCAACCATTTATTTACGGTTCAAATTTTTATTTTTTATTTTAATATTTTTAACATTTTAAATGCAGGCTGGTATAGGTACCGCCGCCTCGGGAACCATTTATGGGTTTAACAACACCAGTGCCATAGGTCACCTAAAGTGCTTCGCTACGTTTGGTAATTAAGCAGAGATGCCTGGGTTCATGGGGTGAGGTTAGTCCGGGTCTTGCTGTTGCTTGGCAGGCTGGATCGGGTTGAAGGAGACCTTTTGACCACTCCATCAGAACTCTGTCGGAACAACGCCTTTCACCGTAGTATGATGGGGGGTATTGGTATATTTTGAAAGCGTATTTTATCACCTTTCAAAAACAGTTTTTAGTTTTCGGATACATTCAGAAATATTACATTTATTTTGATTTTATTGCAAAGCGAAAATATTTTGATCTCCTGAAAAAATAAGCCCGAGGCCCGAGGGGTTAAAAAAGACACGCCACACAGCATCCCCAAATACGATCAAGTTGAATGAACATGTATAAAATAAGTATATACGATGTTCTGTACTATCAATTTCCAACAAATAACCAAGTTTCCGAACGATTTTACTGCCCATTAAATTATTGAAAGAGATAACATTTTTAAAACTTTCGAGCACCGAGCCAGTAAGAGAATTAATCAGACAATCAGAGTATCATAAATATTATAGTGACAACGAAGAATTCTAAAGAGTTGTTTATCTCATAATTCTCTTAGAAAACCGGTTCGAAGAATTCTCGTTGGCATAATGGGTTCTAAGGTGGGTCATTTAAAAAAATATGATAATTTTAGATTCTGTTAGCGATAAAAGGGTGCCAAATGGGTTCAAACCGACGTGTTTAAAATTTTTTTAATTTCTGATACGATCTTCTTCCTCCGGATTCACTTCAAAGTTTTGAAAATTTTCATTTTTAGAGGTATTTTCTAGTGTGTATAAAAGTTACTACGAATCCTTTATATTATATTTTTTGTAATATTCTATGGCAAATATGGTACGTATTTACGAATTCATTTACAAAAATCCGAGTTTTGATTATTAGTGGCTCAAGGTGAGGGCGGGGGAAGCACCGATTGCACTAAGCGCAGCGACTCTGCGCAACCGACGTCGGAGTTTGGAGTCAGTATCGCTACGGCTCTTTAAGCGGTAGGTCGCGTTGCACAAGTTTTTGCAATGGAACGTACTCGGAATGCGTTAAAAAGTCCCATATTTGGTGAAATTTGCGACGTTAAAGACAATGTTTTACCAACTTATTGTGATGTTATGAAGTTTTTTTAGTGGACCAGGCATCAAATAAAATTAAATCAAGAGACCAAACTAGAACCCAAATTTCAGCAAATAGAGTGTACTGTGACAGCACGAATTGAAGAAATATGGAGAAAGGCTTCTATTCCCATCGTTACACACTCGCGAGTAGCATGCATGTTGAGGTCATATCATTTTAAATGCAAAAACCTTCTTAAGTCACATCCTAAAATACCGGAGAAAAAAATGGAGGATTTCCGTCGCAGAAGTAAAGTGCTGTTTGATATTTCGTCTTGCAAATGCAAAGATTTCAGTAAATGTGACTGTCCTAAAGATAAAAAAAATACCTGTAAATGAACAGAGTTTCATTAGTGACCAACGTACTACACGAAAAATGATAATAGGAAATGTGGATACCGCTACAACAAAACGAATGAAAACTGCGTTGAAAAGAAAACTTCTGAAGCAAAAATCCTTGCGTACGTCTAAAAAGGAAAGCACAGGTAAGCCAACTACCTCTCTAATCGATATTTCCACGTCTTCTTCATCAAATTAATCCGATTGCAATGATGTTTTCAAACCAAATGTTGTATCTCAAATGCCTCAGAAGCAGGCTGCGGTCACTATTGATTATTCTACACTGTCGAAAACTTGTGATAGATATGGAGTTTCGGATAGAGCAGCGGCAGCCATTGCCTCAGCAGTTCTGTATGACATCAAGTCTAATATTCCAGTTATTGACAAAAGTAAACTTCGCAGAGAACGAAAAAAAACAAGGGAAAATATTAAGGCACAACACATAGTTTTACAAATACCCGCATTATATTTTGATGGCCGGAAAGATAAAACATTAATTATCAGGGAAAAAGGGGGGAGGCATTACAGAGAACTAATCATTGAAGAGCATATTTCAATGATAAAAGAGCCAGACTCAATATATTTGGGTTATATTGCACCAAACTCTGGCACGTCGAAAGTTATAGAAAGAACAATTGTCGATTATTTTTTAAAGGAAGAAATACCATTTGAACCATTAATGGCTATTGGATGTGACGGAACGAACGTGAACGTTGGAAAACATGGAGGTATAATACGTTTGCTTGAAAAACGTTTGGATAAACCATTGCAATGGATAATTTGCTTGCTTCACATGAACGAGTTACCATTTCGTCATTTGTTCACACATCTTGACGGTAAGACATCTGGACCTCAAACATATTCAGGGACAATAGGACTAGCTTTAGAAAACTGTGAAAAAAAGCCTATTGTTCATTTTCAGAAAATTGACGGAGAGTTGCCTGAATTATTAACTAAAGACCTAAGTACAGATCAGTTATATATGTATAAAATCGTATCTGCAGTTACGGTGGGGGAATTACCTGAAGATTTAGGCCACAAATCTCCTGGAAAAATGTCTCATGCCAGATGGCTTACGCGTGCTAACCGAATTCTTCGTCTTTTTGTTGCAACGGAAGCTCCTACAGAGAATCTTATTATTTTAGCAACGTACGTTGTTAAAGTTTATGCTCCGACTTGATTCAGTATTAAAACTCATCCCACCTGTAAAGATGGAGCACGTCACCTATGGCAGCTAATTTCAGCGTCTAGATACTTATCCCCTGAACTAAAAACTATAATTGATCCAGTCATAGAAAGAAACAGTTACTTCGCATACCCCGAAAATTTACTACTTGCAATGTTAACTGACCCTCACAAGCATATCCGGGAATTAGCTGCGCGTCGTGTTCTAAAAGCACGCAGTAAGAAACTAAGTAAAACAAGGCTGTTCCAACTTCCAAACATAAACCTCGATGCATCATATTACTACGACCTTATTAATTGGCAGCAAAATGTAACCGAACCCCCAATACTGAAGAATTTATCGGATGAAGATCTTCAATTATTTGTAGCACAGGGGGGAGAAGGTAAATTGCCTCTTCTGCGTCTGCCATGTCATACTCAAGCAGTTGAAAGAGCTGTAAAGACTGTTACTGAAGCCTCGACTACTTTATGTACGAAGTCTGCAAGAGAAGGTCTTATTAAGGCAAAGATTGAGTCTCGCAAAATAATGCCGAAATTTGAGAGTAAGAAGGATTTTGCTGGTATTTGAATACACTGTCTTGAGATAATGTTAATTATAATCATATATTTTTTTAATAAATAAGTCAGACTATTCTCTCTAATTTGTGTTTTATTGAAAAAAAGTTAATTTTTAATTGTTTATCTAATATTTTTTAGAGATTTAACAAGGGTGGGTTTTTCTCTATTTTGTGAAATTTCAAACTCAATCCGGAGGAAGAAGATGATATCCAAATATTATTAAAAAAATTACGTGATTTTACATCTTCATTTAACACCCTTTTATCACTAACAGATAAACCAAAACAAGTTTTTTTTTCCCCCCATACAATCGTGACCCGCCTTAATGGGTTCACGGTTTGATTGTTATTTTGGGGAGATGTTGAAAATTCACTTTTTTATTAATGACAGTTGTAAAAATAAGCTGAAACGTAAAAACAATTCCACGACATAATATTAGGTTTTCATCCGGAAAGTAAACCGAGGACGAAATAAGATTTTTTGTTTCAATTGTGGAAATTATTTAATCAGCGGTCCCTGAAGCTTATTTGACCTTTGATTCGCACGTTGTGGATTATTAAACGTAATGTTTTACTAATATTAAGGTAATTTTAAAGTTCAGTGATGATTCTTTTGACGTCAAAATCCTGCTCAGAGGGTTCCGTAGTTGGTCAGCAGGCGGGTAAATATTGATATTGTACCATTGACTCCGGATATTATCATTCACATAGGATATTATAATTCACATGGGATATTACAATTCACATATTATAATTCACAGAGGTCTTCAATTTCCTTTACATTTTAGAAATTACACATATTATTATTTTACTTCTAATATTAACGAGTGTATATTGAGGTAGAACCTGCAGACAAGCAGTCGTCATGTGGCAGCTTCGCGGGACTACCGATAAATTGTTAAAATCTATATTGTCTGGTCAGTGGTTGAGTGGGCATAGCGCTTGGATCCCACCCGAGCATCGCGTGTTCGATTCCTCAACTGGCTAAGTCCTCCATCACAACACAAGCAACATTTTCGGCTTTCTGTGGTAGTAGTAGGAGATTTTAAAACATTTTTGGGTTATTCGTAACCCGGGAATGTTTGTCTTTCTTTAAAAAAAAAATAAATAAACTATGTTTTTGTTGGAATCATAAAAAAAAAAAATCATAAATTGTATAATTTTTTTTTTAATATTAAAGAATTACTTAATTTATACTTACTTAACTATCAATATATAAACAAGTTTTCAGGTCTTATAGATCCTTTATCAGAATACAAAGTTATTCATTAAAATTAATTATTCTTTCATTAACATTCATTTGTATTTAATTAAAAATGGTGCCTCGTACTAGGCACTTAAATATTTTTTCAGGAAGTTAAAAAAATGTTCAAATGTGCCATTATTCCAGGCCGTTATTTAAAAATCTCTAATTACCATTCCCACAAATAGCATAACGGTGCAAAAACTTTATTTATTACAAAAATAAATTAAAATATCCCGTTATAATAATTGACATAAACTTCTGAAAACGTCTTCCAAAAATAACCTGAAAAGCGAAAAGTTAAGATTCGGCCGTGATAAGGTGCCCATACACGAAAGCCGATGACGTCAGCGGTAATGAGTATTGCATGTATCAACATTTTGAACTTAGCGCGTTCTCACCGCCCCCCTTAATTCGAGATAATTCCTACGTTAATTTCAAAACGCCAGTTCTGCTCGCAGCGTGATAACTCAGAACTGAAAATATTATGGAAATTAAATGCCGAAAATATTCAAATATTAAAATAGATTATATAAGCTTGGTGATGGAGTATTGATTGATAACTAGATTTATTGAGATGTTTAAAGGGGTTGATTAAAACAGAAAATTGGAACGTTTCACAGTCATTTGTAATTTATGAATATTTTATTTCTAAAAATAACTTGCCAATATTCGTTTGAAGTTATGTAAGATAACCTCTGCTTTTGGATATTGAACAGAGAGGTTGACACTATTTTTTATAGCACATACCTTTTGAATATAATCGTGTTTTAGTTTTGGGGTGTTATGCCGTGTTGCGTTATCTCCTTCTTTAGCAAGCACTTAACTTTAATCACCGATTACAAACCTGAAATAGTGGGAAGAAGGTAGCTCAACATGGCATAAAACTCCAAAAATAAATCACGATAATACTTTTGGCAATGAGAATCTCAAACGATATATGAGTATCACTATGGGAAAAGGGTATGGGATCGGTACCATCGCCGGGGAACCATTGATTGGATAAGGCCAAGATTGCCGTAGATCACTCCAAGTGGTTCGCTACGTTTGGTGACTTAAAAGGGTTCACGGGGTGAGATTTTTCTAGGTCTTGACGATGGATTTGTTTGACCACCTATAGCGTGGCAGACATGATTAGGAGAGATTGGTTGAGGGAGATCTCTTGACCTCTCCAACCGGACTTTCTCGATTCATACGTCCATCTTGTACACATTGAACTCCAGATTCCTACCCACCCCCTCATACCTTTTTTTTCCCAGAACTTCTCTCCTTCCTTTACATAAAAAGACCTTTCACACAGCATCCCAAAAGATGAAAAAGAACATGAGAGATTTTTTGTCTTTGAGGCCTCATGTGTGGCACTAATTAAAAAAAAATCCCAGATCATTTCAACGGCGTTTTTTTATGTTGTAGACAAATAATTATATATTTTCGATATTTTATATGTAATACGTTTTCTCAATATAGGAACTGTTTTTACACCGAAAAATATTATCTCAGCGAGATAGGCGTAGCAAAAACCACTATTATAAACTTTTTTATTTTTTACCAATACTTTTTTTTTTCATTCGAAAAAAAGTCTACACGCGACTTGTATATATATTAGAGTCAGGCCTTGCTTCGAAAGAGTTGAGGCTTTATGAATTAAAAAGCGTGTGTTTTCGTCATGAATGATTGTATAATCGTCGTTAATAGTGACTTTGCGAAAAGCAAGGCGAAACACTTGCTCTAAATTTAGCAGGAAACTATAGAGGGCCCGACACGGTTGGTAAGGGAAGAGGGAGAGGGGCGAAGTAATGGTTCAAATGGCCGTTGTAATTATTAACGTACGTCAAACTTTAAAGTTTCCATACACCCTGGCTATTTTTAGAAATGAATTATTGAGCCAAAAAAGTACCAAATTCTGATAAAGCACCGACGAAATTGGTACCACCGCCGCTAATGAGATCGTAATCTCCACCAACACAGAAATAGCCCTTATTCCGTAGATTTATTCCGCAATATTAAGCTTTTTCTCTTTATTTCACCATTCAGCGATTAACCCGCGGCGTATATTATTGTGTCCAAGTTCCGGCCGACCCAAATGAGGATGTTTTTAGGTAAAGGTTAATTTCAACTGATCGCTTTGTTCGGAGAAGTGCTCCTATTTGTGTTTGCAGTCATCAGGTAATCTGTGAATGACGGGACTGTTTTTTTTCTACTGGCAATCACTTTGAGATTAAAGTGAATTAATGCCAAATTTAGCTCTTGTTTTCGCCGAAATTCGTGCGGTATTTTTAATTTTTGCGTTAAATTATGAAGAAAAGCAGATGCCAATTTTACAGTAGAAAAATAACAACAAAATATAATTCCTAAATAAAAAAAGTTTTTTTTTTCTGCTTTACGTTTCAAAATTGATATGAAGTTGAATTATTACAGATTAAAAAAATATATTTTATTGAATGAAAGAAGAAATTCTCCAAAGAATCTTTTTAAATCAAAACCAATATTTTCTCCAAAATCATTTAAAATTTATAAGTAAGTACTTAAATATCTACCTACTTTGTTATCAAATAAAAAAAAATGTATATAGAATAATTATAAATTTGTCAATGAAATGTCAACATCTCAATGAATTTATTTTCCAAATTTTCTTTAACTCTCCCGCAGCCATCTGAGCCAAAGGTAGACCCCAAAATCACTATCCTTCTTATATCTGCTTAAATACATGAAATATGTTTTTAGTAATAAGAAGAATATACGACGCGAATGTGAATGGTAGAAGAAGTCGGGGACGCCCGAGGAAGACATGGCACGATCAAGTGAATCAGATACTTGAGTCGGGTCATGTCAAAAGTCAGAATAATAGAAGAGAATGTATGAGACGATGTATGAATGTGAGTGAGGCAAAGAGTGTGTGCCAAGACCGAGTTGTTTGGCGGTCCGTCCTCTCTGCCTACCCCTGCGGGGAAACGGCGTGATGGTTAGTTAGTTAGATAGTATGTTTTTAGTATTTTAGGTATTCCTGCCCAAAGGATTCATACATAATGTGCCGTTTAAAAAAAAAAGTGAAAAAATCATTGAACGCAGGAAAAAATATTTTGTCAAATATAGGTTATATTCCCTGCCCAATAAATGGACAAATAACAAAAAAAAAAAGTGATTTCTATGGTTTAAAATTTGATGTCCAAAAAAATAAAAAAAAATACACGGGGTCATCAGCCGACCCCCATGGTTACGGATGTCATGTTTGGCATCTTGGCCTGTCAAAAGTTAAGAACTTAGATACTAAAGATACTATTGATTATTCCGATTTGACAGCTTGTAACCGTGATCATTGATCATGGAAGATGGAATAAAAAGGTATTATATCTATAAAATGTACTAATATTAGTTCTTTAGTATATTTCGAATGTCTGTTCTTTCCTTTTCATTCAACTATATTACAAAACTTTTGAACAGCCAGTTCAGATTATTTGGGGTGACGTAAGTTTTTGTTTGTGTTAGGAAGATATTGAAAATCTGAGGGTCTAGGTACGATTCATGTTTTTTTTGCGAAAGTTGATTTGACATAGGGAACTTGAAAGTGTTTATTTTTGCTCCTGTGTTTTGCGAGCAGGGTATGTGTTGAAATGATGTTTTGATACAGTTTTTATATATGATCTTACTTATGAATAGTTTATGTACGTCTGATAATTTCTTGAACCGGAACCGGAACGCAACGAAAAAAATACAGACTTCGCTACGTTTATTCCCTTATTTATTTTAGCTGCTATATTTTTGAATGCTTGCAAAGTTCTAACCGAATATATTATTGTAACTTAGGTACGTAGTAGGAACCGCGATCATTGATTTGCAAATTTCGACGGGATAAACGGTGGTAACCGACATAGCTAACATCTTGATTAAAAAAAATTGCAGATAGATAAAATGCAAAATGGTCGATTTAAAAAAGGACATCGCTACGCTTATTCCCTTATTTTTTTAAACTTTATATTCCATTATGTATGCTTGCAAAGATTCACCCGAATACATAATTGTAAGCTAAGTAGTATTTCGAATAGTGATGTTATGGAGCTTCGTAACCGTAACCGAAACTATCGGATATCTGAAAAAAAAAATATCTGTAACCGTAAACGAAATCGATATAAAAGTTTCGGATAGTTTCGCATAAAGGCGGAGTCTAAATGACAGGTTACGGCAGGTGTTTGTTGTTTTGCCCGGCCGAGCCGTCACTTGTCAGTCTTGTCATGTCTCTTGCAATTTGCAATGTTTATGATTTATTTTGTGATTGTGGGTGTACAAACATTAAAACTTATTATTTACGAGTACCTGCTTACTTAGTTTCAAAGTGTTGTGTAAATAAATTGTTATAGTCTTGACAAAATGCATCCGAAGTCTAGTTTGGACATTTTTTGATGAAATTAATGTAGATTCTGCAAAATGTAAACAGTGCGGTAAAAACTTTTCACGCAAACGAGGTGGCACTACTTCTCTGAAACTTCACCTTAAATCAAAACAAATTATTAAATATGAAGACCTGCTATTATTGGAAAAGGATACTCAACAAAAAAAGAAAAAGGGATTCAAAACAAATGATAATATAGACTACAAATAAAAGTCAAATCTTGCTATTTGTATTTTACTTTTATAATTTTAAAATTCTGATATCCGTAACCGAAATTATCCGAAAATAGAGGAGAGTCCGAAATAATTTCATATCCGTAACCTTATCTGAAACCGGTATAATATTATTCGAAATTTTCAAATATATCTATCTGATTTTTTTAAATTATTGTCTTGTGAAATTAAAATTGTTTTAATAAATAATTTTTGCTTTAAGTTCATTTACGATAGTTTAACGAGCTGACTTGTCAAAACTTTAAAGCTTTTTTGCACATTTACCTCGACTCCTCCCACTAAGCCCTTCGTAAACTTCGGGGATGATGATGTGGTGGATCTATTTGAGAAGAGGAAGGGGTGAACATAGGCCTTGATGAGACCCTTGTTGTAGTGGAGCAAAAAGACAAAGACCTTCAAGAATTCAGAACCTAACTGTTATTGTCAAAATCTCATTTCTGAAAAACCTCCGTATCCTTTTCAAACGAAAACATCAATCGACGTTGTTAGAATTTCCCCTCTCACCATCAGCTGGGCAAATGAACAAAACGATAATACAACTCTCCACTGATCGGAACAAGTAATGTTCAACGGTTCTAACTTGCTGCGTTCATTGCACACATAAATTTAAATGCAAACTATGCATAAAGTTAAAGGCTGTCTCATTGCACGGAATAATGTCGGACGCGCAACATCGCGCCATGAAATGCCCCATCAGCCATTTGGGCCAAGTTATACAACCATTCGAAGATCTTTATAGCCTACCTCTTTCCATCTCGCTATTATCCCATCTACCCCGCGCGAGCGAGAAGACATGGCTCGCTGAGTTTTTCCTATTCGCGTAAACACTTTTTGAATGCAATAAAATCTTGTAAAAATTCAATGCTAAAGGAACAAATAAAATATTCAGACATCGTGGATAAAATGGTTTTATGATTCTAAAATATGCAGCATGTTTTTTTGCGATTTCATCAAATCGTCAAATTGCGAGAGAGGGTCTAAAAGCCAGACATGAAAATAAGTTTGTCCTAACCCCCCCGCGTTTTACAACCAACAAGAAAACCTAAGAATATTGTTAAAGTTTTAATTTAAAACTGTGTTTTTTCGGTAGACAAGTTTTAGACGGCTGATGACCTTTTAAGATAAATTATAAAATAAATTTAATTTTCCGCGCTAAGCGAAACTTCATCAAAAGGTTATCACTACAAAATCTTTAAATTATTTCATGTATTCGCTGATGTTATATTTTTGTTGAAAAAAGTTTTATTTTTCTAATGAAAGTTAATTGCTGTCTTTATTAAAATATTTTTTGTGTAACGATGTTTATTATAACTATAACCTAATATATTCCTCTTACCCTATATCTATTTTGAAAGTAATAATTTTATCTTTTTTTTCTAATTAATTTTTTTTAAACTGTTTTTTTTAGTGTAATTCAGATATGATACATTTTGATAAACGGCTTTACCTTGCAGGTATCTTCAAATTGTTGATCGATCTAAAAATGCTTTGATTTTCATTTTAGGAAGCGGGTATCTACGGGTATTGGGTAACATAAATCTATCATCGATCAAACCAAGTGATTTGCTAGGTTGGTAACTAAGCAGGGGTGCCGTGTTCATGGGGTGAGTTCTGTTCGAGTCTTAGCGGCTTATGTGTCAGCCCACTAACTGAAGGACGGATCGAGAGGGACTTTTTGTTGAGGGAGACGTAACCTAGACCTCTACATCCGGACTCTCTCGATGGGTCTCGGGGATGCCCGGATTCATGTGGCGAAGTTTATCTTGATGGCGGACGCGTCTGCCCACCAACTGCGTGGCAGGCTAGATTGTGAGAGACTGGTTTAGGGAAATTGGGAAATTGATACCGAGCAGGACTCTTTCGGAACATCGCCTCGCACCGCAGTAGGAGGGGTGTATTTATACGTCCGTAACTCCAGGATACACTGAACCCCAGATTACTTACCCACCCTTCATACCTTTTTTCCTATCCAGAAATTCCTCTCCTTCCTTTCCTTAAAATACCCTCCTCACAACATCCTCTAAGGTGATATTGGCCCCGATGGAATTTTTTTCCCCAGAGCCTCCTGTGTGGAGATAACGTAAAAAATGATAGACTTATAATATAGATCCGACGAAAGGTCTAAAAATGCCCGTAAAAAAAATAAACATACGAAAAATTAATCGTCTAAAATAAGATAGATCTTGGAAACTCTCTTTAAAATAAAGTTGATATAATGAATTATGTACTATTAAAGGAGTAAGCGTCCATTTAAATTTAAATATTAACCAAATCTATATTTATTCAAGGATTTAGTTTAAACGTTTGAAATTAAAAGGTATTAAAAGATACCGCACGTTTTCCTGACAAAATATCCCTGACAAAATATCCTCCGACAAAATATCCCTCCACGTAATATCCAAAGGACAAAATATTCTACGTAAAAAAATATCCCCCAACAAGCAAGCAAGGAACCTACATTTTCGAATTACATTTTAAATTTTGCGCCGAAAGGTTTTGTTGGGTTAGGTTTATTAGGTTAGGTTTAAATTTTAAATTTAGTGCCGAAAGGTTTTGTTGGGTTAGGTTAGGTTAGGTCAGATTTTATTGGGTCAGGTTAGGTTAGGATATTTTGCCGGAGATATTTTATCGGGGGATGTTTTGTCACGGGATGAAAAGCCACGGAACCAAAAAAACACCCACAGCTTTGTTGCTAAGGCCTATTTATGGGTATATTAAAAATGTCATCGATTCAGTGTCAATATAATATAATTATTATGTTATTATTTTTTGCAAAAATGTTTAGCATCCATCGTACCTTCACGTTTTTTATATTTTTTATAAATGTACCGTAAGGGCCTTCGCTCATGGAAAAACCGAAAACTGGTTGGCAACTTAATTCACGCACAACACAATTCATCAACCTCCTGAACCAAATCGATATTTTTCTGATTTGACATATTGCAAATTACTTGAAAACTTGTGTCAAAAAGGCAACTGAAATTTTTATTCCAAATATACATAAATGACATCTGTCAGCTAAAACTACATGGTGAAATTTTCTTATACGCAGATGACACGGCAATTTTTTACTTCGGCAAAAACTTAGAAAGTCTATTAGAACAATCTCAAATGGATCTTAATGTACTAAACGATTGGCTAATACAAAATATATTAACAATAAATATTAATAAAACCGGTTACATGATCTTAAGCTCACCTAAAAGAATAATACCATCGCATAAACCATTACAAACAGAAGAAAGAGACCTACATATCCTAGATAGCGAAAAATACCTGGGCTTATATATTGATAAACATTTAACATTTAAACAACACGTAGAAAAACTAAAAACAAAAATCATCCCGTTAATTGGTGTATTTGGTAGAATTGCTCATCTTCTACCAACAGAGGTAAAGAGGGGCTTATACTTTAGCTTAATCCAGTCCCACCTAAATTATTTAATAGAAATATGGGGAAACACATACATTACGTACTTAAACGACTTACAAATAATACAGAACAAAGTTATTAAAAAACTCTTCAACTATAACCCAGATACTCCCACAAAAAAACTATACCAGGAAATGAACCTTTTGAAAATAAGAACATTGTACGAATATAACATATGTCTTTTAATCTACAAAATACAAAATGGACTTATACACACAAACACAACATTTATAAAAACATCACAAGTACACGAACATTATACTAGACAACACAATAAATTGTACACAAATACTGTCAAGACTGAAAGTGGCAAGAGATGTATTGGTCACGAGGGAGTTCATATATATAATCTCCTTCCAGATAGCCTAAAAACGGAAAATAACATAAAAACCTTTAAAAAAACTATTTAAACTCAAAATGTTGGAATAAAATTAAAAATATTATTCTTACTACTGTACTATATATATATATGCTCTGTATTTAAGTTAAGAAAGCGAAATACTATGTTTCTTTTAACTTAATAATAAAATAAAAATAATAAAAAAAACTGAAACGCAATGGTCGCGGCAACCAGCAATGCTAGCCACCACGGCTAGGCACGGTTTCAGTTGCTTTGTTGACGGCTCGTGACTTGTATGCGTACCGCCAATGAAATTCGCAAGTTCCTTTCCTGTGGATAGCGATTGCGTTGCCAACTGGTTTTTTTTTCAGTTTCTCTATGAGCGGATGGCCTAAGATAGTATTTTAACTTATAACTTCCTTTGAAATATAAATCAAATTGATAATACATATTCCTAACCTTTCAATTCTAACGGCTTAATTAACTCTGTTGATTAACTCAGAAGTAAGACGAGAGCAATTACTCCGAATTCCAAGTACGTATTTGACAACCTATCGGGGTATTTATATCAGCAGTGATGCAAATGCTTCTTCTCAGATCTACAATCAAGAATAATTGAGCTCGCGTATCAAACTTCATCGTACATCGTTATCGAATTATAATAGAACGTGAGTACGTATTTATTGCTAGAAATATCTTAATAATGGTTGACGAGTGATCTTGGAGAACAAAACAAGAGATATCTCAATTACAGGAAGGTAAGTGAAGCTAGTAACTTTACACTGTGATAAAGGATCAGTTAGATATTTGGTTAAGTTGAAGTGTAAATCAAACTGTTCTGTAATATACCACGAAGGTATCAAAACATACATAATATTGTATGTGTGTGTAGATAATCATAAAAGATTAGTCTCAGCTCACAAAGGTCTAATCGTTGTGTCTCCCTTACTATCATAGTAAGAAGTATGATCTAAACTGGATTGGAAAGAAAAAACAACATGCCTTACATTCAAATATAAAAGTTAACAACAAAATAATTAGAAGAACACCTTTATTTAACTAAAGGTTCAGACCGCAAATCATGACTTGTGAATTTTTCAAGAATTAATTTTACATAAAACGACAAAAAAATTAGGTGCCAATAACATTTATAATTCATTCATCTAATAACATAATGTGTTTTTTATTTATTTTTTTATTTATCAGTAATTTTAGTTAGAAAGAATGTAAAGTGAAGGATTTTTAAAACTTTATTATGTTTGCATTCAGAAACTTTATATTTAAAAAATTATATGTTTATTTAGAATTATAAAATTTGAAAGCTTATTTTATCACCTTTCAACGACACTTTTTAGTTTTTGGACGCGTTGAGAAATATTAGATTTATTTGGATTTTATTAGAAAGCTGAAATATTTTGACGCTACGACAAATGGGCCCGAGGCATGTTAAGTTGGAACACAAATATAAGTTTAGTATGAAATAAAAGGCGGCGCAGCCGTTGCTCTTAACAAATCCCGCCAATGCAATATTATTATTATGTTATTATTTTTTGCAAAAATGTTTAGCATCCATTGTACCTACACATTTTTTATAAATATATTGTAAGGGTCTTCACTCTTGGAAAAACCGAAAACTGATTGGCAACTCAATTTATCAACCTCCTGAACAAAATCAATATTTTTCTGATTTGACATATCGCAAATTACTTCAAAACTTGTGTCAATAAGGCAACTGAAACGCGAGGGTCGCGGCAACCAGCAATGCTAGCCACCACGGCCGTCGCATCTCAGTTGCTTTGTTGACAGGTTGCCATGGTAGCGGCTCATGACCTGTGTGCGGACCGCCAATGAAATTCACAAGTTCCTGTCCTGTGGATAGCGATTGCGTTGCCAACTGTTTTTTTTTCAGTTTCTCTATGAGCGAATGGCCTAAGATAATATTTTTCAGGGGTTGCGTGAATTAGAATAATAAAACTCACACAAACTATAGTAAAATAATACTTACATCTCACAAAAAGTCACTCATCTGACTATATTTCCTAAATAATCATTAAAATTATCTGTTTCATTTGCCTGGTATTAAAAATTTGCTCTGCCCAGTGTAAATACAAATACCGTGTATGTATATAAATTAATTTGCAAATAGGGGCAGTTAACATGCGACACATATCGCCACTACGGACTCAGAGTTAATTGGTAAGGGTGAAATTCATACGGCACTCGTTAGTTCATAGTTAAGTACCTGTGGGTAATCACATGGCTTCACGTAGACCACTATCTAAACCATGCTAATTTCACAGGAGGAATTCAATTTGATGTAACCTTTTGGAGGGCATATATTTCGAGAAATGCCCTAATGGAAAAAAAATTATAATGAAGTAGTACATTTACAGCATTTTTTCAATTTTAACTCACGCAGGAGGCCCTGAGGAAAATAATTCCCCTTAGGGCCTATGTATGTCATCTTTAGGAATGCTGTGTGAAGGGTTTTTTTATGAAATAAATGGAGAAGAAGTTCTAGGAAGGAAGAATGTATGAGGGCTGGGTGGGAATTTAAGGGTCAATGTGACCAGGAGTAACGAACGTATGAATCCATCCCTCCTACCCAGGCAGTTATGAGTACCGCTGCCCCGGGAACCAATTATTGGATAACCAACACCCCTGCCATAGGTCACCTCAAGTGGTTTGCTTTGGTGATTTAGCAGGGGTGCTCGGATTTATGGTGTGGGGTTTGTCTAGGTCCTGGCGGCGAATACAAACCTACAAATTTTTGCAAACCTACTGCATGGAATAGATTCAAATTCATTGTCCGTCACTCCTAGATACACTAACCGTAAGATTTCTACCCACCCCTCATAGCTTTTTCCTTTCAAACTTCTTCTCCATCATTTCCTAAAAAAAGCCTTCCACACAACATTTCCAAAGATGACGTAGGTTCTGAGGGAAATTATATTCCTGAGGGCATCCAGTGTGGAGCTAATATACAAAAAAAAATACATGCGAACGTCTTGATTTGAACCCGCCGTCAAAGTTCCTCTCCATCCTTTCCTATAAAGACCCCCCAGACAGCAACCCCAAAGATGACACAGGCCTTGATGGAAATTATTTTCCTCAGGGTCTCATGTGTGGAGCTTTTTACAAAATATCAATTTTCAGGATGATATTAATGCGCTGCAAATAATACAATGTATATAATATAACCTACCCTTATTTCTTCCTTACCTTTGAATGAATGTTCACAGAATTTGTCCAGAGTTTTTCGTTTAAATTTCATTTCGTGAAAAAAATAGAAAACAAATAGGTCGTTTTGAGTTGAACCCTGTCACAATAGCCTCGCTTATCCCCTCTGTAAATAATTTCAACTAATTACTGGTAGTCTAGCGTCCCCCACAACCTAACTGATTACCCGTCTGATGGATGAGCTCTGAAATACGTTGGGACCACTTTGGGAGCGATGGCATGAGTCGTTACATTACACGTATATTATATATAGTCTTATATATACAGGGAGCGGCAGCATAACTTCCTTTTTTTAAATACGCGCCCTTCAGCCGGTTGATGTTCGAGAGGCGGAACTATAAAGTTTTGTCCCGACCCTACAAGATTTGAAGACCAATTAAAAAAAACAAGGTATGCTACTGCTACTACTCACAAGGCAGTGGCTAGAATAAACGATATTCATTTCTTATTTTTAAAATAACTTAGTGAATAAAAATGAAATGTAATAATGAAATAATATGATATAATTTAGTTAATCACTGAAGTCTATAATAGTGTTTATCAAACGAAGATTTGAAACAGAAAAATCAGAAAAAGATTCGGTCTCATCTACGAAATCAACCCAGGACCTTACCCCATCATACTTCGACTAAGAACTACCAACATTGTCTTTACTTTATAAACGCACATTTTTAATTGCCATGGCTTTCTTTAGCAGGATCCGAAGATTATTCCTGAACTAAATGCAATCTGGATAGTGACTTAAATAAATTTTTCGAGTAAATCCTCAAATTGCATCATCGTTCAAAGTTAATACAGCGTTTTTTTAACCTCATTATTTGATGCAGATGGGTTCAACGCAAAACCACTGGATTCCACCATCTTGCAACAATATTTCACAAATTTGTCATATTTACACGTCGAATCACGTTTTGGTTAAAGAGTTGCTAATATTGTCTTCAGTGATAAGATATTTATTTATTTTCTTTGCCAGATTTGAAAAAGATCAAGCGTACCGATTTTTTAGACAAACCTATAATGATTTTACTCATTTTGAAATAATGCTTTTAAGATGTATTACCAAATACCCTACTAATTACAAAAAAATACCGTTTTTACCACATAAATCATTCGCCAGAATCAAGAAAGAAATGCTACTACTTATATATCTAGCATACTTTTTACAATTGACTACTTATTGACTTAAAAATGTGAGAAACATGAAATAGCTACCGAGATTAAAATATGTTCATTTTTAAATTTACTTTATGTATCTAATAATAATTATTATTTTTTAATTTATAAACTAACGTTTAGACAAGATTTTTATGCATAGCACAAAGGGTAACAATTATTACAAGCAATAATTGTCAGCCTGAAACACTCATTTACATTGAAAAATCTTCCGAGAAAAGATACTTGCCGCCAACGGGACTTGAACCCATGTCCTTCCGATTGCCGGTCGAATGCTCTGACCACTGAGCTATGGGGGCTTATCAAATAGGGATTTAACACTAACAATGTCTTTCTCGCAAAAATAAAGTTGGTTGTTTTCAGGTGGGAAAAAATATAACAAGCAGTAATTGTTGAATGAAAAATAATAATTAATATTTAACAAGTTTAAGTATTTCCCCAATAAATGCAGACATAATTTGTCTCGACGCCACCTAGCGAGGGATTTAACACTAACAATGTCTTTCTCGCAAAAATAAAGTTGGTTGTTTTCAGGTGGGAAAAAATATAACAAGCAGTAATTGTTGAATGAAGGTATTTGATAAGCCCCCATAGCTCAGTGGTCAGAGCATTCGACCGGCAATCGGAAGGACACGGGTTCAAGTCCCGTTGGCGGCAAGTATCTTTTCTCGGAAGATTTTTCAATGTAAATGAGTGTTTCAGGCTGACAATTATTGCTTGTAATAATTATCTAATAATAATTAATAAAAACGGCTACATCAAAAATTGTCTCGGAAAACCACATTTATATTCTAATTATCATACGGAAATACAGACCGCTCGCTTCTACATAAGATAATATCATACGGAAATACAGACCGCTCGCTTCTACATAAGATAATATCATACGGAAATACAGACCGCTCGCTTCTACATAAGATAATATCATACGGAAATACAGACCGCTCGCTTCTACATAAGATAAACATTTACTTCACAACAATCTACATCAACAGATCTTCTGATGGACACTGTACCGCTGAACTAAACGTTGGCTAAAGAAAAAATTAATGATGAATATTCTTTTGGCTTTTAATGGTTCATGTTTTTAAAATAACCGTTAAAATGTAAAAGTAAAAAGCAGTGGAACACCACGCCTTCTATTAAATAAGTAAACAAAAATAGTAACAAGTCAATAGACTTGACATCAACATTTATTTTTCAATTAAAGTATCTCATTGAACAATGAGGGTTGTAATAAATTGAAGAACATGAAGTAAACAAAATTACGTATTTTTCTCTTTTTTTACAAATAATATTCGTTGGATGAAAATACAATGTTTATGGCATCATTTTTAAAATATCTTTTCTTATTCAATAACTAAACAATTTAAAAGTTTTTTAAACTCGGGTGATGAAAAATGATTTTTCTGTAAACACAAAGTTGAAGAAAACTTAGTCTCCCTTCAATTTTTTTCAATAAAATATTTAATGAAATTTATCAGTAAATGTTTACTATAGCAGATGTTTGAATTTTAACAAAGAACAAAGTTTATGTTATTTATACCAAAGTACACAAATTTGTTAGAAATATTCCTTGCAAATTGAGAAACGAATTCTGGAAATTTTCTGAAGTCAATGTTATCATTCCTTGAATTTTAATTCTGAAATCTTAATTTTCGAGGTTTCCACAAGGATTTCTGTAGGTGCCATGTTAACTACGAGTGCGAAACGGTTATCGAACTAACGTTTTTATCTGCGATGTCAGTACTTTATTAAGTATCCTGGTTTTAGTATTTGTGTATTTTCATATGGTAGAATAGATAACACAAACGAAATACTAATTTTATTTAAAAAAAGAGATAAAGGTAACAAATAGAAAAGGTTTTCTTTAACAATGAAGTTGTTCCTTATTCATATATCATTAGTTCTCATTATGTTTAGGTTTTTTTTTTAAATGATTCTTTAATTAAACAGATAAATGAGTTTTTATTCAATAATCGAAAATAATATTAAAAATAAGCAAAGAAAATATATCTAGAACTACATTAAATGAGACACTGAACGAAATGATAACGGTCGTCAAGATACCGGAATTAAGAGTCTTACCGGGATCAACACTACCTGGTCTGCAAATATATTATATTCTGGTAAAAACTTTGCAATCATTCCAAAGACACATCTCTGTAAAAAAAGATACAACAACGAAGTACAACGTTGGTAATTCTCAAATTAAAATATGAGGTCGAGAAAAACAAACGAATATAATTGGGTATTATTAGCTCAGTAATATTTGAGTGATGTTCCTGGTAATACTAGATGATTTGTGTTCGAGTCCCAGTTGCAACCGTAATCTATTTTTCAATGCTTAAATATTACAATGAGATTTATACTTCAATTAGTTTATCCTAATAATTGGCGTTATTTTTTAAATATTTCAAGTTGAATTCGTTCCCCTATTAATAATAATTTATATTTTGGTAGAAAGCAGTCACTTTGTGGTTTGACATATTAATTAAAGGAAAAAATCACTTTGTTTGTAACCACGATTTGTTGATTTAATATTCATTTACCGACCGGTTTCGCTTAATACAAGCATCTTCAGGGTATAAATTAAAACTGATGAAAAAAAAACATTGTGTGAGCTTATATATACATACAGACAGAGACAAAACATAATATAAAGTAAGAGTGAGAGAGTGTAATTAACATCCTACATAGTGATAGAGAGAAAGAGACGAGTATATTATTCATTAGATATACTCGTCTCTTTCTCTCTATCACTATGTAGGATGTTAATTACACTCTCTCAGAAAGAGACGAGTATATTATTCATTAGATATACTCGTCTCTTTCTCTCTATCACTATGTAGGATGTTAATTACACTCTCTCACTCTTACTTTATATTATGTTTTGTCTCTGTCTGTATGTATATATAAGCTCACACAATGTTTTTTTTTCATCAGTTTTAATTTATACCCTGAAGATGCTTGTATTAAGCGAAACCGGTCGGTAAATAAATATTAAATCAATAAATCGTGGTTACAAACAAAGTGATTGTTTTCCTTTAAATAATAATTTAACTTCTGATGCTTATTATTCATTGGCCACGGAACTTTAATGTAGCGTAAAATAAAGACAAGGTCACGTTTAAATAGAATCGTATGAATTATAGCAATTAACAATACAATGGAATGAGCCGTGGAGGGCTAAAAAGCCCACTCCGGGCTGATATTACCGAACAAAGGCGCCTCCTTTCGGGCCTAACAAAGGCAACAATGCCCCTAGAACACAGTATCTGCTCGTTACATTTACACCTTTCCTTTACACGAGATTGACATTTGACGAACTAAAGGGATAAAAGTGTTCAATATTAGTTTATCGTCTCTCTCCTCTGCTACCGGGAACCTTGGCAATTGTATTTATAACTGGTTCACTTTAAGCTAAATACGGCGCAGATTCTATTTGGAAGAGCAGCGTCTGTTATTTGTCGGTAGAATTAAAAAGGCTCTGAATTCAGAGAATTTGTATTCCATTCTGAGTCATCAATGATAATGTGCCGTGAATGGGGAATTTTAAAGATATTGACAGATTGAATGACCTAACTTGATCTATATTATCGTCTATCGTCATCATCAGGTTTATTCAATAACATCAGGAGTAGAGTTCATTACGGGAAGGTAGAAATTTACAAAACTTCCTAACCAAAAGGGGGGCTAAAACTCTCTCTTTGCTCTGAAGACTGCTCTGTACAGCATGTTAGTCGATAGTAATTAAAGGAGGATGGTGGGTTGTTGCTTACTGCGTTAGGTAATGATTGCATCAGCATGGCCGGGTGTAACCGATATCGTACGGCCAATGATATCGGGACCGTAGCAGAATTCCATCATGTTCACAACACAGGGCAGGCTAGCCACAAATATCAATCCGGATATTGTATATTAATTAAACGGGATAGATCTTTCCACAAGGAAAGCACCCAAAGACGGCACATAGTGGCCTCCGCTTGCGCTGGACGGGGACGCGGCTTGCAGAGGGAGAAAATGCATAGTACTTCGGCAAGGCATTTCACGGCATATGAACGAGTCCTTAAAACGACTCGTGTCAAGTGTTTGAACGTCAACATATTTGCCCCTAAATACGCGCCAGATATGCGAAATTTTCTCAGTGTTATTTTCTTATGCTCGAAATACATGAGAAGTTTCTTATTGTTCACGCGTTCATTAACTCGCACAGAACTGATGTGATCACTCTGAGTGAAGCGGTCTTTCTTCCGTTTTTTACCACAGTTCTAAAAGAGTTTTGGCAAAATTCAAAAATAAACTATTTATGCAGAATGCCTTTGCAAATATACTGGAGAATTGTAAGCCATTTATTCACTTCATACTCAACACCAACTTTTATATACTTCATTAGTTCGTAGCTAAATCGAATATAACTCACCTTTACATTTAGTTTACATGTTATTTAAATTATATTAGTATGCTTCCACCGTAAGTATACCTGTTTTTTATCTATTTTTTGTGTAAAAAAATATTTTTCCAGCATACAGATTAATATGATCCCTCAAGACGAAATCTTTAATACGATGAATTTGCCGTCGAAGATTTCTTGAAGAATTTTTTTTTTTTTTTTACAGTGAATACCGCACAAGAATCTCAACTGCTCCCGTCTGGAGCCAGTGAGACTATGGCATCCCCAATTGGGGTATGTTGTGAGGCTGAAGGTAGTGGGGAGGGGAAGTAGGTGGGGAAGAGGAAGGTTGGGAAGTACCTGGCTATTCAGATCTGGTCACCAAACACGGCTAAAGCCATTTTCAAGCAACTTTTCAATTCTGAATGGGGGTCTTACACCAGGGTGATACTGATAGTATCTTCCACTCTGGAACATGCCGCAAATATACTGTATATTATTTTAAATGAATTAATTATGAAATAACACAAATTAACCAAATAAAATTTATTTGCGCATGCCGGGTTCGAACCCGCGACCTCCGGATTGTGAGTCAAGAGTTTTACCCACTGGACTAGGGAGGTCGTCAAAACTTTCATGAGAAAAATTACAACCAGCATGAAGTAATATGCAGTTTATCTCAATAGATCTGTAAATAAGGGCTTTTCGCAGTTAATCGAAACTCACTCGGTTGATCCGCGCGTCTGAAATTTAGCTTTAGTATAAAATAAAGGATTCGTAGAAGCGTTTTTTTTCCTATTAGGGGTGATTTTTTCGGAGCGTAAAATTGCCTTCCTTTCCCGAAATGGCCATTTGAAAATTTATCGAAAAACCCTTACTTTTTCCCACAATGTCCAAACGCTTCGTGGAATACTTTTTCTTCCGGGAATTGAGGTGCTAAGAAGAAGTATGCAATAAAGTTTATCTGACCTACCCCGAAAATTCTAAGAATAAATCAAATCTGGATTTTTGTAAAGTCTTTAGTAGAATATTGTGTTAATCCAGAGGGAATAATATATTTTTCCAAAGGTGTTTTGATTTACTAATGATGCGCAGTAATGGTAGTGAACTATAGAAAATATTTCATTATTGTAATAATAAAAATATTGTTAACAATCTGACGCCGTTTCTAAGTAAACCTTCAACATTAAGTTCATCATAATACCTGTGCAGAAAAGTAGGTTTATATTTTGAATTTTTTATAATTATTGTAAAACTGCTCCTCGAAACATGAATGCCTTATTGAGATAAGAAATAAATACAATCAAAGGAAAACATTTTGCAACTGAAAATCACAATTTGGGAGGCGTTCATGGGTACCGCCGCCCCAGGAACCATTTTTGGATAGCCAACACTTCTGGTCACCCCAAGTGGTTCGCTACGTTTGGTGACTTAGCAAGGGTGTCCGGATTCACAAATTTTAGGGCGGTCTCCTGAGTGTCAGATACGCTGTAGATACACACAAGCTTTGAATATGATGTCGTTCATTATGCGAAATAACTGGCTTAGTAATGAATGGAGCTGAAATAACAAAGCTCTTAGAATTGAAAGAAATCGTATAGACGATCTATAGAGTTCATCTAATGCAATCAATTTATGAAACGAAAGTGACCTTATCAACTAATTAAATCCCGTTTAGTGTCAAAAAGTACGTGCGAAGTGCCATTTGTATATTAAAGTTAGTATTTCAATTTAAAATTTTCTATTTTTTTATTATTTTTAACCTGTTTGAGGTTAAGGAATATAAATCCATAGATAGATCCGCCGGTGTTGCTAGCGTTTTCGATTTCTTATTTATTCCCTTCAATATCGGTTTGGCTATCAACAGTGAAACCGTGCTTGGAATATCGGTATAAAATCGTCGGAAGTTACGCTTATCGATCGCATATTGTTAAGTTATCGACACTACGCTAGACTCCTATAAACTTATTATTAAAACGTTGAGTTTAAAATAAGAAAGCTAAGCCAGAAAAACGACCCGTTCTCACGCTGCCGACATGAAATGAAAATGACAGTCAACTCTCAAAATACACACAGCAAATTTCTGGTCACAGATAATAAAGACGTGTTAATAGGGATTTGCTTGAGAGAGATTACTTAGAAAAAAGACCCTTGATAGAAAGTAGGTGACACATTTCAACGGGAAAGGTTGCCTCTGAAGTAGGCTTGTTGAAAAAGTATCGATATATCGATATTTTTAATTCAATGCATCCATATTTTTAGCCGATATATTTTGATCCGATACATCGATATATCAATACAAAATATTCAATATCGAAAATTGTATCAAATACGACATTTTTATTTATTTATGTAACTAAAGTCACTAGAATCCAAAACCGTATAGGAACGAAGGGAAAAAAAATAACTATATTGGTTCATGACATCCGGCGGTTGAAATTTTAACTTTTAATAGCTTACAAATCTATTGTCTTTGCATTAGTATTGTGATCACTAATACTATCTCATATGTGTAGGTACATACATAGAAATGTATGCTATTTTTCGCCATTTTTTTCTAAACCACTCCTATGTGTTTGTTCCCAATTGTCTATGATTATTGACTATGCCTTGTTCCAAACACGAAGTCCTTTTTGGCAGATTAATATGCCAATAGAGACGCATACAAACTTTGTATGCGTCTCAGGTTACATATAAGTTAGAAGACAGCTTTTTAGTTTTTGATATTTTTGTAATTATTACCTAATAAAAATACCT
The DNA here is from genome assembly GCA_929108145.2 of Limnephilus rhombicus. NCBI lineage: Eukaryota > Metazoa > Arthropoda > Insecta > Trichoptera > Limnephilidae > Limnephilus > Limnephilus rhombicus. The sequence goes on from OV815285.1 coordinate 47,595,597, forward strand.
TATTTTTTATTGAGATTTTTGTACATTAAAATAAAGCACATTGTGTATAAAAATTACTATTGATAATATTGAGCTGAAATCACTATTATTTTAAAAACGCAAAATCTTTTGAAAATTTGACCGATACATCGATATTTTTTCCTCGATATATCGACGTCGATATTGATATTTTAATAAATATCGATATATAGATTTTTTTCACTTTCGACATCCCTACTCTGAAGATCGTACATCCCTTGATGAACTGACTAATAAATTATCCCTGCTATAGCAGCCAGCTATGAAAAATCCAAACTCTCAAGGAAACACTGTCCGACCCGGGGGACATATAAATTGCTAATTAGCCGTCTTGGTAGATTATTCACGTCGCGTCGCGAAGATCTTTATTTAGAAATTCATTTATTTTTGCATAATACACACCGAAATCATTTCTCTAGCGGCGAAGGAATATAGTTACAAAACTGGAATAAGGCATTAAATTCCGCATTTTGTCCTTCGCATTTACGGTCAATTTTTTTTTCAAACCGTTTTCAACGTAAGTACCTTTTTTGTACATTCTTCTTCTTCGTGCCCATTTCGAGCTTTGGCTGCCTGCAACAATCGCCTCCAACTCCTCCTTTTTTGTACATTACCGAGAAAAAAATATTGTAAAAGAGAGATGACATTAAAAATAAGTTTGAAAAATAGTTCACACTGGCCAGACAGTGTCTGAAAAAGGAGGCAAACGCAACATGGCATAAAATCCCAAAAAATAAATCATAATAACCTAAGTGTAATTCGGGATATTTTTTAAAACTTAACTTAAGCTCTTTTTAAATGAATCCGGATAACACATAAGCGGCACAAACGTTGGAGCCAAAAATAAATTTCGATTTTTTTAGATTTTTTCAAAATCATTTTTGACCCCTAAGCTTGTGCCACTCACGTGTTCTCCGGATTCATTTTAAAATATTAAGGTTAGGTTATGTTTTCAAAATTATGCCGAATTAGATGTTGGTTATTGTGATTTATTTTTTGAGGTATTGCGCAGTATTGCGTTACCTCCTTTTTGGGACACTGTAACGCTGTCCGTAACGTTGTCTAAAGCCTCGATGACGTTGAGCGAGTTTACAAGCTACTATCTGGAAAATTTACTATCAGTTAGTAAACTCGCTCAGATTGTGGACAATCTACGAAAAAAGTTGAAAGGTGGTCAACTTTACTCACTAAATGCTCAAGATGGCGGCCTACGAACAGTGGATTTCGTAATTGTCAGAATTAGTTCGCACGTGAGCCGTTATTCTCGCTACGGGCTAGCGTATGGCGCTAGCGGCACTCTCAAGTTTTTTACAAAATGTTGACCGAATTGGTTCGCGCCGGAGTCGTTATTTTAGCTGCTACTGAGCGAGTAGAAAGTTTTGTGTCATCATGAAAATCTCACTCGCCGATTCACCCGCTTTTAAACTTACCGGCTAGTAGCTTGTAAACGGAGGCGTAAAGAAGGAGGTAGCATAGTACGGCGTAATACCCCAAAAACAAATCATTATAATAATTATAGCAATGAAAATCTAAAATCACATCTCCACCTAAGTTGTACACATATGGACTATTTTCATCCAATTCATAAATGAAAATATCGATTTAACGATTTAAAAAAAAAGCATCACACTGTTTGAGTTAAACGCTTCATATTTTAACACAAAGTTAATATTTAATGTAAAAATTTTCCTCACCTTAAACATTTTCGCATATAAAATAATTTACTATTTCTAACAGAAAAATAATATGATATTTTTGACATTTAGCGGTATTTATAATACGAGTTCACCTTCTCGGCGGTTCGTGTAAATACACTGTTTACTTCAGCGACTACCTAGATCACAGTACTAACTAACTGCAAGGATCTTTCCTCAGAGTAAGTGGATCCTTTTACAGGATCAGGTTTCCAATTAAGCGAAGAAGTCGACTTCTTCAGGAGACGGGGGATAAGTTAGCCGGGTAATGGAATTAAAGAGTTTTAACTTTACTCCGTGACGTACAAGGGATGTGAGACCTCCGTGTTTGCTCTCAGTAAACGGTTGTAGAATCTTCTAGAATTCTAGATGCTACTAGAATGGAATGATTTCAAAAATTATCTTATTAAAAAAATTCGGCTGATAAAATAACGCTGAGGTACATTCACAATAATATACCGTGAATACAATATTTGCAATTCTCAAACGGAAATATCAGAAGTTCTAATTCGACCCAATCCCCTTCGGTCATATTTAACTGTATCATACTTCGACTAAGAACTACTAACATTATTTTAATTTTCTTAAAGCATATTGTTTTTTTTTTGCTCAGTGGTGAGAGCAGAGCCCCAGCAAGGTTATGGTCTTGGGTTCAGTTTAGTCCTGGGTCCATCGATCGTTTTACACGACCCGGGTCGCTCACAACCCACTGGCGACACGAGCGGGTCGCGAAGACCCGCTCTTTTCGCGACACAAAATACGAAACTCGATTACTCAACTCGTGCGCCGCGCGGTAGACGGTCGCCGCCCAGACCGATCAAGTCATACGTGACACAAAATCCAGGTTATAATTGTGTGAACGTTCTCTCACTGCTCACACCTGTAACTAGTAATGTCATGTTCCAGAAATTAATTTAAAAAAAGACATGCTTCAGGGGTAAAAAAAGAATGTTTTATCATGTTTTTGAGGATATAAAAACCTTGTAAAAAACGTGTTGTTCTGAAGCTTTTATTGAGAATTAAAATAAGTAAATTAGCTGTAAGCTAATGCTTTATTATAATTTCTTTTTATTAAAGTCAGACATTTTACACTTTTACCAGTTAATAGTTTATATTAAAATGCACAATTACATTCACACACATGCACTTCACCCGTTGATTAACAATACCAAGATACGCTCTAATTAAAAACAACGCTGTGTCTAGTCGAATATTCAAAAATCGAATCTACCTAACAATCCCGCGATGACGTGACACACGGGCAGGAAGCAGGATACTGCCACGCTCGTGTGTGCGTTGATCGGCAATCGGCGATCGAATGCATATCGAATGTGTCGCAGTTTGCGGGTTCCGGGAGCTGATACGTCTCGCCCCACCCGCACCCTGCACCCGGCGATCGGTCCATGGTCACGGGGTGCAGGAATGTGTCGTAGATCGCGGGTCGCGGGAGTGGATCGCGGTTCTCGGGTCGCGGGAGTGCGCGCGTTGTTCTTGTCTTGTTGTTCGCGAGTCGCGGATCGTGAGACCCGGATGCTGACGAATAAATAACCCGCTCGCTCTTTGGTGGCTCGTGAGCGGGTTTAGACGATCAGGTCTTTCGCGATCGACCCAGGACTAGTTTTTGTTTCAAATTTTCGTTTGAGAGTTGCTAATATTGCTTCAATAATTATATATAACAATTTGAGGTTTTACTCAATTATTTAAAAATAACTAAAAATATATATAGTGAACTTGAGATAAAATGTCTTAATAACGGTAGTTAAGACACATACATCAGAAATCAAAGGTCGAAGGTCGCGGGATCGAATCCCGGTGAGGAAAATGAATTTTATTTGATTAATTTGAGTTAATTCACAATTTTTTCATTTAAAATAATATATGGTAAATTTGCGGCACGTCTCAGAGTGGAAAATACTCTTAGTATCGCTCTGGTGTAAGACCACCATTCAGAATTGAAACGTTGCTTGAAATGGAACTGGCCGTGTTTGGTGACCAGATGTGAATAGCCAGGTACTTCCCCACCTTCCTCTTCCCTATCTCCTTCCTCTCCCCACTACTTTCAGCCTCACAACATACCCCAATTGGGGATGCCATAGTCTCACTGGCTTCAGACGGGAGCAGTTGGCACTCTTGTGCGGTATTCATGTAAAAAAAAAATCCTCACCCGTTGAACCCAGCCAGGCCTCTCTTTTAAGTCACCAAATGTAGCGAACCACTTGGGGTGACCTTTTTTTTTTTTTTTTTTTTACATGAATACCGCACGAGAGTCCCATCTGCTCCCGTCTGGAGCCAGTGGGACTATGGCATCCCCAATTGGGGTATGTTGTGAGGCTGATGGTAGTGAGGAGGGGAAGGAGATAGGGAAGAGGAAGGTGAGGAAGTACCTGGCTATTCAGATCTGGTCACCAAACACGGCTAAAGCCATTTCAAGCAACGTTTCAATTCTGAATGGTGGTCTCACACCAGGGCGATACTAAGAGTATCTTCCACTCTGGAACGTGCAGCAAATATACTATATTATTTTCTAAATGAATAATTGTGAAATAACACAAATTAATCAAATAAAATTTATTTGCCACGCCGGGATTCGATCCCGCGACCTTCGGAGTGCCAGTCAAGAACCTTACCACTGGACTACGCCGGCCGTCAACCTACGGCAGAGGTGTTGGTTATCCATTAAATGGTACCAAAATTGCTCCCAAATTGATAAATAACTAATTATTACTCTGAAATACCGAACCTAGAGGATAATCGAGCGCAACACGGTATCACGTCTACGTACCTCACCACAATCTACACATCTACCCTGATGATGGACACTATAAAGCTCTCGGAAAGGTTGACCATAGAAGGGTAAAGCATAATATCCCAAAAATAAATCACGGTCCTGAATATCGCATTTCAATAACATCCTAAAACTAATATTTCAACATCCAATAAATTTATCCTTGTTTATTAAATTTATTTCAAATTAACTGTCAAATCCAATTTAATATCCGACAATAATATGATAGTAGAACTTATCCAAGATTGCATTGTTAATAGAACCTTACGTCGAGAAAAGGTTCCGCATAAAAAGTAGCGGATTATCACGCGGTCAGCACCACAAAGACCTTGTGTGGATTCAATACTCGAGAGAAAGAAACTAACCAAATACCGAACGTAATTTATATAAAGTTGGATAATACAAGAATACAGAAGCAGAGCATGAATAATTCATTCATCAAATTCTGAATGTAAAATCCTGCAGATCATTCCTTCCCATATTTCCGATGGATCCGAAGACCATATTATCCTATTTCGGTTTTCATTCTGTGTTGGTTTTCCTATCTGAAAAATGTAGTATAAATGTGGTAGTTTTTTCGTAAGCATCAAAAGCTTATTGAGATATTTTAAGAATTCCGATAGAAAAACTTAAAAAAATATGTGAGCCGTGTTTTGTTGATTTGTTTTGTAAAATTAGAACTGTCAGTAAATATGCACATAAATAGAACATTGCTTAGTTTATTTATTCAAAGTTGACTGATTTAAGGCGTTTAATGTAAAAATTAACGTTGTATTTTCATCAGTCGTGAATGCACTATTCATTGTTTATTCATCATCTAATTATATATATACACATAAAAATCAAAATATGCTTGATTCTGTCTATGTATGTGAGTTGTCTGTGCATTGCTAAACCATTCATCCGATTGCAATAAAACTTTGTGGATTTGATGTGTGCATGTCCACAATGGTTTCTATATATATATATGTCATGAAATTATGCGTTGTTTACCATTCATCCGATTGCGATGAAACTTTGGAGATTTGATGTGCGCTTCCCCGCGATTCGAGTGGAAGGAACGCAGGAGGGAAAGGGGAGGCGAAAGGATAACGCGACGAATGGGAAAGGACATCCAGGGAAAACTTTATTAAATGGCATGTGAACTCGCCAGTTTATTATAAAGCGGAGACGGTTCACGTATAGTTCCCGTGAGTACTTATGTGATAGGCTCATTGTGTTACCTCCAATTGTACCTCATTCCTTTAACAATAACCCAGTCCCTTTGATACAGTTCACCAGGGTTGACATTGGATACATGTGACTAATTCTTCTGGTTCCACAAAGTCTTCCCAGGTATCTGAGCCTTGTTCCCATTGACTCAGGACATTGGTACCATAAGTGAATTGGAGTCCCTTAATTTTATTATCTGCATCTATTGATGTTTTCCACTCCTCATAACTGTGAGTTTCTCCTGAGATAGCAGTGTTTCGTTAGTACCTAGTGTTCATCAGTTTCGTCCAGACATTTCATATAAACTCACGTGTCATTTCATTAAATTCAAATGACTATTTATCACAAAGGAAATGATGCTCCTACCTTAAAAATGTTTAACCTAAAATACTTACATAAACCTGTGCAAGTTTCATGGTCCCAGATATCCCCGTTGCAGAATTTACTGTATCAGAAATCAAATACTTCAGAGTTAAGAACAATTTCATAAAGTAATATTTGTCATTTTGAATTCTTTATTACTACTGTTAAGTCGTCCTTGTTAAAACAAACTAACTTAGTTACCCTTGTAAAATGTCCTCCATAATATTGACATTACTTGTAAAAGAAAAAATGCACATAAAGAGATTTTAAAAAACCAGACATTTATTTTTTATCAATTGACGAATTATAAATTATTTTTAACTTAGCATGAACAAACAGGTTTATAATTATCAAAGAACGTCACACGTCAAACGCAATACCACGTAGAATTTCCAATAGCAAACGGACATATAATACGTATCACATAATAAATAGTATCGACACTTCAAAACCGTCAAAACCATGTCGTGTAGTATAAAACGCAACTCACCGACCAGTGAGAGCTTTTGTCCAATGGAATTCCATGTAAAAGCAAAGTTAACTAAGCTTTTTCCCAATACAAATTGCCTTTGACGCCTGCGAAGTGCAGCCTACTCGAAAAACAAAGCGCTTGAAATCGAGCTAGCTTATTTTCACACAGACCGAACGAACCGCGTCGGAAGGGTTAGTTCGTTTTTCATTAGCCACCCCACAAACCTCAGCAAACAGGAGTATAAAGCAGGGTTTTATCAACGCACTCAAATGCAACCAAAATTTAAAACCAAAACATTTTAATCAACATTTTTTTTAAATGATAATAAACCACAATCTTTTCAATAATGTCTACTATATTATTTATCTGGACAGAACCTCGCGACCAACTAAGTAGAAAAGTGTTTAATTTTCTCTAGTTAATCTTTTTTTTTTTAAATTTTGTTTATTCATTTTGTTTATTACAGGATTGTTTTACATGGTATTTCGACTACCAAGCTAGGCAAATGCCCGTATTATGGTAGTCGAGATTCATAAGATATAAAGTATATAATATTAATAATCTTCCATATATATGTAGATAAAAGTACAAACATATAGCATATATATTATACTAGTATTAGGTACATGATCAAATACAGGAAAGGAGTTAAACTAGGTGAATCTTGTATAAATAAAAATAAAATAGAATAAGTAATAAAAATAAAAGTAACAAAATAATGATATTTTAAGGATAATAGAAATAAAAAAATAAGAATAAATATGTAAATCATCTATACAGATGAACAATGATAGTCTTAGACCCCAAAAAACAAAAGCAAGTATTCCTAAGCAGCATATGAAATGGACGAACAATGTCAAAAATATGAAAAAAAGCATCAGCGTAATATAAAGTTTTGGTTGAAAATTAATTTAGAGATAAGATTTTTACTCGAGAAATATGAAAAAATAAGAACAGTTTTTAAGATGTAAGGCATTCTTTATAATATTTCCTTCCCTGAGTAAATAACCAGTTCTGTATATTAATGGCATAAAGATCATCAGTTTTCGATGTCTTAATATCAATACTTAGTAAGTTGAACATTTTAGGCGCGATTTAAGAGAACTGTCGTTGGGCGAAAGCTGTTTTTGTTGGAGGAATTTTGCATTTTTGGTGTGATGAATAGCGGGTGTAAATATTTTGTTGAGTTTTGAGTGTTAAATCATTTTTCCTTAAGTGTATGAGAATTGTCTTAACGTATAATTGTCTAATGTCTAGGATTGCGAATTTTTTAAAAAGTGGCTCTGATGGGTGAGATGGGTGACATTTTAATATAATCCTTAGTAGCAGCTTTTGAATTAAGATCATGGGATATATAATTGAAGCTGCACAGCCTCCCCATCCCACGATACCGTATGTGGCTATTGATTGGAATAGTGCAAAATATATGCATCTAATTGTTTGAAGTTTCAGGATTGATCTGAGAGAGAGAAATATATAGCACAATTTGCGGAGTCTTTTTGTTGTGAAATTGACATGGTCCTCCCAACGCAGTTGGTCATCTATAACAATCCCCAGACATTTAATTTGGTCGGATTTTTTTAGGTTGGTACATAAGCAATTATTGTGGGGAGGCGTAGGGGTAATATAGTTCTGTGAGCATGATTGAATGATAAGATTAGGACAGTTTTGAGGAGGAGTGACTTTACGTATGGAGAAAAGTAAATATTTTGTTTTGTCAACATTAAGAGTCAGAAGGTTGTCATCTAACCAATGTTTTACTTTATTCAGGCCCTTATTTGCTTTTTCCATAGTTGAGTTCTAATTTTCAGCTTCAAAGATGATTACCGTATCATCGGCAAAAGATATTAAAGTTCTATCAATTTCCAAGTTACATAAAGTGTTAATATATATTAGAAAGAGAAGTGGGCCTAATACACTGCCTTGAGGCACACCGTACGTGATTGGTAAACTTGTACTTCTGTATTCTTTAGCAGAATTTAATCAAAACCAAAATTTCCTCTGAAATTACAAGTTTTAAGCTGGTTTGTAAAATAATATTGAAAAAATGTGAATAACACAGTTCAAATAATAAAAGCGATTTAAAATGTGAAAAATTAATACATACTTTTTTTAACGTTCGATCCATACAGGAAGCCCCAATAAAAATATTTTCCCTCAGGCCTATATCATCTTAGGGCACATTGTGTAGAGGGTATTTTTTTAAGAAAGGGTGTGAGAGGAAAATCTGGCATAGAAAAAGGTATGAATCTGGGAGAGTGTCCAGGAGTGACGTATGCACGCTGCACACTATCAACGATCTCCCTCCTTCTCACACGTGTTGCATAAAAATGAAAAATCAGAAGATACTAGAATTTCATTTGACTTTAATTTTATTCCTATAGTCATTTCAAAAACGCATGTTTCTTTCGAATTGTGGAATTGTTGTGTTATTGCAGTTATAAAAATAAGCCAAAAAGTGTTTTATTATATGAAACGCACACTATGGTAGGTAAAAAAATTAGCACAGGATGAGGAAGATATTTAAAATTAATTACACCCTCATTCTTTAATAATTTTAACGTATTAATTTTATTGTAAATAATACGATATTATCGCTAAAAGTTCCTGTCCAATGGTAATCCAATGTTGAAAATTCGAATTTTTTAAAACACTAAAAAAAGATAATATTATGCATACCTCTTGTTTTCTTTTTGAGAAAATGTTATTTAACGAATTTTCGGTATATTATTTGTAAAATGATATTTTATTTCATAAAATTTTTATGCTCATGTATATTATTATATTTATTCATAATTAATTCTTCACCCATACATTTTTTTTTTAAATTTTTAAAAATTATTTATTAACCAAGAATAACATTACAATATATACAATATACCTACATATGCATATATATATATATATATATATATTTTTTTTTTTCTTTTTTTTTTTGGTATATACCACCTCACTAGGCTGAGCCTGTTCTGAGGTGGCAGGATTTCAGGCACATTTCCGACCGAATAACTAAAAATGGGCTTACAAATAAAGTACTTTCTTGTACTAACACATTTCCACAAATTTCCACGTTTCCACAAATGTATTAAAATATTATGTATCTCAATCATCGATGCAGGTGCTTATTGATACTACGTTAATAATATAAATATAATATATTGAAAAAGTCATCCTTAAATATATTAAGAAGCAAGTTCGGACATATGTACGTTCCTTTTCGAATGCTCCATGATGACGTGGATACGACCTCTGTATGGATTTACTTTTAAGGTATTGAATATTGTGAATGAAGAATCGGAAGGAAATGTTAAATGATAGAAATATATAAAATAGGAACAGAAAGTTGAACCAGAAAAGCAGAAATGTGAACAAAAGCCAATTTTATGTATGTTGTTCTATTATCGTAATCTGTAAAACCCGATCTGAATGTTGGTATCTTTCCAGTTGGAAAAGTTTCAACCCAAGTTGGTTAATCTACGCATGATAATCTACATCGATTTTCCTTGCGAGCATTGTTTAAAATAACCACACAACGAACCGAGAATCTATTTAACTGCTACAATTAGTTAAATCTAACCAATGAACGCCTTTTTATTACTGCGATGATCCACGACTACGGTACGGTGACTGCATAAAAAAATCATAAAACTTACGTTATTTATCCTAATAATGCTGCAGTTCTTTCTTACACATTAAATAATGGTGAGACAAAAGATGATACACAAAATATACGTGTGTCTGTTTCCTTCAAAGTACCACATTTTTTCCTTTGGAACAGATATGCCTTATTACGGCTCAGCTACGGCGACGGGAATTGCGTTTCATTTTCTTTACATGTGTGAGGGAGATATTTTTGTCTCACTTTCGATTGTTGTTATTTAGTGTGTAAGAAAGATCTGCAGCATTATATATTTATTTATTTATTTATTTATTTATTAACGCCCTTTTTCGGGGCTTTTACACATGAATAGTAAGAAATATACAGTATTTATTGTACATAACTGAACTGCCTTCGTAACAATATTTTTTATTTGTTTAAAGATAAATTGAATATGTCCACTGACTTGGTATAATTGTTTCCCTCCATTAGTATTCGGGGTAAAGAGGAATACATATGGTAGTTAGTTCCAGAATTACTGCACTGAAATAAATCCTGACTTCTAGTATTACGTAGTGGAATCCGGAAGCTTATCAATTCGAGCAATACCGGACTGTCAACTAAATCATTTAGAATTTTATACAGAAATACCAAGTCAGTGAAAGTTCTTCTGTCTGACAATTTAAGCATATTCATATCATTCAAAATAGTATTGTAGTTCAACATAATTGCTGGAATACCCATTTTAAAATTAAGAAAACGTAAGAATTTGTTTTGTATTCTTTCAACAGCTTGTACATGTATATTGTAATATGGGTTCCAGACGGGAGAATTGTATTCAAGTTGACTTCTAACATATGCAAAATATAACAGTTTTATACTTTTATACATATGTTTAAGAACAAAAGCAAAACGGCGTTGACGTTTGACGTTTTTAAATTTTTGGTATTCACTTACACATCAATATTATCCTTCTAACTATATTCCATAATTTCAAAATTATCGTCACGGCTAGAGTATTATAGGGGTCTACGGAGACGTCACGGTGCGGTGTGTGAAAAAATTCCTTTTTGTCCTTTGGAGGAAACAGACCTACGTACATTATGTATCTCATCTTTTGAAAAGAACATATGTTTATTGCCTATTTTATGCCGTCATGGTACCGTAATCGTGGAACGTCGCAGTAATAATAAAAGCGCTCAATTAGAGCATTTTCAGTCCATAACTTTATAGATCCAAATTCAAAGCAAGATTTGAATAAAATGCTTAGCTCTACATATGACCGGATATCCTAAATTATTATTTGAATTAAGCCGATTAAAATTAATTCAAAATCCAATCAATTTTAATTGAATATTTCGAACCTGTGCTGCGGTGAAAATTAATGCCGCTAAAATTACCAGTGATATGAACCTTGAACTCTGCTTCGAACGACAGCTAGGTGGAAATGCAATACACAGAAATAGAAATTCAAAGCTACAGTACCAGAAAATTATTAATCTTCTTCCTCGGCTTTTAATCACTTCAAGTGATTTGAATGACTCGCTTCGTAGTAAACCATAAAAATATCTGCTATTAATGAATTGTGCACGAGGGTAAAAATGCAACCTTAGTTCTAGACCAAAGGTTGTGGGTTCACCTAAATAGACGTGGATTGATTTTTGGTCCAAAAAAAAAATCAAAATAAATGCTTATGCAGAATAAGTTATGAGAACTCTCTTCAGAATTAAGACGTTGAATATGTATTTGAAACGTCTCTACAATAATATCAGTCTTCAAAATCTAATTTATAAGTTGTCGCCTTGCTACCGGATCAGCCCATCCAAGTTGAAGAGAAATGAAAACACCTCGGTTACATGAAGTGTATTTATTGGCATAATAATATTATTATCAAATTATGAACTACTTGATTACTCAACTACGTTACATTAATAAAAATTACGCCTTATATATATTGTAAAAAATCTCTATTCGACTACTACCGCTGACGAGTTTTGTACTCCGTTGAACTACAAAATGTATCATAGAATCTAGCCCAAACACCATCGCCCTCTGTTGAACTCGATGGCTTGGTCAACTATTTTGGAGAATTCCTCCATCCATGCGATAGACAGTCATCGGTAGTCATCCAGTGGAATCAATAAATCAGAATTTTGGTGAACATTGGCTTCTTGAGATAGATGAATTTGGCACAGCTCGATCGATACTCGTTTAGTGACCTCCTCGTATATAAATATGTTTGTATTATTAGCAACAGACCTTACCTCAGTAGTATATTATTTGATTAAAATTATTTAATTCTTTGAAATCACAGTGACTGTTTATTATTGTTATTACGCACAATACAAGTATGGTTTAAGAGGGCACACGTTCTTATAACTTACTAGCTAGGTTTTGTCTGGCGAGCTCTCGCAAAATAGAATAACCTGCCCTTCTCTGATCCGCTATGTTCAGCACACGTCGTAACCGACACCATGTGACCCGAACCAAGCATAAACAACCTAACGTACGTAATTACAGTCACAGACATATATATATATATATATATATATATATATATATATATATATATATATATATATATAATGGAGTTATGCATGTTAGTGCGATCATCTACAGACAAGTTCCCACTAAAAAACTCAACACATAAATACGCTACAAGGCTCACAGAAAACCTATTAATACCAAAAGCAAACAAAACAACATTCCAAAAAGGACCATACTACATGGCCATTAAAGTATATAACAACCTTCCACATAACATTAAACAAATACAAGATACACACAAATTCAAATCGTCACTAAACACTTTCCTTGTAAATAAATGTCACTACACGTTGAGTGAATACCTCACGTAAATGAAACGCCTATTTTTATTGGTATATATATATTTGTATTTTTTTTTCATTGGAATATTGTTATTTTATCTGTTTAAACATTGTAATTATAATAAAACAAATAATATTATATAAACATTGTAATTAAATAAATGTGGTTAGCTGGAAGAAATGGGGTCTACCCATAAGCTACACCTTTTGTAATTTTTATTTTACAATAAATATTTTTTGATTTGATTTGATTTGAAACGATGATAACTAATATGCTAAAATATTACAGTTTTCGTATTACTTTCCTCATAATATTATCCGTTTATAATTATTGTGGATATCATCGTCCCATTTTCATAGATGGTTGGAGCTATTTTATAGTTATATAACCGAAGAAACTACACAACTGCGACAATAGTTCCCTCAAGTTCATAATATTTTGCAAGGCGTATATCGATTGATAAATAAACATCGTTATATTAATTGGATGTCTAAATGTGGAACGACAGATATTAGATACGCATATGAGTTTCATTGTTGTGTCAAAAATATGGATTATTGCCTCTTTTAAGTAGATTGCTAACGGAAGACACTCTGGTATTAATAGACTCGTAAAACTCACTTGTTTTCACAGCGTTTTACATATTTAATGTTAATGTTTCTGTTGCGTGTTTCCTCTGCGTTGCTTTTTTGATTAAAATAACAATTCCACGTATTCTCTTCTTCTCCTGTTTATTTTCCTCAAATTATACATATTACATCATTTCCACATCAAATTACTCTAACCTCCAACCAATCTCAGACCGACTTAACATCCCACTGTTTCCTCGCTGGTTTTTCTCCCTACATTGTTTTTACTCGGAAAGCCATTATATGTCAACAGCAATTCTTTTGCTTATTATTTTTAATTTTTATAAACTAACGTTTAGACAAGATTTTTATGCATAGCACAAAGGGTAACAATTATTATAAGCAATATAATAATATAATAAGCAGTAATTGTTGAATGAAACACTAGTATATATTGAATTATTTGGCGGGTATTTAGCTGACCGGCAATCAGAAGGACACGGGTTCAAGTCCCGTTGGCGGCAAGTATCTTTTCTCGGAATATTGCTTATAATAATTGTTACCCTTTGTGCTATGCATAAAAATCTTGTCTAAACGTTAGTTTATAAAAATTAAAAATAATAATTAATATTTGACAAGTATTTCCCCAATAAATGTAGTCATAATTTGTCTCGACGCCACCTAGCGAGGGATTTAACACTTACAATGTCTCTCTCGCAAAAATAAAGTTGGTTGTTTTCAGGTAGAAAAAATATAATAAGCAGTAATTGTTGAATGAAACACTAGTATATATTGAATTATTTGGCGGGTATTTGATAAGCCCCCATAGCTCAGTGGTCAAGAGCAGCTGACCGGCAATCAGAAGGACACGGGTTCAAGTCCCGTTGGCGGCAAGTATCTTTTCTCGGAAGATTTTTCAATGTTGATGAGTGTTTCAGGCTGATAATTATTGCTTATAATAATTCTTTTGCATTTCAGTTTATTTTAAATACAGACTGGTTAAAATAATAAGAAAAAACTGTATGATACTTTTCTGCCGTAGTAGTAAGTAAGTACCTTTAATAAGTGTTTTATGCTTTACTCTTAGACAAAGGGTGTTTACTTATTGTTTCTACACATGTAAGGTATTTCAATCTATAATTCAATGTTCAACCTCACTAGGAAAAGCCTGTATTGAGGTTAATAATCAATGTAACACATATAACACCAAATAATATACCTATAAGTAAATAAATAAAAATCTAAATAAATATAAATCCTAACTTACTGAATCTTATCTTAATTAAAACCACGATAAAATTTTATTGAATTAATTTGTTATTTCACTATTTTATTCATTAAAAATAGTATATAGCATATTTGCGAAACGTTCCACAGCGGAAGACACTCTTTGTACTACCCTGGTGTAAGATTACCATTCAGAATTGGAATGTGACCAATCTGAATAGCCAGGTACTTTCCCAACTAACTCTTCACTATCTCCCTCCCTTCCCATTACCGTCAGCCTAACGACATACCCCAATTGGGAATGCCATAGTCTCACTGGCTCCAGACGAGATCATTTCGGACCCTTGTTAGGTATTCACATAAAAAGACTGGTTAATCTAGCAAATAATGATTTCGAAAGATTGAAATAAATTCACTACGAAAAATTGCCCTTTCAACGACTTCAAATTAAGCACTAATCTATCTATCCATCTGTCTTCTATCTATCTTTTTCAATCTTCTTCTGAAATGTATGTACGCCCATAACTTCCGAACGACTGCACAAAACTAGATAAAAAAATTGTGTTCGTTATTTTCAGGACAAGGTTTGTATAAAACTATAGGTGAGCTCTGGCATTATTAAATTTGTATTAAAAACATTGCTTTAGGTGGCACGCGAGCTGTTTGAAAACTGAATGTATGGAATGTGGGAGGGGGGAGAGGAACTCAGGACAGGTGGGAAGGGGGGAGTGGAGTGGGGAGAGGGAAGATGGAGGAGGTGGAGTGGGAACGCGAGAGGGGAAGGGGGTTGGGGAGAGGAAGGGGGTTGGGGAGAGGAAGGGGGTTGGGGAGAGGAAAGGGAACGGGAACGGGACGAATGGGAAAGGACACGCAGGGAGAAACAATTTCCGTATTAAATACCATAGCAACGCATGCCGGGTACCACCCAGTTATATATATTATCTTTATTAATTTTCAATCCATTGTCTATACTTAATAAAAACATGTTTCATCTACCCTGTTAGCAGTTGTTGATTGCTAATAGCTTTGCAAACAAAGACGAAAAGCAAAAACAGCTTTAAAGGTTGGAGAGCACTAGTATTTTTGAATACGTTATCTTAATAAGGGTGTTTTACTAAACACTGTTTGCAATGGCTTAAAGCGACATTGTTACTAACCACCCGAAAATCGTACAAATTCGGCTTATTAAGGGCCATTAACCAGCCAACGGCCGAGAATTCAAATTTCTTCGAAATATGTTCTTATGATGGTACAAGGCGGTTCCAATGAGAAAGATTAATTATTCTCCGTACCAGCTTTTTTAAATAATAACTTAATGTTGATTTTATTTCATTCAAAATTTGCTTTAATTTACACCTACATTCAAAATTGCTGAAAGACGTGATGATAAAACTATTAAAATGATGTAATTTTTAAGATTATTTTTTTATCATATGTATTAATATATTTTTAATAATGTCTAAGCAAATAACAATGTAAAAAAAACTTAAACATATTATTAGTTCGAGGCCGTAAATAAATAGACAAACAGAGGTATTTTCGTTACAAAACAAGGGCTCGGATCTTTTTTTAAAAGATTTTGTTTAAACTACGTTTAACTAACGTTTTTTATATAAATTCTTTAAGATTATATTTACGTGTTACGTAAAGAATTCTGTACACCATTTTCCACGCTCGAACCACAACATTTTTGGGGGTATTCATGGTAATCTAAGAAATGAATTCTTTTTTATATTTCTCAAAGACAGCAGTTTTTATTAACCTACGAAGATACTCTCAGCATCGCCCTAGAGTAAGACCACCATTCCGAATTGAAATGATGTTTGAAATGGCGAGTTTGATGCCTAGATCTGAATAGCCAGGTAACTTCCCTACCTTCCTCTTCCACACCTCCTTTCCCTCCTCACTACCTTCAGCCTCACAACATACCCCAATTAGGGATTCCATAGTCTCACTGGCTCCAGAAAAAATCTCAGTAGTTCATCGAAATTTTTGCTTTGAAAGTAACTTCTGTAACTTTGTGTCACAGCTACGACATAATATAAATATCAAGTGACCTTGAAGGAATTAAAAACTATTCCCTCCCTAAAGAGATAAATAGCCTTTGTCACTTTTACTAATGAATTTTTAGTAAATACGATAATTTTTAACATAATATTTAGTTTTGTAGTAGACCTTTCACGATAACAATTCAGAGAAATTATCACAAGACAACTGGGGAATTTTGAATGAACTTGATGCCATTCATCTTAATCTACGTTGTATATTATTCCCTTTTGATGACCCCTGTAGCGTGACGGTTTGTTGTTTTAAGGATTCAACTATTCTGAAATATATTGATATGGATATTTCAAACCAGATTTTGACCTGACTTAAAATGCCTTTTTGTTAATATTTTTACTTTATAAAATCCTAGAGAGGCATGCGTCGGAACGCCAGTCAAAGAAAAAAAGTGTTTGTGTTTTAATTGTGTTTAATGAAGTGTTTTTATGTACATTTTTTTTTGTTTTCTGTCTGGCGTGTACACGAATAAATCAGAATGTTTTCTGACACGTGAGCAGGCCGCATATAGCTGTCCGAGTGAGAAGCATGGATTTTCTAAATTTACCACTGCCAACCCCTACCGCTACTATGTCTCCTTTGAAATCCCTCCCTATGTCCTTTCATCATCCCACCCCCCTCCGTAACCCTTCCCATGCATGTTTTAATACATTTTCTAATGCATTGCATACTTGACACAGGGCTTAGTTATGAAAATATTTCCGTTTTCAACGTTTTATTCTTTTAGTGAATATTGAAATATTTGCCAATTTCTAAGGAAATAGACAAACAGTTTAACAGTAATAATATATATGCTTAAAAACCATATTATGTTATAATAAAACCAAACAATCAATTTTGAAAGGCTTTTTGTTTGTTCTTTCGGATTCAAATTTTACCTTCAATTCCGAATTTTCCTTAAACCGTTCCGATATGATTCTGTAATTTTTAATAATAATAAATTATTTGAGTCTAATTTACGAATGAATAATAAAAAAAAACTACTCTATTGTGACAAAGAACCACTCAAAGCCAAAGATATTTCATTTGTTGTGATTTTAACGTCACGGCAAATAAAGGTTCCTAAGCGGAATTAAGCAAAAAAATCTTCCTATTTTTAGCACTAAGTTCTTATCTTATTACTGAGCATCGAAAACAAATAAATAGAGAGGAACTTAAAGCTTCCAAGCGCCTTGAATCGCAGCGATAGTGGACCAAGAGTAGTTAAGTATGAACAAATAAAGGAAGGCTTGGGAATTACAACGTAAAATCATTTAAAAAAACCTTCTTTAGACACTTTTGGATTGAAATCTCCAGATACACTGATTTTAATAGATTTTTTTAATAAAAATCAAACGACAAATAGTAGCCTATCGTTAAAGAATACAACAATAATAGGTGATTTTAATGTACATTCTATTCAATGGTTTAGCCTATCGTTAAAGAATACAACAATAATAGGTGATTTTAATGTACCTTCTGTTCAATGGTTTAGCCTATCGTTAAAGAATACAACAATAATAGGTGATTTTAATGTACCTCCTATTCAATGGTTTAGCCTATCGTTAAAGAATACAACAATAATTGGTGATTTTAATGTACCTTCTATTCAATGGTTTAGCCTATCGTTAAAGAATATAACCATAACAGGTGATTTTTATGTACCTTCAAAAATACTCACACCAGAAAGTAAATACTCTTTCAAAGGCTAAAAATCTATAACTATAACCCTAACAGATTTTCAAAATTTGACTGGAAATAATCAGTTAAGTCATGCCTCTAACAATAAATATCGGTTTTTAGACAGTATTTTCTTAAAATTCAAATTGCTTCACTTGTGCTATCCAAAGTTGATTTATGTCGTACTCCCACTGAATTCGAATTTGTAATGTCTAAATGCAGATACCTATCCAACAATCCAGATCAAGTAAAATATTCTATAAACGGTTTACATTAAGTATAATGAAATGTCACTTACTAGCTGTGATGATCTGTAATAGGCCATTTGCATGGATTTCATAACGACTTGGAAAAAATCATGTGGATAGATCTTTTTACTTAGATTACGAAAATGTTAGCAAAAATTGTTAGATATGTACAGTTTTTTTTTTTTAAAATAAATAAATCCATAATTTGGGCTCCTGACGTCACTACGTGAAAATGTTCCGTCTCCGAAAATGTTCCTATTAATTTTGTAAAATTCCACACTGATTTATATTTTTATATGGCATCACTTTGATTTCAGTCGAATTTTTTAATTCGTTCACTAGATTTATTGTTTGTTCTCTGCGAACTTATCATTTGGTTCGACTTTTTGACAGATGTTCTGAAGAGAACCCCGTACATTTAATGATGTACGGGGTTCTCTTTAGAACGTGAAGATGATGTCGGTACGTGTTTTAAAGGTGTAATGATTATGGTGCTGATTTTAACAAAATAAAATTTTATAATATTCTTCTTTTTGTTATAATTTACAAGTTCAAGAATATTACATTGCATTTAGTAATATAGACGCTGTACATTATAATGATTTATGATCAATAAGATGGATCAAGGAAAAAAAATATTTATGATATGTAATATTTTTGGTATGCCTCGGTATTATCATGTGCCATTCGTGTGGAAAACGTTCATTGATGCGATCAATTTGATGAGGCACTTTTATGTGGGGTTCGGAATCTGTTTTCCTCGTAAATGTCAGGGTTTTCTTAATTGTTTTGTAATGACATTACTACTATGACTCATTTAAGTGCATTATATTGTTTAGGTTTTGTTAACATACTAAGAAGTGGGGAATAAATAATTTCCCTTACTTTATTAATTTCTTTTACATTGGAGTCATTCATTCGTTTATTGATTTCTAATTGTTTAAGCAAATTTAATCTAAGACACTTTTTTTCTATATGTAATGGTTTTGGTTTGTTGTATTTAAGTGGACTAAGAGTTCACTAAGAGATGTTCTGCGAATATTGAAGAAGTGTTTTTTTAATTATTATAACATCGTTTATGTTGTTTGAATCAAGATGAGAACGCTGTACCCACAACTTAAACACAAAACAATTAATGAAAATGTTAAGTATTTTTTACGAGGAGAAAAAAACATAAATTTAGTATCATAAAGATATTATACCAGGGAATAATATCCTGGGGAAAACATGCGGTAAAATATTTGTATTTATATAGACGTATAAACACAATCTGGTAAATTTTAATCAGATAATGCCTTCTTTGAGTACCGTTAGTCTTTTTTTCACAAACCCACAATGAATAACGAACAGAAAAAGGCGGTCGGAAAAGTCTGCTCTTGTGATTCTTTATTTAAAACACAAATGTTTGCCGTTGAGCCACCGAGGCACTGTTGCTAGCCAACATTGCCTCAGCTATTGTTAGTTAATTAATAACATTTTAAATTGCTTAACGTTACTGAATAGAAGCCATTTTACTGCTCACCGTTCAATGCCGAGATCATTTTAACGGAATGTTTACTTGATCGAAAGCAAAATATAATTACTTCTTCTAACACAGCAAACTTATTTTGTGGCACCATTTTGATAAAATATAATGGATATAACACCAATTTAATTGAAAACATTCTTAATAAAAAATACAAGAATAAATTCCTTAAATCATATATCTATCCTGTACAAAAGGATCAGGAAAAGAAAAAATGGAGGAAAATCATGTATTATATAATAAAATTTCTAATTCCTTGACAAAAAATGTACCAAATGAAATTCTTCCTGTATTTTATGCAAATAACAAGCTTAAAAATTACATTGTAAATAATAAAGATAGAGATTCAAAAAAAAAAAAAAAAACGGGAGTCTTTTAATTGAAGAGTAACGATTGTGGTTTCTTTTATGTAGGTAAAACTTCGAGAAACTTCGAAATAAGGATTAAAGAACATATGAAATCTTTAACCAATAACAGTTTCTCGGAGTTTGCCAACCATTTGTTGGAAACCAGTCACACCTTTGACTTCAATAGTGGAATATAATTAATGCATTGTAATGTCACCGGCATTCAGTTGGATAAACTAGAAATTTTAGAAATCCGAAAGAGTGTTAATGCGAATTTGAATATTATTGATAACCAAAAATTGATCTTAAATGATCCAATATTAAACCTGTTCCCTTTGTAAATTGTCTCCCATTGCCCCTCTCTCCTCTACCCACTCTCATATGGCCATTGATACCATTGTCTATGTCCATTCTTTTTCAATTGACAGCGTTGTCTATGTCTATTATTTATAATTAGTATCAATAAAAAAACCCTGAAGAAGTGAGCGTTGCTCACGAAACATGTTGGTTTTGTAAACAATAAAAGTGGTAAAAACAAAGTATTTTCTTAATTTTAATCAAAATATAATTAATTAAAAGTAAAACTTTATTCAAATAAATAAAGTAGGCACTATTCTCGCTTGTTGCAATAGCCAATTAAGGCCCAGTTCAAGTTGTTCCGCGGAAAATCACGTGTGATAAAGTTATCAAATTGCCATTTTATTTTTTTCTGACAGTCAAAAAGTCCCCGATGAATGCCGATGATTTTAATTTCATTTCAGCCTTTCGAAATTTTTTTGCGACGTTAGAGAAAGCACGATAGCAAGTTAGCGTCATATAAAAATAAGGACAGGTGACAGTAGGTCGTCTCATACTGCATTCCTTTATTACCTTGCATATTTGTCATAGTGTAAAGCGCGATGACACAGGGCTAGTTTACATCTGGGAAATTCACTAGCTGTTAGTAAACTGTTAGTAGCTGTTGGCCACTACAACACGGGCATGTGCCTAGTGTGATGGCCAAAAAGTTATCCATTTACTGTAATATATAAACTTTACTGAATAAAGAACATTAAAAAAAAAAAAAAAACTCGCCCAGTGTCATCGTGTCACTTGCTAACTAGCAGCAACTAGCAGATTGTTGACAATCTACGAAAAAAAGTTGAAAGGTTGTCAACTTTACTCGCTTACACGCTTGCTCCGCTTGCTCGTGATTGGTTTATTTATGTTTCCAACATGGCTTCCGATAAACAGCTGATTTCGACTGTCAAACATCTGAAGAATTAGTTCACGTAGGCGTCGTTATTCTTGTTACTGGCGCTGGCAGCGGCCTCAGTTTCCTACGCTTCTGAGGGAGTGGACAGTTTTGTGTGTCATCGTGACAATCTCACTCGCCGATTTACCCGCTTTTAAACTTAGTAGGTAGTAGCTTGTAAACTCGCCCTGTTTCATCGACGCTTAAGCGAGTAATCGTATCCTGTGATCTCAATCACACTCGTGATGTTGAATATAGAATTTGCCGCTTCTTTTAAATATGAAAACGCCTCCCGGTCCTGTAACTATTTTGTTTATACACAAATATTCTTCAAAAGTCTTGCTTTCTCGTATTATATGAACAACATTTACAATAAGTTTTTCCGGAAAACATAAGAATACGAGTGCCTGTTACTTGTCACATTTTATGTAAATTTATAAGACACATGTCTTGATATATTGTAATGTCATTGGAAATAATGTTTATTGAATTAATAGTGTGGTTTTCCTAAGTTCCCTTTGCGGAAATGATTATCTGAAGGTTTATACTCGTAGTTTCTCCTAACAACTCAAGAAGATGAAGCACCAATGATCTAATTAGGCACATGTCCACTGAGTTCTCGAGAGCAGCGGGAAATAATTTGCCGAGTTGGAGAATCTATTTTGGTTTCCGATTCGAGCTATTAACATTCTGCAAACGTTTTAGTAAGCTGTACGTGACAAGCTAACTCAAAAAGAGCTAGAATTGATTGCATTATTGAGGGAGTTGGGTCGAACGTAGTTTTCCCCAATATGGGATGGTTTTCGTTTATTTCATTATTTCACATTAAATAGCTCTCAATTTATAAAAGAAACCTGAACATTTTTTTATTATAAACACTCGTGGAACATTATAAACTGGCACCAACCCGTGAAAAACCATGGAAATTCTTGACAAATCAGTTTCAATTATTTTAGTATTACGCATAACGATTATATGTATTAAAGTGCACCCGATAGTTGAATCCAGCAGCCACTTCCGGTCTGGAGCCCCAAAATACCGGAAAAAATGTCTCGATTTTGTGTATAAACGAGCGGTCCGTTTGATAGAATAAAAAATATGACACTGGATTCATTATTTGCGCAATATAAACGTTGATTTCTAGATTTTACGTTTTCCTAAAAAAACATTTTTTTCATAGAATTCTTATGAAATTCACGCGGTAACAGTTAATTGAAAAATAATACGTCCGAAATAACCTTACTTTTTCAAGGCGGGAGTACTCTAGGACATTTTTTTATTAGTACCAAATTGGATCGGACCTTATACAGTCTTTATTCAATGTGTAGCTAAAACGCCGTTTAACGCTTAGGAAGTGTTTTTATTAGTAAGGCATCTGATAATGCGCGTTTTCATCCCACGACAAAATATCCCCGACAAAATATCTTACGGACTAAACATTCTCCAACAAAATATCTAATAAAACGTAACCTAACCTTACTTTACAGGATGTCTGTATTATTTTTGTTCCATTTTACTATTTTTGAACAATAATTTATCGTCTTTGTGGGATGTCTGTATTATTTTATATTATTAAAAAAAATAATAATAATAAAATAAAATAAAATAAAATCCCAAGTTTTTGTTAGGTTATGTTAGGTTAAGTAAGGTTAGATTTTAGTACATATTTTGTTGGGGGAATTTTTGTCTGTTGGATATTTTGTCGGGATGAAAATTCGCGGAACCAAGGCAGCTAGTGTCCAGCTACGCTATGTCGCTCTCAAATCCTGGTTTCTATTTCAAATTTTACCAGTACTTGGTAGATCTCACGCATCTGAAGCCAGCAGTTCTATAATCATCAGCTCGTATCATTACAAAGACCTATACTTCTTTTTCTCAACCAATAACATTATCCCATAATAGAGGAATTCTTACAGTCGTCTGTTATTCGTTCGTGTACCAAGCATAGTCACTGTTGAAGGCGGAGATTGAGACGGTAAAGTCTAATGTCGGCACCCATTGTCTAGATCCTAATCTACTCATTAGTCTTTGGCCATGCAAGGTAACTCGCAAAGAGATACCTTGCATGGCCATTAGGGTAACGCTCTTTTTTGTAACAACGTTCTTGATGAGAAGCAATGGGTGCATTCTACCCCGTTGTATAAAAATAACATGTTCTCATGCGGCAAATAAACTATCATTTGTAGTAGCTCGTATATAACGGTTGGGTTAGGTTATCTCTTGGGGTCCCTACCTGGGGTTGGTAACTGACAGTTATGCGGTTAATTTATCTGTGGGACGTTAATTAGTTTAAAACTTTATCTGTTAAAGAAATTTTATTTTCAACTTAATGAGTAAAACCTTGAATTGTAATGTGTTTATAATGAAAATCAAATAACTTTGTTTAAACCACTATATAATTAACAAAATCAACATGTTTCAATAACAATGTTATCTTCATCAGGACAAGATGTCAATTTAAAAAAAAAAAGACAAACAAGTAAAGACAAATTTAAGAAATTAGAACAAAGACAAAATATTTAAAATGAGAGGTGATTAATTCCTTAAAAAATCTCATAAAAATAGTTGTATAAAATTAAATTTATAAGTTACTAGCTGGTCCCGGCATGCGTTGCTATGCCATTTAATAAGGAAATTGTTTCTCCCTGAGTGACCTTTCCCATTTGTACCGTTTCCCTTCCGCCTCCCCTTTTTTTCTCCCGTTCCCACTCCGTCACCATCACCTTCCCTCTCCCCACTCCACTACCCCCCTTTCCCGCGAACCCCCCTCCCGAGTTCCCCTCCCCCCTCCCAGGTCCCCCACCCACCTCCCAGGTTCCTCTCCCCCCCCCTGGTTCCCCTCCCCATCTCTCCCTCCCTCCCGCTTTCCATAGCAATAACCGCTTCCTCGCGTGCCACCAATAGCAATTTTTTTATACAAATTTCGTAATGCCAGAGCTCACGGGAAGTTTTATAAAAATCTTATCCTGACAATACCGAACACACAAAAAAAAAGAATTATCCAATTTGGTGCAGTAGTTAGAAAGTTATGCGCTTAGCAACACATTCAGCGATTCATTTTTATATTATAGATTTAAGGATATATAAAATTGCATTTATGTAATGAAATTTTTTTTAAACCAAAAATAAAAACAGGTTGTCTAAATAACAAAATAAATAATTACAATTAATGTAAGAAGATGAAAATGTAATATTTTTTTATTTAAGAAGACAATACTGGCGAAACTATATCGAAAATCTGAAACAAATAAAATCAGAAAAAGGTACACTCGCATCTAGGGCTCAAATCCAGGACCAACTGGGCACGAGTCCCAGATGTGACCGTATCTTTGTGTGATTTATCTGTTTCAGATTTTCGATTGATTTCACTAATATTATATTCATTAATTAAAATACCTATAACAATTTGTGGTTAAAGAAAACCTTACACTATCTTCATTCTTTTTTGTCCCTTGTTTGAGACGCTTGATGCCATAAAACAGAGTTTAATAATGAACGTGCCAGAGTTTAATAATGAACGTGCTAATTTTATATTACCTTCATTTGTCAATTCTTTCGACATTGACCAAAGTACCTTCAAAGTAATTTACTGTTTTTATCATTAATGACCCTAATAGTTCCCGGAACACCAGAGAGTATTTTCCAGAGAAGGTTCCCAAGAGATTTGAGCTCCTAAATATCCACCATTTAATCGATTAAGAATTATTGTAGCATTTCTACGAAAACCGTTAAATTTTCCCCGTAATTCTGTTTAAGAGAGGTAAAATTCATAAAAGATCAATGATTGTGTTTTACGTTGATCTCGTTACTTCCTAGAAAAAAAGAAAAAATCCACCCTTTTTAAGATTAAAAAAATCTTGCTTTTCTTTGTGGATTACCTTCATAGGACATTTTTTAAATAGCGGCGCTTTCACGGATCAAATAAAGCTCCCCAAAGTTTCGCTCAGAGTTTCACTTAATATTAAGATAAGCACAACAACTTTTGTACGACAAATAGAAACGAGGTAGATCTTTTAAATAATAATATCATGATTATTCTAAGTCTTGTTACGCCACAGCTTCTTAACCAATCAGGCTAATTTGTTCGGTTCTTGGAACAACTCATATAAAAAAAACGTATCTAATGCATACAGGTCTCATAAAATCATTGTGACTCCCTTACCACAATGATTACAAATATGATCTAAACGGTGTTAGAAAGAGGAAACATGATGCTCTAAAACAAAATAAAAAAATCAACCATAAAATAATTAAATTGTACACCTTTATGATTCCAAACTTTCCCTTCCCAATTTGAAAACAAAAACGAAACTTTCTAATTTTTTTATTAATTATTTTTACAAAAAATTTCATAAAAGTGGCTGGATGATAACGTTTATAATACATTTGCATAATAAAATATGCAGGCGTTTTTATGTCCTTTTGTTATCAGAAAATTTAGTAAAAAAAAATGTAAGGTGAGTCATTAAATTTTTTTTTTTATGTTTGCATTCAAAATTTTTATATTTAAAAATTATATGTTTATTTCAAATTATAAGAATTGAAATCATATTTCATCACCTTTCAAAAACAGTTTTTTTCGCGTACGTTCAGAAAAACTGTATTTATTTGGATTTTATTGCAAAGCTGAAATATTTTAATCATCCGACAAAATACTGAGTGATTAACCTTTTACGTACAACATTGAAGAAAAATAAGTATTCTTGTAATAATTGTTTTTTGTGAGAGTCCGGGATCGTGCTTGCCTATATTCTATGAAAGACTCAAGAAAGTCTAAACTCACCTGTGAGTTTTGTTTTCTATTGTTCAATGAATTGTTTCATTGGATGAATAGTTTAGTTTTTCTTTTTATCAATGGAAATATCTACCAATAAAATAAAAAAAGTCTTCCATTCAATGGTAACTGATTGGAAATCAATAAATTGTGTTTCATATTGGGGAAATATTAGATCAAACGGATAAAAGGAAGAGAATAATTTTATTGTCGGATTCCAAGAAATAATTCAATACCTGTCTCAATTGTTTGAGTCAGTCGTTAAACTCCATTCTAAGAAAATTTTGCAATATAAAAAGAATTTAAGGCGTAAAGAGAAAAAATAAAATAAAATGTTTGATTTCATCAAACGACGATACCGTACCTTAGTTTAGATTTCTTTCTGCCAATGACTGATTTTCGTAATTTTTTCAATGTCCTTAAAGACGTTTAACCAACCAGCGGCCAAAAATCTACATTTCGTCGAAAGATGTCCTTACGATCGTACAGGGCGGATCCAATAAGAAAGATTAGTTATTCTCCGTACCAGCTTTTTAAAATTATAACTCAATACCTACATCCACAAATGCTGAAAGGTGTGATGATAAAACTATTAAAATTATGTACTTTTTGTAATTATTTTTTGATCATAAGTATTTATCATTTTTCAATAATGTCTAAGCAAAATATGAATGTAAAACAATCTGAAATGTATTAGATTGTAAGTGCGCAAATAAATACAAAAACGGACCAATTTTCGTCAAGAAACACATGTGCACGTATATATTTTTTAATGATTTTATTTAAACTAAAATTAAAATTCTGTAACATACGTTTCCCAGATAATGCATTGATTTATTTTACTGCATGATTATATGATTTGAAATGGGTGTTGTATAATACAAAATAATACAAAGTAATACAAAATCGTTTTTGAAAAATTAACAAATCTGCCAACGACCTTTGGTATAAACTTATTATACTAAAAATACGTGTTTTTTCTCAAAATTTAAAACACACGTTTACTAGATAAAATAACAATATTTCGAAATCAATTTATAATTTTTTGTCGAAAAGAGTCAATACGTCTAAAATCTGATTTAAAAATGACATATTTCTGGTTTTCTCTGGTTTTACCCTCTAAAGCAGCGGTATTCCGAATTTCTACACATTTCTCTTCAACAAGTTAAGTTTCTAAAAATGTTATTTTTTAAGATTATATCTATACATTTGCTACGCCGAAACGGTAGTTATATGAAATTCCCTCGTTAGAAAAAAATCGCAAAGTATTTTTTTTTTTTTTTTTACATTAACTCCACACAGGAGGCCCTGAGGAAAATAATTTCCCTCAGGGCCTATGTCATCTGGGAAGCTGTGTAGAGGGTCTTTTTGAGGAGAGGAAGGAATGAACATTGGTCTTGAAGAGACCCATGTTGTAGGAAGGAGGAAACACAGAGGCCGGCAAATCGTTCCACAGCCGAGCTGTTGAAAACAAGAACGAGTCGAAGAAACGACCCGTTCTCATGTGACAAATGTCAACTGTGTACAAATGTTGGGCACGCGTTTGGCGTGTTTCCCGACTATGCACCGGTGCCGAAGGGATCAATGATTGCAATCCGTCTGTTAAGATGGGAGAATCTATCAAACGGACCGCCCGTTTCTGCACAGAGTCGAGGGTATTTTTCAGGTATTTTGGAGCTCCAGACCAGAGGTGGCTGCCAAATTCAACCGTGGGGCGCACTTGCGATTTGTACAGGGTTAGCAGTTGTATGCTCAGAAAATTATTGCAAACAGGTTTGTTCTGTTATTTCACAAGTTATGCTATTATTTTATCATTAAACTGTGGTTATTAGATATTTTAATACTTTCTTCGATGATCTTTTTAAGCTGACAAAAGCAAAAACATATCAACTACTTTTACCCTGCAAAGTGCATAGAACTAGTTTTAAGAGGATAAAAAAAACTTTGTTATTTAAATGCTTTTCTACATAAATTCATAAGAAAGGGCGAACGAAGAACAAATAAAAACACGTATGTGTCTTCCATGATACAATACAAAAGACACGTTCTACAATATCTCGTATCTCTGACGTTTTTCTATTTACACTTGGGTCACCCCAAATAACACACGACTATATTATATTGTATATAATATACCCGATTGTGTATTTTTAGCGAATCTTCCCCAAGTCATTAAACCTCCAGATTGTAATATATATTACGCGTTCGTGTCTCAAACGACCTGCGGTGATCACAATTTCCTGTGATGACGTGATCAAGTCCTCCAATGGCAGAATGCGCTGTTCGATCGCCATTAAAATCAGGCGATCATCGATAGGACGCCGCAACCATGGCGGAATAACAACCGAAACTTCGCGTTGTTCGGTCGAAAAACAAAACTATAACTCAGGAATATCAACAGCTACCTTACAGTTGTTTTGGGGACAGAAAGACGAGACGGAAAGGGGTGGCTATCGCTTGTGGTGGGGGAGGGTTGTTCTGCTGCTGAGTTCAGTGAAACTGTTTCAGACTGTTTCTAAATCGGTCGCCGGCCGGTTTGAACAGAACCTTTTCACGTAGAGGTAAAAGTAAAGTAACCTATTTTTATCGCATAATTTCGAAAATTTGATGAGAAGACATTATACTTTTTAATTTTCGTGGGTGCAAAATGCAGAGGTTTCGATGGGTTAGTATTTACCATGCAGTACTAAGGAAGAATCCAAAATAATCAAACAGAAAATCGGTTTGACAACAGTAGTAAACTTTCGAACGAGGAGTTCTGGTTTCTAGCATTTTTCTTGCATTTTCAGTGTGCAGCTTCTTTTCTATTATTAGTCGTTATTAAACCTTGAAATAGGTCTCTATTTGATGATATAATTAAAAAAGATGCCATATTCGATAGGTGCGTATTTTTTAAATCCTGATAATGGGATAAGACAGGATTTTAAAAGACATTATGCCAGTTATTGTTTAGTTAGAAAAGAGGTGTTGAAACTTGGCCACGGCCGGGTAGAGAAAACTTTAATAAATAGATTCGTTCGTAGAAAACATATTTCCGATACATTTAAGTAAATAATGAGTATTTTAAGTGAGCTGAAGTGGATATACGCCCAATCAAATCGTCCTCGTGCTGACACGGCTCAGCTGAAATTTCTACTTCAGTTAAAGGGGTTGGGGATGGTGGGCGTAATCTGAAGGCTGCTGGGGGTGGCATGGGCGGCTGGGAGAAGCGAAGGAGGCAGGGGCTTTATGGGAATGAATGAGGAACTCTACAGGGTTGGGGAAAGCAGAAGAAAAAAAAGCTCGCTCTGGAAAGCTAGGGGAAGCGATAAGAAGAGCGAGACAGGTGAAAAATCTCGAGCATTCGCAGCAGACACGACTTTCAAAGGTAAGTATTTGTGTACTGTGATAAAAATAGCCCTCAATTGGAATCGGAGGTAAACTGTTTGCGATCACACTTGAATTCTTAAGATTCTATCGGTGCTGAGACTTTACAATGGCATGTATTAATATCGATAAACTTGGAACTGCTTACACAAGCCGAAAAAGTATTTTTAAACTGTCAAATACATGAAAAAGAATCTTGGGAAATAATAAAACTTTAACGAGAAAACTAATTGACACTAAACGTATGTCTAGAATTTGTACAACGCTGATAGTGTTTGCAAACGGAATGTAATATTTTTACGTCTTCTTTTTTATCAACAGCTCAGCTGATTTTAGATTTTCACGGCCAAAAGTATTTTTGTTATTTATTTTTGGGGTGTTATGCCGTGTTGCGCTACCTCTTCCTTTTGCCAACGTTTCGGACAGCGTTACAGTGTCCATAATCAGCCCTGCCCTGCCCTGACGCACAACTGCCCTGATGATGGACATTTTAACGCTGTCCGAAACGTTGGCTAAAGAAGAAGGTAGCGCAAAACGGCATAACACCCCAAAAATAAATAACAAAAAAACAGCTCAGCTGTTTATAGATTTGCCTATCCATCTTCTTCCTTTAACATTGGCCTCTTCGCAATTACTCACAATTACTCCTGTCTTTACCTAAAAAAAAACTCACCACATCATTCTCAAATATGACAAAAGCCCTAAAGCAAATCTCAGACCACAGACCCCCCCGTTGGAGCATTTTATTATCAGAATATAGTTTGTTTTTGTGAACAAGTAGAAATATTGTCTACAAAAACACATATATTTTGGGCATAATATTATGACAAATGTTTAATTGAATTGACTGCCCAACTCTATAATAACAACTGTCCACAGAACTGTAAGAATAATGTCCAGGCAAAAACACCAATCACGCCGTAAATAATATAAGAAAAACTAACCAACAACATAAAAATGGCCGGAAGATCTCACTGTAGCCAATCCGTCGCTTTACTCAAATAGGTCGTCCTTGTTTTGTCTGAGGTATTTTTATTATAAATTGAATACCTTCGTCGGCACATCCTCCCCTACCCCGCCCGGGGAGGCTTAAGGCTTTATTTTATGGGTTGCCGGATCAGGAATATCTATTTTTAGCCAGAGATGTGTTTACACGGTGACGACGGTCAACTTAATCGAAACGAATTCTCCATTTTACACTGCCTCCTCTTTTGTAGTGCGCGTCTGAGTATCTGCTCTCTAAAAGCTGAAAATACCTATTGGCAAGTTGGGTTAGCTGTTTCAGAAGTTGGGGAATTTAACTGCGTTTCAGATATAATCAATGATTTTCAATCTCTTCTCGCCTGAATTCAATACTTGGGTATTATTTACACGAAGATGTGCGTAGTTTTCATATAAGAAAATTTAATGCGCAAAAAATAGGTTTCAATAAGTTTCAGCATGTGTTTTCAAATTGACGGTACGATATTTGTTATGTTATTATGTAATGTATAATATGAACTAAACCTGTAAATTTGTCTGTCCTGGTACGGGAAACTTTCCTAGTTGGACAGGCAAAGCTTCCTAATATGTATTTTGTACTTTCTTTTGCATCTATCTATAGTAAAAAAAATGTAAGTGGGTAGTTAAAACTTATCAGACCAGTACTCACGTACGCAGCTGAGACTTGGGTACTAACTAAGAGGAATGAGTGAGCACTGGACGTCTTTGAAAGGAAAATTTTGAGGCGTACCTTCAGACTGGTTTTAGAAAATGGATTTTGGGGCAGACGTTACAACAATGCGCTATATACTCTGTTTAAGGAGATAAATGTCACAAATTTTATAAAACTGGGAAAACTTCGGTGGCTGGGTCATGTGGAGAGAATGACCGAGCATCAAGTGCCAAAGTCCCTGCTGAACTCCAGACCGATAGGGCGAAGGAGCCTGGAAAGACCAAGATTAAGATGGAGCTACAACGTCCTCAAAGATATATCTACCTTGGAACTTCTAAATTGGAGAGAGCTGGCACAAAACCGAGATGAGTGGAGGGAGACTCTTGAGGAGGCCAAGACCTAACATGGGTTGTAGAGCCAAGAGTGATGATGATGAATTTAAACCTAATAAATTATCAACCAGATATTTATGTTACATTTTTTTAATTTCCAATAAGTAATTTTCTAGGAAAGTAGGTATCATAATATTGAAAAAAAAAATGTGAATAAAAAAATAAAAATTAATACAGCGATTTTATATTTGAAAAAAAAAATGTCTTTACTGAACGCAAACAGAACGCACAAACAAATTTATGGACATAACGGTAGAGTTAAAACAGGACTTCATTAGGCCTGCTCGGTCAACAAAAAACACTTATGTATGTGTAAAAAGAGATAGGTCTATTTTATTTTGTATATAATTAATTGAAACAAATAATTATAGAAAAAAGGTTTGCGAATAAACACGTCAATAAAAAAAAAGTGATAATAATTTCATATTTTTCGTGTACATAGAAATACTAGAAAAGTTTCAATAAATAAGGTGATTGTATCACTTACGGCGCTGAATGAAGTATTGGTACCATTTACTTTATGAAAGAGCTGAATGGTTTTTCAAAGTGCGGATTCAAAATTACGAAAGTGGCCGAAATATCGTTTTATGAAATGAGATCTCTCAGTTAGGTGAATGTGTAATAAAACCATTGATATTTTTTGTGGTAACGACCTTTCAAAAGCCTAAGTATTTGGAAAGAGGGATAATCCTGTATATCCGACCATATTATAAAAAAGTTTTCCATTCTCCGAAGCAGGAGACTTAATATCCCCTGAGGCTTCTGGGTAAAATAATGTTCCGTCGTACATTTAAGTCACCGACAATAGGGACTTAAATACCTGCATACTCGGCATTAAAAAACTGTAGAAGTCTGAACATTTTATAACATTGTGCATATAAGCTCACGAAAATTAAATAAATTTGCCTCGATTGCTCTAGGTTTCCCAGAAAGAAATCATATATTCGAATTTTTAAATGAAGACATAAAAACTTTTTATAGTAAAACCAATGATTAAACCTGTATTAACCCTATACCTCATATTTGTAGGATTTTTAAAAAATATATTAAAAAATGCGCGAATCCTGTGTGTGTTTTATTTACTTCCGTGAGGGATTTATTCGAGTCAACACGGAATATTTTCGATTTCTGTATGTTGTCTGTGGTATACTTGATAATGAAAAACGCATATCTATGGAAAAGGGACTTAATTTTATCTTTAATCATTTATTTTTAACATCGTTCTAAAATAGTCTACGAAGTTCGGATTTGCGGAATCTATGGTCATAGATAAAACATTTCAATAGCTTCGTTTTAAAATAAATGGCTGGCCAAGAAAATGTTTTAAAAAAATATAATAAATGTTTTACTAATGGTTGGAAAATGTGGTCCATTTTTGAACCGAAATCAATCGCAGAAAAACAAAAGTGGTCCATTTTTCGACCAAAATCGCTCCAGTGGATAACAAAACGGACAGATTTGAACAGTTTTATTGAAGTGAAACTTCTACAGCCCCGCTGTGATTTGGATTTCGGATGAAACGGTAATTTATTTATTTAATTTCAACGGTATACATATACCACAAGAACTGATTACATGTCACAAAATCAAAAATAATAATATAGAAATAAAATAAAAAATAAAAATTGTTTAACAGATAATAGTGGCATTTGAATGAGAAATGACACCAGAGAGACAGTTACATACAAAAATCTATAGTACAAATAGAATTAATATTGACTGAAAAGATTTGATAGCATAGCCCTCTTGTACTTACCTTCCGTGCAGTTAAATAGGTAATGACGATTACTGCACCTGCGACGCATCAACTGTGCTCATTGACCGCTTTGATTATGATGTCACATTTAAAGGCTCTATTGGTTGAGATATGAAACGGAAATCACGCCAGGTCTGCGTTCATTGGTCGCTTTGATCTTGACCTCACTTTTTAAGTATTGGTTGAGATTGTTTTGGTAAAGTTTCGCTTCTACCGCGTGTAAACTGTACTCGAATTTTTGGGGTTAGTAATTAACAATAGTTATATAAAAAAGTTTTTTTAGATTACAGTGATTTACAATCCGATAAAATTTAAAAGAAAAAAATTGTAATCTGAAATTATTAGAAATAATGTGTTGACACAAAACAAACTATATGAGTGAGAATTTGGCGAGTTTGCCAAATAATGGGGTACCTATTTCCACAAACGAGGGATTCTGTTGAAAATGTACGGAATATTTAAAGATCATTTTTCTGATTTGAATCATCCTACTAAAAATGTTTGTTTTTTATGTTTTCATTTTATTTTTTTATTTTTTTATTGAAAGAATAGATAAATACAATAATATAATCAACAAACAAGTCGTGCTAAGCCAGTTGAATTGGCTTGTCAACAGGTGTTTAGTTTCATATTTTATTTTCGTATACATTTTTTAAATTCAAAATTATTGATTTTAAAAACGATCTTAAACTGACAAAATCAAAACGGCCCGCGGTTGGCAAATCGGATTGTGACGTCACAAGCGTCGCCTAGCTGGGCCAGCATAAATAAACACTGTCAGTGAGCGTCCACGCTTATGACGTCACGATAGCCCCGCCCCAAAATATCGTTTTAGCGGTAATTCAAAAATGGGAAACTTTGACTCGCTGTTAAAAATTTATTCGTCAACATAAGAATAAAATAAAAATGCTTTAATCGTCGTATAATCATCGTAATTTTAGCTTAATTTTTTAAGGAATAAAAAAGTGGAAATACCCCATTCCTTTTTGAATGGTGACATTGAAATTTGAAAAAGGTATTTTGTTTCTAGTGAGTCGAATAGGTACTCTTACGTTGACCACACTCACTCTTAGGAGTTCGCAATAGTCGAACTCCTAATTTACAATTTAAAAAAGAAACATAGGTTGCTTATCCTTTGTCGATCCGCAAGTGTAGGTATATATTTTTAAGGTGTTTAATTAAAAAAAGTGTAATTAATTCGTTCTAAGGAAATTATTAACATAAAATAAATATTTTGCTATTCAAATATTACCGTCAAAATATAAACTTAGGTTTTTTTTTTAATTTCGGAAGATAGGAATTTTCAATATTTAGCCATTTTAAAATAGTTTTCATTATCATAACATAGTTACAGATCAGAATTTTCTTGTTTAAATACATAATTTTGAAAATGGCAATAAGGAACTCCAGTGAAAAATATTATCGCTTTAAAAAAATATGTTCATATAGACCAATAAACGCTGATTCTGAATATATAAGTTTTATTTCATAATATTAAACGTAGAGTTCTTAAAAAATTATTAAAAAGTGCATTTTTAAACCTCTCGTCAAAACACACTATAAAGTTGGTATTACTGAATGGTTAGTGCTGACGTCACGCGTCATCAGTCTTTGTATTGAAATCTTTGATTATGTAGGTATGACATAAGCCATCAGTATTAACAACATTTCATGTTATTCGTTATTTCATACAGTTTATATAGATTTAGTCGTTGTGTTTATAGAAACAATGTTTAAGCCTTAATAATTCAGTATCAAAAATAGAGGTATCTCTATTAGTTTATCTCTCTTATTTCAAATATTGAAAAACTACTGCACAAAAAAATAGTAATGCTACTTCTAGGGAGAATGCTTCGAATAACGCTATTCAAAATAGCGGCACTTGATCAGCTGATTGCCCAATCCTATAGTAATTTTTCAGGAGTGATGACATTCACCGTACATACGGTGGTCTTAGAGGGATCTTGAAAAATTAAAACTTTCACAATTATTTTAACTATTAAAACTAACTCTAAAAATAAAAATAAAAAATTCAGTTATTTAAGTTAGAAGGTCATTATTCTTTTAAAAAAATAAAAAAATTGTACTGGAGTTCTCTATTGTTAAAAATATCATGTTACAGGTAGGTATTCGATCGCTTGCCTGAAAACTCCAAACTAAAGTTCTAGAGTTCATTGAACCGAATTTACAGGCAATCAGAGTAAAGCCTCAATTACGTTGAGCGAGTTTACAAGCTACTAGCTACTGAGTATAAAAGCGGCTGAATCGGCGAGTGAGATTGTCATGATGACACACAAAACTGTCCACTCGCTCAGTAGCAAACTACCTAACGAGTTGAAATCACGTTTTGCCATATTTTCTGGGTGTTCTGGAGTTAAAAATGAAGTGGAACGTAAATGAAATTGTGGTATTTCTTAACTCTATCAGCAGTATCTTCTGTTATAGAATATAAACGATAAAGACTATTGCAACACGAAACTAAAAGTTGAAATCTTCCGAAGTTTGTTTAATGAACTCAATGAGAAACAGTTGATTATGGGAATTGATATGAAGCAATTGAATCAAATCAATTAAAGATGTCTGATGATGAGCTAAAATAACTAATTTTGTAGCATAAATATACTAATCCCTTTTGTAGGAAACTAAGCTCGCAGGTCGCTGCTAGATCCACAGCTAGCCAGTAGCAAGAATAACGACGCCTGCGTGAACTAATTCTGTCAGATGTTTGACATTCGAAATCAGCTGTTTGTTGGCCGCCATATTGAGCACATAAATACACCAATCGCGCGTAAGCGAGTGGCAAGTAAAGTTAACGATCTTCAAACTTTTTTCGAAGATAGTCAACAATCTACCAGTTAGCAAGTTATACTATTACACTGAGCGAGTTTACTAACAGATGGTAAATTTCCCAGATAGTAGCTTGTAAACTCGCCCAACGTCATCGAGGCTTAACAGCTGAAATCAGTATTTTTAATTACTTTTCTAAGTAAATGTCATAAAGCAAAAAATATCACAAACTTGACCATCGCCGGAAAAACAACAATGAGATCGAATTTCCATTGCAAAGTAGTAGAATAATCGTTTTATTTTTTAATTTTTGTTGTATTACGGGAACCATACAGATACCCGCATAATTTAATATTAGGCAGTTTCTTCAAACATTATTATCAAAGCAACAGGTATTTCTCTCTACGGTTATTTTTCTCCCATTTTCCAATTTTTGTTATCCTTTTAGCAACCGGAAATGATTGTGTTATTTCAGTCCGGTGAAAATATTTCAAGGACTTTGTGTAACGTAGTGCGGCATTATAATGACAATGACAAACCTTTATCTAGGCCGATACCATGGAACGGCGGAACTCAAAGAATGGAAATAGTAAAAAAGTAACTTCATTGTGAATATGCCTCCAATGTGATAAGGTGACTGAATAGTATCAACCAGGTGAAGTTCTTCTAATAACCACTGGAGTGATATTTGGCATATATTCCCGCCATTTTAAATGTCTCCGATTGCTTTTCGGATAAAAAATGCAATTATCTCCTTGATTCGGCATCTTTTAAAAAATATTTGTAGCTTTTACGTTTGTTATTTTGATCTTAAAACAAAGCTATTGAGATGCTTTACCTAATATGACCATAGATGTTGCAAATCTGAACTTCGTAGACTATTTTATAACGATGTTAAAAATAATTTTTTTAAATATTTTTTTTACACATAATTTCTGATCAGCTCGGTTTATATCGGTTTAAATTAGTCCCTTTTTCATAGATATTCACCTTTTATTATCAAGTTTACCACAGATAATATGCAGAAATCGAAAATATTCTATGTTGACTCGAATAAGTACCTCTCACGGCAGTTTCAAAGTAAAAAAAACTCGCAGGATTCTCGAGGTTATAAACTTTACGTTTTTTTATATCGTTTTTATAAATCCTACAAATATGATATAAACGGTAAAATATAGGTTAATTCATTGGCTATACAGTACTATAATAAGTTTTTATGTCTTTATGTTAAAATTCGAAGTTATGATTTTTTTAATGTTGGCGAAAAATTTAAAAATGAAAAATCTCGAGCAAACGGAGAAAAAAGTTTTAAAATGCGCTGACGCTCCTGGGGATAAGATTGATTCAATTGTGTGAAACAAATGTATTTAAATCTTTTGACTCATAAGTTAATCTTATAAAAACTAAAGGTTTAACGTAAAATAACACAACATGCCCTTGATTTCTTTATAAAAGTAGTTTCTCTGAAATCCCGCACAATAGTTCCAACTGCTCCTAACCGTCTAAAGCATGTGAGACTATAGTAACCCCAATCAGTATGTTCTGAGAGGTAGGAAGTAAAGGAGATTAGGAAGATGGAAGATATTCAGTTCTGATCACCAAATACAGGTAAAGTTATTTCAAGCAAGGTTTTAATTAAGAACGGTGGTCTTCCCACGTGTACCAGTGCAATACTGAAAGTATATTCCCCTCTGGATCGTGAGGTAAATAAACGCCGCGCCGGTATTTGAACCCGCGGCCTTTGGATTAGAGGCTGTCAAAGGCGTATGAAGTGCGTTTTACGTGATTCTGTTTGTGTTTTATACTCCGAAACATATATAATAATCACCTCCTATCAAACTAATTAATGTTCCCTCATTTAAATTTTAAAATATTGATTTTCTAAGTTTTCGGCCTTATACCGTCAAGTTAAATTATAAATAATTTTATTTTCTTAGAATGAATTTTAAACAAAGTTGTTTGTACTAATTTAATTCGAGTATAATATTACGAGTATAATATTAGGTATATCGAATATAAATATCGAAATACATTAAAGTCCACCAGGAGGCCCTGAAAACAATAATTTCCCTCGGAGTTTATGTCATCTGATATGCTGTGAAGACTTTTTGAGGAGAGGAAGGAATGAAAATTGGTCTTGAAGAGACCCATGTTGTAGGAAGAAGGAAACACTTGTTTATAATCAGCGTGATTTTGCTATTGAAATAATAATTGTCAAGAATTTGGTTTCAGGCGTATTATTATTAGGTATTCGTATTGTTTTTCTGATTCCTACTCATTTTTCTTTACATTATTTGATGATGTCTTTATTTTAGTCGTGTAGTTCTGTGGCATAACAAAGGGTTCGCGTGATGAACGCTATGGGGAATGTCATTTGATCGCCATTACTTTCCGTTTATTTTGTTAATATTCGATGCTTAACGTCAATACTTATTTTTAACTTAAAGGAAGGCTTTCTTCTATTTTCATTAGATATTAACGACTTTCTGTCAATCTCAACTCTTTTCTTGGTATAATTACATAATAAAGTTACTTATATTCAAAATATTAGTAAAAACTGTTTAGCTTTAATGTACCTACGATATGTTATTATTAAAATTATTTAGCTTTTTCCCGCGGCTTCGCTCGCATGGTGTCAGGGGGTTCCGACACCGCCTCCTCCCCTCCCTCCCCCCTCCTCCCCATTCCTCTATATTCCACCCCCACTCCTGGACGCGTATTTCCAAAACCTTTACCGGTTCAGTCGCAGTAGCGGCAATTTACATTATCAATATCAAAATTTAAATATTTAGAAATGAAATTATTAATTTCTAATATACACATTGGAAAGATTATTTTATATAGATTTCAGAACAATTTTTGTTTTTGCAAAGTGATAAAAAATATCCAATATAGAGGTGTATTTAAAATGTAAATTGTCGCTGCCGCGACAGAACCGGTATAGGTTTAGGAAATACGCCTCCTGGACATACTGACCCCCAGATTCCTACCCACCCCGAATAACCTTTACGGCATCTCCAAAGATGACATAGGCTCTGAGGGGAATTATTTTCTAAAGGTCTCCTGTGTGGAGCTAATGTGAAAAAAAGAATGCTGTGATCAGTTAACCTCGCGTCCAAAATGTAAAGTTTCTAATTTTCAAATTTAAATTTAATAAAACAAAACCTAAATTTCGTCCGAAATTGTAAGATTTGTGTGCAGGGATTTAAATTCCTGCCTACGTAATTATAAATCATAAATATTTTTACGTAATATTTCTTTTTTAATATCAAATAAGAAATAATACAAATTGTCCAAAGAAATGTCACCATTTCAATGACAATTATCTCTTCAAACTTTTTTCAGACCGATAGTGGACAAAATAATAATAATTTTTATTTCGATTAGTCAGATTGTTGTAGGAACCCCGACCGTGCAAACTCTGGTGGGATAAAAAGGTAGTATCCAACAAGACAACAATTAGAACCGGGACATATCAAACAAATTTACCAGCAGGTCCAATTCTAAATTATCAAAATAATACTAAATTGTCAAAATAAATCAAAATTGTCAAAATAAGACCAAATTGTCAAAATAAGACGAAATTGTCAAAATTAGATCAAATTGTTAAAATAAGACCAAATTGTCAAAATAGGACCAAATTGTTCAAATAAGACCAAATTGTCAAACTAAGACGAAATTGTCAAAATAAGACCAAATTGTCAAAATAAGACCAAATTGTCAAAATAAGACTAAATTGTCAAAATAATACCTAATTGTCAACGTAGGTATTCCTAGATCTTAGAAATATATTATAAGGTTGTACAGCGCCCTTGGAGTGATTTTTCACAAAAACGGCATTATAAATCATCCAAATATTACTATTATTACTATAAAACCAAATTGTCAAAATAAGACCAAAATTGTCAAAATAAGAAAAGACTTCACTACGCTCGCGCTCGGTCAAATATGGTTGAAATTTCAGTGCTAAAAATGTATTTTTGAAAATATATTTTTTTAATTACTAATATTTTGGCATACAGTACCTACCAATAACCCTTTGTACGAAAAAATTTGCAAAAAAATATAAAGCTACTATGAAATAAATTACAGAATCCCAAGAATAAAACACAATATTAATTCTTCTTTGGAAACTCCATCCCAAGAGACCTTTCCAGAAAACCCTGGTGGAGGAAAAAACATTAAAGAGGCTCAGTCTTGTAGGCTTTTACTATTGTGTCTAAGTGAGACACATGAGGAATAATAATAGACCAACAAAAACTTCAACCCAAAGTACAATGGAAATAAACTTATTGGTTTTGTATGGAAATATACGTTTCATATAATATTTAAGGGTTGTTGCTCATTCGCTTTGTAGTTGGCCGTTTTCAGTTTTCTAGTGTAATACATAAGATAATCAAATGTGGTACATTAATACAAATATGTAGTTGAAGTTACGATAAGGTCCACTTAAAATGATTACATTTTATGGCAATGTAACTTTTTGAATGAATACTAAGTTCCCAATTGTTTCGTTGAAATACACGACTTAGAATCGATATTTAACGGGAATCTCCAAATGCCAAAAAATGGTGCCGAATGGTCCTTTGGTGACCTTTTCGTATATGAATTTCCGCGGATCCTTTGTTGTTATAAAATTTAAAAAAAAACACCAAGTGTAACATCTCCTTTGTCCTTTCCAGAGACTTTCATTATTTGTAAGTACTGGGACCAGTATTCTCCAGTAGGTATTATAGAATGCTTATAGAAAGGCTTTGGATCTTTAAATTACAGTGATTGTTTATTGACGTATCGTAATTTATAATTATACTTCGGAGGACAAACATTCTTCCTGGTTGTGTTTTGTCTGCGGAGTTCTTGAATTTTAAATTCTACCTTCGGCAACCTTCGCCACAACTCGGTAATTAGACCAAGTGATCCTAAGAGCCCATAGACAACTAAGGCAGTAATGTTCAACTAAATCATAGACCAATATGAATGTTATAATAAGTCACGTACCTAGCCGATACGAAAGGTATTCCAAAGAAAAATAGTATATAATAAAATGATGTTAAGATCACTCACCTATTTGCGGCACGTCGTACTGCCGATTCCCCCTGACGCTGCGCAGCATGAGCTGGCTGGCCAGACCGGCGGGCAGCTGCGGTGGGCCGCCCCCGCGCTTACTCCAGCCCCCGCCACCTCCGCCGCCCGTCCCGCCCAGCGCCCCCGCCCTCCGCAGCTTGGTGATGCCGCCGCCCTTGCCGCCCCAAGAGTCTCCGCTTCTGTTCCAAGGATAATCTCGCGATATCGACTCCCCTAAACTCTTCTTCCAAGGGATCTCGTTCGTAGTTCCGTCGCTTCTCTTATCGCTTCTTCCCTTGTTCGCGTTGCTCTTTTCTGCATTTTTAGCGTTGCTCTTCTTCGTGTAGCGCTTTTTGGTTGTCAGCTCGTCTAGCTTGGAGATGTTCTCGTCAGGGTTAGGAGGACCGAAGAGACTTTGCAGACCTATGTCTTGGATGCGGTCGTTAGCGTATCCCGAGTCGTGCGTCGGGAGGTCGTCCACGTGGAAGCTGAAGTGATTGTACTTGTCATCTCGGAAGTGGGAGAAGGGGGCCGGCGGGGGCACGGGTTCCAAGGACATGGGCGAGCCCTCGTAGAGCAGCCAGCGATCAGCCCCGGGCCTCCGGTGCGCGTCCCTGGCGAGATGGCCCGCCTCGCCCGCTCCGGGTCTTGCCACCGCCAACAGCAGACTCAATACTGCCGCCGTCTTCATCTCTATTCTACTCCACATCATCGTATTAAATGTCAATGTTTACTGGCAGGGTAAACTGTAAAGTGGGAAGTGTTAACAAACTGGTACTGTCGAGTTTGTCGGGTGACTGGACTACTGGTGACTGGGACTTGGATTCATAGCTCTACGCGTGTTTAGCGCACGAAGCGACATGCCTTCTCATGATCCTGGTCTCACGTTAAGTACCGTTGAATGCGATCATGTTGCCCTTCTTAGGGACTTCTGAGAACGACGTTTACCGAAAGAAAGTTGATAAAACGGAAATAAAAACTTCACAATGCTGTTAAACTACACAAACACCAGTCGTAAATTCTAAATCCTCCTCGACCAAAAATCCATGTTCAGAGTTAAAGGAAAAGTTAAGCAATAGACGTCACTTCGCTCTTAGTAAAAGAACTAACTTTAATGTAAAGTTTTAATGTGAAATTTTATACCCTCCGAAAGATGTACTAACAGGGAGGTATTCTATCTCTAATTACCTGCGAGCTTATTATAGAGCCTTTAGGGTCTTTTTACGATCACTATTGTATTCCGGAGTAAGGCTTTATTATCCTTTGAGAAATTATATTACCAAACTTTAGGTATATTTTTAGATGTGCTATTTATTAATCTTTGCAGCGGGAGTTATGTTCTGTCTTCTGCTGGCGGGGACCGAATATCTTGATGCCTGCAAATAAAAACAAGAAACTCATTAAACCTTCGGAAATTTCGGTATAAATCAGTTATTTCAGATATCAGGTGACAAATAAGTCATTAGCAAAACATTTTTTTTTCATCAGTTCCACACAGAAGGTCCTGCAAGGAGAGAAAGATCTGGAAAGGAAAAGGTATAAGGGGTGGGTAGTAATCTAGGGAGTCACTGTGTCCAGCTGAGCGATTCTGCATTTTTTGTGGGATTGTTATTATATAACGGACGAGATCTTATGTCAGATTTGTGTGATTTTTATGGATTTTTCTACGTACAACGTACATTGAATGAATAAATAATCATGTATAATTGCAGGAATTTATGTTTAAAATAATCTTAGCTAAAATATGTGACAGTAAATATGTAAAAATCTGAGGAAAATAATTTCCCTTAGGGCCTATGTCATCTGGGATGCTGTGTGGAGGGTCTTTTTGTGGAGAGGAAGGAGTGAACATTGGTCTTGAAGAGACCCATGTTGTAGGAAGGAGGAAACACAGAGGCCTATCTACACAGAATCTATCCCATTGCGGTGCAAAGCGATGGGTCAAGATTCGGCCCGCCACACAGGAGGTGGGCAGACGACTCCACAGCCAAGACGTAGACAATCCTCATAACATGAAATGGGTCACCCCTGCTAAGTAACCATACGATTCGAGATGAACTATTGCAGCGTTTTTAAAATTATTTATTTTTATTTAATTAAATGAACACAATATTAGCGAAACTCAATCGAAATCTGGAGACAGAAAAATCAGAAAAGATATTGGTTCCGCTGGGACTCGAACCCAGGACCCAGTATTTATTTTTATGTGAAAACCGTACAAGAGTCCTTATAGCTCCGAAGCACTTGGAGCCAGTGAGACTATGGCCTCTCCAATTGGGGTATGTTGTGAGGCTGAATAGAGAGGAGAGGAAGAAGATTTGAAAAATAATGGGAGGGTAGTTCCAAACACAGAAAAAAGTAATTCCAAGTCATTTTTAATTTATTGTATAAGCAATATTTCTATCCTGAATGATGGGCCTACACCAGGGCAATGCTGTGAGTATCTTCCACTCTGGAACGTGACCTCTGGACTTATACTACATATTAACCACTGGAGCGCTTTTTGCCACAATATGGCACAATTTAAAAACTTCGGATTGCTTTGCTGCCAATTTTGGCAAATTTTCCCTTATTTGTAAGTAGTTAAGTGGAAGTTAACGATTTTACATA
Source organism: Limnephilus rhombicus (assembly GCA_929108145.2). Lineage (NCBI taxonomy): Eukaryota > Metazoa > Arthropoda > Insecta > Trichoptera > Limnephilidae > Limnephilus > Limnephilus rhombicus. Next base: position 47,639,841 of record OV815285.1, read on the forward strand.
TATTTTTTTATAAATCCTACGAATATGTGATAATCGACAAAAGATAGGTAAATTCATTGGATATATAGAACTATAATCAGTTTGTACGTCTCCATATTAAAATTTGGAGGTATGATTTTTTTAATGCGGGCGGAAAATATTCAAAATAATTATCAACATAATCTCGAGCAATCGGAGGAAAAGTTTTAAATTGCGCTGTTGCTCCAGTGGTTAAATGATTAAATTATGATATAACGCAATTCGATAAAATTAAATTTACTTGCGCACGCCGAATTTGAACCCGTGACCTTCGAATTGCAATTCGACAGCCTTACCCTTCTACCACGCAGGCTGTTGATCGGAGGTGTTGGTTATCCAATAAATAGTTCCCGAGAAGGCGGTATCCACACCCACCTCCCAAATTGAATCTGAAGTATGCACACATAAAGCCTTATTAAAATGATAGATTTGACCAATTTACTCGCACCATTAACGTAATAAGTTATTACACATTATTAAGTGTGTTAGTCGTAAATAACTAATTGTAAGACTGTTGCAAGTCGTGACACGATTAGAGCAGTAACAATACTGCTCTGTTCGTATTATGACTTCCAAGTTCAAACTTGGTTATAAAAATAGGTAAAGGTAGTTCCAAGTCACTAGTGATATAAGTCTTAGTAAGTTGTAAGTCATTAGTTATCAATCTTAGTTGTAAGCCACTTGTAGTATATATGTAGGTATAGCTTAAATGTATAAATGAATGTTTAAAGCGCCCTTGAGGTGATTTTCTCACGAAAATGGTGCTATAGAAGTCATTCAATTATTATTATTATTACTTACATCTCTTTTAAGAGTTGTGGATTCTTAAAATTTCAGTCAAATTTACTCTACCATTCACAAAAAAAGCAATTAAAGATTAGCATCAAACCAATATGTCTTCTTCTTAATTTAAGTGTCTCAGGGGAGATAATGAAATTTTACTTTGACATACAATTAAAACAAAGGAGTTTATAAAACAAAACAATGAAGCCACAATAATACGAAAGAAGACCACAGTAAAAGAAATACTCGTTCGGAAAATAAAACAAACAGAGCACCATTAAATGCGAAAGTGAGTTTATCTAGAGGTCAAGATGGCCAGTGAAGTAAGTAAGGAGCCAACAAGACTTTGCGGGATAAAAATAACGCTGTGGCAGGATTCCAAGATCTCAACAAGTAGAGATAAATGAGGTCCTTCCTGCCGGATATCGGATGCAGCGGTCCAGGCAAAACCGGAGATTATCAAACCCTTAACATTACCAATGGCAGATACTTATTTTTATATCTATCCACGTAGGGGTAAAATGCTTCCGTAGAGGGGCAGAACCCCATATAATATTACCACCTAATCAAGCAGACTCTCTATCATTTACCTGGGGTATTTTTTCTCTTAAATGATTGAGATGTCTTGTGTTATCGATTTTTATTATTGAGTCGGAGTGTATGTTAATTTACGAGTATAATCTTTATCTAATGGATGCATCTAAATATCAGGGTGTTTAACACAGTCGATCTGTAAAACCCACTATCAATACGTTTTCACCGAATCCGATCAGCTAGCTATATTTGTAAGCACGTTCAACAATCCATGAGAAATGTTTCGACGGCCGATAGACAAATTTTAGTGCAGCCTTTCTCTTTGCGTGTCAGAAGGCAAAGCTAATTGCAAAATTACTATTTAATGTGAATACGAAAAAATATGCTTTAGATCAATTGAATTCTTTCTTTTCATTCGAGTAGAATAATTTTTTTAATTACTTCTAAAAAAATATAATCGTACACCTCTAATTCTGTTAAGCAATATTTTTTCATTAGAAATGTGTGAACGCACGTATGAAAGGGCTGTTTTAAAATAACAATGATGAGAAATTACCGAAAGTTATTCTAGCAATCCTAATCGATCGACCATGCGAGGACCGATTAGCTTAATGGTACAGTATCGACAGTTGAAATTTTTAAAGCCACACATGCCAAACGGTTCTATATCTTTTGTGAGATTGTTATCGATATGACGGACGTGATCTCCTGTCAGATTTGTGTGATTTATTAGCCATTTCTATGAACAACGTATATTAAATGAATAAATAATCAAGCATAATTGCAGGAATTAAAAGTATTTAAACGAACTAAAATGTGTGACAGTAAATTTGTTTTAGAACAGTGTTTTATACACATCAGAAATACTCGTATACCCCTATACTACCTATGACTTGTTTCTTAGAGTAATACATAGACTTTAATAATGTTATTTTGTGAAATTAAAATTACTTGTTAGAATTTTGGTATAAACACGCGGTACTCCTTACCAATGTAATTACGTGATAAATCACGGTATGTTGACAGTTCCCAGTTCAGATTGTGCTGTAGACAGGGTAATTAACGGGAGTACCAACGCGAGTACTGATTATCTTGGGAGGGTAAAGTACCCACGTCCTTCAGCTTTGTTAGTACAAACCCTTCACTTGCCACCGTCCTAATTGTGCATCAAGCTTTGAATTAAGTTGAAAGAATATTTCGATGACCGTTTATACAAACGTAGGAATTCGATCTGTGATTAAAAAAAAATAATTCCACGGTTTTATTTTACAAAATAATATGTCATCGTTGGGATGCTGTGTGGGGGGTCTTTTTGGAAAGGGAGGAGTGAACCTTATTAATTGTGGGACGGAGGAAACACAGAGGCAAACCGTTCCACAGCCGAGCTATTGAACTCTTGAGTTGTAGAAACGACCAGGCAAAAATGTCAACTGTGTATTGATGTTGAACGCGCTTTAGGCGTATTTTCCTGACTATAATGAAACGTCGGTTGGTTGTTTCGCAGATTTTAAACATTTCATCAATTTTCAAGTTTTTTAAAAGCCCTATTTAAGTTCTGTTAATATCCAAATGCTGTGAAGCAAATGGATTATAATGAAATAATAACATAACTTGAAGAACACTTTCACATAACTTGATTTTTACTTTCAAATTCAAACCTGCCCAAAGACAGAATTTGAACAATTCATCAGATTTTAAAATCAAAATTCAAGATCAGTGAAAGTTCTATTCAAGTTCTGTTTTTATTTCAGTTCGGAGAAACAACTGGCCCATAATGAAATAATAACAATTTGAAATTTCACAGAATTTGAATTTCAACTTTGAAATTTGATGAATTGTTCAAATTCTGTGAAAAATCCCGTCCAGTACTATTTTTAATCGAAGTAGTGACCTGCAGCTTTCAAAAGCATACAAAGGGAGCTGTATTCATCGGGGTATATTAAGTCAATGGCTGTATTAGTCAAAGTGGTTAAAGAGCAACACTTGACGTCTATTTCCATTTGACCTAACAGTTGCAGCACTAATAATTCAGCGAAATTGACCCTGTCCGGTTGATGATTGCGTCACTGCCGTCATCGGCAATAAAAGGGGCTCACTTGCTTAACTTTTACGTCCTTGGCTGTCTCTTTATGAAGCCTTTTTCCCTTTACTATGTTGCATTCTCTCGTAATTGTTACATATTATTGGATTGTGAATGGCTTGGTGTTGTTTTTCTAATGTTTAACGACGTCTATCAATGTTGAATGTGAATGTGCGTTGAAGTGAAAACTTCTTTAGCACCGTTGTGAATTGAAACTCGATGAAACGAAACATAGTGACACCAAAAAGAGACAAACACATGCATTTATAGAATTTAGCCTGCGAGAAAATGAAATAGTATAATCTGTCTCCTCTTTGTGCGCTGCTTCGTAGCCAAACGGTCTCCTCTTTTTCCGGTGCTTCTTAGTCTCCCTACTCTTGTCTACTTTAGTTTTCTAAAGCTTTCACTTCTACCGCGTGTGAATTGCACACTATGTTTTTTTTATTGGTTTACTTAATAATTAAAACATAGTGAGCACGTATGCAAAAAACTCATAGGTTTGCAAACTCATAGGTTTCGAAGAATTTTACGCCCACCGTGTTCACTTAGCAGTAGGTACAGGTCGATCTTCTACTGGCGAATTCGGGCTCAGATTTGTGCAACTTGTCCGACATACATGTTCGATAATAATGATGGTTAATTTAATTTGGGAGGCGGAAATGGGTACCGCCGCCCCGGAAAACTTTATTGGATAACCAACACCTCTGCCATAGGTCACCCCAAGTGGTTCGCTACGTTTGGTGATTTAGCAGGGGTGCCCGGGTTCATGGGGTGAGGTTTGTCTAGGTCTTGGAGGCGGATGACCAGGACACACTGAACCCCAGATTCCTACCCACCCCTTAAACCTTTTTCCTTCCCAGAACTCTCCTCTCCTTCCTTTCCTTAAAAAAAACCTCTCCACACAGCATCCCCTAAGATGACATAGGCCCTGAGGGAAATTATTTTCCTCAAGGCCTCCTGCGTGGAGCTCATGTAAAAAAAGGTAAAGAGTTAAAGTTAAAATATAGTGTAATACTCGTACCAGCTCGTAGTAATCCATTTCGTTTTATACCTTCATATTGTCTACATTCGCTTTAATTCGGTTTCTAATGCTAGAATTCGTCAAAAGATGTCGCCAATTCCGTCGGCAGCTCGCATGGGGACGTGCCCTAGGCAAGTATAAGTACTATGCCATAATTGCCTGTCTCGGCTACTTTGTACCGGTGACCAGCGATCACCAGATGACAGTGAACTCGAGGAACAGGTTATTTTGGAACCATTTCCTACGCCATTGCCTGTAAGTACTATGCCACGATTGCCTATCTCTGCTGCTTTGTACCCGTGATTAACGATCACTAGATGACAGTGAATTCGAAGAAGATGCTTTTTTGGAACCAGTTCCCATTGGAGCAAGCCTGATTACGGAGACAATTGAAATCTACAACCATTTTGAAGTATGCTGTAATACCAGCTAGTAGTGTAGTGGAGCTGGCAACACGGTATCACTTCCAAGTAAATAAGCACACATTTCACCACTAACAATTACACATTTGCCCTGACGATGGACACTGTATCGCTGTCCGAAACGTTGGCTAAATAAGGAGATAGCGCAACACGGTATAAAACCCCAAAAACAAATAACGAAAAAAAAACAAAAGATTAAGAGCTCTTTATAATATTATGAAATTATAATTTAGCATTGTAATACTTTCCGTCATGTATTGTGTACATATAGTGCAGAAGACAGGCAGTACATGAAGTTTAAAGTAGTTCTAAACTTTGGTTTGACCATCCCAGAACAAATATTTGTATGTGTGTAAAGTTGGGAGGTTTAATGTAATGTACGTGGCAGGGCTGAATGCGACAAGTCGTATAAACTCGATAGCCGAGAAACAAACCTGAGGAATTGTTGGTTATTGTTTGCCAACTACTGCGTCCCAAGTCAATTTAGTGTTTGTATTTAGTTTAGTATAGTGGAATAGAGAACTCCAGTCCAATTTTTTTATTTTTTTTTATAAATAATGACCTTCTAACTTAAATAACTGCATTTTTATTTCTATTTTTAGAGTTAGTTTTAACAGTTATTATAATTGTCAAAGTTTTAATTTTTCAAGACCCCCCGAAAACCACCTGAAATATGGTAAATCGTGTGACGTCATCACTCCTGAAAAATTTGTATAGGACCGGGCAATCAGCTGATCAACTGCCGCCATTTTGAATACCGTTGTTCGAAGTATTCTCCCTAGAAGAATCATTACTATTTTTTTTGTGCAGTAGTTTTTCAATATTTTAAATAATAGAGATAAACTAATAGAGATACCTATATGTTTGATACTGAATTATTTAGGCTTAAATATTGTTTCAATAAGCACAATAACTAAATCTCTATAAACAGTACGAAATAAAGAATAACATGAGATGTTGTTAATACTGATGGCTTGTGCCATACCTACATTTCAATTGATTTCAATACAATGTGATACAATAACTGGTGACGCGTGACGTCAGCACTAACCATTCAATCGTACCAACTTAACAGTGTATTTTAACGAGACGTTAAAAAATGCACTTTTCAATAATTTTTTAAGAACTCTACGTTTAATATTATGAAATAAAACTTATATATTCAGAATCAGCTTTCATCGGTCTATATGAACATATTTTTTTAAAGCTATAATATTTTTCACTGGAGTTCCTTATTGCGGTGAAGCTTAATGCGAAATAACTATTTTAGATTAATATTTACCACGAATCTGTTTACATTATAAATACAAAAAAGGATAAATTTAAGCTTTTCTATCGTTTCCATTGACCAGAGTTAAAATAAAATTGTTAATCAATATATATTATAGGAGAAGTGAGTCCCGGTACGATCAAGGGAGTTATATGGTGTGGTAGCCCTCTATCCCTCGTTCATGAAAAAGGTTCCCATTTTTACCTAAAGGGCGTGGTTTTGAAGAAATAAGGGCTGGAAATTTCGCCTTCTAGAAACTTCAGGAACAGTCCATAACATTCGAGAGTATTTGATAGCTTTCCGCAACATTCTTGAATGTTCGGGAATAGTTTGGAAAGTTCGAGATCATCTCAGATCATTATGGAACATTCCAGAACACTATCGACTGTTGTGGAATGTTATGGAACATTGTGAACTATTCGAAGACTTTTTGTATTTAAATATTTTCATTAGTGTGAATAAAAACATTATTTTATGGCTCAAATTACGTGTGACAGTTTCCATTTATTACCTTTTAAAAAAAATTATTCACAAAATAAATAATACCCACTTTTGTTATTGAAATCGTGACCTCTATATCTATTTTCCGATAGCCAAGCGAGTTTTATGCATGTTACCAACATTTGTGGCTACATAAGGTACACTAACAATACATTCATTTTTACTTGTGGTTTCCTCTTAAGGTCTCTCGCAAGTTAGTTTTGAGAAGTAGTATATTTAAGTATATAATATTTTTATTATTTTTATTGTTAAACTAACGTTTAAGACAAGATTTTTATGCATAGCACAAAGGGTAACAATTATTATAAGCAATAATTATCAGGCTGAAACACTCATCCACATTGAAAAATCTTCCGAGAAAAGATACATGACGCCAACGGGACATGAACCCGTGTCCTTCTGATTGCCGGTCAGCTGCTCTCCCAATTGAGCTATGGCGGCTTATCTTGTCCCGTTGGCGTCAAGTATCTTTTCTCGGAAGATTTTTCAATGTGGATGAGTGTTTCAGGCTGATAATTATTGCTTATAATAATTATAATATTTTTATTTATTTTTGATAGGTTGATAATGTTGAAAAGAAAGCCGGTATTTTTAAAGAAAGCAATAAAAAAAATTCTATTTACTTTTAACTTTTATGTGATTACTATCTGTACATTTTGTCGTTGTCGAATGAGCGTTGAATTTTAATTTATCTGAATTGTCTAAGTCTAAATCTAAATAACAATAACATTGTTCTCCTGGTCACATAGCGGTGCTCATTACATTGGTGGTTGAGAAATAATGCATCAAAACTACCACGACTATTTGAAGAAAGGTTAACCAATTTAATAATGGAGTTCAGAGTTTTCAGATGTTTCTCTTTGAGCTACGCGCACGGGCGAAAGCTGCTCACTAAAGTAACCTGAGCCTTATTCATGGGAGATGCGTAGTTTGCCATTTCACATTATATTTTCACCGCCACTCCGTGACCGGCCTACGAATAGAGCCTTCGAATACAACCTTTGTACAGAGATGTCCAAGTTGTTTCAAGGAATTTCACAGCATTGTTTTGTTGGAATATTGACTAAGATATCATTTTCACATCTTTATAAGTACCTATAATCAAAAGAGCTTTTTATTTAGGCCTCAAATTATTTGATTTCCTTGTGTAGAAACTGGTAAAATTTTAGATTTACCATCAAATAAATTAAACCCAAAAGGAAAACATGGCATTATGAACCATTTAAGCTTATCGTGCTCAATAATGCATTTCTTAATAAGAATTCTTCAAACTGAAGTTCTGACTTTTGTGTATTGTAGTGGTGTGTAAAGCGGTTGTGTGTGTTTATGTTCTTAAATCTACCTTGTTATGTATCTTACACTGATAAAATATGTATCAAGAACTCACATATTATTAATTCATGTTAAATTTTATGCCATTTTGCAATCTAAAAACAGTTTTTTTTTCTTTATCATTTATTGTATATGGTTAAAATGCTCCTTTTCACCTAGGTAGACGTGTTATACCTACTTTTGCGTATTTTTTGTTATCTCAACCTTTAAATCTGTTTTAATACCTGTATGCACTTAATCACAGAAAATGAAACAACATGTAAAAAACCAAAAGGGCTTCAATGATTAATAAATAAATAATAAAGCAGAACATGTTTTATAGAACATCATTTTTTTTATAAAATGGACTGCTTAAATTGATGATACAAAAAAATAACAAACGAAAAATCAAAGAGTAAATATCTGAATTGTAAAACTGAAAACCTGTTTGTTGAATAAGTAAATACTTTTAATTTTAGTTATCACGAAAGTGCAAAATTTCTTTTATATTTACTATGACGAATTAACTGCTTTCATTTTGTAACATCATTGGGTGCTTTTATAATTTCTACGGCTACGTATAAATGAACATACGTTAAATAAGAAGTTAATAAAATATTCGCTCAAAAAACGTACGTTCTTTATAACAATAAAGCTGCAGCTCTTTCTTACACACTATTACCTAGTAAAAAAGAGCTGTTGGAAATGAGACTAACGATGTACACGTTTGCTTCCCCCAAAGGAAAACTTGATGATATCGTTATCGTACTTAATACATATTCCTCACACATATTAAAATAATGAAACATTGAAGAAGATGGGCGCTTTTATGTTTAACATCTTTACGGCACGGCAAAGATCCTTTATTCCAGTAATACGGCATATCTTTCCTACACACTAAATAATTGTTATACAAACTATGAACTATGCGTTATGTCATTCTCGAATTGAATATGGAATCATAGGATGGGGATCTGCTGCAAATACGTACCTACACAGCCTGAATACGTTTCAAAAAGGAATCATAAAGACCATGTTGAAAGTACCAATTAGAACGCCTTCAATTGAAATTTTTCAATAACTTTGACGTACCAAATGTACAAAAAATATATGCCAAAAAATATTATTGAAGCTCTTCAAAAATAATGAATCCTCTACTAGACCGTGTATGCATAACACTACATCGAATAAAAATTATATAAAAAATATTCCAAGTTATAAAACTATATTTGGACAAAGAAACTATACATACTTTGCAACAAAACTCCATAACATCCTTCCCCAAGACATAAAACTAATAAAAAATCCAATTGAATACAAATCAAGAATAAAAATATGGTTTAAAGAGGTCAATGAGAAAACCCTAGCGAAGACGCTAAAAACGACATAGAAGACAAATGAACTATATTTAAAAAACTTTAGTCCGCCTCGGCACAGGACCCCCTAGTGAGGAGGACTAAGAAATACAATATTTTGTACTTAATTTCACATTGCATTTTGTATGTAAAAATTTTTATAAAGACGCTATAATAAAAAAAAAAATAAAACAATGTCTGCTTCCACCAAAGGAAAAAAGTAATCATTTTCTTGCATCCCACTCAATAATGTTACAAAAATGAAATGTCGCGTCTCTTTGCCGTCGCCGTGCAGTTGCCATGGGAACTATAAAATTCGTTGCTGTCCAATTTTAAATGCGCCCATTTCTTTTGTTCCCTAACTATTTGTATCTGCAAATTAACTGTCAGATTTTAACAATAATATTACTTGGTGTCTATGTTTTTGATTATTGTTCTTCAAGAAAAAAAACATAGTGTGCAATTCACATGCGATATAAGTAAAATCTTCATAAAACTAAAGTAGACAAGAATGGGAAGGCTACGAAGCACCGCACAAAGAAGAAACCGATTATTCTATCTCATTCTCTCGCAGGCTAAATCCCATAGATGTTTGTGTTTGTCTCTTTTTAGTGGCGCTATTTTTTGTTTCATCGAGTTTCAAATCACGACGGTGTTAAAGAAGTTTTCAATTCAGAAGTGATAACGTAGTGCTGATATTTCTACGAAATAAAACTAGTATAATTTGGAAAAAAAAATGGTTTGAAGACCAGTGTTATTATTCCATGGTTTAGGAGTAGGTACTGCTGTAAAGTCAGGACACGCCCTCCATACTGAAACTTCAACAGTTTTTTTTGTCGTCGTTGTTCAGGGAGGATCACACGAATGTACTATAATAATTCCAGCTACTTGGGCCAGTCAAAGGTATGTAAAACTGTTCAAGTCACCAATAATAATAATTTATATCGGCGAACAAAGGCTAATTATTGAGATATTTGGTAAGAAGGGTATTAATAACTTCAATGTATTTTATCCTATAATAATTACTTTGTTTTCACATTAATATATTTACTTTAATTTCCCTCAGAGCCAGTGTCATCTTTGGGAAGGCTGTGTGGAGGGACTTTTTTAAGGAAACGAAGGAAAGGAAAAATGTACGAGCGTAGGAATCTGAGATCAATGTGTCCAGGTATGACGGACGTATAAATCCATCCCTCCAACTGTAGTGCAAGGCGATGGGTCGAGAGTGGCGCTGGAGAGGTCAAAAGGCCTCCCTCAACCAGTCTCCCTCGAACCAGCACGCTATGCAGAATAGACGCATCTGCTGCGTAGACCTGGATAAACTTCACCCCATGAACGCAGGCACCCCTGCTGAATCAACAAATGCGAACTTGGATGACGTATGGAAAAGGTGGTGGTTATCTTATCAGTAATTTTCGGGGCGGCGGTACCTACACCCGACTCTTAAATTATATATATTTAAAGATATTTGATGTGTATCGAAAATTTTTCGGTTTATCAAAAACTCTGTAAAAGCTTAAGTTTTCTTTCTTCTTCAAATTGATTTTTTTCAGTTTAAAACATATTATAAACTGCCAATTATTATTTAAAAAAATCAAATTTAAATAGGTTGACATTGGTTGGAAGTAAAAAAAAAAGACTTTAATTATGTTTAACTTTTATGAAACTGAAACTTGTAGGCAAAACAAAATGTTTAAATTTTTTACAATGAAAATCAAACTTTAGGTATATTTCTTCCTTTTTCATTCCTCGGCTTTTCTTTACACGTTATAGTATTTATATTTTCATTATAAGAAATACGAAAGTTATAAACTATATAGAAATAATATAAATATATCGTCCCGTTAGTGGCATCACGACTTTAGAAGGCGAAACAGCTGTCACGAGTACTAATAATTAAATGGCAGAACTTTTCAGCATATTTTTTCGCTCATTTACAGTACTATGGTTGGTGCAAACTTTTTTTTTATATGAATACCTCACAAGAGTCTCAGCTGCTCCCGTCTGGAACCAGTGAGGCTACGGCATCCCCAACTGGGGTATGTTGTGAGGCTGAAGGTAGTGGAGAGGGGAAGGAGGTGGGGAAGAGGAAGGTGGGGAAGTACCTGGCTATTTAGATCTGGTCACTAAACACGGCCAAAGCCATTTCAAGCATCGTTTCAATACAGAATGGTGGTCTTACAGCAGGCCAATACTGAGATTATATTCCACTCTGGAACGTGCCGTAAATACACTAAATATTATTTTATATGAATTAATTGCAAAATAAAACAAATTAATCAAATAAAATTTATTTGCCCACGCCGGGATTCGATCCCGTGACCATCGGATTGTGAGTCAAAAGTCTTACCGCTGTAGAAACAAGACTATGTTGAACTACGTTCACCACTGTAAGGTTTATAGCAGAAAGAAAGGTTTTATGGAGCACGCGGGTCATCCAATATAAAGGTTTTTCGTTAAAATTCAAGTACATATTAGTATTTTATAAAACCTGCCCCACTGTCATGCCAACCCTGTCGATGTTGGTTGTAAGAAACAACCCCGGCCAAGTAGCTACCTAATACGTGTACACGTCCACCTAAATGTAGGTCCGATGGGGCGGGAAAGGTAAGGCTGGGGCTATTTTTAGCCACGTCCACTACGTCTAGTTCTTTATTCGCGGGGCTAATGATTTGTTCCAAAAACACTAACAGCGTTACTAATAAAAAAAAACACTTCTCAACCGTAAAACGGTGTTTTGCTTACACATACAAAGAATAAAGATTTTACATTTTCTAATTCAAATTATTACTAATAAAAAATATCTTTAACTGTGCTGCGAAAGAAATGGCAATATTGGATTTTGATATGCGCCATTTTCGTAATTTTCCCGGAAAAATTTGACGGCCGGCGTAGTGCTTTTTGACGGCCGGCCGTTTTTTGACGGCCGGCGTAGTGCAGCGGTAAGGCGCTTGACTAGCATTCCGAAGGTCGCGGGATCGAATCCCGGCGTGGCGACTAATTTGTGTATTTCCCAATTTATTCATTTAAAATAATATATAGTATATTTGCGGCACGTTCCAGAGTGGAAGATACTCTCAGTATCGCCCTGGTGTAAGACCACCGTTCAGAATTGAAACGTTGCTTGAAATGGCTTCTGCCGTGTTTGGTGATCAGATCTGAATAGCCAGGTACTTCTCCACCTTCCTCTTCCCTATCTCCTTCCCCTCCCCACTACCTTCAGCCTCACAACATCCCAATTGGGGATGCCATAGTCCCATTGGCTCCAGACGGGAGCAGTTGGGACTCTTGTGTGGTATACATGTAAAAAAAATATGATAGTTTTGATTTGTGATTGTGATGTGTGATTCAAACCATATTTTTTAAGTGAAACTTCTTTAGCGCCGTTTGCGATTTAATAGTCAGATGAAACGGAAACGTTTTTGACGGTCCTCGGTTCTAATATAATGCGGTAAATTCACGGCATGGGCCGCGGTATGAAGCGCATCAGCGCCCAGAGAGACATCCTGCGAACGGAGGTTCGAAACCTACCAAATCCAAAAAAAACGTTTTTATTTTTGTAAAATCAATATCCAATCTTCGCACCACTTTAAAATAAACAGTCAAAAGAAAAGAAAGCGACATCTAGCGACTGTCTAGTTTCACTTCTGCTTGTGAATTGCACATTGCACACTATGATTTTTTTTCTTCATAATTTCTATTCTTATAACCAATTCACTATTATGTTAGTATAATTCAAAAAAAAAAATTATTTTTGTCAGTTTTAATTCATTAATAATGTCATGTTGTTAAATTAGTTTTGTTATCAAAAAAAGCTAGAATTTTTTCGTAACATTATTTTTTTATTGACTTTTACCGCGTGAAATTAACAACACTTCTACGAAAGTGATATTACAAATACGAATTCAGAATGTCAGATTTTTTTGTTATTTTTGGGGATTTATAAGTTTTAATTCTGTAAACGAGAAAGTAAAGTGACAGTTTTTTGCAAAATATTCTTAAATAAAGGATTGTTTTTTAAATTTTGCATTTCCCGAAATTTTTTGACCGTTGTGATTAAAATGTTTAAATGAATTTTTTTCATGTCTGCATAACATATATAGAAATGTATAGGGCATTTAAAATATCTTGAAAATTTTACGAAACTCGACAAGAAATTATTATTAAAAATAGTGTAGTAAACAGCTGATTAACAACCTTCTTTGGCTGGATAAGCAATGTACATCTTTCCATGAACTATTCTTTGTCAGTTTCTATATTTATTAGTAAGTTTTCATGTACACGGTTGTTTATCAATTGTATATTTTTAGTAAGGCTGTAAGTATTTTTTTTGCCCCAACTTTTTGTTCCTATTGAAACGTCGCTCCACGAATAACAGCTCATCAATTTGGGAGGCGATCGATAAAGTATTTCTTACGCTTTCCTATAAGTTGTTATTATTATTTTATTGATGAATAATCGCATTGGTGGTGTTTTATTGCGTATTTATACCATTTTCATCGAGTGATAACTCACTGTTCGACAGACTAATTTTTAGATTGACGGTTTGATTTAACCTGGTTTTCTATGACATGTATGTACACATGTCTTGTGCTCATTTTATGTCAAACATAAATAGACATGTTATAAATGAATTGGGTACATTTTGTAGCATCGAAAATCATGTATAAATGATTGAAAGGGTTAATTCTAACGTTAATAAACGTTATCTTGATTTACTCAATGCGATTTGGTTAAACTAAATCGAAAAGGTTCGAAAAACAAAATACTATTTTCATCAATGTATAATATTTATTGTTTTTTCGTACGAACCTAACTAACTAACTAACCAACCATCACGCCATTTCACCGCAAAGGTAGGCAGAGAGGACGGACCGCCAAACAACTCGATCTTGGCACACACTTCTTGCCTCGTTCACCTTCATACATCGTCTCATACATGCTCTTTACATGGCCCTACTCAAGTATCTGATTCACTTAGTCGCGCCATGTCTTCCTCGGGCGTCCCCGACTTCTTCTACCATTCATATTTGTATCATATATTCTCCTTTCACTGCTTTCCTTGTTCATTCGCTCTACATGCCCAAACCATCTGAGCGTCCCTTTCTTAATCTTACTTATTATGCTTACATCAGCCTTATATTCTTCGCGGATCTCTACATTTCTCATTTGATAATTTTCATGAACATTAAAAAAAAAAACATCTTTAAATGTAAAAAAAACATTTCATTCACTCAATCATCTTTGCGGATGTTATATGAAGCGTCCAACTGTAGTTTGCAATCTCCAATACAGCATTTACATAGTTTTGGTAACAAAGATTTAAACAATATGGCTTTATTTAACAATAATTTGAATTTGGCAAACTTCAAACGACGTAAATGTCAACTATTTCAACCTACTTAATAATAATAATAATTATGATAAGCCCAATATAATAATTTGTTATTTCGGCTACTGGCATTATACCTAGGTCTCTGATTCAAAATTTAGGCATATTAGATTTGTCAAAGAATTTATATATAAAAATGCAAAAATCAGTTATTTTAAATACATATAGGATTACAGAAGATTTTTTAAATATTTATATTGAGGGATCAGTTGGATTTAAAGGATCAATTAGGAATTCCACAGAGCCGAACCCTCTGATATGAAAATATCTGGAGTCGGTGAATTATTTTCCCATTTGGTCTCTGGTAGGTTGACATGTTGTTCTTGTATTATTTTGTATTTATAATACTTATATACTGCAATTGCATAGCGTGGATTGACTAGATGATTATTTGGGGAAGTGTGTGAAAGGGTTTAGTTTTTCCTGTGGGGAAAATTTAACCCGGACATTTAAATCTGGTGCGTAAAATAATAAGTTGGTAGTTACAATATTACAATAAACTCAAATTTGATTCGTATTAGTAAGTTAACTTAGATTATGTTAGTAATATAAGTAATATTAGTATATGTTTTAGAAATATTTATGAATTAACAAGAATCTCGGTTTGGGTAAAGGCCTCCTCCAAAGATGCCCATTTTTGTCGGTCTTGTGCTATGGAGTACTAGTTTATGCCAGTTGATCCTTTCTATAGCAAAGTATAAAGGTGTTGTGTTCTTCTATTATGTTGCCCTGTCGTCTAACTTCCAAAATTCCCCTACTTAGTAAACTATTTTTATCTCCATTGTTACTTAACTTACATTCTATGGTACCTACTTTGTGTCAACTTTTATATTTTATGTAACCTATTTTGTTTCTTATATTTTATGTTTTTTTTAAAGAAAACAAACATTTCCGGGTTACGAATAACCTGACAATATTTTAAAATTTCCTACTACCACCACAGTAAGCCTAAAATGTTGCTTGAGTCGTGATGGAGCCATGTTATTTCCTGTATTTTGTCAAAAACATGTATAAAAAATAAATAAATTTAAGGAGAAGTGAAAACCGTGATTCCGAAAAGGTGAAAGGGGTCTAAAAAGCAAATTGTACCGCAGTTGTGGTTTTAAACACAATAATGATTCGTAAAAGAAATACTTTGATAAGAAATTGACCTTGATGGATATTATTGACTACTAAATTGGTATATTCTCTAAGTAACTCCAAGGTTAAAGACCACCATTCAAATAGCTTTAGCCGTTTATCATGACCAGACGCAATATCCCGGTACTTCCAAACTTTCATTTCCCCTATCTTCTCCCCCTCCCCAATTAGGGATTCCATAGTCAAACTGGCTCCAGATAGGCGTGTCCCTAATAAGTTATTATTTATAATAATCCCTGAAGTTACAGAATTAATTACATATAAAATCATCCAATCTGCATAAGTTATATATGTATTTGAGTATGTCTATGTGATATCTAGATAATTTAAGAATGTCTATGTGAAGTAGGTACATACAAAATATTATATTTAAGGTCATCATTGGTCATGTATACCTTATCAGAAAAAAGTAGCTCTTATGGCGGATAAGGGGGCCAAGATTCTTACGTATGTTATAATACGTACGGTATAAAATATTTACTTTTTTAATATATATTTTTTTAAATTGTTATTTTTTAATTGTTCTGATTGGTTGATGAAACAATGCAGTGGGGTTATTATAGTTTTTAATGGCTTGGTAAATTTAATGGTTTTGCATATAGAATGTTTTAGTGTATGTATGCCTATAAGTACGCTGCCTACATTATATCTATCTTTATGAGTTTATTTTTATTTAAACCAGCATTAAGATGCCCATAATAGGATGAAACCGGTACTGGTAAAATTAATAAGTGGAAATAAGTTAAAAAGTGTTTTAATTTCAATTTTAATATCTATCTTTCTTTACATTTTATATTTTTGTTTTGTAATCAGGTTTCATAACGAAGAACAAATAAATTATAAGTCGATCGCTGACGACTACGGTT
The DNA here is from genome assembly GCA_929108145.2 of Limnephilus rhombicus. Classification (NCBI taxonomy): domain Eukaryota; kingdom Metazoa; phylum Arthropoda; class Insecta; order Trichoptera; family Limnephilidae; genus Limnephilus; species Limnephilus rhombicus. The sequence continues at coordinate 47,656,534 of OV815285.1, forward strand.
TCGACTACGAAGACATATTAAGAGGGAATAACCAGACAAAACCGGAAATATTTCATTTTAAATCAAATTTTAGCCGTGTCTACTCTTTTCCACAAAAAAGCATGAATTGATTTCGAAAGATTGTTTTTATTTTATCTGGTATAGTTATGTTTTAAATTAGAAGAAAATATGTTTATTTTTAACATAATAAGGTTATAACGTAGGTCGTTGGCAGATTTGTTAAATTTTCAAACAAAATTTTGTATTATACAACACACATTTCAAATCACATAATCATGCAGTAAAATAAATAAATAAATTATCTGGGTAAGCTATGTTTCAGACTTTAAATTTTAGTTTTAATAAAATCATTTAAAAAAAGATCCGCGCACGTGTTTTGTGACGAAAATACTTCAGTTTGTCTTTTTATTTACGGTCTTACAAACTAATATATTTAAGATTTTTTTCACATTCTTATTTTGCTTAGACATAATTGAAAAATTTAAAATACTTATGTTCAAAAATAATTACAAGAAGTCAATAATTTTAATAGTTTTATCATCACGCCATTTAGCATTTTTGAATGTACCTAGGTATAAATTAAATCAAATTGAAATGGAGTTATTATTTTAAAAAGCTGGTACGTAGAATAATTAATATTTATCATTGAAACCGCCCTGTACGATCGTAAGAACATCTTTCGACGAATTTTGAATTCTCCGCCGCGGGCTGGTTAATGGCCCTTAATAGTTATTGAAGTCTAAAGCTGGAAGATTTAATCAAAATAACACGTCAGTTGTAAAGTTGTCTAAACGATTCTATTTATATCTTCAAATCAAATGTTCTCCAAGATTGATACACAAGCCAAGGAATCAAATCAGGTTGAATCAGCGGGAGATTGATTGAACCAAAGTGGTTTTACCTATTTCCATGCGTAGTAAGGCTTTAATTTAGGCTATGCCGCTATTATTAAGGCTTTGAGCTCGCTGCGGAATCATATTTACGAAGATTAACGTCGGATTTACGAGTGGACATTAGTTAGTTTAATAATACACAAATGGCGGCTCGGCGACGTACGCTAAAATGGGGTGAATGCGGGTGAAATTACTTAAAAATACATCAAAATATGCCAAATATACACCGCACAACTCCGCAATTTTTCATTTGGAATAAATTATAACAAAGTTCGTTTCGGTCCAAGTTCATTAAATTCAGTGGCGGTCATAATCGAAATATAAATTTCGACATTATCGAAAAATTATGTAATTTAAACTATTTGACAGTTTAGCATAATGAAAATTAATTTAAAATTCATTATTTTTTAAGGTAACTGACCAAATCCATTTTTGGTTTTAATTAGACACATTTATGACGCATGGATTTCTTTAAAGAATATTAATTTCAAAAACAGAAATTTTGATACTTTTAAAACACTGCACAACGATTCATTGAAATAAAATATTTCGATTCGTCAAGGGATTAATTTTCAAACGATTAAGACGCGGTCAAAAAATCGTTGTGATTCGAAATATCGTTCCGTTGGAAGAAAAGGTAAACGATTTCCCTTTTGTTCAAAGCTTTGCCAGTTAAAAAACCATTGCGTTGATCTCAAAAATGTTAAAGTAGACAATGTCCATACTACTTTATTGAACTCCTTTGCACAACCTTGCATGATATTGAAACTGAATACCTACTTATATTATACCTGCTCATATTATTCTTATAAGTTTATTATTTTATGAACAACTTACCTTTAATAAAGCGTACACGGAAAAGCCTTCAAGGCTTTAATAAATAAATTAACTAAATGGCTTTTTGAGAGCTTGCTCGTTGCTTCTAAACAAAACCGCAAACAAAAATTTTCTGCTCTATGATCAAAATTTTCAAATCGGATATTTCGATTATTAAAGCTTTTCGATTATTCCCGTTACCAACTTATTGGTATGGTGCTTAGCTTTTAAGATATTACGGTTTTTCTCTTTTCTTGATGAATTGGCTACGTATTTTTTCATGGGAAGAAATTGTAGTTCGAAAATAGAAACATTTAATATTTACGCTTTTTTGTTTAGTGGTTGAGTTATTCCGAAGGCTTTGTACGAAATGTTTTGTAATAAATTACACTATTTAGCTACATTCATGTCTTTACCGAAATATTCGAGGAAATAGAATGAAAATATATTTAAAGATCTTGCATAAACATTTTGCACGTTTTCTGAGATGCTTGCAAACAGTAGGTTCTGGCGCTGTAAAATTGCTAGGTTTCTTCTGTCAATACCACTATTATAAAGATTTATGTTATTAAACTATTTTTAATTTACAATTTTGAAGCTGGCATTTACTCCGATAAATGGATTAAACAAACCTCCGCTCCGATAAATGGACAATCAACACCCCTACCACATTTTTTCGTTAGTTGTTTTTGGGGTGTTACGCCGTGTTGCGCTACCTCCTTCTTTAGCAAATATTTCGGGCAGCGATGCAGTGTCCATCATCTGGGAAGATCCGGCAGATCCAGTAGATGTAAAAACAACTAACGAAAATACTTTTGGCCGTGAAATCTAAAAACGTATCTCACCCCTTCCACAGGTCACATCAAGTGGTTCGCTATATTTAGTGACTTAGAAGGGGTGCCCGCATTGTGTGAGGTTTGTCTAGGTGTTGGCAGCGGATGCTTTTGCCCACCTGCTTTGTGGCGTGGCGGATTGGGAGATATTGGTTAAGAGGGATATTTTAAACTATCCAGTCAGACTCTCTCGACCCATCGCCTTGCTACACAGGTGGAGGAATGGATTCATTCGTCCGTTACTCCTGAACACGTTGACCCCCAGTTCCTACCTACTCCTTATGTATTTTTCTTTCCCAAAACTTCCTCCTACTCTTTTCAATAAAATGACCCCCTACACAGCATCCCCAAACATAGCACAGGCCCAGAGGGAATTCGTTTTCTTCAGGGCTTCCTGTGTAGAGCTTGTTGAGATAGAAATTTTGATCTCTCCAGCCAGACTCTCTCGGCCCATCTCCCGGCACCGCAGATGGAGGGATAATAATAATAATAATAATTGGATAATTTGAAAAATCACCTCAAGGGCGCTGTGATGGATTCATTCGTCACACCTGGACACGCTTACCCCCCCGATTTCCACCCACCAATGCATATCTTTTTTCCTATCCAGGACTTCCTCTCATTCATTTCAATAAAAAGACCTTCCGCACAGCATCCCCAAAGACGGCACAAGCCCCGAAGGAAACCGTTTTCCTCAGGGCCTCCTGTATTGATAAAAAATAAATAAATAAAATGTTGTGATTGGAGGAAGTTGGAAGTCGGGTAGTAACAGCCAGTTATTCATAATTTTATCGATTTTTCGGATTAAATTTAACTTGCTGTGTTTCACAATAATGTTTGCCCTTTAAACACATTTGTTGTCATTCAAATTTAATGATAATCTGTATAATATTTTGCGCCCAAAATCCTTCTGTTTTACCCAGTTTTATTTATAGAGCACTTTACTAAGCACCAAGTGCGTACTTTTCCATGAATAATTTTATTTTTAAATCAAAAGTGATTAGTATCGAATTTTTATTTCTGACGGCATACATATATGAATTAAATATTTTGTTAAACTTAACAACACAAAAACATTCGTATTATGTTTAGAGAATGTGTGTATGTCGCATGTCAATCATAAAATCGGAAAAATTATGATGCGCCTCGCCACATCATGATCTGCCGCCATGTCACGTTTTGCCAGATCATGACGTGACGAGGCGATCATGATCTGCCTGATTTTACGATCGGTATGTGACATCTAAGTCTCGATGTATTTTACAAATTTTCATGTAAGTAGAAGATTCCGAACATCCATCAATTTTTAAATCTTATTGAAGTAAACATCTTTAGCGCCGTTAGTAACATGAAAATCGGGTGAAACGGAAATGCGTCACAGGTCAGTTCTACACAAATACTCGCTTCTAATATTACGCGATAAATTCGCACCTCGGCGCGTGCCTTCCATAGCGTAGTTGGCAAGGTGCTAAACAAGTCTCAGTGGCCAGAGAGACAGACATCAAGCGAACGGGGGTTCGAATCCTATGAAATACAAAAAAAAATATTTGTATTTTGTGATTTGAATATCCAATCTTCAAACTACTTTTAAAAAAAGCAAAAGAAAAGAAAGCGATATCTAGAGACTTTATAGTTTCACTTCTACCGCGCGTGAATTACACACTCTGATTTTCTTTTTTATTTCAACACCAATCTTTATAAATTGTACTAGCGAGATCCCGGCTTGCGTTGCAATAGCACTCAAATAAAGAATTTTTTAATTATGTGTATTAAGACGGTTTTGGTTACACAATGTTTATTATATTTCCATCTTGTACGTACGCGATTCCCTGATGTAGATTTCCCCCCCTGCCGCTAAACTATATGAAATATAAACATTTTACAAACTACTCGTCCGCCACCTGTTGTAACGTCTTCATACAAATTTAAAAACGCCAGAGCTCGCCATTATAAATTGAAACACAAAAAAAAATCACCAAAGTTTCATCGTAATAGGATGAATGGTATAGGAATGCATAGGGGACAAACAAAGAAAAAAATCATTTTTTACAGGGTGTACCAGGACCTACCCGAGGGATTTTAAGTAAGTATTTTAAGAGGGAGTAAAAAATGTTAATGAAATTTTGATCTCTGGTGACTTCTTTGTCATTGATCACTCAGCCGAGTAACCGACCAACTCCTCACCCCACCTCCAACTGTCCAACACCTACCATTAAATGTTTTGTAGAAAAAATAAATAAAAAAAAAAACTTAAAAAATATCACCGGAGACCAAAATTTCATTTACATTTTTTTCTCCAAATAATGACAGGAATCGATGGTTAAAATTCCTCGGGTACGTCCTGTTACACCCTGTATATAAAGAAGATTAATTGAAAAATATCGTTTCAAATTTCATATCGGCTAATTTAATTCATATCTGGCCATTTTTTAATTCATATCTGGCCATTTTTTATAAAATATCGCGTTAAAGGCTCTGTCAAAGAAGATTTTAATTGCGTTTAAAATACGTAAGGACTTAGGTATCTACCACTAATTGCATTTACTTAAGAAATTGAACGTAGTCTCAATTATCGCATTTGAAAACAAAAATTTCGCAAACATCCCTGGGAGATTTCTGGAATCCTTTTTATTATGAATCTTGTTTCAACATCTCGGAAAGGTTTTTTTTTATTTAATATCTAAGATAGATGTTTCTGCCTTAAACAATCTAATAAATGTCTTTGTATTTTCCCGGCGGTATTACGTGCGATATAATGGTGGGAAAAAAGCGAGCGATGAGTAAAATCTTTGTTTTAGACGGAGGCTTCTAAAATACCGGTTGATAGGTGTACGGTGCGGCGGCGTAAGGTTGTGCGGGTAAGAAGTGGCGGTCCTTCCCTCAGGTCAATTGGTCAAAAACCTCCCAAAATTATAAGATGACAGTAAAACATCATATTTTTATGAAATATTAAGCAAATCAAAACAATTGGGTATTATTCTAATGTATTTCAAATTCACCGCGAGATGGCAGGTTGCGGCAAGCAGTGACATTTGACGTCTTATATGGAAGCTTACTTTCCCACGCACTGTGATTGGCTAGGTCAAATTATGAAATGCCCCGATATCATATCTTCTGTCTCTTTACGCACCACACAATAAACGAGATGGCACTATGTCGCTTAGTAAAAAGTTTTCGAATTCTGAAGACAGTTTGGGTCAGTGCCGTGAGGGAGAGAGAGCATGCTGAATATTTTGCGTCTGAAATAGATGGTTTGATAAACGTAGGTTGATTTTGCATATTTACTATATTAAATGTACGATTTAATTTGACGTGTGTGGATGAATTTGACCCTCGCTCGTGAGGTACCTACAAATGAATATTATCATATTTAAATTGATATTGTATCATATCATTTTTTTTTAATGACCTTCCACTTCTGGACCCCTAGAACCGCCTCTGCGGGTAAAGCTGTAAGGCGTAAGGTTATATGGTGTGTGCTATACGTGTGCTTATACGGTCTATCTACATCTTATCGCAGAATAGGGTGAATAAATAACGCCTCGCGACAAGCGCTTTTACCCACCGACGTAATGAAGGTAGCTAAACACTGGGCGGTCATAAAATTATTTGTCGTTCAAACAAGGGAGATAAACATACTGAATACAATAAACCTTAAAAAACCTGCCAACAAAACTTTATTTAAAAAATGTCGGAGTATCTGAATACTCCACTGCCATAAATACTCAACCAGGGCCAATAAGCCAGTTGTTTATTCCCTGTTTGAATAGAAATACCAGTAAAAATTGATGAGTAAAAAGAAGAAAGAAAAAATCATTTTGACTTTTTCGTAAAGTTCATTAATAACGATTATTTTTATTATTTCATAATATAATGGATTAAAATTACAAACTTCTGTCCACGTAGCTAACGTAGAAACTATAACAAAATCAACCAGGCAACAGTAAAATACGGAAATATCGTGATGATTTTAGCAGCAATGGAAGATTCCCATTTTATTCTAATAGTAAAATTATATCAAAATGATTGCCCTGGCATTCACACGAATTTATTATCATTTTAGAGGACACGTATGAATGTATTTATTTATTTATGGACATTGTTTGGAAGACCAGCCTGCATTCCCTTCTTACCCGGGAATTTTGTGGAATTCGTTTAAATTTAGACTCGCGATTCGGATTCCTGCTAATTCCACTTTGAGTTTATAAGTACTTAAAAAATGCATATTCGCCGAGCTAATCGATAATTGTATAAAACTCCCTAAGATGTTTGTAAGGCGTGATGTCGGACATGCAATCGAAGTCGGGTTCTGAAATTCAACCACGCAGATCCTAGCCTATTAATACTATTTGCTTGATGATTGTTAATGATGCATAGCTCCATTGCAAACCATCTTCTTCTTTTAGAACGCTCACTATGGAACCTTAATTTGACCATGTGCTTTTTACGTTTTTGTACATTCTTCAGCTTCTGAACAAAAAAAAAATAAATTGTATTTTTACCACTACAGAAACAAGGGTCTCTTTAAAATGACTTACCTGTACATGCGTATCTACAAAAACCCATCAGTATGATTTTAATCTCGCTCATAAATAAAGCAATTACTTAAATGATATTCGCGTGCTGCGGAGTATAAAAGACTGCTATGAACGCGAAGCACAAACTGTGAAGGCGTTTCCTTGTGCCTCTGTAGGCGGCAGGTGTGTCTCCACTTGTTGAGTCCAACTAAGCTTAGGTTAGCTAAACTAAACACAAGCTATTTTTAGCCGTCGCCCAAACCATTCCACTTAACCCGTGGTATCGAACCGCTCCACGAAACTCGGCGAAGCTTTCCTGGGCTTTTTCCGACGCGAGCTTTTCTCTGTCTTCTCGCATTTTTTCCCTTCGAAGCTTTTAGCAGAAATGCTGTATTTATTCGAGGTTGTAGTCAGAATTCTATTTTATTATTATACCCTGATATGAAAGTATTATAAGTGTGATTATATGTAATAATGGAAAGATAATTTTATTTATGAGGTATTTAATGTTTGTGTCTGGTATCCTTACATTTATGTGTTAATTGGAACCTGGTTTTTGTTTAATTATTTCAACTTAATTTTTAGAAAATAAAAAAAGCTTTTCCTGTGCGATTTTGATTATTTTTCATGTAGCTAATGAAGCGATTATTATCAAGAGAGCTTTTCAAAACTAAGAGATTTTCATTTATATGTTTAATTTTAAAAACTCAATTTTGATGAAATACCAGCCTAAGGTCGCTATTGCAAGCTTGAAAATATCTTTTAGAACTGTCCTTAAGGCCCTAAGATGTACAAATTTTGTATATCTGTCAACATCCTGTATGGTATCTTTGAAAAATAATAAGAAAATAGGAAAAAATCTCGCGGGAAATGTCTTAAGTAGCATTTTAAGAAATGTGATTTTTTCTGTGATTTTTTCATACGTATAACTTGTAAAATAACAGGAAAAAAACGTGTTTATAATAATTTTCGGAACATACTTTGCGACTTTTTCTATCGAAGGAATTTTATATAATTACCGCTTCGGCGTGGCAAATGTGTATTTATTATCTTAAAAAATAACATATATTTAAGAACTTAACGTAAAGTTTTCATTAAAGAAAAGTATGTTATAAAATGGTAAAAATTCGGGATAAAATGAAAAATTTTGGAATATTTAAAAGAAAACTTATGGTTTTTAATATTTATGGATATTTAAAAAACCTTTAACTTTCTTCCACTTTTTTAAAGTTGATCTTAGCGTTTTTTTTCTAAGATTTAGTAAATTAATAAAAGATTTATATATCTCTTATTTTTACTTAAATTATTATTCCTAATAAAGTTACGAATAACTCATTAAATCAAAAAATCCATTTAAAAACGTGAAAATAATAAAATAAACAACAATTCGTAATCTAGTTCAAACTCTCCAAAAATACAACGTTTAAGTACAATTTTTAATCAAGTAACATAAATTACCCGACGTTGTTCTAAATGAACAAAATTTAGTGCGTTTTAGAGCAAATGTATCACTCCTAATCTCGGCCAGATTCGGACTTTTCCACAAGTAGACTGCGTACAAAAGATTCCTGTCACGATAAAGACCATCGTTTCCTTTTACAATATACAAATCAGGAATTTAAGCTGAAAACATGAACTAAACCTTAATTCAAACCTTTATCACGAAGAAAATTCTTGGTACAAGAAATTCATTTATAAAAAGAACCTTTAATTAAATTCCAATGGGCTTTGCTAAATCGGTTGAATTTCTTTTATTTTTAAATGTTGCAGAATAAGTTTAGGTATTTAAATTTATCGTATTACTGTTTTTGACTTATCAGGTTATTTTTGACTTTGGTTTAAACAGTGAAAAAGTTGGAAAAGGGGGGAAGTATTTTATAAGGGGACTCGACATTTGATCCGCTGACATTTGACCACCCGAAATGATATTTATCATAAAATATTAATTTTATTATTTCCAATTTTAAACTTAAAATCTTATATAAAACAATTATTAGAACGGTCTTGGCCTATGGATGTGAGGCGGGAACAATGACAGCAAAGTCAGCGAAACAGCTGGACATCTTCGAAAGAAAGGTACTTCGAAGAATCTTAGGAGCGGTGCGAGTGGGAGAGGCATGGAGAATCCACCACAATAATGAGCTCTATGATATTTACCAAGCTCCCAGACTCTCCACCCATTTAAGGCTCCAAAGATTGAGGTGGGCCGGACATGTACACTGAATGCCAAGCACACGAGTATCGAAGAAGGTTCTGACAGGACACCCGGGAGGTAAACGAAAGGCGGGCAGACCTAGACTGAGATGGGAGGAAGATGTCAGGAAGGATGCAAGAGGATTACTACATGTTGCAGATTGGAAGACGACGGCCGAGAACAGAGGGCGGTGGAGGCTTATTTTAAAGGAGGCCAAGGCTCGAAATGGGCTGTAGCGCCATTGAAGAAGAAGAAGAAACATAAAATCGACTTCAAAAATACATTTAACAATAAGTATGGTATCGACATCCAACGAATTTATTTATAGTGTAGATTATTTGTACTTATATACTGGTTCTTACAGTATATAGACAAGAAGTTTTTTTATGAAAATATTGTAGTCGAGTAACGAACAACCTTAAAAAGATTATTCAAATTCGATTTTACATACTGGTATCACCGGGCACCGCTCTCCGGTCTAATGCATGACGATGCAAACTTATTCCGGTTTCAACGTTCGTTCCGTCCGCCTGCTTTTCCTCTAAGCGAGATAATTATTAAATCTGTGCTAACTTATTATCACACAAAGTTTCAATATAAATATATTTGACTCTTGTTAGTCAATAGTTAGTATTGAAAACCTCCACAACACACGCATCCAATTTACAGACGTGGCAAGGCCTGTAAACTGTCAAACCGTCTGGATAAAATATCTAAACATAACCCACATGGCTAAAATATATTTAATTTTATTTTTATTCGGCGCTACATTCTCTCCGCACACCCCTTCGGGGACACTTAGTTTTATTATGTGTAAGTAGGTGTTTCGTATTTTCCCTAAATCGACTGTATATTATATATAAGTATGCAGGGGGGGGGGGGGGTGGGAACTATCGGGGGATCAACTGTCATGAAACCATTTTATAAAAGTATTGTTGAACGATAATGAAAAACATGTTTTACGTAGTTATGTGTCATCATTACGCACGTCAGGTGAGCGGTTTTCCTGGAAGGAAATATTTTATATTGTGCTATTCTTAACGTTTTTAGATCTGTTTGTTATGTATACGTGAAAATTGGTGATACGAGTACGTGTTTTTTGTTCGAATTTTAAAGTAGGCTTCCCGGTACTGAAATCACAGCTAAAGTTCTACTACTTCTGTACAGGATGCGAAAAGCCTTCTGTAAATAATTGATCACGTGAATGCTGTGGCTTTCAAACATGTGAATTACTAAATGTCAAAACGTTAGTGTGATTCTCAGGTGTAGTGAATAAACTATTTATTTACCGTAGTCATGCTTTTAGCCATTTTCGTGAATTTTTAAGAACTTAAAATAAAATCTTGGTGGAGAGACGCCATCTAAAATACAAACCATAAACTTACTATACATAATAACTCCCTTGAACTCTTTAGGCTGATTAACTTTCATCTGCCTAGTAGAACGGTTCGTCAGAAGATACCTTACCATTGTAACAATTCAGGTACCAATGCAGAAATAAACTCAGTAATGAACCGACTGCACAGTGCAGGGAATAAATATTACATGATCACCAACGTTATTGAATGTCTATAGCCTATAAAAACATTGTTATTAAATCTGTATGTCTATCTTGATAGCTTTGAAATGTTTATAAATTTTCAATTTGTATCGAAGTTTATATGAATGTGCATCCTATATTTTACTCTGTTTGGTGTTTTTAAGTTAAAATTTTATACTTGGTACTTGTTTTAATTGTTATATCTCTTTAAGTCTTTGAATATATCAAATGCATTTTTATTTTTTTTCATATGTAAAAGCCATAACTGGGCGTATGCAAAAAAAATAAATAATATTTTTGTTCGTGACGACTTTTAATTACTTCACAAAATGTATTCGTTGATATGAAGATACGGAGAAATAAAGAGTATATTTTTTTGAAAATGTTCTGATTAATATGTACATGTTAATAAAGTAAATTGTAATTTTATTATGTATCAGGAGTAAGGCAAACAAAGGTCGGAAGGTTCATACTATTTAAGATCGATATGTCCGTGCAATTTTAAGTACTAAAAGTATTGCAGGTTTAACGGTATTTTATTAACAATCAGTTCTCAGTCAATAAAAGTTTGTTTAATAAAGCTATTGGATCGCATTAAAAATAAACTGCCACGCACATTTGTTTATTTATTTATTATCGGAAAATGGACAGTTGATTTATATTTCATCAATTATTATCATCAAATTTAACGTGTCTTTCATTTTTATATCCAAGAACAGCATTAATCACCCTATTAAAAAATAGTTTATTTTTTAACAAGTTCTTTGATTTTAGGAACAACTCACGTAGATTTCATCGAAATTTACTCCATTACTATCTATCTTCTCTTCATCCTTGCGCTGTCCCAACTCATTGCCTAGGTAGGCTGTTGGGGTCGGCCCTTCTCGTTCTCAGGTTGTAATATCTTCTGTTCTGGGTATCGCCTTCATCCAGGCCGTTTCTCTGAAGAATTTTGGAACATTGAGTCATCCAAGAGTTCTTCGGTCTTCCTCTGGATGACTGTCGGTGAAGCTCCATAGACATTGCCTGCCTCACTGTGTGGTCTGATGGTCTCCGTCTTATACTATTTATGTCTGTGACACCCAGGCTACCACAAATGCGTGAACTTTTGATCTTATCTTTTAGTGATACTCCTGTACTGATAAAACTATCTATCATGGTGAGAAATATGATATAAATGGTGTTAGAAAGAGAACACACCATGTTTTATATTCAAATATGAAAGTTAACTATAATAGTAAAATATACACCTTTTTGAAACCAAAGTTTCAAATTGCAATTTAAAAAATTAAACGGATTTTTTAATATTTATTTTTAAATGAAACGACAAAAAATGAGATAACAAAAGGTTTAAAAAACATTTATCTAATAAAATATTTACGAGTTTTTAATTTTTCGCTATCATTAATTTTAGTTAGAAAATAAACGTAATGTGAGCCATTTTTAAAACATTGTTTTTTTTACATGCAAAAATTTTATATTCCAATAATTAGATTTTCATTTCGAGTTATAAAATTTGAAATCGTATTTTATTTATTACCTTTCGAAAACAGTTTTTAATTTTATGTTATATTTGAAATATTACATTATTTGGATTTTATTGTAAAGCGGATATATTTTGATCTTTTAACAACATATGAGGCCTGGGGGGTTAAGCAAGTCAGTTGTTACGCCTTCTGAAGGCATTATCAATCAGTTTTCTTGGAATTTCTTTGCGCAAATCATAAAAATGAGATCAGACAACTGAAGCAAGAACTACAGATGATTCTAAGTAATGAGTAAAGTAAAGTTTACGTTTGATAATTTTGTCATAAGAAAATATTTTTCGTGCTAATACAATACTTCATTCATGACATATCGCCAGGTAGGTATATGAAAACACGTCTTCTAGAATTTTAATCCGGTTTTAAATTGAAGATATTTTTTTCACATTCTTTGTTGTAGTTTATTTTGTGGGGAAACATACATGAAAAGCACTTATCTATTTAAAGAACCCGTGGCTTAAAAATAATTGAATACAGGTCAGTGGATGTTTATTTAGCTTGAATAATTTATAATGCTAACAATCTTGATAATCCGCAGCACGCGAGCTTTGTGTGTAAGGAGGTTTGACGGATTTCCTTCGACACAAATTAAAGGAAATTGACTTCTATCGCATTGAAGATTAAATAATAAGCCAATCTTTGACTTTATAGTGGAGTGCTTTCAACACTCTAATTATTATATTAATCAAAATCACCATGTATAGAAGCACATCGTGATTTTTTTAACACAATAATGTAGTCTCATAATTTTAAATTTGCATGAAATCTTTACTTACGATTTCCACGTTAATCTCAATACAGATTTAGGTTTTCCACTGGAGCGCTTTTTGCCTTATTATGGCACTATTTAAAATACCTCGGATTGCTTTGCTGCCAATTTTGGCAAATTTTACCTTATTTGTAAGTAATTAAGTAGAAGTTTACGATTTTATAATATTTGTTTTATAAATCCTAGAAATATGTGATAATCGACAAAATATAGGTGAATTCATTGTCAATATAGAACTTTAATCAGTTTGTATGTCTTCATATTAAAATAGGGAGGTATGATTTTTTAATGTGGGCGGAAAAAACCACCAAAAAATCTCGAGCAATCGGAGAAAAAATATATAAATTGCGCTGTCGCTCCAGTGGATAAAGTAATAAGTGGGGCTCGGATAAATATGTATTAAAAAATTCTAGTACATTTACATTACAAAGTTATAATTTATTGTCCTCCACACTAGAAGTTCACCTGTGTTGTAGAGGACATTTTTCAGTTTTAAATTATAAATTGTGAATAGTAAAACAAAAGAGTGTTAATAGCTTATATAAAAAGAGAAACAATAAAAATCAAAATATTAAATCGACTTCAATTCGACAAAAATTATAAATTTAATGTTAAAAATATTGTAGCCAGTTTCTTGTGTTTTTTTTTTTGTATTAAAAAATATTAGTCGTTTTATATTTTGTAGGAAGAGAATTGTATAGTTTTATAGCCTGGTATCTGTAGTATTTTTGTCCAAAGGATGTGTTTGTTTGTGATTTTTTTTGTAATTGCACCTCAGGCTGATAATACCTAAATAAAATCAGCAAAATCGAGCTTTTGTATTCCACATTTTTCTTCTCAAATCTGGACCGATTTTAATTTTTTTTTACTAACTATATTGAAAGAAAATATTATATGTCTGTAGGTTTTAGTTTTAAAAAATACATTTACTAGTTTGTTTACTATAAATTATTATAATTATAAAAATTTACTATAATTATAATCAGGTAATTCAAATAAAAAAATTAAGTTTTATTAATCTTCCCCTAAATCTGTCTTATTAAATTGATTGCAGTACACAATCACATGCTTTTTTTAAATTACCGAAATTAAAACTTTGTCGATTTGGTCTAACTATAGCCTTATATTGGTTAAAAGATCTTTCCACGTCACATGATGTAATGGGAGCGTACTTAAAGATGCCTACTTCCAAAATTGTATAAGGCACGTCTGCAGTACCCTCAAAGCTTCCGCTCAGAACTCTATTAATTGTTTTTAGGGTATCAAATCCTTTATTTTTGTCTAAAATATACTTTATTCGAAACGCAAAGGTTGTTTATCCTTGGGCATTTTGAAATTAAACTGATTAGGTACCTAGACAGTAGTAGTAGGTGACTTGAGCACGTAAAAATAAAAAGACGCGTAAGCAACAGCAAGCAAGTAGAGGGAGAGAATCAAAAATCAAAAATAATACGCGAGAGAAATGAAACACGCGCGGCCGAGTAGTAGCGAGAATGCAAACACGTAAATTATATCAATTTTTGAGAACTTACTTATTATTGTGATATTTCTTGTAAAATATGGTCTTATACTTGTTACTAATGAGTAATAACATTATTGAAGTTTAAAAATAAACATGAAAATGCGAGGTTATTTACTACGCGTACACATATTTTTATTTACGATGCATTTGAATCAATTATCACTTATGGTATGATTGGTTGGGGAGGTGCTGCTAAAAGCTTTAAGTTATTGCAGAAAAACCTTGTAGATTCTCGAAAATACAGTTATTTAACCACTTCACTCTACTAAACATACATCAACTGCATATCAAAATATTATCTTTACGTTACCAAAAAGACCATAATAACCGTCACACTTACGATACTAGACATGAACACATGATTCCGAAGATAAATACCTCCTATGGACAAAGGTATTACCAAAATTTGATTTAGATATTGAAAGAAGGGAAATTCGGGTAACTCTATTAATGGAGGACTGAACGTGGTTGGAGCTAACAAAGATACCTAATGCTGGTACCTATCCTAATGTATGGCAGTGAGGCATGGAATTGGCAGAGAAAGAAAGCAAGTAGACTGAATGCTGTAGAAAAAAAAAATTATGTATGATCGTGTGAGAAATGTAGTGATTCGCAAAGAAAGCAAGGCTACGTAACAGTATTGAGTAAGATTATATATAGCAAATGAACGAAAAAATTAGTGTGAGGGGAATATATGACGCAAATGTGAGTAGTGCAAGTCGTGGATGCCCGAGAAAGACATGGCAAGATCAAGTGACTCAGATTCTTTAGTCGGGCTATGTCAAGAGTCAAAATAACAGAAGAGGATGTATGCGACGATCTGTGAATGTGAATGAGGCAAGGAGTGTGTGCCAAGACGTAGTTGTTGGGCGATCGTCCATTAAGGTCTGCGTTGAATCAACTGTTAAAACCAAGTAGGATTGGAGTAATAGCCCTTTTATCATAATTATTTTATTGGTACAAGAGTACGGCGGTTGCATTCCAATTTAATTCAACACCCACCAAGAAACGTGGTTTTCAAAACCATTAATTTATAGCTGTTATATTTATATTTAGTCGCTTTCAGAATCATAATGAAGGTTTTTAGGCCACGCTTGGAACCGCAGCCTACTCCCGAAATACTCACCAGTTAATCAGTATTCACAGGATTTAGCCCCAAATCTTACGTAGGTATACTAACGGAACTGGCTCAAAGGCAAATTTAACGGACGCCACCGGAATATTCTCATTATGGCCGAATTCTGAATATTACCTTAACAGTTATAGCCGTGCTCTCAGATTTCCACCACCTAGGGCCAGTTGTTTCACAGAATACCAACAATTCATGAAGTTTTAAAGCAAATTTTCAAGTTCTGTAAAGGTACTATTCAACTTCCGTTATTATATCATTATTGGCCAGATGTTGCACATAACTGAAATAATAACCTGAATAGAACTTGAATAGAGTTTTCACAGAACTTGAAAAATAACTTTAAAATGGAATGAATTATTGAAATTCCGTGAAACGGCTGGTCCTAAATTAATGGCAAATTGGACTCTTACTGCCGTAGCGAGAGTTCCAGTTTTATTCTTGGAATGATTTAACAGTGGTTATTGAAGTCCTCCTACTTCAAGATATCGAAAAGTGCGACTAGATTTTTTCTCTTATTCTTAGATCTAAAACAGCAAACTTTTAAGTAAAAAAATAAGAGCCTGAAACACTTATCAACATTGAAAAATCTTCCGAGAAAAAATACTTGCCGCCAACGGGACTTGAACCCGTGTCCTTCTGATTGCCGGTCAGCTGCTCTTGACCACTGAGCTATGGGGGCTTATCAAATACCCGCCAAATAATTCAATATATACTAGTGTTTTATTCAACAATTACTGCTTATTATATTTTTTCCACCTGAAAACAACCAACTTTATTTTTCCGAGAGAGACATTGTAAGTGTTAAATCCCTCGCTAGGTGGCGTTAAGACAAATTATGACCACATTTATTGGGGAAATACTTAAACTTGTCAAATTTTAATTATTATTTTTAATTTATAAACTAACGTTAAGACAAGATTTTTATGCATGGCACACGGGTTCAAGTCCCGTTGGCGGCAAGTATCTTTTCTCGGAAGATTTTTCAATGTTGATGAGTGTTTCAGGCTGATAATCATTGCTTATAATAATTGTTACCCTTTGTGCTATGCATAAAAATCTTGTCTAAACGTTAGTTCATAAATTAAAAATAATAATTAAAAAAATAAGAATAATTTATTTGCTCTACCAAGAGACCCGGCAGAAAATAATTTCCCTCAAGGCCTACACTTCTATTTACATAAACACACACTTCACCAATCTACTAGACATCTGCCCTGATGATGGACACCATAACGCGGTCCTAAACGTTGATTAAATAAGGAGGACTTGCAACAGGGCAAAAAACCCAAAAATTTAGAATGTTATTTCTAAAACATTTAGTTAAAAGTTGATACCTAATATTCTTGCGGTTGTTGGATCATAATATGACTCTTAATGGAATAAAAATAAAGAACTTTGCAAGAGTTGTTAAATAATGTTTTGAAACCAGATATGAATATGAACACTCGGATTCTTTACAATATTATTGTTTTAACTGCCTCTGGGGCGCTCTGTGAATGTTTCTCACATATGAATGTTTCTTTCTTTCTCAAATTTCTTCTTCTTCTTCTTGTATCTTGTCTGTTCAACGAACGTTGGCTATCATGTTGGCTATGCGGACTTTGCTTACTGCGGTCCGAAACAGCTCTACAGTAGACTGGCCAAACCACTGTCTCAGGTTTTTCAGCCACGAGGTTCTCCTTCTTCGGGGCCCCGTCTTTCGGCAATCTTTCCCAGTATTATGAGATGCAAGATCTCGTATTTCTCTGAATGTCTCATCACATTTCCAAATTATTGAAATTTTCGGATTTTTATAGTTCTAATAACTTCTTTTTCTTTATTCATCCGAACCATAACATCTTCGTTACCCTGTCCATCCAGCTTATTTTAAGTATTCTTCTGTAGATCCACATCTGCAATGCTTCAAGTCGCTAATTAGTTCTCATATTTAATAAATCAAAACCAAAATTTTCCTTTAAATTCATAAGGATTACATGTAGGTACTTAAATATCGACTGATGAATTAATAAGCACGACGATTAGACTACAGATCACACTTGACAAAATAATATTTGAGAAGCGTTTTCACAAAGAGAAATATCTAAAAAAAACCCTTTTTTGTGTGGAAGTTTAAAGTGAATAATCTCCCGGGGTCAATATTTTATGGTAATCTTTAAATGCACTTTCAATTAACTACTATTATAAAAGATGAATAATATGAAAAGTGAATTCCTTTGTCTACATCTTTATTTAAAAAGAAGTCGAAAAGGGTGAATCTTTACAAAAATATAAGTTTAATGAAAAAGAAACAATGCTAAACATCCCCAACATTGTAGTTCTGCAAACACATTTTTTTATAAATTAAAAACTAGCGATGTACCGGCATGCGTTGAAATGCTACTTAATAAAGAAAATGTTTCTTTATTAAGTAGCATTTCAACATTTCACCCATTCCTCTTCCGCATCCCCTTCCTTCCCTTCCCGTGTCACCGTCCCTTCACCTCCATCCTTCCCGCGTTCCCCAACCCTCTCCCGCGTTCCATACTTTCGCTCTCGGTACATTCAGTTTTCAAACAGCTCGCGTGCCACCTATTACAATTTTTTTAAATAAATTTCATGATATCAGAGCAATTAATTCAATTAAAATAAAATACAGTATATTTGCGCCACGTTCCAGAGTGGAAGATACTTTCAATATCGCCCTGATGTAAGACTACCATTAAGAATTGAAACGTTGCTTGAAATGGCTTTAGCCGTGTTTGGTGACTAGAACTGAATGACCAGTTACTTCCCCACCTTCCTTTACCCCACCTCCCTCTCCTTCCCCACCCCAGTACCTTCAGCCTCACAATATACCCCAATTGGGGATGCCATAGTCTTACTGGCTACAGACGGGAGCAGCTGAGACTCTTGTGAGGTATTCACATAAAAAAATGTAATCCTGTATTTTGTAAATACACATCCACGTATTGATCTGTGTTTGCTCTCTTTTCAATGAGTATACTTACAGATTTATAAACGTTTTTTAAAAAATCGTGACCTTTTGGTATTTGCTTACAATGGTAATGGATAAGATGTCTTCCTCGAAATTATGCGTTTTATTCAATCATTTGCCATTTCAACATGCTGAAGTTACACTGTTTATCATAATACATTCGAAATTTGAAACGAAGGAAGGTAGACAGTTTCCTAGACGGCGTATAAGTTTATCGTGTCGGTTTCAACTTATAATGATGTTTTCATTGCAAATTTTCATATCTGCAAAGTTTCTGTGAAAGGTTATGCAAATTTCTAATCAAGAAATGTCGGCTAAAAGTTTCAAAGGACATACTCGCATAAATATTACAAATTATCTTTTCCACACGGCGCGACGGCGCGTTGGCATGGGTGAACTCAATTTCAAAATTAATCCCAAAAAATTCTCACAAATGTCAAAAAAGTCGAATTTCGTTAGTAGCAGAAATAATCTATTTTTTTGTTTATTTGATTTTTCACACCCAGCTAGGCTTATACACATTTATTTTCTATCTATTTGTGCACAGTAACAATTTCAATTTGAGATGCTATTTTGGCAGCCACCGCCCCGGGTATCATTAATTAGATAACTAACATTCTAACCACTCATTTTCTGAGCAATATTCTTATTAAAGTTCCTAATAAAAGTTTGTTTGTTTTTGAATATTTATTAAGATGTACGCACTTAATTTTCGTACATCTGGTAAGAAAATATAAAAAAATACAATTTACGGATACAGTTACTTTTTTACAAATACAATTTAAGAAAAACGATAACCATACATTAATTCATTTAAAAAAAAAACAGATAACTATGTGACTAAAATAATATTGGTTAGTGTGCTACAGATCAAAAAATATTTTTTACATAATATAATGCACGTATCCTACGAAAAGTGCTAAGACTTAAGGCTTTCTTTACGGCATTTTGCAGGCTGTTATAAAGTTTTTGCCCTTTATAAAACGCGCTATTTGTGTGCACGAAAGTTTAGTTTTTGGAAGCCTTAAGTCTCCGCGTCTTCTCGTAGGATAATTGTGAACATTTTTGCGAAACATTATATTTTCTGCAGATAATTTGGGAGCATATTATTTTTGAGCTTGTATATCATATTGTTTTATTTTTAAATTTTGTAACATAATTTTAACTCCAGTAAAAATGTTGCATTTTAAAATCATCCTAACCAGTAATTTAAGGAGGCATAATGTATTCGCCTTGAATTATTTAATAACAATATTGTGTACTTCAATCCACTGTCTCGAATGTGTCATCTCTATAATACCATTGAAGTGACCATATACCTAGATATCTACGAAATGACAGTCTCACTATTTCAAATAACATATTAATAATCTTCTACCATGATATGTCACAATCGCTCTACTATCATGTCTTTTCTTTCTTTCTTTCATCTCTTTATTTGTAGCTTATGTTTTATATTTAAACTTGGTTATTATTATTTCGATTATTTCACGACTAGTTACAACTAAACCTTGATTACGCATGCTGTGAACATTTTTAAGTGAAGTGTTAATGTCTATGCATATCCCAACGGCAATTTAATTACTGTAATAATTGTTAAAACTCTGTAAATGCTTCAAGCAATAAAATTAATACATTAATTAAACACCCCTGCCATGTGTCACCTCAATTGTCATATATATTTTCAGTTACATTACAAGATTTCTTATTACAACATTTTTAAAATTTTGAAAGATAGTAATACAAAAAACGTTTACGGAAGGGACATCAAAAATATGCACTGTTTTAGATATTTCATTCAATAATGCCATTCCTCTTATCATGCTCTGCTGTGCTAGAATATCTGTTCTAAACAAGTAAACAAGTCGTGGCAACAAAGAAGGCTGGAGTTTTCAGGCTAGAGGAATGGGCTATCAATAGTGGCATGATATATAATATTTAAACATTTGGTTTCCTAATTATATTCCACAACTTATTGTGGAATTTTTAGTCGTCTTTGTGGAATTGGGAAACGGAATTATTTCGAATTGGACCTATCTTCTTTCCTTAATACTGCATAACACCATATGCAATGTTCATTAAAAAGATGAAAAAAAGGTACGTAATTCAGGGGACTGATTCAATATTCAAATCTAGAAGCATCATTTTTTACAATGGTTATTTTTGGAGCTACGAGTATCTGCGTTTTGGTGATGTTCGTCAACGTCAGAGGGGTTTACCTAAAATGTGAATTGCAAAAAATGGAAATAAAGATGTCAAGTCTATTTTTACGTACATTCACAACGTGCTCTACTCTAGTAGATAAGTACGTCGTATAAGTTTTTATGCATTATGCATGCAAGCCTTTGTTTTACTCCAGAAAAGAGTCAGTGGATCAGAGACAAAAGTAGCTGTTGAAATTTGTTTTTTTTTCCACAACACATTCTTGCCAAAAGAAGTTGCTTGCCAAATGTAACAAGGGACAGATGTATTATTTTGTTCTTGTCGACACTCCTACTAAACCAAAACAACCCCCACTGGCTTTTTATAACCCTGTATACAAAATTTTCACTTAAATCCTTTGAGGCTTAAAAGTTACGTAGAATACGTAGATCTGCATGATGCGGGTAAATATTTAATATTTTTTAAATTTACATAATATATATAATATTTACAACACGTTTCAGAATGGAAGATATTACCAGTATCACCCTGGTTCTATCAGTATCGCCCCTGATCACCATTCAGAATTGAAAAATTGCTAGAAATGTCATTTGTTTTTTTACGATTCCATGGCAACTCAGAATGAAACCAACTCAGAAACACCCCAGAAAGGTCATTAAAAGCTATGAAAAAATAATTTTAAAATAGCCGGTAACCCAAACCAAACTTAACCTATTTAACCAATTTTTTTATATTTTTTCATCATCACTGTTAATGACCTTTCTGAGGTGCTTCTGAGTTGGTTTCATTCTGAGTTGTCCGGTCACCGTTCTTTACAGTAGCTCCACACAGGAGGCCCTAAGGAAAAAAAATCCTTCAGGGCCTATGTCATCTTTAAGGATGCTGTTTAGAGGGTCTTTTAAAGAAAAGGAAGAAGAGGAAGTTCTGAGAAGGATAAGGTATGAGGGACGAGTAGGAATCTGGGGGCCAGTGGGTTTAGGAGTGACGGACGTATTAAACCATCCTTCAACTGCGGTGCAAGGCGATGGGTCGAGGGATTCTGGCAGGAGAGGTCCAAAGAACTCCTCAACTAGTCTCTCTCGATCTGGCCCGCCACGCAGCAGGTTGGCAGATACATCGACACGACAAGACCTTGACACATCTCACCCCTTGAATCCGTGCACCCCTTTACGAAAACATTTAGGGTGACTCCTCCCAAAACGAGTACTATTAGTATCGCTCCTGACCACCACTCAGAATTGAAACGTTGCTTGAAATGGCATTAGCCGTGTTTGTGGCCAGATCTATACAACCCGGTACTTCTCCACCTTCCTCTTCCACATCTCTCCCCACTACTTTCAGCCTCAAAAGATAGCCCAATTGGGTATTCCATAGTCTCACAGGCTCCAGACGGAAGCAGTTGGGAATCTTGTGCGGAATTCACATAAAAAAAAATCATTTTGAAGAAATTTCTAAGCAATTGAATTTATTACCGGTGTTAATTTTTAATTCTATATCCGGATATAGAACATCAAGAGTACCTGAACGCGTGCGCTTTGTTGAATATGAAAGGCTCTCCAGTTTTCAATGAAGCTTTCAACGCTACCCTTCGAGCTTTCCTATATTATATTACTCGTCACAGGAAATGGCAATCAGGCTTCGCGCATTTCAAGTAGGCTTTGCGCGAGGAAGGTTCATTCATGTATTGTGCGAACTTGATCCGGTATAAAACATACTATTTCTATTTATATTCAGAAGATTATTTCAATAAAAGTGTTTTCTGAACCCTTTTCAAGTGGTGGCATTGTGCGTTAAGTATTAAAAATAGTAATAAGATTGTCGAAGGTATCCTTTCAAGTTATGTACAGTTAGAAAACATTGGATTAATTAAGTTTCGTTACGTTAGGTTACCGGCTTTTTTTCAACACTTTTAATGACTTTTCAAAGGGGTGTTGAAATAGCACTTAGTTGAGTTGTCATGGAACCGTTGTCAATGATAACAAAAAGGTGAAGAGAGTTTTAGCCTTTTACAAATTACCATTATAACGTAGACATGCATCTGAATTTTATAAATAATTTAACATGAATGTAAACTCACGGCAAAGAAAAAATACGTATTAGACAAAGCAATATCATTGTAACGGGATTATCAAAGCACTATTTTAACAGTAAACACAATTAGTTTTTATTTTAGGTACAATTAAATTGCATGAATGACACGTATTTATAGGAGTTCAACGACAGTAAGTTCACTGAGAAATAGGTTATACCTGAGTTGGTCCTCCCAAAGGAAACATTATTGTTCCGTTAACCCTTCGTTTTACCAAAGGGTTTCAACGAGTATTTTCTCCCTTTAGGTTAGCAAAACTCCGAAGCAGACTTTGTCCGAATACCCCGAAGTGTCTCTTTGGCCAGTCCTGCCAAAGGTTTACTTGAAGTAACGCGGTAGGCACCGGGAAGCAGCCAGCTCTTTAGTGCTAAAACATGACGGTCATCACAGCTGTAACAATCTTTTCAGAGATCAAATCTTTAAGTCTCTTCCAAAATGAAATACCGGTAGAACAAGGACAGGATTCCCACCTGTCGCTTGTTCTCTAAAGATTGCAATCCGTTTGTTTATATGGGAGAATCAATCAAACGGACCGCCAGTTTTTGCACAGAGTCGAGGGTTTTTATGAGGTATTTTGGGGCAAAATGAGGGACAATCATTACATTGAGTTTATATATTATATTGCAAAAATAACTCGTAATTTTGAAATCAGAATCAAAGAACATTTAAGGTGTCTTAATAATAATAATTTTTCTGAGTTCGCTAACCATATCATTAAAAATAACCATAGTTTCGAAAAAAATACGGGGATAAATATTCTTCATATTTATCATAAAGGAAAACGTTTAGATTACTTAGAAGCCTTGGAAATAAATAAAAAATCCCTTAAAAATAATTAATCTATTATCAACAAACAAAAAATATTGTCTTATAGCCCAATCATGGATATGTTCCTCTACCCACCCACTCTTCAGTAATACCTAGCAACGGCTCCACCCCTACCATAATAATACATTGTTAAGATCCATATTTATATTATTTATAAACTGTCAAATCAGTATACGCTTGCCCCGAAGAAGGAACGATCGTTCCGAAACCGGTCGGTTTTACTCAAATATATAAGTGGTTCAAATAAAGTTAAATTGTTTCATTTATCTATTATTAAAGTATTTGCCGGTCCTGTACCTGTACAGTATGCCTAAATATAATTTCCTATATATCAAGAAATTCACGAAAGTCTGGGTTGAGAGATGGCCTGTTCTTAGAGTCGCTGTAAAATAACTTAGGTACCAGGTGTATTTTGCTTCTGAATTCACGGACACTCTTCATGATTCCTTTTTATTTACCGCTTGGATTTATTTATTATGATTTATCTGTTTTGTGTTTCTATAATATGTTATTTCTTTTATTTTATTAACATTTATTTTATTGTATATTATGAGTTATGTGTTGTATTTTACATTTGAATTTTGTTATTTTGTTCAGTTTATTTAAAAAAATGTATATAATTGTTAATTATAATTGTTTACCTGTTAATTTATGCCATGTTCTTCGATTTGTTTTGTTTGTCTCTAACTATTTCAATGTTTTACTGGATGAACTGAATTCCAATTTTTTTATTTCTTTTTTATTTCCCTATCCCCATATGGGGGTGTACTGGACCTCGTCAATGCTTCATCTTTAGTTACATTATTAATTTTGCAGATCCTTCTCAAATCTATCTGCGCCTCCCCCAATGACATGTGCAGGCTTGAGGCTTGATCAGACGACCTTGACTGTCCTTTGTCCTGCTTCTGACTACCCAACGCTGAATTTTATTTTAGTCTTCGGGTATTTTACCCCAAATATTCAGTTATCATTCTTTGAGGCTTCGCTGAGTGGTTGGCTAAGGGACACGGAAGCTAAGTGGAGTATATGGTCAGAACGACAGTCATTCACATTTTTTGTTGGTACTTGCCAATTGATTTGAGATTTATTGTATTACTTATGTTCTCTATTTTAGGCAGGTGCTTGAAGGTTTTTACAGATGCAATGCCGCCTCATGTAGCCTCATGAATGAGTTTTTCTTTTGCCCTGTTTAATTTATCTTTGTCTCACTAACCTATTTTTTTGCATTTTGTTTTCCCCGTTAAGCACTTGCAAATTGCTTACTAACAATGTATGCAAGGACACTGGATTCGTTCAAAATAAATAAATGTAGCTTCGTTTAACAAAAAAAAAATAGAATCTTGCGAGAGCCTTGATGGAGCAACCATCTGTTACTTTTACCAGGGCAGGTAAGAAGTGAATAACCTTCACTGTATAGTTTGCCTAGTTTTTGAGAGGCTGACTTTAATCTATGTTGTGCGATAGAAAAAGTACTGGCGGTCAGACAAAATTTTTCTCCTTGTGACAAAAGGGTCAGACAAGATGATAGTATGGGATGTAGGTACAAATTAAAGTAATGATTATCAGAGGTGCCCGAACAGATGGTCTTTTATTTAGGCCTAAAAAGAGTAAATTCCACTTTGGAACGAGGTGCGAATAAACTAAATTTATTTTATTTCTATCTCAAATACGACCTTAGGGTGGAAGAGCAAATAAGCAACCCGCTTTACCGTAGACGCAATAGATGGCTTTGATGAAACAAATTTCAAAATTAACGTGTTTTTAGTGTGATCATTCAATGTGAATAAGTACGATTGTATTTGTTAATTTGTGTTAGTACCTCCCCTATCAAAATGTCAGGCAGTGGAATAGTCAATAATTTCACGAGAGACCGTTCTGACTTTCCAAAACAACAAAAAACATTGTCGGTTGTTGAACGGTGGCTTTAAACCTTTTTGATATTTGATAGGAGCTTTTACGATTGACGGCAGACATTCGTTGAAAAACAACCACCACTCAAACTCGCTCTCGGAGTTTTGAAAAGTATCATAGACTGGAAACTAGAGATACAATATCGTGTTTATCTTGTCAAACTCGTGGAAAACAGAAAAATGTTTCTTGCTATGAAGCTTTTGTTTCAAGAGATAACTACCTACTTCAAAATTAATGACGTGTTTATTTAACGAGCTGTGAAGGTGTTAGAAACTCAGTTGATTTTCAGAAATATACGTGAATTTACCAACTTGTTGAGTAAAAAGACCACGTCTGCTATTTATTTGATTACACCGTCTTTGTTAAATACATATGTTTCTTTGCGACTAAAAGAATTGGTTTATAATCTATAAAGTGTTTTAGATAACCAGCTAGGGTACCCGTCTTCGCTCAGGGAGTTGATACGAGATTGAACTAACGTTCGAACCCACGACGGATCTTGCTTTATGTACCCCTACCATTGCGTAGCCCCACCGATACAAAAAAGGCATCGAATGGTCCATAATTTTCCAGAAAATTTAACAACATCGAAAGTGTTCTGAAATGTTCCACACTGATCTGGACAACATTCAAGAATATTCAGGGACGTTCTGGAATGTTGTGGAATGCTCTCGAACACTCTCGAATGTTTTGGACTGTTCTAGAAATTTCTAGAGGGCGAAACTTTTAGCCCTTATATCTTCAAAGTCACGCCCTTCAGCTAAAAACGGGAACCTTCTTCATGGTTGGGGTATAGATGGCTACCACACAAAATAACTCCATTGAAGGTTCCGGGACTCGTTTCCGAGTTTTAGCGTAGTACATTGTAGTACACTTTCCTTTATAATATATTGATTACTTTCTTGTAACCTTTAAATGTTATAAATACATCAAAGTAATTTGTCAATAAAGAAGAAGATAATACTAATAAGATACAGAAAAATAAAAAAAAGTAACGGCCGCAACTGGGACTCGAACCCAGTATCTCTTGTCTTACCTGTACAAATGCCTTAACCAACTCCGCTATTGGGATCTCTAATTTAACGTTATTTTATATCGATCTCATATTACAAATTCATAATTAACAATATTATTGTCTTCGACCAATTTTTTTCCATTTTTTTGGGCTGCTTTCTTTTTTTTTAAATTATCACAAAGTTCTAAAGAATTGGTTTGTAACCTAGGTAGTGTCACGGATAAATTTATCTGTTTTTATTTGTATTGGACACCTATTGACATTTTTGTAAAAATCTAAATGTATATTATAACTAATTATACTCTTGTTAGTATAACCTTCAATAAAATAATTATTTTAAAATGTTAACCGTATTTTTTATAATTTTTTTAACAAATAATCTTTAGACACTTTTTCCCAAAACATGAGAAAAACAGCTACGTTTCTTTCGCGTTACATGAGCGAAATATGGCAACAAAAATGAATCGCCTTGTATTTCGTTTGTTATTTTTAATGAAATATATTTCAGATAAAAAAATTGTTTTACATACTTACTAAGAATATCGAAAATTCTTTGTCATCAATCACCTGCTAAACTTTAATTCACTGCAGAAATTTTCAAATAAAATCATTATAACTCTTTTTTCGTAACCTTAATCTGTTCTGAAACTCTTAATAGTTAAACACACAAATAGCACTAATGTCTTTAAAACAAGCATCACCACTTTTTCCTGCCATGTTTGTATTAATCTTTACGAATCAAAGCAGAATACTGAATAAATTCGTGTGTTTGACTTGTATTTAAGCGTTGGGGAGTTAATTACAGCATCGTAAAACTGCGTGAGAGTTCGAAATTCCTTGAAAATATACGGTGAAAATCATTAGCGATACAAAATATTAATTACTCATACCATTTGATAGCGACTGCGGGGAAGGGCGATATCAGAGACTGACTCATAGAGCTTCATTATATTAATTAAGTTCGTCAGATTCGTCTGACAAACTCGTTGGACTGTTCCCTCAATAATTTCAATTCAGATAAATAAAAAACATATGACTTCATTTTATAATTTGTTTTGATAAATAGATATAACGATTTTGAAAAGAAATGATGAAGGTCATTTGCAATTCTTTATATGTTTATACCAAATACGTCTTACTCATAATCGCACGATAATACGAATGGGTTAGGTGAAATTTGTACGACAATTTCACCTAACCCGTTCGTATTATCGTGGTATTATCTTATTCTGTGATTATGAGTAAGACGTCAAGAGTTTCTATTTCTCCCAACCGTCTGGACTATGGTATCCCCGTTGGAATATGTTGTGAGACTGAAGGTAGTGTAAGCGGGAAGGGAATTGGTGAGGGGGAAGGTGGGGATGTACGTGGCTATTCAAATGTGGTCACCAAACACCGTCAAAGCCATTTTAAGCAACGTTTCAATTCTGGATGGTGGTCTTACACCGAGGCGATGTTGAGAGTATCTTGCACTTCACCGTATACTATATATTATGTTCAATGAATGAATTGTGAAATTACATACATTAACTCGCTATTTCTTAATATTCAAAAGTGCCAAGTTATTCGTTTTCATAAAATCCAAAGTCATATAACTTATGAGTACTCTTTAAATAATGTAATATTGACACCAGTCGCTCAGATCAGGGACTTAAGTGTTATATTTGATGAAAAGTAACTAACAAATAGAGCTATAAAAATGCTTTGTTTTATGTGCAGAACAGCAAGTGATTTTAAGTCACTAGAGTGTTTGAAAATATTATACACTTCTTTAGTAAGAAGCCAAGTAGAGTATAATTCGCCCATTTGATCCCCATTGTATAAAATACATTCTGAGAATATAGAAAGGGTACAGCACAAATTCCTAAGATTTATTAACTTTAAGCTGAATATTCCAATTAAAAATATTAACTATGTCCTTTTGATGAAACAACTCAACTTAATTACGCTGTCCGATAGGCGAATCATCTCTGATCTTGTACTATTAAATAAAATCATTAATAATTGCATTGACAATCCTGAAATTCTCGCCAAAATAAAATTTTACGTACCAACCAGAAAAACGAGGCAAAGTGCTTCCTTCTTCTGTGACAATTTTAAAACAAACTATGAAGCTCATACACTTATAAATAGATTACATTATTTTAACAATAAGTTTGGGAATATTGTAGACATGTTTGCAGATTCCGTATTAGTTATAAAACGAAATCTTTATAATTACTTTAATGAAATGAATGATTTTAATTTTAATTAATTTTATTTTTCATTATTATTTTAATCATTGTATATTGTGTACTACATACCTGCCTAACTGTTATTATCTATCTTTGTAAAAGCCCACTAGGGCGTAAATAAATAAATAAAAAATAAAAAAATAAAATAAAAAATAAAAATAAATAAATCCGAAGGTCGCAGGATCGAATGCCGGTGTGCGCAAATAACTTTTATTTAATTAGTTTGTTATTTTTCACAATTAACAGTAAGTATATTTGCGGCACGTTCAAGAGTGGAAGATACTCTCAGTATTGCCCTGGTGTAAAACCACCATTCAGAATTGAAACGTTGCTTAAAAATGGCCTTATCCGTATTTGGTGACCAGATCAGAAAAGCCAGGTACTTCCCCACCTTCCTCTCCCTCATCTTCCTCCCTACCTCGATGGGGAAGAGAAAGAGATGGGGAAGAAGAAGGTTTTGAAGTACCCCACATCTGATCACCAAACACGGCGACGGCCATTTCAAGTAACGCTTCAATTTTGAATGGTTCTTTCACAAGTACAATACAAAGAGTACCTATGTTCCACTAAAATACCGCAAATAACTTTCTATATAGTAATAATTTCATATTAATTAAATATGAAATAACCTAATTGAATTGAAATTATATTTTAACAATTAAATAAAATGTACTTGCGCACGCCGATTATATGAGAATACGTGATACGTGAATCCCCAAACACGTTAATTCATTAAAAAACTGAGAGGTCAACAAAACACGTCATGCTTCGTATTCTTTCCCCACGACTACGGAGACCGTTAGCTGATCTACACATATGTTTATAGTAAATTAATTAAATGTAAATATTGGTCGCTAATTAATGTAATTTAGTGGAATACGGTATGATATCCATTATACGGCCAAATGTGAATATTGAATGCGATTAGATTGAATAAACACTAATCAATTTAATAATATCATTAACCGAAATGTGTATTATTAAGATTAACATTTATCGTCTCATAATATTGCCACGTTGATGTATATTAATATTTCACTTGCGAAACTTTACCATAAATATACACGAAGTAAATTCATTTGTTTGAAAAATAAGTAAAGTCATAAAGTTTCAGTCAAACTTTTGTTAAATTGTATCAATCATGCAGATACAACTTGCGCTTTGCGTTTGCTTTACTTGTAAACCTGCTGAACAAACCTTAAAATAATTTAAAGTCCTTCATAAATTTCAATTAAATAAATAAGCTTGCTAATGCGTTTGAAACGAAATTGGGCTATTTAATTTTTTTATTTGATGTTATTATGTTCACACGTATGCAAATTTGTTTTGTGATTGTGGTAGTGATTACACTAGAAATGTTGGCTAAAGAAGAAATAAAGGATGTGCAACACGGCAAAAATCAATCATCATCGAAATATAAAACTGTTTAGAATTTGCAAACAAGCATCAGGATGTTATTATAACAATAGCAAACTGCTGTAATAATATACAACGTGATCTAGTTGACAAATTGTGGATCAAATATTTCCAATTTGACAGTGTTGCCACTCGATTCCCATTCCCGCATGAATTTGACTATTTTTAGTTCGCATAATTTGTCACCGTCGTCGTCTCTCGGGTGTTCTCTATCCACTCATACATTATGGTGATATATCGAGTTATCCAGTACAAATACCTGTCATTATTTGTTGACTGATTTCGACAGAAGTTTCCTCGTGGGACTTGTATATTTTGTGCATTGTTTTGTATGATTATTAGTTCTAGTCTTTTAACCTAGACATGAGTGTTGGTTTTCTGTGAAAGGTTATTTATACATTTTTAGTGAGTAAATAAGGATGAAGATAATAACAACTCTCAATGAAAATGTGAAACAGATAGATACAGAAAATAAAAAGACAACACTCGCAACTGGGACATGAACCCAAATCCTCTAGTCTGCTCTACGAAGTCTACAATTAAATGATTAAATTTAACAATCATTCAGTCAACTTGAGAACAAGTTCGGCCGTCTGGAACCCACATTATAATATTCATGTACAAGCTGTTGAACGAATACAAAACAATTCTTAGGTTTTCTAAATTTTAAAATTATTATATTGAACTAGAATACTCTGATATGAATATACTTAAATTGTCAGACAGAATGATTTTCACTGACTTGGTATTTCTATTTAAAATTTTAAATAATGTAGTAGATAGTCCGGTATTGCTTGCGTTGCAAAACTTTGGATTTTAATATATAATACTAGAAGTCAGGACCAGAAAATCACTGTAACAATAATAATTTACTCTAGTGACCAGTGTAATTCGGCGGACTCGAAACATAAATTTATTCCAAAATTTATTTGTACAAAAATTGGTTTGAAATAATGTACCTACCAATATTACCACGTACACACAGATCTTCATTAAAATCGTTATCATTTCTTATTTGCATACTCTACAAAGTACTTACTTCGACTTTATATATTTTATAATTATATCATTTTTATATTCTTTCATGTATTGCCTTCTATGTTCTATACTTTTCATATTATTTTTATATTCTACTATATTCTTTCATACTCTTTTATACTCTATAGTAATTTATTGTTTCCATACTCTTTAGTTATTTACATTATTTTATATTCATTTGTTTTCTTATAATTTCTTTAATATTATTATGTATAATATGTATATTTATATATTTTTATTTTATTTTTTATATTCTCGCACATTTCTTTATATTGCATCTTTTAATATACTGTATATGAAAATCGACCACCACAACACAGGCATGTGCCTAGTATGGTGGTCGAAAAATCCCCAATTCATGTAATGAATAATTCAAAGAATAAAGAAACTTAAAAAACTTAAAAAAAAAAATTTCGCTGCAGAAATTCTGGGACTAGCTACATATGTATTCCTTTTTGCCCAGAATACTACTAATCGAGGGAAATAATTGTACCAATTCAGTTTATCAATTTATCTTTAAACAAATATAAAGTACTGTCGCTGGGGCAGTTCAGTTATGTACAATAAATACTGTATAATTTTTACTATTCAGCCCTTAAAAAGGACTTTAATAAATAAAAAAATATATAAGATTTATAAACATCAATTAGTTATCCCTAATACAATTTAATATTTATTACAAATTGTTCCAATTCGTCTTTGATGAGACCATAAATTATGGCTTTTGTGATGTATTCCCACTCCATCTCTTCCATTTTCTTCAAAATCCATTGGAAAAATTTCAATTGAAAAAATGGGATTTAGGAATAATGATTAAGATTGTATGGTGTGTTAAGTTTATTTTTGATCACCTCTTATAGAAAGAAGTTTTTAATTGAGATTAATTACAGATATATACCTACAGATATAATTATTGGTACACGAGCTAATATAGCTTTATGTGTAAATGCAGACGTACGTGTCATGTGAAATGGTGATGAAATATGGACTAGTTTGTCTATTCTATGACTCATGTGACAAATGATAATCGTGGGAAAATCAGATATTGAGCAGAAACAAATCCAGATTTTTATTAGTGACTAATCCTCGTTCCTAGTTATATTATTACCCCAAAACTTCACCGCAGACGATGTTTTTGAGAATTAAAAAAATACTGCCAACAAATTTTGGTGTTTTGAATTAAACTTGTGACAATTTGATTCCTTAAAAAAGTGACCACGAGAGTAATGTTTATAAAATCAATTAATATCTATCACTTTGAGAGCTACGTACTTTGTGGTATATTCTATTTTCAGAAATGTGAAATTATTCACTTTTCAATCAAAGATTTTTATTTCAAACTGGCACGACACCCAAAAATGATTTGTTTTTACAATATTTCTACACGAGAGGTCCAGAGGAAAATAGTTTACCTCAGGGCACATGTCATCCTTGGGGATGCTGTGTGGAGGGTCTTTCGAAGGAAGGGAAGGAGAAATGCTTGAGGTAGGGTTATATTCCAGGGTTCATTGGGAAAAATAGTTACGGACGTGAGAATCCATCCCTCCCATTGCGGTCCATTGAGTTCTGCTGGTGAGATAAAAAGATCTCCCACAACCAGTTTCTCCAAATTCTGACCGCAAGAAGATGAACAGACGCAAAGACAATCCTCCGCCAAGACAATCCTCACCCCGTAAATTCGGGCACCCTTGTATGAGTCACCAAATGTAGTGAACTACTTGGGGTGACCTGTGGCAGAGGCGTTGGTTATTCAATAAATTAATCTTAATATATAAAACAAAGTCGGGTTAGTTACTATTTATAACTCGAGATCGGCTGGACCAATTTTGATGATTTTTGATTTGTTTGATTTATCTCCCCCCCGGATAACAGAAAAACTATTAAAACATCGCAAAAATTCACGAAAAAGAAAGTCATGAAGAAAATAATTTTTTCGTACGTGTTGCATGGAACGAATTCTCATATTTTGAATGAACTTCAGCAATATTCTGTTAGCTATAATAATATATAACTGTGCGTGAATTCCAAAAATTCAAAACGTCAAATGTCAATCACTGATTGTTTTTCTTTTGTTCTTAATCATATAATGCTGCCTCTCTTTCTAACACACTAAATGTCAATAGTCGCAAATGAGGCAAACGGTGAACGTACGTCTCTGCACCCCTCCAAAGGAAAAAATAAAATAACAATAAATCTCTGAAATGAAACGCATTTTTTTTACGTAAGCTCCACTCAGGACGTATATCATCTCAGGGGATGCTGAGTAGGAAGGAAGGATGCTGAAGGGTGGAAAAGTAAGTTCTGGGAAGGAAAAAGGCATGAGGGGTGGGTAGGAATCTGGAGGTCAGTGTATCCGAGAGTGAATCTATCCCTCCAACTGCGGTGCAAGGCCATTGACTTGACCGGAATTGACCTTTTACCTTGACCTTTCCAGCCAGTCTCTCTCGATCCGAAAGTCACCCCATGAACGTAGCGAACCACTTATGACCTATGGCAGAGGTGTTGGTTATCCAATAAATGGTTCCCGGGGCGGCGGCACCCGTACCCGCTTCCTTTCAAAAATTCACGTAAGTAAGTGGAAAAGTATGAAAATCACAAAAAATACAAATCCGTACACAACGCCATCTCTGATACTGACAAAAACAAAACACGGACAGTCGGGCATCGATAATTGCTTCATTGTATTGTTTTTAACATAATAAAAAAAACTTTATTTAATTTAACAGTTATTGATTCTGAGGCGGTACGAAGTTCGCCGGGTCAGCTAGTATACCCATACTCGCCCCCTAAACTTTATTCTAAATATTAAGTCAGTCTTAAATGATTGAATTCTTTTGTTGTTTTTTCATTGGAAACTTCAAAGACGTTCGACTAAAGTTCGAACCGCAAGTTTTTTAAATTTTATTCGCGAGTGTTCAGTAGTTAAATAAAAGTTTTTTTTTATTCAAACTACACAAATGTATTTGTATCTAATGGTATGGATTTTGAAGGAAAAATGAAATATGGATTCATTCTAAAACTTCTGGCTTAGTTCATCATCATCACTCTTGGCTCCACAACCCCTGGTGGGTCTTGGCCTCCTTAAGAGTCTTCCTCCGCTCATCTCGGTTTTGGGCCAGCTCTCTCCAGTTTAGAAGCTCCAACGTAGGTATATCTTTGAGGACATTATCGCTCCATCTTAGTATTGGTCTTCCCAGGCTCCTTCGCCCTATCGGTCTTGAATTCAGCAGGGACTTTGGTGCTTGATGCTCAGTCTTTCTCTGTACATGACCCAGCTACCGAAGTCTTCCCAGTTTTATAAATGTTGTGACGTTTAGATCCTTAAACAGAGTACATAGCTCGTTGTTATAACGTCTACGCCAAAATCCATTTTCTAAAACCGGTTTGAAGATACGCCTCAAAATTTTTCTTTCAAAAACGTACAGTGTTCGCTCATTCCTCTTAGTTAGTACCCAAGTATCAGCTGCGTATGTGAATTCTGGTCTGATAAGTATTTTGTATGGTAATATATTGGTATTTCTGGACAGCAGTCTGGATTTCATTTGGTTTTATAGGCGGAAATGCTGTACCTTTTCTATAGTTGTGCATTAATTTAATTAACATTTATGGTCGTACGCTTGACTTCGTTTCGGTATTTCACAAGAGTATTATTAAGAATATCGATATTGTTTAATTGCGTGTTATATTGCGCGCATATACGGGGGATTGGAGAATTTTTTCTAAGGTTGGTTCTGCACGCTGGTAAATGGAAAAAATGGTTTAGTCTGGTTGGCTTTGTAGGTATGTGAATTCTTAAATACTTTACGAGTTCAGGAGAGTCCAGGCCGTTATTCAGAATTTTGTATAAAAATATTTGATCAGATATTAATCTTCGTGTTTGAAGTGAAGTAAAGTTGTGGAATTTTTAGGATTCCGTGTTATTTGCAAAGAGTAATTTGAATTTATAATTTATGTGTTTAAAAAATTTATTTTGCACACTTTCGATTCTGTCAATACGGCATTGGTATAACGGTGCCCAAATTAGTGTGCAGTATTCTAAGTGGGGGCGGATATACGTGGTGTAAAGGGAATACAGAGTTTTAATATTGCGAAAAGGTTTAGATATGCGAATTATAAATCCCAAAATTTTATTGACTTTCTTGCTTACTTCGTTAATGTGTTTGATAAAATTTAGTTTTACATCCAGTAATATCCCAAGGTCACGGATTGATTCTATTTCATGGATTTTCTAGCTTAATTACTGTTCTATTACTGAATTTTGTGGTAACATCCAAAAATAATAATATTTTCACCTAATTGGATTTGTTACACAGAATTGTAACTTCCATCCCTTAAGGCTAACGGTAATTTACTGCAGACTTGAGCAACTGTGTCCCGAAAAAGATAAATCCTTAAATCCTGGAAGTTTTTTTAAAACAAATCTTCAAAAGGGAATTATCATTAGTACTACAGACGCGTAATGCTGAACAGAGGCTTGAGCATTTTACTTTTGTAGTAATTTCTATTAGCTTTCTTAGATCTGTATTGTCGACCATTTTACAGAAAAAAAGCTTAGTTCGGGTTATTTGCCAAGTCGGTGAAATGAGATCAATAAATTTTATTCGTTAACCAAAAAGAAGATGTTAGTGCTTATTGCCTTCGAAGGAAGGTAAGCACTAAAACGTAAAGGGTTAAATAATGGTCGCAAGAGGCAATAAAGTAGGCTTAACGCGTAATTAAATCCACTTCATTACAAAAAAATTATGTTAAGTTACAACAATTCGTAATTTCGAAACACGAAAAATGTTGATTGGGAATTTCGAAATAATGATTGCAAATCTTTGTTGTCTTGGTGACTTCATGTTTCACTATCTAACGAATTATGAGCCGCCGCTACCCGAATTTCTACCGATTTCTTACATAGCTCCCTTAAAAGTTTGGTTCGTAAGTATTTAAGCTCTTAAAAATATATTTTTGAAGAAAATATCTATACATTTCCCATGCCTCCCACGGCCGTTGTGCTCACATGATGCATAGATGGGTGCATGCACCTATGCATGGATGCATGCATAGGTGGGTGCAGACCACCGAACATGTGGTCAACGAATGCTCTCCATTCATTCCCCGGCGGGATTGATGAGGTCCACAGGGCAACGCCTGAGGCACTAGACTGGCTCGCAGACCTAGATGTCCCCCTCTGACCCCGCACCATACGAAGAAAGAAGATTCCCCATGCTAAAACGCAAATTATAATAAATTCCCTCGATAGAAAAAAATCGCAAAGTGCTCCGAAAATGATTATAAACACGTTTGTTTCAGTTATTTTACAAGTTACATATATGAAAAAAAATCACAGTTTTTCTTTCAATGCTGTTTTAGACGACCCCTGATTTATTTTTGCTCTATTTTAAACGAGTCGTGTTTTATTAAACATTTTCACAAATTTCCCTCCAATTTTATCGTTTTAAATATTATCGCACTCTCTCCAACATTTGTAATTACATACCTTTCCATCTTCTTCTTTTGAGCGAATATATGGCGCCTTAAAACACACCCAAAAACACTCTCACTAGGTTAATTGTATTCCACTCAGTAGTTTCCTTTACATTTACAACAATTCATCAAATTTCAACGTTAAAATTCAAGTTAGTTGAAGTTTCTTTTCAAGTTTTGTTGTTTTTTCATCATGGGCCGGTTTTTTCTACTTCTAAAGTCGGTTCCTCGTTGCTGGGGAACGTTACTCCTATTCCAATTTCCATGGTGGACAAGGATCCTCTACTCTTCAAGGATCTGCTCTGCGTGGAGAGCCAAGGCCACCAATGTACCGGACGGCAGTGATACTTATCCACTACATCGTGAACGAAATCCTTTGGTGAAAGGCAAAAAAAAACAGAGGAAGATCACCAATGCGCTGGAGTGGCCAAGATTACAGTGCATGAACTTGAATGCTAACAGAACTTGAATGCTAACAGAACTTGAATAGAACTTTCACAGATCTTTAATGTTAACTTTTAAATTTGTTGAATTGTTCAAAATCTGTGAAACAACCCGTGCTAAGATTTTTTTATGGGTATTCAGTACCTACAAAGAAAAAAATATATAAAAGAAAACAACACAATACATCCCTCCCTTGTTATGTTAGCTTTTCTGGGAAGTTATATAAACACACTAAGACAACTTTTACAAATCATTAGTAGATAAACAATTTGCTTTCGGAATTTATGTTTTTACTATTTTGAACATAACGTATGTATTTATTTCTTAAAATTACGTTAAAAACATTTTTTGTCCGTCGGTACCTAACTATTTAACCTGTTAGTTACATAATCCAATGTAAACATATATAATATTTACGGGGTGTTTCACCACCCTCTTGATAGCTTATCCACAGGATAATGTAAATAGAGGAAGTAATAATATAGGAGTAGAAAACGCGGCTAACTTATCCTATATATAATCACTATTCACATAAGTGTACCGAGAAATACCTAAACTTCGACTTATACCTAAATTAATCGTAAGTCAAAAGTAGTGGTTAAGATATCAAGAGAGTGGTGAAATGCCCCCCTTAAGTAGTTATGCAGATTAGCACACACAAAGTTTAAGCCGCTTGGTCAACAACCCGTATTGCACAAACAAAACAAAATATTTTACATCATGTGGAGGTATTAATCCGCCGATTATTCTTTTATCATTCTCATTCTAGCAAGGGTTTTGAATTCAATTGTATTTTGTATTTCAATTAAGTCCCTGAATTTGAATGCAATTTCATCTGTATTCCGTATGTGGTTTCGCAACTGCCTGTGAGCATGATACTCGTTTAAGCTCGACTTTGGATTAAAGCCAGATCTTTCTGCAAGTATTATCCGGGTATATAGAATCGCCTGCAAATCCCACAAACATCTGTTTTCTCTTTTCCAGTATACAATCCTGGTAGTGCAACTCATTATTATTATTGTTGCAAAAATAGTCACAGCCAGGCGACGCATTTAAAAATTGAAAGTAATGTAGCTTCTGCGAGCTTTTCGAGTTTAGGGTGTTATAATTAATCTATTTTTTAATTACCTACCAGGAAAGTTTTTCAGTGTACAAAAGCATACGAGAGCTTAATTTATGCAGATGAAAAGCGTTAATCCTGAAATATTTATGAATTTTAATAGCGGTTGTGGATTTATTTTACCTCGTTAGAACGTTTTTTTTTATCAGTATTTGCATAAAAACCAAAAATCCTTCACACTATTATCGTTTGTGTTTCTCGCTATTCTGCTGCATTTAAAAGCAAATTCATCCTCCAATTTAGACGAAATCCAGTTTAGTGCGGCACACTAAAGAGCTACTTTATTTTATTTAACACACAAACGTCGGTTGAATTGCTTACCTTTGATGAATGTTACCACATGATGGGGCTAAGATTGAAAGATCTCAGATAGCAAAATTTTGTGAACCCAATTTTGAATCTCAGTACCAATTTCAAATTGCAACTCCAATGCTTAGTATCTAGACATCCTGCAGTACATTACGATGGTTGTGATTTTGAACCAAAGGCCAAAGGCAATTGTTTTTGTTTTTTCGAGGTTCGCAACATATTAAGAAGTGCATATTAATAATTTAAGGATATATTTTTTTTAATCGCAATATAATGATTAAGCAGAAATATATCACTGAATTAATAAAATCAGAAATATCATAGACCTTCATTCGTTGGAAGTTATTCATAGAATATTTGTCGCTAATTTGCAGCTTATTAGAATACAAATCAACAATGTGGACCCCACACTTTCTAATTCGATATTGATCGTTTCCAGCGTAAATTTTTCGACTTATTAACAAAATACACATACCGATTCAATATATAAACTATACAAAAGTATAAAGTTTACGAAAAAGTAATGAGGGATTGCTCGGAATTTGGGGGTTAGTGAGTCTTGGAGTGACGGACGTATGAATCCCTGTATAAACTGTGGCTCAGGGGTCCGGCTGGAGAAGTCAAAAGGCCTCCCTTAGCCAGTCTCTCGATCCAGCTCGCCACGCAGTATATGGGCATCCGCCGCCAAGTCCTATACAAACCTTACCCCATGGACCCGCGAATCTCTGCTAAGTCACCAAACATACCAAGCCACTTGAGGTAATATATTAGAGGTGTTTGCTATCCAATAAATTGTTCCCATACCCGTCTCCCAATATAATAATAATAACGTAGTATTTATATAGCGCAGTTTTGTGATATTTCACTTATATAAACTGAAAATTAATCCTACAGTGTTTCTTACGAGTCGTTACAAAATAAAAAAATTGATTAAATAATGTGAAACAAAGAATATACAGTATATACAAAGCAATTCCTGAAGAACAATATTACAACAAGAATTCTTAAAACTTAATTATTATAAAGAATAGGAAGTTTACGTTTAGAAATAATAATAACAGAGTGCACAGAGTAACAGTGTGAAACAAATAATATACAGTATATACAAAGCAATTCCTAAAGAACATTATTAACAAAAATAATCATTAAAACTAAATTATAATATAGAATAAGAGGCAGTTTACGTTTAGAAATAATAATAACAGAGTGCACATAAAACTATAGTAAAGAGGTAATCGAAACCAAACAATTACCAGAAACTTAAGGAACATGGCTTATTATAGTAGATTGAATTTATGCTACATATCTGCAATTTAGAAAATTGTTTTAGAAAAAAAAAATTAAAAATATTAATTCTGTACTAGAATCCACAAGTACTGCTTTATTCTGATTAGATTATTAGATATCCAGAGTGTATTTTAGTTTATAGTGCTTGTATTTAGTCTGTTTTGCTTGGACAGGAAGCCATACTGCGAATACATTATTCAATGCCAGACAAAGCGAACAAACACGTCAACACGTGTGCTACTAACTAACGCTATGCACCATTGAACTTGTCTCCGCAAACAGATGTTTGTCGGGCTATTGCAAAATAGCTCACATTTATTAATACTTACAAACAAACAGGTCGTTTTATATCAAAAACATTTATAAACAACCTTTCCATTTGATGTAAATCGTTTGAAGAGCGGGAATTTTTTTTTTAGAAAAGCTCAACACAGGAGACCCTGAGGAAAATATTTTCCCTTTATCATCTTTGAGGATGATGTGTGGAGGGTCTGTTAAAAGAAATAAAGGAGAGGATGTTCTGGGAAGGGTAAGGTATAAGGTGAATAGGAATCTAGGGGTCGGTGCGTCCAGGAGTGACGGTCGTATGAATCAACCCTCCCATTGTGGTGCAAGGCGATATTCCAACAGAGTTCTTCTTGAGAGGTCAACCAGTCTCTTCCGATCCGTCCTGCCAAGCAGTTGGCGGGCAGACGCATCCGCCGCCAAGATCCGGATAAACCTTACCCCATGAACCCGGGCACCCCTGCTAAGTCTTCAAACGTCGAGAACCACTTGGGGTGTGTTTATGGCAGAGGTGATGGTTATCCAATAAATGAATCCCGGGGC
This sequence comes from Limnephilus rhombicus, assembly GCA_929108145.2. NCBI lineage: Eukaryota > Metazoa > Arthropoda > Insecta > Trichoptera > Limnephilidae > Limnephilus > Limnephilus rhombicus. Next base: position 47,697,422 of record OV815285.1, read on the forward strand.
GGCGGAACCCATACCCTTCTCCCAAATTGTTAGATTCACACATGATGACAAAACATTTACAATTTCCATTTATTGGATAACCGACACCTCTGCCATTGGTCACCCCAAGTGGTTTGCTACGTTTATTGACTTAGTAGAAATGCCCGGGTTCATGTTGTAAGGTTTGTCCGGGTCTTGGCGGCGGATGAGTCTGTGCACCAGCTCCATGACAGGCCGGACCGGGAGAGAATGGTTGAGGGATTACCTTTGACTTCTCCAGCTGTACTCTCTCAATCGCCTTGCACCGCAGTGGGAGGGATCGATTGATACGTCCGTCACTCCTGGACACACTGTCCTCCAGATTCCTTCCCACCCCTTAAACCCTTTTTCTTTCCTGAACTTCCTCTCCTTCCTATCCTAAAAAACCCTCCACAGAGCATCCCCAAAGATGACATAGGCCCTGAGGGGAATAATTTTTTTCAGAGAGGAGGAGCTAATATATAAAAAAAAAAAAAATCTCTGATAGAAATTATTTTCCTTATTGAATTTAGGGCCTCCTGTGTGAAATTAATTAAAAAAAAATAACAAAAACAAAAACATTACTCCGAAATAAAATGTTATGTAATTAGATCTCGGTTTTTTCCGTTGAAAAACAGAATAAAAATACTACGAGTGTAGAGAAAACATTGCTAAAAGCATTTTTGTGTCTCTCGCAAATTTTTCCAGTGGAACGTACATCGGTTTTCCTGCGATTCAGTTGAACGGAATACAGTCTGGTTTTATTGCAGCAACTCGTACGAAGCAGAAAAATGCTGTCACCTTTGTTAGAAGACAGCCACTACTGGCTGGTAAGTTCGCAAGGGAATTGACTACAAACTTTGGTTGAAGGAGTTTAAGACGTTGCTGCACATTTCAATTGTGAGAAGCGATTTTGAATACACGTTAGGACGGTAGTTCGTGTCAAGTTCTGTATATCCACAAGGTAATTGTATCTTTTAGTACAAACTGAGCTGGGTATTACCTACGAAAACTTCTTTAGCACCGTTGTGATGTGAAAATCGATGAAACGAAAAAGCGACACTAAAAAGAGACAAATACGTATATCTATAGGATTTAGCCTGCGAGGGAATGAGGTAGAATAATCGGTCTCCTCTTTGTACGGTGCTTTGTAGCCTCCCCACTCTTGTCTACTTTATTTTTCTAAAGGTTTCACTTCTACCACGTGTGAACCGCACACAATTTTTTCTTCTCTTTTCTTATGTATTATTTTCACTTAAATGTAGCTTTATACCTACCATGTAAAATGTTCATTTAATTTTTTTATATTATTATTCAAACATTGTGTCTCTATAGGCGTATACTTAACCATTTAAAAGCCCATCAGGACATTAAAAAGTAATAAATAATTGATTCAATCGATACAAGAGTAAAGCAATGGGATTTAAGTCGTGAGAGAAAAATTGTAAATGTGACGATGGGTCCCATAAATCTTTTTACATTGTTAGATGTTACAAACACAAACTAGAAACCCATAAATATACTACGGTATTTTTCGAAATGTTATCACAGCACAAGAGTCCTATTAACTGCTTTCAACAGTCTGAAACAAGTGTATCTATGGCTGTCTTAATCCGGTTATGTTGTGAGGATGAAGGTGATGATGAGGGGAAGGAGACTGAGAAAAGGAAGGTTGAAAAGTACCTGGCTATTCAGATCTATTCACCAAACACGGCTACAGCCATTTTAAGCAACAATTCATTTTGAAAGAGTATCATCCACTCTGGAACGTGTCGAAGGCTTGGTACTTAATGATTTCATTGTGAAACCACAGATATTAAAAATTAAACCCACTTTCGCACGCCGGGATTTCAACCCGCGACTTTCGGATTTCTAGACGAGAGTTTCACCCCACCATGGAGGCCGATAAAGGGTAATAGAAGGGTAATAAATATTTTATAGTTCACTAGTTCGTAATCCTTCATGACACGTTTTGTAGAATATTCACATTTAAACTTTAATTACCTAAGTTTTAACTCAAAAAGTATCAACTTCCCGGGAAGTGTCTCCGTAATTGTTGTTACTTAAACTTTATTTAAGAAAACCTTCGTGTTCCCGTTTCCGGATTCCCTGGCTTTTTGTATCTAACTTTCTTATTTTTAGCGCATTCACCTCGTTAGAGCGCTCTTAAAGTGCGCTTACATCATAGACATCCAAATGACTAGACAAGCAGTTACAGGTGAGGGGTCAAACCAAACCATGGAGGGCGAAGAGGGGAAAGATGACTGTGATTCGTTATACAATCAATCTGACAGTAAATAGGCATCTCGCATTACAATATCACCATTTAGTTCTTAAAAGCAAAATCTGCTTTGAATGAATAGACCTTTTTACATGGGAGCGCGAATTGCTTGCCACGATAATAACATATTTGCTAAGGCCAAATGCTCGCCCCAAAAAGACTCGCCCCAATACACATAGCAATATTTTGTTGCCGTGTTTAGTAAAAACACTATTAAAATGTTTCATAATTTACTTACCCCTGTAACCAGCGACGAGCACACTGGAGAACCGCCCACATTCGCTATGTGCACATTGATATGTAGATATATTGTATAGAATACGCTACCGTTTTGGCGTTGTATTTCGTTAAATGTATGGATGTTACCTTCTAGCTGTTCACGGCAAGAATGATGACGTCACACATTTTAGATTCAAGTGAGGCTCTATCCCCTCCCCATGGAGTGAGCCGGTTCCAAGGAGGAGCTTCAGCCGGCGCCATGTGGAGGGGGAAATAATACGTTTTTATCACTTAGGGCAGGTCCATGTATATTCATATGTCCGTGGCTTACATAATATCTGTAGAACTATTTACCAAAGAAGAATTCTAACATCTGTTTGATTTGATATTCTCACTGCCAAAACTATTGACGTGATTTATTATTGGAGTATTATGCCGTGTTGCGCTACTCCATTTATCAAACGTTTAGGACAGCGTTAAAGTGTTCATCATTAGAACAGACTAGGCCCTGGGCGGCTTTTACTTAGGCTTCGCCGGGTTTGGGGGTTTGTGACCATTTTAGAAATCCGATAGGAACGGTTCCTAAAATAGCCAGTTCCTTGGATCCACTGTGATCTAGTGACAGCTAGTTACCGTTGGTGACTCACCGATGCAAAGTAACAGTGACAAAGTAACTGTGCCAAAGGAACCGTGTCAAATTAACCGAGACACGCAATGACGTTATGTGTAATTTATAACAACTTCGTCGAGGTTTGTAAGGTCAAGTATTGCCGTCAATCTTCCAAATCCGGAAGGATACTTTATTTATTAAATACACGAATTATCGAGTTTTTTGTGATATTCCACCCTCCATGCTAGGGATGACCCTGTGCTATGGCGGGTGAAGTTTACAGTTTGCGGATATACATTCATTAGTATAGGTTGAAATTTTTCACTAATTGATACTATGCTCACAAATTCTTCTACAATAAGAGAGTTTATGTAGTTATATTGGATTAAAAGAATAACGTGAAGAAGTTAAAAAATTATTGGAAAAGATAAGTTAATATTAATTTTTATTATAATTTCAATAACAAGGTTTGTACATGTATGTATAATGTATAGTATAAGTATAGATTCTTTTTTTTTTCACAGACCTCCTCACTAGAATTTCCTGTTCTGAGGTGGCCTGTAGTTTTTTAAAATATTTGTATTTGGTTATGGATTGTCTTTATATCGTCTTCATGATTTTCGTTATTTGTTTTTGGGGTGTTACGCCGTGTTGCGCTACCTCCTTCTTTAGCCAACGTTTCGGACATCGTTGCAATGTCCATCATCAGGGCAGATCCGGCAGATCCGGTAGATGTGTTGGCTAAAGAAGGAGGTAGCGCAACACGGCATAACACCCCAAAAACAAATAACGAAAATGCTTTTGGCCGTGAAAATCTTAAAACTTATCGTCTTCATGATGTTTGTAATTTTATTATCACTTTGATCTCTCAGCCATATTTTTACTTTTGTTTGAAATATATTCATTTCCTTTATATTTTTGATTTGATCTGGTAGAGCATTGTATAATTTTATAGCATGGAATTTATTATTTCTCTGTCCAAAAGACGTGTTCAAACTGGGAGTAACCAGGATGTTATTGCTTAGTGACCTGGTTGAGTATTTATGTTGGGCAGTGGAGTATACTATACATATATGTTTTTTTTTTCATTTTTTGTATTTCTTCGGCATTAACTAAACTAAGTTTAAACATTGTAATATAAATTCTTATTTTAATTTGTGCGCTTTAGAAACTTCAGAAATCAACAAAAAAAAATTAAATCTAAAATTAATTTAGTTAAAAAAAAATAGCACCGTGTAAATCCCCTCTACATACGATGTTCCCATGTAATTTTGACTCCTCCCACCGTTCTCCTCTCCACCAAATTCCCCCACTCTCACTACCCCCGCCAAAAAATTTTTGTACTTGTATTTTTAAGTTAGTTTTAAGTTTGCTCGTTAATGATACAGACGTATCGAAACTGGTCGCAAAAATTAAAATTAAAGTACATGGAAAATTAAAACTTTTCAAAACAAAAATGTTTTTTTTTCAGTTTAAATAAAATATTTTTTGAATAAAGTTTCTGTACATTGAAGACTTGAAAGTTATTAAATATTTCTTCCGTCGGAGTTCCAAGCGGAACTTTCAGTATTGTCTTTAGTACTCCTTTTTGGGCTACATTGAGTCGCTCTGTGTGAGTGCTCAAGGCAGACCCCCCTCCAGTTATACCGTATATTAAGGAATTATTGATATATAGTTCACAGTAATAGTCTTATACATATAATGCTGCTTAGATAGTAAATAAAGATATATTATGTTTTGCCTGCTCTTAATACTATGCACACAGGATCTTCTATAATAAGAAAATGATATACTTATAGTTAGATTGGGTTGCAAGAAGAAGATGGGGAAGTTAGAGAATGATTAAAAAATTAAAAATTTGAGGAGTTTTTAGCTATAGATCACACTAATTATCTTTTTACTTAAAATATATAAATTTAATTAAAATATATAAATCCGTAGCGGTTATACCTAGGGGGAAATATTCACGTGCTAACTGCTGACGGAAGTAGTGACATCTTGTGTTGAATTTTTTAATTTGAAACCGAATCATAACAGTAGCTTCGTGTGAAATTCCACGTACACAGATGTAATTTAAGGCGGGGCCGTTGAGCATGGCGTCCGACATGCACTCGTGGCTGGGTTATGAAATTCAACCACACAGATGCTAGCCTATTAATACTGTTTGATGATGATTGTGGTGAAGTGTCAAGGATGTGTTTATGCGGATACCATCGATGCGCACTTTAATCTAAAGGCTGGTATTTCAGTGTAATTTGTTAATTTAAATGGTTTTTGGCATTTAGTTTCGGTACAGCCGTCAATTACCGTATACCAATAACTTTTAAGCTTAACCATGTCATCTTTATTAATATTATTGTGAATTTTTGTAGATTTCAATTGTCTCTATAATGTGCTCGATGCGTTTTAGGTCTTCCCAGGAATCAGAAACAAATCCGAAGTAATGGCCTATTTTAAATAAATGCTCGACAATTGCCGATTTGTTAGTTAAGAAGAAACGGAGCGCAACACGGCATAATACCCAAAAAATAAATCACAATTAGTTCTGACATCGATTCACTATGCAGTTGAAGACATTGATGTATTGAGGTGTTGTTACAGGAAAAAACTGCAAGGATGTCTGGTTAAAATTGATGTTTGTTAAGTAGGTACTTGTTTTATGGGCAATTACTTCTAGGCAAGTACCTACCTAATTTTATCATTTTCTCTCTATTCCATTATTCGAATTAGTTCTATAGTAGAAAACAAAAGAACGTAGCTTCTATATCTTACGTAAAAAATGTGTTCCAAAAAGCAGATCACAATATAAATCCTATAAAAAATCAGGATTATGTAAATAAAAGAAAAATAAATTACGACTAGATAAACAAAAACAAAACAAGCGTTTGATTTACAAAAGTGAGTACCACAGAACACCTACACCTGAAATCAAAGAAGAGTGTAAAAAGCGCAATATGGTCCTTCGAGCCGGCTGAAAACCAGCTCATCCAGCCATAAGTCCGGTCGTACATCATTCTCTAAAATTGTCAAATTTAACACCGATAACGGCAAAAAATATTGAAATCAATATTACCCACTGCTTTGGACCCTGTATCAGGTACCAAAGTGTTTAATATTGAGTTATTTTCAAAAATTTAATATCCTCTGCAATTAGTAAATTTATACTAAAGTACATTAATTGTTGCGTTGACTATTGTTTGTCAAAGTACTACTGAATCGAATAATTAAAATCGAAGCTATTTTTCCAAATCCAGCGAGATAATGATATATCGAAGACAAAAACCTTCAAAGCGACAATGACCCACCCCAATGAATAAATGTGTCATTTACCTACTGTTCAAAGTACAAATCGTGTTTTTTATGGTCTTATTTACAATGAAGATTTAACTGACCTTAACGTCCATTCTAAAGGATGTCCTGACTTGTTCTGAGACAGGAAAACTGGTCACTGAAGGTGCCCACTGTCGATCGGATATCATCGGCTATTTTCGAGACAGTTGTTGACTCTCTCGTATAGTAGGTACATACGTACCATATATCAACTTCAAAATATCGGTATCTTTGTGAAACGCTGAACAGAAGCACGACCAAGGAATTGTTATCACCTGGAAAACGTCAGCAAAAAGACCAATATGCATAAAAACCGTAAGAAAACAAGCTGGAATCGCGATGCAAACACCCTACGAGCCGCCACAATTGCATTGGTCTATCCGGTACCTGAATATTGTGCTCCAGTGTAGGTTAAAAGTGCATATAGAAAATTGACGTGCATCTAGACCAGGGTTTCCCAAACTTTTCCACAATGGAACACTTTGCAAAGCCGTAAATTTTAACGGAACACTTGGCTTATTTTTTAGATTGCGTACAAAGCATTCTTTTAAGGGTGAATTGCCTACTTCAAAAAATTCCTAATAATAAAAAAAAATAAAAAAATGTTATTAAACACATATATATATATAAATTAATACACAAACAAAAAATAGAATATAAACAAAAAAAGTGGAATAAATAAAGCACCTAATGACTTTGACGATTTTAAGTCGTCATCTTGAGATCAGGCACAATATTGGTATGTTGGATTCTAATATCTGGTGTGGCATCGAGCTTGTTCCTATACTTTGACTTCGTTGCAGCATACATAAAAAATCCTGCTTCGCATAAATAGGTTGTGGAAAACGGAAGTAAACAATAATAGTTTAGTTTGATAAATTGGGGTAATCTTCTGACAAACTCGCCCAGAAATCATTTAAATCCTGATTTTTGTTTCAAGTTAGAGTCACTAATTAAATCAATTAGATTTTCATATTAACTTGCGCTTAAGCGTTTAGATGTCACGGAAAATGGATTCCGAACCCAGGAATTGTCTTTACTACTTTTCTGAAAATGAGTTGTTTTCAAGTTATGTAGGTGTACTTAAAATTCTTTGGAAGCCTCTTCATCCTCTGTAAAATTAAATTCATTCAAACAATCAAGTAAGGCAGGAAAATAATCAAAATGATTAGGTTAAGTTAATTTTTTTTTTCACTTTTTCATCAGCGGGTCCATTTACGTTCGGCTAATTGCTAACAAAGGTGTAAGAATGATTGATTTTTACATTATTTTTCTTCCAGGTAAAGTCGATATCGTTTGGGTTCCTTGGGAACAGAAATTTTTTGAAACACATGCAGATCCGTTATCCCGTTGTTATTATTTCCATATCGCACGGATGTTCTCGTCACAGTATTATAAACCATATAATAAACTTCATAGATTTTTTTTAGTATGTAAAATGAAGACTTACTGCAATAACATCATAAACGACTCTTTCAACTTCCATAAAGCTTAGTACTTCTACCTGGGGTCCTAGCATGGTCGATCGATATAGGTTTAATCGAAAATGTCGGTAACTTGTCATCGCTCCCGAGCGCGACTGCAGGCCGCTAACGAACAAGCAACAGTTCACAACGACTAAGGGTTCCTAATTTATTTGACGGGAACTGTTATTTCTTCGTTAGTGGCCTGCAGTCTTGCTCGGGAGCGATTTCAAGTTACTATATCGATAAAACCTATATCGATCGACCATGCTAGGGGGCCTGGAAGGGTCCAGTACCTAACTTAAGAACTATTGCGAAATATTTATACAAGTAATAATTTCTTGTGAATAATATCAGTAGTGTTGAAATATGAATATTTATGTGTGTTTTGTGAAATTCTTCCGACCAATTGTCGCGGAACCCCTAATCAGGTTCGGCGAAACCCTAGTGTTCCGCGGAACACAGTTTGGGAAACCCTGATCTAGACACTTCTATGCGCACGGTGAGTGAAACACTTCACCCACCAAGCTACAAGGGCTCCAAGTCCTGTCGAACACAGTTTGGGAAACCCTGATCTAGACACTTCTATGCGCACGGTGAGTGGAACACTTCACCCACCAAGCTACAAGGGCTCCAAGTCCTGTCGAATATTGCACCGTCCACTATAAGAGAGACAGAAATCCACAGGGAAAATAAAAAGGCCGTGAACAGCAAAAATCCAGATACGGCCAAAAGTATTTTCGTTAGTTGTTTTTGAGGTGTTATGCCGTGTTGCACTACCTCCTTCTTTAGCCAACGTTTCGGACAGCGTTGCAAGGTCCATTGTCAGGGAAGATCCAGTAGATGTGTCACATCTAGTAGCGCAACAAGGCACAACACCCCAAAACAACTAATCCGGTAAATGTGTCTCATCTACCGTTTCTGCCCTGATGGTGGACACTGCATCGCTGTCCGAAACGTTGGCTAAAAAAGAAGGTAGCGCAACACGGCATAACACCCTACAAACAACTAACGAAAAAAAAGCAAAAATCCACTTCACGATGACCTCCTGCAAACCCCCACACGTCCAGAAAACACTTTTGATCTAAAAGCGAAACTCTGCTTATTTCAAGCAAGTTCCCTGAAAAGTTGTGACGACGTCGGTGATAGTCTTTATACGTGAAAAACAAGCACCTTGTTGTGGATCCAAATACGAAATTGCCAGGATTCCCTCTTCCTCGGAAGACGTGAACCTCACTAAACCGCACACGGTTCATTCACAGTTGTGGTGATGCATAAATGAGGATTCTGAATTGTGTGGATGTGAACATATACATCGTGTACGAAAGACCTCTTCGTTAGTTTCCCAGACGCACGTCTGCGTTGAACTAAGTGACCCCCAATGACGGAATAAACTCTGTACCCCTCGAAATATCAAATATTGTACGACCTTTAAACCACTTTTACAATATAATTTAAAACTAATACAAGCTATTTTCATAAATACTAATCTGTGCTTTTGGAATAGAAATTCAGACAATTTTAACAGGGTTGTGACATTTAGCCCGCGCGGCGCTGACTCGAATTCAAATAACGCCACAAAACTACTTTGTAGAGTTGGTTCAATCAATGATCATTTCTTGGTCGGGTGAACTTAATGTTGTTTAAAAAATTGTTTCGATCTGCTTTTCCTGTGAAATTTGTAAAAGCAATCGGTTTTATATAGCCTGAATGCTTTTTGTGACGGTTTTCAATATCGAAGTGAAATTGGATGAGGAAAAAAACATTTTCAGCTTATTTTCCTAAAAATATGTAGTGAGACCTGTTTTACGTGTGGATATTGCCTATTTTTGAGAGGTTTTAGTAAAGAATGCAATATTCTTCAATTTTTTAAACTTTTGTATTGAAAATGAGCGCTTTCGTTATTTCCGTGACGATTCACGTTTATGATACCATTCACGTTTTCCGTGACGATTCACGTTTATGATACCATTCACGTTTTCCGTGACGATTCACGTTTATGATACCGTGACGGCAAAAAAAAGTTCCCTATCGCTATTATGCTACAGCTCTTTCTTACACATTTAAAGGTGAGACAAAAGAGGAGACACAAAATACGTGTCAATGTTATTATTAATATTATTGTTAACCTCAACACAGGCTTGTCCTAGTGAGGTAACAAATTGTATTGTAAACATTTTTACCTACAGTGTAAAGAAACAATAAATAAATAAATAAATAAATAAATGTTTCCTTTAAAGAACTACCCTTTTCCTTTGGACAGTGTATCTTATTACGGCTCAGCTATGGCGAATGGAATTTCGTTTCATTTTCTTCATACGTATGAGGGAGATGTATGATAATTATTGGATGTTTCCTTTGGGGGGGTGCAGACCTTTTTTTCTATACAAAGAAAGACAAACATTCCCGGGTTCCGAAAAACCCAACAATATTTGAAAATCTCCTACCACCACAGTAAGCCGAAAATGTTGCTTGAGTCGTGATGGAGGACTTAGCTAGCCGAGAAATCGAACAGGGGACGCCTGGGTGATACCCAAACACGATGCCCACTCATCCACATACGTTTACCGTTTGTCTCATTTTCGACTGTTGTTATCTAGTGTGTAAGAAAGAGCTGTAACATTATATGTTTAAGAATAAAAGAAATCAGCGCGTTGACATTTGACGATTTTAGAATTTCAGGAATTCACTCACATTTCAAAATTATCCTTCTAACTGTATTCCATACTTTCAAAAATACCGTCACGGCTAGTAGCATTGTAGGGGTTTACAGAGACGTCAGGTGCGGAGTGTGAGAGAGATGCAAGAAAATGATTACTTTTTTGCCTTTGGAGGAATCAGAGTACATTATGTATCTCATATTTTGTAAGAGCTGCAGCATTATTGTAATAAGCAACGTATAATTAACGTATCTTCTTTATGCCGTCACGGTACCATAATCGTGGATCGTCACGGTAATAATAAAAGCGCTAAATGGATATATATATATATATATATAAGGTTTTCACGGGTGTAAGATATAGAACAATTTTCTCGGTTTACCCGCGTAACGTAGTCCTTAAAAGGACTTTTTAACTCATAACGTTTCGGATAGATCACACTGTCCATCTTCAGAGGCCTTATGTCTTGAGTTTTTGTCTCAAATTGATAGCTTTCGCATGTCTGTTTGGTCCAAAAGCTAAAACTTAAGTGAGTGCAAGTCACTTCTTATGTCTAGAACGAAGTACCCGGGTTGCAGGTGATTGATGGTGGTGGGGGTGGGGGGCGGGGCTGGCAGTAGATACCTGATTGGTTAAGCTAATTGGAGACACTACTGGTAATTTTGGAAATGCCGTTTTTGGGGGATTTTCATCGATTAAGACTTTCCAGGTGTTGGGAATTCTGATTGAGTCATTTCTAGTATAAATATTATTTTTATGTTTATAATTTTCTATTGCTTCGCGGTAAATTCTTTTTGGTTCATTGTATATGCTAGCTATTGTTTTTGTATTATTAAAGTCTATTTTATGACCTTCATCCATAGTACAACACGTCCGCCCCCCCACGCCCTCCACCATCAATCACCTGCAATCCGGGTACTTCGTTCTAGACATAAGAAGTGACTTGCACTCACTTAAGTTTTAGCTTTTGGACCGAACAGACATGCGAAAGCTATCAGTTTAAGACAACAACTCAAGACATAAGGCCTCTGTAGATGGACAGTGTGATCTGTCCGAAACGTCAGGAGTTAAAAAGTCCTTTTAAGGACTACGTTACGCGGGTAAATCGAGAAAATTGTTCTTCATACATATATATATATATATATATAAGTTATGATTAAGGTTTTCACGGGTGTAAGATGTAGAACAATTTTCTCGGTTTACCCGCGTAACGTAGTCCTTAAAAGGACTTTTTAACTCCTGACGTTTCGGACAGATCACACTGTCCATCTTCAGAGGCCTTATGTCTTGAGTTTTTGTCTCAAACTGATAGCTTTCGCATGTCTGTTCGGTCCAAAAGCTAAAACTTAAGTGAGTGCAAGTCACTTCTTATGTCTAGAACGAAGTACCCGGGTTGCAGGTGATTGATGGTGGAGGGGGTGGGGGGCGGGGCTGACAGTAGATACCTGATTGGTAAAGATAATTGGAGACACTACTGGTAATTTTGGAAATGCCGTTTTTGGGGTATTTTCATCGATTAAGACTTTCCAGGTGTTGGGAATTCTGATTGCGTCATTTCTAGTATTCATATTATTTTTATGTTTATAAATTTCTATTGCTTCGCGGTAAATTCTTTTTGGTTCATTGTATATGCTAGCTATTGTTTTTGTATTATTAAAGTCTATTTTATGACCTTCATTGAGGACGTGTTGCACTATGGATGAAGTTAAGCGTTTATTAGTGACATCTACTTTATGTTCTGCAATTCTACATGATATTTTTCTATTGCAACGTCCAATATACACCTTTTCACATGCCCCACAAGGTATTTTATAAATACCATGTGACTCAAGTGGAATGTGGTCCTTTGGACTTCTTAATAGAGACGAGATTTTATTTTCTGATTTATAAATAGTTTTGATTTTATTTCTTTTGAGGATTCGACTGATTTTATCTGTCGAGCCTTTGATGAATGGGAGAATTGCTATAGAAAGGGGTTCTTCTTTCGTTTCAGAAATAGTTTTTTTGCGTTTATTTATGGATTTGTCTATTAAATATTTGGAGAAACCGTTTGCTTGAAGAGCACTGGGTCTGGGTCTTCTTAGTAGTGCTCTTCAAGCAAACGGTTTCTCCAAATATTTAATAGACAAATCCATAAATAAACGCAAAAAAACTATTTCTGAAACGAAAGAAGAACCCCTTTCTATAGCAATTCTCCCATTCATCAAAGGCTCGACAGATAAAATCAGTCGAATCCTCAAAAGAAATAAAATCAAAACTATTTATAAATCAGAAAATAAAATCTCGTCTCTATTAAGAAGTCCAAAGGACCACATTCCACTTGAGTCACATGGTATTTATAAAATACCTTGTGGGGCATGTGAAAAGGTGTATATTGGACGTTGCAATAGAAAAATATCATGTAGAATTGCAGAACATAAAGTAGATGTCACTAATAAACGCTTAACTTCATCCATAGTGCAACACGTCCTCAATGAAGGTCATAAAATAGACTTTAATAATACAAAAACAATAGCTAGCATATACAATGAACCAAAAAGAATTTACCGCGAAGCAATAGAAATTTATAAACATAAAAATAATATGAATACTAGAAATGACGCAATCAGAATTCCCAACACCTGGAAAGTCTTAATCGATGAAAATACCCCAAAAACGGCATTTCCAAAATTACCAGTAGTGTCTCCAATTATCTTTACCAATCAGGTATCTACTGTCAGCCCCGCCCCCCACCCCCTCCACCATCAATCACCTGCAACCCGGGTACTTCGTTCTAGACATAAGAAGTGACTTGCACTCACTTAAGTTTTAGCTTTTGGACCGAACAGACATGCGAAAGCTATCAGTTTGAGACAAAAACTCAAGACATAAGGCCTCTGAAGATGGACAGTGTGATCTGTCCGAAACGTCAGGAGTTAAAAAGTCCTTTTAAGGACTACGTTACGCGGGTAAACCGAGAAAATTGTTCTACATATATATATAAATATATATATACATATAAAATATTCCATTAATGCTAAATATTCGAGTTTCAAAAAATACCTACCTACCGAAGAACGAAATATGTTGTTCAAGGAGTAATTTATGCGCGGAATAAACTTCACAGCAACCCAACGCCTACAGTTATGGTTTTGAAGGTCTACCCAAATTACCAAAATCTCCCGAAAATTGGATTAAAAAATCATAGAATTTCCAAAAAATATTCGCGATAAAAACAAAATGTTAATGTGGACTCTAAAATTAATTAATTCCAAACAACATTTTCACAGCCATATAATACTGTGAAAAGCAAGTAAGAAAAATATTTTTACCAGAGTTTACTGAATTTCGTTGTGGAAGAATTTTGAAATGCAATGTTGAAAATTGAAATGTTAAATAAAAATCGTTTTAGCTAGTGGATGTATTTCAGAAACGATTTTTGATGTGTGCTCGATTTGCAGTATTAACATCAAACTTTCCAGTGGATTTATTTCTAAATTGCATTCAAACAACTAATCATAACTTCAAGTATGAAGTTTCATTCAAATGGGACCCGTGGAGTAAAAGAAAACACAACATCCTTTCCAAAGTCTCAACTATTTATTTGTATTTTTTCCATAAAAAAAATTTACAAATTAATATTTTACCAACTTTCTCAGGCTCCACCCCCATTTCCACTTCACTCCCCCCTCCCCCTACCCCCCACTTCTCCCCTTACTGCCCCCTCTATACCCGTTACATTCATTTTTCAAACAGCTTGCGTGCCACCTATTGCAATTTTTTAATACAAATTTCATAATGCCAGAGCTCTGAGCTATAGCCTATATGTGTTTCTGATGTATGAGCTATATTATTGTAAACTTTCAATAAAATCCATTCAGTAGTTTTGCGTGAAAGAGAAACAAACATACATACTTCCATACATCCATACATAAATACATCCATACATCCATACATCCATACATCCATACATCCATACATCCATACATCCATACATCCATACATCGGTACATCCATACATCCTTACATCCATGCAAACTTTCGCTTTTATAATATAAATATGATTTTTACAAAAAAAAATAAATTATTGTGTCATTTTCAAAATTGATTTACCAACCATTTCACCCGTTCCGTGATTTTTCACGAGTCTGTGCTAGTAGAAATAATAATGTTCTAAATTTTTCCGATTGGGTTACATAGAGAAGGAGAAATAAGTATAAACACATTGAACACAGGTCTGCTTTTTCAAATTAATTGAAACATCCCGTCCTTGCTAGAAGAAGTCAAAATATTTATAATATTTCTTCACTTGTTTAGTGACCGACTAAAATCATTTAAAATTATATTAGGTCCTTACATATGAAATTAGCGTTTTGCCGTACTGGCAATTTTGATCTCAAATATCTTCTCTTTGGTTAGGAATTCCAAATTCAAATTTATACAGCTATATACTCATGTATTTGTGTTTCGAAAATTATAATTCATTTGTTTTTTCCTTAATTGTTTTTTTTTCTTTGCGTCACTTAGTTTACAAAATGGAAAACTAGAAATATCGCGTTATTTACGAGTATGAGTTCCGCCGTCGCACCAGTGCTGCAGAAACGGCTCGAAGGATTAATGATGTGTATGGCAACGGTGCCGTAAAAGAAAACACAGTGCGTTTTTGGTTCCAACGTTTTCGTTCTGGAAATTTCGACCTGCAGAACAAGCTCCGTGGACGGCCAGAGACCAAAGTTGATAATGAAGAATTGAAGGCTATTGTGGAAGCGGACCCACTGCAAACCACGTCCGAGTTAGCTGCAGGCTGCGGTGTTAGTGATAACACTGTTTTAATCCACTTGAAGCAAATTGGGAAGGTGAAAAAGCTTGAAAGGTGGGTACCTCACGACTTGAGTGAAGCAAATCAACAATGGCGCATTGACCGCTAGACCACACACTGCACAACAGACGGCTACCAAATTAAAGGAGCTTCAATTGGAGTGTCTAAGACATCCACCGTATACTCCGGGCAATCTGCCCCAACAGATTACCATTTTTTTTCGAAATTTGGATAACTTCTTGCAAGGGAAAAAATTCAACTCCAATGGGGCAGTCCAAACCGCCTTCAAAGATTTTATTGATTCCCGTCCGAATGTTTTTTTTTAGTAAAGGGATCGATTACCGAGGGACCTATGAGATGGCAAAAGTGCGTAGATAGTAATGGTACATACTTTGATTAAATAAATATATTTTATTAAAAAAAAAACCCACTTTATGTTCCTCCCATACAACCATACCTCCAATTTCATATGTGAGGACCTAATATTAAAAAAATCAAGGTCTTGACTTAAGTTCACCAGACTAAAAATTGTGAACAATGGTGAATAATAACCCTAATTATTGGAGTGTTGATTGAGGAAGAGAAGTTCATCATTTCAGAATCTACGGGAAGGTAAATTGAAAGGGATGAGTTGTAGTAATGTTAATATGTGAAACAATAATACAATTAATAACTTTGAAGAAACAAATGTGATCAATTTTTTCCGACGGTCTTCTAAATGAGAAAGGTTTAGAGTTGGTTCAATTTCATCATATTATGGATAATTGCCTCTTTCTGATCCTAACCTCCTATCAATCGCTTTTAAGTAACGATGTTGAACGGATTCAATATGAAGAAATGGAAAGCATAAAACGGAGACCAAACAACGCAAGCATATTCAAGATAGGGGTGAACCAAGAAGCAGTAAAGAGCAGTAAATATTAATAAATTATGTACAATGGTAGTTACATGAACAATATTGTATAAACACGTATTTTACTAAAATAACAACCGTCAAAATGTGCGTAGTTTAACAATTCTTCTTCGTGCTCAGCCATTCACATTCGAATTTATCTCATTTATTCCATTCACTATTTTCCGTTTTATTTTTCTAACATCTCTTACACATTTTCTTCGCCAATGTTTTTGTACAGCGTAGTTCAAGTTTTTATTCTCATTACGATGTTTTTATTTTCGTTTCTTTGTATAGTAAAATGCAACAATTCCGAATCACTTATTCTGTACAATATAAATCACTGTTGGATAAAAAGGAGGGCGGTTCTTTTCTTATATTTCTTAACCCCAGGGCCCAAAATAGACCTTTTGAATTGAACAATGGCACCCACGAATCAGATATCGCAAACCTTTTCATTGTTTACCTTGAAATGATGCTCGCCCACAGGAGGTAACTACCAAATAAAGATGACCAAATAATCTTAAATCTTTTATAGGGTTTTATTGGCTTGATCAACTATATTATGTGGTTTGAGGAAATAGAAGCTAAAAAAATGCACCGCAATGTGTAATATAAAATAAAAGGATCATACAGGATCATCACAGGATCTGCTATCTTTTAGAAAATTTCAAATTTATAATATGACAATAAAAAAGAAGCAACAATGAATATATACCACATTAAAGCAAGATTATTTGTTTGTACATCAATGTGATTTTGAATCGTTTTATTTTCATGTCTATCATGTTTGAGCTCCTTCACTAACGCAGGGCTTCGATGGTGAAATGTCAGCATTTATATTTCAAACCTCTTTGTGGGGAATGACTGCGCGGCCTTTTTCATATAAATCTTAATTTTGGAATTGAGATCAAAATTCACAAACAATCCAAACAATGTTTTTTTAATCAAAAGGTATTACAAAAATATCGCGTACGGATATTTGCTATTTTATTTATTTTTCTATTAAATTACAAAATGTAGGTCATTGGAGAAACCAAATTTTTCATAATTTTAGAGTCAACTTTGGCATTTTTTGAGAGTTAATTATAATTAACACTGAAACATATTTTTTTTTCTTATAAGTTTAAATAAAACCGTTAAGTATATCTATCATTGGACAGTTTTCAGAGAAGATTTATAATATTGTTTGCTATTTTATATTGTTTGTTTTTTATGTTTTTAAATTGCACTTGTAACATCTATTCTTAAAAAACTTACAAATACTATAATAACAGTGCAGACTGTTATTATGCTGTAGTTTTTAAATGCATTTATTCAGTTCCTTTTTTTTAAATCCCTAATTTATGTATACTTAAAATATTCACTATAACCATAGAAATAAAAAAAAAGTAAAAAATCAATATTATACCCACGCACAGGCATTGCCTTTGTGATATTTTTTTTGTTCATACATTTATTATATAAAGCTTTTTTATATACTTTTCATTTTTTCATGTATTGTATCAAAAATTTTCAATAAAATATAAAAAAAAATAAAAAATTACTAAAAAATGATATTGCCCTAGAAATAAATAAAATAAATATTTAATATTTATTATATTAAATTTTTAAATATTTATATTGAGGGATCAGTAGGATTTATAGGTCCAATTAGGAGTTCCACCGAGCCCAACCCTCTGATATGAAAATATCTGGAGTCGGTAAATTATTTTACCATTTGGTCTCTGGTAGGTTGACATGTTGTTCTTGTATTATTTTGTATTTATTATACTTATATAGTGCAATTGCAGGGCGTGAATTGACTAGATGATCATTTCTGGAAAAGTGTGCGAAAGGGTTTAGTTTTTTCCTGTGGGAAGATTTGAAAATCTGAAGCCTGAGTAAACAAATGAAAAAATAAATAGAAATAAATGAGAAAACCATATCTTTGGGTAGAAAGTTTAATTTATATACCCCAAATTTGAGCTCACAACGTAAATCTGTCGTTTGTAATTTTCATTTTCGCCAAAAATGGTTTTTATAACGTTTTAATTTTTTAAATTTACATTTAATCGTAATTTCAAACAGTAACTAAAGCAAAGTTATTTTTTAAAATAATTGTCATTAACTCATATATTAATAAAGCCAAACTTGACTCTAAAAACATGAAAACTGTTTTATTTTAAAACATAAATACATAATGTACTGTAATTAGTATACAAAGTAAATAATAATTAAAAAAATAAATATATAAAGTAGAACACAACTTTACCCATATTTTCTAAATATCTTTTGATTGTCGAAAATCTAAAGATTAGAAAACTTTAAATGATTTTTTTTTCGAAATTTCAATACTGCCCATATATAAAAGATTGCTTACCTCCTTTCTGTTTTATTCTCTCACGTTTTGACGATAAATGCGCGCCTGACGCATCGTATGTAAAGAACACGTCGTTTCATCCCATATTGAACCATTCGCGGGGGAAAGGGACGAACGTACTTTATATTCAACGAATAAATAAAACGTTATCAAAAGTACCTGATTTAAGGCTCGACGTCTTCTTCTTTTATCTTTTACACCCCAGCTTAGGGGCTGAAAATAGAACATTGTGACGAAGGGAATGAGATAACGGGGAATTTGTCTTTTATTGTGTCTAAATCACACCTTAACAATAAATTTAATCAAAATAAAGATGGCGTGGTACTTTCTTCACAGAAAAGATATTTTTTTCACTGTTACTGAATTACTGTTATTTACACTCGCGCAGAATATATTAAATATTTTATGTTTCTCTGAAGACTCGTGAGAGTAAAAGTGAGGTAATCAATGATTTAGTGCGTTGATAATTTTAGTAACTTTTTATAAACTCATTTCACGTGTTTTAGAGTGACAAATGGTTTCAAGAAAATTAGTGTAAACACTGGTTATTTATTATTATGCATTTAAATAAATAAGGAATAAACATCACTACCGAAATGAATTAGGATTTAAAGCGGAAGTCAAAAAATTTTCTAAGAAAGCGCATTCTACAGTCCCAGTGGAGTTTTAATACCAAACAACGTATGAAAAGGGATATGTATTTTAAAATTTCTTTTTTACGTTCACAAATGACAATTCTACAAAACAGAGCTGTGAGAACTAATTGAAGAAAAATAGGTTCACTTCTGCCAAGAAAATATTGAAGGAGTTAAATATCTTGTCATTTAAAAAAATTATTTACTTCAATGCTACGTTGTTAATCTACAAAATAATCAATGGCCATACGTCGATTGAATTCCTAAGAAAAATTGATAAACTACAAAGCAAACATACACATGAGATGGGAAAAAGAAATGAACTAAGACTCCCCTTAAGGCTCTGCAACCGGGCCCGAAAAGAAGAAGATGGAGAGATACGAAATTACGAACGTTAGAGGAGAGCGCTAATATTTACAGCGACAAAATTGATGCGAAAATTGCGAAAATGTTTAATAAGACATGACTCGTTTAAAATAGAGCAAAAATCTCTTGGCCATTATCTTAAACAGCATTTAAAGAAACACTGTGAATTTTTTCATACTTATAACTTGTAAAATAACTGAAACAAACGTGTTAATAATACTTTTTGGATTTTTGGAGCATAATTTGCGATTTTTTTCTATCGAGGGAATTTTATATAATTTGCGTTTCGGCGCGGGCAAAGTCTAGATATTATCTTCAAGAATAACATATATTTTTTTTAAGAGCTTTAAACTTACCGTGTTTAAGGGAAATATGTAATAAATTGGTACAAATCCGGGTTTTCGGGCCCTTAAGGAAAAAAACAAAGAGCCAAAAGTTATTGATGTACGGAGCATTGAAGATATTTGGAGAACTACCAGAAGAAATAAAATTGGAAGAGAGCATAAAGGCATTTAAAATTAAATTGCGAAGATATGTGATTGATTTCATATAGATGTGTTATTTTAAGTGTATGTATATATAAGGATTGTTTTAGGACATAGATAACTATGTACCTATTTAAAATACCCCAATAAACAATAAACACACAGGAGGCCCCGAGGAAAGTAATTTCCCTGAATGCCTGTATCATCTTTGGAGATGCTGTGTGGAAGGTCTTTTTATGGAAATGAAAGGGAAAAAATTCTGTGAAGGAAAAAATGTTTGAGTGATGGGTAGGCATCTGGGGTCAGTGTGTCCAGGAGTGACGGACGTATGTATTCATACTCCGCGAAGTTTCGTTTTGCGCAAGAACGTCGTAGAGTCGGTTTTATGTGTTTTAGGAGATTTTGATTTTATCCCCCAGGCGCGCCAAAAGATGTTTCACGTCAGAATTATATTTTTATCTTTTAATCTAGTACTTTCGATTATTGTTTTAATGGTAGATTGTAAGATTACAAAAAATATCAAAACAATAAAGTCTCTAAAATTTACACATGGAGGATAGAAGTTTATTTTCGCTGCACTGTTGTTTTGATATACTTTAACTGCTAGTAACCATTGGTGGAACCAAGTATCCTCCTTGACAATCTCAAGGACTGACAAGGAAGGCAAAATATCACATTATCTAAATCATGCAAACACCTCAACTCAGGTTCTCCTAGTGAGATGTGCATGAAATGTATTTTTAAGGTTATTTCTAATAACCCATTTACATAAGTGATTTTTTACAATACTGTTTTTAGTTATTATCTACACAAAAATATCTCTTAACTGCATGTTTAAAAATAGAAATAAATAAATAAAATATAAGTAATTTTTGAGATTTTGGCATAGGGAAGGTTAAAAGAATGTTATAAAAACGCAACAATTTTTTTTCTAATATAACTTGCTATTCACGATAATCAATAAAGAGCAGAATATAAAAAAAAGTAATTGAAATCGATTATAAATTATTTCCTGGCATCATTACCTACAGCACTAATAATATGAGTAATATGATTAACCTTTTTATGGGGCATTGTCATGAAAACCATAAGTTTTTATTGGTAGGACTGTTAATTACTTCAAAAAGTGTATAAATGTCAGCACCCTTATTCATAAATTATCATTCGTTAACAAGTCGTTTAGAAGAATCAAATTACATAAAAAATTCATGATGAAATCAGCAATTCTGTGTTGTATTGTGTATTGTGTGTTGAGCGACACCGCAGTGCAGGTATGAATTTTTAAATACGTTTTAATCGTCTTTCAAATAAATCAGTTGAAAATAATTTTATATTACTTGAGAGTCTATACATTTTAATCTCCATGGCGTTACAGTCTATTCAGTTGCATACACCTATCTGAACCGTGAACTTCATTTGAGAAATTATTATTTGTAAAGTTGGTTTAATTCACCACTTTTACAAATAATTTGTGAGGCGGTTTTGGGTACGGCCGCCCCGGGAACCATTTATTTGATAACCAATACTCCTGCCATTAGTCACCCCAACGGGTTCGATATTTTTGATGACTTGGCGGAAATGTCTAGATTAGATTGTCTAGATTGTCTAGATCTTGGTGACGAATGCATCTGCCGACCTACCGCGTGGCGGGACGAATTGGGAGACTGATTGAAAGAGACTCTCCTATTATGTCCGTTTCTCTTGGACACATTGATCCCCAGATTCCTAGCCACCCCTCATACCTTTTCCCTTCCCAGAACATCCTTTCTTTAATTTCTCTAAAAATATCCTTCACAAGCCATCCCCAAAGACGACATGGCTCTGGGGGAATTCTTTTCCATGTAGGGCTAATGTAGAAAAGAGTAAAATTTGTGAAAAAAAATTTGGTTTGAACATTACAAGGATAACCTCAGTTATCGTTAACATGAGTTACTTGGCCATAATTTTTTTTTGTACATGAGATCCACACGGGAGGCCCTGAGGAAAAAAATTACCCTCAGGGCCTATGTCATCTTTGGGGATGCTGGGTGGAGTATTTTTTTTAAGGAAAGGGAGGAGAGGACATTCTGGGAAGGAAAAAGTATGAGGGGTGGTTAGGAATCTGGGGTTCAGGATGTCCATGTCATCCACCGTCAAAATTTAGACAAACCCCACCCCAAGAACCCGGACACCCCTGCTAAGTCACCAAACATAGCGAACCGCTTGGGGTGAATTTTGCTACTCATCCTAGATACTTCAGCAAACCACAACCTGATTGACTTGATAAGACTTTTATTCAATTTATCTATTCCCTTAGGCATTGGATTGCACTGGCCGTCAATGCCTCTTCAAGACCAGGAGTCTGACCAGGGAAATGGTAGAGATCCGGGATGGCCAGTTGGAGACCAGGAGAGTTCGTCAGGTCCCCAGCTTTGAGGGGGTGCCTGGCATTGGGTTCGAAGGAGACCTCGGCTCCCAGGACAACGTCAGAGCTTTCAGCGGTCAGGGAGAAGGGGGACAAGATAAAGGGCAGCAAGGACGTGAAAGGGGCCAAGAAAATCGTGAACGTGGACAAGACAACGGGCAACAAGGAGGTGAAAATAATGGAAGAAAGGGTTTTGAGAATGCTCAAAGGGTACAGGTGCAAGAATAAAAGTACTGGAAAAGAGCAGAATAAGCTGATACTCCATCAAAAAGAGATATGATTTGATTTAGATGTGTAGGTCTATTCTGGTAATAACATTAGGTCAAACAAATAAATATTGAGAGAGTATTTATTTTGTTTTATTACCTACTGTTAATGTTACCTTAAATACCAGTTATTGAACAGTTGGTTGAAAATATGATATTCCGCGACTTTTCAACCCGCAACAAAATATCCCCGACAAAATATTCTACGTACAAAGCATCCCCCAACAAAATATCCACTAAAATAACCTAACAAAAAATAGGAAAAACTAATACAGTCATCATGTAAAGACAATAAATTATTTTTCAAAATTAGTAAATTGTAAAATATGGTTGGGTTAGGTTTTATTTACTACCTAGATATTTTGTTGAAGAATGTTTTGTCCGTAGGATATTTTGTCGGGGATATTTTATCACGGGACGAAAACGTGCAGTACCAAAGCATGTATCTAATTTTACGATTATATGGTTTCTTCATTTGCACAATATACCTCTCATATATACATACATTTACACAAATCAAAAACTGCTGTACTTTGGTTGCATATTGTTGTATTTCCGTAATTCTTAACCAGCTTGTCTCCTGTGTTTTGCTTCGCTATCTACCTTATTAGTTCAATCGCCGGTGCCTCCTGAAGTCAGTCAGTTCGATAGCCATTTTCATCGGAATAAAGACTACACATAAAGAAGTTCGCTTTTTTCGTGAACCGTGCTGAGTTTGGGGCCGGTGTTATGATGGGCGGCAGTGGTGATATGGCCGGCAGTCAGCTTCAGTGAATCAAGAAGCTCCAAGGTTAGCTCACGTTTGGTCGGCACCACAGGCCTTTATACGGGGGACAGTTAAACCAACTCTTATACTCCTCTCGTCAAAAAGAAACACCATTTCAGGGCAACAACAGTATATTTTCGGGAACAAACAAACAGAGATAATGTTTGTTTACGGTAACAATACATCTTAAGAAAGGAGTACAACACTAATTTTAATGGGGGTAGACACTAATTGAATCTATCTCTCTACTCTCGCATCGGAAAAGAGTGGAGGCGCTTACGTTTAGCATTCCGGCAGCTTCGAGGGGGCACATCACGGCGGATGGAGTGGTCATTAGTTTAAGGACAAGGCAAGGAATTATATCCAGGCTTCATCACGCGTGATGGAGCGGCTATCGGTACTCGGCCACGGGCAATCGCGGACGTGCGCTTTGCTTGGAGTTGCGTTTTGTTGCGTTGGATGCGCGGAATGCCTGCGAACCATTTTGCGTCGGATACTTCTGCGTCGAATGCTGTGTTTGCGGGAAATTTGAATATGTTGTTGGGAATTTTGTTACGTAACAACCGCTAATTTGCTATTTCGCGATTAAAGATGTCTGATGAAGCAGAGAATTTTGCTACAAGGTAAGTCCTTCCTCCTTCCTTTTGCGGCATATTTTCTCCTTTTTGTAGTGGTTACACAAATTACACATCGTACAAGGTCTTTCAAGTAAAATTATATTAAATTACGTACCAATATGCATACATTTATTATGAATTGTAACTGTTTCTGGTAAGTTCAGAATCATTTAAGGTAGGTATGACAGTGCACTAGATTCTTGGACACCAAACGAGAACAATATTTGAATGAAGACCAATAAGAATGTGCAGAAATCCGCAGATCAAAGGTCTGCTGATGTTTCATAGACAACCAACATCAAAAAATCAGTTAAAAATCTAATTATGGTAATTGTAATATTTGCCTAAACCAAAGGCATACATAACGTGACCATTTATTATTTCCCCCGACCGGGACACCGAAAAAAAAGGTAGGTACTTAATAATAAATAATAATAATTTTGAATAACTTATATAGCGCTGTTTTCGCAAAAAATCGCCTTAAGAGCGCTGTACAAACGAGGCTGTACAAAAAAGGTACAATTCATTTACAATTCATCTTGCAGCTACCAATCGCATGAAAGTTTGAACTAGAAGGAATTCTAGACCCTTGTTCAAAATGTAAACAGAATTTTTTTTATTGGGAGAAAATTTACACGAAATGAAGCAATATGTAACAGTAAAAATTATTCGACTAAAATCAGCATGGATTTTACGAGTGAATTTACTTTATTATGTAGGCAGGAGGCAAGATCACAATTTGAATCTCAGAGGTCAATGATCGACTGTTCACCGAAAATGTACTTGAAACCTTTTCTGGATTAAAAGCCTCTTTTTATAGCTATAAAAACGATTACATTACAAAGAAGTCTAACAAACTAGGGTCACCCTGAAAGGTCGGATGTGCTCTCAGCATTCGAAAATCAAATAATATGTCTGTTTTTTCAGATGAAACCCTAAAATTGAATGCGTAATGACGACATTTGACATTGTTACTCTGCTCTACACAGTTTAAAAAAATACATACGTAAATTTATTGATTGCGGCGTTAGAACAAAAAACGAACTTAATTTAATGAAATACAAACCTTTTTTTTTTAAATCACGAAATTTATTTCATTCAGTATTTTAAGAATTAAATATTAACTCATCAAAAATACACCGTGCACGCTTATTTATACTTGTAGAATTAGACAAAATATGATATAGAATAAAGGAACAGTGTGATAGCATGACATAAAGAAATACAGAGAAATAGAATATTAACATAGATACATTTTTGCTGCTAGGCCCTGCGGGCGGCTTTTAGTTCGGCTTCATTTTATAAAAATATTTTTTTAATACCATTTGTCATATTTTATTCTTCAGAACTTTTTTTGCATTTTTTGCAATTTGGGAGGCGGGTATGGCTACCGCCGCACAGTGATTAGTTTCATACAAGCTAGACGCTAATAAGTCACTTTTGAATTCCCAAGCAATGACGTCATGGCGACATTACCAGAAAGACAGGATAATAAATGCGTGCTTAATTGGGGTGATTAGTGCATGCATTGACTCATACCAGAGGCCTAAAGTCGAATAATGTGTTTTGAAATTATCATTTGCATTTATTTGCTTGTCGCAGCTCGACGTTTAAAATTGTTCACTAAGTTTGAAAAGTGTTTTTTTTGGTTCTGTAAAATGGTGGCTACTTTGGAAGGTATGTTTTAAAGTTTTTTTTAATACTTTAGTGTAATTATAGTTGTTTTTTAAATAATAAATAAGTTTTGTGTTTTTTTTTTGCCTAAAAAATATTAATTTTCTAACTTCTCGAGAGTTTATCTCAGAGAGTATATCAAAATCGCACGATAATTTTCTTTTTTTTAAATAGTGCAAACAAAATTCTATTCATATCAGTTTCGATATTAACCCGCACGAATCCACATTATTATTATTTTTTCATTTTACAGGAACCACGTACGAGATTTTCAGGCTGGAATTGTTCGTGACATGGAAGCTTGGGGGAATGTTTAACAAAATGTTAAGTACATTTGAACTTGATAAGCTCAGTGCAAGTGGTGAAAAAAGTTGAAAAACCAAATAAAGCTTATATCTTTGAATATAAGCAGAAAATGGACCGTAATTTTAGCAATTTATTACACTCAAAATACAGTTTTTTTTTTTAAATTTTTACGTATAATTATTTTATTATAAACCTCATATTTAAAAATTAATAAAAAATTTAAAAAAATAAAAAACGACATGAAAAAAAAGAAGTTAATCATTTTTAACACTAATTTTCATAAAATTAGTATTGACTACACGTCAACAGAGGGTAAAAAATAATTTAATCATGTGTAAGAGTTTTTAGCGTCTAGCATGTATGAAACGAATCACTGTGCGCCGCCCCGGGAACCATTTATTGGATAACTAACACCTCTGCCTTAGGTCACCGCAAGTGGATCGCTTGGTGACTTAGCAGGTGTGCCCAGGTGCATGGGGTGAAGTTTGTCCGGGTCTTGACGGCGGATACGTCTGCCAACTAGCTGTATGGCAGGGGATCGGTAGAGAATGGTTCAGGGAATCCCTAAGACTTCTCCAGCCGTACTCTCTCGGAATCGCCTTGCATCGCAGTACGAGGAATGGATTCATACATCCGTCATTACTGGACACACTCCAGATTCCTACCCACCCCTAATATGCCTTTCTTTTCCAGAACTTCCTTTCCTCCATTTCCTAAAAATACCCTACACATAGCATCCCCAAGGATGACACTGGCTATGAGGGAAAATATTTTTCTTAGGGCCTCCTGTGTGGAGCTAATGTAAAAAAATGTATATATATGTACAGGGTGTAAAGGGACGTACTTGACTTACTTTAACCAGTGATTCCTGACATTATTTGGAGTAAAAAATGTAAATGAAATTTTGGTCTCCGGTCACTTTTTTTGGTGACTTTTTTTTTTTCAATTTTTTTTTCTCCGAATTCAAACAAAAAAAAAATTCTTCTTCATGTCATCACTGGACACCCAGCCGAGTAACAAACCAACCCCTCACCCCGCCTCCAACTGTTCAACACCTATAATTTTTTATGTTTTTGTAGAAAAAATAAATAAAAAAAACATCAAAAATTTCACCGGAGACCATAATTTCATTTACATTTTTTACTCCAAATAATGTCAGGAATCACTGGTTAAAGTAAGTCAAGTACGTCTCTTAACACCCTGTATATACATAATAGTACAACATAAAGAGAGTAACAATATGAATGTACAGTTAAATCTAAAAGCAAAAGGTGAAAAAGTTAGTTTGCTTTAAGAAGTAAGTATAAACTATAAAATATAATGTAAAAAGTGAAAAGTAAAAATTAAAAATTAAAAGGCAGGAAAAAAGGAAAGCTTGTATAAATATATCGTATAATAACATTCGTTTGAGTGATCAGTAACTAGATTCTTAGAAGTGTGGAATATTAATGCCTCAACCCAGAGGTTTCATTGTTTTCCCTCCGCGAGCATTCCAGGACCATTTATCACTTAAATAGATGGCACTATTATGTTAGCAAGATATAGAAACAAGAGCTCCTTGGTGTAAACAGATTATTTAACAAAGGACTTAATTCCGAAAGGAAATGATTGATGAACTGCTCGTATTAATAGATCCTTTGAATCTTAAATATTTTAAACGAAGGGCGGTCGCGTTCTCGCGACACCTATTAAAAGTTAAGCTATGTATTATTTTTAATTTTAGAACAAAAGAAATGAATTTAAATATGGAAATTGATTCGCCCCTTATTCTCGGAAGGTAAGATGCAAGATAAACCTTAAATACCCACTTATAAATTTTTTTTTTTGGAATATTAAATTAGCACGTAAATCCTAGGCGTTCTTTATTTTTTGTTTCGTAAATATTGATCAAATATCATGATATTTATTAAACGTAAAGGCTAGCCTATATTGATGGATCACAATATGGATCTTCGACGAAACAGATTTTCAAAAATTATTAAAATGTTAAAGGAACTAAATTGGTTGACCGTGAAACAGATGCTGACCTTGAACACGATGGTATTTATCCACAAAATATTGAACAACACGTTACCAAAATACTTCTCAAATAAAATTTTATACAATAAAGACATTCACAGATATAACACAAGGACAAAAAAAGGACAAAGCGAATACGCAGAACAGTCTACTTGTACAAGGGAATGAAGTTGTATAACACACTACCACACTACCAGAAACTTTAAAGTCCACACCAATTGGAAAATTCAAGATGTATTGTAGATTGTAGGAGCTACATAAAACTTGAAAAAATATAGTGAATATGAAATATTATTATCAATTAGAAATTTGTAAACTTAAATGTACAAATTACTAAAATAAAAAATATTATTATTATTATTAAAATCCTGAATTCCCCATCGTTAACCCACGGATCATTATAAATTTCGATTCGTAGTCTACATGTTCAATATTTATTGTGATCCGGATCGGGAAAATATTGATGCGTAAGCTACACGTTCAATATTTATTGAGATCCGGATCGATATGTTCTACATTTATTGTGACGAGAATCGGGATAAATATTGTTGCGTAGGCTACACGTTAAATATTTACTGTGGTCGATAATTATTTATCACGATCCTTTGGTTCCCGATAAAGGAATTCAGGGATCTAGACATCTATGATCCATATTGTGATCCGTCAAAAAGCTGGCCTACACGTTCAATAAATATGACGATATCTCAATAAACATTGAACGTCCAGGGTTGTCCTCTGATCCATATCTATTGATCACAATTAATCAATATGGATCGTGATATAGATCGTGTCTACGCCTAAAGATATATTAGACATTTTTCGTACGTATCTTTTCAATAAAACTATTTTTTGTTTCGTTCTCACTAGTCTAAAATAGGACTCGTACATCATGAAAGCCGCAGTAGAGATAAAGCAATGACTTAAAATATTGTCGACAGAAAAAAATCAGAGTTTGCAATTCACATGCGGTAGAAATGAAGCTAGAAAGTCGCTTTCTTTTCATTTGCCTGTTTATTTTAAAGTGGTTTGAAAATTGGATATTGATTTTACAAAAAAATAAAAATGTTTATTTTTTTTTCATTCGGTAAGATTCGAACCTCCGTTGGCTGGATGTCTCTCTGGCCGCTGAGATTTGTCAGACACTTTACACCGCTACACTATCGAAGGCTCGCGTGGAGCCGTGAATTTTCCGCATTATATTAGAACTAGGGCCAGTCAAATAATACATTTTAGTGACGCACTTCCGTTTCATCCAAATTTCAAATCACAATGGGGCTAAAGAAATTTCACTTCAATAACAGGCCTTACTTACGTTCGTTCTACACAGATTGCTCGGAGACAGCGATAGAATGGAATTCCCAACTGGGGTATACTGTGCAGCTTAAAAATTTTCGATTCTAAATGAAACCTGATCGAATATAGAAATTAAATATAAAAACGCAAAGAGGCTTATATCCACGTAAATCAATGCCAAATAATAAGATTTTATTACACAAAATTCCTACCATCCTCACGTGAATGCCGTAATGTCAAAATAAAACTAATATTGCCTTCTTCCCATAACTGTTGCGCAAAATCGGCGATGACGTATTTCCAGAAAACTGCGTGAGGTCACGTACATCGCAAAGCCGCACACGAAATACTCGTAGCTATGGAAAGGAACTTTTTAAATTCTAACAGTGTTGGTAGTTCTCATGTACCGCGGTAATTAGGAATTGTTTTAATGGAAACGTATAAACATCCACTGGCCGCGCCTCATTTTCCCTTTTTCATTTCCCGACAAATAATCCGCATTTCCCGGAAACGGCCAGTGACAAATATTCTAGCAAGATGGCAGCGGCATTCTACCAGAACATAATTAAAAATAATGATAATTATTTTTACGGGGAATTCAAACTATCCGTGTGTGTTTAAAATTGTTTTACTGAGAATCTAAATGGCAATAATCTGTCGAATTAAATACTAATTGAATGTTTTCAACACATAATGTATGTAAGTGAGATAGCATTGTGAACCTTGGAGGTAGGATTAATGTTTTGTATTACATAGAAATTGAATTTTCAAAAAATTGTATCTAATTTGAAAAGCTTTATCGGTCGCTATAATTAATTTTGAAGAAGAATAAGTAATCATCAGAGATAGACAAAAGTTTTAAACTTTTAACTAAAATGCAACAGCTGTAAATGAAGTCTTAAACTTCTCGCCTTCTTCTAGCTTAAAATCTCGTACATATAATCACTTTATCTTACAGTTGCACACTTGATTTTAAAGAGGCATTAATTACAATTTGGGAGACGAGTTTGGGAACCGCTGCACCTGGAACTATTTATTGAATAACCAACACCTCTGCCATAGGCCACCCAGATTGGTTCCCTACTTTTGGTGACTTATCAGAGGTGCCCGGATTCATGGCGTGAGGTGTTTCCGGGTCTTTGCGGTGGATGCATCTGCTCACCAGCTGCGTGGCAGGTCGGATTGGGAGACAGTAGTTGAGAAAGACTTTTGAGCTCTCCAGCAGGACTGTCTTAGAACATCGCCCTGTGTCGCAGTGGGAGGGATGAATTCACACATCCGTCACTCTTGGAGACACCTACCCATTCCTCGTACCTTTTCCTTCCCAGAACTTCAACTCCTTCCTTTCCTCGAAAGACCCTCCACACAGCATCCCCTAAGATGACATAGGCCGTGAGGAGAATTATTTTTCTCAGGTCCAGGAGCTAATGTAATAAAAATTCAATATTCAAGTAATTGATTCGATAATCATCTTTCATGCTTATAATTTAATTAGCGCCGAGCTTTGTATATTTCCAAGATAATCATTTTTTTTATTCTTTTTCCTCAGTGCCTATGTCATCTCTGGGGATGCTGTGTGGATGGGCTTTTGAGGGAATGAAAGAAGAATAAATTCTTTGGGAACGAAAAAAATATAGGGATCGATTGGAATCCGGGGATTAATGTGTCCAGGAGTGATGAACGAGTGAGTCCAGCCCTTCCTCACATTGCAGTACAGGGCGATCCAGGGCATCCATGCAAAGTCACAAAACATAGCAAACCACTTAGGATGTCCAATGGCAGGGATGTTGGTTAAACAATAAATGGTTCATGTGCCGGCGGTACACACATCATCTCCCAAATTGCCGCCGTCAGAAAACACTCCCTCCGCCTGTTAGACAAAACTAGCAGAAAGTCGAAAGAAAACTTTTCACACGTTCTGTACCTATTTGCTATTCTGTGGTCTATTGCACAATACACAATAATAATAAAGATATAAAGGCCCACAAATCAAGTATTTACTTTCTGAATATTGTGTTCACATAGATGGTCGAAAAAGTTATTCGTAATCTTAAATTTTTCAAATTACGTAATAAATTAAACATTAATGCATCTATTCAGTTTGATCTGTATAATTCTCCATAGAATTCAATCGAGATTAAAACCAATGTCGGTAAAGTATTCCTCAGATCCTGTGAGGTACGAGTATTTTCAAAAAAATAATCGACCGTAGTATACCACTTTTACTGGGAAGCGCACCAAAATAGATTCCCAATTTAACTAGGTATATCACGATACGAAAGTGTTTTCTTTATTAGATATAAACTTAGTTGTAATTGTTACGTTTTCCATTTTTTTAAATGATAAGATACCATTAGAGATATTATTACTATCCGGACAAAAGGTAATACAAAACTATCCTGTAATTAAAAAACTAAAGTAAAAACATTGCCGAGAGAAAGGAGTGACATTATAAACTTGTAAACATTGTAAAGACAACTAGAAACTAAACATAACAATGTAAAAGCTACAAGCTGTTTTAGAACAGGAAATCCCAGTGAAGAGGACTGTTAAGACTTGTTTCGATAGCTCATAAAAATTTTGGCGATTTCACATGCGCAAGACTTTTTCTTTCATTTTCCTACTTTAGTTGGTGTTTTTTTGTTTTTATCGGCGGTCATCGTCTACAGCGCTCTATTCATCTTTCTGTCATAGATCTCACCCCACACACTTACAGTACATTTGTTATTTTTTATTTAACAACCAAAATATTCACTAGAAATAATTTATATGGCAGATCAACGTTTGTCGGGTCAGCTAGTATTCCAATAAAATTTAAATAGTTTGAAGCTAAATTTGACAAGTAAACATATTTCCGCTATTTAATTTGAATTTTTATAAATGCTGTGGCAATTTGAAGTGAAAGTCAATTCTTCCAATAATAAATAATTTTCTAACTCGATATGTCATAAAATTTATGATAAGCTTCAGATTTAAATTCTTTTCGTTTGATGTAAAGGGCATACATTATCGTCTATCGGATCATGCAACCAGCTTCGAATGGAAACATTTAATTGGAGTGTTTTTTTATAAAACGATATTATTTCACGAAACACTGTGTACCAAGCAACACGGTTCGCTTCCGTTGATCAAATATTTACGTAAAAATCGATACGATTGTCTGCTTTCACATTTCATACCAAAGGGAAAATAATGGACGTGGAATCGAAGAAATAATATAAGTCTCTATTTTAAACACGTTTTCAGAGGCCTTATTGTAATTCTGTAACAATTGATTGATGTCGTTTATAAATCGTGCTATTTTCAAGAAGATAAATATATCTGCACACGTTAAGTGTTAACAACGCGATTTACAACATTTAAAAAAGCTTATTTGAGAGTTTATTTATTATTTTATTAAGTTTTGTTGTTGAATTTAATTTATATGTAGGTACGGTAGCTTGATCCGCGTGGGAGCAATTTCATTTAATTATATCTTTTTTTTTAAGTGAATACCGCACAAACAGAGTCAGTGATACTATGGCATCCCCAATTGGGGTACGTTGTAAGGCTGAAAGTAGTGGAAAGGGGAATGAGATGGGGAATAGGAAAGTGGGGAAGAGAAAGAGAAGCCTTACTCCTCAACCACGAATAAGATTAAAATTGATTGTTCATTTTTATTATTATTTTATATGAGTACCTCACGAGAGTCCCAGCTGCTCTCGTCTGGAGCCAGTGAGACTATGGCATTCCCAATTGAAGTATGTTGTGGAGCTGAAGGTAGTGGAGAGAGGGAGAGGAAAGAGGAAGGTGTGGAAGTACCTGGCTAATCAGATCTGGTCAGCAAACACGGTTAGAGCATTTTCAAGATTTCAATCCTGAATGGTGTTCTTACACAAGGGCGATACTGAGAATATCTTCCACTTTGAAACATGCCGCAAATATAACATACATTATTTTTAAATTAATTAATTGTGAAATAACACATAGTAACCAAATAAAATTGGGGTAAAGCCGGGATTCGATCCCGTGACCTTCAGATTGTGATTCAAGTGCCTTACCCCTCGACCACGGCGGCCGTCATTTTATGATAACCAATGAAAACCACAGGAATAATCATAAAGATTAAAATAAAATTTAAAATATTTATAAGTCCAATACACAAATAAAACATCTGATAAGCTTTATCAAATCCAAAGTAAAAAAAAAAAATAGGAATAGATTAAATTTTCGTGAAGGTATGAACGATTTTTCAGCAGCCGAGAAATCACTCATTCAAAGTTTTCTTAAATCGAGTTTTAAATATTATTGTGTACAAGATTTTTTAAGTCGAGTCAGCTAGAGTTTTATAAAATTTTCTTTTTTAATAAAAAAAACTTTGATTTTAGAATTCTTCTTTGAAACTGCTTTGTAGGTGAGTACTTAAAACCATTACCATTTTCTAAATATAGCAAAAACAAAAAAAAACTTATTTTATTAAGAAAACTAGCAGACCTGGCCACACATTGCAGTGGCTAACGAAACACAACGCCATTACCCAATCTTTGTAAAATTCACACCACCCTCTTGCCAGCTGCCCGCTGCCCGCTGCCTGAATTGAATATTTGAATTTATCGGCTTTTCTCTACTATAATAAGCATGTATTATACATATAAACTAATTAACTAGCCACTAATTATACAATGCTTGCAATGCAACACTGGATATTTCAAAAGGGAAAATCAAATACCTACTTATTCTAGGACATCGTAGAACGAATTTCAAAAGTGACTATAGTACGGCCCGCCTCGCCAGCCGTTTTAAATCGCACAAAAATATGTTTTATTTGAATTTCTCGGCTTTTCTCTAATATAATTTACTTGTATTATACATATAAACATTCCTCTTCAATCACTCTATCTATTGATGAAAACCGTATGAAAATTCGTTGCGTAGTTTAAAAGATTAACGCGCACATACATTTTGAGCGACTTCATTTTATACTATGTAATGATGTTTTTAAAAAAATGAGCACATATCTATTCGTATCAAAACTTATTTTAACAATGCAAACCGTGAAAAGATTGTTTTCTTTCAAAACAATGCTTTCCACGAAAAAATCAATAACTTAACATTTCAATGCTTTATTTTTGGCTTGAAAATAATTAACTGCCTTTTTGAATATTTTTTATGGTGTTTTTAAGGGTTCCGAGGTGGTTTTCCGTGTTTACATAATACACTCTTAATTGCCGCCAAGTGCTAAATAAACTTGTTCTTTATTGGGGTTGTAAAATAAAAATTTATTTTTCGGTCAACCCCTGGTAAAAGTGTGAAAAAACGCCCGTCAAACAACATAAAGCCTACATATTTATTTCTATCGTTTATTACTCTCAAAACGAGTTCAATAAATATAACTAGATGTGCCTTATAAACTACTAGTAGTAAGCAAGCAAACGCATTTTACCAAACACCAAATAGCAATGAATAAAATCTTTACTCTTTTTATATATACATTCCCGAACTTTTTTACGAAACTTTTAATTAAGTATATTTAATTTTAAATTCTTTAATGTTCTCTGGGAAATACTCCAATGTTCTCTGGAAAATGCTCTAATGTTCTTTGGAATATATTTTAATCTTTAATAATTTCAACAATAACAAGTTATTAAAAGTGCGTAATTGATTTCAAATTTATCAACGAGAGTGTCCGTAATTCATTTTGTATAGATTTGTAACAAAAATCATTTGTCTAGTATGTTCAAAGAGTCTTTCTAATAAACGTGTTTTGAATTTTACACATCTGATAAATGGTTGTTTACCATTTATAAATGGTTGTTTATTAAATGTGTAATGCGAATACCGCACAAAAATCCCGACTGCCCCTAACCGCCTGGAGCCACTGAAACTATGGCATCCCCAATTAGGGTATATTGTGAGACTGAAGGTTGAGAGAGGAAGGAGAAGTTGAAAAAGAAAGTGGGAAAGTTGATATCACGTGACAAACCACGGCTAAAGCCGTTTCAAGCAACGTTTCAATTCTATATATTTGTTTAAATATATATATTTTTTTTTACATGAGCTCCACACAGGAGGTCCTGAGGAAAATAATTTCCCTCAGGGCGTATGTCATCTATGGGGATGCTTGTGGGGGGTTTTTTAAGAAAAGGAAGGACAGAAGAGCTCTGGGAAGGAAAATGTTTTAAGGGGTGGGTAGGAATCTGGGGTTCAGTATGTCCTGGTCATCCGCCTCCAAGACCTAGACAAACCTCACCCCATGAGCCCGGGCACCCCTGCTAAATCACCAAACGTAGCAAACCACTTGGGGTGACCCATGGCAGAGGTGTTGGTTGTCCGACAAAGGTTCCCGGGGCAGCGGTACCCATTCCCGCCTCCCAAAATTAACTATATTATACTTAGAATATGATAGTCTTACACCAGTGCGATACTGAGAGTATCTTCCATTCTAAAACTTGCCGCACATATATGACGTCCATATTGTTTGAAATGATAAATTGTGAAATAGCACAAATAATAAAACTAATCAAATGATCTCACGACCTTGGGATAGCTAGCCGAGAGTCTTACACCTCGGCCACGGTGGCCGTCAAAGTCAGATCACGTCGCAGATTGTTATTTTAAATAAAATACGTCAATTTGGTACAATATATTTTTCTCTACGCCCTTTAGTCGTTGAATGGAAGACGACGCGCGCACAACGACAAGTTCGATACGTTTCAAGATTTTCACGGCCAAAAGAATTTTCGTTATTTGCTTTTGGGGTGTTATGCCGTGTTGCGCTACCTCGTTCTTTAGCCTTCTTCAACCTACTTTTTTAGGCTAAAGAAGGAGGTAGCGCAACACGGCATAACACCCCAAAAACAAATAACGAAAAGGACTAGTTTGGTTTACGTGCTGACTAGACTTATCGATAGGAGATGTGATTTTTAACCAGAGTACAATATTATTTATTCTCTGCCAATGGCATAAACGGATGAATGACTTGAAAGTTTTTTACCGCGGACATTTGATACTGTTTTATGACCTAAAAATAATTGTTTTACTTGAACAAGTTCTAAAAATATAAAACTAAAACACTCAAATTTCATAGTAAAATTCATGGTTGTTAATAAACACAAACAAAACGTATCAGTTACTCTTGTAATAAAGTATTTTCATTTTCAAGTTTTTAATTTCTTTTCCAGGAAAAAATTTGGTTGTGTGGGATTTGTTTTTAAATCTCGTTGATTGTTAATAGAATGTTGGAAAAAATAATGTATCTTCGTAGTTAGGAACCTCATTATGGTTGAAAAAACAAGAAATTGCTTGGGCCAATAATTTGTTGAAATAATATTTTGCCACCTACAGGATTCAGTTGAAGAATAATGAACTTTTTTTTTTTGAAAGACAAACGTTCGTTATAAGTATTTGTGTCCCTGTTAAATCTACTAAACTCTACCATATTTTCTACTGTGATTATAATACGAAAGATAACACCGAAACAAGTGCAAAAAAGAGGAGTTTTTGCCAAAATTTCTTTCCAAATTTAGACCTTTTCAGAAAAGAGGAGTTCTTCTGCCTGATAAGGGAACCACGATTCTTACTTTGGTTGTATATTATAATAAATTTTCTTTAAAAAATATTATTTTTTTATTATGTACTGATAAATATTATATTTTTTTGTTACGTAAAATTTCTACATGAATTATGTTCGTAAAAGCTCTACGGGCGTTCAATAAATGAATATAAGATTACTGATGATAGTTTGTTCTTTAATCTACAGTTTTATTTAGAGATTGGCAAAATTTTGCGAGTTGACTTTAAAAAAATTAGAAGGCAACTGCCTTTACAAGATATTGAAAAAACGCCCCTTTTTCCAACCCTTAATGTAGAATTTTGGTACTTTTTGATGAAATTTAATGAGGGAAAAATTATTTATAAAATTTCTGTTTCAAACTCGAGCAATGCGAATAATATCACGCCTATCTAAAGCATTTTTTTGAAATTCATATTAAGTCGTTAGCTTAAAACAACAAATTCTTCAAAAATAAGAAGGTAAGTATCTCGTTAAAAAAAATGTTTGATTTGAATGATAATAAATTTAGAAAATTTGTTCTCGAAGATTTCAAAAGCATTTTAAATAATTTTATGCGATTTTTGCGATGTAAAATATTTTTTGGCCCCACTAATACATTGTTTTAACCATCAAAGGATTTAGGCCTAACCGTGAAGCCACTTTAAAACTAGAAATAGATTAAATAAAAGCCTATTTTAGAATTCTAATCGAGCCCCGCAAAAGGTTTACAGTCGAAGTCTTTGTCCAATGTTAAATTAATAATGTAGGGACCAGCTAACGAGGTAAGGTTAAATCCACAAGGTCGAGGTTCAAAACCACCTTATATATAAATGCGGTTGCATTTACGCAAAATTTATTTGGACGTATAAGTAGTACGTAGGTATAGGTCTCGCAAGTTAAGTTGACTTCATCACAGTACTCACACAGACGCAAAACTTTCATACAGCGTGTTTCGTTTTAGGCTTTTAACAAAAAAGCAATTAATAATTATTTCACAATTGTGAATTCGAATCCAAAGCGTGTTTAAATCGGTTACATAAAACTCGTGTTGTTTTACAACATTTTTAAAGAAATACTGAAGGTTTAGGAAGAAAAATAAGTTTATTAACTAAATGTGATAAACTTCAGGATTGAATTCAAATGGGTATTCATAACTAACAACAAGGTTAAAAATATTGTGTTATTTAAAAAGATTAATTTTTTATAATATTCATACTTATATAGATAATATTTTATAAAGTAAATAATCTACAAGCCGCCACATGCCGCTACACGTTTAATAGGCATAGATTTTGAAAAGTAAACGACTGTTAAACTTAATTACCAAAAGAAACATCGGTTTCGGTCGGGATAGATGGAAAAACATGCATTGAAATTCAGTTTTCAAAGTTAAAAATTTCCCATATAAAACATCTCCATTGCCACCATTTTTTTGTATGGATTTGACATTTGTAAAGTTTCGTTTAAAACTCAATACGCATGAATTACTTGGTTTACCTAAACCAAGAACCTAATGTTGAAATGAAGTGTGATTATTTATTTTTTATAATTATGTGTTAGCAATCATCGGCAACAGTAATTATTTAATTATGTATCAGTCATCATCAGCAACTATCTATACGTATATTATCTAAAATATAACAGATTACTAACACAAAGGTACAAAAACTTAACTGTTGAAGAGGTATTAGTCTGTGATACTCCAGTTGCCTTAGACGTCAAATCATACAAGTCATTTATCCTTAAAAGTTGACCACCGTTTTTTACATTATGAATAAGTAAAATAATTAAACATACGGAATAAAATTTCACGAGTTGGTCCATTAAAATTTCACGAGTTGGTCCATCACCACGTTCCGTTTCGTAACAGGACTCCATGATATCGTAATGAATATTACAAACACTCTGTAAATCTACTAATAAAGATTAGAATAAAAAATAATGAAAACTATTTATTATTTCAAATTTAAAAATTTGATTTTGTCACTTGCGAAATGTAGGTGCACGTATGTTTAAATCAAATTACGAACCTAATGAATAGAATAGAACACCCTGTAAGTACAGCCTCAAAAGGGTGTCGTAAAACTTGCCTCTCTTCTAACTAGTTGCAATAAGTGGGCGTAAGCAAGACAGGAGAGCCTTTTCGGGTTTTGTGGGCGAGCCTTTTCGGCCTTTGTGGGCGTCGCTTGACGTTCACACAGATAGACCAATACATCAATACTAAGAATTTTTATTGCTTCCAACTTAAGATATTTTACCTTTACCATACAATTACCTCCAATTTTTGTGAGGAGGTAGAAAATGGGGGAGGGGAAGGTGATTGGATATTTGAAGATGTTATTATAGTTGGTTCACATTGCAAAAGCAATTTCTAACATTCTGTTAAAAAATTTCACAAGTTATGATTTTGACACGTGGATTACATTTTCCAGCGCGTTAATAATTCAGTTCACCGCCGATAAATCGGATATAATTGAAATATATTTTATTAATTTTCATACAACGACAAAAATATTAGTATTTGGGTACCACAATTTATATTCTGTGTAATTTATTTGAATGCTTTACGATACCCACCTCACTCGGTGTCACCTGTACAATTTTACTGTAATTGGAATAATATTCTGTGGTACCTAAAATAATATTTTTTTTAAAATATATACTTTTGGACTAAAAAAACTATATTTCCATAAATGGGTATTTTCTTACTTATTGATGGCAACATCACAAAAAATTCCAAAGTAAATCATTTGATGTCATTAGAATTATTCATGTTTCACGGTTGATTTGTATTCCGCAGACGAATAAAATATTCACCTCCAAAATGATGAAAAACGGAGAGTTTTCCGTGAATATTTTTTCTTCAATTTTTTGTCAAAAAAATATTTGTCTTGACATGCTTAGATAATATCATAAAATCAAACATACAAAATTAATTTTTAAAAGCATGTGTTTTTTTAGTGTTTTTATTTTTTTTTGTATTTTCCCTATTTAGTAAAATAATGGTTAATATTTTTTTTTGTTTTCTGATAACCAGGTTAGGGACAATCATTTTATTGCAAATTGATCCAGTATGACGTCATTTTGACATAATCACAATTTCTGTGATCACTGGATGTCTAAATAAAATAATATACTCGCCCTACGAAACGTTACAACCTTAAAATAATATTATGACGAGTGGACATACAATAATTATTGTTATTAGTCCGAAATATTTGAGGGGTTGTTAGACAGGTTGGTGTTGTATTTAGGGGTTGTTAGAGGGGTTGGATTCGGCTTTCTATTGTTCAGGTTTCTAAAAATACCTCCAAGTACCGCATCGCAGGGATGGTAGGTACTCGAACTACCCTTAAATAAATTTGTTTCAAGGGTTTGCTTTACCTTAAATATTTTATGGCAAAATTTGCTACACAAGTACTTTCAGACTTTTACAAACTTTTTTTCTTAGAAGGCACATTAAATTATAGATTTGAGTGATTGTGAACTTTTTTCATGTCCATGTGAAAATACCATACGTTTTACATTTTTTCATGTGAATATCGCACAATACACTTAGCTTAATTTAATCTAGGGTATGGGTACCGCCGCCCCAGGAATTATTTATTGTATAACCAACACCTCTGCCATAGGTCACCCCAAATTTTTCGATACGATCGTCTAATGGGGCGAGATTTGTCTAGGTCTTCGTGGCAGATGCCTCTGCCACCAACTGCAATAGTAAAATTAGTTAGAACCTAAGCATTCCTAATAAGTTGAACAGCGCCCTTGAGGTGATTTTTCACAAAAACGGCGCTCTATGAATTATCCAATTATTATTATTATTATTATTATTAACTGCGTGGCAGTCCGGATCGGGAGAGACTGGTTGAAGGAGACCTTTCGTCTTGTCAAGCAGGACTTTCTCGATCTTACTCATCCGCCATTACTGGACACATTGATCCCCAGATTCCTACCCACCACATACCTCTTTTCTTCTCAGAACTACCTCTGCATCCTTTCCTTAAAGATACCATCCGCACAGCATCCTGAAATATGGCATTGGCCCCGAAGGAAATTATTTTCCTCGGGTCTCCTTCTGCAGGGAGCTAATACATAAAAATAATAGAGTGCAGTTTATACGCGATAGAAG
Source organism: Limnephilus rhombicus (assembly GCA_929108145.2). NCBI lineage: Eukaryota > Metazoa > Arthropoda > Insecta > Trichoptera > Limnephilidae > Limnephilus > Limnephilus rhombicus. The sequence continues at coordinate 47,738,528 of OV815285.1, forward strand.
CAAAATTTTACCAAAACAATCTTAACCAAAAGGAGTCTTAAAAGTAAGGTCATAATCGAAGCGGCCAATAAGCTCAGACCTAGCGTCATTTCCGTTTTATATCTCAACCAATAAGAGCCTTGGAAAGTGACATCATAGGTTGATGCTTTGCAGGTGATGTAATGCGTCATTTCCGTTTCATTTGAATTCTAAATCATAACGGGGCTACTGAAGTTTCACTTCAAAAGAACTGCTTCAGACTGTCTGGAGCCGTTAAAACCCTGATCAACGTACGCTGTGAAGCTGAATAGAAGAAGATGGAAAAGAGTAATGTTGGGAAGTACCCCACTATTCTGTTCAGGTCACCACTCACAGCTAAAATCATTGCAAGCAACTTTTCGATTCATGGTGGTCTTCGACTGGGCGTCTCCAAGGTTTAGTTGTTTCACAAAAAATCAAATCTAACATTGTCATCAAATAATGGTTATTCAGGGTCATTTTGTTTTTTTTTTTACATTTGGACGGATTTATTAGGCGTCCGGTGCTGATCCGTGGACTCGCTCTTGAATGATTAACTATGCGAAGAATTATAAAATCAGTTTGTTACGATTCGTCCGATGCGTGCTATACCGACCTGTGGACGCTTACCTTCAACCGTCGAATCTAGAGTAACTACGTTACAGATTTTAATCAAATTGTAATTAGCTGACAAGCTTAAAAACATAGTAGTTGTCCTCTTCTCCTGATCACAATTTCTTCAAAAACAGAAACGGAGATAGAATCGGTGTTTAACGGGTGTTTAAAATGTTAAGAAAAAAAAAACAAAATGACGCTGAATGGCCATTTGATGATATTGTCCCACGCGATTTTCTGCAAAACCTGGGCAAATACCACTCTGGACGATTCTGTAATGAAATTGATGCCGTATTTTTATGAAATTAAAAGCGCCACCCTTCTCTCGCATTAATAATTATGTTGCTATAAATTAACTTTTGTTAATTAAAATATATTTTTCATCCCCTTTCAGAGACAAAATTCAGAATACTGAAATAATGCACACCCACGTCGTGTTTCGTTTGTTCTTTGGTCAAAAGACGAAGTTTATTTTTCATGTTATAAAACAAGCATTATTTATTATTTTGCTTATTAGCATTTTTTTAAAATTAATTTTTCAATTAGCTTTCTCTTATTTTAATTTTTACATACTAAAGTCTTTGTTATAAAATAAAAATAATAATAGTTTTTAAAGATTTTCAATTATTTTTTTTCATAATACTAACCAATTAAACACCGCTTATTGTTATATTGTCTATGGGAGTTTATTTTTCCATTCTTATATATGTTTTAATGTTCTGATGAAGAAATCATTTGTTACAAATAAAGTTTGTCATTTTCATATAATTAACATTTTCACAAAAAATATCTCATTAATTTTGTTTGATATAAAAATATGGGTTGACGTAAAATATAATAGCGAAAAACTTGACAGTAGGTCATAAACCAGCTGCATTATTGTGAAAGGTGGAAAGATGTGAAAATTGTCTGCACAATTTGATTGCTCAAAAACAGGCAACGTAAGAAAGATATCCTTTTTTAATTATTGTGTTGAAGAGAACATTGTTTTATTTTTATTTATACAGGGTGTCCGGGGGTAAAGTGCATTAACTTCGGTAGGAGATTCTACATGATAGTACAAGTAAAAAAGGGAAATAACTTTTTTCGAAATTCCTACTTTTAGAGGTAGTTTTGAGGATGTGAATGGCCAGATTATTTTCCGCTGTTACGATACGGGCCAATCATAATCGAGTCGGGCAATCATAATCGAGGCTCTCAGCAAGTAAGATCGTACCTCACACTAAGGATTTTTAGTAGGTACGTCTTTTTGAATGGGAAAAAAAATGTTGGAATTTCTGAAAAAGTTGTTAACCTTTTTTACTCCTACCATCATGTAGAATCACCTCCCGAAGTTAATGCACTTTACCTCCGGACGTATACTAGCTAGACCCGGCGAACTTCGTACCGCCTCAGAATTAATAACTATTGAGTTACCTTATTAGCTGAATAAACCCTAATCACCTAGTGGTATGAAATACACTTTAAAACCTATTCTCATACCTACCAAATATACATAAAAACTTTCATAAAAATCTGTCACGCCGTTTCGGAGGAGTGCGAGCACAAAGACGTTGTTTGCGGTCGCACTCCTCCGAAACGGCTTGACCGATTTTTATGAAATTTTTTATGTATATTTGGTAGGCATTAAAATAGATTTTAAAGTATATTTCGTACCGCTAGGTGATTAGGGTGTCCCTATCCAGAATTTTTTTTTTATTTGCCATCAAAAAATACATATAACCCCAAATTTTAACTTTCCTAACCCCACCCTCCCATTTTTTAATCACGATTTTAGTATTTTTTTGTGAACAAATTTAACCGTCTTTCGTATTTCAAACAGAACGAAATTATTTGTGCCGTTGAATGACAGATGGCGCTACGTCCGCCTTATCGAACTTTCATCCACACATGCGTAAGACATTCACGAGAAGCATCAACATTGATATTTCACTCGGCATCATGTTTTCGCCTGGGCAAACCATCGAGCTTATAATTGTGTTGGCTAAAGACGGACTGACAAAAAATATTTTACACTCAATTGCTCTTCGAAATTCATATTGATTTTCTTTATTTCATTTTCCTACTTTAGTTGGTGTTTTTTTGTTTTCATCGGCGGTCATCGTCTACAGCGCTCCATTCCTCTTTCTGTCATAGATCCCATCTCCTAAAACTTACAATAACATAATAAACACATAAAATATTCACTAGAAATAATTTATATGGCAGAACAACCTTTGTCGGGTCAGCTAGTTTTTATATATAAGATAAGATTCTGGGAAAAGTAGAGAAACCATTTATATTAAAATATTGGAATCGAATTATTTCAAATTCACCGCCAAAGAGAAGAAAATCCTTGAAATAGGCCACTTGCATTAAAATTCATAACGACTTGGAAAAAATCGTGTGGATAAATCTTTTTATTAAGATTGCGAAAATATTAGTAAAATTTTTTAGAAATGTACAATTTTTTTTTTTAAATAAATAAATCCATTATTTGGGCTCGTGACATCACTACATGAAAATGTCCCGTCTCCGAAAATGTTCCTATTAATTTTGTAAAATTCCACACTGATTTAATTTTTTAATATGGCATCACTTTGATTTCAGGCGAATTTTTTTAATTCGTTGCCTAGATTTATTGTTTTTTCTCTGCAAACTTATCATTTGGTTTGACTTTTTGACAGAAGAGAACCCCGTTCATTTTAGAAGTTGGTACGTGTTGTGTTTTAGAGGTATAATGGTTATGGTGCTGATTTTAACAAAATCAAATTTTATAATATTCTTATTATTATAATAATTTACAGTACAAGTATATAACATTGGATTTAGTAATATATACGTTGTACATTATAATTATGTATGATCAATAAGATGGATCAAGGAAAACAATATTTATGAGACGTAATATTTTTGGTATGCCTCGTTATTCCCCTGTGCCATTCGTATGGAAAACGTTCTTTTTTTAAAAAATAATTTTCGGCTTTGTAATTATCGTTTTTTCGCACCTATAAAATTATGTCCCGTCTTTCCGGTTTATAAAAAATGGTCTGATTTTTCGGATTGAAATTTTCAAAAAATCCCCAGGGTTTCAAAAATACCAAAAAAAATTTCAGAATGTCTTGGAATATTTTTCTAAGCGGAAAAAAATTTAAACAAATGTGATGCAAGTAGCCTTTTATAATGTTGAAACAAATTGATAGCTTGTTTAAATATTTTCATATCTCGAATATTTAATTTTAATGAGAATGTCATTCATTTTGTTGAATTTCGAAACGACAATATTATTAAGGAAAAACGTTTAAATTATCAATTTCCGACTACTTCATCGTATCAAAGGTACCTACCCAAGGGTTGAGGGAGACGTCAATCCACTTAATCACTTAACCTGGTGACGTTTCGATATCGATCAGGGCAAGACGAGGGATTGATGTCAGAGGAGGATATTGTCTCCACTGTGACGTCTTTCCCCTAACAACTTTGTAACTCAACACGTTTTGGAAAACAACATTCATAATAACAATGAAGATGAAAGGATGAAAGCAGACTGAATGCTGTAGAAGTGAGATCCTTGAGGCGTAGGTGTGTAAAAGCACAAATGATGATTTTTTCGAGATATAAATTCCTTCGAGAAATCTGTAAAATATTATTTAAAATGCTCAATAGTCAGAGCTAAATTAGTAACTATACAAATCTTATTCTATCGTGTAAAAGTCCATCAGGGTAATGATAATTAATCTTCACCATTACATTACATAATATAAAATGAAGACGCTCAAAATGAATGTGCGCGTTAATCTTTTAAACTACGCAACGGATTTTCATACGGTTTTCACCAATAGATAGAGTGATTGAAGAGGAATGTTTATATGTATAATACTTGTAAATTATATTAGAGAAAAGCCGAGAAATTGAAAGAAAACATATTTCGCCTGCACGAGAGTACACGTTTATAGTCACTTTTGAAATTCGTTCTACGGAAGAAATTGGAAAATAGATGTCTTAGAATAAGTAGGTATCATTACATAGTATAAAATGAAGTCGCTCAAAATGTATGTGCGCATAGATCTTTTAAACTCCGCAACAGATTTTCATGCGGTTTTCACCAATAGATAGAGTGATTCAAGAGAAAGGTTTATATGTATAATACATGCTTATTATAGTAGAGAAAAGCTGAGAAATTGCAGAGAGCAGCAGACAGCTGGCAAGCTGGTGTGGATTTTATAAATGTCGGGTTAGGTTAGGTTAGTTGTGTTTCGTTAGCCACAGCAAAGTGTGGCCGGTTCTGCTAGTAATATATAAAATAAAGTCGGGTTAGTTACACCATTTATAAATCAAGAACGGCTGGACCGATTTTTTATGATCTTGGATTTGTTGGATTTGTCTTCACTCCGAGTAGCAGATAGCTGTTAAAATGTCGTAAAAATTCACGAAAAAAAAAGATTTTTTTTTCCTTATGCATTTTGTATGAAACGAATTCTCAAATTTTGAAAGAGCTGCAGGAATATTGTGACAAATATAATATTGAATAGTGAGTGAATTCCAAAAATTCAAAAAGGTGAAATGTCAATGGGCTGATTGTTTTTCTTGAGTTTTTAAACATATAATGCTGCCCCTCTTTCTTACACATTAAATGTTAACAATCGAGAATGGAACAAGAGGTGAACGTAAGTCTGCACCCCTCCACAGGAAAAATACAATAATATTAATAAATCTCCCTCACACGTATAAAGAAAATTGAACGCTATTCCCATAAGTAAGTGGAAAAGTAAGAAAATCACAAAAAATATAAATCCGTACACAACGCCATCTCTGATAATGACAAAAACAAAACACGGACAGCTGCGCATCGATAAATGCTTCATTGTGTAATTTAATTTAATAAAAAAACTTGAATTTAATTCAACTAATAACTAAACACGACAGTTATTGATTCTGATTGTATATAAATAAAAATAAAACAATGTTCTCTTCAACACAATCATTAAAAAGGATATCTTTCTTACGTTGCCTGTTTTTGAGTAATCAAATTGTGCAGGACTATTTTCACATTTTTCCGCCTTTTACGACAATTTTGCTGTAATTTAAAGTCACAATAAAAAGGATGTCTTTGATCGTTTCTCATTCATCAGATATGAACAGTGGTAAAGTTCTTACAAGGAAATCTGCTACATACAGAGATTTTTACCCTAATGATGGTTTATCTCGATCCGTCTCCATTCCCGTGAATGACAGTGCAAAATCCACACCTGGTCTCTATTTATTTGATCTATATCTCTCAAATACCATTTGGTGCTGGTAATCTCGGAAGTTAGAAGCTGTCAATCTTGGAATATAAACCATCACACATGGAGTCGAAAGTTTTCGGTGTCAGCAGATGAATTGACCACTGGGGTTGGAGGTTTTACTTTAACCCGTTTAAATTTTCAGTAATCTCGTTAACTATAAGGTAAGGCACAGTGTTTATTTAGTGTTTATGCATAGAATATTGCTTTTTTCTAGTTCTGCTGATGAAAATCTAAACTGAATAAACTCAAACGAAACTGAATAAAAAACACCGGAAACCTGTGTATGAACACACTGATGTTTTGTCAAAATATTGTGTAATGTTTGATTTAATGTGTTGGCGTCTGTCAAACTTTTATTTAACCACAAACCGTTCTAACATATTTTCGTTATTTGTTTTTGGGGTGTTACGCCGTGTTGCGCTACCTCCTTCTTTAGCCAACGTTTCGGACATCGTTGCAGTGTCCATCATCAGGGCAGATCTGCAACGATGTCCGAAACGTTGGCTAAAGAAGGAGGTAGCACAACACGGCATAACGCTCCAAAAACAAATAACGAAAATGCTTTTGGCCGTGAAAATCTTAAAACTTATCCGTTCTAACACAGCTTGTTTTTTTAAGTTTTCGGTAAAGTTTTTGGAATGGTAGGAGAAAGATCCTGGAGGATAATGACTTACAAATTAGTAGAAAAAGACTGAATATTTGTATTTGCCATTTGAAGACACAAATGCTGTAGCTCCTTCGATGCAACTAGATGGAGTAACATTAGCCAACTGTGACTCATTTTTAAGTATCTGGGCTCGCTCATCCATATAGACGGAGGATGTGCAGCGGATGTCATCCATATAATAGGTGTGGGATGAATTAAATTCAGATCCGTAACAGGAATATTGCGTGATTCTAAAATGCCTATAAAACTTAAAGGAAAGATATACCAGGTTATTTTTAGAACTGCGATAATGTATGGCTCCGAATGTTAGACTACGTAGACATCTTGAAACAGCAGAAATGCGAATGATTAGATGGTCGGCAGCAGTGTCACTAAAAGATACAATTAAAAGTTCACGCATTCGTGGTAGTCTGGGTGTCATGGACATAAACAGTAAGCTCGAGGAACGACAGTTGAGATGGTATGGACACGCAAGACGGAGACCACCAGACCACACAGTGAAGCAGGCAATGTCTATGGAGCTTCATCGACAGTCATCCAGAGGAAGACCAAAGAACTCCTGGATGACTCAGTGCTCCAAAATACTTCAGAGAAACGGCCTGGATGAAGGCGATACTCAGAACCGAAGATACTACAATCTGAGAACGAGAAGGGCCGACCCCAACAGCCTAATTATTTTCACTTAAAAAAAAATTTACATTGAAATTTTTATTTAAGTCAATGAGTTGGGACAGCGCCAGGAAGAAGAAGGTAATGTTTTTAGAGTAACTGGAAACGGTTTACGAATAACAAGAAAAAAATCTTGGCCGAGTTGTCAAATTGAATGAAATTTTGAAACTTTTGTATGAACTACTTTTCGATGTTTATATGCTGGCAATTTTTATTGAACACAATTTTTATTGTCACACTGCAACGAATGCACATCGGACAGCGCATTTTTGATGACGGAGCAATTTAAAAAACCAACTGTTATTACCAACTAACCTTGCAATAATTTCGTAGTTTCTACATTTTATTGTAACCTTCGTATTACAAGCCTTTTCTGATAACATCGCGTTTATGAATATAATATGTTCTTACTAATGTTACTTTATTTTTATCATCCTAATATAATTACATCACGACAAATATAGATAAATAAAAATTTAACTTAATACATCTTTTAGCATTTTCTTCGATGCGAATGGTTGTATTTTCTAATAATTAAGTACAAGCGAAGTGTTATTTCAAAACATATTCGTAAAAAAATTCGTTATTTGTTTTTGGGGTCACCCGCAACATGGCATAACACCCCAATGGGGTGTTATGCCATGTTGCGCTACCTGCTTATTTAGCCAACGTTTCGGACATCGTTGCAGTGTCCATCATCAGGGCAGATCCGGTAGATGTGTCCAAAAACGTATATTAAAACGTATATTCATAAAAAGCTTGTCCAGCTATCCTAAATGATTACCGATCTAAATAATCAGTTACCGACCTCTTTCGGTTGTAGATCTTATTTTGTTTGATAAATGCAATCTAGACTAAGTAGTGGTGATTGATTGAAACACTCATTTGTAAAGAAGACAGCTTACAAATAACAAATTTTAAAACAATAGTACCTATCAACCACACTCCATTTTCTCGTGATACCCCATTGTTACATTTCTACGTTAATGAACCGTGTTGCAGAATGGACTGAAAAGTTTTACTTGAAAAGCACTTGATTCAGGACAATGTGAATTTAAAATTTTCGTCTACAATGAAGTATTAGTTATGTACAATGTTTCCAGTTCTATACTGTAATTTATTGAACTCTGCATTTCTATTATTTGTATCAAGAATTACAGAAAAAATATTATTTAAAAATATTACAGTAAGCGGGTAGGTACTACGTATGTACTTTGTTGTAATTTTTCACAAAACGCTATAAAAATGTATTATTCAGAATTTCTTAGAAACTAAAACTTTGATTTATCGGAGTAAAAAATTACAGAAAAAAATATTATTTCTTAGTAAGCGGGTAGGTACTTTGTTGTAATTTTTCACAAAAACGACGCTATAAAAATGTATTATTCCGAATTTTTTAGAAAATATATTTTTTTTTTTACATTGAAAATTGTTTTTTAGTCAATGAGTTAGGACAGCGCCAGGAAGAAGAAGGTAAAGTTTAAAGTAACTGGAAACGGTTTACGAATAACAAGAAAAAAATCTTGGCCGAGCTGTCAAAACGAATGAAATTTTGAAACTTTTGTATGAACTACTAGAAATTCGACTTTTATATGCTGGCAATTTTTATTGAATTGTCACACTGCAGCGAATGCACATGCCGACGGAGCGGTTTAAAAAACCAACTGTAATTCTGTTTCAAAAGTACGAGTAAAAAAATTGCAGAAAAAATATTATTTCATGTAGAGTTTTCATTCAGATATAGGGTAAATTTCATTAGCTAGGTTCAAATTTTATGTTAGAAATTAGTTGAGATTAAACAAGGAGATGGGAGGAAGATTTGCTATCTTAGGTTTAGTTTAGCAAGGGTTAGGTACGTTAATGCTTCCCTTGTATCCGTCAAAGTTCTTGGTTTAGTTCAGTCCGGTAGGTTAAGTTGGGATTAAATTCCCTTGAGGATTGTAATTTGTGCTTATATTGGTCACGTATACTTCAAAGCAAGAAACGTTCATCAAGTATTCAAGAGCAAACTTGCACAATATAGCAGTCAGTGTCCAAAATTGCGTGACTTGAAAAAAGAAGAGAAAATTATGAATATTCTACAAGACACACTTAGGGTAGGTATTACAGAATTTGAACAATTTATCAAATTTCAAAGTTAATTTTCATGTTCTATTCAAGTTTTGTTAGTTGTGTTAGTTAAAAAAATACAAGTGTGCAATTCACACGCGGTACAAGTGACACCTTCAGAAAACTAAAGTAGACAAGAGTGGGGACGTTACGAAACACCGCATAAAGAAAAGACCGATTAGTCTATCTCATTCTCTCGCAAGTTAAATATTATTGATGTACGTGGTAATTTCTTATTTTTCGTTTCATCTGTTTCAAATCGCAACGGTGCTAAAAAAGTTTACACTTCAAAAACAGAGTGTACAATTCACACGCGGCAGGAGGGAAACCTTCAGAAAACTAAAGTAGATAAGAGTGTGGAAGGCTACGAAGCACCGCACAAAGATGAGACCGATTATATACTCTCATTTTCTCGCAGGGTAAATCCTATAGATTATAACGGTGCTAAAGAAGTTTTCACTTCAAAAATACTGATGTTTTCGCTAAAAGTCGTAATCTTGAGTGGAAAGTTGTAAGTGGGATTGACATGTTTCTTACCATTTTAAGTCTTACATCTACTGTCACCATTAAAAATGTTATAAGGTCGTTAGTGAAAGTCATGTAGGTAAAAAAAGAAAACTTAACGAGTGTCTAAGCTAACGAGTGACAGCCGCCCCCGCTCCCGCCCCCGTCCTTACTCCCGCCCTTCCGTTCCTTCCCTTTGCCAAGGAAGTTTGGTGGTTGCGTCTCAAAGTATTGTCATCATTTTGTATAAGAAGTAAATTCAATCATTTCGAGCAGGAAATAATCAATTAAAAGTTTTTCAATCTGATTCAGAACATTGCTAACAGAATTACAATGGGAAATGGCACAAATTCTGGAAGAAATTATCTATACAATTTTGTGGAATGTATTGAAATCTTTTCATAAATACTGTTTACATACTCCATATAATTTTAAATAGATACGGCCAATTACAAGGGTTTACGAAAAACAGCTTTTTACGTATATCCAAATAATGTGGCGATTTAAAAATACTTTGCTAAAATGGATTGTTTGATTAACCGTGAATTTAACCGAATTATTTGCGTTCAGTTACTATTTCCGATAATATTATATAATCAAGTTATGGGACTGAGTTTCCCGATATACAATTTGGATATGAATTTAGAGGAGGTATTACAATTAATTATCAAATGTAGCAATAATTAACTTTATAATGCGCGTTTTCATCCCGTGACAAAATATCCCCAACTAAATGTCCTCCGACAACACATCCTACGGACAAAATCTCCCCCCAATAAAATATCTGCTAAAACTTAACCTAACCTAAACCAACAAAAAAATGGGATTAAAATATTACAGGCATCCTGTAAAGACAATAAATTTTTGTCCCATTCACAGCATGTCTGTATTTTTTTGTCCCATTTTTTTGTTATATTAGGTTAGGTTAGGTTAAGTTTTAGTGGATACGTTGTTGGGAGATATTTTGTTCATAGGATATTTTATCGTGCGATAAAAAGTCGCGGAACTAATTAACTGTGTTACTATGGCTAATACAAATTTATCACGAATATTTCTATGCTAGCGCTGTTTAAATTTACATTGGCGGTTCTTTGTTATTTAACAATTGTGTGAAGCTATGTCTTAAAAAAGTTTGTTGAGACATACAATAATGCATCTTGAATTTATAAGCTTCCAAATGATTACAGTTTAAAATGTTCTACTATAATTTAATCCTTGATTTTTACGTAACAGATGAACAAACATTTGAAAGAAACAAGATTTAGAGACCGAGTTATTTGGCGGTCCATACTCTCTCTCTTCGTTAGTTAGACATTAGAATATGAAATACAATACACCACAGTTACTGCCCATTTCATTGCAAATTCTAGTTGCGATAGAAAAAAGGGCAATACACGATTTTCTAACTTAACTCTTAGCGAAATTATACAAAACATATACAAAATAATTATAACCTAGTATAGCAGCGAGCTTTTTAAATTACACGTATATCTTGAAGTAACTCAAAGTGCCAAATATTTGCTTTTGTCAAAAGCTTCATAAATAATTTGAATAACATCGTAGGTATTTTGTAACATTTTTGTAATTCAGTTCAAAATTTTGAAGTAAAAAAAGGGTTCAGTGACAATTAATTTTCTTCGCTTATTATTATATTATCTGAAACGCTGGCTAAATTTATCTGGAAATTCGTTATTCAATTTTGATGAAATACGAAAGTTGAGACATCAACATTATACAAATTAATCAACTCCACGCTCTAGAAATTGCAGATATTCAATTAATAAACTAAACGTTTGCCAGACGAATAGCAACAAATCTAATGTAATCTTCCCCTATAAATAACCCAGGGGTAGAAAATCATTCAGCCAGAATGTATATTATAAATGAAGCAGGGTTATAAAAGTCGGGTCGGAAGAGCTCCACACCCAGTCCCACGAACTACTTGTAATTTGACTGGTCAGCAGTGGTAGTTGATGACTGCTGAATTTTTGCCTGTAAAGTATCCCGAGTCTTCGAGGGAGGCTGTTCCCAGGTTTTACGGACCTCCGAAGGCACTTGAGTTGATCGAAGGGGGTGATTTAAAGTATGTTAATGAACCCTCGTCGGGTAGCAACTGTTTCAATGAGATTAATTTCAAATTACGGTCTTTTTACGATGATCAAGAAATCTATACTTAGATATTTTATACCGGGTGGTTTACTGTTTTATGAATTTGGCTTTAAGAAACTAGAAATATATATTTTTATTTGTATACCACGAAATAACATAACATAATATGAAAAATACGAGTATATATTGCAATGGCTCAGGTTATTTGTAACTATTTCTCTTGAATATTTTTTTCTGTCTTATAAAATTTTTCACAAAATAAATTAAAACCACTTTTGCGCTTGAGATCGAGCGTTTCTAGACTCCGTTTGCCAAGCTATTTTTATACCTATTATCTATATTTGTGGCGATATACGGTGCACTAAGAATACACAGGTTTTTTACTTGCGGTTTCCTTTTAAGTTAACGAAATATGAACATAAAGCAATAGCATTTTGTGCATTTCACCGTTACGTATATTGCATATCTTTAATTTTTTACGCACCAGATTTAAATGTCCAGGTTTAATTTTCCCCAAAGGAAAAACTAAACCCTTTCACACACTTCCCAAATGATCATCTGGTCAATCCACGTTATGCAATTGCACTATATGTATTATAATTACAAAACAATACAAGAACAACATGTCAACCTACCAGAGACCAGATGGGAAAATAATTCACCGACTCCAGATATTTTCATATCAGAGGGTTCGGCTCTGTGGAATTCCTAATTGAACCTATAAATCCTACTGATCCCTCAATATAAATATTTAAAAAATCTTTTGTAATCCTACATGTATTTAAAATTACCGATTTTTGCATTTTTATGTATAAATTCTTTGACAAATCTAATACGCCTAAATTTTGAATCAGAGACCTAGGTATAATGCCAGTAGCCGAAATAACAAATGGTAATATTTTTATATTCCGAGAATGCCAAATTCTTTTAATCTCATTTCCTAAATCTGTGTATTTTCTAATTTTTTCAGAAACAGTTTTTTGAATATTACAGGAATTTGGAATAGCTACATCAATGATATAAGTTATTTTTTTAATTTTGTCATGTAAAACTATATCAGGTCTATTATGACTAATTGTTCTGTCTGTTAGTATAGTTTTATCATAATATATTTTATAAAATTCATTTTCTAAAAATGAATTTGGTTCATATTCATAATATGGTACTATATTACGGCAGTCAATCAAGTTATGTTTAATCACCAAACTTTGGTGGATTATTTTTAAAACCTGATTGTGCCTAAATGTATACTCGGACGGCGCTAATATAGAACATACCGATATAATGCGCTCAACTCTCCAATACTCAACCATTTGTTTGACGAAAGTTTGTCAACATACGTTTGGTTGAGATAATTGAAGTGTTTTGCATGAATAATTTTATTTGACCAGGAATCTAATAATTCCTGGTTAGTATTTATAAGAATGTTGGCATTCTCGTCATATAAATTTAAAGGTGTAATGTTTCTATCTGCCTTACAAATTATTTTGTGCATTTCTGAGCTATTAGCTTTCCTATGGAAAAAATTTCTAAGCATTTCTACCTGATTGTGTTTCAAAGATGTTATTTTGACTATACCTCTACCTCCTAAATTTCTAGGTAAATTAATTCGTTCTATAGCTGAATTTGGATGATGGCAATTAAACTTTGTTAACGTAGTTCTAATTAATCGTTCTAAACTATCTAAATCTGTATTGGACCATTTAATTATGCCAAATGAGTACGTTAATAAAGGTATTGCCCAAGTATTTATTGCTTTTACTAAATTTTTAGCAGATAGATTGCATTTTAAAATTTTTCTGATCCTAGTTTGAAATTTAATCCTAATATCATTTTTAATACTAGTGTGATCTAATCTATTCGATTGCGGGTATCCTAAATATTTATAAACCTCATCCCCTTTCATACTTTTAATTTTGAAATTTCTAAATATACCCTCGTCTCCATCTACAATTTTGCCTTTCTCTATATGGATCGTTTTACATTTATCTAAACCAAAAGTCATTTTAATATCATCTGAAAAAATTTTAACTACCTTAATCATTTTTTCTAAATTTGATTCAGAATTTGAAAATAATTTTATATCATCCATATATAATAGATGTGAAACTATACTACTCTCTCTTGTATTACCCTTAATTTTTATTCCAAACTTGCTTTTAATTAACATTTTAGACATAGGATTCAATGCTAAGCAAAACCAAAGAGGACTCAATGAGTCTCCTTGAAAAATCCCTCTTTTTATTGAAATGCCCGGTACTACTATTTTCTTACCTTTTAAATTTACTAGTAAATCTGTATTCCAAAAGGACATAATATTTTTCAAAAAGCTAATTATAATTGGGTTAACTTTATATATTTTTAATATTTTTATTAGCCACGAGTGCGGGACACTATCAAAAGCTTTTTGATAATCTATATAACAAGTATGTAAATTACGCTTTTGATTTTGAATTTGTTTTAAAATTACAGAATCAATAACTAATTGTTCTTTACATCCCATATGTTTTCTGCGACAACCTTTTTGTTGTTCAGATAAAATATTTTTTTCATCCAAATGAGTATATATTAAATCTGTCAAGCAAGAGGTTAAAATTTTGTATATTGTCGGTAGACATGTAATGGGTCTATATTGAGAGGGATTATTAATATTTTCGCTTTTAGGTAACATATAAGTAATGCCCTTAGTTAGAAAATTAGGAAAATTTTGAGGTTGTTTGACAAGTTTTGAAAGATTTTTTGCAAAAAGAGGATGTAAAGTAGTTAGACGTTTGTACCAAAAATTATGTATCCAATCGCAACCCGTGGCTTTCCAATTATGAGTATTTTTTATAATTTTGGCTAACAATTCAACCGATATATCAGAAAAACTCATTTGTTCAATGTCTGAACAATTGAGTTCTTCATTTTCTATCCATGAACCTGCCTCATTATGTTTTATATCTTTACTCCAAATGTTTGTCCAAAAATCGCGCATATCTGATTCAGATGGCAACGGAATATTATTATTTGAAATAATATTTTGTTTATCATCAAGTTTGGAATAAAATATTTTCTCATTTTTTTGAAATAATCTATTATTATTTCTTTTATTATACGTATAATTATATCTTTTTAATCTACTAGCTTTTACACCTAATTTTTGTTTTAATAAATCTAATAAATCATTGATTATATTTTCATTATTATTACCACCAATGTTATAACCAAATTTTCTCCCAATTTCATCTACATGTCTCAAAATATTTCTACTTCTATTCCCATTTTTATATTCAATTACTCTAGCTATACTACTTCTTAAAAATACTATATCATTTTCTAATCTAATCTGCCATTCTGGTTTACTATAACTATATGATCTATCATCAGAGGATGTTAATTTAACTCCTAACCTAGTACATATAGTGATAGCACTAGCGTACACTAACGTATGAAGATCTAAAAAACTAATATCGTCAAATATTATTTTTGGTAAAATTAAATTATTTAATTCAGAAATTAATTTAGATAATTTTTTTGACGTATGCAATTTTGGTAATTTTGGTCTAACTGTGGGCTCTATATCTATATATCTATTTATATTATTATGAAGCAAGTTAGCTAATTCTATTACATTATCATCTAGTAAGTTTAAATTTGCAATGTTGATTTCCCTAAGATTATGAATAGCGTCTAAGTTATTTGAATCTACTGTAATATCATTAGATTCTTCTACTAAACTATCTAAACTGTCTTCATTCAATGTATCTAATATAACATTACTACTCGTATTAATTTGTTCTAAATTATTCTCTAATTGCAATCTATCTCCTATTTCCTTTTTTATCTGATTTAATGTTACTACAGGGATTAAATTATTTTTGAAAATTGCCCTTTTTTGGTCAGCTAATCTTTGTTCGTTTACTTGGGCAACCGGATAATTTTGTGAGAAAAGTAAATGTAATTTTTTCCTATACAATAACATATCTGTTTCTAGTTTCGTCACATAAAAATATGAACGAACGATGAACATATTGACATCGTTCGTCCATTTCATTCTCTGCCTAGGAATACCTGCTTTTGTTTTTTGGGGTCTCAGATTATCAATGTTCATCTGTAAAGATGACATAATCAACCCATTTTCATTTCCGTTGGTTGAAAATGACATTTTATCACCGTTCAAAACAACTTGGAAATGATTATTATTATTATTCCTACATTCCAGTAACCAAGCAACTGTCGTCGTTACCTAATACTGTCATTTGTCAACAAATAATTTTCAATTTGGCCAAATTAAATATTTTAATGTAAACTACCCTTCAATACTACAAATCTATAATAAATATTATATTTTAGAATAGCGTTATCAAAATAAAATATATAATTAAATTTACCTGCAAAATATATTTCAAAGTAATCTCAAAATACTGTTGTTTACCTTGGTTACTGAAGCCCTCACAAAGGGAAAATTTTTATATCGTATTTATTTATCTAAATATCCTACGGTTGACTGGCAGTTTATTTATTAGGTTATTTAATATACTTATTTTCAAATATTTATATGTTTTTGGATCAAAGCTAATTCTTTTCTTTCTGATACAATAAAAAAATCAGAGAGCCAAAATACAAGCAAACGTCGAGGCTAGCGTTGCTAAGCAACATATTAAAATATATAAATAAATATTAATATATTTATAAATAAATATTATTATTGAAATAAATATTTGATTTTGGTATCTTTTTTCATTTTTTTTCTATCTTTATATATATACAAAACAAATTACTTTTCAATGCCTAAAAGATGATTAGTCTACGATTACTAATTCTAAGTAAAACATAAATATGAATTTTTAACAGTTATTTCATTCATGAAAAAGTTGTAAGGTTTAAAAGAACGTTATATTTGGTTTACGGTGAACGAATTCAATACAAATTCAATGGTGCTAAATTGTTAAAGTTCCATTTAGTTTGGTTTGAAAGAAAATATCAAACATTTTGATAAAAGCGCTTATTAACGACTCTCAAAATAATTTAGTGTTTGTAATTTAAAACACTTCAGATTTTTATTTTCCCGGGATAATCTTTATTAAGTATAAAATGAAGTCGCTCACGCTGTATGTGCGCTTAGATCTTTTAAACCACTGAACGGATTTTTATGCGGTTTTCACCGATAGATAGAGTGGTTTATGGGGAAGATTTTTAGGTATATAATAATTTGTCAAATCATTGTAGAATTTGGTTGAAATACATAATTTATCTAGCCAAGCGGTAGCGGGCAGCGGGTAGTGTGCAGTGGGCGGACAAACGGGAGACATTTGATTTAACGAATGGCGTTGGTTATAAAGGTAACGTTAGCCACAGCAACGTGTGGCCGGGTCTGCTAGTATCTAATAATGAAATTTGGATGACTTGTATAGCGCCGTTTTTGTGAAAAATTACCTCAAGTGCTGTACAAACCTAAAATATATTACATAAACTAGACAAACCACTACACAATTTAAGCTAAAAATTGCATCCACCGGTTCATCGATCACCGATACGAAACTATTTGTACAATGATTTGACCAATGAACGCGATGCTGCTGTAAAAATGTACTGTACAGGCAGAAAATATTCACAGTACCATACCTAGATGGAAGGTCACTAGATTTACACTGCTATTGTTTATTTAGAGAAATTTAGGTACAGTTCGCACGCAGACGACATAATTGGGAAATATAAAATATAATATGTTCTGTATGAGCGTATTTTGAAACATATGCAAAATTTTATGATTGGCGGTACAAGGATTTGATCAGAATATCTATCTTTCCAAATGTGATTCTTTCATTGGTAAGGGAAAGATTGATGTGTAAGGGATCGAATAATGTTAATCAAATAGTGTGATTAAGGTATATCATAGGCAAAACAAGAATGATGGTCGAAGAAACAAAACAAAACAAGAGGATCGTCGCAGCTTTATGCTGATTTATTAATTTCTAACAGGTGTTCAATAAAAAAATGTTCTTTATCCTGTACTAAAAAATATTAAATCAATATGAGTAATTAATCAACTATACTCGACTATTTTTGACTACTTTAGTAAGTCCATGGGTCAAATAAAAACCTAGGTATTCAAGCATACTAAGTAGGTATGTTAAATAAGGGAAGATTTTACATGTTAACATGTTTTCTTTTGCCTTTTCTTGCAAGTTTCCATCCATATATGTACTCTTTGTATCATAATGTTATTGAATATTTAAAGTAGGTATTTATTTTCCATAGAAAAATAAATACTTTCAACTACTGTGGATTTGGGAAAAACTCAGGTGAGACCATTTTTACTCTGTAATGTTTATTTCTGGAGGCTATAAGTGCCTATTGATTTGTTATTATGATTTAGGCACCAGAAAGTACTCTAAAACCTCTTTTATTTGAATGATATAAATACCTATCCTAGATGATTTACTACATTGATGAAATTGTGGCCTATCTAATATAGAGTCAAAATTTCGATTCTTAAGAAATCGATGAACAATCTTCACCCCTGGGCGATTCAGAAATTTGATACATGCATTTGTAGTGCCCCAGATTTAAAGAATATGAGAACAATCATTGCATCTATGTACCTTGAATTATAATTGAAAGTATTGTCTTTCGTGAATTCAATTAATTTTAATTATTATAACCATTTTGCTTTTGCATTTTGCAATGAAATTTTAATGTCGTTCTGTACTGTAGCTGAGGATAACACATTTATTTTATTAGCTGCATTTTTTATTCATATCTTTTATCCTCTATATTAAGGCACCGTAACTAAAATGGGACGGTATCTTTGGTAGTTGTAACGTAAGATTTTTTTTTTTTTGTATTTCTTCGGCATGTAACAATTTGTAGACATTTTGTTTTGAAGTGTTTTAATTTTCAATGTACATTTGTTACTTTATATTTTAAATTTTCTGCTACCGGTTACGACACATCCGTGTTATTCACTTACAAACTGGTGAATGACACGAATGTGTCGAAACCCTTAGCAGAAAATTTTTACATAGTATAAAATGAAGTCCCGCTGTCTGTGCGCTTAGATCTTTTAAACTACGTCGGATTTTCGTGGTTTTCACCAATAGATAGAGTGATTCATGTGGAAGGTTTTTAGGTTTTGTCAAGATTTTGTGTAAATTGGTTGAAATATATAAATAAAGGCTGGCAAGCGGGCGGTGTGAATTTTATCTAACAGTTGGCGTTGGTTATAAACGTCTGGTAATGGCGCGGCATTGTGTTTCGTTAAGAGGAATATAAACGCTAGAAATATTTCGAATCGCATGCCTGCAAAATTTTAAAAACGAACGTCTTTTTGCGCGAGGCTAGTAAGCGAAAAAGTGGTTTTTATTTATTTTGTGCATAATTTTATAAGAACGAAAATAAGTTAGAACATGGAAAACCTCAAAAATAGTCTTAGCCATAAAGGGGTATTTTTAAAAAATTGTTTGTTGTATTACTTCATAGTTAAGTCATGAAAATTTTTTTTTTTTTTTGTGGTTTACGCTTATATTTTTTGTTACGTAAATAATAATTTTATTGTAATTCCAATACATAGAAAAGCTATTAAAAGCTTTGATTTATCCGTAGCATATTTTTTGATGTTCATACTGTAAGCCGATTCGTCGTAAAGATTAATCAAAATAGTATCTAATTAGGATTTCACGTATGTATTCATCTTAACCACAGCAACGTGTGACCGGGTTTCTAGCTAAAAATATAAAGTATCACATGTACATTGAAATGCAAAACTCGTCAAAACAAAATTTTCCTTACGTTGAAATCGATTCCTAGCTACAGGTGATATTTAATACATTATTAATATAATACGCAGGAATTTTGCAGGAATCAATGTTTTTTTTGGATTAAGATATAAGTGCGTATTTTGATTCTGCATTATAATGATGATAAGTTTTCTAAAGCTGACGGATATTTGTTTGAATATTTTTCAAGATTTTGATTTGACCAGACAAGATTTTGTTTTTTTTTAGTACATTTTTATCCCGAAAAAGACGCTGATGAAATGTTCAGGTTTCAGCGAGACCAAAAGTTTGTTGAAAGTGCGCCTCTTCCCCAGAGGCGTCGCGGCGCTGAGCACGCCGGGTATTTCTGGAACTAAACTTGGAGGGTAATCTAACAGTGAATAAATCGTGTCTCTTGTTATGTAAATTTCTGGGTGAAGACAACTCCTTTTTTAGATTCTGTAAAGGGGTGATGAAGCGAGAAATCCTCCTTTTATGCACCGGTGAATTTTTTGATATTCATATTTTTAGGGTGTAATCTTTGGTGGCAGATTATTTTGTGGGGAGACAAATTCGATGACAAAGCTCTTGCGAAATACTTATCAATGAAAAATTAAATAAACTACTACAAAATCAACTATGTATGCAAGCTCCATATATGTTCTGAATAATTTTGAACGCTATTTAAACTTTTTAAATTAATTATATTGAAGTTATGAACCAGTAAAAACATATTTAAAAGTTAGAGCTATGAAAATTTATTTAAAAATGTGTGAAAAATTGATTTTGCATAATAATTATTGTAAATATTTGACACTAATAAATTAGAACAATTTTAATGCGTGGCCGTTTTTTTGTGGCCAGGTTATTATAGATAAAAAATATTTGTGAAAATTGGGAAATGCTTTCTATTAAAAATTTAGTTTAATCAAATAAGTCGACATGATACAGCTTATTTTTGCGATAAAATATAATCCTGTTAAATAAATTTTTTTTCTTAACGTAATGATACATCGTCATATTTCCTATTAAAATATAATTTCCACGTTAAAACGCCGTATTAAAATAATTGATGGTAATTACCGTCAACAGGTGTCAAGACAAAAAAACTCACCCCATCACTGCTCGTGCCAGTCCTATAATGGTCAACGCAACACACGAACCAAACGTTTCTGTCACTAAACAGCTATTGCGTTCGGGAAAAGTCAATAATAATGCGAAGGGAAGATTTATAACAGTATTAACTAAACAAAATAAAATAAAAATTTTGTTAATTTAAACTTTTTTTTTTTAATATTATGAATTTTTTTTTCAAATCACATTTCATTCAAGTCGGTAGGTTTTAGTTAAGGTTTTCTGTTTTCTGGGGTTGTGTTGCCGCCGCGGCGTTTCCTGACGGACTGAAGGCTGTAGCGGCGGCGCCCCCTCTCGCCGGGCCTGCGCCCTCGCTCCGCCCACGCCCCCCGCCCCCGCCCTCATCCTCCGCCCTCCCCAACAGCACCCGACCGCCCCCCCCCCGCCGCCCCCCGCGGCCCGGCTCTCCGGCGCCCGGACTCGCGAAAGGTGAAAGGTTGTGGATTCATCCCAGTCTCCTCTCGATGGCTTGGCCGGGAAGAGAAAAGGAACGAAAGGGCGGGAAACAAAAAGAAACGAAGCATTTGCAAGGGCGGGAAAGGAAAGAAACGGAACATTTGTTAGGGCGGGAAATGAAAATATATTCGTGTTTGTTACTACAGACTGGCGAGAGATGGAGCGGTACCAAAAATTTTTGCATTTCTCACACGTTTGCTACAACTTGGATTATTTGGTGCAAATAATGTGAAGAAGATTTAAAAAAACAACATAATTGTGTATATTTTTCAACAATGTATCGTCACTTCATTCGGACAGGGTTCTAACTTCGCTTCACCTTGTTCTGAGATATGAGGTGTCAAAGTTTGCAAAGATGATTTCTCATAATCTGTTTACATATTTCCGATTTTGATGTTGAACCTTGTGTAAAGTATTTTAATTGAACATATTTAAAATGAAAGTATTTAAAGAGGACGTAAACTTACCCTTTTAGAACATACCTAAACATACAAATAGAACCCGGTGCAACCAGCTAGAGCATAATAATTCATCGCACAAGGTTCTAATTACATTACTCTAATGCTATTCCTAGCTAGGGCCAAGCCCTATTAAAATATTTTCCATTAAAATACAATAAACTAAAATACATAAATTAAAATTCTTACATAGATTTCGAAAGTTCGTCTTTGGAAACTTAGAAACCTTAGAAAATGTTAAGACGTAGTTAGAACCCTATCCAAATGAAATGACGGACCATAATGTGCCTTGTATTTAAGATCAACTGTCAGATACAAACAAAATAGAGAGTGTAAGTGATGTTAGAACCTTGTAAAATGAATTATTATTGAAAAAGCTTAAAGTTAGAACTTTGTCATACGTATATCTACGAAAATACAACACAGATGGTTCTGAAAATTATTTTGGTTATAGAAATAAGCAAAAGAAATGCTTTGGCATTCAAAAGTCATTTTTGAAAAAAATGTCAGTTAGAACCCTATCCAAATGAAGTGACGGTATGTCACATAGAAAGGGAAAGTCATTTTTATGCTTGTGCTTAAGAAAGTATTTTTGTTTTAAAAATATCTATATAAAGTTAATGCTCTGCTACATCGGAGCCGTTTCACTTACCGAAGGCATTTTAATATCTTAAGGTGATGCACTACTAAATAATGAAAAATTATGTGATTTTGTACCCATCTCGGACAGAATAATATTATTACAATTAAACTGTCAAACGATCAACATTAATATTATTCAAGTGTACGCACCAACAGCGGAAATGAGATATGATGATGATGTGGAATCTTTTTATGACTCACTAGCCAGTACATTGCAAAGTTTGAAAGGAAGAGAAGTCAATTTTGTCATTGGAGATTTAAATGCCAAAATTGGTGAAGGTCGCCGCTCTCATATAGTTGGTGAATATGGCTTAGGCATAAGCAATCAAAGAGGTGATAGACTATATGAATTCTACCAGGATAAAAATATGGTTGTATTAAATACCTGGTTTAAACTCCGAAAAGAAGGCTTTACATAGGGAGATCACCTCAGGATGGAACAATCTATGATATTGTCAGGAACCAAATAGACTAAGTGTTAGTAGACCATAGATTCAGGAACTCTGTAAAGAGAGTCACCACGTACCCTGGTGCGGACATTGGTTATGACCATGTTTTGTTATTATCAAAAACAAAATTAAAATGGATATCTCGAAATTCAACGAAGAAGTGGTCAGAAATAAGGTATCTCAGACTTTGAACGATAATATTAAGCTACTCCCTTGTGATCCATCGATAGAAATACAAACACAATGGGATAACCTTAAGTCAGTTATATGTGAAACCTGTGATACAAATTTGAAAGCTGATAAGCAAATTATAAAAAAGAATTGGATGACTGACCACATCTTAAATGGATGAGAGACGTAAACACAAACATAATGAGACACAATATAAAAACTTACAAAGAACGATTAGACGTGAAATTAAAAAAGCCAAAGAAGAATGGATGAAGTCACAGTGTGAAGAACTAGAGTCGTACAGTCGTAGTCACAATGCATTCAAACTTCACAAAAAATTGAAGGAAATTACGGGCACTTCTAGAAGAATTACTCCATCATGTTTATTTGACGATTACAATAAATTAATATTGGATGAAAAAAATATTTTACAAACATGGGAAAAGTATATTCACGATACATTCAAAGATATTAGACCTGATATTACCATGCAATTGATCATTAGGAATATTAATTCCTTATGATCAATAGGATAATTGCATGGACCATCGATTTTAAAATCAGAAATTCTTCATGCGATAAAGACTTCAGACAATAGAAAAGCGTGCGGACCAGACGATATTCCAGTTGAGGTGTTGAAGCTCTTCAATGATGAAAATGTTGACTACCTGTTGAGGTTATTTAACTCTATATATGACACAGGGAATATACCCCAAGATTGGCTAAAATCCACCTTCGTGACATTGCCTAAAAAACAATACCCTAAGAAGTGCAGTGAATATCGATTAATAAGCCTGATGAGTCATGTCCTTAAAATAATACATGCCAGGATACGCAATAAGTGCGAGCAGGACTTGTATGACACTCAGTTTGGCTTCAGAAATGCGTTCGGGACGCGTGAAGCATTACTGTCTATCGACGTACTATTGCAAAAGTGTCGTTACCAAAGAAAGGAAGTCTTTGCCTATTTTATTGACTACGAAAAGGCATTTGACAGGGTAAAACATGCTGACCTAGTGAAAATGCTTGCGGATTGTAACGTTGTCACCAAAGCCCAGAACTTCATTAAAAACCTGTATTGGTTCCAAACGGCAGAAATAAGACATGGGAATGAGAGATCTAATGCAATTGCCATTCAGCGTGGAGTACGACAAGACTGTACCCTGTCGCCACTATTGTTTAATCTCTATTCCAACAATGTCTTTAAAAGAGCCCTAAGTAATACTGAGAAGGGTCTGAAGATCAACGGAGTTGTCATTAATAACATAAGATACGCAGATGATACTGTTTTACTAGCTGACTGTATCGATGACCTCCAATACCTATTAAATCTTGTTAATAATGCTGGTGAGCAACTGGGCCTAACAATCAACGTCAATAAAACTAAATGGATGACATTTGGACGACTAGATCACTCTGAATCAGTGATACAGTTAAATGGTTGCAATGTCGAAAAGGTGGAAAGATTTAGATACCTCGGCAGTATTCTCACGGAGACTCTTGACCCAGATGTGGAGGTTCGATGCAGAATTGAAGAAATCCCTCTTCTGCAATGACAATATCAGCTTAAAACTAAGGCAGAGAATGCTAAAATGTTTTGTGGGGTCGGTCTTGCTCTATGGATGTGAAACATGGACCTTGAAAGTAAATACCATGAACAGGTTAGAGACTTTTGAAATGTGGCTTCACCGGAGAATGCTCAAGGTACCATGGACCGTCATGATCACCAACACAGAAATTCTCAGGCGGGATAGAGAACTGCTGACATTAATAAAAATCAGGAAAATTTCATATCTGGGTCATATACTTCGAGGTGAGAAGTATCACTTGCTCCATTTGATGTCTTGGCTGCGTAATATACGAGAGTGGACCGGCATTAGAAGTGTGGAGGAGCTATTCCGGGCAGCGCAAGACAGAGAGACATTCTCAAGAGTGATCGCCAACGTCGGGGGGACCTGATACGGCACACAAAGAAGAAGAATGTGATTTTGGTTTGAAAATTATATGGCTTAGAAATATTTTAGGTGTTTTTTATTAAAGACTGCGAGTAGAACACATATTTGCTTTTGAAATAGTTGAGATTTTATTTGTGTCTTTCTTAAGCTCAAAAAAATTATAAATATAACAGGCCTACAATCACTTTTTTACATGAATACCGCACAAGAGTCCCAACTGCTCCCGTCTGGAGCCAGTGGGACTATGGCATCCCCAATCGGGGTATGTTGTGAGGCTGAAGGTAGTGGGTGGGGAAGGAGATAGGGAAGAGGAAGGTGGGGAAGTACCTGGCTATTCAGATCTGGTCACCAAACACGGCTTAAGCCATTTCAAGCAACGTTTCAATACTGAATGGTGGTCTTACACCAGGGCGATAATGAGAGTATCTTCCACTCTTGCTTAAAGTTCAAAATCTCCGGCTTACGAACAATTTTTTCCGTTATTTTGTTTTATCGTATAATGTGAAAAATGAAAAACTTTACTTATTGATTCTTAACATTTAAATTTTTGTGCCTTAATAATCCCAAAATAAAATAAAACACGCTTTTTGGCGATGTTTTTTTCGTAAATATATGCGGCTTATTTTAAACGTAAATATATGCGGCCTATTTTAAACGTAAATACATGCGGCTTATTTTAAACGTAAATATATGCGGCTTATTTTAAACGTTAATATATGCGGCTTATTTTAAACGTAAATATATGCGGCTTATTTTAAACGATAATTTGAACCTCATCGCCATCTGTATTATTATAAGCGATCTGATTCCAGAATTTACATGACGTGGTTCATCACCTTAACGGTGCTTTTTATTACATTAGCTCCACGCCGGAGGCCCGGATGAAAATATTTCCCCTTAGGGCCTATGTCATCTTGTGCTGAGTGGAGGGTTTTTAAGGAAAGGAAGAGAAGAGAAGTAAAAAGGTACGAGGGGTGGGAAGAAATCTGGGGGGGGTCAGTTTATCCAGGAGTGACAGAAATATAAATTCATCCCGGGTGATGTTCCGAGAGATTCCTACTGGAGAGGTCAAAGCGACTCCCTCATCCAGCCTCTCCCGGCCAGTTGGTGGGTCGATGCATCTGCCACCAAGATTCGAACAAACCTCACCCTTACCAAACCCGGGCACCCCTATTAAGTCACCAAACGTAGCGAACCACTTGGGGTGACCTATCGCAAAAGTGTTGGTTATCCCATAAATGGTTCCCGGGACGGTGGTACCCATACCCGCCTCCCAAATTGCGGAGTGTTTCAATTCAATTTAATTTATTTATTTTATAAACATTACAAAATTAACATATCAAAAGCGTTTTAAAAAAAAAGTTAATATTTAAGATAAGATGCGCAGATTTTAACTAACAGCAACAAAGCTTGCCATCTAAATTGTGCTTCATTGATGTCAAATATATCGATATTCGAAGTGATTTTATTTAACAACAAGACATCTCTCACGACTGGCACGATCATTGTCATATTAGTTTTGCAAGCCGGGAGATAAAACAGTATATGCTGTCGGTTACGGAGATAACCATCGGGAACATATTACAAGATCTTTCGTAGTGTAGACACGTTTTTAAATTTGGATCTAAAACCGTTAAAACAAATATGACATGCCATAGTGAAAGAAAGAATGAAACATTTAAAGATATTGAAATCAATATGATACCGTTTACTTCAGTCAACATTTCTATCTATGTTCGATTGGAGTCGAATGCAGTCGTCTAAAGTTTGTATTTCCAAGAAAAGTTGTAGATCATCAGCGAAAAGAAGTGACCTGGAATGCAAAATAATTTCCGTTATTTCACAAATCAAAATCTAAAAGAGGAGCGGTCTTAAATTAGAGCCCTTAGGAATTTCCGAGATCACTAATATTCCATCTTTTCATCACCGATCGACATCGACACTGAAAATAATTACTGTAAAGCTGTTTAAGGAAGTAGGTTAAAGCCCAACTCGTCTCGTTAGTACTTCAAAAGTCAATAGTTATGTAACCATTTCTCATTTGCAGATAAAAACACTAAATACATAAAAATCATTACCGTTTCGTGTCTGGCAACAATAAATCCACTGAAAAGCACAATTAAAAATGCAGTTAACTTACATCTTCAATGCATGGAGCAGAACACCGCTTTCTCCACTACCTTCTGTTTCTCGGGAACCTGGCCACTGGGCACTCCCTTATGTCATAAGGCTTTAATGAAAGTTTGTATAATTAGACTCCCTGACAGGAAGCTGCTTATTCTGTTGTGATTTCCTAATCACGTAGTGATTCGCTACGTTTGGTGATTTAGCAGGGGTGCCCGGGTTCATGGGGTGAGGTTTGTCTAGATTTTGGAGGCGGATGACCAGGACACACTAAACCTCAGATTCCTACCCACCCCTTAAACCCTTTCCTTCCCAGAAATCTCCCCTCCTTCCTTTCCTTAAAAAAACTCCCCACACAGCATTCCCCAAAGATGACATAGGCCCTGATGGAAATTATTTTCCTCAGGGCCTCCTGTGTGAAGATCATGTAAAAAAAAAAACGATATCTTCGTGTTAATTTTTCAGGCCACGTTCCAACACAACATATTTTTTTATGTTAAGGAGAATATTTCTATTTTTGATACTGACAATTCGTGGTGAAATTCCATTATAATCCTACTAATATTATAAAGGCGAAAGTTTGTATGCATGTATGTATGTATGTATGTTTGTTACTATTTCACGCAAAAACTACTGAATGGATTTTAATGAAACTTTACAATAATATCTACAGCTCATACATCAGAATAAGATGTAGGCTTTTGTCAGAGCTCTGGCGTTATGAAGTTTGTGTAAAAAAATTGCAATAGGTTGCACGATTAGTAAGATATCTATAATTCTTTATTGATATGGGGAGACTGAAGGGGGGGAGGGGTTGGAGGGGGTAGGAAGGGTGTGGGTGAGGGAGAAGGAGTGAGAGAGGGAGGGGAGAAGGGGGAGAATGGTGGGAGAGGAGGAGGAGGGAGTGGGGGGAGGGATGGAGTGGGAGGGGAGGGAAGGATGGAATGGCGAGGGAGGGAGGGGGAGAGGGGGGTGGGAGGTGGAGGAGGCGGAGTGGGGACCCCCCTAAAACCATGCGAGCGAAGCCGCGGAAAAAAGCTAGTAGCACATATAAAACTAGTTTCCACAAAATTTCTTTTTGACCAACATCGGCTTCAGCCTGTTAAAGCCACCTTAGACAGGTACAAATGTTTCTTAATCTACAGTTTACATTCATTTTTTTGTATCTATCTATAATAAATAAATAAATAATAAAAATTAATAAATAAATAAATAACATATGGGGAGACGGAGGGGGGTAGTCCACAAGGATTTTTTAAAATTTATTTGGTTTTTCCATATTTGTTGCAATGTTGTCTTTGACAATTGGATTTCTAGTTATTTGGCTATCTCTACATCTCTATCTCTTCTATATCTTCTCTATCTTCGCTATCTTCTCTACATATTATAAATTAAAGTCCCCCGCGTCGTCCGTCTGTCTGTCTGTCTGTCTGACTGTTTGCGATAAACTCGAAAACTACTGATCGGATTTTCATGCGGTTTTCACCAATAGATGGTGTATTTCATGAGGAAGGTTTAGGTAGGTAATTTGACAAGGATTTGTGTAAATTGGTTGAAACATAACGATAATTGTTAGAAGTGTCAGAAAAAGTCAAGCCGCCTGGTGGCTTTCATCGAAAACGCTGCTAAATCCTTTTGGGATATAACAAAACAATGCATGGTGGGATATTCATCTTTTATAGATCTACAAAAAAGTCCGCGAAGGCATATATCTATCTTTTACGGATAGCTTACTATACCCATTCTATCTTCTAAAAAATGGTCACGCTTTATTAGCCACAGCAACACGTGGCCGGGTCAGCTAGTAAGATATAATTAAAACAAATAAAGAAAAACCATATAAATAGTAACCAAAAAAAACCATATAAATAGTTAAGATGACTTTTATTGCAAGGTTGACCTGATGTTTTATTCTTTAGGTGTCCACTCCAAGAAGACATAGGTCAGGACATAATTCACTTGAATACTAAATCTCAGAACTGCATTCTCCTAGTCGAGCAAGTTTCGAATTCACGAGGTTTCCTGTCTTCCTCTACCGTGTATTCCACCAGTTTCTAAATCAGTTGGATAAACATTCTCTGGCCCTAGATTTGCGAAAGGACCTAGAGAAGATATGCACTAAAAATATTAATTATTCGTCAAAAAGAGAAAATAGTTTTTTTTTAATTAGCTCTACACAGGAGGCCCTGAGAAAAATAATTCCCCTCAGGACCTGTCATCTTTGGGGATGATGTGTGAAGAGTTATTTTAGGAAACGAAGGAGAGGAAATTCTGGGAAGGAAAAAGGTATGAGGGGTGAATAGGAATCTGGGGATCAGTGTGTCCAGGAGTGACGGACGTACGAATCCATTCCTCACACTGCAGTGCAAGGCGATGTTCTGAAAGAGTCAAGGTAAAGAGGTCAAAGGGACTCCCTCTCTTTCCACGTGGGTATTAAATACAAGTGTAGTGATTCCAGAGATATTTACGAATGATAAATTACATTTCAAGAGACGAGTTATTTAGGTTGGAATAGTGAGGGAGTAAGATGGGGGGATCGGTTAAGTTGCGGTATAGTAATAAAAATATGCGTGACAAAAAAATTAAAGAGAAAAAAAGGAAGTTCATAGAGTGGTGGTTGTATTAGAGGGTATCTATAGTTATTATTATTGTGGTGATTCGTGACAATGCATGGGGGTGAGAGTAACCTTGCGGCCACCCTTTGCTATTTAAAAACGCTTATGGATTTCGATACGAGTTATGTCCGACCTCCAAACAAGATAGGTAATTCACAATAAAGTGGTACACACTGCTATTATGTCTTCTGTCTTGGTTTCCACTTGGTGACAGTCACAGATGTGTCCATAAGCGCTCGATAATTGGGGTTATTTTAGAATCCACGATAGAATAAAAGAATAGAGTCACGAGTCGGTCTACATAAGACGTTCACATAAAGCATACGATACATACAATACGATAGGATTTACACTTTGTCACGATAAGGAAAATAATACTTCGACGTAGAGCGAAAAGTCACGATACGATGATGGTTAGCAACGGACTAGCGTCATTGCGGTACTACACTTATGTCAACCGTGTACGTAGGCATCCTTAATGTGCGGAATTCCAAAAATCTGGATTCCTCCGATCCTGTATGCCGATCGGAGTACAAAACGAATGAAACCCATCAGCGTTATTTGTTTACTTATTTATTACACGCCCTGATGGGATTTTACATTATAATTTATAAGTTGAGTAACAAACAATGAAGAAAATATAATACAATGAGAAAAGAAAATACACAAAACAGTGTAACAACAAAACAAATAATGAAATTAAAATACATATTATGTATAAATGATAAGAAGTCTCATATTCAATATAAACAAAAATTGAAGAAATTATGGAAATCCATTTGTGCCTAGAAGAATAAAAGTGATAGAATATACAACGTTTATACTGATTAGTTTTAAGATGAAATATATCACCTAGATTAGAATATTTATTTCCGAGACTGTGAAGTCTAGGAAACGGAGAATTTTGATAAGCTAGTGTCCTGGTGTTATTGAAGTAGAGGGGTAATAAATGTCGACATGATTTTTGGGGAACATGGATATTGATAAATTGAAGTAATTCAGAACAGTCAATTTGGTAATGCAGTATTTTATGTAATAGTATTAAATCTGTGCTTATTCTTCTTTCTGGAAGTTTCAGTAGAGACGTTTTATCCAGGAGATAATTGTAATCAATGTTTAGTATAGGAATATGCAATTTATAGTTTATAAACCTTAGAAACTTCCGTTGAATCTTTTCAATGTTGTCTGAATGAATGTTGTAAAAGGGAGACCATAACGTAGAGTTATATTCAAGTTGGCATCTGACAAGGGTTTTGTATAACATAATAAATGTGTCTAAATCATTGAAATCTTTTGCAGCTCTCAAAACAAAACCAAGAGTCTTTAGGACTTTGTTGATAATATTATTAATATGACATACAAAGGTGAGTTTACTGTCGAATATAATGCCTAGATCCATAATTTCACTAACACAATTTAAATTTTCATCATTTAAAGAATACTGAAAAATAATAGGATTATTTATTTTTGAAAAATGAATGAACTAACATTTATTTATATTTAATGCTAGTTTGTTGATAGAGCACCATTCAAAAAGATATATCAAGTTAGTTTGAAGTATAATACAATCATTAATGTGGTTAATCTCTTTATATAGTTTCATGTCATCGGCAAACAGTAGCACATTTATGTCAGTAAATATATCAACAATATCATTTATAAATATAATAAACAAAATGGGCCCTAAATGGGAGCCTTGCGGCACTCCACTTGTTGCTATAAATTTGTAAGACTGTGTGCCATTTATGTTCACACTAAGAATTCTTTTGGACAAATAACTAACAAACCAATTTAATAAGCTACCATAAACTCCAAGTTTCACCAATTTATTGATTAGTATTTTGTGACACACCTTGTCAAAGGCCTTGCTAAAATCAGTGTAGGTGAGTCAACCTGGCACCTGTTGGCTAAAGATTTAGATATGAAGTTTTTTTATATTAGTAAATTGGTCAGTGTAGATTTATTTGAACAAAAGCCATGTTGGTAGGGAGTTATAATTTTTTTAATGTTTGTGGATATTTTATGGAGGACAATTTTTTCAAAAAGCTTGGGTATCGATGATTGGATAAATATTGGTCTATAATTTGTTACGTCCGTTTTTTCCCCTTTTTTAAAAATGGGTGAAAGAAAACTGTGTTTCCATGTTTCCCTGTCTCTAGTGACTGGTTAAAAATAGAAAAAGAGGAACAACTAAGCTGTTTAAACATTCTTTAATTTGCACAGGTGGAATGGTCCTGCTTTTTTCTAGCATCTAACAAATTTACATGGTTTTTGATATCTTTAATTTCTATGCGTACTTCAGATATATCCAGACTAAGATTGGATGAGAATTTTGGAATTTCGTTGCTTGGTATATCCTCTTCATACACAGACTTAAAATAATCGGCGAATAGATTTACAATGTTTTTATCATTACACCCAATTTTTCCATTGAAATTCATAGAAGTTGGAATACCTAAGTTAGTATTTTTTTGAGAATTAGTGTAATTCCAAAACTGTTTTTTTATTTATTTTTATTTTTTTTATTATTTCGAAATATATACATAAAAAACAATGGAAATACAATTACAAATCAATGCCTAAATAATAAAAATTTTTATGCGCACCAGATTTAATTAAATGTCCGGGTTTAATTTTCCCCACAGGAAAAACTAAACCCTTTCACACACTTCCCAAATGATCATCTGATCAATCCACGTTATGCAATTGCACTATATAAGTATTATAATTACAAAACAATACAAGAACAACATGCCAACCTACCAGAGACCAGATGGGAAAATAATTCACCGACTCCAGATATTTTCATATCAGAGGGTTCGGCTCTGCGAAATTCCTAATTGAACCTATAAATCCTACTGATCCCTCAATATAAATATTTAAAAAATCTTTTGTAATCCTACATGTATTTAAAATTACCGATTTTTGCATTTTTATATATAAATTCTTTGACAAATCTAATACGCCTAAATTTTGAATCAGAGACCTAGGTATAATGCCAGTAGCCGAAATAACAAATGGTAATATTTTTATAGTCCGAGAATGCCAAATTCTTTTAATCTCATTTCCTAAATATGTGTATTTTCTAATTTTTTCAGAAACAATAACATAAAATATTTCAATAACAATAAACAATAACATTAACATTAAAATTAAAATTAACATTAACCTTAGCATATAAATAATAATAAATATTACTGATTTTTTTCCATTTAAAAAAAAAAATTATGGTATTTCTCTTCTATAGAAGCACACGCTTGTGATTAGAAGAGAGACGATTATGGGATTAGAAAATATTTAAAACATATTAACAAAATATATTTTGTATCTTATAATTTACTTGTGGGAGATTCTTGATAAATATCAAATTTACAAGTTAAATAAGTTATGATGATAGATTTTATCAATTTGGTATTTTTACTTTAAATTGCTCTTTGATTGCTTTTAGTAGGCATTTATCGTCTTCGATTTTTCTTATTTTTTCAGGTAGGCTATTAAAGTATTTTTTTCCTAGATATGTATAATGATGTTGTGCAAATGAGGTGTTGCATTTTTGTGTTGGAAATATATGTTTTTGACGAGTACGACTTTAAGTTAAAAATCTATGATTTTGTTTTTCTTTTATTATTTGGATTATTATATTTTTTCGAACTAGATCATTAAATTTTAATACTTTAAATTCTTCAAAAATAAGGTGAGTCGGATAATCTCTTCTTTTTTTCAATATAATTTTTATTATTAGACGTTGCACAATTTCAACAGGGAGTAGATTTGATTTGTATGCGGCTCCCCAGCTTACTACAGCGTATTAGAGATTTGACTGTACTGCACGATAGACTGATGTTAGATTTTCTAATGAGAGAAAGTTTCGGATTTTTTAAAATATGTAAAGTAATTTCCTTATTTTGTTAACGGTAAGGTTGATTTGATCTTTCCAGTTCAGGTTTTTGTCTATTGTTATTCCTAAGTATTTAATTTTATTCGAAATTTTTAATGTGGAACAGTTTATTTCACAGTTATTTTTTTTTGTGATCTTTAGAATTGTCATGTAAAATTATATCAAAATTTATCGGAACATCATTTGATTTTATTGCAAATGGAATGACGTGAGTTTTTTCGCTATTAAGAGATAGTAGATTTATATCAAACCAGTGTTTCAGTATGTTTATGTCTTTTGTTGCTTTTTGTTTTACTACTTGCCATGTGATTCCACTTTCAATAAGTACTGTGTCGTCGGCATAAGAGGTTATACTACTATGAAGTGACTGTGAAAATATCCCGTTTACATATAAGATGAATAATATGGGTCCTAGCACAGTACCTTGTGGAATTCCATATTCAGATGTCTCTTCGTCGCTATAAATGTTATTTATTTTGACTCATTGAGGGCGATTTTTTAGGTAGCTTTTTATCAAATTTGCTACGTTTTCGTTAATGTTCAAATTATCTAATTTTTTCATTAGTTTTTTATGGGATATGCTATCAAACGCTTTTCTCAGATCTATAAAATACCTATACACTTTTTTTTCATATCAAGGTATATTTATATATGCGTGATGTGACATTTGCAATCGCGTCTTGTGTGCTGTGCGCTTTTCGGAATCCGTATTGATTGTCGTGAAGTATTTTGTTATTATCAATAAATTCCATTAGTTGAGATTTTACGATTTTTTCAAATACTTTTCCAATATTTGAAATGAGGGAAATTGGTAGATAGTTAGTTACATTTTCTGCGTTTCCACTTTTGAATATAGGTGAGATAATTGTTCTCTTATAATTAGACGGAAATATTCCATTTTTTAAACTTAAATTAATTAGGTGAGTTAATGGTTTTATCACGTGTCTTTTAATAGATTTTAACATATTTGCAGTTCTGTTGTCAAAACCCGGTGACGACCCTCCTTTCATATTTTCAATAATGTTTAGAATATCTACTTCCTTGATCATTTTAAAATGGGATAGTGAGTTTACACTTTGTATATCTTCAATAATTGGTTGAGTTGTCGCTCCCTTTGTTACATTAATTTTTTTAGCGAGGTTTTGTCCGACTTTCGCGAAGAAGGAGTTGAAAATATCAGCACATTTTTTAGGGTTTTCCTCTGCATTTATTTTTACGTCATTTTCGTCTACAATTACCTTGATTGAATGTCTTTGTTTATTGTTATCTACTGCACAGTTAATTGTTGGCCAGATTATTTTTGGATTGTTTTCAGAATTTATTATTTTATGTTTGTAATATTCATCTTTACTAATTTTTATTAAGCTTGTCAATTTATTTTTATATTTTTTATAATTAAATTCTATTTTTTTGTCGTTTGGGAATTTTATTGTTTTTTTGTATAGCTTACCCTTTTCTTTGATTGAATTTAATAAACCCGGTGTGATCCATGGTTTTTGTTTTTGTCTAAATTACGATATGGAATATCTGTTTTTGAGTTTTCAACATGCTTGGATAAAATGTTTTCAAAGTACTTTGAGCATATTTCAACTTCTTCGCAGTTGATTACAGGTTGCCAACGTTCCGTTTTCAAATTTTTGCAGATTTATTCTGGTATATGAGTTTTTTATTGATTTATTTTTTGTTTGAATTGTTTTTTCTTCCTCGTACAAAAATATACATGTATGATGATCGGTGATGTTATTTTTCCAGACAATGGTTTTTATTTTATGAAGATCTTTTATGTTAGTATTAGTCATAGACATCCAAATGAATAGACAAGCAGTTACAGGTGAGGGGTCAAACCAAACCATGGAGGGCGAAGAGGGGAAAGATGACTGTGATTCGTTATACAATCAATCTGACAGTAAATAGGCATCTCGCATTAGAATATCACCATTTAGTTCTTAAAAGCAAAATCTGCTTTGAATGAATAGACCTTTTTACATGGGAGCGCGAATTGCTTGCCACGATAATAACATATTTGCTGAGGCCAAATGCTCGCCCCAAAAAGACTCGCCCCAATACACATAGCAATATTTTGTTGCCGTGTTTAGTTAAAACACTATTACAAATGTTTCATAATTTACTTACCCCTGTAACCAGCGACGATCACACTGGAGAACCGCCCACATTCGCTATGTGCACATTGATATGTAGATATATTGTATAGAATACGCTACCGTTTTGGCGTTGTATTTCGTTAAATGTATGGATGTTACCTTCTAACTGTTCACGGCAAGAATGATGACGTCACACATTTTAGATTCAAGCGAGGCTCTATCCCCTCCCCATGGAGCGAGCCGGTTCCAAGGCGGAGCTCCAGCCGGCGCCATGTGGAGGGGGAAATAATACGTTTTTATCACTGAGGGCAGGTCCATGTATATTCATATGTCCGTGGTATTAGTCCAAAAATGATCTAGGCAAGATGGTTTCTGACCTTGAATTTTGCGCGTATTTTCATTAAAACAAGATTTAAAGTTGTTTTCAACGCAGTTGAAATATTCATGTTTAAGTCTACCGTCTATATTTTTGTTAATGTTGATATTAAAATCCCCTGTTATTATGCAAGTTTTGTTTTTGAAATTTGATATTATTATTCGATAAATAAATCAGCGTTCGATTCATGCGTTCTATAGATTGCTAACAAATAATAATTCTTTTTGTTGTGGTTGAGTTGGATTTCTATGCAGTTTGATGAATCTATGTTGTGTTCTGAATGTGTAACAATATTATATTTCTTACTAACGAATATCGCAATATCACTGTTTTTATTAATGTTTGTGTTTGTTTGCATGTAAATATAAATTCTTAAATTATAATGTGGTGAGTCACTGTTTGTGTATGTTTCAGTTAATACTATAACGTCCGGCTTCACAATAAGAATATTTATATTGAGAATAAATTCTTCAATATTTTTTTGGAGGCTGCGGATGTTAAGGTGGAGCACTTGTTAACCAGAGAACTTATCTGTGATAATTTCATTGCACTCCTTTGCACTTTGACTACTGAATTCATTGATCTTGAAGCAGCTTTCCAGCTGCGTGTTCACGAAGTCATCCATAGTTGTTTATTTTCATTTTTTCTTAAGTGAGGTAATTGAATTAAGTTAGATAATATTATTTGATGATTAAAGAATTTTGTTAAAATAATTGCACAATTACAATTAATCGAATGTATCACGTATATCAATTTAGTTAAAATATTTAAATAATTAAAAGAAATTAAGTAAATTGAGTTTAATAAAATATTTGGATAGATTAATATAGTGGAGACAGATGAATAAATGAGAATAATTAAGTAGAATGCAATTTTTGAATAATTTTGAATAATTAGATAATTTGAAACAATTGAAAATATCACACATATATAAATATTAACAATAATGAAGTAAATAAACGTAATTTGGTAAATTGTGCACAATAAAATAGTTGGATAGATTAAAATTGAGTAAATAAATGAGTAAATGAGAACAGTTAAGTAGAGTGGAATATTTTGGTAATTTAGAATAATTGGATAATTTAAAACAATCGATTTTATCGCATGTATCAAATTAGTTAAAATAATTAAATAATTAAAAATAATTAAATAAGTTGAGTTGAATATAATAATTGAGTAGATTAAAATAGTAGAAATAAATGTATAAATGAGAACAGTTAAATAGAGTGAAATATTTTTATAATTTAGATTGATTAGATAATTTAGAACAATCGAATGTATCACACATATATAGTTTGTTAAAATAATTGAAAAATTAAAAATTAAGTACAATAGTTTTATATTTACACGAATTTCAATTTCAATTTTGTCAATGTAATTTTTATAGCACAACTTTGAGATTTTACAACACTCCCTTCTTAACAATTGAAATTTATTATAATCACTCGTCAGTCTGTTATGAAATATGTAGAGTATCGAGAGAGCGTCTGTGAGATTTTAAGGAGTGTGGTGCGAAGTTAAAAATGTCAAATTGTGTATAGTGTGTGTTGAAAGTGTTGGATGCACGATAGATGTTTTCGCAATTATAATTCTATATTTACAGTATTTCGAAACTCAGTATATTATTCTAAAATTTAAATAGAACGGACTCTACCTGGTTTTGGGACGAACGTTATTTTAGATAACGGTATTCAAATTTCGCCATTTATGATCTACAGCCATATTTTACCGTTATAACATGGGGGTGTTGGATGTTGGTTTTACCCGGGGACTAGTGTAGGCTACACTTTGTCCGATTAGAGTTCATATCTATACACCACTGCTTCCATAAATTCGGATTCAGAACCTATAGGATTTCAAAGGAAATGTTATACAGTACTTACACAAACAAATGTTAGTAGTTAGAGCGGTTAATAGTTAGCGAGTGGACCAAAACGTTGGGTTACCACTCAGCTTTCGCGGACCCAATTTTCTTATTGAATTCGATCGACTGAGCATTGTTCATATTTATTTTCACTCGACCGTTTTGCATTTCGTCTGTCTGTAAACTTGTTTGTACGGTCCCTTCCGGTTCAAGATGGTGGCCATTTTAATGGTTCGTTAATGATTCTATTTTCAAATGTGAAGCCGTAATGTTCATTTGGACTTTCTTATTCGCATTTTTTCAATATTATAGTACCTACCTTCTCCTGCCCGAAGAAAGTTTGAAAAAAGAAATGTTATAGAGATAGTGACGTTTTTTGGACAAATTGAATATACGAAAACCGTACAAAAACAACCTTGGAGCCGGTGAGACCATCTGTGGTTAGAGCTGTGCAGTGTGCTATCTAGGTAGTGTCTGTATATATTTTATCCATTTTATTTTAGCTCAGTGGTTGGAGCTGTGGCCCGAAAAGCCGAAGGTCCTGGGTTCGAGTCCCAGAGGTGCCAATATCTTTTTATGATTTTTGTGACTCCAGTTTTTCGATTGAATTTCGCTAATATTGTCTTCATTTAATAAACAAATATGTTTAAATTGTTGTGTTTCAGCTATAAAAATATTTTAAATTAGTGTATTTATTTGTTGTTGGATATAATAAAGTGGGAAATCTAAAATAAAATAAAAATCATAAGGTTCGCAGAATTTTTCTCAAAAGTTTGGCGTTCATTAAATGGCTAATATTTTAAAAGAAGTAATTTATCAAATTTATTGGATAACTGAATATCCAATGCAATTTATTTAATTTTCGACAGAAATGGGACTGCAGTGACATTTCCAGGAGCATCGCATGAGTTATTATTGTCAGATACCTTCCTTGAAACTATTATTCTACATTTCCACACTATCTGTATGAAAAGTTTCAGCAAAACTTGATGACAAAGCTTTGGAACTGAGGATTCAGAAAGTTGTTATTAATTTCCGTAAACGGGAACTTCTAAATTATCATCATCTATCTAATAGTATTATTATCTTTAAGGCTTATTTTTTGTTGTTAACTAGTGAAAAAGAAAAACAGTGTTTGTGTTTTAATTGTTTATAGAAGTGTTTTTGAATGCACAATATTTTATGTTTTTCAGTCTGGTGCGTACACGAATAAATCAGAAGGCTTTCCGACAAGGATTTTTGAAATTCCCCCCTGCTGTCCCCTCTCACTATTAAGTGTCCTTTACAATCCCTCCACCTATTTTTATTTTCCACCTGCATGCAGGGACACTGGAGGTGTAGATTTGTTTAAAATACATAAATGTAGCTTCGTTTGACAAAAAAAAATAGATTCTTGCGAGAGCCTTGAAGGAGTAACCATTTGTTACTTAAACCAGAGCGGGTAAGTGGTGGATAACCTCTAATCCCTCCATTTCAAAATCATTTGATTATTTAACACTTGAATAATAAAAATACTATCAATTTTTAATTATTTTGTGTTCTTAACCTCCAGCAGATGTGCAAAACAAAACTTGGATTCTCATTGGGGGACGATTCTGTTTCCCCATGCATTTAATAAATAATTTTAGTATCATTTTTTTCACTTTTTAATTCTGCAGCGAATTATTCTTATGACTTATGCATTTAATACGTTTTCGTGAAAAAATTATCATTAAACTCATAGTTATTTTAATAAATAAAAATAAAAACTTCTTCATTCGTCAACGAACGGCCTCCTGCCAACGACTGAGTTTGAACGGCGTCGACGGACGACGGTGAGCGACGTTACTGTGGTGGGTTTGCACCGGGGATGATGCAAGGTTCTCGTGGTCGAGGGCTTCCACAGATATAATATTAGTGGTGATCAAATCAAGAAAGTTCGGTTTTTTACTGAGTTTTAATGTACAAGCAAGTGCCTAGTACACAATGTTGTATCAAGTGGAGATTTCGAGTGAAGAGACACGACGGACAAAGTACATCCATCATATAGTCATACATGCTGTCTCTTTCATGCATACGATCTCTCTCATATCATCGTTCTTACAACAATAACCACAGTTGCTTCATACCCTCTTTTGCTATACTCTGTCACCACTAGGCTGTACGCATTTAATGGCGGAAACTAATACTGTTTTATGGTTCGAGAACGCAAAAAATATTATTTGTGGCAAGGAATGACACCTAAACTACAAAACTGTTTAATTAAATACCTTTTAATAGACTGCGATTCTTTATTACAAGGAATACGAAAATACCAAAATTTTCAGGTCTCTATTTAAAATTTAATGCATATAGGTGATTGTATACGTGTGATTGTGTTCGATAATATATATATATATTATCGAACAGTATTATTACCGTAGCATCTGCGTGGTTGAATTTAAAAACCCAGCTACGAGAGCATATCGGACGCCACGCCATACGCGCCGCGCCATAAATAACGTTTGTGTACGTGGAATTTCACACAAAGCTACTGTAATAATTCGGTTTTGAATTCAAAAATTCGACACAAGATGTCGCTACTTCCGTCAGCAGCTCGCATGTGGACATTTCTTCTCTAGGTATAAATACTACGGATTTATAGAATTAAAGTATCTTTCCGGATATGGAGAGATTACATATGGCGTCATTGCTTGTCACGGTTACTTTAACTCGGTGACTAGCTGTAACTGGATCACAGTGGATGCGAGGAACTGGCTATTTTTGGAGCCAGTTCTTATTGGATTTATAAAATGGTTACCTAAACTCAAACTGGGCGAAGCCGAACTAAAAACCGCCCGCATTGTCTAGCAGCAAAAACCTGCTAGCTTACAGATTAATTGTAATAGTATATGATTGCCTTACAGATTACCTGTAAGAGATTTTATGTACCCCTTTTGGTAAGAGAAAGGTTAAATCATCGTACGTTAACCTACACGGTGGCAAGAAAATCTAAAAACAGATATTTAATCCCCAGAAAATGGGACGTGGATTAAGATAGAAACACCTGGAAATGTAATAATCACGTAGAATCTGTAACATGATTACCTCATGGATCACTTACTTTGTTTCCAGCAAACGTACAAGATTCAAATGTCAATATAATTATTTAGAATCTTGTAGAAAACCGCGTATCTCACCCTTTAGATTATTGTGTTCGTTTAACGAGATATATCACATTATCTATAATATTAAAGTCGACGTTTTTAGACTGAATAGGATATTTCAGTATATTATTTCAAACGACATTAAATTTATTTTATTTATTTACTATGGATAGATACAAAAGAAAGTACAAAATACATATTAGAAGCTTTGCCTGTCCAACTAGGAAAGTTTCCCGTACCAGGACAGACAAATTAACAGGTTTAGTTCATACATAATTACATAACAAAAAAAATAGAAAAAGAACCTGGTAGCATAAAGTATATTCGGATTTTCCGAATTAACCTGATAACATATAATATATTCAGATTTACAGTGTATGAGATAAGTAGGTAAGTTAGTAGCATTGAAAAGTCAAAAAGTGTAAATCAAGTATTTGATAACAAGTTGGAGGAATTACAACAAGATTCACAATATAGAGAGATGAAGTTATGTGTTTAAAAGTTTGAACTTATAATACATAGTTCACTTATAAGAGAAATACATAAAAATTTACAATATTAGATATAATTTATGTATGTAATAATATATATTAAGTTGTTTTTTTATTATTTATTTATGCGCTGTAACTAATATGTAAACAATTATGTGCAAACATGACATTATCTTTACTGATTTTAAAACATGTTTTCAGTACATTTTATATTATACGAATAATATGACTTTTGTAAATATAATATGACTTTTGATAAAATATTAGATTTCACGAACGTGAGAAAATCTTTTTTAGGAACTTCTTTGTGACGGTAGCACCTGGCATTCCGACTGGAGGAAGCAAATTTAATTTAGTTTATCTACATAAATATGGCATCCCTTTGAAACGCTGCAAAGCCAAAAGGATTCCAGACTCTGCAAGAAACTTAATGTCATCGAAATCTTCAGATGGAGGGGTTTTTTTGTTGGATTTAAAAAAAAATCCATTACAGTGGAAAATAGAAAAAAAAAAACAAATGTAAATGTGAATAACTATACTTTTAGAAAAAAACATAATGTAAATTCTTAAGGAGCAAATGAGCACTCTCGTATTTCTTTAAAATATTATGTCCTACCATTTTATTTTTCCTTGTCATAAATAAAGTTTCCATGGAGGTATTTTGCACATAACCGGAATTCATGTTATTTTTATTATTCAAGGAATTAAACTTAATAAAAATCGAAAAATGAAACAATACAACTTTGTATAAACCACTTATATAATGTGCAAATCCAAAAAATCCCATAGTTTTGAAAAAAAACACAGGGATAAATATTCTTCATATTAATCATAAAGGAAAACGTTAAGATAACTTAGAAGCTTTGAAAATTAAAAAATCCCTTAAAAATAATGAATCTACTGTAATATTAAATACTCTCAGGGTTAGGTTCGTGCACTCTTGACAAGATGAATGAATGTAATTGAAAGTCGGTTTTACAAAGCATATTTATTACAATAAAGGGGTTCAATTTGTACAATAGGACATTACGATTTAAGACCTAAATGATAGCTTTTAGAACGGAAGATAGGTACTTGAAATGATACTAAACTGGAAGTTAATGGCTCGAATATCTACAGTTATAATTAGGAGACTACCTTGGTCATCTTGAGGGATTGTGCGGTGGAAGGTGCCGGCTAAGCTCATGCCTGCCGGGCAGAGTCCTTAGCCGGAGACAGGAATCAGTCGCTGGACATCGCGGGCCAGCATTCAACCAGGGCGAAGATGGACATGCTGCTCCACTTCCAGGATCAGGGCTCCAGGATCACAGTCACTTAATATACCGAATCTAAGGCCAATGCAACGCCATTGTCTCAGGTATCCAAACGGGGTGCCCACGAGACTATCGCCTCGGGCGAGAACTAGGTACACGATGTTACTAGTATGAGCTAGGCGGGAAGAAAGAGGGCCAATTTAAGTGCGTTAGCCCTTTTATAGCTTTCTTTCTCCGGTATTGCTAGGAGATGGTCGCGCCATTACGATAATTTGCGAATCCATCGACAGGAACACTTGATTGTCAACCTGTGGGAGAGGCGACGCTTCTTTAACTGTTTTGTCGTATGTGCGAACATAACACTGCCTTCTCTGTCCAATATAATGTAAGAAGATTGTCAGGTCTATTCTGGCTTGACTTGGGCATTTACCAAAAATGTGGTATGTTGTAAACGCAGCATTATTGAATTTGCAGGACTGTTGAAGAGTGTTCCTTTAATTCTTTGAAGAAGTAATTTTATTTATGGTGCAAAAGTATTCATATTGATTTCTTGAAGAAGTATCCATTCTAATTTGTGTCATCGTAAGTTTCCATTTAAGTTCTATTGAAAAATTGTTCCTTGTACCCTGAAGATATTTTCTCGTTTCTTGCAGACATTTCTGGATGTGCTGTAGGTTATAAGACATAGAGTTGTCATTATCACAACTAATTTAACACTCCCTACCTACTGAGCCAAGAATGAATTTATCTACCTGTGAGCCAAGCTAAACAACCCTATTGCAAAAGAACTTGTACCTTTCCCTTTTCTCCTTTGCGATACAAAACACGCTACTCTCGCGATACAAAACACGCTGATCTTCCAAATTTTGTTAACATAAACTGTTAAATTATTTGCTGTAGCAGCAAATCATCACCTTCTTCCTCGCAATAATTTAAGAAAAAAAAAAACTTTGCTGAAATGAATCTTGGTACAGGATTCTATACATTATTCTTTTATCTTATCCATTCAATGGATATTTTAATGCGATTTCATTTTTTTCTGAACAACCGAGGTCAATTCCTTCGCATTTTACATACATTTTTATGCCAATACCAATCGTTTGTCAGTTATATTCATTATGTAATGTTTAATAAAAATAATAAAAAAAAAATTTAAAAAAATTATGCTGACTAAACGTCATGTAATCAATCGAAATTGATACATATTCGCATTTTACACCTTGTGTAGAGGACAATACAACACATGAACCTCTTGAATATTTACACTTTTATTTACATTTTTTTTTCTC
Source organism: Limnephilus rhombicus (assembly GCA_929108145.2). NCBI lineage: Eukaryota > Metazoa > Arthropoda > Insecta > Trichoptera > Limnephilidae > Limnephilus > Limnephilus rhombicus. The sequence continues at coordinate 47,782,606 of OV815285.1, forward strand.
TCGCCCATTAAATGGACATTTAATGCCGACTTAATGTCATGTAATCAATCGAAATTGATACATATTCGCATTTTACAACCTAAACTAAAGGGTTACAATACAATACATGCACCAATTAGAGTAGTATTTTTTAAATTTGCTGTGTTATTGTAACTTGCGATTTATTCCCTTTTAACTTTATTGATGAATTTCTCTTAAGCCATCTTCAGTTCTGTTTTCATAGTTTACAATGGGTATAATTATGAGGCTATACGGATCCTATCATGTTTATAATATAATTATAAGGCATATATTAAATCCTGTAACGTAGGTATAATTCTAAGGCTATACTTTAAATCCTATCATTTTTATAGAGATCCAATCCCTTGTATGCATACACTATCATGTTAAAGAACAATGATCTTGCCTCACTAACCAATCCACAGGAAACTCCCTTTCCAATGATTGTGCTCGGCGTAAACAATAAGGTGACACACACCTTCCTCACGTCATGTTAAAAAACAATGACCCTGTCTTACTGACCAAATCAATGAAAACGCCTTCGAACACATAGTAATCCTTTTCAATGATTGCGCTTGACAGACACATATATAAAATAGATAACCAAAAAAAACAGAACATCACTAGAAAATTAAGATCTATGATAGTTTTCAATATAATATATATTCTCTCTAAGTTGTTTAACTTCATCTTCAATCGAATACGCTTTAAATTCCAATAACACAGACTTTTTTTTACAACAACACCGATATACGGTGAATTACACGTTGACTTTCGTCGCTTAGATACCGAAGTATCCAATTCGCGTGTTTTCATGTTATAACATTTCAATCTTACAAACTAACAATTTATATACATTTCAATTTTTAATCATTACTGAATTTGCTAACGAAACTTTAATTCTTTTATTTTAAAATTTATTTTCTTTTTTTTTTTAAATATTGACTATGTTTTTAATTAAATTCAACTTTTTATTACCAAACTCAATTATTTCCAGTAATTTTATTAAGATTTGAACATTAATACCAATTAACTTTCTCTTCTTACAAAATTTCCATGAACTTTTTAGATTTTAATACAAATCTCAATTTTTTGAACCTGTTTATGTTTTTCTCTTTCAAATACTCTAAACAACCAAAGTTTATTTTATCTCTCTGTATTCCCAATTCGGGTGGGTACATACCCGATTCAAAAACACCTACATGTTCCAACACTAACCCCAGGATAACTCCACAGGTTATACAGAAATTTATTATTAAACTTCAATCAATCAAAATACTTAAAAAAACTTTTATTTTAAAATTTAATATTTGTTAGTTAACTGAACGACTTTATTTGTTTGAAAGCAAATCAGAGAGATATAAACATTTAAATTAACAATAAAAAGATATATACAATTATATACATTTGAACGCTATATTATAATCGAATTTGCTAGCAAGAACTTCTTTTCTTTCTGTTTCTTAATTTTTATTCCAAATTCCTTTTAATTAGTATAACTTCCTTATTAAAGATTATTTGACAGGAATTTTCAACTTATTCTCATAACTTGACATAATTTTTTTGCTTCAATTTCAATATAATACAACATTAAGTCCAATTAATACTCCTTCTATTGTGACGTCACGGACCTTTTGACCTCACAATACATCTCAATGTAATATTCCCTTTTCAATATCTATGTTTTGTTTTCTTTACGTTGTTTCCTTACAATGTTAACTTTGTTTTATTTAAAAATATGTAAATACATGTTTCTGTTCCTTTCTAACTTTGGGCGCCATGGTCTTTTTCTAGTTAGACCCAAACTAAGTATATAAATTTCATTATTCGACTATTATTCAAAACTCACTTGAAATGTTAAAAAAAAATTTCGTCTCTCTTCTTGTATTACAAATTTTCTCCTTTTTTTTTTTTATTGCCCAAGATTACTCTCTTGGCAACCCCACTTGTCTTAATTCTAAGGAAGACTTTCCTATAATGTTTTGAAACTAGAAATGTATACGCTGGTACCCGTACCCGTATTTCATTTCTTGAGCTCACTTAGAACTCAATATCTGCGCAAAGCACAATATAATTTCCGAACAACGATCCACGTTGTCTTTTTTGTAACACAAGTCAAGAAAAATAAAACTTTATTCATTAAAAATCCTTTTCATTTAAACTTAAGTAAGAAATGATTATCTTTTTTGTTTTAAATTCGTGTACTACTTTCTATTTTTTTTAAATGGACACTAAAAAATCTCTACGAATGTCACCAATTAATCCTTACGAATGCTCATGATTTATTCTTTCTTTATTTCGTTCTTGCTAAATTGTTTATCTATTTGACAAAATATTAAAAACATTTATTTTTATTACTTTTGTTTATTTAATATGTAAAACATATTCCGTTTTGTGTTAAACAGCTTTTATTAACGAAGGCTTTTTTACTTCCGCATCGTTACAAGAGATTTAGTTTTATTTTTTAACTGAATTATTCAACATTTTATTTTTCAATACTAGCTCAGGACAATTGTTTTAACTATGCAGAATCTCTCTACCTTTTTTCAAATTCAATTTATTTATTTTTTACAATCTGACTATATTTGAAGATCTATTTCCGTACTTATTTGTTCGACTTCTTGTTTACTTTTCGACGTATTGTATTATTTGTCACAACTTTTATTGAAAAAGAAATTTAAAGAGAGATATATTTTATAAACAACACCGAAAATTTATATACATAAATATTGACACAAAATGGGTTACCTTTATTTACAATTATATACATAACATTTATAGTATAGTTTATTTATAATAATCTCATACAAAAATGGTTACCTTTATATACAATAATATACATAACATTTATAGTATAGTTTATTTATAATAATCTCATACAAAAATGGTTACCTTTATATACAATTATTTTTGTTTCTCTTTCCTTCCCGCCTTTTTTTTTAATAACAAAACACGAGTTAAGTATTCCTACTTCCCTTTTTTTCAAACCAGGTAGGTATGATCCTTATTTTTTATTATTATACGAATGAGAACGTATCATTTTAATTTTATTCTTTATTATTTCATATGAAAAATTTTTATTTTTAAACTTCCAAAACACAAAAAAAAATATTTTCCTGACCGAAATCTGTTTGTTTCGTAATAGCTGTTCAATTGCACTCTCTCCTGTTTTTTTTTCAACCCGATTTCAGTTAGCTACTCTGATCTCAGATTAAATCAACATTCTTAACTCTCAAATAATTAATATTAGAATCACTAAGAGAGCTAAAAAGAACTAACTATACAAGAATTTAATTATTTTTCTACAAAAAAAATTTCTCAATACAAATTATACCTTTTCTGAATTTTTGCCGTTTTCTACAACGCTTTACATAGGTACCGTATTCTTTCATATACAAAATTTCTTTCCTAGCCGGGCCATCTGTTACTGCGTAGGTACTTATGTCTGCTGTTATGCATAACGCGCGTGCATTCGTTATTTCTCAAACTTTTCTCTACTTTCTATGTTTCATGAACGAATTTAACTTTTAATTTGTAATTAATTAAAATTTTAACCTTTTCCTATTACTTTTTATTACTTCCGTTAAATTTAAATTCTCTAGTATTTATTTACTTTTCATTATTTAAAATCTTTTTAACTCTTCTGTTTTAACTTTTTCCTCTTTTTATAAATAAAAATTCGTGGAAATACATATATATTTCATATATGCGTCTTGCAATATTGTTCAACTTGTTTTGGGGTCTATTACGGCACTTGATTGATGTACAATCTCAGATTACTTTTCAATTAATTACACCCGGGCTTGTCTTATATATTGAATTGTGACAGTAAATTTCGCATCCGCCTTACTTACCATCACTATCTTTTTTCATGATATATAAGATTAGCCTTCAAAATGACAATGATTTAACAACTTGGGTATTTCAACTACAATTTTCTTTGTGGTTTCTGATTTATTCCACCAAAAAAAACATTGCAACTAAAAAACCAGTTTGATTTGATTTTTTTTTCTCTACCACATGATCTTACTAGTTGAAATCTGTTCTTAACTTTTTTTCCACTATTATTTTATTTTTATAGGAAAATTAGCTTCTAAATAATAACGTCAAGCAATATTTTGGAAATATACATATGTTTATATATGTTTTTCTCTTTAACTTGTATTAGGGAGGGGTTTTTACGTTCGCAATCTTCCTTGTCCGGGCTAAGCGGTTCTGAGATTAAGATCGTCTTCACAACAGAGTTTGGATTCCAGAGATATACGACTGCGCGAGCATACTTAATCACTCAGAGGTTAAATTATGGGTCGCATCTGCCTTCCATAGTTTAATAGATCTCTTTGTAAAAAAGTCGCTGTTAAAGGATCATGATTTTATATAACTTGCCGTAGGTATGCTTGTTAGACAGTTGTATTTTTTTTTGGACTACATCTAAATTCCATGATACGTTAGTCAGGTGATACCGTCAAGTTATTCACTTTTATCATATACACGATTTTATACAAGTCACTATTTTAATTTATTTCCAATTTTCACTCGAATTTGAAACCATATTATTCATGAACTGCATATTTTCTTTTTAAATCTCAATGTGTACTATCCTCTTAAGCATTTTCAATTCTCTAGATCTATTATTATCCAACAATACTAGACATGCTACCAGGAAAGAGTAAAAAAAAAGATTTTATAAAATTTTCAATTCCGTAATTAACTCAAGCATTTAAAACTATTTCACTTCCTTGATAATGTAAAAATTCATTTAACAATGTTTTGTTTTAATCTAATAAGAATTCAAAAATTATTCCCGACAAATTTACCTCACACTTTAATATTCATTGGATTTTGTGTTCTGTGCACGCGACGCGCTTCGAAAAAATGCAAAACTTGGACTAGCCCGTAAAGTACCTATCACGAGGATCACGCGTGTTCGAACACGGAAGGGATTCCGTGGCTATTACTAGAGAGGACCTCCTATTAATTTTAACGCATATAAAACATTTCTCTTTCTAAACAGTTTAACATTTAATTTTTTGTTATTCTTTGTAATTTACAAGGATTATTATTATTCATTTCCTATTTATTTTGCTCTCAATTTATTATTACAGAATATAAATTATGTTTTTTCTTATTTTTCGCGCAATTCTTTTTAAAATAATTTACGGCCGTTTCTAATGCTTTGTTTGAAACAATATAATAATTTTTTCATTTGAAATTTATTTTATTTTAAATCTTTTTTATTTCTTAATAAAATTTATTCATTTGTCTTTTATTTTACTTTTTTTGTTTTTATTCCGTGGGCTCAATTCTTATGGACTTTATTATTTACGGTGACCAATCTATACAATTCTATTGCTACCGCTTGCACGCGTCTTCGTTCTGTTTCGACTTGCTGACCGTTTGCCAATTTGAATACCTACATGACGATTTATTTTTTGCGCGGGATAACTAAATTCACTTTCAAAACTAGGATTTATATTTAGTTAATTACCTATTAATTTATTTTGAAATAACAAGAAGAGTTATTAATATTTTCACAATGAAATATGCATTTTAAAATGTATTGAAATTCAAAACTTCTTTTATATTGCTTTCGCGGCAAATTTACGAGTTATTTCTTTCGTGCTTCTACCGAAATATTCTGACTTGGACGGGTCCAATTCAATTACGCCGCTGTATTTTGGAACTATTTTATTCAAATAACCGTATTTAATTATGTTGTAATAGAATTGTTCTCGTTAATTTTATCAAAATTACACAAATAACTGTTTTGAATTAGTATTTAACCCGATTTATGGTTTATTTGAATCAACATTTCAAATCAACAATGGACTCGCCCTAGACTCTGTACATTATTCCCGCATCAACTGATTAACTATATTTTGAATATGTTTGGCTTTATTTAAACGAACTTATTAACACATTTTACATTTATCTTTTTAAAACACAATACAAACACAATTTTCTAGCATATTATATAGAAATATATATTCATTTTTCAATAACATTATTCATTTCTTGTAAAGTGTTCAAGCGCCAGTGTAATATTAATATAATCTGGGTTTAAGGTTCGTGCACTCTTGACAAGATGAATGAATGTAATTGAAAGTCGGTTTTACAAAGCATATTTATTACAATAAAGGGGTTCAATTTGTACAATAGGACATTACGATTTAAGACCTAAATGATAGCTTTTAGAACGGAAGATAGGTACTTGAAATGATACTAAACTGGAAGTTAATGGCTCGAATATCTACAGTTATAATTAGGAGACTACCTTGGTCATCTTGAGGGATTGTGCGGTGGAAGGTGCCGGCTAAGCTCATGCCTGCCGGGCAGAGTCCTTAGCCGGAGACAGGAATCAGTCGCTGGACATCGCGGGCCAGCATTCAACCAGGGCGAAGATGGACATGCTGCTCCACTTCCAGGATCAGGGCTCCAGGATCACAGTCACTTAATATACCGAATCTAAGGCCAATGCAACGCCATTGTCTCAGGTATCCAAACGGGGTGCCCACGAGACTATCGCCTCGGGCGAGAACTAGGTACACGATGTTACTAGTATGAGCTAGGCGGGAAGAAAGAGGGCCAATTTAAGTGCGTTAGCCCTTTTATAGCTTTCTTTCTCCGGTATTGCTAGGAGATGGTCGCGCCATTACGATAATTTGCGAATCCATCGACAGGAACACTTGATTGTCAACCTGTGGGAGAGGCGACGCTTCTTTAACTGTTTTGTCGTATGTGCGAACATAACACTACATATTATCAACAAACAAAAAATATTGTCATATAGCCCAATCATTGATTTGTTCCTCTACCCACCCACTCTACACTAATACCTACCCACCCAATCTACATTATTAACTAACAACGGCTCCACCCCCTACCATAATAAAACATTGTTCTAAACTGTCAAATTAATATAAGCTTTCCCTGACGAAGGAACGTTTGTTCCGAAACCGGTCGGATTTGCACGTTATATAAATGGTTTATACAAAGTTGTATTGTTTCATTTTTATATAATGGATAACCACAAAGTAATAGCTACATTCAAAAATATTAATAAAAATAGGTTTTTTTTTATCAAAAGGAACCTTCAATTACTCCTACAGAACAAAATAATCTTTCAAAGATTAGAATTAGTTAAGTGGGGTGAATTTATTTATTTATTTATTAACTAGCTCTTTCCCGCGGCTTCGCTCGCATGGTGTAACGGGGTTCCCACTCCGCCTCCCCCCCTCCCTCCTCCCCCAACCCTCCCTAACCCCTCCCCACCACCACACTCCCCCACCTCCTCCCGAATTTCATACATTAATTCCCGGTGCATTCCGTTTTCGAACTGCTCGCGTGCCACCAGTTGCAATTTTTTTTTAAATTTCATAATGCCAGAATTCACTATTAGTTTTATACAAAAAAAAAAAAATCCAATTTGGTGCAATCGTTCGGATGTTACGCGCGTACATACATAGATTTCGGCGATTCATTTTTAGGGATAGATATTAACTACGACGCCAACATCGTTTCCATGGCAACCGTTTGTTTTGCTTTTCTTCTGACGTTTGCAATAACTCGATTTTGTTAGGGACAGAAAACGTATGATAAATAATTTCGTAACGCCAGAGCTTATTCATAATGCCACAACTTACCAATATATACCTTCAGCCTATATTAATCACAAATAATGTAGCTTTCTATTAGTGAAAGCATTTTCACCAGTTTAATCGCCAAGTAAAGCGTGCGTGAAGGCCCGATCGTTCACCTCGCCCGATCACCCTTTTCGTAACGCTCTCGTCACGCATTGATCAGCTTACTCCCCAAGTCAAGCGTGCGTAAAGAAGTTTTACTTCAAAAATCAATATTATTTTCATAACTCAAGAGATTTGGGAGGCGGGAATGGGTACCGCCGCCCCGGAACCTTTATTGGATAATCAACACCTCTGCCATAGGTCAACTCAAGTGGTTCGCTACGTTTGGTGATTAAATAGGGGTGCCCGGGTTCATGGGGTGAGGTTTGTCTAGATCTTGGAGGCGGATGACCAGGACACACTGAACCCCAGATTTCTACCCACCCCTTAAACCCTTTTCCTTCCCAGAACTCTTCTCTCCTTAAAAAACCCTCCACACAGCATCCTCAAAGATGTCATAGGCCCTGGGGAAAATTATTATTCTCAGTGCCTCCTGTGTGGAGCTCAGGTAAAAAAAAAAAAAAAAATTAAAAAAAAATCTTACTTAACAAATTAGTAATTAATTATAACTTATTTACTAAATATTCTCTGGTTTAATTTGGTCCCTACAATACACCTCAAATCTAGCAATATTTTTTTACATTAGCTCCTCCCAGAAGGCTCTGAGGAAAAAAACCCCAATTTCTTTTATTTTTATATTTAAGATATCCTCGCTGGTATCGGGAGAATCTATAAACAAAAAAAAAACGGAAATACCAAAACTGGAAAAGGTTTTACTTTAAATTTTATTTATTTATTAATTTACGGACAAAAGTTCATTATAACAACACGAATTAAAAAAAAACAGAGATGACAGTGAAGTGAGAGCACATGTAAATTAAAAGAAATGACAATATAAAATGTAAAAAGTACAAATAGAAGACACTACAAGTCAAAGCATAAAGAAGCATTTAAATATTGCGTATCGACTGCCGAAAGTAATTCAGTTTTACACCAAAAAAAACAATGCTTTGACTTGCGTTGACAAGTCTCGAAATTCTGGATAAGGGAGAATGGTATCCATAATTAGTAGAATGTTAAAGTAGAGGAACAGCAATTCATTATTATTTTGAGTCTACGGGAATGGATGTTGAACTGGATGAGATATAACAAACAGCGTAAACAGCAAAATTGTAACAGCATTAATATAATAACAGAGAACATAATTTTGATGCATTTCGCAATTATTTCAACATTTTAAAACAAAGAGTGGGTCACTAACGCGTAATTTTTCCATGGTTTCACGTGGAAAACAGTTTTGTGTAATTATTGCAATGTGCTGTTGTTTTACACCATTATGATAAGTGTCTAATTAAAAGAACAGGAACAATTTTACAATTGTTGAACTCCATTTACAACCAAGCTTGACAGCAAAATATAAAATTTGTTTCATGGTGTGTGTGAATAGAAACATCCACTTTCCTTTTCACAAGAAACAAATTCATTTTTACACGAAAAGCATTTTGTTAAATATGTAAATAATCTGTAAATTGCCATCTCAACACAGGCGTTTCACACCTAGTGAGATGGCAATACGTCATTAATATAACCAAATGTAATAAGAAAATAATTAAATAAATAAATATACATTAAGCGTTTAGGATAATTATAATGGTTTGCAACGTGTATTGTAAGGTCTCAAAGTAACGTATAATCATGATATTTCCAAAATGAAATTCAGGTCTTATTAATAAATACGTTGTTTTTACAAATACTTTGTGTTTTTTATGAGTATTTGGAGCAGGTGGATGAGTTTGTGCATTTGGGAGGGATGTTTACGAGAGATGGAAAGGCTGATAGAGATATTTGAAGAAGGGTAAATGCAGGTAACTCCATTAATAGCGCCAACAAAAACTCTCCAAAGAAACGAAGCCAGAAGTTCTCAATGTGGTACTGGTACCTACCCTGATGTGTGCCAGTGAGGCATGGAACTGGCAGAGGAAGGATGAAAGTAGACTGAATGCAGTAGAAATGCGATCCCTGAGGCGTTTGTGTGGTAAAACTATATTTGGTCGTTTGAGAAACGTTTAGATCCGCAAAGAATACAAGGCGGGTGTAAGCATAATGAGTAAGATGAAGAAATGGACGTAAGGAGTGTAAGGAAAATATAAGATGCAAGTGTTAAGGACGTAAGAAGTCGGGGACGCTCGAGGAAGACATGGCACGACCAAATGAATCAGATACTTGAGTCGGGCCATATCGAGAGTCAGAATAATAGGAAGGCCAATATGAAACCAGAGAAGAACAAACACGAACGAGTTGTTTGGCGGGCCGTCCTCTCTGCCTACCCCTGAGGGGAAATGGCATGTTGGTTAGTTAGTTTGGTTTTACATGATGATATAAAATATGCAGATTTATTTGGGCGTTTTCACGAGGCAATCTCTTAAGTTTGCAGCATTATTTTTCTTCTTAATTTGTTGATATGAATTCTAAAACAGTACTTATAATCAGATAGGGCTATATTTAGAAAACAAGGACAGATATAACATAAAGATAACTTTAATAATATAAATAATTATCTTGTTTACATTGTCTAAAGACCTTTCGGGTTTTATATATTGTATTTTTATACTATAAAGCGCCTGCGTCGTACCTTGGTCAATACGTATACGAAATGGACAATAACTCTCAACCGTAATAATTATTTGTTATTCCTTTTGATTTTCAGAAGTAATCAGTTTGGTAGAGCATTTTTACCTCCAGTTCAAAATTAAGCGTTCTATGAAAAAGATCTTGCGCCGTTTGAAAATAATATATAAAACAAAGTCGGGTTAGTTACACTATTTATAACTCGAGAACGGCTGGGCTGATTTTGATGATCTTTGATTTGTTGGATTTGTCTCCGCCCCGGATAGGATAAAAACTATTGAAACATCACAAAAGTTAACGAAATAAAGAGTTTTAAAGAAAATTATTTTCCCCATACATTTTGTATGGAACGAATTGTCCTATTTTGAAAGAACTGCAGCAATATTGTGAGGGGTATAATATTGAACTGTGCATGAATTCCAAACATTCAAAAACGTCAAATGTCAATGCGTTGATTGTTGTGCATTTGTTTTTAATCATATAATGCTGCCCTTCTTTCTTACACACTCAATGTCAATAGTCGAAAATGAGACAAATGGTGAACGTATGTCTGCACACCTCCAAAGAAAATATACAATAATTATAACAAATCTCTGAAATGAAACGCATTTTTTTACATAAGCTCTACACAGGAGGCCCTGAGGAAAATAATTTCTCTCAGGGCCTATGTCATCTTAGGGGATGCTGTGTGGAGGATCTTTTTAGGAATGGGGAGGATAGAAAGTTCTAGGAAGGAAAAGATATGAGGGGTGGGTAGGAATCTGGGGGTCAGTGTGTCTGGGAGTGACGGACGTATGAATCCATCCCTCCAACTGTGGTGCAAGGCAATGGGTAAAGAGAGTCCGGCTGGAAAGGTCAAAAGGCCTCCCTCAACCAGTCTCTCTCGAACCGGCCCGCCACGCAGCAGGTGGGCAGGCGCATCAACTGCCAAGACCCAGACATAAGTCACCTCATGAACCCGGGCACCCCTGCTAAATCACCAAACGCAGCGAACCACTTGGGGTGATCTATGGCAGAGGTGTTGGTTATTCAATAAATGGTTCCCGGGGCGGCGGCACCCGTATCCGCCTCCCGAATTCCCGTAAGTAAAAGAAAGAAAATCACAAAAATATAAATCCGTACACAACAATTCTGCAATTTTTGGAAATCGTGAGGAACGAGTATAAAGAAGAAATCGAATAATTAAAAAATAAAATATTAACCCTTGAAAAAAAAATTGACACGAAAAAAACAACAACCTTGAAAAAAGTCTGGAACAAAACACCGCAATTTAAAGTGAATTTAACGAATTACAAAAACAATTGGACGCTAACGAACAACTCGCACGCATAAATAACATAGAGATCATTGGAATACCAGAAAAAAAACAAGAAAACCTGACGGAGATTATCAAAAGCATCTATTCAGAATTAAAAATAGTAAGCCCTGAAGAAATTGAATACGCCACCCGAGTAACCCCAAGAAGAAGATCGAAGGAAGACCGCGAAATATTCTCGTTAAACTGAAGTGCAGAAAACAAAAAGATGATATCATGGCAGCAATCCGAACGAGAAGGGGCCTAACAGCAGAGAATATAAACTTGAATGGAAAACAAAGGATCTATATTAATGAACATTTAGCACAAAAACAAAATTCTCTACAAACAGGTCAGAGAGTTCACCAAAATTAACAAATATAAATTTTGCTGGATAAAAACTGTAAAATTTATGTAAGACTAAACGAAAACTCAGATCATATTGCATAAACTCATTTATCGACCTAGAAAAACTAAAAAAATACAATATTTCCATCAATAACGCTTAGAACATTCATATTTACCATATTATTATTATCAATCATATTAACATAAGAACCATCATATTAACTTATTGCATCATAAAATTGAATCTCTAGAAATATATTATCAAAACTTCAGAGGCCTCAGAACTAAAACGAACACCTTTCTTCAAAATATAGGTACTATTAAACAACTATGACACTATATGTTTCACTGAAACATGGCTTAACAATTCAATCTTTAATGAGGAACTTTTCGATCCAAGATACCAAGTTTACAGAAGAGATAAAGATTACCATAACCTCAAACAGAATCGGGGTGGTGGAATTTTAATCGCAGTAAAAAATAAATTAATTGCTGAACAAAAAATAGAATGGGGATCTGAGGCGGAAGATATATGGGTAACGATTTCACTTCCCGGTAAAAAATTCACATATGCACTTCGTATAATTGCACCTGACAGTAAACACCTCATAAATATTATGTCTCACTTAAAGAAAACATCACAAATTATGACAGATAACAACAATAATGATAGTTTCATTTTGGTAGGAGATTACAATCTACCTCACTTACATTGGCTACTAATTAATGAAAACTGTGATTATATGTGTACTGAACAAATCAATTCATTGAATCCCGCCTATTTGAACTTTACAGAATTTTTATCATTTAATAATCTGAAACAATATAACTCTCAGAGTAAAAGTATAAATAATCGCATTCTTGACTTAGCTGTAAGCAACGTACTACTGAAAATTATGCACAATAATATCTCATTAGTACCAGAAGATATTTATCATAAAACACTGCTAATTTCAATTCCAATTAAAAAAATAAACAAAAACCTGAAAACTAACGCAAAACAAATATTACTTTACAGAAAAGCGGATTATTCAATAATAAACACAAAATTAAACGAAATTGATTGGGATCATAAACTTAACTATTTGAATACTCAACCCGCAACTGACGTCTTCTACAACATATTAAACAACATTAAAATAAATTATGTACCAACTAAACCAGCTAAAAATTGTATTTATCCGCCGTGGTACACATCACCTTTCATAAAAATAATTAAAGAGAAAAATAAATAGCATAAAATTTTAAAAAATTTCAAAATCTACGACTATAAAACGTTTTCTCTCTTAAGATCTAGACAAAAACGTATCGCACAACAACTCTACAATAATTATATACATACGGCTGAAAATAGCAAAAATGGTAATCCTAAACTCTTCTGGAATCATTTTAATAACATGAAAAAACACAATCGTCTCTTCCAAGGACGATGCATCTAGATGACAAAAAAGCAGAAAATGACCAAGACATATGCAATATTTTCATGGAATATTTCCAATCAGTTTACCAGAAAACACAAATAACATAAATATCATCACCACGGTCAAATTCACACGAGAAATAATCTTAAAACAAATAAAAGCTCTTGACATAAACACAAGCGCCGGGTGTTATGACATTCCCTCATACTTTATCAATACCTCAACACTTGCAAAACCTCTCTGCATTATATATAATAAATCAATGAACGACGGCACGGTACCTGAAATATGGAAAAGAGCCTATGTAACACCAATCCACAAAAATGGTGAAAAAAATAATGTTAAAAACTATCGGCCAATTTCAAAACTAACAATATTCAGTAAGTTAATGGAAAAAATTGTTTACAAATATCTACATAAGTCCACAACTGAATCACATCATTACAACAAAGCAACACGGTTTTACAAAAGGCAGAAATGTGGAAAGTAACCTCGTTCTTCTTACTGAATTTATTGTCGATCACATGGACAACCGCACTCAAGTAGATATCATATATACAGACATTGCCAAGGCATTTGATAAAATTAATCAAAAACTATTACTCAAAAAACTTTGGTCATTAGGTATACGTGGTAATCTATTTCGTTGGATTACATCTTAATACTCAAGAGATCACAGGCAGTAGCAAAAAAGGGCTTCGATTCAGATTTCAGTGAAATTTCCTCTGGGATCCAACAGGGTTCTCATCTTGGACCATTATTTTTCATTTTATATATCAATGATTTGGTCAATGTTGTTAAATACTCTGAAATAGAATTATTTGCTGATGATGCCAAGCTATATAAGCCAATAAAAAGTCAAAACGATTGCGTCAATTGACAACATGATTTAAGAGGGCATTACCAGAGAAAACCAGAAATATGTCATTTTCAATTCAGATTTTAGACGTATTGACTCTTTTCCACAAAAAATTATAAATGGATTTCGAAAGATTGTTCTTTTATCTAGCATTCGCATGTAATAAATTTTGAGAATTTTTAAAATTTTTAATATAATAAGGTTACTCCATAGGTCGTTGGCAGATTTGTTTAATTTTCAAAAAAGATTTTGTATTATACCACACCCATTTCAAATAATATCATCATACAGTAAAATAAATCAATACATTATCTAGCAAACGCATGTTTTAGAATTTTAATTTTAGTTTCAATAAAATCATTAAAAAATATGTACGTACATGAGTTTCTTGACGAAAATTGGTCCAATTGTGTATTTATTTGCGCACTTACAAACTAATATATTTCAGATTTTTAAATTTAGACATTATTGAAAAATGATAAATAATTATAATAAAAAAATAATTACAAAAAGTACATTATTTTAATAGTTTTATCATCACGCCTTTCAGCTTTTTGGATGAGTTATAAAATAAAACTGATTTGGATTGAAATAAATTCGATATTGAGTTATAATTTAAAAAGGCTGGTACGGAGAATAATTAATCTTTCTCATTGTAACCGCCCTGCACGATCGTAAGAACAACTTTCGACGGAATGTGGATTTTCGTCCGCTGGCTGGTTAAACAATATATTTACCAACAAAATCAACTATTTCTAAATGTCTCAAAATGTCATCACATTACATTTTCAAGAAATAAAAGTAAAACATTATTTAATTATTCGATAAATAACAACAAGATAAATTGAACCTTTTACTACATTTTGTATGGATTGGAATTTAAATACAATTATTATTTACGTAACAAAAAATATAATCGTAAACTACTAAAGAAATGTTTTTTCATGACTTAAGTAACTATGAAGTAACATGAGAAACAATAAAAAATACCCCTTTATGGCTAAGACTATTTTTGACTTTTTTATGATCTATTGACTGACTATTTTTCATTTTTATAAAATTACTAGCTGACCCGACGAACTTCGTACCGCCTCAGAATCAATAACTGTTGAATTAAATTAAGTATTTTTATTAAGTTAAAAATTACACAATGAAGCAATTATCGATGCCCAACTATCCGTGTTTTGTTTTTGTTAGTATCAGAGATGGCGTTGTGTATGAATTTATATTTTTTGTGATTTTCTTACTTTTCCACTTACTTACGGGAATTTTTGAAAGGAAGCGGGTACGGGTGCCGCCGCCCCGGGAACCATTTATTGGATAACCAACACCTCTGCCATAGGTCACCCCAAGCGGTTCGCTACGTTTGGTGATTTAGCAAGGGTGACTTTTGTGCGGGTCTTGGCAGCGGATGCGTCTGCCCACCTGCTGCGTGGCGGACCGGATCGAGAGAGACTGGTTGAGGGAGGCCTTTTGACCTTTCCAGCCGGATTCTCTCGACCAATGGGTCGAAAGAGTCCGGCTGGAAAGGTCAAGGTAAAAGGTCAATTCCGCTCAAGGCAATGGTCTTGCACCGCAGTTGGAGGGATGGATTCACTCCCGGATACAATGACCTCCAGATTCCTACCCACCCCTCATGCCTTTTTCCTTCCCACTTTTTTACTCAACAGAGGTGCTACCATATACCACCCAACGATTGTCCGTGATTGGACCGTGAATCATGTTTGTAGTAACAATATCAAACAGTAATTGATTAGTAAAAAACTGAAAATTAGAGAAAAGAGGCCGGCTTCGTTCTCATCGGGTCAGAAGTGACACCGGTTTGAATTACTAATATCACTTTTTAAAAATGGTAGAAGGGTTAAAATTTAGGGTTGCATGTATTTTTAATGCCTCACGCAGTACACCCTTTACTTTTAGGGGTATGAAAAATAGATGTTGGTCGATTCTCAGACCTACCAGATAAGCACACAAAATTTCATCAAAATTGGTCCAGCCGTTTCGGAGGAGTATGATAACAAACACCGTGACACAAGAATTTTATATATTAGATGGACAAAATAAATAAAAACCACTTTGGCAGGTACTTGCCTCTTGCAAAAAAGACGCTCGATTTTAAATTTTGAAAGCGTGAGAATCAAAATATTTGAACCGTTTATATTCCTTTTTTTATATTATTTTCGGCAAACGTCGCATTGTCAAGTCGCTAGTTATGTAATTTTGTGTTGAACTTACTTCAGTATTGTTTTGGATATCAAATTGAAAACGGTTGCGTTTATAGGTTGTCACTAATATTCTGTCATACTTAAAAAAAAATCGCTGAATACAGTGTCGTGTACATAAAAAATAATGCTAATAATATAAATGAAAAAAGGTTGGAAATTAAAAACAAAAGGCCTCTACGTCCACTTATTTATTCTACGTAATTATTCTTGTTGTAAAAAAATAATAATTAGCAACGTGCATTGCTGTAAAAAGCATTGAACAATTTAATTCCTCTAAATGTAAATTTTGATTACATATATCTTCTCTTGGATTTCTGAACCCCCTGTTAAAAAGACCACGAACCACCACTGGGAGCGACCCATGGCAGTTATCAATAAACGCCACCAAAATTGAGGACAGTTGGTAAGAAATAAAATAAAAAATTTATGTCGTGGGGTAGTTACAACCAACAACTAGGTTAATCTGAAATCAGCTTTATTGGAAAATTGAATTACAGGATGTTAATCAATCTGATAAAACCTTTGTTGTTTATATATTTATACTGATAAGTATGATTAAATCTTAAATATGAGTGTTGGAAATCGTAATACTAATATTTTGAGAACATGAAAATAGCTAATCATTTTTTTTTTAATGTTTTCATACTTTTGAATATAACTTTATGGTTATCCATTATAGATAAATGAAACAATGGTACTTTGTTTGAACCACTTGTATACTTGTTTAAAGCCGACTGGTTTCGGAACAACCGATCTTTCCTCAGGGCAAACGTATACTGATTTGACAATTACAAAATAGTGGGTGGGAACAATGTATTATTACTAAGGATTGTGGTAGGGGTGGAGGCATGGCTATTGATTAATGAAGAGTGGGTGGGCGGGGGAACAGTTCTATGATTGGGCTGTAAAATTTTTTTTTTTTGTTGATAATAGATCATTATTTTTAAGGGATTTTTTTATTTCCAAGGCTTCTAAGTTGTCTAAGCGTCTTCCTTTAGGGTTAATATGAAGAATATTTATCCCCGTATTTTTTTTCAAAACTATGGTTATTTTCAATGATATGGTTAGCGAACTCGGAAAAATATTAAGACACCTTGACTCTGATTTCAAAATTACGAGTTGTTTTTCCAATATAAAATGAGGGACAATCATTAACAGTAACATTTTTAATTTTTTTTATTTATTTATTTATTTCAAAAACATACGGCACAACATGTGCCATTGACATAATTATATTTATATATATTGTAATACAATAACATAAGAAAGTGACATATAAATGTAAAGTTAAATATAAAAACAAAAGGTAAAAGAAAGGAGTTAACGTAATGAGTAGTAAATAGAATTATGATGTATAAAATGAAAGTATAAAGTATAAGTGTTAACTATAAAATATAAAGTATAATGTACAAGTAAAAAGTTAAAATAAAAAGTTGAAAGACAGGAAATAATATAAACTATAAGTTACCTTTGTAAATAATATAAATTACAAAAGTTATAAATATATAAAAGTATGACAAGTAAACAGTAAGAAATGCTCTTAGGAGCCAAATATTGAAGATAATCAAAAATTTAAAAAAAATATATAATAAATAAAAGGAAGGTATTACGGAGTATACAAAGCGATATGAAAAGTAGGTAACTTTGATATGTTTCTAAGCCATAGGTATTAGAGTGCATATTGGTAGGACATAATATTATGGTTACATGATTATTTATTTATTATGATTACGTGGTAGTACTAGCAGATAAATTTTGTCTAATGCATCTTTTGATGACAGACTTTCGGCATGATCGATATGAGCAAATTCATTACCTAAAGTGTGTAAACGATGTATTATTGAATTTTGTTCTGCATTACTGAGAGTGTTGTTGCATTCATTTACAAAAATTTTTATGTATTCATTTACAAAAATGGAATGAAAGCATTGCAGTTCCACAAATTTTAATGATACAACTAGCTAAATATAGTTGCCTAACCGAAACATGTAAAAACACTTGTGGTACTAGAGTTATCTAATTTATAGAATTCTATGAAACCGTTTTTCAGATACCCACAAAAAACATATTCAAATAACTCGATGATTTCAATGCGTTGCGACTTTTCTGTTTGTGGATAGACGAGGAAAAAAAGTTACGCTTTTAGTGTGTAACTTAAAAATGCTGTTTTCGAAGTTAACTAGTTGTAGTAATTACCCGTCGATATTATAATTACCCCACATATTAAGAATATTGCGATGAATTTTGTGCTCACCTTTCATTGGAATTGTCGCTGTTAACCCATCCCAATTGTATACTAATATGTATAATAATTATATGTGGTGTACAATAAATAAATAAATAAAATTACACTAAAATTGAACCAACACAGCTACCACATAGTCTTTATATACCACGTGCCACACTTTTAGATATTTAAAATATTGTAAAAATTCTAAAAAATTCAAAATCACCCGGAATAGATAACATCAGAATGTTTGATATTAAAAAACACATAGATATTTTAGGACCGATTTTGACACATTTAATTAACATAATATTAATGCAAGCCGTAATACCAGATGAGCTTAAATGTAGCATTATAAGACCTATATACAAAAGTGGCAGACATATTGACATAGGAAATTACAGACCGATCAGTATCTTGCCTGCAATAGAAAAGATACTTGAAAAATACATCTCCATAAAATTGAATAAATACCTCGAGTCTTTCTCAATAATAGATCCACACCAATATGGCTTTCAAAAAAAGAAGAGCTCTGAACTGTTACTTCAAGATTTTTCAAATTACATAAATAATGAACTAAACGATAAAAAACAATTATTAGTTTTGTTTATAGACAATTCGAAAGCTTTTGATACTATAGATCCAACAAAATTACTTAAAGTTCTGGAGGCGATAGGGGTGCGAGGACGTTTTCTTAAACTTTTGAAGAACTACCTTAGTGATCGTAAAATTCAGGTCAAAATAAATGGAAAATTGAGTAAAGTGGGATCATTGTCTACTGGTGTACCGCAGGGCTCTATCCTAGGTCCAACATTATACATAGTATTTGTCTCTCTTATGAATAAAGTATTTTCTTTTATCAAGCACTATGTATATGCGGATGACACAGCACTTGTCATCTCACATAGGGATCTGCTCACGGCCATGAATATGCTACAGCAGGACTTCATAGCATTACTAAAATGGTCCCACGACTCTGGCTTAGTTATAAATGCACAAAAAACAAAACTAATGCACATAAGATCGCCTCATGCCAGATATGCAATAGCACCATCATTAGTATCCCATAACTTTGACTGCATACACAATAACTGTATGCAGCCCTGCGCCTGTGGAAGTATTGACCTAGTCAAAGAATATGTCTACTTAGGGGTGACGGTGGATTGTAATATGAAATGGGATATCCATATTGTTAAGCTATGTAAGCGCCTTCGAGCGATTGTAGGCAAACTTTATAAACTTAAATATTATGTACCCATCAAAACCATGAAACTAATCTATTTGTCCCTGGCTGAATCTAATGTGAGATATGGTATAACGTCTTGGGGGCACTCATGTAAAACAAACATCCAACATGTACAGTCAATTCAAAACGCTATGGTCAAATTACTCGTCAGCAAAGCAGTTTATGACCAGCGGCAAAATATCACAATTATGTATAAATCCATAAATGTGTTACCTATTAGAGCTCTTTTTTGGTATAAAATCTGTATGCAACATATCTTAGATAGCCCATACAAAACAATGGTGGATCACATGTACAATACTAGGCTTACACAAAATGAAGGGATGATAGTACCTAGATTTTCTAATAAACATGGCCAGCGAACTCTTGAACACATTGTACCACTTATTTTTAATATGCTGCCATATGATTTGAAAAAATGTTGCTCGACACCTAAATTTGCACTATTGTTTAGAACATGGCTATTGGAATCAGATTTTATGTATTGACTTGACTCCTCGTGCATTTTTAATTTTTAATTACTAATCTTTAATTTAATTTTTTTTTTTTTTCTTTATACTTATTTATGTTTTTATTATGTTTTTTTATTAAATTGCAATATTTTTTTCTTCTATTGTAAAACATTGTATATTGTATCATGTTGTTGTCCACACTATTTTCCTGCCGACAAGCTACTTGCAGTAGCTTTGCAGGTGCAATGTAAACAAGAAAAAAAAAACTATTTTCTAATAAAAAAAAATAAAAAAATACTGAAACCACGAAAGAGCTAAGCCTGTAGACACGTTTTGCTAGTGTGCCCGAATTAAGGGCCTTAACTAGACAGTGCAGCGACCGAGAATCCAAATTTCGTCAAAAGATGTTCTTACGATCGTGCAGGGTGGTTCCAATAAGAAAGGTTAATTATTCTGCGTACCAGCTTTTAAAAATTATAACTAAATAGTGATTTAATTTCATTCAAAATTTGCTTTAATTTATACCAACATCCAAAAATGCTAAAAGGCGTGATGATAAAACTATTCAAATTATGTAGTTTTGTAAATATATTTTTGATCATAAGTATTTATAATTCTTCAATAGTGTTTAAGAAAAATAAATGTGCAAAAAAAAAACAGAAATCTATTTATTTGTAAGACCGTAAATAGATAGAAAAAAATAGAGTTATTTTCGACATAAATAAGTGTTCGGATATTTTTTTTAATGATTTTATTTGAACTAAAATAAAAATTTTGAACCATGCATTTACTAGATAACGTATTGATTTACAATAATTTATGATAACGTGGTATGAAATATGTTATGTAAAATAAGATTTTTCGTTTGAAAATTTAACAAATCTGCTTATGGTATAACCTTATTATACAAAAATAAACATTTTTTCTCAAATTTTAAAACATGTTTTTACTAGATTAAAGAACAATCTTTCGAAATCAATTTATAATTTTTTGTGGAAAAGAGTCAATACGTCTAAAATTTGATTTAAAAATGACAAATTTACGCTTTTCTCTGGACAAATTCATCTTAGATTTTGAAATATCGAATTTCTATTGGTACACATATATTGTTATGATGGGCTGTGGCGTGAATTGGTGTTGTGGAATGAGGTGTGCATTGGTTTATTATGTGTGTTGACATTGTGTGATGTCATGTGCATTGATGTGGTGGGATCACAAATGAACTATTCGTGAAGCGGTAATTACTGCACGTGTATAGATTGCATTATGCATGAATGTTCATGTTAATTGTCGTATCTCTCTCCGTAATTTTATGACTGTACCGTATCTGACGAGGAGGAAGAACCTGGATATTGAAGAAGATTCTATTATAGAAAAAACGGACTGGCATCAGTTGAATATTTCCATTTGTTCATTTTTTGCGATTTATGACAAAGCTGTGAGTGAATCTTAGATTGTGCAATTAGGTACATTAACATTTTATTTGAGAGGGAGGCAGGCAGAAACCGTCGCCCCGTGAACCATTTATTGGATAACCTATCTGCCATAGGCCATACCAAGTGGTTCACTACGTTTGGCGATTTAGCAGGGGTGCCCGTGATAATGGGGTGAGGTTTGTCCGGATATTGGCGGTGGATCCGTCTGCCCACCATCTGCATGGCAGGCCGGATCGGTAGAACATGGTTGAGGGAGAGCTTTTGACCTCTCCAGTAGGACTATCTTGGAACATCGCCTTGCAACGCAATGAGAGGGATGGATTCATACGTCCGTCTTTCTTGGAGATACTGACCCCCATATTCCTTCCAACCTCTCATATATTTTTCCTTCCCAGAACTTTCGCTTCTTCCTTGCCTCAAAAGATCCTTCATACAGCGTCCCAAAAAATGACAAAGGCCATTAGGGGAATCATTTTCCTCCGGGCCTCGTATACCTATGTATTTATGTTTTTTTTTTTTTAATTACATATCTATTCGTAAATTTTTCTCGATTTCTGGCAAGTCTTCGATTGAATCTTAGATGTTGCTTGCAATAAAAATAATTTATTCGCTAGTGTGGAAGGTATTTAAACAATAATTATTATTATTTGATGCATTGCATGGTGCCATTTTTGCAAAAAATCGCCTAAAGGGCGATGAACAAATTAGTAAATGTAAAAGTTAGTAAGGCGCTTGACTTGCATTCCGAAGGTTGCGGGATTGAATCCCGGCGTGGCAAATAAATTTTATTTGATTAATTTGTGTTTTTCACAATTTATTCATTTAATATAATATATCGTATATTTGCGGCACGTTCCAAAGTGGAACATACTCTCAGTATCGCCCTGGTGTAAGACCGCCATTCAGAATCGAAACGATGCTTGAAATGGCTTCTGCCGTGTTTGGTGACCAGATCTGAATAGCCAGGTACTTCCCCACCTTCCTCTTCCCTATCTCCTTCCCCTCCTCACTGCCTTCAGCCTCACAACATACCCTAATTGGGGATGCCATAGTCCCACTGGCTCCAGACGGGAGCAGCTGGGGCTCTTGTGCGGTATTCATGTAAAAAAAAGGCTCCATCTCATTGTGTTCAAACAGATACAGAAAACATAATATTTATCTTACAGGTCCCTTCAGATTTGTTGACAGGTTTAAGCTTGTAGAAGACTCTATATGAAGATTTTGTAGGCAGATGACACTACATAAATTAAAAAAAAAACAGTACGCTATCTGATTTTGCAGTAGCTATTTACCCCCGTTTACTATTGATATAAAAAATTGTTGAATATTAGTGGCAAAAGTAGAATTGATATTAATTTAAATATATTTAATTTTCAGTTGTAGGACGGAAGATTTTTTTTTTCTGAAATGGCATTCGAAATTTTAATCAGCATTTTAATACGAAATAATCAAGAATTATTTACATTCGCTTCACACGGGAGGCCCTCAGGAAAATAATTGGGGATGCAGTCGGAAGGGTCTTTTTAGGGAAAAGAAGGAGAGAAGGAGGAGTAGGGATCTGGGGACAATGTGTCCAGGAGTCACAGAGGTGTACATTCGTCCATCCTGCTGCGGTGCAAAGTAATGGGTCAATAGAGTTCGGGTGGAGAGCTCAAAATGTCTCCCTCTAAAAGTATCTCAATAGTATTTGCATGTAATTATGCACA
Organism: Limnephilus rhombicus; assembly: GCA_929108145.2. Classification (NCBI taxonomy): domain Eukaryota; kingdom Metazoa; phylum Arthropoda; class Insecta; order Trichoptera; family Limnephilidae; genus Limnephilus; species Limnephilus rhombicus. Next base: position 47,806,130 of record OV815285.1, read on the forward strand.
TTGGTGTAAAAAAATCGTGTTTATTTGCATTTTTTCGAGTTAATTTAGGAAAATACTAACGGGCAAACCTAGCTATGCAATTTTTTTTTTAAAATTAGCAGTGATTTGCAAACTTGTACAGACCTTTTACGAAAAGACTACATCGAACTCTTAAAATGGTCTCATGACTCTGGCTTAATCATAAATGCCAAAAAAACTAAATTGTTACACATAAGATCCCTTAATGTTAAGGCTCTGCAACCGGGCCCGAAAAGAAAAGGATGAAGATATACGAAATTACGAATGTTAGAGGAGAGCGCTAACATTTACAGCGACAAAATCGATGCGAAAATTGCGAAAATGTTTGATAAAACATGACTCGTTTAAAATAGAGCAAAAATCTCGCGAGCATTATCTTAAACAGCATTTAAAGAAATACTGTAAATTTTTTCATACATATAACTTGTAAAATAACTAAAACAAACGTGTTAATAATAGAAAAATTAAAATAATAATGTTAATATGATTAAAAAATGTTAATAATAATTTTTGAGCATACTTTGCGATTTTTTTCTATCGAGGGAATTTTATATAATTTGCGTTTCGGCGCGGGCAAAGTCTAATTATTATCTTCAAGAATAACATATATATTTTTAAGAGCTTTAAAACTTACCGTGTTTAAGGGAAATATGTAATAAATTGGTACAAATCCGGGTTGCAGGCCCTTAAGGTATATATTACACCTGAAATAAAGACACATACATCAGATTGCTTACACGGTGGTATTCCTGCAACGTGTACATGTGAAAATATGGAACTAGTTAAAGAATATGTTTATTTAGGTGTTATTATTGATTTCTTTTTCAAGTGGGATATACAAATAAACAAAGTCTATGCACGACTAAGATCAATTGTAAGCAGATCGTATAAACTATTTTTTTTTTAATTAAATGAAGACATATATTATTAATATATGCGTTAAGAAAATGAAGATAATGTGGGTGGTTCTTAGTCGAAGTATGATACAGTTAAAAATGACCGAATTTCATATCGGCACCGTGGCGCAGTGCTTAGCGCGTTTGCCCGGAAAGCAAGAGGTCCTGGGTTCAAGTCCCAGAGGTTTCAATATCTTTTTCTGATTTTTCTGTTTCTAGATTTTCGATTGAGTTTCGCTTATATTGTCTTCATTTAATTAAATGTTACAATTTGAGGTTTTACTCATAAAGTTAAAATAAAAATAAAAATATTTTTTTTTGTTCTTATCTGTACACTTCGAATAATTTATTTATCTCTAGCTGAATCTGTTATAAGGTATGGAATAAAAAGTTTATACAAAGAAAGACATAATATTCCGTACTTTTAAAAGAGTCTCAAAATTCTTTCAGTGAGAGTAATTCTGTGGTACAAAATTATATTTCAACACTTAAATAACTCTTTATGTATAAACAGGCTGCAACACAACCAGAATTCTAGTTTTAAATTTAATGAAGGACTAATTGTACGTAAGCATACAAATAAATATGGACAAACAGCGTTAAATTACATGATTCCCAGATGTTTAAATATGCTACCCGCTGAAATTAAAATCTGTGCCCAAAACAAATAATTGGTGAATTTACTGAAGACTTGGCTTACTGCAAGAAGTAATTTGTATTTGCTTACAATGAAATATTATTCAAAGACTTTAAAATTGTTGTTTATGTTTTCGTAATTTTTCTTTTCTCCATATTTCTGTAAAATTTTAAAATTAATTTTATATAATTATAAAAGTGTAACTATTAAATCACTTTAGATCTTTAATGTAAAGAACCCTTTAGACAAACTGCTAAAAAGTAGTTTATCGGGACTTTTTTGTCTTATATTTGTAAAGTGTATACAATAAATAAATAAATAAAAAATAGTTGTTATGTAATAATATATTACAGTTTCAGTGGGCTAAAATGATCTGTGTGGTTTTGGTATAACACACCCAGCTTCTAATAGTCAAACTTAAAGCATGCATTAAGATCGTTAAAGAAAGCTCGTAGGAGTCAAATAGGACTATTATTAAAATGAATGCTTTTTAAAAAGCACGAATGAACTGAATCGCGGATTCCAAGAGCAAGTAGTGGTATAATAACAATGAAATTGGAGTCGAGAGTCAGCAAATTTCAGACTCCTACTTTTAATGCACCTAACTTCACCGTAGTTTAAGCGTGCAAGTTGTGCAGTTTACTCCCACACATTCTTGGAATCATTTGGTTGCGTTATAACTCAGCGGGACAAGTAGACTTCGCCAAATACTATGGGCGGGAGTGGACAAACCGGAGCACGCAATGAACAATTTCAATTATTATACCTACGGGTTTTACTGCTTTTTATTTACGTACAGTTCTAATGTCACTGATGTACATAACTGAAAATATGTTTTAGTAACTTTTTTAATGATAATAATATTTGGCTTATTTTTATAGCGCCGTTTTCATGAAAAATCTCCTTAAGGGCGCTGAACAGCTATATATTTTATATGATTCAATTGCCAACATGGGTTTATCTTATCTAGATCTACTCTTACAGATCTTACAGTATATGAAAACTATACAAATACAGCTTTAACTAATATGAAACTAGTACACGAATCTATACTGATTTTTCAAAGCCTGCCACAAAATACTAATAAAAAAGCTTGGATAATTAGAGGTAAATGGCAATTTTTGGCAAGGTTAACCAGTTACTTATCTGATCGATTACTCTTTGTAAAGATAGTAGATCATTGTAAAGATCATTTACAGCGGCGAGTAGTAGGAGACCCCGGCGCAGGCCAATGATATTGGTGAATTACACCAACATTCGCGGCCTGCATACCAATTTAAACTCTGCCCACCACCACCTTTTTTCTCAACGCCCCAACCTACTATTCCTGTCTGAAACGCAGATAGCTGAGCCTGTAGACGCCTCCTATCTGGACTGCCCGGTATTCACCCTCGCAAGCAAGTTCAGACCTAAAGGAGGTGTCTGTTTCTATAGTCGAGCTGACGTCAACTGTGTGATACTGTTGAATCTGGAAAACTAATGTGGGTACGCGTCAATCTTGCCAGTACGGTAAGATTCTAGCGTGTTTATACCACTCACCGAACCTTAGCGAATCAGACACGTCTGAACTCTTCAAACATTTAAGCGACACTATCAATGACCTCTTGCCCCGCTACCCTACGGCAGAGTTTGTGGTCCTGGGGGACTTTAATGTTCATAACGAACCTTGGTTGAAGTTTTCAGGATCAACAGACTCGGCTGGACGACAAGCGGAATCCTTTGTCCTTTGCTACGGATTGGAGCAAATGGTTCAGGAGTCTACAAGGGTTCCTGATGTCCAGACTCACCGTTCCAATCTGTTAGACCCATTTTTAACCACTATGCCACACGGTTACAGGATTGAAGTCACAGCACCTTTAGGATCGTCCAACCACTGCCTGGTGACGACATCAACCCCTGTAAACTTCAGACTGCCAAATGAGAGGCTGAAGAAAAAAGTGTGGCACTATAAAGTCAGCATATTGGTTCGGTCTGCGGGCACATTTTAATGCTTTCCCGTGGTCAGCTGTCTGTTTTCGGACTTCGGATCCTTCAAGATGTGCCCAGGAAATTGGTGAAGTCATCACATCCGCGATGGATGGCTTCATCCCATCTACTGTTAAGGAAACTGGTGTAGGCTCAAAGCCGTGGTTCAGTCGACAATGCGCTGAAGCAGTGCGACGAAAAAACGTGGCTTACCGAGCCTACAACACATCTAGAACATCTGAAGACAGAACAGCTCACAACAAAATGGCAAAGGAAACCAAGAGAATCATAAATAGGTCAAAATTGGAGCACGACCTGCAGATCAGCAGAAAGCTGACTGCATGCCCGCATGGCAGCAAGCAATTCTGGTCGCTTGCGGGCTCAATAGGCCACAATTTATGCAAATCCAGTCTGCCACCTCTCACCAGACCTGACAGCTCACTAGCAAACACAGCCACCGAAAAGGCAAACTTATTAGGTAAAATGTTTGCGGATAACTCAACCCCCGATGACCAAGGTGCTGTCCCGACATCGGTTCCTCACTGCGGTTTTCTTACGAAAAAGCTGAGGATCCGGCATCGGGAAGTACTCCATGTTTTACGAGGGCTCTATGTTAATAAAGCTAGTGTGCCTGATGGAATACCTGCCCTGGTACTGCAGAGGTGCGCTGCAGAAATAGCTCCAATTTTAACGAAGCTTTTTAAAATGTCCCTGAAGACTGCCTCTGTGCCCTCTGGTTGAATAAAAGCGGTTATCCATCCTATTCCAAAGAAGGGTGACCACTCCAACCCGGCCAACTACCGCCCCATAGCGATCACATCAGTTCTGTCTAAGGTGATGGAACGTGTGATCAACGACAAACTGCTCACATACCTCGAGAAGAACAAAATTATTAACGACCGTCAATACGGATTCCGGCGGAACCGCTCGTGCGGTGATCTTCTCGCATATGTGACGCATGTTTGGGGACGGTGCCTGGAACGTTTTGGTGAGACCCAAACGGCTGCACTGGACATTTCCAAGGCCTTTGACCGGGTTTGGCACCGAGAACTTGTCTACAAACGGCCTTCTTACGGATTTCCTGCATCCTTGTGTATGTGGATTGCCGACTTTTTGAGGGAGAGGTCGATTCAGACGGCAGTCGATGGTTTCATCTCTTCCTCACACTCGATAAATGCTGGCGTCCCACAGGGATCGGTTCTGTCTCCGACTTTGTTTTTGTTGCACATCAACGACCTTTTGTCATGTGAACCAACTCACTGTTACGCGGTTGACAGTACAGTTCATGATAGCTTTTTATTTGACAAGCCCCCAAAGGGCTCACAAACCCCAACGGCTCTGAGGGCTTTGAAGCAAATAATGGACGGTTACCTCGAGAGTGTTTTCTCTTGGGATAAAAATAATCTCGTTGAATTTAATGTTTCAAAGACCCAATCTTGTCTGATTACGTCTAAAAGGGATCGAAATGAATATCTAGTATCCTTCAACGGAAGCAATCTTCCGAACTGGCCTTCCATTGATATGCTTGGTGTAACCCTAAGTGACCAGCTCAGGTATGGGGGGCTCCATCGAAGCCAGAGTAAAGTTAGCCTCCCAAAAACTGGGCGTACTGTACAGGGCCCGCAGATACTTTAATAGTACACAACTGCTAACCCTGTACAAATCACAAGTGCGCCCCACGGTTGAATTTGGCAGCCACCTCTGGTCTGGAGCTCCAAAATACCTTAAAAATACCCTCGACTCTGTGCAGAAACGGGCAGTCCGTTTAATAGATTCTCCCATCTTAACAGACGGATTGCAATCTTTAGAGCACAGGCGTCGGGTGGGAATGCTCTCCTTGTTCTACCGGTATTACAATGTAAGATGCTTCGAGGAACTAGCATCATTGATCCCTTCGGCACTGGTGCATAGTCGGGAAACACGTCAAACGCGTGCCCAACATTTGTACACGGTTGACATTTGTCACATGAGAACGGGTCGTTTTTTCGACTCGTTCTTGTGTTCAACAGCTCGGCTGTTGAATGATTTGCAGGCCTCTATGTTTCCTCCTTCTTATAACATGGGTCTCTTCAAGACCAATGTTCATTCCTTCCTCTCCTCAAAAAGACCCTCCACACAGCATCCCAGATGACATAGGCCCTGAGGGAAATTATTTTCCTCAGGGGCCTCCTGTGTGGAGTTAATGTAAAAAAAAAAAATTGACTGTCTCTCATGTGAATATATTGCTACCAGCGGTGTCTCCCAAGGTTCGTACCTGGGACTTTTGTTATTTATCTTGTTCGTCAATGACGTTAGCAGCATGTTCTACAGTGTCAGTTTTATTATTTCCGATGAAATAAAGCTTTTTAAGGTCATTAACAATGTGTAGGATGTATAGATTGCATAATCTTCAAGGGAACCACAACTTTTTCAAATGGTATTAAACATAAAGCCAAGTTATGGAGATTTCCAAAACTAAACATACATAAGAATATTCATTGTGAAATGTTATCGAAATCCGTAGTTGAAATACTTGACCTAAGCATCATTTTAGACGAGAAACTCTGATTTGTATCTCATATAACTTCTATCAGTTATATGAGATATAAATCAGAGTTTCTGGTCTAAAATGATGCCTAGGTCAAGTGGCTATGAAAATGTTTTTGTTTTTGTGGTAAGGATTTCCAACGATTTTTAAAATATTAATTTAAAGTGGCACTGCAACGCACGCCAGAAAATTGCTAGTATTAATAAATAAATAAATTGTTCACATCTAACATTTGTAATCTCTGATTTTCACTTCAATACACTTACGTCAAGTTTTTTACCTCTTATTTTGTTTTATATAAATATGGTTTAAAGTTTACATATTGTTGTATACCTTTGATGAAAGGTTTTTTTATAATCTCTTTGTATTTTTACGTTAACCTTCCGTCAGTTGTCAGCATTAAAAATACAATATTAACGTAGAAAAATTACGAAACCATGAAAGTATTTTTTTAAATATTTTAATAGAAAAAAATGGTTATTCACCCCTACTGTGTACAAACTGAGCCAACGTGTGGGCCGTAGAGAGTAAATCTCAAAATGCCGTATCGTCATTTGCCTAGAGTTGAGGTCGCCTCCTATACTTTAATCTGTAGAAACAAAGCCTTTCCCGTCGAAGTTTATTTTGCCAAACCGCAGAAACAGTTTAGCCCAACTGGGCACCAGAAGGATTTAATTTTAAAATAAAGGTTCACTCTTAATCAAATTTATTTTACTTTTAACCAGTGACAAAAAACAAACGCGCTGCCGGTTTGAAAGGAAAGTCAATTAATGGAGTCCAAAATATTTTTTCAACTTTTTTTAGGGGTCGCACCTTTTTGACTCCCATCAATTCACCCTTTTAAATTTTTTTGTCAAACTTTGAATGCTTTTTTAATGGCAGTAGGACTATGGCATCCCGAATATTGGGGATTGTTGTTGTAAAATAATTAAATGGTGCAGCGGGAAATAAAGGGAATGTTTGGGATCGATCGAGTGTAGCGGAAACTTCGCTACATTTCGAGCAATATTTACAGGAAAACTTCTAGTAAATTCTAGCATTTCGTCGAAAGTTGTTCTTATGATCATACAGGGCAGTTCCAATAAGAAAGATTAATTATTCTCCGTACCAGCTTTTTTAAAATTACAACTCAATAACGATTTTATTTCATTCCAAATTTGCTTTAATTTATACCTACATCCAAGAATGCTGAAAGGCGTGATGATAAAACAATTAAAATTATGTACTTTTTGTAATTATTTTTTGATTATAAGTATTTACCATTTTTCAATAATGTCTAAGTTCAATAAGAATGTAAAAAAAATCTGAAATATATTAGTTTGTAAGTGCGCAAATAAATACACAAACGGACCAATTTTCGTCACGAACACATGTACGTATATATTTTTTAATGATTTTATTTAAACTAAAATTAAAATTATAAAACATGCGTTTGCCAGATAATGTATTGATTTATTTTACTGCATGATTATATGATTTGAAATAGTTGTGGTATAATACAAAATCTTTTTTGGAAATTTAATAAATCTGCCAACGACCAACCTTATTATACTAAAAATAAACATTTTTTCTCAAAATTTAAAACATGCGAATGCTAGATAAACGAACAATCTTTCGAAATCCATTTAAATTTTTTTGTGGAAAAGAGTCAATACGTCTAAAATCTGATTTAAAAATGACGTATTTCTGTAATACCCTCTTAAGCAGTGTTTCAAGCAATATTTAAACCAACATTTCATGCAATATTTCAAGCAACATTTCAGGCAATATTTCAAGCAATATTTTAAGCAACGTTCCATCAATATTTAAAACAACATTTCAAGCAAAATTTCAAGCAATACTGCACGCTTTATTTCAAGAGGAAAACATTTTAAGTTTCAAGCCTCACTTCAAGCAATATTTGAAGAAATATTGAAAAAAAAATTAAACAAAAGGTTCTCGACAAGGTTACTAGATGGCCCCCTATGGTGGTTGTAATGATTTATTGAGAAATTTAAAAAAAGAGGAGTTTTCAGCACTGATAATAAAGAACACAACAAAAATCTATTTTGAATATTGCTCACGGTACAAAGCGAACTATTATTTAACTCTTAACTAACTAACTAACCATCACACCTTTTCTCCGCAGGGGTAGGCAGAGAAGACGGACCGCCAAACAACTCGATCTTGGCACACACTCCTTGCGTCGTTCACATTCATACATCGTCTCATACATTCTCTTCTATTATTCCGACTCTTCACATGGCCCGACTCGATTATATGATTCACTTGGTCGTGCCATGTCTTCCTCGGGCGTCCCCGACCTCTTCTACCATTCACATTTGCGTCATATATTCTCCTATTATTAAAACTATTATTTTTTTTTATTATAGCGACTGTATAAAAAAATTTTACATACAAAATGCAATGTGAAATTAAGTACAAAATATTGTATTTCTTAGTCCTCCTAACTAGGCGGTCCTGTGCCGAGGCGGACTAAAGTTATTTAAATATAGTTCATTTGTCTTCTATGTCGTTTTTAGCGTCTTCACTAGGGTTTTTTCATTGACCTCTTTAAGCCATATTTTTATTCTTGATTTGTATTCAATTGGATTTTTTATTAGTTATATGTCTTGGGGAAGGATGTTATGATTAATGTTATTACATAACTATTATTTATATGAAAGAAATGGGGTTTATTCCATTAGGAAATGTTCGCGTTCAAACGCTAACTTGCTGAAAAATTACAAAAGTATCGCAAATTTACATTAAAATACCATTTAGTCAAAATGGCATACTAAAATTCCAATGGAAAAATAGTTTGATTTTCCGAAGAGATAAGTTTTTGGATCTGGTGAAAACACGATCTCAGCAGTATTTGGACTGCGCTCAGTGAATAAAATGCAACCATCTAATATATGATCGAGTTACTGATCTAAAAGTTGATTTTCATGAATCATTATTTGCAGGAATGCAAAGTTTGAAGTAAGACGAATCAATTCCGTTGTTTGCTTTAAAAGCTATCAAGCAAAGCTTGGCTTAGATTCTTTTGGGGAGTGAAGCGTTTCAAACTGATTTTTTTTTAAATGTTTCTGGCCTTCACCCTTCAAGAGTGTTGAATTTCAACATTTTAAATTATGGGGAGATGAATGATAAATTTAGATATTTGAAAAAAACAAAAAATTTGTCACTTTTTTTGTTGTTACATTACTTTTATTTTATAAACATTCTACCGGTTTCAGAAGCACCCTTCCTTCGTCAAGAGAATATTATAACTAAACTCTGATACAGAATGTTAGGTGTTTGAGTGGGAGGTGAGCAAAGGGGTGGGGGTAATTGCGGGATTTCCGGAAGGAACAGAGCGGTTAATTGTTAGCATTATTATTTAGGGATTTAATGCTAGTATTTTGAATTACCAAATTAATCTACTTTTCAATCTTTAATCGAGCATTATTTTAAACGATTAAATCGGGAAATAACACAAATTAACTAAATATATTTTGTTTACGTACTCACGTTTAAGATCGTTACAACTCAACCACGAAGGCTGTCTATACTATGAAGAAAATGCCACGATTGCAAATTTTAGGCCCTAATTAAAATTCTCCATTCTCACCAAAAACAGAGGTCAATTATTACTGAAAAAGCTATAGAAAATGTCAACACAAGTCCCTACCCTTCACTAGATTTAACCGCTGGCTTTTCACGTATATGATGTTTGGCATTATTGAATGAAGTACGAAGCCTACCTGGCCCACCCACTTCTAGTTTCAATTCTCACCTCCCCCCATTGTGCTTCCCTTCTATTGACAGGTGGTTTCAAAGGAGAACTGACTACGCAATAATGGTAGACCCTGAGTAGGATCAATACGGCATGATGAACTAAACGTGGACAAATGATTCTTGGTTTTGACGTGTAGTCCTTCGCAGCCAGGACATAAACTTTATAATAACCTGCCAAAAAAATATAACAAGCAGTAATTGTTGAATGAAAACACTAGTATATATTGAATTATTTGGCGGATATTTGATAAGCCCCCATAGCTCAGTGGTCAGAGCATTCGACCGGCAATCGGAAGGACACGGGTTCAAGTCCCGTTGGGGGCAAGTATCTTTTCTCGGAAGATTTTTCAATATAAATGAGTGTTTCAGGCTGACAATTATTGCTTGTAATAATTGTTACCCTTTGTGCTATGCATAAAAATCTTGTCTAAAACGTTAGTTTATAAATTAAAAAAATAATAATTAATATTTAACAAGTTTAAGTATTTCCCCAATAAATGCAGACATAATTTGTCTCGACGCCACCTAGCGAGGGATTTAACACTAACAATGTCTTCCTTGCAAAAATAAAGTTGGTTGTTTTCAGGTGGAAAAAATATAACAAGCAGTAATTGTTGAATGAAAACACTAGTATATATTGAATTATTTGGCGGGTATTTGATAAGCCCCCATAGCTCAGTGGTCAGAGCATTCGACCGGCAATCGGAAGGACACGGGTTCAAGTCCCGTTGGGGGCAAGTATCTTTTCTCGGAAGATTTTTCAATATAAATGAGTGTTTCAGGCTGACAATTATTGCTTGTAATAATTGTTAACCTGCCAAAGGTCTTAAAAGAAGGCACAACTCGTGAAAATTTTCGTAGGATATGTGGCGTATGCAATATATGCGAAAAAATTAAGATTTTTAACAGAATATTTTAGAATACTAAGAATATTTAGTTGCTCTGTTACCTTATGCAATTTTTGCAAAACAAAGCAATGCGAATGATACCCAATTGCAACATTTTATACATAAGAAACATGCTAATGGGGTTACATTTTATGACGTTGATGCTAATATGTTTGAATGTATTTATTTTCATTCAGTTTTTGTCTTTCTTAATTGGGGTATGTTGTGGAATTTTATTTGAGAGTTCGTCTAAAGGTAAGTAGGGAGGGGAAGGAGATTGGGATGAGGGAGGTGGGGAATTACCTGGATAATCTGGTCTAGTCATTAAACACGGCTAAAGCCATTTTCAAAAAAAAAAAATCTTTTCAGTTCTGAATGGTGCTCTTACACCAGGGCGATACAGAGAGTGTCTTTCACTCTGGAACGTGCCGCAAACATACCTTATATTATTTGAAACCGCGATCTTCAGTTCGCTAGTCGAGAGCCTTGCCTCCTCCGTGGCCTTGCCTCGCCCACAGAGGACGTTAAATTATCATAGGAATAATGTTTTAAGAAATGAAAAAAAAATGCACGAAAAGCAAAGCAAATTAGAAAGCCAACAACGTATCTTATTTTACTTATAGAAAATTCCTTAACGGAACTTGAATCAAAGATAAAATATTTTTTATTTAAATAAATAAAGACAATATAAGCGAATCTCAATCGAAAATCTGGAAACAGAAAAATCAGAAAAACATATTGACACCTCTGGGACTCGAACCCAGGACCTCTTGCTTTCCGGGCAAACGCGCTAACCACTGCGCCACGGTGTCGATATGAAATTCGGTCATGTTTAACTGTACCATACTTCGACTAAGAACCACCTACATTATCTTCATTTTCTTTAACGCATATATTATTGGCAACTATCTTTATGTATGATTGCAAGATTCAAACCCGAACTAAATGCTCTCTAGATAGTGTCTGGATAAATCTTTATCCATTTTATTTAATATGCAACATCTATCGACTTTTCTGCAAGTCTAGGATGAATATTTTATTTTTAATTTTTAACTTTATGAGTAAAACCTCAAATTGTAATATTTAAATAAATGAAGACAATATAAGCGAAACTCAATCGAAAATCTGGAAACAGAAAAATCAGAAAAACATATTGACACCTCTGGGACTCGAACCCAGGACCTCTTGCTTTCCGGGCAAACGCGCTAACCACTGCGCCAAGGTGTCAATATGTTTTTCTGATTTTTCTGTTTCCAGATTTTCGATTGAGATTCGCTTATATTGTCTTCATTTATTTAAATATTACAATTTGAGGTTTTACTCATAAAGTTAAAAATTAAAAATAAAATATTTTTTAATTGTCAGCGGTTTAGTCGGTATCGCGTCTGGGTACCACCCAGTCGTTGTGAGTCCAGTTAATCGACTGGCTCCCCATAACGCACAAGCTACATTTTCCGCATTCTGTGGTGGTAATAGGAGATTTTCAAATATTGTCAGGTTATTCGTAATCCGGGAATGTTTTTCTTTCTTTAAAAATTAATAAAGGGACTATAATATACTCTCCATGATCAAAACCTAAAGGCAAACAGACACATTACAGAGCTAGTAAAGAAAATAAGAAAATGTACAAGTTTTTTTTATTAAGAAATTAATAAATATTTTAAAAGAAATAAGATATTTTTATCGGTTAAAGTCAGAAATATTTTTAAAATATTTTTATCGGTTAAGAAATATTTTTGAAGAAAAAATTATCAAAAATGTGTGCAATGCCCTTATTCACTATTTGCTTATCTACGGCATTATAGGTTGGGGTGGATCTTATAAAAAAAATCCAAAAACTGTAAAAGTTTCACAAAAAATCATCATAAAAGTGATACTTAAAAAAAATATAAAATCACTATTGGAACCGTTTCAATTTTTAAATGGTGTAAAGAAAAAATCCTTAAAATCAGGAATTCTACAAACTTATGAGAAATGGAAACCATATTAAATATCATTTCCATCCAAATTCCTTATATAACGCAGTGCAAAATCATTATATTTACCAACCGCAGAAAATAATCTCCTTATTGAATGGCGCTGAATAAATGACCACTCAAAACTTACTCAAAAAAGTAAATATTTCGTGCAGTGGTTGAGTGGGCATAGCGCTTGGGTACCCGAGCATCGCGTGTTCGATTCCTCGACTGGCTAAGTCCTCCATCACAACACAAGCAACATTTTAGGCTTTCTATGGTGGTAGTAGGAGATTTTCAAACATTGTTTGAATGTTTGTCTTTCTTCTAAAAAAAAAAATTTAAAAAATAATAATTTATATATAAAACAAAAATAAATATTATGTTCCAAACAAAAAAAATAAAGTGGCCGCTCTATTAGGCACAAAATCTCCTCTTTTCTGATAATGTAACTATCGCTTTGATTTTTTTTTATAATACTTTCTTATTCTTAGAATATTATTTATATTCATTGTGATTTCCTCTAACTCCGCAAATCAATTTCTCGTGTTTTTTTTCCTTAAGAGCGAATAATAAGACAAAACCAGAAATATGTCATTTTTAAATCAAATTTTAGACGTATTGACTATTTTCCACAAAAAAATTATAAATTGATTTCGAAAGACTGTTCTTTTATCAAGTAAAGCTATGTATTTAATTTTGAGAAAATATGTTTATTTTTAGTACAATAAAGTTTTACCGTAGGTCGTTTGCAGATTTGTTAAATTTTCAAACAAAATTTTGTATTATACAAAATACATTTCAAATCATATAATCACACTGAAAAATAAATTATTTGGGTAAGCCACTTTTCAGAATTTTAATTTTAGTTCAAATAAAATTTAAAAAAAAGATCCGCGCCCTTGTTTCGTGACGAGAATACTTCAGTTTGTCTACGTATTTACGGTCTTACAAACATATTTAAAAAAAAATTGCATTCTTATTTTGCTTAGACATTATTGAAAAAATATAAATACTTATGATCAAAAAAGAATTACAAAAAGGATATAATGTTAATAGTTTTTTCATCGCGAGTTTGAGCATTTTCGGATTGAGGAATTTATCAAAGCATATTTTGAATGAAATAAAATCGATATTGAGTTATTATGTTAAAATGTTGGTATATTGAATAATTTATCTATCTCACCGGAACCGCCCTGTAAAGTTGCAAGGGTATAATTCCAAGATCATCGTTTGACAAAATTTAAATCCTAGGCCGCTAGTTAACGGCTCTTAAGAAATAGTTTGTAAAATTAATGTAACCCAAATGTATATTACAATAAAAAATAAAAACTGGCTTGTTCTAAAAATATTTATTTACATTGTTTTTCCTCTAATTTTGCACGTAGATTTTATAACGGTTTTAACTTCAATACATAGATTAGGTATACGACAAACTAGTTTTAACGCGTTATATCTTATTTTTTCTGTATCGGTTTGTAAAAAAACCACATCATGAAACTGATTTTGTATTTGATAAAAATATACCCAATCTTTGAAGCAAAGATTTTTTTCGTATACTAAAATATATTTGTAAAAATAGTTTGACATCTAAACAATGAAGGTATTGCATAGTGAAGTCGAATAATAATTATAAAAGCATGTAAGTAATTATTCTAAAAATATAAAGCTCCTAGCAATTTACACAGTGGTCATGGAATATAATATAAACTAATCAAATGAAGACAAATTGATTTAATAAATAATTTATTTAATAAATGGTGATTCACAAAATTATTTATTTTCAATAAATGAAACAACATATTATCTTTGTTAGAACCGCTTATATATTTTATTAACGCCGACCGGTTTCGGAACGACCGTTCCTTCCTCAGGACAAACATATAATTACTTCACAATTACAAAATAGTGGGTGAGTACGATGTGTTGTGGTGGGGGTGGGGGCATGGCTATGGATTTATCAAAAGTGGGTGTAGGAAACAGAACGGACATTGAAAGGGAACATATCTAAGATAGGGCTATTAGATAATTTTTTTTTATTGGTAATGGACTCATTATTTTTATGGGATTTTATTTTATTTTATTTTTTAATTATTTATTAACCAAGATAATATTACAATATACCTACACACACACAAATAATTTTTATTTTTTTGCCTGTTCCGAGGTGGCAGGAATTTAATCTAATTTTGATGTCTTAATCTTTGAAGATAATTTTTTTAAATTTAAATAGAAAAAAAGAAAAATATAAAGAGATGAAAAAGAAAAGAGACGAGAGAAATAGAAAAAGATGATAAGAGAAAAAAATACAGGCTTTGAGTGTGTTGTTGTATTGATCAAGTTATCTGCCCGCAGTATGCAATGCCTTTGTTTACTATCCACGTATGAATTTTGTGTTTTAGATTTGCATTTTTTGTCACTTGAATTTCTTTAAAACCTTCTTCAATTAAATTAAAATTTTTAGAGCCAGATTATGATAATGTGTTTGTCCAAATGTATTATTTGTCTTCGGAGTCGTGTGTCGATATCTACGTCTTGTGTCGTAATTGTGTTGTGTGTTGTGTGTAGTATGATGGATTATTTTGTCTTTTTGGTAATGTATAGGTATGATTTTGATGTTTGCTGTATGTTCAATACAGCAAAGTCTTTTAATTGTAAGGCTTTCATTTCTAAGGCTTCTAAATTATCTAAGCGTTTTTCTTTAATTAAAAATGACGCCACAAGGTGAATTTTCCAAGATTGAAGAAGGTTTAATTTTAATTTTTATATAATATTATCATTTAAAGAAAATATTTTTATTTGAACAGAAAAAAATATTGTAAATAAAAATTTCTAAAGTTCAAGTTCATCAAAATCTACACAATACGAATAATCTCTCTTGTTATTCCAGATAATCCCATCAAAACACCAGAAAGACGCTTGATTTTGGAAATAATAGGCATTTTCCGAAGGTCACAATTTTCGCGTTCTACATTTCATTCATAAAGCGCGGCGCAAGGGCCAGGGGATATAAAAATGAAACTTCACTCCCTTCCTTACCCCTTCTCACCCCTTTCGCCATCCCGCCCCAAACTGCCCGAACCCCCTAAATAATACCCCCACGCCATCCCTTGGACGAGAAGGCTCGGCGCTGCGCAGAAGACTAATATATGCGGGCTGTATCACGGCCGCATTTTTGCTGTTTATTGAAGTTGGTTGAAAAAGATCAAATGAAACCTATCTAAATTATTAACGTTAAAACATTTTTTGTTTTGTTGTTTGTAAAATCGCTCTTTCAGTACTGTTACATTATTTTCCCAATTAAAAATTAGTACGAATATTTACATTTATGATAAAACTAGCAGACCCGGCCACACGTTGCTGTGGCTAACGAAACACAACGCCATTACCCAAGCTTTATAAAATCCACACCACCCGCTTGCCAGCTGCCCGCTGCCCGCTGCCTGAATTGAATATTTGAATTTCTCGACTTTTCTCTATTATAATAAGCACGTTTTTGTACATATAAACATTTCTCTTGAATCACTCTATCTATTGGTGAAAACCGCATGAGTATCCGTTGCGTAGTTTAAAAGATCTATGCGCACATACATTTTATTCAATCTTAAAATACGTGTAAATTATATTAGAGAAAAGCCGAGAAATTCAAAGAAAACATATATTTGTTGATTTAAAACGGCTGGCGGGCCGTACTATAATCACTTTTGAAATTCGTTCTACGGAAGAAATTGGAAAATAGATGTCCTAGAGTAAGTAGGTATTTGATTTGATCAAATAAAATAATTCAGCGATGGTGAATTTAAGATTTCGATAAGTTAACATCTAAACGAGAACTGGGATCCATAAGCGTTATAAACTTAAGTAGGTTGTGTTCAGGGAAGATTTTAAAAGAAGACGCCCTATTGTTATGTGATCGAATAGCACCTGTTATATGAAAAGCCAATTTCTTATGCAAATACTAAACAAAGGCTTTTTTGTACACATTGTTGCCTGGTAAAAGTAGCCCGCCCGTAGTATTTGCCTATTTATTATGATATAGGGTAAAAATTAATTAATAAAAAACAGGCAAATTTCATATCTGGGTCATATACTTCGAGGAGAGAAGTATCACTTGCTCCATTTAATATTGAAAGACAAGATAGAGGGTCACCGAGGACCTTGTAGGAGACAAATGTCTGGCTGTAAAATTTACGAGAGTGGACCGGCATTAGAAGAGAGATATTTTCAAGAGTAATCGCCAACGTCGGGGGTACTGATAGGGCACGCAAAGAAGAAGAAGGGTAAAAATAAAAGCATTCATCGGATTTGAATATGTTCAAGCCATAATTTATTACGTGAATATGCATGAAGTTTTGATTATTACGTGAAGACCGGACAACTCAGAATCACACAATTAAACACTCATTTGAAGTTAGGTTAGGTTGCAGGCTATATTTAATTTTTTCATAACTTTTAATGATTTTTCAAAGGAATGCTTAAATTGCGTGATTCTGGGGTGTCATAGAACCGAAATTTCAATGTCTCTCCACAGATGTCACTATATGTAATTTTGTGATGTCTCAACAAAGGTCAAATACCCGAATGGCTACGAAGCCGATCACACCCAATCAACAGGTGGGCACCTTCAGTGATTATTTCTCCTACTTCAGGTTATTATAGAGCATTCTTTAGAATGGACGTTAAGTTCAGTTGGACAATCATTGTAAATAAGATGTTAACAAAACAATACTCGTAATCTAGACGAACTGAAGTAATTATTATTGAATCAGAATTGTATTAACCATCAAAGAAAACAATAGTACACCACATTATGATCCCACCAATTCTGGAGAATCTCTCAAATTTTCCAAGGATTGAAATAGTTCATGTTTCTGGGTCGATGTTTTCAAAGTTGTACAAAAAAACAATTAAATATCTGTCCTGGAGGTTTCCACCGCATACCCGCCCTGGTATAAGTAACTTATGGTTACTCCTTCAGGGCTCTCACAAGGAAGCTAATTTTTTTATTTGAACGTCTCTACATTCGGATAAGTTTTAAGATTTTCACGGCCAAAAGCATTTTCGTTATTTGTTTTTGGGGTGTTATGCCGTGTACACATCTACCGGATCTGCCGGATCTGCCGGATCTGCCCTGATGATGGACACTGCAACGATGTCCGAAACGTTGGCTAAAGAAGGAGGTAGCGCAACACGGCATAACACCCCAAAAACAAATAACGAAAAAGTCTCTACATTTAATTAAACAAAGCTAGATCCCCTGTCCTGTAATCTGTAATAAATATCTGTCCTGTATTGGATGCAGAAATGGTTCGTTTTAATCAACCCCTTAGAAATGGCGCTTGAGTCACCTCAAATATCGCCACCCCACAGCTGAGCCAGTGATGACGTCAGTTGCTACAGTCTTCCATTCATGTTCCGTACAAGGCTGTATGAATATAACTTAGTGTACGTATGGATACAAGATATCCTGGTATGCGTGAAATACGCCTGTGCGTGGAAATCTTGGTGGACGTGCCTGTATACATACAGAATGTATTATTCTAGTATATCCAGATCTTACTGTTTATTATGTATGTTATATGAATACAGTATCTAAGTGTAAGTATTTATTCATTACTGCGTATGTGTGCGCGTAGTACACGAATAGAGACGTTGGACGTGTAATGGACTTTATTCTTATTTGCGGGATGTGATTTATTTTGTTATTGTGTTGAAGAGAGAGAATGGCGAAACGGGTTTATTTTATTTTTGTCACATCACTGCAAAATTTGGATTTAACATTGAAACCATGTTTAGGTACCAAAACAGCGACAACTTTTTGTCGTCATTTGATAAGCAACATATCACGACTCTAACTACGCAATTGCCAAATTTGTTTAATTTTTTGTTATTATTGTTTGTAACCACGTACTTTAATTAATACAATTGTTATATCCACTTAAGCGATCGCGTTAATAATTGAAATGCATTAATAATTGAAGCATCCAGGATTTCTGAGCGTTCGATTTCAAAATTTCCCGCCCACATAAAAAAAATCATTCCTTCGAATTTTAATATGGAGACATATAAATGCTTATCGTGTTAAAGAACCATTGAATGAACCTACATTTAACCGTCTAGCACATATTTTCAGAATTCGTAAAAAAAAATGAAAAAATGTAACGTAATTCCACGTTTTATTTAATTTTAAATTGGCGTACCTATTTGGATAATATTAAATATTATTAATTACTAGCTGACCCTCAAACGTTGTTCTGCCGTATAAATTATTTCTAGTGAATATTTGGATGAAATTTCGATGAGGCGGATGTAGCGCCATCTGTCATTCAACAACATAAATAATTTTGTTGTTTAAAATACTACCGACGGTTAAGATTGTTCAAACAAAAATATTAACTCCTTTAACAATTATTATAAGCAATAATTATCAGCCTGAAACACTCATCAACATTGAAAAATCTTCCGAGAAAAGATACATGACGCCAACGGGACTTGAACCCGTGTCCTTCTGATTGCCGGTCAGCTGCTCTCCAAATTGAGCTATGGCGGCTTATCTTGTACCCGCCAAATGATTCAATATATACTAGTGTTTCATTCAACAATTACTGCTTATTATATTTTTTCCACCTCAAAACAACCAACTTTATTTTTGCGAGAGAGACATTGCTAGTATTAAAATCCCTCGCTAGGTAGCGTCGAGACAAACTATGTCTTCATTTATTGGGAAAATACTTAAACTTGTCAAATATGAATTATTATTTTTATTGTTATAAGCCGCCATAGCTCAATTGGGAAAGCAGCTGACCGGCTATCAGAAGGACACGGGTTCAAGTCCCGTTGGCATCATGTATCTTTTCTCGGAAGATTTTTCAATGTGGATGATTGTTTCAGGCTGATAATTATTGCTTATAATAATTGTTACCCTTTGTGCTATGCATAAAAATCTTGTCTTAAACGTTAGTTTAACAATAAAAATAATAATTACTAACTCCTTTGTTTCAATAAATGTTTAAAAATATCTCTTCAAATTGGCCACATTTTCTACAGCGAGCGCTCGAAGGTGTTTACAAATTAACCAAAATGTGGCCTAAAACGCTCCAACGGATCGAATTCGTATTAAAATATTTATTTTTAATCTCAAGCTGTGTTTCTTGCGAGGATGATTGTAATGCTTAAAACACATTATATTACCTATTAGAGGCATAATATTTTACCGTATTACACAGTATAAAGTTGTACTTGTTTATTTTAGACTGAACGTCTTGACCTTCCTATGTTCCACTTATATGGTGATAAATATGAGGCTATTTTTACTTGTGAGAACGTTAAATTAAAAAAATTTGTAGCGACGTGACATGTAAGATCACTTTATATTCAAATTTCCGCAGGGTCAATGTTTAAGTTATACCTTCGCACGCCCTTTTACTAATAAACTTATGATAAATTGTACTCAACTGATAAACAACAATTTTCCCTACATTTAATGGGTGATTTTAAGTCATAAAATTTAAAAAAAACGTTTATAAGTCAGGCCCTTGATTTTTAAAGTTCAGAATGTAGTCTGTGAAGTTGAAATGTATAATATATAATTTTTTTCACTCGGTATTACAATATTATTGGTATTATTTGCTGGAGAAGGATAATTTGACAAAAAATTAATTCCAATTAAAATTATTAAGAGATTTATAATTCAGGTAATCTTTAAAAACAACATTTTCTACTGAAACCCTATTTGCAATATTCAATGTACACACAAAAGGATTTTTTAATTTTTTTTTTATTGATTTTTTTTTGGTACAAACATACAATAGATACATAAACATAATGAAGGTATATAAAAAAAAACTTAATGCAATTATTATTATTACAATTTAACATATTTTTTTTTATTTTTTCCCATAATAAGCAAATGCTTGTGTGTACGGGAGGCAGTATTATTTGTTTGGTTATTTTGATTTTTTTTGTTTTTTGAAATTTAGTTTACATAAAGAATAAGAGAAATATATTTATATATACATATGTATATATTTTTAAATTATTATTTTTTTTTTAGTTAAGGTTTTCAGTATATTTTTTTAATTGTGTTTGGAAATTTTTGAAACTGTCCTTAAGGGATCTTATATTTTCTGGTAATTTATTAAAGAAATTTGTTCACAAGTATTTGTAGTTTTGTTGACCCAAAGTTTTTTTACAAATGGGAATTGGTAACATGTATTTTTGCCTGAGATTTGCTGTGTTTTTGAATGGTATGGTTTTGTTTAGTATATCCTCTTTGTAAACTTGTAAGGTTGAGTGATACAGGAAGAGAGTATTTAATTTTCTGACATTAAATTCTTTGAATAAGAGTTCAGATGGATATAAAAATGATTTTTTTAATATTATTTTAATTATTAGTTTTTGCGCAATGTAAAGAGATTTTGTTTAAGTTTTATAGGCGCCGCCCCATCCTATTATACCATATTGGATTATGGATTGACATAAATTGATATTCAATTAGTTTACTTGATTATGCTGTGTGAACGTACACTTATTATTTAAAAAAAATACATATCATATTTAACATAAAAAAATAAAATCTGAGTTGAAAAAGTAAAAGTTCTTGAATACTAAGCATTTGCACAACATTTTTCAGTATATATGGTAGATATAACGCCATAATCGTCAAATGCATGGAGCTTTGAAATACCCATTGAATTATCATTTTTTTATACATAAGCTTCACACAGGAGGCACAGAGGAAAACAATTACCCTAGGGGGCTATGTCATCTTTGAGGATGCTGTGTGGAGGATTTTTTAAGGGAAAGGAAGGAGAAGAAGATATGGAAAGGAAAAAGGTGTGAGGGATGGGTAGGAATCTGGGGGTCAGTGTGGCCAGGAGTGATGGTCGTATGAATCTATTCCTCACACTGCGGTGCAATGCGAAGGCGAATCCGGCTGGAGAGGTCAAAAGGCCTCCCTCAATCAGTCTTCTCCGATCCAGCCCGCCACGCAGTGGTTGGACAAACGTATCCATCACCAAGACCTAGACAAACCTCATCCCATGAACCCGGGCACCCCTAGTAAGTCACCAAACGTAGCAAACCACTTGGGGTGACCTGTGGCAGGGGTGTTGGTTGTCTAATAAATGGTTACCGGAGCGGCGGTACTCATACCCGCCTCCCAAATTGTAGACTATGCAACGAAAAAGCCCTGCGGGCGTTCATTGGTTTTTTTGTGACCCGACGAGGTCTTCCGACAGTTGACCCTCTAAAATTTATTTTAAAGTTATAACTTTTTGTGCATTATTTACCAATTTCAAACATAAAATCGACTTCAAAAATATTTGTAGTAATAAGTTGGTATATATCAAACGAATTTATTTGCAGTGGCTAATAATAATAATAATTATAACGTTGTATTTATATAGCGCAGTTTTGTGTCATTTCACTTCAAGTGCGCTCAACTATAATAAACTAGCTGGTTCCCGGCATGCGTTGCTATGCTATTTAATAAAGAATTTTTTTCTCCCTGTGTGTCCTTTCTCATTTGTCCCGTTCCCCTTCCGCCTCCCCTTCCTCTCCCGCGTCCCTTTCCCCTCTCGCGTTCCCACTCTGCCTCCTCCACCTCCCCTCTCCCCACTCCACACCCCCCTTTCCCCGTCCCGCGAACCCCTCTCCCGAGTTACCTCCCCCCTCCTGCGAATCCCTACCCGAGTTACCCTCCCCCCTCCCGCATTCCATACATTCAGTCCCGGTGGATTCAGTTTTCAAACAGCTCGCGTGTCACCTATTGCAATTTTTTTATACACATTTCTTAATGCCAGAGCTCAACAGTAGTTCTACACAAACCTTGTCCTGATAATAACGAATACAAAAAAAAAGAATTATCCAATTTGATGCAGTCGTTTGGAAGTTATGAGCTTACATACATTTCGTAGATTCATTTTTATTTATATAGAAGATAGATAGATTTAAAAATAATCCTACAGTGGTCCTTATAATATTGTCTTATTTATTGTCTTATTTAATATTGTACGCTGGTATAAACAATATAAAGACATGTAGAATAGGCCACTTGCATCACATTTTTTTTTAAATTTTCCGGTTTAGACAAATATTCTAAGACATCCTGTATTTTTATTTATTTTTTAATCGTATTTTTGAAACCCTGGCAATTTTTTGAAAATTTCAATCCGAAAAATCAGACTATTTTTTACAAACCGGAAAGACGGGACATAATTTTATAGGTGCGAAAAAACGATCATTACATAGCCGAAAATCATTTTAAAAAAAGAAAGTTTTCCACACGAATGGCACAGGATATTAACGACGCATACCAAAAATACTAAATCTCATAAATATTTTTTTCCTTGATCCATCTTATTGATCATAAATCATTACAATGTTCAACGTCTATATTACTAAATCAAATGTAATATACTTGTACATGTAAATTATAATAATAATAAGAATATTATAAAATTTGATTTTGTTAAAATCCGCACCATTATCATTATACCTCTAAAACACGTACTGACAACGTTAAATGTACGGGGTTCTCTTCTCAACATCTGTCAAAAAATCAAACGAAATGATACGTTCGCAAAGAACAAACAATAAATCTAGTGAACGAATTCAAAAATTCGCCTGAAATCAAAGTGATGGCATATTAAAAAAATAAATCAGTGTGGAATTTTACAAAATTAATAGGAACATTTTCGGAGAAGGGACATTTTCATGTAATGATGTCACCAGCCCAACATTTTCGCAAAAAGATCTATACACACGATTTTTTCCAAGTCATTATGAATTCAATGCAAGTGGCCTATTAAAATATGTTTGATACTCTGGTTATTTGCGGTACATAGTCTGTGCTCACCCATTCGGAGACGGTTTATTTTATATTTTGTGTAAGTATAATACATATGATAAAATGTTAGGAATGCGAATAAAATTTGAATTCTTCACCACGGAATTATCAGGAAGAATTGTATTGTAATGCAAAAATATTAGGATTTTTATGCGGATACATTTCGTCATCATGATAAAATATTCGTAATTTATTGAAAGTTTTTCAGGAATTCCTGAAGCTTCGCGTCCTGACGTTTATTAGTTCACCTCGTCATGTTAATTCATTCGTAATGCCTGCAATCCCGTTCTTAAACAAATAATTTGAAGAGAATTCAAAATAGCAAAATATTTTTCTCGGTGCATATTTTGTTTCAATTTTACATATTATAATTATACTAGCTGACCCGACAAAGGTTGTTCTGCCATATACATTATTTCTGGTGAATATTTTGGTTGTTAAATAAAAAATAACGAATGTATTGTAAGTGTGTGGGGATGGGATCAATGAGAGAAAGAGGAATAGAGAGCTATGTCATAACTGAGGGCATTGTTCACTGTAATAAACCCACACAAATAGATAAATTAAAATAAAATATACAAAATTTTGCACGCCCTGCGTCGTGATACATAAGAAATGCCGAATGAAATGTCAAAATGACGCAACCGACGCTTCTCGTGAATGACTTGCGCATGTGTGAATGAAAGTAAGATGAGGCGGACGTTGCGCCGTCTGTCATTGAACAACATAAATAACTTCGTCCTGTTTTAAAACTAACGACCGACCGCGACGGTTAAATTTGTTCATACAAAAATACTAAAATCGCGATTAAAAAATGGGAGGGTGGGGTTAGGAGAAATTAAAATGTGGGGTTATAGCCAGGGCTGGGCAAAATACATGCTTTTCTGTAATTAAAATACAAATTACAAAGTACTTTTTCGCATGTATTTAAAATACTACATACAAAATACATGCAAGTCGTGTATTTGAAATACAAAATACAAAATACAGTATTTCAACCATTTTTTTTTTTCAAATACAAAATACAAATTACAAAATACAAAATACATTTGGTTTTGGTAGAACCTTTGGTTGCAATAAATTGTCGTAAGTGACCTTATCTAAGGGTGCGTTTCCATAGAAGCAATGTTGAGCAGAGTGAAACAGAGACGTGCAAAAATTGCCCAATCGTATTGCTCAAAAGACACATCTCGTCTCCGCTCCACTTGTAAAGTTTTGTGGAAAAGGATCCAGGTGTTAGATAATAATATTATTAACACGACATTTGTATAGGGCAGTTTTGTGTTATTTCTAGTAACCGACCGAATGTTCGGTTTCGGTTTCGGCAAGGTTCGGTAAAAAAATATAGTTTCGGTATCTGTTTCGGTTAAGAAAATCTGCCAAACCTTCGGCCGCACCCAGACTGCATTCGTGAATTATCGCGTGTCTTTTGGCTGACTTCGGGTATGGGGTATGGGACCAGTATGGTGGCTCCATCGAAGCCAGAAACTGGGCGTACTGTACAGGGCCCGCAGATACTTTAATAGTACACAACTGCTAACACTGTACAAATCGCAAGTGCGCCTCACTATTGAATTTGGCAGCCACCTCTGGTCTGGAGCCCCAAAATTACTTAAAAAAAAACAAAAAAAAACTCTCTGCAGAAACCGGTAGTCCAATTGATAGATTCTCCTAACACGAACGGATTGCGATCTTTAGAGCATAGGCGTCAGATGGGAATGGTGTCATTGTTCTACCGGTATAACAATGGAAGATACTCTGAGGAACTAGCGTCATTGATCCCCTCAACACCAGTGGGTAGTCGGAAAACACGCCAAACATGCGCCCAACATATATGTATACGGTTGACATTAGTCACATGAGAACAGGTCGTTTCTATGACGTGTTCTTGAGTTCAACAGCTCGGCTGTGCCGGCCTTTTATATTGCCGGCCTCTATGTTTCCTCTCTCCTACAACATGGGTCTCTTCAAGACCCTTCACTCAAAAAAAACCCTCCATACAGCATCTTCAAAAATGACATACGCCCTGAGGGAAATTATTTTCCACAGGGCCTCTCATGTGGAGTTAATGTAAAAAAATGTTGTGTTTGTAAACGCAATTAAAATTAAAATACTCAATTTATGAGGTCCTTCCTATATATTGAGTATAAGTGTAAAAAATAAGCCGATTTTCAGTAAACAATAGATTTTTAATATGTCTAAAAAAGTTTTGGTTTCGGTTTCGGCCGAAACTGAGACAGATACCGAAGATTCGGTTTCGGTTTCGGTAGAAAATCCTATTTCGGTCGGACACTAGTTATTTCACTTCAAGTGCACTCTACTGTATGGACATTGGAGGGTCTAGAGTCGTTCAAATAAATGTAGCTTCGTTCAAAAAAAAAGTAGAGTCTTGACGTGTGCGGTGAAGGAGGAAACCATATGTTTCCTTATAACGCCGTTGGGAAAGTGGTGGGTCCCCTCCAATGCACTCTACTGTAATTAACTTAAAAATAATCTAGTATTCAGTCAAATTATTCCTATAGTGCTTGATCTAATACTATGACACAAACATGTACAATAACAGTGCTATTATAGCACAGGACGTGTTGCCAACTCTAAATATTTCATAATATATTGCTCTGGATTCTAGCGTTTTTAGTCTACGTATTATTTGTCATTATCTATCATTATTAAGATCGCTAAATGTATTTGAAAATGTATTTTGAAGCCATAAGTACTTGAAATACAAATTACAAAATACCTCAGCATCAGTTAATTTGAAATACCAATTATAAAATACATTTTAAGGAAGTAATTAAATACGTATTTCAATTACAAGTAATTCAAATACTGCCCAGCCCTGGTTATAGGTATTATTTTTTGATGCCAAATAAATAAAAAAATACAAAAAAAAATTGTCAAAAAAATCTTTTTTTTTTCTGGATAGGGACACCCCACCTTGCGGTACGAAATATACTTTAAAACTTATTTTTATACCTACCAAATATGCATAAAAAATTTCGTAT
Organism: Limnephilus rhombicus; assembly: GCA_929108145.2. NCBI lineage: Eukaryota > Metazoa > Arthropoda > Insecta > Trichoptera > Limnephilidae > Limnephilus > Limnephilus rhombicus. The sequence continues at coordinate 47,832,631 of OV815285.1, forward strand.
AAATCGGTCAAGCCATTTCAGAGGAGTGCGATTACAAACACCGTGACACGAGATTTTTATATATGAGATAGAATTTTGGACTTAATCTGGTTATAAATACTAGTTATATGATAAAAACTCACCAAATATTGTAATAAATTCGTATGGTCTTCCATATTATAACATGCTTTGAAAGGGGGAGATATAACGACGCTAACAGTTAATATTTTCACTGAAGTAAATCCAAAGTTTATCGCACCTTATGGAATCGAAGCCTTTGCCTTTAACCCCCGATATTACACGCCGGATTCAATATAAGGATTTAGATATGATGATAATAAAATGATCAACGAGAATAGCCTCCATAAAAATTCCTTTCTTAAACCTTCATAAGTTCCTATCCAACGAGGCCAGAAATAAACGTCTAAAAATATTCACGTCTCAAAATATTGCACGCTCAAGAATTATCGTGTTATCTATTGATAAATGAATTTTATAATTTACTTTTTAGCTAATATATTCTATTATATGTACGTGTATCATGTAGCTACTTTACAACTAAATGACATTATTACTAGCATACAAATTTATTTTATTTTACTAGATCTTTAAGAGATTTCTATTTTATCCTTTCACAAAGAAAAAAATCCTTTCTGCATGCCAAAGAGAAGAAAAAAATACTGAATCTGTTGAGTTAGACAGAGAAGGTTCTGTTTTGATTAAATTATCCATATTTTGGAGTGTTCCCTTTATTCTCTAAAAGCCTCCAGCTACATAAAATTTTATAACATCAAGTTTCAATGACTTTGTATGGAAGGAATAAAAACATATATACCATTCATGAGATAAAGAGTAGACTAGGTGTACTGTATACTAGAAAAAATTTATCAAAACTGGAACAAATTTACACGGATAACTCTGCAGTCGATTATGTCACCACCATATTCGGGATACTAATGCAAAGGAAATTCTATGACCTAGGCTTATTTAGTCGATTTTTTTTTTCTGAATATTATTCTTGTTTAATTTAGGATTTTAACTAAAGCAATAAAATGCATAAATTCATCCACGTTTCATGAATAACCTGAAAATAATTTGAAAACTTCTACTTTTTTTATATTAACACCGCACAAGAGTCCCAACTGCTCTCAACCGCCTGGAGCCATTGAGCCATCTCCAATTGGGTTATGTTGTGAGGTTGGTGGTAGTGGAGAGGGGATGAAGGTGGGGAAGAGAAAAGTGGGGAAGAAATTTTTTATTCAGATCTAGTCACCAAACACTTTTATATAACAAAAACACTAATCAAACCTACTAACTAAACGAAACCTAACTTATATGTCTTCATCTAACCGGTAATTTAACAACACCTTTTGATTTCGGATGAAACGGAAATGACGATCACTGCACCTGCGACGCATCAACTGCGCTCATCGGCCGCTTTGATAATGACGTCACTTTTAAAGGCTCCTGTTGGTTGAGATATGACACGGAAATTTGATTATGACCTCACTTTTCAAGTATTGGTAAAGTTTCGCTTCTACCGCGTGTAAACTGCACTCGAATTCCTTAATGTGAATACCTCACAAGAGTCCCAACTGCGCCCCTCTGGAGACAGTGAGACTACGACATCCCCAATTGAGGTACACTGTAAGGAGGAAGGTAAGTGGAGGGAAAATAGAAGGGGAAGAGAAAGGTGGGGAAGTACCTGGCAACGCAGATATAGTTACCAAACACGGCTAAAGCCATTTCAAACAAATTCTGAATGGTGGTCTTACACCAGGGCGATACTAAAGATTGGAAGAGATTGCGGCGCGCCACCGCAAATATACCTTATGATTAAAACGTGAAAAAAACAGAAATCAACCAAATACATTTTACTTGAACGAAAGCCTTACCCCTTGACCATGGAGGCCGTCACTAACTAAATCAACCAAACCTACTCACAAAACGTACCTAACCTTACCTAACCTAACATAAGTTTTCATCACCTTATCCGCTACCTTAGAAGCTACCTCCTTTATTCTTAGATTTCATTTCAAATTTGAATTTGTTCCATTTTTTAAATATCCTTGAAGGTTTGTCGGTTTCATATTATCAAAAAGAAATTGGGGTAAGTATTTTCTAGTAAGATTTTTAACTCATATTTGAATTCGTTCCGTTTTTAGAAAGTACCTAACTACTTAACCAAAGGAAAGCAATTGTTATGACGGATGAATTATTGGAGGAAAAATACAGTAAAAGATGTAAAACGGGTATGGAAATGGTGAATTAAAATTGGTTCGAGGTTAGAGGGATTGGTTATGGAAATAATGCGATAAATCTAATTTCATGTATAATACATACCGTCTCCCGAGGTTACTTTGCACCCGAGTGTATTACTCATTTAAGTGTTTTTAAGATTTATAATTCTTGTGTTTTCAAAAAGTTATTCATATATATGTATAATATATACATAAATCAATGTTTCTTTCAACTGCAATGAAACTTAAGGGATTTGATGTGCGCATGCCCGCGATGCTTTTTATATATAATGGTGAGCTCTGGCGTCATGAAATTATTTCCTAAACTATTCATCCGATTGCGATGAATCTTTGGTGAGTTGTTGTGAGCACTCCCGCGACGATTTCTATATATACTGGTGAGCTCTGGCATTATAAAATTTGTATAAAAAAATTGCAATAGTGAGGAGAGGGAAAGCGGAATGGGAACGCGTGAGGGGAAGGGGACGCGGGAGATTGAAGGGAGGCAGGATGAATGGGAAAGGACACGCAGGAAGAAACAATTTCTTTATTAAGTGACATTGCAACGCATGCCGGGAACCCACTAGTATATATTGTCAATTAAAATTTTTCATTAATATCATCTTGAATTAAGGTCGGAAGACGCATATTTACATTTGTTTTTAATATGCACTGATTTCACATAGATAGGTACATTACATTCCTGAGGTGGTAAAATATAATATAATTTTCTTCAAGTACTACAATAGTACATATACAGGTTTAGACATATGGTTTAAACATCCTTCAACAAATGTCGTTAGTATAGTAAGTTATAAGTAGTTTTTAAGTGTCTGAATAGATGTCAGTTAAGTAGTTCTCTAGAAGAGTAGGTATCATCTATCGTAGTTCGTGGTTAATGCATGAACGGTTACGGAAATAGCCGAAGACACATGATAGATGGCTGGGCTCCGACAGTGCTTGCTCTCTCAGCTTCAGAATAACTTAGAGCCTCCAATAGACGGCCGATCCAGTAAAATATTCATTGTAAACCTCATGAAAACGTAAATAGAGCAACTTGTAATTTCGACGGACCTCGATCTTATTTAAATGTAATTTTCTCGAACACATTTCAAGTAATCTTAATGATTAGGAATAAAGTACATTGCTGTAATCTGTAATGTATCATAATAGTCTATGATTTAGTTCTTACTTTAGTGTAGTAGTCTATGGATTCCTCTCATCATAAAGTCAAGTCGACTTGCCGAGTCATACCGAAGGTAAATGTTTAATGCCCGATTGGCAAACTTAAGTAGACTCTAAATACTTAACAAATTTAAAGAACTTTCGATCGAGGTTTTTTATCATTGGGAAAAGAGAGACGGGAGAAAGTCCTACTTTCAAATGTGGCGATTTGCTCCTTCATCTACGGGTCACTTGACACAGTTACACCATAAAAAAAATATCTTATAAAACTTATATGAACACGATTTTGCGTCATCAATAATTGGTGTGATCACGAACGCGACAATATTTCAACTGGTGTGTATGAATACTTCAAAATGATTGTATAAATATTTTTTTGAACTGGCATCGGTAGGTAGTATTTAGTAGTCTTCTTCTTTTATCTGATTCCTAAGTAAGGCTTTGCAAGAAAGGAGGTACAGAGGAGAAGACAATATTTCGAACATGACCTTGGGATATGTGGATAAGTCTCAAAGCTGTTTCAATACTAAACATGTCAAACGAAGTCATTAGGTTTCAGGAGCTCGCCAGACCAGAACTAGCCTTCCGCCAGGAAGAACGTTTGTCCTCTGAAGTATTATTATGTTGTCAACATGTCAATAAACAGTAAATGTAACAATTATTACAAGCAATAATTGTCAGCCTGAAACACTCATTTACATTGAAAAATCTTCCGAGAAAAGATACTTGCCCCCAACGGGACTTGAACCCGTGTCCTTCCGATTGCCGGTCGAATGCTCTGACCACTGAGCTATGGGGCTTATCAAATACCCGTCAAATAATTCAATATATACTAGTGTTTCATTCAACAATTACTGCTTGTTATATTTTTTCCACCTGAAAACAACCAACTTTATTTTTGCGAGGAAGACATTGTTAGTGTTAAATCCCTCGCTAGGTGGCGTCGAGACAAATTATGTCTGCATTTATTGGGGAAATACTTAAACTTGTTAAATATTAATTACTATTTTTTAATTTATAAACTAACGTTTAGACAAGATTTTTATGCATAGCACAAAGGGTAACAATTATTACAAGCAATAATTGTCAGCCTGAAACACTCATTTACATTGAAAAATCTTCCGAGAAAAGATACTTGCCCCCAAAATAAATAAAATTATTTAAATTAAATAATTATTATTTTTTAATTTTATAAATTAAAAAATAATAATAAATATTTAACAAGTTTAAGTATTTCCCCAATAAATGCAGACATAATTTGTCTCGACGCCACCTAGCGAGGGATTTAACACTAACAATGTCTTCCTCGCAAAAATAAAGTTGGTTGTTTTCAGGTGGAAAAAATATAACAAGCAGTAATTGTTGAATGAAACACTAGTATATATTGAATTATTTGGCGGGTATTTGATAAGCCCCCATAGCTCAGTGGTGTGATGAACCTGCTTTGTTGGATGGTTGGCGAATATTTTTTTTACGAATATGATCACACTATCGACATCTATTGGTTAATTTTGAAAGCAATATTAAGGGAAACTGTAATGATTGAACATTTTTTCTGCTACGAAGGGTGTAAACAAATTTTGGAAGAAAAAAACGACTAGCAAATCCTAGTATGGTTGGAAGCCATTAGACGCATATCAGCCAATCAAATCTCGGGGCGTGGTGTGAGGGGGATGTGTCAAATTGAGACACAAAAGTTGTCCCACGGTCCAACTGATAGCTATTTTAAGTGGTAAAAACACTTCTAACTTGGTGATAAATCGCATTTTTCTGGGGAGCACGAGGGAATTGACAACAGTTGATTTCGCATCGGGGGTGGGCGAGGTTTGCAAGTATTTCGTTGACGGAAGTTTTAAAAGGAACAAAAATCATGCGTTAATTAAACATGAAGTGACGAACGATTTCGATTGTATGAGAATAGAAACGGGAGTAGGCATTGACAATCAATATCGCCTCTTCCAAACAAAATTCCAGCGGGATTTGCGTGTAGGTATTGGGAAGGGGCATAATACAGTAGTCAAAACACAAAAGCTGATAATGTCAGGGTAGTCGGGAAGGAATCGATTACGTCAACGACCAGATAAAATCTAAGGTTTCGGGTTGGATTTTATATCTGATAGATTAGAGGGGAGGAAATGTTGTCGATCTCTTACGTATTAAAGTGTTTTCAAGTGAGAAATATCTAACACGGTTTTGAGTCATTAGGATATTCATTAAGCTGAAATCACCACTCGAGTTTATACGCGAGATATAGGTAATAGGAAATTAGGAAAAGCTATAAAATTTAACGGCCTGTCAGGATTTAAAATTATTTGAATTCTCAAGTATTTTTCTTAATTGCTAGGTGCATAACAACGGAGATTTATTGGGTTTTACGCCAGAGGGAGATGGGATATGGAAGGAGGAACTAAAGATGCAGATGAAAAAACGTTCGGAGGCAGGTATGGAATTAGACTTTGGTAGAGGTTACGGCCCGTAAAAGGAATAATCGAGATCATAAAAGTTTAGGCTATTACTAAATAAGGTTCTACGAGTGTCGCGGCCTTGTTTAGGAAGGGGTCAAATGACTAGAGATTATACTTAGGTATTTGCGAACGCGGGAAATATTAAGAAAATGTATGCGAACACAAGGAACGCGTCATATAGCCAGAGACAAACACAGCCACATGTCCACATAAGGGGTACGGCTGAATAAGAATATTCGGTCACTAATTGTTAGAAAATCCACAGTCAAATGCTAAAATGACAAAATACCTAGAAGGTGACGTGTTATGCGATTTGTGCGATAATAAGATGCATAGTAGATGACGGTCGGAAAATGTTGTAGGTTGCCGAGTTGAAATAAGACTTAGGGTTACCGAGAAAAGTATGGAGAGTATATAAAAAACTCAGGATACACCGTACCTGGAAGCGATTTTAAAAATGGTAGAACGGACACGATAGATTTTCGAGAAAAGTTGAATTAATTATTCACTTGGTAAATGATATCTTGTAGGCGCTAGTCTTGCAGAAGATTCGTGTGTATATCCAAGGGATGAGACCGAGTACGCCCCTGTCCGATTCTACGAGATAGTGCTTTCGCGCAATACGAATTCTGTGTTGGGAGCATCGTTCAGGACGAAATGTCATAAACCGGAGGATACGATACTAGATTTGGGAACTATGAAGGTTGTGCGTTTAAAGGTCGTAATTGTAAAATTTAAGTTTGATTAATGGGTAAGCGGAGGAGACAAAAAGGACGGTTTTAGGCAAGAGGAGGAAGTTCAGGGTGAGATCTCGGGAAGGAAAGGCTGTCAAAAGGGGCGCGAAATCGAAGTGTTTGTGGAATTTTTTCGGAGACTTAGCAAAAATCGTTCCGGCGGAGTGTCGATCTAACTTCAGTGGATTTTGTGCAAAGTGTTGTTTAATTAGATTCAGGGGAAGGGATACAAGCCAGTGGTGAAAAGCTTTTAGGAACTTAAAAAAAAATTGTGAAACTTATTTAAGGACAGTGAAAATATTGAGTTATAATAACAGATATTAGTTCGGTTTAAACAGGCGTGATCTAATAATAAAAACTTCAGTATTATTAAAATTTAAACGGGGTCGACAAATAAATGTTAATAATAACATTGCGGATTTTATATCAGAAATAATAATAGAATAATAAATAAAATAAAATCTTAATTACGGGAAAAAATCGTTCCTTTGAAATGGAAAAAATGTATAAGTACCGAATAGTTTAGAAATAAAACAATAATAATAATTATCTACGAAAAGTTCAACCTAGTGGTTTCGATACCAAGATATAGCAAGCGCTAATTTAACCTTAGGGAACACACATATTTAAAGAGGGACGATATATTTGAAATAATCTACAAACAACGGTCAACCTGAGTATATTACGATCGCGAGAAGTCCGACTGGAGCGATAAAGATACCTCAAATCAATTCCAGGTTATAAGGAAAGGGGATTAAATTTAGTCATAAATCTAAGGCTGCGTTAGGCCTTGTCGTATAAAATTTAAGAAATCGTAGGGAGGGGGACCTTTGTGTTTTCTCCACAGGTACAGGTCTACAGGATACGTAATTAAGATGCAATTGGTCGTGTTTTCCCGACCGGAGAATTAAACAATTACGTACGGGTAAGTTAAAGAATCTATATTTCAATTACAGGTACCTGGTTGCAGAGTGACGTAAATGGAACGCGAACCCTGGCAGTAAATTTCAACAGCTCCAGCGCCGATAAAAAAATAATATTATTGCAGAGCTAATATGAATATGTTTAACCGTTATTATCATTTAGGGCAGTGACGTTTTCTCCCAGACAGCCGATGCCGGGCGGTCGGGGGAACACACATGCAAAAAAAATGAACGAGCAAGCGAGGTACTTATGTACACCTCGGGGGTGTTGTACACTCAACCAAATGGAGGGCGTTCCGGGAGTACGACATATCAAATTGAAGGCGATTACCTGCAACCCGAACAGCTGAACATCTTTAGACAAGAGAGCAGAAGAGCAGAATCACAATATTAAATATGAAACAAATAAAACTAACAGGTACTCCGCTGAATTCCTACTTCTTGATCTACGCTTTTTAAATCTTTATGATTGAACAATGTGATGACGACACCGAGGCCACACATAAGTGTCAATTGGTGGTCCACCGGTAAGGGTCTTTCCGCATTGTCATGTTGGAGGATGCTCACCATAGACTGATCGGGTCACGCGAGGTTCTGGAAGCAATTCCCTTTCGCGGGACGGTGTCGAGTGATTGGGCGCGAAGGACCGTATGAAATGAGATGCCAATTTGTATGAAAGGGCATGGTTCGCTGTCGGAGGCGTCTTGGCCAAAAGCATCTCGAGTTACCGGCAAGGTAGTGTGAATGGAGGCATGAGCATGGCTTCTTGCGAAGAGATTCCTGCAGCATCATCACATTTTTTAATCCTATCGACCTGGAAGCAAACGTATCTCTTACAAGGGTGGGGATAAGTCGGTTTCCAGAGGTGGTCTGTAACGCTAGGTCGGTCGCGTGGGAGGAAGGATCTGCCTGTCACAAGCTTACGCCACTTTGTACCGTGAGTAGAGTCTTGATAAGGGACGAAATAGATTACCCCTTCTAGAGCCAGTAAAGTAGTTCCGGAGGTGTTCGATACTGGAGTTGATCAGGAAAGGTTTGAAGGCATGTCGTTCTTCTTTTGTTATGGAGGGGTCCGGGTATCTGGTTTATCGTCAAGAGATTTTCCGGGTGCCATGGGTATAGCCTCATCATGCATTGGTCGGAGGGTCGTGTCCTGAGAGCTGACCACCTAGTCAATTTGGTCAAGTGGAGGAGCCAGTATTAGTTTGCAAAGAATTTCTTCCCCATCACCATCCATCCTATCCTCTATCCCGTCTTTATACTTCCATCCTAGGTATAAATTTGTGTTTACTAACAACAGAACGTATTATCACGATTATGTATAGGATCTAGCCGCGGAAAGCAGAGCAGAGGAATCGCCAATTATCCGAGTGAAACATTCAAGGTATGTACATTAAAAAATCATTAGGACGTAGAGGGAGAGAGATCAATTTTATAGCCTAGCGAGAGTAATAGCAACCGTGCTCATTATGTAAATATTGGAGCAGTGTATATCATTAGGATCATAGTGGGGACAAATTCAGGATAGTTTAGACCGGACGTGTCCTTCAGACGTTTAAGAGATACAGAGAAATTCTTCCACACCTTACCTAAAAGAACCGAAAGTTACCACGAAATACATTAAATACCTATCCTAGATGTCCTAGGTGCTCCGAAGCAAAAAATCACACAACGTGGAGAAAAGGGTTTATTGTAAGAATTTCCCGGAAAACTACCTTTTACTGTGTTCAGTCACAGGGGTGGGAAAAACGAGTCATGATTCAAACATTATTGGTGAATCATTCAGTAGGTACGAGAGGAAGATCTACCAACCGGAGATCTGAATGCGCGAGAGAGAGGGGGGGGGGGGGTAAAAAACCCGAGGAAAAGGGTTGCAACGTCACAAGTGGTTCCGTGACCGAGGAGAGAGCGTCACCACCGATCTTGTTGTAAATCTTCTAATTCAAATTCTAGAAGAAAGAATATTGTAAAGTTTCATTAGGGGGGGGGGGGGTGGTACCATTACAAGTGGTGCCGTGACCAGGAGGTAAGGTTTTAAAAGCTGGAAGAGTTTCAATGTATCTTGCAATCAGCAATCAGTGCAATTTGAAGGATAATTACATAGGAAGAACAGCTTAAAAAAAAAAAAAAAAAAATAGACTAATGAATAGAAAAACAACAAAAAAAAGTAGGCTAGAATATTTAAACAAATCAGTAGTCATCAATCAACGTCACAAGTGGTTCCGTGACCGAGGAGAGAGCGTCACCACCGATCTTGTTGTAAATCTTCTAATTCAAATTCTAGAAGAAAGAATATTGTAAAGTTTCATTAGGGGGGGGGGTGGTACCATAACAGTGGTCAGAGCATTCGACCGGCAATCGGAAGGACACGGGTTCAAGTCCCGTTGGGGGCAAGTATCTTTTCTCGGAAGATTTTTCAATGTAAATGAGTGTTTCAGGCTGACAATTATTGCTTGTAATAATTGTTACCCTTTGTGCTATGCATAAAAATCTTGTATAAACGTTAGTTTATAAATTAAAAAATAATAATTAACAGTAAATGTGTTATAAAGATCCTACGTCTTTCAATAAGCATATATTTATAAGTACTGGAGAATACAGGCTGGGGCCATATTACTATAGTAGGTACAATATAGTAGGCCATATTACTATAGTATACGTAGGTACCATATTACTATACTAGCTTTTTCCCGCGGCTTTGCTCGCATGGTATTAGAGGATTCCCACTCCGCCTCCTCCACCTTCCCTCTCCCACTCCACTCCCCCCCATCAACCCCTAAAAACTAAAAAGAAAACATCGTTTCCAAGGCGACAATTGGTTTGCTTTTTTTCTGACGTTTGCAATAAATCGATTTTGTTAGGGATAGAAAACGTATGATAAATAATTTCATAACGCCATAACTTACTAGTATATATAGCCTATAATACTTGCAAATAATGTAACTTTCTATTAGTGAAAGAATTTTTTAAATCCATTCAGTAGTTTTTGCGTGAAAGAGTGACAAACATACATCCAGACATCCATACAACCATACAAACTTTCGCCTTTATAATATTAGTAGGATAGGATACTCTGGAAGGAATAAAATAGAGATATTACAACTACGTTATTGATAAATGTGATTTGTAAAAACCCTTACCAAACTATTCAATATTTGGAATGATATTTGTAAGGCAAGCTTTTTGTGAAATATATATCAATGTCCTACAGTCCCAAATACAAACGATTCAAGTAAAGACACGATCAGATGAAGACAGAAATAGAAAACATTTGTAAACAGGGCACACAGCACGTATTTGTATGTAAGTATAGGCCACAGCTGGAAGGGTAAAGGCATAATACAAAGACGTATAGTTTGGAATAACTTCGGAATAAATACCATCCCGAACAAAACAAGAAGTTGTCTTTGGCAAACTTGTGTTCCTTTCACTGGAAGCTCGTTGCGTTGATCGCATAATTAGTGTTATAAAATCCATGAGAACATTTGTTTTTCTGTTCTATTTTACATTCTATTCCAAATAACGTTCTTTTTTTACTTTTTCTAGTTAGGTTTGCTATGGCTTCGGTACAACGCTTGATCCGTTGCGTCGATATAACGCTTGCAGGTTTCCGTAACCTGTTTTTTATGTGAATGTTGCACAAAAGTGACAACTGCCTTTTTTAACATTAACTCCTCACAGGAGGCCCAGAGTAAAATAATTACCCTCAGGGTCTATGTCATCTGAGATGCTGTGTAGAGGGTCTTTTTGGGGAGAGGAAGAAATGAACATTAGTCTTGAAGAGACCCATGTTGTATGAAGGAGAAAACACAAAGGCCGGCAAATCTTTCCACGTCTGAGCTGTTGAACACAAGAATGAGTCGAAGAAGCGACCCGTTCTCATGTGACAAATGTCAACCGTGTACAAATGTTGGGCACGCGTTTGGCGTGTTTCCCGACTATGCATCGGTGCCGAAGGGATCAATGATTCAATGCTAGTTCCTCAGAGCATCTTCCATTGGAATACCGGTAGAACAAGGAAAGTACTCCCACTAGCAGTCTGTTAAGATGGGAGAATCTATCAAATGGACCGCCCGTTTCTACACAGAGTCGAGGGTATTTTTCAACCTAGAGCTAATGGGGCTCATTTACATTTTTATTTAAATTTTATGTGAGTTCCACACAAGCGTTCCAACTGCTCCCTACATTTTATTTGCGCAAGCTGGAATTTGAAATCGCCAAGGATAGTAACCACTCAACCCTGGAGGCCGGCTAAATTGAGGTATCTATGTCGTGAGGCTAAATGGAGTGTGGAAGGGAAGAGGAAGATTAAAAAGTACTAGGCTATTTAGATCCGATCAGTAAACACTCCTAGCCATTTCAAGCAACGTTTAAATTCTGAATAGTGATATTTTGCCGGGACGATACTGAGAATATCTCTCATTCTACATTAACAGCCACAATCCATTCCGTCACAACCTCTGCTGCCTTAAGACGACCTCAAGAATACCCTTAAATATATTCAGAATCTTAACGACGTAAGTAAAGAAGCTGTGTATACAAATTGCGACTCGCGACCCGTGTATTGGACGGATCTACTGTCGAGTTTGTCGTATCAAAGAAAAGAAGAAAAATAAAAAGTAACAATAAAAAATAAGAAGTGGGAATCTTAACGACCTAAGTGAAGAAAGCGTGTAAACAAATATGTCCACTCGGCACGGCGTTTTGGACGGACGTACGGTCGAATTCACCCGAGTAGGCCCAGAGATTCGACCTTTCTGCCGGGTTCATTTTAATTAATTCTGACGAACGTTTTACTAACATTTTAGATGTTTCTAAATGAATACCTCCCGAAGTTATTAATTCATCGTCTAGAAAAATAAAATCTCACCGCTAACTTTAGTTGTACAACGTATTACAATTTTTTAAAGGCGTTGTTCGTTCAAAAAAATGATGGATACGTACTGTTTTTATTAATCTAGAATATAAATAACTCGAATCCCTTATGCGACATGGAAATAAAAAAGATAATTCAATTACGAATTCGCCGAAATAAATTATTAAAATGTGAGTTTTGTGCAAACCCCCGACAAACGTGGTTATGTCTCGGCAATTTTGCAAAACAGGTAATTTCTCTTTCTTAGAATTTAATTTACCTTTATTTGTTTTCGAAAAAAAAACAATGGAAATAAAAATATGATCTTCATGAAATGGATTTTAAAAATTTCACATTTATATCACATTGTCAGTGATATGTTTTTGGGTATTAGTCTGTAAATAATCTCTGCATTGTATAAACTGTATAAAAAGGACATCGTGTACGATGAAATTCTTTAAGGATTCAATACAAAATTACGATTATAACACGTGTCACTCGTAGTACAGTATAAGGCCATTTTCCTGGCGTCAAAAACGGCGAATTTTATCAACTCATTGTCAAGCTAAATAACAAGTCATAAAGTTTAAACAAAATTTAACTTTGGCAAATAATAATTTCAAGTTTGAGTTATTAGTTACCTTTAGGTATTTGCACTAATAACAACACGTACGTTTTTTAATTACTGTTATTTGTTGTGGTGGATTTGTAGGGTTTATTTATTAATGTTGTGCCAACATCAATATTTATATTAAAGAGTTGGGGCGTTCATCTAACTGGGTGCATTAAGAAGTAGGAACTTATTCCGATAGCAGGCAATGGAATGCAAAGTAATGCAAAATCAAATGTTTTTGGATTGAAAATTTAATCGCCTGCAAATATTACAGTTACGGCGAGTAGAACACGTCTTTGCCTTAGCTATAAATGATAAATGAGTATTTTTTGTTGAGTCTTTTTATGAGCCTAGAAAAAAGTTAATCATTAGGCCTAAAAAAAATGTGTGGCTAACGAACAACGCAGCAAATTCGGTACGCGATTACCTCTACTGGGAATTCGCACGGCAATAGCGGACACGGGCCTTTTTTACCAACGAAGTTTACCAACGACAGGTGTCGAACGAAAAGAAGATTCATTCTGTTCCTGGTTGCCGCCGATCTAACAGCTCGCAGATTGCTTCGTGTTCGCTATCCATTCTCCGATGATTAATATTGTTCAAAATGTTAATTTTATTGCTTATATAGTTATATGATAAACCTGCAAGCAAATAGTCATGCATACCTGGATTACGATCGCAACTATACCAATCCCCATAGTAACTATGAAGTGTAAAAATGCCCACATAGTAACCCTTTCATGGATATGGTTTTTTTGTAAATTTAGCGCAGACCTATTAAAACCTACTTTATAGTTTGTTGGAATTCTTGACACATCGGTTACAATTGTGACAACGAAATTATTATTTGTTATATTATAGGTACGTACTTTATTTTTTGTCTAAATTCTTAACCCAGTCAGTTTGAAACTTTGATAATTTAACTTAAATTCAAAACAACCAGATTTAAAATCAATTATGGACAAACCCACTGCCAAAATTAGCATTTTTGATGTGTCAAATTAAGTAAAATTTGTGTCTGAACTTCAGAAATATAATAAAATATGCATTTTGACATAAATCAAAACAGGCGACCAGTGTTAAGCGGGAAATTCACCCTTATCGCCATCTGCTTGGAGCTCGTGATTTCGCCCGATTCCCAATGTTATTCGCCGAGGTGGATGGATAATCCTATGATCTTATCTCCCATGGTCGGCCAGCACGTTGCATTTGAAGTCTTCTCTTGGTATGTATATTGCCTGTATGTCTGGTATCAGATGGCTTGGCTTTGCAAACCGTCTGATTGGCACTAACCTCCCCTACTAGTGATGCATGATTAATACGACGGACCTACCTCTACCTGATCCCGTCAGACACCAGGCCATTGATCTCTACTACTCTATGCACACTTTCCTTTCGGTGTTGGTGTAAATTTTTTATTATTCTACTTTCCTATTGTGAATGACTGGAACTTACAAAGAGAAAAGTCTGAGACTAAGTGCAGAGCTACAAAATTTTTCTTCCGGGGATTTTTTGATTATCGACCCCATACAAGGCGACATTTGACGATTTGTTCCTGCTTCTGCAAACGTAAATGATTGAATGATGGAAAATGGTTAGTCATGTATTCTATCTCTCACAGCCTTACTAATAAAAAAAACACTTAACGACCGTTAAACCGTGTTTCTGTTCGCTGACCGTTAGACGGCATTTCTATAACACTACAGCGCCCTTGAGGTGATTTTCCACGAAAACCAATTAGCCAATTATTATTATTATTACTAATAACTTGATAACGTTTTAATGTTGGCTGCATTGAATTTCCTTAGATTTGCGCAAGCGCGGCGGCCATGTTTTTTTCACTTATTCGCGGGTAAATTTATCTTGTGACATGTGGGATTTTAGGAGCAGTTCATTTATTGCTTCTGAATATAATTTCCATTTAAATTATCAATTCACTAGTATAGTAGTATAATTGAACACACCAATGTTTTGTATTCTACATATCTTTTTTGGCTGTAGTTATGTTATGCTCTGCTTAAAACGTGACTGTTTGTTGCTAT
The DNA here is from genome assembly GCA_929108145.2 of Limnephilus rhombicus. NCBI lineage: Eukaryota > Metazoa > Arthropoda > Insecta > Trichoptera > Limnephilidae > Limnephilus > Limnephilus rhombicus. Next base: position 47,847,667 of record OV815285.1, read on the forward strand.
TTTTATCATTATTAAAAACACTCCCGTAGTTGTGGCCGGGGTCTCATCGCAGACGACAATATTTCTTTATCTATCTGTTATAGAAATAAAGTTATTTATAATAGAAAATTACAGGGGAAAACATGGAATGATAGTTCAAGACAAATTTGTATAAATTCACAATTGAATAATTAAAGATTTATTGTTATTGTTTTCATCGGAAATAACTATATTTCTTCTCGGTCTTTGGGAATGCTGTGTGAAGGGTCTTTTTGTCGAAAGGAAAGCATGAATCTGGGTATTGAAGAGACTCATGTTGTAGGAAGGAGTAAATACAAAGTCTGACAAATCGTTCCGCAACCGAGCCATTAAAATCAAGTATGAGTTGTGGAATGACCCGATCTCTTGTGACAAATGTCACTTTTATATAAATGTTGCGCGCGTTTTTGGCGCGCTTCCCGAATGTGCATCAATGATGCTAGTTCCTCAGAGCATCTTCTATAGAAATATCGGTAGAGCATTCCCACCCAACGCCTGTGTTCTTAAGATTGCAATCCGGTGGATGGAACCAATTTTCTGCTTTTTATGTTAACCCCTCAGACTAATATACTCGCTTTTCGAAACAACTCTTATAGTTCTCATAGAAATCGTTGTATCTCCCTTACTATCATGGATTAGAAAGAGAAAACAGTACGCTTTTTATTCAAATACACATCAAAATAATAAAATAAACATCTTTATGAAACCAAAGTTTTGGAGCGTAATTTGAATAAAATTATAAAACTTTGGGGGAATTTTTATTAATTATTTTTACATGAAATGACAAAAAGTGAGTTGACGATAACATTTATAATGCATTTGCATAATCTTACATACAAAAATCTCGTGTCACGGTGTTTGTGGTCGCCCTCCTCCGATACGACTTGACCGATTTTTATGAATTTTGTTTTTGTACATTTGGTAGGTATAAGAATAGGTATTAAAGTATATTTCATACCGCTAGGTGATTAGAGTGTCCCTATCCAGAAAAAAAATCTATTTTTTTGATAAAATAATTTTTTGGTATTTTTTTTATTTGGCATCAAAAAATACTTTTAAACCCAAATTAGAACCTTTCTACCCCGACCCTCCCATTTTTTAATCGCGATTTTAGTATTTTTGTTTGAACAAATTTAACCGTATTTCGTATTTCAAACAGAACAAAATTATTTATGTTGTTGAATGGCAGATGGCGCTACGTCCTCTTTGAAATTTCATCCAAACACATGCGCAAAACATTCACATCATGTTCTCGCGTGGGCAAACCATCGAGCTTATTTGTGTTGGCTAAAGACGGACTGACAAAAAATAACGTACACTCACAGGATGTTTTTTTGTTTTCATCGGCGGTCATCGTCTACAGCCCTCCATTCCTCTTTCTGTCATAGATCCGATCCCCATTACAATACATTTTTTATTTTTTATTTAACAACCAAAATATTCACTTGAAATAATATATATGGCAAAACAACGTTTGTCGGGTCAGCTAGTAAAATATATTTGTCTTTAGTTAGAAAAATTAGATCAGTCATTTTTTAAACTTGTATATGTTTGCATGCAAAATTTTTAGATTCAAAATTATAATATATCAACAATTATAATTAAATTATTTATTTGTTTGAAAGCGTATTTAATCACCTTTCAGAAACAGTTTTCAGTGTTCGGATATTTTCAGATATATTTCATTTATTTTAATTTTATTGCAAATTGGAAATATTTCCAACTCTGACAAAATGTGGTCGAGGCCGGAGTGGTTAAGATACTCATAAATTTTAATAGTAGATCTCTACTTTCCACGTACACAGTTGGTAGGTACTTAACCAGGTTTGAGAAAATTTCGTCATCGATTAGCCAAGTTTACGAGTTTTAAAGAGACTTATGTGGACGGAGGAAAGATAAAGATGATGAATACGACAAGAAGTTTTGGTCGTAGAAAATTTTGTCTGGACGACAATTCCAGAATAACGTGGGTGGCTGCGACTTTCCTGTTATTCTGGCAAACAGCAAACAGCAAACAGCGGCCCACGCTCCCAGTTATCGAACTATTTATGCGTCACCTCCATACTAAAATTCAATGCCAGCGTTTTCAGGACCATTCATATGTTGTTACTGCTCTGGACACAAATTCAATTATTCATTTACTTACTGTACATTTCTCAAAAATACTGTAACCATAGCATAGCGTACCACAGAATTAAGAGCATTAATAATGTTTTCTTTGAGCTGTCCAATGGTGACTCACTGATTTTTTTTAAATTTATGCCTGTTAGTAAATCCGGATTGCATAATACATGATCATCACAGCAAAATGCGATCTGAAAATTCACCGTAATCTGAAAATTGCTTAATTCTCAATACGCTTATCAATTTTGGAGGCTGTTAACCAACACTTCTGCAATAATATGTCACGCCGTCCACACGTAGTTCACTATTTTCAATAACTTCTAAGGGGTGCCAGGGTTCATAGGGTAAGGTTTGTCTACCAACTGTGTGGCGGGCCAGATCGGAAGAGACTGATTGAGGGAGATAATTGACTGCTCCAGCAAGACTCTCTCCGATGGTGCTACATTCGCCTCCAACTCCTCCTGTCCTCAGCGGTTAACTTCCAGTTACCTGCAGAAGCTGTGCTGCATCCCCTCTTACTCCAGCAAGACTATCTCAACTAAGTGCGAGGGTTGAATTCATACGTCCTTCACTCCTGGATAAAGTGTTCCCCAAATTTCTATCCACCCCTCATACATTTTCCCTTCCCTGAATTTACTTAATTCCTTTTCTTAAAAAGACCCTTCGCACAGCATCTCCAACGACGACGCAGGCCCTGAGGGAATTTTTTTTCAGGGCCTCAGGGGTGAACTAATGCAAAAAACTTAAAAAGGTAATGACTGTGTACACGACATCTTTTCTCAGCCCGATTCCAATTAGACACAAAATTCAACATTTTTCGCTCTACGCGATAGCTATTTTCATCTCTATTTTCATATCTACGATTTCAATTGTCATCACTGCACACAACACATGAACCATGCTGTTTACTCTGATGTCAAGAGTAAACAGCATGGTTCATGTGTTGTGTGCAGTAATGACAATTGAAATAGTAGATATGAAAATAGAGATGAAAATAGAGATGAAATAAGAGATCAAAATAGAGTTTAAAATAGAGATGAAAAATGAGCAAAAAATGTCGACTTTTGTGTCTAATTGGAATCGGGCTGAAAAAAGATGTCGTGTATAACGGTCATAAGTCATAAGTAAATAATCCATAGAAATACTTTAGGTATCTCGTACATGATTGTCGAACACAACATATTATCTAGTAGATATCAATTTTGAGATTGTAAACAGGAAAATGTACAATTTTGATTGCAGAACAAAACATTGGTCGTCAATAACGGGTTCATGGTGTGAGGTTTGTCTAGGTTTTGGAGGCGGATTACCAGGACACACTGAACCCCAGATTCCCACCCATCCGTTAAGGCCTTTTCCTTCCGAGAACCCTCCTTTCCTTCTTTTCCTTAAAAAAAACCTTCCACACAGCACCCCTAAAGATGACACAGGCCGTGAGGGAAATTATTTTCCTCAGGGCCTCTTGTGTGAAGCTCATGTAAAAAAAATAAAATATATAAGTTTTTTTTTTTTTAATTAATAAAATAAATAAACCTACCGTGAAAGCGTTGGAAAACGTATTTCTTAAATTATTTTCGCCTTTTTTCCGGTACCCTTTCCTGTCAGAGTTTGACTACTATCAACAGCATGGAAAATGTACTCGCACGTAAATATCGAAATCATGATGTTTATCAAATATGCAAATCCATCAATTTTACCCTGGATTATCAACAAATTGTGTAAACTCACTTGGCGCTCACTCACTGCCTTACTTAGGGAACGTACGTAGTATGGGTACGTTCCCTTAGGTGAGTCTGTAGGTATTTATATTTCACATTAGGTAGGTATATACGTCAGCATCCTTTATACAAAAAGTCACCGCCCGCCACTGGTAGGTACTTATATTTTACGAACATGTTCAGGAATTAGGGATGTATTAAATGTATACCTCCTTTAGCGCTGTGCAATCCTGAAAGGTCATGAGTCACGACTCTTAGATCAACGATTTGAATATTTACACCATTCATTGGAACGTTGTCATAATTTTACATTAAGGAAAATTTCGTATTCAAGATTGTTCACTCTTTCCACGGTTTATAAGAAATTCATATTTTCGGCAAGATAAACCTCGATCTGAAAGCTTTAAGAATATAAAACCGTTCATTATTTTTAAGCGCCCTTCTCGCAATATTAGTTCCCTTGAGATCATAAATAAAGATTTCATAGATTTTTTCTTCAGTATTTGCTTTTAGGCCCATGGCGTCGATGAAAATCTGTTCATTGATAAAATAGTTTCACCAAAGTTTGAATGGAGTTTAAAAGTACTGCGTTGTAATCAGTGCTGTCATCTAGCGAGTTTCCAAAAACGCCTTTGATAATAATAATGATTTCGGCATATATATCTATCTATCTTCTATTTTCTATCTATCCATCTATCTATCTATCTTCTTTATCTTTATTTTTATAAAGAAAAATGAATTCCTGAAATGTATGTATGTGCATAACTTCCGAACGACTGCACCAAATAGGATAATTCTTTTTTTCTTGTGTTCGTTATTGTCAGGACAAGGTTTACTAGTGAGCTCTGGCATTATGAAATTTGTATAACAATGAATAGCTGAAATGTATGTAAGTGCGTTCCGAACGAATGCACCAAATTGGATAATTCTTTTTTATTGGGTTCGTTATTGTCTGGTAAGCTCTGACGTTATGAAATTTATATAAAAGAATTGCAATAGGTGGTATGCGAGCTGTTTGTAAACTAAATGTACCGGGAATTAATTTATGGAACGCGGGAGGTGGGGAGGGGAACCAGGGAGGGGGTGGGGAACCTGAGAGGGGGGAGAAGAAGACGGGAGGGGGGTTTGCGGGACGGGGGAAGGGGGGGAGTGGAGTGCGGAGAGGGAAGGTGGAGGAGGCGGAATGAAAACGCGAGAGGGGAAGAGGACGCGGGAGAAGAATGGGGGGGGGGGGGGGGGAAAGGGAACGGGACGAATGGGAAAAGACAGGGGAGAAACAATTTCTTTATAAAATGGCATAGCAACGCATGCCGGGTACCAGTTAGTTTGTTATATTTTGTCTTGGTATTTAGAATTTGCAAAATTAATTGTTGCTAGCCAGTAAAAGCAGTTGAATGAAAACTAATGACTTTGTTTACACCACTATTTAAACATATAATTATCCTGATAAAGAAACCATTGGTTTTGGAACACGTCAATTATTTTGATTAAATCAAGGTGTAAACAAAGATATTTATTCTCATTTAATTAAAATGACGCCAAAAAGAGGTTTTACGAATATTGTAAAAGTAAAATGTTTATTTAAAATTAATGGGATGAATTCATACGTCCGTCTTTCCTGGATACACTGACCCCTCATACCTGTTTCCTTCCCAGAACATCCTTTCCCTTCTTTCATTAAAAAGATCCTCCACACGTCATCCCCAAAAATTTTCCCAAAGGGGAAATAAAATAAGAGAATAATTACATGATACCAGTAAAAAACGATTGTTTGTAAAAATGTGTTTTATGATATTTAAAATTCAATGATTTTATAAAATAATATATATTTTTTAAATCGTTAATGGTAGTATAGTCAGCCTATTTACCTTCCATATTACATACCTGAAGAACTACTCGATCCAATTTTTTTTTTAATTTCAACAACATTACCAGGACTAATACGATTTTAGATTTTCACGGCCAAAAGTATTTTTGTTATTAGTTTTTGGGGTATTATGCCGTGTTACGCTACCTCCTTCTTTAGCCAACGTTTCGGACAGCGTTGCAGTGTCCATCATCAGGGCAGATATGTAATAGTTAGGGGTGATGTTTGTACTTATCTACTTAGGAGCGATACCGTGTCGCCAGCTCCACTCCTCTACAAGCTGGCGCTACAATATAGTTCAACATGTTTTTTTGCGTTTAGCCTTGATGTAACCGCCGATTACCGGATATCAAGAACTATTGAGCTTAGCTCCGTCGTCTCTCCTAATATTTATAGGATTTTTGTGAATTTCAATTTCCTTCGTAATCAGGCGTGCTCTATGAGTTTTGGGCCTTACCAGGACCTCAGGGACAAATCCAAAGTAATGGCCGGTTTCGATTAAGTGCTCGGCGATTGCCGATTTGTCAGGGTGGCCAAGTTTACAGGCACGGAAGTGTTCTGATATCCTTTTGGAAATCGTCCGCTCTGTTTGGCCTACATAAACCTTGTCACATCCAGAACAGCTGAGTTTGTACACTCCATCTGTTTCCAGAGGAAACTTGGTCTTTGCAGACCTCAAAAAGTCTCGTATTTTTGTCGTGGTTCCGAAGACAGTCTTGATGCTTTCTTTTTTCAATAGCCTGGCAGTTCTGTCTATCACATTGTGAACGTAAGGCAGGAAAGCGCAGCCCTTTGACTCTTGTTCAATTCTGTCTTCGTTTGGTGCAGATTTGGCTCTTATGATTTGCCTTGTCTGCCTTACTGTTACGTTACGCTCCAGTGCATCGATCAGTTTTGTAAGTTGTGCTCCGATTTTTGTTTCTTCACATATTCTGGTCGCTCGGGTCACCAATGTATTGATAAGTCCTCTCTTCTGCGCTGGGTGGTGATGGGAATCAGCATGTAGATACCGATTTGTATGAATTGGTTTTCTATACACTGTGTGTCCTAGACTAACATCTTCTTTTCGCATCACCTCCACATCTAGAAAAGGTAGAATCTTAGAGTAATTTCCCAGCTCTATTGTGAACTTAATTTTAACATGGTCCAGAAATTCTTTCAGTTTCTTTGTTCCATGAGGCCAAATGGCGAAGACATCGTCGACATACCGCCACCATATTTTGGGAACAGCCGAAGCTGTGTCGAGTGCCACTTCCTCAAACTTCTCCATACAGAAGTTGGCGAGTACTGGCGACAACGGACTGCCCATCGCAACTCCTTCCACTTGTTCAAAAAATTCACCCTGGAATGCAAAATATCCCGTTTTAAGGCAGTGTTCAAAAAGTTTACAAATGTCTTCTATTACACGTTTATTTTTATATTTAAAAACCAAATGTTAAGTTTTGAAAAAACCACTGCATCTCTTATATATTACAATTGTCTCATTCTTTCTTATGTTGTCCTTAATACAACTGATACCCTTCTTTGTGCCACTGTAACTTATAATCTTATAATTGTGTTGTAAAAGCCTTTTTATGGCGTAAAATAAATAAATAAATAAATAAAAATTCATTAAAGTTTGTAATTTAGATAACATCATAGAAACGCGATAAAATAAGTGTTTGCAAAATGCGAGCGCTTTAATCGGAACATAATACGAGGTAATACCAAGGATTCATCAATCCACGATGTTATTTAACCTGCGATAGGAATAATTATGTAAGCAATTTGATGACCCAGATGCAATGATAGCCATGTTCGATGGAGTCATAAGAAGTAAGCTGGAGTATGCTAGTGGTGTGTGGACTCCGCACCAAGCTAAATATATTAATATGCTGGAACAAATTCAGAAAAAGTTCCTTAGGTATGTCTATATGCGGATGAATGGAACGTACCCGAGATTCATGCACCATATGGAATTACTTGAGGCAACAAATAGATTTATCTTGGAAACTAAACGTTATGCAAATCTTGCAATTCTTAGTTTTAACATAATCCATAACCGTAGTGACAGCCCATTCCTCTTGGAATGTTATGGCTTATACGTGACTGAAAATTTCAGTCGTAGTCGTCGACACGACTTGTTCAAAATACCATACGGCAGAACAGATGTCTTAGCACAGCATAGCATGACAAGAGGAATTGTGCTGTTGAACGAAATATCGGAAACACTAGATATATATAACTCTTCTTTAGATAGCCTTAAATTAATTTTTTTGTATAATAATCATCTTCCTAGGTGTTAAGACTGTCAAAATGAGAAAATTGTACAGTAATTGGATAATAATCTGTTTTACAATTTAAAAAAAAAAAAAAAAAAAACACGAATATGACGTATATTACGTTTCGCACGTGCCGATGCGTAGCTAACTTAATTCTTTCCTACATTATTCACTACATTTATGACAGGGTCAATCTCAAGGTTATGCTGAATTACATTAAAGTGAACGGAGCCATGAAAAACATAATACCACCTACACTTTTCCCTGAAAAACAATACTCTAAATCTTTTGGCAATTTGCCACAGCCTTACTTATGTCGGTGGCTACGTAGGCTGGTGCTTACGTCTTTTAGTATGCTAAACAATATACAAGCGTATTTGCAACTCATTCAGAAATTTCTGCTAGTTTATTCGCAGTTAAAAGCGAATTATTAACTTTTGCTTCGTAAAACTGAAGTTTATTTCATATTTTGGCATGCAAAACAATCGTAATTTTGTTCTGCATTCTATACCTATACCTACTTGTAACTATATTTATGTTTATTTCAGAACAACTACCGATCTTCGGACATATGTTTATCGCGTAATAGTAAGTATTCTTCTTCTTCTTTGTGTGCCGTATCAGGTCCCCCCGACGTTGGCGATCACTCTTGAGAATGTCTCTCTGTCTTGCACTGCCCGGAATAGCTCCTCCACACTTCTAATGCCGGTCCACTCTCGTATATTACGCAGCCAAGACATTTGTCTCCTACCAGGTCCTCGGCCACCCTCTATCTTGCATTTAAATATCAAATGGAGCAAGTACTTCTCCCCTCGAAGTATATCACCCAGATATGGAATTTTCCTGATTTTTATTAATGTAAGCAGTAAGTATTATAGTAAGTATTATTATTCCCAAAATGTAAAAATTACCCGCATACCGGAAACCACAAAAGATGCTTTAAGAATGAAAAAATCGAAAATGCATTCGGAATAGGCCTCTTGCAAAATCGTGTGGATAGATTTTTTTACTACGATTACGAAAATGTTAGTAAAAATTTTTAGAAATGTACAGTTTTTATTTTTTTACTACACGAAAATGTCCCGTCGCCGAAAATGTTCCTATTAATTTTATAAAATTCCACACTGATTTATTTTTTTATATGGCATCACTTTGATTTCAGACGAATTTTTGAATTTGACATTTAAAGTTCACTAGATTTATTGTTTGTTCTCTGCGAACGTATCATTTGGTTTGATTTTTTGACAGATGTTGAGAAGAGAACCCCGTACATTTTACGTTGTCCGTACGTGTTTTAGAGATATAATGATAGTGGTGCGGATTTTAACAAAATCAAAATTTATAATATTTTATTATTATTATAATTTACAAGTACAAGTAGTATATTACATTTGATTTAGCAATATAGACGTTGAACATTATAATGATTTATGATCAATAAGATGGATCAAGGAAAAAAATATTTATGAGATTTAATATTTTTTGTATGCCTCGTTATTCTTCTGTACCATTCGTGTAGAAAACGTTATTTTTTTAAATGATTTTCGGCTATGTAATAATCGTTTTTTCGCACCTACAAAATTATGTCCCGTCTTTCCGGTTTTTAAAAAATGGTCTGATTTTTCGGATTGAAATTTTCAAAAAATCGCCAGGGTTTCAAAAATACGATTGAAAAAAAACTAAAAACACAAAATGTCTTAGAATATTTGCCTAAAGCGGAAAATATAAAAAAAATGTGATGCAAGTTGCCTATTACTTAGTTCTGTCTTAATTTGAAGTGAAAACTTCTTTTGCACCGTTGTATTTGAAACAGGATGAAATTAAAATTAGCAACACGTACATCTGCAAGATTTAGCCTGCTAGAGAATGTACCTCCAAATAATAAAGTAAAACACATGTTTTCGTTCAAACATATCAAGGAAAAATCTACTTGTCTGTGTGTATGTAAATTTGTTCAATATTCGTGCCAACTTATTATTAAGTATTTTTGAAGTCGATTTTACGTTTGACATTGGTAAATGGTGCACAAATAATTATAATTTTATAGTAAACTAGCAGATCCGGCCATACGTTGCTTTGCTAACGACACACAACGCTACGCCATTACCCAACCTTTATAACCAACGCCATCTGTTAAATCAAATCCACACCACCCGCTTGCCAGCATGCTGCCTGTTTTTTTTTCAGCTCCACACAGGAGGCTCTGAGGAAAATAATTTCCCTGAAGGCCTATGTCTTGTTTTTTTAGGGAAAGGAAGGAGAGGAGAGTTTTAAGAGAGGTTTAAGGGGTGGGTAGGAATCTGGGGTTCAGTGTGTCCTGGTCATCCGCCTCCAAGACCTAGACAAACCTCATCCCATGAACCCGGGCACCCCTGCTAACCACTTGGGGTGACCTATCGCAGAGGTGTTGGTATCCAATAACGGTTCCCAGGGCGGCGGTACCTATTCCCGCCTCCGCTTGCCAGCCCGCTCCCTTTATTTATATATTTCAACCAATTTACACAAAACCTTGACAGATTATATACCTAAAAACCTTCCCCATACATCACTCTATCTATTGGTGAATACCACACGTACCGTTGCGTAGTTCAAAAGATCTAAGCGCACAGACAGCGGGAGCGACTTCATTTTATACTGTGCAAAGAAATCATTTCAGGGGGCGAATAGCGGCGGATCAAAAGTCGGGTCACCGATAAAGACGCCGTTACCCGAATTTAAACGATTTCTTGCAAATTTCCCTTAAAAATTTGAAGTTTTTAAGCTCTTAAAAAATATATGTTATTTTTGAAGATAATATCTAGACATTCGTCGCAGCGAAATACAAATTATTTGAAATTCCCTCGATAGAAAAAAATCGCTAAGTATGCTCTGAACATTATTATAAACACGTTTGTTTCGGTGATTTTACAAGTTATATATATGATAAAAAATCACAGTGTTTCTTTAAATGCTGTTTAAGATAACCCTCGCGAGATTTTTGCTCTATTTTAAACGAGTCGTGTTTTATTAAACATTTTTACAATTTTCGCATCGATATTGTCACTTCAAATACTAGCGCTCTCCTCTAACATTCGTTATTTCATATCTCTCAATCTTCTTCTTTTGGTGCGCAGTTGCGGGGCCTTAAAAGAGAGATGGAATAAGGTTAGGTTGCCACATTTTTTCATGGGTTCAATTATGAGTATGTAAAATTATGACTACCTACTAGCACTCGACCGATGTTCCGTAAAACTCACCGTTTATTCTGAATAATCGTCATGACATGATCAAAGTTTCAGGAACCAATTTAATACATCATGCTTATTCCATGGAGTGGTTACGGCATCACAAAACGACGAAATACTTAATTTATTTTGTTATTTTTCTGAAAATTTTATCATGGTCAACTGTTGTAAGTTGTCGCAAGGTTGTATGGGTTGCCGAAGAAAGAATTTAGTATGCGAGGAAAATCGTTGTATAACCTTTAACTGCTCACTTGGGGGCCGCTCCGTCCTAGTAACTAACTAACTAATCATCATGCCGCGCCGTTTCACCGCAGGGATAGGCAGAGAGGACGGACCGCCAAACAACTCGGTCTTGGCACACACTCCTTTTCTCGTTCGCATTCATACATCGTCTCATACATGTTCTTCTATTATTCTGACTCTTGACATGACCCGACTAAAGTATCTGATTCACTATATATATTATAAAATATCACTTGACATGACCCGACTCAAGTATCTGATTCACTTGGTCGTGCCATGTCTTTCTCGGGCGTACCCGATTACTTCTACCATTCACATTTGCCTCATATATTCTCCGTTCCTCGTTCATTCGATAACAATAATAGCGAAATACTCCTCTCCCCTTCCAGTAGCTTCGAATTAGTGACGCCAGAGCCGTAAGTTTTAAATTTTTAGTTTTTAAAGTTAAATTTCTGTAAGTATATTCATTTCAATTTCTTTTGAGGGCCTCTCTGACCCATCGTCACTACTTACGTGTCTTTTTTTAAGTTGATTTTTATTATATAAAACATAAACAACCTTACCAAAGTTATATATATAGTTTTTTCGAGACACCATTGAAATTTTATAGTAAAAGTGAGTTCATTGTTTTTATTTAGTTTAATAGATAACATAGACTGATTTCTGAGCTCAAGTGATTTTTGCCAAAAATCATTACATAATATCCAAATTGTCAATTATAAGTTAGGTACTTACGAATAAAAAAGTATTTTATTTTATGTAAATTGTCCAATATATAATAATTTGGACCTGAAAAATTTCATGGATCTCTAATACATAAACATTTAAAGTAACAGGCCGCCCAGGCCCCCACGTCAGAGTGTACAAAACAAATCACGTCAGCAGGTTAATAACTTCAATATCATTATTAAAAACCAAACAAACTAATTCCGGTTGAGGGTATGTCACTCTGTGAATGATTGTTACTCCGATCTGTTTTGAATTTGAGTGTCGTTTTGAAAATTGGATCTGATTGCATTCAGACAGATTGGATCTGAGGAGTTCAGACAACCGATAAATTATCTACCTATAATAAAATATTTTATTTTGCTTTTTTCCAAATTTAATTTTCTCGGACCTCCGCTAATATATATATGCTTTTAAATGAAAACTTTTTTAGTTCCGTTGTGATTTGAAACTCGATGAAACGGAAACGAACGATACTAAAAAGAGAAAAACACATAGATCAATGGGATTTAGCCCGTGAGAGAATAAGATAGTTATAAAATATTTATTTATTTCACAGGTACTGGTTCCAATATAATACGATGAATCCATGGTCCCACGCAAGTATCTTTTGGTGTAGTGGTATGAAGTGCCTGAAGAACCTCAGCTTCCAGACATTAAGAGGTACAAGGATCAAATACCTACTATAAAATTGAAAAAAAATGTATATCCATATATTTTTATAATAATAATATATATATACATGTTTAACAAATATAAATATAATATAAAACCTTATTCCGCTTAATTTTATTGATCATAACCGGTTTCAGCACTTTAGAGCCATCTTCAGACTGGTACAAATAATTCTTAGTCTACGGTTTATATACATAACATATGGAGGAGGGGGAGAGGGGTGGTCTACAATATATTATATTATATATTTTTGTAAATCAACATCCAATCTTAAAACCACTCCAAAATGAACGGGCAAAACAAAACACAAAAGAAAGCGACATTTAGCAACTCCGAAGAAGAAAACGCAAATACTAATAAGGTGACCAAATGTATAGGAAAAGTTGCACTGGAATTCGAGTGCGGTGCTTCGTAGCCTATCGGTCTCATCTTTGTACGGTGCTACGTAGCCACTCCACTCTTATCTACTTTATTTTTCTGAAGGTTTTTTCTTCTTTTTCTGTTTTGACTTCTACCGTCAAATTCATTTTATATGGTTAAAAAAATGTGGTTTCGTTTCACCCGGCGAAATGGGGCTGTGTCATGATTATTCGCACCTTTTAAGTTTGCCTATAATTTTAAAAATATTTATGCGACGTTGCCGCTTTTCTCAGTAGCTGGAGTTATTGAGCGCCTCGACAAGTTTCTGGCGCGAAATCAGTCGGGCATTAGCCGCGTTGTGAGCTACACGTGCCAAAACTTGAAAAGGGTAATTATTACCCATGCCCGTATTCGGTGTAACAATTTTGTACCAATTTTTTTATGCGTGGTTCATGTTAATTATTGTTGTTTTTATTGTAAATTAGTGTTTTCGCCTGTTTCCACAATTGTTTATGTTAGTAAATTCATAAAAGGAACATTTAAACAATTGAAGACTGATAATTGTTACATTTAACTCTGATTTTGCTAGAAGAAGCCAAAATTTGTTGATTTTTTTAGACTTTAAGTTTCAAAGCCTTGTTCATATTATGATTAAAAGTTTATTTCTAAGATTTTTTGGTGTTTTATTACATTGATATCAGTAACACAATGCTCCTAATGAATAATATTAATTTCTTTAAATAATTACTGAAATGTGCGACATTGTCTATTCCATTAACAATTACCCGACCCCCACCTCCGTGTAACAATTTTCCACCCCTATCTCGCCGGGTTATTTCTGCTTAGCAAAAAGATGTACCTAACAGATTTATAATCGCTGACTGAAGTAAAAATTTACCAATATAATTTTCATATGTTAAACATCAATGATTCACAAAATCAATACCTTTTTATTTGTGATTCCAGTGTTTTCTTCGTTGATCCGAAGTTACGAGTTTTTCGTGAGTACAAATAAAATGCTGTGTATATTTTCGTACCGCAAAAAGACCATATTATTCTAAGAGGAATCTAATTTTTTTTTTACAACTTGATTTCTAAAAATAGTTGGAATAACAGATTCGAGGTCCTTTGTTGTCTATGACAAGGTCATATAATATAAAATAAGTTTTAATTTTGTAAGAACAAAAAATAGTTTAAGCGAAAGGGTGACCTAAGAAGTTTCAAAGTTTTAATATAATCAGGACAAAACACTTTATCAGTCGAGGAGAATAAATACGAAACGTCAAGAAGTTCTTGTATTTTCATTTTCTTCTTCCATCAAAAACTCATTTTATTGTATTTTGTACTTCTTATATCATTAACCCCTCCGAATTTTCGAGAATATTAGCTTTTGGTGTCTTAAACGAAATGACATTTTACGAAAACTTTTAGTTATAACCGCTTCACAATTAAAGCACTATAAATGAAACATTTCTGAACGTAGCCGAATAGTAAAAACTGTTTTAGACAGGTTACAAAATAAGCTTTCGAATTATTATATTACAAATAAATATTAACATTTGTAAATATTAAAATTTAGAATGCAAACATTAAAAAAATGTGAAAATGACTCACGTGATGTTTTTATGTGAAAACGGTACTAAAATCACAGATTATGTAAACAACAATACGTATTCTATTGTATAAATATGTAATAAACACTTTTGTCACCTCACTTTTTTATCATTTCATATAAAAATATTTAATAGAAATTAACAATGTCGGGCGCCCGTAGGAAATTCGGCGGTATAAATTATGTGTCAGACTGCGCGTCTGACAGAATGTTCTTTTTATGTATTTCTATGGACAACTTGAATAGAGATGTGCAGCATGATTCACTATCGACCTTTCACTTTTTATTTTACGGATGTAACTAAAACAACAACGGAGTTATAACGGTTTCTATGGAGACACACGCGCTGACGTGTAAACACGCTTATTGTACTTGACTGCTGTCGTATTTTTAACGCATATATCTGCTTACGTTGCTGAAACTGTACAACAATAACCCTCTATTTGATGCAATAAATTTACATATTTATAACATTATTTGATAATTTGGGCCTCACGATGAGCTTTACGGGCTGAGTCTCCCATTTTAAAATTTTATAAATTTAAAAGAGTAGATGTTATGACATAGCACATTGAAATTATAAAAGCTGTGAGGAAAAAAAATACAATGATTTTAAAAATCGGCAAATTTTATGGGGTACGGTTGAATATAATGAAGTTATGCATTGTAATGGGATTGTGTATTGCGTTAGTATATTTTATTCTTTTTTCGTCATATTTTTGTCAGATTATTGCCATCAATTTGGGAGGCGGGAATGGGTACCGCCGCCCCGGGAACCTTTATTGGATAACCAACACCTCTGCCATAGGTCACCCCAAGTGGTTCGCTACGTTTGGTGATTTAGCAGGGGTGCCCGGGTTCATGGGGTGAGGTTTGTCTAGGTCTTGGAGGCGGATGACCAGGACATACTGAACCCCAGATTCCTACCCACCCCTTAAACCCTTTTCCTTCCCAGAACTCTCCTCTCCTTCCTTTCCTTAAAAAAACCCTCCACACAGCATTCTCAAAGATGACATAGGCCCTGAGGGAAATTATTTTCCTCAGGGCCTCCTGTGTGGAGCTCATGTAAAAAAAAAAAAAAATCTTTTCTTCTTTAATCCCTCTTTTAATGTTGTAGCTGAAATGTTTTTTACTTCCCATCAGGTGAAAGGTTGTTGAATTCCTTGTACTCGTTTTGTCTTTTTCCAAAGCTTGTGTTTACCGTCGGAGTTTTAATGTTTTTTTTGTAAAACTGGTCTATTGAAGAGAATTTCTATTTTTGACCAAAAATCTGCTTTAGTACTGTTTTAATGTATAATCGGCATATATCTAGTACGTCAAACAGGTACAATATTTGGTTTGTCAGTCATTCCATGTTTTTTAAGTATTACCTACGAGATTTTTTCTGTGTGATTTCCATATGACCGATATCTTAGTTTGTTGCTATTGTTTTAACAACCTACCGATATTTAAATCGGGGATAAATAAAATTATCGGGGAGTAGGTTGTGGGGAGGGGGGGAGGTGGGGGATGTGGAGTGGGAACCCCCCCCCTTAATACCATGCGAGTGAAGCCGCAGGAAAAAGCTAGTTTTTAAATATTAGCATTAATGTTTTTATCTTTCGTTTTGTTTGATTCTCTTTTGGTCTTAACTATTCATAAAGTATCAAGCAAACGGACATAAATATTTTTTCTAAATGTGTATATTGTAACAATTATGTATCTACCTACAAGATTAAATTTCATTAAAATGTAATGAAATTTAATGATTACTTTTGTGTTTTTTTATGTAGTTTTTTCATGTAGAAACCAGTACACTCTTTGTTCGTAGTGAAAAACCAATGCACCACGTAGGTAGTCAAATAAGCCACTTGCATGAATTTCATAACGACTTGGAAAAAATTGTGTGAATAGATTTTTTTACTAACATTACAAAAATGTTAGTAAAAATTAAGAAATGAACTTTTTTTTTTAATAAATAAATCAATTATTTGGGCTCGTGACTCCACTACATGAAACTATCCCGTCTCCGATAACGTTCTATCACGTTTTAATTTTATAAAATTTCGCACTGATTTTTTTTTTAAATGGCAATACTTTGATTTCCGGCGATTTTTTTAATTTGACATTTAACATTCAATAGATTTATTGTTTGTTCTCTGCGAATTTATCATTTGGTTTGACGTTTTAACAAGTATTACGAAGAGAACCCCGTACATTTTATGCCTTCTGTACCTGTTTTAGACGTGTAATGGTAATGGTGCTGATTTTAACAAAATCAAATTTTGAAATATTCTTATTATTATTATAATCTACAAGTACAAGTGTATTACATTTTATTTAGTCATATAAAGACGTTGAACATTATAATGATCAATGAGATGGATCAAGGAAAAAAATATTTATAAGATGTAATAATTTTTGAATGATTCGTTATTCTTCTGTGCCATTCGGGTGGAAAGCGTTATTTTTTTAAAAATGATTTTCGGCTATGTAATTATCGTTTTTTCGCACTCATAAAATTATGTCCCGTCTTTTCGGTTTATAAAAAATGGTCTGTTTTTATGGATTAAAATTTTTAAAAAATCGCCAGGTTTTCAAAAATACATTTAAAAAAAAAAAACGGAATGTCTTAGAATATTTGCGAAACCGGAATTTTTTTTTGAAAAATGTGATGCGATTGGCCTATTATTCTGTTCAATATCCCATTATTCCATACCAGAAAATCTCTTTTGCCTGTTCAATTCAATATAACCGTTGTCAAGGATAAATGTTCACACGCGTCACCTAAATTATCAGACCTTTATTCTGACATTTCGAAATCAAAATCATTTTACGATATTCGATCTCAATTTTTGATTCACCGTCACCCATATTGTTTTATTATTTACCTTTCAAAAAAATATATCCACATATTTTGATCGGATTTACAAAAAATAAATACACCAAGTATAAAATATTTAACACCCTTCAATGCTTTTAGGGAAGAAATATGTACAATGTTCAACCTAGACCTTTTCTCTTTTGAGCCATTTAAGTATTTTCCTTTTTCGTCGTTTATTGCCTTTTTTGATCTAAGAATATTTTATTGGTTTTTCGCGTTCGAAGATGAAAATCCTAATACAATTTTCAGGGTCTACCTTGATTTTTTGTTTAAATTAGGTAGTCGCTTTTATGGTGGCAATAAAAAAGATTTTTTCTATTTTGTTACTCAAAGTTAATTCGATAAGATGGGCAGGTTATATTAAATCTTCTATGTAAATAAAAATGAATGGCAGAAATGTATGTACGCGCATAACTTCCAAAGGACTGTACCAAATTGGATAATTATTTTTTTTCTGTTCGTTATTGTCAGAACAAGGTTTGTATAAACCTACTGTTGAGCTCAGGCATTATGAAATTTGTATTAAAAAAATTGCAATAGGTGGCACGCGAGATGATTGAAAACTGAATGTACCGGGACTGAATGCATGGAATGCGGAAGGGGGTGGGGGTTTCGCGGGATGGGGGAAAGTGGGGGGGACTGGAGTAGGAAGAGGGAAGGTGGAGGAGGCGGAGTGGGAAAGCGAGAGGGGAAGGGGACGCGGGAGAGGAAGGGTAGGCGGAAGATTAATGGGACGAATGAGAAAGGACACGCATGAAGAAAAAAATATTTATTAAATGACACAGCAACGCATGCCGGGGAGCGTATTTACAATCCCTACCGCGTTTCTGTCGCGCTACCGACTGACACGCGGTAGGGATTGTAATGCATAAATGACCTTACAAAAACTACCTCGTTTCAGTCGCCTTACGCGCTTCGTTGCTCTATCTCAGTGGTTCGCAATCTTTTTCTGTCCCGGGACCACTTGTACGTTTATTTTTTCGACAGGGATCGCAAGCAAGGGGGGGGGGGCGGCATTTGTGTTTGTCAACTTTATTGGGGGGGAGGGGGGTGACACCACGTTGTCCGCCCTACCCGTCCCAGGTGTCAGGTCAATGGCGTAGGCTAGCATGGGTGGCACCCGGGACGGATAGCACAACGGGAGGGGCGCAATGGGATAGGGTGGGATGGGTTCTAGCAGAATATTTACCACAACGGAGGGGATAGAATGGGGTGGGGCGAAACGGAATACCGTAATGGTCACTGACCACAAGGTACAATAATGATAAACTGAATATTGTTCCGATTTTTTTATTCAGACTTCACGACTAGGGACCGCCCGCGCGCTGGCTCGCTTATTGACCGGCGGACCATCGCGGCCCATCTTCTAGCCTCTCGCGGACCACTGGTTGGGAAACCCTGCTCTAACTGTTTGTAAAAAAAACGCGCGTTTTTTTTTCTTAAAAAATAAATTTTCAAAGTAAATTTTTTTATAAGTAAAAAAAACGCTGTCCATCCTCTCTGCTTACCCTTCTATAATTACGGTCGTCACCCTCAGTTTTAAAAAAGAAGCTTTTTTTTTACTTAAGAAATAAATTTTAAATGTAAAAAAAAAATTGTAAGTTAAAAAAAACGCGGTCCATCCTCTCTGCTAATCCCTCTATAATTACGGTCGTCCCCCTCACAGAAACAGATAAACGAAGCAACGAAGCGCGCAAGGCGACTGAAACGAGGTAGTGTTTGTAAGGTGATTTATGCATTACAATCCCTACCATTGTAAATATGCGATCCGGAAGAAATTTCCTAACTGCACTTAAAAATACATTAAATGATCTCAACAAATACAAAAATATCATCATCATTGGAGACCTAAACATAAACACTCTACAAAACGGACACCCACAAAACTTAGAATACCTAACAATACTAGCACAGCATGTACTGGAGCCAACGATAAATGTTCCAATACGAGCCACACACAACACAAAAAGTTGTATAGATCATATAATGATAAAAAAAAAACTAAAAACCAAAACCATAGAACTTGAAAGCACTATTACAGATCACTACATGAATATGATAGCAATAGATACCGAAAACACAAAACCTAACCAACATAAAATATTCACAAAAAAAATAATTGACTACACAAACTTAAAAGAAAAACTCAAAAAAATAGACTGGAGTACACTATACCAAATGGAGAAGGTCGAAGAGGCCTGGGACAAATTTACAACAATTTTAGCGCAAGAAATAAATAATAACACTACTCTAAAACAAGTAAAACTTACTCACAAAGCTAAAAAAAATAAACTATGGATAACGCAGGGAATATTAAACTGTATTCGTAGACGAGACAGAATACACAAACAAATTAAACATACCCCATATAACATACAACAACTTAATTACTACAAAAGATATAGAAACATCTGCACGAAAATTATTAGAGTAGCTAAGGAGTTGTATTTTAGAGAAAAACTTAAAAAAAAAGAAAACAATAACCCAAAGGAAATATGGAAAATATTAATAGAAGTTACATACACACAAAAATTCAAACAAGAAAATACAATCGAACATCTAAACATTAACTCAAAAAAAGTAGACGCCAATACAAATAAAGAAACTATAGCAAATCATGTAAATAACTTCTTTGCAAGTATAAGAAAAGTCTTAGCGAACCGTAAAATTCTCAACACAAACACGACAACACAAACAAACAGTTCAAACATCAATACACAACCGACACAACACAGATTTGCAATAAAAACAACTTCGGAAGAGGAAATTGACAAAATAATAAACACATTAAGAAACCGTATTGCTCCTGGATTAGATGAGATAACGACGGATTGCATTAAGATAATAAAAACCGAAATTTTAAAACCCATAACACACTTAATCAATCTAAGTATAACACACTCCTGCTTCCCTAGTACTCTTAAAAAAGGACTGGTGATCCCTATTTACAAATCCGGAGACAAAATGCAAATAACTAACTATAGACCTATCACTTTGTTAAACTCGCTTTCAAAAATTTTTGAAAGAGTAATAAAAAACCAAATTATAATATGCCCGGAAGAAAATAAATTAATCTCGGAAAAACAATATGGAATAAGAGAAAAAATAGGCACAAAAGAAGCTTTGGCGTGTACAATAGACTATATACATAGCAATTTAGATCAAGGGTATAAATGCATAGCGATATACCTAGATTTAGCTAAAGCTTTCGATTCAATCTGCCACCAAACGCTTTTTAAAAAATTAGAAAACATAGGCATCAAAGGCAAGGAACTCCAACTATTAAAAAGTTATATGAGTAACAGAACACAGCAAGTAAAAATTAACAACCATATTAGCAAGTCACTACCAATTACATATGGAGTTCCACAAGGAAGCATACTAGAGCCCGTTCTTTTCACTATTTACATTAATGAACTTTGCAGCATGAAAATAGACGGTAAGATAGTTAGTTATGCAGACGACACAGTTTTACTCTTTAAATCTAAGGATTGGACAAATGCATACAACATAGCGAATTTAGGAATCACGCGAGTGAAATCATGGCTAGACTCAAACATACTTACACTTAACATATCGAAAACAAAATTCACAACCTACAGTATAAATAGCACAAGACAGCCAAAAAATAACACAAACACCATAAAAATACACGAATGTTTAAACACCAACATTTGCGTTTGCCCTCCTCTGGAAAAAAAGAACAAATAAAGTATCTAGGAATCATAATTGACCATAACCTTAGATGGACACATCACATCCAACAAGTCACAAATAAACTCCTCAAAACGATACACATTTTCCTAAACATAAGAAACATATACAAAATACAACAAATGAAAACAATATATTTTGCTCTATGTCAGTCTATAATAGAATATGGAATAATTGCTTGGGGAGGAGCAACAAACTCAGCTATCGAACACCTGGAAATTGCGCAGAAAACGATCTTAAAGGTAATACTTAAAAAACATAGACTTACTGATACAGACCAAATATTCAACCGTTGTGACGTACTAGACATACGACAATTATATGTTAAATCGCTACTAAATTACATTTTTGACCAAAAAAACAACCTTCAACAAACACAAAATATCACAAACAGACCAGTTAGATAAGCATACAAAGAAAACTTAAAAACTCCGACGGTAAGTACAAGCTTTGGACAAAGACATTACCAATATCACGCTATAAAAGCATTCAACAGTCTAACACTTGAAAATAAAATTGAGGAAAACAAAAATAAATTCCGACACAAAATTACAAAATGGATTAACGACCAAAATAGATAATACTACCAAAATATCATAGCATAAAATAACAAAACATACAAGTAACACACAAAACCAATATAAAACACAATCACCCACAAACACTCAACACGTATTAAAAATATCGTCTTTAACCTTATATAATATTATATATTCTTAATTTTACGTTAATTCTAAATCTCTAATTTTTAAGTTTAATTTATCTTAATCGTATGTTTTTTATTTACTTTTTTTCACCAATATTATGTATATATATATATTTATATGTATTGTGTATAATTTTGTATATGAAATGGAGGCCTCAGCACGGGTAAACCACCCAGTGAGGCCAACATCATTGAATTATGTAAAAAATGTAAATAATATTGCATCAAATAAATAAAAATAATAAATCAAGTATCGTGTCCCTCAAGGTAGCGTCGGTCCCCTTCTTTTTCTCATTTACATCAAATGGCTCAGCAACGCATGCCGGGAACCAGCTAATTGTTTCTCAGAGTTGATTTTCATTAGCTTGGCTGTTACCTGAAATAATCAACTAAACACAAATCAAATGCACCACAATTCTGTCTTAGAACTGTATTGAAGCACAAACTCTTTATTTTATCCAATTTTTTTTGTTGATTGGATAACCAACACCCCTGCCGTAGTCACTCTAAGTGAAGAGGTTCGCTACGTTTGGAGACTTATCAGGGTTGCCCGGGTTCACGGAGTGAGGTTTGTCCAAGTCTTGGCGGTGGTTACGTCTGCCCACCAGTTGCATTGCAGGAATAATCGGGAGAGAATGTTTGTGGGAGTCCCTTTGACCTCTCCAGTAGGACTCTCGGACCATCGCCTTGAACCGCAGTGGGAAGAGTAGATCTATACTTCTGTCACTCCTAGACATACTGATCACTAGATTCCTACCCACCCTAAACACCCTTTTTCTCCACAAACTCCTTCTTTTCCTAAAAATATCGTCCACATAACATCCCTAAAGAAGACATCAGCCCTGAGGAAAATTATTTTTCTCAGGGCTTTCAGTGCGGAGCTAATGTAAAAAAAAATACATACATATCTATTTACAATAACATTTGAAATGATGTTTAAAATATTCAATTCACTTGATCATGATGTAATCTAAAATTGGAACACACATTTGTTAGAATTAGAACTATTTGAGGTGTTCAATAAATGAAAACACATTTTAAGTCAGGATTGAATAAAAGATAATATTAGATTGCTGTGGGTATCTTCTATATCGGAAAATAAAAGTAATTGCAAAGGCTGTCAAAACAAGTTGGAAAAACCTTTAACGATCAAACAATGAACTTTTCATTATTTGCTTGAGAACTGCCTGAAGAGTGAAGAACGAATGTGTTCAACCAAATGGTAGTTTAGATCTACGTCGACAATTTACTTAGGTCTATATTTGACCACTTAAGTGATATTAGCAACTTGAGAAGACCAATTTAATTAAGCCAGTTGACAATTGTGTTAACACTAATACTAATCATGTCACTTGTAACTAACCATCACGCCGTGTTCTCGAAGGGGTAGGCAGTGGGGATGAAATGCCATACAACTCTGTCTTGGCATTTATCACTTCGTTCATATTTATGAAATGTCATAAAGGTATATTTTTATTTTATTAAGTACATTTATTGTAACTCTTCAATTTTTTTAAATTAGCTCCGTACAGGAGGCCCTGAGTAAAAAAAATCCTCAGGGACCATGTCATCTTTGGGGATGCTTTGCGGAGGGTCTTTTTAGAGAATGAAAGAAGAAAAAATTCTGGGAAAAAAAGAAGGTTTGAGGGATGAGAAGAAATCCGGGGTGAATAAGTCCAGGAGTGACTAACGTATAAATGCACCACTCCCACTGCGGTGCAAGGCGATGGATCCAAAGGTGAGATTCACCCCATGAACCCATAATGTCACCAAACGTAGCAAACCATTTGGGGTGACTTACGGAAGGGGTGTTGGTTATCCAATAAATGGTTCCGAGGCGGCGGTACCCATACCCGCCTACCAAATTGGGAATGAGCCGACTCAAGTATTTCACTTTCACTTGATCGTACAACTTCTTCAACGGGCGTCCACGGCTTCCTGCTCTATTCATTTTTGCGTCACTGTAAAAAACTTTAGGACCTAACAGAAGAAGAAGTGGTTCCCCCCTTCCCCGTCCCGCTTACCCCCTCCCGAGTACCCCTCCAATACTCAGGTTCCCCTCCCCCCTCCCTGATTCCCTTTCCCTCCTCCCGCGAATCCCTACCCGAGTTCCCCTCCCCCCTCCCGCATTCCATACATTGAGTCCCGGTACATTCAGTTTTCAAACAGTTTGAGTACCACCTATTGCAATTTTTATATACAAATTTCGTAATGCCAGAGCCCACCAGAAGTTTTATACAAACCTTGTCCAGTCAATAACGAACACAAGCAACAAAGAATTATACAATTTGGTGCCTACGTTCGGAAGTTATATATATATATACATATATAATAATAATGAAAAATAGAAAAAAGATAGATAGATAGAAGATAGAAGAAGATAGAATATAGAAGATAGAAGATAGAAGATAGAAGATAGAAGATAGAAGATAGAAGATAGAAGATAGAAGATAGAAGATAAAAGATAGAAGATAGAAGATAGAAGATAGAAGATAGAAGACAGAAGACAGAAGACAGAAGACAGAAGACAGAAGACAGAAGATAGAAGATAGAAGATAGAAGATAGAAGATAGAAGATAGAAGATAGAAGATAGAAGATAGAAGATAGAAGATAGAAGATAGAAGATAGAAGATAGGAGATAGAAGATAGAAGATAGAAGATAGAAGATAGAAGATAGAAGATAGAAGATAGAAGATAGAAGATAGAAGATAGAAGATAGAAGATAGAAGATAGAAGATAGAAGATAGAAGATAGAAGATAGAAGATAGAAGATAGAAGATAGATAGAAGATAGAAAATAGAAGATAGAAGATAGATAGATAGATAGATAGATAGATAGATAGTTAAATATGTAGATAGATAGATAGATTTTTATAGATAGATGCACATACATATACAGAGTTAAATTAAGTCAAGCCAAAAAGGTCTCCTATGTTAGAGTTACTTGGAGTTTTATTATATCTTGAAATTAATTTTAGGTGAGGAGGAGACGAAGAGGAAAATGGGATAAGAATAGAAGATGCTCCCGATACATTCTACATTGTATTAATTTTCGATCGTACGTGTTACTTCTATTCGTTATTTCTGAAGGGTATTGTCAAAAATGTCGGGCAATTTGGATTTTTTTTTCTAATGTTAGTTCTACATGTGGGCAAATGAAATAAATTGGATTGTCTTGTTGATCTTGTCAGAATATGAATTTTTATTAAGTTGGTAATAAAAATTCATATTCTGTGGTCCGTTTGATAGATTCTCCCATCTTAACAGACGGATTGCAATCTTTAGAGCACAGGCGTCGGGTGGGAATACTATCCTTGTTCTACCGGTATTACAATGGAAGATGCTCCGAGGAACTAGCATCATTGATCCCTTCGGCACCGGTGCTTAGTCGGGAAACACGCCAAACGCGTGCCCAACATTTGTATACAGTCGACATTTGTCACATGAGAACGGGTCGTTTCTTCGACTCGTTCTTGTGTTCAACAGCTCGGCTGTGGAATGATTTGCCAGCCTCTGTGTTTCCTCCTTCCTACAACATGGGTCTCTTCAAGACCAATGTTCATTCCTTCCTCTCCTCAAAAAGACCCTCCACACAACTTCCCAGATAACATAGGCCCTGAGGGAAATTATTTTCCTCAGGGCCTCCTGTGCGGAGTTAATGTAAAAAAAAGCTCTGGCTAGTCTAGGCCATTATTTAGAATTTGAAATTACAAGGTTTGGTCAAATATTAAACGTCGTGTATAAAGGGAGTTAAAATTGTGAAAGTTTAGAGATTCTGTGTAATTTGAAAATTGCAAGTTTTGTTTATAACTTGTGTTTATTTTTTTTTTTAATTCTTTCAATTCTTTCGATATGGGCTTGGTAGAAAGGATTCCAGATCAGTGTGTAGTGTTTAAAGTGGGGATGGATGTACGCTGTGAAAGGGAATAAAGAGTTTTAATGTTGCGGGAAGGTTTTGTTAAACGAATTATAAATCCCAGCATTTTATTGGCTTTGATGATAATTTCTTAAGTGTGTTGTATAAAGTTAAATTTAACATCCAGAATAACCCCAAGGTTCCTGTTGCATTCTACTTCTTTCATATTTGACCGGTTTATTGTATACTAAAAGGAATTATGTTTATTTATTGCATTTTGAGGTATTTACAACAGGTTTGTTTAGTTTACAGTACACAAAAAGACATTTGAGGTCGTCTTGAAGCTTAATTCAGTCTTCCATTGATTTAATAACTGAGAATATTTGTTTATCGTTTGCATTTGCTAGATAAATAACGTGTAAAAACATGTATGAATATCATATACATTAAATGTTCCTAAGTGAGAACCTTGAGGTACGCCGGAGGGCACGGAGAAGAAGCTGGACTTAGTTCTCTCAACTGAAACACATTGAAGTCTACTCTGAAGGTATAAAGTGAGCCATCGAAGAAAGTCACCATTGATTTAATTTTTCAATTAGAAAGAAATGGTTTACCTTAACGAAGGCCTTAGAGTAATCGGTGTAAAATACATCTACTTGGTTTCTAGTGTCCATATTACTCGATAAATATTCCGTGAAATTTAACAAATTGGTTGGTACCGATCTTTTTAGTAAAAATCCTGGTTATTGGTTTTGTACATTG
The DNA here is from genome assembly GCA_929108145.2 of Limnephilus rhombicus. Lineage (NCBI taxonomy): Eukaryota > Metazoa > Arthropoda > Insecta > Trichoptera > Limnephilidae > Limnephilus > Limnephilus rhombicus. The sequence continues at coordinate 47,874,396 of OV815285.1, forward strand.
CCAAAAATTGTTGTATACATTTGATCATAGACAATTTTCTCAAAGAGTTTACTAAATACTGTGAGAATCGAGATTGGGCGGTAGTTTACAATGTTGCCTTTTGAAACTGTTTTATGAATAGGAATTATAATTGCTTCTTTAAGTTTTGTACGAAATTTTCTTGATTTTATTGCCAATATAAATATATTAGTTAAAGGTTGTGAAAGATTTTTGGCACATTTTGAGACAAAGTTTTAGGTAGCTTGAAAAGAAGCTTATAAGTCCGAGTGATTAAAGAAAAATGTGACGAAAGAAATGCAATACATACGTCATGATTTCGTTTCCCAGATCCATACTTCGGGCATTGCACCTATACTAAATACATAAGGCTCATTTTCGTCAGTCACTTAAACTTTGTTTTTCCATCCTGCTCTCTCCCTCGCAGTTCGCCGTTTCACTTCAAAAGTTTTCCATTGAATTTTCAATTCTCTCTTCCTCCGTCGTAAACAACGCTTCTCCTAATGAAAACAAATGTTCCCCGCGAATTATTTATAAGTTTCCCAAAAAACCAACGAATTTGTTGCAAATTTAAATATCTCCGTGATTTACACGAGCGGAGTTATCACCACAGAACACATTTCAAATTTTAAAACCATTCACGGGAATGTTTTATTGTCTAGTCATAAACATTATTTAACAAAAAAGATAGGTTTGGTTTTAATCCGCTCAAACCAATTTCAAGAATAGAACAGAAAAATTACATGGAATCAAAAACCTAATCTCACATCTGTTACTGCCCCTTTAAAAATATGTTATCTGTACTATTATGATCACACATCCAATGTTTATGACGATCTAATAAAATATGCCGTCTCCGATCGGAGGTTGACTGTCACTAAAAAAAATTGTTAACCTTCATTCTGGTACCCGGAACAAGTCGGTGAAACTACACTTTTTTAAACCATCAAGGACGACCTTTCACCTACCGAAGCTTGGTTTTTTGTCGCCTTGGGTTAACGGCGATGATATCCAAGTAAATTGGATGTGATGAATCTAATGTGTTTAAGAGATAAGAATTAAAAGAGATAACAAGTTCTCAGATTTTTACGACGACATTAATATTCAAAAAAATCCTTATGAAATCTGTGTGTTCGTTGTACGATACTATCGTATTATATCACACCAACAATCCTTATCAGGCATCCCCAAAAGTGAGACCAATGCAATGAAATTTAATGAACAGCTTCATCAGGCATTTAAAAAAAATGTCCTTTGTTTAACCCTCTTGAAGAGATAAAACTAATTACCCCATTTATTTATTAAATAATTTAAAATTTGGGGAAATATGTTGTCTAATTTTGCCCAATGATTGAGAAATGATTGGTACAAGCAGACATTCCTCATCCGATAGTACATTGACTATATTCCTACTGCCTTTACAAAGCTCTTGCGGCCTCTATGAGCTGCACTCTATCTGAACAACTCAGAGATCAAGATTTCCATGTATGCCGGTGCCCTATTGAATTTACAGTATTGTTCGGGATTCAATAAATTGTCCCATGCACCAAGTATAATTATTATTTTATTTAGCTGGTATGGTAATGACTCAATAGGTAGTATATATAATAGCCGAGGTACAACTTTTCTTAGTTTGATGCGATTAACTCTACTGATACTAGTAGCCTCGGTCTACATTCTACACTAATAAAAGTAGTGAATTATGCGAATTATAAACTTTCCTGTGAGGATAATAAAGGATACAATTACCTAAATTGTGATAATCAAAGGTAAAAAAAAAAATTTAGGGGGTGAGGAGAGTAAAGGGGAATATAGGATAAGGATACAAGACGCAAAACTGGAGTAGACGGGAAGACAGATTATCCTATTGTAAAGTCAAAGTTGATCTTATTTAATAATTTAAGTTCAATGAATTTATGTAAGTCATTGTCTGCTGTTGCAATTTGATAGGCGTTGAAGAAGGTCAGACTACGAACTAAATTGTGTGCGATTTTAAATAACATTACCGAATCCGAAACATTTCTCCGGCAAGTTAACTTGAAGAACTTGGGATGTACTCTACTTTTCACGCGAACTGTTTTTATAAGCTGCGAAATGCGGTACTTCTAGAACTGGCGATGTTCTATGGTTGTCACATTCAGTTTGCAACCCATTTTTCACGCAGACAAAAATACTTAGCGATTTGCTAAAGCTTACATTTCGGTGTTACGTGGTAGACAGTACGTAGTTACTGTGGAAATAAGTGGCGGCGGGGAACCACCGGGAAACTGCTGTTTCAGTGCGAGCCAAGTGTTCTCTCACTTACGCCGTGGGAAATGTCGGAAAATGACGGAAATTTTATTTTATCGGAAAATGGCAGAATTTTCATTTCACCGGAAAATTACGGAATTTTTTATGATGTCGGAAAGCGGAGAATGACGAACTCCACGCTTAACAAATTACTCCGTAAATCTAAAAATATATACTGCCGATCTGTGTTCCGTAAGATTGAACCCGGAACATTTTATCGTCATAACCGTTACTCGTCACATTCATAATGATTTAAAATAAGGAAGCACCCTAAGGGCTGTGCGCCATTTTTCATACACAACTTGTACTTGGATTTGAAGCCAAAATACTTACCCGAATTGAAAAAATATATTTTTTATTCAAAGGGTAAAATATCTAGAACGGAAATATGCTACTTTATTTATTCGAAATAGATACTTTATTTATTTATATAGTTGAAATTTTTAGGGAGCGCAGCCGTTTTTCTCACGACAAAAAATGAAGAGAAAGACTATTTTCAAATCTTATTTCTCTCTCTCTGGTTTCAATTCTGGGATTGGTTTGCAGCAATTTCATCTATTCGTTTCTTCCACTCTTCCCTGTCTTGTGCGGCTCTTTTGAAGTCTGCATATGATAAGCAACGCACGTCCACCAGCAGGTCCTCCAGGTATTCTCGGCGTGGGCGTCCCCTAGCGTTTGTCCCCTTGGTCATACCCTCCATTATGGCATGCAAGAGGCCTTCTTGTCTTATTGCATGGCCGATCCATCTTGGGCGCCTTTCGGACAAGGTCCTGAGCAGGTGCCTTCTTCCTTCGATTCTTTGGAGAACCTCCTCATTTCAATCTTATTTAAACAAATGCTTAGATACAATTTTCATACGTTCTTTTTTCTTCATTCATCAAATAAGTAGTTGTACACAGTTTTTTGACGTGCTTTTCGACTACCGCACTAGGCACTTGCCCGTATTATGTTAGTCGGGATTTGTGTATATAACTATAAATTATATTATGTTTTATCTATGAATTTGTTAAATACACTGTTTTGTTTATGTATGTTTTTATCGGAAAAATATAAGTTATAAATGAATTAAGTATTAATTAATTATTAAATATAAACAACCAATTGTAGCTGTTGATTTCCCTAAAATAAATAATTTAATCACGTGTTTCCTATGTTTATTTATATACATGTAACATTGTTAAGTTGTACAGGAGCATTATAACAATTATATAGCACATAAATAATTAACTGAGCATGAAAGACGTAAGCAGGCACAATACAAGGTAACTCAGTATTCAATAAGTAAGTTGTACAAAAGAGTTCAACAAGCAGATTCGTATTTGGGCTCAGGCTTAAAGTATACGATTCAGCATTTATTATCACAATACTACTCAAAACATAATTCCAGTGCAGCTCAAGTACTAGAAACATACCAGTGGCAGTGGTGTAAAACATTTTTTAGCAATTAATGTAAAAATAATTAATTTTCCGCAATATTGTAAACGTAATTTAAAGTTTTCTTTCTGATTTTATAGTGAACGTAAGTCTGTTATTATTATTATAAAAATAAAATGAATACAACAATTACATAAATATAAAATAAGTAAGTAGGTACATTCTATGAACGCAGTGTTAATAATTTGAAACATTTAATGATTTTTGCACAATACCTGCAAACACATATGCTTTATAAAGGAAGCGAAGTTTTTATAAAAAATATATGTCAACAGAGCAAGTATCATTCCCCACACGATGTAATTTCTGAAGACAAGAGTTAAACGTAAAATTAGTGCGAGAAACAACTATATTAAATGGAGCATGGAATCTAGTGTTGTAATAATTAGGTACTTGATAATTTATCATGTTCACTAGTTCAGGGCCAATCAAATATCCAATGATGATTTTAAATAATAATAAAACATCACTGATTTTTCTTCGCTGTGGTAATTGTAATTTAAGTAATTTTAGTTAATAAAGGAAAATGTGTATTGTTTTGAAAAGTTTATTTAAGTTTATATAACTTGATTGTTCTTAATTAAATATGAACATCTGTAAACCCCAAATAAATAAATAATTAAAATAACGACGTCAGCAACTTGCAGAAAAATAACTTTTAACACCAATTTAATTGAAAACATTCTTAATAAAAAATACAAGAATAAATTCCTTAAATCATACATCTATCCTGTACAAAAGGATCAGGAAGAGAAAAAATGGAGAAAAATTACGTATTTTAATAAAAAAAATTCTAATTCCTTAACAAAGAATGTACCAAAATGAAACTCTTCCTGTATTTTATGCAAATAACAAACTTAATTTTTAGAAATTTAATTCCTAAAATGAAAGACTTGTAAGGTCATTTTCAAACTGTTTGAAAATGACCTTACAAGTCGAAACAGCTGTAACTAAAACACTAACCAAAAAACTTGCAGAACTCGATAATAACATTATCAAATTTAATTTTAATTAAATTTCTAAAAATTAAAATGGAGTTCTACGAATTAAACACAAAAACAATTAACAAACTTAATAATTACATTGTGAATATTAAAGATAGAGATTCAAAAATGAAAAAATCTGGAATCTGTAAATTGAAGTGTAATGATTGTGGTTTCTTTTATATAGTAAAACTTCGAGAATCTTCGAAATAAAGATTAAAGAACATATGAAATATTAAGACAATAACACTTTCTCGGAGCTTGCCAACCATTTGGTGGAAACCAGTCACACCTTTAACTTCAATAGTGGAATAGAATTAATACATTGTAATATCAATGTTATTCAATTGGATAAACTAGAAATTTTAGAAATCTGAAAGAGTATGAATGCGAATCTATCATATGCGAATAATCAAAAATTGGTCTTAAATGACTCAATATTAAACCTGTTCCCTTTGTAATTTGTTCCCTATTGCCCCTCTCCCCTCTACCCATTTTCATATTTCCATTGATACCATTGTCTATATCTATTCTTTTTCCATTGACACCATTGTCTTTGTCTGTTATTTATAATTAGTATTAATAAAACCCTGAAGAAGTGAGCGTTGCTCACAAAACATTTTGGTTTTTGTAAAAAATAAAAGTAACAATTATTATAAGCAATAATTATCAGCCTGAAACACTCATCCACATTGAAAAAATCTTCCGAGAAAAAATACATGACGCCAACGGGACCGTCCCGTTGGCGTCATGTATTTTTTCTCGGAAGATTTTTTCAATGTGGATGAGGGTTTCAGGCTGATAATTATTGCTTATAATAATTGTTACCCTTTGTGCTATGCATAAAAATCTTGTTTTAAAACGTTACTTTAACAATTTAAAATAATAATAATAAAAGTGGTAAAAACTAAGTATTTTATTTATTTAAAAGCTTTTTTATTTAATTTATTATTTGAACTGAATAGTTTTTTATCTTCATCAGGAGCAAGGTTCTATTTATCACTCTTCTCATTATTATCTTCATGCGAGGACTATTTTGTGTGAATTATGTGCTTCATTAGATCGAGACAACGGCACAATGAAAGGACATTTGCCGGGACGATTAGAATCTCCCAAGTTTTCACATAAACACCCGCAAATGATGTGTATTGTTATCGCTGGTAAACGCACAAAGGTGGATACTTGGATTGTTTGTCCCGGTCTTTTGCAAGATATGAGAGTCGTTCAATAAATTTATCTAGCGATTAAGAGCGAAAAAACAAGGTGAAAATATAAGAAAATCGTCGCCGCGGCAATTTTTGGATACAATTGATGGCTCGTGTTTTTTTTTCATTTCACACGTACTAGCTTGATGTCAGTGGCTTCCGCCCTTGGAAAATTGTTAACAAATCATGCAGTATGTAGAAAATAAGAAAACAAACTTTCACTCAATAATTATTTGTAGAAATCTGTTTTGAAATGACGAAGTTCGGGGAAGGAAAAAGGTTTTTTTTACATTAGCTCCACGTAGGAAAATAATTTTCCTCAAAGCTTATGTCATCTTAGGGGATGCTGTGTAGAGGTTTTTTTTAAGGAAATGAAGAAGAGAAAGTTCTGGGAAAGAAACAGGCATGAGGGGTGGATAGGAATCAGGGGGTCAGTGTGTCCAGGAGTGACGGACGCATGAATCCATCCCTTCAACGCGATGGGTCGAGGGATTCTGGCTGAAAAGGTCAAAAAACCTCCTCAACAAATCTCTCTCGATCCAGATACATCGGTTGCCAAGATCTTGACAAACCTCACCCCATGAACCCGGTTGCCGAACGGTGCGAACCACTTGGGGTAACCCATGGAAGTGTTTTCTATCGAATAAATGGTTCCCGGGGCGGCAGCACCCATACCCGCTTTCCAAAATGCAAAGTAGATAACCATTAACCATTACACCAATTAATTCAATATATTATAAGCAATAATTATCAGCCTGAAACACTCATCCACATTGAAAAAATCTTCCGAGAAAAAATACATGACGCCAACGGGACATGAACCCGTGCCCTTCTGATTGCCGGTCAGCTGCTCTCCCAATTGAGCTATGGCGGCTTATCTTATACCCGCCAAATGATTCAAAATATACTAGTGTTTCATTCAACAATTACTGCTTATTATATATATATATTTTTTTTTTCCACCTGAAAACAACCCTTTGTTCTATGCATAAAAATCTTGTCTTAAAAACGTTAGTTTAACAATTAAAAATAATAATTAATTCAATATATTTTTTTAAAACACGTAAAATAATTATTTACCAATGACCTAGTTTATTATAAGACAGATCTACTGATTTTGAATCCAGGTTGCGACCGTTACTTTTTTACTTATTTAAGTACTTGTTCTGTTTCATCTTTTGTATAGATTTGTTAGTATTATCTTCTTCTTCAATAATGAAGTTATTTATATCTATAGTCCACCTAACTTTAGATTCCTGTTCCGAGACGGGCATAGGTTGTTGTGTTGTTGTTGTTGTTATAGCGTCTTCATAATTATTTTATAATTTCATCTTTTCACGTAAACTTTATTACAGTAGTCGGAATTGCTTTTAACGAATTCGTGTAATAAAAATGTTCATATTAACACTTTTCAAACTAAAGGAAATTAACACTTGCGGCATAAATGTGTGCCTTCTTACAAACAAGTGAAAGGAAACATATGATTCATATTACATATTCTTGAAAATAAAATGTTAACCTAATGCCTTCCTTTTTTTGGAATATATAAAACCTAAAATACTTTCTAATATGGTTCAAAACCAAAATGATAAAAATTCATTAAATTGGTGTTACAAAAATAAAATGATACTACGCCACAGTGTACTACTATGTCAGTTTCCATTTAACTTTTATGCAAATCGTCGGTTTTTTTTATTTATTTCAATTATTCAATTGAATGTAACCCGAGACACTGAATGCATTGAAAATCAAATATCAAAACCTTCAAATGTTCAATCACAAGCTAGACTGAATTCCAGGTATTTTAAATCACTAAACACCGTTCGGAAAAGTTAATTTGAAATAACAATTCAATTTACGAGCAATAAAATAAATTTCTGTCAAATTTTATAATTTACGTGGATTTGTATCTGAATTCAATCTGTTTGAAATATGACGAACATTTTTTACAACGAGACAAATAATAAAATGCAAACAAACACCTCAATTCCCAGTGAAATATTGCCATAGTTTTATCCAAAACACAATTTTGAATATTCGTGGAAAGTCATGAAATTCGAATACCGCAGAACTGCTGCATTTCGTCACCCACGCAATAAAAATAGCGTATTTATAAAGTGATGTCGCCGTATTTCCGTCTTTCCACTGAATTCGTTTCCAAGAAATTGATCTCATAGCCAACAGACCAAGCAGTTTATGATTATTTTTTTGATATTTGGGTTTCTTTTATAACATGTGAATACCGCACAAGGGTTCCACGATAACTCAACAAAGTTTGCATTTCAATAAGTTTCTTTATACGTATTATTCCTAAATGACAATATCAATTTAAAACTAAGGCAGAGAATTTTAAAGTGTTAAGTGTGGTAGATCTTGCTGTATGGATGTGAGACAAAGACCTTGAAGGTAAATACCATGAACAGGTGATAGGCTTTTGAAATGTGGCTTCACCGGAGAATGCTCAAGGACCCATGGACCGACATGATCACCAACACAGAAATTATCAGGCCAGCTGTAGCAGATAGATAGCTGCTTACATTGGTGAAAGTCAGGAAAATTTAATATCTGGGTTCACATTCTTCGAGGGGAGAAGTATCACTTGCTCCAATTGGTACTGAAAGACAAGATAGAGGGTCGCCGAGGGCCTGGTAGGAGACGAATGTCTTGGCTGCTAAATGTACGAGAGTGGACCGGCATTAGAAGTGTGGATGAGGTATTCTGGGCAGCACAAGACACAGAGACATTTTCCAGAGTGATCGCCAACGTCGGGGGGACCTGATAGGGCACACAAAGAAGAAGAAAAATAATGGTTGTTAAATCACATTTAAAAAAAGGAAAGATTAGTTTAGTGCCCGCCGGCGGATGTGCACAAAGGAAAATTAAATTAATTACTGTGGAATTTTTTTTGAAAAATAGCCCATTGCGTGGTCCTTGCTAACATCTCTGGAGTCCCGAAGTCGATTGTAAATCGAAGCCTCCTTGGCTGACCTCTTGTGTTGCAAAACTAGAGTTTATTCGCTTAAGATGTTGAGGTTGGGTTTACACTTGTTATCATTTAATAATTTCAAATTGCGTATAACATTTATGATAAACTAGCAATAAATGAGTTGAATTTTATGATACTGACTGAAGGCTTTCAGAAATGGAATGCAATTAGTTTTAGAAGAAGGTTGATAAAAACAGAGTGCGACAATGAATTGACCATATTTTGATTGTCCTTAAAATTACAGACAAAACTATCCAAAGACTAGGTGGAACTTTGAGAAAACACAGACGTTGCGTTGCGCAAATAAAGGAGTTCATAGACATAAATGAATTAAATGAAGTTAAATATTAATGACATAAATGAAATAAAGTTAAGTATTTGAAACTAAGACCGAACACCCACAACCTAACTTACATAACCCATTTAACCTATTTTTTTAATCATCACTTTTGATAACTTTTCAGTTGTTTTATGTTGTTTTGAGTTGTCCGGTCACCCCGTACAAGAATCCTAATCTGCTCCCTACTGATCGAAGGAAATATGGTTAGGGGAATAGAAGAATAACAGAGGGGAAGAAGATGTGCCCGACGTTTCCGACTGGGTCGCCAAACATGGTACATTCATATACTAATATTTTAATTTTTTTGAGCTATTTCAAAATAAAATATTAAAATATAACATTATAAGTAATAATTATTAGCCTGAAACACTCAAATACATTGAAAAAATCTCCCAAAAAAAAAAGATACATGCCGCCGACGGGACTCGAACCCGCGTCCTTCTGATATCCGGTCAACTGCTCTTAACCACTGAGCTACGTCGGCTTATCTCCTACCCGCCAAATAATTCAATATACACTAGTGTTTCATTAAACAATTACTGCCTATTACATTTTTCTATCTGCAAACAACCAACTATTTTTATATAGGATAGGCATTGTAAGTGCTGAATCTCCCACTAGGTGGCGTCGAGACAAATTATGAATTATTATTTTTAAATTGATAAACTAATGTTTAAGACAAGATTTTTTTGCGTAGCAGAAAGGGTAACAATTATTATAAGTAATAATTATTAGCCTGAAACATGCATGTATCTTTTCTCGGGAGATTTTTTCAATGTAGATGAGTGTTTCAGGCTAATAATTATTATTTATAATAATTTTTCCCTTCGTGCTATGCATAAAAATCTTGCCTTAAACATTAGTTTATCATACTATTGAATGTAGCTATAACTTCGTGGTTATCCATTATAGATAAATGAAACAATTTAATATTTCAAAACTGTCAAATCAGTATACATTTGCACTGAAGAAGGAACGTTCGTTCTGAAACCGGTCGGATTTACTCAAATATAAAAGTGGTTCAAACAAAGTTAAGTTGTTTCATTTATTAGTTTATCAATTTAAAAAATAAAAATAATATACCTGCCTCTGGTTTATTTATATACCGAATTTTTAAGAGCCCATTCCCCTTTTTATGTGAATACTGCACAAAGATCCCAACCGCCTAATTTGGATATATTATGAGGCTGAGGAAGTTCTGGGAAGGAAAATAGTATGAGGAGTGGGTAGGAATGGTAGGAATCTGGACGACAGTGTGTCTAAGAAAGTAAGATATACGAATGCACCCTCCCACTGCGGAGCAAGGTGATGTTTCGACAGACAGAGATATGCTGTAGAAGTCAAAAAGTCTCCCTCAACTAGACTCTCTCGATCCGGCTTGACGTATCCACCGCCACTCTAAAATTCTTCAAAATTTTCTGTTCCCGAATCTCTTTTTTTTTTTTTTTTTTTTATTGGCAATGTTTATTAAAAATACATATGAAGTTATAACAGTTACATAGTTACATAGTTACATAAAGTTAACAAAAAAATAAAAAATAAATTGCCTTTCCTTACCATAAAGAGACAATTCTCTTGTGTTTGGTGAGGGAGTTCTAGCTCAATTAGTAAATTAATGATCGTGTAAGTTAGTAATAACGGCTATTGTAAATAATAAGTAGGTTAAAAAATCTTGTATAAATTTAAAAATAAATATCCTGAAGAGTTTACAAAAATCATAATATAAATTAAAAAATCATTATAAATGGAAGAATCATGTAAGTTAGTAACAAAAATTATTGTAATAAGTAAGTAAAGGATACGTAAGAAAGAACGAACTCTTTATTTATATTTTTATTTATTAATATTTAAAGCTGCTAAACTAATTATATAGTTTGTCAGCAGGTACATAATGACAACATTTTTGCAATAACATGGTACTATATAGGTATGTATAATGTTGAAGATAATTGAACAATAATAATAAATTGGCTAAATTATATAAAAGTATAAATATAAATATGTTAAAAGCAGTATAAGTCTTATATAACAAACAAGTACTAATGAATTTAATATGAACAAATGAATATAATCAACAAGAACTTCTATAGTTTAATTTATATACGTTATACATAAATAGATCCAAAATGAGGTAAATGTTTGTAATGTGATGTATTTTTTTTAATAAAAAAACCTTTATTTATTTCTACCACTATTTTATTAACGACCGAAGCAATTTCACCTTAATGACGGAGACTGGTGGAAATCTGAAAGTCCGAAGATGTCCGTTATAATGTCATCAATTACCAACCACACACAATTTGATTGATCATCTACATGTACAGTGATATCTTAATTGTAAGTATACATTGTGAATCACCAATATTTTAGATTTGACTATCCTAAAACGGGAATTCCTAGTTGGACAAATGGACAGACAAAGACTATATACTTTGCAAATTTTCTAACAAAATAAATTGATAAAAAAGATAAATAACTGCGGTAATTTATAAAATAGTTTAAGAAAGTTATTAAGGTATTTTAATCTACAAGTTTGATTACCTCGGTGATTAAGTAGTACTTAAGAGTCTGTCTACGAATTACTAGCAATCCGGAGGTCGCACCAAAATTATATGTACTATTTCAAAACAAATTAAATGAAAATAATATACCTATTGTTTATTTGCAGAATTAAGAGTATCGCCTATGTGAAAGATCACCGTTCAGAATTGAAACAATATTTGGAATGGCTTTAGCTATATTTGGTAACCAAATCTAAATAGGCAGGTACTTTCCAACCTTCATTCCCTCCCCACTAACTTCAGTCTCGATCAATTTATTTATTTGACATAATATCTAACATTTTTAAATACAAATCAGCAATGTCGGCCTCACTGGGTAGCTCACCTGTGCTGAGGCCTCCATTTTATAAAACAAAAATGTATAAATATTACATTAAAAATAATGCTACATGAAAAAATCTAAAATTAACCTAAAAATAAAAATTTATAATTAAGGTAAAATGTATTTTTTAATGATGTGTTTTATTCTTATTATGTAATGAGGTTACGGAAATATTTTCTTTTTTGTTCTATAATAATGAATATGATATAAAATATTATAATATATTTCAATAGGAGAAGACATAGTCTCACTGGCTCCAGACAGTTGGGACTTTTGTGCAGTAGCTATTACGAAAATCAAATTTTAATGGAATTCTCTGGTGAATTAAAGGTTACAAAATTTAAAAAAGTATTTAGTTTTTACCCGTGCTACGCCGGAAGCCCACTTGAATAGTACGGGAGTTGTGGTACTCTTACTTAGAGATCGATCGGCTTGGCGGGAGTTGGAGGTGAAAGAGGCGGGGGGGGGGGGGATTCTGCTTTTACTACGTCAGTATTAGAGGATAGAGGATTCAAGAATGGAGATTGTTATTTCTGCAGACATTATCAATAAGCGATAAACATGCCGACAGTGAAGCCAGATTCACACTCGAAAATAATACGAGACATTTCAGTTACCATTGTGTTTGTAAGCGGTTTTGCGTGTTTTAAGCGGAAATATATTAATTTGCCATTTTAAAAGATACGTCTATGGATTTTCTTCGATATTTACAGATCTAACATAATTTTTAAGGTTACTAGAGCTGACCTGTGAAAATTCACGGATAGTCTGAATTCTCTACAAATCAGTTCCAATTTTGAAAATGGCAAATTTTATCGCTTAGTCTGAAATCTCCAAACAAATACTTCCAATTTTGAAAATGATGTGAACATTTTGTTTAGAATTTCGATGAATGATATTGAAATACAAAACAAAAGTTCATAGAACCGAGTAAAAATCGAAACGATTATTTTTCATCTATGGGTTGTCTACGAGTATTTTAGTATTTTGGTCTACGTATTTTCATTGACTCAAGTTTTATTTTCTATTACTGTAGAAAACAAAAACGATCGCTTTGTGGTATGACATATTTAATAAAAATAAAACACTGATTTTGTGTAAAACTACGAGTTTTAATAAAAAAAAATACCGACCGGTTTCGCTTTGCTCACACATCATCAGGGTTCAAATTAATACTCTAATAATTTGTACCCCAATAATTAATTAAAACTCGTGGTTTTACACAACATAAACGTTTTATATTTATTTTATTTTCTGGTTAGGTTTATTTTAAAACGAAAAACGATTTGAAAATATTTTATTAACTTTTTCATAAAATTTGTGGTCGACTGACAAATTGCAGTTTTAATTTGAAAAACATCATTTTACTTCAAAACATTACGTAAGCTTTTAAACATTTTTATAAGCGCATGATAAAACTGTTATTGCCGCAAACGGTAAATAAATATGAACGAAGCGCGCCCACAGTTGACATTTGTCACATGTGAACGGGCCTTTTTTACGACTCACTCCATCCCATCCTCAAAAAGAGCCTTCACATAACATCCCCAAAAATGACAAACCACGGGGGAATTCAATTTCCTCAGGACCTTCAGTGTAGTGTTAATGAAAAAATAATTAATTTTAAAATGCTTTTTGTACAGCTGTGAAGCAGGCTTTATCGCGTAGTATTGGATAAGATCACTTAGTCAAAACGCGTGGGTAAGTTGGCGCCTCAAACCGAAATCTAGTTTTTCTATTTTGATGACGCGATCCTACGCAATGCTCTGCTCAGTCCTCATTTCTGGCTGCTTTAAGGCTTGCTCGTGCTCGTAGGGGATGAATTGGCACCACCCTTCAACCCCGCCTATTTGCTGGCGGATTCAGATAGAGCTGCAGAAAAAGCTGGTTTAAAAAATATTTTGTTTTTGTGTCAATCGTATTCACGATATCTATTTTAAGAAATTAGGAAAAAAACTTTTGAGAATGTTGCTGGTTTAGATTGAGCCTTTTACACTCCGTAGGATGATATTATACCATCCCACGCAAAATATAATTTTCAACGATTATTTGGCGGAGTTCTATTCCAATTGATTGCTTTTCTGATATATATTTTAAAATAAGCATTAAAAGAGGCTGTTTAAGATATAATTTTTTTAAACCTTCCTTTTTAAAATTTGTTTAGTAGCTTAATTAGAAATATCAAAGAATTCCCACCAAGTTCACCTATTTTTAAACGACTTAAAAAAGGAGGAGGTTCTCAATTCAACTGTATTTTTTTATGTTTGTTACCTCAGAACTTTCGACTGGGTGAACCGATATTAATGATTTTTTTATTTATTTGAAATTGGTGCTTCCCGGTGGTCCCATTTTAATTTGGTCTAGTTCCAACAATGGCATCCATTAGAAAACCATATAAGTCTTAAATTTGCAATAAGTATGTGCGCGATAAATGGACGAATAACACAATATCACGCCAACCGATTTCGATTATTCTTTTTTATTGGAAAGGATGTACTTCAAGGGTAGTTTGATGAGAGTTTGGTTAGGTTCTGATTATCGGATCCATGACAAAGTAACGAAAATCTTCAATTCTTAGGAGCAAATTAACGAAGCTCGGCCGAATCTCTTAATTTGACCCTAACGTCGTTATGGTCAAATTATGTCTATCTCATATGAGCAGCACGTTTAGTAGGCCTACCCATATTCAGATATATTAGTTAGTGTACTTCAGATTCACTAAAAATCAAAAAATAAACAAAGCCATTTCAAGCACCGTTTCATTTCCGAATTTTGGTCTAACACCAGGGCGATAATGAGAGTATCTTCCACTGTGGAACGTTCCGCTAATATACCTTTTATTATTTTAAAAGATTAAGTTCTGAAAACACAAATCGATTAAATAAAATTTACTTGCACAAGCCTTGATTTCAACCCGCGACCTCCGGATCGCCGAGTGCCTTACCCCTGGACCGTGGAGGCTGTCAATTTAATTAATTTTGTTAGGGCTATTTTCAAGAGTTCTATTTCGGTTCGTGAAAGAATTGTTAAACTATGACCGAAAATCAGTCAAATCTTCTTTATAAAATGGTGAGCTCTGGCGTTATGAAATTTTTTCACAAAATTTAATATAGATGGCGCGAGATTGTTCGAAAAAAATGTATATTTTACATAGTTTAGCGACAGGGAGGGAAGGCGGGAGTTGGAATACTTTCTGTCTTTGAGTGGGCTTGCAACGCACGCCGGGCACTCGCTAGTTATAAATAAATATGTTTTTTATTACTCTACTTTGCACACAGAACACATTACTGTGGCCACATTTCGTGTGTAATATTTACACGTTGGGGGGCATACATTAATAATTACGTGAGCAGTTTTTCTTCTAATCTATACCTCTCCCCCCCCTTTGGTGTGATAAATTTTGGGCCACTTCGTATGTTATTTTCAAGTAACGTGAGATTTTGCTGGACCCCCCCCCCCCTTTTTTTGAGCTCACGGTAATTAATGTATGCCCCTTGTTAGATTTACACGTTGTTAGATTTAAATATCAAACAAAAACAAATCAATGTTCATAACTTTTTAAATTAATTAGTTCTAACTTCTCGAAGAGTGTGTAACTTTCAGTTAAAAACATGTCACTTATTTCGTATTACCTTTAAGAATTTCCGTAATTTTCCCTCATATGTGATTATTATTATGTTCATATAGGAGAGAGGGTGGAGGGAAGAGGGTACGGGAGGCAGAAGGTTGTGTTTGAGTTTAATAAGCTGGTATTTAGAAGAGTTATGGCTCCTGAGATGAATTACGAGCATCCCCGTGGGTCATATTTAACACTTTCAATTCTTAGAAAAAATGTATCGAAAAGAGAATGTAAAATACTAAGTAGTGATGTCGACATTAAGTTCAAAATAATTTTTTGTACATTTTTACTAAAAAATATATTTCGATCTAACGTATGTGTATGGTGTATGAGCTATAAAAACTGATTAACGACTGAACAACAACTGATTGAAACTGATCATCTGATTAACGTTTTTAGATGTTATTCACGTAGAAATGACAATAAGGAACTCCAGTCCAATTTTTTAATTTTTTTTTTTTTTATAATGACCTTCTAACTTAAATAACTGCTTGTTTATTTTTATTTTTAGAGTTAGTTTTAAAAATAAAAATAATTTTCAATGTTTTAATTTTTCAAGATTCCCCGAAAACCACCGTATGTATGGTGATATCGTGTGACGTCATCACTCACCAAAAGTTTGTTTTATTTTCAACAGGTGTTGTCATTTTGTATGACAGTTATATGGAAGAAGCTACGAAACTATTCAATAAGTAAAAACATTATTTAGGAGGAATTATTTATTTATTGTAGGTATTATATTTATTATACTATTTTATTTTCAATATTATTACGGGAGAGTGGTATAAAAATTGTTATGCCAAGAATCGAAATCAATATTATGGAATTATAAGCAACTACAGCATACAGCGCCAAATCTGCTGTTCGACTTCCGCCATTTTGAAGTTCAGACTTGGAGGAGAATTAGTAGCATTGTTGTTAATACCGATGGCTTGTGCGTATATTTCAATACAATAACTGTAAAATTATGGTGAGCAGTGATGTCAGCACTAAATATTCAATAATTCCACCTTGAGACTGTGTTTTAAGGACACGATTAAAAACGGACTTTTTAATATTTCTTTTAAAACTCTGCGATTAATATTATTTTTAAAAAAAACTTATATATTCAGAATCAACGTTTATTGGTCTATATGTCTATATGAACATATTTTTTAAAGCCATAATATTTTTAACCAGAGTTCCTTATTGAATACAATTAAGGCATATCAGCACCCCTAACACGGTCGATCAATGATTTTACCGATACCTTTCGTTAACTACTCATCGTTCCCCAGGACAACTGCAGATCCTTAACGTAGAAACAGCAGTTGACGTCAAATATATTTAGTACATTTAATTATGGTAAAGTATTATTTATTTGTTGGCTATTTGCAGTCACGCTAGGGAACGATGAGACGTTACCGAAAGTTATCGATTCGATCCTTATTTATCGACCGTGCAAGGCGTCCAGGAATCTTTTCATTTTTTGATTGGGGATCTCTCACAAGATCATAAGGGCGCCGAGAAATCTGAATCATAGGCACATTACAAAATTATACCCCGCCTCCCTCAAACATGAAGCGAACGGGACAACTATTGTACCTCAGGCTGAAAATACCTAAATAAAACGCTAAAATCGAGGTTTTGTATACTCCTATTTCTTCTTCCAAAATTGGACAAATTTTTAAAATCAGAAGAAAATATGTTATGCCGGTACTTTTTGCTATTTTAAATTTTCATTTTAAAATTTGTGTTCTGAGCGTCTGCTGATGGCGTTCAAACTATGCAACTTCACTCTGTGTTTTTTTTTCAATTATTTCTGGCTTTCACCCTTCAAGGGTGTTCTAGGCCATCATTTATAATTACAGAGAAAAGAAAGGTGAATTTATATATTAATTTTATTTAAATGTGCAAATTTCAGAATTTTATGGAAGATTGGAGTAGAGTTCAGACTTAGAAGAGATGAAATATTGAATGGAGGAGAGGCAATTTTTGATAACGCTTGATAGAAGAGAGGATATTTATTTAGAGAGGGACAATCAAAAAATATGTGATCTAAAGTTCCCACATCTAGACCACAGAACGTACAATCTGGGGAGTCAGGCACATGAATTTTATAATGGTGAGAAGGAACGGAACAATGTCCGATTCTCATACGAATAAGTAAGGAAATTTCTTTTTTGGAAAAATGGGGCAATTTTTGAAACCACGGTTTTGATGGGATAGTCCTTTGTATTGAGGCGTAACGGGCACCCTTGGATTGACTAGCAATGTTCCAATACTCTGTCCAAAGATTGCGGGATCTATCTTTGATGATGGAAAAAATATCAGACAGGGGAATATGGTTTACGAGGGTAACGGTAGGGTTAGACGCTCCTTGTTTTGCCAAGGAATCAGCAATATCGTTACCCACTATGCCAACATGTCCAGGAATCCAAACCAGAGTGACAGTTTTTCCAGAGCTTTGAATGGAGGTTATCAATACTCGAATAAGACATACAAAGTGATCATCAGGATGAAGAAGAGGACTGGTTTTAAGTTTTTGGAGGGAACTGAGAGAGTCAGAGAGAACAAGAGAACGTTCAAAATTATTTTTTATTATATATTTGAGAGATTCAATAATCGCAATGCACTCGGCAAAAAATATTGAAAATTGGTTTGAAATTGAATAAAATATTCTTTCATTAGAATTATTGTGGTAAACGTTAATACCAATACCACAGTTAGGAGAGTCCGGAGATTTGGAGCCATCAGTAAATAAAAGAGAAGAGTTGGGCCATTTAGAAGAAATAATGTCATTGAACATATTATTGACAGTACGGGCTGGGAGATTGGAATGACTTTTAAGGATGCCGATCCCTTCTAAAATTGTTGGGGATAGGGTGACGTGACTATATTTTAATTTGTACAAAGGAAAAAGATCATTTTTGATAATATGAAGCTCTGAGAGAGAGCGAAAATTTTTACAGATGGCAGGGAGAGGTTTAGTTCGAGCTCTGATTGTAGATGAATGTGAATGTGTTGAGTCGTTGAACAACGAGACTCTGGGAATAACCTGATGACTTTTAGAATTTAAACATTTCAGAACAAATTTGTCAGCAAATAGTTGACGCCTTAAATAAAGAGGAGGATCAGAACATTCTACTTGAAGGGAATTGATGGGCGACGATTGCATCGCGCCAGTTATTATTCGCAATGACTTAGAGTGAATTTTGTCTAATTTACCGAGTGCATTTTTGGGTGCAGTACTAAAAAGTGGGCAGGCATAGTCAAGATGGCTTCGAATAAGTGCATTGTAGAGCAACTTAATGCAGATAGGATGTGCATGTGCACCCCACCAAACGCCAGTCAATGATCTGATAATATTTTAATTTTTTCACATTTAGTAACTATATTATTAATGTGGGAAGACCATTTAAGTTTCCTATCAAATGTTACTCCCAAAAATTTAACTTCGGAAGCATTGGGGATTGGAGAGTTTTTCAATAAAAATTTAACAGGGGGGTTATTATGACGATTTGAGAAGGTGACACACTGACTCTTTTGTACTGAAAGTTCAAGACCATTTAAAGTGAGCCATGTGCAAAGGGCATCCATTTATTTATTTATTTATTTACGGACAAGAAAAAGACAAACAGTGAAAATAGAAGAAAAATAAGTGTCAAGTCACGTCAAGACCTTGCAAAAATTAGGGTGAATATTACATATCTTCATTTGTTTAAAGAGCGACAGAAATCATTTAAGCTAATACCAAAAAAATCAAGGTCTTGACGTGAGTTGACCAGTCTACACATTCTGGACAGTGGTGAGTTATAACCATAGTCAGTCGAGTGCTGATTGAGGAAAAGCAGGTCTTTATTTCTGAGTCTACGAGAAGGTATATTAAATGTGATGAGTTGTAGTAATGTAGGCGAGTCGATTAAACAGTTAATAATTTTGAAGAAACAAATGAGATCAGATTTTATCCGACGGTCTTCTAAAGGAGAAAGGTTTAGAGTTTGTTCAATTTCAGCATACGAGTAATTGCCTCGCTCTAATCCTAGCCTCCAAGCAATTCCCTTTAGGAACCGATGTTGAACGGATTCAATATGACGAATATGGACAGCATAAAAAGGAGACCATATAATACAAGCATATTCAAGATGGGGGCGAACCAAGGAGCAGTAAAGAGTTCTTAGGGTATTTATGTTTTTGAAGTCAGAAGTGGTTCTAGTGATAAAACCAAGTAGTTTGAGAGATTTATTAACAATCGTATTTATATGTTCCCGGAAAGAAAGCTTGCTATCACGAGAGACACAAAGATCTTTAATAGATTGAACAGTTGTTAGGCAATTATTATTTAATTTGTTTTCGAAAATAATCGGATTTTTAGATCTGTAGAAGGACATAATTTTGCACTTATCGACATTTAGTTCCAAGCAATTAATTTTACACCAGTCATTGAAAGAGTCAATATCTGATTGGAAAAGAAGGCAGTCATGGTAGTTTTTGATTATTTTTAGGATCTTATTGTCATCAGCAAAAAGCCAAAAGCGTGTGTGAGAGAAAATACGAATAATGTCATTTATAAACAAGTTGAAGAGAAGCGGGGCTAAATGTGCTCCTTGCGGTACGCCGGATGTTACTTCAATAATAATAGACTCAATGTTATTTATTTTAACTCTTTGTTTTCTATTGTTTAAATAAGAATTAAAGAAAGATAGCAATGGGTTTCGTATACCTATAGCATATAGCTTGGCCATGAGGATAGCGTGTTTTACTTTGTCAAAAGCTTTAGAAAAGTCGGTATATAGAACATCTACTTGTGATTTATTTTCTAGGCCATTGACTACGGTGTTGGTGAAGGAGAGTAAGTTTGTAGTGGTAGATTTAGCAGATCTAAAGCCATGCTGTTCCTGAATCAGCACATTTTTTGAAAATAGGTGTTATTTTTTTTGTGATTATAGATTCAAAGATTTTAGGAATATGAGATAACATCGATATAGGTCTATAGTTTTCTACGTTCGACCTATTACCCGATTTAAAAATAGGTCGTATATAGGAAACCTTCCAGGAATCCGGAAAATTGGCAGATGATAATGATAAGTTATATAATAAACAAATTGGCTTAGATACAACAGATTTACATTCTTTCAATAATATTTCAGGTATACCATCAGGACCAGTGCTTGTTTTGCTGGGAAGATTTTTTAAGTAATTGAAAACATCTACAAGTGTGATTTCGCAATTATTAAGGTCAATAGTATTAGCATATTTAAGTGGAGGGATGGTGCATATGTTATCAGTATAGACAGAGGAGAAATGTTCAGCAAAAAGGTTGGCAATATCGAAATCGTTGGTGGCGTGAGTATCATTAAAAAATAAACTTGAAGGGAGATCGTTATCAATACGTTTTTGTTTAATAAATTTCCAAAATTGTTTAGGGTTAAGATTTAATTTTGTCTCAGTGAGTTCAATATAAGATTAATAACACAAGTTAGATTCAATTTTGGATAATTCTCTTAACTGATAAAATTTTTGATAAAGCGCTAAGTTGTTCGTTAATTTGAATAACTTGTGTGTTTTCTTTTTTTCCATAATCAAATGCTTTAGTTTCATACTGAACCAAATAGGAAATTTAGGCTGGGAAAAAGTTCCCCTTAGAACGAACAAATCTATAGCATGAGTTATACATTCGTTGAATTTAAATACAACATCGTTAATATTGTTGTTTGATAACATACCTGCCCAGTCATATTGGGCAAGGTACCTATTCATGCCAGTATAATCACCTTTGTTAAATTTGTAGTGGAATGTAACTGCTGATTTCAGAGTGTCACTTTTGAAAGGATTAGTGAAGTTAATATCGAGTGGTGGATGATATTTATCTATTGGTAATATTGAGTCAGTAGCTTCACATACACAAACGCTAGGCATATTGGTAAATATTAGATCAAGACAGTAACCTTCACAGTTATTGATCGAGTTTAATTGGTACATATTCAGGAAGGCAAAGAAATTTACTATTATGGAAGCATGAAGGGAAACATTATTAGGAGTTTTCACACCATGACTATCATTAAGCCACACTATTTTAGGAAGATTATAATCACCAGAAATAAGTAAGGAATCGGCCTTTATGGAAACACGCTCAACTGCTTCAGTATGTGACTTATAGATTTCTATTGAAGAGGAGGGGGGAATGTATACACAACCAATGACAAGTTTCTTGGAACCAAGTAGAACACAAATAAATAATTGTTCAGATACATTATTAGACGATTCAAGAATGTGGCAAGAGTATTTTTTTTTTAATACATATCATTACCCCACCTCCTCTACACTTGTTAGAAGAGAAAGAGCGGTCACAGCGAAAAATAATGTAGTCATGGAGTCCAAGTTCTGTTGAAGCAATATTGTCTGATAGCCATGTTTCAGTAAAACATAAAAAATCATAAGGGCATAAATTTATAGAGCATCTAAAGGAGTTTAGCTTAGTATTGAGACCACGAATATTTTGATAATAGTTGGAAAAGTTAGTATTAATAAGGTGTCGATTCTGATTCAGCCTAAAAAATTGACTCGAGATAATTCGCGTCTCTCAGCGGCTTGGCGGGCAGGACAGTCAGGGGAGCCAGTGTTGTGTGTGGACGGTTTTCTGAAGAACTTGCAGATAGCACATGCTGGTGGCTTTTCAGGAGTCGGGCAAGCATCTCGATTGTGTCCAGGTTTTCCACAGTGAGAACATGTAGGCATGTCTGCTTTACATTTCGACGCCGTATGGCCGTAAAGTTGACAGTGTCCACATTTTAGACTGTCGATCCAATCCCTTACTGTGTGTATTTGCCAGTCCATAGCCAGTTTAGAGAAGCGAATGAGGGAGTGACGAACAGAAGGAGGAACTCTGAAGACATGAGTGCACGATCCGGTACGAGGTCCTACTTTGTGAGAGAACTGCAATTTATCTTTCAATTCATTAATTTGTAGACCGGTTTCTTCGTGTGTTTGCTGGTGGATTGCCAAGATGATGTTCTCGAGGGGCACAACTTGAGGTAGACCAAGGATAGCTATCCGAGGAAGTTTATGTGAAGAAACTGCTGCTTTCAGACCAGCATCGGATAGGGTCGGTGCATTGGCAAGTTTTATGGCCTCTGCATCGGTACTTGGATGCACGACTACACCTCCGTTCCTTATTTCTCGTACTCCCGTGATTGTAATTCCCAAAGATGATGGGTTAGTTGAGGTTTTGAGAGTTTCAAGAGTACTGCTGGAAGGAAGTGACTTGTCATCTTTGGGGAAGATAAGTACGGCTGGTCTCGCAGGAAGTATAGGGGCATTGTTTCTTGTGTTCGGTGGATATTTCGGGAGGACTTGGTTGGACGTAATCGAACTATACGTTCTGTTCCCATTTTCGGGTGTTTGATTAGAAGACATATATTTGTAGGTCTTCAATTCTCCTTCAAGGCTCCCTAACTTTACACCCATTTGACCGACATTACCCAATAGATCCATGGCTTCATTAAGATATTTGACGGCGGATGGAATTATTTTGGATGATAAGAAGAAAGCTATGTCATCTGCGAACTCAACAACTTTTACTTGAGGGGGAATGGTGACATGCAGGTCGTGTGTGTATATATTATACAGTAAGGGGATAATACATCGCCTTGGGGTAAACCCTTCCAAATTGACCTACTCTGAGGAGTAACATCTGGTAGCTCAATGAAAATTTTCCTATCGAGAAAAAGATTAATAATAGATTGGACAAACATGAGGGGTAAGCCAAGGCCTAAGAGTTTTTTTTTAAGAACTGGGATGGAAACATTGTCAAAGGCGCCTTCTATGTCTATAAAGACTGCAAGACATACTTCTTTGTTAGAAATGGATAAATTTATATCAGTGCTGATGATGGCAAGGTTATTTTGTGTAGATTTATTTTTCCTAAATCCAAATTGGGATGGAGAGAGAAGATGATTACTCTCGACAAAAAATTCTAACCGGTTTTTAATTAATTTTTCATAAATTTTACTAAGGGTGGATGAAATAGCAATTAGCCTATAGTTGGATCCAGAATTGGGTGATTTGTTTAATTTTAGAATTAGGGTGATTATTTGAGAACTCCAGTCATCAGGTATTATGCCAGTCTGGAAGATTTTATTTAAGATGCTTAAAAAGTGATTTAGAACATTATCATTACTATTTTTGATAATGCTATAAGGTATACCATCTCTGCCTGGAGATGAGTCCTTGACTGTTGATAAACAATTTTTTAATTCAATTAAAGTGAATGGAGAGTCTAGCCAATGATCAGACATAGGAGTGTTGTGGATTGGAGTTATTTCATCTAAGTTAGGTACAGAAGGGGTGGCAATTTTGTCCAAGAACTCGTCTATCCATTTAGAATGAGAAGCTCGAGGAGATGTTGGACTGAAGGAGGATCGAAATCTTCGAATCATAGACCAAACTTCCGAAATTGGAGTGTTCGGATATACTGAACTGCAGAAGTTGTACCACCCGGATTTTTTTTTGACCTCAATACTCCTTTGGCATTGGCTTCGGCATTTTTGTATATGAGATAGTTCTCCATAGTCATATTGTGACGATAGGAAAGAGATTTAGCTTTCCGAATTCTCACTACTTTGGAACATTCCTCATCCCACCAGGGAGTCGGAGGGAGTTTTTTGAGAGATTTGGTTTTAGGGGGAGGATTTGATTTATTGATTGCAGTTACGAGCATTGATTTGAAGTTATCGAAGTCATCTTTGACAGATAATGTTTCGGTATAGGATAAATTTTGTATAAACTTATCCATACGTGAGTTAAATTCGTCCCATTTGGTGTGTTTTGTTTTAATCTTCGTCGAAATATGGGACTTGTCTGAATGGAAAGAAGTTTGATAAGTGATGGTGATCGGGAAATGATCACTGGAGCAAGGGTCGGGGGACACCACCCACGAGGAGAGAGGTGCCAGATTAGTAGAGCATATGGAGAGATCCACTGCACTGGGGTTTGTGTTGGGGCGAGAGATTCTAGTAGGAGATCCGTCATTCAAAAGAAAAAGGTTGGATTCATCTAGGAAATCCATCACACTTCGACCGTCTCGATCACAGAAAGCAGAACCCCAGACGGGGGAATGGGCATTAAAATCACCCAATAAAAAGAAAGGAGGGCTTAGTTGACGGACAATTTGCAACCACGCTTGTTTATTGAAGTGCGATGTTGGGGTTAGATAGATAGAAACAAAAGAAGTGTCCTTTATTTTAGCTGCAACCATTTGAAAGTCAGCATTGGGGGGTTTGATATTATTTATTGGGAAAAACGGAAGGGATTTTTTAATCAAAAGGGCAGCACCACCGCCCGTACCTTCCGGGCGATCATCGCGGAGACAGGAGTACCCTCCCACATTAAAGTGGGTGGATGGAGTAAACCATGTCTCCGAGATAGCAGCCACAGAAACAAGGTTTGAATTTAATAGGTTAAGAAGGTTCGATTTGTTAGAAATAGCACTGCGGCTATTCCACTGAAGAATTCTGACATCTTGAAGAGCCATTTTGAATAAATGATTTTAATGTGGAAATAATAGAAGCAGCGTTGGATGGTAGATTAGTTTGAGAAGAAATTAGGTCAATTAGAAGCATAATAAGAGTTTGAATAAATGAAGAATTATCTTGGGAGAATTGTTCAGAAAGCTTTTGATGGTTTGTTGAGAATAAATTATAATTGTTTGCGCACCCATTTGTGGCATTTGAAAGAGGTGAACCATTGGGATTTAAGAGAAGTGAGTTGTGTTGTTGCTGATCGTATCCAGGAGCTGGTTTAGAGATAGGGTTTTTGTATGTGAATTTAGTTGAACGAGAAGATGTTGAGGAGGAGGCTGGTGGGTTGGATGAAGAGTTACTGGATAAAACCTCAGCAAATGATTTTTTAACAGACGGGAATAGTTTAGAAGCCTGCAGAAAAGACAAGTTCTCAGAGACCATAGAAATTTTTATATTTTTTTGGCGAGATTGTTCCGGACAAGAATAGTTAATGGCGGAATGAGCACCTGAGCAGTTAAAACATTTAGGTGAAGAGAGAGAAGAACATTGGTCAGCCGTGTGGTTTTCTCCACATTTGAAACATCTGGGAGGGGATCTGCATGCAGCTTTGGTATGACCAAAACGACAGCAATTGTAACATTGAGTGGTGGGATAAGTATACATTTCAACTGGTAAGGAGTTGAAAAATAAATAAATATGGGAGGGAAGAGATTGTCCTTCAAATGTGATGACGACAGATTGGGAGGGCTTCCAGGAAACGATGCCCTCAGAAGAGTCCTTATAATTTAACCTCCTGGCTTTTGTGGGATCGCCAATATGTTGGGGGGTTGAAAGTGAAGACAGGATTTCTGGAATGGACAGATCGGTCGAGATACCTCTGACGAGGCCCATTCAAGTGACATTGAAAGTTGGGATGTACGCCTTGAATTTAGAATTTGATGAAATAAATATGTTTTTGATAAAGTTGTTGGCGGCTGAACCTGAGAGGAATTCAACAGAGATTCGGAAGCGACCCACAACTTTTACACCTCCAGGCTTAATCGAAAGGTTCTTGCTATTTGATAGAAATTTACCAAATTCAAGAGGGTGGATAGTTTTACCTTGCTCAGTTTTTTGAGCGTACACAATGAACGGGCCACAGGAATGAAGAGAATAAAAGTTTGTAGGAGGAGGTTGAGGAAGAGCAGGTGAAGACTGAGAAGAAGAAGGAGAGTCATGTTTTATTGAGGAAGAGGGACTAAACTTCCTTTTTTTGTGGTAGTCAGAATGACAGATTCACTGTCTGAAATTACTACATTTTCACCATCTGGGGGGTCAGGGCGAGGATCTGGGGGCTTTTTAGGGTGTCCAGGGGGATCCTCCTCCATTGTTCACAAAATTACAAAAGAAAAAATGTATGGAAAGTGACAGAAATAAAAAAGGTTATAAATATCTGGAAATCAGCGACGAAAAGTGACTCCCTGAAGATCAGAGGGGAGAAAAATCCTCAAGGAACAACACACTACACTTTTATTGACCAGAAAAAATAAAAATATTAGTTAAAATAATAAAAAAAGATTATTTTTTCCTAGGCGAAAACAAAATAACTGTGACAGCCAGATGTTCAAAATTAGAATCCTTCACTCTGTGTTGCTAATTTAAAAAAATATATTTCATTTTTTTTAATTGGTAACAGACGGATTTTTTATTGCACGGCCGTTGTATTAAAATGCCGTTTAACGGTTGTTAAGTGATTTTTTTAGTAAGGTTTTTAGTGAAGACACGGTTTTTCCGAAACCTCATTCTCGATATACGATGGCTGTCCGTAAAATAAGGTCTCCAGGGTGCTGCGGTCGCGAGGAATAATTTTACATGAGATCCGGGAAAATTGGCGTGTAGCCTGGTTTCCCTACGCCAAATCCCCACAAAGCTGAACTCTCTGCAACACTTATTCTCGGCGTGGTAGCCGTTCGCGATGAAGCTTTCGCTCACCGCACCCACCAGGTGTGAATTACGCTCTATAAATAGATTTTTTGTGCGAAAAACAAAATCCCGGTAGAAATTCACTCTCAGCTATTTGAAGTGCACGGAAAACAGTGGATTCATCGGTTTCAGATGAAAAAGTTGTCAAAGTGAAAAATACGATGATTTCTAATCGAGGTGACGGTTCATCCCTAATGTCAGTAAGACCACTGAAAAGATTTTGACAAAAAATTTGGGAGACCACAAAGTCTGCCCAAGGTGGGTCCAAAAATGCTCACCGAAGATCATAAACAACAACAGGTTGAAGCAGCTCAGATTCCTTGGGTGCTACGACAACGATGGCGAAGAATTATTGAACTCAATTGTGACTGAGGACGAGACCCGGATACACTACACGACCCCAGAGACAAAGGAACAATCTCAGTGGCATCATTCAGATTTGCCGAAGCAAAGTTTAAAAACGAATTACAGAGCGTAGCTCACACCTGGCGGATGCGGCGATTGGAAGCTCCATCGCGAATGATTGCCACACCGAGAATAAGCGTCACAGAGGGTTCAACGTGGTGTGGATTTGACAAGGGAAAACCAGGCTATACATAGAACCGATAGAAACATTCCTCGCGACCGCAGCGCCTTGGAGACCTTATTTTACCGACAGCCCTAGTATATACAATTAGTAGTGTTTCATTCAGCAAGCAATTTTATAATATTTAGTTGAGTTCTCTTTCGTTCACGCACGTATTTTTTTACCAAATGGAAAAATATGACGAGAAAACTCGAATGTCTTTCTCACGGAAAAAGACTATTAATTCAACTTACATTAAGCCCGCGTTGCTAAGATTTGAGGTTACGACCTCTACACGTACGTGGAACAGTGTGCTTGTTGTACAGTGTACAGGCCATACAATGGTTCCGTCAACCCACCAGCTAATGTGACAGATGTCATTTAACTGTCTCCTGCGCACACTCTCGGTGGCGGTATTTCACACCTGAAACCAGAGATGTCACTGTGTTGGGTATAATTGCGGATCGCTGTCGGGGCGGGCCGTGGCAAGCCCATAAATAACGTCACTTTTGGAACTAGGTTTCGCAATTTCAGAGTTTTTTTTTTCAAAATAACAAATTTATTCGTTTTTCAATACTTTTTTACTTTAGATAATTTGGGTAGAGTAGGGCTGGAAGAGACATTTTTATTGTGACAAGATAATATACATTTTTTTTTTAGAGGTGCCGGTAACCCGGGCGTTTATTAACATCTATAGTTATTTACATATGTATATGTGCGCTACCCGACTCACTAGACAATATCAATTCTGAGCCGGGTAGCAGTATCTATCATTACATATATCAATAAAGATTAAAGCAAAAAAAAAAATACAAAAGATAATAAATAAAAATACAAAGTACAAAAGGAAAACTTATATAATAATACAAAGTACAAAGGACATTTGAGAGGCGGCAATTGGTACCGCCGCCCCGGGAACCTTTATCGGATAACCAACACCTCTGCCATATGTCACCCCAAGTGGTTTGGTGATTTAGCAGGGGTGCCCGGGTTCATGGGATGAGGTTTGTCTTGGTCTTAGAGGCGGATGACCAGGACACACTGAACCCCAGACTCCTACCCACCCCTTAAACCCTTTTCTCCCTCCTTTCTTTAAAAAAACCCTCCACACAGCATCCCCAAAGACGACATAGGTCCTGAGGGAAATTATTTTCCTCAAGGCCTTCTCTGTGGAGCTCATGTAAAAAAAAAATATGTGTTTATAAAATATTACAAACATATATAAAATAATTGAACATTTTTTAGTGTGAAAGTTCTTTTTTTAATTTTCATATATGTTTAAATAACAATATACAACGTATAAAAAATTAACACGGTCGATTTGCAAGTAACTTGTTAATGCAAGTCCTTTTTTTGTTCATTAACCACGTATCAAAGTTTTAATATGTACGTTTTCTATTGGTTTGAGTTATGTGTTGTGTTTCTTTTAAGAAAATGTTTAATATGGAAGTTGTGAGGTAAGATTCATGTTTTTTAGCAAGAGTGGATTTAATTTTTGGCACTTGTAAATGATTGTTAGATTTAGCTCTAGTGTTCTGGGAGTGAGATAAGAGTACAATACAATACAATATAGATTTAGCTCTAGTGTTCTGGGAGTGAGATAAGAGTACAATACAATACAATATAGATTTAGCTCTAGTGTTCTGGGAGTGAGATAAGAGTACAATACAATACAATATAGATTTAGCTCTAGTGTTTTGGGAGTGAGATAAGAGTACAATACAATACAATATAGATTTAGCTCTAGTGTTCTGGGAGTGAGATAAGAGTACAATATAATGACAATGGCTTTTTTTGATAATTTACTTCTTATAGGAGTAAGAACCCTCCAAAAATCGTTAACACTGCATTGTTTGAACGCCGTTAACAGAGATTCAGTGCACAAACGAGACAATTTTTGGAGTTAAAACTTCTTTAGCACCGTTGTGATTTAAAACTCGATGAAACGGAAGCGAGCGACACTAAAAAGAGACAACCACATAAATCTACAGGATTTAGCCTGCGAGAGAATGAAAGAAGAGCAATAACATATTTATTTAATAACTCTGTTTCAATATAATACGATAAATCCACAGTCCCACGCAAGTCTCCTCTAGTGTAGTGGTATAAAGCGCCTGACACACCTCAACGGCTAGTCATTTAGTGGAACAAAGGATCGAATCCGACCAAGTACAAAAAAAAAATGTCAAACCAAAATCCAATCTTTAAACCACTCCAAGTTGAACAGGCAAAATAAAACACGAAAAAAAGCAACATCTAGCGATTTTGAAGAAGAAAACACAAATACTAATAAGATGACCAAATGTAAAGGAAAAGGTGCACTGGAATTCGATGACAAAAAAATGGAAAAATCATCCTTCACATTGATAAAAAAAGTGCTTCGTAGTCTCCTCACTCTTGTCTACGTTAATTTTATGAAGGTTTCACTTCTACCGCGTGTGAATTGCATTGAATTGGAATCAGCCAACCTCCGGTTGGAGAAGGCAATATATATTTTTTTTTATAAAAAAGTAGATATTATTGAAATAAATTTAAGAATATAGTCTGAGCTGTTGAATCTGCTATCGCATAAATAAAATAGAATAGGTAAAGAAAAAGTAGTAAATTTGCAGTTTAAAAAAATATATTTATTTTGATTCTTTCCAATTTATAAAGATTAACGACACATCATTATGAAAAGATACAGGATCACCAATATTTACTTAATTTAAAAAAATGCAAGCAATAACGGATATCGGGTCAACGAGGCGAGGTTCTTTAAAAAAAAATCAATTGAATTTCTTTTTACGGCTGGTATTATATGGAGAAGGCTGGTATTATATATTCTTCGGAGAAGGGTTCAATCCTCGAACAAACCAAAATCTTTTTATTTTATTATAAAATTTATAAAATATCTGTTCATAAATGGCGGTAAATACGTACACCAACTAAACCAAAAATCATTTAACGAGATACCCTACCAGTCAATAGAGAGGGCAGTAAATGCGTATTCTGAAAATTAATTAAAACTGCAAACAGGCGTAAGTACGGAAAGTTCTTACAGGAGTGCCGAAATTTTGTCCACCAACAGGCGTAAATATACATTAATCAAATCACCTCATCTGAACAATTTTATAGAACACAAACAAAATGGACAAAAACATGGAGTTATTTTTATTTAAACTTGACGAGAAACTAGAGAAACAAGCCGAAATAATAACTCGTTCGGTAACTAGAAATGTGATGGAAGCGCTAGATGAGAAGATGAAAATAATTATTGAGGAAAATAATATCCTTAAAAATAAAGTACCAGAACTAGAACAAAAACTTAAAGCGGTAGATTGCGAAGCGAGGATCCAACTAGAAACCTTGGGAAAAAAGTTCAAGATCGAGAGACGAGTAAGACAGGGAGACCCTCTATCACCAAAATTGTTCTTGGCTGCTCTGGAAAGTATCTTCCGCAAACTAGGTTGGGAAAAATATGGTATCAACGTACAAGGTGTAAAACTGAACCACCTAAGATTTGCAGACGATATAGTCGTATTCGAGGAAAACCCAATGCACCTAATTAGAATGATAGAATCACTAAACGAGGAAAGTGTGAAAGTCGGCCTATGCATGAACAAAGACAAAACAAAATTGCTTACAAACTCTGAACCAGTAACTATAAAAATTGACAACCAACCACTCAAATATGTGTCAGATTACTTCTATTTGGCACAGATAATATCTCACAAAGATCAAACCACTAAAGAAATCGAGAGAAGAGTAGCAAATGGATGGAAGAAATACTGGTCTTTGAAAGAAACCTTGAAATCCAAGGAGCTAAGTATGCAAATAAAAAGGCAAGTCTTCAATACGTGTATACTTCCAGTCATCACCTATGGATGTGAAACTTGGTCACTCCCCAAACGCCACAGAGAAAAGTTGGAACGCTGCCAGAGAGCCATGGAGAGAAGTTTGACAGGAACAAGGAAACAGGACAGAGTGAGATGTAGCACAATAAGGGAGAAAACTAAAGTTGCCGATATAGTTACCCGAATAGACCAACAAAAGTGGAGATGGACAGGACACATGATACGCGATCCACAAGAGAAATGGTGCAAAAATGTCACTGACTGGTATCCCAGAGATGGCAAGAGAAGTAGAGGACGTCAACACATAAGATGGAAAGATGACCTAAAACTCACTGCTGGACATCAATGGAGAAGAGTAGCGCGTGAAAGGTCCCAATGGAAAATGTTAGAAGAGGCCTATGCCAAGAGGCAAACTGAGCTTCGGGATATACTATAACAAATAAGATCATGTCTAATACATACCTAACAGAAGTCCAGAATAAAAAGGCTTATTATTATTACTATTATATTATATGGAGACATTCCTTTACAAAAATTTGGAAATATTGTTTATTAATTCTCACAAGTCTTCACTACTTGATTCAGCAAAAGTTGTAAATCCTTAATGTTACTTGTTAGAAGTACCGCATCATCTGCATAACGCAGGTTGTTTAGAATCTTTCCATTTATTACAAGTCCTTGAGTAGCTTCTTGCAGAGCTTTATTGAATATTTCTTCCGAATGTAAGTTCAACAGGACAAGTGAAGGAATACAACCCTGTCGTATGCCTCTCTTTATTTTTTCTTCGTCTG
This sequence comes from Limnephilus rhombicus, assembly GCA_929108145.2. Classification (NCBI taxonomy): domain Eukaryota; kingdom Metazoa; phylum Arthropoda; class Insecta; order Trichoptera; family Limnephilidae; genus Limnephilus; species Limnephilus rhombicus. The sequence goes on from OV815285.1 coordinate 47,906,786, forward strand.
TTAGACATTGTTCTACTCTTACTGCTACTTTCTGGTTTCAATAAAGATTACCTATTATCCTTATATCTCTATCGTCTATCCCAAAGGTTTTCCGAATTTGAATTACTGAATTCTGTAAACTGCTCTGCAGGAGTCTTAAACCTGGGTAGCGCCGAATCCCTATCTTATGAGCTGCAGGAATTGTAAATTTTGTTGGATATAGCCGCGGATCGTACCGCGATCCATCATGTAGAAAAAACTGGAAAAAAATTATGAGTTACTCCAAAATAAGGGAGCATCCAACCTTATCAGGGTTCCACTTTACATGACTATTGACCATTCATTTACGTATTGTATATAATAAGCGAACTTTGGTTAAGAAAGGGACGCACAAAGGGGTTGGGCCATTCAGAGCGAATGAATTTTGAAAAAAGTTAGTTATCGGAAAGTGGGTAGCGAACACGAAGCAATTCGCGATCTATTAGATCTGCGGCAATTGGGAACAAAATGAATCTTGTTTTCGTTCGACACCCGTTGTTGGAAAACTTCACTGGTAAAAAGGCTCTTGTTCGCTATTGGCGTACAAATAGCCAACATGAGGTAATCGCGTGTCGAATTTACTGCGTTATTAGTTAACCACATGTATCTAATTTACAGCTCTTTTAACAACCTACAACTCTAGGATAGTATAAGAGATATTTAAATACTATATAATATGTAGCTGTAACTCCTATATTGCAACACTTCCTCTACATTTATAACTCAATGGATGTATGGGGGTGACCATCCTTTCAGTGAACTGCTTTATCTCTGAAACGTGTCTGACGTCAAAGGGTAGTTTGTATGGAGGCCCAATTCTACATCATCCCCGTAGGCACTCCCTAAGGCTTTATTAATATTAATCACTATTAAAGTCTAATTGGTAGGTACCTACCATCAATACAGAATAAACTAGGATAGCCTTTATGTTATTCCATTTACTTTTGTATGATTTCAATAAATATCAACTAATATTTATTCTAAAAACATATTTTTAAAATTTAAACTGATCAGTATTACTCACAATTTGAAGAAAACTCAAAGATTTTTTTTTTAAATTTATTCTTATCACAAATTTGGTTTCTTACAAATTTAAAATACCATGAAAATTCAAAAAAAAATCTTTTTATCCTCGTAATTTTGAATACAATGTTCAAAAAAACATATTTTGTTATTTCTTTCAATATAAAAATATATTTATTCGTTAAATAAGGTTCTAAACCTTATTTATTGATTATGGGATTTTTGCGGCGGTTCCGATAAAATAATAGAAAATGCATAAAAATAATAAACTTTTTTTTTACAATAGCTCCACACAGGAGGCACTGAGGAAAATGAAAAGGAAATTTCTTTAGAATATTTGGGGATGTTGTGTGCTGTGTGGAGAGTCTTTTTAGGAAAGGAGGGAGAGGAAGTTCAGGGAAGGAAAAGGATATGAGGGGAGGTTAGAAATCTGGAATTCAGTGGGTCCAGGAGTAAGGGACATGTGAATCCATCCCTCCCACTGCGGTCCAAGGCGATATTCCGAGAGAGTACGGCTGGATAAGTCAAAAGGACTCCCTCAACCATTCTCTCTCTGCCACGCAGACGCACCTCACCAATACCCGCATAAACCTCTCCCCATGAACCCGTGCACATCTGCTAAGTCACCAAACGTAGCGAACCACTTAGGGTAACCTATCGCAGACGTGTTGGTTGTAAATAAAATTAATGTTCAGTGAATGATTTTTACTCGAATTTCCAAGCCTTTATTTGCAATACTTCAGCGGGTTATTCACTCATCACGTTCTAAAGTTTTCAGAATCCGAATACGAACGGTGCGGTGCGCGATTTTGTGGTTGTGTGCTGAAACAAAAATGTCATAAACCATTTTCTATTTCATACATGCTACGATAAAACGTTAACATTTCATGATTTCCCTATTTTTTAAACCGTTTTATATATAATTTAAAATAAAACACCACCATGTAAACAACACTTTTATTTTTTATATAGGCAAAACACCCATGACAAAGAACGTCTTAGATGCTTACACAGCTCTGGATTTTCGGAATTTGCAAACCACTTGATCTAAAATGACCATAAATTTGATAAAAAACTCAGGCACCACCCTTATTCATAAAAATAATATCGGTATAAGGTTGGACAATTTAGAGGCACTTGAACTTAGGAAAGCCATAAACACTAATAGTAAGGGAGTTAATAACCAACTAAATTTAAATAAAAGTCCCATACTCAGATTGTTCCCTGTTAATAAAGAACACGGCTGTTCCCTTCCCAATTCTTCTTCTTCTTCTTCCTCCTTGACGAGTGCAGCCCATTTTTTTAAATCATATATTATAACACACATGTTACCAAATGTTAGTAGAGTATTATACTGCCCTGAAAAAGCTAAGGTTGTAGCGAAACCCGGTCGGCATAAAGAATAAAAAATAAAAGTGGTCTTTACAAAGTTATTGTTTAATTTTAAATTAATAATGTCACATCACAAAGTATCCGCTTCTAATGAACAAAAATGTTTAATATTTTTTTTCCATAATTACACATTTTTAAAAACACAATGAGACTCTTCGGGTTAATGTAATCTTCTAAGCCTGGAAGGCCAATCCTGTGTGTTGTTTCTCGACCTCAAAGTAATCTACAAGATAGAAGTCACCTAATAAAGTTGTACCACCAAAATTAATTTGAAATAGGAAAAAAATAATGCCATGGCGCACTTTTTCAGGCATACTAGTACAAAATACTACAATTATATAGAACAGTCCTCTAAAAATAATTTAGCTTAAAATTTCACATTATAATTCAATTACACTGGTTTTTCAGAGGTAAAGTGCAATAACGTTACAATATAATATATTACGTAGACGCGCCGTAGATACCTCAAAGTGGCAAGACAAAAGCAAATCAATTGTAGTATTTTCAATTGGTTAGTTTTAGTGCTAAACTACCACGCATCGTAAAAGATCGCATACTACCTAAAACTAAGTAAATTGTCTTAAAAAAGTAACAAAATACTCTCGTGTATAATGGCGGGAACACATAGATTGGATAATTAATACTATTTGATGAAAGATGGCAGCACTTCCGTATGTATCTATTTATGAGTAGAGTATGTACGCAGACGCAAGCCTATTAATACTGTTGATGATATCATTATTAAAAATAATACCATTTTTCTGCCTTAAGTCGTAGAGAAAATGCAAGGCCGACTAGAGTACAGTGTCTGGGTGCGCAACAGCCAAATTACGCGATCATCAATGCTGTCCCTAAGCAAACTTTACTGTTTAAAACAGTCTAATCACTCTGTTTATTTATTTGTTTGCGGTAAAACAACTTAAAAATCAGCCATAACAAGGAGTATCAACAGCAATCGCCGCCATTTGCAAACTGTCGTTGCTCATTAAGGCGTGGCCACCTCAAAATTCATCAGGTGCCCAGAACCCTCACTCTAGTCAGCCTTGGGGTAGTATTCAAAACATCTTTTGAATACGAAAACGCCGCCCTCATTCTTTAATTTATTTCGTCCAAAAATACATTTTCCTTGAATGTGTGGCGGCCACGTCTGCCAAATTCATGGCGCCGCCACTGAACTACACAGAACGCGCTAGAAGCACACTACGAAATACCTACAGTTACTACGGCCGGCCGCGCCGCCTCGTAAATAATAATTCCGCCACTTACGCGAAAGGCCTAGAACGTGTGGCTGTACCATACAAGTGCCCACAAAAGGTTCGAGCGATTTCTCAGCTTTGCGTGAATTCACTTAGCATTGCCTACCGTGAGATTAATTACTCGCCGCGAGTATATAAGCAAGCGCTCGCTCGCTGAGTCTCAGTTCAGTTTTCATTCATGGTTCGACATTTACACATCGGGCGGTGATACAGTGTCGTTACGCATTATTCAGCCCACGCGGACTGATATCACTCTCGCAGCAAGTGATTTAACGCATATCCAGTGTGACTTCAGGAACATCTTCATGACACATTCGAGGACTCCATTTCCAACTACCATCTCGCTGTCCGGCCCATCACGCCTCGACATGAGTTGTCAAGCAACCAGCAACCGGCAACGAGCCAGCAACCACAACCGGCAACAAGCCAGCAACCAGCAACCGGCAACGAGCCAGCAACCAGAATCCTCATCGCCTCTCAAGATTCCTTCCTGCATCACGTGTGTGTGTCGACTCAAAGGCCACACAGCCGCCATACCTCGTCAACACGACGACGGTCGACCGAATGGACCAAGGTCACTTCTACACCGCCATGGTGTAGAGCAACACGCCGGCTCCCTGAAGACCAGTGATCTTCACCGCCGTAGTCTCCTGACCTTCTTCACTCATCATCACGCAGCAGCAACACCAACGGCACCACTGTCACTCCACTCCGCTCCGACCTCTCTACGTAGCGCAACAATAAAGACTGACTCACTACACCGCCTGACGCCTTTCATTTCACGCCCCATCTCTACCGATACGACCCGCTCCCTCAAATGTATATCTCGGTCATTCATGAAGAACGTTTGATTTTTAAATTGTTCGGTGAACTTTAAGAACCCCTGATCTACTATATTTAAAGTAGTAAAACAGATATGCAAAGTAGAAAAATATATATTGCTTACCTCGAGTCCCGTCTTTTTAAATAATTGGATTGAGCTTTGGAAGGAAAATATACCGTATGCTCTTTCAAAGAGCGAGACAATTTCGAAATACTCTCAATTCAATATACCTCGGAGTTTTGTCAAAGGGAGTTTATAAATGAACTTTGAAATTCCAATATTCAAAGAACAGAAATCTTTCGAAAAAAATCTATCAACCCTTACTATCTACTTGTGTCAATGCTCTGAACTATATTATTTGAACATCCTAGTAATATTATAAAGGTAAAAGTTTGTATGGATGTATGTTTGTTACTCTTTCACGCAAAAACTACTGAATAGATTTAAAAAATTCTTTCACTAATAGAAAGCTACATTATTTGCGAGATCTATAGGCTATATATATTGGTAAGCTCTGGCGTTATGAATAATCTCTGGCGTTATGAAATTATTTTTCATACGTTTTCTGTCGTAAACAAAATCGATTTGTTGCAAACGCCAATTGTCGCCTTGGAAACGATGTTTTTTTTTTAAATTAGGTTACTATGGACATCCCTTTGATTGTTAGATTTGGCTCTAGTGTTCTGGGAGTGAGATAAGAGTACAATATAATGACAAATGCTTTTTTTGATAAGTTACTTCTTATAGGAGTAAAAACCCTCCGAAAATCGTTAACACTGCATTGTTTGAACGCCGTTGTTAAGCACTCCTGCCTGAGGTGCCTACCTTCTGCCGACAGACCAGCTCAGAGTGGTCGGCAGAGCGGGGGAGACTATCATCACCAGGGTTGTAGGGTCTCTGGAGCACTGGTGTGGCATACCTGGAATAAACTCTATCTTACGGGCCGGGGAGGCAATGAAACAATTCGGCTGCGTTAAATATCAGGTGTATTGGAAAGGAACCGTACATGAGACAATATGGTACATAACACAGGTCAAAGGTTAGAACAAGGAGGCATGAAGAATCCTAACTTATTCAGAGGTAATTGGTCCTAACATCTCTCGGCTTCGTTTCTCTCTCTGGGGCAGTTATTAATTAAGCGTAGAATTTAAAAGGAACACACGCAAAAGGAGGAATTAACGGTGCGGATACTCACAGCGGCTGGTTTGCAGTCTCGAAGACACCAAGGTGAGAGGTGTTCTATTGGGGCTGGCGTCTCCCAAGGGAACTTGCTGGCGTAACTCGCCATTTCACTACCACGGAATCTTCCAGAACAACATCGGAACGATTCACGCAGCGCGTGCACTCTAGGCGCTGCCGGGACAAGGAGAAGACTGCCGGTCGGGGCCGTTGTTGATCGCCGCTGTCCGCCGGACGCGTGCGGGGAGGAGTGGGGGGACCATTTGCAAACACAGTGGTGTAGCGTGGTTTTGTAGGGCGTATTTGTGCGTATCGTAACACCGTCAACAGAGATTCAGTGCACAAACTGGACAATTTTTGGAGTGAAAACTTCTTTAGCGCCGTTGTGATTTGAAACTCGATGAAACGGAAACGAGCGACACTAAAAAGAGACAACCACATAAATCTACAGGATTTACATATTTATTTAATAACTCTGTTTCGATATAATACGATAAATCCACAGTCCCACGCAAGTCTCCTCTGGTGTAGTGGTATAAAGCGCCTGACGCACCTCAACGGCTAGACATTTAGTTGAATAAAGGATCGAATCCGACCAAGTACAAAAAAAAATGTAAAATCAAAATCAATCTTTAAACCACTCTAAAATGAACAGGCAAAAGAAAACACAAAAGAAATCAACATCTAGCGACTCTGAAGAAGAAAACACAAATACAAATAAGATGATAAAATGTAAAGGAAAAGGTGCACTGGAATTCGACGACAAAAAAATGGAAAAATCATCATTCACATTGATAAAAAAAGTGCTTCGTAGTCTCCCCACTCTCGTCTACGTTAATTTTATGAAGGTTTCACTTCTACCGCTTGTGAATTGCATTGAATTGGTATCAGCCAACCTCCGGTAGGAAAAGGCAAAATATTTTTTTTTTATAAAAAAGTAGATATTATTATAATAAATTTAAGTGTATAGTCTGAGCTATTAAATCTGCTATCGCATAAATAAAATAGAATAGGTAAAGAAAAAATAGTAAATTTGCAGTTTAAAAAAATATTTTTAATTTAATTCTTTGCTATTTATAATGATTAACAACACATCATTATGTAAAGATACAGGATCACCAATATTTAATAAATTTAAAAAAATAAAAACAATAACGGATATCGGGTCAACGAGGCGAGGTTCTTTAAAAAAATCAATTGAATTTCTTTTGAATCTCTCCTCGCTGGCGTAAAATATATCTGTATCTAACGAAATTTCGTTAAGGAACAATATATAATCATCTCCACCGGTAGAACCATCGGCAGATTGGTACTACAGGCAGGAAGATAGAATATCTATGATGATTGTGTTCGTTCCAGAATGCGATTTTTTTATATTTAATCACAAGTAAGATATTAATTATTTTAAGGCGTTATGAAATTATTTTTCATACGTTTTCTGTCGTAAACAAAATCTTTGTTTTGCAAAATGTCATTCTCAAATTTTGACATCACAGAACAATTATTGTTTTAATTGGATAGACAGGTATGGCATTTTTAAAGTATAAAACTGCCGTACTGGATTTTTTAGTAGATTTTTTAGTAAACAAAATGGACAAAAACATGGAGTTATTTTTATTTAAACTTGACGAGAAACTAGAGAAACAAGCCGAAATAATAACTCGTTCAGTAACTAGAAATGTGATGGAAGCGCTAGATGAGAAGATGAAAACAATTATTGAGGAAAATAATATCCTTAAAAATAAAGTATCAGAACTAGAACAAAAACTTAAAGCGGTAGATAGAGAAAAACGTAAAAATAATCTGGTGTTCTTTGGAATAGAAGAGAAGGGGAAATCTGAAGGAGACCTAGTAGACTACATCACGGACCTCATAGTAGACACGGGAGTACACTTGGACACTAAAGAAATTAGCAACGTGTATAGGATAGGGAAACAAAGCGAAAACCAGAATCGTCCGGTTATAGCATCTATCACGACCCAATGGAAAAAACACCTTATACTCAAGAACAAGACAAACCTCCCGTCAGGTATTAATGTGAAAGAAGATTACTCGAAGGAAATCCTGGAAAAACGAAAACAGCTACAACCTCAACTAGAAGATGAAAAAAAGAAGGAAAATATCGCTTACATAAAATATGATAAACTGATAGTGTTAAAACCGCAGGAAAACATTAGCGAAAAGAGGAAAAGAGGAACTTCGGATTCTCCCAAGTCAACAGCACAAAAGAAAGTAAATACAAACAAAATATTAAGCAATCCTCCACAACCTCTACCCAAAACTAGCACAAAAGAGATCACCAGACCTAACATACTGAACTATGTCAACCGGGCAAATTCTAACTCCCAACTAAATGCTGCAAAAAACTAATAATTGACTCGGAAAATCGGAAACAAACAATATTAATACCAACAAAAATTAACAATCAAAACCAATTAACAAAAAGTCTCCCAATTCGGCTTGTCCCCGCGGGAGTTATAGACCACCACCCTCTAACAACAAGAAGAAACAAAATACTCAATATTGCAACTTTAAATACGAGAACCCTTAGAACCGAAGAAAGCCTACACGAGCTAGAAAAAGCTCTCGAAGAAATAAAATGGGATATCCTGGGCATTAGTGAGATGAGAAGACTAGGAGAAAAGATTGAGGAACGCATTGACTACATACTATTCCACAAAGGCGAAACAGCCGGTCAAAGAGGAGTAAGATTCATAATCAAACGGTCAATGAAACAATACATACAAGAACTAATTGGAATCTCTGATCGAATAGCCATTCTTAACATTGACATACCGGGATACCAAAAAGTATGGTCAGTTATACAAATTTATTCTCCAACAGAACAAGCAACAAAAACAGAAATCAAACTTTTCTATAAAGAATTAACAAAGATATTAACAAGGTATCAAAACAACCACATTATTCTAATGGGCGACTTCAATGCTCAAGTCGGGATGAAGCAATGCAAGGAAGAATATGTCTTGGGAAAGTTTGGCCAAGGTAGAAGAAGTCCACATGGTGAATTTTTGGTTGAATTATTATTACAACACAATCTAACGCTTTTGAACAGTTTATACATGAAAAACCAAAAGAATAAGTGGACATGGATCTCCCCCGATGGCAAAACCAAAAACGAAATTGACTACATAACAACAAACTATCCAAAAGCCTTCACGGATACATCGGTCCTAACTAAATTCAATTTCAATACAAATCATCGTATGGTAAGCAATATAAGAATAGAACCACCAAATAAATCTAGAAAACATTTCGCTTCACACACTACAAAACACCACAGCGATGAAACCTTAAGGAAAATAACACAATCCCTAATTGAATCAGCTGAAGAATTAACTTTGAGTAACACTGATGCTCGTGCGAAATATGGAAAGCTAGAAAATCTACTAACTAAAGAAAAAGCTGAGACTAGCAGAAGAAACAAGTACGAACTAAGTGACACAACGCTGCAACTTATAGAAGAAAGAAAACATTTATTTTCAAAACATCCTCAAAAAGATAACATTAAAACTATAACAAAATTAAGTAAAGAAATCAGAGACAACATCAGGAAAGATAGGAAGACCAAGAGGCTGCAAACATTAGAAAAGCATATAGTGAAAGCAGGGGGAGTGAAAAAATCGCTTAAAGAATTGAGAGAATCAAATAAAGAATGGATACCAAAATTAAACAAAAGGGGGAATACTTCTTCAAATAGAAAAAACATTAACGAAATAGCCACAAAATTTTACCAGGACCTCTAATCAAGCCCAGACGACAAACAAAAACATGATCCGAAGAAAGACGTCAATAAAGAGGAGGAAAACGTTGTAACTGAACCAAAAATACTTTCCAGAGAAGTAGAAAAAGCCATATACAGTCAGAAGATGGAAAAAGCCCCCGGTCCAGACAAAGTGACAAACGAACTTCTTAAAGGCACCATGGAAGAACTACTACCAATGCTAACTTCAATATTCAATGATATACTTATAACTAGTCTAATACCTACACAGTGGAAAACATCAAACATTATTCTTATATTCAAGAAAGGACAAAAGGAAGATATAGGGAACTACAGACCTATAAGTTTGATGTCAAATATGTACAAAGTATTTTTCCAAAGTTATCCTGGAAAGAAAAAGTAAAAAGTTAGACGAAAACCAACCACGGGAGCAAGCCGGCTTTAGACAAAAATACTCTACCCTGGACCACATACACACGGTGAAACAAATAGTAGAAAAATATAATGAGTATAATAAGAAACTATACATGGCATTCATCGATTACTCCAAAGCTTTCGACAGCATAAGACACATAGCTATATGGGATAGCCTTAAACAGCAGGGGATACCTTTAAACTACATCAATATTATAAAAAACATATACTTGAATTGCGAAGCGAGGATCTAACTAGAAACCTTGGGAAAAAAGTTTAAGATCGAGAGAGGAGTAAGACAGGGAGTCCCTCTATCACCAAAATTGTTCTCGGCTGCTCTGGAAAGTATCTTCCGCAAACTAGATTGGGAAAAATATGGTATCAACGTACAAGGTGTAAAACTTAACCACCTAAGATTTGCAGACGATATAGTCCTATTCGAGGAAAACCCAATGCACCTAATTAGAATGATAGAATCACTAAACGAGGAAAGTGTGAAAGTCGGCCTATGCATGAACAAAGACAAAACAAAATTGCTTACAAACTCTGAACCAGTAAATATAAAAATTGACAACCAACCACTCGAATATGTGTCAGATTACATCTATTTAGGACAGATAATATCTCACAAAGATCAAACCACTAAAGAAATCGAGAGAAGAGTAGCAAATGGGTGGAAGAAATACTGGTCTTTGAAAGAAGTCTTGAAATCTAAGGAGCTAAGTATGCAAATAAAAAGGAAAGTCTTCAACACGTGTATACTTCCAGTCATCACCTATGGATGTGAAACTTGGGCACTCACCAAACGCCACAGAGAAAAGTTGGAACGCTGCCAGAGAGCCATGGAGAGAAGGTTGACAGGAACAAGGAAACAGGACAGAGTGAGAGGTAGCACAATAAGGGAGAAAACTAAAGTTGCCGATGTAGTTACCCGAATAGACCAACAAAAGTGGAGATGGACAGGACACATGATACGCGATCCACAAGAGAAATGGTGCAAAAATGTCACTGGCTGGTATCCCAGAGATGGCAAGAGAAGTAGAGGACGTCAACACATGAGATGGGAAGATGACCTAAAACTCACTGCTGGACATCAATGGAGAAAAGTAGCGCGTGACAGGTCCCAATGGAAAATGTTAGAGGAGGCCTATGCCAAGAGGCAAATAAGATCATGTCTAATACATACCTAACAGAAGTCCAGAATAAAAAGGCATATTATTATTATTATTATAAGATATTAATTATTTTAAGGCGTTATGAAATTATTTTTCATACGTTTTCTGTCGTAAACAAAATCTTTGTTTTGCAAAATGTCATTCTCAAATTTTGACATCACAGAAAAATTATTGTTTTAATTGGATAGACAGGTATGGCATTTTTAAAGTATAAAACTGCCGTACTGGATTTTTTAGTAGAATATAAAAAGAAGAATAATAATTCGTACTTAATAACTATCTCTAAAAATGAATCACCGAAATATACGTATGTATGCGAAATGTATAAACCTGACGACTGAACCAAATTGGATAATTCTTTTTTTTTTCGTTTTTTGTATAAAACTACCGTTGAGTTCTGGCATTATAAAATTTGTAAAAGAAATTATAATAGGTGGCATGCGAGCAGTTAGAAAACTGAGTGTATCGGGAATGAATGTGTGGAATGCGAGAGGTGAGTGGGGGGAGTGGGGAGGGTGTGTTGGGAGGATGTTGGTGGTGGGGGGAAGGGGAAGGGGAGGAGAGTGGGGGGAGGGGTTTAAGGGAGGGAGAGGGGGGAGGGAAGGAAGGGTAAAGGGGAAGGATAGAGGAGGGTGTGGGGAGAGGTAGGGGGTGGGGGGAATGAGGTTTATGGGGGGGGGAGTGGTGTGGGGAAAGGGAATTTGGAGGGGTAGGGGGGTGAGGGGAGTTGATGGGGGGAGTGGAGTGGAGAGAGGGAAGGTGGAGGAGGCGGAGTGGGGTGAAAGAGGGGGGAGGGAAGGAAGGGAAGGGGGAGGGGTGGTGGAAGGGGTGGGTGGAGGGGGAGGGGGGGGGGGGTTGATGGGGGAGTGGAGTGGGGGGAGGGGTGGGTGGAGGGGGAGGGGGATTGATGGGGGGAGTGGGGTGGGGAGAGGGAAGGTGGAGGAGGCTGAGTGGAAATCCCCTAATACCATGCTAGCGAAGCCGCGGGAAAAAGCTAGTATTCTAATAAATTGAACGAATCGTGCAGAGATCTTAGCTTTATGATGATTTAAAAAAATCTTAAAACACGCATATCGATAGCGGAAATTTGAAATGCTGTAAAGAATAATAATTTCAAAAATGATTTAAATATGCCGTTTTTCTTCATTTTTCTTCTCTTTCGATCAAGGTCGTCCAAATATTTCTAGAAAAATATGTTTCTTTTATGACGTGAAACTTATAATACATTTCTAAAATCTAGAAAAACTACAAGCTAGACAAACAATTAAAAACAACTTATGGCTAAAAATTGCAAGCACCGGTTCATTGAGCACCGAAACGAAAATATATGTACAATGTTTTGACCAATAAACGCGATGCTGCCTAAAAATGAATGCATACAGGACCATACTTATGTACCTGGAAGGTCACTTGAAATTAACACTGTATATTGTCTATTTAAAGAAATTTAGATAGAGTTCGAACGCAGAGAACATAATTGTAAACACACGTTATTTAATCCTGAAAAATATTTTACCATTAGTTTGTAATATATTCTTTATTGAATGTATTTTGGAAAGTAAAAGCAACATTTAATGGTGGGTGGTGCAGTAGTACCTATAAGGATTTGATCTTCCTAAATGTGATTCGTGAAGAGACAGATTGATGTGTAAGGACTCGAGTAATTTTAATTTAGCGAGAAAAGTGTGATTAAGACATATTATAGGCAATACAAGTATGATTTTCTCGGATAGCTATATTTAAATTAAGGGTAGAGCCCAAAAAGGTAGGTTTTTAGTTTGGATCTAAACTCTGTTGGGCTTGTTATGTATCTTAATTCTGGAGGGAGTCTATTCCAAGCCTTAGGCCCAGATACTCCGAAAGCACGTTCTCCAAACTTTTATTAATACTATTAATTTAATCCAGCTGAAGTATTTAGATATGATTTATAATACCAGAGCATGGTAAGTAATATTTAACTATTTTATTCTAATTATTTGTAAAATATGTTTAAAAAAAGGCCTTTTAAATGCTAATAAAGGGAAACATTGGATATTTTATGTTAATCTGACGTTTTGAAAGCATTGTTGTTTGACTGCATAACTGTATATGAGTCTATCGCAACACGTCATGATAATATAGGGTGGGCCATACATTTTTGCACTTTTTAAATAGCAATAAAAATAGATCGTATTTAAATAAATGATTATTGATAAAAACAAAAATATGCTGGAAAACTATTTCGTAAAAATAATTTCGTGAAAATGGTCGTCTTCTCGCCCCTGGCACTCCTTAAACCGTGGCCTTAGAATTTCGAAAAATTTTCGACAGCTCAGGGTTGTTAACCATTTAGTGACGGATGTTCTCCTTTAATTGCAGTATTGTCGCTGGTTTATTTTGGTAGATTCAACTTGTAAGATAACCCTTTAAAAAAATCAGCTGGAGTTAAATCTGGGCTGGGGGGAGGCCGTAAAATATATCTCCTCTGGGCCAGATCAGCTTGTTAGGAAAAATCTCTTTGAAAGAATGACAGGTTGCGCCATCTTGCTGCATCGAAGTCCTCTTGTTGTAACCAATGAACTGCTGCAACTGTGGTTGAAAAAATTCTATCGCCAAAGTATTGAAAGCTTGAGAGTCGACATATTCGGGTCGTCTCGTACAGACATGTTTACATACGTCACGTTCTATTCGTTCCTCCTGCTCCATGGCAGCCCTGTTTGTTTTCGATTGAGGGTCAGACCGATTTCTTAGAAGTTTTTAACCCATTATTTAATTACAATAACACTTGGACACTGATTAATACTCGGTGATGTGCATGAAATAGGCGGCGTGCACTTGATTAATAGTCTGTAATTGGTGATGCGAATGAAGTGGGCGGCGTGCAGTGGCGTAAGAATCATTGTTTTTGTAAAAATGTTTTACCCAGAAAGCGCGTTGTTCTCCCGTAAAGCAATCCATTGTGACTAAATTTCCAAGAAGCGAGGAGCCGCCCTTAAGTGGCCCCGATCTCCTCCCCCGTTCGGTATCCTCATTAGCAAGACTGCAAAAGTGCAAAACTTTATGTCCCACATTATCATTTCCTTATTATCATCGCCGGGTCTTGGCAGCGAATGCGTCTTTCCACCAACCGCGTGGCAAGTCGTATTGGGAAATACTGGTCAAAGAAGACCTTTTAACCTCTCTAGGAGCATCGCCTTGCACCGCAGTGGAAAGGATAGATTCATACTTACGTCTCTGCTGGATTCATTGACCCCCAGATTCCTACCCAACCCTCATACCTTTTCCTTCCCAAAACTTCCACGCCTTCCTTTCCTTAAAATACCCTCCATGCATAATCCCCACAGATAAGATAGGTCCTGGGGGGAATTATTTCTCTTGCTGTAAGAATATTGCGATTTTTAAATCAAACATTGAGAAGTGTACACCAAGACTGGAGATCAGCGAGGCCGCATCTGCAACGGTTTGTCCTATTTTCCTTATTCCAATCTGGGCTTATCTAATTTTCCAAAAGCACAGATCTGAACTATCGACTGACTTATCCATCAGGTTTGCGAGTGTATGCTATTTAATCGTCCCGTATAACTTAGCGATTACGTAGTTTCGGGACTGGTCCTACGATAGTTGCATAGGCTTTGCTCTGCAGCACTTTCCGCCAATTTGCAGTGGAGTCGCAGTTTCGCGACACCAAAAACCAAAGCTTTTTGTAGCCATTATGCATATTTATTATTTGATAAGTAGTGTGATTCATAATATTGTGTTTATTCTTTAGATTTTATCTGATTGAACAAGTAGTCTGATACAGTCGTACTTTGCTTTATTTCCTACAATATGTCAAAAAATTAAGTTAAACTTACTTATTCACCTGTAAAAATTTCTAACATTGGTGTACTTGACGTAGAGAGACAGACATTTGTGATTAGATTTAGGTTTAAATGTAAATATGTATTCTGATAAATATTTAACACTAATAACAAGGTAGGTACACATAATCGTAAATCAATTAGAATTTTTAAATCGTAAATCAATTAGAAGGCCAATATACACAAGAACAAACCTACTAACGAAGTTGTTTTTTACGTTATTTGTGTTACATTGATTCAAAAAAGTTCTAAAGGTCGTACAGTATTTACTCTACAAGTAAATTGGTTAGGAAGCCCGTTGGATTGGATTATTCTATAATGTTGATATAAACTGTACAGTGTGTAGTAATGTGCCTGATTTACTTTAACTAGTGATTCCTGACGTCATTTGGAGTAAAAAATGAAAATGATACTTTGGTCTCCGGAGACATTTTTTTTCGTTGGCAAATTTTTACTCGTCACTCAGCCAAGTAATGTTCAACCCCACACCCCACTCTAACCGTTCAATACCTCTGGATTTATTTATGTTTTCAGTTGAAATTTTTTTTTAAAAGTCATAAAAATATCATCTATTATAATTTCAGAAATCACTGGATAAAAAAGTCGGGTACCTCTTACCTATGTCTCTTAAAACCCTATATTTACCGCGTAGCCTTAGATTAATAGTTAAAAAAATTGAAAAACTAAAAAAAAAATCACTTTTGTAACTAACTAACTAACTTACCATCACGCCGTTTCCCCGCAGGGGTAGGCAGAGAGGACGGACCGCCAAACAACTCGGTCTTGGCACACACTCTTTGCCTCACTCACATTCATACATCGTCTCATACATACTCTTCTATTATTCTGACTTTTGACATGGCCTGTCTCAAGTATCTGATTTACTTGATCGTGCCATGTCTTCCCGGGCGTCCCCGACTTCTTCTACCAGGGTACACAAAATTATAATAATGACGATAAATATTATATTTTTTAAAACCAATCGGATTCGGTTCGACCCGAACCTTCCTCGGGGTGAATAAAATATATTACATAAGGATTATAAAGTTGAATGCAAAGTAAAAGAGGGACAGAGAACATTAACTTTTGTTGGCGGCGAGGGGAAGTTACCTAAGAGGGAGGGGGTAAAAGTAGGCGTGGAGAAGGGAAATGTATTAAAAAATGGTGCTGTTTGCCAAATCTTACTGTTTAGTTGATAAATTGGTTTTATTAATTTTAAATGATTTGTTTTTTATTTCACGATATATATTTATTTTAATTTGTACATTATTAAGGCGTAGACCTATCCCATGCCTATGTAGTATTCTTCTTTGTGTGCCCTATCAGGTCCCCCCAATGTTGTCGATCACTCTTGAAAATGTCTCTCCCGGAATAGCTCCTCCACACTTCTAATGCCGGTCCACTCCCGTATATTTCGCAGCCAAGACATTTGTCTCCTAGCAGGCCCTCGGCGACCCTCTATCTTGCCTTTCTCTTTGCGTGTCAGAAGGCAAAGTTAATTTTTTTTTTTTTTTTTACAGTGAATACCGCACAAGAATCTCAACTGCTCCCGTCTGGAGCCAGTGAGACTATGGCATCCCCAATTGGGGTATGTTGTGAGGCTGAAGGTAGTGGGGAGGGGAAGGAGGTGGGGAAGAGGAAGGTTGGGAAGTACCTGGCTATTCAGATCTGGTCACCAAACACGGCTAAAGCCATTTTCAAGCAACGTTTCAATTCTGAATGGTGGTCTTACACCAGGGCGATACTGATAGTATCTTCCACTCTGGAACATGCCGCAAATATACTATATATTATTTTAAATGAATTAATTGTGAAATAACACAAATTAATCAAATAAAATTTATTTGCGCATGCCGGGTTCGAACCCGCGACCTCCGGATTGTGAGTCAAGAGTCTTACCCACTGGACTACGGAGTTCCTGATTTTTATTAATGTAAGCCGTTCTCTAGTCCGCCTAAGAATGTCTGTGTTGGTGATCATGTCGGTCCACGGGACCTTGAGCATTCTCCGGTGAAGCCACATTTCAAAAGCCTCTAACCTGTTCGTGGTATTTACTTTCAAGGTCCATGTTTCACATCCATACAGCAAGATCGACCACACATAACATTTTAGCATTCTCTGCCTTAGTTTTAAGCTTATATTGTCGTTGCAGTAGAGGCATTTAATTTTAATGAACGCAGTTCTTGCTGCTTCAATTCTGCACCTAACTTCTACATCTGGGTCAAGAGTCTCCGTGAGAATACTGCCGAGGTATCTAAATCTTTCCACCTTTTCGACATGGCAACCATTTAACTGTGTAGTATTACCCCCGAAGATTTATTAATTATTTATTAATTATTAATTAATTCTGAAAAAATTACACTATTTAGGGAACTCAAGTGTTAACCAACCCTTTTTTGAACACTTCTAGCCGTTTTGAAAAAATATAATGAAATGGTATTAAACACAATTTTTTTAAGATCATCACCAAAAAAAATATTTTTACCGTGTGAAAACTGCAGAAAAGTCCCAAATGCTGAAACCTATGAATTACGGCTGCAAAATATAAAAAAAAAACTTTACATTAGAATGATGTGAGGTCGAGCATTGTGACGAATCTCCTAATTCAATCCTCTCATAAAAAAAAATATAAAATGCATTTTTTTTTAATGTGAATACCACAGAACTGTCAAAAGTAAGCAGGACTACGTCATCTAATCCAGTTATTGTGAAGCTGAAGATAGTAGGGAGGGAAACAAAAAAGACAAAGAAAGGAAAAAGAAAAGTACCTGGATATTCAAGCAACCTTCGATTATAAAAGAAAAATGATTGTTTTTCATTTGGAGAATTCTGGGAAAAGTGAATAAAACCGTTAAAGTAAATTTTACGACTGAAATTATTTGATATTATTTAACATTTTATTAATTACTAGCTGACCCGAAAAACGTTGTTCTGCCATATAAATTAATTAGTGAATATTTTGGTTGTTAAATAAAAAAATAACGAATAAGTAAGTATGTGGGTATGTGATCTATGACAGAATGAGGAATGGAGCGCTGTCAACGATGACCGCTGATAAAAACAAAAAAACACCAACCATTCATTTCGTCAATTCATTATTTCATTAAAGTAACGGACATATTCATTGTTTGATCTCTTAAAAGTCAAATGTAAATTAAAAAAAGGAATATATTTTTTTTATCCTAAAGTAGGAAAATGAAATAAAGAAAATCAATATTAATTTCGAGAAGCATTTGAGTGTACGTTATTTATTGTCAGTCTTTAGCCAACACGAATAAGCTCGATGGTTTGCCCACGCGAGAACATGCCACGTATGAAAACGTCCACGTCCACGTCAAACGTCCACGTCCATGTGAAAAACATGGTGTGCCCAAATCTAAGCAGCAAACAGACATCGTTTTGCCTTGTGAGCTATTGATTTTCATTGCGAATATATATGAAATATTAAAACATTATTAATCATTAATTAAATTAAATATTTACCGTGTGTCAATAATTTTGTTCTTTTCGAAATACGAACGACTGTTAAATTTTTTCAGAAACAAACACTAAAATCGCGATTAAAAAATGGGAGGATATTCAGGTATTTTTTTTATGCTCAATACAAAAAAAAAAAAAAAATTAAATTGTCAATAAATTAGAAAAAATGCCTGTATAGGGACACCCTAATCACCTTGCGGTATGAAATATACTTTACAAATTATTCTCATACCCACCAAATTTACATTAAAAAAATCATAAAAATCGGTCAAGCCGTTTCGGAGGAGTGCGATCACAAACACCGTGACAGGAGATTTTTATATATACAGATAAACAACAACTATTTTTACACTATAATCAACTGATTGCCTACACAGAAACTAATGCCATGAGAGACTATGCAAAGGTCAATTTTACTACTCACAAAATCTGTTGGTCATTCCTAAAGTGAAATGACATCCAAAGTAAATGAAGTCTATAGAAAAAAAAATTATATGTAAAAGAAATAAAATAATATCTGATTGATTTAGGTGTTCAAACACTCTTCATATGAAATCTTTGCAAACTTTAATTTTTTATTTAAATAAATGAAGACAATATAAGCGAAACTCAATCGAAAATCTGGAAACAGAAAATCAGAAAAACATATTGACACCTCTGGGACACGAACCCAGGACCTCTTGCTTTCCGGGCAAAGCAATCCTGGGTTCGTGTCCCAGAGGTGTCAATATGTTTTTCTGTTTCCAGATTTTCGATTGAGTTTCGCTTATATTGTCTTCATTTATTTAAATATTACAATTTGACGTTTTATTCATAAAGTTAAAATTAAAAATTTAATTTTTTACTTTCACTGTAATATTACAAATCTCGATATTATCTAATTCAGGAGGCGGGAATGTGTACTGCAGCCCGAGAACCATTTATTTGATAACCAAATCCTCTGCCATAATTCACCCCAAGAGGCCCGGGTTCACAAGTGAGGTTGGCATGTAACTTGGCGGCGGTAGGTCTGCACACTTATTGCATGGCGGTCCAGATCGGTCAATTAAAGATAGGGAAAATATATCATCATCAAGGTTGTTAAGCGGCAATTGCAAGAAAGTTTTTAATCGGTTTTTCATCATGCCTTGTCATATGAAAAAAAAGAAATGAATAACAAATTATTTGACTTTTAATAGGTTTAAGAAAATTCAATATTCGGCAGGCAAGTGGTCTATGGAGAAAAAAAATCGGCAAATGGTCTACAGGTTCTGCGCGTTTTCATCCCGCGACAAAATATCCCCGTCAAAATATCCTACGGACAAAACATACTCCAAAAAATATCTACTAAAAACTAACCTAACAAACAAAAATGAGACAAAAATAATACGGACATGTATTAACATAATTTATTGTCTGAAAAATAATAGATACGGACATCCTGTACAGACATTAAATAATAGATACGGACATCCTGTACACCCATTTTATTATTATTATTTATTTTTTGTCTTTACAGGATATCTGTATTATTTTTGTCCTATTTTTGTTAGGTTAGGTAAGGTTAAGTTAGGTTAGGTTAGGTTAGGTTAGGTTTTAGTAGGTTATTTTTAAGGGGGTGTTTTGTACGTAGGATATTTTGTCGGGGATATTGTCGTTGAAAAGTTGCGGAACCGGTAAGATGTAATATGGTAGACTTTCAAATAATTATTCATACCACTTTTCTCTGGAGAATGATTTCCAGATGCCTCATTAAAGGAGACCAAACTTTCAAGGAAGTATAAGTATTTAGTAAATGACTAATTAGTATATTTGCCTAGATTTCGCTTTGTCACATGATATAGCGTCGTTCCGCAACCTTTTGTAAGTTAATTCCAAAACATCAACTTTGACATATTCCTAGAACTTAATCACATAAGAACTCTCGCTCGCTTCCAAGAAGATTTATCTTTGTGCTGCGCACTACCTCTGAATTCTTTTGGGTAAATGACACTTAATGGGTTATGTAACATAATGTTTAAGACCTACATTTATATTTTAACTATCAATACTGTTTTAACAGTAGGTGTTGTACGTTGTATGCTGTGATTGTCCTATTTTAAATATTTAAATTCATTTGCATTTTCTCATTTACCTAATCTTGACGTGTAGAGCCAATTACAAACTTTTGCGTCTATGCCACCTTTTACCAAAATATTGCAATGAATTTTGTATCTATAATTTCTTTTGCTTGTGGCCGCGTTAACTTTAACTTTTTGTCTATAAATGAACTTGTTGCTTTGCAATGTCATTCTTTTCTCATTCTATTCTCGATTTCCGTTCACAATTTTTTCCTACAAAACGCATTTCAAGTGTTCAGAATCGAATCAATCTCTCGCTGTAAATTTATTCACTGAATAAACAAGTTACAACAATATACAAGTAAATCATAAGTGTTTTTACTGACAAAAGGGTTAACCTCAAACCATCACCACCTCTCTATCTCACTGTACGTTTCCTTGGCGTGGAAACGAAAGAAGTTACCAAAGGCAGCGCAGTTTACGCCTGACTGCAGATTATCTGGAGACCATGATCTGGGACGCTACGCAGTAGGTACCATTTAACATTTCGTTTGTCTGTAAATTTGTTTGCAAGCTCCGTTTCCATTTTAAAATGGTTGCCGTTATAATGATTCAGTAAGGATTATTTTTCAAAAATATGAAATCGTTGTGATTATTATTCAATTGATTATTCAAAGGTTGATAATTAAGGTAATTTTGAGAAAACCGTCTAAATTTCCTACTGAAATTCTTTTTTCAATATTCAATGTGCCCACAATAGACAAAATCTATAAAAAATATTCAATACTTCAAATTTACAAAGAAATACAGTTAAATACTCGTAACTTCCAATTCAATACATCAGCAAGATACAAGAAAACAATTAAAATCCCTAAACTTAATACTAAGCACATTCAAAATTCCTTTCTTTATCTAGGCATAATCTATTATAACAACCTCCCATTAAAATTAAAAACCATCGAAAATATGCAGCAATTCAAGCCCAAATTAAAAAATTACCTTAAACTGCTATAAAAGTTCCAAATATGTTTACTTTGTATCTTAAAGTCTGCTATTTTATAAATCATTCATTCCTTCTTTTTCTTTCATTTTTTAGTTTCTATATTTCTGAGTCTACTATTGTATAAATCTTGCGTTCTTTCTTACGTATCCTTTACTTACTTATTACAATAATTTTTTGTTACTAACTTAAATGATTCTTTCATTTATAATGATTTTTTTTAAATTTATATTATGATTTTAAAACTCTTCAGGATTTTTATTTTTAAATTTATACATGATTTTTTAACCTACTTATTATATACAATAGCCGTTATTACTAACTTACACGATCTTTTAATTTACTAATTGAGCCAGAACTCCCTCACCAAACACAAGAGCATTGTCTCTTTACGGTGAGGAAAGGCAATTTTTTATTTTTTTGTTAACCTTATGTAACTATGTTACTGATGTAACTTTATATGTATTTTTAATAAGCATTGCCAAAAAAAAAAAAAATTTAAAAAAAAAATTTAAAATTTAAAAAATTTAAAGAATTCAGTAATTGTAGAAACTTTAGAAGGGTAATAACCATTAATAATTTCCGTCATTTTATGCGGAAATCAATAAGTACATAAAAATAAAAAACATAGAATGTAATAGAATTTTTTTATTTGTTTTTGGGGTGTTATGCCGTGTTGCACTACCTCCTCCTTTAGCCAACGTGTTGGACAGCGTTGCAGGACACTGTATGGCACTGCAGGACACTGTAACGCTGCCGAAACGTTGGCTAAAGGTGGAGGTAGCGCAACACGGCATAATACCCCAAAAACAAATAACAAAAATACTTTTGGCCGTGAAAATCTAAAACCATATCGGAAATAGAATTTATAAAAATGAATGATGAATAAACAAAATAAATTTACCATTCTTATCTTTACTTTTTAAAGTAAATTTTTTACTTTGCTCTTCAATTTGAAAATATTCATACCATTCGTACAATACCACGCGATGGATGGGCTAAATAATTCACATATTTAATGCTATTCTTTTCAACTGTTTTCTCAGTAAAACCACAAAAAACAAAACAAAAAAACCACACCCTTCCAACCTGAATTTAAAAAAAACACTTATTTTTAAGGGTTCATCCTTAAAAAAATACCACTCGAGGTTTTTCTATTTCTTAAAGAAACTTTACACTCTAACTGACAACCACCGCGAAGTACTCGCACCATTTTGCAGCTTTTAAAATTAATTCCAGAAATTTTCGGCATCTCGTAGTTTTTTTGTAAAATTTCTGAAAACCGTCTAAGTCCGAATGTTTTAGATCAAGAGAAACGATGGGCACGGACAATTAGTTTTAAATATACAAATTAGTATAATTATTTTATTGAAACAGAGTAGATCCATCTGAAAATAATAAAACCATTTGTTTTCCATTTTCTAAATTGAAACTTATGTATTTACCTATAGACATGTGGGTATTATATTTTCGCATTGAATTTCTGACCCTTCTGAAATTTTTTTTAACAGACATTTTGTTTTTTCCTCTAACAAGCAGTGAAATTGGCAACATGGAGTTATGCGAGGAATGCGCTAAAAAGAAACAGTCTGAAAATTTTGACTAATTACTCTGATTGGGAATAAAGGTCCGTTTCGTTTGTATGCATGTAGTATGTACCTTCCTGAAAGAAACCACTTATTGCATCACAAAAAAAACCTAAAAAGGTTATATAAACATTTCAACACATGGTTACTACTCAAAAAAAGGGCATGCATCACCAAATTACTTTTAATATATATCATCCTAATCTAATCTTCATTCTCTATTTACATATAATGCGTTACTTACATTTACAGAGATTTATTCTTTCCTATTAATACTGCTTATGTTTTGTGCATGTTTAGTTTATTATTACCTCCTACGTTTATTTATATTATTTTGTTGAAATGTAACTATGTTTAGATATTGGCTTTACTATGTGTTTTTAAAATTCATGAAATTATTGATATACACATTCCATGATAAACTTTAACAATTTCCAATAATTCTATTAAGATTGGTTTCATGATACATGTTCATTCCATGATAACCTTATAACAATTTTCAATAATTCTTTTTACACTTTTGGTTTTATGATACTATGTACATCAAATTTTAACCTTTTAGCAATTACCAATAATTCTTTTCAGTGTTTTGGTTTTACGATGACCTTTTAAAAATTTCCAATAATTTTATCCAGATTTTATAAACTTAGTTATGCTTTTATGATTATGTGCATGCGTGATGGTACGTATACATATGTGAACCAATGGGTGTATGTATGTGTATATGTATGCGTATATATGTACCCATCTCAGAAAAGACATCGTCAAGTGAGGCGGGTTACTTACTTGTTTGAATATGATAATATTATTTCAATAAACGCCCGGGTTACCGGCAATTACCGACTGTGCACCGGTATTACAATGGAAGATGCTACAAGGAACTAGCGTCATTGATCTCCTCGGCACCGGTGCACAGTCGGGAAACACGCCAAACAGGCGCCCAACATTTGTACACGGTTGACATTAGTCACATGAGAACGGGTCGTTTCTATGACTCGTTCTTGAGTTCAACGGCTCGGCTGTGGAACGATTTGCCGGCCTCTGTGTTTCCTCCCTCCTTATAGGAAGGAGGTTCACTCCTTCCTTTCCTCAAAAAGACCCTCCCCACAGCATCTTCAAAGATGACATAGGCCCTGAGGGAAGTTATTTTCCTCAGGGCCTGTGTGGAGTTAATGGAAAAAAAATAATAAAAAATGAATTTAGTTTTTATGTTGGGTTTGAGTATTCACTTTTAACAATCTTTATATGTAAAAATGAATGTTTGTTTATCCCGTTTGTTTATGCCTTGCTAGACCATTCATCCGATTGCGGTGAAACTTTGGTGATGTATTGTAATCATGCTTGCAAAGGTTTCTATTTAATCTCCGGCGTTATGAAATTATTTCCTATACCATTCATCCGTTTGCGATGAAACCTTAGTGGGTTATTGTAAACGCCCTTAAGAATTCCTATATATAATAGTGAGCTCTGGCGTTATGAAATTAATGTTTAAAAAATTACAATAGATGGCGCGCAAGTTGTTTGAAAAAATGTATGTACTTCATATAGTTTAGCGGCAGGGATAGAAGGCGAGAGGAGGAAGGAAATCCGGTAAGGAAAGGGGAACGAGAGGATGGAAGAAGGTTCACAGGAGGGAGGAGAGATTGCAAAGGAGGCATAGTAGCGGCAGGGGATAGTGGTAATAAATTTTGAAAATCCATGCTTCTTACTTACATATTCTAACTCATTCGTATTCCAAAGCATATAAATAGAATAAAAACCAACACTTCCTTTCTTTGAGTGGCATCGCAACGTATTTCGTGTATTCGCTAGTTTTTTTTATAAAATTACCATCATCGAGGACACTTTTTCCAGGCACACTTTCCAAACCCAAATTCTTTCGCAAGAACTACGTCTTATGAGAACAGCAAAAGCAATATAAAGCAATATGTATACTAACTGAGAGTGATGGTTTTGAATCACTCTGGAATTAAGCTATATTTCATACAATCCATATTTAATAACTGTGTATGTACTTATCTTATATATTATTATGTACTTTTTAATTTGCTTATTGTTATAAGTATTTACTTATTATTATCTACTTCTTTCGTATCATAATTTACTTACTGTACTATATAATTGTTAATTAGTATTTACTCATAATTATCATGTACTTAATTTACTTACTTATGTTTATTTACTTATTATTAATAAATTGTTTATTTTTGTTTACTCATAATTATATTATATATTATCTACTTAATTTATTTACTTGATATATTATATTTATTACATAAACTATGTAAATTTATTACTTAATTATTATTATTTTTAATATACATAATTGTTTATTATTATTTACATGATATTATTTAGCTGTTGTTATTTAACAATCTTTATTTTTTGTTTATAATTAAATGCTACTGTGGTATGGTCAGTGTCACCCTATGAATGCATCTGGTAAGCCACAACTAACATGTACCTTGTATTTTTATTTTACTGTGTTATTTTTGCCAACGATGAGCATACTGCCCAGTGCCCAGCTATAATTAAATTATTAATAATCCATGTCTGAATAATTGTTCTCAGTGCTTCTTTTGTAGGTTTATAATTATATTTTTATTAAGTTTATATTTATTTTTTTTAAATTACATTGTAAAACTGCATATCTCGATACAAAAATGCCCTAGTGAGATATGCAGCTTATGTTTTTCGTGTATTTCTTATTTTTCAATAAATTAATCAATAATTACTGTAACATAACGACGGGATCAAACCGCCTGATTAGGAACTTATAACAAATTAATAATAAATAACACCACAATGTTCAAGACACAACAACAATGGTTCAATTTAAATGCTTACAAAAACCTAATTATAATACAAACCTCCGGCTAGCTTCTCTCAGGGATATTGTGTTCTCAATTCGATCGGATTTGATTCAAAACGATCGTCGCTTCATTTATTGAATAAAGACAGGGTTTAATAAATTAGAAGATCTCTTGTCGCTTTTAAATAATTTGTGAATTTATTAATGACTCGACGCTTCAAGGAAAAGCTTTTAATCTCTTTGTGAACTCAAGGTTAATGATTCTAAAATATAATAAAAGGTTTGAATGATAACACATAATTATATAAGTTGTACGTACGTTACCCCGTCTCGGGTTTCATCTGGGCAGAGAACCTCGTCCGGAAACACCACAGAGTTGATTTAGATATATAAAATTTAACTATATTTTAAATTACGTGTTCCAAAAAACGATGGAACCAAAAGGATCTAGGCGGCCCCGGCCAAAATGCGAAAGACCGACCCATGGCGCAGTTAAAACCAGAAGAAGCCCGCCAGGGCTTTCGACGCAGTGCAAGCGTCCTCGGGCCCCTCCCCCACCAAAATTCGGGCAAATCAAAACGTCTAGACAATGTTGCCAATTTTTGACAACTAATATTAAAATTAAGTACCTGATGACGGAAATAATCATATAGGGGTGGGAAGTTATAATTCAAGAAAGTACTTCATGACATTACCCTGAAGAATTCAAGTAGCGGGAGGCCGTTTTTTTACACATTTGGTATATAATTATATCAATGCTTTGAAATTAGGTAAATATTCTTCGGTAAACCCTGAACGTACTTATTTTATGAGAGACCAATATAATATTAGATTAAAAAAATATTTCTGAAAAGCTGTCAAGTATAGTTACTTGACACATGACAAATGTATCATGAGAGATGCAATCAATCACATGTAAAATTTACAGTGTGTTATCAAACTTCATAAAAGATTGTGAACTAATTTTCAGAATATTTATTTATTGACCTTTTTAATTTCTATGATTTTCTGTGCAATTTTTGTGCGTTTTCTCATTTGACGTTAATTAATTTTTTGTTTTTCATTTTATTTAATAAAAATATCTCATGTCTATGATAAAAAATAATTATTTAATATAATACGTATGTGTAGATACAAAAGGGATATTAAGAACCCGTTAATAAACTTCTATCTGTAGCAAAATTATACAACATTAACAAATAAATTATATATTTTCAGTCACACAAAAACAAAACTGCACTACTTACTAAACTTCCATATAATATGGTAGAAGAAACGCAGATCCAATTTTGTTGGAAGTAAACCAACCTTCGAGAGAAAATCCCAGGATACTTTCCCAGTGAACTCAATTGCCAGTCAAAGTAACTTACCTCCTTTGAGAGGAGCCGATAGGGGAGTAGTTTTACGTAATTCGAGGCTACAGATGGATGGAAACTTGGGATGTGAGAGTCTGTTTTATATTTTATTAATAGTTGAATGTACATATCGGCCTGGTGAAAAGAAAATAGTCTAAGTTTTTTCGTTAAACTTATATTAATTTCCCAAAGTTTAAAATAAAAATATAACCTGGTTAGACATCATCAAATGTATTTGTTTTGATTTCGAAATAATTTTATATATTTATATCATAAAAATGGTTGTTTAGCGGTCTCTATGTATTTTCAAGGACATTAAAATATTTTATTTTTTATTTTAACTTTTATGAGTAAAACCTCAAATTGTAATATTTAAATAAATGAAGACAATATAAGCGAAACTCAATCGAAAATCTGGAAACAGAAAAATCAGAAAAACATATTGACACCTCTGGGACTCGAACCCAGGACCTCTTGCTTTCCGGGCAAACGCGCTAACCACTGTGCCACGGTGTCGATACGAAATTCGGTCATTTTTAACTGTACCATACTTCGACTAAGAACCACCTACATTATCTTCATTTTCTTTAAAGCATATATTATTGGCAACTATCTTTATGTATGATTGCAAGATTCAAACCCGAACTAAATGCTCTCTAGATAGTGTCTGGATAAATCTTTATCCATTTTATTTTTAATATGCGACATCTATTGACTTTTCTGCAAGTCTAGGATGAATATTTTATTTTAACTTTTATGAGTAAAACCTCCAATTGTAATATTTAAATAAATGAAGACAATATAAGCGAAACTCAATCGAAAATCTGGAAACAGAAAAATCAGAAAAACATATTGTATACTGGCATCACGAAATTACGCGTTGCTAAACCATTTGCGATGAAACTTAGTTGATTTGATGCAGTGGTGGTGGAAGGTGAAATGGGGAGGGGGAGTGAGGGGCGAGGGAGGGAGGGGGTTTAGAGGGGGGAGAGAGTGGGGTGAGGGAGGGAGGTGGAGGGGGCGGACTGGGAACCCCCCTTACTCCATGCGAGCGAAGCCGCGGGAAAAAGCTAGTATTTTAAAAATTAACAATTCACTTGTAGTAACATTATCAAAAGTTTAATTTTGCACGATATTGTGAATAACATGATAATTATGAAATGTATAAAATATTTTATTATTTCTAATTATCATAGAAGCGTTTGTCGGGAGGGTTTGGTTAACAAAGTAGGATAAGTTTTCATCCCACATTCGGTAATTTCCAAGAATAGGCAAAGAGAATAACGTAGTAGTTAACAGTACATTTCGTTACTTCTCAAATTCATGTCTTCACATTCATGAGAGCTTTAAACAAGACCTTTAATGTAAATTCTATTTCAATTTCATGTCAATTAAACAAGGCCTGTTTTATAGGCATCTGCTTATTAAAACTTTGTAAAGTCACATAATATGCAAAAATATTTTCTGCTGCTCTAAACAGAAATGTGTGCCAGGTACATTTTTAAATGTCAATTTCTTCACAACATAAGTAAATATATAAGTAAATATCTGGCAAACCAAAATATAAGCAGACCAAAATCCATAAATGGTTCAACTATTTTTCCACATAATCATAAAAATAACTATTGTTGAAACTTTTTAAATCCAAAATATTTGGTTGGTTTTATGCATGATTTGATTAATATTTAAACTCATCTGAGATTACATAAAATGTAGAGTAATTATTTAACCTTAATCCCATCCGGGTCAGTGAGCCTGGCATTCCCAATTGGGGTACGTTGTGAGGCTGAAGGTAGTGGGGACCCCTCCCCTTCCCCAAGCAGATGGGAAAGAGGAAGTTGGGAAGTACCTGGCTGTTCAAATACGGCTCAAGCCATTTCAAACAAAGCCTCAATTCCGAATAATGGTAGTATACCAGGGCAATACTGAGAGTATCTTCCACCCTGGAAGGTGCCGAATATGTACCATTTAAAAAAAAATTGTGAAATAACAAAAATTTATTCAAATGAAATTTATTTGCGCTCCGCTGGATTCGAATCTGCGACCTTCGTATTGCTAGTCGAGAGTCTTATTCCTTTACCACGGAGGCCGTTATTAACTTATTAAACGCACATAGGGCTTTTATAAACATAATGCATGTCGAACAACAATAGAGTAAAACAGGAGTATATGCATTAGTTAGTTCACCATAGGGGCCTTTCCAATAAACAAATTTAAAGTTGTACACAACTGATAAACTGATACATAAATAGTCGCACACCTGTTGTTTTAAATGTAAAACTGTATTATTATTAAGGGGGTTCAAATATAAAATTAGAAACATAAATTACGGAATTACCCATCAGATTTATTCATATTAGCATAACTCAACAAAGTAGCATTTCAATACCCTTTTGAAAAATCTTAAAAAGTTAAGTTTTTTAACACATTTATTTTTATTTCTTTGTCACCACTTTTTAATGACTTTCCAAAGGAGGTGTTGAAGTTGTCCATTGTATACACATTTTACATATGAGTTCTCCGTTGTACCCACCAATTTGGTGAAGTCACTGTAAAAAAAGTTAGGACTTAACAAATTAGAAGAAGAAGTGGTTGAGTTGTTTTTTGAATAAAGCGCCCTTTGAGAAATTAAATCCATCGTTTTTATTGCTATGTATAAGTTACAAGTTACAATCAGCGACATCTGAAATTACTGGCGCCATCTTTGACCTAAATGAATAAACTTGTTGATAATAATTATCACTATTTATAATCCATAATTGGTTTGAAACTTAGAGCGTTTAACCAGTCAGCGGACGAAAATCCACATTTCGTCGAAAGTTGTTCTTACGATCGTGCAAGGCGGTTACAATGAGAAAGATTAATTATTCTCCGTACCAGCTTTTTAAAATTATAACTCAATATCGATTTTATTTCATTCCAAATTTGCTTAAATTTATAACTACATCCAAAAATGCTGAAAGGCGTGATGATAAAACTATTAAAATAATGTATTTTTTGTAATTATTTTTGGATTATAAATATTTATCATTTTTTAATAATGTCTAAGTTAAATAAGAATGTTAAAACCTGAAATATATTAGACAAATGAAACAATTTAACTATTTTTGAACCACTTATATATTTTAGTAAAGCCGACCGGTTTCGGAACGACCGTTCCTTTTTCAGGGCAAGCGTATAAGCTTGTTTAAAACCGAAACCGGTCGGCTTTACTCAAATATATAAGTGGTTCAAACAAAGTCAAATTGTTTCATTTATCTATAAAGGATAACCACAAAGTTATACTCGTATCTACATTCAAAAGTATAAATACACAAACGGACCAATTTTCGTCAAGAAACACAAGTACGTATATATTTTTTAATGATTTTATTTAAACTAAAATTAAAATTCTAAAACATGCGATACCCAGATAATGTATTGATTTATTTTACTGCATGATTATATGATTTGAAATGAGTGTGGTATAACACAAAATCTTTTTTGAAAATTTAACAGATCTGCCAACGACCTATGGTATAACCTTGTTATACTAAAAGTAACATTTTTTTTCAAAAATTTAAAACATGCGAATGCTAGATAAAGCTAGAACAATCTTTTGAGTCCATTTATAATATTTTGTGGTAAGAATTAAAAATGACATATTTCTGATTTTCTCTGATAATACCCTCTTATCTAGAAAACAAAACAGTCACCAAATGGATAGGTATTCATGTTTCAGCAAGATCGTTCAGATTTTAGCGTTTTGCGTTTAACATACAAAGTCCCGATATTAGTTCTTAGATTCCTGGTTATCGAGATTTGGGCTGATGGGAAATGTTCGTATGGAGTACGACCAAAACACATCATCTTATATTTTTCCACCCACACTTGTTTCGCAAACAAACTCTTCAAATTTCATACACCTACATGATATTGGAAATCCAATTCTGGCCATAACGAGTAGCCATTAATTATTATAGCCAGAGTTTCCTGAAAATAAGGGACGTTTTCAAGAGACATAATTTGTGGCGGTGACCCAGAAAATCCCTGGATTTCTCTTGATGTTGCACAAATATTTTGGTTGAGGAATATAATACAGGGGCCACTCGTGAATTTAAAAATACTTTCTGAAGTTATTTCATAGGGTCGTAAATCCACATATTTATGCTAATGTTAAAGAAAAACTTCAGTTCGGTTGCACATTTCAGAATTATTTTGAGATATTGTTATAAAAAATACATCGCTTTTATTCGATA
Organism: Limnephilus rhombicus; assembly: GCA_929108145.2. NCBI lineage: Eukaryota > Metazoa > Arthropoda > Insecta > Trichoptera > Limnephilidae > Limnephilus > Limnephilus rhombicus. The sequence continues at coordinate 47,938,157 of OV815285.1, forward strand.
ATTCCACACACGGGAACTTAAGAAAATATTTTTTATCATTGGTGATGATGTCTCGTTGGTTTTTTTAAGAAAAAGAAGAAGAAGAAATTCTGGGAAGGAAAAGGGCCTGAGGGATGTGTAGAAATCTAGGGTTCAGTGTATCCAGGAGTACGGACGTATGAATCCATCCCTCCCGCTGCCATGCAAGGCGATGGGTGGAAAGAGACCAGTTGGAGAGGTCAAAGGGTCTTCCTCAATCAGTTTTTCCCAATCCGGCCTGCCATGCAAAACAAATCCGAACCGACCGGCCTTTCCCTTCCGGTCCGTGATGCATCCATCGCCAATACTAGGACATTAGTATTTAGTTGTAAGATGGTACAATATATTATTGTCCAAAAACAAAATTAGTATAACAGAAACATTGAAATGTAAACAATTCAAAAAGCAAATTAAGTCCTTGAATTTGGATAATGATATATTTTACCCTTAATATAATTTACCCTTACTTAAATTGTAATATTTGAAATTTTAAATAATATTTTATTGTCCTTCTATAACTATTTTTTTTATCTTCTATAATTATTTTTTAACTATTTCTTCTATCCCTATGTAAAATATTTTTTATAAGTTCTTTGATCATTGATCACCCATTTCATTCGAACATTACTATTATTTTTTTACACGTAAATACTCCTCCCATAAACACGAGCTCCTAGAGCTCAACTTATGGAGTAGTAGAATAAAATATGAATTATTTTATAACCTTGCATATGTAATCATTTGTAAAGTAAAAAAAAATTCTTGATAAAAAAAAAGTACCTTACCCAATAAATACGGGTACCCCTGCTAAGTCTTCAAAAGTAGCGAACCACTTGGGGTGAACTATGATACAGGGTTGGTTATCCAATAAATGGTTGCCTGAGCGGCGGTACCTAAACTTGCCTCCCAAATCGACACCTGGCTTCTAGTAGTTTAGATGTACAAGAGCATTTGTGTAATGTTCACGAAGATAATATTAAAATGATCTCTCTCTTACAAATTATAATTTTTGAGGTAGTGATCTCACCAACTACTATAAGACGGGCTTGTGCCTAATGTGGTTATGGAAAAAAATTATAAAGGACCTTTAAAAAAAATTGTAATATTTATTAAAAAAAAAGTTAAGTCACAAACATCAAAAGATATCCAGTAGAAGTTTTTAAACTGCCCTCTAAACAATCGAGTCAAAACTAACGAGAACTTCCAATCTCTTCATGCTGGATACTTCAATTGAATCCCGGCTTTTTTTTCTTTCCCTACAACATTGTTTCACTGGCAAATATTATTATCTCAATGACTATACACTTTGGAATGCTGTAACCGGAAGTAGCGCCCTCTATTATTTTCAAAATGATCCGTTAAAGTTTCAATAGTATCCCTGATGAGAAAATTTCAAAAAGGCGATGGGATGATTAACAAAACTTGGGATTTCTCAATTTTTTTACTCGCACCAGTTTTCTCAGTTTTTTAGCTTTTTTTAACGGGCGCATTTTCCGGACAATTTTTTTCCAATTATAAATTTAACCAAAAAATTTTTTTTTGCAAAATAAAAATTTCCTTACATGGAAAATGTTATTTTCTTCAAAATTCAGCAAAAGGATCTATCCTTAAATCCTTATCCTTATCTTGGTCATTAAAAAAATTCCTACCTTTTTTCCAAATAATTTTCCTATTTTCCAAAAATAGTTTTTTTCATCAAAAGTTTTCCAGGATCAAAAATGTCCCAGTAAAAAGTTTCCGTAATACAAATTACAAAATCCAAAATATAAATGTCTTTCAAGATAATATAACGTTTTCCAAAGAAATCAAATATAAAAATTGAAAAAAAAAATTACTTATGAACCCAACTTTGTGTACGACGATATTCTTGTAACGGTGACTTTGGTGCCGCCAATATTATTTTTCCAAGGAAACTGCTATTTTTCAAATCTGTTACTTTTGGCTTGTATAAAATGCTATAATTTCAGCTGTGTTTATGTACAACAAAATGTATCTAAAACACTGTAGGTATTATTTACCTACATAGAAATCTTTAAATTATAGAACAGTCAAACCGATTTGGTTAACAATTGATATAGGGGAGGTTTGGGGAGAGAAACTCCAATTTTATGTCAAAATACACAATTTCGGCGCATTTCTATAATTTGTTGAGTTTTGATTTGCATAAAATTCCAAAATTAATGGGAGTTTACTACTTACTAAAAGTTCAATTACTTCGACCAGTGAATTTCAAATGAAGGTAGATATACGACATACATCTATTACGTAGCCTTTCACAAATGGCTTTTATTTTTATAGAGAAATGAATACTCACCTGTATGATAAGTCGATTTCTAATAATTACTGTTGAATACAAAAAGGGGCAAAACTCTACTGTCAGAAAACTTTACTATATTAGGCGAATGCAATCAAAAAGGTCCTAGTAGCATGAAACCTGCGCTAGTGAGTTTTTATCTGCTAGAAATCTACGGTTAAAGGTTTTGCATAATATAAAATTCAACTGTTGATTTCTGAATGAAAAAAAAAACTGAAATTTATTTTTTTATGTCAGTAAAAGATTCGTAATAAATAAAAAAAAAAAACACCATGAAACCTACAAAGAAGGTCCTCCTAATTTAATTAAAAAATATCTGGGTTTAATTAAAACATCGAGAAAGAAAATAAAAAGTAGGCAAATATATGGAAAGTCTTTTTTTCACAGCCCCTGGTTTCAGTTTATTTCCACGTTATTCATCGCTGCACAGCGCTGCCGCATGCCGCCTGCCGCCAGCCGCCCACGCGATGGCTCTACGCCGCCGTGCCACACAGAAGCTACTGCGCTACGACGATACGACTCTACGGCGCTACGACTATACGCTATATACAGTGATGTTCATAAGATTCGAATGTTTTTTGAGATGGAATAAGATTAATAATATTTTCAAATACTGGTCTCTCTATTTTTGACGACTCACTGGTTATGTTGTGTAGTTTTAATGTCATTTATAACTTATTTACGGAACGTTTTTTAAAAACAAACCATTTTATTTTAATTGAACAAACACTAAAATAACATAAATATTATTTAGTATTTACAATAATAGTTAGTCCCATAAAACTGTCATGTGACAGCTTGTCTTTAGGTTCTACATAATCAATATTTTTTTAAATATTTATTACGTAAGATTGCATTTCTAAGTACATCCATTGTTTTAAACACATATTTTATTGATTTTTTTATAGAAATAGATTGGAAACCCTAAGGAAAAATCACCTCAAGGTCTATGTCATCTTTGGGAATGCTGTATGTTATTTCCTTGTGGAAAGGAAAGGAGAGGAAGTTGCGGGATGGAAAAAGATAAGAAGGGTTTGTAGGAATCTGGGGTTCAATGTGTCCAGTAGTGACGGGTGTGTAAATCCATCCCTCCAACTGCGGGACAAGGTGATCGGTCGAGAGAAACCGGCTGGATAGGTATACGTTAGGTCTCTCTCAACCAGTCTCTTCACTTCCGGCCCGACACGCAGTGGGTGGGCAAACGCATTCTCCAAGACCTACACAAACCTCATCCCATGAACCCGGGCACCTCCTCAAAATCATCAAACTAAGCGAACCATTTGTGGTAACCTATGATAGGGGTGTTGGTTTTCAAATAAATTGTTCCCGGGGCGGCGGTATCAGTGGTGATTGCTCTGGGAAAACTCGGTAGGTTAATTAATTGCCTTACAGGAAATTTGGATATTTTCCACATGTCCTACATCGATTTTAAGTGTGAAATATCACTTATGTTTTAACTGTATGTACCTTTAATATAAATATGTTTATTGTGTAATTTTCTTTACCGCTTTGCAATGTATTTTTTGTTGTACTGTTTTTGCATATATATAAATATCCGCCTCCCAAATTGAAAACATGTACCAAAAATTTCCACTTATCATAAGGCTAAAATTTGATTATCAATTGAATTTATCTTAGTTTTTTCAATGACAAATTTTAATGTTTGTCAATTGATAGTGTAAAGGTGGCGAATTGATATTTTTAATGTTTGTCAATTGATAGTGTAAGGGTGGTGAATTGATATTTTTAATGTTTGTCAATTGATAGTGTAAGGGTGGTGAATTTATATTTTTAATGATTGTCAATTTAATTTATCTTAGTTATTTTCAATGACTAGTATTAATGTTTATCAATCGATAGTTTTAATGGTTGAGAATTGATATTTCTAATTTTTTATTTATTTTATATATGAATTCCGCACAAGAGTCCCATGTGCTCCCGTCTGGAGCCAGTGAGACTATGGCATTCCCAATTGGGGTATATTGTGAGGCTGAAGGTAGTGGGGAGAGGAAGGAGATAGGGAAGAGGAAGGTGGGGAAGTACCTGGCTAATCAAATCTTGTCACCAAACACGGCTAAAGCCATTTTAAGCAACGTTTCAATTCTGAACGGTAGTCTAACACCAGGGCGATACTGAGAGTATCTTCCACACTGAAACGTGCCACATACTATCTATATATTATTTTTAAGGAATAAATTGTGAAATAACACAAATTAATCAAATAAAATTTATTGCCACCCTGGGATTCGATCCCGCGACCTTCGGAAAGCAAGTCAAGAGCCTTACCGCTGGGCTACGCCGGCCGTCATGATTGTCAATTGAATTATTCTTGACTAGTTTTAAAGACTGTCAATCGAATTTATCTTAGTTTTTCAATGACTAGTTTTAATGACTGTCAATCGAATTTATCTTAGTTTTTCAATGACTAGTTTTAATGACTGTCAATCGAATTTATCTTAGTTTTTCAATGACTAGTTTTAATGACTGTCAGTCGAATTTATCTTAGTTTTTCAATGACTAGTTTTAATGATTGTCAATTTAATTTACCTTGGTATTTTCAAAGACTAGTTTTTTCTAACATCACTGTGCACCGGCAGAATAGTGTGCAGGCAGAGGCAGGTGGGTAGTGGGTAGGTAGTGGGTAGTGGCGCCCCTGTGCGCCCCCGGCTCAGGTCCGTATCTCCTTATTACCTGGCAATCTTGCGGGGGATTGCCCTTCTTACAATGACCACTTAATTACGTTGCTGGTACTGTAGGGGATGCGACGCGCTTCCTAACCGGAGCCGTTATACTTTTATGGGATGTCGGGGCGCTGCAAAACTTCAATATCTGATTAATCCACCAGGTACTTTGAAAAATTCAAATCAATTCAATTTTTTATTACTTTGAAGGTATTACTAAATTATTCATTTTGAGTCGTTTTTAAAAACAAAAAAGAATATAAATACCTTTAAAAAAAACTTTTTAAACTTAAGATCTTGGAACAAAATAAAAAAAAAATATTACTGCCATACTATATATGCTCTGTATTTAAGTTAAAATTCGCGCATTTTTATACGGGATTGATTGGGTATTGCATTTGCAGACTTGGTGGGTAGATATGTCAATATTAATTAGATATTATAATTTGAGATTTTACACATAAAGTTTAAAAAAAAATTAAAATAAATATTCATCCTAGACTTGCAGAAAAAGTCAATAGATGTCGTGTATTAAAAATAAAATGGATAAATAATTTATCCAGACGCTATCTAGATTGCATTTAGTTCGAGTTGAATCTTGCAATCATATATAAAGATAGCAGCCAATAAAATGTGCGTTAAGAAAATGAAGATAATTTTGGTAGTAATATTACTCATTGTGCCAATCTCACATCGAATACGGAATTCTAGCCTGGGGTAATGCATATTCCAATGCCCTTGATCCCATCATGAAAGCACAAAAATTAATCATAAAAATAATTCTTAAAATGCCGATTACTACCAGCACTGACACTATCTTCAATTCCTTCAACGTTATGGACATAAAACAGCTCTACTCAAGATCCATATTACTTAATTTACACAAAAACAACAAAACACCATACAAAGCTAGACAAACAATACACAATACCCGAGCCAAAAACAACGAACTTCTCCAAACTCCTTTTTTCAAAACCACTTTCGGGCAAAGACACTCTAAATACATAGCTTGCAAACTATACAATACACTACCAACTACGATCAGACAAAGTGACTCCTTTACAAAATTCAAACAAGATATTAAAAAATGGATTATAAGTATTGGACGCCACACTATCACAAATATCTGTAAAATAAATCACACATAGACAGAAATAACTATTCACATACAACCTAACCCATATAAAACAAATGAAAATAATGGAATCCTATCAAATTTAACCTATAAATAGACTAGGCAGAATTTATTTCATTACTCCATCTCCAACATTTATAAAATAACTCTCTTTAAAAGATTTACCACCCTTCCAATCACCCTTCTGTTTTAATTCTATTCATAATATGTATTTTACCTGAAATATCCTTGTAACTACTATATTCATTTATATACCCGTACGCCTGTCTCGACACAGGTATACCCTAGTGAGACAGGCATACAAATAAAACCATTGTAAATTTATTTTATTATAGATAAATAATTTTTTTTTTTAAAGTTCTTAGTCGAAGTATGATACTGTTAAAAGTGACCGAATTTGATATGGGTTCCGTAGCTCAATCGGTAGAGCTCTTGCCATGTAAGCAAAGAGTCCTGGGTTCGAGTCCCAGCGGAGCCAATATCTTTTCTGATTTTTCTGTCTCAGATTTTCGATTGAGTTTCGCTATTATTGTCTTCATTTAATTAAATATTATAAATTGAAAGTTTAAAAAAAAAAATAATAATAATTATTAGCCTGAAACACTCACCTACCTGTATTGAAAATATCTCCAGAGAAAAGATAGTGTTTCTGGCTAATAATTATTACTTATAATAAGTGTTACCCTTTGTGCTTTGCATAAAAACCTTGTCTTAAACATAAGTGTATCAATTAATATAATAATTTATATTTTACGAGATAAAGGATTTCACCTAAAAATGAAGACGTAATTTGTTTCGACACCACCTAGTGGGAGATTTAGCACTTACAATGCCTTTCTCATATAAAAATAAAGTTGAATGTTTGCAGGTGGAAAAATGTATTAGCAGTAATTGTTGAATGAAACACTAGTATATATTGAATTATTTGGCGGACATGACGTAGCTCAGTGGACAGAGCAGTTGACCGGAAATCAGAAAGGACGCGGGTTCGAGTCTCGTCGGCGGCATGTATCTTTTCTCGGGAGATTTTTTCAATGTAGATGAGTGTTTCAGGCTAATAATTATTACTTATAATAATTGTTAGCCTTTGTGCTATGCATAAAAATCTTGTCTTAAACATTAGTTTACCAATCAAAAATAATTATTTATAGTTTAATATTGACTTGTACCCCCTCTCATTTTAAATAACTCTTTTTCGTACAACAACCACCAACGATATGGAAAGTTTTATACACTACTCCTGAGAAATGTACTTAAGGTTTGCGGATATGATTTTTTTACTGTGAGATTTAATTCCTGCGGGACTAACACGATAAAAATTTTGTGTGTCATATAGTTATCAAAAATGTTTCCATGGCCGATAATTGGCCACCAGGTCCCCTGGAGTCGGTTTAGGGAAAATACGATAAGATAATAATAAATGATAATGATAATAATTGTCATATAGCCCAATCATGGATTTGTTCCCCTACCCACTCACTCTACACTAATACCTACCCACCCAATCTACATTATTAACTAACAACGGCTCTACCCCTACCACAATAAAACATTGTTCTAAACAGTCAAATTAGTATAAGCTTTCCCTGACGAAGGAACGTTTGTTCCGAAACCGGTCGGATTTGCACATCATATAAGTGGTTTATACAAAGTTGTATTGTTTCATTTTTCTAAAATACGATAAACCTAATTACACAATATATAACTAAGTAACCCCGAAGGGATATGCATTGCGCAGAGAGGACGTACCGCCGAATAACAAAAGAATGAAACATATTTTCATTCAAATTCTTCAAGGAAAAATCTGCTTCTCTCTATACTGTGTACACCAGCACAAAAAAATCGACGTTGTTTATAAATTCGTCTTATATTCGTACCTACTTATTATTAAAGGTATTTTGAAGGCGATTTTACGTTTTTAATTGGTAAATATTGCACAAAAAATTATTATTTTAAAATAAATATCATTTCGGGGGGCTAAGTGTCGGCGGATTAACTGTGAGGTCACCACAAAAAAAATACCACATAGTATTTCACTATGCATAATTAAACCTTCTAAAAAAAGTGTACCTGTAATGGATATTCATTAGTTTATTTGTTGACAGACTGGCGATAATGCGGTACTTGACTCCTCTCTACCGTGTAGGTAGGTACCCTTAATGTGCGGAATTCCAAAATCTGGATTTCTCCGATCCTATAGGCCGATCGGAATACAAACACGAATGAAACCTATCAGCGTTATGAAACAGAACTTTAATTGCTTTTCTTCAAGTACCAAAAAGTAAGGTCTGTTAACTGTTGGCTATGGAAAATCTTTTAGTAGTAAAAATAAGTTGAGATTATTCAATTTAAACGAATGTATATACAAATATGGACGACCTCCGTAGTCCAGTGGGTAAGACTCTTGACTCTTGGGGATGCCATAGTCTCACTGGCTCCAGACGGGAGCAGTTGAGATTCTTGTGCGGTATTCACTGTAAAAAAAATAAATAAAAAATTTAAAATCCGTTTTTGCAGTTTGCGATGCAGTTTAAAATGCATTTTTGGTGCCAACCCTTAGTACACAGGCCCCACAGATTTAACTTCCTGGCAGGTAATGGTCATGTGGAGCCTCGGGATTTTTCAGAACCAGTCTCCTTTATAAAAATACAAATTAAAGCCCACATAATGTGATATAATTCAAGAAAAAATACATGAAACTTGTTCATAAAATACACCAACGACCGCCTACACGAAAAGACATACATGCACTCATCTTTTACTATAAATATAACATCCGCAAACTGAATTATGACACGAGTCAACTAAACCAGATGCACACATAAACACATTATAGGGTTTAGAAGCCGTCAAGTGTAAATTTGTACGACACGAGATGTTTGCAGGGGAATAATAATATTGTTCCATGGGTGACTTGCATGAAATCAACTCCAGGCACTGATACCTACACGTAAAATATCTAAGACTACGTATGAAGCACCGTACATTTTTTTCACATAAATATTATACAATTTCATCAGATGTTTTTTTTTAATTTGACGCCTGTTTTTGTTATGTCACGTATATTATCGAGGCTTCTGTTGTCATTTTTTGATTGATCTGTTTTTAAATTACAATATTATAATTATAATCTCTAATGATCTTTAAAAGGTACTTAGTACTATTATATTCATTTTGTATAAAAATTCACTTTTAAATATTTTCCAGTTTACATGATCTAATAAATTTCATTATTCTCGATATGGCATGAAACTCGGTTGAGGCTATTAAATTCTGAACTTCCGATGAGTTCGAGGTCATTGGTATTGTCATATTTAATGCACTTCGATAATCTGTGCTCGACATCTTCAATTTGTTCACATATCGAGCACATTGGAGAATCAGAGAGGCCTATCAAACACAATATTCTTCGCAAGTGCATATCCGGATCTTAATCTAAAAATGATTCTCATTTCCGATCTTTTCAGATTAACCTCAGTGAACCATGGGTCTTTTAAACGGTTCGTTTTGGAGTTTTCTGTACCAATTTGACGCCTTCTACAATCTAAGGTTGGCTACCATCAGGTGCAATATCTCATGCATCTGCGGTCCGGAATAACTTGTTTAATTAAAATCAAAACCTGAAAGATTCCGACAAGTTTTTTGATACGTTATACATATTCGTTTTTATACGATACAAAAAGTACTTCATTTTTTTTTTTTTTTTTACATGAACACCGCACAAGAGTCCCAACTGCTCCCGTCTGGAGCCAATGGGACTATGGCATCCCCAATTGGGGTATGTTGTGAGGCTGAAGGTAGTGGGGAGGGGAAGGAGACAGGGAAGAGGAAGGTGGGGAAGTACCTGGCTATTCAGATCTGGTCACCAAGCTCGGCAGAAGCCATTTCAAGCAACGTTTCAATTCTGAATGGTGGTCTTACACCAGGGCGATACTGCGAGTATCTTCCACTCTGGAACGTGCCGCAAATATACTATATATTATTTTAAATGAATAAATTGTGAAATACACAAATCAATCAAATAAAATTTATTTGCCACGCCGGGATTCGATCCCGCGACCTTCGAAATGCTAGTCAAGCGCCTTACCGCTGCACTACGCCGGCCGTCATACTTTTACTTTTAGCATAAGATTGAAAGCTGTTTTCCTATAATCAAAAAATGACTTAACCCTCCACCTGACGCTCTCTTCAGTTGCATTACCACCCGACGTCGATCCTGGTGACCACTTGCATATTTTTCATGTTTGAAAATCATATATATAAAATCATATATGTCATATCTGTATTTTCATTATATTTTTATTGATAAAAAGTTATAAAAGGAAGCAAAAGAATACTTTTATAAAAAGTCAACACTATTTTATTAATATACTAATTTTAGAAAAAATCCAGGAAATTTGAGATTAGAGTGAGCATAATCACTATACTTTGTAGTTTTATTTATTTACGATAATTTCGTTACATAAAAACTAAAGCATAAAAAATGGCACAAAAATAAAGCACGATTATTAGAAAATCACAATCTACAAACTTTTACTAATTAGATAATTAAACCACATTTTTTTACTGCAATCAATGCAAATCGGATTTTTACATGCGAAACATATACAAAACCAAAAAAAAAACACATTAACAAAAGTTTCGTAACTACCTGACGTCGGTCACAGGGAGCGCACGCAAAATATACTTACCTCTAATTTATAAACGCGTGCACGTCTGGAGCTGCCGACCACCCGGCGAGTACTGGTGGGTGCGAGGGAAAAGTACATCTACTCACAGTTGCATCGCGTACCTAGTAACGGCATAATTTGAAAAACAAAATCTCCGGAATCTCTGAGACCGACGTCAGGTGGTTAAGGGTTAAACTTGCTTCGTTCATACTTGTTATTAATCTATTTTTTGTCTAATGCTTCTGCATAACACTATTTTGTTTTTTTTTTCTAATTGTTATTTTCTATAAATTATTTGAAAATTTTATTTTTCATCAAACAATGCGCACGTTTCCTCATTTCTCATAAAATATTTTTTCTATGCATACGCTTTTTTTAACTTTATATTTAAATATGAAAAATATGAGAAAATATTTATTATTATCTGCTGCTAAAGTTAAACCGTGAAAAATACTTAGAATGCAGACGAATTCTCCAGTTAATATATCCTGATCGAGGGGCGTATTGTACTGTATTGTACTGTAGGGATTGTAATGCATAAATCACCTCACAAATACTACCTCGTTTCAGTCGCCTTACGCGTTTCGTTGCTCTATCTGTGCAACGAAGCGCGTAAGGCGACTGAAACGAGGTAGTGTTTGTAAGGTGATTTATGCATTACAATCCTTACCGCAATTCAGTCTGTAGCGCGACTGAAACGAGGTAGTATTTGTAAGGTGATTTATGCATTACAATCCCTACAGTACAATACAGTACAATACGCCCCTCGATCAGGATATATTAACTGGAGAATTCGTCTGCATTCTAAGTATTTTTCACGGTTTAACTTTAGCAGCAGATAATAATAAATATTTTCTCATATTTTTCATATTTAAATATAAAGTCGCGCTACCGACTCAAACGGGGTAAATGTAAATACGCGATCGGGAGAGACTGATTTTGGAAGACCTGACCTAGATCTCCCTGGCCAGACTCGCCAGTCCCATCGCCATGCACCGCAGTGGAAGGGATGGATTCATACATCCGTCAATCCGTCACATTGACCCCCAGATTCCCACCCAATCTCTTTAGTTTTTTTTCTTTCCCAGAACTTACTCTTCTTTCCCAAAACGACCCACTTTACCGCATCTCTTAGAAGACAGACATCCTGAGGGATTTTTTATGAATGATAAAATTATTATTGGGAATCAAATTATTTCAACAACATTCTAGTTGCATGTTGAGTGTTAATATGTTTAACTGAACACTTCTCAAAATTTTATTTTTTTATTTTAACGGAATAATATTTGTTACATACTCATTCCCAAGTGTAAGATAACAGATAGATAATAAACTGTAATAAAAAAATTTCGTTATTTGTTTTTGGGGTGTTATGCCGTGTTGCGCTACCTCCTTCTTTAGCCAACGTTTCGGACATCGTTGCAGTGTCCGAAACGTTGGCTAAAGAAGGAGGTAGCGCAACACGGCATAACACCCCAAAAACAAATAACGAAAATGCTTTTGGCCGTGAAAATCTTAAAACTTATCTGTAATAAAAAAGATCAAATTAACTAATTAAAAACCCTAACCACACGCACTTTATGAAAATTCTTCGAATTATTTTATCTGAACCGATAATGTTTAAACTGAATTCAAAGAAAAAATCGATTAAATGAAAGGAAAAAATGTACTGTTTCTTTGCCGGTTTTCTAAACTCAAAATTGTTATTTGTTTGCAATACTTCAGGAAAATATTAATTCGATTAAATTAAATTTATTAATTTAAAAACATTACGAAAATAACATTCCAAAGTGTTTTTTAAAAGCAGGAAAATATTTAAGATGAGATATGCGAATTTAAGTGAACAGCAACAAAGCTTGCGGTCTAAATTGTGCTTCATTGGTCTTAAACAAATGGATATTATGCTATTTAACAACAAAGCAGCTCTTGCTACTGGCATGGCCATTGGCAAGTTAGTTCTGCAAGCCGGGAGATAAAACAGTTGATGCTGTCAGTGATATAATTAACAATCGGGAACATAGAAACTAATACTCTCCATGATAGTCAATTTTTTTTAACATATGAGCATACACTTTCTGACCCGTAGATGGTTCATACCGAACATGCCCAAGAGAAAATCGGAAGGGCAGAGCCACGGGTACTACTGAAGGAAATAATGTGTAGTATTAAAATAGTTGTGCACTTTTGAAGGTCAAAATGAGAGTTCTTGATGATCACGCAACTCTAACGCACTATCTAGAAAATGTGCATCAAAAATATACGTTTGTAATTGGGTAAACAAATTGAGCATTACACCAGTCCTGCTGGAATTAAATAGAAAACAGATCCTAATATTACAACAGGCATTGTTTTGAAGGTTTAAATTATGAAAAAAAGTAATAATAATAAAGTACTGGGCGTACTGTACAGGGCCCGCAGATACTTTAATAGTACACAACTGCTAACCCTGTACAAATCACAAGTGCACCCCACGGTTGAATTTGGCAGCCACCTCTGGTCTGGAGCTCCAAAATACCTGAAAAATACCATTGGTTACGCCCATACACATACCTACACATACGCATACCTACATAGCACGCATACATACTGTCACTGCTTGAGATTGGTATTAATATTGTTGCAAGTTCCTTTTCTACCCATCCCTATTGCCTATCCGCCAATCTTACCCAGTCTGTAATAAACGCCTGTCGCAACATAACCATTGTGCTCCGCTATCGCTGACCGCTATTAAAAATAACTCCGCTGTATACTATCAAAATAACGAAATTCACGCCTGTTGTTTTTTTGTGCCTGTTGGATGGGAGCGAAAGCAGACGATTGCATTGCCAGCATACAAAGTTCTTTTATCCTTTCGGTGAGTCCTTTCCTTTCTATGCCACATGTATTTTTATCATTTCACGCAGTGATAGTAACACAAAATCAAGGTCCTTGGTCAGTAATTTTTACACAAACATGTCAATCCACTCTCACAACCAAAATATCATTCAACCTTCGACTCTGTGCAGAAACGGGTGGTCCGTTTGATAGATTCTCCCATTTTAACAGTCGGATTGCAATCTTTAGAGCACAGGCATTGGGTGGGAAAGCTAACCGGTATTTCAATGGAAGATGCTCCGAGGAACTAGCGTCATTGATTCCTTCGGCACTGGTGCATAGCCGGGAAACTCGCCAAACGCGTACCCAACATATGTGCACGGTTGACATTTGTCACATGAGAACGGATCGCTTCTACGACTTGTTCTTGTGTTCAACAGTGGGCGGTGGAACGATTTGCCGGCCTCTGTGTTTCCTCCTTCCTATAAAATGGGTCTCATCAAGACCAATGTTCATTCCTTCCTCTCCTCAAAAAGACCTTCCACACAGCATCTCAGTGGAGTTAATGTAAAAAAAAACTTCCATCTATCTCACACACCGTACGGTGACGTCTCCGATGACCCTTACAATATATATAACTAGCCGTGATGATAATTTTGAAAGTATGGAATATACTTACAAAGATAATGTTAAGTGTGAGTGAATTCCAAAAATGCAAAAATGTTTCAAGCGCTGATGGTTTTACTTTTGTTCTTAAAAAATAATGCTGCAGCCCTTTCTGACACACTAAATAACAACAGTAGAAAATGAACATATTTATGTCTGCATCCCCTGAAAGGAATAATACAATCATTAACATACATCTCCATAATAGTCCAGTCAGTGGGGAGTTTTAAAAAAAAAACATCCCAAATAAAAATACAGAATTATATACAAGGTCACATTACAATGAGTGGTAAGAGACATATGAAATACGCGAGGCATGCATAGAGAGACAATTCACACAATATAATTAGTTAGTATTTTTTAACAGCGCCAGAACTTTTTTTTTTTAAATATCTACTTCAGCACATCTATATAGTCGACACATCTGGGTCAGAGGGATGCGAGTTTTTAATGGACTATTGTCCGTAAATTAATAAATAAATTATAATTATAATCCATTAAATGCTATCCGCGAACCGAAAAAGTGTGCAATGTCGGATAAAAACTTGCATACAAAATTAATCAAAATTATCAACCAGATGATATACATGAAGATAAACTAAGTAATAACAATCTATCAGTTATTGAATCGACTACGGAGGAAACTGTTTAAAACATTATAAAATCACTAAAAAATGGTGCTGCACCTGGATATGATGGTGTAACTACAGAAATCTTTAAAAAAAGTTCTAACTCATTAACTAAACCAATTACTCATATAATTAATGTAAGCATTAAAAGTAGAATATTCCCATCGAACTACAAAAAAGCCATTGTAACACCTGTGTATAAATCCGGAGATTCGAAAGGAATAAACATTTACCGCCCAATATCGTTAAAATCCAATGTAGCTAAAATATACGAAAGAGTTATAAAGAAACAAATTGAAGATTACTTGGAAAATAAAAAATGTATTAACCCCAGTCAATACGGTTTTAGAGAAAAAATGAGCACGCAAGACGCAATAGCGGAATTAACTAGAGTTATTTATAAAGCACTGGATAAAGGTAAAAAATGCTTAAGTATATTCATTGACCTCCGTAAAGCTTTTGACAGTGTTTCACATTCAAAATTAATCAACAAACTAAATAATGTAGGTATAACCGATAAAGCTAAATCGTGGATAAATAGTTATCTATATCAAAGAACACAACAAGTAAAAGTAAACAACGAATTAAGTTATCTAGAAAAAAATAATTTTGGAATCCCACAAGGAACTGTATTGGGCCCAATACTATTTATATTATATGTAAATGAACTTTTTGAACTTCCTATCATCGGAAAGATTATATCTTATGTGGATGATACAGTATTAACGATTGAATAAAACTCTTGGAAAGAGGCCGAAATATCAGCAAATAGTGCAATAAATATCGTTAAACAATGGTTTGACGAAAATTTACTCTCTTTAAATGTTGAAAAAACTCATTTTCTACCTCTGAGCCTAACAGAGAATATTTCAAATATAAATGAAAATATTAAAGTTCATGACAGAAATTGCCTACTTAAAATCGCACCCTGTAACTCAAATTGTATACATATTAGTAGTGAAGAATAAATAAAATATCTCGGAATAATTATTGACAATAACATCAAATGGAAAAATCAAATAAACTCCACAGTAGACAGAATGAGGAAACTAATATATATATATATATATATATATATATATATATATATATATATATATTTTTCAGACTTAGAAATACTATCTCATTAAAAATATTAAAAGAAATTTACTTTGCACTTGCCCATTCTGTATTACAATATGGAATCATAGCTTGGGGGGGTGCATACAAATCATCCCTTCTCCTACTCGAAACAATTCAAAAAATTCTTATAAAAATTATCCTAAAAAAACCGTATTACTGCCCAAACAAGAATTCCCTGTTCCTCCACTTACAAAACTTTACGAAAAAATAGCACTACTTCATCTACACAAAGATATCTTTAATAAAAATATTACCCCACTGCAAAATATAAGCATAAGGATATTGGTGGACTAACTGTACCTCCCGTACGAACCACAACTGCACAGAATCACTATGTATATAAAGGAATAAAATTATTTAATAAATTACCGTTGCAAAAGGTAGAGATTTTGATATATGTTGTTTAGATTGGGACTCTAAAGGAAAAAAAAGTTTTCGACCTTGAGGGGGTCGAGTTCGATTGAAGGTGCCAAAATATGGTTGTTTCAAAATAATTGTGCAATGGTTGATCTTACAACCAAATTGCCAATGACAGATAAAATTTCTAATATTTTTTGTTTCAGAATTTTTTTTGTAAGTTTAATAGGTAACGAGTTACAGTGGCGGAAATGTGAATATTTTCCTAAAAAATGGTGAAATTCCCAATTTTTGGTATTTTTTCGGGCTATTCATCACATAATCATAATAATTTTTCAAACTCATTTCCACTATGAGGTATTGAAAATGGCGCATTTTTTTATTGTGGTATCCCCAGTAGGTCTTCTTCCTCTCCAATGACACTACAACCCATTTCGAGCCTTGGCCTTCTTCAACATAAGCCTCCACCGCCCTCCGTTCTCGGCCGTCATCTTTCAATCTGCGACATGGAGTATTCCTCTTGCATCCTTCCTGACACCATCCTCGCGTCTCAGCCTAGTTTTAATTTGCCTTTCGTTTGCCTCCCGGGTGTCTCGTTAGAACTGAGGGAGCGGGCCGGATTGGTAGAGACGGGTTGCGAAATGAAAGGCGTCAGTCGGTGTAGGGTGAGTCGTCTTTATTGCAATAGTCAATGAGCCAGGGGTGTAGACTCTTCCGTCTGGTCAATGAGCCAGGGATGTAGACTCTTCCGTCTGGTCAATGAGCCAGGGGTGAAGGCGGAAAAGTCTACACCTCTGGCTCATTGAATATTGCTACGTAGCACAATAAAAACGACTCACACTACACCAACTGACGCCTTTCATTTCGCAACCCGTCTCTGCCCATCCGGCCCGCTCCCTCAGAACCTTCTTCGGTACTCGTGTGCTTGACATTCGATGCACATGTCCGGCCCATCTTAGTCTTTGGAGCCTTAGATGGACAGAGAGTCTGGAAGCTTGGTAAATATTGAGCTTTATTGTGGCGGATTCTCCATGCCTCTTCCTCCACACCGCTCCTAAGATTCTTCAAAGTACCTTTCTTTCGAAGGTGTCCAGCTGTTTCCGCCTCACATCCATAGACCAAGACCGTTCTAATAATTGTTTTATATAGAGTTTTTCTACGGACGTTTTGGGATTTAAACACTGGCAACAAGGCGAAGTAAGTGTTGTTAGCGGCTGTGATGCGTTTTCTTACTTCTACTGGGTCTTCTACGTTGTCGTACGTTATGATGGAGCCTAGGTATGTAAACTCTTGGAACCAATTCAAAATTATAAGTGTCTTTAAATTACACTTTATCTTTCATTCTCTGATGTGGGCTTCTGGTTTGCTTCAGCATGATTTTTGTTTTATTCTCATTAATTTGAAAACCCACCTCTCTGTAGGGATCTTCCGATAATGTTAAGATCAGTAGGTCTATTCCACAGATATTCCAGCTATTTTTTATTTATTTATTTATTTTATTTTATTTAAGTTTTTATTCCAGCAGGACTGGGAGGGTAGTGCAATCCCAGTCTGCCATATTACATAAACAACTATAAACTATAAAAGAAAAAAATGTTTACATATTAGGTAGGTACCTAATTAAAACATAAAATGAAAACAAAATTCATCACACAAATGACAAAAAATAAGCATAAAATTAAAATAAATAATAATTATTAGTGTACGAGTAGATTTCAAAATGGCGCTTTAGCCGCACAGAGTTCGACTAGTTTTCGTAATTATGTTACATATTAGCTTTTGCATAATAATATTTTTTTGATGATCCCGGTTGGTTAATATTGACATCTTAATAATAATATTCGTTATCAATGTCACGATCTAACTCATTTGCCTGTGGTACAGAGATGCTGGGCTTCTACCGCTTCCAATACCGAAAAATTTCTTCTTTCGGAATTTTTTTTAACAAACCAAATTTTGGCAACTTCAACCGAAGATGGCGGCTCGAGCTCGACCACCCCCCCCCCCCCCCCCCCCCCCCTCCAAGATCCAAAACTTTTTTTTTTCTTTAGAGTCTCAATCAAAACAACATATATCAAAATCGCTACTACATGACCTTTTGCAAGCTAGAGGCCTTTTTTATCCCCTACTGACTGGACTATAATCCATGTAAAGAAATTGAAACGCAATTCCCGTCACCGTGGATGAGCCGTAAAAATACATATCTGTTTCTTCCAAAGGAAAAAAGTAGCACTTTTGAGGAAACAGTCACACTATTTTCTGTGTTTCATATTTTACCATTATTTAATACATACAAGAAAGAGTAAACATGGGATCGTCACGGTAAGAACAAAAGCGCACAATATTTCTATAGAGGGCTACAGAGAAACTTAAAACTTATCTATAAATTTGACGCCCAACGGAGCAGTCCAAAATTAAACGCAAAAAAATTGCAAAATTCTGGTGTATTTTCCGAATTATTTCGATGCTATCGTAAACTAATTATTTTTCGAATCTAATTAACATTTTTATGGGATGGCGGATAATGAATAATTTCACCTCGTAATATCGCTACTAAAAATTAATATATACCGTAAATGTTTGAACAATTTCGAATAAAATTCTACCACACGATTTTGGTGGCTTTTAATTATTTTTATGGAATGTAATGAATTTTCGTGTGGGTTGATGTTACAAAATCGCAACAAATAAAGTGAAGCTCCGAAAGTACACAATGCATTTCTATTTTAACCGAGCAAGGTTTTTTGTTAATTCAATATTTATGATATGTGACGTTTTTTGTACACAAAGATTGCAAAAACAACGCTAAAAATACTTGGCATTGAAAAGTATGAAAATCTGTTGATAAAAAAACATATAAAGTAATATATTTTTTATTAAACAGTTTTCGAATGAACGCTGCTTTTCAGTCTCAAGGCTCCCAACCGCCTGGAGCCAGTGAGACTATGGCATTCCCGATTGGGGTATGTTGTGAGGCTGAAGGTAAGTGGAAATGGAAAGAAGGTATATAGGGAAGTTCCTGGCTATTCAGATTTAGTCATCAAACATGGTTGAAGCCATTTCAAACAACGTTTCAATTCTGAATGGTGGTCTTACACCAGGGCAATACTGAGAGTATCTTCCATTTTGGAACGTGCCGCAAATATACCTTATATTATTTTAAATTGTAAAAACCCAAATCAATCAAATAAAATCGCACGCCGGGATTTCAATCCGAGACCTCTGGAGCTCTAATCGAGAACCTTGCCTCTGGACCACGCAGGCCGCCATTAATTGTGTGGTGGGAAGACCAAACCATTTTTTGGATGTTTTAAATGACTGTATGACTATTCAATATTTACTCGTTTTGCTTTTCAGAGCTGTCTAGCAATTATATAACAAATTAAACTGTAAATTATTCAAAAAGAAAAATTAAACAATACAACTTTAATTATTATTTTTTTAATTTATAAACTAACGTTTAGACAAGATTTTTATGCATAGCACAAAGGGTAACAATTATTACAAGCAATAATTGTCAGCCTGAAACACTCATTTACATTGAAAAATCTTCCGAGAAAAGATACTTGCCCCCAACGGGACTTGAACCCGTGTCCTTCCGATTGCCGGTCGAATGCTCTGACCACTGAGCTATGGGGGCTTATCAAATACCCGCCAAATAATTCAATATATACTAGTGTTTCATTCAACAATTACTGCTTGTTATATTTTTTCCACCTGAAAACAACCAACTTGCTATGCATAAAAATCTTGTCTAAACGTTAGTTTATAAATTTAAAAAATAATAATTAATATTTAACAAGTTAGTATTAGTATTTCCCCAATAAATGCAGACATAATTTGTCTCGACGCCACCTAGCGAGGGATTTAACACTAACAATGTCTTCCTCGCAAAAATAAAGTTGGTGTTTTCAGGTGGAAAAAATATAACAAGCAGTAATTGTTGAATGAAACACTAGTATATATTGAATTATTTGGCGGGTATTTGATAAGCCCCCATAGCTCAGTGGTCAGAGCATTCGACCGGCAATCGGAAGGACACGGGTTCAAGTCCCGTTGGGGGCAAGTATCTTCTCTCGGAAGATTTTTCAATGTAAATGAGTGTTTCAGGCTGACAATTATTGCTTGTAATACAACTTTGTATAAACTACTTATATAATGTGCGAATCCGACCGGTTTCGGAACAAACGTTCCTTCGTCAGGGAAAGCTTATACTAATTTGACAGTTTCGAACAATGTATTAATAATATTTTTCTGAGTTCGGTAACCATATAACCAAGGACTTCTAATATCAATTAGAAACAAAGAAAAACTTTATAAAACAGCATTGAAAAATCCTCTAAATGAAAAAGCATGCACTTTTTACAAAAATTTTAAAAATAAATTAACAAAGTGTATAAAAAAAAATAAAGAAGACTATTTCAAAAATAAAATACTTTCTACAGACAATAACAATAAACAAATATGGAAAACAGTCAACTTAGCCATGGATAACACTAAAAAAACACAAAAAATTAAATTCATTGAACATGAAAATAAAATCATAGATGCTAATATTCAACCTAAACAATGTGCAAACATCTTTAATTCTTTTTTTGCTAATGTGGGAAAAAATCTTGCGAAAAATATCAATAAATCTTTTAACATGAAAACACAATCGATTGAAAATGTACACAATCAAAATAATTTATCAAAATTTGAAAAAACCTCAGAAAGTGAAATTTTAAAAATAATAGAAGGCATGAAAGGAGGTTCATCTCCCGGATTTGACCTTATTACAGTACATTTTCTAAAATCCATGAAAATTCATTTGGTAAAACCAATTACTCATTTGATAAACTTAAGTTTAACAGAAGGAATATTTCCGACAAACTATAAAAACACAATTATTTCACCTATTTATAAATCTGGAGATCCACAACAAGTAACTAACTATCGTCCAATTTGTCTAATCTCAAACATTGGAAAGATTTTTGAAAAAATTGTTAAAAACCAATTGGTCACTTTCCTAGAAAGTAATAAAATTCTTCACAAAAACCAGTTTGGTTTTATAAAGTCACTCTGCACACAAGATGCTATTTCTAATGTAACCTCATACATCAATGAATCATTGGATAAAGGTGAAAAATGTGCCGGTATATTTATTGATCTCAGAAAAGCCTTTGATAGTATATCCCATGAGATTCTACTAAAAAAACTGAACAATGTAGGTATAAAAGACAATGCGATTAAATGGATTTCGAACTACCTAAAAAATCGACCGCAAGTCGTAAAAATAAATCAAATTAATAGCGATAAAGAAATATCAGACTTTGGAATCCCGCAAGGTACAGTAATCGGACCAATCCTTTTCACCATATATGTTAATGACATTTTTTTTCAACCACTACATGGCCAAATTACTTCATATGCCGATGATACGGTACTAATAGTTAGCGATAAAACTTGGGAAAAAGTAACATTTAAAGCCACCGAAGACATAAATATTTTAAAAAATTTCTTCGACGTAAATTTACTATCACTAAATAGTGATAAAACATTTGTAATTCCATTTGCAATACACAAAAATGATACCCCTAAAAACATTGACATCATCATCCATGATAATTCCAAAACACATAGTAAAAACTATTGTATCCCAAACTGCACAATATTAAAAACAACAAACACAATCAAATATTTAGGAGTTATTATCGATAAAAATTTGAAATGGAAGGAACAAATTTGTCAAGTTGTAAAAAAAATTAGAAAATTGATTTATATATTTTTAAGAATCAGAAATTTTTTATCTGTAAAAAACTTATATCTAATATATTACGCTTTGGTTCAATCAACTTTACAATATGCTATCATTAGCTGGGGATCCGCATACAAAACTACTCTTTCCCCGATTGAAGTTGTGCAGAGGCTAATAATAAAAATTATATTAAAAAAACCTTCTGACTACCCAACGGATCAATTATTTAAGGAATTCCAAGTACCTTCTTTCAAAGATCTGTACAATAAAAATGCATTGATTCAAATTATAAAAGAAAAAGAAAAGTATCAATTTATAACTGAAAACCGTACAAGACATAAATATATTTTTTCATGCCCAAAATTAAACACTTCCTTCGCACAAAATTTTTATACTTATCAAGGAAGACTTATTTTCAACCGACTACCGGATGAAATTAGAAAAATTAATGATAAAATCAAATTAATAAACACTGTTAAAAAATATTTTAAAGATAATCTCAAAAAAATAAAAATAAAAGTTTCCAACTAATCTAATCTCAAAAATAACTTATAACTCAGTTTCCTAGTGATACTCCAATTCTAGATATATTATCCAAATAATAGAATTGTTTGATAGTTGATAAATACTTATAATTACAATTACATTAAACCGAACTTACAACTTATTGTTTTTTTTTTTTACATTCACATTGTAATTTAAGAACTTAAGACATAATAAAGCATTTAAAAAATGTACACTACTCTTCCAGACACAAGCTAATGCTTCCATGGAAGAGTGGTATTAATTAAGATATTTGAACATGAATGTACACAAATTATTACATAATGTACATTTAACATTATATTTTATATGCTAATATATAAAAATAAAAAAAAAAATAAAAAATATCATTTAAAATAACCATAGTTTTGAAAAAAATACAGGGATAAATATTCTTCATATTAATCATAAAGGAAAACGTTTAGATAACTTAGGAGCTTTGGAAATTAAAAAATCCCTTAAAAATAATGAATCTATTATCAACAAACAAAAAATATTGTCATATAGCCCAATCATGGATTTGTTCCCCTACCCACCCACTCCACACTAATACCTACCCACCCAATCTACATTATTAACTAACAACGGCTCCACCCCTACCATAATAAAACATTGTTCGAAACTGTCAAATTAGTATAAGCTTTCCCTGACGAAGGAACGTTTGTTCCGAAACCGGTCGGATTTGCACATTATATAAGTGATTTATACAAAGTTGTATTGTTTAATTTTTCTATAATGGATAACCACAAAGTAACAGCTACATTCAAAAATGTAAATTATTCATACACTCGTAAACAATCATTCAAACATGGATAGACAAAACGTCACTGAACAGTAATCGTTACTCTTGGGAAACCGGCTGAAGGACGCGTGTGTTTGGGTACGTTGTGGCCAGGCCGCTCGCTCTTGGTTTTAATCATACTTTCGTAAATGTTTCTCTTTCTTTATTATTTCACTCAAACTAGATGTTGAACCAACAGGCGAACACATCTCTGATGTGTCTTTATCTTGTAAAATACTGTAAATGTAAGTTAACATACATTTTTCTTTCTTACTAACAATCATGCATGCAGGGACATTGGAGGGTCTAAATTCGTTTTAAACATAAAATGAAGCTTCCTTTTTACAAAAAAAAACTTAAAGTCCTGACGTGTGTGGCTAAGGAGGTTAAACGATCTGTTTCCTCACACAGCCGTTGGGAAAGAGGCGGGTTCCCTCCAATGAACCGTAATCGTGAATCGTCACGGTAATTAAAAACGAGGTCTAAACCACACGACTGAAGTAAAACTTCATTTACTTATAAAATAACATATGACATTGACATTGACATCGACATTGACATTGACATTAACATTGACACTGACATTGACATTAACATTATCATTGACATTGACATTGATATTGATATTGGCATTTACATTGGCATTGACATTGACATTAACATTGACATTGACATTGAAATTGGGGTGAAATATGACATTGGGGTGACATATGATCATGCGGTGACCTACGACCATGGGGTGACCAACGACCTTGGGGTTACCTACGATCTTGGGGTGATCTACGACCTTGGGGTGACTTACGACCATAGGGTTACCTACGAACTTGGGGTGACCGTAAAGGCCCGACCGTTCGCCTCGCTATCGATCACAGTTCGCATTACACTTTTCGTAACATCACACTTTTCGTTACACATAACCACTTTTCGTAGTATTAATCAATATACAAAATGGCAAATCTTCTTAACGAATATACCTATATTTCAACGTGTTCAGCAATCACCTACCTTATGCAGATGTTTCTCATTAGCGGCCCAATACCTGGGATTGGGAGAAAGGCTACGGCAGGTGGATTTACATAATAATTATTTTCCCCCCTTCTCAGAAATAGCGGCATAACATATTCGCGGCTATTCCCTGAGCTCGTACGGAAAATTCACGGTAAAATTCAGTTACACAATACCTACATGCATTACCTACATACTCACAGAGTCGATCGTGACCTGTTCTATTTTCTGCGGTCCTGATACTGTATTATAATTAGTGAGCACATGATTGTAACATGATCGTCATTATACTTAGAAATTACATCAACACGCACGTTAAAAGAAACGTGAATAATGTTTTTTGCCTTCGGTTAATGTGATCGTAATGAGGTATAAAAGTAAATGAAAAAAAATATTATGCCATTTATAGCTATTTATATCTACTTTACAGCCCCGTAGAATTCCATGGGAAAATTGTTGTCGATCTTTGAAGTGTGAAAGACGTTAATAAGCTGAAAGAATTTTTATTAAATTTTATTTTTAACTTAATGAGTGAAATCTCAAATTATAATATTTTATACTTTTGAATGTGGCTATAACTTTGTGGTTATCCATCTTTAATATATAAAACAAAGTCGGGTTAGTTACACTATTTATAACTCGAGAACGGCTGGGCTGATTTTGATGATCTTTGATTTGTTGGATTTGTCTCCGCCCCGGATAGGATAATAACTATTAAAACATCACAAAAGTTAACGACATAAATAGTTATAAAGAAAATTATTTTCCGCATACATTTTGTATGGAACTAATTCTCCTATTTTGAAAGAACTGCAGCAATATTGTGAGGGGTATAATATTGAACTGTGCATGAATTCCAAACATTCAAAAACGTCAAATGTCAATGCGTTGATTCTTGTGCATTTGTTTTCAATCATATAATGCTGCCCTTCTTTCTTACACACTCAATGTCACGCAATGAACGTATGCAGACATACGTTCACCATTTGTCTCATTTTCGACTATTGACATTGAGTGTGTAAGAAAGAAGGGCAGCATTATATGATTAAAAACAAATGCACAACAATCAACGCATTGACATTTGACGTTTTTGAATGTTTGGAATTCATGCACAGTTCAATATTATACCCCTCACAATATTGCTGCAGTTCTTTCAAAATAGGAGAATTAGTTCCATAAAAAATGTATGCGGAAAATAATTTTCTTTATAACTATTTATGTCGTTAACTTTTGTAATGTTTTAATAGTTATTATCCTATCCGGGGCGGAGACAAATCCAACAAATCAAAGATCATCAAAATCAGCCCAGCCGTTCTCGAGTTATAAATAGTGTAACTAACCCGACTTTGTTTTATATATTAAAAAGATATATTCTATTAAATGAAGACAATATTAGCAAAATTCAATGGAAAATCTTAAAACAGAAAACCTTTGCGATAGTTGCGTCCTGGCATGGCAAAGGTCCTGGTTTCGAGTGCCAGATGTAACCACATCTTTTTCTCTTTTCAGATTTTCCTTTTGGTTTCGCTAACATTGTCTTCATTTAATTACATATTAAAATTTGGGTGTTTATTCAACAAGTTAAAAATAAAAATAAATATTCATCCCAGACTTGCAGAATAAGTCAATAGAAGTCGCATATTAAATATAAAAATGTATCTAGATAGCATTTAATTCAGGTTTGAATCTTGTAAATCATACGCAAAGATAGCAGCCAATAGAAATATGCGTTAAGAAAATTAATATAATATTGATAGTTCTTAGTTGAAGTATGATACAGTTGAATATGATGGAATCGGACAGGGACACATTAGCTCAATTGGTAGAGTTGCGCCCCGGCAAGGTCCTTGGTTCGATCCCCAGATGTGTCCATATATTTTTCTGATTTTTCTGTTTTCATATTTTCGATTGATTTTCGCTAGTATTGTCTTCATTTTAATAAAAAATACTGTTTATTGAAAAAGAAGATCATTTTGATAAATTTAAACGAAATGCGAAACAGAAGAATTAACTTAAAAGGTGTAACGGTTGCAACTGGAAATCGCACAAAGGATCTCTGTCTTTTCTATAAAAATGATGGGAAATAATCAGGTCTCAATGGCTGAGTAGTTAAAAGCGTTGTCCCGGTAAGACAAAGATCCAGGGTTCAATTTCCAGTTGCGACTGTTACCTTTTTATTTTCTGTCTCTTGTTCTGTTTCATGTCCTGAAGAACCAAGAAGAGACATTAAGAGCTAAGACCAGGAAGATCCATGAAGAGTTGAGAGAGAAAAATAGGCAAGAAGAGAGTCATAAAGAAAGAAAAACAACGCTCAATAAAATCCTTCTTCCAGCCCAACTCTAACTAACAAACTAATTAACTAATTACGCTGTATCCCCGCAAAGGACGGACCGCTAAATAACTCGATCTTGGCACACACTCTTTATCTCATTCACATTCATACATACTCTTTTATTTATGTGACTCTTGACATGGCCCGACTCAAGTATCTGATTCATTTGATTGTGCCATGTCTTTCTCGGGTGTCCCCGACTTCTTCTATTCACATTTGCAACATTTAAGTTGAGTCGTTCAATTTGTATATCGGCTATATCAACTTTCACTGATTCGGAGAAAGCCGCAAAAACCTGTTACATCTCTAGCGTAAATAAAAAATTGCATTTATTATTTTTTTTAAAAGAATTGGAGTAATATACATTCGAAAAGTGTTCCTATTTCAATGTATGTCTAGAAATATTTAAGTAATTTGGATAAATAAAATGGATATAGCGGATTTTGATACTCACTTCGTGATTTGTATGGAATATAGAGGCTTTTGAAACTCAACTGACCTGAGGGGCGTGTTTCTACACCCGCCATCTTTGCAAAATAACTGCTCGTGATTGGTTGAATTCCGATATAGCGGGTTTTGATAGTAACTTCTTGAATGATATAGCATGTTTTGTTTCACACTCGCAGTTTTAACATGATAAGGGAGATTTTAAAACTCAATTTTAGGTTAGTCTTGTTCCTCGCAAAAATGTGAACAAGATGTCATACTCAGATCGTTTCGTCAAAAAATCGGATATAGCTGGTTTTGAAATTATAGGACTCAGCTCTATGTTGAGTATTCGAATATTGCTTTCTTCATTATTTTCCTTTTTTATTATTTGAAGATGTCTGGCTAATCAACTGGACGATCGATATACCAATAAATATAAATAACAAATAAATGTTAATTTTATAACATAAGCTAATGCATCATAGTTAAAACGATTTCTTTGGTTATGCGATGAAAATATGCCAATTTTTTTTTCTCCCTGCAATCCAGAAACTTGTTCGTACTCAAATTTATGATGTTATTATATAAATATGTTCACCTGTGTAATATTTTTGTCGTTCTGAAAACTTAATGAATGAGTATTACAAATTTCTTTTTACATTTTTTTTAATTTCTAGTTAAATAATAATAATGATGACTTCGCATCGAAAATTTTCAAAAAGTACTTCTCTTTGTGGTAATATCAGAGCCAGTGTTCGGTACAATGAACTCTTTGTAGGCAAATAGGCCGCGCCCGTACGCCTACTTCCTGAAACCCTTTCAATCGCTAAGAGCAATCTGTCTGCATTCAGTCGCGCCGCCTCACAGGCCAAATGGTCCTGCACTACTTTTCGTTATGACTGCGAATAGGCATTGTGGGAATTTTAATGGTGCAATCCCGACAATTAGATTTTCTCACTGTGGTCTCGCAAAATCTATCTGAAGCTGCAAAATATCAGTTAAATTCGAAGAACTGTGGTCGATTAATACCATGTTTGTTGGCAAAGAAGTTTTAAATATTGTTATGTTCACACAATCAGGTTCTCCAACTCGTCTTGGAAGGAAATCACTTATTTTGGAAAGAATAAAGTTTTTTGCGTTAATCTGGATTTATTAATACTTCGCGTATTACAAGTTGTGACTGCCAGTAGCCAACCTAACTAGGAGCTAGCTGAAATACTCGTTGATATGATTCCCACCGTTTTTTGTGGGAGCTGCTTAACCTCGGCCCTCGGCCCTCTGGAGCACTTACACATAACTAATCCAGCCGCCACCTTGCGGACTTTCGGGAAAGCTCTTAGCACTGCCCTCTATGTGCGAATCTGGGAAGCTTTTAACTAACTCATATATCTAACAAATATAATGCTACAA
Source organism: Limnephilus rhombicus (assembly GCA_929108145.2). Lineage (NCBI taxonomy): Eukaryota > Metazoa > Arthropoda > Insecta > Trichoptera > Limnephilidae > Limnephilus > Limnephilus rhombicus. The sequence goes on from OV815285.1 coordinate 47,966,800, forward strand.
AGCTATTCAATTCTCTACCTACTGTCATTAGAAACACGCAAACCAAAAGTTAATTTAAAAGAAAAATCATTGATAACCTCCAATATGCATATCCATCGGGAGTATTTCATAACATATTTACATTTACGCCTACTATTTATTTGATTATTTATTTTAAGTATGTGGCGGCAATTTAAATAGGTTATGACGTATGTCGAGAGATAGTTACTGAATTCTCTGTAGGTGACATTGAAGATGTCGATGCTCAATGCAGAGTCGTTAAGCAGTTGGAGTCGTCCTTTTTAATGCTGCATTCTGACAGGCAGAAGTTATCGCTTTCGGAGCATAAAAAAGTGTGTGTGTTTTTTTTTTTATTTTTACATTAACTCCACACAGGAGGCCCTGAGGAAAATAACTTCCCTCAGGGCCTATATCATCTTTGAAGATGCTGTGTGGAGGGTTTTTTTGAGGAAAGGAAGGAGTGAACACGGGTCTTGAAGAGACCCATGTTGTAGGAGGGAGGAAACACAGAGGCCGGCAAATCGTTCCACAGCCGAGCCGTTGAACTCAAGAACGAGTCATAGAAACGACCCGTTCTCATGTGACTAATGTCAACCGTGTACAAATGTTGGGCGCGTGTTTAGCGTATTTCTCGACTATGCACCGGTGCCGAGAGGATCAATGACGCTAGTTCCTCGGAGCATCTTCCATTGTAATACCGGTAGAACAAGGATAGCATTCCCACCCGACGCCTGTGCTCTAAAGATTGCAATCCGTCTGTTAAGATGGGAGAATCTATCAAACGGACCGCCCGTTTCTGCACAGAGTCGAGGGTATTTTTCAGGTATTTTGGAGCTCCAGACCAGAGGTGGCTGCCAAATTCAACCGTGGTGCGCACTTGCGATTTGTACAGGGTTAGCAGTTGTGTACTATTAAAGTATCTGCGGGCCCTGTACAGTACGCCCAGTTTCTGAGAGGCTAACTTAACTCTGGTTTCGATGGAGCCCCCGTACCTGAGCTGGTCACTTAGAGTTACACCAAGCATATCGATGGAGGTCCTATTCGGAAGATTGCTTCCGTTGAAGGAGACTAGATTTTCATTTCGATCCCTTTTAGATGTTATCAAACATGATTGGGTCTTTGGTTATTCTTACCCCAAGAGAAAACACTCTCGAGGTAAGCGTCCATTCTTTGCTTCAAAGCCATCCGAGCTATTGGAGTTTGTGTGCCCTTTGGGGGCTTATCAAACAAAAAGCTATCATGGACTGTACTGTCATCTTCCACAATGTGGGATCTTCCACGAGGGTACACGTTAGGGACATACATATAAGTTGATCTCTTTCAATATTGGCGGATTTAGTATGGTACCGGAGATTAAAATAATAATAATAAATGCTTTTACATTTTAATTGCTTTGTCCTGTGACTCTCGTGTACACAGTTCACGCCAAAGGGTCCATTCACTCGTTCTCCTCAGATATATAATATTGCTGTATTTGAGGGTAGTTTTAGCTATTGATTATCAAAACCTTGCAATGAAATATCGCCGTCTAATTGAATTTCGACATCGTTGCATTGCTTCAAGAAGCCCTGCGGTGAATGTTTGCTGACTGCACAGTCGCAACCGCACAACATCTTAATTGATAGAATTTACAATTATATATACATATACCGTCTTGGTATTTTGGTGATTACAAATATGATTTATTTTGAAGTTTAATGTTAGCATTGACCTTTTTCGATAGAATCAAGGATAACTAAACAAAATGTATAAAATTGTAAAAATCTGATAAAAAATTGATAAATAAATGTTTTTATTGTTATTATTGTGGGGAGCAAACAATGCAGCGCTTTTACTACAGACGCCTTCCATTGGCAGCACGTAACAATAGTAGACATGGGCCTTCTATCGTCAGCGGTGCGGCAGACCGAGCTAAAAAGCTAATTATTCTGTTTCTGAATGCCGTAGACTTAACTGCTCACGGATTGCTCTAGAGTTCACTTCACACCTCAGGGCCTATGTCATCTTTGGGGACGCTGCGTGGGGGGTTTTTTTAAGGAAAGGAAGGAAAGGAGAGTTCTGGGAAGGAAAAGGGTTTTAGGTGTGGGTAGGAATTTGGGGTTCAGTGTGTCCTGGTCATCCGCCTTTAAGACCTAGACAAACTCGGACTACATCACCCCATCAACCCGGGCACCCCTGCTAAATCACCAAATGTAGCGAACCACTTGGGGTGACCTATGGCAGAGGTGTTGGTTATCCAATAAAGGTTCCCGGGGCGGCGGTACCCATTCCCGCCTCCCAAATCTTTTATAGTATTTGGAACTGAACAACCAACACTTATTCCATAGTTTGATGACTTAGCAGGGTGCTTGTCAGGGGTGATGTAGTCTGAATTTGGGGCCGGATATATCTGCATTCCAATTGTGTGGGAGGCCAGATCGGGAGAGACTGGTTAAGGAAGACCTTTTGGCCTTTCCATGACTCTCTCGGAAAATCGCCTTGCACCGCAATGGGAGGGATTGATTCATACGTCCATAACTCTTGGACATACTGATTCCAGATATACCTTTTTCCTTTCCAGAACTTTTTCTCCTTCCTTTCCTGAAGGACCCTCCACATAGCACCCTCAAATATGACCTAAGCCCTGAGGGACATTATTTTCCTGTGTGGAGGTCCTGAGTGGAGTTAATCTAAAAGAAGAAATCGACAAATCATGGAAAATGTTTAAAAATAATTCAAAAAACCTTTTCAATAAACAAATTTTTAAGAATAATTTTCTTTACAATTACTTCCCCAGCAAAATGAATGAAATTATCGTCTAAATTTGTAAACAATTTTTATTTTTGGATTTATAATCAGTCTTCATAAATACACCCTATACAGGAAGTTACATCATTAACCAATAATATACTGAAATTTAAAATTGAAGACCAAAATAATTTTTGGTAAATATGCAGTTAGTCCACCTCACGGAACGTTCATGTTGTCGAAGTTTAATGCACGGATAATACGGAATGTTCCTTTTTTAACTAATAGACAATCAAATATGACATTTGTCGGAAGTGCCAATCTTATAAAATAAATTCTCTAAAATAAACTCGCTTTTCATCATGCTTTTAAAAAACATCCCAGGTTTTGAATGGTTTGTTTGGCTACGCAGGGTTTGTCTAGTGGGTTTGTGTAATTATTTTAATACATTTCTTTCCATGTTCTACTATTATAAATACTGGTACAAACTTGTCAATGATGCATTCACTTTGTTTTACGCAAAAATATTTTTTCTATGATTGGCAGCATTGATAAAATGTTAAAATAAAAACGATGAATAAACGTGGCGTTACCGTGCGAGTGAATTAATTTTAACAAAATTAAAATGTTAAATGCATATTTTTTGCATGTTTTTTGGTCTCCCCCGACATAAATACTCACTTTTCGTAATAATAAAGCTAAATCTAACTGTTTGGATAAAAAGATTTCCGTATTAACGAGTAAGCGGTTTAATGCATAAATTATTAATTTTTTTATAAATGAGAAAAACAATCTAATACAAAACAGATCTGATAAAATAACTAAACTATTATTTATAACAACAAAGGAACATGATTTTATTTCATCGAAACTACTGAAAACAAAAAAGGAAGGGTAGATTATGAAAATATGCATCAAAATAAAAATGTTCTAATTTCTTTAAAAATCGAAAATTTATATCATCGTTCCTGTTCTAACCATAAGCGTTTGAATATAATATAGAAGAGAAATACATATAGTATTATTCAATTTTTACTAAACAACTTCCTTTTATAATTTTTGAGGGTCATTCCCATCATTAATAAATTTGGACAACTTATATAGCGCTCCCTCTTCTGCAATGACAATATCAGCTTAAAACTAAGGCAGAGAATGCTAAAATGTTATGTGTGGTCGGTCTTGCTCTATGGATGTGAAACATGGACCTTGAAAGTAAATACCATGAACAGGTTAGAGGCTTTTGAAATGTGGCTTCACCGGAGAATGCTCAAGGTCCCATGGACCGACATGATCACCAACACAGAAATTCTCAGGCGGGCTAGAGTAGATAGAGAACTGCTTACATTAATAAAAATCAGGAAAATTTCATATCTGGGTCATATACTTCGAGGCGAGAAGTATCACTCGCTCCATTTGATATTGAAAGGCAAGATAGAGGGTCGCCGAGGGCCTGGTAGGAGACAAATGTCTTGGCTGCGTAATATACGAGAGTGGACCGGCATTAGAAGTGTGGAGGAGCTATTCCGTGCAGCGCAAGATAGAGAGACATTATCAAGAGTGATCGCCAACGTCGGGGGGACCTGATACGGCACGCAAAGAAGAATATAGCGCTGTTTTTGCGAAAAATCGCCTCAAGGTAATATATTATCATTGATGAAGAAGATAACACTAATGATCTAAACAACAAAATCAGAAATTCTAAGGCACAAAAGAATAAAAGTATCACGATCGCAACAAGGATTCGACTCGTCTTATCAGGACTAACGCCTTTACCAGTTCGACTACTAAGACCTCTTTTTTATGTGTCACTTTTATCAATCTCATATTTCAAATTTCAGAATTAACAATACATATTATCTTCTACCAATTTTGTGAGGTACCTTTTTCAGTTGAAACAAGTGTTCATTAAACGGGTTTGTTACCTAGACAGTATCGCAGATAAATACATCCGATTTTATTTATATGGAACACCTGGTGACTGTTTTGTAAAACTAATTTTTACTAGGACAACTCTCTTTTATAACTTTTGAAGGTTATTCCCATCAATGTAATATATCATTGAAGGAAAAGATAACACTCGTAATCGATGAGTTGCGACAGTTACCTATATATTTGTCTGTGCCCTGGACTCTTTCATATTTTGTTTAGATTATTAAATTTGGGAGGCGGGAATGGGTACCTCCATCCTGGGAACCTTTATTGGATAACCAACAGCTCTGCCATAGGTCACCCCAAATGGTTCGCTACGTTTGGTGATTTAGCAGGGGTGCCCGGGTTCAAGGGGTGAGGTTTGTCTAGGTCTTGACCAGGACACACTGAACTCCAGTTTCCTACCCACCCCTTAAACCCTTTTCCTTCCCAAAACTCTCCTCTTCTTCCTTTCCTTAAAAAAACCCTCCACACAGCATCCCCAAAGATAACATAGGCCCTAAGAGAAATTATTTTCCATGAAATTAATTTTTTCGTTTAGATATTTTTTTCTTCAATGATAAAAGTATTATGTACAATAATAGTAATTTAACTGGAATTGAAGAAAATAGATTTCAGGAACATAAAACGGCCCATCCACAAAGAATGTTTCTGACATGAAACTTATGATTGGAAAATTCCGATTAAAGTTAATTAAAATGTACGCTTTTATCGCAGCCGTAAATAAATATCGTAAAATATCGCAAGCCGATCACTCAAATATTCTATAATGTTCTGATCTTTAAGGGGAACGGCTGCACGGCCCTTTTCATACAAAACTTAAATTTGAGCGAAAATCCTTTTTTTTTTTTAAACTTTATTTATTCTCATTTCTTTGTACATATAATGTATAATAGCAAATAGTATACATATAATATATTATAACAAATAGTATGAACAAGAAATGAAAACCCACTAAGGCACTGCCTGAGTGTGGATAATATTAAAACAAAATACTATATTTCCAAGTACCCAAAGTATAAAATAGACTTAAAAAACATATAAAATATAAAGTTTGTATAAAAATTTTGTATTTCATAGGTAGAATAAGTGAAAAGGGTTTTTTTTACAGCTATTATAAAATTAAAATAAAAATATGGAAAAAACACACTAATTTTAATTTTTTTTTTTTTTTAGTTATTTTAAAAAAATAAACAGAAAACATTTTGTACTACAGTTTAGAAAGTTACAAGTTAGTTGTAGAAGGAAGGATAAATTTATAGAAATAGCGTTTCAATATCTACATTATTCAACCATAATTTTACCTCTTTTACATATTTTATCATTTGAGTTTGTAGTGGTAGAAGTTTAAATGAACGAGGACCAATAAAACTGCTATGTGTCTGCAATAATTTAGTTTTGGTTTGTGGGGTGTAAAATATATTATTTATTATTTTGCTCATTCTGTTTTCATTTATTTCGAACTTATTTTTTTTTTAAATACATATTTCAAAGTTTGTAATATAAATAATTTACGTATATTAAATATTTTAGTTTCTTTGTATAATAAGTTGGTCGAGAATGTTTTATTTTGTTATAAATGATTTTAATTATGTGTTTTTGAATTATTTGTAGAGGCTTGATAAATGTGTCAAGTGCACCACCCCATCTTATAATGCCATAAGTGATTGATGATTGCACCAGGGAAAAGTAGATCATTTTCAATTTTTCAATGTTTAGTACTTCCTTAAGTCTATAAAATATGTAGGTCAGATATCTTAATTTAGAAGTGATTTAACATTTTTTAACATTTAACCAAACATTTTTTTTAAATCTAGAGTTATAGCAAACATCCAGTACGAATATGTGCTACTTTATTTATGTGTGTTTTATTTTATAACTTTGGGAATTGTTTTTTTACATTTCCTCCAAACAAATCTGGAGTCGGTGTATCCAAGGGTAACGGATGTATGAATCTATCCTCACCAATGCGGAGCAAGGCAATTTTCCGAGAGAGTACGGCTGGAGAAGTCAAAGAGACTCCCTCAAACACTCTCTCGCGATCCGGCCTGCTATGCAGCTGGTGGGCAAACGCGTCTGCCGCCAAGACCCTGACACAAATCACAAATTATAAACGAACGATGACATATAAAATAATTAAAATGATTAAAAAATCTACAATAAAAAACACATAAATTTGTTTAAGACCACTTTTATTTTAAAACACTCTACCGGTTTCAGAAGCACCCTTCCTTCGTCAGGAGAATATTATAACTAAACTATGATACAGAATGTTAGGTGTTTGAGTGGGAGGTGAGCAAAGGGGTGGGGGTAATTGCGGGATTTCCGGAAAGAACAGAGCGAGAATTGATTTTATCATTTTTCGTAAGCCGACGTACACAGATATAACTATACATAACATGTCAAATCATCCAGCTTCTCATAAACATTCTGCTTATCATTCAATGGTGCACCGACTAGTAAAAATCCCTCTATCGTCTGTTAATTTCGCGATTGAACTTTCAAAAATTAAACAAATTGCTCTAAATAATGGTTATTCCACAAATTTAATTGATAAAATCCTAAATAAGAAACTTTAACTCGTTTCAACTAATACATTTTTATTTGGTACACCTGAAAATAATAATAAAATAATAAATCCCGTTCAATGGCGCAGAATTTTATATATATCCAACTTTTCCTCACTTAGTACAAAAAACTTACCTGCCCACATTAAGCCCGCATTCTATACTGATAACAATTTAGGTAAATTACTAAAAAACACTAAAGATAGAGATCATAAATTAAGCCACTCAGGCATTTACCAACTATGTTGCAATGATTGTCCTTGGTTCTACATAGGTAAAACAACTAGAAATGTAATCACCGAACATTTAAGATGCTTAAATAATAATAATTTTTCAGAGTTTGCTAATCACCTAATTTCTACAGATCACACTTTTAATAAGGACACAGGGGTTAAAATTCTTCACTGTAACAATAAAAGCTAAAAATTAGATAATTTAGAAGCACTAGAAATCAGAAAATCCCTATATAATAATGCCAGTATTTTGAATAACCAAATTAATTAATCTGTCAGTCCCATTCTAAATATTTTTCCAATTAACCGCTCTGTTCTTTCCGGAAATCCCGCAATTACCCCCACCCCTTTGCTCACCTCCCACTCAAACACCTAACATTCTGTATCATAGTTTAGTTATAATATTCTCCTGACGAAGGAAGGGTGCTTCTGAAACCGGTAGAGTGTTTTAAAATAAAAGTGGTCTTAAACAAATTTATGTGTTTTTTATTGTAAATTATGGCGAGCCACAAAGTTAGTGCTTTTTACCAATATGATTAAAAAATCATTTCAATTTGCGCACAAAAGACCGTTTTATGTACGTTGTAAACACAAAATAAATAATGATAAATTTGGTTTTAATTTTTGTAAATCAATTAAAATTTCTACCCGAAGAAACGCCTTTTTCATGATTTTAAATTTGTATTTCATTATATTGTCACAGTAGGTAGGGCAAGATTATTTTTTTAATCATTATAATTAACACACATTTCTCTAAAAGCGTGCAAAATAGTCAAAAGAATTCATAATATAATTTTTCGTAGGTGGTGCGAGTTAAATTATTTAAGGGAAAAACGCTTTTTAAATGTAATGTTTTAAAATATTAGGATTAATTAATTGTTTGTACCCATACTTACGCAATATGAATATAAGTACATAGTTTTGTCCGTATAAAAATTCAAATCTTTCAAGAAAAACTAACAAATACAATATTGGATTGAATCACCGATAAAATATTGTATTTGTTAGTCTTTCTTGAACGATTCGAGTTTTTTATGGACATAACTATTTATTTATATTCATATTGCAAATGTACCGGCGCAATCAATTAATGCATCCTTGTATTTTAGAGCTGAACTTGTAAAAAAAACTGTAAAATATAAAACTAAAGGTCCCCATAAGGACATCAAAAACAGAAATTTTAAAACAGTTTGATTTTCCAAGCATACAGAAAATCTATGTCAAAAACAGTACATCACATCAGGAATGATTCAGTCAGACAAAATCTCACATACTCATTAAACTAGAACCAAACAAACACAGATACTTAATATACCAAAGTGTAATTCTACGTTTGGACAAGAAGCTCTGAATTTTTAGCAGTAAAATTATTTAACAAACTCTCACTTAGTATCAAACGAATAAAAACAAAAAATAGCTACATTCCGAACATTATAAATTGGCTGAAGGAACTATCGGAAAATGAACTTACTAGTATACTTAAAACATCGTCGTAGAAGTTTCTGGAAAACCTTACCCAAACCATGAAGTTAAACCATAGAAGAACCATAGTCCCCCCTCAGCACAGGATCTCCTAGTGAGGAGGACTGCGAATGTAATTTATATTTATATTTTATATAAACCTTACATGTATCATACAAAAATGTAAAAAATAAATAAATTATATAGTTACTAAATAAAATTTTAAAAAACTTGCGCCATCTATGAAAGAGAAGATTATGAATTTTTTTAAGTATGACCTTAACGGCGAATTTAAATCAAAATATAAATTAAATAGTACACGTCCGTACTTGGTATTAGCTAAACCTTTTGATTAAAATAATATTTTTTCAGTTTGGTTGCTTATTTTAGCCTCAAATCCAATTTAAGTTTTGTATGAAAAAAGCCGCCCACCCGTTCCTCTTAATATTGATATTCTATCAGGCAGTTCAACCACTTGACAGACAGCTGACAGAACGATGTTACTTTAAGAAAATTTGAAAAATCTTTGTGAAATATTGTTTGTGAAATATCTTCTTAAATCTGTTTTACTCTTTTAATGAAAACGTTGTTCATGATTGCCATCTTTATCTCAGTTTACTCGACGGTTGACATTACCCTCTCAACATTGACGAGGAGCTCACTAGATCGAATTTCCGCTAGTAAATTAATAAAAATAAGCGATAAAAACTAAATTGTAAGATCTTTGTGTTTCTTACTAAATTCTGCTTAATAAGTGGATTGTTCTATTAAAAGACTCTCATTTCTGAGAATAAAAAAGGTTATTTTTATGGAATAAAATTATTAAATTGGGAAAATTTATATTATATTTCAGTTTCGTTTCGTTTTTTTTACATTAACCCCGTGCAGGAGGCACTGGGAAAATAATTTCCCTGACAGCCCATGCCATATTTGGGGATTCTGTGTGAAGGGTTTTTTAAGAAAAGGAAGGAGGAGAAGTTCTAGGAAGGAAGATGGCATAAGAATTGGGTAGGAATTTAGGGTCAGTGTGTCCAGGAGTGACGGACGTACGAATCCATCCCTCCCGCTGCGGTCCAAAACGATGGGTAGAGAGAGACTAGCTTGAGAGGTCAAAGGATTTTCCCAAACCGGCCTCTTCCGATCTGGCCTGCCATGCAGTTGGTGGGCAGATGCATCCGCCGTCATGGCATAGACAACCCTAAACCCATGAACCCGGGCACTTCTCCTCGATAAACTTAGCGAACACTGACCTGTGGCAGAGGTGTTGGTTATCCAATCTCCTAAAGCAGGTTTGAATGTATACATTAATATTTTTGAATTTAGCTACACTGCGGAAAAGCATTGTCGAATTAAACACTGGTACTTTATATAGAACACGCCAACCGGTTTCGACATGTCCATACCTTTGTTGAGACTTGTAAACTTCATGGGTTTTATAGTACAGATCTTTTAATTTGAATAAAAGCGAAAATATAAAAAAAAAATCGCGGAACGTTCAGTTTTGGCTGTCAACGAACACACCTTAAATTTCTGGAAAAGTTATTATAATTCGGATTAAACTGTTAAACAGAAAACAAATTTTGTTTTACATTTGAATTTTGGAATTAACCTTTCTCAACTATAAAAATAAATTTATGTAAACTTAGAACGCCATGTCTTAGTTAACCTTTAACTGCTGACGTGATTTTTTTACGTATACTCTGACGTGGGGGCCTGGGCGGTTTGTTACTTTAAATGTTTATATATTAAGAGATCCATGAACATTTTGAGGTTCAAATTATTATTTATTAGACAATTTAAATATATTTTAATAAAATGCCCTTTTTTGTTAAGTAACTTATAATTGACAATTTGAATATTATATAATATTTTTTGCAAAAATCAATCACTTGCGATCAGAAATCAGTCTCTATCAACTAAACTAAATAAAAACAATGAACTCACTTTTATTATAATATTTCAATGGTGTCTTGAATAAACTTCAGTAAAGTTGTTTATGTTTATTTTTATATACTAAAAATGAACTTTAAAAAAGTCACTTAAGTACTAAGGATGGGTCAGAGATGCCCGCAAAAAAAATTTATATGAATGTACTTACAGAAATTTTACTTAAAAAATTTAAAACTTAAGGCTCTGGCGTCTCTATATTCGAAGCTTCTGGAAGCGGTGTATTATTTCGATTTTATTATTGTTGCTAGAACAGAGAGGCCCCCACATCAGCAGTTAAAGGTACATAATGATTTTGGTGCGTGCGGAGGTACTTCTGTATTGAAATAAACGTTACAAAGCTTATATTGCCAAAGAGAATTATTTATTAGTTAAAGTAAGTCAAACAATGGTTTAGCTAGTGTCTACCATCAAAGGAATAGTCATTTATTATCCATGTAATAAAATCTATAGACACGTAAACACATACATATACACAAAAATTTTACATTTACACATATTTTTAACATTTACACACACAAATACAAATGTGTACCAATGTGATGCGGTTTTTTGAGCTTCGTTTCGATGAGAGTTTCGATGCTTCGACAATATCTAAATTTCACACGCTTAATTTTTATTTCATTATTTTATCTCCACATTATTAATTTTAAGGAGCGATGCAACGCACATTTTGAGGATAAATATAACTAACTAACTGACCATCACGCAGTTTCCAGCAGGGGTGGGCAGAGAGGATGAACCGCCAAACAACTCAGTCGCGGCACAAACTCCTTGCCCAATTCACATTCATACAACATACATACTCTTCAATTATTCTGATTCTTGACGTGGCCGACTCAAGTATTTGATTCACTTGATTGTGTCATGTCTTCCTCGACTTCAACCATGCACATTTGTATAATATATTCGCTATACACTCCTTTCTTTATTCATTCTCTCTACATGCCTGTTGTTTACCTAAAAGCTTCCTAGCTTGTCACATAGAGGGCAGTGCTAAGAGCTGTCCCGAAAGTCCGCAAGATGGCGGTTAGTTTAGTTCGGAGTTTGTGCACCAGGGGGGCCGATGGCCGGGATGCAACTTGCAGGAGCTCACATAATTCAGATCCATTTCAGCTAGCTTCTAGGTTGACTACTCGCTGTCACAACATTTGTAATAAGCGAAGTATTAATAAATCCAAATTAATATAAAGAACTTATTATTCCAAAGAAGTAATCTCCTTCCAAGCCGAGTTGGAGAACCTGATTGTGTGAATACAATAACTTGTGAACATAACAGCCCTTCTGAGCATCACTGCCTTGCATTCTTTTCGGATCTCTACATTTCTCACACGATCATACATGTTTTTACCACACAAACGCCACAGAAATTTAATTTATACAGCATTCAGTCTACTTTCATCCCAACGCTGCCAGTTACATGCTTCACTGCCATACATCATGTACCAGAACGTTGTTGGTTTTTTAATGTTATACGTGTGACCCCTAATTTAACGCCTCTTCGTTAGTGTCCGTGTCAAAACGTCATTAATTTGTAGTGTAAAAACATGCTATTGATAAATCCAACAAATATGTGAAAATGTCCACGATGAGTGCAATGTTGCGGATTTATTTAGTCTTTCATTCTATTCAAATTTTTCTAGTCCGGAGGAAATTATTGTGTATTTATTGTTATTGTAATCAATTCCTAAAACTCCATTAATTTTTTGAGATTTTTAAATACACCAAATTTAATGTCCCTATTTCTCTTCATTTCGTTTAAGATTTTAAAATTAGGTTACATTTATGCCATGTCGGAATAGTATGAAAAGTTTTTGAGGTATGACGCAAAATAATACTGGCAGTATTTAAAACCGTTATATTACTTATAACCGATATGTTTTTTAACCTGTTACTTTTAACCATTCGGCTTCCTCCAACGACGCCGATATCTTCCAACCTTCCAATCTTCCTCGTGCGAGGGTGATTTTCTCTCCTGTTATTTCACTATATCCTTCGTATTACAAACAGCTAAGCGTTACAGCTCTTACTAAATAAATATCAGTTACAGCTAATATTTATTTAGAATAACTGAATAAAACCTCAAATTGTAATATTTAATCATTGAATACAAAATGTATTGTATTGTATACTTGGGCTGCAAGGTAAATTATGAATGGGATTCTTCGGTTGAAATCAAATGCCGTATTGAGCAAGCTCGCGCAACCTTTATCCGCACGAAAAAGATGTTCAGCAGTCATGATCTTAACCTTGATCTGACCAAAAATGGTCAGATGCTATGTGTTTTCGATATTATTTTATGGAATGGAAGCATGGATGCTTACTGAAGAATTAATTAGTCGACTTGAGGCATTCGAGATGTGGATCTACAGAAGAATACTTAAATAAGCTGGATGGACAGGGTTACGAATGAAGATTTAATGTTTCGGATAAATAAAGAAAAAGAAGTTATCAAAACTATAAAAATCCGAAAACTTCAGTATCTTGGATATGTGACGAGACATCCAGAGAAGTATGAGATCTTGCATCTTATAATGCAGGGAAAGATTGCCGGAAGATGGGGCCCTGGAAGAAAGAGAACCTCATGACTGAAAAACCTGAGACAGTGGTTTGGTCAGTCCACATAGCCAACATGATAGCCAGCATCCGTTGAATGGATAGGACACAAGAAGAAGAAGAAGACAATATTAACGACTCTCCAACGAAAATTTTGAAACAGAAAAAGATTCGGTCGCATCTAGGAATTAAACGCAGAACCTTAGTTGGGGCTTTGCTATTCACAGAGGTAATTCGGTCCTATTCCATTTGGTAACATAAGTTTATCTAACCTCAATCAAGGGGGTATTCTAGTGTAGTAAAAAAATCTTCATATTTCGATAGTTTAGATATTCAAAAATATCTCCTTAAAAGTATTTTTAGAAATTCGAATTATTTTAAAAGTTATGGCCATTTTAGTTTCGTGGCAATTCGACAGGCACATACGAAATCTAGCTAGAATTTAAATAGAAAACGAGTTTTTCTCAAAACCACTTTTTTCAAATTTGCATTAACCAATTTTCTTGAAATTCGGCATGAATTTTCTTTATACGTATTCCTCTATGGTAGGAACCAACAAAAAACTAAAACATTTTATTAACATTGATATGATTTTAAATTTTCACGGCCAAAAATATTTTTGTTGTTTGTTTTTGGGGTGTTATGCCGTGTTACGCTACCTCCTCCTTTAGCCAACGTTTCGGACAGCGTTACAGTGTCCATCATTAGGGCAGATGTGTACATGTTAGTGGTAAAATGTGTGCTTAAGTACTTCGAAGCAATACAGTGTTGCCAGCTCCACTCCACTGCAAGCTGTAATTACAATAAACTTGAAGATGGTTTTCTGCATTTAGCTTTGGTGTAGCCGTCAATTACCGGATACCAAGAACTATTGAGCTTAGCTCCGTCGTCTATATTAATGATAATAGGATTTTTATGAATTTCAATTGCCTCTGTAATTAGGCGTGCTCTATAAGTTTTGGGTCTTCCCAGGACTTCAGGAACAAATCCAAAGTAATGGCCGGTTTCAATTAAATGCTCGGCGATTGCCGATTTGTCAGGGTGGCCAAGTTTACACGCTCGAAAGTGTTCAGATATTCTTTTAGAGATCGTCCGCACTGTTTGGCCCACATAGACCTTATCACATCCGGAACAGCTGAGTTTATATACTCCATCTGTTTCTAGAGGAAACTTGGTCTTTGCAGGCCTCAAAAAGTGTCGTATTTTTGTAGTGGTTCCGAAGACAGTCTTGATGCTTTCTTTTTTCAAAAGCCTGGCAATTCTGTCTGTCACATTGTGAACGTAAGGCAGGAAAGCGCAGCCCTTTGACTCGTTCAATTCTGTCTACGTTTGGTGCAGATTTGGCTCTTATGATTTGCCTTGTCTGCCTTACTGGGTAACCGTTACGCTCCAGTGCATCGGTGAGCTTTGTAAGTTCCGCTCCGATTTTCGTTTCTTCACATATTCTGGTCGCTCGGGTTACCAACGTGTGGATAAGTCCTCTCTTCTGCGCTGGGTGGTGATGCGAATCGGCATGTAGATACCGATTTGTATGAGTTGGTTTCCTATACACTGTGTGTCCTAGGCTACCATCTTCTTTTCGCATCACTTCCACATCTAGAAAAGGCAGGATTTTGGGGTTATTTTCCAGCTCCATTGTGAACTTAATTTTACTGTGAAGTGAATTAAGATGGTCTAGGAATTCGTTCAGTTTCTCTGTTCCATCAGGCCAAATGGCGAAAACATCATCGACATAACGCCACCATACCTTTGGAACAGCCGAAGCTGTGTCGAGTGCCACTTTTTCAAACTTATCCATAAAGAAGTTAGCTAGAACTGGCGAAAACGGACTGCCCATCGCAACTCCTTCCACTTGCTCAAAGAGTTCACCCTGAAATGAAAAATATCCTGTTTTGAGACAGTGTTCAAAAAGTTTGCAAATGTCTTCCTCATATATCTCCCTGAGCATTGTCATGGAGTCTTCTAGAGGCACATTCGTAAAAAGAGAAACTACGTCAAAACTGACAAGAATATCCCTTTCGTCAGTCTTAACCTTCTTAAGTTTACTGATCAGATCTGAAGAATCCTTAATCCAAAATTCAGTTTTTCCAGTTTGCATCTGCAGTAGTGTAGAGAGGTATTGGGACAGTTTACAAACTTTAATATTTTAAGTGAATTCTTAAAATATAAAAAAATAAACTAAATACACTAAAAAAAAATGTATGGTTAAAATTTTCGACAGTCAAAAAAGTTCTAGACTAGAATACGCCCTTAAGAACTACCGACATTTTCTTATTTTATTAATGTATATTTTTTATTCAAGATTCCATCCGAATTAAATGCAATCAGGACAGTCTCTTGGACATTTTTTATAAATAATCGGAGACGGTTTACATATATATAGTTCCCGTGAGCACTTAGGCCATAGATCCATTGTACTATCTCCCATTTTACCTCATTCCTTTGACAGTAACCCAGTCCCTTTTATAAAGTTCACCAGGATTGTCATTGGAAATGAGGCTTTATCTTTATGGTGAGGAAAGGCAATTTATTTTTATTTTTTGTTAACCTTATGTAACTATGTAACTATGTAACTGTTGTAACTTCATATGTATTTTTAATAAAAATTGCTAATAAAAAAATAAATAAAAAAATAATAAAAAAATCTTCTGGTTCGACAATGTGTCTTCCCAGGTCTCATTTCCCCTCTTCACTCCTCCTTGGTTCCCTGAAGGCCCCACGACGGAAGAGGACTTCATCTCTCCTCTCGACTCCTTAGTTCCTCGAAGGCCCCACATGGGAAGAGGACATCATCTCTCCACTTCACTCCTCTTTGGTTATACAAAGGCCCAGCGCTGGAAGGGTGCCCTTCCCCTTAGTTCCTTGAAGGCCCCACAAGTGAAGAGTTCATGGAGGTGGCCTCAGCTCACCTCTCCACGGTTTCTCCTCTTGGTTCCTCCTACGGCCCAGGAAGGAAATCCACAGAGGTAGCCTCAGCACTCCTAAGTTCTCAAAAGGCCCCTAGTTTTCGAATGGTCCAATTTTTTTGTCCCACGAGTTACCAGGGAAATAGGAGGTCCACTCCAGCAGAGCCTTGAATGCTGGAGTAAGGTCTAAATACTCCGAGATGCGACCTTGTTTCTCGGAGGCACCGTTTGTGACGCTGTTCCCCAGGACATTCAGCCTGAGCACGGTAGTTCACACCTTGGCTTGGGATGGCTATTGCAAGTTTGTGTTTCCACTCCCTGAGCGATGGGTTCGCCACACTTCCTACGCTGTGTGTCTTAGATAAATATGTCCGTTTTTATTTTATGTTAATCAGTGGTAGAGGAGAGCACCGGCAAGGCTAAGGTTCTGTGTTCAATTCCTAGATACGACCGAATATCTGATTTTTCTGTTTGAAATTTTTTGTTTGATGGTTGCTAACATTGTTTTCAATGAACGAATATAGTCAATTACGTTACAGATTAATGTAAGTATTCGGTAAATATAACATAATAATCCTTAATATAAAATCGTCGCGTCGATTGAAATATCTCAACTAAAATATAAAAACTTTTAAATTATAATTTTTTTTTACATTAGCTCTATACCGGAGGCCCTGAGGAAAAAAAATCCCTCAGAACCTATGTCATCTTAGGGGGTGCTGTGTGGAGGGTCTTTTTAAGAAAGGGAAGAACGGGAAGTTCTGGAAAGGAAAAAGGTATGAGGGGTGGGCTGGGCAGACGCATCTGCCGCCATGATTTGGATTAACCTCACCTCATGAACCCGGACGTCCCCGCTAAGTCACCAAACGTAGCGAACCACTTGGGATGACCTACGGCAGAGGTGTTGGTTATCCAATAAATGGTTTCCAGAGCGGCGGTACCTGTAAATTGTAATTGTTTATATCAAATATATTCTCAGTTTATTGGTAAGGAATCAGGATATATCTACCCTCTCTTTCTCTCTCTGATAGCACACAAACTCGAATTTTCTTCAACAAATCTATTAAATTGATGGCATTTTTATGATGAACTTTCAATTGCCCCATCATCCTATTTTTAGAAAAATCTCGAAGTACCCAATCAGCGCCACGCCATTAAGTCCCCATAAAACATAATGTAAACACAATCTACCATCAAACCTCCCCATTAAAATATTTAGTTTTTACGGCGCATTTATACGCGTTTAACTACTTCTAGTGTATTTAAAACTAAGTTCTTAATATGGCCTCAAATTGCGCGAGGACTAATGTACTCGGTTGGTCCTTAATAAACAGCCAAATGAAAAGTCGCCAGTCCCTTTTATGCTATTATTTACACCACAGTTTTAACTCTCACATAAATTATTTTTATAAAAGATGAAGTACTCGTGTAAGGGGTTGTAATATGCGCAGCTTTTATTTCATTTAATGTATTTTTTTGAGTATTTATGTAGGCGTTTTGTAGGCGCTTATTTAACGCCTCTTCGCCAGATCCATGGTGAGGTCTATTTACGATGTGTTGTTACCTAATTCGGTTAGAAAAAGACATTAACTTGTGACGTTAAAACACGCGACAAACCACTTAATGACCTTGTACGAGAACGTATCGCGCACAGAAAGCTTTCCATTTTTCGCTAACCCAAATCCCTCTCACCTGTGTGTAAGCATTTAAAAATATAATATTTTAATTTTAAGAAAATCACGTGCTTTTTACAACCCACTTTGTATAAAAACCTATCATTATTATATATATTATTTATACCACGTTTTTACAGATTATTCACATACGCGTGAGAACAACCCAGTTATAAAAACTCAGTTAATTATACAAATAAGACAAATCGGTAAAATTTTACATAAAATCACTTAGCCAAATTATACAATGGTTAAATTTCCATATAAATTATCGGCAAAAATATCTACTCCAGCACAATCTATCTTATTATATAGTCGACACATTTGGATCAGAGGGCGAAACTAGGTTAGGCTAACTACTAATATTTTCAGGTGAAACATATTATGGCGTCTTAAACAATGGGAATTGGGAACATTTATATCAATATTGCTAAGACACAATGAAGCATCAAGATGGCCGTGATTTATTTTATGTAAACCTATTAGATCGCTCAATTGCCTTCTGATTTTAAGTGTATTAATTTTTTCAAGTCGCATGTCGTATGATCTAAGATGTTCTTGTAATCCATATTTAAAAGATAACAGTCTTAGCATTTTTTAACTGATTCTACAATGTTTTCATATTTGCAGTAATGTGGATTCCAAATAGTGTTTACACTGCTTATAGTTTTCTTTCAGTAATGTAACTCTCAAACCATTTCAGAGTATTTCCACTAATGCCAAACTTTTCCAGCTTCTTGATAAGTAGTGATTGGTTTAACTGGTCAAATGATTTGCAAAAATCCGTGTAGATAGCATCTACTTGTAAATGTAACGTGATGAACCAGCGAAATTTAGACAAGCGAAGGAAGAAAACAGGTAAGCTGTCATTTTTTGATTTTCCCCAAATTTTCCCCATTTTTTTCGCTTTGCGTGTATCTCTTTAAGTCTAATAAAATATAATAAATATCCAATTGCTTTTCTGGCCAAGTCGTCAAGGATTTGCCAAGCTGAAAAATTTATTCGTCATCGTGTGATTTTAGAAAGTGGTCCCTGAACCCAGAGCCAAGAACATTGCCGGTCTGCCACGAATGTTATCAAGAAGGCGTTATATATGGCATAAATCGATGGAACTTCATATTTGTACAGTGTACACTGAAACTATATTTGCCATAACGCTCAACATAACTTGAAGCAACAAAAACATATTTTACGCATGCGTCCATTTCGGCGAACATCCCCAGCCAAAAATAAACTGGTTTAACCGTATGAGCTAATGCTTCGTCTAGGGTCGATGGTCTTTGTTAATTAATTCCTTTCGAGTACCTACGTATATAGGTTACAAGTTATAGCCAACTCAAAACACTGTTAATCCGCCAACTTAATAATAACCAAAGTAGTTTTAAGCCTATCGTGAGTTCTCATGTACCTTTTACGTGTTTCCAGAGTGGTAAATACTTATTTTTAAAATCACTATTCATAATCGGTACTGTGATAGTTAGTTAGCTAGGACCACAATTTTCCATTCAAATATGATAACTAATAAATTAAAATATGATAAAAATTAAATGCCAATAAAATATAATAAACAGCAATTTAAGTTAAAATACTTTAATTAAAATTGTTAAATGCATTTCAAAAATCGTCTTTGGAAGCTTTGAAACCTTAGAACATGATAAGGCAAAATTAGAACCCTATCCAACCAAAGTGACGAACCATAATGCAACAAATTAGAGAGTATAAGTGAGTTAGAACCTTGTAAAATAAATGATTACTATCGAAGCAAATTCTTGGAATGAGGTCGAAGTATTAGCTAACAATGCAATTAATATCGTAAAACTATGGTTCGACAAAAACTTATTGACACTAAATGTCGAAAAAACCCATTTTTTACCTTATAGCCTAACAGGGAATATTTCAAATATAAAGGTAAACATAAAAATTCACGAAAAAAATGCCTTCTTAAGATCACACCCTGTAACTCAAACTGTATACACATTAGTAGTAAAGAAGAAATAAAATATCTTGGAATAATTATCGATAATAACATCAAATGGAAAAGTCAAATAAATTCCACAGTAGACAGAATGAGAAAACTGATCTATATATTTTTTTAGACTTAGAAATACTGTAACATTAAAATTACTAAAAGATATTTATTACGCACTTGCGCACTCTGTACTACAATATGGAATTATAGCTTGGGGGGTGCATATAAATCTTCCCTACTTCCACTGGAAACAATTCAAAAAATATTAGTAAAAATCATATTAAAAAAGCCCTATTACTACCCCACAATAAATGTTTTCCAAGATTTACCGGTTCCCCCACTAACAAAAATTTATGACAAAATTGCACTCCTACAATTATCGACTTTGCGAAAATCATTACCAAAATCTTGACCTTAGATAATATGTGGCGGCATCCCCTGAGCCTCTCCACGGTTCACGCGGTGTTTAATTATTAAAAGCTCACGAACAAAGCTTTTCCAAGAAATAACCAGTAGGAAGATTTGGTAAATGCACGGCGCTGTTCGCTCGGCAAATATATTTAACACCAAAACTAACTTGTTGGCTTCCCCAACTGTTTCGAAATTTAAGGCCTATTAAATTTGATTTATTTCTCAAGCATTTTTATTGTTTTCTAGTTTTCGCTACAATATTTATTAAAATAACTTAAGAGTAATTAAATGAATATCTACATATTCGTGAGTAATTTCGAATACCTATTATAAAATATCAAGATGAAAAAAAACTATATTTTAAGTCGCAGCCTTTTTTTCACAAGAGCTCCACACAGGAGGCCCTGAAGAAAATTATTTTCCTCAGGGCCTATGTCATCTTTGGGGATGCTGTGTGGAGGGTATTTAAGGAAAGGAAGGAGGGGAGAGTTCTAGGAAGGAAAAGGGTTTAAGGGATGGGTAGGAATCTGGGGTTCAGTGTGTCCTGGTCATCCGCCTCCAAGACCTAGACAAACCTCACCCCATGAACCTGGGCACCCCTGCTAAATCACCAAATGTAGCGAACCACTTCGGGTGACCTATGGCAGAGGTGTTGGTTATCCAATAAAGGTTCCCGGAGTGGCGGTACCCATTCCCCCCTCCCAAATCTAATTTGAATTAATAATTAGACTTTTTTCGAGGGCTTCAATGTTGTAACAGTTTAAATTAACCGGCGAAAATAATTACCTCAGATATGGGGGCTCCATCGAAGCCAGAGTTAAGTTAGCCTCTCAAAAACTGGGCGTACTTTAGAGGTTATCCGCCACTTACCCGCCCTGGTATAAGTAACAGATGGTTACTCCTTCAAGGCTCTTATAAGACAATTTTGAACGAATCTAGACCTCCGGTGTCCCTGCATATGTTGTTATTACGCAGTATGCAAGAACCATTACAGAGCTGGGCGTACTGTACAGGGCCCGAAGATACTGCAGATAGTACACAACTCCTAAGCCTGAACAAATCACAAGTGCGCCCCACGGTTGAATTAGGCAGCCACCTCTGATTTGGAGCCCCAAAACACCTTAAAAAATAAACCCTCGACTCTGCAGAATTGGGCAGTCCGTTTGAAAGATTCTCATAACTTAAACGGATTGCAATCTTTAGAGCATAGGCGTCCTTGTACTACCGGTATTTCAATGGAAGATGCTCCGAAGAACTAGCGTCATCGATCCCTTCGGCACCGGTGCATAGGTAGGAAATATGTCAAACGCGTGTCAAATTTCAATCGTGTACATATGTACACGATTGAAATTTGTCACATGAGAATGGGTCGCTTCTTCGATGCTCGGCTGTGGAACGATTTGTCGGCCTTTGTGTTTCCTTCTTCCTACAACATGGGTCTCTTCAAAATCAATGTCCATTCCTTCCTCTTTCAAAAAGACCCTCAACACAGCATCTCGGATGACATAGGCCGTAAGGGAAATTATGAAATTATTTTCCTTAGGGCCTCCTGTGTGGAGATAATTTAAAAAAAAAACTCTTCTTAATTGAAGGAGAAAAACCAAATGGCAAGGTTAAAACCAATGTTAAAATTCTAATGACAACAATAATAATCATCTCATGTTTGATCCCTCTGTCGAGTTACTACTACTCAGTACCTGCTCGGTAAATTCAAGCGATCAAGCTGTACCAAGTGACGTACATTGATCAGTTCGCAGGTGGGCCCAGGGACTCAGCGAAGTGCAATTGTGTCGCGGTGCGAACTGCCTGTTTCACGCTTTGGAGTGGAACTGCAGTGCAGGCTGACGTTTGAGAACTAAACATACACAGGTATGTATTTAGTATTAAGAAGAATTTGGACTAAAATCATACTTGAATGCAATTTTGATAATAAACTTCCCCGAGAAAGCTATGGTAGAAGCGAAACCGGTTAGCAAATCTTTTGATAAACTGCCGGTTTATAAACATAACAATTATGTTACACCTAATGTTATTTCAACAACAAATATGCATTTAAAACAAAAAATTATTTATCAATATGAAGTATAGAGTTTCCCAAAAGAAAGTTGATATTTGTTTTACTTTCTGTGTGAACGCAACTTTTCCGAGGGGTGTGGGGGGTATGTCAATCAGTAGTCTGGTGGCTCTTGGGAATTTAGTCGCTATTAAGCATTTCTCGGGAGCGACCGCGCGTTGTGCATGTGTGAGTTTTACAAAAATGGTGATTCGGCGACTGTAGCGCGTAGAATATTCTGCAATATTTGAGGTTTTCGTCATTCAAAAATGGGTCAAAAAGTTGGAAGAGATCGGTACAACACTGGCAAAACCAAAATCCGGGCGACCAAGGTCATCGAGAATGGTAGAAAACGTAGAGAGTGTTTCAGTCTTTTCCTGACGACTCAAACTTTTCGATTCGGAAGCGCGCAAGTGCTTTATGTGCATAGATCATCGTTACACAGCATTTTGCCCAAAAAACTATTGCTGCACCCCTACAAACTTACTGGATATAACCAAAAAACATGGTTCCAGCAAAACGGAGCAACATTACATATGTCCAATACGTCTCTGCCATGAGTTCGTGAAATTTTCCCTGGCAAATTGATCTCCAGGAGAGGTGACATAAATTGGCCTCCTCGTGGTCCTGACCTAACCCCTATGGACTTTTTCCTGTGGAGTTATCTCAAATCTAAAGTGTACGCCAAGAATCCGACAACCCTGATACAATTAAAAGAAAATATCCGTCACGAAATGGCAGCCATCACGAAGCCTACCTGGCGAGCCGTCATAAGAAATTTTACTCTTCGATTAAATAAAAGCCGCGAACGTGAGGGTTTACATTTGGACGATATTATTTTTCAGAAATAAATTCCCAAATTGTGTATTTTAGTATTTAATAAACATTTTTTCGAAAGAACCATCACTTTTTTTTAAATCGATCCACTAAATATCAACTTTCTTTTGGGACACCCGTATGTTTACATTAGGTTTTTCTGTGCCTGTCTCACTAGGATATACCTGTGTCGAGACAAGCGTAGACTGTTTGTCATACATTGTTTTAATACAGTGAATAACTCCATTGATAGTCCATTCCTTTTGGAATTCTTGGCTTATGCGTGCCTACAAACTTCGTCCGTAGTAGTCATCATGACTTCTTAAAGGTAGTGTACCATTATTGAAATTTCTAAAACAATAGATGTATTTAATTGCTCTTCAAATATTCTTAAAACTTTTTTGTATACCTGTCTTCCCAAATGTTAAGAATGTTAATAGGATCTTGAACCAATGGATGATTTTTTTTTATTTCTTCATAAATTTCACTACAACATAATAATTTCAGTATTAAACAATAATAATAACGATGTATATCTTTATTAAATTTTGCAAGATTATAACTAAAAAAGAACACCTCTTCAAATTTTACAAATTCACTTTGTGGCACCATTTTATTAATGAAATAATTAAAAACACTTTTTTTTACCACAATAATCTTTATTTAAAAAATCAACATGTTTCGAGAACGATGTTCTCTTCATCAGTACATTTTATTACTTAATGTCCTGATGAAGAGAACATAGTTCTTCAAACATTTTGATTTTTTAAATAAAGATTATCGTGGTAAAAACAAAGTGTTTTTAATTATTTTATTAAAAAAGTACATATTCAGTGTTAATGTTTACACTGGTTTATAAGTTAAATAAGTACAAAAGTACGTACGTAGGTACTTGAAGAACAGGAAATATTTATAAATTTAAGTTTCTAGGCTAGCCTGTGTTGTGGCAGTTATTTTGTAAGTCAAAACCTTCACTTGATAAGATGTATATAATACATTAGAAATAAAAAAAGCAAAACAATAATACATCGAAGAAAAAGTAAAATTTGTTTGGTGGAACTACAAAATTTTTATTTTTTATAATGTTATTGAATTATTTTTCTGTTCATGTATCAAGGGATTAATATATTGATCAATTTTATTCCCTTTAATGAGGGTGCGTTTTTAAGTTTGCGGAATGGGTAGGTAGGCAATTAGTGGGGTGTTACATAAAAAATAATGTAACAAGTGAATTATCTGTGTATGGGTACTTTTGGTGTGAAGTTTGTTAACATTCAACATCATTATTATATTGGTAGCATTGAAATGTTTACCTTTGCTCAGTTGGTGATACTGAGGATCTGCACAGAGGGGTTCACTAGGCAGGACTGGCCTTGAGCTCTTCATTCTTTGAGCAGCCACAGGTGACCTTGGCCACCGTCCCTGTGGCGGGTCGACGTAATCAAATAGTCGTAGTTCGCCATTATTTTAACAACATGTGAAGATTGTTAAATCCGCGCCCATTAGCGGCATCCATTATTGAAGACCATCAGGACAATCATTAAAATCCAGGATCAGCAGCGGAGTACCATGGGAGCACATTATTTCTTCTGGATTTACTCACATCCAGCATCTGCAGACGCAGACATTATAAGACCTTCCGACTATGCCTCGCAGAGATGCGGTCGAAGATCGCCCACCTTGGCCGTCATCAACATAGTCGGCTGGCTGGCAACCGCCCTTGGACGGGACGTCGTTGGGAAACCGCGGGACTAGAGGCCTGTTCGTCGCTCCAGCCTGCCGTTCAGCTCATGTCAGCAGCGGAGGGAGCTGACCGCCCATCTCCAAAGGCAGCAAGCAGCAGCATGGATCGCCTACATATGGCATTCACCCATTCATCAACTCCTCAAGATTAAACGGTACTAACGCTCCATAATATGCCCATTCAGAATTTAGTCTAGTCCTGACTATTATTTGTACTTAATTAATAAATTAATTTAACTATGTCAAAGCACTATACTATTTCATTTAAATAACCTATCCTCATACAAAGTATTACACAGCCGCCCGCTTAAGGTCCACACTGAGATATAAATTCTAGTAATAATCACACTTGTCTCATGCTCTCCATCTATTATATTCCTAACCTCAATAAAAAGGAATTCTTAAATGAAATTTCTTCTTTTTTTCGTAATTATGAAAATTCTAATGATAATGTTATATTTTTTGGGGACATTAATCTCAACTTACTGAATCAAAGTGATACAAATATAATGGCTTATGAAAATATACTTACAAGTAATTACTTAACTAAATGTATTAATGTTACGACAAGAGAAGCAATTGTTGCTGGTCAAATAACCAAATCTTGTATTGACCACATATATGTTAGATCTAATAAATATAACTTGTCCGCATGCGTTATTGATTCGACAATTGCTGATTATTTTATAACAGGACTAAATGTTCATTACCATGATGTCAAAAATAATATTCAAAATGAAAAAATCACAACTCTCTCTCAAAAACGTGTTGATAAAGAAATAAAAATGTATAATTGAAATATCCTTTTGAAAGAACCGAATTGCGTTGCTCTGTATAATAAAATAAAAACTAAATTTAATGAAATCTATGAAAAAAGTACTGTAGTAAAGTCTTTTAAACCTCAAACCAGACCAAATGCCATAAATGAATGGATTAATGTTGATTTACTATCAAAAATCAAATTAAAAGATGCACTTTACAAAAGATGGAAAAATTATCCTACAAATAAATTTTATGAAAGAGAGTATAAATGCAATCGGAATAAAGTTACGAAATTAATCAGCATATGCAAATTAAAATTTTTCAACTCAAAATTTAAAAATTATTTTGCAGACTCAAAAAAAACGTGGGATGAAATAAACAGATTGTTAGGAAGAAAGAGCAAAAGTAATTGTGATCAAGTAATATCAAACTATTTCATAAAAGAACAAACGACTGAACAAACATCTGACACTTTCGCTAACTTCTATTCTGAAAATGTAAGCCAATTATTACATAGATGTGATAAAAAAGCTTTGAATATTCAAAAACATAGACTTCCACACAGCATGCTCTTAACACAAGCAAAACTCTGTGATATCGAAAAAGTTGTCAAAAGTTTAAAAAATAGTCAGTCGCCGGGGATAGATAAAATTAGAATGTCTGATATTAAAAAATATTTCGATATTTTAGGACCTATCTTAACTCTATTAATTAATATGATTTTAAAGGAGGCAATTATACCAGAAGATCTAAAATGTAGCGTCATCCGACCCATTTAAAAAGGTGGTAAACACAGTGAAATTGAAAACTATAGACCGATCAGTATTTTACCTGCAATTGAAAAGATCCTAGAAAAATATATATCTATAAAACTAATAAAGTACCTTGAAAATTTTTCTATTATTGATACCCATCAATATGGTTTCCAGAAAAAAAAGAGCACAGATCTACTACTTCAAGAATTTTCAAATATAATTAATAATGATCTTAATAAAAGGAAACATGTACTCGTATTATTTACTGATAATTCAAAGGCCTTTGATACAATTGATCATAGAAAATTACTAGAAACTCTTGAACAAATTGGAATTACAGGAAACCTACTTAAATTATTTGTTAATTACTTTGAAAATAGAAAGATTTGTGAAAAAATTTTAGATCATTATAGCAAAAAAAAGAACGTTTTTGCAGGCGTACCACAAGGGTCCATACTAGGCCCTACCTTGTATATTATATATGTTACTGCAATGAAATTGATTTTCTCTCACGTAAAACATTATGTTTGTGCTGACGACACTGCATTAGTTATTTCACATGATGATTTATTAATTGCAAGTACTTTACTGCAAATAGACTTTGTCACTCTTTAAAAATGGTCACATGATGTAGGTTTAATAATCAATGCTAAAAAAACAAAGCTTATGCACATCAGATCCCCTCATGCCAACATCATCATAACTCCTAAAATTGTTTCTCATGATTTTAATTGCATTTATAATTCTGTGATACAACCATGCTCATGTAAAAATATTGAACTAGTCTCTAAATACATATATCTAGGCTTAACAATTGATTGTAATTTTAAATGGGATATACATATACAAAAAGTTTGCACACGGATTAGAGCTATAGTGAGCAAACTTTATAGACTGAAGTTTTTTGTTCCACTAAATACTCTTAGATTAGTATATCTGTCATTGGCGGAATCCCTAATAAGATATGGAATAACCACATGGGGACATTCAACAAAAACAAATCTTCTTTCAGTGCAAAACGTACAACATTCTTTGGTAAAATTATTATTAAAAAAAACTGAATACGAACAAAGACATGATATACCAAAATCATTATTATACAACTCTGTAAATGTATTATCTGTTCGTGCTATATTGTGGCTTAAAATTGCGAGTCAGCATACATCTCAATCTGAATATAATAAACTAGTGGTTCATGTTCATAATACAAGACTAACTGTAAATGATGGACTTATAATTCCCAGATACCTAAATAAATACCGTCAAAGAACTCTAGAATACCTTGTTCCAATAATTTACAACACGTTACCCAACGCAATAAAAAGATGTGAATTGAGTGTCAGACGGAAATGTACGCTAAAAAAATGGTTAAGTGAAAGAACTTTTTTGTACTAATTTCTGTTATTTTCCGCTTTTCGTTTTAATGTTTTTTCCATTATTATTTTCTCTTGTCTTTTCTTTTATTTCTTTCATTTTCTCTGTTCTATATTTCTTTAAAATTTTATTAACAATTTTTTTTTCATGTACCTGTATATTTTATGTACCTGTCTCAATTTTAAAAAAAGTAATTGTCAAAAGAACCCGTTGACAAACTGATATCAATCAGTTTAACGGGACTTAATTTAAAAATGTAAAAAAAACTGTAAATAAATAATAAAGGAATTTTATTAATAGAAAAAAAAATTTAAAAAAAAAAACATTTTAGCTTCCAATGTGAAAGTTAAATATTTTCATAACATTTTGGCGCTCCAACGTAAATATATTCATAACAGGGGATGTTGCTGAATTAGTACTGATTGAGCAACTCCTTATTAATATAAACACCGGATTTTATCGTAATTAGGTCATTAGTCTTTAGACCAAACAAGTGAATCGGAAAGAAATTGTGAAATATGGAGAAAATCGAGTTCCGCTCTGTTATAAAGTTAAGCAAGGAATATCAGACAAAGACAAATAATTTTTTTTAGGGTAAACATAAGTTAATTGAAAGATTCGAAAAATGTATTAGGGTAGCAGGTGAATATATTGAAAAGGAAAAATAAATTTGATTTTTAATTCCACTCCTTATCCCATTCTGCGAACTTAAAGACGTAGTGATGCTGTGCTGTTGTAGTTCGTACGAGTGGGAGAACAGTTAGTCCAGCGATTGAACGTGTTAATTTTTTTTGCGTTGTATATTGTTATTTAAACATTTATTAAAATTTAAAAAAAAAGAACTTTCATACTGAAAATGTTCAATTACTTTATATATGTTTGTAATTTTTTTTTATATTTAGATTATTATATGTAGGTTATCTTTTGTATTTTTATTTATGTTTTTCTTTTGTAAATACTTTGTATTTTTATTTATTATCTTTTGTATTGTTTTGGTTTAATCTTTATTGATATATGTAATTATAGATACTGCTACCCGGCTCAGAACAGATATTGTCTAGTGAGTCGGGTAGCGCACATATATGTAAATAACTATCGATATTAATAAACGCGCGGGTTACCGGCACCTTTAAAAAAAACTATATCCTACGCTAATATTAAATGGTGGGATATTATTTTAATTGAACAGATCTTTATGAAACTGAAGTAGTGCAATTTTATCGTACATTTATTGATTAATCTGTGAAACAGTAATTTTAATAAATCAATAAGTAATATAGATTATGAAGTATTATGTAAAGTGAGTGCTGGAATATTTTTTAGGACGCTGGGAGACATTTCGGTAAAGTAAATTATAAATTTATTCTATAAAAAGGTCATGACAAGAATTAGATAAAGAGCAGAATGAGACAACACAGTGTTGAATGAGACAACACACAGACAGATTTGTTTGACGATCCATCTTCTCTGCCTACCCTTGTAGAATGGCGTCATGGTTACGGAGCCTAGAAAATAGTTTGAATTTCATTTTAATTAACATACTAGATTCTTTAAATCAGCGAATTTAAAATAAGTCTTCTTTAAGACCTACAATCACTTTGAAAGACATCACCTCACCATCGTTTATTTAACTCTGATTTCCGGAGAGACGCTAGCCTAACGACCCTTAGGTGGATGTTTTCGTGTGGTTTCTGGTCGTATCCGGCGGTGTAAGGACTTTTCACTGTAGGCCATTACTGAGTCCTCATCCTCGCACTAAGGCTTTCATTCCATACAGCTTTACGAGGGATATCCTGAAAATGACACATTGATAAAGGGTCCCAGTGGGACCCTAAAATTATTGCAGGGTTGCAGACAACCCTTTTGTACGAAATATCGAAACACTTTTAAAAAATGATTTTTGTTTACCTTTTCTAGAAAAACTGGCAATCATTTGACAATAGGTCAATTTTTAGATTAAATTAAACAAATACATTGTTATAACTACAAAGTTTCTTTAAACTGATCTCTGGTGTCGGGAGAACCTCCTCCCTACCATCAATAGATAGATCAGGACAAGGTAAGAATGATGACTAATTCTGAGCACAGGGAGTAAAACAGGGGAAGCAATAGGTAAAGGTGATAATAAACATAAACATATTGTGAATAGAAATGCTAAAATTATATAATTGTTCCATTGTGGATGCGGCAGAGGCGCTGTAATAACGCGAGAGTTCAAACAGTTCAAACGGTATGCTATTCGCCTTATTGGGGTGTATATGTAACAAAAGTTAATCCACATTATAACTTACTGTCATGTATGCAAGTTCAAGAAAGAGAGAAAATATTGTATTTTTCACTTACACACTGTACGATAGAAAAAAGACTAGGAAGCTTTTTTCGCGAATATTCTCGTGATTCCTCTTTGAATATTAAAATGAATGTTTAACCAAAAAATTAGGTAATACATTACAAGCCAAAAACACGACACATTTCAGTAATAGTAATGATTTACCACGCTGTTACACCACCACAGCCTAACAATTCTACAAATATATTGGAGTTAAATGGTTTAACGAATTATCCTTGAAATTAAGATTGGAAACAAATTACAAAAAATACAAAAATTCAATAAAAACTCTTTTTATATAACTTATCAACACAATTATAATATTAGTTATCCTTTTTCTCTCATTATTTTTTTCCTTTCTCTTTATCTCCTCCTCTTCAGTCAATTGTATTTCTTATCTATTATTTAGTTTAAAAAAATATATATGTATTTTTCCTTTGCTAAACTGTGGTTAACCTGCGTTTATCCGCCTTTTTAACTCGAGCTTTGCTCTTAAAAAGGGTGTAATACATATTTTTAATGTATTTTAATATAAAAACTTTATTTCTTATATGTAAACATGTAATTGATACCATTATATTATATTAAATAAATAAAATAAAAAATTCGAATAAAAGTCGATATAAACAATTGGTTTGAAAATTTATAAATTTATAAGTGACGTGTAAAGACAGGCGCCAATTTGTCCGTCAATGTGTTTTTCAGTCCAGAAATATTATTTCCGCACTATAATACCTTTTTCTTTTAAACCGATATCCACAAATCTAAGTGATTTATATTTAAGATTAATAAAATCAGTACTTTACCATTAAAAAAAATACGTAAAAAGTTTTTAGAATTTTATAAAACGTTGTTCAAATGTAAATTTAGTGGTAAGCACCAGATTTTATTTTCATGGAAGATGAATTAACAAATGTCGTGGGGATTCGTTTAGCAATATTTCAAATTTTAGTAATACCTTTATCAGAATTCATTAAACTGTACCCCGCGGTAAGATAAAATTTCCAGGCTTGCTAGGGTGAATTCGACCGTCGTTCCATCCAATATGCCGGGTCCCGCGGTGTATATTTGTTTACACGCCTTCTTCACTTGCGTCATTATGATTCTCAGTTTATTTAAGAGTATTTCATAGTGCAAATTCTACAGAAGGTTCGTCTAGTACACCGGGGACGCGCGTTGCATATTTGTATACACGACTTCTTCACTTACGTCCTTAAGATTCTGACCATATTTTAGGCTATGTGGCGTCTTAAGCGCACTCTCAACCCTTCTCAGAATCCTAATAAAATAATTAAATAACTCATCGAGAATTATATTTCACAATTATTCTGTGAACAATTTGTTTCGAAGGTATTGAAAAGATGATTGATTTTTGTTTATTAATTTCTTGACAAGTTTCGAAACCTGATATTCGAAAAGTGCCGATACAGAAAGGACATCCCTACTCCGACCATTATATGAGTTGACATTTCAATTTGGTCTCTCTGAACTGTGCGGTTACACGGAACATACCGAATACACGGAATATGCGAAACGTACTGGAAAATTCTCATACACTCGTCGTTCTGTGGAAAATGAGAGAGAATATATAATGGCACTGCCCGCCACTGTTAGCCACAGAGACAAATTGTTCGAACAGGTAAATTTGCTCGATAAAGGTCATCATAATAAAAGAACTTTATTAATTAATTTATGGATTATACGTGTAATTTGTATTTGTATTCTATAGCTTTTATAATGTAAATGCTGAAGCTTTTGTTGAAAATTATGGATTCCATGGCGCTTGTTCCCCGGGACCGTTGCTCCCGGACAGTTGATCAGACACTTGAGCCCCCAAAATATTATTTCAGCCATACGGCCATATTTGTATAGTAATAAGTATGCAGATATGTTGTTCGGTCGTACGACAAAAGTCGATATGTTTATAACTGTAGGTATCTTAGGTAGAAAAGCGCCTCAAAAATATTTTTGCTAACAATAAGGCCATGTCGTGAGCAGGCGCGGCTGGCGCTAACGTGCAATGGGGCGCTGAACCGCCAAAAAAATTCAACATCATTTTACAACTCATCGTATTTCTACGTAATGTGTTTATTTATTAAATTGATAAAATTGAGCATGTGATATTTTGTCTTTTTATTCGTATATTTGTCTGTATCTTATTTACTCCTGGGCACTTGGCACCAGTCGTGATAACTTGTCTTTTTCGTTCTATTTTTTTTTATCCTTATATGACTCTCCTGGTCATGGGCAAGACAGTTGTAATATTCTCGCCTTTTCTCTTGGCTCTGATCGATATTTAAATTCTTAAGGCTTTGCATATGTGTGGTAGGGATGGAAAATTCCTCCCCTACGTCACACAAGCCTTTATAAAAATTGGACCCTTATTTCCTCTGATAACTACAGAAAGCTACTTAAAGCTCCCTTGTACTACATACCTTTAGAGATATATGTACTTAACTAATAAATACGTTATTTACGACTTTGAACGTAAATATTTTCGTATTTAGGTTGTAATTAAACTCCATCAAACGTTGTGTAATTTTTTGATTTATGATATAGGACTTTAATTACTTTAATTTTTGTGGTAACCCTCTTGATTCTAAACAGAGTGTTGAATTTCAAACTGTATTGGTCTCTCTCTTGCAAACCTAACCTTAAGTAATTTCTCTAAATGAACTAACTTCCCTTTGACGTTTATTATGATTCCCTACATCCTAATGAATTCATGAATAAACAATACTAATCGAAACTATACATGACTAATTGAACAGATAATTAAATATAACTCAAATGGTTAAATGTTAGTAAATTTGATTATGATTGTATCTTGTATCTGCTGGGCGCCCCTCCATTTTGATTCAGCTGCTATAAGGTACATATAAAGATGGATTTAGTAGGTTAATGTAATTAGTTAATTGCATATTTGACGAACTCAGAATAACCCTTTTTCTGGCAAAATTTGGCTCCTGCCTCCATCAAGTAAGCAAGGTGATCAGGAGTCAACCCAAAATTCGCACAGTCTTTTGGCACGGTTCAATTGATTGATACCTAAGTTATCGCGTCCCAACTGAACCTTCCTTCGCCATCACGCGCTGCCTTCAGGTCTTCCCCCGAGCCCAGATACCCCCAAATTCCTACTCCTCCAAAGTTTACTATTTACTCAGGGCGAACCGGTTTCGTCCTATATGCAATCATATACTCACGGGTTTGTGTGGAGTTACGGGTCGTGAATCCTCCCTCCACGTTCAAGAAATGAGACGAGAGTGACCCGACAGGCCTAAAGCACTAATTGTAAGTGAGTTCGTTTCATTCAATGAACAGTACATAAAAAGATATATATGTAAACATACGTTTTGGGAAGGTTTATAACTCGCAATACGAAACTACTTGCATCGCATTCCGAGCTCGGATCTCGCCCATCAAATTCTGCGAAATTCTCAGATTGATACCGAATACATACGTACGAAGAGTGGGTGATATAAATACATACTAGTAAATTAAGATCTTATCTGGCGATGTGTTCTGGAGATTCGCCATAACTCCAAGCTTTTGTTTGGTTTTGTTGACGGTTTTGTTTGAGAGATCCGCCATCTCTATGGTTTGATTAATGGTCCTTGTTATAGAAGCGACCACTGCCTTCTATTGGTTGAACTGTATTTTTTTTTTTTTTTTTTTTTTTTTTTTCCCTCCCCTCCAATGTTCAACTTTTGATAAATTCTTACTATCCCGTGATTCTCAATTGATTCATGTAAATCATCATTACCCCTTATTAAGCTATCCCGTGATTTATCAACTGTTTCATGTAATTCTTCAATACACCTTTTTGAACTATCCCGTGATTTGTCAACTGTTTCATGTAAATGTTCAATACACCTTTTTGAACTATCCCGTGATTTATCAACTGTTTCATGTAAATGTTCAATACACCTTTTTGAACTATCCCGTGATTTATCAACTGTTTCATGTAAATCTTCAATACACCTTTTTGATCTGCTATAATAAATCTGTTAATTTTCAATTGCTTAGGTCTGTAGATACCTCTTTACGTTCAAATTAAAGATAGTGTTTAATTTTTTTTTTCTAATAATTGCGCAATATAATAATTTTATCCCGTTCCTAGAAGTTAATACCTAAGTACGATATCCACTAATCAAGGTCATTTTTTTCTCCTTTTTACTGTATTCGAACTAGTGTCCCAGTGACCGACTTATTTTGTAAACAATTTGAGCGTTGTAAACATTCTCGACGGCCTCGTGACCTAGATTCAAGCGTATGAGGTGTGTTTAATTTAGACATTCCGGAGACGTGTGAGATGACTCTAAAATTTTCTTTGTTTGATAATGATGTACTTAGCGCAATTGTCTAGTCTGATACCCGATTACGTATACATATTTATTCATTTATATATACTTTGTCTCAATAAATAATTTATAATATCGATATGTATAATTATATTATGATTGAAATAATTTCTAATATCATAACTTATTTCAAATGCTCTGGATTTTCTGAAATTATATTAATACATACATAAAATTAAATATAAAATATTGATTTGTAAATTTATCACACATAACTACTTTTAATAGTTATTGGTGAATTTAGAGGTAGGAATCGATACCTTTTTTCCTCTTTTTATATAAGTGTTTTTCTTTTTTGATTAAAATTTTTCTTGGGAACAATAAAATTACATATATATATGTATATATACATACATATATAAATATATAAAATATACTTATTATATTTATAATATTTTAATATAGTTGCATATCACACATTAAGCGAGTAATATCTTGGTCAAATAATTAACCCAAATACCAATGTTTGCTGCATTCCGCTTTCTCCTTGGAATCTGTAAAATTTTATAACGGAAAAAGACTTACCCCTACCAAGGTTTTTCCGACCGGGAAATACACAGTAAACCTTGCTGTAATTTTCCTAAATTAATTTTTATTTTCCTAAATTTAATTAAATCTTTTGACTTCAATTTTTTTTTTTCAATTAATCTAATTAATTAAAATGATGTATGAACTCTATCGTTCTAAACTGTATTTTATTTCAAAACTCGTTGGTTAAATAACACTTTAAATGATAGTTACTTCACGATTAATTTAGAGATGGTAAATCGTTGTTAAATTAAATTTTTATCCCTCCGAACTTTTAAGTATTAATAAACTATTATTTTGTTTTATTTTTATTATTTAAGATAATTAATTTAAATATTTATTATTTGTTAGAACACTTTCACTGAGATTGAACACACGTATTTAATTATAACTTCTTCACGCTAAATTATCACATCACTTCAGTTATTTATTGCACTAATATTAAACGCGAAATTTCTAAGTTTAAAAATACGATATTAAGTGATTATAAAATCCGAATTTTACACTAA
The DNA here is from genome assembly GCA_929108145.2 of Limnephilus rhombicus. Taxonomy (NCBI): domain Eukaryota; kingdom Metazoa; phylum Arthropoda; class Insecta; order Trichoptera; family Limnephilidae; genus Limnephilus; species Limnephilus rhombicus. Next base: position 48,002,409 of record OV815285.1, read on the forward strand.
AACAAATTGTATTTATCACGAGCACTTTTATTTTTCACAAGTAATTAATGCGTTGGCTTTTTTTTTTATTTTCACTGATTCTAACTGCAAAGTATTTTTTTGTAGATCACTGGCTAGAATGTGAAATTTTCTAAGTATCATAATAATTATCACTTTGAATTTTTCAACCTTAAATCACCCACCGTTTCGTCACGTTCCGCGAACTTTCAACCTTTTCGACCACGACCGTAGACTGTCCCCAACTGGCATTTGTCTAGACTTTTATACCCCTCTCAGGTCCAAAAGAGCGTATCTGAATCTCCTGTAATAAACCAATCTAATTACTATCAACTCGTAATTTCTTGAAACCTCTCCATTATTGTCGAATGCGGTCCCTTAGTCCCTTTCGCGTTCGATACTTTAAATTCTGTCTCGTACTTCCATACTTACAAGATCCGGATTTAGTAAGATCCATGTTTTATTGCCCAACTTCCTTTGTCCTGGTGTTCATACAAAATTAGCTTGAATTTAATAATTTTAAAGTTCTATTTTCATCTATTTCGTAACATGTCCGTGCGTACGGCATCTACCATATGTTCCAAATCTGTCCCCAAATTCGCCTATCAGAGATATCTTCATGTCGAAGTCTTTCTCGCAAATTGTTCATTTTTATTTTATTATTTTTCCTCGAGTTTTTCTGTATTCTATATGAACCTTTCCATTTAAAACCGAATTTTCTCTATTTACGTCGTATATTTGAATTTTCCATTTTTCCTCGAATTTTCTTTTATTCACGACACTCTTTCCATGAATTTCCTTATTTATTCTTACGTTATTGTTCATATCTCTATAGATTTTTATATTTCAAGCCGTATTTATTTTATTCACTGTTAATCTAAGATTTCCTTTGTTTTTCTCTGTCGTATCTTCTCTCCCCTCACTTCCCTGTACTTCCCTGATATAACCATATCGTTTTTTGATGTTTGCTGCCTCTTGGAAAATTTCATTTTCTATTTGTTATTAATAAATATATCACTTTTAACATCTTTATATGAGATACCCCCACTTCGGCCCTTAAATTTCTGTCATTTTTATTGCTTCATAGAGAACGCCTTACAAATTTCGTCTCGTTCTTGCTCAAAATCCCATAAACCATATGCTTCGACAGCTGTATACATTAATTTCTGTACCCACCTGGCAATAAATCCTTTTTTATTTCAGTGTCGTTAACTTTTATGAGAATTCCTTAATGTAAATATTTCATAAGACCCATGATAATTTTTATTACCTTTTTAACGACTAATCGCCCTTATCTAAACAATTTTCATGTTCGAATATTCCTTGTTTATCACAACAAAATACATCTGGGATCGACAACCATTGTAATGTCTCATTTTTATCTGCAGTCGCGTACTATGTTACTCTATAAACTCCATTTTAATTACGTAAAATGACTCCTTTTCCTGAGTTTTTCTATCGCAATGTTTTTCAGCATTTTCCACTCCCCTCTGTACTGCACTCTATTTTCCTCTCTAACACTTGTTACTGCTCTAGACCTCTGAAATGTACCCTCGCCTATTCTTTAAAACTCTCATTTTTTTGACGTTTCCTCCCTAAATCTTTCATCGTAATATCCTAGCTCCGTCTAGAATTGATAACAATAATTTTCCATTGTTTTTTCAACATTTCCATTTTCTTTAGCACGTTTTCCCTCGAATCGATCATCTCCGGTCGTCACAAACAATCGTATTATAGATGGAAATCTCCCTAACATCTTACAACACGTTTTCGTCACTTGTTATGCAATTTTTCACTTAAACTTTTCCATCGTTGTTTACGTGTATCCTTTTTTCCGCACCTGATATGCTTTAATGCGTTCGAGAACTAGGGTTTCTGATCCCTGGAATGTACCGGTTAACCATAACATTTCTTGGGTTCATCGTACTTTTGTCCCTGAATAAATTATTTTTCCCATGGAGTTTATTCACCTCTCGGTTTGGTGGGAACGTCAAACTCATTAATTACATTCCTAATTGCCAAGTCCAAAGGTCGTTCCTTTGTTCTAAAAATGGGCTCGGCCCTCTTCTTGTTGATAGGCTAACTTGGTTTTTAATCGCTTTCGCTGCAATCCAATTGGCTGTCAATATATCACGGCCTAAAGTATATTGGGGAGTCCCTGTCTCTGATTATTTGTACCATCTGTGATTTTTTTATCAATACTCGTCTCACTTTGTCTAATTATAGATCCCTACCGTAAATATGAATTCACTTTACTCTAATCCGATAGATGTCGTAGATGTGTCCGTTTTATAAGTAATTGATATTTTCTTTTTAAATTAAAGTGGGAAGCTACGATATTTTCTAATTTTCACTGTTGATCAATGCAATTCATCACAGTTCCCTCCTCTGAACTCAATTTGCTGTGGCTAACGTTGTATTTTATTTTAATGTCCTCTTCTTTTTTTTTTTTTTTTTTTTTTTTTTTTTTTCGTTAGACACCGAAATTGTGTTCAAATTTAGACTACCTATCTTCCCCTCCTCATTTGGTTATCCCCTATCTCTACTCCGTGTCATATTACTACCTATCTCCCCCTCCTCATTTTTTTATCCCCTATCTCTTTTCCGTATCCTATTACTTCCTATCTCCCCCTCCTCATTTTGTTATCCCCTATCTCTTCTCCGTATCCTATTACTTCCTATCTCCCCCTCCTCATTTTGTTATCCCCTATCTCTTTTCCGTATCCTATTACTTCCTATCTCCCCCTCCTCATTTTGTTATCCCCTATCTCTTCTCCGCATCCTATTACTTCCTATCTTCCTCTTCTCATTTTGTTATCCCCTATCTCTTTTCCGTATCCTATTACTTCCTATCTCCCCCTCCTCATTTTGTTATCCCCTATCTCTTCTCCGCATCCTATTACTTCCTATCTCCCCCTCCTCATTTTGTTATCCCCTATCTCTTCTCCGCATCCTATTACTTTCTATCTCCCTCTTCTCTTTTGCTCGGATTGTTAACAATCTTGAATTTGAATCTCATTGTATTCTTTATTTTCTTTTCGCGTAGATTTTACTTTATGAAATTTTCTTTAATTTTGATAGATTCAAAATTAATTTCTTTTTGCTGGAACACGCCCCTCGACTCGCGTGTTTTGGTGGTCCCCAACCAAATTGGACTAAGACCTCCCTTACAATGATTTAAGTAAAGATTGTTTACAATCTCGCGGCCTTTCGAACAACTGAAAAGCGGGTGGTCTCTTGGTGTGCAATTAATTGTTTTTGTTTTGTAAGTATGAATATTTTTTGTGAAATGTGTGTTTTCGCACGACCTCACCCAATCCGACAATCAGTGGTATACATGTTTCATATAAATTTTCCAGCATTTTTTTTTTTCTTTATTTATTTAAACTTTATTTTATAATTCTTAATTTCTAATTGTAATTTCTTAATTCATCCAAAGTTGTTCTAGCCTAAGTGTTGCCCACTCTAATATTTAATTTTTATAAATGTTCTTTATTATCCTCAAATTGGTTCAGCGTTCCTTTTTTCCCTTTTTTTTTTTTCGAAATCTAAAATATTTATACCTTAATTCAAATGTTACCTTTTTATCTCTATACTTAATGTCTACCCTATATCTATAGATAAACTTTCTTATTTCAAATATTTAAAAAAAAATTCCTAAGCATTGTTTATTTTTCAAAATGTCCCTTTTGTGTGCCATATAATATCTCTAATTCTCTCCTTTTGAGTGTTCTTACTTATCTAACATTTTTTTTTTCTCTCACTAACACATAAAAAAAAAGTCAAATTTTTTTTTTTTTCAACTAGAAAATCAAATTAACGAATTTATTTGCCTTACTCTATTTCAATAATTGAATATGATTGTCGCTTATTAAGAACTTGTCCACTCACCCTCAAAGACTTGACGACGATCCGCCCCTCGCAAGCAATCTGATAATCTAATATTTTAGTAATTTTCTTTCTTCCCCCTCCCCAATTATAATGTACCCTAACATATTTTTATTTGTATTTCTCAATCGTTTATTTATTTATTAACATTTACAAATATTTGTAAACTTCGCACTCTATCCGTTGATTTCCACTAACTGTAAACCTGATTTTTGTTTCTTATTACTTGTGTAATATCTCGCTAAATGTAAAGCGCTATAATCTCCTTTTATCTCCCGAGTTACCGGATCAATTAGGGTATATGTGTTACTGTAAACTACTGAACCGATGACGTACGGTCCTTCGTAAATTAAACCGAATTTCTTGATTTGTTTGCGCAAAAAACTTGATTATGTAATCTTTTTCAACTTGACCATGGTTCCGATTTCATAGGTAACTAGTCTTTTATTGAGATTATAATATTTTTGTCGATTTGTAGCGCTTTTCTCCAAATTCTTTTGAGCTGTTAACCTAATTTCATCTATTGTTTTCGTAGGTTTTCCACACCCTTGAGTATACTTGTCTAAACTATAAGTTGGCGATTTCCCGAAAGCTATTTCATTTGGTGAAAATCCTGTTGAACAATGTATTGAGTTATTGTAGGTCTGCTCTATTTCTTTAAGAAAAGCTGCCCATTTTGTATGTTTCTCGTGACAGTAAATACGAAAAATTCTTCCTAGTTCTTTATTTACGCGCTCAGTTATATTCCGTCCAGGATTTCGCACTGAAGTATGTACGATTCTTATGCCCATCCTATTCATGTGGCTTTCCCATTTTTTTGATGTAAATTGAGATCCGTTGTCAGTTAACAAAGCATCTATTTGTATGGTTTTATTAAAATCCTCTACACAATTTAACACGTTCTTAGTACTTGCTATCCTTAATTTATATAATTTTACAAATTTGCTGAAAGAATCTTGGATCACAAATATGTTTTCACGCCTCCCACTCCTCTCGGTAATGGTCCGTATAGATCTGCCATAGCCAATTGTCCTACTTCTTTGGTCATAATTGATTTACTCGGCCCTACAGCTGGTCGAATTTCGCGCTTCGCCAGCTGACAAAGGTGACATTCTCTTACTATGCGCTTTATATCTTGATTCATACCCGGCCAGTAATACCTGTCTCCCATAGCTGATCCTGTTTTAAAAATTCCCCCATGCCCAATTTCTAAATGTATCATTTTTATTAGCTCTTCAGTCAACTCCTGGGGTACTGCTAACACCGTTTTGTTTAGTCCTGTGGTGTAATACAAAGCCTTACCTATTTTTTTGTAATTTTTAAATACTTATTTACTCTTTTTGTTGGTGGTCCGAATTTTCCCTTGCGCAAATACCCGAAAATTTCTCCCAAAAATGTGTCCTGCTTCTGTAGCTCCGTTATATTTTCTAAGTGTTTTCGAATTTGTTGTCTACCTTTAACCGCAAAAGCTGCTATTTCTGGACATGTGTTTTTCTCCTCCTGAACGTTTTCCGCATCACAAGAGTAACGAGATAAAATGTCAGGTCCTATATTTTCTTTTCCTTTAACGTACTCTACAGTGAAGTTAAATTGATTTAAATACAAAATCCACCGAGTCAGGCGACCACTGTACATCTTCCAGCTCTTCAAAAACGTCAGTGCTTGATGATCTGTTCTAATTATCAAATGTACCCCTCTTAAATATGTCTCAAACTTATGTAAAGCATATATTATCGCCCACAACTCTTGTTCTGATGTGGTCCATTTCAACTCCGGTCCCCTTAAAGCTTTGCTAATAAATCCAATAACGTGGTGATTTCCTTCGGCATCTAGCTGGTATAGCTCCCCCCCTATTGCGAATCCCGAACTGTCTGTCTGTAGGTAGTATGTACTATTTGGATCATGATGGTGTAAAATAACTGTCTCTAAAAATAATGTTTTCACCTTCTCGAATGCACGCTGTTCTGAGTCACCCCACCTCCAAGTTCTATTTTTCTGAAGTAAATCACATAAAACTCGTGTTGATTCCCCATATTTATTCGCGAATCTACGGTAATAATTGCAAAGTCCAAGGAAAGCTCTAACTTGTTTGATTTTCTTGGGTACCGGAAAATTTTTAATCGCGTCTATTTTTTCCGGATCCATCTGAACTCCCAAAGGCGTTATAATGTGTCCTAACATACGCACTTCGGTGAATAAAAATTGACATTTTTCGAGTTTACAAGTCATGTTTGCTGCCTCTAACCTCTCAAGTACCGCGCCTACATGTTCAAAATGATCTTCTTGGCTCCCACACGTATATATTATTAAATCATCCAAGTAATTAGCGCAGAATTCTCTCAGTCCTGGTCCTAGGATTTTGTCAATTCCCCTTGAAAAACTCCCAACTGATGTCTTTAACCCCTGCGGTAATACCTTGTATACATATGATTTTCCATTGTATACAAACCCAGTATATTTGCGACTTTCTGGACTGATAGGTATCTGAAAATAAGCTGAATTGAGATCTATCGTGGTGATGAATTTTACGCCATGAAAACGCTGTATTATCTCAGAAGTTAAGGGTGGTTTCTCTACTTCGGCAATCATTCTAGTATTTAAAAACCTAGCATCCAAAAGTATCCTGACTGTTCCGTCCTTTTTTAAAGTAAATGTTAGAGGACTAGAAAACTGTGTGGCCTCTCTACTGATGATTCCGAGTAACTCCAATTCTCTAATTTTTTCGTCAACTTTATCTCTATAAGCAAAAGGTACAGGATAAGATCGCTTAACGAAGGGCGTCTCGTCCGTCATCTTTATTTCGTGAGTGTATAAAGTTGTGAGACCCGGTCTGTCTCTAAATACATTTTTATGTTTGGTTAAAATCTTTTCCAACCCTTCTTTTCCTTTTAAATCCAAATCTAGCCCGGACACAAATGTCGTCGAGACACGCCGTATTATTTTTTTTGGGGTTTACTTCAATACTAATTAATTTTCCACTTGCGCAATTTTGACCGCTAATCTCACCTTTAGATTTCCTATAAGTTATCGATGAATTTACCAACTCTATATCCTTTTTACCATTTTCTGTTTTTATTTTTAACTTTCTATTTTCGCCACACTTAAATTCAGCTACATATTCGTCTAACCAATTGATTCCTAATATAATGGGCCTGATCAACTTGGGTATTATTAAACATGGCGTATTTATCGTAACATTTTCAAATCGCAGTGGTACTAAAACCAATCTAGATATTCTCTGACTTTTGTGTCCTACGGCTACCCTGATCTGAATAGCTGTTACAGGCATAATCGGATAAAGTGTTTGATCATTTAAATAATTCTCGTAGAATTCTTGTGCTACACACGTGATCTGACTTCCGGTGTCTATTAAACAATGAACTTCCGTGTTATCTATATGTGCTTTGGCTTCCGGTAATGACGGTAAAGTGCTACCCTTTTCTACTTCCTCATAATCTCGGTCCTCAAAAATGTTGTTAAACCCCCTAACTTCCCTACCCACTTTTTCTTCAATCATTTCCAATTTATTCCATTCATCAGTTATTTGTTGTAGTAAATTGACGCATCCTTCCACACGCATTTCCTCCTCCGTTCTCGTTTCTTCCGCTCCATCCTTTCGTCTTCTTACATTCCGTTCAGCTTTTACTGGGGCAGTCATCCCTTGTTCACTTTTCCCCAATCCTTTCGTTGGATTCCATCCCCACTTCAGCATAATCTTCAATGCAGTGCTGTGTCTTGGTGCCGGCGTCCCTCTTCCTGTATGAGTCGTATCCATCAGGACTAATGAATCAACCCCCGTCCATTTCCTGAGTTGGCTGCGACCACTAGCTCCTTCCCGGTTGTAGTTATTGTAGAATTTTCTTTTGGTGAACTATTAACTTCGGTGCACTTGCTGCACTTAGCGTTTTCGCCCACACTTTCAATTGCGTGTATCCTCCTTTTTATGGCGTGGTAACGGTCACGGTATTTGTCCTTCTTGCTGGATTCCTCCCCACTCCTCTTCTTCATGTTCCGTTCTTCTGGTGTACATACCATTGTATCTAGTTTTCGTAGAAACTCAGCGGCGACAATCTCATCTCCTGATTGCCCCGAAAACCATAGCGATTTAATTTCCTTCGGATAATGTCTCATAATTTCGTCAACTATGCCCAACGGTGTGTCAGTAATCTTTAAAGCCTTCGCTAGCTCCCAATAGTTTGCGAAATGAGTGAGCATGGATATATTTTTCTTGGCATCATATACCCCTTCTGCAAGACGACGGCGAACTTCATTTTTCTTTATGTCTCCCCAATAGGTAGCTAAAAAATCTCGTTCGAAATCTAACATAGTCTCCCATCGTTTATTGTACAATTTTGCCCACGATTTAGTTTCCCCTTTCAAATTTTCCCGTACGACGACTAAAGGATCCGTTCGTTTCACTTTTCTAGTGTATTCTTTTAAATCTTCCAGGAAACTAATGGGATTTTGATTTCCTCCGGAGAATGATGGTTGTTCCTGCTGTGGTAACATTTCCACTACTTGGAGAACGCTTTTCGGCGCACTATCCTCTCCTATCACCGCCACTGTTGCTGGGCTTTCCAATTGTTTCTCGAGTTCTTGCATCTTATTGACGAGCGGTGCCAAAGCTGCCTGAATTATTGTAGTTATATCTCCTATGTTTATTGTTGAAGTCTCGGCTGTGACATTTTCCCCGATTGCTGTCACTAACGCCTGGGCTCGCCTACTTGTTCCACGTTTCCCAACCATTTTCTTAACTTTCCGAGTGTCGCCGGCTAATGTTTATATTTTTATCTTATTAAGCGACAACCTTATAATCTCTATTTTAATATTCTAAATTACCTTATGTAAATTCTGTTGCCTTTCTTATTCTATATATATATATATATATTTTTTTTTTTTTCAATTTTCTCGTTTTTCTATATTTTTTATTTTATTTTTTTTTTTTTCCTTTTACTTCGTTAACTTTTCTTGTTACTTTTCCTCGTGTTTTTCCTGTAACATACCATGTGTGAGTCTCTCTTCACACTCTCGCTTATTTTCGCCCTGTTCCTCCGATTTTGTGTCGGTCTCCCTATAAATACATACTAGTAAATTAAGATCTTATCTGGCGATGTGTTCTGGAGATTCGCCATAACTCCAAGCTTTTGTTTGGTTTTGTTGACGGTTTTGTTTGAGAGATCCGCCATCTCTATGGTTTGATTAATGGTCCTTGTTATAGAAGCGACCACTGCCTTCTATTGGTTGAACTGTATTTTTTTTTTTTTTTTTTCCCTCCCCTCCAATGTTCAACTTTTGATAAATTCTTACTATCCCGTGATTCTCAATTGATTCATGTAAATCATCATTACCCCTTATTAAGCTATCCCGTGATTTATCAACTGTTTCATGTAATTCTTCAATACACCTTTTTGAACTATCCCGTGATTTGTCAAGTGTTTCATGTAAATGTTCAATACACCTTTTTGAACTATCCCGTGATTTATCAACTGTTTCATGTAAATGTTCAATACACCTTTTTGAACTATCCCGTGATTTATCAACTGTTTCATGTAAATCTTCAATACACCTTTTTGATCTGCTATAATAAATCTGTTAATTTTCAATTGCTTAGGTCTGTAGATACCTCTTTACGTTCAAATTAAAGATAGTGTTTAATTTTTTTTTTTCTAATAATTGCGCAATATAATAATTTTATCCCGTTCCTAGAAGTTAATACCTAAGTACGATATCCACTAATCAAGGTCATTTTTTTCTCCTTTTTACTGTATTCGAACTAGTGTCCCAGTGACCGACTTATTTTGTAAACAATTTGAGCGTTGTAAACATTCTCGACGGCCTCGTGACCTAGATTCAAGCGTATGAGGTGTGTTTAATTTAGACATTCCGGAGACGTGTGAGATGACTCTAAAATTTTCTTTGTTTGATAATGATGTACTTAGCGCAATTGTCTAGTCTGATACCCGATTACGTATACATATTTATTCATTTATATATACTTTGTCTCAATAAATAATTTATAATATCGATATGTATAATTATATTATGATTGAAATAATTTCTAATATCATAACTTATTTCAAATGCTCTGGATTTTCTGAAATTATATTAATACATACATAAAATTAAATATAAAATATTGATTTGTAAATTTATCACACATAACTACTTTTAATAGTTATTGGTGAATTCAGAGGTTGGAATCGATACCTTTTTTCCTCTTTTTATATAAGTGTTTTTCTTTTTTGATTAAAATTTTTCTTGGGAACAATAAAATTACATATATATATGTATATATACATACATATATAAATATATAAAATATACTTATTATATTTATAATATTTTAATATAGTTGCATATCACACATTAAGCGAGTAATATCTTGGTCAAATAATTAATCCAAATACCAATGTTTGCTGCATTCCGCTTTCTCCTTGGAATCTGTAAAATTTTATAACGGAAAAAGACTTACCCCTACCAAGGTTTTTCCGACCGGGAAATACACAGTAAACCTTGCTGTAATTTTCCTAAATTAATTTTTATTTTCCTAAATTTAATTAAATCTTTTGACTTCAATTTTTTTTTTTTCAATTAATCTAATTAATTAAAATGATGTATGAACTCTATCGTTCTAAACTGTATTTTATTTCAAAACTCGTTGGTTAAATAACACTTTAAATGATAGTTACTTCACGATTAATTTAGAGATGGTAAATCGTTGTTAAATTAAATTTTTATCCTTCCGAACTTTTAAGTATTAAACTATTATTTTGTTTTATTATTATTATTTAAGATAATTAATTTAAATATTTATTATTTGTTAGAACACTTTCACTGAGATTGAACACACGTATTTAATTATAACTTCTTCACGCTAAATTATCACATCACTTCAGTTATTTATTGCACTAATATTAAACGCGAAATTTCTAAGTTTAAAAATACGATATTAAGTGATTATAAAATCCGAATTTTCCACTAAAACAAATTGTATTTATCACGAGCACTTTTATTTTTCACAAGTAATTAATGCGTTGGCTTTTTTTTTATTTTCACTGATTCTAACTGCAAAGTATTTTTTTGTAGATCACTGGCTAGAATGTGAAATTTTCTAAGTATCATAATAATTATCACTTTGAATTTTTCAACCTTAAATCACCCACCGTTTCGTCACGTTCCGCGAACTTTCAACCTTTTCGACCACGACCGTAGACTGTCCCCAACTGGCATTTATCTAGACTTTTATACCCCTCTCAGGTCCAAAAGAGCGTATCTGAATCTCCTGTAATAAACCAATCTAATTACTATCAACTCGTAATTTCTTGAAACCTCTCCATTATTGTCGAATGCGGTCCCTTAGTCCCTTTCGCGTTCGATACTTTAAATTCTGTCTCGTACTTCCATACTTACAAGATCCGGATTTAGTAAGATCCATGTTTTATTGCCCAACTTCCTTTGTCCTGGTGTTCATACAAAATTAGCTTGAATTTAATAATTTTAAAGTTCTATTTTCATCTATTTCGTAACATGTCCGTGCGTACGGCATCTACCATATGTTCCAAATCTGTCCCCAAATTCGCCTTTCAGAGATATCTTCATGTCGAAGCCTTTCTCGCAAATTGTTCATTTTTATTTTATTATTTTTCCTCGAGTTTTTCTGTATTCTATATGAACCTTTCCATTTAAAACCGAATTTTCTCTATTTACGTCGTATATTTGAATTTTCCATTTTTCCTCGAATTTTCTTTTATTCACGACACTCTTTCCATGAATTTCCTTATTTATTCTTACGTTATTGTTCATATCTCTATAGATTTTTATATTTCAAGCCGTATTTATTTTATTCACTGTTAATCTAAGATTTCCTTTGTTTTTCTCTGTCGTATCTTCTCTCCCCTCACTTCCCTGTTCTTCCCTGATATAACCATATCGTTTTTTGATGTTTGCTGCCTCTTGGAAAATTTCATTTTCTATTTGTTATTAATAAATATATCATTTTTAACATCTTTATAGGAGATACCCCCACTTCGGCCCTTAAATTTCTGTCATTTTTATTGCTTCATAGAGAACGCCTTACAAATTTCGTCTCGTTCTTGCTCAAAATCCCATAAACCATATGCTTCGACAGCTGTATACATTAATTTCTGTACCCACCTGGCAATAAATCCTTTTTTATTTCAGTGTCGTTAACTTTTATGAGAATTCCTTAATGTAAATATTTCATAAGACCCATGATAATTTTTATTACCTTTTTAACGACTAATCGCCCTTATCTAAACAATTTTCATGTTCGAATATTCCTTGTTTATCACAACAAAATACATCTGGGATCAACAACCATTGTAATGTCTCATTTTTATCTGCAGTCGCGTACTATGTTACTCTATAAACTCCATTTTAATTACGTAAAATGACTCCTTTTCCTGAGTTTTTCTATCGCAATGTTTTTCAGCATTTTCCACTCCCCTCTGTACTGCACTCTATTTTCCTCTCTAACACTTGTTACTGCTCTAGACCTCTGAAGTGTACCCTCGCCTATTCTTTAAAACTCTCATTTTTTTGACGTTTCCTCCCTAAATCTTTCATCGTAATATCCTAGCTCCGTCTAGAATTGATAACAATAATTTTTCATTGTTTTTTCAACATTTCCATTTCCTTTAGCACGTTTTCCCTCGAATCGATCATCTCCGGTCGTCACAAACAATCGTATTATAGATGGAAATCTCCCTAACATCTTACAACACGTTTTCGTCACTTGCTATGCAATTTTTCACTTAAACTTTTCCATCGTTGTTTACGTGTATCCTTTTTTCCGCACCTGATATGCTTTAATGCGTTCGAGAACTAGGGTTTCTGATCCCTGGAATGTACCGGTTAACCATAACATTTCTTGGGTTCATCGTACTTTTGTCCCTGAATAAATTATTTTTCCCATGGAGTTTATTCACCTCTCGGTTTGGTGGGAACGTCAAACTCATTAATTACATTCCTAATTGCCAAGTCCAAAGGTCGTTCCTTTGTTCTAAAAATGGGCTCGGCCCTCTTCTTGTTGATAGGCTAACTTGGTTTTTAATCGCTTTCGCTGCAATCCAATTGGCTGTCAATATATCACGGCCTAAAGTATATTGGGGAGTCCCTGTCTCTGATTATTTGTTGATACCATCTGTGATTTTTTTATCAATACTCGTCTCACTTTGTCTAATTATAGATCCCTACCGTAAATATGAATTCACTTTACTCTAATCCGATAGATGTCGTAGATGTGTCCGTTTTATAAGTAATTGATATTTTCTTTTTAAATTAAAGTGGGAAGCTACGATATTTTCTAATTTTCACTGTTGATCAATGCAATTCATCACAAGCACAATCTTTAAATTTAATTATAATTATTTATCAATCTAACAATTAACAATGTATTACGGCCAAATAAACGCATTGTTCCCACCCGCCAGTTACGGCGGCTACCCGCTAGGAGCGAGGAACCGAGGTAGGTACAATGCCAAACCGCGCGCCAGAGCTAAGCGCCCCGTAATTTGAATGATCCTCGTAGTAAAAAATCCCAAAACGTCAGAAACATGTCATACTAAAAATCGGCTGACCGTGCGCTGAACGGCCGACCCGAAGAGCTTCGGCATTCTTCGGAAATATTCCGAAGCTTTGGTTCCAGCGGTAGTAAGGTTTGAACAAGATAATATTAAGTAATAATATTTCTCTTCTAAAATGTAACCATTAGTCAAAGGGTCAGCTATGCGTCTCGTGTAACATTATGTTGTTCGAGCCCTTGGGATGTACCTTTTTGACATTATTATTTGTTTGTCACCCATTGATCGAAGTTGTCACGACAGTAAATGGCGATATTGGCGATCCGCGCCGAAGAGTGTTTCTTGAGTGTTAATTATTATTATTGAATTATTGCGTTATTATTATTATCTTTGGAAGGTTGAGTATTTTTAAATGGATATCACACCCACCCTTTCCACTAATCTTCTAATAGATGTAATATCAATAGTAATGGAGTGTAAAATGTTTCTAAAAATATTGATACCAGAATAATTCTATAATAATTGGATAATTACTAGAGCGCCGTTTTAGTTATGTTGCGTTGTATAATTTATTATGAGTTCCTAGGCTATATGTATTTTTATTATTTGAATTTACAAACAGATACATAAAACATACCTACTTACCTGGCAGGTCAATTCACTATATTAAACTCTAGACATCAGCATGTTTTTACATCGCACGATATTTTTACTATTACAGTTACATGATATTTTTAGATACTTAGCAAATAATGTAAAATTATGCATGATGTCTAGATTTTTTTTAAAATATAATATCAACCTTTCGTTTTTTATGAATGGCTTGGTGAACCACCTATAATTTGAGGCACCGGCCGCGCCTGGTCGTGAGTGCAGTGAGGATACACCTCCGAATAACAAAAGACGACTATATATATAAAAACCTCGTGTCACGGTGTTTGTGGTCGCACTCCTCCGAAACGGCTCCACCGATTTTTAGGATTTTTTAACGTATGTTTGATAGGTATGAGAATAGGTCGTAAAGTATATTTCATACCGCTGGGTGATTAGGATGTCCCTCTACAGAAAAAAAAACTTGACAAAATTTTATCTCTGTTTTTTTTGCATCAAAAATACCTATAACCCGTCATTCGTATTTCAAACAGAACGAAATTATTTATGTTATTGATTGACAGATGGCGCTCCGTCCGCCTCATTGGACTTTCATCCACACAGGCACAAGTCAAGATATCAAAATATTCACTAAAAATAATTTATATGGCCGAACAACGTTTGTCGAGACAGCTAGTTTTCCTATTATTTTTTTTTTATATGAATACCGCACAAGGGTCCCAACTGCTCCCGTCTGAAGCCAGTGAGACTATGGCATCCCCAATTGGTGTATGTTGTGAGGCTGAAGGAAGTGGGGAGGGGAAGAAGATAGGGAAGAAGAAGATGGGGAAAGTACCTGGCTATTCAGATCGGTCACCAAACACGGCTAATGCCATTTCAAGCAACCTTTCAATTCTGAATGGTGGTCTTACACCAGGGCGATACTGAGAGTAACTTCCACTCTGGAACGTGCCGCAAATATATTATATATTAACAATTATTACAAGCAATAATTGTCAGCCTGAAACACTCATTTACATTGAAAAATCTTCCGAGAAAAGATACTTGCCGCCAACGGGACTTGAACCCGTGTCTTTCTGATTGCCGGTCGAATGCTCTTGACCACTGAGCTATGGCGGCTTATCAAATACCCGCCAAATAATTCAATATATACTAGTGTTTCATTCAACAATTACTGCTTGTTATATTTTTTCCACCTGAAAACAACCAACTTTATTTTTGCGAGGAAGACATTGTTAGTGTTAAATCCCTCGCTAGATGGCGTCGAGACAAATTATGTCTGCATTTATTGGGGAAATACTTAAACTTGTTAAATATTCCTTATTATTTTTTAATTTATAAACTGACGTTTAGACAAGATTTTTATGCATAGCACAAAGGGTAACAATTATTACAAGCAATAATTGTCAGCCTGAAACACTCATTTACATTGAAAAAAACTTCCGAGAAAAGATACTTGCCGCCAACGGGACTTGAACCCGTGTCTTTCCGATTGCCGGTCGAATGCTCTTGACCACTGAGCTATGGCGGCTTATCAAATACCCGCCAAATTATTCAATATATACTTAAACTTGTTAAATATTAATTATTATTTTTTAATTTATAAACTAACGTTTAGACAAGATTTTTATGCATAGCACAAAGGGTAACAATTATTACAAGCAATAATTGTCAGCCTGAAACACTCATTTACATTGAAAAATCTTCCGAGAAAAGATACTTGCCGCCAACGGGACTTGAACCCGTGTCCTTCCGATTGCCGGTCGAATGCTCTTGACCACTGAGCTATGGCGGCTTATCAAATACCCGCCAAATAATTCAATATATACTAGTGTTTCATTCAACAATTACTGCTTGTTATATTTTTTCCACCTGAAAACAACCAACTTTATTTTTGCGAGGAAGACATTGTTAGTGTTAAATCCCTCGCTAGGTGGCGTCGAGACAAATTATGTCTGCATTTATTGGGGAAATACTTAAACTTGTTAAATATTAATTATTATTTTTTAATTTATAAACTAACGTTTAGACAAGATTTTTATGCATAGCACAAAGGGTAACAATTATTACAAGCAATAATTGTCAGCCTGAAACACTCATTTACATTGAAAAATCTTCCGAGAAAAGATACTTGCCGCCAACAGGACTTGAACCCGTGTCCTTCCGATTGCCGGTCGAATGCTCTTGACCACTGAGCTATGGCGGCTTATCAAATACCCGCCAAATAATTCAATGTATACTAGTGTTTCATTCAACAATTACTGCTTGTTATATTTTTTCCACCTGAAAACAAACAACTTTATTTTTGCGAGGAAGACATTGTTAGTGTTAAATCCCTCGCTAGGTGGCGTCGAGACAAATTATGTCTTCATTTATTGGGGAAATACTTAAACTTGTTAAATATAAATTATTATTTTTTAATTTATAAACTAACGTTTAGACAAGATTTTTATGCATAGCACAAAGGGTAACAATTATTACAAGCAATAATTGTCAGCCTGAAACACTCATTTACATTGAAAAATCTTCCGAGAAAAGATACTTGCCGCCAACGGGACTTGAATCCGTATCCTTCCGATTGCCGGTCGAATGCTCTTGACCACTGAGCTATGGCGGCTTATCAAATACCCGCCAAATAATTCAATATATACTAGTGTTTCATTCAACAATTACTGCTTGTTATATTTTTTCCACCTGAAAACAACCAACTTTATTTTTGCGAGGAAGACATTGTTAGTGTTAAATCCCTCGCTAGATGGCGTCGAGACAAATTATGTCTGCATTTATTGGGGAAATACTTAAACTTGTTAAATATTAATTATTATTTTTTAATTTATAAACTAACGTTTAGACAAGATTTTTATGCATAGCACAAAGGGTAACAATTATTACAAGCAATAATTGTCAGCCTGAAACACTCATTTACATTGAAAAAACTTCCGAGAAAAGATACTTGCCGCCAACGGGACTTGAACCCGTGTCTTTCCGATTGCCGGTCGAATGCTCTTGACCACTGAGCTATGGCGGCTTATCAAATACCCGCCAAATAATTCAATATATACTAGTGTTTCATTCAACAATTACTGCTTGTTATATTTTTTCCACCTGAAAACAACCAACTTTATTTTTGCGAGGAAGACATTGTTAGTGTTAAATCCCTCGCTAGGTGGCGTCGAGACAAATTATGTCTGCATTTATTGGGG
The DNA here is from genome assembly GCA_929108145.2 of Limnephilus rhombicus. NCBI lineage: Eukaryota > Metazoa > Arthropoda > Insecta > Trichoptera > Limnephilidae > Limnephilus > Limnephilus rhombicus. Next base: position 48,019,651 of record OV815285.1, read on the forward strand.
AAATACTTAAACTTGTTAAATATTAATTATTATTTTTTAATTTATAAACTAACGTTTAGACAAGATTTTTATGCATAGCACAAAGGGTAACAATTATTACAAGCAATAATTGTCAGCCTGAAACACTCATTTACATTGAAAAATCTTCCGAGAAAAGATACTTGAATGAAACACTAGTATACATTGAATTATTTGGCGGGTATTTGATAAGCCGCCATAGCTCAGTGGTCAAGAGCATTCGACCGGCAATCGGAAGGACACGGGTTCAAGTCCCGTTGGCGGCAAGTATCTTTTCTCGGAAGATTTTTCAATGTAAATGAGTGTTTCAGGCTGACAATTATTGCTTGTAATAATTGTTACCCTTTGTGCTATGCATAAAAATCTTGTCTAAACGTTAGTTTATAAATTAAAAAATAATTATTATTATGTATTATTTGAAATGAATAATTTTTGTGAAACAACACAAATTAATCAAATAAAATTTATTTGCCACGCCGTGATTCGATCCCGCGACCTTCGGTGTACGAGTCAAGAGCCTTACCGCTGGACTACTCCGGCCGTCAAATATGCGTTTGACTTTGTGATAAAATACGCTCTACCTACATTCATACAACTAGTGTCTCCGAAGGCGTGCAGAGAGGATACAGAGGCCGCATAACAAAAGTTGACATACGTAAGACTTAGCAAAAGGAGGTTACAGAAGTACAAAAAATCGGCACTTTGTATAAATTCGTTTGATATTCATACCATATTATTATTAAGGGCATTTTTGAAGTCAAGTTTACGTTTGAAATTGATAAATAATGCAAAGAAAAAGTATAATTTTATATTAAATATCATTTCGGGGGGCCAACTGTCGGGTCATCCTTACAAAAATGTATATAACTATATGAGACGTGTGGGATTGTACTATCCTTCCCACATCTTGGAATCAAAAATCATCCAAAAATCACATAATTTTTTTCATTATTATTATCATTAAAGCATACATTTTATATTTCTATCGTGTTTTTAAAACTTGACCTTTCCATACGATTCATTCTTATAGCGTTCTTATTCGTTAACATAATGTATGTTTATTCGTTCCCCTCCCATACCCCGTATTAGACTCACACGGTATAGGCTCGCATTTCCTTACACAAATAAGGTTATTGAATTACCCGAACATGCCGCGGGTCGGAACTGGGATCCCATCGTACCTCGAGCTAAGGTGCGTCATAATAAGGTGTACATAATTTTTTGAAATTTTGCAAGATGTTTGAAACTAATAGAGACAGTTGTGATAAAAAATATTTAAAAAAAAATCATACATGTTTAGAAAATAGTTATGATGTTAAGATTATTTTTGAGGCTTTCTAAAACATCGAAATAACGGCCTCAGCAGAAGTAAAGCGCATAGTGAGGCCCAGATCTCAAATCTGGTATTTATGTATCACCTAGAATTTCCACTCTATAAACTTCTTCACGAACTTTGGAGTTCCACAGGGGTCAAATCTGAGACCTTTATTATTTCTCTTATGACTTCCATTACATAAAAATTAAATAATTTTCTCCTATTTGCGGATGACATTAAATTATTTCTTTTAATAAAATCTTTGGAAAATTGCTTGCAGCTGCAAAGCGATGTAAATTCCATGGTCGAAGTCACACCAACAAATTAGGATTTAGTTTTAAGAAATGTTCCATTACGTGATACACCAAGCCAAACAAAACTGTTAACAGTTTATCAAATGAGAGAAGAAAACATAGGAGGGTGCCACTCTTGTTCAAGTGGTAAAATATAATAGTGGTGGTTAATCTAAAGCTGCGTAACATACATTTTTTATTAAAAATGAAAAAGGCATAAAAGTAAAAAAATATTTTTTCATTCCACTGATCTCAAAATTAGAGTTGCATATAGGTGAATTGTTATTATACTTATCTGCAATTTTGTGTTAACATAATGAAGAATAACGTACTGAATACTTATTTAATATTAGCTTATGTACTTACTAGCGTTTTCCAGGCTTTAGATCATGTCTCTAATTTTAGATCTGAATGTATTTAACTCATTCAGATCCAAAAGAAGTGTAACTAAAATCACCATTAACGATTTTTCCTTTCTACCTATTGTTAAATTCAAATTTATGTTAAATTAAATGAAAGCCATTCACTTTGTAAAACACAATTTAATCAAATTTATGTCATTAAGTAGGTAACTTAACAACAGTGCTTTTTGGATTTAATTTTGTTTTAAGACCAAAAAAAAATATTTTTAAATGTGTTTTCATTGCACTTTAAAAGAATATTTGACAGGTAAATTGATGTTGCCAGCCTAAAAAATTTGTAGTTCCATTTTTATAAAAGTATGTAAAAATTTTAACGAATATTTATTTTTTCTCCTACTGGTGTTATGTTCTTTAAGATTTGATTTTTTTTATTAAACAATTGGCACATTCTTATGATTTGACTTGGTGGTTATAATATTAAAACAACCGTACACTTATAGTTGTTGAAAACTACGAAATTTAGAGCCTGCCTATTTTAATTTGTTTTTAACTCGTTGATAGTTCCTACATTAAAATTAAAAGAATATTTTAAAGTGTATTGTAATAATCCGTGTTATCTTCGGTAATTAGCTCAGAAGAATTACTAATGAATATTTAAATAAATTCAGTTGTATATCTTATAACTGTACTTTGTCCACTCTTTCTTTTCGCCAGTTTGGCAAAATAGCCCCACGTTGGGCGCCATTGTAACAATTAACAATCCATTTGCCGTCTGTAACTAGTTCAGAATAATTATTAAAGAACTATCTGGTTCCCGGCATGCGTTGCTTGCAATGCCTTATCCCTTATTCCCCTCCCGCTTTCCCCTTCCAACTTCCCCGTCTACCCTCTCCCCTCCCCCGTTCCCCCGTCCCACCAACAGTTCGCGTGCCACCTGTTACAATATTTTTATTAAAATTTTCATTTTTTATGATTTACAAATATTCTTTTTTGTATATTATAAGAACAATCAATCTTATTTGGTACCTAACATAGTTACCTATTTAAAATCTATATAATACCTACAGCTCAATGATAAGACAAGCCGAGCTCAGTATCAAGACAAAGATGGCAGTGTTCAAAAATGTATACCGCCCGACGCTCACTTACGGCCACCAGATTTGGATGCTAAATAAAAGAACACGCTCTTGAGTCCAAGCTGCTGAAATTAGGTACTTGAGAAGAGTGGCAGGGGTTACTAAATGGAATCATATAGGAAACTCGACGATCCGAGACGATCTAAAAACATCGAACCACTGCTATTCTTCATTGAAAAATCGCAACTGAGGTGGCTTGGGCATGTACTAAGAATGTCTGATGACCGAATTCTGAGGAAAATAATGAGTGCGATTCCAGAGGATAGACGTCCAGTGGGCCGCCGCAGACACAGTTGGGCGAGGCAACTCCAGAAACTGTGTGAGGAGAGGATGGGACTGCCATGGACGGAGGCCGAACAAGCAGCACAAGACAGGAATGCATGGACGAGCCCTGTCGATGCAGTGGGTCCCCGACCCGAATAGGATAAGGGGAAGATAATGATAATAATTTTTAAAATTCGACAATTCGTTTTTTATAACAAAAAAACAGCTGCCCGCTAAATTCAAGATTATTAAACGCGTGAACTGTCAAACATGCGAAGTTAAAATAGGCGTGAAGTTTTCTGAAATTATCCATTTTCTTATTTTTTCTTCCGTAAGAACCTTCTACAAAGTATTAGAAAACTTTAAAAAAAGGATGAATTAAATAGTTTTTTCCTTTGGTTCTGTTATGGCGTGACCAAGGGAAACGGGGATTCATTTTTAAAAAATGCAGTTTTATATTTTACCACTGTACTTTCTCCACTCTGCCTTCTCACCAACATGGGCGACTTGGGTTGGAAAAAGGAAGTGAATTGAAATATGAAATAGAAATATAAAAAATTTAAAAAGGGTGCGGCCGCCCCACAAACCACTTGTTGAATAACCAACATAGGTAACTCTGCAGTAGGTCACCCCAAATGGTGTGAATCGTTTGGGTTCTTGGTGCATGTATTAAGTATGCTAGTCTGCATCTGGTCTAGGTGTGCTTAAGTCTGCGTTCCGGATCGGGAGAGACTACTTGAGGCAGTTGGATTCATACGTCTCTCACTTCTGGACACATTGACCCCTACCCACCCCTCATAATTTTCCTTCCCAGAGCTTCCTCTCCTTCCTTTGCCTAAAAAAGACCCTTCACATAGCATCCCCAAAGATGACGTAGGCCCTGAGGATTTTTTTCCTCTGGGCCTCCTGAGTGGAGCTTTCATAAAAACACTGTACTTGCTTTATTGTCACCGAGTTCTACGCGAGGGCCATGCTCAGGCCATCTCAGCCGAGTCTCCAGAAACGTCTCCTACCAGCACCGTTGTCTTCGCACTTTGGTTAATGGCTGCATCTGGTCGCTGGGCGGAGAAATACATATCTTGTGAATCGCTTTCTCGAACTCGACTGTAACTTCTTCATACTGCCCACTTGTCAGGGAAAGGGTGGTTAGTATTCCACCACCCACTTATGTTTTAAACCAATCCAATTCCAGTCCTCTTTCAATCTCCACTCTCTCTCATCTCGGTCTTGACTGTCTTCCCCATGATCCCGTTGAACTCCTGGCTCCACCCGTCACTTCTCTCTTCTTGTCCCTGTTACCCATAATATGTGAACCAAAGATTTGAATATCTTTGTTGTGAACCCATGCACAATGCCAGTGATGTTCTTTCATATCTTTAACTTGCTTATACAAACTAAAGGGTGTTTTTTTTGGTATATGAATTCAAAATGAAAAAAAAACACCTTAAGATAAAGTTAATTTCTATGATATTGGCTTAATTTAATGCATAATTTTATGCCATTATTGTTTAAATGTGATTTCGGGCATATGAGCGCCACGGCTAGCTGAATGAAGCGCAATCGTTAAGTCCAATTTTCAACAACTTGTTTTTTAGAGGTTTGGTTTTTAAACTGGCAACATTGTTTCTACAGACTGTCAATTTGACGGTTGATTTGTATTCAGTACGTTTTGCCATTTCACCATGAATAGACTGACATCAGAACATCGCTTGCAAATTGGGCAAATTTATTTTAAAAATCCAGATATGGCCACAATGTTACGGTCAATGGAGAGCGCTACAGAACCATGATCACTGACTTCTTCGTACCTCAGTGAATTGGCATTGATGTGACAGAGCTATGGTTTCAACAAAATGGCGAAACATGCCACACGGCGGATTCCACCACTAATTTATTGCGGGAAACATTTGTTGAGCGCATAATTTCACATAATGGAACTGTAAACAGGCCTCCACGACCGTTTGATCTCGCACCATTAGATTACTTTCTTTGGGGGTATGTGAAGTCACTAGACTATGCAGGGACGTTGGACCATTTGAAAGTCAACATTTGCCGTGTTATTGCCGATATATGCCCCCAGTTGCTCGATAAAGTTGTCGAAAATTGGACTTCACGATAGCGCTTCATTCGAGCTAGTCTAGCGCTCATATGCCCGAAATCATAATATTTAAACAAAATGGCATAAAATTATCTTTAGCCCAGGTGGTGGGGGATAAAAGAAGGCCTTTAGCTTGCAAAAGGTCGTGTAGTAGCGATTTTGATATATGTTGTTTAGATTGGGACTCCAAAGAAAAAAAAAGTTTTCGACCTTGGGGTGGTCGAGCTCGAGCCGCCATCTTGGATTGAAGGTGCCAAAATTTAGTTTTTTTCAAAATAATTCCTCAACGGTTGATTTTACAACAAAAATGTGTATGGCAAATTTGAATAAGACCAAATTACCTACATTTTTTGTTTAATTTTTTTTTCTTAATTAATCTAATATATAATGACTTACAGCGGTAGAAAGAAGAAAATTTTGACAACAAATCGTAAAACTCAAGTTTTCATAATAAATTTTGTAAGAACATATTACACAATATCATTTTAACGTATTTCTACACCAAAAATAGCAGAATCTATTTCAAATTACAGTAATTTTTTGTGTTATGTAGAGGAGAGAAAGAGACGGCAACATACTGCGTGCCTGCAGTCCTGACTGCAGCGTTGCCACCTCAGCGCCTATATTACTACAGGCTAGGATCCCACTATGACAAACCTGACGTCATCGAGAGCATGGATGAAACTACTTTGTAGTGATAATGAACATTTAGTAAGCCTTTAAAAAGCTGGTCTGCCAGTGCGTCTTCATTGAGTATACGAATGAAAACAACAATTACTTGATGTAAGAACTAAATTTGTTAAAACTCTCAGATCGAAGAATTATATCCGACTTAATATTTATGTTCAAAATTGTAAATGGTAGCATAGACAGTCCTGATTTAACTAAGCTCATTGAATTTCATATTCCCACGAGAATCACTCGATCTAAAATCCTGTTTAAATGTAACAATAATAAGTCTGATTATACTAAACACTCCCTTTTACCTAGGTTACATGATGTTACTAATATATATGCAGATGTTGCAGATCTATTTAACCGCACGGAAGGTAGGTACAAGAGGGCAATGCTATCAAACCTTTTCAGTCAATATTAATTCTATTATTTTGTATTATAGATTTTTGTATGTAATTGTCTCTCTGGTGTCATTTCTAATTCAAATGCCACAATCATCTGTTAAACATTTTTTTTTATTATTTCTATATTATTATTTTTCATTTTGTGACATGTAATCAGTTCTTTTGGTATATGTGTACCGTTGAAATTAAATAAATAAATAAATAAACATGATGCAAAACCAGAAGACATAGCAGATAATGGAAAACGCTTACTTGTTGCTTTGTACGGGAGTTCAAAAATGGTATAGAATCCAAAAAAAATCCAGAAAACTGGGGCTGGAAACGTGGCACCAATGGGCTTGTTCCAGTAAGAATGACAAAGAAACCAGCACCCGAGATTTTATTAAAATGTATTTCTTGCAATTGAATATGAAGAGATTTTGTCAATGGAAGCCCAGCATTTCAGTACCACAGGCAATGAGTTATATCATGACATTAATGACAAAGACTATTATTAAGATGTCAATGTTAACCAGCCGGGATCAACAAAAAAATATTATAACGCAATAGCGAATATGTAACACAATTACGAATATTAGTCGAACTCTGTGCGGCTCGCCATGCCATCGCTGGAATATCTGTGGAACAGACATACTGACCTTAACATTGTTGAAAGATCCCTACAGGCTGTAAGAGAGGTTTTTGGAGACTCGGCAAGTGAAGTGGGTTTGTAAATCAATGAGAATAAAACTAAAATCATGATGCAAACCAGAACCCCACACCATAGAATAAAAGATAAATTGAAATTTACAGACACTGCAAATTTACACCCATTGCAGCCGATTCAGTCTTTGTGTGCACCTTATGCAAAGGGACATTTCATCTCCACTGTGGTGGAGTAGCAGAGACTTCTTATCGTCGTCTTACTTTCAATTTGGTAGGTGGGTATGGGTACCGCCGCCCTGGGAACCATTTATTGTATGACCAACACCTCTGCCACAGGTCACCCCAAGTGGTTCGCTACGTTTGGTGACTTAGCAAGGGGGCCCGGGTTCTTGGGGTAATGTTTGTCCAGGTCTTGATGGCGGGTGCGTTGGCCCACCTTCTGCGTGGCGGGCTAGATTGGGAGATGCTGGTTGAAGGAGACCCTTTACAACCGGTTACCACTGTCCGGGCCGATCGGTAGTACAGGGGCCCGACCCTCAGGCTTACGACTGAGGGTGGGCTGCCCCATCAACGAGTGTAAAAACCCCGCCGCTGCTGTTGTGCCGGTTCGTGACCGGAGGGGACCCAGCAGTAGCGTTTGGGGCTCATTGGGTGACCTCTCCAGCCTGACTCTCCCTGCCCATTGCCTTGCACCGCAGTGGGTGGGTTGGATACATACGTCCGTCATTCCTGGAAACTCTGAACCCCAGTATCCTACCCACCCCTTATACCTTTTCCCTCCCAGACCCTCCTTCCTATCATATTAAAAAAAAAACCAACAATTAAAATCATGAACTTGCAACCTACAATAATTAACGTCATAACAGCGGCGAGACGTAGGCGTCCCCGGTGCGCGCCTAAACTGTTGGTAAATTACACCAACATTCGCGGCCTGCACACCAATGTAAACTCTGTCCACCACCACCTTTTTTCTCAACGCCCAAACCTACTTTTCCTGTCTGAAACTCAGATAGCTGACCCTGTAGACACCTCCTATCTGGACTGCCCGGGCTTCACCCTCGCAGGCAAGTTCAGACCTAAAGGAGGTGTCTGTCTCTATAGTCGAGCTGGCGTCAAATGTGTGCGACTGTTGACGTAATGTGGGTACGCGTCAATCTTGCCAGTACGGTAAGATTCTACGCGTGTTTATACCGCTCACCGAACCTTAGCAAATCAGACACGTCCGAGCTCTTCAAACACTTAAGCGACACTATTGTTGACCTCTTGCCCCGCTACCCTACGGCAGAGTTTGTGGTCCTAAGGGACTTCAATGTTCATAACGAACCTTGGTTGAAGTTCTCAGGATCAACGGACTCGGCTGGACGCCAAGCGGAATCCTTTGCCCTTTGCTGCGGATTGGAGCAAATGGTTCAGGAGCCTACAAGGGTTCCTGATGTCCAGACTCACCGTTCCAATCTGTTAGACCTATTTTTAACTACTGTGCCACACGGTTACAGGATTGAAGTCACAGCGCCTTTAGGATCGTCCGACCACTGCCTGGTGACGACATCAATCCCTGTAAACTTCAGACCACCACTAACGAGAGGCTGAAGAGAAAAGTGTGGCACTATAGGTCAGCAGATTGGTTCGGTCTGCGGGCACATTTTAATGCTTTTCCGTGGTCAGCTGTCTGTTTTCGGACTTCGGATCCCTCAAGATGTGCCCAGGAAATTGGTGAAGTCATCACATCCGCGATGGATGGCTTCATACAATCTACTGTTAAGGAAACTGGTGTAGGCTCAAAGCCGTGGTTCAGTCGACAATGCGATGAAGCAGTGCGACGAAAAAACGCGGCTTACCAAGCCTACAACACATCTAGAACATCCGAAGACAGAACAGCTTACAACAAAATGGCAAAGGAAACCAAGAGAATCATAAATAGGTCAATATTCGAGCATGACCAGCAGATCAACAGAAAGCTGACTGCATGCCCGCATGGCAGCAGGCAATTCTGGTCGCTTGCGGGCTCAATAGGTCGCAATTTCTGCAAATCCAGTCTGCCACCTCTTACCAGATCTGACGGCTCACTAGCAAACACCGCCACCGAAAAGGCTAACTTACTAGGTAAAATGTTTGCGGATAACTCAACCCTCGATGACCAAGGTGCTGTCCCGACGTCGGTTCCTCACTGCGGTTTTCGTATGAATAAGCTGAGGATACGGCATCGGGAAGTACTCCATGTTTTACGAGGGCTTGATGTTAATAAAGCTAGTTGGCCTGACGGAATACCTGCCCTGGTACTGCAGAGGTGCGCTGCAGAAATAGCTCCAATTTTGACGAAGCTTTTTAAAATTCTAACATCTACCTACATCTAATAATAATCCATAATATTATAATGGAACAAGAAAACTCTGCCCAACAATTCCTGGCAAAGGCAACCTCTATTTTAAACCTATTAAATATCATCATAATGGACACATCTAACAAATTCACCAAAGAACAAATAGCGAAACTCGCCCCTAAATTCACCGATCTATTGGGTAATGTCGGTCAAATGGGTGTAAAGTTAGGGAGCCTTGAAGGAGAATTGAAGACCTACAAATATATGTCTTCTAATCAAACACCCGAAAATGAGAACAGAACGTATAGTTCGATTACGTCCAACCAAGTCCTCCTGAAATATCCACCGAACACAAGAAACAATGCCCCTATACTTCCTGCGAGACCAGCCGTACTTATCTTCCCCAAAGATAACAAGTCACTTCCTTCCAGCAGTACTCTTGAAACTCTCAAAACCTCAACTAACCCATCATCTTTGGGAATTACAATCACGGGGGTACGAGAAATAAGGAACGGAGGTGTAGTCGTGCATCCAAGTACCGATGCGGAGGCCATAAAACTTGCCAATGCACCGACCCTATCCGATGCTGGTCTGAAAGCAGCAGTTTCTTCACATAAACTTCCTCGGATAGCTATCCATGGTCTACATCAAGTTGTGCCCCTCGAGAATATCATCTTGGCAATCCACCAGCAAACACACGAAGAAACCGGTCTACAAATTAATGAATTGAAAGATAAATTGCAGTTCTCTCACAAAGTAGGACCTCGTACCGGATCGTGCACTCATGTCTTCAGAGTTCCTCCTTCTGTTCGTCACTCCCTCATTCGCTTCTCTAAACTGGCTATGGACTGGCAAATACACACCGTAAGGGATTGGATCGACAGTCTAAAATGTGGACACTGTCAACTTTACGGCCATACGGCGTCGAAATGTAACGCAGACATGCCTACATGTTCTCACTGTGGAAAACCTGGACACAATCGAGATGCTTGCCCGACTCCTGAAAAGCCACCAGCATGTGCTACCTGCAAGTTCTTCAGAAAACCGTCCACACACAACACTGGCTCCCCTGACTGTCCTGCCCGCCAACCCGCTGAAAGACGCGAATTATCTCGAGTCAATTTTTTAGGCTGAATCAGAATCGACACCTCATTAATACTAACTTTTCCACCTATTATCAAAATATTCGTGGTCTCAATACTAAGCTAAACTCCTTTAGATGCTCCATAAATTTATGCCCTTATGATTTTTTAATGTTTTACTGAAACATGGCTATCAGACAATATTGCTTCAACAGAACTTGGACTACATGACTACATTATTTTTCGCTGTGACCGCTCTTCCTCTTCTAACAAGTGTAGAGGAGGTGGGGTAATGATATGTATTAAAAAAAAAACTCTTGCCACATTCTTGAATCGTCTAATAATGTATCTGAACAATTATTTATTTGTGTTCTACTTGGTTCCAAGAAACTTGTCATTGGTTGTGTATACATTCCCCCCTCCTCTTCAATAGAAATCTATAAGTCACATACTGAAGCAGTTGAGCGTGTTTCCATAAAGGCCGATTCCTTACTTATTTGTGGTGATTATAATCTTCCTAAAATAGTGTGGCTTAATGATAGTCATGGTGTGAAAACTCCTAATAATGTTTCCCTTCATGCTTCCATAATAGTAAATTTCTTTGCCTTCCTGAATATGTACCAATTAAACTCGATCAATAACTGTGGAGGTTACTGTCTTGATCTAATATTTACCAATATGCCTAGCGTTTGTGTATGTGAAGCTACTGACTCAATATTACCAATAGATAAATATCATCCACCACTCGATATTAACTTCACTAATCCTTTCAAAAGTGACACTCTGAAATCAGCAGTTACATTCCACTACAAATTTAACAAAGGTGATTATACTGGCATGAATAGGTACCTTGCCCAATATGACTGGGCAGGTATGTTATCAAACAACAATATTAACGATGCTGTATTTAAATTCAACGAATGTATAACTCATGCTATAGATTTGTTCGTTCCAAGGGGAACTTTTTCCCAGCCTAAATTTCCTATTTGGTTCAGTATGAAACTAAAGCATTTTATTATGGAAAAAAAGAAAACACAAGTTATTCAAATTAACGAACAACTTAGCGCTTTATCAAAAATTTTCTCAGTTAAGAGAATTATCCAAAATTGAATCTAACTTGTGTTACAAATCTTATATTGAACTCACTGAGACAAAATTAAATCTTAACCCTAAACAATTTTTGAAATTTATTAAACAAAAACGTATTGATAACGATCTCCCTTCAAGTTTATTTTTTAATGATACTCACGCCACCAACGATTTCGATATTGCCAACCTTTTTGCTGAACATTTCTCCTCTGTCTATACTGATAACATATGCACCATCCCTCCACTTAAATATGCTAATACTATTGACCTTAATAATTGCGAAATCACACTTGTAGATGTTTTCAATTACTTAAAAAATCTTCCCAGCAAAACAAGCACTGGTCCTGATGGTATACCTGAAATATTATTGAAAGAATGTAAATCTGTTGTATCTAAGCCAATTTGTTTATTATATAACTTATCATTATCATCTGCCACTTTTCCGGATTCCTGGAAGGTTTCCTATATACGACCTATTTTTAAATCGGGTAATAGGTCGAACGTAGAAAACTATAGACCTATATCGATGTTATCTCATATTCCTAAAATTTTTGAATCTATAATCACAAAAAATAACACCTATTTTCAAAAATGTGCTGATTGAGGAACAGCATGGCTTTAGATCTGCTAAATCTACCACTACAAACTTACTCTCCTTCACCAACACTGTAGTCAATGGCCTAGAAGATAAATCACAAGTAGATGTTCTATATACCGACTTTTCTAAAGCTTTTGACAAAGTAAAACACGCTATCCTCATGGCCAAGCTATATGCTATAAGTATACGAAACCCATTGCTATCTTTCTTTAATTCTTATTTAAGCAATAGAAAACAAAGAGTTAAAATAAATAACATTGAGTCTATTATTATTGAAGTAACATCCGGCGTACCGCAAGGAGCACATTTAGCCCCGCTTCTCTTCAACTTGTTTATAAATGACATTATTCGTATTTTCTCTCACACACGCTTTTGGCTTTTTGCTGATGACAATAAGATCCTAAAAATAATCAAAAACTACCATGACTGCCTTCTTTTCCAATCAGATATTGACTCTTTCAATGACTGGTGTAAAATTAATTGCTTGGAACTAAATGTCGATAAGTGCAAAATTATGTCCTTCTACAGATCTAAAAATCCGATTGTTTTCGAATACAAATTAAATAATAATTGCCTAACAACTGTTCAATCTATTAAAGATCTTGGTGTCTCTCTTGATAGCAAGCTTTCTTTCCGGGAACATATAAATACGATTGTTAATAAATCTCTCAAACTACTTGGTTTTATCACTAGAACCACTTCTGACTTCAAAAATATAAATACCCTAAGAACTCTTTACTGCTCCTTGGTTCGCCCCCATCTTGAATATGCTTGTATTATATGGTCTCCTTTTTATGCTGTCCATATTCGTCATATTGAATCCGTTCAACATCGGTTCCTAAAGGGAATTGCTTGGAGGCTAGGATTAGAGCGAGGCAATTACTCGTATGCCGAAATAGAACAAACTCTAAACCTTTCTCCTTTAGAAGACCGTCGGATAAAATCTGATCTCATTTGTTTCTTCAAAATTATTAATCGACTCGCCTACATTACTACAACTCATCACATTTAATATACCTTCTCGTAGACTCAGAAATAAAGACCTGCTTTTTCTCAATCAGCACTCGACTAACTATGGTTATAACTCACCACTGTCCAGAATGTGTAGACTGGTCAACTCACGTCAAGACCTTGATTTTTTTGGTATTAGCTTAAATGATTTCTGTCGCTCTTTAAACAAATGAAGATATGTAATATTCACCCTAATTTTTGCAAGGTCTTGACGTGACTTGACACTTATTTTTCTTCTATTTTCACTGTTTGTCTTTGCTTTCATGTACCATCCGAATCCTTACATTGTTCATTTCTATACTTCGTGATACTTTGTTTTAAATTGGACGTAAGTCCGTAAATAAATAAATAAATAAATAAAATGTCCCTGAAGTCTGGCTCTGTGCCCTCTGGTTGGAAAAAAGCGGTTATCCATCCTATTCCAAAGAAGGGTGACCGCCCCAACCCGGCCAACTACCGCCCCATAGCGATCACATCAGTTCTGTCTAAGGTGATGGAACATGTGATCAACGACAAACTGCTCACATACCTCGAGAAGAACAAAATTATTAACGACCGTCAATACGGATTCCGGCGGAACCGCTCGTGCGGTGATCTTCTCGCGTATGTGACGCATGTTTGGGGGCGATGCCTGGAACGTTTCGGTGAGACCCAAACGGTTGCACTGGACATCTCCAAGGCCTTTGACCGGGTTTGGCACCGAGGACTTGTCAACAAACTCCATTCTTTCGGACTTCCCGCATCCTTGTGTACGTGGATTGCCGACTTCTTGAGGGAGAGGTCGATTCAGACGGTAGTCGATGGTTTCACCTCTTCCTCACACTCGATAAATGCTGGCGTCCCGCAGGGATCGGTTCTGTCTCCGACTTTGTTTCACCTCTTCCTCACACTCGATAAATGCTGGCGTCCCGCAGGGATCGGTTCTGTCTCCGACTTTGTTTTTGTTGCACATCAACGACCTTTTGTCATGTGCACCAATTCACTGTTATACGGATGACAGTACAGTTCATGATAGCTTTTTGTTTGACAAGCCCCCAAAAGGGCTCACAAACTCCAACAGCTCGTAGGGCTTTGAAGCAAAGAATGGACGGTTACTTCGAGAGTGTTTTCTCTTGGGGTAAAAATTATCTCGTTGAATTTAATGCTTCAAAGACCCAATCTTGTCTGATTACGTCTAAAAGGGATCGAAATGAAAATCTAGTCTCTTTCAACGGAAGCAATCTTCCGAACAGGCCCTCAAATCACAAGTGCGCCCCACGGTTGAATTTGGCAGCCATATCTGGTCTGGAGCTCCAAAATACCTGAAAAATACCCTCGACTCTGTGCAGAAACGGGCGGTCCGTTCGATAGATTCTCCCATCTTAACAGACGGATTGCAATCTTTAGAGCACAGGCGTCGGGTGGGAATGCTATCCTTGTTCTACCGGTATTACAATGGAAGATGCTCCGAGGAACTAGCATCATTGATCCCTTCGGCACCGGTGCATAGTCGGGAAACACGCCAAACGCGTGCCCAACATTTGTACACGGTTGGCATTTGTCACATGAGAACGGGTCGTTTCTTCGACTCGTTCTTGTGTTCAACAGCTCCTTCCTACAACATGGGTCTCTTCAAGACCAATGTTCATTCCTTCCTCTCCTCAAAAAGACCCTCTACACAGCATCCCAGATGACATAGGCCCTGAGGGAAATTATTTTCCTCAGGGCCTCTTGTGTGGAGTTAATCTAAAAAAAAAAAAAATTATCTTTGAACATAAATTTTATTATCGCCATTACATTAAATGTTAATTTCAACCTATTACATAAACATGCAGAAACCGTTGTTATAATCGATGTGACTAAACCGTTTATACCTGAACAAAATATTAGAATAGCATCCTATATAAAATTTACTATGTCAATTATTAAAAATGGAAGATAACATAACTAATACTTTGGACAACATATCGCAGATTCAGTGTATCGAAACAAATAGCTCTATAGAAGTTCGAAAAACCGTAAATCAATCTAACCTAAAAATATTTTCCATGAATATCAGAAGTATGAACAAAAATTTCACTGAACTGAACTTGACTCAGACTTTGACTTGCTTATTTTGACCGAATGCTGGATCAAAGATAACTATATTCCAAAAAACATAAAAAAAACTATAACCAATACAGCACCCAGAATAATCAATCTCAAAATGATGGCGTCATTATTTACATAAAAAAATCATAAACAACACTCTGTAAAGGAAATCACAATAACTAACTCAAACTTACTCAAACTCGAAATAGAAAACAGCGTTACTATACTATCTATTTACCTATCACCGAGCACATCCAACAAAACACCATTTCTAAACGCACTTAATCAATTTTTGGTATGTATTAAAGAACATGAAAATGTCCTTATTATTGGTGACCTTAATATTAATATTATAAATACAATGCATCCCCAAGCAAATGAATACATAAATTAACTAACTCTGCAAGGATTTTTCCCAGCTATTACAGCATCGACTCGTGTAACTGAGTTATCTGCCAGTTGCATAGACCACGTTTTTGCCAAATGCAAACTAAATATCAAATCTTTAATATATCAATGTACTGTTACAGATCACTATCACTTCCATTTCCCACAAAATACCAAAACCACCAGCATCTACTATACAACAATTCAAAATTTCATATGACACTCTCTTCAAACTAGCATGTGAATCTCTCATCAACACCCTTCATAAACATGTGGAAAATGCCACATTAAACCCAAACAACCACCAAAATAGACATAAAATTAAACTAAAACCCTGGATAACACATGACATTCTACACTGTATACGTAAGAGAGACAAACTTCATAAATATTGTAAAAATAATCCCACTGACTACGAATCTCTATTATTCTATAAACGATACAGAAATGCTTGTAAAAAAATTGCATGTAGGGCCAGAGAAGAGTATTATGGGAAACAGATAGATGAAGCTGCTAATGATAATAAACAAATCTGGAATATTATCAAAGAAATATGCCACACAGAAAAAGGGACCACACCCATAAATAAGATCACCATCGCAAATAAAACATTTAGTGCAACTGAAAACTCAGAAACAATTACAAATCATTTCAACCTTTTTGTCTCCACAATCGGATCAGACCTAGCTAATAATATCCTAAAAAATAGAACATCTGAAGATAACTTTGCAAATAATATCTCTCTCGATAATCTCAGTTATAACCTTTTTAACCTCACTTCATCAACAGAACAAGAAATCACTGAAATCATCTCTTCACTCAAAAATACACACTCCACGGGAATTGACAATATATCCACTAAACTAATTAAACACCTCAAGCCAATTATCAGTAAACTCCTCCAACATATCACAAATCTAAGTTTTTGAACTGGCCTCTTCTCAAGCACCCTAAAACATTCAACCATTATTCCTATCTTTAAATCAGGGGACAGATCATCTGTGAATAACTATAGACCAATATTCTTACTGAGTTCGATTTCAAAAATAATTGAAAAAACAGTTAAACGAAGACTCTACAAGTTTCTTGAAGATAATAAATCCTGTCAAATAATCAATACGGCTTCCGCAAAGGTCGTAGTGCCTCAGATGCAATTGCAAACTTCACTAAATTAATTTCTGACAAACTCGATAAAAGTCGCAAACCCCTCGCTGTATTCTTGGATCTAGCTAAAGCCTTTGATACTGTATCTCACCGCATACTTCTGAAAAAACTCCTACAGATAGGAATAAAAGGCATTCCCCTTAAATGGTTTGAGAGCTATCTAACAAACAGGTTCCAGTCAACTATTATCAACTCGGCTAAAGAGCATAGAAGTACAAGTTTACCATGCACATATGGCGTGCCCCAAGGCAGTGTTTTAGGCCCACTTCTCTTTCTAATATACATTAACACGTTATGCAATCTGAATACTGGTGGCACTATTATATCTTTCGCCGATGACACGGTTATTGTATTTGATGACGAAGATTTAAATTCAACCTTTGAAAAAGCAAATTATGGCATGAACTTAGTTAAAAACTGGTTAGATTCCAACCTCCCAACTCTTAATATAGATAAAACAAAATATCTACTTTTTTTTCCATACATAGACCAAATCTCCTCCATAACTGCCAAAAACCCACCATACATTCATGTTTACAAAACCTTAACACACCTACATCACCTCACAAAATTGCTCATGCGATAACCTAAAATTATCAAACGAAATTAAGTACTTGGGAGTTATCATAGATGATCAATTACGATGGGAGACACACATAAATTCTGTAACAAAAAGACTTTGCAAATTATGTTACATTTTCTACTCTCTTAGATCTATCCTTAACCTACAAACACTAAGATGTGTTTACTTTGCACTTTTCCAATCAATTGCTACATATGGTATTATAGGATGGGGAGGTTGTGCAACATCAATTCTTCATCCCATTTTTTTTTTTTTTTTTACATTAACTCCACACAGGAGGCCCTGAAGAAAATAACTTCCTTCAGGGCCTATGTCATCTTTGAAGATGCTGTGTGGAGGGTCTTTTTGAGGAAAGGAAGGAGTGAACACGGGTCTTGAAGAGACCCATGTTGTAGGAGGGAGGAAACACAGAAGCCGGCAAATCGTTTCACAGCTGAGCCGTTGAACTCAAGAACGAGTCATAGAAACGACCCGTTCTCATGTGACTAATGTCAACCGTGTACAAATGTTGGGCGCGTGTTTGGCGTGTTTCCCGACTATGCACCGGTACCGAGAGGATCAATGACGCTAGTTCCTCGGAGCATCTTCCATTGTAATACCGGTAGAACAAGGACAGCATTCCCACCTGACGCCTGTGCTCTAAAAATTGCAGTCCGTCTGTTAAGATGGGAGAATCTATCAAACAGACCGCCCGTTTCTGCACAGAGTCAAGAGTTTTTTTAGGTATTTTGGAGCTCCAGACCAGAGGTGGCTGCCAAATTCAACCGTTGGGCGCACTTGCGATTTGTACAGGGTTAGCAGTTGTGTACTATTAAAGTATCTGCGGGCCCTGTACAGTACGCCCAGTTTCTGAGAGACTAACTTAACTCTGTTTTCGATGGAGCCCCCGTACCTGAGCTGGTCACTTAGAGTTACACCAAGCATATCGATGGACGTTCTGTTCGGAAGATTGCTTCCGTTGAAGGAGATGAGATTTTCATTTCGATCCCTTTTAGACGTTATCAAACATGATTGGGTCTTTGAAACATTAAATTCGACGAGGTTATTCTTACCCCAAGAGAAAACACTCTCGAGGTAAGCGTCCATTCTTTGCTTCAAAACGCTCCGAGCTATTGGAGTTTGTGTGCCCTTTGGGGGATTGTCAAACAAAAAGCTATCATGGACTGTACTGTCATCAGCGTAACAATAAATCGGTGCACATGACAAGAGGTCATTGATGTGCAACAGAAACAAATTCGGTGACAGAACCGATCCTTGTGGGACGCCAGCATTTATCGAATGCGAGGAAGAGGTGAAACCGTCAGCAACCGCCTGAATCGACCTCTCCCTCAAAAAGTCGGCAATCCACGCACACAAGGATGCGGGAAGTCCGTAAGAAGACAGTTTGTTGACAAGCCCTCGGTGCCAAACCCGGTCGAAGGCCTTGGAAATATCCAGTGCAACCGTTTGGGTCTCACCGAAGCGTTCCAGGCACCGCCCCCAAACATGCGTCACATACGTGAGAAGATCACCGCAAGAGCGGTTCCGCCGGAATCCGTATTGACGGTCGTTAATAATTTTATTCTTCTCGAGGTATGTGAGCAGTTTGTCGTTGATCACACGTGCCATCACCTTAGACAGAACTGATATGATCGCTATGGGGCGGTAGTTGGCTGGGTTGGAGCGGTCACCCTTATTTGGAATAGGGTGAATGATCGCTTTTTTCCAACCAGAGGGCACAGAGCCAGACTTCAGGGACATTTTGAAAAGCTTCGTCAAAACTGGAGCTATTTCTGCAGCGCACCTCTGTAATACCAGGGCAGGTATTCCGTCAGGCCCACTAGCTTTATTAATATCAAGCCCTCGTAAGACTTGGAATACATCCCGATGCCGGATCCTCAGCTTTATCATATAAAAACCGCTATGAGGAACCGACGGCGAGGTAGCACCTTGATCATCGAGGGTCGAGTTTTCCGCGAACACTTTGCCTAATAAGTTAGCCTTTTCGGCGGCGGTATTTGCTAGAGAGCCGTCAGGTCTGGTAAGAGGTGGCAGACTGGGTTTGCAGAAATTGCGACCTATTGAGTCCGCAAGCGACCAGAACGCTCTGCTGCCGTGTGGGCAGGCAGCCAGCTTTCTGCTGATCTGCAGGTCGTGCTCGAATTTTGACCTGTTTATGATCCTCTTGGTTTCCTTTGCCATTTTGTTATATACTATTCTGTTTTCGGACGTTCGAGATGTGTTGTAGGCTCGGTAAGCCGCGTTTTTTCGTCGCACTGCTTCAGAGCATGGTCGACCATGGTCCTAATACAAAAACAGTTGTTAAGGATAATATTCAAATGTAACCCATCACACCCATCATAACCACTTTTTAAAAAACTCACAGTATCAGACATCCGACAATTATACATAAAGACGATTCTCATATACATATGGAAAAAGGATTTGATGAAAAAAACACAACAAAAAATTCGCACCCGGTACTCATCCCAACTAAAATGCATTATTCCTCCAACAAAAACAGCCTTCGCACAGCGCCAGTACTCTTAAATTGCGCCCAAAATGTTCAATTCGCTGAGTATTAATAATAATAATAATAATATATCTTTATTGAACAAAAAAAAATGAAGTTTTATAACTACAAAAACAAAAAGTACATCATAAGTACAGTAAAAGTACAGTTTAAAAGTTGCATATGTACGAAAGTTAATATCAAAAAACAAAATACGTATATACAGTAGGTAATTAAAGAATAGAGATTTATAATTATAAATTTAGGTTTCTCATAACCTGCCTCACTAGGCTAGCCTGTGTTGAGGCAGTAATTTTATTGATACCAGGATATCGAAAACTGGCGATAGTTATATCATAAGTGTTCAGAACTGGTTGATTTTAAAGGGAAGGAACTATTTTAAAGAACGCCTCATCATTAATTTGGCTAAATTGAATTAACTTAAATTAACCTGATTAAATAACTTGATTACCTAAACTAACTTAAGTAACTTAACTTAACATTTTCTGCTAAAACAGGGATAGATGTCTAATTTTATTATGAAGGTCAACATTTGCCTAAACTGCTTTTATTACTGTTATCTCTATAATATAATATACCATATTACTTCATTTATTTAGAGGAATAAATCATTTTATTTTATTATCATTTTATTTATTATCATTTTATTTTATTTTCATTGTGAAAATATAATAAAGCTCAAAACTTTTTTTTATCGAAATGGGAGAAAAGAAAATCATTTCTTAGCCCTTTCCACTCCAAGCCTTTTTTTATTTTTATTTTTTTTTTTGTTCTTTGTTTCTTGGTTTTATTTCACCAGCTCCACGACGAAATTGTGTATTCAAGTTTTAGTTACTTTTTATAAATAAAATTGATAATAGATTATATACCACCAATAAAAGTTTTTTATCTGTAAAGAACTATATGTAATTAGCTGAAAGTTTAAACACTCTTAAACTATTTACTTAAAACTGTTTGGCACCACTGTGTATCGAATCCGACGAAGTCCCATGTGTACTTCCCAGCACTAAACCATGGTAACAATAATTATTATTTAGTATTCGTCGGATTGAAACATGAACAACTGTACTATATACTACATACTATTGTACAGCTGTACAATGTAATTCGCCGGACTTGAAGAATAAAGCCCAACATTTAATTGTACTAAAATTGGTGTTAAATAAATGTGGCTAATATAGATTTTCAACATAAAAATCCTTTCTCATGTGCTTACCATATAGTACTCACTTTGATTCTATACTTGTAAATCTTTTAAATTAAATTCTTTTATACTATTTTGTATTGAATAAGATTCTTTAATATTATATTATTTTATGCATATGTATATTTTCTTAATACTCTCACACATTCTTTATATTGCATATGATAATTTACTGTATAAAAAATCGACCACCACAACACGGGCATGTGCCTAGCATGGTGGTTGAAAAATCCCCAACTTTTGTAAATAAAGAAACATTAAAAAAAAAAAAGAAAAAAAACTTATAATTTCGAAGTGGTCAAAGAGTCTACATACCTGGGCTCCATCATAACGCATGACAAAGAAAAACCAGTAGAAGTAAGAAAGCGCATCACAGGCACTAACAACACTTACTTCACCGTGTTGCCAGTTTCAAATCCCGAAACGTCCATAGGAAAACCCTATATAAAACAATTATTAGAACGGTCTTGGCCTATGGATGTGTGGCGGCTGGACACTTTCGAAAGAAAGGTATTTTGAAGAATCTTAGGAACGGTGAGAGAGGGAGAGGCATTGGAGGGGACCCTACCACTTTAAACATATGGTTTCCTCCTTCACCGCACACGTCAAGAATCTATTTTATTGAACGAATCTACATTTATTTGAACGACTCTAGACCCTACAATGTCCATTGTTACGTATTACATGTGTTATGACGCGTTGGTTGCCAGGGTTAGGTATTACATGCGGGGATCAGGGTAAGGATAGGTTAGGTTAGCGTTGGGTGCCAGTGTTACGGGTTATGCAACCGCTGGATTTGAGGGCTCTTTAGTCCCGGGGGGGTACGGTCTCTCTACAGGCAATGTCCAGTGAAAACAGGTAGTTGGTATAAGACAAATTTATTCACATAAGGCAAGGTTAATACAGGCAAGCACAGTTTAAGTCCTGACTGGCGGGTGCCTAAGCAGGGGTTATTTGGGCTGAGAATCTAAATGGCTCACGAATAACTAGAGGGGGGGGGGGGTATTATGAAGGCTCACGTGTGAACAGCGGCGAAGCAGCGGGCGGCAGGCGCTGGAGCGGGCAGGAGTAGGGCCATGGCGCACCGGCTGGGGCGCAGCAGGAGCGTCAGGGGGCTCATGGAGTTCAGGGGGTTCATGGAGTTCAGCAATCCTGGCCGACGCTCACAATGTTACGAGCGAGACGGCGAAGGCGCAGCACGGGCAGGAGTAGGGCCATGGCGCACCGGCTGGGGCGCAGCAGGAGCGTCAGGGGGCTCATAGAGTTCAGGGGATTCATGGAGTTCAGCAATCCTGGCCGACGCTCACAGTGTTACGAGCGGAACGGTGAAGGCGCAGCACGGGCAGGAGTAGGGCCATGGTGCACCGGCTGGGGCGCAGCAGGAGCGTCAGGGGGCTCATGGAGTTCAGGGAGTTCATGGGGTTCAAGGGGTCCAGCAATCCTGGCCGATGCTCAAAGTGTTAAGAGCGAACGGCTGTGGCGCAGCACGGGCAGGGGGCTCATGGAGTTCAAGGGGTCCAGCAATCCTGGCCGATGCTCACTTTAATGTTACGAGCGGGAACTACCGTCGCCCAACACGTCCCGGTCGGGAAGAACCGCTCGCTTTCGGCGCCTGCTTGGAACTGTCCGTGCTTGTTTCCTGTTTCCCTTGCGTGTGCCTGTAGAGGGAGACGGCTAACTCCATATATGGGCAACGCCTCTCCTATTGGTCCGGAGAGAATGGGCGATGGTTTGCATGTCGTGAACGCGTGCAAATGTCCTAAATACATGACCTTATATGGTAGTAAAAATGTTTAGGGCCTGTTCATTGGCTGCAAGACACGCGTGATAGGCTTCCTGACACGATCTGGCTTCGTGATGTTCGCACGATAGATAGGTATATGGGCAACCCATAACACCATGCATAAGGGGTAAGAAAGCAGTAGGCAAGTACTTACATTAACATAAAGCTCTATGTTATTTACCAAGCTCCCAGACTCTCTATCCATCTAAGGCTCCAAAGACTAAGATGGGCCGGACATGTGCATCGAGTGTCAAGCACACGAGTACCGAAGAAGGTTCTAACAGAACACCCGGGAGGTAAACGAAAGGCGGGCAGACCTAGGCTGAGACGGGAAGATGATGTCAGGAAGGATGCAAGAGGACTAATCCATGTCGCAGTTAGGAAGACGACGGTCGAGGACGAAGGGCGGTGGAGGCTTATGTTGAAGGAGGCCAAGGCTCGAAAGGGGTTGTAATGCCATTGAAGAGGAAGAATACCACAATGAAAAATGCACCATTTGCTCTACCTCATGGTGGTGTGGAAATGAGTTTACAAAATTATAATTATGTAATGAATAGCCCGAAAAAATAACAAAAATTGGGAATTTCACCATTTTTTAGAAAAATATTCACATTTCTGCCACTGTAACTCTTTACCTATTAGACTACAAAAAAATTTTTGAAACAAAAAATATTTCAAATTTTATCTTCTTTAAGTTTGTCTTTTGCAATTTGGTCGTAAGATCAACCATTGCACAATTATTTTGAGAAAACCAAATTTTGGCACCTTCAATCCAAGATGGCGGCCCGAGCTCGACCCCCTCAAGGTCGAAAACTTTTTTTTTCTTTAGAGTCCCAATCTTAACAACATATTGTTAGGTGGCTAAACTCCCAACTCTACGAATTCCGAACAAACGAACTGCCAGCTATACCTCGCCTCATGTAGCGGCCTCCCTCACCCCGCCGGTGCAGCTGCACCCGCTCTTTCCCCCTCAACGGCCCCAGCCACCGCTAGCGCCCGCCACTCTCCCCGGGACCTCACTAGAGGCAGTTGCCCGCACGCCACGCGATCCCCGTTTTTTCGAGAACATTCCTTACAAGCGCGATGTTTTGGTTCGCGCTCATAGAGGCCCGCCCGAGGCCCCTGCCGCCGAAGGAATACACCTGTGGCTACCACAAACACACCCTGGACTCCCTGCTCTGCCGCCCAAGCCGCCCTCCCCGGGTCCCGTGAGTAAAAAAATCCTCCTTTCGATATGTGTCTCCATTCATTTCCCGCGAACCCATAACTGACCCCCAGTGCTGAACTCGAATCGGAGAGATTTAGTAGGCTTTTCCCCATGTATAGTTAGGCAATTAACTTACCTGTACTCAATTATTGACTGTGAATGTACCCATGTTGTATTTACAAATCACCAACAATACAAGTAATGTTTACCCAGCTAGTGTTTTTATTGCCCTGACGATGTACGTACAGGTTGGCTTTATTTTAGGTATTCCCCACTTGCTCCTTTAGATACCTACCACCCTGGTGTTGGGAGACTCCACCTGCTCTGCCGGACGATAAACCTGAGCTAGTTCTGGTGCAGAAGGTAGACACTTCCATCGAGGTGCATCACAATATATCAAAATCGCTGCTACACGACCTTTTGCAAGGTAAAACTCCCCACTGACTGGGCTACTATTAAATAAAGCCAATATCATAGACATTAACATTATTTTATTGTATTTTTTTCATTTTGAATTTGTATAACTCTAAAAAAAACGTAACTTGATGCGAAATTCGATTCATCACAATATAAAGGGAGGTTGTACTCGTACATTCGTTATTTCTAAGAATTTTATTTACAGAATATATTTAAATGTGATGAATCAAGGTAAACCCTATTATAATTATCATAAAGATGGGATCCCAGTACTTGGTATTCTCGGTGTCTATTACAAACTCTCCCCACAATATGATAAATACCAATTAGGTATATTAGTGCTTCCTCGAGGAGTCAAATTATTACCAGGATTTCTTAGAATAAATTATTTATTTGAGCTAGTTTCCGTAAGTACTCATATTGTATATATAAGCTACAAGGTCGTTTGCCCTTTGCTTCTCAGACGTTTTCTTTGCATTTTGAAAATCAGTTTTATTTTCATAATTAAAAACTGCCTCTTTTACACTTTTAGTTGACAAGTACGATATTTTGTTAATTTTTACGTTTGTAAAACGGACAACTCACTGGTGAGAAACAAACAATTTTAGAGGTAAGTTTGGGTACAGCCGCCCCGGGAACCATTAATTGGATAACTAATACCTCTGCCATAGTTCACCCCAAGTGGTTGGCTACATTTGTTAATTTAGCAGGGTTCATGAGGTGAGGTTTGTCCGGGTCTTGGCGGCGGTCGCATGCCCATCAGCTGTGTGGCAGGCCGGATTGGGAGAGAATGGTTAAGAGAGTTCCTTTGACTTCTCCAGCCGTACTCTCTCGGAACATCGCCTTGCATCAAAGTGGGAGGGATGGATTCATACGTCCCATATACCTACCCACCACTAATACCTACCCTTTTCCTTCCCAGAACTTCCTCTCCTTCCTTTCCTTAAACGACCCTCCACAGAGCATCCCCAAAGATGTCACAGGCCTGAGAGGAATTATTTTCGTCAGGGTCTCCTGTGTGGTGCTAATGTAAAAAAAATAATATTATCAGTTTCTTTTATTTTCTTCTTCTTCTTCTTGTGCCCTGTCCGTTCAACGGACGTTGGCTATCGTGTTGGCTATGCGGACTTCGTTTACTACGGCCCGGAACAGCTCTATAGTAGACTGGCCAAACCACTGTCTTAGGATTTTCAGCCATGGAAAAGGTTCTCCTTCTTCCAGGGCCCCGTCTTCCGGCAATCTTTCCCTGCATTATGAGATGCAGGATCTCATACTTCTCTGGATGTTTCATCACATTTCCAAGATATTGAAGTTTTCGGATTTTTATAGTTTTATTTATTAATTTTTTATTGTTTTATTAAAAGGTTTGTCAACAGTGATTCATATCAAATAAAATACAATTACATTGAACATGGTTGATACTTTCACTAATTAAATACAAACACAACATTGTTTTATTTTATTTTATTTTTATTTTATTTATTTGAGACACAAACAGGATATTTATAAAACATTTTTGTGGGTAAAATATAATAAATTAAAATACAAATATAAATATCCCTAGATCAATGTGTCTGCAGTAATTACATTTGAATTTTTAAAGAAGCAAACACATGAAAAACAATGCAAGTATTATTTATACATAACTTTAAAAAACTTAAATACAAAATTGAAATACATTATAAGTATACAATATTTATGAAGTATTTCCTGAGATATAATAAAACAAAAAAAAATTATTTTTATAAATTTTTTTTTTAGGTGCACAATTCGTGGAGATATTTTTTGAAACATGTTACATTATTTAGAAAAATATCTATGAAAGTGTGTATTTTAACAAGATCGTTGTATGATCGACACATTCTGGACATAGGATTAAAATATCCAGTATTATTGGTATAAATTTCAGTCCAGAATATGTTAAGGTTTCTGGTAGATTTGGGCCTGGCGTATAACTTGATTTGGTTGACTAAGTTACTGTCTACACGATTATTCACAATTTTATAAAGCATTAAGAGGTCATTTATGTTTCGTCTTTAAACCAGACTTTCTAATTTGAAATGACCAAGTCTTTGTTCGTACCCATCTAGAAGATGATAGACACCTGATCGGTAAGACAAAATCCGTGTAAATTTTCTTTGGACTGATTTGAGTCTAGATATCTGTGTAATATAATGTGGATTCCAGACTGTTGACCCGTACTCAAGAACACTTCGGATTAAGGAATTGAATAGAATTATTAGACTGTTAGAATTCTTAAACTGTTTGGTTGATCTTACAATAAAACCAAGTAATTTATTTGATTTACGCACAATGTATTCAATGTGTTGATTGAATGTTAGTTTATTGTCAAATATAATTCCTAAATCTTTTATTGATTCAACTGTTTCTAGATTGTGACCACATATGCTATATGAATACAGAGTTTTGTTGGTGTTCTTGGTGAAATTTATAACTTTGCACTTAGCTATATTCAGTTCCATTTCATTGTCAACACACCAGGTAGATATTGTGTTAAGGTCTTGTTGTAAGAGTTCACAATCTTTCATAGATTTAATTGCTTTATATAATTTGAGGTCATCAGCATATAGAGAAAAATTACAGCGGAGTTTGTATGTAAGGTCGTTAATAAAGATTAAGAAAAGTAAGGGTCCAAGGTGAGATCCTTGGGGTACGCCCGACGTAACTAATATTGGGGAAGAGTTAAAACCGTTGACACTAACTAATTGACTTCTATGTGATAAATACGATTCTAACCAACGAAGCAGATTTCCGTGAATGCCGATTTTATCCAGTTTATTCATTAATATAGAGTGACTAACTTTGTCAAAGGCCTTACTGAAATCGGTGTACACGGCATCTACCTGTGTTTTATTTTTCATCAATTTACACAGAAAGTCCATATACTCGAGTAAATTAGTATTTGTGGATCTTTTAGCTACAAAGCCATGTTGGAAAGGACTAAGTATATGTTTTACATGGTTAAAGATGGTTTTGTATACAATGGACTCGAATATTTTGCCAAAACAAGATAAAAGGCTGATAGGACGGTAGTTTGTTACATCATTTTTACTGCCAGATTTATGGATCGGAATGACGTGGGCAACCTTCCACAGATCCGGAAATACCCCATCGTTCAGACTTTTGATGAATATTTTGTGTAATGGTACTGCAAGCTGATTTGCACAATTTCGAATAAATAGTGGAGGAATTCCATCTGGGCCGGAACCCTTATTGATATCAAGAGTGTTCAATTCCTCTTTGACCTCGTCTATTTTAATTTATTTTGATTTAAGTTATTTTGATTTGAGACAGTGGGTAATTATAGAGTGGGGAAGAAAGTTTAGAGTCACTTTTAGAATTGGATGGTGAGCTAAAAACAGAAGAGAAGTAAGTAGATAACAGTTCACATGTATCTTCTCCATTTGTTGCTGATTTGTCGTGGAGATGCATGATTTTGGGGAGAGAATTAGAAATTCTTTTCGAATTAATAAGGGTTGAAAGATTTTTGATACTGTTAGGGAGAGAATTTTCTATTGAATCTACATGGGCTTTAAGGCATGTGCATATGGATACTTTTACTCTAGCCCTCAAGATAGAAAAACTGTCATAGTCACATTGATTTTTGTATTTTTTCCATTTCTTTCTGAACTTTTCTTTTTCTCTGAGTTGGTGGATCAGAACATTGATGAACCTAATTGGAAACTTATTATTCCTGATTCTTAAGCGCGGAGTGTATTTTTCAATTGATAGCCATAACAAGTTATAAAAATGTACTAGGGAGTCATTACAATTCAAGGTGTTAAGATCGTCCCAGTTATTAAGTGATAACATTTCATTGCATTTAATGTAATCCGTTTTTTTGAAATTATATTTGATGTGATCTGGATTAGTGGGTAGGGGTCTGTATTTGGACATCAATAGATCGAATTTAATGGGAGGATGATAAGGGTCAACTTTGGATAGCACATGTGAAGCAATTTGAATGTTGAGGTTATGGTTTGAAAACACTAAATCTAAAATTCGATCTATGTTGTTAGTTACGTGATTGAATTGATTAAGTCCAGTCAAATTTTGAAAGTCTGGTAGAGATATCGATTTTTGGCTATTATGTAAGACTGGCCTGGTTTGGGTTACATTGACATTCGGTGAGTATTGAATAGATGGGACATTAAAATCACCCATTATTATTGTTATATCGTCTGATGATAAGTTATTATATGTCGTATGACACTTTTCGAAAAAATCTGTGAGATTTTCGATCGGTATATCTGGAGGCAAATACGCCAAACATAAGTTAATGGATTGTCTGGATGTTTCATTTAATTTAAATTTAATCCATAAATCTTCTGTAGATTTGGAGCTGTGTGCTGAGACTAAAAAAGATGTCATTTCTTTCTTTATGGCTATTAGAACTCCACCACCTGATTTTTTAAAGGAACTCGATATGTCCCTATTGCGTCTATATATATTATAACGATCATCTACTATTTCATGGTCAAAGATTGTGGAGTCTAACCATGTTTCTGTAAAACAAATTAAATCATAATTGCAACTGAGCACTTCGTAGTATAAATCAGTTAATTTACTTTTTAAATCACGTACATTTTGATAATAAAATGTTATTGCCTTTTTGTTAGAATACATTTTGAAAGTATATATTAAGCATAATTAAATACATTTTTTTGTAAAATTGATATGAAAATAATTTATTGTAAAGTAAATAATTATGCTTTGAAAGGGGGCAATTATGAACATCATAATATTTTCTTTGTTTGTGGTACATGAATTTGTCTATGGTATCAGGTCTAATTAATTTTGACAGATCTAGGTTATAGAAATATGTGTTACACATTATTCAAATATGTAACACACATGTATAAATCAGGTGAATCAAATAAAAATAAAAAAAAAGAAACGTAAACATGATGATAAGCATACAGCAGTTGCATAAAAGAATGGTATATTACAATTATTTCTAATAGGTTGCGATAGTTTTTTGTATTTAACAGGTGGTCGTACTTCATGAGAATAATGATTAATCGTGTAAGTCATATTTTGTTGTTGTTTTACAGAATAATTTTGTTCAAAATATTGCAATAGTTTTTTGTGACATTTAAAACATTCTGATGATTCGTTAGTTACTGCAATGGAGATATTGTGCATATAATTAAGGTAATTCAATCTTTCCAAAAGATTAACTTGTAAGTAACTTGTGTGGGGAAATTTATTAACTAATTTTAATTTCATAAAGGGACGGCAGATCTGGTTGGTTCGTTTTGTGTTGATTTCAATTTTGAAAGTTTGTTGACATCCTCTTGGTCTGTAATTAATATTATAGGGGTTGAATCGCTAACACGAGTGAAAATTTTACAGTTTCTTACCCAGCAAAAACGAATTTTACCAGCTATTTTTATATCACGACATTGCTTCAACAGAAATTGGTTTTTTGGGGTTAGATGGTCGTTAATATATATTTTACTGGTTCCAGGAAGTTGTAATCGGAAGCAAGCATCCCTCTCCTCTTTCTTATTGCAGCTATAAGCTCATTCTTAAGGTATCTGCGCGTTAATTTGACGACAATGTTCCTGGGTTTTCCATTTTTTGCATCACGGTTTGTCCTGGGGGCAATCCTGCTAGCGAAATCCACTTCTTGTCGGGTTATATTGCATCCAGCTGTGGCTCCGATCTTGGAGAGAATGTCATACACATTTTCGTTATTTGTTTCGGGGATACCACTTATAATGACATTATTTGAATGATTAAACTGGTCGTTGTTATCAATTTGTTTTTCCAATTGGAACACTTTTTTTTTTAGCTCATTAATTTTCTCTTTAAATTCATTTTTTATGACTTCGACTATGTTGTTTTTGAATTCTTCAAATGTTTTCTCTAGAAAGTGAATTTTGAAGTCTTCAAACTTGTTATCCAAAAGTTGTAGAAGTTCCGTATTTAAGTTACTGCCAGACTTAGAGTTTGAACGCGTTGTCATTGTTGCTTAGTATAATGTTTTAGTAATTATAACTTATAAAATTGATTGTTATTTTGTTATTTTAATAAAAAATAGTGGAAGAGCAAAAGTTTGACAGCAGTTACAAGTAATGTTTTGACATAAGCACTAGATGAATACACATCGTTATAACAAAATATTAGCAATTATCTTCGGGAGCAGAGGAAAACACAGTTTTCACCCGATTGTTGTGAAGGGATATTATTAATAATAATAATAATATTTGGATGACTTGTATGTCGCCATTTTTTAAAAATTCCTCAAGAGCGCTTTACAAACTTATAATACATTTCTACAATCTTACTTCTAACTACAAACTAGACAAACCACTACCACAACTTTTGGCTAAATATTGCATCCAAGCACCAGTTCAAAGATCACCGATTCGAAATTTTATGTACAATGATTTGATCAATGAACGCGATGCTGTGTAAAAATGTAAGAAAGTATACAGGACCGTACTTACCTAGGAGGCCGCTAGAGATTAAAACTTTTATTGTTTACTAGCTGGTACCCGGCATGCGTTGCTATGCCATTTAATAACGAAATTGTTTCTCTCTGCGCGTCCTTTCCCATTCGTCCCGTTCACCTTCCTCCTCGCCTTCCTCTCCCGCGTCCCCTTCCCCTCTCGCATTCCCACTCCTCCTCCACCTTCCCTCTCCTCACTCTACTCCCCCACTTCCCCATCCCGCGAACCCCCCACCCGAGTTCCCCTCCCCCCTCCCATAATCACCTCCTCCCTCCCGCGGATCCCCCTCCCGAGCTCCCCTCCCCCTCCCGAGTTCCTTCCGCCCTCCCGGGTTCCCCCCCCCCCTCCTGCATACCATACATTCATTCCCGATACATTCAGTTTTCAAACAGCTCGTGTGCCACTAAACTTATTGCAATTTTTTTATACAAATTCCGCCTCCCCTTCCTTTCCCGCGTCACCTTCCCCTCTCGCGTTCCCACTCCGCCTTTTCCGCCTTCCCTCTCCTCACTCCCCTTGCCCGCTTCCCATACCCCTTAAACCCCCCTCCCATGTTTCTCTCCCCCCTCCTGAGTTCCCCTGACCTCCCTCATCCTTCACCCCTCTCCCATCTACCACTCCCTCCCACATTCCATACATTCAATCCCGGTGCATTCAGTTTTCAAACAGTTCGCGTTTCACCAATTGCAATTTTATATACATATTTCATAATTCCAGAGCTCACCAGTATATACAGAGACCTTTGCGGGCATGCTCACAACAACTCACCAAAGTTTCATGGCAATCGGATGAACGGTTAGCAATTCTAGGAAAGTAGGCAGAACAGTTTATATGGGAAAATGAAATTGTTGTTTTTACTATCTTCCTCGCCACTTTTCCATATTTTCTCAATGTTTAAACATTCCTTGAACTACGACAAACATTTCAAAACTAAAATCAGTTAAATCGGCCCGTCCATTCTCGAGTTTTAGCGAGACAAACGACCAGCAATTGATTTTTATATATATAGATAATATGTTCTGTAATGAGCCTATTTTGTAAACAAAAGAAAATTTTATGATTGGCGGTACAATAGTACAAGGATTTGATCTGAATATCTATCTTCCCAAATGTGGTTTGTTCCTTGGTAAGAGATAGATTGATGTGTAAGGGATCGAATAATGTTAATCTAAAAGTGTGATTAAGGTACGAGTACATCATATGCAAAACAAGAATGATACTCTCAGACAGGTATTTTTTATTTAAGGGTATGAGAGCCCAAAAAGGTAGGTTTTTAATTTGGACCAAAATTCTGTTGGGCTTGTTATGCACATAAGTTCCGGAGGGAGTTTATTCCAAGCCTTAGGTCCAGACACTCCGAAAGCGCGATCTCCAAATTTAGTATTTGGCTTGCGTTTAGGTTCCATTAATCAGCCTATAGTTGATGATGTTGCTGATCTAAGGGTTGTTGTGAACTATGATTAACTCTATGCTACTCACTCCTGTAAATTTTGTTTTTGTAAATTTAGTTCTTCTTTTGTTCTTTTTTTTTACATTAGCTCCGCACATGAGGCCCCGAAAAAAAATTCCCCACATGGCCTATGTCATCTTTGGCTATACTGTGTGGAGAGTATTTTTAGGAAAGGAAGTAGAGAAAGTTCCGGGAACGAAACGGGTATGAGGGGCGGGTAGGAATCTGGGGTTCAGTGTGTCCAGGAGTGACGGACGTATAATTCATACCTCCCACTGCGATGCAAGACGATGTTCCGAGAGAGAACGGCTGGAGAAGTCAAAGGAACTGCAGCTGGTGGGTAGAAGAATCCACCGCCAAGACAAGCCTCACCCCATGAATCCGGGCAACCTTACTAAGTCACCAAACGTAGCGAACCACTCGGGGTGACCTATGGCAGAGGTGTTAGTTATCCAATGAATGGTTCCCGAGGCGGCGGTACCCATATCCGCCTCCCAAATCTTCTTGGTAATTTTTCTTTGTGTGATGTGTGGGATAGCACTAATCTTTTCACATTCTAAAATAAACTAATGTTGTTATTATTACATCTGTAACGGACGTGTTCGCACCCTCAAAACATCTTTCATCAAAGTTCATCGCTGGTGGCATCCTTTACATTTTTTGGTCATTTCTTGGAAATTTTGCTGAAATTTCTGGCCTCGAAATTCTAATGTACCGTGCCGCCAGCGACTAAATTTGGTGAAAAGATATTGTTTCTTTAGGTATAAAATTACCTAATACTTATTTTATAAAATTATGTAAAATAATGTTTTCCTAACAATGTGCATGTTCCCGGTGCGACAAATAAACGCTACCTGTCACAGGTTGCCACCGGGGACATTTTATAATTTCATGTAAAATTTATATTTGTTACATATTCTATTGTTTAAAGCCCCCGCCCCAGGAGGGCAACCCTTCAGCCCCAGGAGGCGGATGCCTTTCCCACTGGGCAAAGCCCCCGCCCCAGGGAAGAGCAACCTACCTTTTCAGGGAAAAGCAAACTACTTTTCCAGGGAAGAGCAGCCAACTAGACTACTTTAGCCTGCAGGAGGCCAACCCGCCGCCAAGTAGACTCCTTTAGCGTGCAGGAGGCCAACCCGCCAGCCAAGTAGACTCCTTTAGCCTGCAAGAGGCCAACCTTTAAAATGTATAATTATTTTCAACTTACAATTTAATCGGCCACTTTCATGGGCGACACCGCCAAAATGAGGACGCCACATAAATGTCGCCCTATTTATACGATGAGGAGCGGGGCCAGAATCCCCTCCACATTTTGTATAAAACAATGCCCCATCGCCGTCGGGTTCAACTAACCCAATAAATACGACAAATTTTTCAAATAAATCATGTTCATCTCGATTCAACAAACTCGTCTCTTTTATTCTTCGGAAGTTTTATTACTCTTTCCTACCTCTGGAAATCTTCGACCTGCTGCCTCCTGTTGAAGATCTGCCTGAACGAGTACCTGGTGCCTACTTCTGCAGTCGGCCCTAACTCTGGGCACTGCCAAGGCACCACTCAGGCAGAAACTAGGCGCATCCAGGACCGTTACCACTGGATGTAGGCAGGCCAGCCAGCCAGCTCATATCATCATCATCAGCTTGTACCTCTGGAAGGCGTGCACAAGACCGGTCCCTTTTTTACAGTTCTTGTAAAGACGCTGATACGTCTGTTACAACATCAATAACAATATACCTACAATACAATAAATATTCCCACTTAGAATTTTTTTAAAACCGCCTACTATTTTTGGAACACCTAAAAAATTCAACATTTCCCAAAAAATATCGTGATTTATTTCGCCAATTTCACCCACAACACGTTTAATTTTTTAGAAGCAAGGCCATGACCAGATTCACCCTTTTCATAATAAAATTATTATAATAATTATACACATTGACCTTTAACCTTTATAAAATTAAGCGATGTTTTGTTTATGATTACGTGTGATTCAGGCCCGTTTTGGTATATATTAAAACACCTTCCCGCTGATTATTTGAGTAATTAAAATATGCGCATGTGTCTACCTTTAACCTAATAATCGTAGAACTTTTCTATAAAGTGCCCATATATTTTCTATAAAGTACCCGTATAAGGTACTTACCCATATCAAGACATGCAAAGTTGAGGATAGGGGATTTTGATTAGGTAGTTCTTTTCTATAAAATAGATCGGAATCTACATAAACTTATGCGAAAGTGAGGTTTGGGTGTTTTGATTACCTAGTTGTATCTTTTATATAAACTAGATAGGTACCTACAACAAAATGTGAAGCTGAAGTAAAAAAAAACGAGTGTGCTTTAGACCACACGACTGTAGTCAAACTTCACTAACATTATCTCCCTCTCAACTTCCGTTCGCCTCGCCCGACGTTTTACTTCTAAAATATCCGTATAAATATATAAATAATCACTAAATAGAACAGCCGATTGTTGAGAAGAAATAATAATTATACAGGTGTTGTTATACGAACGCTTTGTAAACCACACAATAAACAAAAATTATAACAAAACAAAAAAACGACTTAAAAAATGCACTAAAAAGTAAAAGAATAATTTCGTATTCTTCTACAACTTGATAATCAACTTACTTTTTTTCTAATCATCAATATGTAGGTACGATTGTTACTTTTGGAGTCGCTGTCAGTCAAGGTAGGTTTGTAACTACATACATAGTTATAGGTGAGATGTGCTTGTGTCGCACAAGCGACTTGCTGACACCGACTCCAAAAATAACAATCGTACCTACATATTGATGATTAGAAAAAGTAAGTTGATTATGAAGTTGTAGAAGAATACAATATATTTTTTTACTTTTTAGTGCATTTTTTAAAGTCGTTTTTTTGTTTTGTTAAAATTTTTGTTTATTTTTTTGATTTTGAGTGAATCTGAAGTACACTAACTAATTTGTCTAAATATGGGTAAACCTACTAAACATGCTGTTCATATGAGACAGACATAATTTGACCATAACGTCAAATTAAGAGATTCGGCCGAATTTCGTTAATTTGTCATCGATTCGATAATCAAAACCTAACCAAACTCTCATTAAATTACCCTTGAAGTACATCCTTTCCAATAAAAAAAAAAAAAGAATCATCGAAATCGGTTGTCTTGATATTGAGTTATTCGTCCATTTGTCGCGCACATACTTAATGCAAATTTAAGACTTATATGGTTTTCTCATGAATGCCATTGTCGGAACTGGACCAAATTAAAATGGGACCACATGGGAAGCATCAGCTTTCAAATAAAAAAGAATCATCAATATCGGTTCATTCAGTCAAAAGTTTTGAGGTAACAAACGTAAAAAAAAAAAAAAAAAATTAAAAATACAGTCGAATTGAGAACCTCCTCCTTTTTGAAGTCGTTTAAAAATAAGAAATGTATCAATAGTATTTTTTATTTGATTACTAATGAAAAAAAATGTCTACGATTTTTGCAAAATTCTTTTTGAATAATCAACCTCGCAAAAGTTTGACTGTACTAGCGTGGAACACGGTAGGTATATAATATTTATCACACTGTTCAATGTTGGTTCATTAAATGCAGGATAAGAAGAGGAAAGGTGAAGGAAATCACAAACTTACCGTTGGTCCATAAGACTCTCACATTAAATTATTGTTTTTTTGGCAAATGTAATGCTTCAGATTCATAGATTCACAATAATGACCGATTTGTGGGTTATTACAAAATGGCGGTGATTTTGACTATTTCCAAGTCAAATATAAGTCTTAGTGTTTACCTTGATAGCAAATTTATATTTAATAAGCACATCGACTCAATCGTTCACAGGTCATACAAAATGCTTGGTTTTGTTCTTCGTATTAGTAAAGTGTTCAGTAACCCGCGTACAGTAGTAATGTTATATTTTGCATTAGTCAGAAGTATGAAATTTGCTTTAGAAATTAGTCAGATTAGTCAATTTGGGAGGCGGGAATGGATACCGCCGCCCCGGGAACCTTTATTGGATAACCAACACCTCTGCCATAGGTCACCCCAAGTGGTTCGCTACGTTTGGTGATTTAGCACGGGTGCCCGGGTTCATGGGGTGAGGTTTGTCTAGGTCTTGGAGGCGGATGACCAAGACACATTGAACCCCAGATTTCTACCCACCCCTTAAACCCTTTTCCTTCCCAGAACTCTCCTCTCCTTCCTTTTCCTAAAAAAACCCTCCACACAGCTTCCCCAAAGATGACATAGGCCCTGAGGAAAATTATTTTCCTCAGCGCCTCCTGTGTGGAGCTCATGTAAAAAAAAAAAAGAAGTACACTGGAATATGCTTCGCCAATTTGGAACCCGCAGTATAAAGTATACATATATAGCATAGAACATATTCAAAACAAGTTTATAAAATATCTTACCTTCAAATTCAACAATAACTTTGAATGCACATTTCAAACTTTGCAACAAAGGCGAGCAATAATAGCTGATTTGAAATTTATACACAAAATTTTAAATAATAACATTGACTGTAGGTCGCAACAATAACATTTGGCTGTCATCAGTTCTTTTGTTTTGCTCTTTCAAAAAATATTCTTAAACCAATCTTTTTATTGTGTTTTGGCTGTAAAAAGTTTAGTGTGTTGGAATCTTCTCCCCCCTGATCTTCCAGGAGTCACTCTTGCTGCTCATTTTCAGATATTTATATAATTTTTTTACTTCTGTCACTTTTTATATTTGCTGTAATTTTTTGAACAATGGAGGAGGATTTCCCTCCTGTACCCCTTACAAAGCCCCCAGATCCCCCTCCTGACCCTCCAGATGGAGACATTTCAGATAAAATAGACTTTTCAGAACATTCAAACATTTCAGACAATGAATCTGTCATCCTAACCTCAATTAAAAAAAGAAAATTTAGTCCCCTTTCCCCAAAAAAACATGATTCGCCTTTGTCTCCTCAGTCCCCTCCAGCTCTTCCTCAACCTCCTCCAACAATCTTTTACTCTACTCATTCCCGTGGCCCCTACATTGTATATGCGCAAAAAACTGAAAAAGGTAAAACCATCCATCCTCTTGAATTTGGTAAATTTCTTTCAAATAACAAGAACCTTTCGATTAAACCTGGAGGTGTTAAAGCCGAGGGTCGCTTCCGAATCTCTGTTGAATTCCTGTCGGGTTCAGCCGCCAACAACTTTATCAAAAATATATTTATTTCATCAAATTCTAAATTCAAGGCGTACATCCCAACTTTCAATGTCACTCGAATGGGCCTGGTCAGGGGTATCTCGACCGATCTGTCCATTCCAGAAATCCTGTCCTCACTTTCAACCCCCCAACATATCGGCAATCCCATAAAAGCCAGGAGGCTAAATTATAAGGACACCTCTGAGGGCATCGTTTCCTGGAAGCCCTCCCAATCTGTCGTCATCACATTCGAAGGACAATCTCTTCCCTCCCATATTTATTTATTTTTCAACTCCTTACCAGTTGAAATGTACACTTATCCCACCACTCAATGTTACAACTGCTGCCGTTTTGGTCATACCAAAGCTGCATGCAGATCCCCTCCCAGATGTTTCAAATGTGGAGAAAACCACTCGGCTGACCAATGTTCTTCTCTCTCTTCACCTAAATGTTTTAACTGCTTAGGCACTCATTCCGCCATTAACTCTTCTTGCCCCGAACAATCTCGCCAAAAAAATATAAAAATTTCTATGGCCTCTGAGAACTTGTCTTTTCTGCAGGCTTCTA
This sequence comes from Limnephilus rhombicus, assembly GCA_929108145.2. NCBI lineage: Eukaryota > Metazoa > Arthropoda > Insecta > Trichoptera > Limnephilidae > Limnephilus > Limnephilus rhombicus. Next base: position 48,057,949 of record OV815285.1, read on the forward strand.
AATTATTCCCGCCTGTCAAAAAATCATTTTCCGAGGCTTTATCCAGTAACTCTTCATCCAACCCTCTCGCCTTCTCCTCAACATCTTCCCGTTCAACAAAATTCACATACAAAAACCCTATCTCTAAACAGGCTCGTGGATACGATCAGCAACAACACAACTCACTTCTCTTAAATCCCAATGGTTCTCCTCTTTCACACGCCACAAATGGGTGTGCAAACAATTATAATTCATCCTCAACAAAGTATCAAAAGCTTTCTGAACAACTCTCCCAAGATAATTCTTCATTTATTCAAACTCTTATTATGCTTCTAATTGACCTAATTTCTTCTCACTAATTTACTAATCTACCGTCCAACGCTGCTTCTATTATTTCCACATTAAAATCATTTATTCAAAATGGCTCTTCAAGATGTCAGAATTTTTCAGTGGAATAGCCGCAGTGCTATTTCTAACAAATCAAACCTTCTTAACCTATTAAATTCAAACCTTGTTTCTGTGGCTGCTGTCTCGGAGACATGGTTTACTCCATCCACCCACTTTAATGTGGGAGGGTACTCCTGTCTCCGCGATGATCGCCCGGAAGGTACGGGCGGTGGTGCTGCCCTTTTTATTAAAAAATCCCTTCCGGTTTTCCCAATAAATAATATCAAACCCCCCAATGCTGACTTTCAAATGGTTGCAGCTAAAATAAAGGACACTTCCTTTGTTTTTATCTATCTTCCCCCAACATCGCACTTCAATAAACAAGCGTGGTTGCAAATTGTCCGTCAACTAAGCCCTCCTTTCTTTTTATTGGGTGATTTTAATGCCCATTTCCCCGTCTGGGGTTCTGCTTTCTGTGATCGAGACGGTCGAAGTGTGATGGATTTCCTAGATGAATCCAACCTTTTTCTTTTGAATGACGGATCTCCTACTAGAATCTCTCGCCCCAACACAAACCCCAGTGCAGTGGATCTCTCCATATGCTCTATTAATCTGGCACCTCTCTCCTCGTGGGTGGTGTCCCCCGACCCTTGCTCAAGTGATCATTTCCCGATCACCATCACTTATCAAACTTCTTTCCATTCAGACAAGTCCCATATTTCGACAAAGATTAAAACAAAACACACCAAATGGGACGAATTTAACTCACATATGGATAAGTTTATACAAAATTTATCCTATACCGATACATTATCTGTCAAAGATGACTACGATAACTTCAAATCAATGCTCGTAACTGCAATCAATAAATCAAATCCTCCCCCTAAAACCAAATCTCTCAAAAAACTCCCTCCAACTCCCTGGTGGGATGAGGAATGTTCCAAAGTAGTGAGAATTCGGAAAGCTAAATCTCTTTCCTATCGTCACAATATGACTATGGAGAACTATCTCATATACAAAAATGCCGAAACCAATGCCAAAAGGGTATTGAGGTCAAAAAAAAAATCCGGGTGGTACAACTTCTGCAGTTCAGTATCTCCGAACACTCCAATTTCGGAAGTTTGGTCTATGATTCGAAGATTTCGATCCTCCTTCAGTCCAACATCTCCTCGAGCTTCTCATTCTAAATGGATAGACGAGTTCTTGGACAAAATTGCCCCCCCTTCTGTACCTAACTTAGATGAAATAACTCCAATCCACAACACTCCTATGTCTGATCATTGGCTTGACTCTCCATTCACTTTAATTGAATTAAAAAATTGTTTATCAACAGTCAAGGACTCATCTCCAGGCAGAGATGGTATACCTTATAGCATTATCAAAAATAGTAATGATAATGTTCTAAATCACTTTTTAAGCATCTTAAATAAAATCTTCCAGACTGGCATAATACCTGATGACTGGAGTTCTCAAATAATCATCCCAATTCTAAAATGAACAAATCACCCAATTCTGGATCCAACTATAGGCCAATTGCTCTTTCATCCACCCTTAGTAAAATTTATGAAAAATTAATTAAAAACCGGTTAGAATTTTTTGTCGAGAGTAATCATCTTCTCTCTCCATCCCAATTTGGATTTAGGAAAAAGAAATCTACACAAGATAACCTTGCCATCATCAGCACTGATATTAATTTATCCATTTCTAACAAAGAAGTATGTCTTGCAGTCTTTATAGACATAGAAGGCGCCTTTGACAATGTTTCCATCCCAATTCTTAAAAAAAAACTTTTAGGCCTTGGCTTACCCCTCATGTTTGTCCAATCTATTATTAATCTTTTTCTCGATAGGAAAATTTTCATTGAGCTACCAGATGTTACTCCTCAGAGTAGGTCAATTTGGAAGGGTTTACCCCAAGGCGATGTATTATCCCCCTTACTGTATAATATATACACACACGATATGCATGTCACCATTCCCCCTCAAGTAAAAGTTGTTGAGTTCGCAGATGACATAGCTTTCTTCTTATCATCCAAAATCATTCCATCTGCCGTCAAATATCTTAATGAAGCCATGGATGCCCTTTGCACATGGCTTACTTTAAATGGTCTTGAACTTTCAGTACAAAAGAGTCAGTGTGTTACCTTCTCAAATCGTCATAATAACCCCCCTGTTCAAATTTTATTTAAAAACTCTCCAATCCCCAATGCTTCCGAAGTAAAATTTTTGGGAGTAACATTTGATAGGAAACTTAAATGGTCTTCCCACATTAATAATATAGTTACTAAATGTGAAAAAAATTTAAATATTATCAGATCATTGACTGGCGTTTGGTGGGGTGCTCATCCTATCTGCATTAAGTTGCTCTACAATGCACTTATTCGAAGTCATCTCGACTATGCCTGCCCACTTTTTAGTACTGCATCCAAAAATGCACTCAGTAAATTAGACAAAATTCAATCTAAGTCATTGCGAATAATAACTGGCGCGATGCAATCGTCGCCCATCAATTCCCTTCAAGTAGAATGTTCTGATCCTCCTCTTTATTTAAGGCGTCAATTATTTGCTGACAAATTTGTTCTTAAATGTTTAAATTCTAAAAGTCATCAGATTATTCCCAGAGTCTCGTTGTTCAACGACTCAACACATTCATCTACAATCAGAGCTCGAACTAAACCTCTCCCTGCCATCTGTAAAAATTTTCGCTCTCTCTCAGAGCTTCAAATTATCAAAAATGATCTTCTTCCTTTGTACAAATTAAAATATAGTCACGTCACCCTATCCCCAACGATATTAGAAGGGATCGGCATTCTTAAAAGTCATTCCAATCTCCCAGCCCGTACTGTCAATAATATGTTCAATGACATTATTTCTTCTAAATGGCCCAACTCTTCTCTTTTATTTACTGATGGCTCCAAATCTCCGGACTCTCCTAACTGTGGTATTGGTATTAACATTTACCACAATAATTCTAATGAAAGAATATTTTATTCAATTTCAAACCAATTTTCAATATTTTCTGCCGAGTGCATTGCGATTATTGAATCTCTCAAATATATAATAAAAAATAATTTTGAACATTCTCTTGTTCTCTCTGACTCTCTCAGTTCCCTCCAAAAACTTAAAACAAGTCCTCTTCTTCATCCTGATGATCACTTTGTATGTCTTATTCGAGTATTGATAACCTCCATTCAAAGCTCTGGAAAAACTGTCACTCTGATTTGGATTCCTGGACATGTTGGCATAGTGGGTAACGATATTGCTGATTCCTTGGCAAAACAAGGAGCGTCTAACCCTACCGTTACCCTCGTAAACCATATTCCCCTGTCTGATATTTTTTCCATCATCAAAGATAGATCCCGAAATGTTTGAACAGAGTATTGGAACATTGCTAGTCAATCCAAGGGTGCCCGCTACGCCTCAATACAAAGGACTATCCCATCAAAACCGTGGTTTCAAAAATTCCCCCATTTTTCCAAAAAAGAAATTTCCTTACTTATTCGTATGAGAATCGGACATTGTTCCGTTCCTTCTCACCTTTATAAAATTCATGTGCTTGACTCCCCAGATTGTACGTTCTGTGGTCTAGATGTGGGAACTTTAGATCACATATTTTTTGATTGTCCCTCTCTAAATAAATATCCTCTCTTCTATCAAGCGTTATCAAAAATTGCCTCTCCTCCATTCAACATCTCATCTCTTCTAAGTTTGAACTCTACTCCAATCTTCCATAAAATTCTGAAATTTGCACATTTAAATAAAATTAATATATAAATTCACCTTTCCTTTCTCTGTAATTATAAATGATGGCCTAGAACACCCTTGAAGGTTGAAAGCCAGAAATAATTGAAAAAAAAAAAAACATTGACTGTACCGAACTTCTTTCCCTAGTCAATTTTAACAAACCATTTAGACGTACACGCCATACATAACTATTCGACACGCTTAATTACAAGACAAATACAGCATCTAATTTGACAATCAGTAGTGATTGCTAGTTAGATTAGCTAGTGTTGGAAGTTGTTTTGTTTTGTTTTGTTTTTGTTTTTGTTTTTGTTTTTGTTTTTGTTTTTGTTTTTGTTTTTGTTTTTTTTTTTTTGTTTTTGTTTTTTGTTTTAGTTTTTGTTTTTTTTTTTTGTTTTTTTTTTTTTTTTTTTTTTTTGTTTTTTTTTTTGTTTTTTTTTTTTTTTTTTTTTTTTTTTTTTTTTTTGTTTTTGTTTTTGTTTTTGTTTTGTTTTGTTGTGTTTTGTTTTTTTTTTATGGCGAATGGCAATGTATCAACGTTTTTTTCTATAAGAGCAAGTTAAACGTTTATAACTTCTCTATTTACAATACCAAAACTCGACAGGGCCATTGTGACATGTGACATGGGGGTGGAGCAAAAAGAGGCGCAATTGAAATGTCTACCTGCGTTTGCAAATTTTTAAAAGATTTTGCCAAGGAAATCGGGAATTTATCTTTTATTCTGATAAGCGTGTGGCACAGAATAAAAACAAATTTTTATTTTCCATGTGTATGCAAGCATTTCAAACACTTGATATTCAAATCATTACTCCAAAATATTTAATTGTTGGGCACTCAGAGAACGAAGGAGACTCCATCCATTTTTACGTCGAAAGAGAAAAGGTCGGGGTTTTAAAACAAGGCCCAATATTTGTTCTAACGGAGATAGCGATGATTATAAAGTGTGCAAAGAAGGATGAACCTCGTTGTAAGTTAACAGAAATGGAAACAACGGACTTTACTGACTGGAAGAACGTATGTGAGAAGACTGGAAAAAATTTCTCAGTAAACATGGACAAAAATAAGTGTATTTGGAATAAAGTTAAGATGTTACAGATCACTAAAGATGAACCCAAATACAATACCGCCTACACCGAGGATCCATTTAATCAGAGTATTAATGTGAAAGAGCGACTGAGCAATTTTCGGAATGGGAATAATATAATTCTAGGACCAGCTTATACAGGTCCACCTACAATTCCACCGAATAAAAAACGTGATCTCTTATTTCTTTGCTAAAGTGGTGTTATACCAAAAAAACATCATAATTTTTTTCAATTAATTATTACTGCCAATACAAACCGCGATGTGCAAGAAGAAAATAACGATGAAGGTTCATTGTAGGTTTACAGGGAATCAACACATATTTGTTTTTTTTTAATCTTAAGGTTTTCTGTAAAAAAATGTATATACTTTTTATTCTTGGTTTTTAGTTAATTTGGTTACATACTTTTATTATTAAGGTTTTCTGTTATTTTTGTTACATACATAATAACACGCTTCTTATAAAAAACGAGAGTGCTGACAAATACATAGTATGTTAGTAGCACAGTGAGGTTACTCTGTGGTTTTACGATTTGAAATAGGAAGGAACAGAAATGCACATTTTAGGCATAATATTCAACTACAATTTTCAAACCAGTTAACTTATAAGTAGGTACCAAACCGACACAACCAACGTTTATAATACATAATTTTATTTTTTGCAAAGTTATAGTGACTACCCTACTTTTAAATTTTTATTATTACATTATATAATTAAATATATATTTGCAAGTTCCCGCTTATACGGGCTCTACCTTTGAGTCATCTGAACTCAGAGACCCCTCTGTGCTATGCACATATTAATTAAGGAAATTTAATTAATAAAGTAAATAAAGTTCGTACAGCTCAGAAATGCTTTTGTGCGCGTTTAAATATAACGTTTTAAAGGCAAACAATAATTAATTAGTGAAACCAATCGACCTGAGTAGGAAAATCAATAAACTCGTATATTATCAATACAAATTACCTCTTGTAACTATTTATAGGTAGTAAGAAAGAAAAATACGCATTTCAAACGAAATGTTGAAGTTAAATAAAATAAATATTTCTAACTGTTGGGCTACTCAAATGCTGAGCATTTTCGACATTTTTATTAAAAAAAAATTGATTTCAAAACTATCACTATTTTTCGTGCAATTAGGTATTTCGCTTAACCTGTGAAACGGGTATGACGAAATATTTCATCATCCCAGAAATGAAACGTAGCTGGTAGGACGAAATAATCCGACGAGATTTTTTAAAAACTATCCTTTGGGCGCGACGAGCTGTGGCTTACTTTCCCCTTTACCCTTGGAACATTATATAAGAACCTACAACACTATTTGTAAACTGTTAACTGTAAATAAACTCTTTTATCAAAAACTACCCTACGTTATGTTTCACGATTATTTCTAGTTAGATCTTAAACACAAAAATAGTCGAGTCTATTTCATAGTTTTTTTTTACATTGCCTCCACACAGGAGGCCCTGAGGAAAATAATTTCCCTCAGGGCCTATTTCATCTGAGATGCTGTGTGGAGGGTCTTTTTGAGGAGATGAAGGAATGAACATTGGTCTTGAAGAGACCCATGTTGTAAGAAGGAGGAAACACAAAGATCGGAAAATCGTTCCACAGCCGAGCTGCTGAACACAAGAACGAGTCGAAGAAGCGACCCGTTGTCATGTGACCAATGTCAACTGTGTATATAAGTTGAGCACGCGTTTGGCGTGTTTCCCGACTGTGCACCGGTACCGAAGGCATCAATAACGCTAGTTCCTCGGAGCATCTTCCATTGAAATACCGGTAGAACAAGAATAACATTCCTACCCGACGCCTGTGCTCTAAAGATTGCAATCCGTCTGTTAAATTCGGAGAATCTATCGAGAGGATTTTTTTCTGGTATTTTGGAGCTCCAGAGGTGGCTGCCAAATTCAACCGTGGGGCGCACTTTTGATTTGTACAGGGTTAGCAGTTGGCCTCTGGTAGGTTGACATATGGTTCTTGTATTGTTTTGTATTTATAAATACTTATATAGTGCAATTTCATAGCGTGGATTAACTAAATGATCATTTGGGAAGTGTGTGAAAGGGTTTAGTTTTTCCTGTGGGGAAAATTTAACCCGGACATTTAAATCTGGTGCGTAAAAAATGTTAATGTTATTTTTTGTTTTTGTTTTCGCAGATTTAGGAAATGAGATTAAAAGAATTTGGCATTCTCAAACTATAAAGATATTACCATTTGTTATTTCGGCTACTGGCATTATACCTAGGTCTCTGATTCAAAATTTAGGGGTATTATTTTTTTTTTTTTACCTGAGCTCCACACAGGAGGCCCTGAGGAAAATAATTTCCCTCAGGGCCTATGTCATCTTTGGGGATGCTGTGTGGAGAGTTTTTTAAAGGAAAGGAATGAGGAGAGTTCTGGGAAGGAAAAGGGTTTAAGGGATGGGTAGGAATCTGGGGTTCAGTATGTCCTGATCATCCGCCTCCAAGACCTAGACAAACCTCACCCCATGAACCCGGGCACCCCTGCTAAATCACCAAACGTAGCGAATCACTTGGGGTGACTTATAGCAGAGGTGTTGGTTATCCAATAAAGGTTCCCGGGGCGGCGGTACACATTCCCGCCTCCCAAATTGTAAATTGTATTAGATTTGTCAAAGAATTTATTTATAAAAATGCAAGAATCAGTCATTTTAAATACATGTAGGATTACAAAACATTTTTTAAATATTTATGTTGAGGGATCAGTAGGATTTATAGGTTCAATTAGGAATTCCACAGAGCCGAACCCTCTGATATGAAAATATCTGGAGTCGGTGAATTATTTTCCCATTTGGTCTCTGATAGGTTGGCATGTTGTTCTTGTGTTGTTTTGTATTTAAAATACTTACTAGCTGACCCGACGAACTTCATACCGCCTCAGAATCAATAACTGTTGAATTAAATTAAGTTTTTTTATTTAGTTAAAAATTACACAATGAAGCAATTATCGATGCCCAACTGTCCGTTTTTTGTTTTTGTCAGTATCAGAGATGACGTTGTATACGGATTTATATTTTTTGTGATTTTCTTACTTTTCCACTTACTTAAGGGATTTTTTTAAAGGAAGCGGGTAAGGGTGCCGCCGCCCCGGGAACCATTTATTGTATAACCAACACTTCTGCCATAGGTCACCCCAAGTGGTTCACTACGTTTGGTGATTTTGCAGGGGTGCCCGGGTTCATCGACTTTTGTGAGGGTATTAGCAGCGGAGGCGTCCAACCACATGCTACACATCGAGATACCAGTGTATCTCGATATGTAGTCTCCAGCCGGATTCTCTCGACCAATGGGTCGAAAGAGTCCGGCTGGAAAGGTCAAGGTAAAAGGTCAATTACGGTCAAATAAATGGCCTTGCACCGCAGTTGGAGGGATGGATTCACTCCCGGATACACTGACCTCCAGATTCCTACCCACCCCTCATGCGTTTTCTTTCCCAGAACTTCTTTCCTACCCTTCCTTAAAAAGACCCTCCACTCAGCATCTCCTAAGATGACATAGGTCCTGATTGGAGCTAACGTAAGAAATTCGTTTCATTACAGAGATTTATTATAATTATTGTATTTTTCCTTTGGAGGTGTGCAGACATACGTTCACCATTTGTCTCATTTTCGACTATTGACATTGAGTGTGTAAGAAACAAGGGCAGCATTATATGATTAAAAACAAATGCACAACAATCAACGCATTGACATTTGACGTTTTTGAATGTTTGGAATTCACGCACAGTTCAATATTGTACCCCTCACAATATTGCTGCAGTTCTTTCAAAATAGGAGAATTCGTTCCATACAAAATATATGGGGAAAATAATTTTCTTTATAACTACTTATTTCGTTAGCTTTTGTGATGTTTTAATAGTTATTATCCTATCCGGGGCGGAGACAAATCCAACAAATCAAAGATCATCAAAATCAGCCCAGCCGTTCTCGAGTTATAAATAGTGTAACTAACCCGTTTTATATATTAATAAATAAAGATAAAATAAGATAAGATATAGTGCAATTGCATAGCGTGGATTGACTAGATGATCATTTGGGGAAGTGTGTGAAAGGGTTTAGTTTTTCCTGTGGTGAAAATTTAACCCGGGCATTTAAATCTGGTGCGTAAAATGGTAATGTAAATGTCAATATCAATGTCAACGCCAATGTCAATGTCAATGCCAATGTCAATGTCAATGTCAATTTCAATGTCAATTTCAATGTCAATGTCGATGACGATGTCAATTTCGATGTCAATGTCAATGTCAATGTCAATGTCAATTTCAATGTCATATGTTCTTTTATAAGTTAGTGAAGTTTTAATTTAGTCGGCACACTCATTTTTTTCATAAAGAGCGTGTTTCATCCTAATGCTCGCTATAGTATCTCGACAGAACCACTTCGGATATCGACGACCACCTTCTACTGCGAGGTTTTTTAGGGAAACAGGCATCAAAAATATTATAAACACAAGCTTAAAATGATGTACCGTATCATTTGTAGTGCTGTACAACCGGCGTACATAATTATGAGTTTAAGATAAAATATAAGTAAGCAGTGATTAGGACGGGTAAAAATATTTTTTAAGCAAATTGCTCATTGAGTAAAAAGGTTAACATTTGTTAATCATAAAATTAAATAACTTATACAATTTTAGTAATTAAATAAAGCCCCGGCTACGCTGGGTGCTTCAGTCAATCATAAATAAAGCTTTTATAAAATATTTCAAGAACACAAATTAAGTAGGTACTCAGATTTTACGAACAGAGGAAATCAAACAAGTTATTAAGTTCAAGACATTAATAGCAATAAATTATTTATTGTATAATCAACTTGCTGTGATATTCCTTAAGCTTGTTCTCCGGGGTACAAATTGTGATATTGGTACTAAAATTATTACTTAGATTCTTGATACATAATGAAATACATGATCCAGGACCCTCGAGGGGGGACAAGGAGCTTTTTCTTCCTTAGGAAACTGGATCCCACCGACGCGAAATGTTTCACCAAACACGGCGCGGCGGTGTCTCCCGGCAACTTCATTAATACTTAATTAATAATCAAAGTTCAAAGGTCAAGAACAAGACACTCTTAAATTAAGATGAAGGGGGTAGTTACAGTGTGCTACAAAATTCAGCTTTTCCTAGGGTGGGATTTTTCATTGTGTCAAGCAGGGTTGTCCAACCCCAGATATTAAAAAAAATGGTTCTTGTTATTATAAGATCGTATACACGTCATCGACAATGGTCCTAAAAGCGTTTAATTTTTCGCGATTAACAGATTATCATTATTGTACTTCGTGGTCCCTGTGAGAACAAATAAATGTAATAGTGGTCCCTTTTTGAAAAAAGGTTGGGAACCACATATATAGACCAATAAACGCTGATTGTGAATATATTAGTATTATTAAATAATATTAAACGTAGAGTTTAAAAAAAATTATAAAAAATCCATTTTTTATCGTGTCAATAAAACACACTGTCGAGTTGGTATTATTGAATGTTTATTAATGTTCCAGTCATTGTATTGAAATGTACGACACAATAAAATTTCATGTTATTCGTTTATTTACATACTGTTTACAGAGATTTAGTTGTTGTGTTGATTAAAACATTACTTAGGCCTAAAAATTTCAGTATCTAAAATAGAGGTATCTCTATTACTTTATCTCTTTAAAATATTCAAAAACTTTGAACCTTACAAAAAAATTTAATGCTACTTCCACGGCAAACCCTCCAAACTACGAACTCAAGAATGGCGGACGTCGAACAGCTGATCCGGAGCCGTATCTTATCAGTTGCCTACCGATGCTTTGGTTTCCGTTATGTTGATTTCGATTCGTAAAGCTAAAATAATAATAATTTCAAACAATTTTTATACCGCTCTCCCGTGATAATAATATTGAAAAATATAATAACATAAATAAATAAATAGTTTTTACTTATTGAATAGTTTCATAGATTCTTCCATATAACTGTCATACAAAATGACAACACCTGTTGAACATAAAACAAACTTTTGGGGAATGATGACATCACACGATTCACCAAACATACGGTGGTTTTCGTGAGATCTTGAAAAATGAAAACTTTGACAATTATTTTAACTATTAAAACTAACTCTAAAAATTAAAATAAATATACCGTTTGACACGTTGAGCTCCAAAAATGACACGTATCTTTGCTCCGTTAGCAAAGAAATTCTGTATGCATGAGCTCTCATCATCGTTTCAGGGTCCTGCGTGGGATAAAAAGAAAACCACTATCTGATGTAAATAAAAGAACTCACATTAAACAAAATGTAGTTGTTATTATTGACAAGCAGAAACATAATCTACATAAATACCTTTGTAAACTCAAAAAAATGTAGAGAGAGAGAGAGAGATAATTCAGTTATTTTAGTAGAATCCACTCCAAATGATCATTCGTAGCTTGGGATAGTTAATATGGCGCACCTCTTCCAGCCTCAGCGACAAGGGCTCCAGATAGCTGGAGAAGAGCCCCAGAGCTGCCGCTTCACATGCCCATGACACCGTGAAGGAGCCGAGATTCCAGTCCATCCACAAAGGCCTGCTGATCACAATGCGTCCGATGGCCATCTCTGAGCATTGAAAGGATATAACCCGCAGTTCTAGACTGTTGATGTCATTTAAGAAGCGCCTGCAATCTTCATCAAAGTTGTCCTCGGTTATATTGGATTGTACGTGGCTGTAAACACGCTCGACCAAAACATCAATTTATCAAGCTGTGATCAGTAAATCCCGATGGCTATTTATCGGTGGTTTGTTTGCCGCGTCATTACGAGCGTCAAGCAATATTTCTTCACAGCACTAATTTGAAGGTGTAGTCGCATAATATAGCAAATTTACACAATCATTTACGAGTATCAAAACTCCTTACAAATCAAACTTACGACCAATCCATTGTTATGTCATGACGTGGCCCTTATAACCGTTTTTTTTTTAAACAATCGAGCAACTTCCAGGCAACATGAATTTGTTCTCAGTCGTTCCAACGGCACGCCGAAATTAATAATACTCATTCTGAGCAAGAACCGACTGAATAACTACCATTAAAATAATTACGTTACACGTTATTTAAGTTAGAAGGCCACGATTCATAAAAAAAAATTCTAAAATTGGACTGGAGTTCCTTATTCTCACCCTGTATATTTTCGCCCATGTGAAGTTCCGTTCATGTATAATTCTGGTGTATTCCGTTTGTGTGTGTTCCGTGAAAATCATGCCAATGTTTACAATTCCTTCAGCCTCACAAATACTAAAAATGGGAATGAAAGTCTCATTTTCCGTTTTCACTTTTGTTCCAACATAAGGGAACGAATCGCTTTGTTTTGATAAAAAAAAAACAAATATCTTAACTAGAATATTGATTAATAAAATAACCTCTAATTCTATTTCGATTATTTTGGTTTGATAGACCTGTTTTGAGACATAGGTACTCGTAAATCTTACATTATGAGGATTTTACATTGGGTCTTTATATAATTTACGTTCCTTGTTATCTCTACCCACATGATTCCTTTACGTTGTTTTACAAAGCACATATAAATACTTATGAACTCACTGCAAAATGTACGATCTATGAGTAGTCTTCGGTTAATATGTTCACTACTTAATAAATTTAGTAAAGTATCTGGTAAAATTGTGTGGAATAATATAAAATATAAAAACATTTGGACCTCCCTAGCACGTCAGCTCTTTATTATTTTTACCCATTCATCATCCCGAGCGTGCACTAAAAACCCGGTACTTTTTTACAGTCTTGTGAAGACGCTGATACGTCTGTTACAGTTGGTATCCCAAATAAATAAAATATAAAATAAAAATATAAAAATGTAAATAAAATAAGTGACATTTTTGATGTTTTTTTTTTTTTACAAAAACATAAAAAAATGGTAGTTGTTGAACAATGGAGGCGGGGTAAGGAGTTCGTCGGACACCCGGCTAAGTGACCAGTGACGATATGCGGAAGAATTTTTTTTTGTTTGATTTTGAAGAAAAAAAAATTGAAAAAAAAGTCGTCAAAAAAAGTCACCGGAGCATTGACAAACGTTTGAATCCATTCCTTCAACTGCGGTGTAAGGCGATGGGTCCAGCTGAAAAAAAGAAAGATTTAAAGGTCTCCTTCAACTAATCTATCCTGATCCGGCCCGCCACGCAGATAACCCATCCTCAGCCAACACTTCTCAGACAAATCTCATGAACCAGGTCACCCCTGTTGTCAACAAACGTAGCGAACGGGGTGACCTATGGCAGAGGTGTTATCCTGGGGCGGTGGTGTACAATACATTTTAACTGTAGGTTTTCCAAAAAAAAAAAAGACAACATTCTTTATATAACCGACTATAATTTCAATTTAAGAGGAGGGCATGGGTTCTGCCGTCCCGGGAATCATTTATTGGATAACCAACACTCATGCCGTAGGTCACCCCAAGTAGTTCGCTTAGCCGGACTTAACAGGGGTTTCCGGGTCCACTGCGTAGCGAGCCGCATCGGGAGAGACTGGTTGAGGGAGACCTAACCTGGAAATTTCCAGCCGGATCCTCTCGACTCATCGCCTTGCCCTGCAAAGGGAGGGATGGATTCACACATCCATCACTCCTGGACACATTGACCGTTTCTCCAACATTTTTCCTTCCCAGAACTTCCTCTTCTTCCTTTCTCTTAAGAGACCCTCCACACAGCATCTTCAAAGATGAAATAGGCCCTAAGGGAATCATAATAATAAATGTTAGGTATAATAGTGTTCATCATACTCTAATATAGATTCCAAACTACTTACTTCATTTACATTAACTATCAGACAGACTAGTTAAGTGATAGAAAATAAATGTATAATTTTTTTTCAAAATTATTATTTTTATTATTGATTCTCTAACTGGCAGCCTTGAAAAGCAGATCTAATTAGCAGTACCTGTAGTCATTTCAAACTGCAGTAATTTCAACTGAAGGTAACAATAATATTATCATTACTAAGTTACTCCATTTTAGCCAATTCCTAGAATCCAACAATATGTACAAATAAAAGTAAAACAGGTATATTATACTTGATGTTGTGAATTTTTCTAAGAAGTCACCTTTATTTACTTATTTTTACTCTGCATAAAAATGTGTATTTTGTACGAGCTCATATTTTTTTTGTATATCATTGTAATTACTCTCCTGTGTACCACTGTGTATTGTGCATAATGTATCACCGTATTCTAATAGCCATTTTATGGCATTGAAATAAATAAATAAATACTTTCTATTTAAACTATTAAGTGGGTGGGTTGCACTTGGGTCGATTCCCTTCATTGAAGCACCTTGTGATATCCAACATTTTTCGTGTTGTTGTCGTAAGATATTTTTTTTATTTATTTATTTTTTTTATTTATTTATTCCATTTTTACAATTTTACAAAGTTAGGTATAAGTACAATTATTATCTTCCCAGTTCCACCAGGCGCATTAAGGGAAAATAAGCCACCATTTCCATCATCAACAGTCTTCATTAACGTATCGTGCACTTCCTTCTGTTGAAGGTACAACAGTGGTACATTCGTTCAAACTGATTGGTTCAATGCATCTTGATCATATTCACATTCACGTACCAATTCTTGATTGAAAGCATAATTCATTGCAAGTTTCATTGCATTCATTGCATTCATGAAGCGTCGATCTGGCGTTGTTATTCCTAACTTGACTAAAAAACTGCCGCACATGAGGTAACACATGTCTTCGATCAAAAACAAAGCCTGTTTATGTATATCCTCATTCACTTCGAGATCAAAATTCTCTGAATTGACACGAATTCGATGTAAAATGTCTTCCGACATGTCATCTTTGTACTTGTTCCATAGTTCACGTGGATTCGATAGGAAACATGTCGAAATAATGATAGCAAATAATGTGCGTATCAGACTGGAGATACAGAAATAATTGCTTCAGTCATTGTCGTGTCCCAATGAGTATCGTTTTCAAGCAAATTGATCTGCTGACATGCAACACAAATTGTTGGGCACACTACACCATTGACTTGTGATTCAAACGATGTCGGCCCACGAACATTCACCAGCAACAACCGAAAGTAGAAGCATTCGTTACTTTTTAGATGAACTGTGTAAATGCGACCAAGAGCATCAGTAGAACGCACAACCGGATGATCAGTAACCACACCGCCGTGCTTCCGACGTGGAAATCTCTTCGACAAAGCGTTTGACAAAGTGTAATAACGTGGCATCTCAGAGTAGAGCAACGTCCGGGCAAACAGATCGCATTGGCAAATCGAAAAGAAACTGGTCAATGTTGTTGCTGGAGGTGTTTCAGCACATTTGGCAACAATCGATGTAATAAAATAAACTCGTTGATCATTTTCCAGATGCATTGCCAAATATACAACAATGGAATGTCGTTCATGAATGGGGAATGAGATTATACGCCAAATCGCCTTATTGTAGCTCACAAACTTGATAGCGTGTGATTTCATCGTTTTTTATTTGTAGTTTTAACGCCAAAAACCGCCATACCGCTGACTTTTGTGACAAATTTGAAGATGTATTTGATTGACTTGACCGAATTGCAATGGTACCCCACGTCACAATGCACCTTGAATGTTTTGAAAAGAAGTGGCTGTTTTTCTGAAGTTGTGCAGACATACGTTCACCATTTGTCCCATTTACGACTGTTGACATTTAGTGTGTAAGACAGAGAGGCAGCATTATATGTTTTAGAACAAAAAAAACAATCAGCACATTCACATTTGACGTTTTTGAATTTTTGGAATTCAAGCAAACTACAATATTATACCTACCTACCACAATATTCCTGCAGATCTTTCAAAAGATGAAAATTCGTTCCATATTAAATGTATGAGGAAATGAATTTTCGTTATAACTTTCTTTTTCGTGAATTTTTGCGATGTTTTAATAATTATTATGTTATCCGAGACGGAGACAAATCCAACAAATCAAAGATCATCAAAATCGGTTCAGCCGTTCTCGAGTTATAAATAGTGTAACTAACCCGACTTTGTTTTATATATTAATCATATATATATAAATGATAGAACACAATACATTTCAATATGAAGCTTTATCTGACCAACTGGGAAGGTTTCCTGTTTCAGAACAGCCAAAGTGCTCATTTAGTTCATAATATTCTTAACAAAGGAATAGTTTCGTTCAAGATATCACAAGAATGAGATTTTATCAAGAAAACTTTGAGAACAATAATAATTGCATTGGGAACGAAGGAATGGTTTCTTTCTGTCCTTTCAAGGTCATTTTGGAGAACATTAATAATTGCATTCAGAATAAAGGAAAGGTTTCTTTCAAGAGATCGCAAGGATCAGATTCTTTCCAAAACGATAGTATTTGAAGAACGATAATAATCATAATAATTGCATTATTAAAATAATATGTAACTATAATTTTTAAACCTATACTTACTACTATACAATTAAATACCAAAATATGTATATGACATGTCCAAATGTTTTTATATTTTATATTATTCCACACAATTTTACCAGATACTTTACTAAATTTATTAAGTAGTGAACATATTAACCGAAGACTACTCATAGATCGTACATTTTACATTTAAAGAGCCGAGTTATTTAGATAGGAATAGGGAGGGGGAAGGATGGGGGGATGGAGGGGTAAGGATCGGTTAAGTTGAGGTATATTAGTAAAAATATGCGTGACAAAAATTAAAAGAGAAAAAAAAGGAAGTTCATAGAATGGTGGTTGTATTAGAGCAGGGGTGCCCAAACCGTCGATCGCGAGTGCTTTTTGAGTCGATCTCGAGAAATAAATAGATCTTTTCACAGTTTTTGTTTCAGGTAATCCTCAATTAGGCCTCAATAAAACCGCACATTTTTTTATGACTTTTCGTTTATAATTTATTTGGATCTTATATTGTCAATGGTCGCGCGTTTTTTGTTGTTCATCATCCAAGGTGTGTGACGTCACAAGTCCCCATAGAAAAAAAGTCTAATTATTGCAGATTCATGGTGAAATATGTCGAAAATTTTCCCTTTTAAAGCACGAAGTTATCGATCTAGTTTCTAGTGTGTGGTTTGGTTTATTTACGAGACAGCCAATCCGAGTTGTAACTATAAGACGATATGAAGTTTATTAATAAATAATACAAAATGCGGTGCGGCAGAAGTAAAACGTATCATTTTAATAACGATTGGGAGGAAGAATTACCCCGGGCAGCACTTTTAAGGGGTGGAAAAATTTTACAATAAATAATAATAATATCTTGTAAAATTTCTAACCTGTTTCAATTCATATTATTTTCGCACTTACATTTTAGACCGATTGAAATGAGCACGGAATTTTTCATTACTTATTTTGTGGCAAAACCGATAACCGTCAACACGCGAACATTGTTTTCCATGACTAAATTTCCACGTCGTGTTCTCGAATGCAAGTACGAAAGAAGTTTACTAAAATCATCAAAATTATACTGTTGGTTTAATACCTATTAAAATCTGTGCACAATTGAAACATTTTTATGTGAAATATGAATCTTATATGGACGTCATCAATCCAGTCTGCTACATCAACCAGTGAGTTTTACGCTTCCTTATTTCCCACCTTCTAAGAAATTTCCTTATATTCACCATTTTTTACCTACGTGTATGTGCTGCCAGAATCAAAGAGAAACCATTTTCATGTTCTGAGTGTAGTTTTAATTCGCCGCACACAGATTTAATTTATTTATTTATTTATAATTTCTCACCAAACATGTGTTCTTATTTTTTTTTAAATACAAAAATATTAACCTCACTAGGACTAGCAGCCTGTATTGAGGTTAAATTCGTTAATTTGAGTGATGCATTTACAAAAAAATCACTAAAATATTATATGCGGAAAGTTAGAAATAACAATATTATATTGGTGACCAGATGGGTAATTTGTAACAATATAGACCATAAAACAAATCCTTAATTACTATACCCACCAAGAAACAAAGGTAGTTCAAAACAACTAGGGTGACACTCCGATTTTGACAAATAAACCCCAAAAAAAATCTAGTTATTTAAAATATATATATATATATATATATACCTTTTTATTTAAAAAACAAATATTATTAAAATAAAATTTTATTATTTTAAAATATTTTTTTTTTATTATTTAAAAAATGGCCAAGGTTGAAAAAATATTATGCCAATCCTCTGACAACATAAAAATCTTAACATTTTTTTTAATTTTACTAATGAATTGGAAGACTTTATGTAATCTGGCAGAATATTAAACAGAAGTGGAGCCTGATATAAAAAGTTTCTTTGGCCAAAAGATGTTTTAGTACTTATTGCGACAAAGTTCATTCTTGAGCCAATTCTAGTGGTATGGATTTGTTGGGTTCTTTCTGAAGAATAAGTATTGATAAAAAATTTACAAATTATTTTAGAGATGTACAGCTATTTTATACTCAACGTCAGATTCCTTGTAAAGAAGTTTCGATGGATAACGAATTTTTTTTTGTACATGACTTTAAGAATTAATTTGTGAGCAATATTTAGTGGCTCTACATTAGACTTTAGACAGGATCCCCAGTATACAATATTGTAAGAAAGTCGAGATTGTACTAAGGCATAAAAGACAGATTTTAATTTAGCTTTATCCAGTAAATGACGAAGTTCTTTAAAAATATAGGTAAGTCTCCTGATATTTTTTGTTAACATATCAATATGGTCATTCTATCACAAAAATTTATCAATATTTACACCTAGGTACCTAATACAGTCTACTCTTTCTAAAGGGTGGCAATTACAATTTTGCAGACAATTGTGTATAATTAGATTATGAGTGTCGGAAGGCAGACTTTTTGACGATATGCTAAAAGTTACATATTTTGTTTTTGATGTGTTCAAAGTTAAGATGTTATTATTTAGCCAACTCTTTACTATTCTTAATCCTGAATCACATTTGTCAAAAGCATCTTTCCAGGTTTCACCCTCAAATATTAAAGCAGTGTCGTCTGCAAAACTAACAATATTACCAGGAATATCTAAATTATACAAATCATTAATGTAGATTAAAAACAATATTGGTCCAAGTACACTACCTTGTGGAACCCTAAAAGAGATTTGTTTGCTAATGCTTAAATTATTATTTATCTCTACTTGTTGTGTTCTATCGCTAAGATAGGATTTGAACCAACTTAATGCTATACTGGAATGTGAAATGCCAAGAGAAGATAATTTTTTGAGGAGTAATCCATGGGAAACCGTGTCAAATGACTTTGATAGATCTAAGAACACAGCTAAGGCTTTGTTTCCATAATCCAGGGACTAGTGACTTTCGACAATACCCTCAATACTGCATCACTCGTTCCTTTATTTTCTCTGAAACCAAACTGATTGCTAGAGAGTAGTTAAATTAAAACCAGTTTTGTGTTCAGAATATAAAATTCCGATTGTGGATTCATCTGCTGACACATTTTGAAAGAAAAACATTATTTTATTCGAAGTGCAATTATAAAATTGTAGTTGTTGACTTTTTGTGTACTGCCAGAATAAAAAAAAAACATTTTTATGTTTTAAGTATAGTTTTAATTCACCGCACACAGATTTAATTTAAACCAATTTTGTGTTGAGAATGTAAAATTCCAGTTGCGGATTCACCTGCTGACACATTTCGAAGGAAAACATTATCTTATTCGAAGTGCAATTATAAAATTCTAGTTGCAGACTATTTATGTTCTGCCAAAATCAAAGAAAAAGCATTTTCATGTTCGGAGTGTAGGTTTAATTCACCGCATACCGATTTAACTGAGACCAGTTTTGTGTTCACAATATAACGTTAAACTAAATAACATGCTAAATCTTTTTACATGGATACCATTCTCGATTTCCGAGAGCAGTTACAAATTTGTAGTAGATTTTAAGTAGATTTATGAACGTGATTTTTATTGGAAGAATTCTCGTCACATGGGATATAAAAGGAGGTCGCAATTTCCTCCCCCTCCCCCCCCCCCGGCGCTTGAAAATCTGTGGTTGAAGTACCTAAGTACCTAGATGATAATCCTGCACATACTTGCAGCCTATCATAGTCGATCCATCGGAGTCGAATAATATTAAAAATAAGGCCAATGAAAGTCATCATTAACGACCCATTGACAGTATTAAATGTATTGCGCAGAAAAAATATAGCGCTAACACACACCGATTGCAAAATCTATTCCGACCAAACCCCTCTACAAAGGCAATACCTAAATGATCTTAGACAAACCCTGGCAAACCGTACCCTGGAAGGCGAAGTCGGACTAACTATAAAATTTATAAATAATAAACCAGCAATAGTAAATGTCTCAAAAAACTAAAATCCACCATTGGATATGGCCTAACTAACCGAAAATGCCGGACCAAATGCCCTGATAAAATCAAAATTTATTATCAAAATACACGAGGACTTCGTACAAAACTACATGACCTTAAAGTAACGGTACCTTTACACGGACATTATATATTTATCCTTACTGAAACATGGCTCGTTCCAGGAATAAAATCTCCTGAACTTGGTTTCACAAACCACAAGATATTTCGGTGTGACAGAAACCCTAAATCAAGTACCAAATCCAGAGGAGGCGGAGTTTTGATTGCAATCAGGGAAAATATTTCAGTGAAAAAACTAAAAACGCAAAATACCTCATTGGAGCAATTATTTGTACAAATTGTCACTCCCATGGAAAAAATCATCATTGGAACTGTATACATACCACCAAACTCCGACATCCAAACCTACAAGAAACATTGCGAAGACATCGAATTTCTTATGTCAAAAAATCCTACATCGAAAATAATTATTGTCGGCGATTATAATCTTCCCAATTTGAAATGGAACTCTAGTGACAATGGTTATATTACTAACAAAAGTTCTAACGACCCAGCACGTGAAGTGATAGATACGATAAACTATTCAAATTTGCATCAACATAATTTTGTACCTAATGTATGTGATCGCTTTCTAGATCTTGCCCTTTCAAACAGCTCTAAACTGTGTGTTGAAATGTCAGATGATCAGCTCGTTCCGGTGGATAATTATCATCCCCCCTTACACATTATAGTAAATATGTACACGAACAATCCACCACTGAAACAAACAACACTCAACTTCAAAAACGCTGATTACGAGTCTATTAACTACCAACTCACTAATACAGATTGGACTTTCTTGACCACTAACAGTGATACCGAACAAATACTAGAAAAACTCTATGAAACATTTTCTGAAAATATAAAATCTTATGTCCCCTCGTATACACCAAAACACAGAACATATCCAATTTGGTTCTCCACAGATCTTATACTCTTACTTAAACAAAAAAAACAGCTACATAAAATTTTTAAACTGACTCACCAAATCAACGACTACTCAAACTTCTCAGAAACAAGAAAGAAATGTAAAACACTATCGAAACTGTGCTATAAAGCACACATCACCTCCGTTGAGAAAACTGCGCTAGGAACAAAGAATCTTTGGAATTTTGTTAAAAAATTAAACAATGAAAGTATAGACTACCCCCCCCCCCCCCCCCCACAATGCATTATGATGGCAAAATAGCCAATAGCACCTTTGATATTGTTAATTTGTTTGCGGATCATTTTCAAAGTGTATACGAAGGTGAAATACCAGATAACAACTGTGATGAATGCTAACCTTCAACCTACGAGAAGCCCACAAGGAATTTTTTTTCCTCCTTAATACTATGTAGAGAATTCGGTACATTCGGCGACATCTGTCCGAGCAGTTAGGAACTATTACAGAGATCTGTATAAAGACTGAAGCGAGGGGAGCCCCATATCATAATTGTCTCGAGAACAAAGAAAGTTTAAATTTTACCAATAAGAGATTGTGTACAGCGATTAATAATAATCTGAACCAATCAGAGAAAATAGAGGCGTGTATAGGGTTAGTGGACTTTGATCATATTGAGCGGCCTTGAATAAATTCTCACAGGAACGATGGGTGAACGAACTGTATAATAAACAAACCTTTAGACAAAGGATTGGACGATTATTGACCCCGGATTGTGTTAACATAAGGCGAGATCGAGAACTGGAGGTTTTGGGCGCCAAAAGTTTCAAATGGAAACAAAAAAATCTTAGACGGGAATGTTGAAAATAAATAACATCGATAAGGGCACGGAAAACGTAACATGAATGGTCCCGGGGGACGATTTAATTAAAACCGACCTGGAATGATGGCAAAAAACGGGTGGAATCTCGGAAAATTTCAAAACTGAAGATAATAGCCTAGGAAAGGGGGAAAACCCTATTTATATGGTGATGGAACGGTGAAACGAAGTAATTAGAACCAAATATCTCAAGAGAAAACTAATTGGAACTACTTGAATAGGTACCGATATAAGGATTACTCTGTTCTGACAGCACCATTCAGAACAAACAGGAGATTGAGAAAATTATATCTAAGACCGCAGTACATTTTGGTCACTCTACAATTAAAGCAAATCGCAGGAAAAGATGCTTAACGTAGTCTGACGAAAGGAAAAAATGGAAAATATACATAAAACAGTGGAAAATTATTGTTATCAATTCTAAATGAAGCGGAGATATTATAAAGACGATTTTTAGGAGAAAATTTAATAAAAAGATGGTGGTTTCGTTGGGGGCATAGTTGTGTGCTAGTTGCAATCTCAAAGGAAATACAATTAGTATTGTTAAGTGTCTGGGGTCAAGTAACAATACCGGACAAATTACGGATGATTTTATTCAACAGAAATGGTCGTTTTATGTCATTTGTGCCGTTGAAAGGATCACATAATTGAGCTTGACTACTGACAAAGTGGGCGCAGGAAATGGTTGTCGACCACACATGTATTTTGTTTTCAAAAACAATGAAGATCCGAACATGCCTTTTATTTACACAAGGCCCATTATCGATTAAAAAGGGCAATAAAAATTAGCGTTGCTCTAACGTAATGTTTACAATATAGAATTTCCATAAAACTTTATTACAAACACATTAACAATGACTTATTACCAAAGTACATAAAAATTTTAAATAAATACATGTCAATGAGAAAATTTATGTGATTACCTACGTGAGAGAGATGTTAGGCTGGTTTCGGTCTAAAACATGAGATAGGAGATTATCAGAGATTTGACAAAAGGTCGTATACGGAGGAACCGAATTTGGTTTTTTTCCTATGAAGGTCTGGGTGATCAGAAGTCATTTTCCTACGAAAAGAGAGCTTTAAGAAGTCTTTAAAACGCCATGGTTTGATAAAGAACGGGGAGTTGGTTGAGAGTTTTGTTGAGAGTCCGTTGGCAGTGGGGATACAGACCGGGGTCCAGGAACAAACGTATAACTCTTTATTAAAAGTTGAAATTTCTACAAGTGTTTGCAAAGGAGTAAATTCGGTATATAATCTCCCTTTTAAATTGAGGAATAAAAAATCCGAAAAAGTGCTTAAAAATAATACGTTCGGGTGTTTTGTTTTATATTGAAAGTGGTTAAAGTTAGTAAATAAGAATTTAATAATATTCGGGTTTCTTTTACAACATATAGTTATTGACTTTCTAATATTTAACAAAAAAATACAGTGTCTTAAAATAAATACAGTTTACCGGATAAAAGAAAACACATGACGCGATTATTTTTAAAACTAACTAAAGATGATATAATAATTAAAACTATAATTTTACTCTAAATTACTTAACATCGGTGAAATAAATAACAATAACGAATTTCTCGAGTCATGGTTTTGCGACAGTGTTTCCATAATAATATGCCTTAAAATTTCATTGTGAATTAAATAACGAATTATAATAAACAGTAGTGATAATAATTCGAACACTTAGAAAACGTGCGTATCTACGGTTATTAATTCTAAAGTGTTTTTAAAATATTGAGAATAAATAATAATTTACCAAACTCCGGATTTTAAAATTAAAACATCTGAATTTCAATTTGATAAATCATTTTCGAATCGAATGAAATAAAAACAATAGTTAATACGAGTTTGAGAAACTAAGTGAAATACCGAAGTGAATCTTAAATAGACAGATATTTGAAGAGTTTTTTTTCCATCATCAGAGTCATTTCTCAAGAAGACCGATAGGAATCCGTTAGCTAGGAAACAAAAAGGGAAGCCTTGGTCACAATGTCGTTGTCATAAAATTCCCGACTTGAAAAATTGTAATCGATCGAGGCTGGTAAGATTTAACCAATTATTAATTATTTTCAGAGACAGAGAAGGAAGGGACAGGCGGCATCACCAATAAATCAATCGGAGCTTTAAAGTTTTGTCACTAACACACTGTTAACAATTCTCACTTGCTCGAAAGTAGGTCAAATAGGAAATACCTACTTAAAAATTAGGTCATACAAGTACTCGTTTTAGTTAGGTAGGTCTATTGTTTATTTAAGCGCGCATAAGGATACGGCGACATAAGATATCAGTTTGATTCGTAACCGAAATACCTATATTTCTCAAAATTAGGTCAAGCAAATTATACCTTAGTTGAAACCAGGTCATCCAGATACCTCTTAGGTTAGCAAAGTACCTACTTAAACGACCAATGTTTGGGTAAAAACTAGGGCAAATAAAATATAAAAGAATTAGTTAAACAATGAATCGTGTTTCAAAAGGACAATGACCGTAGAAATAAACAATCTCCAAAGTAGGTCAGTAAACCGAAGGTCGTCTATGTGAAGTGTAAACAAATAAAACATAAAAAATGATGTATCTATCCCTTATCGTTCATTCGTTCATCGGAGTTAATTAACTATTGGCGCAGTGTAATTAGGTACTACACGATTTAATAGAAATGTACCTCTCAATCAATTTTAGGTAATTACATTGGCATACTTGTATAATAATAATAATAATAATAATAATGATTTATTCCAGTATGTATGCAGGGGAAGTGCAATGCAATACATTCCATATTTTAAAATTACCAAATAAAGACAATAATAAGATGAGGGAGAAATAATTAACAACAACACTTACATTAAATAAAACAAATACTTAACACATAATTAGATAGAAACGCATCACTAAATCAATTTTGGCATCCTAGCGTACTTGTAAAACAAATACCTATTAGCTTCCTCTCACCAGCATGATTAGGGTATGTTGATATGACCTTCGATTGTGTATCTAAAAATTCGAATTGAGTTCAATGGCATCCATTGACACAGTCACCTAGATTCCATCAACAAATAAACAAAACCAATCATTTATGTCAAGGGGCAGGTTTATCAATTATAGCTTACGACGGAAGCTTCGCCCAATATGTGATAGCAACATCGACGTTAAATTCATTCAATTCTAAACAACTTGATTATACTAGAGCGATCGCCAATAGGTAGCATTGTTACAGCATGCAAAATTTTGCAAAGTAAAATTCCGCGACTAGTTTCAAACTCAAAAAGAGCTCATCATAATTATTCAGGAGGTCATTGATTCAATGACAACATGATTTATCTCATTTCATAAATTTCTCTTATAGGAAGTAGGTATCCAAGAATCCATAATCATCCGCAATCCTAAATACCTAACACACGAGGAACTAGTGACCTCATTTAAAAAGCACTGGTGTTCAAATACTCATACAGTCCTAAATCCTGAATTTGCACACGTATCTAGACTTCAAGGCTTCTGTATGTGAATATTAGCTATCCGGAAATGTAAGTGTCAACCTTTCTGGTCGGAGAGCTTTGATCTTGTGGCGGTATTGTCGAGGTGGGCATACGGGGAAGAGGAAGGACGTATGCGGACAGTACGCTGACGCGGCATTAAAGCTGCAGGTTATTTGCATACCGTAAGTCCTTGTCGAACCTGAAAGCAAACATAAGGCTCACGAGGTGCGTTTTATGTCAGCTAGTCAGAGGTGGAGTGTAACGCTGGGTCGGTCACGCGGGAGGATGGATCTGCCCGTCACAAGCTTACGCCACATTCAACGGATAGAGGCATGATAAGGGAAGACATGTAATTCCCCTTCTAGACTCAGTAGAGTTAAATTCAATCCGGAGGAGACGGAAGTCGGAGTAAGACAGAAAAACGGCATGAAGACTAGGTATTCCCCCTGCTGGCGTGAAGGGCCCCTTTCATAGCATGAGACGCCCGTTGAAGAGGGTAAAACTCGGATCTAAGGACAAGCCTAGCAAACGTACTGGGGAGAATCCGGTTTGTAATTGTTGTTCATCGGTTTTCACTTGGTTAGCGGAGGAGCCGACTTTTCAGCAAACATATTATCCCCATATCCATCCATATCCATCCATTCCTACCTTTCTACAATTTTGCGAGTACTAACCATGAATACTAACCATGATTACAAAACACTATGTTAGGGGAAGTTGCAGACAAGGACTTCGAGTGATAAAACTGGACCTTCAAAAACGACCATCCCACAACGGTAAGGTAAACTTCTCTACCTAAATGTTGAATTTATTATCTGTTGTTTTATGTTATCGACGCATCAGCGGTGATAGGAAGGATTAAATAAACAAACAAAATTCCTACGGAAATCAAGCAGACACGAGGTTTAAGGGTGAGGCTAGTTTATCAAACTCGGTTTAATATACTAAAATAATAATAACTAAATAGATCGGAAAATTCTCACACTTTCTCTAAAAGAATCTAGGGGTTACCACACGTAATACATTATCTTCTCTACATATGTGTGCATATTAAGTATGCAAACAGATGTAAATTCTAAAACAAAAAAATACACAACGAAGAATATAGAAATAATGTGAACAAAAAATCTTAAATCTTGTTTACTGCGAGAAAATCGCAGGGATTTGAGAAAATAGGGTAGGTTCAGCTAGATTATAAAGTATAGGGGTTAGAAAAATCACGAGCCTGAGGTAGAAACAAACCGGAAAGAGGGTTAAGTCAGGCCATCATACCTAGGGGTGTGATCAGTAGGACATAAGGGTAGAATTATGAACGTAGCTACGAGATTTGAACTACGAGGTAGAAGCTTAGAAAAGTTAATCAATTAGGTAGGGTTCATCACAATTGGTGTCAAAAGCCAGGAGTGGCGGACCATTACACAACGTACCATCATACACATATCAAAACACAATACATCTACATAATTGCCTCATAACACTGGAATCATGCTTAAATAAAATCATTTCACTTGACCCTTACAAATCTGCAGGCCCATATAACATCCCACCAATATTTTTCAAACAATGCGCATCTGCAATATCAGGTCCACTCACCGCATTATTTAACCACCTACTTTCTTCTGGACATTTTCCAACCCGTTGGAAATCTAGTTATATTACCCCGATTTTCAAAAAAGGTGACGACACAGACATTAAAAACTACCGTCCTATATGCATACAATCAGCACTCCCGAAAATTTTTGAATCCCTTGTTCTCGATTTAATTTATCCATCAATATTAAAAGTAATTGATAAAAACCAACACGGATTCGTTTCTGGTAGGTCAACTGCTACTAACCTGTTACTTTACCATAACTATATTACAGAATCTTTTACAAAAAAAAAACAAGTTGACAGTATCTACACAGATTTTTCAAAAGCTTTCGACAAAGTGTCACATAAATTATTACTTAGTAAACTGTATGCCTTAGGACTGAGAGGCAAGTTGTTAAACTGGTTCTCACGTTATTTGTCTATCTTATTTGTTAAAATTAAACATTCTAAATCTAAGTTGTTACATGCAACTAGTGGTCTACCACAAGGGAGTCATATCGGTGCGATGCCTGGAACGTTTCGGTGAGACCCAAACGGTTGCACTGGACATATCCAAGGCCTTTGACCGGGTTTGGCACCGAGGACTTGTCAACAAACTGCATTCTTACGGACTTCCCGCATCCTTGTGTACGTGGATTGCCGACTTCTTGAGGGAGAGGTCGATTCAGACGGTAGTCGATGGTTTCACCTCTTCCTCTCACTCGATAAATGCTGGCGTCCCGCAGGGATCGGTTCTGTCTCCAACTCTGTTTTTGTTGCACATCAACGACCTTTTGTCATGTGCACCAATTCACTGCTACGCGGATGACAGTACAGTTCATGATAGCTTTTTGTTTGACAAGCCCCCAAAGGGCTCACACACTCCAACAGCTCGTAAGGCTTTGAAGCAAAGAATGGACGGTTACCTCGAGAGTGTTTTCTCTTGGGGTAAAAATAATCTCGTTGAATTTAATGTTTCAAAGACCCAATCTTGTCTGATTACGTCTAAAAGGGATCGCAATGAAAATCTAGTCTCTTTCAACGGAAGCAATCTTCCGAACAGGCCCTCCATTGATTTGCTTGGTTTAACCCTAAGTGACCAGCTCAGGTATGGGGGCTCCATCGAAGCCAGAGTAAAGTTAGCCTCCCAAAAACTGGGCGTACTGTACAGGGCCCGCAGATACTTTAAAAGTACACAACTGCTAACCCTGTACAAATCGCAAGTGCGCCCCACGGTTGAATTTGGCAGCCACCTCTGGTCTGGAGCTCCAAAATATCTGAAAAATACCCTCGACTCTGTGCAGAAACGGGCGGTCCGTTTGATAGATTCTCCCATCTTAACAGACGGATTGCAATCTTTAGAGCACAGGCGTCGGGTGGGAATGCTATCCTTGTTCTACCGGTATTACAATGGAAGATGCTCCGAGGAACTAGCATCATTGATCCCTTCGGCACCGGTGCATAGTCGGGAAACACGCCAAACGCGTGCCCAACATTTGTACACAGTTGACATTAGTCACATGAGAACGGGTCGTTTCTTCGACTCGTTCTTATGTTCAACAGCTCGGCTGTGGAATGATTTGCCGGCCTCTGTGTTTCCTCCTTCCTACAACATGGGTCTCTTCAAGACCAATGTTCATTCCTTCCTCTCCTCAAAAAGACCCTCCACACAGCATCCCAGATGACATAGGCCCTGAGGGAAATTATTTTCCTCAGGGCCTCCTGTGTGGAGTTAATGTAAAAAAAAAAAAAAAATATCGGCCCCATCCTTTTCTTAATATTCATAAATGATATCATAAGTTGTTTCGACGATGTAGAAGTTCTGCTTTTTGCCGATGACATCAAATTATACAAAGAAATATCTAATATAGGTGACTGCCTAATCCTACAGTCAAACATCGTCAAATTACAAAATTGGTGTGTCGCAAACAACTTATTCCTCAATATTGATAAATGTAAGACACTAACATTTTGTCGAACAAAGACCCCACTATCTTTCAAATACACAATAGATAATAAAATCTTAGAAAAAGTCAAAGAAATTAGGGATCTTGGAGTTGTGTTTGATTCGCAATTAAATTTTATAAATCACATACAACAAATAACTAACAAAGGCATGAAAACACTAGGATTTATAATCAGAACAATCAAAGACTTCGATTCGTTGGAAGTTATAAAAATCGTATATTTGTCACTCGTACGCAACTTGCTGGAATACAATTCCATAGTTTGGTCCCCATATTATCAAATTCATATAAGAAATATCGAAAGAGTGCAGCACAAATTTTTAAGATTTATTAACTTCAAGTTACACATACCTATTCAACACATTAACTACACATCTTTACTAAATACACTTAAATTGCATTCCTTAGAAAACAGAAGAAAAATAAACGACCTAACTTTTTTGTTTAAAATTATTCACTCCGAATTAGATTGTTGCGAACTCCTGCATCTCATTGACTTTAAGGTACCAACTCGAGCGACAAGGCAAAACATATTATTCTGCAACAATAATTCTCTAACCAACTACCACACACACGCATCAATTTCTCGACTACACACACTAGGGAACAAATATACCTCAAATATCGATGTATTTAATACAAGTTTACCGTTATTCAAGAAATATCTGAACAATATTTTTATGTAGAATATGTTGATATCTAAGGAGCATCACGTAGGGTCTATTGCGTATATTTGTGTATTTCTATCTCTCTGTAAAAACTTGTTAACGTTTTCTTTTTATGTATCTTGCATTTTGTCATGTATTATTTATGACATTTAATCAGTCACCTGTAAATTTTGTATTTACAAACATACCAACTAATTTATTTTCTATGCCATTCACAACTAAGATACTTTCTCTTTTATTGTAATGCACTATCTTTCCTTAAATTTATCTGTATACCTACCTTTCATATGATGTTTACTTGTTATGTTTTTATAGTTTATCTTTTTTATTAAAAAAAAAAAACTGTCTCTGTATCATAAACTTGTCATGTAAAAGCCCATCAGGGCGTTGAAAATTAATAAATAAATAAAATATTGAGGTAGATCGCCAGCAGTTCAAGTTTGAGCACCCCTGTATTAGAGGGTTTTTATATTATTGTTATTGTTATTGTAGAGTATCGAGAGAGTGTCTGTGTGATTTTAAGGAGTGTGGTGCAGGGTTAAAAATGTCAAATTGTGTATAGTGTGTGTTGAAAGTGTTGGATGCACGATAGATGAAAGAATTCTGCTTAGAATTTGTGTTGCACCGAGGGAGGCTAAGAATCATGTCTGATCTGGTTCGTCTATTAGGAACTCGTATCTGTATTCGTTCTAAGAGTTCTGGGTAATCTACAACGGATCTGGCAATTTTTTGAAGAAAAAGTACATCGGCCGAGCTTCTTCGAACTTCTAATGATGGTATATTGAAGTACGCGGCTGAATCTTGGTGATTTAGGTGTGTGCGGTAGCTGCGGAAATCTAAGTATCGTAGAAAACGATTTTGAACGCGTTCAAGATTTTCCACATATGATTTGTATTGCGGGTTCCAAACTTGTGACGCGTATTCTAGTAAGCTGCGGACATAAGCAAAATATAGGATTTTCATTGTTCTAAAATTATTGAATTTTTTACATGTCCTAAGAATGAATCCTAATATTTTCGTGGCTTTTGATGTAACTGAGTTTATATGAATATCATAAATAAACTTAGAGTCCAATGTCACTCCTAAATCTCTGACTTCTGTTTTGTTAATTAATATTGAGCCGTTCAGATTATATTCATTGGTAATTATATTTTTATTTCGTGTGAAATTCACGACGAAACACTTTTTAACATTAATTTTAAGGGTATATTGTGTACAGTAAACATTAAAACGATTTAGATCATCCTGCATTTTTTGACCACCAGCAGTACATCTGATAGGATAAAAAACCTTCATATCATCTGCGTAAAGTAATGTTTTTGAGTATTTGAAACATCGGCCTATATCATTTATGTAAATATTAAAAAGTAACGGTCCCAATAGAGATCCAGGATCAAGGATCAAGAATCAAGGATCGGACGGTTACTCAGTCCCGGCGGAACTCGTCATAGCGATCGTCGAACAGTTCTTCATTACGGATGCCATCAGTTAGCCAGGATTCGGTTAAGGCGATAATATGGTATTCGTTGGATCTGACAGCATTCAACAGTGCGTAGTCCTCGTACGTTTTGGTAGTAGATATTCAATGTCATTTTATGGGTGGTATAAATCTGTATTTAAGTGTAAGATACTCGTGAATAGCTAATTGTATACGTAATTGTTTCTGGAAGGTCAGACTGATTTTTAAGTAGTTTAAAATACTCACACCCGTATTCAGAGTCGATCCTTTGGTTCAAGGAGCCTTCCTTTCCTCTAAGGAACGCCGTTTTGTTTTCAGAGACACATCTAAGGTCGGTGTGACGTCACTAAATAAGGTAGCTACCTTCCTTAAGATTTACAAAATTTTTGTATTCAGAGACGTCACTACGTAAGTCTCTACGACACGGCGCATGCGCATTCTTGCTTACTTTGATTTTTAGCTGTCAAAAGTCAAGGTTGGTGGTAAGGGTACCTTTAAACTTGCCAAGTCGGTGGTTTGTTCCCAATTGTTACTGTCGTAAACATAAAACAGTGGAGATGGATGTTATGCAAATGGATAATGAGTTTCTCGATTATGTCGTTGATCCATATCATACACGTGACGACATTGGCACGGGCGCTATGGGCAGCGTACGGCGATATTTACGCGATTTTGAAATTCCCTTTACAGTGACTGCCAATTTAAGGATCGTTATCGGTTGGAGAAAACAACTGTAATGCTTGTATTAATTCCTGTATTATTTCCAAATTACTCTTTAGTAAATAATAGAGGCTTGCCCATACCTCCTGTTAATCAGGTAGCTATCGCGCTGCGATTCTACACTACTGGTAATTATCAGGTAAATATGTACGTCTTTTTACTAGATATCTATTGTAAAATTCTGTTCTACTTTTGTGAAACTAAAATATTGCACTTTGTGAAAAGCTATGATGAAACTTGTTCTTTACATTATGTCAATACTAAATGAAAACATGAATGAAAAATTAACCAGATGCCCTTAGATGTATAATATATCTAGATCATCTTGTAATTATTTCCATTAACTATCTACATATATAATATATATGATTCCAGATTGTTGCGGGAGATCTTTACAAGCTGAGTCAACCAACCTCCAGCAGAGTGGTGCAAAAGATTTCCTCCGGATTGGCGCAACGGTTAACGGAATTTATTTATTTTCCTCAACGGCCCGAGGAATACGCTGAAAATCGAAAACTCTTTTATTCAAGAGCGCAATTTCCAGAAGTCGTCGGGTGCATAGATTGTACACACAGTGCCATCAAGAGCCCAAGCCAAACAATAGGGGAATCTTTTCGCAACAGGAAAGGATGGTTCTCTTTGAATGTGCAAGCTGTTTCAGGTCCACGTTTGGAATTTTTGGACATCGTTGCCAGGTGGCCTGGTTCTACCCACGATTCCAGGATATTTCAAAACAGCACGTGCCGCCTAAAATTCAAGGAGAAAAGAATTACAGGCATTCTTCTCGGGGACAGCGGATATGGCCAGACGAATTATATGTTCACATCAGCGTTAAATCCTGCCAATGAAGCGCAGGAAAAATATAATAAGGCCCAAATTTTCTCACGGAATGTAGTCGAAAGATTATTTGGTGTATGGAAGAGGAGATTTCCTTGTCCGAGGAGGAAATTAGAAAATAAATTATCTAATACTACAAACATTATAGTTGCGTGTCCCATTTTGCATAACCTGTGTATATCTTCAAACGACCAGCATTTTGGGCGGTTTGAGGGTATAAATATACCTGTCAATTCGGTGGTACAGTCTGCTTCAGGCAGAACAATAAGAGATGCGTTTATCCAAAGACATTTTACGTGACATGTAAAGAACTTTGAAAGGTCACCATATATAATGAATAATGACATCATATTTTTGTAATATGTAATGAACTGTGAAAGGACACAATCTCTAACGTAATGAATAGTGAAGTCATATATTTTTGTAATGTGTAGTAATTGTGCTGTGTAATGGACTGTGAAAGGACATCATATCTAATGTAATGAATAGTGAAGTCATATTTTTGTAATATGTTATAATTGTGCTATGTATTGAATTATGAACAGGCACAAGGATTTATCTTAAATATATACCTATGTATGTATAAATAATGTGTGTATCAAGGTAGTGTGAAACTCTGTCCATAATTAAAGAAATAACAGAATGGAAAATAAATAAAACATCTATTGGAGATTAATATTTTTTTTATTCAAGCTTTTTCTAGTTCTGCCTTTGCTTTTTTTAATTTGTAGTTCTAGAAGCTCGTTCTGCAGGCGGCTCCTTTCACCTGCTCCAGGGCAGTCTCCCTCTGTGCCCGGGCACTTGGCAGTCTCCAACCTTACTACGTGGATTTCTTCATCGTAAATAATTAAATTTCTATTTCTTCGGCAACGCACTTCGGCCTCGTCCCGAACCACCTGCCCACTAGATGGTACCAAGTCTGAAACAACACAAAATTACAAGCCAATTAGTCAATAATGTAATTTTTTTTTTTTCCATTAACTCCACACAGGAGGCTCTGAGGAAAATAACTTCCCTCAGGGCCTATGTCATCTTTGAAGATGCTGTGTGGAGGGTCTTTTTGAGGAAAGAAAGGAGTGAACACGGGTCTTGAAGAGACCCATGTTGTAGGAGGGAGGAAACACAGAGGCCGGCAAATCGTTCCACAGCCGAGCCGTTGAACTCAAGAACGAGTCATAGAAACGACCCGTTCTCATGTGACTAATGTCAACCGTGTACAAATGTTGGGCGCGTGTTTGGCGTGTTTCCCGACTATGCACCGGTGCCGAGGGGATAAATGACGCTTGTTCCTCGGAGCATCTTCCATTGTAATACCGGTAGAACAAGGACAGCATTCCCACCTGACGCCTGTGCTCTAAAGATTGCAGTCTGTCTGTTAAGATGGGAGAATCTATCAAACGGACCGCCCATTTCTGCACAGAGTCAAGGGTTTTTCAATAACAGGTTCAGGCCACTATGTGCCCGATGACTCTGAGATGTTTAGGTTTTCCAAGGAGAGGTTGTGTTTAGCATCTCTGTCACATGAGACGCTTATGGCGGAGAGCGTTAAGCTCTGCTCTCCAAAATTATATCCAATGGAAGACGCTCCGAGGAACTAGCGTCATCGATCCCCTCGGCACAGGTGCATTATCGGGAAACACGCGCCCAATGTATGTACACGAATGACATTTGTCATCAACAGCTCGGCTCTGGAACGATTTGCCGGCCTCTGTGTTTCCTCCCTCCTACAACATCAAGACTTCCTACCTCTTCAAGACCCATCTTCACTCCTTCCTTAAAAAGACCCCCCACACAGCATCTTCAACAGGGCCGCTCTTTAGGGTGGAGAACGAGAGGTTAAACTAAAGCTCTCCGAGCATTGTTTGACCCTATGAAGGGAATTGCAAGTATTCAAGTGCAAGATAAGTGCAACTAGAGATGTAAACATAGTCACCTCTTTCTTGGGAATAATACGTCTTGTCTTCGTCTTGAGCTGGGGGGTTGAACTTTCCTCCGGTGTTCTTGTTATATCTGAAAATTAATAACACTTTTTACAATATTTCTATCTCAAATATTAAGATTTAGCATGACAACTGATGAAATTATGTTCACACAACAATTTGTATTGAGTTCCTATAGAGAAATGCGAATGCTACCATCTAAATATAAATAAATACTCCACATTCATTTAAATTTAAAATTGCAAAGAATCAATTACATTATCAAAAACTAACCAAACACCGGCACTTCCATCGACTGGTCAGCCCATTTCCGTCGACTGGTCAGCCCATGGCATGCTGAATACAACAGACGTGCTGACAGCGGTATCTGAAACTTAAACAATACTTTGAATAAGAAATAATGCCAACGTTAAATAAACAAGTAGCCAAAATATTTCGCATAACTTTTTTAAACTAACCATCATATGTATTACAAATAGAGTGATCGCTGTCGTTGCAGAAGCTCAAGTCTGTATCGGTGGCCAAATCCGGTATGCCGTCAACGGGATGGTGCTCATTGGAGACACTTGGCAACAGCCCGCCCCCTCCAGTCTTCAACTTGCTCCTCTTCTCCTCGCAGAGCTCCATCTTCCTTTTTGTTTTTAAGTTGTCTCAACATTTCTTGAGCTGCGCTTGGTTCCTCTAAAATGAATTCAAGATAGTATTATAATAGTATTAAGGAGTCTGAACAATAGAAGAGTATGTATGTGAATGAAGAAGAGTAACCCTGAGGGGAAACGGCGTGATGGCTAGTTAAAATTTAAATTACAAACGATACAAACCTTTTGATTATCGCCGATTGAATTAAAATCATTGTCAACTTGGCCCACGCGTTTTTTCTTTTCACCAAGCTGCAGATGATTCGTCCAAATGCTGGCTACCGCGGGGTTGTTGTTATTTCTTGATCAAATCTAATAAGCACTGTTTTTCGCTTGGCATAATCATAATCCGTGAATTCATTTTAAAACGAGATGCGTAGCGCTAGAACTTTGACAGGCCAACGACGCATAAATAAACAAAACTGACAGATGCCTGATAAATCCATGGATACGAACATAGAAAAACACACAAATTGTCCCGAAACGGGGCATGTTGTTTCCGTAGAAGCAGAACATCGGCAAGTTTCGGATGACGTCACACATTTATTTCGGCGTAGACAAAAGGTGTCTACCTTAGGAAAGGAAGCTCAAAGTGTGGACTCTGAATAGAAGCGTTAAAGGTAAGGACGGTTCTTACCTTTGCTAAGGTAAGGCCGACACTTGACTTAGACAAATTTAAGGATCGACTCTGAATACGGGTGTTATACTTTCTTTTTTTAAAGGAGTTACTGAGGTGCGTACATCTGTAAGAAGAGGGGTGAGTAGAGGGTGGGGAAAGGTGGAGGGAGAGATACGTAGTAGGTGCAGAGGACAAATGTGAGAAAAATAAATTGAAGTGAAATATTCAAAAGAAACATTTCCAAAAGAAAAATATTTAAAAGAAAATGTTCAAAAGAAAAATATTTGAAAGCAAAACGTTTAAGTGAAAAATATATAGAAGTTAAGCATTCATAGGGAAAATACTTAAATAAACAACATTTAAAAGAGTAATACAAAAGAAAAATATTTGAAATATAAATGTTTAAAGGGAAAATATTTAATTAATGAAGACAATATTAGCGAAACTCAATCGAAAATCTGAGACAGAAAAATCAGAAAAGATATTGGCTCCGCTGGGACACGAACCCAGGACCCTTTGCTTACATGGGAAGAGCTCTACCGATTGAGCTACGGAACCCATATGAAATTCGGTCACTTTTAACTTTATCATACTTCTATTAAGAACTACCAACATTATCTTCATTTTTTTAACGCACATATTATTTGGCTGCTATCTTTATATATGATTGCAAGCTTCAACTCGAACTAAATGCAATCTAGATAGTGTCTGGAAAATATTTAAATGAAAAATACACAGAAATTAAACCTTCAAAAGGAAAGTATTTTAAGGAAAAATATTCAAAGGAAAAATATTTAAAACAGTAATATAGGACTTAAAGAGAGAAATATTTAAATGAAAAATATTTAAATGAAGGATATTTAAATGAAAAATGTTTACATGAAATATATTTAAATGAAAAATAAATAAGAGAAACAAGTTTTCGTGGAGGTTTCACTGCCTTCACGGTTGGCTGGGACGAGGGTCTTCAGCGTCGGCTCCTGGGAGAGGAGAGAAATTTCGCTGGACCTCCATCTTCTTCAGATCTTCCTCCTTAGAAATGATGATTATTGGGGAAGTTAAGTTGCGTCGAGCAAAGATTTGACAGATTTTTAGCCAAACATATTGAAAACCTTTTTGCTCAGCTAAGACTCTTGCTTGAAAGAAAAGGTTTTTATTTACCTTAGTTAGGTGGTCGTTGACGTATACTCTCGTTGGTGTTCCAGCAAACTGATGTCAGCTGTGGTGAAGCCTTTCCTCGCTTTTACCGCCTGAAGGAATTGGTTCTTCAGGCTACGATTGGAGGGTTTTATAATAATTGGCTTTGCCATATCAGGGCGGTTTTCTTTTTTTTTATTAAGGAGAAAATACAGATACATATGTCAATTGACATATAAATACAGATACATATGTCAATAGAATATACAAAACAATTAATAGAGAATTCACCTGCATCCAAACTATTTCTCACTAATTAACAGCAGATAAAAACATATACAAATATTTTTACCTTTAAATACGGAAAAAACGTATGTATATACATAAGTAAATATTATTTTACAAATAGAGAGATGAAAGAAATGCACAATATCATTATAAAAGTTTAAAACTTGTTTTTGGAAAAAAATTGATGGTAAGACCAAAAATATATATAGATAAAAAATAATGTCATACAGAAATTTAAAAAAAAAGAAAGGTAGTTAAATTTATAAACCAAGCAATGTCTAAGTTATTGTACTTTGTAGGAAAACAGCCTTCAATTTTCTACTAAAAGTACTGCGTGTATCAAAAAATAAGTCGGAATCCTTGAGGTTTTGATTTTGATTAAACGATTCGCACATTCTTCTGATTGGATCCCTGACACCAGCAATTGTACGCGTCCGGCTAATGTGGAATAAGTCGTTAAGCCTTGTTACTCTGGGTGGTATTTTGAAGTTTATTAGTTTCAGTAGGTCAGGACAGTCGATAACGTTATTGCAGATTTTATATAGCTTCATGAGGTCAAGGTATGTTCGCCGGTTAGTTAGAGTGGAGACGTTATAATTCGAGAGCATATTTATGTACCCCCGTTTAGGTGCGCTCATTCTGTAATTGAGGTATTGCAGAAATTTCTTTTGAATACTTTCAATATTGTCTTTATAGACACCGTTAAGTGGTGTCCATATGGAGGTGCAGTATTCAATTTGAGAACGGACTAGCGTGTAGTAAAGTAGAAGATAAGTTTCAGGTTTTCGAAATTCGCGACTATTTCTGATGACAAATCCTAGGATACGGTAAGCTTTATTCACAATATTCTCAATGTGCGCATCGAAATGGAGTTTAGAATCAAAAAGTACGCCTAGATCTTTTACACAGTAAACGCGCTCGATTAAATAGTTACCAATACAATAATTGTGTATAATAGCGTCGTGATTTTTAGTGAAGCTTATTTGTTTACATTCGTTGTAACTTAGGTAAATTTTGTTTTCATTGCAAAATGCTTCGAACCTTACTAAGTCGCTTTGGATGAGCAGACAATCGTTTAAATTCCTAACAATAGCAAATATTTTTATATCATCGGCGTACAAAAGAAATAAACAATGCATGAAACATTTAGTAACAGTGTTAATAAAAAGTATAAGTAACAGCGGACCCAGGATTGACTCCTGTGGTACGCCAGAAGTAACTGGTTCCCACGTAGAAGTATGTCCTCGTAATGATACAGCTTGCTGTCTTTTTGTCAAATATGAGACAAACCAACGTAATAAGTTTCCCCTAATTCCGTTGAGCATAATTTTTTTAATAAGAATAAGGTGGTCAACCTTGTCGAAAGCTTTTTTGAAATCGCAGTATATTGCATCTACCTGGTGGCCTTGATCCATGTTAGTGAATAAGAAATTTGAGTAAATTAGTAAATTACTCATGGTAGATTTGCCTTTTACAAACCCGTGTTGTTGTATTGTAATTTTGGCGGCAAGCTGGGGATGTATATTATCATGGACAAGTCTTTCCAAGAGTTTAGGGATCGCCGAGAGAATGGATATTGGCCTATAGTTTTCAACTTTTTGACGTGAGTTACCCTTATGGACTGGTATAATATAAGCCAACTTCCACCTGTCAGGGAAAACCCCGTCACTCAGGCATTTATTAAATATTATGGTAAGTGGAACATACAGTGACGATGCAGCAGATTTGAGGAAAAACGCCGGTATTCCATCGTGACCCGCACCTTTTGAGGAGGGTTCAAATGTTGACTTGAATAACTCAGAGAACATATTACAGATTTCTTGGGCATCATTAGATTTGCGCCCTTGGAAGGACATAGTAGCAGAATATCCATCAGATGATTTTAATGAGGATATGTATGACCAAAAACATTTAATATTTTTTTGCAATGAACTTTCTATGTTGTCGAAAAATAACTTTCGAGATTCACTAGCCAATTTTTTGTATGTAGCACGTAAGAAGGAAAATTTACGATAGTCAGAAAGACCTTTATATGTCTACCATTGAGCCAAACTTTATCTTTTTTCCGTGATAAGCTAATAATTTCGGAGGGAAACCATATGGGGAATTTGTCATTTTGTCGTGCCAATACTGGAATAAACTTATCAATTACATTGTTCATTATATAGAATCGATCTACTGCTTCTTCGGCTGATAAATTTGCGGTTTCAGATAACCAATCAATACAATTAATGTCGTTGTTAATCTGAGTATAATCAGCTTTCCTGAAGTTGCGCCTACGCTCTTTTTTGTTATTGATTTTTGGTTGAGCGGGGGATATATCAAATTCAAGGGCTGGGTGATGTCTGTCCTCTGAAAGCAGAGGGTCATTGCTACGTGTAACATTTGTTTCGCGACTACAGAATATGAAGTCTAAGTATTTTTCATTATGGTAAGGTATACAATTATATTGGAGCAATGACATTTTTTTAAGCAAATTTTGCGATGCAGCCGTGTTTGAGGCGGTGAGACCTTGACTGCAGCCTTCGGAAAATGACCAAGTAAGAAAAGGTAGGTTCATATCTCCTATTACACAAAACATATTATTTGGTTCAGATGAAAATACAGATACCAGGTTTTTGGAGAAAATATCATAAATCGTTGGTGGCGAGACAGGAGGTATGTATACTGCACATATGATGAAATTAAAAGACCTTACCGGAATAGATACGAAGATTTGTTCGATTTGACTATTTTCCCAGTCATCGAGCCGGGAAGCTGCGAGCTCTTTGCGCACTGCTACCAGCACACTGCCTCCGTTCATCTTACCAGTAAGTATACGGTCCCTATCTCGTCTGAGCACCGTGTATCGCGAATCTATGAATTCAGCCGTATTTACACTTGCTACAAGCCATGTTTTAACTAGCACTATAACGTCATAATTATTCGATAATATATTAGTTAATAGCCCCTGAGTTTTGGTCCTAATACCACCACAGTTCTGGTAGTAAACGGAGATAGATGATGAGATCATTTCACTAGAGTAAGAGTGTCTGTTAACTTATTCCACAATCGCGGGAGTGATACGTTATGTGGGACGTACAAGGTATCGAAATTACATATAAAACATTGATTACTTATTAGATTAAGGAGTATAAGATATGACAACATTTCACAAAGTGAATTAATATGCAAGAAACATGATATTAGTATAAAGTTATAGGGGTATTGCGCAGTAAACAAAAATATAAAATAGCTTTGAAAAAACAAATTAATAAGCAATGGTGGAGAAAATTGGGAGAAAACGGGCATTGTTGACAACAGTAACACCTTTGTGGTAAGAGTCATATGTTTTGTTGGTCATGTGTGATGATTTTTTGAAGGTCTTCCTCACGACGAATGGTGACTACCCTCGAGAGATCGTTCCTTTTCGCTAGAATACTGCCGTTCCGCACCCATATATATTTAAAGCCACTGGCTTTTCCTGCGGTTCGGGTTTTCGCAAAAAGTATTTTATTTTTTAATGTCAGGTGCTCGTTAATATAAAAATTGGTGGTTGGAGCACCAAGTCCTAATTGTTCCGCGGTGAGGCCGTGGCGAGTCTTTGCCGCAGCAATGACATCATCACGGAGACGCTTTGTGGAGAGCTGTATAACAATGTTGCGTCGACGATTGGAGGGCGACGAATGACCGCGAGCGACGCAGTGCGCTTAATTTTGGATCCTATTTTATCTATAAGGGTGATTAAATTTTCTCCATTTGCCTCGAGAATGCCATGGATGTCAATGTTGCACATCCTATTGCGCTGCTCCATCTTATCGTATGCATCTCGGAGTGACTGGACTTCTTGCCGGAGATTGGTGTTTTCTTCTTGGAGAACGCTCACACATTCCAGAATGTTTGCGTACTGGTCCTTCCATTCATTAGACAGCGCATCTAGTTTTAGCTGAACTACATCAATTGCTTTCTTGTTTTCAGTCCGCATGGTTTCGAGTTTCGACTCGAAAAAATTGATAAG
Organism: Limnephilus rhombicus; assembly: GCA_929108145.2. Classification (NCBI taxonomy): domain Eukaryota; kingdom Metazoa; phylum Arthropoda; class Insecta; order Trichoptera; family Limnephilidae; genus Limnephilus; species Limnephilus rhombicus. Next base: position 48,099,612 of record OV815285.1, read on the forward strand.
CGAGTCAGTTTCAATATTTATTATTGACTGATGCGCCGACGGTGAATCTATAGGGTCAAGCGGGGTTGCTAGAGGTGAGGAAGCCGCTTTTTTTGCACTGCAAACCTTGCGTAATTTAGACATTTTATTTCTTTGTTTGTGGGTAGGTTTCTTGCGGTTGTTCAGAAATACCCCTATAGTTAAAAATGATAATAACTTAACTTATTTGTCTATGATTTCGAAACACCTTTGAACAAATTCAAGGATTTGAAAATTCAAATTCAATAATTCAAAACATAAATTGTCTATAGTTTACAATGACAGTAAATTGTCGTAATTTTTCAGGGCAAGATACAGAGTTATTTTTCACTACCACTATGAAATACACTGTTATTATGCTTAATGTTTCACTGGTTTAAGTGTTTCGACTATGATTAGTCTATTAATGTGCTAAAAAGTCACTACTTTGCCAATTAAATTTGGATCTGTCAGAATCAGCTGTTGATTGATTTCAGTTGTCCATAGAAGTGCTTTTGTAGCCACACGTGTCACAAATTCCACATCCCTTTCCCCAATGTTAATGTTGTTGACGTTTGATATTTTCTTAATTATATTCTTCAGGTTTTCATCATTTCTGTGAGGTATTCCCTTGATTTCTAAGTTTTGCCATCTTGGCCATTGGTCTCTTTTATTTGATTCGTCTGCAAGAGCGCGCACTTCCTTTCGTGGATATGTGACCTCCATTTCCAGATTATCGACTTTTTCCAAACGTTTTTCTAGTGTGTTTATTCTCTTCCCAAATGCTGCTACGTCCATGTGACAGCTCTCTACCGAGTTTTGAACTCCTTGTACTTCTTCGCGTAGGACTTTTATGTCTTCGTGTAGAGTCTTGAAGGACGACAGGTCACTCTGGATTCTTTTGATATCTGCCACGATTGTGCTGATATTCTGATGACCGACAACAATGTTCGAGGACTTGCAGCAGCTGCACCGCCAGGCAGATCTCAGTTCTAACTTCAGCTTTTTAAAGTTTTCTTCCGATATACCTCCACATTTGTAGTGGAAGTATTTTTTGCATGAAGAGCATTGTGGACCATGTGAAATTGTAGATTTGCAAACTCCGCAGCTATTCATGATCAATTAGTTGTTTATTATTTCAATTTACCATAATAATACGGGCATTTGCCTAGCTTGGTAGTCGAAATACCATGTAAAACAATCCTGTAATAAACTAAATGAATAAAGAAAATTAAAAAAAAAATTTTAAAAAAAATTAAAAAATCGTTAATTCGCCCCAGCGCCAGCGCCTAATTGCCGTAATCCGTTGAGCATCAGCGGTCAATGATAACACTTTCCACCAATGATAGCACTAAGTGACGAAACTTTCAACCAATGATGATTCAAATGTTTGCGTCTCCGCGTTTAGATTGTTATTGATTTCGGATACCTTTTTACTGGATAATTTTGATTTTCAATTCACAATACCGTAAAGCACTCACACTATGATACAGAAAACTAACTGGTTTAAAAGTCAAACACCAGGTGATTTATACAAGGCGACACTTTCTGTTGTGTTTGTTCGCAAAACTGATCTTGTTTATGTAAATTAATAAGGAGCGTATTTCACTATTACACACTGTTTGATACGTAGGTAGATTAGTTAGTTTTTACTCCAAATAATGTCAGGAATCACTGGTTAAAGTAAGTCAAGTACGTCCCTTAACACCCTGTATATGTTTCTTATGTTTAGGAAAATGTGTATTGTTTTGAGGAGTTTTGTATTTAAAAATATAAGTACCTACTCTAGCAAACCCAGCCACACGTTGCTGTGGTTAGCGAAACACAACGCCACGCCATTTCCCAACCTTTTTAAAAAATATGTATTTTTTATTTATTTTTTTTTTTATTTATCGGCAGCTTAGCCACCGGTACAAAATAACCGTGACAAGCAGTTGCGTCATTGCCGCGGAGCAGAATAGAAAGTTCACTAAATCATGGTATTTATGCTAGCCTGGGGCACGTCCCAGGGACACGGTATCGCTTCCAAGTAAATAATTTCACCACTAAAAATTACACATCTACCGGATCTGCCCTGATGATGGACATTGCAACGCTGTCCGAAACGTTGGCTAAAGAAGGAGGTAGCGCAACACGGCATAACACCAAAAACAAATAACGAAAATACTTTAAAATCTTAAAACGTATCCAAAATCCACACCACCCGTATGCCAGCCCGCTGCCAGCTGCCCGCTTGCCAGCCCGCTCCCTTTATTTATATATTTCAACCAATTTACACAAAACCTTGAAAAATCATATAACTAAAAACATTCCTCATGAATCACTCTATCTATTGATGAAAACCGCATGAAAATCCTTTGCGTAGTTTAAAAGAAATAAGCGCACAGACAGTGGAAGCGACTTCATTTTATACTATGTAAAGGTGATTATTATCTGCGTACGTAGAATTAACGCTTGATTATCCCGGGTAAAAAACTTGGATCTAACAATAGAGAACTCCAGTCCAATTTTTTTTATGAATAAAGACCTTCAAACTTAAATAACTGCACTTTTATTTTTATTTTTATAGTTAGTTATAATAGTTAAAATAATTGTCAAAGTTTTAATTTTCCAAGACCCCACGAAAAGCACCGTATCTATGGTGGATTGTGTGACGTCTTCACCCACCGAAAGTATATTTATTTTCAAGTTGTCATTTTGAATCAGTGATGTTATGTCTAGGGAAATTTTCCTAGATCTAGGGGAGAAAAATATTTTTTAGGGAAAAGGGAAATCAGGACAAAATCTAGGGAAATTTCGAACTCCGTCCAATTTTTTATTACATATGACAATATTACTGGTATTATTTATATTTTTTTATATATATTTTAGGTATATATTTTTTGGAATTCCTATGAATCTTAATTATTGTTCATGTACATGCAATTTTATTTTTAACACTGACAACTCAAAATGATATTATGTATATAAAAAGATAAATGGGACCTCTGAAAAAAAAATATTTTTTAAGTTCCGTTTTATCGGTGATTGCGGTTGATTTTTATTGTGCAAAGTGTTTTTTTTTATTTGGAATTCAGTGGTGAGTGTATTCGTACTTTCAAATTACTATTTCACGTAGCAAAAAGTGTTTTATTTTGAAAAGCACAGTATTATAAGTACATTTACCAAATTCCGATATCTTCCTAATTAATTAATCATATTAGTTAACATGTAACAGGATTCGTGTTACACAATCAGGTGGCTATGTAGGTAATTGCGTAAATGTGAAATTCTAGGGAAATTTCACTTCTAAATCTAGGGAAATAATTTTTTTAGGCAGAACATCCCTGTTTGAATGAAGAATCCAGGAAAATCAATGGCGGAATCAGGCGGAATGCTTTGGGATGACTTTTAGGTGTGAGGTGTGTTTTTTATTCAAGATTAACTGCTTTTAATATAGAAAAACATTGGTAAAATGTCCTCATTTCACCGGTACTGTTATTGTATTTTAACAAAGTTCAACATAAAAACAATAAATCATCTTTTTCATTGCAAATACAAGTAAGCCTCGAATTTTGTGTTCAGGCGTGATTGTACATTGTTTTATGTATAACACATACAGAAACACTGGTATTTATAATATACTGATCATGACGATTGTGTAATAACTTGTATAAAAAGCCCTTTTAGTAAATAACAATTCGAAAATACGACCGATGTATCGTAAACCAAATGTCAAATATGACATATGACCTGTTTATGACTATGTTTAACCTCAAATATAGCCCTTTTACGTCTTAATTTTAATTGTTGAGAGCCTAAATATTGTTTCCAACAACCACAATAACTTTAATTTATCTAAATCTCTTTAACAGTATGAAAATAACCAAAAAAAACACGAAATGTTGAATGGCGTGCGTGTCTTTCGTGGCGTAAGGCGTAAGATTTCAAATGTCAATACATCTTGATACACTTCGGTGAATTGGTTAGCAGGTTAACAATGACGTCACCGTTAACCATTTCAGTAATGCCAACTTGACACTGTGTTTTGAGGAGAGGTTTAAAAATGCACTTTTTAATAATTTTTTAAAAACTCTGCGTTTAATATTATGAAATAAAACTTGTATATTCAGAATGAGCGTTTATTGGTCTACATGAACATACTTTTTAAAGCCATAATATTTTTCACTGGAGTTCCTTATTGCTTCTCAGTCGTCAGAAATTTAAAACTATTTTAATCATTAAAATCACGTTTCTCTGTGAAATTCAATTCAATAAAAGCAACGTCAGAGCTCATCATTCGAGAGTTTCTGCCGTCTCAGAAAATACAGAGATATCTGGTTTATACACAGAATATCAAGTTACTTCTTCATTTGTACTCCAAATCCATAAATTCTCTAAATTGTTTGGCTAACCTGAAATCTGAACGAGTCTGAAAAATATTCCGTATCATCTAAAACACGTTTAACCCGAGAAACTCTTTCACTAGATAAAGCTTCAGATTTTATTCTGCCTTCTCTCCTTTCATCCTTTGTCTGGAGTTATTAAGCGAAGGCTTTAAGGGGTCGGATTATTTATTGCGGGAATTATTAATAAACAGAATCAACAATAATGAGCAAACCGCCCTACAGTCTTAAGGCGCTGATACTAACGTTGGTTGTGTGTGGGCTATATTGTTTTTAAAACGTAACCCAGTCTACGCCCATCATTATTCATTATGCTATAATAACACATCTCCAAATTAGGTAATAATATTCGTGATATTAAAAATACAATGAAGTTTGATGTAAAGATTTTTTAATGAGCTCCACAGAGTTAGTGGCCCTGAGGAAAATAATTTCCCTCAAGGATCATATCATTTTTGGGGATGCTCCTGTGTTTTTATTCAGAATGTTTATTAACATTTTGGATGTGATTGCAGGTACCGCCACCCCGGCAACCATTTATTAAATAACTAACACCTCAAGACGTTCGCCAGGTTTGGTGATTTATCAGGGGTGCCTGTGTTCATGGGATGAGGTTTGTTCAGGTCTTGGTGACGGATGCGACTGTCCACCTACTGCATGGCAGACCAGATCGGTAGAGACTGGTGGAGGGAGTCCTTTTTATATCTCTAGTCGGACTCCTTCGAACCCAATGTTTTGTATCGCAGTGGGAGGATGGATTCATATGTCACTCCTGGCCACACTGACCCCAGATTCCTACTCACCCCTCTTTCCCTTTTCTTTCTCCATTCTTTCCCAAAGGCACCCCACCCAGCCCCATAATAGAAAGAATTTAAAAAAAAAGACACATAAATGATAACAATTATTAATTATTAGCCTGAAACACTCATCTACATTGAAAAAATCTAACAAGAAAAGATACATGCCGCCGACGGGACTAAATAAACTAAACTTACACTTCTCAAATCATACCGAATCTTTTTGTATTTCTTGGGCATTGACTATGTAACAATTTCTAGACATTTTTGTTTTGAAGTGTTTTAATTTTCAATGTACATTTGTTACTTTAATTTTAAATTTTTGCCACCGGTTTCGACACGTCCGTTAATTATTTTAAATTAAATCGAAAATTAATTTAGTTAATAAAATAATAGCACCATGTAAATCACTTAGGATTTTTCCATGTAATTTTGACTCCTGCCACCGGTCTCTCCTTCCACCAAAATCCTCCCTCCCACTACCCCCGCCTGATTAAGTTTTGGTTACAGGAAGTATTTTAATTTAACTAAGATATTTAAACTTCATTTCCAATGAACAGCATAATAAACGTCTGTAGTTTGACTTTAGTTCACTTTAATATTTATTACTGTATATTATGTAAAATCTGTTATTTATTTGTTTCTTACAAACAAATAAATAATCCCTAAAGATGACAAAAGCCTAGAGGCAGAGGCGGCTCTAGGGGTCCAGAAGTGGAAGGTCATTTAAAAAAATGATATTACCTATGATACAACGTCATATTAAATATAACAATATTCATTTGTAGGAACCTCACCAGTTTGAGAGTCAAATTCACCCACATACGTCAAATTACGTTTAATATAGTAAATTACTTCATGCGACAAGCGTAAAATATGCGAAATCAACCTACGTTTATCAAACCATCTCTTTCAGATTAATGATATTCAGCATGCTCTCTCTCCCTCACGGCTCTGACCCAAACCGTCTTCAGAATCCGAAAACTTTTTAAAAAGGGACATAGTGCCATCTCATTTATTGTGTAGTGCGTAAAGAGACAGAAGATATGATACCAGGGCATTTCATAATTTGACCCAGCCAATCGCAGCGCGTGGGAAAGGAAGCTTCCATTTAAGATGTTAGATGTCACTGCTTGCCGCTGCCGGCTTTCTCTCGCGGTACATTTCAAATACATTAGAATAATACCAGTTTTGTTTTGATTTGCTTAATATTTCATTATAATATTGTTTTACTGTCATCTTATAATTTTGGGAGGTCTTTGACCAATTATCCTGAGGGAAGGACCGCCACTGCCTAGAGGGACAATTATTTTCCTCAGAGTCTCCTCTGTGAAGCTAATGAAAAACAATGGAAAATTTGTTGTTTTGATAACTAAACAAGAGTTCCCCTGGCCCTACATAATATAGAAATATTAACTTTTTTAACAAATTCAATTGTTAACCGTTTTAACAAATTTAAAAAAAGTATCGTCAAATAATTTAGTATGGGATTAAGGCTAGAGGTATGTTTAAATGTGGTTCATGAAAAGAACCGGATTAAATTATTCACATACTTCTAGATAGCCTACATAACGACTCTTTCTCGTTATGCCTACGAACCAGTGAACCTTATTTCCGCTCTTGTTCACTGATTTTTTGGTAGGGCATCATCGGTAAGCAAAGAATCACCGCAAGTTCCCCCAAGCAGAGTCAGAAATAATTCCTGTAAAACAGACTCTGCTTTGAGTAGTAAAAATGATGTTAGTAAGAGGAACACGTCATACCAACGAACATCATTTTATTATAAGCAATAATTATCAGCCTGAAACACTCGTCTACAATGAAAAAATCTTCCGAGAAAAGATAAATGCCGCCGTCGGGACTCGAACCCCTGTCCTTCTGATTTCCGTTATAATTATTACCCTTTGTGCTATGCATAAAAACCTTATCTTAAAAATTAGTTTATCAATTAAAAATAAGATCATCATTTTCTTTATAGGAGGCCCAAGGACAGTAATTTTCCTTCTATTTTAAATGTTTTATAACTATTAGTTAACAGAACTGAACAGAAAGACTTGGCATAATGTTGTTTACTGGTGGTATAAAAAGGTACTATCGAACACGGCTACCACCTTGACAGGATTGACTGGACAAATACAGACAGACGAAAAGCAAAGTGGTTGAGTCAAAAAAGTACTTGTCTTTTTCCTCTTTCCCAAATTCCTCTGGCTTAAAAAAGAACGCTGCAATTTTACTGTAATTTATAAGTATTCTGTGATCACGTCATCCCTTAAAGCGCCGTATCCACGCTCAAAAAGAAGAAGACGGAGAGATATGTAATTACGAATGTTGGAGAGAGCGCGCTAATATTTAAAACGATAAAATTGAAGCAAAAATTTTGAAAATATTTAATAAACACGTCTCGTTTAAAATCATCACCAATCGTTTAGGATCACCTATAAGAGCGTTTAATGAAACACTGTGAATTTTTCATACATGTAACCTCTAAAATAAGTGAAATGAACGTGTTTATAATAATTTTTGGAGCGCACTTTTGCGTTTTTTTTTCTATCGAGGGAATTTCATTTTAGATATTTTCTTCAAAAATAACATATATTTTTATAAGAGCTTAAAAATTTCAAATGTTTAAGGGAGTTATGTAAGAAATCGGTAGAAATTCGGGTAGCGGCGGCTTAAGTAAGCATAAAAAAATTATGTGCATTTCACATGAGATAGAAGTTAAACCTTCAGAAAACTAAAATAGGCAAGAGTGAGGAGGTTAAGAAGCACCGTACAAAGAGGATACCGATAAGCTACGAAACAACGCACAAAGAGGAGACTGATTATTCTATATCATTCTCTTGTAGGCTACATCCTACGTATGTGTTGTCTCTTGTTAGTGTCACTTTTTCGTTCCATCAAGTTTCAAATCACAACGGTGCTAAAGAAGTTTTCACTTCGAAAACAGCACGTCTTAAAAATTAAAGCAATGGTTCAACGACCTTTTAAAAAAGGAAACTTTTAACGATTACGAAATGCTATTTTCGTATTCATCGTTTACAACATTTCTACCTAATAAAAAAGTTGTTAATATTTTAAGTGTAAAAACCTCTTCAACTACCAACTTCCTGTACTAAAACCTCCAATAGATGTAACAGGTAATACTTTGTTCCTCCCAATGACACCTGTATACTTTTAATGGACTTTTATTTTTAACCATATCTTACGCAACCCATAAAAGCAAGCACCCACCTTTAGGCAGTTTTTTCCGGACGTTTTGATGCGAGTGTTGAAATATTGAGTAGTTGGAAGCCCTTGGTATTCGTTTAATATCTTTTTTTATAACCACCAGATGAGGTTAGAATTTCTCTAGAGGTATGCCTAAACTCAAGTCGTTCTAATTTTAAATATTTTTTGCTACACAGGCTTTTTAAAGAAATTTTGTGGAACTCTAACAAATATGAAGGAAACGTGTGGCGTCTCGTTTTTTTAACAAATAAATGTAAGTTTTTTATATGTATAAAACAGATAATGAAAATTAATTTGCGATCTAAAAATAAGTATATTATGCATGAACCTTGAAACCAGAAATGAAAATTTGATGATCTCAATATGATGGGTTCAATATATTTTTTAATATTACCAACCCAGATTTGCTATTTTGTGTAAAGTACGATGATTTTGTTTTTTTTTTTTAATATTGTTTTATTATAACGTATAAATTTCACATAGCAATATTAATTAGCATTATCAATAATAATAATAATGATGGATAATAATGAATCCTTTTTTATTGGCATTATCAATAATAATAATAATAATAATATTGAATGGTTGAGTATTGGAGAGTTGAGCGCAGAAATAGAAGGATTTATGCTTGCCATTCAAGATAGAGTCATTAATACTAAAAATTATAGGAGGCATGTAATCAAAGATATAAATCAAATTGATGATTTATGTAGAAAATTTTTGGCTTTTCCGGAAACTATAGAACATATTATATCGGAATGTTCTATATTAGCGCCGTCCGAGTATACATTTAGGCACAATCAGGTTTTAAAAATAATCCACCAAAGTTTGGTAATTAAACATAACTTGATTGACTGCTGTAATATAGTACCATATTATGAATATGAACCAAATTCAATTTTAGAAAATGAATTTTATAAAATATATTATGATAAAACTATACTAACAGACAGAACAATTAGTCGTAATGGACCTGATATAATTTTACATGACAAAATTAAAAAAATTACTTATATCATTGATGTAGCTATTCTAAATTCCTGTAATATTAAAAAAACTGTTTCTGAAAAAATAAGAAAATACACAGATTTAGGAAATGAGATTAAAAGAATTTGGCATTCTCGGACTATAAAAATATTACCATTTGTTATTTCGGCTACTGGCATTATACCTAGGTCTCTGATTCAAAATTTAGGCGTTTTAGATTTGTCAAAGAATTTATATATAAAAATGCAAAAATCGGTAATTTTAAATACATGTAGGATTACAAAAGATTTTTTAAATATTTATATTGAGGGATCATTAGGATTTAAAGGTTCAATTAGGAATTCCACAGAGCCGAACCCTCTGATATGAAAATATCTGGAGTCGGTGAATTATTTTCCCATCTGGTCTCTGGTAGGTTGACATCTTGTTCTTGTATTGTTTTGTAATTATAATACTTATATAATAATAATAATAAATTTGGACAACTTATATAGCGCTGTTTTTGCGAAAAATCGCCTCAAGAGCGCTGTACAAATTAGCATGGATTTTACATTAGAATTTACTAACTTAGGAGGCTAGATAACAACTCGTCTTGCAGCTATCAAGCGCATGGATTATTGGAATTCTAACCCCCGACAAATTAAATAAAATATATATATATGTATATATATATATTTTTTTTTTTTTTTTTCATATGTACGTATATCAAGATTATCGGAATATACATTTACTTAACTTATGTAGGAGGCTAGATAACCACTCGTCTTGCGGCTATCAAGCGCATGGATTGATGGAATTTCAGCCCCCCAATAAATTAAATAAAATATCTTTTTATATGTACGTATTTTAATTTACTTAACTATGTAGGAGGCTAGATAACAACGCGCCTTGCAGCTGTCAAGCGCATGGATTATTGGAATTCCTGCCCCGCACTAAATTAAATAAAATATATACATTTTTTTTTTCATATGTACGTATATCAAGATTATCGGAATATACATTTACTTAACTTATGTAGGAGGCTAGATAACCACTCGTCTTGCAGCTATCAAGCGCATGGATTGTTGGAATTCCAGCCCCCCAATAAATTAAATAAAATATCTTTTAATATGTACGTATTTTAATTTACTTAACTATGTAGGAGGCTAGATAACAACTCGTCTTGCAGCTATCAAGCGCATGGATTATTGGAATTCTTGCTCCCCACTAAATTAAATAAAAAAAAAATAAAAAAATTTTCATATGTACGTATATCAAGATTATCGAAATATACATAATTACTCTCTCGCTTCAACATTTGAACCTAGAAATAAGAATTAGCTACCGACCGCTCTTGTTTAATAAACTAATAATAATACCTGCTGCGGACACAATCGTATTGCAGTCTTACTAGAGGTAATGCAAAAGCATTGCACTCTTGTGATCACTCATGTATTTAGTAATCTACTTAACATCCTTAGTCTAACTTAATCTACTTAATCTAACTTAACCTAATTTAATCTTACTCACACATACTCAAAACCTATATTTAATAAATCTGCAGTTCATAACAACAATTGTAAAGAAACGATAAAAATAACATGTAATCAACGCTAATGAAAATGTATATACTCGTAATACACTGTAATAATTGTCACTGTGAATTGTTTATTATTATTGATTGTTGTTTTATACACTTTCTCTTAGGTATTTTATTTTGTCATTTATCACTCCATACGTACGGCACTGGTAGAAACCGATGACTTCCTAGTCCATGTGCTTAGGGGCGGGGGGCAGGCGCGGGCGGTTGGCAGCGGGGGCAGCTAGGGATGTAGAGATTGCATAGGTCTTCAGTTGGTTCTCTTCTCTGGTGCTTTTCTTAGAAGGCCGCTTCGGTGGCCCACACACCGAACGGGTCATATGGTCCACAGTCGTAAATACAGCGACAGTAAAGGTGCGGGGTGCGCAGGGGTCTCAGAGTAACATCTGAGGCAGGGGTACGGCTATGACACCCAACGACCGAACAAATGACCACATCTGGTAAATGTTCGCTACCCATCCTGGGTTTTTAACACTTCGCATCTAATGAATCACGATAACAATCTGCACATATTCTTAAAACTCGTTATACGTCCACACTACTCACGATTAAATTATTTTGAGTTCACATATGTAATTTACACACAGTAATGAACATTATTTGACACTTTTAAGATCTTAAAAAGTTAATTATCCCTCTTATTTAATAAGGGATAGCGAGACCGGCCAGAATGCGTCAGGCTGCTCCGAGCGCCTGACGCATTCTGTTATAGTGCAATTGCATAACGTGGATTGACCAGATGATCATTTGGGAAGTGTGTGAAAGGGTTTAGTTATTCCTGTGGGGAAAATTAAACCCGGACATTTAAATCTGGTGCGTAAAAATTTTTGTTTTAGTAATTTGTACTTTTAAGTTTTCAAATTTCTAATTGATTATAATATTTCATATTCACTATATTTTTTCAAGTTTTATGAAGCTCCTACAATACATCTTGAACTTTCCAATTGGTGTGGACTTTAAAGTTTCTGGTAGTGTGTTATAAAATATATTATCACGACCACTATACTAGGCTCATGCCCGTATCGAGGCAGATATATAATATATATTCTAATAAGTATTGTAATGTAAACACAAAAAATATATTTTGAAATCAAAAACCATACATAAACGATAGTAAAAATCAAAACTAAAATTGAATGATAAAATAGACATTTAAAAGAAAATAGAAATAAAATTCTCAAATAATATTATTAAAAATCAAGATTAAAATACATGCAAAAATGTATTTTTATCAGTCCTGAATATTGAAAAAAAGTCAAAATCACTGAACTCGTTACAACTCCTTAGAACGGGCAATCTGCCTAGCTAGGAACTAATATAGACAAACAAGACATAATAACACTTGTACCCATTATAATATTTACAGTTATTTTGAAATATTATTATTATGTTATTTTAGTGTATAAATTTATCTTATGTAATAAATAAAATAAAATAAATTAAACTGTGTAGAACGGTGAAGAGCTCCCAAGAGATACAAACCAAAACAAAAGAAGATTAAAATTTTTAAAAAGAATAATGATATATTTGAAGCGTAATTTTCAATTCATAAAATCTTTTAAAAAAGGTCGCCTCATCATATATTTTAGGAGCGATGATTCAGAATTGTTATCGTGTTTAGGGACCACGCAACCCAGGTTTGTTGAACAGAGAATGTGTTCTTGTTGTAGTAGTGCCACCAGTTAAAATCAAAATCAATTTTAAATTGTAATCGAGGAATATTTGTGCGGTCTGAAAACCATATTAACAAAGAGCATTTTTCATTTATTTTCGACATGTTGTACTCTTGTCGGAGATTAAATTAGACATCGTCAATAACCCTAAACCTTAGAGCTTTAAAAATATCGACAAGAATGAATTAGAATTTCCTCCGCAGGTAGGTTGACCTTCTGTTAACACTCCTCTTAGGTCATATAATTACGGATGGCTCTAAATTATTAGCTAAAACATTCTGTTGTTTTCTCTCTTCATCATTAATTGACATTTTCGTTATCCTTAGACGTTCTTGTAACGAGCTCAACTTTTAAATCTAATTTTACGCATTCTACAATAGGTACGTTAAACCACACTGGCGAAATATTGAAATAACTGAGCATAGTTCATTAAGATCCAGAAATAAGCATAAATAATGATGTTTATTTATATTTCAACGGTAGAGTAAAGTAAGGCTAACTACCTCTCTCTTGGTTGATTAATGAGTATATTAAAGAAAGGGCAGTGGCATTTGTTTACTTACAAATGTGCTCTACCCCACTTTTCATCTTGTTTTAATAATTTCTTGGAGGTAGAACTTATGAGTAGGCGCGTGTCCATTTCTGATGGTTTTAGTTTAGTACCGAAACAAGCTTAAAATAAAAATAAATTTCGGATGTAATAAAAGTTTGAACGTAGAAGCAATAAAAAATATTGTAAATGCGGGTGTTTTAACTAAAATTTGAACGGTGTATGATGTGCGCATTAAAAAATAACTCGTCTACCTCAGTTATAAAAATATTTATGAAACCAAAACCGATAACGTAACTGAAACCGAAACCGAAAAACCAAATCATTATTACACTATTTGTAGGAAATTAGGCGTAAACTTGTATAAGTTCATTAAAGCTTGTGTGAATAAAACGAACGACAACGAACGAACTTCCAGCGACTTTTTACAGCGTGTTCGTTATTGTTATGTCTCTTAACTTCCAATAGTAAGACATCTTGAGATGTGTTAGATATCTTCCGATAAGTATATGGTTCGAAAGATTATTAACGTCTTTATTTGGTTAACGTAAATATTAACAATGTATGTTAAACTAGACAGACGTCCTTACTAGGCTAGAATCTAAATAGTTTTGTTGCTACGGCGAAAGAAAGTCCCCCTGATCTCACTGAAGCCTTCGGCCATCATCGTAACCGTTCATATCTAAGACACCAACGGCGATAGATTGTACTTTTCTGATAATTAACTCAACTGCCATCTTTTGGGATATAGCAGAACTTCGTATTATAAACTAACCTATCGACATCTATTGAAAGAAGATGAAACTACATGGATAAAATCAATGCACTACAGTTATCACGCAATAGTTCTTAAATATACGCCGAGAGTACTTTAACTTTGAACGAATTACAAAAATGCAAATTATCTTCTACGACTTACTATGGTGAACTTATCAGTTTAATCATTAAGTGATTATTTACGATAAGCTCTGACAAAAATATATATATATATATATATATTTTTTTTTACATTAACTCCACACAGGAGGCCCTGAGGAAAATAATTTCCCTCAGGGCCTATGTCATCTGGGATGCTGTGTGGAGGGTCTTTGGGGAGAGGAAGGAATGAACATTGGTCTTGAAGAGACTCATGTTGTAGGAAGGAGGAAACACAGAGGCCGGCAAATGATTCCACAGCCAAGCTGTTGAACACAAGAACGAGTCAAAGAAACGACCCGTTCTCATGTGACAAATGTCAACCGTGTACAAATGTTGGGCACGCGTTTGGCGTGTTTCCCGACTATGCACCGGTGCCGAAGGGATCAATGATGCTAGTTCCTCGGAGCATCTTCCATTGTAATACCGGTAGAACAAGGATAGCATTCCCACCCGACGCCTGTGCTCTAAAGATTGCAATCCGTCTGTTAAGATGGGAGAATCTATCAAACGGACCGCCCGTTTCTGCACAGAGTCGAGGGTATTTTTCAGGTATTTTGGAGCTCCAGATATTTGAATTAATGTAATGATGGATGGATGGATGGATGGATAGACGATTGGATGGATAGATGGATTGATGAATTGATATTTAAATGGATGGAATGATGGATGGATGGATGGATGGATGGATGGATGGATAGACGATTGGATGGATAGATGGATTGATGAATTGATATTTAAATGGATGGAATGATGGATGGATGGATGGATGGATGGATGGATGGATGTATGGATGGATGGATGGATGGATGGATGGATGGATGGATGGATTGATGAATTGATATTTAAATGGATGGAATGATGGATGGATGGATGGATGGATGGATGGATGGATTGATGAATTGATATTTAAATGGATCGAATGATGGACGGATGGATGGATGGATGGATGGATGGATTGATGAATTAATATTTAAATGGATGGAATGATGGATGGATGGATGGATGGATGGATGGATGGATGGATGGATGTATGGATGGATGGATGGATGGATGGATGGATGGATGGATGGATGGATGGATGGATAGATGGATGGTTGAATAGATATTTGAATACATGGAATGAAGGATGGATGGATGGATGGATGGATGGATGAACGAATGGGTGGGTGAATAGATGGATGGAAGATTATGGATGAATGGTTAAACATTTTACTGAATGAATGGATGAATAGTTGAATATTTTAATGAATGAATGGATGGATGGATAGATGAAGGGATAAATGGAAGATTGGATAGATGAATGGAATCATGGATAAATGGGTGGAGTGATTGATGGTTGGATGGATGTGTGGATGGATGGATGTATGGATGGATGGATAGATAGATGAAAGGATTAATGGATAATTTAATGGACGAATGGTTGAATATTTGAATGAATGGGTGGATGGATGGATAGATGAAGGGATAAATGGATGGATGGATGGATGGATAGATGAAGTGATCAATGGAAGATTAGATCGATGGTTGGATTAATGGATATTTGAATGGATGGAATGATGGATGGATGGATGGATGGATGGATGAAAGTATAAATGGATGAGAGAATGTATAAATGGATGGATATTTGAATTAATGCATGGATGGATGGATAAATGAAGGGATAAATGGAATATTCAATAGATGGATGGGTGAATGGATATTTGAATGGATGGAATGATGGATGGATGGATGGATTGATGGATGAATGGATATTTGAATCAATGGAATGATGAATGGATGGATGAATGGATTGATAGATGGATGGATGGATGAGTGTAAGGAGAGATAGATAAATGGGTAAATGGAAGATTAAAATTGTTGGATGGATTGATATTTGAATGGATGGATGGAAGGATGGAAGCAATAAAATCGTATTCCCTTATATTTATCTTAAGATAAGTTTTTAATGGGATGAATTTGATTTTCGTAATAGAATTGTACAGCGTCCTTTGGGTTATAGTTGGCAAAAACGACTTTTTTCACATTTCGTGCACATGATATCATTTCAAATCTACTTAACATAATCCAAAGACTGGTAATTAAGTTAAAAAAACTTTAAAAAGCCATCAAAACTTTCTCATAACACTCATTTTTCACTAGTCAGTGTACCTACATACAATAAACAAAATGTGCTTTAAAAATTCCAATATGAATTTTTTAAAGAAAATAGATAAAAAGCTTCCAACTTTATATATCAGCTACATACAAAACATTATAATTCAAAAAGCCTTTAAAATTCATTACTCTTTATTTATAATTATTTTATTATATAAACGATTTTATTATTTGAGCTTGAATTCCCTCACCAAACACCTGAGCCATGTTCCTTTTTTTGTGAGGAAAAGATATTACCAATATGCTTAATAATAAATACACTGAACATTTGCTTCATTTGCATCATCATGCATCATTTTTATATTTATTGTTAAAAAAATACCAACATAAAAACAAAGATTATATTAATTAAAAAAGCAATGTTTATATTAGTACTTTAATAAAGATGGCTGGATGTGATTTTAGGAAAATAATTCCGTTTTGAACACGCCATGTCAGTCACTATATTTTTTCTCAATTCCTCTTTGACGAAAGAACATCATAAAGCGTTCCAATATCAAAGAAAATTACACGATTTTTAGAAAGCTTTTTTTTCTTTTCTCTTCAATTAAGATGATTGTGAAATATATTTATCAGAAGGGCAAAGTCGGATAATTCCTTCTCAATTTCCTTTGATATTTTCGGTAATCATCTTCTGCTGTTGCATGGATAATCCCATCGGCTTAGCAAGTCGAGCAAAAAACGTTTCTTTGTGATTTTTTTATCCGATATTCGGGTTTTTTATTTACTTGTGAATAACCTTTAAAGAATGGTTATCCATTTTTAATATGAAATTTTGGAAATAACATCGCTTGTGATCGCCAACCACACGTAAGTAATAGGTACTTTGTTGATTTAGACAATTTTATTAATTTGAACGCCATTTGGCCTTTTGGAAAAAAACAATTTTATAAAAAACATTGTTTAGCAAAAAAAAAGATAGTTATTGTGAAGTGGAATCAGTAGGCGGAAGGTGATAATTTGGTGACCGGCTAACTCAGAATGAAACCAACTCAGAACCACCTCAGAAAGGTCATTAAGAAAGATGATAAAAAATATAAAAAAATGGTTAAATAGGTTAAGTTAGGTTAGGGTTACCGGCTATTTTAATTTCACAGCTTTTAATAACCTTTCTGAGGTGGTTCTGAGTTGGTGTCATTCTGAGTTGGCATGGAACCGATATTTTAGCTTTAGCGCACAACGCGTTCATCACTCGGGACCATCAACTTGTTTTCACGATAATATAACATTATCAGACAAATGCATAACGTATGAGGTTTACCTGACTTATTAAAGGTTTAGTAAAAAAATTTTATATAAAATGATTATACTAGTCCCAGGAAGAGATCGCACGCAAATCATCGACGATCGTCCTAAAAGCCTTTCATAAAAATGAAAAATAAATAAGACACCAGAAAGTCGAATGTTTTTAATCGTATTCCTGTAGACATTTGGCGAATGCATGTTTCTTTCGAATCGTGGAACTTTTATGATATTGGCATTTATAAAATCAAGCAAAACAAAATTTAATGCTTTATTTCATAAAACGCAAACTATGTTTATAAAAATCGCACAGCGTGGGGTAGACACTTAAAATTAATTACACGTGTTAATTAATAATTTTACCGTCAAAATAATATTATCCTTACTTTATCGTCCATGACGTTTTTTGTGCCGTAACTGTATCGTAATCGTGGATCGACACAGAAAAAATAAAACTCATTTACTTCAACTGAAGTTTTAATTTATCAAACATAGTTTTTTGAACGCGTCTAGTATTTCTATTTCGTACATTTATTAGCTTATTTTTTCACATAGTTCCCCTTTACTTCCTCGCCACTTTAACGGCTTCCATTCCATGTAAATGTCTGTTTATATGTGTATTCATTATTTTAACTACGCGTAATTGGAAATCGTTTTTCGGTAAAATAAGTCGTACAAAATCGAAATATACTTCTAATTAAAACAAAAACGTGGCATATAAAAAAAATACTCAATGGAATTAACGTCGTCGTCAAATAATTACAATTTATCAGTAAAATTAAATAGATTGGTTTTCTTAAAATCAGGGAACTTGATTTAGTTTGATAAATATAATTTTCATGAAGAGCTTAAGATAAGCACAAGGAAGTAACGAATTTGCATCAAAATAAAAGAAATAACGGTGTGTAATTGTTACGAACTGATTCCATGAAAACTGAATATTATTCCAAAGATTTTTTAGCCGGTCTCTTCTAAACTATTAACCTGACTACGCCCAACATAAAGATTTCTTATAATAAAGGTCGCAGGAGATCTCGTAAAAAAGGTTGCATTATCCCCGTGGGAAAATAAGGGTTTTAATTGCGGCATAATAAAGTTTGCAGTTCCCCTGGAAAGGTTGTGTTGGGACTATAATCATCGCGGCATCATAAAGAATTCCAGGGTGTTCCAACCACATATTTTGTTGTCAAGTTGCGCACTAGTGTGACGAAATAAAGTCTGCTATAATTATTAATGCGGTTAAATAAAGGTTGCACTTCCATGAGCAAGATTGTGTTCATCCTGACGGTAGCCACTTGTTGGCTGTCTGGGCTCGGGGAGGATGGGGGATTGGATAGGAGGGAAGCAGGGGGCGCATGCGTCTCCCCCCACCCACCTTGCCATCCCCCTTCTGCACCCACCCCTTACCACCCCATAGCAACCTGGAACGACAGGCAGGTGAGTCCATACAAGCCAGCTATTGATCCCGTGCACTAGCAACAATGGAGACAGTATTTATGTATTATTTCTGGCGCAAAAACATGCTCGTAAAAAGAAAGTTATTTATCTAACCCACATAGCTGTTGAGGGGTTGTGGAATATTTTTATTAAGAGATTGGAAACTACGCGCGGATATAACTATTTTTTTATGTTCATTAGACAATTATTCATTGGACAATTGTTAGACCTCGCACTTTTAACCTTTTACCGAAAAATATTCAAGTTGCAACCAAACTTTCGCATTACATTTATTTATTTTTTATTTATTATAGATACAAAAGTACAAATTACAATTAGGAAGCTTTGCCTGTCCAACTAGGAAAGTTTCCCGTTCCAGGATAGGCAAATTGACATGTTTAGTTCATATTATACCTGAAATGTACATAAATTACATAACAAAAAACAAAACCAAAAAAAAAAAAACAGAAAATTTCATTTTTTTCTGAAGCTAAGGTGTGTAATAAAGAAAATGTATATAAAATATATAAATATAAGTACACATACATTTTTTTGTGACAAAGTAGAAAAGGTAATCTGGTAGCATATATTATAATCGGATTTACCGAATTAACCTGGTAACATATGTATAATACATTCAGATTTACAAGATGGAGGAATTACAAGAACAAGATGGAGGAATTACAAAAGATTTACAACATAAAGAAATGAAATTATGTTAAGCTATGTGTTTAGGAGTTTGATCTTTTAATACATAGTACACTTATAGGAGAAACTATATTAAAATTTACAATAATAGATATAATAACGAACGTAATAATCTATATGATTTTATTTTTTTAGCGATGTAACTACTTACAATGATTTTTGTAACTACAAATTATTTTCACTGATTTAAAACATGTTTTAAGAATAGTATTATATTATTAGTACGACAGTATGAATATACACTCTCTTGAACTACTCCTGCTAAAATATAAAAACAATAACTATAAATGTAGATAGAAATATAAACTATGAATAATAATAAAATAGTACCAAATTTAGTGCTACTTTGGTGAAATTGGTGAAATTGATGTAATTGGTGTAAAAAGAGTTAAACATAAAAGAGTTCAAAATATAGCTGAACCATAGCTGAGCATATAGATGTAAAAACTCTATTTATTTAAATTTATATCAGTTTATGTTTCTCATAAACTTTTCACTCATGATTACACTATATACCTTTTTTTCCATGAGCTCCACACAGGAGGCCCTGAGATACATAATTTCCTCAGGGCCTATGTCATCTTTATGCTCACCTATTTTTTTTTTTACATGAGCTCCACACAGGAGGCCTTGAGGAAAATAATTTCCCTGAGGGCCTATGTCATCTTTGGGGATGCTGTGTGAAGGGTTTTTTAGGGAAAGGAAGGAGAGGAGGGTTCTGGGAAGGAAAAGGGTTAAAGGGGTGGGTAGGAATCTGGGGATCGGTGTATCCTGATCATCAGACCTAAACACACCTCATCCCATGAACCCAGGCGCCCCTGCTAAATCACCAAACGTAGCGAACCACTTGGGGTGATCTATGGCAGAAGTGTTGGTTATCCAATAAAGGTTCCTGGGGCGGCGGTACCCATTCCCGCCTCCCAAATTGAAACCTATGATGCTGTGTTGAAGGTTTTTTTAAGGAAAGGAAGGAGAGGAGAGTTCTGGGAAGGAAAAGAGTTTAATGGGTGGATAGGACTATGAGGTTCAGTGTGTCATGGTCATCCGCCTCCAAGACCTAGACAAACCTCACCCCATGAACCCGGGCACCCCTGCTAAATCACCAAATGTAGCGAACCACTTAGGGTGACCTATGGCAGAGGTGTTGGTTATCCAATAAAGGTTCCCGGGGTGCGGAACCCATTCCCGCCTCCCAAATTAAACCCTAATACCTACCTATTATTACACTGTACATTTATTATTACCCTGTACACTGTTGTTCTTTTACACTATTGTACTTTTTGTACAAGCTGTAACAAATTTTAATCAAGTTTTTGCTTTATATACCGCTCTTTGTTTTTTTTTACTAGGGACTAAAATAAAATATTGACTATATTACCCACGCACAGGCTGCGCCTTAGTGGGTTCCCATTATTTTTATTATTTTTCAAAATATGGAACTATAAAATATAAATTATTATTCATTATTAATGTTTGTGACTGTGAAAAAATAGATTTCACAAATGAATATACTTATCTGGGAATAATTGTTGATAACAATTTTAAGTGGGATAAACAAGTGGCTAAAATTTGTAACCAGCTCAGATCCTTAGCTAGTAACTTTTACAAATTAAAATTTATTTTGCCTCATTGTACTCTTAAACTCATATATTTTTCTATGGTCGAATCCATCCTTAGATATGGTATTCGAACTTGGGGACATGCAAGCACTACTTACATTAAATATATTGAAAATTTACAAACTGCCATAATAAAAAAATTGTCACTACAAAAATTTACAAACAGAGACATAACTTAAAACTACTGTATGGCTCAGAGAGCTTACTTACAATAAAAGGTCTCCACTGGTTCACTACTATTATGGATAATATGGGGGAAAGCCCTTACAAACACTTACTTGTACACAAACATACCACAAGATTTAGAGAAGGAAAGGGCCTAAAAACTCCTCGAATATTAAATAAATATGGAAGCCATACTCTTGAATATCTAATACCAGTGATTTTCAATAAAATCAATAAAAACATAAAATTTGAAAAAAATGAAAGACTATGTCCTAAAATGATAAAACTATGGTTAATGAACGAAAACTCCATGTATCTTTGAATATCTTAATATAGCTGCCTACATATCTTGTTATTAGGCAGGTATATTGAAATATCTTATATATTTATGGTTGTAAGTTAAATTATCTAATATTACTATGTGATCTATTCTAATGTTTCCTTCAAACTATAAATGTATTTACAAATATTTTCTTAGATATTATGTTAAGAATGTTTAAATTGTTAGAACCTGCAGACAAGCTGCCATATGACAGCTTTGTGGGTCTACTCAAATTTTTTGTACAAAAGGTATTCTGTAATTTAATTAATAAAAAAAAATAAAAAAATTGGGAAAAATAAAGGATTAAAGGAAATATTAAAATTACCTATAGTTATTGTTTCGTTAAGATCGGTTTTTTTTATGGCCGCCGCGACGTTACAAACTGTTCTTAGAGGTTGCGAAGAAGTCGTTATGTTAGTGTTGGGATATTTTTGTAACATCGATGGATTTTTTATTATTTTGTTAGTGAACCAAAATCTAAAATTAAATTACAGATCAGAAGGGACTGGTAGATTTTGAAACACTTTTTGAACCTTTTTTTCTCGAGTCCATGCTTTTTTAAAATTAATAACGCCCAAGACCCAACTCAATAATACGAGTACTATGGCATCCATAATTGGGAAATATTGTAAGGAAAAAGGTAAGTGGGGAGGGGTAAGAGATGGGGAAAAAAAGGTGGGAAGTACTTGGCTATTCAGATCTAGTCACCAAATACGGCTAAAACCGTTTCAAACATCGTTTCATTTTTGAATGGTGGTCGTACACTAAGACGATACTGAGAGTATCATCCACTTTGGAACGTGCCGCAAATATACCTTATATTATTTTAAATGGTTAAATTGTGAAAACACAAATCAGTCGTATAAGATTTGAGCCCGCGACCCGTAGATTGCTACTCGACCACGGAGACCGTCAAAATGAAGCTAGCTTATTGTTATTTTGTGTCCCAAATAGTACGTAACTATAAACATGTTCCCATTTTTAAACTTACATAACCAAATATTAATTTGTGTCGATCGAGAGCTCAAAAAAGCTTTGGATTTAAAAATAAACGTTGCTCAGTTATATTAATCCACATGTTTTCAATAATTTACAGAGCAACCTATGTTACTTCCAAGTGCCTATAATGCTGTATTTTGCATATAGCATATATTATTGCCACCAGCATAATAAAATGTTAAAAACTAGCGTAACGGAGGTATGTTTATTATTCAATATTAATATGAATGTGTGTCGATCAGCTTTATAAGATTTAGGATCAAACAACGCAATACATTTCACAAAAACCAGACATACACTGCAGTTTATAGAAATAAAAGTTTATATGTACTGGGTGTCCCAAAAGAAAGTTTATATTTAATGGATCGAATTAAAAAAAGTAAGGGTTCTAATCTAAATTCACAATATGGGAATTTATTTCTTAAAAATAATATCGTACAAATGTAAATCCTCGCGTTCGCTGCATTCATTTAATCGAAAGGTAAATTTTCTTATGACGACTCGCCAGGTAGGCTTGCCATTTCGTGATGGATATTTTCTTTTAATTGCATCAGGGAAGTCGGATTTTTGGCGTACACTTTAGATTTGAGATAGCCCCACCTCCTGACCAAACCATAGGGGTTAGGTCAGGACCACGAGGCCAATTTATGTCACCTCTCAGGTTTCACCTTGCCAGGGAAAATTTCAAGAACTCGTGGCAGAGACGTATTGGACGTATGTGATGTTGCTCCGTCTTGCTGGGTCTTGTTTTTGGTTATAGCCAGTAAGTTTTTAGGGGTGCAGCATTAGGTATTTGTGCAAAATGCTGTGTAACGATGATCCACGCAAATTTAAAGCACTTGCGCGCTTCCGAATCGAAAAGTTTGAGTCGTCACGAAAAGACTGATAAACACTCTGATAAACACTCTCTGATGAAAACCTCAAATATTGCAGAATCTTCTACGCGCTACAGTCGCCGAATCACCATTTTTGTAAAACCCACGCACGCACAACGCACGGTCGCTCCCGAGACATGCTTCATAGCGACTAAATTCCCAAGAGCCTGACTACTGATTGACACACAGTTGCATTCACACAGAAAGCAAAACAAATATAAACTTTCTTTTGGGACACCCAGTATTTACGCCTAATCGAACCCATATCCCGAAATTTAAAAAAAAATTTGCACCATTGTACTAAGAGATCAAAAAAGAATACTCGGAAACCTACTTGAGAGACCGAGTTTTGTGCCTTTTCGACAACAAGGTTGTACCTCACATTTTTTGGGTAAAAATCCTTTTTTGCGCCAACGTTCTTAGAACTTTTTCCCATTAAATACCTTTCTGAAATATATCCAACTTATTCAAGGTGGCGCAAAAGTCATCAACCTGTCGGAAGACGCCTATCTTGTGAAATAAACAGATACAAAACACACGTCAGTGTGTTCATTTCACACTTTTACTACATAAAACAAGAATCGTATACCCTCAAGATTGCGGAAAATTTTTGAAAAAGCGCATTTGCGGAAACACATGAAAAATTACATTTATGAAAAAGCTAATATGCAGAACGCATTAACGAACGTATCTTTACAAACATGGTATTTGGCCATAAAATAATCAGATAGAATCCTCTGGCTGTCTTTAAAGTAACAATGTTTATCTGTTTTGCTTATTTATTAGGCTTAATAATTTTTATTTAGAATATTCTTAGCTGATTCAATTACAATGCGTTAAAAATATTCCATTTCTTCGTATATTTCTTGTGTAGTATTTATTTACGATTCTAACTATGTTTTTCTCATTTTCATACCAATGACAGATTGAACCTTGTTGTTCCAAAGACGTGGTTAAACAATGAAAAATTTTCTGCTGCTAAATACGAAAGAGCAAACCTAAAACTTTTAGAAACGAGTAAAGGTCGTAATTCTTAAGTTTTTGACCTTTTTCTTTCTAACGTACACATTGTGATAAGGAGGAAACTGTATTTTGGGCAGTATTTACACGAGACTTGACATTACCTAACTATGTTTGTCTTCCTTTAGACCAATTCTGAGATATTAAGTATCTTCTACTTACTTGGGATTAAAAAAGTGACATTTGAATATCACCTAATAATCTTGTTGTGGTTCTCATGTTTCTTGTGAAATGCGTGTTTTAATAAATTATGAGTGGTTTGGTGGAACATTTATCATTGTGTCGATTTCTGAGGAATGAAGGGAATACATATTTACGATCAGGTATGGATTTTGGCTACGGCACAGTTGAGAGCGCGGAAACTTAAAATGGTTTTATCAATCATTAAATAAGATAATACTAATAAATTTAAAAGAAACGTGAAACAGTCCAAGACACAGAAAATAAAAAGGTTACGGTCGCAACTGAGAATCGAATCCAGGATCTCTCTCTTACGGGACAACACCTTAAACTACATTAAAAAAAACGAGTGTGCTTTAGTCCGCACTTCACTAACTTATAAAAGAATATATGACATTGACATTTACATTGACATTGACATTGACATTGACATTGACATTGACATTGTCATTGACATTGACTATGACATTGACATTGGGGGACATATGACATTGGGGTGACATATGACCATGGGGTGACCTATGACCCTGGGGTGACTACGACCGTGGGGTGACCTACGACCTTGGGGTGACCTACGACCTTAAGGTGACCTATGACCTTGGGTGACCTACGACCTTGGGGGACTTACGACCTTGGGGTGACCATCCTTATACTTATCATTCCCCAAGTTAAGCGTCCGTAAAGGCTCGACCGTTCGTCTCGCCATCGATCTCCGTTCGCATCGATTACCTTTCGCATCACACTTCTCGTAACATAACACTTTTCGTAACACATCACCACTTTTCGTAACATATCACCACTTTTGGTAACGCATTCACCAGCTTACCCCCCAAGTCAAGCGTGCTTAAAGAAGTTTTACTTCAAAAAAATTGTTGATAATATTGTTAATTCTGAACTTGAAATGAGATGGACAAAAATGACTAATATTAGGTCCCAATGGACGACTGCTTTAAGGCGTGTTCCCTTGGTTCGTTTCCCAGTTCTGTTCGTTACCTTTTTTATTTTCTTTTTCTTGTTTTGTTTCACGTTTCGTTTAGATTTATCAGCATTACTTTCCTCTTCATGATTAATGTTATACTGAATAACCTTTAAATTATTTTCAGGTTATTATACCGTGTTACTCTTCCTCCTTCTTTAGTCAATGTTTCGAACCGCATTACATTGTCCATGTGAGGGCAAATCTGTCTATTATGGAGAAGTTATACCGTGATTAGTTTTGCTTTAGTCATGTAATAATACCAAAAATCTTTAAGCCTAACACCGTCCCAACCCAAAAATATTTTTAGATTAAAATCTCAAATAGAAATGTTTTATTCTGCTTTCGTAATTAATTAAGTTTTTTTGCTTCCTGCTTAATCTGCTTCGGTTTCGGTGGCGTTTAAAAGGTTAAGCGCATTCTCTACAGTTATCACATCACATCGGGGTGTAGCGAGTATTTTACTAGTGGAAAAGTGTTATAACTAATGATAATGAACTAACAAAAGGTTATTTTTGGCCGTGACAGTTCGTGCGCTGGTCAAAGTTTAGATAACAAACATGGTTCGTCACCTGTTTGCGGGATAAATTAAACCTAATTTTATTCCTCCTACATGATAGATTCACGTACATTAACGTATTTTAACCAGTTTTATGTTGGTCTGCAGTAATTTATGAGAATGTTTAAAAAACACCCTTCATGTTTAGATTTCGGAACAAGCTTTTTCACTACATAATTTATCAAAATAAACACACATACATATTTGATGAATCATAAACCTTGAAAACAAAATCATATAACCAGTCGAGCGACAAACCAAATAAAAACTTATTTCTCGGATTGCTTGCGATTTTTTGGAGCAGTTTCGAATATTTTCCGCGCACATTAAAAAAACCATACCTCCGAATTTTAATATGAAGACATACAAACTGATTATAGTTCTTCATAGCCAATGAATTCATCTATCTTTTGTCGATTATCACATATTCGTAGTATTTATAAAAAAAATATTATAAAATCGTAAACTTCTACTTAATTACTTACAAATAAGGAAAAATTTGCCTAAATTGGCAGCAAAGCAATCCGAGGTATTTTAAATAGTGCCACATTGTGGCTAAAAGCTCACCAGTTGTTAATGCTCTTTAAATATTGTTGGAGCAATTTTTATCAGAATCAAACAAAACAAAAACAAAACAGGATAAAAAAAATGTTATTACATTTTTCTATAAAGTTGTTTCTTACGAAGCTGTTGTGTAAACGATTTAGTTTATTAATTATACAATATTTTATAGTACGCATCCTAATGATGATATAGTGATATCAAAGCTAGTGTTAAAAATTATTTGTTATTAATCGATGAAAAGCGTGAAAAATTAATGTACATACAAAAATGTAAATAATTCAAACATATTAGAGAATATCAAATGAAAGTACCTATGTGCCTAAATAAAACCAATAAATGCAAGTATATACCTCCATAAAATCATCATCTGTAAGTTTATAACAACATTAAAGAAACAAAAGTATGTACCGACCTAAAAGCAGCAAATGCAAGTACGTTCCTACATAAAAGCAAAAAGTGTAAGTTTATTACTACGTAAATGTACCAAACGTAAGTTTATAACTACATAAAAGAAAGAACTATAAGTACAGGTATATACTGACATTAAAGCAACAAATGCAAGTACGTACCTACTTAAAAGCAACCAACCTAAGTTTATAGAAACATAAAAGTAACAAATTTAATTTTTATTTTTATTTTAACTTTATGAGTAATATTTAATTACATGAAGACAATATAAGCGAAACTCAATCGAAAATCTGGAAGCAGAAAAATCAGAAAAAGATATTGGCACCTATGGGACACGAACACAGGACCTCTTGCTTTCCGGGCAAACGCGACCCGACACTATCCAGACACTATCTAGAGAGCATTTAGTTCGGGTTTGAATCTTGCAATCACACATAAAAATAGCAGCCAATAATATAGAAAATCAAGATATTGTGGGTGGTTCTTAGTCGAAGTATGATGATACAGTTAAAATGACCGAATTTGATCGACAAATATAAGCATGTAATAAAAGCAACAAATATAAGTAGGTATATTATGTTGCTTTATTGAATTGCACCCACACTTCGAACATTATCTACATCGCCTCAGTTACCGAACCTATACATTTATATATCCATAATTCTTATATTTGCTTACTTATAAATAAGAGTGTCTGTGGCAGCTTGGCTTAGTTTTTATACAAATCTACAATTTTATTTCGAAATTGAGGAATTTTTGTACGCTTGACCTTCAAGAGGGGGTGGCGGTTTAAAGGATAATAATTTAGAAAAACCAAAAGCAACCCTCTTTTCCATCCCAGCAGAATTATTAAAAAGATGACTTTGGTGATATGCGCATCTCGCATTATAATATCAACATTTAGTTCTTAAAAGTAAACTCTG
Organism: Limnephilus rhombicus; assembly: GCA_929108145.2. NCBI lineage: Eukaryota > Metazoa > Arthropoda > Insecta > Trichoptera > Limnephilidae > Limnephilus > Limnephilus rhombicus. The sequence continues at coordinate 48,127,877 of OV815285.1, forward strand.
CTTTTGAATGAATAGACCTTTTTACATGGGAGCGCGAATTGTTCGCCGCGTAATGAATAAATTTGCCAAGTCCAAATACGGCAAAGTAAAGTTCGCCTATTTTCAGAGTCCAATACTTTGTTGCCGTATTTAGTTAAGACACTTTTACAAGTGTTTCATAATTTATTTGCCCCACTAAACAGCGACGAGCACTCGCCATGTATCTCGAGTGATAGTGTGTGTTACAAAAATGACCATATTATGTGATCTAAATAGGCTTAAAATAAAGTAAAATAATGCTTGATTAAAATTACCATCAACAAAAGATACAAGAACTCGATTAAGTCTGCAAAAACATACCCAGGTGCTGATGTACCATCAGATCATAATCTACTCCTGGCTGAATTTAGGTTGCGTTTTAAGAAAATTATTAAAAAAGAACGGGCTTTGAAATTAGATAAAAACAAGCTAAAAAATAATGGTCTGTGTAAAGAAGCGACACAAATATTAGAAAAACAATTCACCGACCTCCAGACTTAGTAACTATACAATAGTGAAGAAAATATTGAAAATATTATAATACACCTTATGTAAAATGGGCTATTTCAAAAAGTTTTGACAAGGCAAAACATATAAAATGTATAATTTAGGGCCTAAAATAGACCCTTGGGGTACTCCTGATTTGATAAATCTAAAATTACTCATTTCATTCAAAATCTTAACATACTTTTTTCTATTTGTTAAATAGTTTTTGAAAAATGATAGTAGTTTACCACGGATTCCTATGATTTCAAGTACCTTGATTAATTGTGTGTGGCTGAGTGTATCGAAAGCTTTTGAGAAATCAATAAATAATACCAGTACATGTTTTCTAGAGTTAAGCTGTGAATTTCTATAATTAGAAAATTTTTCGAGAAGTTAATCACAGCTTTTTTTTTGGAAGCCATACTGACATTCATCAATAATGACCAAATTACTTAAATATTTATCCAAATTTATCGATATTTGTTTTTCTAATATTTTTTCTAATGCAGGTAACAATGAAATAGGCCTATAATTATTTATTACGGTGTGATCTCCATTTTCATAAATGGGCCTAATGATGCTGCATTTTAGTTCAGATGGAATGATGCTTGTGTCAATAATTCTGTTTATTAGGTGGGTAATCATAGGACTAAGTACATAATTTTACATGTTTTTTAGATCATACATGCGAATTAGATCCACGCCCGATGTCTTAGAGTTTTTCATTCGTCCGATAATGCTTTCAGTTTGTTTTGCATTAGCTCTTGGTAGGTATATTGAATGTTGCAAATTTAATGTTCTTGATTCCAATCAGACGCTCGAACGTTGCATTCGTGTAATAACTGATTTACACCCTCATCAAAGAAATTTGCAAAGTTTTCTTCCGTCACATCCGCCGCTTGAGAATTTAAGAAATATTTAGATATGATTTCGTCACAATCGGATTTATTTTTCCTTCCCAATATTTGATTTACTTCACTCCATGTTTTTTTAATGTCTTTGAAGCAATGATTAAATTTATTATTATAATATACTTTTTTGTGTTTAATATTTTTTAATTGAGTTTATTTCTGTATTTCTTGTATTCGATTTCATATAATTTATTGTTAGGGGTGTTTTTCCATTTGCTCCATAGTGTGTCTCGTAGTTGTATATTTTCAAAGAGGTTATAATTTATCCAGCCTTTTTGGTTATTACGATGTTTATTTGTATTTGATTTAGTTATGGTGCTTTTTTCGTAAATATATTTGAATTTAGATTTAATTTCTTCATATATTAGGTTAGGTTCCGTTATGTTTAGTATTTCATTCCAATTTGTGATTTCAACCAGTAGATCCACTTTTTTCCGATATTACAGTATATTTCGTAAGGTGCGATTTATTGGAGGTACCTATCTCATAAGTAGAGAAACGAATCGTGGTCGCAATAAGATAATGGTCTGTGCTGATTTCATTTCTCTCTCTCTCTCTCTCTCTCTTACATAGATATGATCTAGACATGTAGCCGTTACGTAGTTAGTCAGTATGGCTTCACGGGTCACATCATAAATACATTTTAAAAATCCAAATTTAGCCATCATGTTTTCGTATTGCATTACAATTGATTCCTGATAATTTAATAAATTTATGTTCGTTTCCCCGAGAACTATAACAGATTCTTTAATTTCGATATTTCCCAATATAGCTTCCAACTCTTCGAGAAATAATTTTTTTTATTTGAATTAGGTGGTCTGTATATTGCCAGTATATGTAGACGTTTATGTTTATTAACAGAAATAGTTCAGTAAACACATTCAAAATTTGTTGGCATTATGTTAATTTGTTCAAACGTAAGGTGATCTTTTACGCATATAATAATCCCGCCTCCCGATCTGTTTTTTCGACAAAAGTAATGAGAACTAACTCCCGATATTGTGTATAGATTTATATCATTTTGATTTATCGACGTTTCGCAAATCGTAATTATATCAATATTACTTAGAGAGCTAGAGATAACGAGAAGAAAAGTTTCCCAAATATTTTGATAAAGATCGAATATTCAAGTTATTACTTCCATGAGGTTTAGTATTTCATCTGTCATCCATTTCTGTTCCTTTTGCGGCGTCTCTTCTTTGAATTTTTCCTTTGCAATCTCTGTGAGGATTTTCTTTGATTCATTTCAGATGTATTCAGTATTTTCAATATTTTCTTCACTATTGTATAGTTGAGTCTAGAGGTCGGTGAATTGTTTATCTAATATTTGTGTCACTTCTTTACACAGATCATTATTTTTTAGCTTGTTTTTATCTAATTTCAAAGCCCGTTCTTTTTTAATAATTTTCTTAAAACGCAACCTAAATTCAGCCAGGAGTAGATTATGATCTGATAGTACATCAGCACCCGGGTATGTTTTTGCAGACTTAATTGAGTTCTTGTATCTTTTGTTGATGGTAATATAGTCAAGCATTATTTTACTTTATTTTAAGCCTATTTAGATCACATAATATGGTCATTTTTGTAACACACACTAACATTCGAGATACATGGCAAGTGCTAGTCGCTGTTTAGTGGGGTAAATAAATTATGAAACACCTGTAAAAGTGTCTTAACTAAATACGGCAACAAAGTATTGGACTCTGAAAATAGGCGAACTTTACTTTGCTTTGTATTTGGACTTGGCAAATTTATTCATTACGCGGCGAGCAATTCGCGCTCCCATGTAAAAAGGTATATTCATTCAAAAGCAGAGTTTACTTTTAAGAACTAAATGTTAGAAACTAGATGCCTATATAGTCTATATACTCTCAGATTGAGTTATTGCCGAATGACATATCACCAAAGTCATCTTTTTTTTACATGAGCTCCACACAGGACGCCTTGAGGAAAATAGTTTTCGTCAGGGCCTATGTCATCTTTGGGGATGCTGTGTGGAGGGTTTTTTAAGGAAAGGAAGGAAAGGAGAGTTCTGGGAAGGAAAATGGTTTGAGGAGTGGGTATGACTATGGGGTTCAGTGTGTCATGGTCATCCGCCTTCAAGACCTAGACAAACCTCACTCCTTGAACCCGGGCACCCCTGTTAAATCACAAAACGTAGCAAATCACTTGGGGTGACCTATGGCAGAGGTGTTGGTCATCCAATAAAGGTTCCCGGGGCAGCAGTACCCATTCCCGCCCAAATTGTGAATCTTCCCGCTCTGCGTCCCGCTGTAGTTGGTTTCTACCCCTCACCTTTATGTTCTGTTCTAGTAATATTCATATGTCTATGATTTGATGCCTTATTTTATTTATGATACCTTTATTCCGCAATAAGCGACATTATTTTGGAAAGTAGGAGTATCTTTAGGCGTATCATCTTGCCGCAATGAATATTGAATTGAAATTCCTAAGAACTGATAAATTACATTAAAAGAATTCGATTGAGCTCTTTGTACCAGAAAATCTTTTCTAAATTCTCAACGAAATCCTATTTTCGCAGATTACATTTTGTCAAAACCATTAATAATTATACCGCTGTAGCCAGCAGCAGGCGGAATAAAGGTATCATTTACCATTCCATCGAATGAGCCGTAGAAGTAAGTAGTAAGAAAATAGAAAGTCTTTTATGTTCTAGGGATTGTTCAATATGTTTAATTTTATTTTACCAAAAAGGATTCAAATACAGATATTGGACCAAAATACTTGGCCAAACGTGAAACAGAATTCTTATTTTAACTAAAAGATAAAGCAAATATCTGGTATGGATATTTGCAATTTTATTTATTTGTGTTTAAAATTATGAAGTTCTCGTACCAGTTTTTGACCCCGGGATAGCTCGCATAGTATTAGGGGGTTCACTTCCTTATCCCCACTACACTCCCCCCTCCTCCCTCCCTCTCCCAACCTCCCTTTCCCCCCCCCCCCCCTCCACTCCACCCCCTCCATGCCCGTTACATTCATTTTTCAAACATCTCGCGTGCCACCTATTAAAGCGTAACAGTCAAACACACGCTGTTTCGTATTTGCAATATTAGTACTGATTAGTATAATTTTAACTATCAAAGGGATCTCCATAGCATCCTAAACAAATAAAAAAATGACAGCGCACGTCAAATAATTACTTGTAGTTACCAAGCAACGCATTGCTTTTCGTCTGGACACTAAACGTATAGTAAATAATTTCATAACGCCAGAGCTTACCAATATATACAGCCTATATTACTTGCAAATAATGCAGCTTTCTATTAAAGAAACAATTTTTAAAGTCCATTCACTGAAAGAGTAACAAACATACATCCATACAAACTTTCCCCTTTATAATTGTTATAATTTGGTATTTAGCAGAAAGACTTCAAGGAAAACATCTGGCTTCAAGGAGGAATTCTTCTCGTTTATTCACTGCACATTACAAATACTTTTTATTTGTTCCCGACCCGAACAAAACACTGAATTTGGTCACTTCGACCATTTGCTAGATAATGCTAGCTGTTTACAGGAGATCCACGTATTAAGAGCCGTTTTTAACTAGAAACGCAGGCTATTATAGTAACATTTTCCAATACACATAAAAAACAAAACACCATTGTGTCAGTCATCGTTCGATACAGGGCAGAAATCGAGAAATCTGCTTTATCGCCTAGCATTTAATTTAGTGTCGCCATTATCTAGCTAATCTGTACCAACAAAAACAATAAGCTACAAAAATATGCCGCTAGATGGCAGTAGCCTTCACTTTTTGAACAATAATATTACTAGCAGACCCGGACACACGTTGCTGTGGCTAACCCTGCCCGCTGCCCGCTGCCTGAATTGAATCTTTGAATTTATCGGCTTTTCTCTAGTACAATTGACAATAATTTACAATTTTCTAATTGACCATAACCTAAAATGGACACATCATATCAAACAAATCACAAATAGACTCCTCAAAGCAATACACATTTTCTTAAACACATGTATAAAATAAAACAAATGAAAACAATATATTTTGCACTTTGTCGACCAATAATAGAATATGGCATAATTATCTGGGAAGGAGCAACAAACTCGGCTATCGTTCACTTAGAAATCGCGCAGAAAACAATGTTAAAGGGATCTAATTCTTAAAAAACATAGCTAACTGATACAGACCAAATACTCTTCAGTTTTGACGTACTAGATATACGCCAATTATAGGTACGTTAAAACTCTACTAAACTACATTTTCGACCAAAAAACCAAATTTCAACAATCTCAAAATATCACTAACAGACCAGTAAGACAATCGTACAAAAATAACACAGTGAAAACAATCTTTGGAAAGAGGCACTATAAATATCATGCTATAAAAGCATTCAACAGTCTTACCCATGAAAATAAAATAGAAGAAAACAAAAATAAATTCATACTCAAAATTAAAAATTGGATTAAAGAACAAAAAAGACAATATTTCCAAAATCTCATTACATAATAAGAATAAAACACAAACACGTAAAACACAAAAATAAATATAAAACACATCATTAAAAAAATACATTTTTACCTAAATTATAAATTTTTATTTTTAGTTTAATTTTACCTTTTTTTTATGCAGCATTATTTTTAATGTAATTTGTGTAAATTTTTGCTTTATAAAATGGAGGCCTCAGCACAGGTGAGCTACCCAGTGAGGCCGACGATGCTGAATTGTATTTAAAAATGTTAGATATTATGTCAAATAAATAAATAAATAATATGCATTTTTATACGTATAAGCCTTCCTCTTGAATCACTCTTATCTATTGGTGAAAAACGTATGAAAATCCACTGCGTGGTTTAAGAGATCTAAGCGCTCATACAGCGCGGTTTGGCTTCATTTCATACTATGTAAAGGAGATAATAGGAGCTAGATAGACCATTAAAAAAATCAATTGTTCTTAGTTTTAGGGGCAACTTAGACATTTTTTGTGAATTAATGCATATTATTTAAAAATAATCTTACCCAATTTACTAGGTAAACATAATAAAATGCAATGTAACAAAGAAATTAAACATCTTAAAAAAACCTCAGGTCGAAAATTTTAATTTATACACGACAAATTTGGGTTCTAACGCAAATCGGTCGTCTGTAAATCAAATTTATAAATTTTCTAATTATTATATTTACGTAGAAGGTAGGGCTAAAATATTTTATTAAAGAATTTTCATTAACTCAAAAATATTTATCAAAGTTACCTCTTAAATGCAAAAATCGATTGCTTTATGTGCCTACGTAATATAATTTGAAATACAAATAAATAAAGTAGCTAGATATTTACCACACCTTTTGATTTAAAAAAATTATTCGATGTTATTTTGGGTATTTTGGCCTCAAATCCAAATTTAAGTTTCGAATGAAAACGGCAGTGCAGCTCTTAAAGTCAATTTTTTTTTGTATTTATTAAGAAAGCTGGTGGTAATTTTAAAATCTTCATCTATAATATAAAAATGAATCGCTGAATGTGTTGGTAAGCGCAAATCTCGAGAGCAGCTGAACCGATATCGCTATTTCTTTTTTTAGAATATTCCTTAAAGTACGAGGATGGTTCTTACAGAGAGAAAAATTTAGAAAATTGCGCAGAAAATGAGATAATTTCAGAAAACATCGCACGTTTGACAGTTCGCGTGTTTGAGAATGACATTTTGCAATTTGCCTGATGATTGTTCAATCAGGATTCTATTTTTGAAAATCTTTAAAATTTATTTAAAGTAGGTACTCCCCTAATAGTTTGAATCGAATCAAGAATTTTAGATATTTTAAATAGGTACCTATCTTAGGTACCAAATTTAATATACATGAAAAATGGAAATTTGAATAAAAATTATAAAGGTGGCATGCGGGCTGTTTAAAAACTGAATGAACTGGGATTGAATATATGGAACACGGGAGGAGGGTTGGCGGGATGAGTGAGCAGGAAAGGGAAGAGGGGAGGCGGGGAAGGTGGAAGGGGAACGCGGGAGGGGAAGGGGACGTATGAGGGAGGAGGGGAACTCGGGAGGGGGGTTCGCGGGACGGGGGAAGGGGAGGAGTGGAGTGGGGAGAGGGAAGATGGAAGTGACGGAGTGGGAAGAAGGGGAGGCGGAAAGGGAATGGGACGAATGGGAAAGGACACTCAGGGAGAAACAATTTCTTTATTAAATGGCATAGCAACGCATGCCGGGACCAGCTAGTTTATTAATAAATGAACCCAATTGCAGTTTTGAAAAAATATTTTAGATGTATCTAGTGTACATGTGCACCTCTTTTCGAGATGGTTTTACCATTCAGGTCCCCTGAAATGGCTTTTAAGGCTGGTTCGGACAAAGTTAGTAATTAATCGAGTGGTGAGTAATTTAGTAGCTGAACGTGTTTGAACATCATACATTTAGGGGAGTAATTTAGTCACTGGTTTGGAAGAGTCAATCCATTTTGTTATATTTTTTCGGGTGAGCAGCGCCACCACTCACTGATCACTGCTTAACTGCGAGTCACTGCTGAGTGGCAACCCTGCAGTGGTCGCGTTCTAAAAAGTAACGTCACTGGTCGCGTGGATTACATAGGTAGGCCATTTCAAACTAAAAAAATAAGTATTATTGTGTATTTATTTTTTAATCTTATAATCTATGCATATTTTATTAGAAATAAGCAATATAAATTCAATATAACTCCTATGTTTTTCACAATTAACCAACACATAAGAGACATATTTTTTTTAATTAAAAATTACATATTACATTTTTATTGATATAACTAACAAAAAAATGGTAAGCATTATAAAATAATTTAATTACTGATTTCTGAGCAGAATGTCCTGATCATCTTATAAAATTATAGAATGATCAGATCAAATTAATTTTTCGCTTTTCGAGTGCTACGTAATTGGTCGCGAGGATAACAGGTATAGACCATGGATTTTGCAGAACTCCTGTTACACAACCGAGCGTGCCCGACACGAACGCTGAACTGAACGCGTCCGTAAGTTATCCAACTTAAAGTATATTGAAGATAAAATAATTCACGCCACCCGTTTTTGATGAATCTTTAATTTTACATGATTGGATTACATATGTAATCCACGCGACCACTCCAGGGTTAAGGGGTTACACGGGTTTCAAAAGTTAGAAAAAAGTCTCTCTGTTTTATTGGTTATTTATACAATAAATGAATTATATTATTTAACGTTTTAAACAATATTTTATAAAATTTTCATCTAAATTTATTTTAAATTCCGCTGGTGGGAACAGCTTTCCCGAGACCCCTTGAAAAGCGGTTGACAGGATAACTCAAAATAGCTTCATTTGAAATTGAAAACCTTTGGTTTCTGTTAGTAGGTTAGTACCTACAGCTCTTGCTTGAATAAAGGATTTTAAAAAATAACTCAAATTTGAAATTTTTACAATGTACAGAAAATTATACCGAAAATGGTACGGTTTTGCATACAGCTCTGCCAGAAACTCATTTTTTAATTATTTTTAATCCGTCATTTAAGCAAGAGCTACACTAACCTACCATGAGAAAAAAAAGTTTTAATTTCAGATGAAACTATCATGAAATATCCTATCGTCTTATTAGAGCGCAGATATTACTCTAAAATTATTTTGTTTTTTCTTCTATTATTCCATTTTGGCATCCAGAAAGGTATGTTTACGATACATACGAGCAACATGCCGGCTGACCGCAAAAGCGGGCGCCGTAAAAATTGAAAGCGAAAGTATTCGCTACAAATGTATTGAAAATGCTTCTAAGTGATGTCGAGATCAGTTGTCGGCAAGGAAAGTTCTTCTATCGATGCCCGACAGGTGTACCCGAATAAGACGTTGTACGAATATCAATAAAACAAGGAGTCTGTGCCAAGACCGAGTTGATCCGTGGTCCGTCCTCTAAAATGTGAATGGCCAGGTACTTCCTATCCATCATCTTTCCCTTGTCATTCCTCTCTCCTATTTCCAACACTAAATTGCGAGTAACATAACCCCACTAAATTCTGGCTGTAACTCTCATGTGGTACATGCTTAAATGGTCATATTACGGAAGAAACTTTTAAAACTGTGCACGTAACGGGTAGGTATTTATTATGTGAAATACTCGTAGCATATAACAACATTCACGTTAAAAGTAAACAGTGAGTGTTGTTATTACATCTATTTCCCCCGGGTCATTTAATAAACAGTAATATTCTGAACAAGGTTTAGAATAATATACTGCAATAAATTCAAGAGAGTAAAGTAGGAACTGTGTTCTGAAAACATCGGGATCTGCTTACGTTTGCTGAAGAGAGCGAAATTTCATAGAAAATATTTTGACGAAAAATCGTATTTGCAGTATCCGTTGAAGTAATAAAGGCAAGATAAGACCTTGCGATGCAGATATTATCCCGCTCAATGCATAATGTGTTCATCTGTCCCTTATTAAAACATAAGTGGAAAATATTTAAGTGGTGGGGAATTTACGTAATGAATAGTAAGTATAAATTTGTAAATCAAATAAATTCATTTAAACTACTATCAATAATGATGAAGTTTTAATTTTTAAATAAACATTTTTTCCTTTGCAGATAACATTGTTTTTGAAACATGTTGATATTGTTAGTTATATAGTGTTTTAAACGAAGTTAATTGATTTTCATTCATAATTATAATGAAGCCATTACAATTTGGGAGGCGGGTATGGGTACCGCCGCCCCAGGAACCATTTATTGGACAACCAACACCCCTGCTCACCCTGGTCACCCCAAGTGGTTCGCTACGTTTGGTGACTTAGCGGGGGTGCCCAGGTTCATGGGATGAGGTTTGTCTTTTTTTTTTACATGAGCTCCACACAGGAGGCGCTGAGGAAAATAATTTTCCTCAGGGCCTATGTCATCTTTGGGGATGCTGTGTGGAGGGTTTTTTTAGGAAAAGAAAGGAGAGGAGAGTTCTGGGAAGGAAAAGGGTTTAAGGGGTGGGTAGAAATCTGGGGTTCAGTGTGTCTTGGTCATCCGCCTCCAAAACCTAGACAAACCTCACCCCATGAACCCGGGCACCCCTGCTAAATCACCAAACGTAGCGAACCACTTGGGGTGACCTATGGCAGAGGTGTTGGTTATCCAATAAAGGTTCCCGGGGCGGCGGTACCCATTCCCGCCTCCCAAATTGAATTGAATTGTCTAGGTCGTGGTTGCGTATACGTTTGCCCAACCACTACGTGGCGGGCTGGATCGGAGGAGACTGATTGAGGGAGGCCTTTTGACCTCTCCAGCCGGATTCTCCCGACCCTTCGCCTTGCACCGCAGTATGAGGAATAGATTCATACGTCCATCACTCCTGGCCACACTGACCCCCAGATTCCCACCCACCCCTCATACCTTTTTCCTTCCCATATCTTCTTCTCCTTCCTTTCCCTTAAAAAACCCTCCACACAGCATCCTCAAAGATGACATAGGCCCCTGTTTTCCTCGGTGCCTCCTGTGTGGAGCTAATGTAAAAAAAAGGTCACAAAGTAATTTTGCTAAGTTTGAAGAAAATAAATTTGATGCTTTAAAGTTTAAAGCGATTAAATAATACAAAACGTCATTCGTTTGTCAAGAATCAATATATTTCGTACGTCATTATCAATGGCTCGCATTGCTCAACGAATTTGTGTGCATTAATTATTTGAATGGCCGATTTATTACCATATTTTGCTGATTGCCGTGGCCATTGAACAAAAGATAACACGCGAAAAGCCTTGGCGGATTTCGTGATCCAAATATTTGCCTTATCAAAACGTAAATTTCTATTTCAAAACTGTGTTTACGAAATTCAAACGGGTTGAACATATACGAGAAGCGAGACGGAGCACTGGGCTATTGGGCTAAATAGAACGTTTGTTACCATTCGAATTTGTACGGAAGGCACTTCTAGTTTTCTTCTTCATTCTATGGCCGTTGCCAACGTGGCCCAATAAGCGTTCAAGTATTTCACAGTAAAATACATTTTCATTAGAAACTAGTTGAAATCCCCGGTGTTTCCCAGACTTTTACAGGTTTTTATTAATCATATGTAGACAGTAATTTTCCCTTTATTTCGAACGTCGGGTATGCAAAATTTCAGAAAGAAGTATCAAATTTTTGCTTCAAGTGGCGCGGAAAGGGGTTGGGTTTGGTTTTTCCTCCCTCTGCACCTTCCTCGTCTCCCACCCCTCCCTTGTTATGTCCCCGTTCCCACCCCGATTCTCGCCACCGTTTCCCTACTGCGTCTCCTTCCCCTACCACGTTCCCCTTCCACCTTCCCCCCTCCAGCGACCGCGGTTCTCCGAGAACTCGCCACCCCCTCCATACCGCCTACCCCACCTCTTGCCCACGTTTCACTCTCCCCGCCCGCGTTCCCCTTCCTCGCCTTCTGCCATCACTGGTCTCCACTTCAGCGAATCCCCCTTTCTCCTTTCTCCACCCCTCGCCTTCTCTCCCGGTCGCATATAAAATACACTTATTTTTCAAACAACTCATGAGACACATTTTGTATATTTTTTTACAAATTCCATTACGCCAGTTGTCACCATTATACTTCTCCAACCTACGCAGGCTTCCGCACAACAACTTACCAAAGTTTCATCGCTATCAGATGAATGTTATTGTTCCGACCGATGCCGCGACACGAGACGATGTGAACTGTAAATCCGATTTTTGACGAGTAAAGACAATTGACTGCGTTTTTTAAAATATCCATCACAGGAATTGGGTTATGAAATGAATAGTCCCTTACCTTTGACGGCTTCCTACACTGCTTCAGGATCGATCCTGGTACTGGAAGCTTCCCAATAATACCAACATAACACCAAGTTTCACATACCGACACTTTGGGTTCATAAAATAGGTATTTATGCGATTAATTGCGATATTTCGAATAGCGAGCTGTGACCACTGTCACTTCGATTTTTCAACTGCCAAAGTAGGTAATTTAAAAAGTTGGGTGGCAATATTGTTTATTTTTTCCATGTAGGTAGGAAAACATCTTCTTCTTTTCCATGTAGAAACTTTTGAGGAATGGAGAAAGACAAAGAAATAAATGACTGATGAAGGACAAAGGGAATATGGATTTAGTTTAAAAAAAACTGTTTCAGAACCAAACAGGTATAATAAATAATTTCTTAAGTCTAAATAGAACTGACCATTATAATATAACCTTTGCAGACACGCGCCAATAAATCACCAAATTTCATCGCAAACGGATGAATGGTTTAGGAAAACGTACGGGACAAACCAAGAAATGTTCATTTTTATATATTAAGATTATTCGAATTTTATATCTTTTTATGGTTCGTTTATTTAGGGTGAGCACAGTATTTCAGGCTTTGTGGGGTTTATTGGTGATTATAATATAAATACATATTTCCTGATTCATTATGAATTTGCGAATCGATCACCAATGCTTAGTTTATAATATCATTAAAAATATACGAAACGAAACAAAATAAATAGAAATGTCTTTTGATTTAATATTTTGAAATATCTCGTGTGTTTTTATTATTCTGTGACATTCAACATTTCATCAGCCTGTCCTAGGTCCAGGAGCCAAAGGTCTTATAAAAATTGTTTCGCGCGTCTTCATCCCGCGACAAAACATCCCCCGACAAAATATCTCCAACAAAATATCCTACGGACAAAACATCTCCCAACAAAATATCTTTTAAAATCTAACGAAAGCTAACAAAACCTAACAAAAAAATGTCAGAAAAATAACACAGACATCCTGTGAAGACAATAAATTATTGTTCAAAAATAGTAAAATGGGACCAAAATAATATAGACAAAATAGTAAACACAATAAATTATTTTCAAAAGTAGTTATAGGAAAGAGTAGTCTAAATTCATTTAGTACTTGGGATATTTTGTCGAAGGGTATTTTGTCGGGTATATTTTGTCGGGGGATGAAAACATGCGTTACCATATAAATTGGCGACATCAGTTTTATTTTAAATCGACAATGATCATTCTTTTGTGATATGATAGGACGAACACCATAATTTTAATCCGGATATTTACGTGTCGATTACCATTTCTTTATAAATTAAATCATCACTGATATTTCCTAACTTTCTCCACTATGTACTACCCTTTCCTGTATCCATCCTTATTCTTAGCAGGAATGCTCGATCTTAATACATTTTTGAAAAATATTTTTAGGAAAACATTTTTTTAAGATAATCTGGAACTATACATAATCCACCTATTTTGAAAGAGATTAACTTATGTGTCCCAGACAAGTATACTCGTGGAAGGTCCCATACCCTTTTTTATGCTCCAAAAGCGATGACTTCTGCCTATCAGAACGCGCCAGTCAATAGAGCGACTGAACTGCTCAACGAGCCTGCATTAACCATCGACATTTTTAACGTAACCTACAGGCAGTTTAACAATTATCTTTTGACGTATGTCACAAAGTAGTGAAACTGACCTTTTTATGTGTTTTGCTATACTTTTTGTCTAATTTGTAATCTTCTCCATAATGTATTGGTGAATAACCGTTTTACGGAGAACATGGAAAATAAATAAATAAAAATAAAAATAAAATAAATAAATAAGAATGAAAGCAAATTTCATTACAAAAGTACCTACACTGCGAAACGTTTTAATTAGATTGTTATTCAATTGCGTTATGATTTTGGTCTAGGAATTCTCACCCAACTCAATGAAGCGTCTACGATCTCCCATATCCCACTGCTGTGGGAGTGATTTTTTAATATAAATCATTTCTTTAGCGCACTTGAAGTGAAACATCACAAAACTGCGCTATATAAATACTACGTTTTTATTCCCCCTACATTTATTAATAGAATGAATATGATAACCGTTTTCCTACTTCTTTTTCCATAACATGACGATATTGAATATTAATAATGTAATCGTATTAAGGCCTCGTGTATTGTGTATCTACGGCTGCATTCCACTTCCGTTCTCTCGCATCATAATAATGTGGTTTAGCAAACTTTATTTCCAACTGGTATGATAATGAAAATTTTGTATTATTTTCAAAGAACTTTGTCTTTGCTCTAATGTGTGTTTGCTGCACCTTCTCAATATTGACAAATACTTTTTTAGGTGACTCCTACGCTTAGGAATTCGAATGAGTGGTCACTGAGGCATTACTGATCACTGGTTACTTGTCAACTAATTACCGGTTACTGGTTGTTGGTCACTGGTTACTGATCACTGGTTACTGGTCCTATAATTTCGTTTTAAAAATTTGGTTGGTAATGAAAATGTCATATTATTTTCGTAGAATTTACTAAATTTTGACAAATAATTCTTTAGATAACTTCTACGCATAAGAAATCGAATAAGTGGTAACTGAGACTCTACAGGTAACTGTTTACCATGTTACTGATAACCGGTCACAAGTTTCTGGTCACGGCTACAAATCACTGGTTACTGGTGACTGGATGCTGTTTGCTGGTCAGTGGTTAAGAATCATGGTTTGTACACGAATCAATAAAAAAATCTGGTAAAAGAAGAATTTTTAAAAACATCATCGTTTTACGGGCGATTTGTAATGACACTTTGAAATATCGCACTTGGTGTCGGTAATAACTTTGGCCCTCTAGCACCAAACCGACTGAAATTTTGTACTCTTACTAAAAATCATTTTCTGTACACGAATCAATCAAAAAATCTGACAAAAGAAGAATTTCCAAAAAAAAATCATCGTTTTAACACTCGGGGTCGGTCATAACATTGGCCCTATGGCACCGAATGGAAAATTTTAGATTCTTACTAAAAATCATTATCCGTACATGAATCAATCAAAAAATCTGATAAAAGAAGAATTTAAAAAAAATCGTTTTAATACTCGGGGTCACTCATAACTTTGGCCCTACGGCACCAAACCGACTGAAAGTTTTAATTCTTTCAAAAAATCAAGGTTTGTACTCAATCGAATCAATCAAAAAATGTGCCAAACGAAGAATTTTTAAAATAATCATCGTTTTAGCACTTGGGGGCGGTTGTAACTTCGCCCTTTTGCAACGATCCGGCTGAAATTTTGGATTCCTACTAAGAATCATAATTTTAACACTTGGGGTTGGTCGTTTTAGCACATGGCGTCGGTCATAATTTCGGCCCTATGGCAAAGAACCGACTTAAAGTTTTAATTCTTACTAAGAATCATGGTCTGTTCACGAATCAATCAAAAAATCTGCCAAAAGAAGAATTTGAAAAAAATATTCGTTTTAACACTTTGGTTCGATCGTTTAAGCACTTGGGGTCGGTCAATTTAACACTTGCGGTCGTTTGTAACATCGGCCCTACGGCTAATAATCCTCATTTTAACACTTGAGTTCGGTCGTTTTAGCACTTGGGGTGGGTCGTTTCAGCACTTGGGGTCAGTCGTAACTTCGCCCTATGGCACCGATCTGGCTGAAATTTTGAATTCCTACTAAGAATCATCGTTTTAACACTAGGGGTCGGTCGTTTCAGTACTTGGGGTCGGTAATTTTGACACTTGGGGTTAGTCATAACTTTGGCACTGTGGGAACGAATCGACTGAAATTTTGGATTCTTACTAAGAGGTATCATTTAACACTTGGACACTGGGCGGAGTGAAAAAACTTTTTTTCAAGTTTAGCTTTTCCTGTATTACCAATGAGTGCCCTGTAAAGTACACAAAATGTCATTAAATTCTTACTTCATCTTCAGGTGGCGCATTGACCCTAAAGTTCTACAAAAAGTGTGATTTTCGGATTTTGTTAGTAACAAGAAACTCATCTAATGCAGTTTAAACGTCACAAAATAGATATTATTTTCACCCATCTAACTTACTCCTCTTTTCCTTCACCCTTTGACTTTTTGTTTCGCAAAATAAAGTCAATTAGTAAAAACAGAGATCAGTGCGGAGCGCACATTCTATGGAATGGTCGCGAAAAGTCGAATAGTCGTGATTGTGATTTGTTCGTAAAATGCCTAAAACAATACAAAATTCATCGTGTCCTGTATTTGGTGGCCCAGAAAAATTAAAAGACAATATGTTACCAACTTATTCCGATATAATAAAGATTATTTATGCATTAAACCACTTACTCGTTAATACGGAAAACTTTTTATCCAAACAGTTATATTTAGTTTTATTATTACGAAAAGTGAGTATTTATGTCGGGGGAGACCAAAAAACATGCAAAAAATATGCATTTAACATTTTAATTCTGTTAAAATTAATTCTCTCGCACGGTAACGCCATGTTCATTCATCGTTTTTATTTTAAAATTTCATCAATGCTGCCAATCATAGAAAAATATTTTTGCGCAAAACAAAGTGAATGCATCATTGACAAGTATTTGTAACAGTAGAACATGGAAAAAAATGTATTAAAATAATTACACAAACCCGCTAGACAAACCCTGCGTAGCCAAACAAACCATTCAAAACCTGGGATGTTTTTTAAAAGTATAATGAAAAGCGAGTTTATTTTAGAGAATTTATTTTATAAGATTGGTACTTCCGATAAATGTGATATTTGATTGTCTATTAGCTAAAAAAGGAACATTCCGTATTATCCGTCCATCAAACTTCGACAACACAAACGTTCCGTATTATCCGTGAGGTGGACTAACTGCATATTTACCTAATAAAGTATTGTTTGTGGATTCGAAATGATTTGCAATGGTCATCCAATGGAAAAGATCCTTGTGTGAAAGACGTGTGAAATAATTGCAATTGATTATATTACGTTATGGAATAAAGCGTCTATTCCTACTCTAACTCAACGTCAAATTGTAAATAGACTAACCCGGTATTATCACAAGTACAAATACTTAAAGAAATGTCGAATATCTATAAAAAAAACTGAATTTCATGAAGATGCAACAAATAAACTCTTTGATATTGCTGTGTGCAGGTGCGTTTGTGTCGATTTTTGTAAATGTTAAGTAAAAATACCCAAGAAGGAGCTGGAATTCCGACATGATCAGAAAGGTAGCCGCAAAATGTATATCGGCTCAAAATATATAGTTGCAACCAAGACTTTGGAGCGTAGGCAATAACGACTGATGAGGAAAAATAAATTACTTCAAAAACAGACTGCAAAGAAAACCCTTCACCAAATACAACATTGACTGCAGAGACCTTGAATGTTAGAGGGAAATTATCAGACAGCAATAAGGATCTAATTAATCAATTTGTGATAAAAGTGTGCGTGCCAACATGGTATACCATGAAAACAAAGCTTTCATGTAAAGATGGTCCAAAACGTGCCCTTAGGTTGATAAAAAGATGCTTCTATTCAAAATCTGAGCTGTAAACAATTACTTTTCGAATAATTGAGCGGAACTCTTTCATCGAACATTCTGAAAATATTTTATTAGCGATGCTGCAAGATGAAAGACAACATATAAAAAAAATTTACAGTTAGCAAAATTCTGAAAACCCGACAAAATATGAAGGGGAAGAAAATAAGAACATTCGTGACTTCTAAATCGATTGGCAAATCTTCCAAAAGAAGAATTAAAAATAACATAACTCTTGGGGTCGATCGTTTTAACACTTTGTAATTCTAATAATCATGGTCTGCACACTAAATCGATTGGCAAATCTTCCAAAAGAAGAATTAAAAATAACATAACTCTTGGGGTCGATCGTTTTAACACTTTGTAATTCTAATAATCATGGTCTGCACACTAAATCGATTGGCAAATCTTCCAAAAGAAGAATTAAAAATAACATCACTCTTGGGGTCGATCGTTTTAACACTTTGTAATTCTAATAATCATGATCTGCACACTAAATCGATTGGCAAATCTTCCAAAAGAAGAATTAAAAATAACATAACTCTTGGGGTCGGTCGTTTTAACACTTTGTAATTCATGGTCATGGTCTGTACACTAAATCGATTGGCAAGTCTTCCAAAAGAAGAATTAAAAATAACATAACTCTTGGGGTCGGTCGTTTTAACACTTTGTAATTCTAATAATCATGGTCTGTACACTAAATCGATTGGCAAATCTTCCAAAAGAAGAATTAAAAATAACATAACTCTTGGGGTCGGTCGTTTTAAAACTTTGTAATTCTAATAATCATGGTCTGTACACTAAATCGATTGGCAAATCTTCCAAAAGAAGAATTTAAAATAACATAACTCTTGGGGTCGGTCGTTTTAACACTTTTTAGTTCTAATAATCATGGTCTGTACATTAAATCGATTGGCAATTTTTCCAAAGAAGAATTAAAAATAACATAACTCTTGGGGTCGGTCGTTTTAAAACTTTGTAATTCTAATAATCATGGTCTGTACACTAAATCGATTGGCAAATCTTTCAAAAGAAGAATTAAAATAACATAACTTTTGGGGTCGGTCGTTTTAACACTTTGTAATTCTAGTTCTATAACATTGAACCGACTGAAATTTTGGATTCTTACTAAGAAGTCAGTCAATAAAATTAAAAATTTTAAAGAACCCCTGACTCAAAAAAAATATTATAAAGTTAAAAAAAAGTTTTCTCCCGGCATTTTAAGTTAATTAAAAGAAAACATAATTTTTTTCTGATGACCGTCCCTGCGTCTGGGGACCGCTAAGTAAATCAAATGAATCTGAATAAAAAAAATAAAAATAAGTAAATTAATAAAAATATTGAAAATGATAAATTATAGATTATATAAAACCTTGCTCCTGTGTAAAACAATTAAGTAAGCAATGAAACAAAAAAAAATAAATCTTAGGTTTTAAGTCTCAATTAATTTAATCAGAAAAATTCGTAAAGTATTGAAAAAATTCATAATTTACAGCCACCTTCCAGTTCCAGTCGTCAGGAGAAATGAACAGTCGAAGACGAACAGTCAGTTAAACCGAATCTAATGAGCCCACACTTGATGGGTTTACTTATGGCAATCCAAGGTTTTGTCTCCTACCTTCGAGAACACCTTTATCAGAGTAGCTCAGTGGTTCCAGCATACATTTGTTTTTCAAATATGAGGTCACTCATATGTTTGAAAATAAAGTAAATACCCATTATGCGCCTAAGATCCCTACCGGAGCTAACAACAATAATAAAAAGAGCTGATAATCTTTAAACTTCTCAACAGATTTTCTCAAATTATAACTAATAACCATCTCGATCACATCAGCTTTCAACAAAAAAACTGCATCGTAATCGGTCAATTTGTTTAAGAGCTACAAGGCCACAGACAGAAACACAGACAGACGCACAGAAAGTCAAACTTATAACACCGCTGCTTGCGTCGGGGGTTAAAAATTGGTATTTTATGTTATTTGTTTTTGGGGTGTTATGCCGTGTTGCGCTACCTCCTTCTTTAGCCAACGTTTCGGACATCGTTGCAGTGTCCATCATCAGGGCAGATCCGGTAGACATCTACCGCCTATCTAATGCTTTTGGCCGTGAAAATCTTAAAACTTATCTGGTATTTTATGTTTTATTTCTGTCTTCGTTCCTGAAGTATGTAGGTACATAAAAAACAAAACCTCCAAAATATTTTATTTGAGCACAGATTCCAGGTTACTCTCAGTAGAGCCCTGGTGAAAGATTACCACTCGGAATCGTCGCTTGAAATGACTTTTACCTACTTTGGTGACCAAGTCACCAGATCTTTTTTTTTTGCTCATTTTGTTTGATAAAATGGGAGAAAAACAACTGATAGATTTTAGTAAGATGTGACGTAAATCAATGGAAGGTATAACGTTAAATAAATTGAATATCGCGATACTGCGATTAAAATGTGCGTTGGGTGCGTACAATGTGCATGTTGACCTGGAAACGCAGTTATTCACACGCTGCGTAAGTGTGCCCAGTGAGTCTTACCTTTATAAACAGGAACATACATTAAAAGAGGAAGTTAGAAAAGAAAAGCAAAATCAATCACGTTTCCATGGCAGTATGCAACATAATAGCAGTATCTACAACCTCTGGCAAGCCACATTGAGGCGACAATGGGCAATGAGTGTGCCGGGATGGATATCCTTCAAACCCTTCTCACCTTCCTCGGCAGCAAAGCGCTAAGAAGACGGTGGGATAGTGGAGAAGAGACTTCTGAAGAATCCTGGCAACTAAGCAAACTCACTCCAGCCGACAGAACCACAAAATAACGGGAGATGGGTTCGAAAGGAATTTTCTTTTTCACTGCTTCCGATACGTGGGCAGTTCAGAAAGCAAAACTTACTAAAGATAGACAATGAAGACCCCACCTGTGCCAAAATGGAAAAGGGGCAATAGCCGAGAATACCGGGAGGGTGGTATAGCCCCTGTAATAACACCGCAGATCAAAAATCAGTACAATTCAAGCCAATAAGTTAAATCAGAAAAATTAAATTAATTCGTATAATCATTTGGGACAAATTTTTCGTTCTGATTTTTATACTTTTTCCAACCAAATACGGGAAAAGCCCCTTATTAATTATCGTGCCCGGGGTGTCCCAAGTGCCGCATCTTTGTTCCGGCTCTGCTTCTAATGCATTATTCCATGATACGGTGTTATTTTTAACAAACCTTAACCAACCTTGTTCATTATTTATCACCGGCACAGAACACGGACATAAACACAAAACCAACATTACACCCGTGTAGTATTATTTCATACTCCCTCTAAAACTCAGTGTAACACAATTTGGAAAATAATTGTAATTTATGCTTTCCGCAAGATATAATTAGATAAAAGGTAGGAGGATCAGAAAAATGTGTTGTCCTTATTATTGCTAGACTTAAAAAATCAAAACAGATGAGTTAAATAAAGCTACTTTGAAAATTACCCTCGTAAAAGGTTATTACTGTGAAAATAGATTCGGTTTCTGAAAAGCTGAAAAAAACTTGAACAAGAGATTTAAACTTCAGATTCAGATATTAAATCCTATCCTTTGATTAATTTATGTTCCCTCTTCACCCACAGGGCGACTTTTAAAGGTATTAAATGTAAACATTTTATTTTTAATAGAAAAGATTGAGTTAAATTATAGCGTCAACGAGATTTTTTTAAATCGTTAATCGTCCTGATGTGGTTAGAGCAGTCAGATTACCAAATGATTTCGGAATTCAAACCTCGGTCGTTTGCGATGCTTTTTAGATTATATTGGATGAGGTTCAAGTTTTTTCTTAAATATAAGTACCTACACTACATTAAAACTATGACGGCCTCCTTGGTAGAGATTCATTTCCCAGCGTATGATAGTAAATTCTAATCAATTAATTTGTTTTTATTTTCGTTATAAGTAAAACATCAAATTGTAATATTTAATCACTGAAGACACTATTAGCGAATCTCAAACGAAAATCTGAAATAAAAAATCAGATGAAAATACTATCGCGTCTCTTCATCCCAGACTCACCGAAAAGTCAATAGTTGTCGCACACTAAAATATTAAAATTATATATTTATCCAAGACGTCGCGTCGTCTAGATTGCATTTAGTTAGGGAAGAATCTTACAAATTAAAGAATCATACAAAGATGGCAGCCAATAAAATATGAGTTAAGAAAATGAAGATAATGTTGGTAGTTCATAGTCGAAGTATGATGCAGTTAATACGACCGAAGGGGATAGAGTCGATTTAGCTCAGTTGTAGAGCAGAGCTCCGGCAGGATTAAGGTCCTGGGCTCAGTTCCTAGATGCGACCTATCTTAAGTAGGTACTAGTTTTTTCCCGCGGCTTCGCTCGAAGAAACCTCGCCCAGGAGGTTAGGATGACACCAGTAACTAATGCGGAAATCGAGCTGATAATCAAGAGTTTGGGTCTTAAGAATGCACCAGGGCATGATAGGCTCAATGGAATAATAGCGAAGCAAGTATGGATCCACGCCAAGGAAGAGCTCTTCCAGGTGATGGATACATGCATGAGAAGAGGAACTTTCCCTTCTGAATGGAAAAGGGGCGTGCTTGGGATTATATCAAAAGGGAACGATAAACCAAGGTCGGACGTGAAGGCATACCGTCCAATCACCCTGCTACCTGTCCTGGGGAAGATCCTGGAGAAACTGATTCGACAGCGTTTACGTCGAACCTTATCCCCACCTTGCGAGCGGCAATTTGGATTTGTCCCCGGTATGTCTACTGAGCACGCCATCACGTATGCGCTTGACTGGGTGAAGACTTGCCAAAAAAGGTACGTAATAGGAATCTTCCTCGATATCATTGGTGCCTTCGATCATGCGTGGTGTCCGATGATACTTGTCAAGCTCAAAAATAGGAAATGTCCTCAAAATCTGTTCAAGATCTGCGCTGATTACCTCTACGACAGAACGGTCATCCTTTCTTTTGGAGACTACCTGATTGAACGAATAGTTGACATGGGTTGTCCTCAGGGTTCAATCCTTGGACCTGAGTTTTAGAACATTTTGTTTGACGATTCCTCAAGGCTGCCCTTGCCTGAAGGATGTATCTCGGTGGATTAAGCTGATGACAAATTGTATCTGGTCTCGGGGAACAGCAGAAAGGAAGTTGAGAGTAAAGCTGAAGAGGTTTTAAGTGTGACTTTAGAATGGGGAAAGAGAAATCGGCTGACCTTCGCTCTCCACAAGACCATGGGACTCCTGATGAGGGGTAACCTCAATAGAAGTAGAAATCCCACCATCAAAATGGGAGATACCAACATTCGATTCGTTGAGAACACTAAATACCTAGGCGTCACTTTGGATCAAACGTCCTCATTCTTGGCCCATGTTAAAAGCGTATCAAGTAAGGCCCAGGCCCTCTTTTTGAAATTGAGAAGAATCTCTACTGCCGAGTGGGGACTGCGCTCTCCAGCGCTCCGTCTCCTATACAGGGGGGGGCTTACGTGGCGCAAGTCTCGTATGCTGCCTCTGTATGGGAGCATCGCCTGGAAAATGCACTCATACTCTCGGCGCTCAAGAGAGGCCAGCGAGTCCCTTTGCTGGCGCTTTCGGGTGCGTACAGGACAGTCGCTTCGGACGCTTTGCCAGTTTTGGCCTACGTTTTGCCTATCGATCTTGAAATTAGGGAGGTGTTAACAAAGAAGCTTCTAACAAGAGGAAGAACTGCCACCCATCATGGTATTGAGCTAATACCAGGTGGAGCGGTTTACCTCCCAGGACTTCTTAGAGAGATGCGAGAAAAAACTTTGAGAGAATGGCAGGAACGTTGGGATAGGTCAAATACGGGAAGGTGGACTTTCTCCTTCTTCCCGTCCGTGTGATGAATGCTAACCTTCAACCTACGAGAAGCCCACAAGGAAAAATTTTTTTTCTCCTCAATACTATGTAGAGAATTCGGTACATTCGGCGACATCTGTCCGAGCAGTTCGGAACTATTACAGAGATCTGTATAAAGACTGAAGCGAGGGAAGCCCCGTATCATAATTGTCTCGAGAACAAAGAAAGTTTAAATCTTACCAATATCCCTTTGTGTACAGCGATTAATAATAATCTGAACCAATCAGAGAAAATAGAGGCGTGTATAGGGTTAGTGGACTTTGATCAGATTGAGTGGCCTTGAATAAATTCTCACAGGAACGTAGGGTGAACGAACTGTATAATAAACAAACCTTTAGACAAAGAGTTGAAGGATTATTAACCCCGGATCGTGTTTACATAAGGCGAGATCGAAAACTAGAGGTTTTGGGCGCCAAAAGTTTCAAATGTAAACAAAAAAATCTTAGACGGGAATGTTGAAAATAAATATCACCGATAAGGGCACGGAAAACGTAACATGAATGGTCCCAGGGGACGATTTAATTAAAACCGACCTGGAATGATCGCAAAAAACGGGTGGAATCTCGGAAAATTTCAAAACTGAAGATAATAGCCTGGGAAAGGGGGAAAACCCTATTTATATGGTGATGGAACGGTGAAACGAAGTAATTAGAACCAAATATCTCAAGAGAAAACTAATTGGAACTACTTGAATAGGTACCGATATAAGGATTACTCTGTTCTGACAACACCATTCACAAAAAACAGGAGATTGAGAAAATTATATCTAAGACCGCAGTACATTTTGGTCACTCTACAATTAAAGCAAATCGCAGGAAAAGATGCTTAACGTAGTCTGACGAAAGGAAAAATGAAAAATATACATAAAACAGTGGAAAATTATTGTTATCCATTCTAAATGAAGCGGAGATATTAGGAAGACGATTTTTAGAAGAAAATTTAATAAAAAAGATGGTGGTTTCGTTGGGGGCATAGAGTGTGCTAGTTGCAATCTCAAAGGAATACAATTAGTATTGTTAAGTGTCTGGGGTCAAGTAACAATACCGGACAAATTACGGATGATTTTATTCAACAGAAATGGTCGTTTTATGTCATTTGTGCCGTTGAAAGGATCACATAATTGAGCTTGGTTACTGACAAAGTGGACGCAGGAAATGGTTGTCGACCACACATGTATTTTGTTTTCAAAAACAATGAAGATCCGAACATGCCTTTTATTTACACAAGGCCCATTAGCGATTAAAAAAGGCCATAAAAATTAACATTGCTCTAACGTAATGTTTAGACTAAAGAATTCATATAAAATTTTATTACAAACACATTAACAATGACTTATTACCAAAGTACATAAAAATTTTAAATAAATACATGTCAATGAGAAAATTTATGTGATTTCCTACGTGAGAGAGATGTTAGGCTGGTTTCGGTCTAAAACATGAGATAGGAGATTATCAGAGATTTGACAAAAGGTCGTATACGGAGGAACCGAATTTGGTTTTTTTTCTATGAAGGTCTGGGTGATCAGAAGTCATTTTCCTACGAAAAGAGAGCTTTAAGAAGTCTTTAAAACGCCATGGTTTGATAAAGAACGGGGAGTTCGTTGAGAGTTTTATTGAGAGTCCGTTGGCAGTTGGGATACAGACCGGGGTCCAGGAACAAACGTAAAACTCTTTATTAAAAGTTGAAATTTCTACAAGTGTTTGCAAAGGAGTAAATTCGGTATATAATCTCCTTTTAAATTGAGGAATAAAAAATCCGAAAAGGTGCTTAAAAATAATACTTCGTGAAAGTTCGGGTGTTTTGTTTTATATTGAAAGTGTTTAAAATCAGTAAATAGGAATTTAATAATATTCGTGTTTCTTTTACAACATATAGTTATTGACTTTCTAATATTTAACAAAAATACAGTGTCTTAAAATAAATACAGTTTACCGGATAAAAGAAAACATATAACGCGATTATTTTTAAAACTTACTAAAGGTGATATAATAATTAAAGTATAATTCTACTTTAAATTACTTAACATCGGTGAAATAAATAACAATAACGAATTTCTCGAGTGATGGTTTTGCGACAGTGTTTCGATAATAATATGCCTTAAAATTTCATTGTGAATTAAATAACGAATTATAATAAACAGTAGTGATAATAATCCGAACACTTAGAGAACGTACGTATCTACGGTTATTAATTCTAAAGTGATATTAAAATATTGAGAATAAATAATAATTTACCTTATTCCGGGTTTTAAAATTAAAACATCTGAATTGCAATTTGATAAATCATTTTTCGAATCGAATGAAATAAAAACGAGGTTAATACGAGGTTGAGAAACTAAGTGAAATACCGAAGTAAATCTTAAATAGACAGATATTTGAAGAGTTTTTCCCGTCATCAGAGTCATTTCTCAAAAAGGCCGATAGGAAACCGTTAGCTAGGAAACAAAAAAAAGGAAGCCTTGATCACAATGTCCTTGTCATAAAATTCCCGACTTGAAAAATTGTAATCGATCGAGGCTGGTAAGATTTAACCAATTATTAATTATTTTCAGAGACAGAGAACGGGCGGCATCACCAAAAAAAACCAATCGGAGCTTTAAAGTTTTGTCACTAACACACTGGTAACAATTCTCACTTGCTCGAAGGTAGGTCAAATAGGAAATACCTGCTTTAGAAATACGCTAATTTATTATAGCTCATATAAAACGAATCGAGGCGCGTAGAACGTAATGAATGACTATTCAGGAGTCCCCTTATTCTATATTTCGTATGCGGGAGTAACCGTGCGTCTTAAAATCAGGTCACACAGGAAATACCTATTTAAAAATTAGGTCATACAAGTACTTGTTTTAGTTAGGTAGGTCTATTGTTTATTTAAGCGCGCATAAGGATACGGCGACTTAAGATATCAGTTTGATTCGTAACCGAAACACCCATATTTCTCAAAACTAGGTCAAGCAAATTATACCTTAGTTGAAACTAGGTCATCCAGGTACCCCTTAGGTTAGCAAAGTACCTACTTAAACGACCGATGTTTGGGTAAAAACTAGGACAAATAAAATATAAATGAATTAGTTAAACAATGAATCGTGTTTCAAAAGGACAATGACCGTAGAAATAAACAATCTCCAAAGTAGGTCAGTAAACCGAAGGTCGTCTATGTGAAGTGTAAACAAATAAACCATAAAAAATGATGTATCTATCCCTTATAGTTCATTCGTTCATCGGAGTTAATTAACTATTGGCGCATTGTAATTAGGTACTACACGATTTAAAAGAAATGTACCTCTCAATCAATTTTAGGTAATTACATTGGCATACTTGTATAATAATAATAATAATAATGGTTTATTCCAGTATGTATGCAGGGGAAGTGCAATGCAATACATTCCATATTTTTAAATTACAAAATAAAGACAATAATAAGATGAGGGAAAAATAAACAACAACACATACATTAAATAAAACAAATACTTAACAAATAATTAGATAGAAACGCATCACTAAATCAATTTTGGCATCCTAGCGTACTTGTAAAACAAATACCTATTAGCTTCTTTTCACCAGCATGATTAGGGTATGTTTATATGACCTTCGATTGTGCATCAAAAATTTCGATTGGAGTTCAATGTCATCCATTGACACAGTCACCTAGATCCCATCAATAGATAAACAAAACAAAGCATAAATGCCAAGGGACAAGTTTATCAATTATAGCTTACGACGAAATCTGCATTCAATATGTGATAGCAACATTGACGTTAAATTCATTCAATTCTAAACAACTTGATTATACTAGAGCGATCGCCAATAGGTAGCATTGTTACAGCATGCAAAAATTTCGCAAAGTAAAGTACCGCGACTAGCTTCAAACTCAAAAGAGCTCATCATTATTATTCAGGAGGTCATTGATTCAATGAAAACATGATTTATCTCATTTTATAAATTTCTCTTATAGGAAGTAGGTATCCAGGAATCCATAATCATCCGCAATCCTAAATACCTAACACACGAGGAACTAGTGACCTCTTTTAAAAAACACTGGTGTTCAAATACTCATACAGTCCTAAATCCGAATTTGCACACGTATCTAGACTTCAAGGCTTCTGTATGTGAGTGTTGGCTATCCGGAAATGTAAGTGTCAACCTTTCTGGTCGGAGAGCTTTGATCTTGTGGCGGTATTGTCGAGGTGGGGCATACGGGGAAGAGGAAGGACGTATGCGGACAGTACGCTGACGCGGCATTAAATCTGCAGGTTATTTGCATACCGTAAGTCCTTGTCGAACCTGAAAGCAAACATAAGGCTCACGAGGTGCGTTTTATGTCAGCTAGTCAGAGGTGGAGTGTAACGCTGGGTCGGTCACGTGGGAGGATGGATCTGCCCGTCACAAGCTTACGCCACATTCAACGGATAGAGGCATGATAAGGGAAGACATGAAATACCCCTTCTAGACTCAGTAGAGTTAAATTCAATCCGGAGGAGACGGAAGTCGGAGTAAGACAGAAAAACGGCATGAAGACTAGGTATTCCCCTTGCTGGCGTGAAGGGCCCCTTTCATAGCATGAGACGCCCGTTGAAGAGGGTAAAACTCGGATCTAAGGACAAGCCTAGCAAACGTACTGGGGAGAATCCGGTTTGTAATTGTTGTTCATCGGTTTTCACTTGGTTAGCGGAGGAGCCGACTTTTCAGCAAACATATTATCCCCATATCCACCCATGTCCATCCATTCCTACCTTTCAACAATTTTGCGAGTACTAACCATGAATACTAACCATGAATACTAAACACTATGTTAGGGGAAGTTGCAGACAAGGACTTCGAGTGATAAAACTGGACCTTCAAAAACGACCATCCTACAACGGTAAGGTAAACTTCTCTACCTAAATGTTGAATTTATTAACTGTTGTTTTATGTTATCGACGCATCAGCGGTGATAGGAAGGATTAAATAAACAAACAAAATTCCTACGGAAATCAAGCAGACACGAGGTTTAAGGGTGAGGCTAGTTTATCAAACTCGGTTTAATATACTAAAATAATAATAACTAAATAGATCGGAAAATTCTCACACTTTCTCTAAAAGAATCTAGGGGTTACCACACGTAATACATTATCTTCTCTACATATGTGTGCATACTAGGTATGCAAACAGATGTAAATTCTAAAACAAAAAAATACACAACGAAGAATATAGAAATAATGTGAACAAAAATCTTAAATCTTGTTTACTGCGAGAAAATCGCAGGGATTTGAGAAAATAGGGTAGGTTCAGCTAGATTATAAAGTATAGGGGTTAGAAAATCACGAGCCTGAGGTAGAAACAAATCGAAAAAGGGGGGGGGGGGGTTAAGTCAGGCCATCATACCTAGGGGTGTGATCAGTAGGACATAAGGGTAGAATTATGAACGTAGCTACGAGATTTGAACTACGAGGTAGAAGCTTAGAAAAGTAAATCAATTAGGTAGGGTTCATCACAATTGGTGTCAAAGCCAGGAGTGGCGGACCATTACATCCGTTAAACTCAGAATGGAAGGGGCGTAACATCACTAGGGATCATCATGTGACATAACTTCTGTCCGGTCATGGGGAGTTCAGAGGGAGACTTCATAGTCTCTTTCTATCACCCCATTCTAACTGTGCTTGCGGTAATACTGATCAAGCAGCCGAGCACATTATGTGGCACTGCGAGATTTTGACGGATGCCCGAGAGGAAATGCTCGATGGCTTGCAAGTTACTACGAGACCAGCTTGGAACGCGGATCTAATAATATGGTGAACTTTGAGTGTTTGAGGAAATTTACGAAAGTCTGGGTTGAGAGATGGCCTGATCTTAGAGTCGCTGACTAGCTGTAAAATCATGTAGGTGCCAGGTGTATCTGCTCTTGAATCCACGGACATTCTCTTTACTTTATTACATCTACTGCTAGAATTTTATGTTTTATGCTTTATATCTACATATTTTTTTTGTTATATCATCTCTTTCTTAGGTACCTTTATCTTATTCTATCATATACATTTTGTTCGTTTTTCTTTTATTTTTGTGTGACTTATCTTGTTTTTTTTGCTTATTTTATTTCTTTTCACATGGTTTATTTTAGATTTCACTAAGCTATGCTAGACGATGTTTTATCGAGATACCTGTTTATTATTTTCATTATTTTTCATCATTTTTGTTTGAATTTTTTTTTCCGGCATCGTATTCCAAGGAACACTCTTGATTCAACTAACATAGTCGACTTTGTTTTTTTTTAGTTTGTTTTGGTTTCTTTGTTCTCTTTTTCATTTTAGTCTCACAATGCTACTTTGCTTCGCTCAGAAGGCTGAACTGAACTGCATCTATCTATTTTGTTATGTTTCTTTTTCCCCTTCTGGGATTGCGCTAGACCTCGTCCTTGCATCAACAGGAGTCGGTCGACAATGGCACGGTGCCATCTAAAATTAATTGCGCCACCCCCAGCAACATGTGCCGGCTTTAGGTTGGGGGGGGCGACCTCGGCTCTCCTTCGCCTTGCCTCCGGCTACTCGACGCTGAATTCCTTAGGATCATCGGGTATTTCCCCCCAATCTCCCATTTACTTTTCTTTGAGGCATCACCGAGGAACCGGCTAAGGGGCGCGGAAGCTGAGTGTGGTTCACGACTAGGCCGAACGTCACGCACATTCTTGCTGGGACTGCCAATCGATTGTAGAAGACTCTCAACCGTTTGCCATGCCCTTTTTTTACGTTAACTCCACGCAGGAGGCCCTGAGGAAAATAATTTCCCTCAGGGCCTATGTCATCTGGGATGCTGTGTGAAGGGTCTTTTTGAGGAGAGGAAGGAATGAACATTGGTCTTGAAGAGACCCATGTTGTAGGAAGGAGGAAACACAGAGGCCGGCAAATCATTCCACAGCCGAGCTGTTGAACACAAGAACGAGTCGAAGAAACGACCCATTCTCATGTGGCAAATGTCAACCGTGTACAAATGTTAGGCACGCGTTTGGCGTGTTTCCCGACTATCCACCGGTGCCGAAGGGATCAATGATGCTAGTTCCTCGGAGCATCTTCCATTGTAATACCGGTAGAACAAGGATAGCATTCTCACCCAACGCCTGTGCTCTAAAGATTGCAATCCGTCTGTTAAGATGGGAGAATCTATCAAACGGACCGCCCGTTTCTGCACAGAGTCGAGGGTATTTTTCAGATATTTTGGAGCTCCAAACCAAAGGTGGCTGCCAGATTCAACCGTGGGGCGCACTTGTGATTTGTACAGGGTTAGCAGTTGTGTACTATTAAAGTATCTGCGGGCCCTGCACAGTACGCCCAGTTTCTGTGAGGCTAACTTTACTCTGGCTTCGATGGAGCCCCCATACCTGAGCTGGTCACTTAGGGTTACACCAAGCATTTCAATGGAGGGCCTGTTCGGAAGATTGCTTCCGTTGAAAGAGACTTATTATTTATCTACTGTGTCTTCCTCCCAAACAGGTGCTTGTAGGATACGATGGATACAATCACCCAGCGCTTGCCACCTCCTGGACTTTCACCAACATGTCCCATTGTCTTGTCTATATTTTGTCATACTAACACATATTGTATCTGTATTTCCCGCTCAGCACTTGCATACTGCTTGCTAACAACGTATGCAGGGACATTGGAGGCCTAGTTTCGTTATCATATGTAGAGTCGTTTTAACCAAAAAAATTAGAGTCCTTGCAAGAGCCTTGAAGGGGTAACCATCTGTTACCTATACCAGGGCGCGTAAGTGGTGGGTCCTCCGATCTCCCTCTCCCCTTCCCGCCTCCCTCCCCCCGCTCCCTCTCCATCCTCCACCTCTCCCATCCTTCCCCCCTCCCTCCCCTTCTCGCTCCAGCCCTCCCACTCTTCCTCCACCCCTCCACCCACCAAACCCACCCCCCTGCACCCTCCCCCCCCCCCCTGCCTCATTTATTTGAAGCACTCCCCTAATAATTTGAATCGAATAAAGAATTATAGATATCTTGCTAATCGTGCCACCTATTGCAATTTTTTATACAAATTTCATAATGCCTGAGCTCTGAACTATAGCTTATATCTTATTCTGATGTACGAGCTGTATTATTGTAAAGTTTCATTAAAATAAAACCTTTATTGGATAACCAACAGCTCTGCCATAGGTCACCCCAAGTGGTTCGCTATGTTTGGTGATTTAGCAGGGGTGCCCGGGTTCATGGGGTGAGGTTTGTCTAGGTCTTGGAGGCGGATGATCAGGACACACTGAACCCCAGATCTACTCACCTCTTAAACCCTTTTCCTTCCCAGAACTCTCCTCTCCTTCCTTTCCTAAAAAAACCCTCCACACAGCATCCCCAAAGACGACATAGGGGAAATTATTTTCCTCATGGCCTATGTCATCTTTGTCAAAAAAAATATTTTAAAACCAGTCAGTAGTTTTTGCGTGAAAGATTAACAAACACACATCCATACATACATCCATACAAACTTTCGCCTTTATAATATTAGTACGATATTTGCGGAATGTTCCGGAGTGGAAAATACTCTCAGTATCGCCCTGGTAAAACAGTATTATTCAAAATTGAAACCTTTCTGGTTCTGACTACCTAGATCCTACCCCGAGTTCCTCTTCTCATCTCATTACCTCCGCATAACCATCAACCTCACAATTTTTATCCAAATTTGGGAAGCAATAGTCTCACTGGCCCCAGACGGATGAGAACGGGCATTCACATAAAAAACACAAAATAGCAGCCAATAATATATGCATTAAGAAAATGAAGATAGTGTGGTTGGTTCTTAGTCGAAGAATGATACAGTTAAAAATGACCGAATTTGATATCGACACCTTGGCACAGTGGTTAGCGCATTTGCCGGGTCCTGGGTTCGAGTCCCAGAAGTGCCAATATCTTTTTCTGATTTTCGATTGAGTTTCGCTTATATTGTCTGTAATATTTTATTAAATATTACAATTTGAGGTTTTACTCATAAAGTTAAAATAAAAACAAAATAAAGTTGCTACTCATACTCGGTATATTTCACATTACTGAAGCTATTTTTACTGCTTTTTTAAATGTTTACTTTGTTAAGCTCTTTGGTGGAAGCCTGACTTTGGTGATAGGCTCTTTCTAATCCGCCCACATCAACCTTCATCCTACCCTTCCCCTTTTCCTCCCCGTCACCATTCCCTGTCCATGATTATTAGATTATCCGGCGCTTTTAAAATAAGATAACGTAATTATAAATCTCATTAAACTTCTCGGTGTTGCTTTTTTGCCGCTCTTTTATTCACTTACCAGGTCTTTGCCGTGGGTACGGTACGGAAAAGCGTAAAACGCTGGCAATAAAATATAAATGGACAATAAACGTTTTCTTTTACCAGGGTAAAGAAAAAACCCATTTACGGTCTTCAAGAGAGTCCTTGCTTACGAATATTTTTTGCTTTTTTACTGTTTCTTAGTTAGTTCAAAGAACCTCATTGATCCGTCCATTTTTTTATTCATTTTATGTTAATGTATTTATTTATCTATACCTAGCGTTAACCCTTAACTACCTACCCCGGTCTCACAGCCTCAAGTCTTAGCACTTTTCGTAGGATAATATGTGCATTATATGTAAAGAATGTTTTTTGATTTGTAACAATCTTACCAATATTATTTTAGTCACATAGTTATCTGTTTTCCTTAAAATGTATTTTTGTGTAGTAATCTTTTTTTCCTCTTAAAATTTATTTGTAAAAATCTAACTGTATATCTAAATTGTATTTGAATATATTTTCTTACTAGATGTATGAAAAAAAATTTCATACATCTAAATAAATATTCTAAAACAAATACAAACAAACAAACAGACGGTACCGTGCGTTTACATCCCGCGACAAAATATCTCCGACACAATATACTCCGACAAAATATCCCTCGGCGTAATATCCTACGGACAAAACATCCTCCAACCTAACCAGGTTGGTTAGGTTAGGTTAAGTTAGGTTAGGTTAGGTTAGGTTAAGTTAGGTTAGGTTAGGTTAGGTTTAACCTTAGTTTACATTTTACTATGTTTGAACAATAATTTATTGTCTTCACAGGTTGTCTGTATTATTTTTGTCCCATTTTTTATAGGTTAGAGGTTAGGTTAGGATAGTTTAGGTTACGTTTTAGTAGATATTTTGTTGGGGGATGTTTTGTCCGTAGGATATTTTATCGGAGGACATTTTGTGCGTAGGATAGTTTGTCGGATGATGAAAAGTCGCGGAACCCTGACAGACACCAGCGATATTACTTTTGTGCACGCATCTTTACATTTCGTACGTCAATGCACGCGAATTCGCGTCTAATCATTTAGTAAGTAAAGAACTTTCGTCGTCTGAGAGACCTGCGGTAATTTGTTAATTGTCTTTTTTTCATCGGTTGATTTTTATTGTTTTAATGCAAAATGGCATCTTTAGACTTAGTTATTCATCGCTTCAGAAGAAGATATACTACCAAACGGAGATTGTTGGAATGTGGAGATCGATATTGGAGACAATTTTATTGCAGCTTACGGCACCAAACGTGGAGCAGAGAGAAGAGAATGTATCTATTCAACCGGGCATCAAACTTTCTCTTCGTCCGATACTGCAATTTAAGGGTTTATGCGCAGTTAGAATTTTTGAATAATTTTTTTTTTTTTGCGGAGTTCATATGATATTATTTAACATTATGATATTTAACTGATATGATATTCCCTCAAAATTTCAAGTATTTTCCGAAATGTGTGCATATTTGTAAAGACGTCTCGGACTGTTAGAAATTAGTGACTGAAAGTCTATGATCAAGATTTCTAAAAAACGGCTCAACCGATTGGTTTGACACAACCATTTTAACACAACCTTCTCAGATGTATTCCTCGGGTATTAATCGAATGAGTAGGATTTCGAATAATTATTTCTTTTTTTGTAAATTTTACGTGGCAATTTTGGTCGAAAATTCGATTTTTTTTTTCTCAGTTTCGGGAAAATTTCCAGTCGAACAACAAGTTCTCATACAAATGTCAAAGAATGGTTTGATACGTTTGGCGACTTCGCAGGGGCGGCCGGGTTCATGGGATGAGGTTTGTCTGGGTCTTGGCGGCGGATGCGTCTGTCCACTAGCTGCGTGGCAGGCCGGATCGGGAGATATTTGTTGAGGGAGTACCTTTAACTTCTCCAGCCGTACTCTCTCGAAACATCGCCTTGCACTGCAGTGGGAATGGTGGATTAATACGTCCGTATAAATCGATGGCTTATACTCCTGGACACATTGACCACCAGATTCCTACCCACCCCTAATTACCCTTTTTGCCAGAACTTCCTCTCCTTCCTTTCCTAAAAATACCCTCCACACAGTATCCATAAAGATGACATAGGCCCTGAGGGTAATTATTTTTTCTCAGGGCCTCCTGCGTGGAGCTAATGTAAAAAAAAACCGTGTACAAATATTAGGCGAGAGTTTCGCGTGTTTTCCGACTATGCCGGTGACGGACACTAGTGCCGGAGATATTAGTGACGCTAATTCCTAGGAGCATATTCCATTGAAATACCGCTAGAACAAGGACTTCCCATCTGACGCCTTTTTCAATAAAGAATACAATCGGTCTGTTAGGAGAGGAGAATTTATTATTTTTTTCTGTATTTCTTGGACATTTTCATAGGTAACAATTTCTGGACATTTTTGTTTTGAAGAGTTTTAATTTTCAATGTACATTTGTTACTTTTATTTTAAATTTTTTGCGACCAGTTTCGACACTTCCGTGTCATTGTGAATTTATTAACCTACCACCCGTTTCTATGGGTCAAGCATATTGCGGCTCCAGACTAGAGATGGCTGTTTAAAAGTATTACATTCTGTTGTTTTGCTATTCACGTTGATTGTATGACATTTCGACATTCTAAAGCCGTAGTGTTGCTGTGAGAAATTTTCTCAATGCTTGATCCTCTTAAATTTTTAAAATTGTTTTATTCTTCGTCTAAAAATATGATGTGTGAAGTATGTATGATGTTTCCAATCTCTTTCTAAAAGTATCCGATAAATCTGCTTGCAAAATGATGCCGCACCAAAAAAAAATACCTCACCGAATTTCTTCGGTTATTGAATCATCGAACCGCCAAAACTTTAGAAATCAACGTAAACAATATTTTTGTAATAATTTTGTATTTTATGATCTGTGGTTAGGCTTAACCAAAAGAATTTCTGCATAAAAATAAAAAAGGCTAAAAAGTAATTCAAACACATACCTGTGTGTGCACAGAGAAAAAAATAATACTGTGAGATTAACAAACTACAAAAGATTCAAGTTGTTTTTAGACTAGTTACCTACGTACTTCAAATACATTCTCGCAGTCCCAGACAAAAAAAATTATTTCTTCTAGTCGTTTCTACGTCATATTACATTATTTTGTTCGCGAAAAGATTTCAAAACAACAGCACAGAGATAAATTTTTCATCTGCCAATTTCAATTACCTTGGTTGGATGTTATTCAAGCAAATTGTGTGTGTTTTCAATTAATAACGAATGTGACAACATTTTTTTTCTGGTTGTTTTTGTGACGTGGGTGCTATTTGTTATGACATCTGAAGTAACACCATTTTTTTTTTTTTTGTAGAAGAAACTCCATTAAAAAAGTTTATTTGTTTCGATTCGATCAGGAATTGTCCAAATACCTACTGTTTGGTGTGTATATTATTTCGTTTGACAGATGTTTGGTTTTCTGACTCATTGTCATAACAGTTTGTAAATAGTTACAAAACCACGCTTTACTTCTTTCAAAAACCCAATCATGTCTAATAAAGTCTTAAAGGGATCGAAATGAATATCTAGTCTCCTTTAAATGATTAAATCTTCCGAAAAGGCATTCCATTGATGTGCTTGATGTAACTCTAAGTGACTACAGGTAAGGGGGCTCAATGTTTTTTTTTTCTTTTCTTTATTCATCATATAACTTTTTATACAATTTTTACATGTGATTTGACTACTACGCTAGGCACATGCCCGTATTATGATAGTCGAATTATGAATGTATAATTATATAAATATAAGAATTATTATTGGTTAATATATAGTTTAGTTAGGTACAATGTTTTTGAATAACAACGAATTCTTTAAGTGGTTTCTTAATTAAGTAGATAATCAATATATATTATAAAATAAAACCCAAAAAAACGTGCGGAACGCAAAAACTCAAAAACGAGTGCCGGTACGATCAAGAGAGTTATATGGTATGGTAGATCTCTATCCCCCCTAGGGAATAAGGGTATTCGTTTTTACCTAAAGGGCTTGCTTTTGAAGATATAAGGGCTGAAAGTTCTAAGAAGACTCTAGAAACTTCAAGAAGAGTCTGGAAGATTCCGGAAACTTCTAGAAAACTCGATAAGACTCTAGAAGTTTCGATAAGGCTGTACAAAGCTCTGGAAGGAGTGGCGGAGTATGTCGGTAAGTCTAGATGGTTCCGGAAAGTTCTAGAAGGTTTGATAAAGCTGTAGAAAGTTCTGGAAGGTGTGGCGGAGTATGTCGGTGAGTTTAGAAGGTTCTGATGGCTCACGAATGCTTTAGAAAATTATGGAAGGAGAAATTTCTAGAAGCTTTAATAGGCGGTGAGTCTAAAAGATTCAAGAACTTCTAGAACGTTCGATAAAGCTTTACAAAGTTCTAGAAGGTTCCATAAGGCTGTAGAAAGTTCTGAAAGGAGTGGAGGAGTGTATCGGTGTGTCTAGAAGGTTCCGGAAAATTCTAGAAGATTCTGCAAAGCTGTAGGAAGTTTAAGAAGGTTCGATAAAGCCGTGCAAAGTTCTGGAAGGAGTGGCAGAGTAAGTCGGTGAGTCTAGAAGGTTCTGATGGCTCACGAATGCTTTAGAAAATTATGGAAGGAGAAATTTCTAGAAGCTTTAATAGGCGGTGAGTCTAAAAGATTCAAGAACTTCTAGAACGTTCGATAAAGCTTTACAAAGTTCTAGAAGGTTCCATAAGGCTGTAGAAAGTTCTGAAAGGAGTGGAGGAGTGTATCGGTGTGTCTAGAAGGTTCCGGAAAATTCTAGAAGATTCTGCAAAGCTGTAGGAAGTTTAAGAAGGTTCGATAAAGCCGTGCAAAGTTCTGGAAGGAGTGGCAGAGTAAGTCGGTGAGTCTAGAAGGATCTGATGGTTCACAAATGCTTAGAAAATTGTGGATGGAGAAAGTTTTAGAAGTTTTCAGAAATAAATGACGTTAAGTCTAGAAGATTGCGAAAGTTCTAGAAGATTGCGAAAGTTCTAGAAGTTTCGATAGAGCTATACAAAGTTCTGAAAGGAGTGGAGGAGTGTGTCGGTGTGTCTAGAAGGTTCCAGAAAATACTAGAAAGTTTCATAAAGCTGTGGAAGTTCTAGGAGGTTCTACGGGGCTGAAATTCAGGAAGTAGTGACGGAGTATGTCGATGAGTCTAGATGGTTCCGGAAAGTTCTGGAAGGTTTGATAAAGCTGTACGAAGTTCTGAAAGGAATGGTGGAATATGTCGGTGGATTTTGAAGTTTCCGGAACGTTCTAGAAGGTTCGATAAAACTTTAGAAGTTCTAGAAGGTTCCGTAAAGCTGTAGAAAGTTCTTATAGGAGTGGAGGAGTGTGTCGGTATGTCTAGAAGGTCCCAAAAAATTCTAGAAGGTTCGATAAAGCTCTAGAAAGTTCTTGGAGTGTTTCGGTGAGTCTAGAAGGTTCTAGATAGTTCTAGAAGGTTCCCTTATGCTCTAGGATGTTATGGAAGGAGAAAGTTCAAGAAGCTTTCAGAAATGAGTGGCGGAGAGTGTAAGTGAGTCTAGAAGGTTCTGGAAAGTTCTAGAAGTTTGGATAATTATATTATTAAAAAAACAATTTGCATGCCGCTAAAACTCAAAGACGAGTCCCGGTACGATAACGGTGGTTATATTGTGTGGTAGCCCACCATGAAGAAAGTTCCCATTTTTACCTGAAGGGCGTGCTTTTAAAGATATAAGGGCTGGAAGTTTCGCCCCGTTGAAATTTCTAGAACACTTCAAAAATTCCAGAGTATTCTTAAGCATTCCACCACATTCCAGAACATCCCGGATTATTCTGGAACGTTCGGGAAGAGGATGTAACGTTCAGGAACTTACCGGAACAGCCCAGATCATTATGGAACATTCCGGAACCATTTTTTGTATGGGATTACCCATATGGGGTAAGTAAAGCAAGATCCGTTTGGATTCGAATGTCAATTCAATCTCACATCAACTCCATGAGCGATGCCGGACACCCCAGTCAGAGCATTTGAGAGCTTTTCACAACGTTCCAGAACATCCCGGAACCTTCTGGAAAATTGTGGAATGTTCGAGAATAGGGAATCGGGAACATCAAAGTAAAACATTCCAGAACACTCTCGAATCTTTTCCTGAGCGAAGCCGGGTAACCCAGCTAGTATTTATATAATAATAAACATAAATAAACCATTCTTATTGTAGACTGCTGTTTCGCTTAAATAAAATAGGTACATAAATACGTGATAGGTAGATAAATAAATGAATGACTCTTCTTGTGGACATAGGACATCCAAATATAAATATTATTATGATAATTATCATTATATATTACCATTGAATCCTAAGATAGTTTTTCAGAGGCTGGGCGTAGTGTAGTACAGGGCCCGCAAATACTTTAATAGTTAACGTCATTGATTCCTTCTTAACTGATGTCCAGTCGGGAAACACGCTAAATTCGCGCCCAACAGTTAACTTTTCACGTGAGAACGGGTAGTTACTCCATTCCCACAGTATTCTTAAAGATGCCATCGGGAAATTATTTTCCTCGTGGCCTCCTGTGTGGAGTTTAATGTAAAAAAATAAAATAATGATCTTCCAAAGAGTAGAACTTTCGTTAGTTAAATTTTGTTTGGGTTCACTATTTAAAAAATAGCGGTAGAGCTTTTCCGTTTATTACATCAAATATAATAATCTCCAGCTAAGTTCTAACATATTCTTGTATTTTGCTTCGACATTTTCAACATGTAATATTATTTAAATGCTGAAATATTTCGTCATATTTTGTAAGTTTATTATTTTGAATGAAGAGAAATGTTGGTGTGATCTCTAATAGGACGAATGCAGTAAAGTTGGGCTGCCGCGGCAGGCGTTTATACGATAAAAACATGTACGACAGAAATACGAATAAAGAGATCCAAAATGCAATGGTGTAAGAGTAATTTTTTTAGCTTTTGTATATTTTTCATCGAGATATTTTCTCGCGACAAAATGTGCCACAAGTCCTACCTTCGTGGACATGAATCCAAGGTAATAAAATGGTTACTTTTTGTCATATTATTTTGTGTTATCATTTCCGAAAATTGCAATACGTACTTATTATTATTTAACTGATACAAAGTGATTTTTACTTTTAAATGTATTTACCGTCATAATTAATACCATGGCGGTCCTTTAAAAATGACATTTCGTGTTTTTAGATAACAAAATAACCATTAAAATGCATTATTTTTCAATTCCTTTAACATAATTATTTACAACTAACTATTATCTATCTGCTACAATTTTTTAAAGTGTATAATAAGCATGTCTCTATTTTGTAAACATTTACTTTTGTATTAACTTAAAAACTAGAAAAACAAAATTATTTACAACTAACTATTATCTTTTTTTTTTTTTTTTTTTATTTTTATTTTAACTTTATGAGTAAAACCTCAAATTGTAATATTTAATTAAATGAAGACAATATAAGCGAAACTCAATCGAAAATCTGAAAACAGAAAAATCAGAAAAAGATATTAACACATCTGGATCAGATTTTCGATTGAGTTTCGCTTATATTGTCTTCATTTAATTAAATATTACAATTTGAGGTTTTACTCATAAAGTTAAAATAAAAATAAAAATATTCATCCTAGACTTGCAGAAAAGTCAATAGATGTCGCATATAAAATAAAATGGATAAAGATTTATCCAGACACTATCTAGAGAGCATTTAGTTCGGGTTTGAATCTTGCAATCATACATAAAGATAGCAGCCAATAGTATTTGCGTTAAGAAAAATGAAGATAGTGTGGGTGGTTCTTAGTCGAAGTATGATACAGTTAAAAGTGACCGAATTGGATATCGACACGGTGGCGCAGTGGTTAGCGCGTTCGCCCGGTAAGCGAGAGGTCCTGGGTTCGTGTCCCAGATGTGTCAATATCTTTTTCTGATTTTTCTGTTTTCAGATTTTCGATTGAGTTTCGCTTATATTGTCTTCATTTAATTAAATATAACTATTATCTACCTACTAAATTTTTTTTAAGTGTATAATATGCAGTGTCCCTATTTTGTAAACATTTACCCTTTGTTTTAACTTAAATACTACAAAAACACAATTATTTACTTCGGGGAGGCGGAAAAAAAGGCCCATAATACGTTTTTAAATTTTTAATAGGGAATAACCAGACAAAACCGGATATACCTACCTAAGTCATTTTTAAATAAAATTTTAGACATATTGACACTTTTTCATAAAAAAAATATAAATTGATTTCGAAAGACTATTCTTTTATTTCGTAAAGCTATGTTTAAAATTTTAAGGAAAATAAATTATTTTTAGTGCAATAAGGTTTTACCATTGGTCGTTGGCAGATTTGTTAAATTTTCAAACAAAATCCTGTATTTACAACACACATTTCAAATCATACAATCATGCAGTAAAATAAATCAATAAATTATCTGGGAAAGTTACGTTTTAGAATTTTAATTTTAGATGAAATAAAATAATTTTTAAATAGATACGTGCACGTATTTTGTGACGAAAATACTTCATTTTGTCTATTTATTTACGGTCTTACTAAGTAATATATTTAAGGTTTTTTTACATTCTTATTTTATAATCATCAAAAAATAATTACACAAAGTACATAATTTTAATAGTTTTATCATCACGCCTTCCAGCATTTTCAAATGTTGGTACAAATTAAAGCAAATTTTGATGGAAATAAAATCGATATTGAGTTATTATTTAAAAAGTTGGTACGGAAAATAATTAATCTTTCTCGTTAAAACCGCCCAGTATGATCGCAAGAACATCTTTCGACGAAATTATAATTTTCGGCCGGTGGCTGTTTAATGGCCCTTCGGGTTATTTAAATAATTTGTTGGTATTTAGATCGAAGAGGAACTTTCTAACAAACGTCACATCATCTGGAAAGAAAAAAATAGCTGTCTAAATTGTCAAAACACGTGAAATTTTGAACTGAACCGACTGAAAATGGAACTGTAAGCCCCGCCGCACATGCTCACACTCGCACTCGTTCACGACACTGCGCCAATGTCGCATTGGCATTGGTGGACACGTGTGAGTCCGCATTTGCTTTCACGAGTCGTACATCAGTCAGTTTTTAAATAGATTATTGTTAATAAGGAAATCATCCGGAAAAAAATATGGAAGAGCTCTTACATGTCCAAAACACATGGAGAATGCAAATTAACTTCTGAGTTTTCAGACGAAAAATTTAAAAATTATTTTGGGTTGACTAGGAACGATTTTAAAGAAGTACATGCGATGATTGCTTCAGATTTAGAAGATCGAGGATATGGTGGTCATGAACAAATTAGTACTGAAGAAAAATTTAAAAAGTATTCATATAATCTGGGTGTTTTACGTCGTAAAAACATTTTCGCTTCGAACAACTTCAATGAGTTCCTCCATTTTGCAAACACTCGCGCCACTGCCACACGAAAAAAATGTCGCGGTCACCTAGCCGACACGCGCATACACGCTCATGTACGTGCCTGCGTCGATACGTGAGAGCAAATGCGGGCTTAGGAACTGCGCCATAGGTTTTAACCTTTTCTACGCGTCAAAAATATGTGTCACTTCGTTCATACGCGGGGCTATTTATCATTAATCTAATTTATGGCTTTAAACAATAATCACACATGGATTTTAATATTTGTTTTAAAAAATAAGTCAATTATGTCTTGAAGTATTTTTTCAAGCGTTAACATACAATCGAAACATCGATGGGACTCTATAAATCTTCGACACTTATCTCAGTGGTGTAATAAACACGTTTGATTCGGGCGGCCATATTAAAATTTCAAGGACAACACAAGCATAAATCAACATACCGAAGTAGAGCTCTTCAACTGTGGTGCGATGTCTCGATGGGCTGGATGCATGAAATATTGACACACACTTGAAAAGGGTCGTATAATAAAAACAACTGCACTTAAATTTAGTTAAATAATGAAAGAAATTTACTGTTATTATGTCACCGTAAATAACACTTAATATATTTTTTTATCATGATAAATTTTGAAACAGTTTTCAACGCATAACGGCACATTGCACTCTAAGCACATAAATTTTGTAAGTTTTCTCATTTTGGGCTTCAGTGTTGAAGTGGCGCAGACACGACACCTTCGACGGGGGTTTGGGTTTTTTTCTGAAGGGGGAACTTTAATGGGCATGTGTTTAGAAACAATTTTCGATGATGCACGCATACGGTAATCTCTTGATGTTGAGGGACGTAAAGTGCTCGGCAAATCTTCGTGATATTTCTGTAATAATTGTTCCATCACTGTCATTTGGAAATCAGCCAAACTTATTTTTTTTGATGAAACGGTTTGGTATGTTATGTGTGCATTTAATAAATACAGATCAATAATATGAAATGCGACTTTTCTGTACCATTTCACTGACTTCCTCATACAACTTAAGCTGCTTAACATCATATCAGCTTTGTCCACTAGGCCCATGTTCTTATTATAATCTAGAACACATTGTGGTTTTAAAATGGGCTCTCCAGTCAATCTATTTGTTTTCCCCAAAGGTCCAACAGAACCATCGTGAAGAGTGGTCAGCAGGTGGATTTCGCGCCTGTCATGCCATTTCAATGCTAACAATGGTGATTGATGCTTTGATTGGATTTCCCCTTTCTTTAATTTATCAAAAGGTGCCATGCCTTTCCTACTTTTTCGAACAGTGCCACAAGCATTAGTTTTTTTTTCATGTAAATATTTAAATAAATTTGGGCTAGAGTACCAGTTGTCGCACCACAAATTGTGACCCTTATCGAAATAATCTGAAAGAAGGGTGGTTACAATGCCTCCTGAAATACCAATACCTTGAGAATCATTTATTTCTGTGTCAGAACCAACATATATAATGAAATCTAGAATAAAACCCGTCATGACGTCACACATCACAAACATTTTTATTCCAAATCTGTGACGTTTAGATGGAATGTATTGCTTGAATAATAGACGGCCTTTGAAAACGATGATGCTTTCGTCAATACATAGGTTTTCATGGGGCATCATTGTTGTTTTAAAAATCTTTCGTGTATGGTCAACAAGAATACGTATTTTATGTAATTTATCAGTAGTTGTTTGAATATTACTATCGCTAAAGTGGAGCATCTGTAATAATATTTGATATCGGTCTCTAGGCATTGTTTTTCCAAATATTGGAGAAAAGATTATGGGGTTCGTACTCCAATGTTCCTCGATAGTTAAATGTTTGTTCCTCGTCATGGCAAATGTTAATGCAATAAAAACGTACATTTTGGAGACTGTGGTATCAATCCATTTACTAAGTCTCGATTTTGCTGAAAAATCGTTTGTTCTAATTTTATATTGATAAAATTTATTGGTTTCATCCACAATTTTTGTCATTATTTCAATATTCAAAAAATGTTCAAAGAACATAAGTTCAGGCGTATCTTCAGTTAACATGGTATCTGGATTAATACCTGATGCGAAATCGTCGAATTCATAAATGATGGGTATGAAAGGGCCGGCAGTCCACAGATTTTCAAAAACTTCTTCTCCTTCTTCTATGTTTATTTCGGGTTCAGAATCGTGAGTTGCTTGTATTTCAGCAGCTTCGCAATTGTTTTCTCCATCACTTTCACTAAGTTCAAAATCAGAATCTATTTCTAAAGTAGCACTAATTATTTCTTCGTCGTTAAGACCACGACCCGACATTTTGTATGTTGGTAATAAAAATAACTTCAATTTATTAAAAAGGCAAACATGTACAACT
Source organism: Limnephilus rhombicus (assembly GCA_929108145.2). NCBI lineage: Eukaryota > Metazoa > Arthropoda > Insecta > Trichoptera > Limnephilidae > Limnephilus > Limnephilus rhombicus. Next base: position 48,172,406 of record OV815285.1, read on the forward strand.
TTTACTAAAGAGTTATAAAATCACTACACTTGATTGTCCACTAAAAACACTCTAATCACTTATTTTTATTTTAAAATAATCTAACACTGACGTAATTTTATATTTCTACCATAGTCTGAAAGTATATATTATAGTATATTTATAAAAAAAATTTAAGTACGATAAATCAGATAAATGTCCACAGTAATCACAATAGTTCACATCCACGAAAAAAGCAAACAATAATTCGATATAATAATGTATTACTCGGCGAGCGTCTTTGCTTGAGAATCTTACGAGGGCTTACGAGAGGCGCCTGCGCAATCGCTTGTGTTAAAACGCGGGAAGAATTCAAACTGATTCATTTTTCGCCCTGAGTTGGGAGGTCCCTTCGAATCTTCATAACTCTGATTAGGATACGTATTACGGATAAATATCGCAAGATGTCAGCAGAGTAAAGATTTGTGAATTTTTGGGAGTATAAATTTTACTATATTCAATTATGTTTCGTATACATAATGCTGGAGAAACTTTGCGGCGCACCGATTCGCCGCCCGCGTACAGGGCTTGTACAGTGCGGCGCAGTGGTGCGCTTCCCGCAGGGAAAGGGTTAAATACTGCCACTCGCACGCGGCTCGTGACGGCCAATGCGAGTGAGAGCATGTGCGGCGGGGCTACGATCTGTAAACAGTTGATCCTTGAAGTAATAAATTGAAACGAAGTTTTGATGAAAATTATTTCGTCAAAATAAAAATAACTTTGACAAACTCGTCAGCCGCCAAGACCTAGACAACCCCATGAACCCGGGCACCCCTGCTACGACAGGGGTGTTGGTTATTCAATAGATATTTGCCTTGGCGGCGGTACCTAAACCCACTTCCAATTTTTTTTTTAAATTACAAATATTTTATTTCCATCGTCAGGGCAAAAATTCACGTAGTCTTTATTCGCACGGGATTTATGAAAAATCATTTAGCGACAATGTCGATAATGTGACAATGTGACAATGCACCAAATAAGGGAAAGTATGAGTTTTTTAAATCGTTTTTTGATAATATTTATTTAACACTATTTTATGTATGTGTTTCTGGTATAAATAGAAAAATCAAATTTAAAAATCAAATTTACACGTGCTGAGGTAAATATCAAGAATCCTAATGATATAAGCGGGGTTGCTCCAGCTGCAGAGCATGTTAAAACAGAAACCCTGTTACCTCCACGTCGAGCGTCGCCTACCGCCTACCTCCTAGTCTGCCTACGTTCTCTGTGGGATAGCTGTGTTGCAAATTAAATTGCAATACCTACAAACAAATAGAGCATCGTAATAAATACTAGAATCAACGTGGAACCTCGTACGACGTGCTATTTCGGAATGAACTTTTAGAAACGAATAGTCGTATTTTTACTCTTTAAAAATCAATTTCAAGCTTAAACCACAAGGACTGGAAACAAAAACCATTCCTGTTTACGTTACAGTTGTTTTATAGAATAGATGCAGTTTCAAGCATTTATGAAAATTCTCTAGTCTGATTTGCTTTTGCTGGTCGTGTTAATCCTACTAATATTATAAAGGCGAAAGTTTGTATGGACGTATTTTTATTGCTCTTTCACGCAAAGCTACTGAATGGATTTTAAAAAATTCTTTCACTAATAGACAACTACATTATTTGCGAGTAATATAGGCTATATATATTGGTAAGCTCTGGCGTTATGAAATTATTTATCATACGTTTTCTGTCCCTAACAAAATCGAGTTATTGCAAACGTCAGAAGAAAAGCAAAACAAGCGGTTGCCGTGGAAACGATGTTGGCGTCATAGTTAATATCGATCTCTAAAAATTAAATGCATAGCCGAAATTGGATAATTCTTTTTTTTTGTATAAAACTACTGGTGAGCTCTGGCATTATGAAATTTGTACCAAAAATTGCAACAGGTGGCACGCTTGCAGTTTGAAAACTGAATGTACCGGGAATTAATGTATGGGAAGGAGGGAGTAGGGGGGGAGAGGGGGGAGGTGGAGTGGGAACCCCCCCTAATACCATGCGAGCGAAACCGCGGAAAAAGCTAGTGTGAAATAAAGCTTAGTTTTAAAGTTTTGTTCAGACAAAATTGATTATTTTGCGTTTTAAACTGTCTTAACTAACTAACTAACCGTCACGCCATTTCCCCGCTTTGGTAGGCAGAGAAGACGGACCGCCAAACAACTCAGTCTTGGCACACACTCTTTGCCTCATTCACATTCATACATCGTCTCATACATACTCTTCTAATATTCTGGCTCTTGACGTGGCTCGTCTTAAATATCTGATTCACTTAATCGTGCCAAGACTTCTTCGTACGACTCCGACTTCTTCTACCATTCATTCAACGGGCTTTAAAAACAAAATTATTTAAAAATCATACCCTCATGAATCCTAACATCTTTTCAATACACGATAGTAACCGTAAGTGGAAGACTCAAATTACCAATACTATAAATAGATTAAGAAAACTTATATACATATTTATTAATTTAAGAAATATACTTAACTTAAAAATTCTTAAAAATATATACTATGCTCTAGCCCATTTGATAAAACAATACGGTATCGTTGCATGGGGAGGAGCTTACAAAACCTCAATTTTGCCGTTGGAAATTACTCAAAGATTGATAATCAAAATTATTACTAAGAAACCATCAGATTATTCAACCTCTCAACTTTTCCAAGACTTTCAAGTCCCACCTCTAAAAAATACATATATAAAAAATACGCTGCTTCAAATACACAAAGACTAATCTAAGAAGTCGCACCACGCCATGGTACGCGTTGAGAGCAATAGGCAAAACACAGGGGGTCGCTTATGTACGCCATTAATGCATACCAGTTTTGCACAACACTACTACATGTACAATGGAGTGGTGTGGTTTAATCAACTAGCACAATAGAGCTGAGATTAGAATCTGACTACAATAAATTCAAAAATAAATTAAACAATAATATCTTTAATAATTTTGCCACTTAGAACCGCATTAACCTTTAACTAACAATACTTATTAAACAATTTATTTTATATTACTTTATTTTTTTATATTTTTTTATTTTTTTATTACATTTGATTTATGTAAAACGTATTTATAATGTATGTGTTATAATTTTTAATTTTTTTAATTAAAAAAAAAAATTTTTTTTTCTCTTCCCTTTACACACGAGTAGTTACACTCTCGTAAAGGTTATATATTATATACATATATATGTTTATACTGTTTCTAATCAATGTTGCATGTTAGTATTTAATGATTTGAGTTTAATCCGATTGTAACCTGAAAATGTAATTACTCATGATTATATTAAAACAAAAATATATAAACACAAATTTAAAAAAAAAAAAAACGTAATAAGCCATGTTCTCAAGTTTCCGGTAATTGTTTGGTTTCGGTTTCCTCCTAATTGTACGTTTATGTTTAATATCCGAAATTAATGTCGAATTTATTCTAAGAAGTTAGTATATTATATTTTAGTTTAAAAGTTCTTGTTTTGTCCTTAACAATAGTCCTTAATAATAGACATTGACAATAGCACCGTTATGCCCTTAAATGTCCTTAATAATAGACATTGACAATAACACCGTTATTGTTAATGTCAATGTCTATTATTATTGTCCTTTGTGTGCTATAACAGCACTGTTTTTGTTAATCTTTTGTTCTCTTGTCATTGTTTTGTAAATACTGTATATTCTTTATTTCATATTATTTAATCAATAGTTTGTAATGGAGTCGTAAGGAGCACTGTAAGATTATTTTTAATTTATTATAGTTAAGCATACTTGAAGTGAAATGACACAAAATTGCGCTATACAAATATTGCGTTATTAATATTATTACCGCGTGTGAATTGCACACTATGTTTTTTTTTCGATTATCATGACTACCAGATCTTTCGTATATTCTGTTTCTTCGTTCTATTTTTATATCTCCGTTCTCAAGATTTGTTCACTTAGGACAAACCGCTTGCTTTAGCATTTCTGTCAGAGATAGACAATATGTCTGGATACAAATTAGCCGGTAGAACTGCTTGTCGGAAGCGAAGGAACATAAAGAAGATTGTGAACGGAATGGAGTGCAAGGGTGCAGCTTCAAAGGAAGATTGCAACGAGCTGAGTACAAGAGGAATGCAAATTGAGTTGTAGGAAAGATAATGTAAATGTGCGAAGAAGCAAGATTCTGGGTGATGTTGCTCGAATTTAGTGGTGTAGAATTGAAAGACATGTAATTAAGGAAATGTTAGAAGATGCTTGCAAACTTAAATCTGATTATAATCCGTGAGAGCTAAACTGATTCCGTTCAATGCAGCTTCCTAGGATAATTTTTATTTTTTTTAAATTATTTTTTTAATAGTTTTTATATGTATACATACACATGTAACATAATCATGAGTAATTAAATATACAACATTGATCAGAAACTGTAAAAACACATATATGTATTCAATGTATAACCTTTACGAGATTTCAATTACTCGTGTGTAAAGGGAAGAAAAAAAAGAAGTTTTAAAAATTATAACACAAAAATATTTTAAAATAACGTGCATAAATCAAATATATAAAAAAAAATTATGTATATAAAATAAGAAATAAATTTAAATAATCTATTTTTGAATTTATTATAGTCAGGTTCCAATCTCAGTTCCATTGCCAGTTGATTAAACCATACCACTCCATTGTATGTATAGTAGTTTTGTTGGCTCTCCAATAGAAGGTCGCTGGTTCAAATCCAGGCTTGCGCTAATAAATTTTATTTGATTAATTTGTGTTTTTTTCACAATTAATTAATTCAAAATTATAATTAGTTTCATAACTGGTGTAAGACCACCATTCAGAATTGAAACGTTGCTTGACAAGATCTGAATAGACAGATACTTCCCCACATTCCTCTTCCCCATCTTCTTCCTCTCCCGACCACTTTCAGCCTCTCAACATACACCATTTGGGAATGCCATGGTCTCACTGGCTCCAGGCAGGAGTATTTGGAATTCACGTAAAAAAAGTTTGACAGAAAGTGTAACAAATCACCAAACTACTCTCAGCACTTTCGGATGTCTGTGCATGAAATCCTGTCCAAAAATTTTAATTTGAGTGTCATTTTCAAAACATAAATCAGCCAAGCGATAATGCACATACCTACAACATAAACTTTAATTTATAAAATTATTTTATTTATCACAAATTATTAATAGCATTATCCAATCAAATATTTATTTAGTTAACAAAATAATAGCACCCTGCTAATTACCCTTCTTGACTATATTTCCATTTTACGTTGACTTCTCATACCATTCTCTCATCCCCCAAAATCACCTCTCCCTCTACCACCACCTAATAAAATGTAATCATTTCTGTACTAGTGCAAATTTTAACTTTACTAGTAAGACGAAACGTGACCACGTTTATCGGGGGTTTGCCCGAGGCTCACATTTTATTTTATTTCGGTGAATTCGTAATTGAATTATCATTTTTATTTCCATGCCTCACAAGGATGCGAGTAACTTACATTTTAGATTAATTAAAACAGTACGTTGCCATCATTTTTCTAAGGTACAGCGCCTTTAAAAAATTATAATACGCTGTACAACTAAAGATAGCGGTGAGCACCAGATTTTATTTTTCTAGACGATGAATTAATAACTTCGGAAAGTATTCATTTAGAAACATCTTAAATATTAGTTATACGTTCTTCAAAATTAATTAAAATAAACTCGGCGGAAAGGTCGAATCTCCAGGCCTGCTAGGGTGAATTCGACCGTACGTCCGTCAAATACGCCGTGCCGCGGGCGCATATTTGTTTACAAGCTTTCTTCACTGACGTTGTTGAGATTCCCACATTATTTTTCTTCTTCTTCTTTTCTTTAGTAGGGCAAATTCGACAGTAGGCCCGTCCAATACACGGGTCGCCAGTCGCAATTTGTATACAAGGCTTCTTTCCTTATGTCGTTAAGATTCTGTTTATTGTAATTTTTAATGTGCTTTTGGTTTTCACGGTAGTACTTGGACTGTATCGGTATGAATTCTGATTCTGATTCCTACATCTACATACGAGTAAGTCCCAAATAAGTTTACTCTTTTTAGTATAGGACTGTAATATTTTCCATTCATAAGGAGTTGCGCGTATATATATTGGAACATTTAAACGTACGTAACATAATTTATTTGACTTAATAAAAAACATTGCACGATTACATGTATGGCAAATTTATTTTCTTATTACAGACTTGTAAGCGCCGCCGTTGGAAAAACCCTATCACGTGGTGAAAATAAATCTTAATGAAAAAAAAGCAGTCTTAAAATGTATTGTTTTCAGTGGAGCTTTTTATATTCATTTTTTGTATTGATTCCATTAGTACAATGCCTGAGTATTGTTTTTTTATTCTTTGTTTTATACGCTTTTTATTGTTTTTTTTTTTTTTAATATTGATTCCATGAGTAAAATTCCTGAGTAAAGTGATTTCCATCAGGACCTACGTCATCTTTGGGTACGCTGTGTGGAGGGTTTTTTTTGTGGAAAGGAAGGAGTGAACCTGGGTCTTGAAGATACCCATGTTGTAGGAGGGAGGAGACACAGATGCCGTTCGTTCCACAACCGAGCTATTGAACTCAAGAACGAGTCGTGGAAACGATCCATTCTCATTTGACAAAAGATGTCAACTATGTACGTATATAGACTGTAGTGAATTCACCGGGAATACCGACAGAACAAGGGCAGCATTTTCCCCCGACGCGACACCTGTGACCTAAAGATTGAAATCCTTTTGTCAAGATAGGAGAATTTGTCAAGCAAACCGCCCATTTTTTTTTCGAGACAAGGATTTTTTCAGGTATTTTGGGGCTCCAGTCCATAGGTGGCTGCCAAATTCAACCGTGGGGCACACATGCGATATGTATAGGGTTAGAGCCCCGTACTTGAGATATTCAACTTGCGCCAAGCATATCAATGGTTGCGCAAATCAATTCTTTATTAATGTAAATAAATGAAACAATGTTACTGTGTTTGAACCACTCGTATATTTGTTTAAAGCCGACCGGTTTCAAACGTATACTGATTTGACAATTACAAAATTGTGGGTGGGAACAACGTATTATTACTAAGGATTGTGGTAGGGGTGGAGGCGTTGCTAGGGATTAATGAAGAGTGGGTGGGGAACATATCCATGATTGGGCTGTAAGATAATATTTTTTGTATGTTGATAATAGATTCATTATTTTTTTATTTCCAATGCTTTTAAGTTATCTAGGCGTTTTCATTTATGGTTAGTGGAATAATATTTAATATTGTTTGCCCTGAGGAATTAACGGTCGTTTCGAAACCGGTCGGCTTTAAACAAATATATAAGTAGTTCAACTAACTAAGAGGAATGAGCGAGCACTGAACGTTTTTGAAAGAAAAAAATTGAGGCGCATCTTCGGACCGGTTCTAGAAAATAGATTTTGGCGCAGACGTTATAACAATGAGCTATATACTTTGTTTAAGGAGCTAAACGTCGCAAAATTTATAAAATTGGGAAGACTTCGGTGGCTGGGTCATGTGGAGAGAATGACCGAGCATCAAACACCATAGTCAATGCTGAACTCAAGACCAATAAGACGAAGGAGTCTGGGAAGACCAAGACTAATATGGAGCGACAACGTCCTCAAAGACATATCTATCTTGGAGCTTCCAAACTGGCTCTCCAGTTTAGAAGCTCTAGCTGGCACAAAACCGAGATGAGTGGAGGAAGACTCTTGAGGAGGCCAAGACCCACCAGGGGCTCTACAGCCAATAGTGATGATAAGTGATAAGTGGTTCAAATAAAGTAACATTGTTTCATTTATCTGTAATGGATAACCACAAAGTTATAGCTACATTCAAAAATTTATTAATGTAATTTTAATTTACTTAAAGTATTACACATGCCTAACCTTAAACCCAGCTGTTTAATTTCAGCGTACAATAATTTAATCACCCGCAATTTAAAAAGCGGCACTGAAAAATTCAACGATAATCGCCCCTCTGCTCCTCTCAGCGCCCTTTTAAAGCTCTCTCCGTCGCGCGAGGTGGGAATACTAAGCAGCCTCCATTCAAGCCGCGAAGCCTTCCCTATTAATATTCCACACAAAATCCTGCAAATGGCAATGCCTGATATTTCCCCTTGTCGATGCATTCTTTAACGAGAGCGGCAGATACTCAAGCATAATGATATTGAGGATTCACCGTTCAATTTTAATGTTACTACCAATTTTGTAAACAAGTAAGTTTTCATTTTTTGCGGTACACTATAATATTATTACTTTTTTTAAGTAAGATTTCTCCACGCATGCTTGACTTGAGGAGTACGCTGGCGAATGCGTGATAAGAGCGTTACGAAAAGCGAGGCGAACGGAGTTGAGAGGGAGATATAATTTAGTGAAGATAGAAAGAGAGAGAGAGTTACTTTTCGTATTTTACTGTAGGGGCAAGAGAGAGAGAGGTTTTTCTCTCTTTCTCTCATAGCCAGTTACGTTTCATATATCTAAGACATAGTGCAAGCCTATTGTCTGTATCACACTGCAGGAGCAAGAGAGAGCAGTGGGCGCGCACATTTTCTTTCTCTCTTCCAATCATATAGATGGAGCAGAAATTTACTTCAGTCGTGTGGTCTAAAGCACACTCGTATTTTTTTCTTTATTCATTGCTTTGAATGGTTACCTCACTTGTGGATTTTTCGACCACCATGCTGGGCTCATTCCCGTGTCATGATGGTAGAGTACAACTAGGATGTAGTAAAACGATACAATGTACTTCAACTGGCCATAAGACACAAAAATCCTGGATTACCGGCCAAGACAGATCAAAGATATTATCAAAACAAACTTATAAGTATGTATTTTTTCTATGGTACAATGATGATTACTACTTTAAACTAGCTGTCAAAAACCCGCTAAATCCAATAGGAACTGGTTTCAAAAACAGCCCGTTCCTCGGATCTACTGTCATCCAGTGTAGCTAGTCACCGGGACAAAGTAACCGAGATAGAGTAATGACGTCATGCATATGTAATATATAGCTGCTTGACACAACATGTATTACCGCCAATCTTTCCATATCCGCAGAGATCTACATATTCACAAATTCGTAGCAGTTATACCTAGTGAGAGAGATCCCCATCCGACCTGCCGATAGAAGCAGTGACATCTTGTGACGAATTCTTGAATTCGACACTGAATTATAACAGTAGCTTTGTGTGAAATTCCACGTACACAGGTGTTATTTGTGGAGCGGCGCTTATGGCGTCACTTCAGACATGCACTCGAAGCTGGGTTCTGAAATTCAACCACGCAGACGTTACCGTATTAATACTGCTCAATGTAATATTGTGTTATTATTTGTATTATAAACTGCTCATGTTTTAAAGCGCCTGTTCTCAACCTTGATTTTCCTAGTGAGACAGATATAGGACATCACAAATTGTAAGTCTAGAATTAATAAATACGAATTAATAAAAACAAAAAAGAGTGGAAAGCTTCTTTCTACCAGAGGTCTGGGATTCAAAAATGGTGAACAGATAATAATAGCCGAAATTTTTATCCTTATGATTTATTTTTTTATTTTTTTTTATTTGCTTTTCCGTCTATATTTCTTTGCTAATGACTATTACAATACCAATAATGCAACTTTGAATTTGAATTTAAATTGAAAAAATGAGGCAAAACGCTTAACGTTCCTTATTTTTTAGCTCAATCTCGAACAAGAGTGTCAAAACTAGAATAGTATAAGATTTTAGAGTGCTACATGTAGAAATAATTTGGCGAAAAGAATGCTGTCCTCTTTTCAAATTTTTTAGAAATTTTATCGAAATTAAATTTGATAATTTTATATCCAGTTCTGCAAGTATTTTAGTATGTATTTTTGTTACTGACTTACAAAATCATTTTCAAACTGTAGTTAAGCCACATTCAGACTACTTATTTATAATATATTAAATGTTCATTTTTGAAGGTGTTTAAATTGATTTATTACCGGTTAAACCAATTTGCAGATACATTAATTGAGAGAGTGATTATGTATACTAAAATATCTAGCATTATCAAATTTAATTTTAATCAAATTTTAAAAATTAAAATGGAGTCTTACGAATTAAATGTAAAAACAATTAATATAATGTCTTTTCATAACACTAACCCCACACAGGAGGTTCATGAGGAAATTAATTTTTCTCAGAGCCTATGTCATATTTGGGGATGCTATGTGGAGGGTTTTTTTAAGGAAAGGAAAGAGAGGAAGTTCCTGTGGGTCAGAATATCCAGGAGTGACGGACAGTATGAATCCATCCCTTCCGCTGGGGCGCAAGATGATGGGTAGAGAGACCAGCTAAAGAGGTCAAAAGGACTCCCTCAACAAGACCTGTACACAACTCACCCTGTGAACCAAATCACCCCTGCTAAGTCACCAGCTCTAGCGATCCATTTGGGGTGAACTATGGCAGGTTGGTTATCCAATAAATGGTTCTCGTGCCGGCGGTACCCATACACGTCTCCCATAACGACAGTCGATGTGATTGCCAGATTAAAATATCAAGATACAGTGTCAGTTCATGTTTTCGCCACCGCCAACTTATACGTGTAACACTGTAACTTGTTGATGGAAAAAATTTTAACTTAGAAACATTTGGTTTCTACTGTTATTTAAAGTTGCATTTCAATGAATTTTACAAATTACATATGAATGAACACACGTTACAAATTACACAAGGCGTATGGAACGTTTCCTTATCCACTGGAGCGCTTTTTTCCACAATAAACATTCACAGCACATATAGATGATATAACTAATGAGGCTTTAAAGATTCTTGGCTTCCTTTGTAGAACCCTAATTGATTTTAAGTCCATGGATTGCATGAAAACACTCTACATTTCATTAGTTAGATGTCAAGTAGAATATAATTCACCTATTTGGTCCCCTTTCTATAAAGTACACTCTAACAAAATAGAACGTGTTCAACAAAATTTCATAGGTACTTAAATTTCAAACTCAAAATTCCAATAGAAAACATTAATTATTTAAGTTTAATGAATCGACTAAACTGTCTGACAGAAGAATCATTTCAGACCTAATTTTATTGTACAGAGTTACGAACAACCTAATTGTCAGCCCTGCCATCGTTTCTAGTATTAAACTCCATGTACCGACAAGGAATTCTAGACAAAATATAACCTTCTTTTGCAACACATACACAACCAACTATCAATCACACTCACTTACCAATAGGATGCATGATTTAGGCAACAAGTTTGGTGGTATTGTAGATGTATTCGCTGATTCCCTTTACATTCTAAAATGCAATTTAAACCAACACTTTGTGGAATCCTACAAATTATTGTAACGTGGGTATAATATATTTGACGATTTTATGTGTTATTGTAATGTTTTATATTATATTTTGTTCTATGTTATTGTTAAATATTACATTGTTTAAAATATTTCACGGTTTTACGCAAGAATATACAAGTGGTTTTTTCTTTAAAAACAACTTGTATATTCTTAAAAGTTTTTTCACTTTTATAACTTTTGGTATAAATTCTATGTATGTGTAATCCTCGATATCTTAAATATTATTTTATAATCTATGTAAAAGCCTCTACGGGCGTATAACAATAATAAATAAATAATTAATAAATAATAAGGCACTATTTAAAATACTGTAGCGGAAGGCAGCGAGCAAATTTAATAGCCGTATAAATGTTTTGTTGAACGGGCAACATTAGTAACCCGGCACTAGAATCACGGCGAACTAGCCGATCATTCTGTTTTCGCGGCCCGGTTGTCGAGTCGCATTTGTGCGCTGCCTTCTTCGTATAATAAAAATCCTTCTGATAAATTGCAATAATAACCTGTGTCGTTTGGGAAATAAATGCAAGTCCAACGTTTGTCATTCTATTTATTAAAATATACCGACCACCTTATTGACAACGCAACTGGAGTCCGCGTAAGTATTATGGCAGAAATATCACCCATCCATTACCGCCAAAATGGTGACCCCGACGTAATATTTTTGAAATATTTGATTAGTTTAAGATCAAACATTCTAAACCTGTATTGTATAATAATTAGTTTTAGCCATGTACCTCATCATATTTCAGTAATAGAATATATACTTTATATGAATAAGAAGCTACAGTTATTATAACACTGTTACATTATCAGAACATAATATGTCCTATTGACCACAAACTCAATATAACACATATTTATTACATGTATCCATTCCTACATAAAAGTTTTGGAACATTACGCACTTTGCGATTTAAAAAGTAACATGTACTTCTAACCACTCCGCTGTACGCGTCGAAGTTAAAAACTATACTTTAAAAATTTATGTGACTCTTAAATTCAAGTATTACATGTACCTAATTTTAAGATTTACTTTTCCAAGTTTTCCAATCTGTTAAAATATTATATTTGTTATCGTTTTACAAACTGGGGTAGAGGTGTGTAGCGGAAGGCAGCGAGCAAATTTAATAGCCGTATAAATGTTTTGTTGAACGGGCAACATTAGTAACCCGGCACTAGAATCACGGCGAACTAGCCGATCATTCTGTTTTCGCGGCCCGGTTGTCGAGTCGCATTTGTGCGCTGCCTTCTTCGTATAATAAAAATCCTTCTGATAAATTGCAATAATAACCTGTGTCGTTTGGGAAATAAATGCAAGTCCAACGTTTGTCATTCTATTTATTAAAATATACCGACCACCTTATTGACAACGCAACTGGAGTCCGCGTAAGTATTATGGCAGAAATATCACCCATCCATTACCGCCAAAATACCTCGGATTGCTTTACTGCCAATTTTGGCAAATTTTCCCTTATTTGTAAGTAATTAAGTGGAAGTTTACAATTTTAAATATTTTTTTTATAAATCCTACGAATATGTGATAATCAACAAAAGATTGGTGAATTCATTGGCTTTAAATAAATATAAACCATTTGTTTGTCTCCATATTCAAATTCGGAGGTATGATTTTTTTAATGTGCACTATAATGTCTCGAGCAACCGGAGAAAAAAGTATTAAATTGCGTTTTCGCTCAAGTGGTTATAACATTCATAATATTATGATTCATACAATACGTTAATAATTATTTTATTTTAAATAATAATTTTATTTATGGTCTACATTTTAAGCATCGATTAGATCATCCCAGAGCAGTTATACGCAATTCTATCCATTCATTTAGATTGAACTTTTGATAGGAAAGAACGAAACGGTAATTCAATGTAGATTCGTTGAATTCCTGCCAAGTCGAATTACGTAAAGATGATAAAAAGATTTTATTTCCAGAGTACATTATCAGATCAGTGTCAGCTATTTAATGTGAAAAGAACATTTTCTGGATATGAGCTGCCGTTTTTTTGCTAAAGATTTTGAAATGATTGCAACTAAGTAAAAGTTGGTCTGGGCACGGAAAAACAGAGTTTTTTTTAATTAGCTCCCCACAGAAGGTACTGAGAAAAATGTTTCTCCCCATACCTATGTCATATTTGGAAACGGTCTTTGCAGGAAAGGAAGGAGAGGAAAATAAAAAGGTATTGGGGATGGGGAATCTGGTGGTCAGTGTGTCTAGGAGTGACGGGCGTATGAATTCATCACTCCGAGTGCGGTAGAAGGCGATGGGTTGAGAGAATAAAGAAGTGGTAAAAAGGTCTCCCCCAAACAGTCTCTTCCGATTCGGCCTACTACGCAGGAGGTTGGCAAACGAATGTGCCGCCCTGACACTCGGGGTGACCTATGGCAAGAGTGATATTTTATTCAAGGTAGAGTGCTAGTAAGCAAAATTTTGTCTAGGTATGTGAAGATGAAATGACCGGGGGTGTTGACACAGGGTAAAATTGTATTCGAGGTCATATAGTGCAACTGAGCAAAAGTTGGTCTAGGCTCGTGAAGATGAAATATCTGGGGGTGTTGACACAGGGTGAAATTGTATTCAAGGTCATATAGTGCAACTGAGCAAAAGTTGGTCTAGGCTCGTGAAGTGAAATGTCTGGGGGTGTTGATGCAGGGTGAAATTTTATTCGAGGTCATATAGTGCAACTGAGCAAATGTCAGTCTAGGTACAGGAAGGTAAATCGTCCGAAGGGGTTGAAGTGGAGTGTCATTTTATTCGAGGTCCTAGAGCGCGACTGAGCAGAAATTGGAATATTTTTATATCTAGGGTATCGGTTGATGATCAATGTTTAAAATTGATTGATTGTGATGAGATGTTTTTTTTTATATATTTAAAACTGGGTTACGCGAAGTATATTTATAATATATGTTTAAATTTTTCAAAGCTGATTCTTATTTAAGAATTCACTTTAATTTACACATACTCATATATAAAATATTATTTATATATTTACACACATAAGCAAAAGTTTTTGGTAAACATAAGAATCTTTTCTTCAACAAATAATAATTTAAGTAGGTAAGTTCATTTTTCATAAATGTTCTCGAGTAGCTCTGTCCAGGTCCTTTTAGGTTCAGGTTACAACAGTAAAACATGTTTTAGTACCTGTGCTGTCTTCTTTTAAATTATCTCAAAATTTTATGAAATCAAAAACTAAAAATCCTATATTTTAGATTTTTGATTGTTAATTCTATAAAATCTAAAATCTTTCACCTTCACATTCAATGCCCGTGACACTATAAATAACTAATTTGTAAAATGTAGGAAAAAACCTATTTGTAAGCGTTCATAAAGGTCATTTCATGAAAATTCTCCAGCCCTAAAGAGTCCTAAATTCTCCAGTCTTTCAAAATGAATATCAATTCTACTTTTGCACAATTTTTTCATAAATGTAATACAAATAATTTAGTGATGGGGGAAGCAAATGTAAAATCGTGCAATGTCCAGTGTTGTAAATATAATGTCCTCCGCGTGCAACGCCGTATCTTCTCCAAGCATTATAACATTTTCAATGAACTCAAGGGGCCAACCAATAAAATCACTAGAACTAAAATTACATGAATGCCATGGAAATAATATACAATGTTACTGCCCCGTCATCGAAAAAACACAAAACATAAAATATCTCGGAGTAATAATTGACGAAAATCTTAGATGGGACCTACACATCAAAGGTATTACGGAAAAACTCACAAGCCTTATATATTTCTTCAAAAATCTAAGAAACGTGCTAAATAAAAAGGATATGAAAAAGGTCTACTATGCGTTATGTCATTCTCGAATTGAATATGGAATCATAGGATGGGGATCTGCTGCAAATACGTACCTACACAGCCTGAATACGATTCAAAAAGGAATCATAAAGACCATATTGAAAGTACCAATTAGAACGCCTTCAATTGAAATTTTCAATTACTTTGACGTACCAAATGTACAACAAATATATTCCAAAAATATATTATTGAAGCTCTTCAAAAATAATGAATCCTCTACTAGACCGTGTATGCATAACACTAGATCGAATAAAAATGATATAAAAAATATTCCAAGTTATAAAACCACATTTGGACAAAGAAACTATACATACTTTGCAACAAAACTCCATAACATCCTCCCCCAAGACATAAAACTAATAAAAAATCCAATTGAATACAAATCAAGAATAAAAATATGGCTTAAAGAGGTCAATGAGAAAACCCTAGCGAAGACGCTAAAAACGACATAGAAGACAAATGAACTATATTTAAATAACTTTAGTCCGCCTCGGCACAGGACCCCCTAGTGAGGAGGACTAAGAAATACAATATTTTGTACTTAATTTCACATTGCATTTTGTATGTAAAATTTTTTTATATAGTCGTTATAATAAAAAAATAAAAAATAAAATAAAAAAATAAATAAAAAAATTTAAAAAAATTAACTTTCTAATTAATGTGTGTTTATCGGAAATGACCTGCCAGGTTAGTATGTTCTGCATCCATTTGTAAATAGTAGAATTAGAGAGAACCCAAGAATTCTTAATAAATTGTACAGCGCCCTTGAGGCGATTTTTTACAAAAACGGGGCTCCACAAATTATCCAATTATTATTATTATTTTTATTATTTACTATCTTTAATTAATCTTCAACAGGATTATGAGTTAAGTGACTAGGTGTTTGATTTTCTTAACATGAGTCACTCTGATCTGAGGTCAGAAAACAACAAATTTACTTAAACTCTTGGCATTGAAGACCATCGAAATCATTAATTAGGTGCTGTTTTTAGACAACAGATAAAAGATCTTCGAAGACAGCTGATTCTTATTTTGCTTGAAGTTCGAAAACGAAAATATTTATATTTACTAGTTTTTATTTTTGTTAACACCCACTCGTTAAGTTATCTTTATCTTGTGCTAAATATATAACAAGAATTTATTCAATTTTAGATCAAATAAACGCGATTGTTTATGTTTTTGTGAATGTGACTCAATATTTTTAGAAGTTGGCAGTGTTTTAAATCTAGTCAATAAACAACATTCCCAGATTCCTGTGTGTTATCAAACACAATTCGTTATTCTTCAATGCGTTTTTAGTAATAAAAGGTGACTTTGAAAGCAACTCAATACAAATGCAATAATATTGCATTATTTTACGACAGTCGCATTCCGCTGAATTGCACAACTCTAATAACACTAACAAATATTGGAAACTTGTAACAATGTTGTAGCAATTTCTCGACTACCTATTATAAAATTGCTTCTTGATAACGAATCTTTACAGCATTTTTATGGTGTGATCAGAAAAGAGCATTAAAGTTTCACCTAATTTGTATAAACGACAATACAATTACATGTCGTAGTTCCATTGGATCATAGGAATGTAAGAACTCTGGGCAGTCAGTAAAACTTTGTTCAGCAATGGAATGAGTATGATTGCTGAAAGAAATGTAGGGTAGGTGTCAAAAAGATTTTAAATGGAAATAAAAATGGAAAAGTTTTTATTTTTCTTTGTGTTTATTTAGGAAGCATACAGTGGTGTATAAAGTAATTGTACATTAAATAGTGAATATAATTTAAACCAGTCAAGTTCCATTTATAATATTTTGTTGTGGTTACTGATTATGTGATTATGAATCAAGACAATTATAGTAGGTGTATGGTGGATGTAAAAATTATTTAAAAGAAGATAATGAATACAGAAATAATAGTTTAAGTAATAATAGTACACAGAGTTAAGTAAAAAAATATTAAAAAGAAAATAATAAACTAGAAATAATAATGTTCATTTAAGAACCTTGTAAGGTTAGTTTAATTTTAAACGATTAAGGGGTATAATGGGAAATTTTAATATCTCTTAGAGCATTATAAGTTTTGCAGATACGCCCAACCAAAGAGTTTTGTGCGTAGTTATTTTGATTTAAAATATTGTATATGAAATAAGGTATTCGATCTGGTATGCTTTGCGTTTAGGGCAAAGAAATTAAATCCTTTCTAACAAAGCAGGGGAGTCAATGAGGCAGTTCAAATTTTGTACAGAAACAGTACATCAAAAAATTTCCTCCGTCTGTCAAGACCGATAGGGTTACACTGATGATTTTCAAAACGATACGACAGATGTTTCAAAAATTTTGTTTGAATGTTTTCAATACGGTTAACATAAGTTTGGTATTGAGGATTCCAAATGACAGAAGCAAATTCGAGATGAGATCTTACATACGCCATAGTAGTTCAAGTGTAAAATGATTATTGAATGGTTTTGTGATGCGAAGAATGAAGTTTAGTTTAAATATTAAAGTTAAATATTATATCATGTGCACGCTTTACATGAAGGTTACTGTACAAGAGCCCCCCTCTCTGCACAGGATAAAGGCAACGAAAAACAGGGAAAAGAGGTATGGAAATTCAGTTGCAAATTTGCAGGCCGTAAATAATACCAAGTACGTCATATATTTACTCCACACTAAAATTATTTCAGGTGATTTGAAGAAAACAACTGTATGAGTTGATCATACCAAAAATTGGATTCGATTCACATTTTTAAAACATGAAAAATTGCTCCGCCAAAAATTTGATTACTAGATATTATATTTCGAACTATCAAACAAGTCATAGAAGAGGTAGAAAAAAATTAAAGAAAGAATTTTAAAAAAAAATTGAAGAATACGATATTAGAGGAATAAAATAGGTATGGAAAGTTCCTGGTACGAACTCAAACAAATGTTAAATGGGTTTCTAACAGTATCATCAGAGTGACCTAAAAATGATCAAAGCTACGATGAATCATGATTATTATTATTTGACATTATACTCGACTGAAATTGGGAAATAGGATGACTGTATAATGATGACAACTTACGTTATGAAATAGGTCTGTTTTAACTTAACATTGTCACCCCAGTAGTTTTAGTAACCCAATTTCCTGACATATTTGAGCTTCTGTTTCGGAAAATCAAAAGTTAAGTTACTGAAAAGATAAACTCTTTCTACAGCACTGTCAATCTAAAAGATATATTATATTATTTTAAAACTTTGATCTCCGAGGCATTTCATCATAAATTCTCCTACGTTACGATTCCATGTTACGTTAATTTTAAAAAAGAAAAATTCTTTTTGTCTAGATTTTCAAAAGTGTAATATTTTTATTACGTTTCTGGGGAAAAATGGTTAGCTACAGTTTTTAATACACTAGAGCATATTAATTTTTATTAAACTCTTTAAATTTTTAATTTTCAATTCGTAAATATTGAGGGCAAAAACTTAAAAAAACAAACTAATCGTTCTTGGTCTTAAATTCAAACAACGCAATCTACGAAATGACACCAATAATAAATTGGTATATTTTTTGTAGATAATTACCTACAAGACAGTACCTACCATATTATTGTAGCAATTCTAAGTCAACAAGTCAATATTATACTCTTATGCGACGGATTCAACAGCTTGGAAACAAATACTCCGATGTTGTTGATATATTTAGTACATCAATTTCATTATATAAGCATACCTTATTGAAGTTTTTTTCATCGAATAGGGGAATATTTTGCTAAAGCTATTAAAATTGACTAACACATTAAGACAGTATTTTGTTGGCTGAAAGAAAAAAAACTATTTCGGATTTTTTGTATTTTGTACCTACATACTGTGTGGTTCAAATTCAATACCTAATATTTTTACTTTGTATTTATTTTTGTGCAAGTGTTTGAAACAGTAGTTTCCTGCACTATTTACTAGTATAATGTCGTTAATATTGTTATATATATATATGTATGTAAAAGCCTAAATAGGCGTAAATAAATAAATAATTTTGTATTGTAACGAGCGTATTAAATTTTAACGGGTACAAAATTAGTGTTCATTTTAGGTACAATCAATTGCAGGTATGACACGTATTTGCAGCAGTTCAACATTGGCAAGACAGTGTAATAAACTTTAACAATAACTTCTTGGGTTCACTGAAGTCGTGTCGGTCCTCCTAAAGGAAACCTAATTGTTCCTTAACCCCTTGTTTTACGAAAAGTGTTTCAACAAGTATTTTATCCCTCTGGATTGGCCGAACTCCCAAGCAGACAGTTTACGAAGCGTCTCTTGGGTCAGTCCTACCAGAAGTAACATGATAGGCACCGGGTTGCAACTGGCTCTCTAGCACTAAAACTTGACCTCTTATCGGCCATCATGGCTTTGACATCCCTTCCAGGAATCACATCTAAGCCTGAGCGGCCGCAGCGAGGTGAAAACTAACCTATAGAATCTCGTACTCTAATTAGTAAGAGTCGAAACGATGCGAGAATCGGAACGTATTCGAGATCGAAGAACTAATTAATCTATCAATCTGCATAATAAATAGATGATTGGTTGCAATACTAACATTACTTACACGTTCACCATATGATTCAATGGATATGCAGGACATTACCCAGGTAGGCAGTGACATTACTCGGGTAGTACTAATGTGCTTACAATCCTAATACATATACACGATGACATAAAATGGTATTAAAGTGTTAGTAGCGACAGAACGTAGTCGTAATACATCATAACGTACGTAGATACAATACAGTTCGTAGTGACATAATAGAAAGCGAAATTTACGTATGTCGTGGCTTACGTGTGACTCAAACACACCTACTCTAGCCTACCGGTATCTTCAAAACATTTTTCTTAATCCATCTGTCTATCAAAATGTTTCGAAAACTGAATGTGTTCTCAAAAATTGTTTTTCACGAAGAACTTTATTATTCCAGATTATTTGGCACCACATGAATCGAGGTAAAAAAAACACATGGACCGGCAACTATTTTGGTTGCAAACAAATTGCTCGCGATATTTGTGCATCTTTTTTTTAATTGAATCCTCGTCTCATCCTAATCCCGTATTTTAATCAGATTTTTCTAAATATTCGCTGCATTCCATGAGCAAGCACTGTACGTCCCAAACTGTTACTATTTATTTGTCTAACTATCAATTAGTGGATTTAGTATAAGAGTATGGGCATTTGCCCTGCCCCATTCAATAATACCGTAATCTAACATTGATTGGCAAAGAGCCATCTAAATGTTGATTAAGTCTATTTTAATGGTCATGTTCCTGGTGGTTTAGAAAACATAAAATATATATATATTTTTTTTTTTTTATTGCATAAATAAGTAATGTATTCATTTTTCATGAGAGCATAGATAAATTTTAATATATTCAATTACCAACTAATGGCGTTGGATGTTCCCAGATTTTTTTTCTGAGGCCAATTTTACAAAGAATACTTCATTCTCACTCACTGAACTTGTATAATGATTAATGATGTAAATATAATTTCCCCAGTGTAATCCATCTATTATGTGTTTAAATAAATAAATTTTTATTATTGTTGTTGATTAGTATTTTTGTTATTTCTAAGATGTGTTTGTAGATATTTTAAGTCATTGAATATTGTTTACATAATATTTCCTATCAGCATTATTTTCCATTACGTTTATAATATTCCTTTCATGATCTCGAGCCATGGAACGTATTTAATGGAGAGTACTTAATAAGTTTTGAAAGATTATGTATTTTTTAATTCTTTATTGAAGTAATTAAAAAAAAATTATATTTTCCTAATAAATATCGTATAAATGAATAATTTAACAAAAACAATATACGTAATACGTACGCGTCGAAATTTCAGGAAACTACAACTTCTAAAAAAAATTACGACTATTTAAATTCGTTAATGTTACAATTAGGCCTAATCATTCGGACACGCGTTTTTTTTTTTTTTTACAGTGAATACCGCACAAGAATCTCAACTGCTCCCGTCTGGATCCAGTGAGACTATGGCATTTCCAATTGGGGTATGTTGTGAGGCTGAAGGTAGTGGGGAGGGGAAGGAGGTGGGGAAGAGGAAGGTTGGGAAGTACCTGGCTATTCAGATCTGGTCACCAAATACGGCTATAGCCATTTTCAAGCAACGTTTCAATTCTGAATGGTGGTCTTACACCATGGCGATACTGATAGTATCTTCCACTCTGGAACATGCCGCAAATATACTATATATTATTTTAAATGAATTAATTGTGAAATAACACAAATTAATCAAATAAAATTTATTTGCGCATGCCGGGTTCGAACCCGCGACCTCCGGATTGTGAGTCAAGAGTCTTACCCACTGGACTATGGAGGTCGTCGAAGTGTTAAAAGATGTTAGTTTAAAAAAAAGTTAGAGAGGTGAGTAGGTCCCTATAGACAAACCAAGTATCGCTACAAAGGTGATCGTTTTACTTTTTTAATATATTTATAACATGTGATAATATAATAATTTAGTGTAACAATATTAAAGCAATAAATTATAAAATAGATCACTCGCATTTTTTTTTTTTTTTTTTACATGAGCTCCACACAGGAGGCCCTGAGGAAAATAATTTCCCTCAGGGCCTATGTCATCTTTGAGAATGCTGTGTGGAGGGTTTTTTTTTAAGGAAAGGAAGGAGAGGAGAGTTCTGGGAAGGAAAAGGGTTTAAGGGGTGGGTAGGAATCTGGGGTTCAGTATGTCCTGGTCATCCGCCTCCAAGACCTAGACAAACCTCACCCGATGAACCCGGGCACCCCTGCTAAATCACCAAACGTATAAGAATAATAACCGTTAACATTGTTACTTATTTATGAGGCATGTTATAGTATTTATTGGAAGGCCGCCCTGGTCAAGGGGTAATGTTATTGACTCGCAATCCAAAGGTCTCGAGGTAGAATCCCGGTGTAAATAAATTTCATTTGATTAATTTGCGTTGTTTCACAATTAATTAATTTAATAAAATATAAATTATATTTGCGGCACGTTCCAGAGTGGAAGATACTCCTGGTGTATGACCACCATTCAGAATTGAGACGTTGCTTGAAATGGCTTTAGTCGTGTTTGGTGACCAGATCCGAATAGCTAGGTATTTCCTCACCTTCCTCCTTCTCATCCCCTTCCCCTCCCCACTACCTTCAGCCTCACAACATACCCCAATTGGGGATGCCAAAGTCTCACTGGCTCCAGGCGGTTGGGAGCCGTTTAGACTCTTGTGCGATATTTATTGACTGTCTCCAGACGGTAGTAGCTGGGATTCTTGTAAAGTATTCACAAAAAAAAACGAGTGTGCTTTAGACCACACGACTGAAGTAAAACTACAAGACAAACCTTGCCCAATGAACCCAGGTATCCCTGCTAAGTTACCAAACGTAGCGAACGGGGTGACCTATTACTTAGGGGTGACATATGACATTGGGGTGAAATATGACCATGGGGTGACCTACAACCTTGGGGTGACCTACGACCTTGGGGTGACCTAAATCCTTGGGGTGACCTACGACCTAGGGGGGAAACTATGCCTATGTGGGATTTTTTTTTTGATATCATACATATATGTATACTATTTGTAATATTAGTATGTAACAAAAAAAATCTTAATAAAAAAATTAAATTAAATTAAAAAAAACTACGATCTTGGGGTGACCTACGACCTTGGGGTGACCATCCTTTTCCTTATCCTTATCACTCCCCAATTCAAGCGTGCGTAAAGGCCCGACCATTCGCCTAGCAAGCAATCACCGTTCGCATGACATTTTTCGTAACAATCACCACTTTTCGTAACGCATTCACCAGCTTACCCCCCAAGTCGAGCGTGCGTAATGAAGTTTAACTTCAAAAAATATTTATGAGAAAGTATTGATAACTGCATGCTCTAGGTTGCAAGTATCCAAATGACTTAAATGTTAAAAATACTTTCTCGAGTATTTCTATTTGGTATTCGGATGATAATTTGGATAAGTAAATCAGGGCTGTCTTTAGTACCAGGAATAAGTAATTACGAGGCGGTGTAGTGAGGATGTGTGTGAGTTATGTATTATGATGTGGATGTGGATGATCTGTCTGGTGCAGTAGGATTAAATCTGGATCTACAGCGAGTAGAAGTGGAGCGTCCAGTTTACTCCTCACTCTTGGCGGCGCGCCGACTCCACGGAACCGAAACAACAAGGTTGCCACTAACTTGTAGGGAAAGGTTACAGTATTTTTTTTATATAATTTGAATTATTTAATTTGTTGTGAAAGAAAATAATCTGAAAACTGCAATTTATTATGTCTCTCGCAAAAGTTTTTGTGGTCTTTGTGTTATTAAAAATTAAATAATATTTATTTTTAATTTTAAACTTGAGTAATCTCAAATTATAATATTTAATTAAATAAAGGCAATATTAGCGAAACTCAATCGAAAATGTGGAGACAGAAAAATCATAAAAATGATATTGGCGCCTCTGGAACTCGAACCCAGGACCCTTTGCTTACATGGCGTGCTCTACCAACTGAGCTAAGGTGCCGATATCAAATTTGGTCACTTTTAACTGTATATACTTTTAACATACTAAGAACTTTTGGTTCAAGCATTTAGTTGAATCTTGCATTCAGATATAAAGCAGCCAATAATACGTGCGTTAAGAAAATGATGATAATGTTGCTAGTTCTTAGTCGAAGTATGATACAATTAAAAGTGACCGAATTTGATATCGACACCTAAGCTCAGTTGGCAGAGCACTTGTCATGTAAGCAAAGGGTCCTGGGTTCGAGTCCCAGAGGTGTCAATATCTTTTTCTGGTTTTTCTGTCTCCACGTTTTCGATTGAGTTTTGCTAATATTGTCTTCATTTTATTAAATGTTAAATAATATTTATTCTGTGGGAGTACTTCTTAATAATAATAGGTCCTTGATTCAAACTGGTTTAATATGAGTTTACGTTTTTACAATAATTATAGTAATGGTTGCACGACCTGTCTTATATTGTCTGGTAATTGAATCTGCTGAGTCCTTGTCGATTAAACGCTTTCGATAGCCACTGTTAACCCCACTGGCATCTGTCGGCGATTGATAGAAGCTCTTTTCCTGCTGGCATCTGTCGGCATCTGATAGAAGCTCTTTCAATACATATAAATCCTTGTGCCATTTCAAGAGGGAGTGAATACGGATCTTGAAGAGACCCATGTTTTTTCAATAGCTCCACACAGGAACCATTTGTCAAAGGTCAACCAAAGTAGTTTGCTATATTTGGTGACTTAGCAGGGCCAAACTGAAATTTCCAGCTGTTATTTTTCACACAAAAAACCGATTTTCAAGAAAAAAATTTTTCAACATCAATAATGCAATTTTTTTTATATTTGCACTCTAGCACTCCCAAAAGTCACGAGCCACCACTGAGCAGGGGCGTCTGGGTTCATCGTGTGAGGTGTGCTCAGATCTTGGCGGCGGACCAGCCTACCAGCGTGGCAACCCGGATCAGGAAAGACTAGTTGAGGGAAAACTTTTGATCTCTCCAGCTGGTCTCTCTCGACCCGTCGTCTTATATCGCAGCAGGAGGGATGGATTCATGTGTCCGTCTTTTCTGGACACAGTGATCCACAGATTCATACTCACTCCTCATACCTTTTTTCCCGGAACTTCATCTCCTTCTTTCCTAAAGAACTTCCACACAGCATTCCCTAAGCACTTAGTGAAATTATTTTCCTCTAGGTTTCCTATATGGGGTTAATGAAAAATATATAAATGTAATGTAAAATTATTGTACACAATATATGTTTTATAATTAAATATTGTTATTATTTTAAATTAATTTAACTGTAAAATAAATCAACAAATAATAATGACACATTTGATCTGTTTGTCCTTTTCAATTTATAGTCTTCTGGTGAGCCTTTAGATAGTTGGAACCAGTGTAACCGTTATTATTTCTTTGATACGTCAATTATTACAAAGAGTTAAAAGTTACAACTAATATCTCAGTGGTTTCAATGCTTATAAATCGTAACACGTTAATAAATAAATAACATAAATTAATTCAATGAAATGTGATCATTTTTTACAAAGTTTGTGGCAACCCTGTTCCCGATGGCATTTAGTCACCTTTTCGCGGCCCTGCCCGGCCGGCGAGGCGTCCAGAATTAATACTCACTGAACCGGCGGCGCGACGCATCTGCCAACTCTCAGGAATACCTGCAACCAACCGACCAACCTACCGGCCGATACCCGGCATTATCTGCGAAAGGTAGTGATTTTACAAAGTTTTAACCGGCAGCGGGTCAACCGGACAGTGAGGTCAACCGGACAGTGAAATCAAAAGGACAGTGCTAACTTCACCCCGCGACCGGCCCTAATCCATCTACCCTAAAGGCACCAGTGCGTAAAAAAAGTTTTAGTTATAAGCTTTTGAAGGTGGTTTTAATACGATTTTAAAAAGCGAAAATAAATACAGCTTTAATATATAATATTAAATTCATACGTAAAAATCACAGAGATTTACTCATTTATTTTTGGTGCCACGAAAATTAATGTGATTCATCGATCTACTAAACTCCAGTCAGTATTTTGTTACGCTATTTAAATTAAGATCTAAATGTTTATTTTAAGAGATTATTTTAATTTCTAAGAAAACATTTCGGAAAATGTGATGTTCTACAACCATCTAGAAGCTTTTGGGCTAATGGAAATTGGTGTGCTAATTTAAAGTGAAAAGCTTCAATAATTTTAACGGGTTTCTTAATAAATCAATCAGCTGATGAAATAAAAGCTTCCTAATTAAAAACGTTGTTTAAATAAACTTCTCAGAGGCGCGAGTGTTTTTTAACTTCGTCGTTTGTAAAGTGTTTCATTTCTACTAACAAAGCATGGATATTTATGCAATAAATACATCGTGGTGTTTTGCATTTCTTGCGTTTTATAACCCGATAACCTGTTGTTTGGACGAACTCGAAAAGCTCGGCTTGTTGTAATACTCGTAACTCTCTAAAAACATCAACAGTCATTGTGATTGTGGTGGCGTGTGTATTATTTGTTTTCGATTTATTTTTCTCAAGTGTAGACGTAACTGTTTGTTGTATTTGTTAAAGTGATAAGTTAATTTTTATTTCACAAGCGATTGATCGAAAACTTCTGGAACTATGTGCCACAAGTATTACGAGAGAGAGAGAGAGAGTTATTTTTGGACCAATGAAAGTAAATGGTGCTGAATTTAATTCATCGTTTTTACGAAGCTTCGAGATACACCACAGCCATAAAACCTAATAATACTCCACCAATCATTTATAATCTAATCAAAATTAATTCGTGGAGAAAGAATTTTCTTTTTTAATAGATTTATTTTAGGTTTCCACGATCTTGCATTTATTCTCAAATACTTTGAAGTTTACGTAATAGTTTTCTTGGCACTATTCTCCGAGTAAAAGCTTAATATTTTACATGTTAGGTTTCGGACAACAACAATGTAAATGATTGCTGATTTTTGTGAACTGTGAAATTGCTCGTACACGTCTAATTTATTTACGGAAAATCACTCTGACTGTTTTGGCTAGTTTGAGCGAGACTACATTACATAAATATGAAGACAGAAATAGCTTTAGAAGGAAAATCGAAAGCCGGCTAAATTAAATCAGCAGTAACTAACCGGCTTTGCCCTAGTTTCAACATGAAAGTTACTTTGTTTTTTATTTAAATTAGAAATTTTTTTCAACACTTGAAAAAAATTGTAAACTCTTGAAAATTGAGAAAAAAATATAACCATGCTTAAGTCTGATATTTTCTGCTGTCCAAAAGTTTAAGTTTATCTGTAAAAACATATGAATTAAGGCAGTGCGTGTAGCTCGTGATAAAAATAAAAACTATTTGAAAATATTTGCATTCAAATTCTACTTAAATTTAAAAACATCAGACATATTCTGTTTTATCATTAATATTGCATTTCTAAACGAGTTGATAATAATATAAATACAAAAATTTGGTTTTTTATAAGAAAAACTCTCTCTTTATAACTTTTGAAGGTTATTTCCATCAATGTTATATATCATTGAAGAGGAAGTTAATAATAATAATCTAAACTAAAATATGAAAGAGAATAAGACACAGAAAAACAGAAAAAGATAATGGTCGTAACTGGGACTCGAACCCAGACCTCTCGTCTAACCGGGACGTGCGCGTTAACCAATTTCGCTATTGTCAAATTCTGTCAAACCGTCATAATAGTCAATCTCATATTTCCAATTTTAGAATCAAAAATATTATTTTCAACTAATAATTTTTTTTTTCATAAGAAGATGGCAATATCAAAATTGGTTAACGCGCACGTCCCGGTTAGATGAGAGGTCTGGGTTTGAGTCCCAGTTGCGACCATTATCTTTTTGGTTTTTTCTGTGTCTTGTTCTCTTTCATTCTTTTGCTTAGATTATTATTATTATCTTCTTCTTCAATGATACAAAAATTTGGGTGTAACCTACATATCTATTTAAATAGAACTTTACCGGTTTCAGAAGTGCATTTTAAGATTAATTTATGCCGATATAGACGAACGCCATTTGGGTTAATAAGTACATGCTAAAAATATAATTAAATTGTGAAGAAGCAATAAATAAAATATATTAACAAATAAATCTTACTTTTAACCACTTTTATTGTTAAAAAAAACAACATGTTTCATAAGCAATGCTTACTTCATCAGGGTTTACTTGAAACTAACTTAAAACTTTTATTTTAACTTATTGATTGATTTAACAATAAAAGATTTGACATATTGATTGATTTGACCATAAAAGTTATTCAACCTAATTACTTATTAGTTTTGAATCATAATGGTGCCACAAAATGAATTTGCTGCGTTTTAATAAGTATAACATTTAACTTAAGATGATATAAACCAAATCTCATTTATTTTTCTATTTAGGATGCACCATTTTAGAAAGAATATATCGGCTAACACGTGCTTGCGAATATCAACTAAAATCTGAGATTTTTATTCCAGAAGGAAGGACTTTCTAAAACTTGCTAGACTTCAATGGGAGAGATATAATGTTCCCATATCTTTCCTCTAACGAGGAATGGCCAGAAGCGATTCGCATACTGAATTAGAGCCCACATACGATGATGTTTGTACAGTGTACAGATTATACAATGTATTCGCAATATAATTAGACGGTTACATTGTTGCTTCAGAACTTTCTCTCAAGCATAAGAAATGTAACTCATCCGTTAGGAATTTTACACACGTGTTATGTAATAATAATTAACCGGAATTAAACAACACCTCGTAGGAGTCACAGCACAATATTGTTACACGCTATGGAGCCCAGAAGATGATAATTATGGTATCGAAGAAGAAGATAATGCCAATTATCTATGTACAATTCACACGCGAAAGAAGCGAAACCTTCAGAAAACTAAAGTATACAAGAGTGGGGAGACTTCGAAGCACCACACAAAGAGGAGACCGATTATACTATCTCATTCTCTCTCAGGCTAAATCCTATAGATGTATGTGTTTGTCTCTTTGTAGTGTCGCTATTTTTTATTTCATCGAGTGCTAAAGAAGTTAATAAAAAGGTGATGGTCGCAACTAGGAATCGAACCCAGGATCACTGTCTTACAGGGCCAAAGCCTTCACTGACTCTGCCAAGGCGCTGTCAGGAAAATACTAGGTTCGGTTACCAGTTATGACCATTGCTTTTTATTATTCTCTTTTACGTTTAGATTCATTAAAATTATCTTTTTCTACAATGGTGAATATTGCAATTACTAATATAACCTTCAAAATTATTCCTATAAAATTGATAATATAGTAATTCAAATAAAATATAAACACCCCATTTAATTTACAACACTTCTTTGCTTCTTACCACAATATTTCTTGGCTTTTTTAAATGCTTCCACAAGTTCTCAGAAGCTTGAAAATTTTATAAACACTTAGTTAATTTACCTTACTTTGTTAGTTGCTTATGCTTAGGTCATTCTTTACTTTTGGGACAACAGAGATCGCGGTTCAATACTTAGCAGATCTCCATTGCACAAGCAAAATATTTTTGCTTTAATTAATGAGATTTGTTTTTGGGGTATTATACCGTGTTGCGCTACCTCTTTTATCCGTTATTTTATAATCGAATATTGTGGTGAAGTGTGTGCTGATGTACGTAGATGGGATATTGTGTTGCCGGTTCCAATCGTCTAAGAACTGGTATTACAGTCTAATTTAAAATGGTTTTCTTCGTTTGGTTTTGGTGTAGACTATTTAACTTAACCCCGTCGTCTTTATTAATATTAATGGGATTTTTGAGAATTTCAATTGCCTCGGTAGTTAGGATTGATCTATTCGTTTTGGATCTTCCCAGAATTTCAGGAGGAAGTAGAGAAGAGGGAGATAGAGCATCACGGCTAAAACCCCAAAACAAATCAGTATAATACTTTTCGCCGTAAAAATCAGAAAACATATCTTCATTTACGAGAATATACAAAAATATATTGCCGTCAGGTTATTTGTTGCCGAGGAAATATCTTTCAAACCTATGGAAATATTTGAGTTCAAAGTTTGTATCAATAATAATTTTCTTTTGTGTTTTTATAACACATTTAATCTGATTATTGTTATCTTTGCCATTTCCTATCACTTACTTGTTTGGTTAGACAAAAACAGAATGCAAACTGTCAAAAACTAATGGACGAAAAGATCCACTAGATCGACATTTGCTTGATAGTACAAAAAGAAAATAATAAATTACGTCACAAAGATTCAAATGGTTCTTATACCAAAAGTTTCAACTCAACTATTTAAAAATTTATGGATATTTGGCCTTTCACTGGCAACTGCCGATGGACGAAAAAATTGTGATCGTTAAATTTCACGAAACGTTAATCTTTTGATTAGCGGTGCCTGTTGGAGACATTTTTTGCATCTAAAATGAACTGAGAAAACATCATATCGCGGATATTTCGTAAATCTTTTTTTGCCTGGAAAAGATAAGTTCATTCTGAAATATAAAAATCTCCTTTATTCGCTTTATGTAATCAGTGATTAGTGAAAAACAAAATAGATGATTGCAAAGATAGATTCCTTTTTTTAAATCCTTGAAGTTAAAAGTTAGAGTTTATTTCGCTTTTGGGTCTATGTTTTAATAAATAGTAATTACAACCCTCCTTTTTCCCAATTTCAATACTTGTTTTTAAATACATCCATTTGAATTTCAATCTTGTTTTCGTAAATGAATGACGTCAAATCTTGGATGTGAAAACTAACCAACTTTCCGACATCCTATCTCAGGCATCCTATTGGCAGAAGGTATTACACGCCTTGTAGTTGATGATAATACCTTCTGCCAATTTTTCTGGTACACACGCGCACACATGCATTTTTCTGATATTGGATGACGTTATATTTAAAAAATTATAGCAGTTAATATTCTAAATAAATCTTGGTACCATCCAATTAGTATTTGGATTCGGTTTAGCGGCGTTCACTCGTTTTAGTAAGATCCTGCTGAGGAAGGTTCAATCCTCAATTTGTTTTTATGTGTTGATTTTTTAAGAAACTTTTTTCTTATTTGAATAATTGAAAATTATTTTGCAAAAAAATATATGACATCTTGCCTTATTTGATATTAAACAGATATTTTAAAGCTATTATCTTAGAAAATCTTGGCCATGATTCCAGAAGACAACGTTTGAGAGGTTTTTTTCTGTGAGCAATCGAACAAACTTTCTTTGTATTTAGCTATACAGGGTGTCCGGGGGTAAAGTGCATTAACTCCGGGAGGTGATTCTACATGATGGTAAGAGTAAAAAAGATTAACAACTTTTTCCGAAATTCCATAATTTTTTTGCCATACAAAAAGACGTATCTACTAAAAATCCTTAGTGTGAGGTACGATCTTACTTGCTGAGAGCTTGCCGGGCGCCCGACTCGATTGTGATTGTCCCGTATTGTAACAGCGGAAATTAATAAATCTGGCCGCACACGCCGGACTAATTTTATCTTTTTACCTCAAAACTACCACTAAAAGTTGGAATTTCGAAAAAAGTTGTATATCTTTTTTACTTGTACTATCATGTAGAATCACCTCCTGAAGGTAATGCACAGTACCCCTGGACACCCTGTATTTTGTTTCTACCTGAAGTTTAAATAATATTGCGGCTAATTAATACAAATATTTTTAGTATAAAAAAATATTCTTCTAAATCTCTACGGAAATTGTTACGATATAAGCTAAGAATTCCTTAAATACTTTTCTTTCCGGAGTTTAAAAACCTTTTTAAAAACTCGAAATAGTACGAAAATACTTTGCAAAGGAGTGTCACAATACGGGTAACTTATGAGAGAGCGATTCATTTAAACGTCTCGTTTATCACGTAGTCCACGTAAAATGTATGTTTAAATTCAAAATTTCACCAACCACGTAGGAAACATTATTCAATCGATGTTTATTGTTAAATTTTCTACCTACCTCATTTAACATCACACAAATGGGTAAGCAATGTATATTTAAATGAAATTCGTATTTAGCAAATGTTATTTCAATCATTGTTTAGTAAAGGTTTGATAAGTTATCTAAATCATAAGTAAGTAGATATCCTTACAATCATTGTTTATCATTAAATTAAGTGCCAAACTAATAAATGTCTACAATTGCTCTAACTAAATCTATTTATCATTATTCTTGCAACAAAGCAATAAAATAGCTTAATGTGATTTAAATATTACTGAACCAAATGTCGTAAACGTCTCTTCCATTATCGGTTTGTTTTAGGATTCTTAGAGAACTGTAAACAATGGATTATTTTATGCACTACGTTTTAATGATCAAAACAAATCTACAAACGATGAAGCAATGATAATGTCGGTTCTTTTAAGAATCTACTGTTTTCATGAAGAATTGAAAAAAAAACTTGTGCTAAAAATGAACTCTGATTTGGTCATGACTTTTGACTGGTAGATCTATAAATAATCAAGTCGCGTTTAAGAGAAAATTTATTATCAATTATAATTATCTACCTATCTCTATCTATTTTCTTTTTCTATATAAATAAAAATGAATCGCCGAAATGTATGTACGTGCATAACTTCCGAACGAATGCACCAAATTGAATAATTCTTTTTTTATTGTGTTCGTCATTGTCAGAACAAGGTTTGTTTAAAACTACTGGTGAGCTCTGGCATTATGAAATTTGTATAAAAAAATTGCAATGGGTGGCACGCGAGCTGTTTGAAAACTGAATATAACGGGACTGAGGGGGGAGCGGGAGCGGGGAGGGAAAACTTAGGTAGGGGTTCGCGGGAGGGGGGGAGGGGAACCCGGGAGGGGGGAGGGGAACTCGGAAGGGAGGTTCGCGGGACGGGGGAAGGGGGAGGTTTGGAATGTGGAGAGGGAAGGTGGAGGTGGCGAAGTGGGAATGCGAGAGAGGAAGGGAAAACGGAACGGGAACGGGCGAATGGGAAAGGACACACAAGGAGAAACAATTTCATTATTAAATGGCATAGCAACGCATGCCGGAAACCAGCTAGTTTAAAATAAACTTAGATTATACATTATCGAAATCGTCGTGGTAAAATGTGAAATAAATATACTTGTCAGATATAAACAGAAGTTTCCTTGTAACTCTCTACATCAAACCAATCTAAACCATTCAACCATTTTACCGTATTTATTCCGTAAGATTTGTTTATCAAAACTCGCCGATGAAAATATTCTCTCAAATCAGTTCTGAATATCGGTGAAAAATTTACATTATTCCCTCGTTTCTATTGGCAGTTTTTCATCATTATTAATGTAACTACGTGGAAAAACTTTGAAGAACTCAACTAACGATCTGAAGATAAATTTACTGAGCGTGAGCGATAATTTGTGAAGGTGCATAATAACATATCTTCAGTTGCTCTGCGCTCCGGGTATTCAAGAAAATCGAAAAATATATAAAAATTCAGAAACAGCCGTAATAAATTAATAATAATTATATTTATATTGAGGGATCAGTAGGATTTATAGGTTCAATTAGGAGTTCCACAGATATGAAAATATCTGGAGTCGGTGAATTTTTTTCCCATTTGGTCTCTGGTAGGTTGACATGTTGTTCTTTTATTGTTTTGTATTTATAATACTTATATAGTGCAATTGCATAGCGTGGACTGACTAGATGATCATTTGGGAAGTGTGTGAAAGGGTTTAGTTTTTCCTGTCGGGAAAATTTAACCCAGACTGGTGATGATTTATATAGCGCCGTTTTTGTGAAAAATCACCTCAAGGGCGCTGTACAAACTTATAATACATTTCTAAAATCTACAAAAAACTACAAGCCTGACAAACAATTAAAACAACTTATGGCTAAAAATTGCATCCACGATATGTATATGAAAATATGTTATTATGCACTTTTCCGAAGCTCAAACCACCTTCACAAATTATTGCTCACGCTCAGTAAATTAATTGACCAATGAACGCGATGCTGCCTAAAAGTGAATGAAAACAGGACCATACTTACCTGGGAGGTAGCCTGAAATTAACACTCTTTATTTTTTATTTAAAGAAATTTAGATAGAGTTCGCACGCAGATGACATAATTGTGAACACATGTCATTGAATCCTGAAAAATATTTTAATATTAATATATAATGTATTCTTTGAAAGTAAAAGCAACATGTAATGGTGGGTGGTGCAGTAGTACCAGTGAGGATTTGATCTTCCTAAATGTGATTCGTCAAGAGACATCATAACTGTTGTCTACGAATTATTATAACTGTTGTCTACGCCAACCCTGTGGCTCTGCCTTGTTATATTATTACTAGCTGACCCTGTCACGCGTTGCTATGGCTAACGAAACACATCGCCATTCACTGACAAGGCCATTACCCAACCTTTATAACCACCGCCATCTGTTAATTTGCATACAAATAAAATCCACACCGCCGCTTACCAAGACATTCTCCTTTATATATTATATATTTCAACCAATTTACACAAAACCATAACAAATTATACACCTAAACCTTCCTCGTGAATCACTCTATCTATTGGTGAAAACTAGTAATTTTTTAAAACTTTAATTTATAACCAGCTGACCCGGACACGCGTCACTGTGGCTAACGAAACACAACGTCATCTACTGGATGGTTACCTAATCTTTATAAGCACCGCCTTCTGTTAATTTGAATACGAATCAAATCCACACCACCCGCTTGCCAGTCCGCTCGTTCACCACATACAGGCATTCTCCTTTATATATTATATACATTTCATCACAAAACCTTGACAAATTATTTACCTAAAACTTCCTCATGAATCACTATATCTATTGGTAAAAACCGCATGAAAATCCGTTCAGTCGTTTTTGAGTTTATCGCGAACAGACAGACAGACAAACAGACGCGTCGTAAGACTTGAACTTATAATAATATGTAGATTTAGAGACATGTAGAGTTCTCAAACTGAACGAATGTTTTTTTTTTTATTTAGGCTATTCGAAGCGACATTTTCGCGCTCTCAAATTGAGTACAGTATTTACATTTCATACGGATGTATTACGTCAAAGACGTATTTATTTAGAAAATTATGATAAAACTGCGCTTACGTTAGATGAATAGACGTCGAGGGTGGTTTAAAATACAGGATGATTTAGTTACCTACAGTCTAATATGAGATTATAAAATTCTACTCAAAATAAAACTCTCTCAGTTAACATCATATCATTATGAAAACATTTTCTCATATTTGCTTTATTCTGATTTCCGTGGAAACCGACCCGTTGAATCGGTTTTACCGCATTCATTTACGTAATAATACCTCGCTTTCACCACTTAAAATAAATATTTATAGTGGTAAGAAAAAATTACTCCGAGCGGATAACATAGATTTGTAATAGAATCAATTTCATGAATTTATTATCAACCGTTGGATTAATATTTCTTATAAAAAATACTTAGAATTTATGAATCTTTTTTGTTTATTTGAATCACATATTTGATATTAAATTTATTTCCCCAAATTGATATGGATTGTCTTAATTATTTCTTTCTTTTCTACATTTCGTAATATTGGCATACTTTTAGTCATTAGAAATTCGTCGGGTTAGGTTAAGTTAGCTTGAGTTTAGTATTAATTTTAATTAGATTGGGTTTGGTCTATTATTGTTATTGTCCTGTGTGTGCTATAACAGCACTGTCTTTGTTAATTTTGTTCTCTTGTCATTGTTTTGTAAATACTAAATATTATTTTATTATTTTCTCAATATTATAAGGAGCACTGTAGGATAATTTTAAAATGTATTATTGTGAAGCGCACTTGAAGTTAAATGTCACAAAACTGTGCTATATAAATATAACGTCATTATTATTATATAGGTTAGTTTAAATGTTTAGTTTGGTTCGATCAGGTTGGCTCGAGGCTAGGTTTAGTTTTAATGGTTAGGAAATGCATTTTGTTAACCTTTAAATATTTTTGAAAGCATTGATATAATTTTAAAGCAAAATCATTGATTACCTCCAATAAACATCTAGCACGAGTATTTCATAATATGTTTACATTTATGCCTACTGTGTGTATATATGTACACTATTTACTTCATGTATTTACATTTGACTAAGTTTCACTTGCCTTTTTTATTATCATTTATCAGAAACATTTTTGTCAAATTGAAATTTAATTGCTTCAAAATTATTTTGTCTTAATCTCCCACACTCATACTTGAATTGTATTATGTAAAAAAAAATACTGATTTTATTTTATTTTTGTAACTGTCATTGCCATATTATGTAAATAAAAACCTAGATAACAACCACTCTGTAAATTACCATTTCAAAACAGTCGTTTCACATCTAGTGAGATGGGCAATACGTTATTACTATAATCAAATATAATATTAAAGTAATTAAATAAATAAATAAATTGACGGATCGTATTAATTTATTATTATTTTTCTTAGGTCAATCCTGAGGAAATCATTACATTCCTGAAAGCATCTTAATAAAATAGTGCGCAAGATGCCTCCGCCCGATGTGACTCGACGCACCTCGCTGAAGAACCGGCGGGCGTCGCGGCGCGGTTCCATCATGCTGAGGAACCCCAACACGCCCCGAGAGATCCCGTGGGACATCGTGGACCGTTGCCTCACGCCCATCCTCTTCTGCCACGCGCTCGCCGTCATTATCTCCACCTTCCTCAACACACTCAGGATCTCGCAGGTGTCTGCCTTCACGCTGTTTCTCTGGTTCTCCGTATCGACAGTTGGTGCCATGTGGTTCTACCACAATCTCAAGGTAAGACTTTATATTTTTCGTCGATTTAACAAAGTGGTAAAAATGTATGATTGTAATAATCACGTTTTTTTTCATAGTGCTTTCACATAAACGAAGTATTGAATTCCGCAAGTCAAAACTTAAAGTTTAGGGTCCACACTAGAGATGCACGAATATTCGGCTACTATTCGGTATTCGGCCAATTCGGCTACTTTTTTTTACTATTCTATAGTATATATATTATTTTACTAGCAAATCATGAAAAAAAAAATGCACAATAAATAACATATTATTCACAAAAAATTCTTTTTTAACAAAAAATCAGAACATTCTAATATAATAATAATAATAATATATCTTTATTCAATGAAATTGGCAACATTACAACTAAAAAATTACATGTTCAATGTAGATTACAAATAGATTACATCAGTACAAAAAAATTAACAAGTAGAAAGTAATGTTAGATCGGTTACACAGAAGTAGCATAATTATACAATATTTTTAGTTGTGCATAGCCTGCCTCACTAGGTGAACCTGTATTGAGGCAGAATTTTTTGTAAATTGTTTCTCACAATTTTATCTATGTTCTTTTATAAATGTATAATGTAGGTTTCTATACAGCAAAAACTTTATTTTAGTTTACATTATTGTTTGTATATACACATTACAAAAACTGCAAGGTTATTACTACAAAAACAACTGTCAATGACAGGGCGTTTGGGTGAGAGCATCAGTATAGGCTCGATCATTAGAATATAACCAAATTTTAACATATTTTTTAAACTCTTTCTGTGTTTGACTCAGTTTCATGTTTTCTGGAAGAATGTTGAATATTTAACTATCTAAAGCTACGTTGACCAAAGGTGGAAGAGAGCGCTGGAATTTACAATATGTCTTTGTTGGAATTACGTTTACTAATTTATTACTTAAAATCTATCAGTGGTACGTTTTGTCGAATGAAAACATTTTTCTCAGTATTTGTTGATAGCAAACGATTGCTCTTTTCCACATAAATTATAGCTGCTTCCAAAAACAGCCGCTCTCTATATGCATTCTACCGGGAGATGATAAATAAATCTTAGCGAATTCTGCTGGGCTTGGATACTGTTTTGCATTTGCTGATCACCATTTGTAGGTATCTGCTGTCGGATCTAGTCATACCGTTTTCCTGTATAAATCAATTTCATTTGCGAAATGTAATTGATTTTTATTAATTCACGAAAACGATGTTTAATTCATGAGTTCAAATCATTTTGATTCATGAAAACGATTTTTAACTCGTGAGTTAAATTCATTTCAATTCAAGAAAACTATTTTTATTATTTTGAATTCATGAAAACTGTTTACTGTGTCACCGATTATTCGGCTGCCGAATATTTCAAGATTCGGCCGAGAGCCTAGTCGAATATTCGGTATTCGGCAAAATCACTATTCGTGGCATCTCTAGTCCACACTTTACACCAGAGCTGTGCAAGCGGGTTCCCTACGGAACATCGGACCATAATAGTTGGCAAGAACATTCAAGAAAAGTGAAAAGTGAAAAACAAACATCTAACCTAATTTAACCCAAACTAGACAAGTAATTATGTGAACAGTCGACATCCCGTTCAAAAAAGTACGAATCTAATTTTCTCGTATTTAGAGAATTAAAAAATTTCTCTGAAATAATAATTAGTGAGTAGGTACTTAAATACTTATCTGCTTAATTTGTTTTTGGTTCAATTAAGGAATTTAAAATTTTGCCAAATGACAATTCTCAATGACAATTCTTTTTTAAACCTTTCTTCTGGCAGGTAGGTACCATAAAAATTTAAAAAATGTGAATAAGAAGGTCCAAATAAATACGACGATTTTATAATTGAAAAATGAATCTTTACTGAGCCGTTAAAATAGTCGCCACCTTTGAACCGGAACGGAACGTACTAACAAATCTACAGACAGACGAAATGCAAAACGGTCGACTTAAAACAGCATTTCGCTACACTCATCAATTCTCATGTTATGTTTTATAACTGTTGTTGTACTCAGTTGCCGATTATACTTGGATATCTGGAATTACACTTACCTCCCAACCCCCCAATATAAAAATATTCCTTTGTATAATAAATTATCTTCCTTTGAGACACAAATGGGATATTTAAGAAAAATACTTAAAAACAAATAAAATAGTCGTCAATGACATTCATATTAAATTAATTACAAAAAAAAATGTTAAGTACAGAATTAATTGAAATAAATTTAAATCACATAACCAACAAAATCTTCTAAAATAACTGAATGTGAATACATCATAAAAATAACTAACCATCACGCCTTTTCCCCGCAGGGGTAGGCAGAGAGGACGGACCGCCAAACAACTCGGTCTTGGCACATACTCTTTGCCTCACTCACATTCATTCACCGTCTCACACATTCATGGCCCGACTCAAGTATCTGATTCATTTGATCGTGCCATATCTTCCTCGGGCGTCCCCGACTTCTTCTACCATTCACATTCGCGTCGTATATTCTTCTTACACTATTTCTTCGTTCATTCGCTCTACATGCTCAAACCATCTGAGGTTCCCGTTCTTAATCTTACTCATTATGCTTACATCAGCCTTACATTCTTTGCGTATAAAAAACGTATAAAAATGTTAATTAGGGACATCCCGAAATTTCTTGAGGTAAATTTTTTTAATAAAAATGTGGACTCGCTCTTGTCACATTTTGATGTTTTTTTTTAATCAAAAACAAACAACAAAAAACAAAATTTTACATATTGTCACTGACCACTTAACCGAGTAACCGCCCAACCCCTCATATTGACCCTTACCGTTCACTAGCTACTATTTTTACATGTTTTTTTGTAAAAATTTCGTTCACATTTTTACATCAAATAATGTCAGTAATCACAGTAGGTTAAATATTAAATACGTCCCTTGGCATTCTGTATTTTTCTTAAAATGTATTGCATTACGACATCGGTTCCATGACAGTTGGTCCGGCGATATTTGGTCCGGCGACAGTTGGTCCGGTCGACAGTTCATCCGGCTGACATTTGGTCCGGCGACAATTGATTCGGCGACAATTGGTCCGGCCGAAGGTTTAGAAGATGTTTTCTTCACGTAAGTATGCAAAGAGGATATACGGCCGTAAAACCAAAGTCGATATACTTATATCCGCTGTAAAATTATTTTTACTAATAAATTCGACTTTCCAAAGTAGCATGCGGCACTGCACGTATAAGTATACGTGCAGTCGGCTCAGCAAAAAACGCGACTGCACCGTATAAGTATGTCGTATTTTGTGATTGCCGCATGCTACTTCGGAAAGTCGAATTTATTAGTAAAAATAATTTTACAACGGATTTTCACTCAAGATGCCTTCAGATATAAGTATATCGACTTTGGTTGTACGGCCGTATATCCTCTTTGCATACTTACTTGAAGAAAACATCTTCTAAACTTTTGGCCGGACCAAAAAAATAAACAAAGGCATATTTTTGTTAGGTAAATATATTATAAACCTTCTTAAAAATAATTGATATAAAATATCTAAAATTTCCCTTTTTTATTGCGGTCGTAAACTTAAATTGATAATGTTATGTATATATAAAAAATCTCGTGTCACAGTGTTTGTGGTCGCACTCCTCCAAAACGACTAAACCAATTTTTTATGATTTTTTTTACGTGTATTTGGTATGTAGGTAAGAGAATAGGTCGTAAAGTATATTTCATACCGTTAGGTGATTCGGCTGTCCCTATTCAGATTTTTTTAAATTTTTTTGTATTTTTTATTTTATTTGGGATCAATTGATACCCTCAAATTTTTTAGTCGCTATTATAGTATTTTTGTATGAACAAATTTATCCTCGCGTCGTTCGTATTTCAAACAAAACGAAATTATTTATGTTGTTGAATGACACATGGCGCTACGTCCACCTCATAGAACTTTCATCCACATATGCGCAAGTCATTCACGAGAAGCGTCGCGTCATTTAGACATTTCATTCCCATCTCCACACACTTACAATACATTCGTTATTTTTTATTTAACTACCAAAATAATCACTAGAAATAATTTATATGGCAGAACAACGTTTGCCGGGTCAGCTTGTTTTTTATAAAGCTTGGTGTTTTTTCTTTCTAACGCCGCGCCGTTAAGAACATATTTCTGACCATGTTGGTAAGGGAGACACGACAATTTCTATGATACCTATATGAGGTTCCAAAAATTGGACAAATTAACCTGAGGGGTTAAGATAAAGTGAGGCAGGGTGGGACAAAAAATTGCATGCCAGATCTCGAAGAGATTGCAGAATAAAAAACACGATGTTGAGGTGATAGTTGGGAGTTCTTTATCCACTGATACTGTTCCTTAAAAAGTCTGTGAGCGCATGAAAGTCTATGACGAAGATGTATTAAGGTTCCCAGAAATCTTTCAGTTTCCATCGGTCTGCTGTGATATATTACTGACGTGGGCCGTGATGTGTGCAAATATTATTATATCACGTGGGCTAAATCATGATGATTTTCTATTTCTGAATGTGCGGATTACTCGAGATGTTTTATTTCTATTCTATACAATCAGTGTATTTTGAGATGTTTGAATATTCACAGTCAATATCACTAATTTTATGAACTGTTAAAATGATGTGACTACGAGTGTGGGCATATTGGCGTTACCGGAAAATTAGATTGTCGAATTCACAATTTCTTACGCTGCCGACAAAAAGTATATAGGAGGAATGTGATAATATAAATTTCCAGATATATAAGAGGTGGCAGTAGCCGAATTGGATAGGCGTTTGTCCCGGTGAGACTCTTTCATATTTTCGTTTAGATAATTAGTGTTATCTTCTTCATCAATGATTTAAATTTCAAATTAAACATCATTCTTATATAACCACATTCTCAGTTCCCCAAATCTTGTTGGTTGATTTTTGATAGAATAACTCAGCATGACGTTATTTGATTTTTATTAACTTATCTCCACTCATTAAAAAATAAAAATAAATCCCTCAGGGCCTATGGAATCTTTGAAGATGCTGTGTGGATGATCTTTTTGAGGAGAGGAAGAAGTGAACATGGGTCTTGAAGAGATCCATGTTGTAGGAGGGAGAAAACAAAGTTCATTTCATTAATTTGTGTTATTTCACAATTTCACAATTTATTAATTTAAAATAATATATAGTAAATTTGCGGCACGTTCCAGAGTGGAAGATACTCTCAGTATTGCCCTGATGTAAGACCACCATTCAGAATTGAAACGTTGCTTGAAATGGCTTTAGCCGTGTTTGGTGACCAGATCTGAATAGCCACGTACTATTCCCACCTTCCTCTTCCCTATCTCCTTCCCCTCCCCACTACGTTCAGCCTCACAACATATCCCAATTCGGGATGCCCTAGTCCCACTGGCTCCAGACGGGAGCAGTTGGGACTCTTGTGCGGTATTCATGTAAAAAAAGGCCGGAAAATCGTTCCACAGCCGAGCTGATGGACTCAAGAGCGATTCGTTGAGGCAAACCGTTCTCAAGTGACAAATAATGCCAACCGTGTACAAATGTTAGGCGCGCGTTTGAAGTGTTTTCCGACTATGCACCGGTGCCGAAGGGATCAATGTCAAAATTTCTCGGAGTACCTTCCATTATAATACCGGCGTAACAAGGACAGCGTACCGACCTGACGCCTGTACTCTAAAGATTGGTACCCGCTTGTGATGAATGGGGAATCTGTCAAACAGACCGCCCATTTCTTCACAAAGTCAAGTATTTTTTGGGGCTCCAGAACAGAGCCAATGCCAAATTCAACAAGGCGCACTTGTGCAAGGTTAGCAGTTGTGTACTGTATGCAGTATCTGCAGGCCATGTACAGTGCGCCCAGCTTCTGAGAGGCTAGCTTAACTCTGACTTCGAGGGAGCCCCCGTGCCTGAACTGATCACTTTCTTTGATTTTTTCAACTATAATTAATGAAAGGATATTTTTTACTTATGATCTTCTTTCACTCTGCCACTAAATATCTTCATTAATATTGTGAACATAACTTATTATTATTACTGAACGTCCCCGATAACTTTTGCCAAAATAACTTGGTGTTTATGTTGCATTTAAGATCGTGTTTAATTTAGTTATATACTAGCATTATTACTTATTTATATAATAAATCCGGCAAGCATTTCAATGCCACCCATAGAAAGTGTATGTGTTTTAATTTATTTTTTTATATGTATACCGCACAAATATCCCAACTCCTCCCGTCTGGAGCCAGTGAGACTATGGCATCACCGATTGGGGTATGTTGTGAGGCTGAAGATAAATGCGGGGAAAAGGAAGGTGGGGTAGTACCTGGCTATTCAGATCTGGTCACCAAACACGGCTAAAAGCCATTTCAAGTAACGTTTCAATTCTGAATGGTGGTCTTACCAGGACGATATTGAGAGTATCTTTCACTCTGAAACATGCAGCAAATATACTATATATTATTTTAAATGAACTAATTGTGAAATAACACAAATTAATCAAATAAAATTTATTTGCCACGCCGGGATTCGAGAGCCTTACCGCTACACAACGCCGGCCGTCAAATTCTGTTTAGAATACATACGTACTTTTTATTGTAAATTTTTTATACAAATTTCATAACGCCAGAGCTTACTATTAAATATGGAAACATTCGGAGGTGTGCATAAGCATAGCTCAATCGCTATCAGATGAATGGTAGGCATACGAAAAATTTCATAACGCTAGAGCTCACCACTTTATATAGAAACCTTCGGGGGCAATAAGTTTAATTTTTTTTAAGTAAAACTTCTTTACGCACGCTCAACTTGGGGGGTAAGCTGATGAATGCGTTACGAAAAGTGGTGATTGTTACGAAAAACGTCATGCGAACTGTAATCGATGCGAACGGTAATCGATGCGAACGGTGATCGATTGCTAGGCGAACGGTCGGGCCTTTACGCACGCTTGATTTGGGGAGTGATAAGGATAAGGATAAGGATGGTCACCCCAAGATGTAGGTCACCCCAAAATTGTAGGTCACCCCAAGGTCGTAGGTCACCCCGTTTGCTACGTTTGATAACTTAACAGGGATACCTGGGTTCATTGGGCAAGGTTTGTCTTGTAGTTTTACTTCAGTCGTGTGGTCTAAAGCACACTCGTTTTTTATGTGAATACTTCTCAAGAGTGTGAAACGCCTGCATTGAGATGGCAATTTACAAAGTAATTGTTATCTAGGTTTTTGTTTACATAATATGACAATGACAGTTGTTATAAAAGTAAAATAAAATCAGTTTTTTTTTCATTGCTATCGGATTAATAGTTTAGGTACCGCATAGACAATGCGGGACAAGCAAAGAAGCATATATTTATATAGATTACGACTGCCACACAATGTAGACTTAAGATAGTCCTCCTAAGCCTACCATGTCATTGAGCCAAAGCTTTATTATCCATTATTATAATTGAACGATTGAAAATATTGAAACTGTTGAAATAATTTTTTTGTTCAATCGAACCAGTAGTAAAAATTAATGCTATAAATAAAAGTACAATGTATGCGCCGAACAAAACAGCTTTTAGCTGGTATTTCACAGACTAGCATTATTATTTGTAATCATAAGTATGAAGATGAAATCTGTTTTCTGAAGCAGCAAAAAATCTCGAAGATCTGGCATCAGTAAATTTGAAAAGCGTTTTCTTTCTGGAATTTACAAAATAACAAAACCACAAAATCTCAATAATTCTATTATGAAAATTATTTTATTTTTATATTATTTTTTTATTGAAAGAATAGATGATAATACATAATATAATCAACAAACAAGTCCTGCTAAGCCAATTGAATTGGCTTGTCAACAGGTGCTTATATTTTAGTTTCGTATAAATTTTTTAATTTTAAAATTTACATCTTATATCTACAGATTCAACATTTTTTCATACATATCAATATCAATATAAATAATTTTTTTTCCGATAGCCAATTTTTGACCATATATTTAACCTTATTCATAGAATCACATTGCTTTATAGTGTCATGTAATAAATTAAATATCTTCGGTATAATGTATTCAAACGTTCTCTGTCCGTACTTATTGTTAAATTTCGGAATTATTAACTCGTCGTTGCGCGTGAATCTAGTGCTGTATTTATGTTCTAATTTATCTTTATGCTGCGGGGTAAATATATGCTGAATTATAATTTTGTGCCATAGTATTGCCTTAACAGGTAAAATTTTGGCACACTGAAACAGCAAAGGTGTATCATGTCTCTGTTTGAAAATATTAGGGAAGACTAATAATTTTACAATTGCGTTTTGTATAACTTGGACTTGTTTCAGATTGGTTATAGTAGTATTTCCCCATATTGTTAATCCATATCTTATAATAGATTCTGCCAGTGACATATAAATTATTTTAAGTGTTTCAATTGAAAGAAAAAAATTTTAATGTGTACATTCTGCCAGCAATTGATCTGAGTCTTTTACAGGTTTTTTTTAATATGTTTGCAACACGGACATATGAATATATCTGGCCCTGCCCTAAGTGATAAAAACGTATTATTTCCCCCTCTACATGGCGCCGGCTGG
Source organism: Limnephilus rhombicus (assembly GCA_929108145.2). NCBI lineage: Eukaryota > Metazoa > Arthropoda > Insecta > Trichoptera > Limnephilidae > Limnephilus > Limnephilus rhombicus. The sequence continues at coordinate 48,217,396 of OV815285.1, forward strand.
AGCTCCTCCTTGGAACCGGCTCGCTCCATGGGGAGGGGATAGAGCCTCGCTTGAATCTAAAATATGTGACGTCATCATTCTTGCCGTGAACAGCGAGAAGCTAACATCCATACATTTAACGAAATAACACGCCAGAACGGTAGCTTGCGCTATACAATATATCTACATATCAATGTGCACATAGCGAATGTGGGCGATTCTCCAGTGTGCTCGTCGCTGGTTACAGGGGTAAGTAAATTATGAAACATTTGTAAAAGTGTTTTAACTAAACACGGCAACAAAATATTGCTATGTGTACTGGGGCGAGTCTTTTTGGGGCGAGCATTTGGTCTTAGCAAATATGTTATTAACGTGGCAAGCAATTCGCGCTCCCATGCAAAAGGTCTATTCAATCAAAGCAGATTTTGTTTTTAAGAACTAACTGGTGATATTGAAATGCGAGATGCCTATATACTGTCAGATTGATTGTTTAACGAATCACAGTCATCTTTCCCCTCTTCGCCCTCCATAGTTTGGTTTTACCCCTCATCTGTAACTTCTTGTCTATTCATTTGGATGTCTATGGTTTGCAACAACAATTAAACAATGTTACTTTGTTTGAACCACTTGTATATTTGTTTAAAGCCGACCGGTTTCGGAACGACCGTTCCTTCCTCAGTGCAAACGTATACTGATTTGATAATTACAAAATAGTGGTTGGTAACAATGTTTTATTACTAAGGATTGTGGTAGGGGTGGAGGCGTTGCTAGGGATTAATGAAGAGTGGGTGGTGGAACATATCCATGATTGGGCTGTAAGTTAATATTTTTTTGTTTGTTGATAATAGATTTATTATTTTTAAGGGATTTTTTTTTATTTCCTAGGCTTCTAAGTTAAGGCAGATTTTTTAATGTAACTAATGATCTAATATGTCGTGTTTTGATTGGGAGTATCTTTTTGAATTATTATTTTTTGCAGTAGCTTCATACGGGAGGTCCTAAGGAAAATAATTTCAATCGGGGCCTATGTTATCTTAGTGGATGTCGTACGGAGGGTTTTCTTTTAGGAAAGGAAGTAGGAGCATGATTGAGAAAGAAAAGGGTATGAGAGGTGATCAATCTGTCTAGGTATGAATCTATCCCTCCCACTGCGACATAAGGCCTTTTGACCTCTCCAACAGGAATCTCTCGGAACATCGCCTTGTACCGCAATAGGAGGTATAGATTCCTTTTTCCTTCCCAGTACTTCCTATCCTTCAAGTCCAAAAAAGACCCCCTACACAACATCCCCAAAGATGACATAGGCCCTGATGGGAATTATTTTCCTCCGGGGCCTCAGTGTGGAGCTAACGTAAAATTTTAAAAAATCCCGCCTGCCACACATTTGATTGGCCGACGCATCCACCGCCATGATCTAGACAAATTTCACGCCATGAATCCGGGCACCCCTGCAAAGTCACCAAACATAGCAAATCACTTGTGGTGACCTATGGCAGAGGTGTTGGTCATCCAGTAAATGGTTCGTTACGTTTAGTGACTTAGCAGAGGTGCCCGGGTTTATAGGGTGAAGTTTGTTCGGGTCTTGGCGGCGGATGCGTCTGCCCACCAGCTGCATGGCAGGCCGGATCGGGAGAAAGTGATTCACACGTCCGACATTCCAGGACATACTGGAATGTCATACCCACCCCTAATATCCTTTTCCTTCCTAGAACTTCCCCTCCTTCCTTTCCTAAAAAGACCTTCCACACAGCATCTCCAAAGATGACATAGGCCCTGAGGGGGCCGCTTCCTCACAGCTGCCTGTGTGGAGCTAATGTAAAAAAAAAAATTAAAAATATCTTTTTACGCGTGATACTTCGCCTTTCGAAAGCACTGTCAAAATTATATAAATTATCTCGATATTATTGAATATGAGAACTTCAGATTAAAATGGAATCCTACAAATTAAACATCAAAACAATAAATACCCATCTTTCTTGTTTTAATTTTCTGTTCCCTATTCGTAATCGCTATTTGTTTGGGATGTGTTGCATAAGCTGCCTTATACACATTTAAAAAATATTCATATGATATTAATAATTCAACAGCGTTCATCTGGAAAATTGTCCCAAAAAAGTTAAAGACCCAACTTTTAACATTTCGAGTCTAAAGCATTGCTTAAGTTTGAGAAGCGGCGGTTAACTTGAGAAGAAAATGCGTGCGGTGCCTCAACGCACTCACACTTTGAAAGAATAAACCTTTTACGACAATCATAAAATATTCCTTAACATTCGGTGTGGGCAGAATGAGAACGAGATATAAAAATAGATATTTCTCTTTTAGTAAGAAATGGTTTAATGTCATCGCCATTTTATACTATTTTCCTAGTCTAGTCGGGGGTTGCTTCGACAAGACGCCTTTAGGAGTCCCGTTCTTGCTACATTTCTTTTCAGTTTCAATCTACATTTTGAATATTAGACATTTGAACGGTCCCCGTTGAATACAGATTTTCGGGCAATCATTGTGATCAGCTGCCAAGCGAAAAAAAACCATACCTTTTTTTTGTTCTTTTTTTTACAGTTTTTTTAGAGAAAATGTGTCTTTACTAAGTACCCCGTTCTAAAGACACATTGTACAAGTTTACTTGTTTGAAATATAATAAAATACCTACGTTAAAATATTACAGAGGAAAATTATATAGTTAAATATAAAAGAAAGTACAATACAAGTACGAGTATTAATCTTTGTTAGTTTGCAAAAGTGTATCTATATTCTTTCTTCCCATGTCCATAATACATATATTTATGCTACTTTTGAAGTTGATTATCTTTTAATGGTTTAAGGGAGTAAGTAAATTAAATAATTTTATAGAGAAGTATTGCACATTTCTTTGTCAAAAAGTTGTTTTAAGCGGGCTACAGACCTTCAGTTTTAACTGTACAGTTTATCTGTACAGTCGAACTGTACAGATAAATCGTTAGGTGTGTAGGACAAAAGTTGAACTGTACAGTTTAACTGAGATCTAATCAAAATACGAATAGATAAATCTGTACAGTTAGAACTGTACAGTTAAAACTGACAGTGTGTAGTCAAAAACTGTACAGTTTCGTCAGTTTTGTCGCAGTTTCTTTTAATACACTCCTTAAATTAATACAAATTTTTCTTTTAATACAAATAATTTATTTAATTTTAATTTCTCTTTTATTTTTCTTTTAATATACTCAGTTTCTTTTAATACATCTTTAGCCCTGTAACGGCTAAAGGGTCGTCTATGGAGGCCATTGTTGATAAAAACTGAAAGATCTCGCAGTTTTACTTGAATGTGTGTAGGCTGTATGGACCTACGATTTATCTGTACAGTTCGACTGTACAGTTAAAGGTCTGTAGACCGCTTTAGTTGTAGGTTGGTGGAATGTATATTGTAATGTAGATCTTGTGAATCGGCCCTAGTTTGTCTGTGTGACTATGACTGTTACGCTGGACAAATGATTACAATTTGATCTAAAGCTGAAACGGACCAAGAATCAAGAAGAAGACATTCATCAAATGTGACGAAAGTTTGCAACAACCCAACATAAGTTTCCATTGGTTTCTGGTCATTTTTTTCCCCAGTGTTGTATTTGGCGCTCAACCAGACTAGGTACTTAAATATCTTAAGTTAGTCTGCGTACAAATTGATTTTAATGGAATACCGGTAATAATAATTTTATAAGTAGAATATTAACCACTCGGACGTTCGCGTTAATAATTGAAATACGCGTCCAGCATCCGGGATTCACAAGCATCCGATTTGGAAATTGCTTGCCCTCGAAAAATCATACCTCCAAATTTTAATATGATGAGTTGCTTATAATGTAAGAGAGCCATTTCATTCACTTTTATTTAACAAAATTATCCCATTTTTTTAAAAGTCACAAAAAAATATTTAAAATTTATAAACGCATAAATTCTGTTTATTATTTACTTTAAAATTGGCAAACGTGGTACCCATTTGAAAAAATTAAATACTATGACTTTTATATGTTGCCTATAGCCTAGTTGATAATCGTTTTTTTCTTATATGTGACACATGTTCAACGGTTTGTAAGAAAAAATATTTCAATACTGTTCGCGAAATGCCATAACAAAGAATTCAGAAGATATGCAAAACATCTCTTGTTAAAAAGTGGACAGTTAGTTTTCTGTATGATTAAACGAAGTATGCAATGAGAGGGAACTTAATAATAAACTTAATAATTCGAAAAAATGATTTAAAATATTTCTTCAAATTGGCCAGGATCTTTGCAAATTGGCCAAAATGTGGCCAATAACCCTCAAGTAACGGAATGTATAGCAAGAAATTGAATCATCTTAACCCGTTAATCTTAATCGTCTTAAACTGCTAACAATAAGAAAACTATACGAGTACAATATATGTGTCCTTATATACAAAATAAATAATAAACTAATACATACAAACACAGAGTTCATTAAAACGTCCCAAGTACACAAACATTTTACACGACAACACGATAACATACGTTTAAACACCATTCATACTAACTACGGTAAACAATCAATTAGTTACGAGGGGGGCAATTTATATAATTGCCTTCCAGATGATATCAAAAACGAAAAAAGTGTGTGCAAATTCAAAAAAAAATTGTTCATGTTTATTCACAAAAAACAAAGTAGTGATAGTGAATAATATCGTATGGTAATATAATATCATGTAAATGTTAGTATTGCAATCTAATGTAATCTAAGGTTATGAAATGTAAAAACTATGTAATGTAAAAACTATGTAATATAATGTAAAAAGTACATAATTCAATATTCTAGTTGTGATGAATTGCATTGATCAACAGTGAAAAATAAGAAAATATCGTAGCTTCCCACTTTAATTTAAAAAGAAAATATCAATTACTTATAAAACGGACACGTCTACGACATCTATCGGATTAGAGTAAAGTGAATTCATATTTACGGTAGGGATCTATAATTAGACAAAGTGAGACGAGTATTGATAAAAAAATCACAGATGGTATCAACAAATAATCAGGGACAGGGACTCCCCAATATACTTTAGACGTGATATATTGACAGCCAATTGAATTGCAGCAAAAGCGATTAAAAAACAATTCAGCCTATCAACGGGAAGAGGGCCGAACCCATTTTTAGAACAAAGGAACGACCTTTGGACTTAGCAATTAGGAATGTGATTAATGAGTTTGACGTTCCCACCAAACCGAGAGGTGAATAAACTCCATGGGAAGAAATAATCTGTTCAGGGACAAAAGAACGATGACCCCAAGAAATGTTATCATTAACCGGTACATTCCAGGGATCAGAAACCCTAGTTCTCGAACGCATTAAAACATATAAGGTGCGGAAAAAAAGATACACGTAAACACGATGCAAAAGTTTAAGTGAAAGATTGCAAAGCAAGTGACGAAAACGTATTGTAAGATGTTAGGGAGATTTCCATCTATAATACGATTGTTTGTGACGACCGGAGATGATCGATTCGAGGGAAAACGTGCTAAAGGAAATGGAAATGTTGAAAAAACAATGGAAAATTATTGTTATCAATTCTAGACGGAGCTAGGATATTACGATGAAAGATGTAGGGAGGAAACGTCAAAAAAAAAAATGAGAGTTTTAAAGGATAGGCGAGGGTATATTTCAGATGTCTAGAGCAGTAACAAGTGTTAGAGAAGAAATAGAGTGCAGTACGGAGGGGAGTGGAAAATGCTGAAAACATTGCGATAGAAAAACTCAGGAAAAGGAGTCATTTTACGTAATTAAAATGGAGGTTATAGAGTAACATAGTACGCGATTGCAGATAAAAAAATGAGGCATTACAATGGTTGTCGATTTCAGATGTATTTTGTTGTGATAAACAAGGAATATTCGAACATGAAAATTGTTTAGATAAGGACGATTAGCCGTTAAAAAGGTAATAAAAATTATCATGGGTCTTATGAAATATTTATATTAAAGAATTCTCATAAAATTTAACGACACTGAAATAAAAAAGGATTTATTGCCAGGTGGGTACAAGAACTAATGTATACAACTGTCAAGACATATGGTTTATGGGATTTTTCGTAAGAACGGGACAAAATTTGTAAGGCGTTCTCTATGAAGCAATAAAAATGACAGGAATTTAAGGGCCGAAGTGGGGGTATCCCCTATAAAGATGTTAAAAAATGATATATTTATTAATAACAAATAGAAAATGAAATTTTCCAAGAGGCAGCAAACATCAAAAAACGATATGGTTATATCAGGGAAGTACGGGGAAGTGAGGGGAAAGGAGATACGACAGAGAAAAACAAAGGAAATCTTAGATTAACAGTGAATAAAATAAATACGGCTTGAAATATAAAAATCTATAGAGATATGAACAATAGCGTAAGAATAAATAAGGAAATTCATGGAAAGAGTGTCGTGAATAAAAGAAAATTCGAGAAAAAAAATGGAAAATTCAAATATACGACGTAAATAGAGAAAATTCGGTTTTAAATGGAAAGGTTCATATAGAATACAGAAAAACTCGAGGAAAAATAATAAAATAAAAATGAACAATTTGCGAGAAAGACTTCGACATGAAGATATCTCTGATAGGCGAATTTGGGGACAGATTTGGAACATATGGTAGATGCCGTACGCACGGACATGTTACGGAATAGATGAAAATAGAACTTTAAAATTATTAAATTCAAGCTAATTTTGTATGAACAACAGGACAAAGGAAGTTGGGCCATTAAACATGGATCTTACTAAATCCGGATCTTGTAAGTATGAGAGTACGAGACAGAATTGAAAGTATCAAACGCAAAACGTACAAAGAGACCGCATTCGACAATAATGGAGAGGTTTCAAGAAATTACGAGTTGATAGTAATTAGATTGGTTTATTATAGGAGATTCAGATACGATCTTTTGGACCTGAGAGGGGTATAAAAGTCTAGACAAATGCCAGTTGAGGACAGTCTACGGTCGTGGTCGAAAAGTTTGTAACTTCGCGGAACGTGACGAAACGGTGGGTGATTTAAATTTGAAAAATTCTAAGTGATAATTATTTTGATACTTAGAAAAATTTCACATTCTAGTCAAAAAAAAAAAAAAAAATACTTTGCAGTTAGAGTCAGTGAAAAATAAAAATTAAAGCCAACGCATTAATTACTTGTGAAAAATAAAAGTGCTCGTGATAAATACAATTTGTTTTAGTGGAAAATTCGGATTTTATAATCACTTAATATCGTGTTTTTAAACTTAGAAATTTCGCGTTCAATATTAGTGCAATAAATAACTGAAGTGATGTGATAATTTAGCGTGACGAAGTTATAATTAAATACGTGTGTTCAATCTAAGTGAAAGTGTTCTAACAAATAATAAATATTTAAATTAATTATCTTAAATAATAATAATAAAACAAAATAATATTTTACTAATACATAAAATTTCGGAGGGATAAAAATTTAATTTAACGACAATTTACCATCTCTAAATTAATCGTGAAGTAACTATCATTTAAAGTGTTATCTAACCAACGAGTTTTGAGATAAAATACAGTTTAGAACGATAGAGTTCATGCATCATTTTAATTAATTAGATTAAATGAAAAAAAAAAAAATTTGAAGTCAAAAAGATTTAATTAAATTTAGGAAAATAAAAAATTAATTTAGGAAAATCGCAGCAAGGTTACCGTGTATTTCCCGGTCGGAAAAAACCTTGGTAGGGGTAAGTCTTTTCCGTTATAAAATTTTACAGATTCCAAGGAGATAGCGGAATGCAGCAAACATTGGTATTTGGATTAATTATTTGACCAAGATATTACTCTCTTAATATGTGATATGTAACTATATTAAAATATTATAAGTATAATAAGTATATTTTATACATTTATATATGTATGTATATCAACATATATATATGTAATTATTGTTCCCAAGAAAATTTTTAATCAAAAAGAAAACACTTATATAAAAAAGAGGAAAAGGGTATCGATTCCTACCTCTGAATTCATCAATAACTATTGAAAGTAGTTATGTGTGATAAATTTACAAATCAATATTTTATATTTAATCTTATGTATGTATTAATATAATTTCAGAAAATCCAGAGCATTTGAAATAAGTTATGATATTAGAAATTAGTTCAATCATAAAATTTATGTATATACATATCAATATTATAAATTATTTATTGAGACAAAGTATATATAAATGAATAAATATGTATACGTAATCGGGTATCAGACTAGACAATTGCGCTAAGTACATCATTATCAAACAAAGAAAATTTTAGAGTCATCTCACACGTCTCCGGAATGTCTAAAGTAAACATACCTCATACGCTTGAATCTAGGTCACGAGGACGTAGAGAATGTTTACAAAGCTCAAATTGTTTACAAAATAATTCGGTCACTGGGGCACTAGTTCGAATACAGTAAAAAGAAAAAAAAAATGACCTTGATTAATGGATATCGTACTTAGGTATTAACTTCTAGGAACGGGATAAAATTATTATATTGCGCAATTATTAGGAACAAAAGGAAGAAAAAAATTTAAACACTATTTTTAATTTGAACGTGAAGAGGTATCTACAGACCTAAGCAATTGAAAATTAACAGATTTATTATAGCAGTTCAAAAGGGTGTATTGAAGATTTACATGAAACATTTGATAAATCACGGGATAGTTCAAAAGGGTGTGTTGAAGATTTACATGAAACATTTGATAAATCACGGGATAGTTCAATAGGGTGTATTGAAGATTTACATGAAACATTTGATAAATCACGGGATAGTTCAATAGGGTGTATTGAAGACTTACATGAAACAGTCGAAAAATCACGGGATAGCTTAATAAGGGGTAATGAGGATTTACATGCTTCAATTGAGAATCACGGGATAGCAAGAATTTATCAAAAGTTGAACATTGGAGGGGAGGGAAAGAAAAAAAAAATACAGTTCAACCAACAGAAGGCAGTGTTCGCTTCTGTAACAAGGACCATTAATCAAACCATAGAGATGGCGGATCTCTCAAACAAAACCGTCAACAAAACCAAACAAAAGCTTGGAGTTATGGCGAATCTCCAGAACACATCGCCAGATAAGATCTTATTGTACTAGTATATATTTATATCACCCACTATTCTTACGTATGTATTCGGTATCAATCTGAAAATTTCGCAGAATTTGATGGGCGAGATCCGAGCTCGGGATGCGTTGCAAGTAGTTTCGTATTGCGAGTTATAAACCTTCCCAAAACGTATGTTTACATATATATCTTTTTATGTACTGTTCATTGAATGAAACGAACTCACTTACAATTAGTGCTTTAGGCCTGTCGGGTCACTCTCGTCTCATTTCTTGAACGTGGAGGGAGGATTCACGACCCGTAACTCCACACAAACCCGTGAGTATATGATTGCATATAGGACGAAACCGGTTCGCCCTAAGTAAATAGTAAACTTTGGAGGAGTAGGAATTTGGAGGTATCTGGGCTTGGGGGAAGACCTGAAGGCAGTGCATGATGGCGAAGGAAGGTCAATTGGGACGCGATAACTTAGGTATCAATCAATTGAACCGTGCCAAAAGACTGTGCGAATTTTGGGTTGACTTCTGATCACCCGGCTTACTTGATGGAGGCAGGAGCCAAATTTTGCCAGAAAAAGGGTTATTCTGAGTTCGTCAAATATGCAATTAACTAATTACATTAACCTACTAAATCCATCTTTATATGTACCTTATAGCAGCTGAATCTAAACGGAGGGGCGCCCAGCAGATACGAGATACAATCATAATCAAATTTACTAACATTTAACCATTTGAGTTATATTTAATTATCTGTTCAATTAGTCATGTGTAGTTTCGATTAGTATTGCTTATTCATGAATTCATTAGGATGTAGGGAATCATAATAAACGTCAAAGGGAAGTTAGTTCATTTAGAGAAATTACTTAAGGTTAAATTTGCAAGAGAGAGACCAATACAGTTTGAAATTCAACACTCTGTTTAGAATCAAGAGGGTTACCACAAAATTTAAAGTAATTAAAGTTCTATATCATAAATCAAAAAATTACACAACGTTTGATGGAGTTTAATTACAACCTAAATACGAAAATATTTACGTTCAAAGTCGTAAATAACGTATTTATTAGTTAAGTACATATATCGCTAAAGGTATGTAGTACAAGGGAGCTTTAAGTAGCTTTCTGTAGTTATCAGAGGAAATAAGGGTCCAATTTTATAAAGGCTTGTGTGACGTAGGGGAGGAATTTTCCATCCCTACCACACATATGCAAAGCCTTAAGAATTTAAATATCGATCAGAGCCAAGAGAAAAGAAGAATATTACGACTGGTGCCAAGTGCCCAGGAGTAAATAAAATACAGACAAATATAAGAGAGTAGAAAAGACAAACATCACAACTGGTGCCGTGACCAGGAGATCAGAGTTTTACAAGTTGTTTTAGAAAAAAAAAAAAAACCTTTATTGGTCAATCTATTGCAAAAAAAAAAAAAAGTGAAAAAAAAAAATAATAATAATAAGTAGGACGTTATGTTAAATGAAGTGATAATAAAAATAAAATAAAAATCAGAACAGTGCGCCGTTAAATAAACACGAAAAAAATATATAAATTAATAAATAAATATACGAAAATAAATATATAAACAATACATTTAAATATAAAAAAAAAAAGTGTTAACGAATAAACTCTACATGTTTTAAAATAATTTATAAAAGTGTCGATAAAGTTTAAATCAAGTGACCATGAATTTGTTGATTGCTTATGAGATTATAAATATCGTAACAAAGAATGTAGGTCAGATACAAGCGTAAACAGTTTATTCAAGGCAGGCCATAAATTCCTGAATCCAGAATGTTAATGACCGTAATGTAAACAATCTGATACGAGATACCGCGGTGTTTGTAAGCATCGAAAGATTGATAACCTAAGCATCGAAAGTGATAACAAAACATCGAAAAATTTTGAAGTAGGTGACATCGGGGGTAACGCGCATCGCTTTAAGAGATTGTAGAATAAACAAACTCGAAAATGATATCAACACTCGGTTACGGAAAAAATAAACAGACTTTACAGATAAAAACGGGGGAACTTACCTACATAAAGTGACCCTTTGTTTATAGTTAATGTTGTGGGTTTGTATGTGAGGATTATCACATAAAAAGTCATAACATAAAAGATAAGGAACATAAAATAAAAATAACATAAAATATTTGATTGGGGATAGTGTCGAGTTGAGAGCTTTAATATCACAGACGAATGTTTTATAGGTATATACCTATTTAAGGGAACATTTGATCATTCGGACCAAAAAAAGGAGGGGATTTGACGAAATAACATCAAGATAGGTATTGCGAACTCTAAACAGATTTTGCGAAAATATCGTAGGTATTGCGGAACTTGAAGGAATGGTTGGCATTCTAAACAATGAGTAATTATTGGTTGAACGAAAATCACGGGATATTCATTAACATTGGAGTAACAATATTCATTCCGTTTTTTTTGCAATTACCTACATTTAATTGAAATGAAGAGTGATGGTAGAGTTGATCTAATTTGGGTTACAATCATCATGCAAACAAATATAAATAATTAAAAATATTGTGTTTTATAGGGGGACAGGTTCCAAAAAAAAAAAAAAAATAAAATAAATTATAAATATATATAGGTATATTTATAATAAATAGTTGGTATTGAGTTAAATTCATTAAAAATTTTAAACAAAAAAATGGCGGAAAAAAGGAAAGTGGATGCGACGGAATTAGAAGCTAAAGAAATACCGTCGGGAGATGAATTACGGGAGATATTTAGACGTTCAAAGAGGTCTAAGTTACGAGTCGAGGATATGATAGAAGTCGTTCAGCCAGAGGGGGAGACCGACACAAAATCGGAGGAACAGGGCGAAAATAAGCGAGAGTGTGAAGAGAGACTCACACATGATATGTTACAGGAAAAACCCGAGGAAAAGGAACAAGAAAAGTTAACGAAGTAAAAGGAAAAATAAAAAAAAAAATAAAATAAAAAAATATAGAAAAACGAGAAAATTGAAAAAAAAAAAAAAATAAGTAAATAAATAGAATAAGGAAGGCAACATAAATTACATGAGGTAATTTAGGAAATTAAAATAGAGATTATAAGGTTGTCGCTTAATAAGATAAAAATATAAACATTAACCAGGCGACACTCGGAAAATAAAGAAAATGGTTGGGAAACGTGGAACAAGTAGGCGAGCCCAGGCTTTAGTGACAGCAATCGGGGAAAATGTCACAACCGAGACTTCAACAATAAACATAGGAGATATAACTACAATAATTCAGGCAGCTTTGGCACCGCTCGTCAATAAGATGCAAGAACTCGAGAAACAATTGGAAAGCCCAGCAACAGTGGCGGTGATAGGAGAGGATAGTGCGCCGAAAAGCGTTCTCCAAGTAGTGGAAATGTTACCACAGCAGGAACGACCATCATTCTCCGGTGGAAATCAAAATCCCACTAGTTTCCTGGAAGATTTAAAAGAATACACTAGAAAAGTGAAACGAACGGATCCTTTAGTCGTCGTACGGGAAAATTTGAAAGGGGAAGCTAAATCGTGGGCAAAATTGTACAATAAACGATGGGAGACTATGTTAGATTTCGAACGAGATTTTTTAGCTACCTATTGGGGAGACATAAAGAAAAATGAAGTTCGCCGTCGTCTTGCAGAAGGGGTATATGATGCCAAGAAAAATATATCCATGCTTACTCATTTCGCAAACTATTGGGAGCTAGCGAAGGCTTTAAAGATTACTGACACACCGTTGGGCATAGTTGACGAAATTATGAGACATTATCCGAAGGAAATTCAATCGCTATGGTTTTCGGGGCAATCAGGAGATGAGATTGTCGCCGCTGAGTTTCTACGAAAACTAGATACAATGGTATGTACACCAGAAGAACGGAACATGAAGAAGAGGAGTGGGGAGGAATCCAGCAAGAAGGACAAATACCGTGACCGTTACCACGCCATAAAAAGGAGGATACACGCAATTGAAAGTGTGGGCGAAAACGCTAGTTGCAGCAAGTGCACCGAAGTTAACAGTTCACCAAAAGAAAATTCTACAATAACTACAGCCGGGAAGGAGCTAATGGTCGCAGCTAACTCGGGAGATAAAAGGAGATTATAGCGCTTTACATTTAGCTAGATATTACACAAGTAATAAGAAACAAAAATCAGGTTTACAATTAGTGGAAATCAACGGATAGAGTGCGAAGTTTACAAATATTTGTAAATGTTAATAAATAAATAAACGATTGAGAAATACAAATAAAAATATGTTAGGATACATTATAATTGGGGAGGGGGAAGAAAGAAAATTACTAAAATATTAGATTATCAGATTGCTTGCGAGGGGCGGATCGTCGTCAAGTCTTTGAGGGTGAGTGGACAAGTTCTTAATAAGCGACAATCATATTCAATTATTGAAATAGGGTAAGGCAAATAAATTCGTTAATTTTGATTTTCTAGTTGAAAAAAAAAAAAAAATTGATTTTTTTTTATGTGTTAGTGAGAGAAAAAAAAAAAAAAAAAAATGTTAGATAAGTAAGAACACTCAAAAGGAGAGAATTAGAGATATTATATGGCACACAAAAGGGACATTTTGAAAAAAAAATAAACAATGCTTAGGGATTTTTTTTTTGAAATATTGAAATAAGAAAGTTTAACTATAGATATAGGGTAGACATTAAGTATAGAGATAAAAAGGTAACATTTGAATTAAGGTATAAATATTTTAGATTTCGAAAAAAAAAAAGGGAAAAAAGGAACGCTGAACCAATTTGAGGATAATAAAGAACATTTATAAAAATTTAAATATTAGAGTGGACAACACTTAAGCTAGAACAACTTTGGATGAATTAAGAAATTACAATTAGAAATTAAGAATTATAAAATAAAGTTTAAATAAATAAAAGAAAAAAAAAAATGCTGGAAAATTTATATGAAACATGTATACCACTGATTGTCGGATTGGGTGAGGTCGTGCGAAAACACACATTTCACAAAAAATATTCATACTTACAAAACAAAAAACAATTAATTGCACACCAAGAGACCACCCGCTTTTCAGTTGTTCGAAAGGCCGCGAGATTGTAAACAATCTTTACTTAAATCATTGTAAGGGAGGTCTTAGTCCAATTTGGTTGGGGACCACCAAAACACGCGAGTCGAGGGGCGTGTTCCAGCAAAAAGAAATTAATTTTGAATCTATCAAAATTAAAGAAAATTTCATAAAGTAAAATCTACGCGAAAAGAAAATAAAGAATACAATGAGATTCAAATTCAAGATTGTTAACAATCCGAACAGAATGAGGAGGGGGAGATAGGAAGTAATAGGATACGGAAAAGAGATAGGGGATAACAGAATGAGGAGGGGGAGATAGGAAGTAATAGGATACGGAAAAGAGATAGGGTATAACAGAATGAGGAGGGGGAGATAGGAAGTAATAGGATACGGAAAAGAGATAGGGGATAACAGAATGAGGAGGGGGAGATAGGAAGTAATATGACACGGAGTAGAGATAGGGGATAACCAAATGAGGAGGGGAAGATAGCTAGTCTAAATTTGAACACAATTTCGGTGTCTAACGAAAAAAAAAAAAAAAAAAAAAAAAAAAAAAAAAAAAAAAAAAAAAAAAAAAAAAAAAAAAAAAAAAAAAAAAAAAAAAGAAGAGGACATTAAAATAAAATACAACGTTAGCCACAGCAAATTGAGTTCAGAGGAGGGAACTGTGATGAATTGCATTGATCAACAGTGAAAAATAAGAAAATATCGTACCTTCCCACTTTAATTTAAAAAGAAAATATCAATTACTTATAAAACGGACACGTCTACGACATCTATCGGATTAGAGTAAAGTGAATTCATATTTACGGTAGGGATCTATAATTAGACAAAGTGAGACGAGTATTGATAAAAAAATCACAGATGGTATCAACAAATAATCAGGGACAGGGACTCCCCAATATACTTTAGACGTGATATATTGACAGCCAATTGAATTGCAGCAAAAGCGATTAAAAAACAATTCAGCCTATCAACGGGAAGAGGGCCGAACCCATTTTTAGAACAAAGGAACGACCTTTGGACTTAGCAATTAGGAATGTGATTAATGAGTTTGACGTTCCCACCAAACCGAGAGGTGAATAAACTCCATGGGAAGAAATAATCTGTTCAGGGACAAAAGAACGATGACCCCAAGAAATGTTATCATTAACCGGTACATTCCAGGGATCAGAAACCCTAGTTCTCGAACGCATTAAAACATATAAGGTGCGGAAAAAAAGATACACGTAAACACGATGCAAAAGTTTAAGTGAAAGATTGCAAAGCAAGTGACGAAAACGTATTGTAAGATGTTAGGGAGATTTCCATCTATAATACGATTGTTTGTGACGACCGGAGATGATCGATTCGAGGGAAAACGTGCTAAAGGAAATGGAAATGTTGAAAAAACAATGGAAAATTATTGTTATCAATTCTAGACGGAGCTAGGATATTACGATGAAAGATGTAGGGAGGAAACGTCAAAAAAAAAATGAGAGTTTTAAAGGATAGGCGAGGGTATATTTCAGATGTCTAGAGCAGTAACAAGTGTTAGAGAAGAAATAGAGTGCAGTACGGAGGGGAGTGGAAAATGCTGAAAACATTGCGATAGAAAAACTCAGGAAAAGGAGTCATTTTACGTAATTAAAATGGAGGTTATAGAGTAACATAGTACGCGATTGCAGATAAAAAAATGAGGCATTACAATGGTTGTCGATTTCAGATGTATTTTGTTGTGATAAACAAGGAATATTCGAACATGAAAATTGTTTAGATAAGGACGATTAGCCGTTAAAAAGGTAATAAAAATTATCATGGGTCTTATGAAATATTTATATTAAAGAATTCTCATAAAATTTAACGACACTGAAATAAAAAAGGATTTATTGCCAGGTGGGTACAAGAACTAATGTATACAACTGTCAAGACATATGGTTTATGGGATTTTTCGTAAGAACGGGACAAAATTTGTAAGGCGTTCTCTATGAAGCAATAAAAATGACAGGAATTTAAGGGCCGAAGTGGGGGTATCCCCTATAAAGATGTTAAAAAATGATATATTTATTAATAACAAATAGAAAATGAAATTTTCCAAGAGGCAGCAAACATCAAAAAACGATATGGTTATATCAGGGAAGTACGGGGAAGTGAGGGGAAAGGAGATACGACAGAGAAAAACAAAGGAAATCTTAGATTAACAGTGAATAAAATAAATACGGCTTGAAATATAAAAATCTATAGAGATATGAACAATAGCGTAAGAATAAATAAGGAAATTCATGGAAAGAGTGTCGTGAATAAAAGAAAATTCGAGAAAAAAAATGGAAAATTCAAATATACGACGTAAATAGAGAAAATTCGGTTTTAAATGGAAAGGTTCATATAGAATACAGAAAAACTCGAGGAAAAATAATAAAATAAAAATGAACAATTTGCGAGAAAGACTTCGACATGAAGATATCTCTGATAGGCGAATTTGGGGACAGATTTGGAACATATGGTAGATGCCGTACGCACGGACATGTTACGGAATAGATGAAAATAGAACTTTAAAATTATTAAATTCAAGCTAATTTTGTATGAACAACAGGACAAAGGAAGTTGGGCCATTAAACATGGATCTTACTAAATCCGGATCTTGTAAGTATGAGAGTACGAGACAGAATTGAAAGTATCAAACGCAAAACGTACAAAGAGACCGCATTCGACAATAATGGAGAGGTTTCAAGAAATTACGAGTTGATAGTAATTAGATTGGTTTATTATAGGAGATTCAGATACGATCTTTTGGACCTGAGAGGGGTATAAAAGTCTAGACAAATGCCAGTTGAGGACAGTCTACGGTCGTGGTCGAAAAGTTTGTAACTTCGCGGAACGTGACGAAACGGTGGGTGATTTAAATTTGAAAAATTCTAAGTGATAATTATTTTGATACTTAGAAAAATTTCACATTCTAGTCAAAAAAAAAAAAAAAAATACTTTGCAGTTAGAGTCAGTGAAAAATAAAAATTAAAGCCAACGCATTAATTACTTGTGAAAAATAAAAGTGCTCGTGATAAATACAATTTGTTTTAGTGGAAAATTCGGATTTTATAATCACTTAATATCGTGTTTTTAAACTTAGAAATTTCGCGTTCAATATTAGTGCAATAAATAACTGAAGTGATGTGATAATTTAGCGTGACGAAGTTATAATTAAATACGTGTGTTCAATCTAAGTGAAAGTGTTCTAACAAATAATAAATATTTAAATTAATTATCTTAAATAATAATAATAAAACAAAATAATATTTTACTAATACATAAAATTTCGGAGGGATAAAAATTTAATTTAACGACAATTTACCATCTCTAAATTAATCGTGAAGTAACTATCATTTAAAGTGTTATCTAACCAACGAGTTTTGAGATAAAATATAGTTTAGAACGATAGAGTTCATGCATCATTTTAATTAATTAGATTAAATGAAAAAAAAAAAAATTTGAAGTCAAAAAGATTTAATTAAATTTAGGAAAATAAAAAATTAATTTAGGAAAATCGCAGCAAGGTTACCGTGTATTTCCCGGTCGGAAAAAACCTTGGTAGGGGTAAGTCTTTTCCGTTATAAAATTTTACAGATTCCAAGGAGATAGCGGAATGCAGCAAACATTGGTATTTGGATTAATTATTTGACCAAGATATTACTCTCTTAATATGTGATATGTAACTATATTAAAATATTATAAGTATAATAAGTATATTTTATACATTTATATATGTATGTATATCAACATATATATATGTAATTATTGTTCCCAAGAAAATTTTTAATCAAAAAGAAAACACTTATATAAAAAAGAGGAAAAGGGTATCGATTCCTACCTCTGAATTCATCAATAACTATTGAAAGTAGTTATGTGTGATAAATTTACAAATCAATATTTTATATTTAATCTTATGTATGTATTAATATAATTTCAGAAAATCCAGAGCATTTGAAATAAGTTATGATATTAGAAATTAGTTCAATCATAAAATTTATGTATATACATATCAATATTATAAATTATTTATTGAGACAAAGTATATATAAATGAATAAATATGTATACGTAATCGGGTATCAGACTAGACAATTGCGCTAAGTACATCATTATCAAACAAAGAAAATTTTAGAGTCATCTCACACGTCTCCGGAATGTCTAAAGTAAACATACCTCATACGCTTGAATCTAGGTCACGAGGACGTAGAGAATGTTTACAAAGCTCAAATTGTTTACAAAATAATTCGGTCACTGGGGCACTAGTTCGAATACAGTAAAAAGAAAAAAAAAATGACCTTGATTAATGGATATCGTACTTAGGTATTAACTTCTAGGAACGGGATAAAATTATTATATTGCGCAATTATTAGGAACAAAAGGAAGAAAAAAATTTAAACACTATTTTTAATTTGAACGTGAAGAGGTATCTACAGACCTAAGCAATTGAAAATTAACAGATTTATTATAGCAGTTCAAAAGGGTGTATTGAAGATTTACATGAAACATTTGATAAATCACGGGATAGTTCAAAAGGGTGTGTTGAAGATTTACATGAAACATTTGATAAATCACGGGATAGTTCAATAGGGTGTATTGAAGATTTACATGAAACATTTGATAAATCACGGGATAGTTCAATAGGGTGTATTGAAGACTTACATGAAACAGTCGAAAAATCACGGGATAGCTTAATAAGGGGTAATGAGGATTTACATGCTTCAATTGAGAATCACGGGATAGCAAGAATTTATCAAAAGTTGAACATTGGAGGGGAGGGAAAGAAAAAAAAAATACAGTTCAACCAACAGAAGGCAGTGTTCGCTTCTGTAACAAGGACCATTAATCAAACCATAGAGATGGCGGATCTCTCAAACAAAACCGTCAACAAAACCAAACAAAAGCTTGGAGTTATGGCGAATCTCCAGAACACATCGCCAGATAAGATCTTATTGTACTAGTATATATTTATATCACCCACTATTCTTACGTATGTATTCGGTATCAATCTGAAAATTTCGCAGAATTTGATGGGCGAGATCCGAGCTCGGGATGCGTTGCAAGTAGTTTCGTATTGCGAGTTATAAACCTTCCCAAAACGTATGTTTACATATATATCTTTTTATGTACTGTTCATTGAATGAAACGAACTCACTTACAATTAGTGCTTTAGGCCTGTCGGGTCACTCTCGTCTCATTTCTTGAACGTGGAGGGAGGATTCACGACCCGTAACTCCACACAAACCCGTGAGTATATGATTGCATATAGGACGAAACCGGTTCGCCCTAAGTAAATAGTAAACTTTGGAGGAGTAGGAATTTGGAGGTATCTGGGCTTGGGGGAAGACCTGAAGGCAGTGCATGATGGCGAAGGAAGGTCAATTGGGACGCGATAACTTAGGTATCAATCAATTGAACCGTGCCAAAAGACTGTGCGAATTTTGGGTTGACTTCTGATCACCCGGCTTACTTGATGGAGGCAGGAGCCAAATTTTGCCAGAAAAAGGGTTATTCTGAGTTCGTCAAATATGCAATTAACTAATTACATTAACCTACTAAATCCATCTTTATATGTACCTTATAGCAGCTGAATCTAAACGGAGGGGCGCCCAGCAGATACGAGATACAATCATAATCAAATTTACTAACATTTAACCATTTGAGTTATATTTAATTATCTGTTCAATTAGTCATGTGTAGTTTCGATTAGTATTGCTTATTCATGAATTCATTAGGATGTAGGGAATCATAATAAACGTCAAAGGGAAGTTAGTTCATTTAGAGAAATTACTTAAGGTTAAATTTGCAAGAGAGAGACCAATACAGTTTGAAATTCAACACTCTGTTTAGAATCAAGAGGGTTACCACAAAATTTAAAGTAATTAAAGTTCTATATCATAAATCAAAAAATTACACAACGTTTGATGGAGTTTAATTACAACCTAAATACGAAAATATTTACGTTCAAAGTCGTAAATAACGTATTTATTAGTTAAGTACATATATCGCTAAAGGTATGTAGTACAAGGGAGCTTTAAGTAGCTTTCTGTAGTTATCAGAGGAAATAAGGGTCCAATTTTATAAAGGCTTGTGTGACGTAGGGGAGGAATTTTCCATCCCTACCACACATATGCAAAGCCTTAAGAATTTAAATATCGATCAGAGCCAAGAGAAAAGAAGAATATTACGACTGGTGCCAAGTGCCCAGGAGTAAATAAAATACAGACAAATATAAGAGAGTAGAAAAGACAAACATCACATAGTTAAGTAAGTGAAAATGTTATTTTCGTTTTTACTGGAATAAAAACTTATGAAAAAAAAACCCATAGTGACCTAACTCACGTTTCGCAATTTCTGAGTTATAGCTTGAAATCAGGGCTCCAGATCATAATCAAACTCTGCCAGATTGATTAATCAGAGAAAAAGTGTCTATGATTGGTCAAGACAGTATTCTCTGTTTGGTTCTCTCTGTCATGGCTAGATTATGATTTGAAGCCCTCACTTCAAGCTCTAAAGGTACGTTCACATTGATCAAGTACTAAGTCCAGTAGCGAGTACACTTACTACTTGACTCGCCGAAAACCGTTCGCATTACTTTCAAGTAGAGTACCTTTGTGCCCGCCGCCCATTGCAAGATGACGGCGGATGATGGGTTGCTACATAGCAAAGTAATTACGCTAATTAAGTTTATTTTCATGCTTATTTTAATGTTTATTTTAGAAGAGGAGGAAGAATTAATTAGTAAGATGAAAATAAATAAACTATGGACACGAAAAGAGTTTAATAGCTGCATAAAAAAATAAATTTATGGTACCATTTTCGCTCTATCACTACGACATTTCCGCGCGTTCACAAATGAACACTTCTCAAACGGTCGGTTCGCGCCTGTCAGTGCGCAGGGACGCGAGGTGGGGGTCGCTACTCGCCGAAAAAATAGAACGAAATGGATTGTATCTACTAAAGAGCTGACTCTATCACTCTACTAAAATTACGGTGTTCGGACGCGTTTAGTTACTGCTATACTCTCCACTCGACTAAAATACTTGATCAATCAGAACGGGGCTTAACTCAGAAATTGCAAAAAGTGAGTTAGTAGGTACACTAAGGTTTGACGATCCAATTGTTATGTCTCCTATTGAGACATTCGTAATTTAGTAAGTACTGGGTCCTTGACGATCCAATTGTTATGTCTCTTATTGAAACATTCGTAGTTTAGTAAGTACTGGGTCCTTGACGATCCAATTGTTATGTCTCTTATTGAAACATTCGTAATTTAGTAAGTACTGGGTCCTTGACGATCCAATTGTTATGTCTCTTATTGAAACATTCGTAATTTAGTAAGTACTGGGTCCTTGACGATCCAATTATTATGTCTCTTATTGAAACATTCGTAATTTAGTAACTACTGGGTCCTTGACGATCCAATTGTTATGTCTCTTATTGAAACATTCGTAATTTAGTAAGTACTGGGTCCTTGACGATCCAATTATTATGTCTCTTATTGAAACATTCGTAATTTAGTAACTACTGGGTCCTTGACGATCCAATTGTTATGTCTCTTATTGAAACATTCGTAATTTAGTAAGTACTGGGTCCTTGACGATCCAATTGTTACGTCTCTTATTGAAACATTCGTAATTTAGTAAGTACTGGGTCCTTGACGATCCAATTGTTATGTCTCTTATTGAAACATTCGTAATTTAGTAAGTACTTGGTCCTGTATTCTCCGGTAACTATTGGATGCTTATTGAAAAGATTCATGAAGGTTTTTATATCACAGTGACTATTTATTAACGTATCGTAATTTATAATAATACTTCTGAGGACAAACACCCTTCCAGGATGTAAGCTAGATTTGATCTGCGGAGCTGTTGAACTCTAATGACTCACTACATTTACCTTTCGATCACAACTCGTAAACGAGACCATGTGACCGAAGAAGATAACTATAGTAATGGAGGAACTAAATCATGGACTAATATGATACATTGGGTACAATAATCACAGATGATGAACGAAGACTAACTGGGCGTACTGTACAGGGCCCGCAGATACTTTAATAGTACACAACTGCTAACCCTGTACAAATCACAAGTGCGCCCCACGGTTGAATTTTCGAAGCCACCTCTTGTCTGGAGCTCCAAAATACCTGAAAAAATACCCTCGACTCTGTGCAGAAACGGGCGGTCCGTTTGATAGATTCTTCCATCTTAACAGACGGATCGCAATCTTTAGAGCACAGGCGTCGGGTGAGAATGCTATCCTTGTTTTACCGGTATTACAATGGAAGATGCTCCGAGAAACTAGCATCATTGATCCCTTCGGCACCGATGCATAGTCGGGAAACACGCCAAACGCGTGCCCAACATTTGTACACAGTTGACATTTGTCACATGAGAACAGGTCGTTTCTTCGACTCGTTCTTGTGTTCAACAGCTCTGCTGTGGAATGATTTGCCGGCCTCTGTGTTTCCTCCGTCCTAAAACATAGGTCTCTTCAAGACCAATGTTCATTCCTTCCTCTCCTCAAAAAGTCCCTCCATCCCAGATGACATAGGCGCTGAGGGAAATTATTTTCCGCAAGGCCTCCTGTGTGAAGTTAATGTAAAAAAAAAGAAGAGAGATAAAATATTATTGATTTTTATATCGCTTTGTTGAAATGTGTCTCAGTACTAGTAATGCAACTGAGCGTAATTTTTGCTCAACGAAACACTTAAAGGGTAACCTATGAGTTCATCGAAAATCAATTCATCGAAAGCAAATTCATCGAAAACGAGTTCATCGAAACCGAGTTCATCGAAAACGAGTTCATCGAAAACCAATTCGTCGAAAACCAATTCATCGAAAACCAATTCATCGAAAAGCAATTCATCGAATGATCAATTAATCGATTCGCCAATTCATCGAAAAAAAAGGTTAGGTTAGGTTAAGTTAGTCTCGTTGTCCAAAGTTTTATTATCAATTTTTTGAGACATAAATTTACTGTCAACTTTTATTGACCAATGCTTTTTTAAGAGCGTTTAACCAGCCAGCGGACGAAAATCCACATTTCGTCGAAAGTTGTTCTTCCGATCGTGCATGACGGTTACAACGAGAAAGATTAATTATTCTCCGTACCAGCTTTTTTAAATTATAACTCAATATCGAATTTATTTCAATCCAAATTAGCTTTAATTTATACCTTCATCCAAAAATGCTGAAAGGCGTGATGATAAAACTATTTTAATAGTGTACTTTTTGTAGTTATTTTTTGATTATAAGTATTTATCATTTTTCAATAATGTCTAAATTTAATAAGAATGTTAAAAAAATCTGAAATATATTAGTTTGTAAGTGCGCAAATAAATACACAAATGGACCAATTTTCGTCAAGAAACACATGTACGTACATATTTTTTAATGTAAAAATTAAAATTAAAACTAAAATTAAAATTCTAATGCATAACTTTGCTAGATAATGTATTGATTTATTTTACTGCATGATTACATTATTTGAAATGGGTGTGGTATAATACAAAAACTTTTTTGAAAATTTAACAAATCTGCCAACGACCTATGGAATAACCTTATTATACTAAAAATTTAAAAAAATTCTAAAAATTTATTACATACGAATGCTAGATAAAAGAACAATCTTTCGAAATACATTTTTTTATTTTTTGTGGAAAAGAGTCAATAGGTCTAAAAACTTTTTTGAAAATGACGTATTTCAGGCTTTCTCTGGTAATGCCCTCTTAACTTCCCGGTCGGCTCGGAATTGCTCTCAAATATCTACAAAATATTTTTTTTCGATGAATTTGCTTTCGATGAACTCGCCGTGAACCACTTAAAGTTATAACATGTTTAATGGACTAACCTCTACCCTCATTCATTCAGCAAACCGATACACACTGAATGAAGCAAATTAATAGGTAACCGACGAGTTCATCGAAAATCAATTCATCGAAAGCAAATTCATCGAAAACGTGTTCATCGACAATCAATTCATCGAAAGCAAATTCATCGAAAACAAGTTCATTGAAAATCAATTCATCGAAAATCAATTCATCGAATGATCAATTCATCGAATCGCCAATTCATCGAAAAACATTTTTTTTGTAGATATTAGAGCTGTCAAAATTAAATACCCAAAAAGGTCTGTTTAACTGAGCTAAATGTGTTTAGCAACTGTCAGTTTCGCAGTGACAATGTAAAATTTATAGGTTATCTCTTCGATTTCCGATTGTCTGAGACTGCAAAAAAGGGATATCTAAGGAACGGTGACCAGACAACTCATAATGAAACCAACTCATAAACAACTCAGAAAGGTCATTAAGAGTGATGATAAAAAATATTTAAAAATTTGGTTAAATAGGTTAAGTTAGGTTAGGTTAGGTTAGGTTAGGTTAGGTTAGGTTTGGTTAGGTTAGGTAAGGTTAGGTTAGGTTAGGTTTATATATATTAAATATTTGGTTAAATAGGTTAAGTTAGGTTAGGTTAGGTTAGTTTAGGTTGACCAATGCTTTTTTAACTTCTCGGTCCGCTCGGCATTTCTCTCAAATATCAACAAAATATATTTTTTCGATGAATTGATCATTCGATGAATTGGTTTTCGATAAATTGATTTTTGATGAATTGGTTTTCGATTAACTCGTTTTCGATTAATTTGCTTTCGATGAATTGATTTTCGATGATTTCGTTTTCGATGAACTCGTCGTGAACCAATTAATATGATAGTTATTTTAATAAGAACCATGCTTCTGTAGTTTGCAATAATATTAAGTCTCTAATGGAATATAACATATTTACGCTACCTACTTTGCTAATGGTTATATTATTTTAGTAAATATTATGTATATCAGGGAGGTAGATTGTAACCTATTATTAAATTTTGTTATTTCGACCTTTGTAATGAAGGTTATCGTTATAAATTAGACTTTGTCATAACATGAACTTTGTCATGCCTTAAAATCAATTTACATACTTCGAAGCACGCATAATACGTCTTGATTGTATACTGAATTTATATCGACGAATGATTTTTAAATCTTGGTATCCGACAAAACATGGTGGAATATCTAAAGTGTCATATATTTTAATTCGTAGAAGCAATGACGATTCTGAAAATCAGAGACTTTTTTTATGTGATCACCTCACAAGAGTCCCAACTGTCCCCGTCTGGAGCCAATGAGACTATAGCATCCCCAATCGGGGTATGTTCTGAGGCTGAAGGTAGTAGGGAGGGAAAAGAGATGGAAAGGAGAAGGAGATGGTGAAGAGGAAGTCAGGTAAGTACCCGGCTATTCAGATCTGGTCACCAAACACGGCTAAATTTCAAACAATGTTTAAGTTCTGAATGGTGGTCTTACACCAGGGTGATGCTGAGAGTATCTTCCCCTCTTGTGAGGTATTAAAATAAAATAAAATAAAATATAATATAACCTTTCCATAGTACTTGTCATTTGTCATTAGTAAGGACGCCGTCGTATTCGAATCTCACGATGTTATAAAAATTACTATTTTGGCTCCATATTTTCATTTAACCATGGAGTTTCCTGGAAAAATTGTACGGCGTTGTGATTACTACAAATAAAATACCTCGAATAAATGATTAATTAATAAACAGAATTAAATAATTTTGTTTCAATTCCACTTCATTATTTCTTAATCCAACCGATTTCGGTTCGTCCTGAACCTTCCTCAGGGGTGAATAAAAATATACTGAACATAATACAGATAAACGTGGTATTTAAAAGGAAATTAGAAGAGGGAGACAGAACATCAACTTAGGTGGGGGCGAGGAGGGAGGTGCCTAAGAGGGAGGGGTGAACGTGGGCGGGGGTAATGGAAATATTTTAAAAATGGTGATGTTAGACAAATCTAATTGCTTATTAAGTAAATTGGTTTTATTTTTTATTTCAAGGGCTTCAAGATTATTAAGGCATAGACCTATCCCATTTCTATGCAATACATCTATCCCGGAAGCTTTATTAAATGAGTGATTTTTATCTATTAGGTGGGAGGCGAATTCTGAAAAACCTACACTATTTAGACATCTCAAGTGCTCGACTACCCTTGTTTGAATGTTTCTAGCCGTTTTACCTATGTAAAAGGCCGAACAGTCATTACATTTATGTTTATATATGCCTTAAGTTATTTTCTTTATCTTTAGAGTTTATTAAAAGTTTACCTAGGTTGTTATCAGTATAAAATGCAGCTTTAATTTCTGTAGGAAATTTAGAAACACATGAAGATGAAAAGTTATTTATGAATAAAATTCTACGCCGCCAACCGTGGTTTTTACTATCTCTGATGGTGTGTATTATTATAAAGGAATTTATTAGTAGATATGAGATTAAGTTTTTTTGTAAGGATTTTATCGATTAAGCTATGGGGGTATCCGTTATTTATTGCAATAGATTTGATTTCAGCGAGTTCTTTAGTAAAATTGACGTTAAATAAAGGAATATTGACAATTCTGTGAATCACAGAATGAAATGCGGAATGTTTATGGGAGATGGGGTGGTTAGAAGTACTGTGAATTACGGTATCTGTGAAGGTAGGTTTTTTATAAGTATTGAATTCAAATTTATTATTAACAATGGATAGGAAAAGGTCTAAGAAATTTAAACAACCATTTTTTCCTATTTCTAAAGTGAACTGAATTTTTTATGGAATGAATTTAGGAGGGTAAGGAAGGAATTCGAGAAGGAGTGCTCTCCTCTAATATTCGTAATTCCATATCTCTCCATCTTCTTCTTTTCGAGCCCGGTTGCGGAGCCTTAATAATCTTGAAGCCTTTGAAATAAAAAAGTCATTAAAAATAAATAAAACCAATTTACTTAATAAACAATTAGATTTGTCTAAAACCACCATTTTTTAAATATTTCCATTTCCCCCGCCCACGTTCACCTCTCCCTCTTAGGCACCTCCCTCCTCGCCCCCACCTAAGTTGACGTTCTGTTTCCCTTTTCTAATTTTCTTTCAAATACCATGTTTATCTGTATTATGTTCAGTATATTTTTATTCACCCTTGAGGAAGGTTCAGAACGAACCGAAATCGGTTGGATTAAGAAATAATAAAGTGGAATTGAAACAAAGTTATTTAATTGTGTTTATTATAATTATGTATTCCCACAAAGTGTTTGCTACATGTGAAGATTTAAATGACTAAGTCTTTCAATGTAGTGAGAAGAACCTGATTATCAATTTGGAATTACCTAGAAGACTTTCTTTACTAACCTTCATTTTTTCACTCTCTTTTCACTTACCCTTTAAAACCTACAAAATGCCAATGCCATACTGGTTGCGCAATTGAAACTCATTAAAAATGCAAATTCTTAATGAAAGTACACAAGCGTAAAACGGCAATAACATTCGAATAAAAGCTTTAAAAATAAGTTGAAAATACGCCTGGTAAACCGCAATAAACTTTTATTTGCCAAGGTAAAAACAACATATTTACGGCCACCCTAACAATGCACACAAAACAAGCAGAGCTTAGCGAACATCGTTGCACAATAATTGATCTTTAATGGCCACCACATAAATTGAAACTTCCACGGAGGGACTTTTAAATAACCATTACATTTATGGCCTCGAGGTGTGTTGGTGATATCTTAATACACTCTAAGAGATTTACAATGACGTTTTCAAATTGAGGAAAAACCTATAAAGGATGAGAACTACTGAATACTTCTAGATAATATTTAACTAGTATTAAAAGCTTGGTTGTTAGTTTTCGCATTATGAAGCATCGATGACATAGGGCGAGTTTACAAGCTACTATCTGGGAAATTCACTATCTGTTAGTAAACTCGTGATTGGTTTATTTATGCGTTCAAAATGGCTGCCACCAAATATCTGATTTCGACTGTCAAACATCTGACAAAATTAGTTCACGCAGGCGTCGTTGTTCTGGCTACTGACGCTAGCAGTGACCTGCGAGCTCAGTTTCCTACAAAAATGTTCGCTACTAATTTGTGTGTCACCATGACAATCTTACTCGCCGATTTACCCGCTTTTAAACTTAGTAGGCAGTAGCTTTTAAACTCGCTCAATGTAATTGAGGCCTTACTATTAGCGGGAAAATATCCTTTTGCGGATACAACTTAGGAAGGAGTGGGTGTAGAAAAGTAATTATGGGCATTGCGTTTGTCTGGAGAGTATCAAGTAAGTATTTATTCAATAACAGAGTGTACAAAGAAATCATAATACCTATCATAATTAGTTTTGTATAATATGGTCGCTATTTTTTTTTTAATAAATTTTAGATCCATATGTAAAATTCGGTTCTATGACAACTCAGAATCAATTTCAACACCCCTTTGAAAATTCGTTAAAAGTAATGAAAAAAAAGAAAATAGCAACCTAACCTAACATAAACTATCTAACCAATTTTTTCAAAGTAGGTGTTGAAGTTGCAAGATTCGGAGTTTTCCGGTCACTGTAAAATTCACCTCTTCAAAATCACGATACTCCTGCACCGAGATGAAATACATCTCACCACAGGAGTGTCAGCTAAAAGCTTCTGGTTTTTTTAAATAAGCGAGAGGTGGTGAAAGAGTAATTTTACCTCTGTTGTCACTCTAATTTCCTTTCTATTTTTTTTTTCTTTCTATTTTTCTTCTCATTCTCTGTCTTACTATGTGTAGTGTATTGGTTATTAATATAGTTTTAGTTTTTTTTTTTCAATAGATGTCGATAGCATAGTTAGTTTTTTTTTCATTCTATTTTTCTTCTCATTCTCTGTACGGTATACTTAGTATGTTTGTGTATTGGTTATTAATGTAGTTTCAGCTTTTTTCAATAGATGTCGATAGCATAGTTAGTATTATGAAGTTTTGCCAAATCCCAACATACGCAGCTTAGTGTGATATCAGAAGACTACAACCTATCGTCGTTCGTGTCTTAGGTACGACCGTGTCTTAAGTATTTAGGCAAGTTGGACGGGCACCTCAAGTCCATCAGTACTTAGCGCATTGTCTGGTAAGGATGTCTTGTCTAGTTTAATAATAATTGTAATATTTAAGATAACTTAGTAAATCAACTAGTTATTACACGAACCTCAAACTTATTTAGAAGATACCCAAATAAGTTGTATTAGTATTGGAAATTACACACATACAAGACACAACTATGTTTTAATTTTATTTCGTTTATTATTATATCTGTTATTTCACTAGTTGTATCTCCACCCAGTAACAACTGAACCTTGATTTACGCATGCTGTGTACATTTTTAATTGGAGAGATAATTGTAACATTCTTTGAATGTTCCAAACAACAAATAAATAAACACAACGTCTCCCTTACTTTTTATTGCGAATTATTCGACTGATATTGGATTTGACCCTTCTTGTGGGCTGTGGCGGCCTGTGACTTTTGGGTGTGTTATTACTAAAAAAATTGCATTACGGATGTTGTCGTAGGCGAAAAAAAAAAATTTTTTTAATCGGTTTTTGTATAAAGATTTTTCAAGAAATCCGTGCGGCCAAACTGAAACTTCCTGAAATTTTTCATACAAAAAAATAATTTTGAAAAAAAAAAAAAAATTTTTTTTTTGGCTACAACAACATCAATAATGCCATTTTTTGTAATATCAGCACTCTAGCACACCCTGCTTGTGGGTCTAGATTTGTAATTTTTATTTTGAAAGACTTTTCAGAGCATTTGTTGTCCAGAGGGATTCTTCTTTAAAAAACTTTACCATATCTATGTTGATTGTTGGTCCTACCAATTAGAAAATATTTACTTTTATGAGGTTAAGTATACGTATGTGTTATGTGTGGTAAATCTAGCGTCATTGATCCGCTCGGCACCGGTGCATAGTCGGAAAACACGCCAAACACGCGCCCAACATTTGTACACGGTTGACATTAGTCACATGAGAACGGGTCGTTTCTATGACTCGTTCTTGAGTTCAACGGCTCGGCTGTAGAACGATTTGCCGGCCTCTGTGTTTCCTCCCTCCTACAACATGGGTCTCTTCAAGACCCGTGTTCACTCCTTCCTTTCCTCAAAAAGACCCTCCACACAGCATCTTCAAAGATGACATATGACAAGATGAGTTAATGTAAAAAAAAAAAAAAAAATCAACTAAGTAGATGGTAGATATAGTACTTACAGGTTTCTTTAACAAATTAATTTAATATTTAATATGAACAATTCTATAAGAAAGTGGAGAGCGAACAAGTACGATTTACAAGACAATGTATTTATTATCCGGCAGTTTAAAGTATGATCTCTTCGTCGCGGCGCAAAAGAGTGCCTTTTGACAAAGATTTATTCCTATTGGTGTATGGGGAACCAATCGGATTGCCGGGCGACTGCAGATCGATGTCTTATTCGTCCTCCAAACTTTGATAATGATTTATTAGTATTTTCACTGGAGAAAAACCTTTTTCGTGTTCCGACTGTAATTATTCATGTTATCGAAAGATGATTTTTGTAAAATTGATTTTGCCAAAATGATTTTTGTTTTGCTAGAATCATACCCTCCAAAATCAGATGAGTTTATCAGTTTTTTGTTTAAAGAGTTTTATTTCACATGTACTTTTATTGCTTAATTTATTGGTGTCATCGTATTGCTACTTCCTCCTAATTTTCTTTCATCTATGAAGATTTATAATCATGTTGTGTTGTCTATGCTTTAATGTGTATGGAGTCTGTAGTGGAGCCGATTTGTGAGTAAACTAAAAGTGCCAGGAGGAATTGTTTGTTTTGATTCATCTCGGAACTTTGTTTAGCTTCCGTTTGCCGGCGAGGCTATTGATTACAAACAGAACTTTTGAGCTTTAAGCTTAGTCTTAATGGGATCGCATATGCAATATGGTAGGTATACTGCATTGTATGAAAAATTGTTCTTAAACTTACGGATGGTAATATTTTTGACTTTTGACGCTAAAAAACTTATGCTTGTCTTTTTTATTGTACATGAAATACAATATTTAATTAAATGAAGACATTAGTAGCGACACTCAATCGAAAATGTTGAGACAGAAAAATCAGAAAAGATATTGGCACCTCTGAGACTCGAACCCAGGACCTTCTGCTTACATGGCAAATGCCCTACGAACTGAGCTAAGGTATCTATTGTCTATATCCAATTCGGTCACTTTTAACTATTTCATAATACAATGCTTCATAAAATCCATACAGCTTTGTGTTCAACTTTAACATATCTTTAAAATATTTTTGTCATGAATAATTATATTACCTACCAACGGAGATAGACAGAGAGGATGGAGCACCACAAACTAGGTACTTGCTTCAACCGCGTTCATACATCTTCTCAAATATATACATATATACAAGTACTCTTTCGTTAAAACCTGCAGACAAGCAGCCACGTGACAGAATTGCCGGAATACATTTTTGTTTTTTGTAAATCTATACTATTAAATTTATTGAGGGATTGTAGAAAATTTCAATAGGCATCCTATTTAAACAAAAATCGATTGATAGTGTCTCAGATGTGTTAATCCAAGGCACTATGTAGGTTTTTTAAATGCCTCCCTTCTGGAGCCATTCAGACTATGGAATCTCCAATTGAGGTATGTTTTGGGGATATTTTAATTATTGATTTGAAATGTCAATCCATTTTAGTTGTGACAATGTCTTAAGACCGGCCAAGTAATAAACATTAAATCTACATCTTACAATTACTCATCTCACTAATTGTACAAGATGGCTATCGTATTAACAACACACAAATTAAGCTTTGTGTCTTCTCTTAACTTGTACATTACCCTTTGTTTAGTTTTTAATTAAATTGTTTTATAGTTATGTACGGTTTCGAGTGTAATACGAAAAACTGTTTCGAGTGTAATACGATAAGAATATACTTGCTGTAGATTTCTTTAAATGAAAAATTGTTCTTTGTTTTTTTACTATGTTTTGTTATTTACTTTGTTCCACATACGATAGGCACATTATTCTTTTCGTTCTTCAAAGAGTTAATAAACTCCAAAAAATATCCTCGTCTGCAGTTTTTTCTTTTGCGAATACGCCTTAAGGCCCATTTACCATCGGCCGAGAATTCGAATTTCGTCGAAAGGTGGTCTTGCAATCGTACCTTTGCAACTGTACAGAGCGGTTCCGATGAGAAAGATTGATTATTCTCATATATTCTATAACTCAATATCGATTTTATTTAATTCAAAATTTGCTTAAATATATACCTACATTCAAGTTAGCAATAAAAATGCCCAAACGCATGATGACAAAATTTTTAAAATTATTAACTATTTATAATTATTTTTTGATCATAAGTATTTATAAATTTTTAATAATGTCTAAGCAAAATAAGCATGAAAAAAAATTTAAAATACGTAAGTTTTTAAGACCGTAAATAAATAGACAAACTGAAGTATTTTCGTCGCAAAACACATGTGCGGATATATTTTTTAATGATTTTAATTGAACTAAAATTTAAATTCTAAAAAGTAGCTTTTCAAGATAATTTATTGATTTATCTTATCGTATGATTAAAAGATTTGAAATATTTGCTGTTTAATAAAATGATTTTTTTTTTAAATTTAATAAATAAGTCAATGATCAACGATATAACCTTATTATAACAAAAATAACCACACTTTTAAAAAATTAAAAACATAGCTTTAGTACATAAATAACAATCTTTCGAAATCAATTTATATTTTTTTGTTGAAAAGAGTCGACACGTCTAGAATTTGCTTTGAAAATGACATGTATTTCCGGTTGTATGTACATCAATAATATAATTGTCCCAATCAACACGGTTTTACCACAGGTAGAAATACTTTAAGTAACTTAATCATTTATGAAAATTATATTACTAATTCCCTTGTCCTTAAGTATCACGTGGATTATATATTCACTGATTTTTTCAAAGCTTTTGATTAAGTTAGGTGACATATTCTTGTACATAAACTAAATATGTTGGTCATTAAAGGAACCTTATTGAACTGGTTTAACAGTTATCTTAGTAAAAGAAAGCTCTGTGTTTAAATAAATTCTGTAGAACCTTATATCTTCGAAGCCACAAGTGGGGTTCGCCAAGGATCTCACCTCGGACCAATTCATTTTTTATTATTTATAAATGACATTGTTAGTATATTTAAAGATGTATGAGTTTTACTCTTCGCTGATGATTTAAAAACATATAAAATGATACGTAGTATAGAGGATTGTTGTATTTTACAATCTAATTTAGATAAATTGTTTCATAATTCGCTATTTCTTAATATTCAAAAGTTAAGTATTAAATATTCAAGAGCTATAAAAATGCTTGGTTTTATTTGCAGACCAGCAAGTGATTTTAAGTCACTAGAATGTTTAAAAATATTGTGCACTTCTTGAGTAAGAAGCCAGATAAAGTATAATTCGCCCATTTGGCCCCCATTGTATAAAACACATTCCGACAATATAGAAAGGGTACAGCACAAATTTCTAAGATTTATTAACTTTAATCTGAATATTCCAATTCAAAATATTGGCTATGTCCTTTTGATGAAACAACTTAACTTAATTACGTTGTCAGATAGGCGGATCATCTCTGACCTTGTACTATTAAATAAAATCATTAATAATTGCATTGAATCACGGTATGTAAAAAGAAAATTTTATATACCGACCTGAAATACGAGGCAAAGTGCTACCTTCTTCTGCGACAATTTTAAAACAAACTATAGGCTCATACACCTATAAATAGATTACATCATTTTGGCGACAAATTTGGGAATATTGTAGACATGTTTGCAGATTCTGTATTAGTTATAAAACGAAGTCTTTATAATTACTTTAATGAAATGCATGATTTTAATTTTAATTAATACCACCTACTTAGCCACCCTGACAAATCAGCAATCGCCGAGCACTTAATCGAAACCGGCCATTACTTTGGATTTGTCCCCGAGGTCCTGGGAAGACCCAAAACTCAAAGAGCACGCCTGATTACGGAGGCAATTTAAATTCACAAAAATCCTATAAATATTAATAGAGACGACGGAGCTAAGCTCAATAGTTCTTGGTATCCGTTAATTGACGGTTACATCAAGGCTAAATGCAAAAAAACATTTTGAAGTATATTGTAGCGCTACCTCGTAGAGGAGTGGAGCTGGCGACACGGTATCGCTCCTAAGTAGATAAGTACAAACATCACCCCTAACTATTACACATCTGCCCTGATGATCGACACTGCAACGCTGTCCGAAACGTTGGCTAAAGAAGGAGGTAGCGCAACACGGCATAATACCTTAAAAACTAATAACAAAAAAATATATATATGTTTGTCAATGATGAAAACCAGCCGTCCGAAACGTTCGAAACGAAAAAGAAAGGAGAAAATACGCAATATCCAAAATGCTTGTAAATCCACAATAATGTCTGCTGTAAAAATACTTTACGAGTGTTGTAAACTGTCACATAAGAGAGTTCTTAAAAAGAAAAAATAGAAAAAGTCCACAGCGCCACTTATCAGTCGTGTTCCAAATTCTTTGGCTGACCTATCTGCAATCTATTCCAACATCAAACAATAAAATTTATTTGTGAGAATTTTACGAGTTGAAATCGTCGAGAGAGTTGCTTTGGAGAGATTCGATTTGCTTCCCGCTCTGTGTACCGTATCCGAATATAAAAATACAGAGCGATATGATGTGCATAATACGAAATTGCCACATTTCACGTCCAGTAATAAACAGGAGTGGGCGAAGTAATCTCGCTGCTGCGGACCAATGGTCGATTCGCGTCCGTGCACCGCACCGTGTTTGCATTGCCGTGACGCGTCAAATTCTATTTCACCGAAAATAAAAATATCGTTGAAAAAAGCAACATAAATTTGTTCTTGCAATATTTATATTTTGTTTTTTTTTGTAACGTCTTTCAAAACAGAACAGATCTACCACGACATCGTGGCAGAGTTGATAGCTCCTTGGCTGTGGAGGCAGAGGTCGCAAGTTCAAAACCCCCACGGCCACGTGGAAAAAAACATTTACTGAAAAATTTGTATGTACAAACTTTTTTGTACGAATTCCACACAGGAGGCTCTGAGGAAAATAATTTCAGTCAAGTATTACGTCAACTTTAGAAATCGGATGGGGAAGAAGTTATGAAAATGAAAAAGGTACTATTAAGGGTGGGTTGTAATCTGGAGGTCAGTATGTCCAGGAGTGACAGAAGTATGAATCCATTCCTCCCATTGCAGTGCAAGGCGATGGGTAGATAGTATGGCTGGAGTGTTCAAAGGGTCTCCCTCGACCGGCATCTCCCGATCTCGCCCACCATGAGCAGAAGCATACACAAGCAAGACCTCAATAAGCCTCACCCCACCAACCCGAGCAACCCTGCTAAGGCAACAAACGTTACTTTCAACTTGTGGTGATCTATGGCAACAGTATTGGTTATCCAATAAATGGTTCCCGGCGCGGCGCTGTCGGTATACTTACGTTATTGATAAAACGCATAGTATTATTTTTTGTCGCTCGTTCCAAAGAATGAAAATCTTTTTTGGGATGTCCATAAAACCTATCAAATACTTCAGTAACCTGACAGTTGATCCCTTGACGGTTGGCCCCCCCGAAATAATATTTTTTATAAAATTATAATGTTTTTTTTTTTAAATTAACAATTTCAAACTTAAAATGGACTCTGAAAATACCTTCAATACAAGTTGGTACGGATATCTAACGCATTTATTTACAGTGTCGATTTGTTTACTTTAACACCGATATGTACAGTATAGAGTAGTAGTTTTTTCTTGATGCTTTTGAAAAAAAATATGTTTTTTACTAAACTTTTCGAAAACACTGTTTCTTGTATATTCGATGCTTGATTCTAGAACCTAGTCTACTCCAACATCCTACTGTATCATATATTATAATTTTGTGAATGTTAACTTTACTTAATACTGCATATATTAATGATCATGTACCTAAATACCTAATGTAAACGAAACCTGTCAATTTGACTATCCTAGAACAGGAGACCATCCTAGTTGGACAGTCAGTTTCCTTAAACTGTGAATGTACTTTTATAACAAAAAAATAAATAAATACTTTTTTATTCGGCGGTACATCCTCTCTGCACACCCTTTCGTGAATACGTATGTTATATTTTTTATGTGAGTAGTATACCGCATTTTCCTTAAGCCGCCGCTACCGGAATTTCTACCGGATTTCTAGCATATCTCCCTTAAACATTTGAAGTTGTTAAGCTATCTATAATTGCAA
This sequence comes from Limnephilus rhombicus, assembly GCA_929108145.2. Lineage (NCBI taxonomy): Eukaryota > Metazoa > Arthropoda > Insecta > Trichoptera > Limnephilidae > Limnephilus > Limnephilus rhombicus. Next base: position 48,253,655 of record OV815285.1, read on the forward strand.
ATTATATGAAATTCACTCAGCAGAAAAAAATCGCAAAGTATGTTCCGATTTTTTTTTTATTTTCAAGTCTGTTTCTGTTATTTTACAAGTTCTTGTAAAAATTGACAGTGTTTCTTTAAATGCTGTTTTAGACAGCCCCCAAGACATTTTTGCTTTATTTTAAACGAGTCGTATTTTATTAAGCATTTTTTAAATATTAGCGCGCTCCTCTAACATTCGTAATTACATATCTCTCCATCTTCTTCTTTTTGAGCGCGGTTGCGGCGCCTTAAACCGACTGTATATTATATAAAAGTATGCCGGGGGGCAACTGTCGGGGGATCAACTGTCATGGAACCACCGAACCCACATATTTTTGATTGGTAGTAAAACGCATAGAAAATAATGTAATACGTGAAGATAATAATTGTGAATTAGCTACGAGAGTTTGACAAAATGATTTGAATTTAGCACCGGTAAAATACTCGTAAACTAACTTGTGTCAAAAAATATCACCGTGATGTTTGACATAATAGTTTGGATTCGGGCAGGTCCAGAGGTCCAGAGTCAAATAAAGTGGGAAGACGATATACCTACGACGAGAGATCTCCCAGATTAGATGCTGCAATTATGTAACACTTATAGGTTTATTTTCGACTTCTGCTCGGGGCTTTGATTTCGAAAGATCGTTGAAAGCTTTTCGCTCCTAAGCAGAGATTGCACCCCGCGAAGAGGAAGTGGATATATTTATGTGAAAGCCCCGGCGTATATTAAATGAAACTATTTTTTGTGTCTATTGCGCTCAAAATCAAAAACCAAACTTTTTAACAGAACTAACTAACTAACTAATAGAGGACGGACCGCCAAACAACCCAATCTAGGAACACGCTCCTTGCCTCGTTCACGATCATACATCGTCTCATATAATATGCTATTTTATTACTCTCTTGACAGGACCCAAATCAAGTATCTGATTCACTTGGTCGTGCCATGTCTTCCTCGGGTGTCCCCGATTTCTTCTACCATTCACATTTTCGTCAAATATTCTCCTTACATTCCTTTCCTCGCTCAGTCGCTCTACGTCTATCTGAGCGTCCCTTTCTTAATCTTACTCATTACGCTTTCATCAACCTTGCATTCTTTGCGGATCTCCACGTTTCTCACACGATCGTACAAGGTTTTACCACACATACGCCTCAGGGATCTCATTTCTACAGCATTCAGCCTACTTTCATCATTCCTCTGCCAGTTTCATGCCTCACCGCCGTACATCAGGTTAGGTACCAACACTCCATTATGGACGGCTAGCTTCACTTCTTTTGAAAGTTTTTTTTTGGCGCCAACGGCGTTCAGTCCTCCTTACCTTAGCAGTTACCTGCATTTACCCTTTTTTCAAAATCTCTATCAGCCTTCCCATCTCTCGCAAACATACTTCCCAAGTACACAAACTCATCCACCTGCTCCAAGTATTCATCATTCACATACGTTGCACATTGTTTTTTATTTAATTAAATGAAAACAAAAAACTTTGTTAAAACACTACCATAAAATCAATATTATCAACTTGTTTCGAAAACAATGTTTTCTTCTTCAGAATAAGATTAATATATTTATCTTATGAAAATGTTAAAAAATAAATTACTTTAAACATTATACGAATTAAACTTCAATAATTTATCATCACTAGAAATATATCCGACTAACATTTAATATAAGAGACAACAGAGGTCGTCAATACAATAGTGATAATATTAGAGTATACTTCGAACACCGAATTTCGAAATTGAGGCAGTTGATCAGCAGATTACCCGCTCCTATAGTAACTTTTCAGGAGTGATGACGTCACACGATTAGCCACACATACGGTGGTTTTCGGGGGATCTTGAAAAATTAAAACTTTGGCAATTATTTTAACTATTAAAACTAACTGTAAAAATTAAAAAAATGCAGTTATTTAAGTTAGAAGGTCATAAAAAAAAATAATAAAAAGTTGGACTGGGGTTCTCTATTAGCCTTATCATTGAAGAATTAAAAATGATTTCTACTTATAATTGACAGTACAAATAAGTGACAAATAGCTGGTTCAATAAATTCATTCTCGAGCTTTGACCATTATTCCCCAGTTTTTGTTGGCGTGGTTGACAAACCCACGGTCTCTTTTTGCCCTTCCGAGGCTCGAGAAATCGCTGTATTATTCATGAACCGCATTGAAAATTCACCCTTTTGTCTTACTTTCCCGACAGAAGTTATTTTGTTCGCTACGATTTATCCACCTCCTATTTGAATTTAAAAGATGATTGAGAAAACAGTTCCGGGAAATGGATTCCGGGTATTATCTCTCCGGTCTCGATAATAAATGTTTTGCCCCAGTTATAAGACAAAAACGATCGATGTATGGTTTTGTGCAATTTATTGACGGCCAATTTATGTGCATTTCATGTTTTTCATTGATATCATTCCAAACAATATTAAAAAAAATGTTTTTGCTAAACATTAGTCCGATACGTAGTTAATGTTCATAGATAACACGTGAATTTAAAAAATATATATTTTATTTCGTAATTTTTTTTAATATTAGCTCCACACAGGAGGCACTGAAGAAAAAAACTTCCCTCACGTCCAACGTCATCATCAGGGATGTATTGTGTTAAGGAAAGGAAGAAGAGGAAGTTCTGGGAAGGAAAAGAGTGTGATGGTTGGATAGGAATTTGGGGGTCAGTGGTTAAAAGAGTGACGGACGTATGAATCCATCCCTCCTACAGTGGTGCAAGGCGATATACCAAGAGAGGACAAAAGGTCTCCCTTAACTAGTCTTTCCCGATCCGGCCTGCCACGCAGTTGGTGGGCAGACTTATCTGCCGCTAAGACCCGGATAAACCTCACTCCATGAACCCGGCACCCCTGCTAAATCACCAAACGTAGCGAACCACTTGAGGTGACCTATGATATGGCCTCTATGTTTTCCCTCTCCATGGGTCTGACATGAACATGAGTCTCTTCAAGACTCGGGTTCATTCATTCCTTTCCACAAAAAGACCTTCTACACCAACGCCAAAGGTGACATAGGCCCTGAGGGAAATTATTTTCCTCAATGCCTCCTGGTTGGAGTTAATGTTAAAAATAATTATAAATTTGGGAGGCGGAAATGGGTACCGCCGCCCCGTGAACCTTTCTTGGATAACCAACACATCTGCCATAGGTCACCCCAAGTGGTTCGCTACGTTTGGTGATTTAGCAGGTGTGCCCGGGTTCATGGGGTGAGATTTGTCTAGGTCTTGTAGGCGGATGACCAGGACACACTGAACCCCGGATTCCTACCACCCCTTAAACCGTTTCTTTCCCAGAACTCTCCTCTCCTTCCTCTCCTTAAAAAAACCCTCTACACAGCATCCCCAAAGATGACAGGCCCTGAGGGAAATTATTTTCTTCAGCGCCTCCTGTGTGGAGCTCATGAAAAAAAAGCAGAGTTTGCATTTCATATGCGGTAAAAATGAAACCTTCAGAAAACTAAAGTAGACATGAGTGGGGAGGCTATGAAAAACCGCACAAAGAGAAGACCGATGGGCTACGAACTACGAAGCCTACGATACCGGTTATACTTTCTCATTCTCTCGCAGGCTAAATCCTATAGATGTACGTGTTTGTCTCTTTTTAGCTTCGCTGTTTTTCGTTTCTTCGATGTTCAAATCACAATGGTGCTAAAAAAGTTTTCACTTCAATAAATTAATTACATTGGCTCACTGAGTTAATTAGTAATCTATATTATGTCCCATAAAAATATTAGTATTATCCTGAATTTGTAACTGCGCTGATAAATAATCCTTGTTTCCTATTTAACTTCGCGTGTTTCCTGAACAATTCCTTATCTTTACTCTCATTCCAGGCTTTGTGCAAGTTGCGAGTAAGTTTCTGCCGTAAATCAACGTCAGGACGGAGTTTGTTCTGCAAATGAAAGCCTCTTTTTAAATTTCAAATAAATTCTGAAAAGGAAGTTGCAGCGAACAGCCCACGCACCTGTTGCGAGATACATAGTTTTACTTTTAAATCATGAACTTTAAACAATTTACCCGATTTAGTACCGGCAAATATATTTATGAGACCTCAGTCTAAACATTGCACAATGAAATTACTCAAATTGTTTAGTTGAAAATGTGTAAATAACTGGTAACAACGGATCGAAAATCTTGTTGAGCGATACTCGAAGTAGAAAAACTTTACTCTCAAATGAAAAGCACGAGTATTATGAAATATGAACAGCTGTCGGAGAAAATAGTTTAAAGTTTCTTTTTGTCGTATGTTTTCGAGCCAGATGTTTTAGGAATATTATTAGCATAATTATTACATTGCGTGTTTTACAGTCAACGGTGCTATTGATTAAACTAATGATATTCCTCTCTTGTTTAATATTTTCACGTTAATTTAATAAACAGTGTTTAGAAGACAAGCCTCTGTAACTCTATTATTCCTTTACTGATTTTTACTCTTAAGCGTATAATTTCCCTACACAGACTACAGGGAAATTATATGCTTAGAACAAAACAAGTAGAGAGCAGATAAAACAAGTGCTTTCCCTTTATCAACCACTTTAAATTAGGTTCACATTTAAATGAATTCGAGTAATATCTTTCTATTAAAAATCTGGTACCCACCTTTCTCAACACATTCAAATAAAGAATAATCCAAACAATATCTTTCTGTTAAAAAAGCTGGTACCTACCTATCTCAACACATTTAAATAAAGAATAATTCGAAAAATATCTTTCTGTTAAAAAAGCTGGTACCTACCTATCTCAATATATTTAAATGAATAATAATACGAGCAATATCTTTCTGTAAAAAATCTGGTATTACCTATCTCAACACTTTTAAATGAAGAATAATTCGAGCAATATCTTTCTATAAAAAATCTTGTACCTACGTATCTAAACACTTTTAAAAATAAAGAAAATTTCGAGCAAAATCTTTCTATAAAAAATATCTGGTACCTACCTATCTCAACACTTTTAAATGAAGAAAAATTCAAGCAATATCTTTCTATAAAGAAGCCGGTCTCTGATCTCAATTAATGGGTCCGCAAAAAACTTTTTTTTAAAACAATGACCCGGCCACGCGTGAATGAATAGCTGACCCGGCCACGCGTTGTTGTGGCTAATAAAATACAACGTCATTTACTGGATGGTTATCCAACCTTTATAACCACCGCCGTCTTTGAGCTCATCGCGAAGAGACAGACAGATGCCGCGGAGGACTTTAATTTATAATACGTAGAGATGGTGTGAAAGATTATAATAATGTGCATGAAATGCTTCTGGTAACTGACGCATTTAAGTTAATAAGGATTGTACCGTCTAAATAACTTTTCAATTACCGCAATGTACGTGACCATTTTTTTAGAAGATAGAATGGGTATACTAAGCTATCCGTAAAAGATAGATATATGCCTTTGCGGACTTTTTTGTAGATCAATAAAAGAGGAATATCCCGCCATGAATTGTTTTGTTATATTCCAAAAGGATAAGGCAGCGTTTTCGATGAAAGCTACTAGGCGGCTCAACTTTTTCCGACACTTCTAACAATTATCGTTATGTTTCAACCAATTTACACAAATTCTTGACAAATTACATACCTAAACCTTCCTCACGAAGCACTCTATCTATTGGTGTAAACCGCATGAAAATCCGTTTAGTAGTTTTCGAGTTTATCGCGAACAGACAGACAGACAGACGACGCGGAGGACTTTAATTTATAATATGTAGAGAAGATAATTTTAAACGTGTAGCTCATCTCACTAGGTATGAAACGGCTGTGTTGAGATGGAAATGAACAGGAATATAAATCATCCTGGAATAAATAATAATTATTATTATTATTAAATATGTAAAACATGTATGTAGTAACAATGTCTCTCGACAGATGTCGTTAGTATATAGAGTTTTAAGGTGTCTCAATGGATGTCATTGCTGATATTATAACATAGAGAAAACTATCGACGTTTGGGTCTAATACCCGAACGGTTGCGAAGATAGCCGATCTGCAGGCGGTTATCTTCAATAAGCATTTTTTTCTGCACCCGATTATCACAGGGCATTCTTCAGAACAGACGTTGAGTCCGGTTAGATATTCATTGTAAATAATACGATAATTAAATAAGACTCGTAATCTAGATGAACCGAAGTTCAATAAAAAAATTGAAACTCCCGATCATCATTTATTTATTTTGATTTTCTTGCTGGGCCTGCATGGGCTTTTACATGTTATTTTTTTATTACAAAGTACAAGCACTGTAAATAACAGTGTACCACAAAAAGACAAACAAGTTACAATTTTTTTTTTACACTAACTCTTCATCAACTTCAGGAGGCCCTGAAGAAAATAATTTCCCTCAGGGCCTATGTCATCGTTGAAGATGGTGTGTGGAGGGTCTTTTTGAGGAAAGGAAGGAGTGAACATGGGTCTTGGAGAGAGGGAGACCATGTTGTAGGAGGGAGGAAACACAGAGGCCGGCAAATCGTTCCACAGCCGAGCCGTTGAACTCAAGAACGAGTCATAGAAACGACCCATCTCATGTGACTAATGTCAACCGTGTACAAATATTGGGCGCGTGTTTGGCGTGTTTCCCGACTACGCACCGGTGCCGACGGGATCAATGACGCTAGTTCGGAGCATCTTCCATTGTAATACCGGTAGAATAATGACAGCATTCCCACCTGACACCTACGCTCTAAAGATTGCAATCCGTCTGTTAAGATGGTAGAATCTAACAAACGGACCGCCCGTTTCTGCACAGAGTCAAGGTTTTTTTTAGGTATTTTGGAGCTTCAGACCAGAGGTGGCTGCCAAATTCAACCGTGGGGCGCACTTGCAATTTGTACAGGGCTAACAGTTGTGTACTATTAAAGTATCTGCGGGCCCTGTACAGCACGACCAGTTTCTGAGAGGCTAACTTAACTCTGCTTTCGATGGATCCCCCGTGCCTGAGCTGGTCACTTAGAGTTACACCAAGCATATCGATGGAGGGCCTGTTCGGAAGATTGCTTCCGTTAAAGGAGACTAGATTTTCATTTCGATCCCTTTTAGACGTTATCAAACATGATTGGGTCTTTGGAACATTAATATATTTTTTTAATTCAACCAATTTTGAAAAGAAATTTGTACATGTTGAATATAAGTTAAACAAAGGCTGCATAATCTCAGTAATACAGACGAATAAAAATGTTCAAAAATATTCATAATATATGGGTATTTATTTCGTAACTTCAAATAATATTAAGCATTTTGCATTTATCTTTGAAATCTATTATTTATAAATATGCAATTTATATTATTATGTCAGCTCTTCCTTCTGAGAATTTCCGATTTCACGGCGTTTGCAGAGTAAAAATAGAAAAGAATGCAGCTACTCATAGCTTCCCAAGCCGGATACTGGGAATGTTCCTGGATCGAGATTTAAATAAAATATTGCTCATTTTTACAACAGGAATAAGAGACAGTCATGTTGGGCAGGGTGTTTTCTCGGCTTGAGCGAGATACATACGAGTGTAGCTAAATCCACCACAGGAAAATATTTCAATATAACAAAGAAGAAGATTTTAATCAATGATTTATACCTATAACTCTTTGAACTGTTTGTACAGTTTGTCAAATAATGGTAGAAAATATAGGAGGGCGCCACTGTTGTTTAAATGGCAGTACTCAAAATATAATCATGGTGATAATCTAAAGATATTAAAAGGTATTAAAAAATATTATAAATAATAATATCTATTATTATTATTATTATTGTCCAATTTATATAGCGCCGTTTTCGTGGAAAATCACTTCAAGGGCGCTGTACAAATAATATATAAAATAATATAGCGCCGTTTTCGTGGAATAATTAACCTCAAGGGCGCTGTACAAATAATATATAAAAGAATTAATATTACTGGCTTAAAACTAAGATTTACAATTACAACTAGTGACTTACGTCTAAGACTTATAGCTACTTATATTACTGGTTTACAACTAAGATTTCCAATTATAACTAGCGACTTACATCTAAGACTTATAGCTAGTGACTTATGACTAAGACATATAGATTCTAACCTAAAACTGGTGACTTATTAACACACATATTTACAATTAAGATTAGCGCCAGAAGAAGTAGGAAGTTTTTACATAATATTACAATTCGAGAATACGGGTGCAAAAAGTATAATGAAGGTTAACTGGATTTACGGGAAGGTATAGATATTTTAAATAAATTAGTTAATTTAATAGTCAATCTTTACTGCTTTAAGGTGATTCATCGCTCACCAGTAAACAGATTGAGGTATCACAATTAACAGATTTCATTAAACAGATTGAGTTAACTATAAACAAAGAGAAAAGAGGAAAAAAAACTATTAAAAATTGCAAAGTTTAAATAGAATGATGAATTTATGGAAAGGAGTATCGGAAAAAGTGAGTTTTCAGTTTGGATCTAAATTCCGCTGAGTTGGTTATGCATCTCAATTCCATAGGAAGTTTATTCCAAGCTTCGGGGCCGATACTGCGAATGCACGATCACCAAACTTAGTGTTCGGATTTCGCTTAGGTTCTTTCAACCTTCCAATTGCAGAAGATGTCGCTGATCTAAGAGTTGACTGCCTCAGACCAATATTTTCCGGAATGCATATTTTAGAGATATAGGGAGGAGCCATTTCATTGATAGATTTAAACACCATCCAGCATAACTTGTATTGGATCCTTTCAGGACACTTCAGCCAGTGAAGATTTCGGAGGTGTTCAGAAATGTGCGAAAATTTGGATACTCCAGTAATAAGTCGTGCGATAAATCAATTAAAAAATAAAAAGGTATAAAAGTGAAATAATTATATTTTTTCACTCTACTGATCTCAAAATTAGAATTGCATAAAGGTATTATTATTATTATATATTTGCAATTGTATGTTAACATACGAAGAATAACCATATTGTAATAAAACTTAAAGCACACTTTAGAAATTGCTCACATTTATTTAATTTAAGCTTAAGTACCTAGTACCTACTAGCGTTGTCCAGGCTTTGGATCATGTCTCTAATTTTAGATCTAAATATATTTAACTCATTCAGATCTAAAAGTAGTGTAACTAAACTCACCATTAACGATTCTTCCTTTCTACCTACCGCTAAATTCAAACTAACGTTAAATTAAATGAAAGCCAATCACTTGTAAAACACAATTTAATCAAATTTATGTCATAGCGCAGGTAACTTAAATACAGTGCTTCTTCGATTTAATTTTTTTTTAGACAAAAAAAAATATTTTTAAATGTGTATACAGTGTTCTGTATTTTCATTGTCTTTGTACTTAAAAAGAATATTTGACAGGTAAATTGGTGTTGCCAGCCTACAAATATTATAGTTCCATTTTTTTATATTTTCTACTCTTATTTGACTCTAGATCTCTTGTCCAAAAGAGTATGTTATTTTAGTTAATCAAAGCCATAATCATAAGATTGGTTAGTTTGTGGGTACTTAATTATCAACCATAATATATTTTATTCAATTTGGGTGGCGGGTGTGGTTACCGCCGCCCCAGGAACCATTCATTGGATAACCAACACCTCTGCCATAGGGCACCCCAAGTGGTTTGCTACGTTTTAAGACTAGGGAGGGTGCTCGAGTTCATGGGGATTTTTTAGGTCTTGGTGGCAGATGCGTTTGCCACTTACTGTGTGGCGGACGGCATTTGGAGAGACTGGTTGAGGGAACTTTTTTCACCTTTCCAGCAAAACTCGTCTTGCACCGCAGTGGGAGGGTTGGATTTAAAAGTCCATCACTCCTAGACACACCGACTCCCAGATTCCTGCCCACCTCTCACACCTTTTTCCTTTCCCAGATATAATCCTCCACACTCCCTCCAAACAGCATCCCCAAAGATGGAATAGTCCCTGAGGGAAATGATTTTCCTCGGGGCCTCTTGTATGGAGCTAACGAAAATATTTTATTTATTTTATTTCAAATAGGAACTTAAGGCTCTACAACCGGGCCCGAAAAGAAGAAGATGGAGAGATACGAAATTACGAATGTTGGAGGAGAGTGCTAACATTTGCAGCGACAAAATCGATGCGAAAATTGCGAAAATGTTTAATAAAATACGACTCGTTTAAAATAGAGCAAAAATTTCGCGGGCATTATCTTAAACAGCATTTAAAGAAACACTGTGATTTTTTTCATACATATAACTTGTAAAATAACTGAAACAAATGTGTTAATAATAATTTTTAGAGCATACTTTGCGATTTTTTTTTATCGAGGGAATTTTATATAATTTGCGTTTCGGCGCGGGCAAAGTCTAGATATTATCTTCAAGAATAACACATATTTTTTAATAGCTTTAAAACTTACCGTGTTAAGGGAAATATGAAATAAATCGGTGCAAATCCGGGATGCGGGCCCTTAATGACAATTCATTTTTTCAAATTTTCTTCAAAAGGGTTGGTATCATAGTCTTGAAAAAATGCGACCAAGAAAGTCCAGAAAAACACAGTTTCAAATTTGCAAAACATCCTTTACTGAAACATTAAAACGGCCACCATCTTGGATTGAAAACGGATATACAAACAAATTTACACGCAGAAAACAGAACTCAAGTTAAAACAGAACTTCGCAACTGATTTTTTTCTTGCCACACGTCATCACTGAGCACAACGGATCATGTGATACACGCTCTGTCTTGCCCATATGGTGCTACTGGAAAAAGATGGAGTGCGTATCACGTGATGAACAGCAAAACTACATCTTCCAAATATACTCAGGAATCGCCGGTAAAAATGTTTTGAGAACATCCTATTACTCCTGTACAAAACCTGGGAATATTAAATTTATTTTATTTCCTAATTTTTTTTTCAAATAACAGAGATATTTTGTGTGAATTCACGCAAGATCATTTCTCTGTGTAAAACTCTATATAACGAGGAGAACTATATTACCACCGCTTTGGTAATGCGAAAGTTTCAATGACTAAATGTATGTTTATTATACAAGACAATATAGTTAACTTTCCGTGTTCAGAACCGGTAAACGCGACCACCGTTAACATAAATAAAAAGCCCGCTCCGGGAGCTTAGTTACGCCCCTGATAGCCCGCGTTGCCCGGGACCGGTCGCGTCCAGTAGCGTACCTCTATTTGTTTTTTCCCCGCCGCTCGCACGGAGTCGCCGTATCATTCATATTTATCCGCCGAACTAAAAATAAAACAAAGACGTGCTTAGAAAACCCCGATATAACTTGTCAAGCCTACGGACGCACGGGCGAACGGGTATTAATAAAAATTAAGACGCGTACTGTACCTGTGGAAGTGTTTTTTACATTTTTTAACTAGTATATATCTATATTTTTGAATGTAGCTGTTACTTTGTGGTTATCCATTATAGAAAAATGAAACAATATAACTTTGTATAAACCACTTATATAATTTGCAAATCCGACCGGTTTCGGAACAAACGTTCCTTCGTCAGGGAAAGCTTATACTAATTTGACAGTTTAGAACAATGTTTTATATGATAGGGGTGGAGCCGTTGTTAGTTAATAATGTAGATTGGGTGGGTAGGTATTAGTGTAGAGTGGGTGGGTAGGGGAACAAATCCATGATTGGGCTATATGACAATATTTTTTGTTTGTTGATATTAGATTCATTATTTTTAAGGGATTTTTTAATTTCCAAAGCTTCAAAGGAATATATAAACTCAAATGCAATGATTGTCCCTCATTTTATATTGGAAAAACAACTCGTAATTTTGAAATCAGAATCAAAGAACATTTAAGGTGTCTTAATAATAATAATTTTTCTGAGTTCGCTAACCATATCATTGAAAATAACCATAGTTTTGAAAAAAACACAGGGATAATAATATTCTTCATATTAATCATAAAGGAAAACGTTTAGATAACTTAGAAGCTTTGGAAATTAAAAAATCCCTTAAAAATAATGAATCTATTATCAACAAACAAAAAATATTGTCATATAGCCCAATCATGGATTTGTTCCCCTACCCACCCACTCTACACTAATACCTACCCACCCAATCTAAATTATTAACTAACAACGGCTCCACCCCTATCATAATAAAACATTGTTCTAAACTGTCAAATTAGTATAAGCTTTCCCTGACGAAGGAACGTTTGTTCCGAAACCAGTCGGATTTGCAAATTATATTAGTGGTTTATACAAAGTTATATTGTTTCATTTTTCTAGTATATACCTATTCTAAAACTACTATAATAATTTCCTTTTACCTACGTACTAAAAATTTGACTTCACAACAATGAGATATAACCCACAAAAACTGCCAAAACCGAAAGACTTAAGCTTTCTTAACATTTAAAGTTAAAGGGAGTTCATTGAAAATTTTAATTCCTTTATACAAAATATTGTTTTGTTCTAAAATCGTTGCAGCTTCTCGTAGGATATACCATGAACTGTACTATTAATTCAAATGATGACCGGCCAGTTGTTGAGTGGGCATGGCGTTTGGGTCCCATCCAGGCGTTACGTGTTCGATTCCTCGGCTGGCTAAGTCCATCACGACTCAAGCAACATTTTCGGCTTACTGTGGTGGTAGTAGGAGATTTTTAAATATTGTTGGGTTTTTCGTAACCCGGGAATGTTTGTCTTTCTTTAAAAAAACGTTTTCTAATTATTTGTAACCTAGTAACATTTTATTTTTAAAATATCGAATATTAAGATATTATTGACTAAACGCCGTCATACACTTCAAATATTGAGTAGACGTTGCTTTGTATTTATCCTAGTTTATCTTTCACAGCACAATATAGACCTCATATCTCTATTATGAATTATTTTTCTTGTGTTTTATTGCTCAGAACTTACAAAATTATAACTTATAATAGAAATTACACATGTGCAGTAATTCAGGTGGGATTTTATAGTGGTGTTGTAGACCAATTTCCTTGTTTTAAAGTTTTATTTTGCCTTTATCCCGTTTAAGAATGTAACCTTTTGGCAATTTTTTTGGTTACATTTGTTAGTTACAATAAGTTTTAATTTGTGATCGATTTTATTTCCCAAGTTTTTAATTGCCTCTATGTACTTCTTCAATATTTTGATTGTCTGTATTTATTGTCATAAGTTTTTTTACCTAGTGCCATGAATTTACTTTTAATTTCGTTTAATTACAGTTTATTTATAATTAACAATTTAGATATTTCCTTTGTATCTTTGGCAAAGTATCTTCAATATTATTTGCAATAATATATAAAGTGTGTCATCTGCAAAAAAAGGTTTGACGGAATAATACTTTATGTTCTTCACTATATCATTAATGTATATGATAAATAGACGCGGTACCAACCCAGATCCTTGTGTAACTCCAAGATTTACTTGATGTTCTTCAGAGATAGCGTAACCAACTTTGGTTCTTTATTTTCTATTTCTTAAGTAATTAATAAACTACTGCAGATCATTTACGAATCTGTTGAATATATGTACGTCACATTATTCGGAGTCGATTTTATGGTTTAACTTTTTATGGAATTGAGTTTTTGTTTTCAAGTAAATCAAGTCCAAATCGCGGTTTTTTTAGATCAGATATGAAAAAAAGTCGGACGATACGGGATTAATATCAGCTATAAGCGTAGATTCGACTCTAAAGGATTAAAGTAAAGATTAAAATGTAAATGTAAATCTTCAGATAGTTTTTTATAAAATTATTTATTACAAATTGTGTATCCATTTACAATACGTATGTGACACAAACTACACATGTTTGGATAAATTAAAGAAAAAGGTAAATAATTACACGAGATACATACATATTACAGCAGGTAATGTGACCCACTTAAATGCCTCCTGATTTCAATAGTTTTGGAATCGTTATTTAACAGCGCCATAACTCGTGTCATTTTATGCCGAGCCAGTACGTCCGTTCTACTATGTGGGATACTCAGAAGATCGTGGATCGTCCCTGGCTGTAGTTGTTCAGTACAAACAACTTTTTCCAGGAGGCACGGGCTATCTATTAAATTATTAGACTCGTAGACTCAGAAATAAAGACCTGCTTTTCCTCAATCAGCACTCGACTAACTATGGTTATAACTCACCACTGTCCAGAATGTGTAGACTGGTCAACTCACGTCAAGACCTTGATTTTTTTGGTATTAGCTTAAATGATTTCTGTCGCTCTTTAAACAAATGAATATATGTAATATTCACCCTAATTTTTGCAAGGTCTTGACGTGACTTGACACTTATTTTTCTTCTATTTTCACTGTTTGTCTTTGCTTTCATGTACCATCCGAATCCTTACATTGTTCATTTTTATACTTCGTGATACTTTGTTTTAAATTGGACGTAAGTCCGTAAATAAACAAATAAATAAACAAATAAATTAGTGATTACGCCGTTACTGCAAGGACCCTACTCCTCCTCGACTGGAGACTTTGGCAACGCGTTTCTGTGAGAAGATCTTCATGATGCATGAATCACGGGTAATCACCATGCATTCTAATACACAGGTATCTAAGAAACTGTTTTTGAATCTGTTCAATTTCTCAATGTATTTTTTCTGATATGGGGCCCATACAGCAGAGGCGTATTCAATTTTAGACCTTATGATGCAGTTATACATTGTCATCATTGCTTAGGAATTTGAAAACTGTTTGCACGATCTTATGACAAACCTAGAAGCTTGTAACATGATGTTGTCAACTGCAATATACGGTTTGAAAATATTAGTTTGGGATGAAAGACTACCCAACAATATCTGACTGACAATATATCTTTTTTAATACTTTAATGAAATTTGATGGGATTTCTCTAACGTGTATAATATGATATTGTGATACATTTTTACAAAATATGATACGTATAATAAAATAACTTATTTTCATTTTCGTCAGCCCATTATGAAATCGCAATTTAATTATGTACTCTGTGTGATAGTTTCCCTCTTACACAATAAGTTTCCGGACACCGTATATAACAAAACTCAATAAAACAATGTTCATAATATACGTATATATCATATTTTATCATAATATCAGAAAGTTCCACTTTTTTATTGCCTCGGTCTCTCGATTCCGGAAAAAATAATGTGTTGCTAAATAATGTGTGAAAGATGAACACGATTTTACGCAGCTAAAAATAGATTTTTCTCGGTTTATATTTTTATGTCGATTTCGTTATCTCGGTGACACAAATGATGCCGTTGCTAAGGGGCAGATAGGTAGGTAGGGGTATTTGGGTCGCTGGAAGAAAACTCATCTTTTTGGGGGTGTTAAACCGTGAAAAAGTGATTACATTTATCCCCATTATTAGAACACGTAACCATGTATTGTCACGGTAAGACCTGACGTGGGAACAAAGAGAAAATAGCTCGCATTTCTCACCATTATTTTATAGACTCTCATACATTTTGATAAAATACGAGATCTTTATTTAAATATCATATTATAACATTGTATTCTCATTTCGACGTATTCTAGTCAGCCTTTTTTCAAATGAAAACCTGAGGACGGGTTGTTATGGTTGTCATTATGTCATTATAGGCCAGTTGCTTCATAAAACTATAATCACAGAACTTGAATAGAACTTACACCGAACGTGAAAATCAACTAATATTTGACGAATCCGTCAATTTTTTTTAAACAACCCGTCCTTAGTCTTATTTTATTAAAAGTTTGTGCTGCAATGATGTCATTGGTACTTATATTTGTAATTTTATATATAAAAATTAATGATCCTTAATTTGTCACTTATCCTACACCATTCATTCGATTGGGTTGAACTGGTGATGAATTGATATAATGGTGAACTCCGGCGCTATGAAATTTGTATGAAAAATTTGCAATTGGTGGCGCTAGTTGTTTGAAAAATGTGTGTATTTCATATAATTTAGCGGCAAAATTCACGGCAGTGGAAAAGATTCACGGGAGGAGGAAAGAGGGGGGGGGGAGAACGTGGGAGGGAAAGGGGACGCGGGAAAAGAACGGTTGCGAGGAAGGGGACGCATGGGAATGTACAAGCTGGGGAGGGTTGACGGAGGGGTAGGGTACAAAGGAGAGGCAGAGGCAGGGATTTCAAAGGAGACACAGTAGCGGTAGGGGATAGCGGGGAGGAAATTTGGATTCACACACACAGCTGTCAATCAATAAATAGAATTAAAACAAAAGTACTTTCATTTTTGTGGCATTGCGACGCTTGCCGGGTACTCAGTTTTAAATAGTACCACTACTTAACTAGTACTGAATTTTAAACCAAACATAAAAAATATGGTACTAATGTTTTAAACAGAACAAGTTTTATGAAAGTCAAATGCTGGGTTTTTGGTACAATAAAAAAACAAGGTCATTAATATATGGGATTACACAACTGTTGTAAAATTGAGTTTAATGTGGAAGTTTTAAAATAAGACGTTAAAATTTATATTTTTAAAAAATTAAAAAATTATGTCTTGCAGAAACTATTGTTTAGACAGGTTCGTGGTAAAAACTAATGGAACAAAATAAATGGTTAAAACACAGAATAACTTATTTGCACCTGTTATTTAAAATGCGCAATATTTTCGCTTCGTGTTTGAGGTAACAGTTTTTGTCTGGTAGCATCACTGGTTGAATAACTTTCCACGAAATTTTAACAGGTCTGCGTAACTTGTTACACATTACTTGTTACTTTTAATTATTTCTGTTCCGTTTACATCTTTACTTTGCCAGAGCGCCAAGTTTCCAACATCCATTCAATAGAATTATTCAGCAAAAGTAGGTTAGCCATCACTCATCAATGTTGTGGAGTCTACATAGTCCAAAGACAGAGATGGAATTCCTTTGAGGTCCACAATTACAACATCTCTCTCCATAGATCTTGAGTAGCATCTTAATATATATTGTTGTAATAACATCTTTGAGGTACACTGTGGAACTTGTTTTTAGGAAGTTTAGAACTTGTACTTTCAAGCAGTAGAATTATCCAGATGTTAAGACTCACGACCACATATAGACGATCTTCATATTTTAATTTACTTTTACGGTAATTGGCAACTGACTTAAAACTCATCAGCCTCCATTGGAAATTGTTCAAAATTTCTTTTAAGAAATTTCCCAATTGATGTTGCCATCGTCCCACTTACAGATATTATTAGTTTGTACGCTAAAACGTGATATTTTTCTTACCTAATAATAATATTCAAACTACTAAAAGTGATAACGGTGTTACAAGATACTAAATCTATGTAGCAAGAGGTCCTGGGTTCGAGTCCCAGAGGTGTCAATATGTTTTTCTGATTTTTCTGTTTCCAGATTTTCGATTGAGTTTCGCTTATATTATCTTCATTTATTTAAATCTATGTGTTTAAAAATGATAATTGTTTATTTCATTATCTGTCCCTTATTATTATTTCCTATGAAATTTTGGAGTTGTTGTGCCCACGCCCACGAAGGTTTCTGTATTCAACGGTGAGCTCCGGCATTATGAAATTTGTATTAAAATTGTACAGTAGGTGAGCGAGTTGTTTAAAATTGGGTGTATTTCATATAGTTTAGCGGCAGAGAGGAAAGAGGGAGGGTGTCGGGAATCCAGGAGAGTGGAGGGGATGCGAAAGAGGAGGATCGAGGGTGGGAATCGAGGAGGGGAGGAAGGTGCGGAAGGTGGAATGGGAACGCGGGGAGGGGAAGAACGTGGGAGAAGAGGGGGTTCGCGGGACTTAGCGGGAAGGCGGCAAAGATGGAAGGGAAACGCGTGGTGAGAAGAAAACGTGGAAGGGTAACGGGGACGGTAACGAGGACGCACAGGAAAGGACACGTAGGAAGAGGCATTTAAAATCGTGCCGGGCACTCGCTGGTAAATAAATATATTTTTGCCGTAGACACCTCAAAGATATTTCCACCACAGGTCAATTTACTTAACGAAGTTACTCTAAAAATATATATTTATTACTAGTTGTGCGCCGCGGCGTCTTGAGGTGCCGTAGCTACTTCTCTGGGGCGCCGCCTTATAGTTTAATTATTATTTAATGAGCTGAATCCATTCATTTACATTTAGTTTGACAACCTAACTTTTAGTGTCATGAAAGTTTTTTCTGACCTAAAATGTGTGTTTATTTATTTTACCCAATGATCTTTGCAAAAAAAATCATTAGGTGCTTTAAAAAAAATTGACGCACCGCGAAAAAGTTTGGGAACTACTGTTAACTAAACCATTTAAGTACACTTACCCTTTATAAATACCAAAGGTAAAAAGACCTTCGCATTCTGAAACCGTTTAGATATTATGAAATTCCAATTTTTTTTATTTACGAGTATTGAAAATATGCTTAATATAAAGATCATCTCAGACATTCTATATACGTTTACTTGAAGCTTCACTCCTACGTCTAAAAAGATATTTGATATTACAATGTGAAAGTTTTTTTTTTTTTCCAAAAATGATCCATGTTTAGAATAAATATTTGTCGGAATTTATGGGATGACGCAGCTAACAAGCTGCCTTAGGAATGATGTTATGTTAGATCAGGTTTCGACAGTTAAAGCATAAATTAAATGTACCTACCTTATTATATTGTTGAGAATTAGACAGCTTTCAGTGGCGTCAAGTCATGAGGTACTTTTATTTTCATTTAAATGTAATACACAAAAAATCTAATCTGTGTGTGAAAGGAAAAAGTGAAGATCACATTTTCAAAGCAAAAATACAAAATCTCTCAAATAAGTCTGTTCAGCACACAACATAGTTATTTTGACATATTTTTATACAAAAGAAGCATTGGACAAAAAATGGCGTTAGATTATGATATCCAATGGGTATCTAATTGTTTCGATTAAAGCGAATAATGATTATGATGGTATTTCTTCCCAACCTTCCTCTTCCCCACCTCCTTCCCCTCCCCACTACCTTCAGCCTCACAACATACCCCAATTGGGGATGCCATAGTCTCACTGGCTCCAGACGGGAGCAGTTGAGATTCTTGTGCGGTATTCACTGTAAAAAAAAAAAAAAAAAAATTAGTTGAGATTTATATAGTTGGGTATTTTGCAAATTTTAAACGAACTCTTGTAGGATGTACGAGTAAATATTCTTGAAAAATATTTCTATATATCGCCACTAATGACATTAGTGTCCAATGAATAGCCTAGAATATTTCAAATTAGAAACATTAAATAAGGCAAAAATCTCATCAAATTCCTTTTTAAAACATGTATAGTATTAAAATCAATATCAATCGCCATCCACTAACACACCCCGAAACTTTCCATACTCCTTTCCAAAGAACCAACTTATTCTTCTCCCAACCTCTTCTGTGAATGTGTCGACTATAATGACATCCACTAAATTTCCACGAATCTCATGTTTTTACTTGACGCCAACTTTATTTATCTCTTTTTTTTGTTGTTGCTGTGTTCAAGTTCTGTTATTATGTCTTCATTTACCATTTATTTCGCAATGCTTAGAAAATATGAGAAGTTAAATGAGACTTTCGCAGAACTACTGAATATTAATATTGAAATTTGATGAATTGATCAAATTCTGTGAAACAACCCTTAGAGTTTCGATGAGTTATTCAGGGCAGTTATCTACAGGGCTAACTAACTAAATAACAAACCATCGAGCCGTTTCTCTGCAGCGGTAGGCAGAGAGGACGGACCGCCAAACTCTTTGCCTCACTCACATTCATACATCGTCTCATATATACTCTTCTATTATTCTGACTTTTGACATGGCCCGTCTCAAGTATCTGTTTAACTTGATCGTTCCATGTCTTCCTCGTGCGTCCCCGACTTCTTCTACTATTCACATTTGCGTCATATATTCTTTTTACACTCCTTTCTTCGTTCATTCGCTATACGTGCCCAAACCATCTGAGGGTCCCTTTCTTAATCTTACTCATTATGCTTACATCAGCCTTACATTCTTTGCGAATATCCACATTTATAGCACGATCATACATGGTTTTACCAATTATCTACAGGGCGAATAATTCAATAATGACAGCTTATCTTGGATATGAGAAGGTATCAGAATAAAAAGATAAAGATATGGGAGTTGGTAAAGCAGAAGAATAACGGTTAGAAGAAGAAGAAAACGATTTTAAAAAAAGGTTTTTATCAACAACTGGAGTAACTTTGACAACAGCGCCCTTGAGGTGATTTTTCACAAAAACGGCGCTGTACAATTCATCCAAATATTATTATTACTAGCCGACCCAGCCACGCGTTGCTGTGGCTAATAAAACACAACGTCATCTACTGGATGGTTATCCAACCTTTATAACCACCGCCGTCTTTGAGTTTATCGCAAAGAGACAGACAGATGCCGCGAAGGACTTTAATTTATAATACGCAGAGATGGTGTGAAAGATTATAATAATTTGCATGAAATGCTTGGGGTAACTAACGTATTTAAGTTAATAAGGATGAATACTGTATCCGTCTAAATAACTTTCCAATTACCGCAATGTACGTGACCATTTTTTAGAAGATAGAATGGGTATAGTAAGCTATCCGTAAAAGATAGATATATGCCTTCCTAGACTTTTTTGTATATCTATAAAAGAGGAATATCCCACCATGCGTTTTTTGTTATATCCCAAAAGGATTAGGCAGCGTTTTCGATGAAAGCTACCAGGCGGTTTAACTTTTTCCGACACTTCTAACAATTATCGTTATGTTTCAACCAATTTACATAAATCCTTGACAAATTATACACTTAAACCTTCCTCACAAAACACTCTATCTATTGGTGAAAACCGCTTGAAAATCCGTTCAGTAGTTTTCGAGATTATTGCGAACAGACAGACGACGTGGGGGACTTTAATTTATAATATGTAGAGATAGAGATGTAGAGATGGTCGAGTGAGAAATACGTTAATATTTAAAAAAAAAAAAAGTTTCATACCCTTTCGTGTTTCTCTTTTCTTTCTCTGTCTTTGTGTTTGGTATTTGTATGGGGGAAAGCACCTGCCCCCGATTCCGCGCCCACACGGTATTCACGTATTCTAGCAACAACTTCTTGAGAATAGCTGCTAACTATTATTCTGTTTCACGTTGTGTAACTAGAATTCTAGAATCAAGAACAATTTCCAGCTAATCCGAGACTTAAACTCTATTAGGGATTTGAGAAACATGGCTAATCCGTGCTCTGGCAAAACCGTGTTATAAGTGTTTATTTATTAAAACATGTATTGTATTCTGAGATTTTGAGACATTCATCGTCATTAGTTAGTTTGTTTAAAAATAATCCTTAATAATACATAATCTGTAACCAGCATTTTATATTACAAGAACTTTTTTTTTTCAAACAACATGCTCTAACTAGTTCGCAGTCGATTTCAGTATAAATTTATACAACTTATCCATGTTAGTCAGTTAAAAAAACGTCTTCAATGTTTATATTAAATTTTTTTGTACTCTGCCTATGATATACAGACAAGTACATTTTAAGAGCGCACGTTTGTATGTATTTGTGCACACCGATAGTGGACCAAACGGTTTGAAGCACAAGCTCACAGTTCCCTCTTGCCCAGCAGTAGTCCTACGATTACACAAGCAAGAATCTCTTTAATATGATTCTATTATACCTACGCGTAGTAAGTGAGGTGGGTCGGGTAAAGGTCGAAACACAACGCCATCTACTGACAACGCCATTACCATTGTTAATTTGCATACATATCAAATCCACACCGCCCGCTTGCCAGCCCGCTGTCTGTATATATTATATATTTCAACCAATTTGACAAATTATATACCTAAACCTTCCACGTGAATCATTTTATCTATTGGTGAAAACCGCATGAAAATCCGTTGCGTAGTTGAAAAGATCTAAGTGTACAGACAGCGGGAGCGACTTTGCTTTATACTTTGTAAAGATTTGTAAACGTGTCTCAAAATTGTAACAAAATTTTCAGTTTTAGAAGCAAGCAGAACTATTTTTTACCCGATTTGGGAATTACAGGAAAAAATTTACGCAGCCATCAATTTGCGCACCATTGTAAAAGGGACTAGTAATTCGTAAGCAGATTTCGTGTTTGAGGACAAAATAGTGATGTTTAATGCCTGTTGCCTATATACTTTAAAATGAACTAAACTAACTAAATAATCATCACGCCGTAGGCAGAGAGGGCGGACCGCCAAACAACTTGGTCTTGGCACACACTCCTTGCCTCGTTCACAGTCATACATCGTCTCATACATGCTCTTCTATTATTCTTACTTTTGACATGGCCCGACTCAAGTATCCGATTCTCTTGGTCGAACCATGTCTTTCTCGGGCGTCCCCGACTTCTTCTACCATTCCGTCGTGTATTTTCTTTACACTCCTTTCCTCGTTAATTCGCTCTACATGGGCTTTAAGATTAATTTGTTGACAAATCACAGAAAGGGAGACGGTCACGCCGCGGCCTCCCTTCTGCGCGTAATTTGGTTTTGTTTCCTTTTCTCTGATGGGCTGGTTTCTTAATTTGAATGTCTATGATCATATACGAAGAACTTAACTGAATTTAAATAAAATTAACCTTCATCGTGTTATTTGTGTGTTTTTTCTCATGAAATTCGTATTTTATTTAATTTAATTTATTTATTTAACGCCCAAAGGGCTTTTACATGTTTGGTAGTACAGTTAATTTATGACAGATGATTTTTAAACAGATATAGAAATAATACAAATAAAATTAGATAAAAAAGCACACAAGTCATAAAAATACAAAAATACAGCGATTTCATAGGTTTACAGAAAAACACATATATTTAGGAATAAAACAGATAAAGAAATAATAAAAATAAAATTATATAAAAAAGGACGCAAGGCATAAAAATTCAAAAATACAGCAATTTCATAAGTTTACAAAAATACAGATATGTTAAGGAATAGTTTTGGAATAAGTTTTTTACAAGAACAACAAAATTCGCCAAGTTTATGTTAAATATGTCAATATCAATATATGATTTCCCAATACAAGTAGAATATAATTCACCTATTTGGTCCCCTTTCTATAAAGTACACTCTAACAAAATAGAACGTGTTCAACATAAATTTCTTAGGTACTTAAATTTCAAACTCAAAATTCCAATAGAAAACATTAATTATTTAAGTTTAATGAATCGACTAAATTTAATTACGCTCTCTGACAGAAGAATTATTTCAGACCTAATTTTATTGTACAGAGTTATGAACAACCTAATTGACAGCCCTGCCATCGTTTCTAGTATTAAACTCCATGTACCGACAAGGAATACTAGACAAAATATAACATTCTTTTGCAACACATACACAACCAACTATCAATCACACTCACTTACCAATAGGATGCATGATTTAGGCAACAAGTTTGGTGGTATTGTAGATATATTCGCTGATTCCCTTTACATTCTAAAATGCAATTTAAACCAACACTTTGTGGAATCCTACAAATTATTGTAACGTGGGTATAATATATTTAACGATTTGATGTGTTATTGTAATGTTTTATATTATATTTTGTTCTATGGTATTTTTAAATATTACATTGTTTAAAATATTTCACAGTTTTAAGCAAGAATATACAAGTGGTTTTTTCTTTAAAAACTACTTGTATATTCTTAAAAGTTTTTTCACTTTTATAACGTTTGATATAAATTCTATGTATGTGTAATCCTCGATATCTTAAATATTATTTTATAATCTATGTAAAAGCCCCTACGGGCGTATAAGAACAATAAATAAATACAATAAACTCGTTCTTCTTATACTGAATTACAACTCTTTGATGAAGTCTTTTTTATTATTAGGTTGTTCTCGATATCTGTTGCGTCAACTGCAGCAAGAGGTCAACTTCCTTTCTTCCTTCTATTGACTGACCTTTGTAATTCCCTACGGAATCTATGTAATCGAGTAACCCTTACCAATCACTTACCTACCATAGGTCACCTACAACCCGCGTTCAACCCTGTCGAACTATCGTCAAAGTCGAAGAAGGCGAACGCGAGGTTGTAAAGGGCAAATTATGTAGTACTGATTTTTATTTGTAATAGGAATTATATAGAACTAGCTTTTGCCCCCGGCTTCGCTCGCATAGTATTAGGGAGGTTTCCACTCCGCCTCCTCCACCATCCCTATCCCCACTCCATTCCCCCCTCCCCCCCTCCCAATCCCCCTCTCTCCTCCCTCACCGCCCCCGCCATACCCGTTACATTCATTTTTCAAACACCTCGCGTGCCACCTATTGCTTTTTTTACACAAATTTCTTAATGCCAGAGCTCTGAGCTATATGTTATTCTGATATTGTATGAGCTATATTATTGTAAAATTTCATTAAAATCCATTCAGTAGTTTTTGCGTGAAAGAGTAACAAACACACATACATCCGTACATCCATACAAACTTTGGCCTTTATAATATTAATAGGATATTGTCTCCAATAACCGTGAGTGTATGATTGCCGATTGAATAATCAAAGTACAGTTTTTTTGGTATTATTATTTATTGCTATTTTCTGAATAATTGAAAGTGGGTTTTTTTGCGTTAGCTCTATAAACAGGAGGCCCTGGGGAAAATAATTCCCCTCAGTGTCTATTTCATCTTTGGGGATGCTGTGTGGAGGGTCTTTTATAGAAAGGAAGCAGAGGAAGTTCTGGGAAGGAAAACGGTATAAGGAGTAGTTAGGAATCTGGTGGTCAATGTATCCAGATTAAACACTCCCACTGCAAGGCGATGGGTCGCGAGAGTCCGGATGAAAGGTCTAGGTTTGGTCTCCCGATTCGGTCCACCATGCAAAAGGTGGGCAGATGCATTCGCTATCGATCTAGACAAACCTCACCCCATGAACTCGGACACCCCTGGGGTTAAAATCACTGGGTGTGTTGGAGAGAAGGATAAAGCCTTACCTTATGATTGCTGTTGGTTTCTAGAAAAATCCCATCCATGTATCACTATAATCATAATTAATTTTGAAATGGATGCACAACTTCATACAATAATTGATTCGAGTTCTTTCCAGGTGAGGCTTTGAGGGAAAGAAGTGAACGAGGGAGATGAAAATATTTTTGATAGGACATTGGGTTATTGAATTGTCCCAAATCTATTTCAATATCCATCACATGTCTAAACCTTTTTCAAGCCACGTTTCATTTCTGAATGATGATCGTTCACGAGGGGTCATTACTGAGAATATTCCACTCTGGAACGTGCCACAAATATTTATTTTTTATGAATTAAATGTAAAATAACACAATCTTTGAAAATCGTAGAATGAGCATGTTTTCAATTATTTTTACAGTACTTCGTTTATTTATAAATGACAGAAATTCGATTGTTATCAAAACCTCGTTACGTATATTTAATTGAAAATTCATCAGTCGCCATCCCCGATACGTGCCCTGACACCCAACATTGGTTCAGGTAATAATTAGGGGGCTAACTGTCAAAACTTCTGGCACGCGTTGCCTGCGATGGGGGCGGATTTTACCCACGGATTCCAGAATAAAAGGCAGCTTTATACTGCTGAAAGCTCGTTATCGTTCATCGGTCATAATAGGTAAAGTAAAACTAGGCAGAGATCGTATCCACGTCATCATGGAGCATCCAAAAGAAACTTACTTGGTAACTAGCTTCTTATAAAATTGATGGATGACAATGGCCATTCTTCTACAATTGACGGGACCTTTACAATATATATATATTTTTTTTTTTTTTTTTTTATTGGCAATGTTTATTAAAAATACATATGAAGTTACAACAGTTACATAACATAAGGTTAACAAAAAATAAAAATAAATTGCCTTTCCTCACCATAAAGAGACAATGCTCTTGTGTTTGGTGAGGGAGTTCTAGCTCAATTAGTAAATTAATGATCGTGTAAGTTAGTAATAACGGCTATTGTAAATAATAAGAAGGTTAAAAAATCTTGTATAATTTAAAAATAAAAATCCTGAAGAGTTTAAAAAAATCATAATATAAATTAAAAAATCATTATAAATGGAAGAATCATGTAAGTTAGTAACAAAAATTATTGGAATAAGTAAGTAAAGGATACGTAAGAAAGAACGCAAGATTTATACAACAGTAGACTCAAAGATTTAGAAACTAAGAAATGAAAGAAAAAAGATGGAATAAATGATTTATAAAATAGCAGACTTTAAGATACAAAGTAAACATATTTGGGACTTTTATAGTAGTTTCAGGTAATTTTTTAATTTGGGCTTAAATTCCTGCATATTTTCGATGGTTTTTAATTTTAATGGGAGGTTGTTATAATAGATTATGCCCAGATAAAGATAGGAATTTTGGATGTGCTTAGTATTAAATTTAGGAATTTTAATAGTTTTCTGGTATCTTGCTGATGTATTGAATTGGAAGTTACGAGTATTTAACTGTATTTCTTTGTAAATTTGAAGAATTGAATATTTTTTATAGATTTTGTCTATTATAGGCACATTGAATATTGAAAAAAGAATTTCAGTAGGAAATTTAGACGGTTTTTTTAAGATTACCTTAATTATCAACCTTTGGACAATTTTGAGGGGATTTAAAATATTGTCATATGTTCCTCCCCAGCCAATAATACCATATTGCAATATAGATTGAACAGTTGCATAGTACACTCTTTTTAGGTTTTCTAAGCTAAGAATATTTCTAAGTCTAATAAATATATAAATACATTTCCTAATCCTTTTGACGAGTTCACAAATATGTGTTTTCCATTTAAAATGTTGATCTATATATACACCAAGATATTTGATTTTGGGAGTTGGACTAAGTATAGCACAATCTTGATTGCAGATAGTTTTATTACATTTACTTTGGTGTATTATGATGTTTAAATTTGGTTCTATTTTGAATTTATTGATAGAGAATGGGATAAATTTTGTTTTTTCAGTGTTTAGAGAGAGGAGATTTTTATCGAACCAATTTTTCAATATGTTAATATCAATATTAGCTAGATTATTAACAGTATTCCAATCCGTACCTTCAATTATTATGACAGTATCGTCAGCATAAGATATTATTTTTCCGTTTAGTTTTTGTATGAATATGTCATTAACATAGATAATAAACAGTAACGGTCCCAGGACTGTACCTTGAGGTATGCCGAAATGACTCATTTTTTGTGAACTAAGCACACCATTAATTTTTACAACTTGGGGACGTTTGAAAAGGTAGCTTTTTATCCATTCTAGAGCTGAACCATTTAATCCAATGTTTCTTAATTTACTTATAAGTTTGTCATGTGATATACTGTCAAATGCTTTTTTGAGATTTATAAAAATTCCTTATAATTAAAATATTATATTTATTAAAATATCGCAGTATTAATACGTACCCACATTGATGATTCCAGTAAGGAATATTTTATTTAGAATAGAAATACGCGAATTAGAAAGAAAAATGTGTAAATTAGTTTAATAAGTTTAATTTACATATCAACGCTAGGCGATGATATGTAAATTAAACTTATGAATATAATGACGACCTCCGTAGTCCAGTGGGTAAGACTCTTGACTCACAATCCGGAGGTCGCGGGTTCGAACCCGGCATGCGCAAATAAATTTTATTTGATTAATTTGTGTTATTTCACAATTAATTCATTTAAAATAATATATAGTATATTTGCGGCATGTTCCAGATGGAAGATACTATCAGTATCGCCCTGGTGTATGACCACCATTCAGAATTGAAACGTTGCTTGAAAATGGCTTTAGCCGTGTTTGGTGACCAGATCTGATAGCCAGGTACTTCCCAACCTTCCTCTTCCCCACCTCCTTCCCCTCCCCACTACCTTCAGCCTCACAACATACCCCAATTGGGGATGCCATAGTCTCACTGGCTCCAGACGGGAGCAGTTGAGATTCTTGTGCGGTATTCACTGTAAAAAAAAGGCTACTTACAGAAGATATACCTATTATTTCTAAGTACGTACTTGTGATGAAAAAAAAATATTGCTTTTATTTTTGTTTCCTATGCCCTTATCAACTTTCGAGTTAGTGTCGGAAATAATAAAAGTAAAATTTCAGTCATCTATCTATCTATATGTATAAAACGAGTCCCTGTTTTCCTTGGTCACGCCATAACTTCAGAGCAACTTTACCTATTTCATTACTCTTTTAGATTAAAGTTTTCTAATACTTTATAAAACGTTCGTACGGGAAAAAAATTAAGAAAATTGAATAAGTTCAGTAACTTCGTACGTTTGACAGTTCGCGAGTTTGATGAAATAAATTTAGTTTTTTTGTATTAAAATAATTGTCTATGGATTTTTTTTATTATTTGTATTTTAAATAGGTAACTTTGTTAGGTACCAAATTTGATTAAAATATGAAAATGAATCCTTGTTTCGCTTGGTCACGCTATTACTTCAGAACAACTTTGATTATTTCATTCAAACATTGGGGATTTGATGTGTGCATGCCCGCGATGGTTTTTTATAATACAATAGTGAGTTCTGACATTATGAATTGCTAACCGTTCATCCGATTGCAATGAAACTTTGGTGAATTGTTGTGAGCACGCCCGCGAAGGTTTCTATACATACTGGTGAGCTCTTACATTATGAAAGTTGTATAAAAAATTGCAATAGGTGCCACGCGAACTGTTTGAAAACTGAATGTACCGGGACTGAATGTATGAGGTAGTTGTGCTATAATAATGGTAGTTGTGCTGATTTTAACAAAATCAAATTTTATAATATTCTTATTATTTTTATAATTTACAACTATATTGCATTGGATTTATAGTCAAACAGAAACTAAATTAACGGTCAAAGTCCAAAGTCAGTAATAAAATGTACAGGTAAAGCAACAGGAGAAGGTTCTCGACTTAAAATTAATTTTATAAAACAAAATGTTTTTATTATCTTCGTGACTGAATTTAGGTCTGAATAAGGATTGAATAAAAATGCGTAGGTGTTCAAAAATACCTACTAAGTGTCCAGTAACTCATATTTCAGAATCAAGAAAATTCTTAGACAGGTTTTATCTGATGATAATTAATAAAGCGCTAACCAATTTATGAGACATTTAAATTTAAATAGTATTTGATTTTTACCCCCGGCTGGGATTTTACAAATTTATTTTTTAAAGACAAAAATACCTAAATGTGCACATCAATATATAACAACATACTTTTTACAATACAATATACACGCTACATCGGTAAATTTTTATTTTTAAAAAATATATATGTATTTTATATATCACTCTCAAAAATAGAAATATATGTATTTTACATTACAATTACAGAGGGTTCTTCGAATAATGCCACACACTGATTTTCAAAACCAATTTTTGAAGACTTTGGAATTCATTTTAGAATGGTAATCTGTATTCGACATAACCTTTTTCGTTAGGAATATTAATTTACTCCCCGTGATAAAACCCGTTTTTGCTGAACCACAATGCAAAATGATCAGCCGGCTTCCTTTTCCAATTGGCACTTTTAAACACCCATTGCCTTCACTATTTGGCCACGTGTGTGTAATCGAGTGATTTTGATTAACCCAAGTCTCGTCCAAATAGACTATTTGCCGTCCGTCGCTGGGTGATATAATTTGATTCATTTTTCTCAAAAACTCTACACATTAAATACTTTCTTCCATATTTGCGTATTTTTAATTGGAAACCAATATCATGCAAAATACATCGCAATGACTCATGAGATCCAGAAAAAAAAATTATCCACCAGAACCTTGTTAAGATTTGCAAGAGTGGAATATTGGCCATTATCATAAAAGTCCATCACAGTGCGACGCACAACATCGTTTTTAAAATCTTCTTATCCCGTTACCGTTTTAGGTTTTTAGTTTTTACGAGGCTGATAGAACATTTTTACTTCTTCTGCGTACAGAAAATGAGAAGCTTCCGACGACACTCTTCGAATGTTCGACAGGTTGAGGCCGCAAGCCTGTGCTGCCAATAAATATACTTTCTTGAAGTTCAATGTTTTCAATTCTGGATTGCCACGGATTTTTTGGAAAAACTTGATAACATTACAAATTATCGTTTTTTCACCTGCCTGCAATTCGTATCATTGATTTTCATCCACCATTTTAAATATGTATTATCTACTAAAAGCACTATTTTAGATCACACAATATGTAATTACAATCACGTCGATAAAATAAATGGAGTCATTAATTAATTAATTAATGAGGAATGTAGAATCATTAATTATTTGCTTTTACAGTAGCATGATAATATTTAAAAAAACAATGGAATTTCCAAAGCATTTAGTCGCCTAATTCACGGGAATAACCGTCATTGAAATTTCTAAATTTTGTTGCGCAGCTTATAATTATTAGGTATCGTCAAAAATATTATTTTTATAATCAAGTTTTTTTTTTTTACATGAGCTCCACACAGGAGGCCCTAAGGAAAATAATGTCCCTCAGGGCCTATGTCATCTTTGAAGATGCTGCGTGGAGGGTTTTTTTAAGGAAAGGAAGGAGAGAAAAGTTCTGGGAAGGAAAAGGGTTTTACGTGTGGGTAGGAATTTGGGGTTCAGTGTGTTCTGGTCATCCGCTTCCAAGACCTAGACAAACCTCACCCCATCAACCCGGGCACCCCTGCTAAATCACCAAACATAGCGAACCACTTGGGGTGACCTATGGCAGAGGTGTTGGTTATCCAATAAAGGTTCCCGGGGCGGTGGTACCCATTCCCGCCTCCCAAATTGAAAGTTTTAGTATTTCCAAAAATCGGTATTTTTCAGGATCGAATAAATAATCTTCTTCTTTGTGTGCCTTATCAGTTCAGGGCCCCCCGACGTTGGCGATAGCTCCTCCACACTTCTAATGCCGGTCCACTCTAGTAATACATAATAAGAAATTAAAAATATTAATATTAATAAATAGCTTTTACGTGTAAGGGGGGTTCCCACTCCCCCTCCTCCCCCCCCCCCCTCCCCCATCTCACCCTCCCCCCGCTTTCCATATATTCAATCCCAGTACATTCAGTTTTTAAAGAGCCCTCGTGCCACCTCTTACTTTTTTATTCAAATTTCCATTTTTCATGTATATTAAATTTGGTACCTAACATAGGTACCTATTTAAAATATCTAAAATTCTTGATTCGATTAAAACTATAAAGGGAGTACCTACTTTAAATAAATTTATCAACTAAAGATTTTCAAAAATAGAATTGTTTTGCAAAATGCCATTCTCAAACACGCAAACGGTCAAACGTGCGATAGTCGTTAGGTTTTCTGAAATTATGCAATTTTCTGTGCAATTTCTTAATTTTTCTCTCCGTAAGAATAATTCTCGTACTTCAATGAATATTTAAAAAAAAGAATTAGCGAAATCGGTTTAGCTGCTCTAGAGATTTGCGCTTAGCAACACATTTAGCGATTCATTTTTATATTTAAGACTGTCATACCAGCAAATCATAATTTCGGTTCCGACTATAGCGCTCACACATCAGCGGTCGTGAGCGGACGTTTTTGGAACTAGATTTCATTCCGCAGCAAGCTTGGTTTCGCGTATCTACTAGGACTATCTCACGCGGAGCTAGGGCTGGCTACAGTATGGGTCAGGTGAAGATGTTGAATTCTCGTTTCCAGAATTTTAATTAGTAGTAGGCAGTTATTTGTAATTTGTACATCGAAGTACATAAACACAAATATATACAAATGAAATGCGTAAACACAGTAGGTATAAAGTAGATGATATAATATAGACATGAATAAAAAATTTGTTATAATTTTTAAATATTTTGTTTTTTAATTGTACTTTAATCAAATTAACCGAGTAATATTCAGTTGGATTGTAAAAAATGTCTCATTTTGAGATATTTATTCGTGTGCACAATGGAATTATTAATAGATTAAAACGGAAAATAATATGAAATATATTGATAATAGACAAATATAATAGTGACTTAGTCATTAGAACAGAAATTATTAACAAAAACACAATTTGAATTACACAATCACAAATTAAAACTGTCATTTTGACGGGAATTTCAAGCGTATGGTGTCTGGCCTCTCTTTCGCAGTCCGTTAATGACATTTTTTATTATTAATAGTTCAAAACAGAAATTTTACAGTATTTATTGTGTGTAACTATTTTTTGATAATTTTTTACAACGTGCTTACACCATATACCTACTATAATTGTTTAATAGGCCAATTGCATCACATTTTTTTTTTTTAAATTCCGGTTTAGGCAAATATTCTAAGACATTCTGTATTTTTTTTTAATCGTATTTTTGAAACCCTGGGGATTTTTTGAAAATTTCAATCC
The DNA here is from genome assembly GCA_929108145.2 of Limnephilus rhombicus. Lineage (NCBI taxonomy): Eukaryota > Metazoa > Arthropoda > Insecta > Trichoptera > Limnephilidae > Limnephilus > Limnephilus rhombicus. Next base: position 48,285,814 of record OV815285.1, read on the forward strand.
GAAAAATCAGACCATTTTTTATAAACCGGAAAGACGGGACATAATTTTATGGGTGCGAAAAAATGATAATTACATGGTCGAAAAACATTTAAAAAAAAATAACGTTTTCCACAAGAAAGGGCACAGGAGAATAACGAGGCAAACCAAAAATATTACATCTCATAAATATTTTTTTCCTTGATCCATCTTATTGATCATAAATCAATTATAATGTTCAACGTCTATATTACTAAATACAATGTAATATACTTGTACTGGTAAATTATAATAATAATAAGAAAATTATAAAATTTGATTTTATTAAAATCAGCACCACTACCATTATACCTCTAAAACGCGTACAGACAGCGTAAAATGTACAGGGTTCTCTTCATAACATCTGTCAAATCAAATGATAAGTTCGCAGAGAGGATAGAGAGGATTTGACCCCGAGTGACTTTTTTCTGTAAGGATACGTCAAAGTTGAGGTAAACAAACTTCGATCATATACGCGCTGTATATAATTTCTTTTATTTATTTACGGACAAATAGTCCATTAACAATATTATAAAAACACGAATAACAAGCGAGCCTAAAGGCCCGACCCGCCTAGCAATTGATCACTGTTCGCATCGATTACCGTTCGCATGTCATTTTTTGTAACCAGCACCACTTTTCGTAATAATCACCACTTTTCGTAACGATTCACCAGTTAACCCCATGTGTCGAGCATGCGTAAAGAAGTTTTACTTTTAAAAAATGGGGCATTTGGGACTCTTGAGCAGTTGGGACTCTTGTCTCTTGTATCGTATAATGAGGGACAAATAAAAACATTTCTTTTTAAATATAAAACTTTTTGCATAAAAATATTCAATGAAAATGAAATTCGGTCAACCCTGTTGATTTTACGAACGTGAAACAAGGAATTCGTATGTATTTACAGTTTCGTTCCCAAAATATTATTTCAAACTGTTGTGATTCAGAGCGACGTGGACACGTCCTTGTCGGGCCACTTTTCGGGCCGTAATGAAGTGTGAAATTTGTGTTACGGCGCTATGATAAAAATCGTGAAATGCGAAGCTGTAAATTAATTAATATTAAATACTTCCTAAAATTATTTTTCGCTCAAACTTATTTATGATTTGTCAATAATGTCTTAGCACAATAAGTATGTAAAAAAATCTGAAATATATTAGTTTATAAGTTCGCAAATAAATACACAAACTGACTAAGTTTCGTCAAGAAACACATGTACGTATATATTTTTTAATGATTTTATTGAAACTAAAATTAAAATTCTAAAACATGCGTTTGCTAGATAATGGATTGATTTATTTTAATGCATGATTATATTATTTGAAATGGCTGTGGTATAATACAAAATCTTTTTTGAAAATTTAACAAATCTGTCAACGACCTATGGAATAACCTTATTATACTAAAAATTTTAAAAAATTCTCAAAATTTATTACATGCGAATGGTAGATAAAAGAACAATCTTTCGAAATCCATTTATTATTTTTTGTGGAAAAGAGTCAATACGTCTAAAATCTGATTTGAAAATGATATATTTCTGGTTTTCTCTGGTAATGCCCTCTTAAGATATAATGGTAGAGTGAGTGCCTTTCGAGTTTGGGTTTTTCAAAGATTTTACTGTACGTTAATCTCCGTGCGAAATTTTGGGAGTGCATTTGGTATCTGTTCGACCATAGTAACATAGACGTTGAACATTATAATGATTTATGATCAATAAGATGGATCAAGGAAAACAATATTTATGAGATGTAATATTTTTTGTATGCCTTGTTATTCTCCTGTGCCCTTTCTTGTGGAAAACATTCTTTTTTTTAAAAGATTTTCGGCTATGTAATTATCGTTTTATCGCACCCATAAAATTATGTCCCGTCTTTCCGGTTTATAAAATTTTTCGGATTGAAATTTTGAACAAATCGCCAGGGTTTCAAAAATACAAGTCGGAAAAATTTCACCAATATCGAAATAAAATTGAAGATTTGTTTAAAAGACAAACCCGCACCGGCATACACATCTTATATATATTTCGATCGTCCAGTTGATTAGTCATATATCTCCGAAAAGTCTAATATTGAAATGAGTACGCATATACCCATCTGGTACAAAGCTCAGATTACTCATAAACACCACCAAATTAATTATAATGCGGAAAAACTTGTAATGCATTAAACAAAATATTGATTTTTTTATAATAATACCTCACAAGACTCTCAGTTGCTCCCGTCTGGAGACAGTGAGAATATGGCATCCCCAATTGGGTTATGTTGTGAGGCTGAAGGAAGTGGGGAGTGGAAAAAATGGGGAAGAGGAAGTGCCTGGTTATTCAGTTCTGATCACCAAATACGGCTAACGCCATCTCAAGCAACGTTTCATTTGTGGTCTTGCATCAGGGCGATACTAGACTATTATCTTCCACTCTGGAACGTGCCGCAAATATAGTATACATTATTTTAAATGAATTTATTGTGAAATAACACAAAATATTAAAATAAAAAATTATTTGCCCACGCCGGTATTCGATCCCGCGACCTTCGGATTACGAGTCAAGAGCCTCACCGCTAGACCAAGCTGTCCGTCAATCATCATGTAGATTATATCTAAGCTCTTAGATAAGTAATTACACTATTTAGCGTAGGTTTTATCCTACGCAAAATGTTCTAAGTCAGTTGGTACAAAGGTTGTAAGAGGTATAAGATTTCAAACATTAACTTAACTACATTACAAAGAATATTAATGTTAACCCACATCAGCTTTTAATCCCTTTTAAGGAGGTCAGTGCAACAAACATTAAAAAAAAATAATAATTCAGACGTCATGAGAGCTTGTTTGACGTCATTAATAATGCATTATCACGTTGCGAACCGCTGTTTTAAACTCATGGTCAAATCCCTTCTATTTAGGGCGAGGTATTATTAGATAATCCGTCATTATAAAAATAAATAACCTAATTACTCGTGAATTATTATTATAAAATGAGCCTGCATTTTTATTAAAAAAACGAATAATAGGCCACTTGCATCACATTTTAAAAAAATCTGGTTTATAGGCAAATATTCTAAGATATTCCGATTTTTTTATCGTATTTTTGAAACACAGGCGATTTTTTTGAAAATTTCAATACCAAAAATCAGACCATTTTTTATAAACCGGAAAGACAGGACATAATTTTGGGGGTGCGAAAAAACAATAATTACATCGGATAAGTTTTAAGATTTTCACGGCCAAAAGCATTTTCGTTATTTGTTTTTCGGGTGTTATGCCGTGTTGCGCTACCTCCTTCTTTAGCCAACGTTTCGGACATCGTTGCAGTGTCCATCATCAGGGCAGATCCGGCAGATCCGCTAGATGTGTACACATCTACCGGATCATAACACCCCAAAAACAAATAACGAAAATAATTACATCGCCGAAAATCATTTTTAAAAAACCGACGTATTACACATAAATGGCACATCAGAATAACAAATAACAAATATCAACATACCAAAAATATTATGTTTCATAAATATCTTTTTTCATTGATCATAAATTATTATAATGTTCAACGCCTATATATGACTAATTCCAATGTAATAAACTCGTACTTGTTAATAATACTAGCTGGTATCCGTCATGCGTTGCTGTGCCATTTAATAACGAAATTGTTTTTCCCTGTGCGTCCTTTCCCATTCGTCCCGTTCACCTTCCTCCTCCCCTTCCTCTCCCGCGTCCCCTTCCCCTCTCGCGTTCCCACTCCTCCACCTTCCCTCTCCTCACCCTACTCCCCCCCTTCCCCGTCCCGCGAACCCCCCTCCTGAGTTCCCCTTCCCCTCCCCCCTCCCATAATCACCTCCTCCCTCCCGCGGATTCCCTCCCGGTATCCCCTCCCCCCTCCCGAGTTCCCTCCCCTTCGCCCTCCCGGGTTCCTCTTCCTCCTCCTGTATTCCATACATTCATTCCCGATACATTCAGTTTTCAAAGAGCTCGTGTGCCCCTTATTGTAATTTTTTTATATAAATTTCATGAAGCCAGAGCTCGTGTCCTTTCCCATTCGTCCCGTTCCCCTTCCGCCTCCCCTTCCTCTCCCGCGTTCCCTTCCCCTCTCGCGTTCTCACTCCGCCTTTTCCGCCTTCCCTCTCCTCACTCCCCTCACCCGCTTCCCCTATCCCTTAAATCCCCCTCCCGAGTTCCCCTCCCCCCTCCCAAGTTCCCCTCCCCACCCCTCCCAGGGACCCCCTTTCCCGAATTCCCCTCCTTTGTTCCCCTCCCCTCCCTCATCCTTCACCCCTCTCCATACATTCAGTCCCGGTACATTCAGTTTTCAAACAGTTAGCGTGGCACCAATCGCAATTTTATATACAAATTTCATAATGCCAAAGCTCACCAGTATATACATAAACCTTTGCGGGCGTGCTCACAACAACTCACCAAAGTTTCATCGCAATCGGATGAACGGTTAGCAATTCACAGCAGGAAAGTACGTAGAACAGTTTATATGGGAAAATGAAATTGTTGTTTTTACTATCTTCCTCGCAATTTCTCCATATTTTCTCAGCTAAACCTTCCCTGGACTACGATAAACATTTCAAAACCAAAATCAGCTAAATCGACCCAGCCGTTCTCGAGTTTTAGCGAGACAAACGAATAGCAATTGATTTTTTTTTTTTTTTTTTAATTCGTTTATTCCAGATCTCGGGGAGGGTGGTGCAGTCCCACGAGTTCCATATTATACATATATAATACATTAAATTAAAATATTTCAAGATGAAAGATATTTTTTTTTTTACATAATGAAAGGAAATAAATAAAAGAAAATAATAACAATACAAAAATTAAAATAAAATTTGAAAAAAAAAAAGTTAACTTTTTGTTATCTATTTCATCAGGAAGTGGCTCCATCGCTTATAAATGGGACCCTGCCAGAAGTGGAATGCTGCCATCACAAGAGTGTTTTCGCTCGAGGCCAATCGCGTTCTGTAGCTGGTGATCCGTTTTTTTATTAGTGTTCGGAATCCGGGAACGCGCCCTTCTTCAAACATCTCGGTGGCACTGCAGTACCAGGACAACCCAAAAAGCGTTCGATATGAATTGTTGTACTGTATTTCCATTCTTTTTAGTGACGCTTTGTTGAAGTTGGTCCACAACTCCGAGGTATATAGGCTCGTGCAGTACGTGTTAAAAAGTTGCCTTTTTGCAGCTGGGCTGCACTGGTTAAATCTTCGAGAAATCATATTTGCCCTAATGCACAGTGATCTTTTCTGTCGCTCGATATCCGAGTCATCACTGAGGTCCGCTGCTACGATGTGTCCCAAGTATTTGACCTCGATTTTTTCTATTATTTTTGTGTCGTTTAGACTGACGGGTAATACTTTCATGGTGCCTGCGCCTGACTTGAATACGAGCAACACAGACTTAGTGGGGTTATAGACCATATTATGTTCAGCAGCGTATTCTTCACAAATCTTTAACAGCTTTCTCAGTCCTTTTATACTTGGTGACAAAATGACCATATCATCTGCATACGCAATGTTATTTACACAGTTATTTCCCAGGTGACAGCCTACGTTTGCCGAGGTGAGTTTATCGCTTAAATCGTTCATGTAGACGTTAAATAAAATCGGTGACGCCGCATTCCATATTCACAGGTGTTGACATTTTATTTTTCCAAATAACTTGGTTCTCTTGTTCATGATGCCAGACTGCCAGAATGTTAATTATTGAACCTGGCACCTTCCTTTCTTTTAGTTTTTTCCAAAGTAGTGCGTGAGAAACCCGATCGAAGGCTTTACTTAAATCAAGAAAACAAGCATACACTGTTGTTTTTCTTGCCTTATAATATTCGATACATTGTTTTAAGCTGAATATTGCCATATCTGTAGACAATTTAGATTTAAAACCAAATTGATTATCGGATGTGAATAGTTTGCCTTCTATTTGAATTTGTATAACTCTTTCAAATATTCTGGATATTATTTAATATGGCAACACTTTGATTTTCACACTTTAAGATTCACTAGCTCGATTGTTTGTACTCTGCGAACTTTTTGTTTGGTTTGACAGATGTAATAAAGTGAACATCGTTCATATTACGCCTTCCGTAGCTGTCTTAGAGGTGTAACGGTAATGGTGCTGATTTTTACACCTCTAAGACAGCTACGGAAGGCGTAATATGAACGATGTTCACTTTATTACATCTGTCAAACCAAACAAAAAGTTCGCAGAGTACAAACAATCGAGCTAGTGAATCTTAAAGTGTGAAAATCAAAGTGTTGCCATATTAAAAAAAAAAATCAGTGTGCAATTTTACAAAATTAATTGAATATTATCGGAGAAGGAATATTTTCATGTAGCGACGCCATTAACCCAAAAAACGGATTCATTTATTAAAAAAAAAACTATTAATTTCCTTCAACATATTTTCAACATTTTTTTTTACATTTTCATAATCTTAGTAGAAAAATCTATCCACACGATTTCACAAGTCATTATGAAATCCATGCAAGTGGCTCACTCGTCAAATTTTATTATGAAATAAGTCTGAAAGCATTTTTATTAAGAAACGAAAAATTCAAAATCGTTCTGTAACCTCTGACAGCTAAACCTCGGGCGAGAATAGCAGACAATACAAATTCGCCCCGAAAAGTAAAAATATAAAAATAAAGAGAGAAAAGAATGATTGTTTGCAGAGAATTTAAATTTTTAATGAAACCTACATCGCCTTCCTAAGCCGATGATCAGTTCATTCCTAATTCAAAGCTGGATCAGACTGATGAAAAGATATTTACTTCATCATCCGCAATTATTCTCTTTGATGTCGGAATTCCGATTTAATCATGTGCAAGATTAGTTTAGTTAGGGATGGCCAACTGATTTCTCGGGAACTGTTACTTTAGTTGAGTAAGATAAGTGTGATTATTTATGGGTTCGAGCCCCGTCGGCGGCATTTATCTTTTCTCGGGAGATTTTTTCAATGTAGATGAGTGTTTCAGGCTAATAATTATTATTGCTTATAATAATTTAGCCCTTTGTGCAACGCATAAAAATCTTGTCTTAAACATTAGTTTATCCATTAAAAAAGTAATAATTAATATTTGAGTTAAATTATTTCACCAAAAATGTAGACATAATTTGTCTCGACGCCACCAAGTGGGAGATTTAGCACGATGCTTTTCCCATAAAAAAAGTTGGTTGTTTGCAAGTGGAAAAATGTAATAAGCAGTAATTATTGAATGAAACACTAGTATGTATTGAATTATTTGGCGGGTAGGAGATAAGCCGAAGTGGTTAAGGGTCCGCAACCCGGATTTGTACCGATTTATTACATATTTCCCTAACACGGCAAGTTTTAAAGCTCTTAAAAAAATATATGTTATTCTTGAAGACAATATCTTGACTTTGCCCGCGCCGAAACGCAAATTATATAAAATTCCAACGATAGAAAAAAATCGCAAAGTGTGCTCCAAAAATTATTATTTACACATTTGTTTCAGTTCTTTTACAAGTTATATGTATGAAAAAAATCACAGTGTTTCTTTAAATGCTGTTTAAGATAATGCCCGCGAGATTTTTGCTCTATTTTAAATGAGTCGTGTTTTATTAAACATTTTCGCAATTTTCGCATCGATTTTGTCGCGATAAATGTTAGCGCTCTCCTCTGACATTCGTAATTTCGTATCTCTCCATCTTCTTCTTTTCGGGCCCGGTTGCAGAGCCTTAAGAGCAATTGACCGGATATCAGAAGGATGCAGGTTCGAGTCCCGTCGGCGGCATGTATCTTTTCTCGGGAGATTTTTTCAACGTAGATGAGTGTTTCAGACTAATAATTATTAGTGTCCGACCGAAACAGGATTTTCTACCGAAACCGAAACCGGAACCGAATCTTCGGTAACTGTCTCAGCTTCGGTTGAAAAAGAAACCGAAACCGAAACTGTTTAGACATGTTAAAAATCTATTGTTTACTGAAATTTGGCTATCTTTTTACACTTATGCAAACAGTTAAGATGTGTTAAATGAAATAAAAATAATAAAAAACAATAATTGAAGTATGCGAAAAAAAATTTTTTTTTTTTATATCAATAAAAATTAACGAACAAGTTAACTACTTCTTGGATCAAAAATTTGTCAAAAATCAACACTTATGTACATTATAAAGGAAGGACCTTATTAATTAAGTATTTTAATTTAAATTGCGTTTACAATCACAGACTAAATTTACCATTTATTGTGATCTTTTGCAGTGTTTCGGTGCGACCGAAGGTTCGGCAAGAAAATCTGCTGAAACCGAAGCTGATGCCGAAACTTGCCGAAACCGAAACCGAAACCGAACCATCGGTCGGTCACTCATAATTATTGCTCATAATAATTTATTTATTTACGGACAAATAGTCTATTAACAATATAACAATAACACGAATTTTAAACCAAAGAGATTACAATGAAAATAGAGCATATATTAATGAAGAGCATTGACAATTTACATATAATATAAAAGTACATTATAGAAGATAGCTACAAGTAGCTTGAAGGTGGACTTAAAAGGATTTAAATTTACACATTGCTTATCGACTGCCGAAAGTCATTTGGGCTTTCACAAAAAAAATGAATGCGTTGACAAGTCTCGACATTCTGGATAAAGGAGAATGATATCCATAATTAGTAGAATGTTGATTGAGGAACAGCAATTTATTATTTCGGAGTTTTTTTTTATTTAATCTTACCGCTATATACTTTCAATCCGTTAAAATGAAGAAAATCATACTTATCTTTTCAAATTAGATTGATGTTTATGACTTCTCCATTCAACTTAGGTTGATGTGTATGACTTCTCTTGTCAACTTAGGTTGATGTTTAGGACTTATCTATTCAACTTAGGTTGATGCTTAGGACTTATCTATTCAAGTTAGGCTTTTGTAAGTTTAATAAAGGCTAATTTTATTTATTTTATTTTATTTTATTGTGCTAATATGAATCTAGTTACCTGAGATGGAACGGTGCGTAAATCGGTTGGGATGTTTATAGTCTGATCATAGCTGCGACGGTACGTGGCTACAGTTATACTGTTACATATGTTTATAAACCAGTATTTCTTTTATCCATATAATATCTTCATATATTAAAATGAATGTTACTTTGTTTGCCCCTTATGCGTTGCTAAACCATTCATCCGATTGCGACGAAACTTTGGGGATTTGATATTCGCATGCCCGCGATGATTTCCAAATATAAAAGTGAGCTCCGGCGTCATGAAATTTGTAAAAAAAATGCAATACGTGGTGCGCGGGTAGTTTGAAGAATGTGTGTATTTCATGTGGTTTAGTGGCAGGGAGGGTAGGCGGGATGGGGAAGGGAATCCTGGAGAGGGGGTTCACGGAAGGGGATGTGGAGGGGGGAAAGGTGGATAGGATATGCGGGAGGGGAACTCGTGAGGGGGGGGTCGCTGGACGGGGGGATATGGGAGAGGGGAGGGAGAAGACATGGAAGGTGGAGGGGGAAACAATGTATGTATTTAAGTGGCAACGCACGCCGGGCACTAGCTAGTTATTTAATAAAGAAAGGTTTTACACTCCTATGTATATTTTCACAAAATCCATTGAAAAAAATTTTAATCTCGTGAATACACTTTGACTACATCGACTTATTAAAGCATAATTCCGAGAATATGATATCGGTTTAACTTCATTTTTAGGTTTGCTTTTTCGGGATAAAATGCAAAGATAATAGGCTCCCTTTGACACGAGAATGGGATTGGAAAAAATGAGAGTTTTATGATTACAAAAAAACGGTTTTTATTTTTATCCTGTAATATAAATGTAGATAGACATGGGGAAGGGCATCAAGAGTGATTTTAATGTTTAGTAGTATGCGTTTTAGTGACGCATTTTCCAGAGCAGGTTTTTGGCTAAATGTCACTGAAACTAATTTAATGGTCTTGGATTAAGTTTCCAATGTCATGTTTTAGAAAGCCAAAATTAGAAATGATTAAATTATAATACAATTTTTTTAAATAAAACAAACACGTACAGATTTACTAAAAGAACGTCGTGAATATTTTATTCAATTGGTAAACAACCGTGTACTTACCGTGTATTAGTTATTAAAAATAATTAATCATCCAATTTCGGAATTTTTCCAAGGTATTTTAAATTTACTTTATTTTATATTTCTCACTTTTGAAGATGTCGTAAAAAACTGTTATTTACTTAAGGACTTTGCAATAAAACTGTCGATTCACTTTTTCCTCATTTATGCAATAATTATTTTTTTTTAGTTTGCTTTTGATTCACAAAAATTAACAATAAAAAACTGATATTTAAACGCATTGCTTGGTCATCAATTTCTTTGATACGTTTATTAACACTTGCATTAGATATTTATGTTACAAAAAAACATAACTTTCAAGAAATATTTATGAAATTAGAACTATAATAATGTTCAAATTGTTACGGTTCTAATTTTATTTCGCGAACGGTAATTGGCTGAGTTTGCATTGCATTTTGGTTCCACCCAGGCGTCCAGTGTTCGATTCCTCGGCTAGCGGTCGTCTATCACCACTCAAGTAACATTTTCGGCTTACTGTGGTAGTGGGAGATTTTCAAATATTGTCGGATTATTCGTAACCCGGGAATGTTTGTCTTGCTTTAAAAAAAAAGAAAAGTATTGGTACTACCGCATTTTCTGACAAAAGGAAAATTCAATTTACTACGTGCAATTACTCTAAAATTTCTTGACCAAAACTGAGGAAAAATAACACAATCAAATTAATTATTATTTTTTAATTTATAAACTAACGTTTAGACAAGATTTTTATGCATAGCACAAAGGGTAACAATTATTACAAGCAATAATTGTCAGCCTGAAACACTCATTTACATTGAAAAATCTTCCGAGAAAAGATACTTGCCGCCAACGGGACTTGAACCCGTGTCCTTCCGATTGCCGGTCGAATGCTCTGACCACTGAGCTATGGGGGCTTATCAAATACCCGCCAAATAATTCAATATATACTAGTGTTTCATTCAACAATTACTGCTTGTTATATTTTTTCCCACCTGAAAACAACCAACTTTATTTTTGCGAGAAAGACATTGTTAGTGTTAAATCCCTCGCTAGGTGGCGTCGAGACAAATTATGTCTGCATTTATTGGGGAAATACTTAAACTTGTTCAATTATAATTATTATTTTTTAATTTATAAACTAACGTTTAGACAAGATTTTTATGCATAGCACAAAGGGTAACAATTATTACAAGCAATAATTGTCAGCCTGAAACACTCATTTACATTGAAAAATCTTCCGAGAAAAGATACTTACCGCCAACGGGACTTGAACCCGTGTCCTTCCGATTGCCGGTCGAATGCTCTGACCACTGAGCTATGGGGGCTTATCAAATACCCGCCAAATAATTCAATATATACTAGTGTTTCATTCAACAATTACTGCTTGTTATATTTTCAACAATTCAACAATTACTGCTTGTTAGTTTATAAATTAAAAAATAATAATTAATATTTAACAACTTTAAGTATTTCCCCAATAAATGCAGACATAATTTGTCTCGACGCCACCTAGCGAGGGATTTAACACTAACAATGTCTTTCTCGCAAAAATAAAGTTGGTTGTTTTCAGGTGGGAAAAAATATAACAAGCAGTAATTGTTGAATGAAAAACTAGTGTATATTGAATTATTTGGCGGGTATTTGATAAGCCCCCATAGCTCAGTGGTCAGAGCATTCGACCGGCAATCGGAAGGACACGGGTTCAAGTCCCGTTGGCGGCAAGTATCTTTTCTCGGAAGATTTTTCAATGTAAATGAGTGTTTCAGGCTGACAATTATTGCTTGTAATAACAATCAAATTGTAAATAAATTGAATTATAAAACTATAATAATAAATTGACCATTTTATGAAACAAAAACACGATTGACGTAGATATTACAAATTTAAACGCCTTCATACTCAATCCTTTTACATCCTCTTGATAGGTTTTCATATGATAACGTATATTAATAAATGTGTAAACCTATTAATACTTGCATTACATAAAAAAAACTTGGCCAACTTATACGATTATAGCTTCTGTTCATACGGGTGGTGAAATATCCACTCAACCTAATAAACCATAGTTTAACCTAACCTCACCCAACTCGGTCTACCCCAACCTCTGGCCTGATCATTTTTATATTTTCTAAAAATAAGAAACATCAATACCAAATTAATCGCCGTCAAAAGCTCAAATTAATTGCGTAAAAGAAGTGTCAGCTAAAAATATTCAGCTCGAAGAGTGTTATTTTGGTTCTTGTCATGTCACATTGTAATAAATTAGTTCCACGGCCTAGTATTATCTGCTGCTCGGTTTTTCTTGGAATTATTCAGTATGATAATGCTTTATTTTTATACCAAAGTTCATCTACTGGTGTCTTTAGAAGCCAGGCAAATTTAGCGCATTTTATTGTAATTTTTGAGATACGAACGACTGGGAGCTTTAGAGAAGATATTCGGGTAATTGAATGCTGTTCCTTATAAAATGTTTTATGTGCGAGAAAAAATTTCAATGAATTTTTTATTTTTGTTTTTATACACTGATAAAACATTCTTTCGCATTATTCTTTGCCTTCCTCACTGCGAAATACCTACGTGGACACATTTATAGGAGGTACATAGGTAGATAATTATAATGTAAAATTTAGTAGGTACTATAAATTTTCTCTGAGATTAACACTTTTTTAAATAAGAATTAATGAAAATATGCATTTTTCGAAGAAAACTTCTTCGGAAAGGTTTTCACTTTGTGATGACATTATTTATTTTAAGAAAAGACAAACAACTTTGTTTACATCACTTTTATTTGTACACAATCTACATGTTTCGTGAACGATGTTCACATCATCAGCATCAAATGTATACTAAACTTAAAAATTAAACATAGATCACATATGGGACGAAGGGGTAGGAGGAAGGGGAAGGGGTAAGATTGAGGGGACAATTGGGAAGTCATTAGCAGGGAAAGACCGGTTAAGTGGGAAAAGGTTCAAAAGAGAGTTTATTAAAATTTGTTGCTTATTAATTATGTCTGCTTTATTATTTACATTTTAGAAACATGTAGATTGTGTACAAATAAAAGTGATGTAAACAAAGTTGTTTGTCTTTTCTTAAAATGAAAATATGCATTTAATGTTTATTAACTTTAATTTGTAGAACTTAATTTTTTTTTTCTTAATAAACCAATTATATGATTATTCAATTTACAACACACAACATGGTCTTGACACCCACTTCTTGCCTCCTTTACATTCATTCTGAATATTGACATGGCCCGACTCAAGTATTTTGTTCATCTGATAGTGCCATGTCTTCATTGGGCGTCCCCTACTTATTCTACCATTTACATTCACGTTGTTTACTTTCCTAACACTCCCTTCTTCGTTCAAACGTTCTACTTACCCTAACCATCTAAACATACCTTTCTTAATCTTACTCATTACGCATATATATGCGTAATGAGTAAGATATCAGTCTGGCACTCTTTGCGAATTTCCACATTTCTCACACAATCATACGTGGTCTCACAACATATTACACATGACATAAGGTTTACGTTTTGGGGCCAGTTGCATCGAAAATAGTTAAAGTTACTTTTTAGTAAAAGTTAAACAAAAGTAAGCTTTTTTTAATTTCTTACAAAAATGGGTTGTTTCAACTTCGTATAAAAATTAACTAAATAGTTACTTTTATTTAACCCGGCGATGTTGAGAGTTTAAAGTTAGATTTTGGTAAAGATGCCAGCTGTCAACCGTCACCAAGGAACGAAAAACTGTTTGAATGTAAAGTAATAATAAGTATGTCTTGATAACCCGGGTTTTGATAATCAATTGATTAGAATATTTAGAAAATGGGTAAAATAAGGAATTAAACCATGAACCGATCATTTTCCGCAGGAAGAAATGGCTTCTCTCGTCAGATTTCGGATGTCTAAAAGTATGGTTAGGCAATTAAATTTTCTAGTTACCAATGACAAACTACATTATTTACAAACATGTGTTTATTCAAACTTATTTACCTACACTTCTCTTGATAATTCATTCTAACATTGTTATATTTCCTTCCTTACATTGTTATATGGCATTTGGCCACAATATAATAATCAGCGCCCTTGAGGTGATTTTTCACAAAAACGGCGCTTTATAAATTATCCAATTATTATTATTATTATATCATCAAACGTTGTTCACATTTCTAAACCGCAACTGTGAAATAACAAATAACCATAAATTAACCGATTCCCAATTAACATAACCCTCAAAAACTTCATAAACTTCAAACAAATACACACAAGCCTTGCTTAATTATGGGGATACATCAAATATATCTACTATGTAATTAATTACTGTATAAAATTTATTTGTAATTTATGTACCTTCTATTACTAATAAAAAAAAAATTTAAAAAAATACAATCTTAAAATCGGTGATGATACCCGTAAAAATAATTGTGCGTTTATTTTTACAGAAATATATCAAATCGAAAATTCGAAGCCATTTCAATGGCAGCACTGGTAACTTTAAACTAACTATTTGAATGTTGATGCAACTCAATTGTGTTGAAATGCAGCTTAAGTTTGGTTGGGGCTTAAACTTAGTTTAAATATTTAACTCTAAACCTTACTTTAACTTTTTTCGATGCAATTGGCCCTTAGTGAACTGCGTGAATTTGAGTGAACGCCCAGTCAAAAATATGTTGGTAAAATGAAATTGAGTAAACCTACGCCAAGTCTTCCTCTAAGAACATTCGCTGTGTTTGTGGCTGTGAGTGAGCTATTTCTGAAGTATTGACGGTAAGTCGTTAAATTGGATTTCCCTTATCTTTTATTGGAAGTACGTAAAGTATTTTAAGCAAATTTGTAAAGCTTTTAGGGTGAAATATTATAATATTACTCCAATCTTTGATTTGTCACCCACTTGACACCCAATGTGATTTAGAAACGAGAAAAAGCTTTCACAATATATTTATACGGCATCTCGGTAGCTATTTAACTGATTTGATATATTTCGATCTTTTTTGTACCACAAAAGGAACCAATTTCCCAAGAAATGTTGTCGAGGCAGAAGGAATTGGGACGTAGGAAGGAACATATAAACAAGTATGAATATTGGGAATTACGTGACTACCTGGAAATACCTAAATCAAACAATACGAATTGACCCACTATTTTGAACCATGTGTTACCACTTTCCCACCGAGCTTGTCAACACAAAAATCAAAACTGATGACTTTATTTAATCGTAGATCATTGTTGAGAAATTTTGACAAAATAAATTGACGCTTTCATTACAAATTCAAACGGGCATTTCTAAGCCACCTTCTTCGTAGTATTAACGTAGTACGCATTCCTTTAACTTGTTTTTTTACATTTACATTAGCTCCGACCTCTGTGTTTCCTCCTTCCTACAACATGGGTCTCTTCAAGACCAATGTTCATTCCTTCCTCTCCTCAAAAAGACCCTCCACACAGCATCCCAGATGACATAGGCCCTGAGGGAAATTATTTTCCTCAGGGCCTCCTGTGTGGAGTTAATGTAAAAAAAAAAAAAAAAAAGCTCCTCCTTCAGGGTGTATGACGTCTTTGGGGATGTCGTGTGGATGGTCTTTTTTATGGAAAGGATGGAGAGGAAGTTCTGGGAAGGAAAAGGTTTTGAGGGGTGGGTGGGAATATGGGGTCAGTTTCCAGGGGTGATAGTCCACTGCAGTGCAAGGCGATGCGATGAGAGAGTCCTGCTGGATAGGTCTAGAAAAAATCTCCCTCAATCAGTCGCTCCCAATTCGGCATGCCAAGCAACAGGTCGACAAATGCATTCTCCGCCAAGACCTTGACAATCCACACCCTATGAACCCAGCCACCCTTAGCGAACCACTTAGGGTGACCTACAGCAGGGGTGTTGGTTATCCAACAAATTGTTCCAGAATTGAGTGTGATAATATTGTTCGGTACATTTAAAATTAAATAAATTCTTATAATTTTATAAAAGCACATCATTTAGTTTTCCCCCATACCGTAATTTTACGTTTACGAAAATAAAAACATGCCGAATACAACTCAGAACAACACAAACTATAATTTTATTATTGTATAAAAATTGCGTGCATTTGGAATTTATTACCCGCTAAGCTACTGCAAGTAGCTTGTCAGCAGGAGATTATTTCCACAGATTAGTTACAACCACAAATTAAATAATCATAAACACATTAGCGTAGCAACAACATACACAAATACACATACACATATAACATACCTACCACCATTGTTATGTGTAATAGGAAAAAAAATATATTTTTAAATATCATGAAAAAGTTGAGCAACATAAAAACAGCAATACATTAATCGCATCTTGCAATTAATTAAGAAAGAGCAAAATATAATCTTAATACACAAGGTTACTCCCTAAGAGCAATGATTTTTACATCAATTTAGCATAAAATGCAGAATAGGCCACTTGCATCACATTTTTAAAAAAAAAATCCGGTTTAGGCAAATATTCTAAGATATTCAATCCGAAAAATCAGACCATTTTTAATAAACCGGAAAGACGGGACATAATTTTATAGGTGTGAAAAAACGATAATTACATAGCCGAAAATCATTTTTAAAAAAAAGAACGTTTTCCACACGAATGACATAGGAGAATAAGGAGGCATACCAAAAATATTAAATCTCGTAAATATTTTTTACCTTGATCCATCTTATTGATCAAAAATCATTATAATGTTCAACGTCTATATTACTAAATCAAATGTAATATACTTGTACTTGTAAATTATAATAATAATAAGAAAATTATAAAATTTGATTTTGTTAAAATCCGCACCATTATCATTATAGCTCTAAAACACATACGGATAACGTAAAATGTGCATTAAATCTGTCAAAAAATCAAACCAAATGATAAATCTGGTGAACGTTAAATGTCAAATTCAAAAATTCGCCTGAAATCAAAGCGATGCCATATAAAAAAAAAATTATGTGGAATTTTATAAAGTTAATAGGAACATTTTCGGAGACGGGACATTTTCATGTAGTGACGTCACGAGCCCTAGTAATGGATTAATTTATTTAAAAGTAAAATAAACTGTACATTAATTATTATTTTTTTAATTTATAAACTAACGTTTAGACAAGATTTATATGCATAGCACAAAGGGTAACAATTATTACAAGCAATAATTGTCAGCCTGAAACACTCATTTACATTGAAAAATCTTCCGAGAAAAGATACTTGCCGCCAACGGGACTTGAACCCGTGTCCTTCCGATTGCCGGTCGAATGCTCTGACC
Organism: Limnephilus rhombicus; assembly: GCA_929108145.2. Classification (NCBI taxonomy): domain Eukaryota; kingdom Metazoa; phylum Arthropoda; class Insecta; order Trichoptera; family Limnephilidae; genus Limnephilus; species Limnephilus rhombicus. Next base: position 48,303,130 of record OV815285.1, read on the forward strand.
ACTGAGCTATGGGGGCTTATCAAATACCCAAAGGTATACAAATACGGGTATTTGATAAGCCCCCATAGCTCAGTGGTCAGAGCATTCGACCGGCAATCGAAAGGACACGGGTTCAAGTCCCGTTGGCGGCAAGTATCTTTTCTCGGAAGATTTTTCAATGTAAATGAGTGTTTCAGGCTGACAATTATTGCTTGTAATAATTGTTAAACTGTACATTCCTAAAATTTTTTACTAACATTTTCGTAATCTTAGTAAAAAAATCTATCCACACGATTTTTTCCAAGTCGTTATGAAGTCCATGCAAGTGGCCTATTGTGTGGGTACTCTACTGAATAGATAAAAAAAGTTGAGCAATAGTGACGACGTCTTTTGAAAGCTTTTCGCAAACAACCCATTGTCTGATTAGCCGATGTTGTGTTGCTGTGCCTTTTCAACCCGTTCTCAATATTATTTGCGAAATGCGTGGGAGCCTCATAAACTTCAAAGTCCCAACTTCCACGCCATTTTCTACATGTCCCATTATTATTTACATCCCAAGTTGTAGTTCTGATTCCCCCATGCTTCATTCATCACAGAGGCGGCACGTGATTTCATTACAATAAATACAAAGAGACACCATGGCTCATGGAATTAGACTAAGTAAAGCCTCGACTCGGTACATTTTATGGCGGGATTTGTACTAAAATATGAATAAGTCGATTTGTATGGAGAGGAAAAAATGTACACGGTGTCTGGTAATTGACGAGAAACTGAGAAGACTTAATTACAATTATTAAAAAAATTTAAAAATCTGTGTCTTGTTCTGTTTCGTTTATAGTCATTAGTATTATTTTCACATACTTTGGATTGGTGAAACTCTAAATAGTTATTCCAAAAAAATTATGTTTTTGACATAAAAAGTAAATAGTCGCCCCATAAAAAAAATAATAGATGCAAAAACAAATATAAAAATAATAGTTAAAAAACGTACATAAAATTAATAAATAAATAAATAAACATAAATTAAAAAACATAGATTAAAAGAATTTGGCATTCTCAGACTATGAAAATATTAGATACCATTTGTTATTTCGGCTACTGGCATTATATCTAGCTCTCTCGTTCAAAATTTAGGCATATTAGATTTGTCAATGAATTTATATATATAAATTCAAAAGTCAGTCATTTTAAATACATGTAGGATTACAAAAGATTTTTTAAATAATTATATTGAGGGATCAGTAGGGTTTATAGGTCCAATTAGGAGTTCCACCGAGCCGAACCCTCTTATACGAATATATCTGGAGTCGGTGAATTATTTTCCCATTCGATCTCTTATACCTACATACTTATATAGTGCAATTGCATAGCGTGGATTAATAATATTGAATAATCTACTTATATAGTGAAATTGCATAGCGTGGACTGACTAAATGATCATTTGTGGAAAAGTGTGTGAAAGGGTTTAGTTTTTCCTGTGGGGAAGATTTAACCCGGACATAAAATCTGAAGCCACAAAAATTAAAATTAAGTGAATTATAAAAAGACATTATAAAGAAAATGTAAAAATAAATTATAATTAATAATAATAAAAGGTAAGATTAAAATACATGTGGTAGTACGCCTAATAAAATATTTCCCTTTTTAATTAAGTTAAAATCACTGAAGTTTTTACTGTACAGTGCGGTGAAGAGGTCCTAATAAATACCGACCAAAATTAAAACACGAGAAAAATGGATAAAATTTTTAAAAAATAAGTAATGAAATATTAATGAGGTTTTCATGGGTTTCAATTGCCTCCATTATTAGTTTGGGTCTTTCCATGTCAACATTTTCTATCCTATATTACATCCAACAATATTTCTCATCAACTACCAGCAACCCTCTGTGTAAATTTACGAGTTTAATAACATGACATATAAAAGAGAGCATCTATGGTTGGATGGGATGACACCCTATGAGAGATCTGCAATCTTTTGTTATTCTGTGGGCTTCATCAGATATGCTTAGATTGAACTGTGGCCCACTCTTATACAAGCCACAACCCAATAAATTACTCTGACATTAGTCGCCATACATCTTATTACTGCTTCTGTATAAAAATAAACAAAATCATTGCTAGATGAATGTCTAAATACTCTAAATGCAGAAGCGAGATATGTAGATTGTGGATAGTTTTCTCTGAAAGGGGTAGTTTTTATTAACTTGAGCATAAGTTCATTATTCGAATAAATTATGAAAATGTGTATATATAAAAATGATTTTTTCTTTGTTTGTCCCTTACGCGCTCCCAAACCATTGATCCGATTGGAATGAAATTTTGGCTATTGGTTTTGCACACGCCTGCGAATTTTTCTATATACAATGGCGAGCTCTGGCGTTATGAAGTTATTTCCTCTATCATTTATCCAATTGCGATGAAGTTATTGTGCGCACGCCCGCGAAGGTTTCAGGTTAAGTGACATGCGTTTCATATAGTTTAGCGGCAGGGAGAGAAGGCGGGAGGGGGTAGAGGAATGAAGGACAGGGCGGGGGGAAGGCGCGGAAGAAGAGGAAGGAATTGCAGGAAAGCAAGGAGTTACGGTAGGGGATAGCAGTGGGTAAATTTGTAAAATCCATGCTTCTCATACGGTCAGCTGTGTGTGGCCTGCTCACGCGTTGGAAAACATTCTGATTCATTCGTGTACGCACCAGACGAAAACAGAAAATAATCACACTAACTTTTTTTCTTTGACTGGCACTGCTACGCATGCCGGGTACTCGCTATAGTACATTATAAAAGTTGTGTGTAAGCTATTCATTTTAATTGTTTCCAACTCAACCTCATTAAAACTTATAATTTAATCTTTCAAATAATTTTGAATCTTAAATACACAGTATGGAACAAAGCCATTGCCCACCATTGTGCACCGTTGCCAATTACTAAATAATAATAATATTAATTATTATTTTTAATTGTTAAACTAACGTTTAAGACAAGATTTTGATGCATAGCACAAAGGGTAACAATTATTATAAGCAATAATTATCAGCCTGAAACACTCATCCACATTGAAAAATCTTCCGATAAAAGATACATGACGCCAACAGGACTTGAACCCGTGCCCTTCTGATTACCGGTCAGCTGCTCTCCCAATTGAGCTATGGCGGCTTATCTTATACCCGCCAAATAATTCAATATATACTAGTGTTTCATTCAACAATTAGTGCTTATTATATTTTTTCCACCTGAAAACAACCAAGTTTAAATATTTCCCCAATAAATGAAGACATAATTTGTCTCGACGCCACCTAGCGACGGATTTAACACTAACAGTGTCTCTCTCGCAAAAATAAAGTTGGTTGTTTTCAGGTGGAAAAAATATAATAAGCAGTAATTGTTGAATGAAACACTAGTATATATTGAATTATTTGGCGGGTATAAGATAAGCCGCCATAGCTCAATTGGGAGAGCAGCTGACCGGCAATCAGAAGGGCACGGGTTCAAGTCCCGTTGGCGTCATGTATCTTTTCTCGGAAGATTTTTCAATGTGGATGAGTGTTTCAGGCTGATAATTATTGCTTATAATAATAATAATATTTTTAGAACGCACTAAATAAAACCGGTCCAGGTAATAATCGCTACAGAACACCAAGGGACTCTAGCAAGTTCAGACTTGCATTGAAGAGGAAGCCACAAGCCAAAAATTTATGCATTCTTAATGTACCTTATATCGCCATGAATATAGATAATAGGTATAAAAATCGCTTGGCAAACTGGGTCCAAAAATAAACGGGTTAAATCTAACGAGTTAAAGCGCAAAAGTGGTTCTTTATTTATTTTGTTAATATTTTTACAAGCAGGAAAAAAAATAATCAAGAAACTGTCACGGATAATTTTAGTCATATTTTAAAAAAAGTTGTTTCTTATTTGCGGTCATATATTGGTGTTCAAAAATTATTAGTTGACGCTTCTATTTTTAATGAACTAATTAATAATTTTATTTTGATTATACTTAATGGAAACGGTAGAAAGGGGTTGAATTTATCCACAGCATATTTTTTGGAATATGTGATGTAAACCGATTCGTACGATTACGATTAATCGAAAATAGTGATTTAGCGTTAATCGCCTGAAGGCGCAACAGAAGTTGGCCTGAGATGGCCAGTGAGATAGTTAATAATGCCACTGGTATTGTGAAAACTCATCCCACATTCAGACGATTATAATCTGATCATCTACTAATAAGGCTGTATATTTAATTTACAGGTAATCGCAGCCGGGAAGGCAGTGCTCATCACGGGCTGTGACAATGTGATAGGAAACGCCATCGCGCGCCGCTTGGATGACCTCGGTTTTGTGGTGTTTGCTGGTTTCTCCACCAAAGCGGACAATCTGGATGCCGAAATGCTCAAGAGTGACTGCTCTGGAAGACTGAAGACACTACAACTGGATGTCACCTCAGAAACACAGGTAAAACTAATACTTTCAATTTTAAATGAAAATATGAAACAGAAAGACACAGTCCAGGGACCAATCCTGGTAAGACTAGAAGATCTTGTCCCAGTTGCGATCGTTACCTTTCTATTTTCAGTGTCTGTCTGTTTCTTAATAAACATATTATGTTCATTGAGATACTATTTTAGTCTAATAATTTTATCTAATGATACTAATTTGATATTATTATTAGGTTCTTAAACTTCATTAAGTTTTTCTTAATATAATTGAATTTCTTTTAAGTGTTGTATGTTTTCTACCGATTCCTCAGGGACGCTACCTAGTACCAACTTTATTTTGATTAAGAGACAGTCAGTTCTAGTAATATTCTTCGTTTAATGATTTGCCTTCAAGTAATAGAAGTACAAACATTGGTTTACAAATCACGACGTCCAAATACATAAGAGGATATTATTTTAAACAATTTTAAAATGCATTAGTTACATTTTAAATTGATATGACTAACATTAACAATAGTCCAAATGAAAAGTAATTTTTTTTTATTTAATTTCGTACGCGTGTACGAAAAGTCTATGCTGTGCAATGACATTGTGAGACGTAAAATCGTTTAAACACTTAGTTTTTCTATAGCACTTCAAATCACGGAGAAAGAAACTGACCCTCATAAGAGTTTGTCGAACGTGGTAGGACTCTTTGATGCCAGCCTACTTATGCAAAGTTACGTTTGAGACAACGTTTTGAGTTTTAATACGTTTTCAAAAATCATTAAACTGATTATTTTATTTTCACTGAGGTGATTTTAAATCGGGGTTTTTCTAGGAGGGCTAAAAAGCAAAAAAATGCACCTGAATAATGGCCTTATCCAAGGCTCAGTACTGGCCCCATCGCTCTTCAACATCTATACACGAGATCTTCCTCACACTGAAGGCAGAAAATTTGCTTACGCAGATGACTTCGCCATCACAGTCCATTGGAGGGGACCCACCACTTTCCCAACGGCGTTATAAGGAAACATATGGTTTCCTCCTTCACCGCACACGTCAAGACTCTACTTTTTTTTTGAACGAAGCTACATTTATTTGAACGACTCTAGACCCTCCAATGTCCATGCATACGGGGTTAGTAAGCAGTATGCAAGTACTTACATTAACATTATACAAAAGATAAATAGAAGTAGCAGCCCGTGGAATAATTCTTCTGAAATAGGTAACATCAAAAAGAGATAATAGTGTTAGTAAAAGAAAAAGAAAAATAGAAATAACGGCTATGACCAGTCGAAGAAACCTTCTGTGAATAAAATAAGTAATGAGGAAAAAACAGTTATATGATTATGTTATAATGTAAGTAATTACTATAGTAGCGGAAATAAAATAAAATATATTTAAAAAAAAAAATTTAAAAAAAAGCCAGAGAAAGTATTCCATAGACCACCGGGCAGTCCCAATGAGAATGCGTATGGCTATCGGCCCAACCGCAGACGATGCTCGAAGTCCGCGTCCTTTAGCCGGTTCCCCGATTTTGCCTCGAAGAAATGTACTTGGGAGAGTCCAGTCATCACAGTCCAAGCCAAAACCCCCAATGCAGCAGAAGAGATCCTTAATTCTGACCTCAAGGCTATAGAAGAATTTTTCCTCAATTGGCGATTAAAGCCAAATGGGTCGAAAATAGTTGTGACAGCTTTCCATCTCAGTAATTCACAGGCAAACGCAAAACTCTGTGTTCAGTTTGATGGAAAAAATATTTACCATGACCCCCATCCCCGCTATCTTGGAGTAACTTTGGACAGGAGCCTGAATTACCGGAAACACATGGAAACAGTGGGCAAAAAAACCAGGACAAGACTAAACTTAGTCAATAAGCTGGCTGGTACTAGCTGGGGATGCGACGCCAACACGCTCAGAACGGCATCCATTGCCCTGGTTTTCTCAGCAGCTGAATACTGTGCTCCAGTATGGGCCAGAAGCGCCCACACTTCCGTGGTCGACGTTCAGCTTAATGCCACAATGCGAACCATCAGCGGAACCTTAAAATCGACTCCTCTTCCTTGGCTCACCGTACTTGCAAATATAACCCCGCCAAATATCAGGCGAGAGATTGCAACACTGAGGGAATACAAGAAGGCGCTGCAAAAAAGCGAAATACCCTTGCACGATGATGTCGTTTCTGACCCGGCATACCGCTTAAAGTCTCGAAAACCCTTCTGGACGGAAGGAGAAAGACTCCTTCGAACACCTCTCACCCCAGAAGATAGGTGGAAGCTTGAGTGGCAATCAGCCAACGTCAAAAACGCACATCTCGTGCAAGACCCCACTGAGAGACAGCCTGGGTTCTCATTGCCTCGCAAACTCTGGACTGCCATCAATAGGATAAGGTGCTCCCATAGCCGTTGTGCTCACATGATGCATAGATGGGGCCTTAAAGAGTCGGCGACGTGTGAATGCGGTGCGGTGCAGACCACCGAACATGTGGTCAACGAATGCCCGCTCCATTCATTCCCCGGCGGGATTGATGAGGTCCACAGGGCAACGCCTGAGGCCCTAGACTGGCTCGCAGACCTAGATGTTGTGATATTATCTCATTTTCATTGTATTTTATTTTATCCTTATATAACTCTCCTGGTCATCGGCAAGACAGCTGTGATATTCTGTCTTCCTTACTCGTATATTTGTCTGTATTTTATTTACTCCTGGGCACTTGGCACCAGTCGTAAATTTTTCGTTTTCTCTTGGCTCTGATCGATATTTAAATTCTTAAGGCTTTGCATATGTGTGGTAGGGATGGAAAATTCCTCCCCTACGTCACACAAGCCTTTATGAAAATTGGACCCTTATTTCCTCTGATAACTACAGAAAGCTACTTAAAGCTCCCTTGTACTACATACCTTTAGAGATATATGTACTTAACTAATAAATACGTTATTCACGACTTTGAACGTAAATATTTTCGTATTTAGGTTGTAATTAAACTCCATCAAACGTTGTGTAATTTTTTGATTTATGATATAGGACTTTAATTACTTTCATTTTTGTGGTAACCCTCTTGATTCTAAACAGAGTGTTGAATTTCAAACTGTATTGGTCTCTCTCTTGCAAATCTAACCTTAAGTAATTTCTCTAAATGAGCTAACCTCCCTTTGACGTTTATTATGATTCCCTACATCCTAATGAATTCATGAATAAACAATACTAATCGAAACTACACATGACTAATTGAACAGATAATTAAATATAACTCAAATGGTTAAATGTTAGTAAATTTGATTATGATTGTATATTGTATCTGCTGGGCGCCCCTCCATTTTGATTCAGCTGCTATAAGGTACATATAAAGATGGATTTAGTAGGTTAATGTAATTAGTTAATTGCATATTTGACGAACTCAGAATAACCCTTTCTGGCAAAATTTGGCTCCTGCCTCCATCAAGTAAGCAAGGTGATCAGGTGTCAACCCAAAATTCGCACAGTCTTTTGGCACGGTTCGATTGATTGATACCTAAGTTATCGCGTCCCAACTGAACCTTCCTTCGCCATCATGCACTGCCTTCAGGTCTTCCCCCGAGCCCAGATACCTCCAAATTCCTACTCCTCCAAAGTTTACTATTTACTTAGGGCGAACCGGTTTCGTCCTATATGCAATCATATACTCACGGGTTTGTGTGGAGTTACGGGTCGTGAATCCTCCCTCCACGTTCAAGAAATGAGACGAGAGTGACCCGACAGGCCTAAAGCACTAATTGTAAGTGAGTTCGTTTCATTCAATGAACAGTACATAAAAAGATATATATGTAAACATACGTTTTGGGAAGGTTTATAACTCGCAATACGAAACTACTTGCATCGCATTCCAAGCTCGGATCTCGCCCATCGGATTCTGCACAATCCTCAGATTGATACCGAATACATACGTACGAATAGTGGGTGATATAAATACATACTAGTAAATTAAGATCTTATCTGGCGATGTGTTCTGGAGATTCGCCAAAACTCCAAGCTTTTGTTTGGTTTTGTTGACGGTTTTGTTTGAGAGATCCGTCATCTCTATGGTTTGGGTAATGTTATAGAAGCGACCACTGCCTTCTATTGGTTGAACTGTATTTTTTTTCTTTCCCTCCCCTCCAATGTTCAACTTTTGATGAATTCTTACTATCTCGTGATTCTCAATTGATTCATGTAAATCCTCACTACCCCTTATTAAGCTATCCCGTGATTTATCAACTGTTTCATGTAAATCTTCAATACACCTTTTATTTGATTTACTATAATAAATCTGTTTATTTTCAATTGTTTAGGTCTGTAGATACCTCTTTACGTTCAAATTAAAGATAGTGTTTAATTTTTTTTTTTTTTTTTGTTTCTAATAATTGCGCAATATAATAATTTTATCCGGTTCCTAGAAGTTAATACCTAAGTACGATATCCACTAATCAAGGTCATTTTTTCCTCCTTTTCACCGTAGTCGAACTAGTGCCCCAGTGACCGACTTATTTTGTAAACAATTTGAGTTGTAAACATTCCCGACGTCCTCGTGACCTAGATTCAAAGCGTATGAGGTGTTTACTTTAGGCATTCCCGAAGACGTGTGAGTTGACTCTAATTTTTTTTTTCCTTTGTTTGATAATGATGTACTTAGCGCAATTGTCTAGTCTGATCCCCGATTACGCATACATATTTATTCATTTTTATATACTTTGTCTCAATAAATAATTTATAATATTGATATGTATAATTATATTATGATTGAAATAATTTCTAATATCATAACTTATTTCAAATGTTCTGGATTTTCTGAAATTTATATTAATACATATATAAAATTAAATATAACATATTGACTTGGAAATTTATCACACATAACTACTTTTAATAGCTATTGATGAATTCAGAGGTAGGAATCGATACCCTTTTTTCCTCTTTTTATATAAGTGTTTTTCTTTTTGATTAAAATTTTTCTTGGGAACAATAAAATTATATATATACATATATACATATATATATAAAATATACTTATAATATTTATAATATTTTAATATAGTTACATACCACATTTTAAGCGAGTAATATTTTGGTCAAATAATTAATTCAAATACCAATGTATGCTGCATTCCGCTTTCTCCTTGGAATCTGTAAACTTTTATGTAATTGGAAAACTTACCCCAACCAGGTTTTTCCGACCGGGAAATACACGGCTAACCTTGCTGCAATTTTCCTAAATTAATTTTTATTTCCCTAAATTTAAATTAATTTTTTTTTACTTCAATTTTTTTTTTTTTCATTTAATCTAATTATTTAAAATGATGTATAAACTCTATAGTTCTAAACTGTATTTTATCTCAAAACTCGTTGGTTAGATAACACTTTAAATGATAGTTACTTCACGATTAATTTAGAGATGGTAAATTGTTGTTAAATTAAATTTTTATCCCTCCGAACTTTTATGTATTAATAAAATATTATTTTGTTTTATTATTATTATTTTAAGATAATTAATTTAAATATTTATTATTTACTAGAACACTCTTCACTTAGATTGAACACACGTATTTAATTATAACTTCTTCACACTTAATTATCACATCACTTCAGTTATTTATTTCACTAATATTAAACGCGACATTTCTAAGTTTAGAAATACGATATTTAGTGATTATAAAATCCGAATTTTCCACTAAAACAAATTGTATTTATCACGAGCACTTTCATTTTTCACAAGTAATTAATGCGTTGACTTTATTTTTATTTTCACTGACTCTAACTGCAAAGTATTTTTTTTGTAGATCACTGGCTAGAATGTGAAAATTTTCCTAAGTCTTACAATAATTATCACTTAGAACTTTTCAACTTTTAAATTACCAACCGTTTCGTCACGTCTCCCGAACTTTCAACCTTTTCGACCACGACCGTAGACTGTCCCCAACTGCCATTTGTCTAGTCTTTTATACCCCTCTCAGGTCCAAAAGAGCGTATCGGAATTTCCTGTAATAGACCAATCTAATTTCTATCAACTCGTAATTTCTTGAAACCTCCCCCTTATTGTCGAATGCGGGCCCTTAATCCCTTCCGCGTTTGATACTTTGACTTCTGTCTCGTACTTCCATACTTACAAGATCCGGATTTAGTAAGATCCATGTTTAATCGCCCAACTTCCTTTGTCCTGGTGTTCATACAAAATTAGCTTGAATTTAATAATTTTAAAGTTCTATTTTCATCTATTTCGTAACATGTCCATGCGTACGGCATCTACCATATGTTCCAAATCTGTCCCCAAATTCGCCTATCAGAGATATCTTCATGTCGAAGTCTTTCTCGCAATTTGTTCATTTTTATTTTATTATTTTTCCTCGAGTTTTTCTGTATTCTATATGAACCTTTCCATTTAAAACCGAATTTTCTCTATTTACGTCGTATATTTGAATTTTCCATTTTTTTCTCGAATTTTCTTTTATTCACGACACTCTTTCCATGAATTTCCTTATTTATTCTTACGCTATTGTTCATATCTCTATAGATTTTTATATTTCAAGCCGTATTTATTTTATTCACTGTTAATCTAAGATTTCCTTTGTTTTTCTCTGTCGTATCTTCTCTCCCCTCGCTTCCCTGTACTTCCCTGATATAACCATATCGTTTTTTGATGTTTGCTGCCTCTTGGAAAATTTCATTTTCTATTGGTTATTAATAAATATATCATTTTTAACATTTTTATAGGAGATACCCCCACTTCGGCCCTTAAATTCCTGTCATTTTTATTGCTTCATAGAGATCATCCCCCAAATTCCGTCTCATTCTTACTCAAAATCCCATAAACCATATGCTTTGACAGTTGTATACGTTAATTTCTGTACCCACCTGGCAATAAATCCTTTTTTATTTCAGTGTCGTTAACTTTTATGAGAATTCTATAATGTAAATATTACGTAAGACCCATGATAATTTTTATTACCCTTTTAACGACTAATTGCCCTTATCTAAACAATTTTCATGTTCGAATATTCCTTGTTTATCACAACAAAATACATCTGAGATCGACAACCATTGTAATGTCTCATTTTTCACTACAATCGCGTACTATGTTACACTATAATCTCCATTTTAATTACGTAAAATGACTCCTTTTCCTGAGTTTTTCTATCGAAATGTTTTCAGCATTTTCCACTCCCCCCCGTACTGTACTCTATTTTCCTCTCTAACACTTGTTACTGCACTAAACTTCTGAAATGTACCCTCGCACTCTCTTTAAAACTCTCATTTTTTTTGACGTTTTCTCCCTAAATCTTTCATCGTAATATCCTCGCTCCGTCTAGAATTGATAACAATAATTTTCCATTGTTTTTTCAACATTTCCATTCCCTTTAGCACGTTTTCCCTCGAATCGATCATCTCCGGTCGTCACAAACAATCGTATTATAGATGGAAATCTCCCGCAGACGTGCCTCTCGATTCCTGCGTTTTCTACTCAATATATTATTGCTAAAATTTTTCCATCGTTATTCAAGTGTTTTTTTCCGCACCTAATATGCTTTAATGCATTCGAGAACTAAGGTTAACGATCTCTGAAATCTACTTGTTATCCATAACATTTCTCGGGGTCATCGTACTTTTGTCCCTGAATCGACTCTTCTTTCCCATGGAGTTTATTCACCTCTCGGTCCGATGAAAACGAAAGGATAATTAATTACATTCTTAATTGCCGAGTCCAAAGGTCGTTCCTTTGTTCTTAAAATGGGCTCGGCCCTCTTCTTGTTGATAGGCTGACTTGGTTTCTAATCGCTTTTGCTGCAATCCAATTGGCTGTCAAGATATCACGGCCTAAACTATATTGGGAAGTCCCTGCCTCTGATTATTTGTTGATACCATCTGTGATTTTTTTATCAATACTCGTCTCACTTTGTCTAATTATAGATCCCTACCGTAAATATGAATTCACTTTACTCTGATCCGATAGATGTCGTAGATGTGTCCGTTTTATAAGTAATTGATATTTTCTTTTTAAATTAAAGTGGGAAGCTACGATATTTTCTAATTTTCACTGTTGATCAATGCAATTCATCACAATGTCCCCCTCTGACCCCCCACCATACGAAGAAGAAGACTGAGGTGATTGATTACTGCCATTTGTAGATATTGCACTCTTTTAGTAATGCAGTTGACCCGCGGTAATCCGACAAACGTTTTGTAAGGCGGTGTCGGATGTTCGAATTTGTTGTACCATAGAGCATTGTCCCGCTACCAGATTTGCGAACCTATTGCGACACGTGTAGATTGTATTGTACGATGCGACAGCAATATAATTTGTTTTACGACTTTATGTTTGTGTTAAATCTTCCCCACAGGAAAAACTAAACCCTTCCACATACTTTTCCACAATTGATCATCTAGTCAATCCACGCTATGGAAGTGCACTCTATATGGTATAATGAATACACTATATATAAGTATAATAAATACAAAATAAAACAAAAACAACGTGTCAACCTAACAGAGACCAAATGGGAAAATAATTCACCGACTCCATTTATTTTCATATCAGAGGGTTCGGCTCGGTAGAACTCCTAGCTTTTTTTTACATGAGCTCCACACAGGAGGCCCTGAGGAAAATAATTTCCCCCAAGGTCAATGTCATCTTTGGACATGGTGTGTAGAGGGTTTTTTAAGGAAAGGAAGGAGAGGAGAGTTCTGGGAAGGAAAGAGGTTTAAGGGGTGGGTAGGAATCTGGGTTTCAGTGTGTCATGGTCAGGAAGACTAATAAATCCTCACCCCATGAACCCGGGCACCCCTGCTAAATCACGAAACGTAGTGAACCACTTGGGGTGACCTATGGCTTATCCAATAAATCCAATAAAGGTTCCCAGGGTGGCGGTTCCCATTCCCAGCTCCCAAATTTGGACCGATAAATCCTACTGATCCCTCAATATAAATATATAAAAAATCTTTTGCAATCCTATATGAATTTAAAATGACTGATTTTTGCATTTTTATAAATAAATTCTTTGACAAATCTAATAAGCCCAAATATTGAATGTGAGAGTTAGGTATAATGCCAAAGGCCGAAATAACAAATGGTAATATTTTTATAATCTGAGAATGCCAAAATCTTTTAATCTCAATTCCTAAATCCGTGTACTTCCTTATTTTTTCAGAAACAGATTTTTTTAATATTACAGGTATAATGAATAGCTATATCAATGATATAAGTTATTTTTTTTAATTTTGTCACGTAAAACTATGACTAATTGTTCTGTCTGTTAATATAGTTTTATCACAATATATTTAATAAAATTCATTTTTCAAAAATTAATTTGGTTTGTATTCATAATATGGTACTATATTACGGCAGTCATTCAAGTTATGTTTAATTACCAAACTTTGGTGAATTATTTTTAAAACCAGATTGTGACTAAATGTATACTCGGATGGCGCTAATACAGAACATCTCGATATATTATTATATTCTATAGTTTTCGGAAAAGCCAAACATTTTCTACATAATCATCAATTTGATTTGTATCTTTGATTATATGCTTCCTATAATTTTTAGTATTAATGACTCTTTCTTGAATGGCAAGCATAAATCCTTCTATTTCTGCGCTCAACTCTCCAATACTCAACCATTTGTTTGACGAAAGTTTGTCAACATTCGTTTGGTTGAGATAAGTGTTTTGCGTGAAAAAATAAATAGCACTATAATTGTAAACGCGTATTGTATTACGTAGTGTGATACAGACCCGACCAGTTTTACCCTATTACGGATGTCTTCGGACGGTAATACGTATTTTATTTAAGTTAGTCCAAATGGTATAAAAATTGCATTCTATTCATAATTTGAACTCATTTAAAATAGAGATCTTTTCAGCAACCGTGACGAGTGTTCCAGTTGACATTTTACTGTGACAATTGAACTACCTAAATTCATCCATATGTAAGACGGGTGTCCCATGAAACAAGGCAATCGACCTCTTCAACTGAATAATTTACTTACAAGTACTTTTATTTTATTTTCAACCGTCTTGGAAATTCACCACAATGTGTTTTGAAGGGTTTCTTTTAAGAAAGACGACCTTCTTGGGTTGCGAATAATTTATTTATTTAAATGAAAAACAAATCACTTTGTATTTCCACTTATTTTTAAATGAGCGGTGTACAGTGTACACAAAGTGATTTGTTTTCATTCAATTAAAATTACGCCACGAAGTGAATTTTTCGATTATTGAAGAGGAAATTTGTTTATTAGTAGAAAATACAACAGAATTCAATTATCGTTAAAATACGTAAGTGAGCTTCATAGCTCGTGGTTGAGGTGGGAGAATAAACAAACACAATTAGAAATAATGCTTAGTAGTTGATGCGTAAACGGTATTAAATAACTCATTAAATTCAAAAATACAAACGTAATTCCACAATCAAATTTTAGAAAAAGTAATAATAACCTATAGGCCATTTGCATGGATTTCATAATGACTCGGAAAAAATGGTGTGGATAGATTTTTTTACTAAGATTACGAAAATGTTTTTTTTTTTTTTTTATTATTCTTCATTTTAAGCACCCGCTAATAATAAATTAATAATTTTTTTTATAAATATACAGTTTTTTTTAATAAATAAATCCAATATTTGGGCTCGTGAAGTCACCACATGAAAATGTCCCGTCTCCGAAAATGTTCATATTAATGTTGTAAAATTCTACACTGATTTATTTTTTTTTATATGGCAACACTTAGATTTCATGCGAATTTTTAATTTGACATTTAACGTTCATTAGATTTACTGTTTGTTCTCTGCGAACTTATCATTTGGTTTGACTTTTTTACACGTGTTTTAGAGGTATAATGGTAATGGTGCTGATTTTAACAATATCGAATTTTATAATATTCTTATTTTTATTATAATTTACAAGTACAAGTATATTGCATTGGATTACATTGGAAAAATATTTATGAGATGTAATATTTTTGGTATGCCTCGTTATTCTCCTATGTCATTCGTGTGGAAAGCGTTCTTTTCTTAAAATGATTTTCGGCTATGTAATTATCGTTTTTTCACACCCATAAAATTATGTCCTGTCTTTCCGGTTTATAAAAAATGGTCTGATTTTTCGGATGGAAATTTAAAAAAATCGCCAAGGTTTCAAAAATATAATTAAAAAAAGAAAAAAAAAACAGAATGCCTTAAAATATTTGCCTTAACCGGAATTTTTTTTTTAAATGTGATGTAAGTGGCCTATTATTTCAAAATTAATAGATTACGTAGGATGGGTTGTTTTAAAAAATTTGACGGATTCATAAAATATTTTAAGATAATTTTCATGTTCAATTTAAGTTTTGTGATAATTTCAGTTTTATAAAGAAACTGGCCTACCATTGTAGGTATAATAACAGAATTTGATTAGAACTTACACAAAACGTGATAATTAACATCAAATATTTGATGAATTCGTCAAATTTTTTTAAACAACCTATCTTCAGTTTTGACCACGTTTATGGTTCAATAAACCGACATGTTTTGTAAGTTGTGGGTTTTAAAATAACCCTTATGAAGTAAGCATTGCTTATGAAATACATATGTTGGTTTTTTGATCAACAAACAGGGTTAAAATCTATTTATTAATTTTGAATTAAAATGGTGCCACAAAATAAGTTTGCTGTGTTTGAAGAAGTGTTATTTTTATACTAAGTACATAGCGTAGCGTAGATTAATTATACATTAACCCGTCTGCTGGTTCAATATATTCGCACTTCACAATCCGGAAGCCTCGGTTTCGCGCGTAAATTCTGAAGCCGTCACTTTGGATCGAGATCGTAAAATATCTATGCAAGATAGCTTTCATATTTCAAAGACAATAAGAAGCATTATTTTGTTCTCTTTCTGGTTAAAAGAAAAATACACATGTTTGCATGAGAGGAAGAGAGATATATAGCTTTTAAAATGTAAGGTCGCTCTGGGACGTTTTTGGTCTTACGAAAGTATCACGCGATTACGTGTTTTGGGATGTATTTATTCCAAAACAAGCAGGGGCACAATATATCATTTTCGTAACTTGTGGGGTTTATTTTCTTTTCAAATTAAAATAAATTACTCCTACTACCGCCATTGCAAGAAAAAATTGTTGTTTGTGTGATGATAGAGGTATTTATTCTATAATGTTAACCGTTCTAGTGATTTATTTTTGGGTTATTATGTCATGTTGCGCTACCTCCTTTTTTAGCCAACGTTTCGGACAGTATTACTGTAAAATCTCCTCTGTTCTCTCCAGAGACATTCGTTATTTGTAAGTACTGGGACAGTATTATCCAGTACTAAAGATGCTTTTAAAAGACTAAGTCTCTTTTAATCACATTGACAGTTTATTGACGTATCGTAATTTACAATTATAATTTGGAGGACGAACGTCCTTCCAAACTGAAAGCTAGTTTTTGTCTGCCGAGCTCCTGAATTATAATGATTCCGCACATCTACCTTCGTTCATTTTCGGCACAACTCGGCTACGAGATCATACGACCCGAAGAGCCCAAAGATAACTAAAGTAATGTGGTAACTAAATCATAGACTTACATAATACATTCCAATTACTGTCATCACAATGATGAACACTGTAATGCTGTCCAAAAGTTGGCTGAAGAAGGAGGTTGTGCAACTCTGCATAATAACCCAAAAATATATCGCGATAATTCTTTTGGCGCGAAAATCTCAAACCAATGATTACAGTATATAAATTCTTGATATTGCAATAGAATTCGTTAATTGTATAGTGGTTAAAATTCTGTTATTCGTATAACACTCAAAGTGCTGTTATTTCTGACAGTTATTTATTACAATTTGGGAGGTGGGTATGGGTACAGCCGCCCGGGGAACCGGGCTATGTTTGGTGAGTTACCAGGTCCGCCCGAGTTCATGGGGTGAGGTTTCTCCATATCTTGACGGCAGATAAGTCTGCCCAGTAGACCAAATCGGGAGAGACTGAATGAGGAAGATTTTTTGACCTTTCCAACAGGACTCTCTCGGATGAAGGAGCTAGCGACAGAATTCTTTGAGGAGGGCATAAAGAAAATTGTGCCACGGCTCACCACATGCATTGAACGTGTTGGCGATTATTTATAAAGATATTTGACAAGTGTATCAATAATATCCACTATTTTTTTTTCCAAAACACTTTTTCAAAAAAAAAAAAATTCAGTACACCAACTTTCTGAATAAGCCTCGTATACAATGATCAATCGGAAACGTCTACAATTTATTATTGTTTACTTTAGTTCCAATGCATCCTACAAAAATTTTTCCCCAAAACCCTCGCAATGGATGCGCTTAAAAACAAAATTACACATCGGTTAAATCACCTCGTCCGATTAATGTGACCTTTTGCATTGAAACTTTTGCATATTTATTCAGCTTTTATCTCGTATCCCGAGGGATGTAGGGGATTGGATTCATTTCTGCTCTGGAAGCGCGGGAAGGGAATTAACTTCGTACTTGTGCAATAGTACAGTTAACTACCACGTAATTTAATTTCCTTTTGCGTGTGTGAGCTTTGAAAGTGCATTATGGAAAAAAATGCATATTTCATCTAAATGCAACGTAAAAGCGGAAATAATTGTAGTGGGTTGATGTTAAAGAACGAAGCTATTTTGGCTTGATAAGCTACAGTGCTTTAAAAAGAATTTGTGACGTGTGTCAATGTAGTAAATGCAATATTAATAATATTGTTATCTTGTACCTAGATTGCAATACTTTCTCAGAAGTAGTAGATGAGTTTAACTGCACGAAAATTAGTTACGGAAACAGTTTTTTTTTTTGTATTTCTTGGGCATTAACTACGGATGGATTAAAACCGGTGGCAGAAAAAATAAAAATCTAAGTAACAAATGTACATGGAAAATAAAACTCTCCAGAACAAAATAGTTACAGATCGTCTATATAATAATAATCAATGTTAGCATTATATCTCCTATTCTTCTGCATGGGTTCAATTTAATTAGCGTATGATTAGGTACCATTCCAAAAAATTATTATGTATATCACATATTTGTAAAAGCCCGTTTAGGCGTGTATTAATATAAATAAATAAAGAAACGAACATCTTAAGAATCTGCTACACACTCTCATTGTAAAAATATGGACCGCCCAAAGAGTATCAGAAGAATGGCAAACCAGCATAATTTGCACCATACATAAAAGGGAGACAAATTGAAATGTGAAAATCAAAGAGGAATATCGCTACTTTGTACAGAGTATAAAATTTTCACAACAATTTTGAAAGAAAGAATAGAACGTCACTCAGAGATGTTGCTGGGAGAGTATCGGGCAGGTTTCAGGACTTCAAAAACAGGCGTATGACAGTACAGATAGGAAGAAAGTGTACAAAATACTGCTAAATTTTGGAATACCGCTCAAAATAGTCAAGCTTGTAAAGGCAACAATGGTTGGCTCACGGTGTCGAGTAAGGATAGAAGATGAGAAGTCGTAGGATTTTAACGTCTTCCAAAGGCTGAAAGAAGGTGATGGCTTAGCACCAACTCTTTTCAATATTGTACTGGAGCACAATATCGTGAAGAAGACAACAATCATTACCGACTCAAATGTTTGCAACAAAAGCAATCAAATAGTTGGTTACGCAGAAGACCTCAACATTATCGGAAGATCCCTACAGGCTGTGGAGACTGCTGCAAGAGAGGTGCGTTTACAAATGAATGAGAATAAAACTAAAATCATGATGCAAACCAGAACCCCACACCACAGAATAAAAGATAAAGTGAAATTTTACGACAACTTTAACTTCGAAGTAGTCGAAGAGTTTACCTACCTGGGCTCCATCATAAACAACGGCTCCGGACAACGAAGACCCAGTAGAAGTAAGGATGCGCATCATAGCCGCTAACAACACACACTTCGCGTTGCTGCCATAGGAAAACCAAAATAATAAAACAATTATTAGAACGTTTTGGCCTATGGATGTGAGGCGGGAACACTGACAGCAAAGTCTGCGGAAGAGCTGGACACCTTTGAAAGAAAGGTACTTCGAAGAATCTTAGGAGCGGTGCGAGGGGGAGAGGCATTAAGAATCCGCCACAATAATGAACTCAACGACGTCCACCAGACTCTCTACCCGTTTAAGATTACAAAGACTTAGATGTGCATCGAATGCTAAGCACACGAGTACCGAAGAAGGTTCTAACAGGATACCCGGGAGGTAAACGAAAGGCGGGCAGACGTAGGCTGAGATGGGAGGATGATGTCAGGAAGGATGCAAGGGGACTACTCCATGTTGCGGATTGGAAGACGACGGCTGAGAACAGAGCGTCGCCTTAGTTCTTAATTGTCCAAACGACCATTTTAGTTTTTGTTCAATCTCCGCTTTAAAATTAAAAATAAAGTGTAAAAGATGATAGTTAATCACTTAAATAAGAATTATTTAAACTAATGAGACCTTTAACTTTACGGAAATAGATTTATCTTAAACACCTATGATAATATTTTATTGAAATAATGAAAAAAAACCTTCTCCTCTTGTAAAATTGGTAAATTTTTGAGATCGCTGGAAATGGTTAATACGCACTTTTTTTTAAAAAATCTTTTGATTCACCTTATTACATTACATTAAATTAAAAGACAACTATTTGCATTGGGGGAAGTGGAAAATATTTCATTCTAATTTTCGATTACGTAAAATTAAAATTAGCTTTCATTCTGTGAAACGAGACCGTCCATTTTCAAACATTATTTTGAAATGTCATTTTGATATGTTGGTATTCTTGTTACTGTACGAAAAGATGCTAGAGCAAAGCGTAGCAGACTTCATGGGAATTCTAGGTTTGTGTAACATGGTTTGTGATACAAAAGAAAGTGCCCCTTTATAACGCCTACTCGCGTCAAGGCAAGAAAAACATCCCAAATTTTCAAGTACTTTAGCGGCTACGCTAGGTTTGTGTAACATGGTTTGTGATTCAAAAGAAAGTGCCCCGTACCTTCAAAATCTTCTAGCCGTTCGTTATACATTCAAGTGTATCAGGAATACCAACATACCAAAGTGACAGCGAATGAGCTAATAGCTAATGGCGTACAATCTCACAAGACGAAAGCTAATTTTAATTTTACGTAATTGAAATTTAGAATGAAATATTTTCCACTTCCCCCAAAGCAAATAGTTGCCTTTTAATGTAATTAAGGTGAATCAAAAGATTTCTTCAAAAAAAGGTGCATAATAACCGTTGCCAGCGATCTCCAAAAATTAATGTAAAATTTTCTAATGGTGTTTTGGACAATTAAGAACTGAGGCGACGACTGGGGGCGGTGGAGGCTTATCCCGGAGGAGGTCAAGGCTCGAAATGGGCCGTAGCGCCATTGAAGAAGAAGAAGAAAAGTTATTTGGAATCATCAGATGAAACCACGTAAATTAAACGATACAAAGTCTAAAAAGAATTAGAACTTTTGTAATATATCAAGGAAAACACACAGAAAATCTCATGTCCAAAGAATCAGGAAATTGTCCAAAAATTTATCAAGTGTTAAAGTTATTATGAGTGCTCGTATTTATGGTCAAACCAATCTCGGGATATAGTCTCTGAAAGAACCTTAAATATATCGGATTAGATAGCCGTAATATTTTCATTGTCAATAAAATAGGTTTGATGTCGAATAAAAATATGTTACAATAATGTATCGTAAAATATTATTTTGGAAAAAAATATCCAATATTTTAGCTTAATCCTTTTGGTTTCTAATAATACTTTTTTACGTGATTGCCTTACTATAGTCTCAACTGCTTCTGTCTGGAGCCAGTGAGGCTATGACATCACTGATTGGTTATGTTGTGATGCTAAAGGTAATGAGGAGGGGAAGGATATAGGGAAGAGGAATGTGGGGAAGTACTTGGCTATTCAAATCTTGTCACCAGTCAA
The DNA here is from genome assembly GCA_929108145.2 of Limnephilus rhombicus. Classification (NCBI taxonomy): domain Eukaryota; kingdom Metazoa; phylum Arthropoda; class Insecta; order Trichoptera; family Limnephilidae; genus Limnephilus; species Limnephilus rhombicus. The sequence continues at coordinate 48,324,432 of OV815285.1, forward strand.
GGCTATAACCATTTCAAGCAATGTTTTAATTCTGCAAGGTGGTCTTATTACCAGAGCGATAATGAGAGTATCTTCCACTCTAGAACATGTCGCAAATATACTAGATATTATTTTTAAATAAATTAGTTGTGAAATAACACCAATTAATTGGATGCCAAAATTTCATTTACATTTTTTACTCCAAATAATATCAGGAATCACTGTTTAAACCAAATAAATTACCTACATCCATTAAAACCCTGTATATTATATATCTGCATATTATATAAAAGCCCTACGGACTTTCAATAAATAAAAATATTAAAAAATTATCTATTCTATAAATATATTTTCCCACAAATTTATGAATGTCTCAAACACCGATAAATTTGACTTTAAGTAAATATAATAAATTCTATAATAACAGAATTTGAAAAAATAATTTCTTCGTTTTTAAACATAATAAAATTTTAACAATAAATTTTGAAGTTGCAAAAACTCTCTAACGGTGAGATCTGTCGTCAAAAATTTAACGCAACTATCCTCGACTCGCAACGTTGCACCATGAACTACTGGGAAATGACAATTTATATCTTAAGTAAAGCAAGTAGTAAATTTTTTTATACACATTTTCCACATATTGGAACACACATTTTATTAGTAAGTTAAGCTTTTAAATGCTTTTTGCAGACATTGACTCTAATAACATCCAATATAGTCGTAATATATCAACTTTTTTATTCAGTTCTATTGCTGCAAGTGTGGGTGGCATACACCTTCCTTTTATTGAATTGGTTGTAAATAATATCCCGGAGGATTCTCTTGGACACCTTTCCTGTCCTGTCCCGTGTGCTGCAATCTTAGGAACAAGGAACCCACGCGGTTAACTTAGAAGTTTCTATCTCTTAATCCCGAAGGACTACACCGAGTAAGACCTTAAATTCTGTAAAATACTGCAATACTAAGAGGAACGACTGCCCGGTCGTTTTCACACAAAACCTGATTTTGTATTTGAGGTCATAATTCTCAAAATATAATGTTTGTTTTTTAATCAAAAGCTGCAGCAAATGTCGAATAATGATGAGAGCTATATATATTTTTTTTAAATTATGATACGGTAGGCCATTAAAAAATTCAATTTCGCATTATTTTACAGGCTATTTTTTGTGCGTTAATTATAATTATATACAAAAATGTTTCCGATATCTACTGTTTTAATATAATGAAGAAAAAATAATACATCTTTAAATATACTTTTTTATATTAAGAACGACAAATTTTTGACCCAACGTAAATAGATCATTTAAAATTAAAATTTAGGAAAAATTTTATTTCACCAACTTTTATTGCAAATATGTAGTAGAATTATTTTTTTTAATAATTATCATTAACTCTCAAATAATTGCTCAAGCCTCCAAAATCAAAAAAAAGCAGAGCAGTGGGGAAATCACATAAAAATAAATTATTTATAGAAAGATAATTGAAGTGAAATGAGACTTTTTTAGCGTCGTTAGTGACTTGAAATTCGGGTGAAACGGAAATGGGTCACAACTCAGGTCTACACAAATACTCGGTTCTAATATAATGCTGTAAATTCGAAACCTCGGTGCGTGCCTTCCGTAGCGTAGTTGGCAAGGTGCCTGACAATTCTCAGCGGCCAGAGAGACATACATCAAGCGAACGCGGGTTCCATCTTACGAAATTCAAAAACAAAACATTTTTATTTTGTGAAATCAATATCCAACCTTCAAACCACTTTAAAAAACAAGTAAAGGAAAGGAAAGCGACATCTAGCGACTTTCTAGTTTCACTTCTACCACGTGTGAATTACACACTCTGATTTTTTTTTAAAACCTTAGTATCAAGTTACCTTAGTTTACTTTAACATTTTTAGACATTCGTTTATTACCCATTTCATGTAGGCGACTACCGAGAGAGAAATTTTGCTCTCAACTTTTAATGGTTCTGGGAAGAGATGTAACCGATGAAAATTTCCCCTTGTAAATACATTATAAAGATTTTTACATTTATTTTTCTGTTTTAATATACTTTTCACGGAATTCCGTAAGTAAAAAAAAATAACAACCCTTTTTAATAAATTTAAACATCAGAGATTTTAATTCATAGGATCCAAGCATAAAACTTGTTTGCGATGGTAAATCACTAATTATATATGCATTAACATATTCACAAAGGCAAGTAAATTGTGGGTTAATTTAAGGTGGATTAATTCGTGTATTTGGGAAAAATGTTTAAGAGAGATGGGAAGGCTGATAGAGATATTGAAAAAAGGGTGAATGCAGGTAACTCTATTAATGGAGGACTGAACGGCGTTTGCGCCCTTAAAAAACTGTCCAGAGAAGCGAAGCTAGCCGTCCATAATGGAGTACTGGTACCTACCCTGAAATATGGCAGTGAGGCATGGAACTGGCAGAGGAAGGATGAAAGTAGACTGAATGCGGTAGAAATGAGATTTCTGGGGTGCATGTGTGGCAAAACCATGTACGATTGTATGAGAAACGTGGAGAACCGCAAAGAATGCAAGGCTGATGTAAGCGTAATGAGCAAGATTAAGGAAGAAACGCTCAGATGGCTTAGGCATGTAGAGCGAATGAACGAGGAAAGGAGTGTAAGGAGAATATATGACGCAAATGTGAATGGTATAAGAAGTCGGGGACGCCCGAGAAAGACATGGCACGACCAAGTGAATCAGATACTTGAGTCGGGTCATGTCAAGAGTCAGAATAATAGAAGAGCATGTATGAATGTGAACGATGCAAGGAGTGTGTGGCAAGACCGAGTTGTTTGGCGGTCCGTAACTGCCTATCCCTGCGGGGAAACGGCGTGATTGTTGGTTAGTTAGTTAGTTTAAATAAATTTTACCTTTCTACTTTTCCTGGTCAATTTATTTCTAATTCTCTTTCCATATTTTTGTATCTTCGTTTTCTTAAGTCGGTTCCTCAATATTGAGGATCATGACCCCTACTTCAATTTCTATGGTGGAACGCCAGTGATACTTGATGTTTCCAGCGCATTGGTGACTGCTTCTACTGCCTTTCACACTCCCAATGACTATGAGTTTCTTCAAGTTGGAGTCTCCAATTTGGCGACCAACTTGTCATTGATTGTTGAAAGTGTGTTGTGGATGCCTACCTCTTCCAGAATAGGAACATCTGTACGTCTGGATGTCCATGGGTTCCTGAGCATTTTTCTGCAGCACCACATTTCCAGGGCGTCTATCCGCTTTCTTTCACTAGCTCCAAGTGTCCATGTTTCCATAGAAATATAAAGAAAAATCAACGACCTGACGAGTCTCCTCAAGGTGGTCGTCGTTATGCCTCTGCCACTCTACACCCTTTGCATTTTACTTATGGCGTCTCTTGTCATGCAAATTCTTCTTTTGACTTCTGTTTCACAACCTTCTTCGTCACTTACAGACGAGCCTAGGCATATAAAGTAGTTCACCGTTCTAAGTCTGTGAGAGCATTATTTATTCCCAAAGGTAAACCCTGTCGATCTTTGTTTAGGTCTTGTTGAACAGTAGACCGAGATTACGGCTCGAATTGCTTGTGTTTTAGTAGAAATAAGTGCATGTGTAACTTTTATTCTTACTTGTGTTGGTATTTTCAAAGCATTTTCTTTCTCAATACAACCTTTGTGATTTTGTTGCTTCCACTGAAGGAGAATCAATTTTGAATAATAATATTCATTCTTCATTTATTCCATGATTACGGCATTCTAAGTTTACCGACCTCCGTAGTCCAGTGGGTAAGACTCTAGACTCACAATCCGGAGGTCGCGGGTTCGAACCCGGCATGCGCAAATAAATTTTATTTGATTAATTTGTGTTACTTCACAATTAATTAATTTAAATAATATATAGTATATTTACGGCATGTTCCAGAGTGGAAGATACTATAAGTATCGCCCTGGTGTAAGACCACCATTCAGAATTGAAACGTTGCTTGAAAATGGCTTTAGCCGTGTTTGGTGACCAGATCTGAATAGCCAGGTACTTCCCCACCTTCCTCTTCCCTATCTCCTTCCCCTCCCCACTACCTTCAGCCTCACAACATACCCCAACTGGGGATACCATAGTCCCACTGGCTCCAGACGGGAGCAGTTGGGACTCTTGTGCGGTATTCACTGTAAAAAAAAAAAAAAAAACCATTGAATATATTTATACATTTAAATGTTTTTGAACTTAAAGCTGTTGACAGTGTTTGAAATGCGAAGCCTTGCTTCAATATTACTGATCCTTTTGACCAACGTTCTTAATAATGTCATTACTAACATTTGTATCCCCTTTAGGCTTAGAATAAACTATTGGTTGTTCCAAAACAACGTTTACGGTTTGGCCAAACCGTAACAGCCAAAAATCTTTATCGTTTAATATATTTTTGAAATAAAACTTCTTTACGCACGCTTGACTTGGGGAGTAAGCTGGTGAATGCGTGACGAAAACGTTACGAAAAGTGTGATCGGGCGAGGCGAACGGTCGGGCCTTTACGCACGCTTAAGAGCGTTATGAAAAGTTGAGAGGGAGATATAAGTTAGTGAAGTTTTACTTCAGTCGTGTGGTCTAAAGCACACTCTTTTTTTAAATAAATCACATACTTTTTGACAGTTGAAATGTCAATATTATACTCTTCAACTTTTGAACAAATTATGATCAGCAGAAGAGGAGAGCTTTTACGTTGTTGAGCTTGTCAGAGTTGCCAGCGTATTACAATTTGATGGATAACTGGAACGAACCCTGAACAGAGCTGAAACGCACGTTTAACGGGGACCTTTCAAACAAGGAACAAAATGGCGCTGAATGGCTTAATGGCTAAAAATGTAAATGAAATTTTAATGAAAAGACAAAAAACTTTGATTACATCACTTTGTTTACATCACGTTTCGTGAACGATGTTAACATCATCAGGATCAAATGTGTACTATATTATCTATAATATAAAAATGAATCGCTAAATTTGTTGGTAAGCGCAAATCTCGAGAGCGGCTGAACCGATTTCGTTAATTCTTTTTTTAGAATATTCCTTGAAGTTCGAGGATGGTTCTTACGGAGAGAAAAATTAAGAAAATTGCGCAAAAAATTAGATAATTACAGAAAACATCGCACGTTTGACAGTTCGCGTGTTAGAGAATGACATTTTACAAAACAATGAATGATTGTTCAATCAGGATTCTATTTTTGAAAAGTTGAAAAATTTATTTAAAGTAGGTACTCCCCTAATATTTTGAATCGAATCAAGAATTTCAGATATTTTAAATAGGTACCTATGTTAGGTACCAAATTTAATATACATGAAAAATGGAAATTTGAATAAAAATTGTAAAAGGTGGCACGCGGGCTGTTTAAAAACTGAATGTACTGGGATTGAATATAAGGAACGTTGGGAACGGGTGGAGGGTTGGCGGGACGAGGGAGCGGGAAAGGGAAGAGGGAAGGCGGGGAAGGTGATAGGGAAACGCAGGAGGGGGGGGGGGAGGGGAACTCGGGAGGGGGGTTCGCGGGACGGGGAAGGGAGGGAGGAGTGGAGTGAGGAGAGGGAAGGTGGAGGTGATGGAGTGGGAACGCGAGAGGGGAAGAGGACGCAGGAGAAGAAGGGGAGGCGGAAGGGGAACGGAACGAATGGGAAAACACACTCAGGGAGAAACAATTTCTTTATTAAATGGCATAGCAATGCATGCCGGGACCATATGGGACGCAGGAGGAGGGTTGGCGGGATGAGGGAGCTGGAAAGGGAAGAGGGAAGGCGGGGAAGGTGGAAGGAGAACGCGGGAAGGGAAGGGGAGGTGTGAGGGGGGAGGGGAACTCGGGAGGGGGTTCGCGTTACGGGGGAAGGGAAGGGGCGTGGAGTGGAGAGAGGGAAGGTGGAGGTGACGGAGTGGGAACGCGAGAGGGGAAGAGGTCGCAGGATAAGAAGGGGAGGCGAAAAGGAAACGGGACGAATGGGAAAGGACACTCAGGAAGAAACAATTTCTTTATTAAATGGCATAGCAACGCATGCCGGGACCAGCTAGTTGTATATAAATAAAAGTGATGTAAACAAAGTTATTTGTTTCAAATTAATAAAAAAACTTCTTTTTTACCACTTTTATTGTTTACAAAACCAACATGTTTCGTGAGCAACGCTCACTTCTTCAGGGTTTTTTTATTGATACTAATTATAAATAATAGACATAGACAATGCTGTCAATTGAAATATGAGAGTGGGTAGAGGAGAGAGGGGCAAGGGGGGACAATTTACAAAGGGAACAGGTTTAATATTGGGTCATTTAAGAACAATTTTGGGAATTAATAATATTCAAATTTGCATTAACACTCTTCGAATTTCTAAAATTTCTAGTTTATCCAACTGAATGCCATTGACATTACAATGCATTAATTCTATTCCACTATTGAAGTCAAAGGTGTGACTGGTTTCCACCAAATGGTTGACAAACTCTGAGAAACTGTTATTGTTTAAAGATTTCATATGTTCTTTAATCCTTATTTCTTTTATAATTAATATTAATAAAAAACCCTGAAGAAGTGAGCGTTGCTCACGAAACATGTTGGTTTTGTAAACAATAAAAGTGGTAAAAACTAAGTATTTTATTGATTTGAATCAAAATGGTGCCACAAAATAAGTTTGCTGTGTTAGAAGAAAAGTTATTTGTCTTTTCATTACAATAAATAATGCCATCACAAAGTGAAAACCTTTCCGAAGAAGTTTTCATCAAAAATTAGTTAATGAAATGTTGGTCTCCGGTGGTCCTTTTTCTTCAATAAAAATTGTAGGTATTGGACAGTTGGGGGCGGGGTGAGAAATCGGTTGGTGACTAAGCAGAGTGACCATTGATGAGGTGGAAGAATTTTTTTCGTTTGAATTTGAAAAAAAAACGTCAAAAAATACACTGGAGGCCAAAATTTCATTGACATTTTTTACTCCAAATAATGCCAGGAATCACTGGGAGAAGTACTTCCCTTAACACCCTGTATAACATGTTGGTACTGGTTACATTTTGCGATGTAGGTACTTATCCGCAAAAAGCCGGCGGTCGTAATTTAAAAAATATGACATAAATTCTTCATAACTTTTATTATTTCTAATTTTCTTGTCGACAATCCATTTTGCCATATTTATTGTAACATAAACTAGTGCAGACCATTCAAATTTCATCAGTAGTCTAGTAAAAATCAGTTCCAGTTTCGAAAATGCAAATTAAAATAATTATCTGTTAAAAATATTATATAATAGGTAGGTCGAAGACCTCCGTAGTCCAGTGGGTAAGACTCTTGACTCACAATCCGGAGGTCGCGGGTTCAAACCCGGCATGCGCAAATAAATTTTATTTGATTAATTTGTGTTATTTCACAATTAATTCATTTAAAATAATATACAGTATATTTGCGGCATGTTCCAGAGTGGAAGATACCATCAGTATCGCCCTGGTGTAAGACCACCATTCAGAATTGAAACGTTGCCTGTAAATGGCTTTAGCCGTGTTTAGTGACCAGATCTGGTTAGCCAGGTACTTCCCAACCTTCCTCTTCCCCACCTCCTTCCCTTCCCCACTATCTTCAGCCTCACAACATACCCCAATTGGGGATGCCATAGTCTCACTGGCTCCAGACGGGAGCAGTTGAGATTCTTGTGCGGTATTCACTGTAAAAAAAAAAAGGTGGGTAGGTATGTAATCGCTTTTCTGAATTCTTCACACTATCAGTTTCAATTTTGAAAATGATTTTTTAGTTTAAATCCAAAGCAAATTTGAGGTCATTAAACCGGAGTTACGCAGAATGCACAACACAAATTAATTAGAATTTTTGATTAGCGCAAAATAGATATGTTCTTAATGAATAAAAACTTCTTATCTTTACGAGGTGCACCCTGTACCTACGTCGTATAGGATAGCTTTGCACATTTCTGTAAGGTTTATATTAATCCACGAGAATATGTAAATCTGAGAAGTCAACCCTTAAGGAATGTAAATTCCGAGGCTTTATTAAGACCACTACCCTCACGCATCAAGAAACAAACGGTTTCCATTGTGTTAACAAGAATATACAGTCCCAAAATAGCCTCTGAAATTGTAGACAACCCGCGAGGATGACTATAGAAAATAAAATGAATTTTTTGTTTACTTTTGAAAGACAACATTACTTACGGGTCATATTGAATCTCATACCCAAAATAATGTTTGCGATCCTCGCAAAACGGACCCTAAAACCCCTATCAGACCTTGGTAAATCTTTTATGAAAATCTTTGTTTATTTTTTATTTATTCCAACAATATAATCTGTTATTTTTTTGGAGGTGATGTTTTTACTTGCAATAATTTTTCATGTAAATCTTAATAATATTCGTATAATATAAAAATTTATGTTTCTTTGTTTGTCTCTAAAACCATTCATCCGATTGAGATGAAATTTTGGGGATTTGATGTTGCGCATGCCTGCAATGGTTTCTTTATATGAAAATGAGCTCTAGCGTTATGAAATTATTTACTATACTATTCATCGGACTGCGATGAAACTGTGGTGAGTTGTAGTGCGCACTCTCGCGAAGTTTTATCTGTATACTGGTGAGCTCTGGCTTAATGAAATTTGTACTAAAAATTTGCATTAGGTGGCACGTGAATTGTTTATAAATGAAATGTTTTCATAAATTTTAGCGGTAGAGGGGAAGGAGGGAGGGTAGGGGAATCCGGGAGGGGGAAGGGTAACGAAGTAGAGGGGGGTTAGGGGAGGGGGTAGACGGGGAAAGTCGAGGGGGAACACGGGAAGGGAGGGGGACACGGAAGGGGAACGGGGACGAATGGGAAAGGCAGGTAGAACCAAGTTCTTTATTTGCATTGCTTTGCAACGCATGTTGGGAACTCGCTAGTTTCACTATAAAAATAAACCAAATTTTATTATAATAAAGATTCAAAAATAGTTATTTTGTGAAATGTGTAACAGTGATAAGATTTACTGTACCAAGTGTATGGTATTCTTAGTAAAAAAAAACTATTTGAAAACACTTTTCGAAAAAGAAAAAAATATGTAAAAGCTGAAAAGATCAAAAACTCAAAAACCTCACTATCGCAACACAAGAGTCAGCCAAAATGTACGGTATAACGACTGGGGAACTACATAGGCATCCAGATGGGCAGCATTGTGAGGGGGGTCAAGGTAGGGGATGTGGGAAGAGATTTAATAAATGATGCGGGTCTTGAAGAGGCCCGGATTACATGAAGGAGGAAAACAGAAGCTAGCTCGTTCCACGCACGCGCCGACTTATGAAATAAACAGTAGAGGTTGTGACGTCAAACTTTGGCATTGAAGAAGTATGGAAAGTCTTAAGACTTGGCATTTTATAACATATTTTTCTCTATTACTTTATATTTTTATATTCTTTAAAAATTATATTTTATTTTTTGAGATAATATCTACCTATAGATTTGCTGAACCGAAACGGTAATCGTACGAAATTCCCTCGATGGAAAAAAATGGCAAAGTAAACTCCGAAAATTTATAAAAACACATTTCGTTCTGTTATTTAACATGTTATGGGTACGAAAATATTCACAGTGTTTTTTTAATGATACTTAAGACATTTTCCGAGAGAATTTTGCTACACTTCAAACGAATAGTGTTTTACTAATTTTTTTCACAATGTTAGCATAATTATTATCTTTTTTTACACGCACTCACTCTTTTGCACGCACTTTTTTACACGCACTCTCTAACATTATTAACATATTTCCCTTTCAATCCACCTTCTTCTTCTTCTTTCTGAACACTTACTACGAAGCCTTAAAACTATGATTGAGGCAAGGAATATGAAAAGACTTGAGAAACAGTAAATTTGTTGAGATCGTTTTGATAACCACCTTTTATTTACTACTAGCTGGTACCCGGCATTCGTTGCTATGCCATTAAATAAAGAAATTGTTTCTCCCTGCATGTCCTTTCCCACTCCTCCCACTCCTCCCGTTCTCCTTCCGACTCCCCTTCCTCTCCCGCGTCCCAGTTCCCACTCGTCCCGTTCCCCTTCCTCTCCCGCGTCCCCTTCCCCTCTTGCGACCCACCGCCTCCTCAACCTTCCCACTCCCCACTCCACTTCCCCCTTTCCCCCGTCCCGCGATCCACCCTCCCTAGTTCCCCTCTACCCTCCCAGGAGCTCCTCCCCCATCCCGGGTTCCCCTCCCCCCTCCCGCGAACCCCCTACCCGAGTTTCCCTTCACCCTCCCCCATCTCTTAAATTGTATTAGGTAGGACGCGAGCTGTTTGAAAACTGAATGTACTGGGACTGAATATATTGAACGCGGGAGGGGGTTAGCGGGACGGGGGAGCGGGAGAGGTGAGAAATGGGGAACGCGTGAGGGGAAGGAGAAATGGGAGGAGAAGGGGCAGCGGAAGGGGAACGGGATAAATGGGAAAGGACACGCAGGGAGACACAATTCCTTTATTGAGTACCATTGCAACGCATGCCGATAAATCGCTAGCGATAAATAAAATAGAGATTTTTATGGACTTCAAGATATTTACCCATGTTTTTTAGAGAAAGTTTATGACTTATGTCAATAGATTTATGCATAATTTCATGGCGTTTTACTTCATCAGACAGCGGTGCAATAGTTTTTTTTTTTTTTTAATTATACATTGTATTTTTATTGTTTTTGTTTAATTCATTGAATCAAAAAGAAAATAAGCAACTTTGATTTAAAAATGAATGGAAACAAATAAGCGTACCTTTTATCACATTAGCCCATCGGTCTTTCTCACTCAGACTAGTCTAATTCCAGGTACATTCATATTTCAAACAGCTCGCGTGCCACACATTGCCTTTTTTTATACAAATTTAATAATGCCAGAGTTCACCAGTAGTTTTATAAAAACCTTTAAAAAAATAATTATCCAATTTGGTGCAGTCGTTCGGAAGTTATGCGCGTACAAACATTTCGAAGATTCATTTTAATTTATACATAATATTGATAGATATCAAAGTCGCCTGAAGCAAAATTTCCCGTAAGTATATCAATATCGTTTCCCCGGCAACGATTTGTTTTGTTTTTCGCTTTTGTCATGAAATTTATTTGACAATAAACGTATAATAAATATAATAAATCAATTTTTATAATTTCGTAACGCCAGAACTTACCATTATATACAGCTTATTTTACTCGCATGTAATATAGCTTTCTTTGGTGAAGAATTTTTAAAATCGGTTCATTGGTTTAGGCGTGATCCGGTAACAAACAAACTCGCGCACTTTCGCATACTATCCTACTAATATTATAAAGGCGAAAGTTTGTATGGATGTATGTTTGTTACTCTTTCACACAAAAACTACTGAAAGGACTTTAAAAATTCTTTCACTAATAGAAAGCTACATTAGCGAGTACTATAGGCTATATATATTGGTAAGCTCTGGTGTTATGAATAATCTCTTGCTTTATGAAATTATTTATCATACGTTTTCTGTCCCTAACAAAATCATGTTATTGCAAACGTCAGAAGACAAACAAATTGTTGCTTTGGAAACGATGTTTTTTTTTTAATTAGGCAATTCACCATAAAAAGAGTACTTTGTTGGCGTCGCAGTTAATATCTATCTCTAAAAATGAAACGCCGAAATGTATGTATGCGCATAACTTCCGAACGACTGCACCAAATTGGATAATTCTTATTTTTGTTCGTTATTTTGTATAAAACTACTATGAAATTTGTAGAAAAATTGTAATTGGTGGCACGCAAGCTGTTTGAAAACTGAATGTACCAGGAATGAATGTGTGGAATGTGAGAGGTGGGCGAGGTGGGAGAGGTGGGTTTGGGAGGGCGGTGGGGGAAGGGGGAGGGGTAGGAGGATGGAGTGGAGGGGGTTAGGGGTGGGAGAGGGTGGAGGGAAGGAAGGGGAAGCGGAGGTGGAGGAGTAGGGGGGTTGATGGGGGGAGTGGAGTGGGGAGAGGGAAGGTGGAGGAGGTGGAGTGGGAATCCCCCAAATACCATGCGAGCGAAGCCGCGGGAAAAGCTAGTTTGTAATATTAGTATAGATTAATTTACTTACACCTTAACTTGGCAACAGTCAATATTTCAAAGCTATCATGAAGCTTGAATACAAGAGAAACCTGATCAGTTTTTGAAATATCAGTAAATAGTTATATTAAAAAGATAGCGCTTTTCTTGTAATATCACACCGCAAATTGTTTACTTTCCGAGAAAAACCAAATAAGTATAAAAAATAACGAAATGTAATATTTCCCGTTTATTCGAATAATCACAATTTCCAGGTATATTTTCCCTCATTTCCTGGGGCTAATTTTATGCGGTCTAATATTATTTGAAGGTTTTGTAAGGCTTTAAAGGAGCCTTTAACAACGTGGAAATCGTACATCTTCCACCCCCTCCCACTCGGTGAATGCGTTGGTACTTCGAAACCCCTGTTAGAAGGAAAAAAGCAATTCATCTTCATTGGGGTAGGATTTTCGAATCAATTTTACTGTGCGCATTAATGAAAATCCACTCTTACAAGAGTTAATACACCCTCGCATGGTTTTACATAAATATAAAAAATAAAAATTAAAACATAGGTTTTTATATGTTGTAAGACTTCGCTGCGTGAAATATTTTTGTAGAGAAAGTCTACGACTTATATTAATAGATTGGTGAGTAATTTCGTGGCATTTCGTTGGACTCGTTCGTCTCAGATCGTCAGACAGCAATGCATTAGTTTTATTTTTAAAGTGACACTTTCTTTAGCACCGTTGTGATTTGGAACTTGGTGAAACGGATGCGAGCGATACTAAAAAGAGAGACACACGTACAATAGGATTTGGCCTGCGAGAGAAAGAGATAGCAGCCCGACAAACCTAGTGGCCATACATTCAGCATATCATTTTTGTAAAATCAATATCCAATCTTCAAACCACTCCAAAATGAACATACAAAAAAAATATAAAAAAGAGACATCTAGCGACTCCGAACAAGAAAACACAAATATTAGACTCCCCACTCTTGTTTACTTTAGTTTTCTGAATGTTTCACTTCTACCGAGTGTGAAATACATTCTCTGATTTTTTATTAAATTTATATCATTGCATTTTTATTGTTTTTGTTTAATTCATAGAATAAAGAAGAAAACTATAAGCGCCTTCCACAAAAAAAATTATGGAAAGAAATAAAATTTCCATTTAGCATATTAGCCCAGCGCTCTGTCTCACTTACACTTGCCTGACATTGTAGATCTCCATCCCATTTGAATTTCGTAAAAACAGTTTTGGATCAGAAATTTAAGGCCTAATTAGGAAAATATTTGGATCGAGAAATACTCGTACTTCCATAAGACATTTCTTGTATTTTCTTTATCCTATAACTTAATTGAATTAATTACGTCTTAACTAGCTGATTCCAGGCATGCGTTGATTTGCCATTTAATAAAGAAATTGATTCTCCCTGCGTGTCCTTTCACAATCATCCCGTTCCCCTTCCGCCTCCCCTTACTCTCCCTCTTACTACTCTTCTTACACTCTCCCCTTCCCCCGTCCATCAAACCCCCTCCCAAGTTCCCCTCCCCTCTCCCGAGTTCCCCTCCTCCCTCCCGCTTTCCTTACATTCATTCCCGGTGCAATCGGTTTTCAAACAGCTCGCGTTCCACCTATTGCAATTTTTTTATACAAATTTTATAATGCCAGAGCTCGTATATGTTATTCTGATGTATGAGCTATTTTATTATAAAGTTTCAGTAACAAACATACATCCATACAAACTTGAGCCTTTATAATATTAGTAAGATATTAAGTGAAATATAATTAGAAAAATAGAATGTTATACAATTGTCGAATATTTCCATGATATTATTGTAAAGTAGACCACTAAAAGCATATGTGGTTTCACTGTCTTCGCACTACAACTATTACAAAAAAGACTGCTAAGTATTCTAATATCCAGTATTTTTCGAAAACCTCCCGACACAAATTTGCTGCTCTTCAAAATTGACCTTACGACTTATTTACTTCACATCCCCCGGATTACTTCAGAGAGGAAAATTGCCAGAACTTAGGAGTGAGAGCAAAAAAGATGTTTTTGATGAGTCTAGTATTTTTTTTCATTTACATAATAATTTATAATTTCAATGCAATAAATGTAAACTTATGCATTTCAATATCAACCGATGAATTTTGTGTACATGAAACCAATTAATTTAATTAATTGATTAGCAGCATGATTTTAATATGTGAAATTTATAATACCGCTTTTCGTGCTTCGAATAATATTTCGCTTCGAAGAGCATGAAATTCATCACGTTAGCAATCCAATTATTGCGTATGAATAAATCTCGCATCCATTGCACCACCATCGACTCTGTCCATAAGATGAATTCATCGGATTTAATTTTTGCAGAGGTCTATTTTCGTGTGAAATGAAACAATTAATATTAAGCTGTCCTGGTTCATCAATCATTGTAAAATTCTAATAAAGGGGATTTATCTATAAAACGATAACATTTCCAGTTCGAAATTTTTTTTCCAGTTCATTTTCATATGTAGTTTCAGTTATATTTTCCGATTTAGTTTCAGTTTAAATTTCTTTTACAGTTTCAGGTTTAGTTTCGGTTTCTTTTTCAATTTTAATTGCAGATGAAGTTTCAGTTTCTTTCCTATTCAGTTTCAGATCTAGTATCAGTTTCAGATTTAGTTTCACTTTCTTTTTTCGATTCAGTATCAGTTTCAGATTTAGTTTTAGTATCTTTTTCAGTGTTAGTTTGGATATTTAGATCTTCACACATGAGTCCTATAATTTCAATACCCGTTATAACCAATTTTTTGACAAAATGATCTGACTATGACATCTTTTTAACATTTTTGCGAGGAACAAGAAGAACCTAAAATTTAGTTTCAAAACCTCCCTTATCACGACCAAAAACCATGTTAAAAATGCGAGTAAGAAACAATACTGCTATATCATTCAAGAAGTTACTATCAAAACCCTCTATATCGGAATTCAACAAATCACGAGCAGTTATTTTGACAAGATTAGAAACTCGTGGGCTTCAAAAGACGCAATATTGTGAGTAAAACACAAGGTTAGTATCAAAGTCCTCTATATCCATTTTAATTATCTTAATTACTTAAATTATCCTAGACATACTAGTACAATAAAAAAATTTTAACTTTTCGAAATTATATTATTACATTTTTTTAATTCAAAAAATTGAAAAGCAATTATTTATTTACGCTAGATATTTGATAGTTTTTTTGCGATTTTCTCCAAATTAACGAAACATGATAAAGCGGATATAGAAATTGAACGACTCACATCTCAGCATAAGGTTGCACGATGTTTTATTACACGATGAAGATCTATCACTAGTATGAAACTTCAGGATAGAATCGAAGTCATAAGTTTTTGTATTTTTGTTGATTTAATTTGCCCTTTTTCGGAATTTATATATTTGAATAGCCTAGGTCTCTTGAAAGGGATCTTATCACAATGCTATTATGTTCTCAAAAGACGTAACCGTTTAAAATGGAATAACAATTCCGTTTCAATACTTGAACCTGATAAGAAATGGCATAAATAAAGTATCATTTATCGAAGATTCTTTTTATTTATTTATTGATTAATGGCCTTTTTCGGGGCTTTTACATAAGAATGGTTAGAAATATACAGTATTTATTGTACGAATACATAACTGAACTGTCTCAGTAACAATATTTTATATTTGTTTACAGATAAATTTAAGATGTCCACTGACTTGGTATAATTGTTTCCCTCCATTAGTATTCTGGGCAAAGAGGAATACATATGGTAATTAATCCCAGAATTTCTGCACTGAAATAAATCCTGACTTATAGTATTAAGTAGTGGTATCCGGTATATTATCAATTCAAATAATACCGGACTATCAACTAAATCATTTAGAATTTTATATAGAAATACCAAGTCAGTGAAAATTCTTCTATCTGACAATTTGAGCATATTCATATTATTTAACGGAGTGTTGTAGTTCAACATAATTGCTGGAATACCCATTGTAAAATTTATAAAACGTAAGAATTTGTTTTGTATTTTTTCAACAACTTGTACATTTATGTTATAATGTGGGTTCCGGACGGAAGAATTGTACTCAAGTTGACTTCTTACATAGACAAAATATAACAGTTATTACATGTTAAAATGTTAAAGCAAAATAAATTGTGCTTGAATAATACCTAACCTAAATAGAACGAAGAATGAATTTCTTGACCTCAACAGTGACCCAAATACGGGAAACGTTGAGAAGTGTATTTTGTATCGGGGTTCCCATTTTTTTACGTAAGCATGAATATTTGTGTCCGCCCAAATACATTGTTAAGGTACGATGAAATTAGAGGGGAGCGGTTTCATTGTGTTTCCTTCACAACCATCCATTTCTCACAAAATTGAACGATCATTCTAGTCAAAATGTGAGAAAATTAAATGTTTTTACCATGATGGATTTCAGGTCAATTTCCCAACACTAACTCTGGCAGTTTGAAAAATAATATATTCCAACATTTGCCTAAGCAATTTTTCTTACACATAAAGTTTTTTTTGGAAAGTGGTAGATAGTATTTTTCTGGTGAAAGATCAACAAACAAAATTTAAACGATGCTTGAAATAGCGTTAGCCATATTTGGTTGTTTCAGAAACTTTTTAAAGAAATTTTAGAAACCAGAAATGGAAAAACAAAATAACCCAATTGGGGATTTATAGTTCCTCTTGATTTGGGCAGTTAAGATTTTAGTGTGGCGTTTTATTTCTTTTATTTGTTCAATAATATTATTATTTAATTTAAGAAAACAGTTTAGTTATATTTAAATAAATGAAGACAACACAAGCGAAACTCAATCGAAAATCTGGAAACAGAAAAATCAGAAAAACATATTGACACCTCTGGGACTCGAACCCAGGACCTCTTGCTTTCCGGGCAAACGCGCTAACCACTGCGCCACGGTGTCGATATGAAATTCGGTCATGTTTAACTGTACCATACTTCGACTAAGAACCACCTACATTATCTTCATTTTCTTTAACGCATATATTATTGGCAACTATCTTTATGTATGATTGCAAGATTCAAACCCGAACTAAATGCTATCTAGATAGTGTCTGGATAAATCTTTATCCATTTTATTTAATATGCGACATCTATCGAGATTTTTGATTGAGTTTCGCTTGTGTTGTCTTCATTTATTTAAATATTACAATTTGAGGTTTTACTCATAAAGTTAAAATAAAAAATAAAAATATTCATCCTAGACTTGCAGAAAAGTCGATAGATGTCGCATATTAAATAAAATGGATAAAGATTTATCCAGACACTATCTAGAGAGCATTTAGTTCGGGTTTGAATCTTGCAATCATACATAAAGATAGTTGCCAATAATATATGCGTTAAAGAAAATGAAGATAATGTAGGTGGTTCTTAGTCGAAGTATGGTACAGTTAAACATGACCGAATTTCATATCAACACCGTGGCGCGGTGGTTAGCGCGTTTGCCCGGAAAGCAAGAGGTCCTGGGTTCGAGTCCCAGAGGTGTCAATATGTTTTTCTGATTTTTCTGTTTCCAGATTTTCGATTGAGTTTCGCTTGTGTTGTCTTCATTTATTTAAATATTACAATTTGAGGTTTTACTCATAAAGTTAAAATAAAACTTTTAAAAAAAGTTTAGTTATAAACAAGTTCTCCTTTGTAATTATTATTACGCGTGACAGCTGTTTCGTCTACTGATGGCTCTACCAAACTGTGTCAAAATATATATAAACTGTTTTTGTAAATTAAATAATGATATTATTGAATATTTAAAGAAATATAAATTAGATATTCTTATCAATTAGAAATTGAAAAACAATACTCTCTTCATCGCCTGTTACTCGGTCAAATATATTTTTTTTGTCTTACTTAAAACTTACACAGAACGTGAAAAATAACTTCAAATGTTTGATGAATCCGACAATTTTTTTTAACAATCCGTCCTAATTCCGGTTTTGTATTTTCAAAATTGAAACCGAGGCGCCGAGAATTCAGACAATCGCATGATTTTTCTCGGGTCTGCGCTCAAAAATGGTGCCAAGATGAACTTTCAATTTTAATTCTGTTGAAGTGACAATGATGTTTTATCATGTAGCTTAACAAGAAATTTTAATCTTATATATAAAAATCTCGTGTCACACGTGTTTGTGGTCGCGCTCCTCCGAAACGGCTTTATCGATATTTATGAATTTTTTTATATATATTTGGTAGATATTAGAATAGGTTTTAAAGTATACTTCATACCGCTATGAGATTAGAGTGTCCCTATCAAAAAAAATATTTTTTTTTTGACAATTTTTTTTTTACTTTTTTTTATTTGGAACAAATTTAACCGTCTTTCGTATTTCAAACAGAACGAAATTATGCATGTTGTGGAATAACAGATGGCGCTACGTCCACCTCATCGAACTTTCATCCACACATGTGCAAGACATTCACGAGAAGCGTCGTGTCATTTTGATATATCATTCGGCATCATGTTCTCGCGTGGGCAAACCATTGAGCTTATTTGTGTTGGCTAAAGACGGACTGACAAAAAATATCGTACACTCAATTGCTCTTCAAAATTGATATTGATTTCCTTTATTTAATTTTCCTACTTTAGTTAGTGTTTTTTTATAATCTACACAGGAGGTCCTGAGGGACTATGTCATCTTTGGGGATACTGTGTGGAGGGTTTTTTTAGGGAAAGGAAGGAGAGGAGAGTTCTGGGTTTGGTTCTGAGTTTTTATCGGCGGTAACAGCGCTCCATTCCTCTTTCTGTCATAGATTCCATCCCCACACACTTACAATACATTCGTTTTTTTTAACAACCAAAATATTCACTAAAAATAACTTATATGGCAGATTAATGTTTGTCGGGTCAGCTAGTACATTATAAAATTCCATCATTAAATCGTTAAAATGATTTTATTGTTTCTAACGACATTCGACATTTCACACGGGTAATTCCGTGGCTTAATCAAGAACAATAAAGTTAAACAATAAAAGTCCTTCTCGTTGTTTTATACGACTGCTCGAAAAGACGGTTTAATCATTAGTTTACCCTTTAAGTAAGACGTTTCCAGGAGATGTCACGCTGAGATTGTAAGGCATGTTTTCAGTTTAGAGCTTAGCCATTACAAGCCGTTTACACTCAAGAGAATGGGTAGTTATCGCTTTAATACAAAAGGCTTAGAGCCTACATATTTTATAGAGCCAGGTAAAATGGCACATCCATTAAGGCTCCTTATTATTATTCAGAAATGTTGCTTTCATATCGAGCTTTGTATTTTCTAACATATTTGATAAAGGTTCAAAGGAGGAACGTCACTATTACTGGCAGGTATTGTAATTATTTTCTGTTGTCAATTCATACTTTGATGATTTTTATTTTTAACTTAACTAGTAAAACAAATATTTTCTTCATTTAATGAAAGTTGTATAAAAGTGATGAGATGTCGCATATCTTAATATACTATAAATATACTAAAACAGGGCAATGAGAATAATTCTTCGACGAAACAGATTTTCAAAAATAATTAGAATGTTAAAGGAACTAAATTGGTTGACCGTGAAACAGGTGCTGACCTTGAACACAATGATATTTATCCACAAAATATTGAACAATACGTTACCAAAATACTTCTCAAATAAAATTGTATACAATAAAGACATTCACAGATATAACACAAGGACGTGCAAGGAAATTAGGCTACAAAAAAAGGACAAAGCGAATACACAGAACAGTCTACTGTACAAGGGAATGAAGTTGTATAACACACTACCAGAAACTTAAAAGTCCACACCAATTGGAAAGTTCAATATGTATTGTAGGAGCTACATAAAACTTGAAAAAATATAGTGAATATGAAATATTATAATCAATTAGAAATTTGTAAACTTAAATGTACAAATTACTAAAATAAAAATTATTATTATTATAAACCAAAGTCGGGCTAGTTACACCATCTATAACTCATGGACCGATTTTTATGATCTTTGATTTGTTGGATTTTTCTCCGTCTCGCATAGCAGAATAGCTATTAAAACATCGGAAAAATTCACGGAAAAAAATTATTAGGAATATTATTTTTCTCTTTCATTTTGTATGGAACAAACTCTCATCTTTTGAAAAATCTGTGGCAATATTGTGATAAGTATAATATTGAATAGTGAGTGATTTTCAAAAATTCTCAAACGTCAAATTTTAATGCGCTGATTGTTTTGCTTTTGTTTTTAAACATATAATGCTACCCCTCTTTCTTACTCACCATATTTCAACAGTAGAAAATGAAAAAAACGGTGAGCATATGTCTGCACCCCTCTAAAGTAAAAATAGAATAATTATAATAAATCTCCCTCATACGTATAAAGAAAATGAAACGCAATTGCCGTAAGTAACTTGAAAAGTAATAAAATCACAAAAAATAGAAAAATCCGTACACAGCGCCATCTCTGACACTGACAAAAACAAAACACGCATCGATAATTGCTTCATTGAGTAATTTTTTACTTTAAAAAATATTAATTTAATTCGGCTAATAAGTTAAGACAACAGTTATTGATTCTGAGGTGGTACGAATTACCGGGTCAGCTAGCTAAAATAAAAAGAGATAAAATTTATCCAAGACAAGACATTATCTAGATAGCATTTAGTTCGGGTTTAAATCTTGCAATCATTTATAAAAGATAGGAGCCAATAAAAATATGTGCTAAGAAAATGAATATAATGTTGATAGTTCTTAGTCGAAGTATACGATTAAATATGACCGATTCGGATAGAGACACATTAGCTCAGTTGGTAGAGCTCTGCCCCGGCAAGGCGTTAGTCCTGGGTTCGAGTCCCAGATGTGACCGTATATTTCTCTAATTTTTCCGTTTTCACATTTTCGATTGAATTTTACTAACATTTTTTCTCCTCCTAGGGTATGTATCGCTTGTAAATGTAAATGTACTTTTAATATCTCTTAACAGATGTCGTTAGAGTTTGTAGTTTCAATGTCCCTCGACAGATGTCGTTAGAGTTTGTAGTTTCAATGTCCCTCGACAGATGTCGTTAGAGTTTGTAGTTTCAATGTCTCTCAACAGATGTCGTTAGAGAAGTTTTAACAGCCACATCTACCGGATCTGCCGGATCTGCCCTGATGATGGACACTGCAACGATGTCCGAAACGTTGGCTAAAGAAGGAGGTAGCGCAACACGGCATAATACCCCAAAAACAAATAACGAAGATGTCGTTAGAGTTTGTAGTTTCAATGTCCCTCGACAGATGTCGTAAGAGTTTGTAGTTTCAATGTCTCTCAACAGATGTCGTTAGAATATTTAGTTCTAAGTAGTTTAAGGTGTCTCAATAGGTGTCGTTGGAAGTGTTACAAATGTCAGTTGTTTGGGTCTAATACCCGAACCGTTACGAAGATAATCAATCATATCCGATCTATAGGCGAGCGTCAACAGAGAGCATCATTTATGATGGACGTACAGTTAGATGTTCATCTTTTAATATATAAAACAAAGTCGGGTTAGTTACACTATTTATAACTCGAGAATGGCTGGACCGATTTTGATGATCTTTGATTTGTTGGATTTGTCTCCGCCCCGAATAACCGAATAACATTTGACGTTTTTGAATTTTCGGAATTCAAGCAAACTTCAATATTATATCTACCACAATATTCCTGCAGCTCTTTCAAAAGATGAAAATTCGTTCCATACAAAATGTATGATGAAATTAATTTTCTTCATAACATCCTGAACGTATGTCTGCACAACTCCAAGAAGACAGCCACTTCTTTCCAAAACATTCAAGGCACATTGTAACGTGGAGTATTGCAATTTGGTGAATTCAATCAAATACATCTGCAAATTTGTCACAAAAGTCAGTGATATGGTGGTTTTTGGCGTTCAAACTACAAATGAAAAACGATGAAATCACATGCTATCAAGTTTGTGAGCTAAAATTTGGCGATTTGGCGTATATTCTCATTCCCCATTCATGAACGACATTATATTGTTGTATATTTGGCCATGCATCTGGAGAATGGTCAACGAGTTCATTTCATTACATCGAATGTTGCCAAACGTGCTGAAACACCTCCAGCAACAACATTGACCAGTTTCTTTTCGATTTGCCAATGCGATCTGTTTGCCCGGACCTTGTTCTACTTTGAGATGTCACGTTATTACACTTGGAACGCTTTGTCGAAGAGATTTCCACGTCGGAAGCACGGCGATATGGTTACTGATCATCCGGTTGTGCGTTCTACGATGCTCTTGGTCGTAATTATGATTAATTATTATTAATTGATGCCTTGTACAAATCACAAGTACGCCCCACGGTTGAATTTGGCAGCCATCTCTGGTCTGGAGCTCCAAAATACCTGAAAAAGACCCTCCACACAGCATCCCAGATGACATAGGCCCTGAGGGAAATTATTTTCCTCAGGGCCTCCTGTGTGGAGTTAAAAGTTAAAAAAAAATAATAAATAAAAAAATAAAATAAAATAAAAAAATTACACAATTCATGTAAAAAGTGACGAATGCTTCTACTTTCGGTTGTTGCTGGTGAATGTTCGTGGGCCGACATCGTTTGAATCACAAGTCAATGGTGTAGTGCAACGATACTCAACCTGCGGCCCGCGGGCCGCATGCGGCCCGCCAAGCTTTTGTGTGCGGCCCTAACCACTTTACCATCAGGAACTTGATTTAAAAAACACTATCATTCTAAATTTCGAATATTCGATTCGATTTGATTTATAATCTTGAGATTCGTTTCGACTTTGACGCACAGGCCACAGATAGTGACACCCGAAAAGGATTGTCATTATGGTCCACACGATCTGGTACAAGAGTAAGATACTTGTTTAGATATTCACGGCCAAAAGGTTTTTTTGTTATTTGTTTTTGGGGTGTTATGCCGTGTTGCGCTACCTCCGTCTTTAGCCAACGTTTCGGACAGCGTTACAGTGTCCATCATCAGGGCAGATGTGTAAGAGTGTTGCTATTTACACACGCTAGATTTAATCCCAAAAAACAAATATTTGACACACAAGTACGCGCGCAAATCTATAATATAAATATGAATCTCTGAATGTGTTGCTAAGCGCATAACTTCCTAACGACTGCACCAAATTGGATAATTCTTTTTTTTGTGTTCGTTATTGTCAGGACAAGGTTTGTATAAAACCACTGGTGAGCTCTGACGTTATGAAATTTGTATAAAAAAATTGAATAGGTGGCACACGAGCTATTTGAAAACTGAATGTACCGGGACTGAATGTATGGAGTGCGGGAGGGTTGGAGTGAAACCAGGGAAAGGGGAGGGGAATCTGGGAGGGGGGAGGAGAACTTAGGAGGGGGAGTCGCGGGACGGGGAAGGGGGGGAGTGGAGTGGGGAGAGGGAAGGTGGAGGAGGCGGAGTGGGAACGCGAGAGGGGAAGGGGACGCGGGAGAGAAAGGGGAGGCGGAAGGGGAAAGAGACGAATGGTAAAGGACACGCAGTGAGAAACTATTTCCTTATTAAACGGCATAGCAACGCATGCCGTGTACCAGCTAGTAATTTATAAATAAAAGTGCCACTTCTAGAAACAACCGCATCAATTATAATACATAAAAACTGGTTAATGTCAATGGTTAGTCAGGTACCTACTAATTTTAAAAGCATTTTGTGCTGTCGTATTAAGTACTATTTTCTTATAATATAAATACGCATAATTAGGTAATTTTTCACAAAAACAGCGCTCTACAAATTATCCAAATATTATTATTATTAATGGCGGAGTGTCTTCAAAATTAAATCGAAAAAATGTTGGGGGGGGGGGTTGATGATTTTTTTTCGTCATACCAGTATAGTGTTGCGGCCCGCGTAACTTTACAAATACATGTATGTGGCCCGAAGAGAAAAAAGGTTGAGTATCGTTGGACTGTAGTGGGACCAACATTTCGTGTTGCATGTCAGCAGGTCAATTTACTTGAAAACGATACTCATTGGAACATGACAATCACTGAAGCAATTATTTCTGCATCTCCAGTCTGATACGCACATTATTTGCTATCATTATGTCGACATGTTTCCCATCGAATCCACGTGAACTAATGGAACAAGTACAGAGATGACATGTCAGAAGACATTTTACATCGAATAAACAACCTTTGTTTTTGATCGAAGACATGTGTTACCTCATGTGCTGCATTTTATTTATTTGTCAAGTTAGGAATAACAACGCCAGATCGACGCTTAGTGAATGCAATGAATGATGCTTTCAATCAAGAATTGGTACGTGAACGTGAATATGATCAAGATGCATTGAACTGATGCATCAGTTCAAACGAATGTACTACTGTTGTACCCCCAACAGAAGGAAGTGCACGATACGTTAATGAAGGCAACGGATGATGGAAGTGGTGGCTTATTTTTCCTCGATGCTCCCGATTGAACTGGGAACACAACTAACGCAAACAAAACGAAAAATGTCGTATATCACAAGGTGCTTCAATGAAGGGAATCGACCCAAGTGCAACCCATACAGCAAATAGTTTAACAGAAAGTAGTACAATAATGCCACGTGAATCATTTTGATTCGCTTTATTAAATCAAATGCCTTGCAGCTATGTGAATTACATTTCTTAATTCATTTTGAGTATTTATTTTAACTTTAAAAAAAATTAAATTATTATTTAAATAAATGAAGACAATATAAGGAAACTCAATCGAAAATCTGGAAACATAAAAATCAGAAAAAACATATTGACACCTCTGGGACTCGAACCCAGGACCTCTTGATTTCCGGGCAAACGCGCTAACCACTGCGCCACGGTGTCGATATGAAATTCTGTCATGTTTAAAATATACTACCATAAAATATCCTCCGACAAAATATCCCCTCACCAAATATCCCCCAACAAAATATCTACTAAAACCTAACCTAACCTAACAAAAAAATTGTGTCCCATTTTTTGTTAGGCTAGGTTAAATTAAGATTTAGTAGATATTTTGTTGGGGGATGTTTTGTCCGTAGGATATTTTGTCGGAGGATATTTTGTCGTAGTATATTTTGTCGGAGGATATTTTTTCGCGGAATGAAAAGTCACGGAACCGTTTGAGAAACTGTGATTTAAATCTTGTGTGTGACCGTGGGTGATATTTTATTAGAGTGGAATTGGTTTTGTTGCCGTATTATTTCAGCTGAAGCCACCTCGTGTGACCATTACTAGCCGTCTTGTTTAATGTTCCTTGCGGGACACTAATCACGTTTTAGTGCGGTCCTTCGAGATGATTGAACACGCCCGTCTTATGACAATGTTATTAAAACGGCGACTAAATTGTTGACGGCCCCCAGGCATTGCCTTTTTTGTCTATATCTAAAAGGCAGACATAACACTTTCATATACTCATATAAATTGCAGAGTGGAAGATAACCTCATTATCGCCATAAGTGAAAACTTCTTTAGCGCCGGTGTGATTTAAAACTCGCTGAAACGAAAAACAGCGACACTAAAAAGAGACAAATACATACATCTATATGATTTAATATGCGAGAGAATGAGATATAGTAATCGGTCTCCCCTTTGTGCGGTGCTCCGTAGCCTCCCCACTCTCGGCTGCTTTTGTTTTCTGAAGGTTTCACTTCTACCGCGTGTGAACTGCACACTTGTATTTTTTTTAAAGAAAGACAAATAGTCCCAAATACTGACAACATTTGAAAATCTCCTACTACCACCACAATAAGCGGAAAGTGTCCTTGTATCGTGATGGAGGACTAAGCTAGACGAGGAATCCAACACGCGACGCGTTGGTGTGACCCAAACGCGATATCAAGCACAGGCCGGTCAAACATTGAAAAGGTGGCTTGAAATGGATTTAGCCGTGCCTGGTGATCAGATCGAAATTGCCAGGAACTTCCCCACATATCTCTTCACCCACCTCCTTCTCCTCCCCACTTCATTCAGCCTCACAACATACTCCAATTGGGTATCCCGTAGTCTCACTGACTCCAGGTGAGCATTAAGCTGGAACTCTTGTGCGGTGTTCATATAAAAAATATTTTCAAAAACATTAAAAATATCAACCGCTAGTCATAATTTCATTTTTGACTAAGCGTGGCGAAGTCCAGTTTTAAATCGACAATATTGAATTTCGTATGTATGTACTCGTACGTTTCGTTTCCGCTTCAAGACGGTGCCTATTTTAAAGGTTCATTAAAGAAAATTCATTCTAATTTTAAATAGTCGCGTTTATTTGGTTATTTTTATTCGCATTTTTTTAAATATCATGGTACCTATCTGCCTGAAGAAAGTTTTAAAATCATGGTACCTATCTGCCTGAAGAAAGTTTTAAAATCATGGTACCTATCTGCCTGAAGAAAGTTTTAAAACCATGGTACCTATCTGCCTGAAGAAAGTTTTAAATATCATGGTACCTATATGCCTGAAGAAAGTTTTAAAAATAATTAAGAGTGATAGACTCCTAAGTTATCTTGCATTCATTTAAAAATTAATTTCTTAATATTGGTGGGATATTTGCAAAACGTTTTAGAGAAAAAAATGGAAAGGTTGCTAGAAATAACGTTCTATCACATTATTTTAAATGTTAACCATAACAACCCTACTAGGTGAAGAGATTTACAAATGTTATATTATTATTAATTAGTCACAAAATGTATAGGGAGATAGACCACGGTGGCATAAAATTCCTGAAATTTTCAACGCATTACCTGAAGACATAAAAAAGAGACGTGTATGTTGAAAATAAAAACAAAAGTTATGTCATTCTTCCTCCGTAGAACGTAAAAACCAATAACTTTATATCAACGTATGTATTTAACGTAGTAAATTAATGTCCGAAATAAATCTATTTTTTAATATGGTACTAAGCTATGCCATTAAAAATTTACTTGATACGTTAGTATCGTAATTTATTTATTTGTTTGTATTGTAGCAACCACGCATTGTTGCTACGTCACGTATTGGATTACGCCCGAAACGATCGATATGTGGCGAGTCAACTTAACTACCTGCGCTGTGAGAAGTACTTACTTGAGAAGTACTTACTTAAGAATTCAAATTCAAGCAATTCAAATTCCAATTCTTTTGAACAGCAAGCTGAAACAAATGGTACCTATTCTTATTTTATTTTTTAGTCTGTCACTCTCCATATGTGGATAACATTGTGAAAATTTTAATGGCACATAAAAAAAACTATCAACCGATGATTCTAGAGTTTTCTTTTAACTGTGTTTACGTAGCACGTTCAATTGCTACATTGGTGACACCGACGTTCACATTAGTGACCACGAAGTTTACATTTGTGAATCCGACAGTGAGCACGACGCGTGCAAGTACGTCTACCGCGAGCACGTCGCGCACGAAATAAACTCTTCGGTGATAAATTTCGCGCACCAATCATCATCATGTCTCTTGTGAGCGGAACATCTGAGGACAGCCAGCAACCAAGTAACCAGCAACCCAACATCAGGAATCCACCGCCTGAGGTCAACCGAGTGGCAGTACGCATTCCGCCTTTTTGCCCTACTGACCCAGAATTATGGTTCGCTATGGTGGAGCGCAGCTTCGAGGCAGCAGGAGTGACCGTGGATGCCACAAAATTTGGTTTCATTCTCGGAGCCTTGGAGCCCGCCCACGCCCAAGAAGTCCGGGACATCATTGTGAAGCCCCCTGAGGTCGGTGCATATGCACTATTAAAATATGAACTAACCAGACGCCTCAGCTCCACGCAGGAGCAGAAGATAAGGAGACTTCTGGAACATGAAGAAATCGGAGACCGTAAACCCTCCCAATTCTTGAGACACCTGCGCACCCTCGCCGGCAGCGCTGTGCCCGATGAGGTTTTGAGAACCCTATGGATGGGTCGTCTTCCTAGAAGTATGCAGGTGGTTCTGGCTACGCAGCAAGACACTCCGCTTGACAAGGTGGCCAGCTTGGCCGACGCCATACCAGACTATGCTGGTAGACCGGCAGTTAACTCGGTGGCTGTTCCATCGTCCGAAGATTCATTGGTTACACAGATGGCGCGGTTGATGCAGTCTCTCCAACAAGAGCTCGCTACCTTGAGGCGCGAAGTTTCGACACTACGCTCTGGCCAGCATAGGAGGATCGCCACCCCGCATCGTTGGAGCAATCGTTCCCGCAGTCGGTCCAGAGGTCGTCAGCCCGAGGGAACATGCTGGTACCACTGGAAGTATGGGACGAAGGCAAGCAAGTGCACCAAACCCTGCAACTTCCAGCAGGAAAACGCGCGGGGCCCAAACTGATGGCGACCAGCACCAGCCCCAACCAAGTCAGTCGCCTTTTTGTTACCGACAGGGTAACCCGTACCCAATTTCTTATAGACACCGGCGCAGATCTCTGCGTTTTCCCACGACGCCTTGTCCAGGGACGCCCCACTAAAGCGACATACGAACTGGCAGCAGCAAATGGCAGCACAATCGCTACTTATGGCAGCCTAACGCTCAACCTGGATCTGGGATTGCGACGCGACTTTACTTGGAGCTTCGTCATTGCAGACGTCTCCAGGCCAATCATCGGGGCAGATTTTCTCGCCAAGTACGAGCTACTGGTGGATGTCCGAAATAAACGGCTGCTGGACCAGGTGACGAATTTGACCATCACGGGAAAACGAAGCGACAACAAGATCGCTTCCATTAAGACGGTCACAGGAACGTCCCCGTATCATAAGCTTCTTCAACAGTTTCCTGACATCACTCGCCCTGACGGCGCCAGGAGGGAAGTTTGTCACGCAACACTGCACCATATTAACACCACGCCAGGACCTCCAACAGTCGAACGCCCACGACGCCTTGCTCCTGACAAGTTAAAACGCGCCAAGAAGGAGTTCGAGGCCATGGTCCGTCTCGGAATCGCTCGACCTTCCGAGAGCTCTTGGGCATCTCCCTTGCACATGGTACCCAAGAAGGACGACCAGTGGAGACCATGTGGCGATTATAGAAGATTGAACGCCAGAACTATTCCGGACAGATACCCCGTACGCCACATCCAAGATTTTGCACAGGCACTGAGCGGCACCAAGATCTTCTCAACGATTGATCTGGTGCGGGCATATAATCAAATCCCTGTTGCTCCCGAGGACATTCCGAAAACAGCAATCACTACGCCATTCGGACTCTTCGAATTTCCGGTGATGTCTTTCGGCCTCCGCAACGCAGCCCAGTCCTTCCAACGCTTCATGGACGAGGTTACCAGAGGCTTAGATTTCTGTTACGCCTACATAGACGACATCCTTATTGCCTCAACGTCAGAGGAAGAGCACCTAGCCCACCTCAAGATATTATTCCAGCGCCTGCAGGAATATGGTGTTGTCATCAACACCGCCAAATGCCATTTCGGCCTGACTAAAGTCAAATTCCTAGGATACCTGGTGTCCGACGCTGGCACTTCACCCCTCCCAGATCGAGTGGAGGCCATCAACAACTACAGCCAACCAGCTTCCATCAAGGATCTCCGCCGTTTCCTGGGAACAATAAATTTTTACAGAAGATTCATTCCCAACGCCGCGAGGACACAAGCTCCACTCAATGACCTCCTAAAAGGGAACCAAAAAGGCAAACAACTCGTGTCTTGGACTGCCGAAACAGTAGAAGCTTTCAGCAAGTGCAAGGAAGCTCTGGCCCAGGCAACCCTGCTCGTTCACCCGAAGTGCGACGCCCCACTCTCTATCGTCAGCGACGCGTCTGATACTACAGCCGGTGCCGCACTCCACCAATTCGTCGCAGGTCACTGGGAGCCTCTAGCATTCTTTTCGAAGAAGTTTTCGGCAGCTGAAAAGAAATATGGCGCATACGACAGAGAACTACTAGCCATCTATCTCGCTGTGAAATACTTTCGCCACATGGTGGAAGGCAGGTCGTTCACCATATTTACAGACCATAAGCCTATCACGTTCGCCTTCCAACAAAAAGCAGACAAATGCTCACCAAGGCAATTCCGCCATCTGGACTATATCAGCCAGTTCACAACTGACATCCGACACGTCTCCGGAAAAGACAACATCGTCGCGGATGCTCTCTCCAGAGTCGAGACGATAGATACTCCTCTGGACTACGCAGCGCTGGCAGCTGACCAGATGTGCGACCCTGAACTGGAACAACACTTGCAAGGAAGTTCTAGCCTACAACTTAAAAAGATTAATATTCCGGGTACTGACGCGCATCTCTACTGTGACGTCTCAACTACCATAGCCAGACCCTTCGTCACGAAGAAGTTCAGACCTGCGGCATTCAATGCGGTCCATCAGCTGGCTCACCCTGGAATTAAGGCCACGGTTAAGCTCATAACTCAACGTTATGTCTGGCCGGCCATTAAAGCTGAGACTATTAAGCTCGCACGCAATTGCCTTCAATGCCAACGAAGCAAGATTACACGGCACGTGTCAGCACCCCTGGGAGTCTTTCCCAGACCCTCCGCTAGATTCGAGCACGTCCACATCGACATAATCATCATGCCTTCTTCAGAAGGATGCCGATACTGTCTCACGTGCGTAGACAGATTCACGAGATGGCCAGAGGCATTCCCGATCCCAGACCAAGAGGCTGAAACAGTGGCGCGTGCTTTCTACGAGGGCTGGATAACAAGATTCGGCACTCCACTCCGCATTACTACGGACCAAGGGAGACAATTTGAGTCGAGGTTGTTCAGGCAGTTGAATTTCCTGGCAGGCACGACGCAAATCCATACAACTGCATACCACCCCGCAGCAAATGGCATGGTGGAACGATTTCATCGTCAACTGAAAGCAGCGATCAAGTGCCATCAGAATAACCGTTGGACGGAAACACTTCCCACCGTACTCATGGGAATCAGAGCAGCTTGGAGAGATGACCTCGCTACAACCTCAGCCGAGCTAGTGTACGGCGAGCCGCTCCGCTTACCCGGCGAATTTCTATGTACAGCACGACCTAATGTTAACGACGACACCGGAAGCTTCCTAAAGGAACTACGGAAACATTTTAACGAGCTGAGACCAGTTGAAGGTACCCGCCATGGTTATGGACATCGTTTCGTCTTCCAAAATCTTCCCACAGCTTCTCACGTCTTTCTGAGGGACGACACAGTCAAGAACCCGCTTCAACAACCCTACAACGGCCCTCATAAAGTCGTTCGTCGGCACGAACGAACATATACCATACTGGTAAAAGGGAAGGAAATCACCGTGAGCATCGACCGCCTCAAACCAGCATACGTTGCTCAAGATCTTGAGAGTTTCACATCACACTCGCAAACCGCATCAGAGTCACCAGCCGCCACATCACAACCAACCCTTCCGTTGTTCGATGGCAGTAAGGATCGGACACACACAACCACTCGTTCTGGAAGGCGGGTTCGATTTCCCGATCACCTCGATATCTGACTATTCCTCTTTCCACCGCAGCCATGTCTGCGTTGTCTGGGGAGGGAGTCCTGTAGCAACCACGCATTGTTGCTACGTCACGTATTGGATTACGCCCGAAACGATCGATATGTGGCGAGTCAACTTAACTACCTGCGCTGTGAGAAGTACTTACTTGAGAAGTACTTACTTAAGAATTCAAATTCAAGCAATTCAAATTCCAATTCTTTTGAACAGCAAGCTGAAACAAATGGTACCTATTCTTATTTTATTTTTTAGTCTGTCACTCTCCATATGTGGATAACATTGTGAAAATTTTAATGGCACATAAAAAAAACTATCAACCGATGATTCTAGAGTTTTCTTTTAACTGTGTTTACGTAGCACGTTCAATTGCTACAGTATCATTAACGCCTTTTGGCTTTTACATAATATAACTTATAATATAAGGCATAAACTATAAGTAATAAAAAGCCCGTCAGTGTGTAAAACAGCAAAGGGTAGTAAACAAAAGTTTGAAACTGTTTTAAATAATAAAGCAAAATGAGATCCTGTTTAAATACTATCATAAGGTCGCCACCTGATTTGGCAGCGTTGTAAGGCGGATTAAGGCGGGGGCTGTAGATTTATTAAGGCAGGTTTTTTTTAATTATTATTTTTAGTTTTTAAACTAACGTTTAAGAAAAGATTTTTATGCATAGCACAAAGGGTAACAATTATTATAAGCAATAATTATCAGCCTGAAACGCTCATCCACATTGAAAAAATATTCCGAGAAAAGATACATGACGCCAACGGGACTTGAACCCGTGCCCTTCTGATTGCCGGTCAGCTGCTCTCCCAATTGAGCTATGGCGGCTTATCTTATACCCGCCAAATGATTCAATATATACTAGTGTTTCATTCAACAATTATTGCTTATTATATTTTTTCCACCTGAAAACAACCAACTTTAGGTTTTTTTATATTAACTCCACGCAGGAGGCCCTGAGGAAAATTCCCTCGGGGTCTATGTCATCTGAGATGCTGTGTGGAGGGTCTTTTTGAGGAGAGGAAGGAATAAACATTGGTTCCCACCCGACTCCTGTGATCTAAAGATTGCAATCCTTTCGTTAAAGTAGGAGAATCTATCAAACGGACGGCCCGTTTCTGCACAAAGTCGGGGGTTTTTTCAGGTATTTTGAAGCTCCAGAAGTGGCTGCCAAGTTTAACCGTGGAGCACACTTTTGAGTAGTACAGAGTTAGCAGTTGTGTACTAAAGTATCTGCGGGCCCTGTACAGTACGCCCAGTTTTTGGGAGGCACAGGTTTTGGTAGGTCTTGAAGAGGTCGAAATTCCAAGAAGGAGGAAAAATAGATGGCGGTAGATCATTCCACATGTTCTCGTGAAGCCAACATCAATAAATTATCAATAATTGTAATCGGGTGTTCTGCTCGTGTCCGTCGAATTCCACGCACATGAACCGGTGCGACGGGAATCGACAATAATAATATGTAATATCGTCGATTTTGTAATATCTGCGAAACAACTGGACCTTAGTAATTTCACCTGGGATAAACACGGTTCCTAATCTTAACTAATGAATACACTTATGAGTAATGATAATAAAAAGGAAGAAAGTGTGTGGAAAGGTATATAGATAAATATTGAAATCAAGTGTTATATGCTCACGAATTTTAAAACGAACAATTAATGAAAATTTTGTGGTATGGCTTTAATAAATTAATTCATTTTGCGTGTTAGCAAAGAATTGTGAACAGTTTTTGGTTATATGTATATGTGGTGATCGCGCGAGTGATTGGTGAGTTATTTGCTGCATTAGTGTTTGGTTTCCATATGTAGAAGCGAGGCGTGCCTAGTGCGCCTCATTGGTACATCTCGTAATATGTAAAAGAAGATCTTACAAGCAATAAATGCAGAAGAAAAATAAATACCAGTTGTTATTTATACAAACCGTTTACGTTCAGAAAAATAATTCATTTATAATAATATTCGTAACAACAACTCCTGACAAGAGCCTTAACAAAAACAAACCTTAATATCGTTTCAATCTATTTTTTTTTACCTGGTATAAAGATATTTCTTGGAAATTTGGTGGATTTTGTTATATTGTGCACCCACATTACGAGCCCTTATTCCTTCCTTTAAGAAATATAAACAAAACAAGTAAAAGAAGGGTACTTTTTAATCACATAATAATAATAATTCCAAATCGTTGCTTTACCGTATTATTTCGAAACAACAAACTGTCTCACGTTATAATAAAATAAATAATGCTTTGAGTTCTGACATAAAGTCAAGTAATTCTAATTCTCTTTTTATAACACGTGTACAACATTGGATTTTCGAAAGTGGACAAGCGTACTTTAAAGAATTACTGAGTTCTTAACACTACATTTTAATTATTAATTTTTGCATTTCAAAATTTTAATTTTAATTTCCATTTCCATTTTTATTTCTATTTTTCTTTAAAATGTTGTTATTTTTTTCTCTTAATTTTTTCACTAAATTTTATTTATTTTTTAATTTTAATTTATTTACTTATATGTTTTAATTTATATATTTGTATAGAACACTTGAGTTCTTAACATCTAATCTTTATTATTAATTTCTGAATTTCAAAATTTGAATTTTCATTTTTATTTCTACTTTTCCTTAAAATATGATCTTTTTTCTCTTTATTTTTCACTTACTTTTAAATATTTCATAATTTTTATTTAGTATATTTAATCATCTGTTTTAATAAAATAGTATTTGTATTAATTTAAATAAATATTAAATATACGACTACCATAACACGGGCATGAGCCCAGTGTGGTAGCCAAAAAAAACAAATATCTGTAACTAATAAAAAATTTATGAAATAAAAAAGTAAATAAATAAATAAGACCACCTACAGATTCAACATTCGATAAAAATATTTCACATTTGCTCCACATAGGAGATCTTGAGAAAAATGATTTTCCCTTAGAGCCTATGTTATCTTAGGGGGTACTGTGTGGAGGGTCTGTTAAAGAAAGGGAAGCAGAGACAGATCTGGGAAGGGAAAGGTATGAGTGGTGGGTAGGAATCTGAGGGACAATGTATTTAGGAGTGACAGAAGTATTAATCCATCCCTTGATATGCGGTGCAAGGCGATTAAAAAAGGCCTCCCTCAACAGATCTCTCTCGATCCGGCCCACCATGGCAGACGCATTCGCCGCCAAGACCCGGAAACAACGCACCTAATGACACCGGGCACACCTGCCAGAGGTGTTGGTTATCCAATAAATGGTTCCCGAAGCTGCGCTGCCAATACCCGCCTCCCAAATATAATCACTAATTTCTTTACATAATGTGATTTTCTTGAATCTTTTATAAGAGGAAAAGCTCATTATTTCGAATTAAAGTCAAAAATAACCAATAAACTTACTAAATTTCGGTTGTCTGTGATGTTTTGCGTGTTGTGCGTGATGTGAAATAATCCTGTGTAACGATTTGGAATTCACGTTTGAATTCTTTTCAAAATCGAACTGATTGTTCAGATAAGCGATAAAGTGGGTACCAAAACATAATTATATAATTTTTATTATTAAAAAATTTATAATCCTGTGTGTGAAATTAGAATTTATTTTGTTTAAATTTTTGACCAATTTATCTTTTTTTTACATTAACTCCACACAGGAGGCCCTGAGGAAAATAACTTCCCTCAGGGCCTATGTCATCTTTGAAGATGCTATGTGGAGGGTCTTTTTGAGGAAAGGAAGAAGTGAACACGGGTTTTGAAGAGACCCATGTTGTAGGAAGGAGGAAACACAGAGGCCAGCAAATCATTCCACAGCCGAGCTGTTGAACACAAGAACGAGTCGAAGAAACGACCCGTTCTCATGTGACAAATATCAACCGTGTACAAATGTTGGGCACGCGTTTGGCGTGTTTCTCGACTATGCACCGGTGCCGAAGGGATCAATGACGCTAGTTCCTTGTAATACCGGTAGAACAAGGATAGCATTCCCACCCGACGCCTGTGCTCTAAAGATTGCAATCCGTCTGTTAAGATGGGAGAATCTATCAAACGGACCGCCCGTTTTTGCACAGAGTCGATGGTATTTTTCAGGTATTTTGGAGCTCCAGACCAGATTGATTGTTCAGATAAGCGATAAAGTGGGTACCAAAACATAATTATATTTTAATTATTATTAAAAAATTAATAATCCTGTGTTTGAAATGTGAATTCATTTTGTTTAAATTTTTGACCGATTTATCTGCCAAATAAACACAATTTTTTTAATAAATCACACGCGGTGGAAGTGAAACCTTCAAAATACTAAAGTAGACACCCGTTTGCAGGTGATGAAGTACCGCACAAAGTGGAAACCGATAAGCTGCAAAGCACCGCACAAATATACTATCTCATTCTCTCGCAGACTAAGTCCTACATATGTATGTATTTGTCTCTTTTTTCATGTCGCTATTTTTCGTTTCATCGAGTTTCAAATCACAACACAATTTATAAAAAAATCAGAGTGTGCAATTCATACGCGGTAGAAGTGAAACCTTCAAAAAACTAAAGTAGACAATAATGGGGAGGCGATGAAGTAACGCACAAAGAGGAACCCGATAGGCTACGAAGCACCGCACAAATATACTATCTCATTCTCTCGCAGGCTTTTTTTTTACATGAGCTCCACACAGGAGGGCCTAAGGAAAATAATTTCCCTAAGGGCTTATGTCATCTTTGGGGATGCTGTGTGGAAGGTTTTTAAATGAAAGAAAGGAGAAGAGAGTTCTAGGAAGGAAAAGGGTTTAAGTGTCCTGGTCATCCGCC
Organism: Limnephilus rhombicus; assembly: GCA_929108145.2. Lineage (NCBI taxonomy): Eukaryota > Metazoa > Arthropoda > Insecta > Trichoptera > Limnephilidae > Limnephilus > Limnephilus rhombicus. The sequence continues at coordinate 48,360,590 of OV815285.1, forward strand.
TCCAAGACCTAGACAAACCTCACCCCATGAACCCGGGCACCCCTGCTAAATCACCAAACGTAGCGAACCACTTGGGGTGACCTATGGCAGAGGTTTTGGTTATCTAATAAAGGTTCCCGGGCGGCGGTACCCATTCCCGCCTCCTAAATTGGCTAAATCCTATAGATGTATGTGTTTGTCTCTTTTTAGTATCGCTGTTTTTCGTTTCATTGAGTTTCAAATCACAACGGTGCTAAATAAGTTTTCACTTCAATAATGCCAAATAAGATACATCTTTGTACGCCAAGGACACTATGTTAAAAACACTGCATATTGCATTACTCTCTAATTTGTCACAATATTAATATCCCCTGATTTTTCAAGGGTCTGAGCTAGTAACTAATAAAAGTTCAAATATTGCTACGTATTGGTTCATAAAATCTATTTTTAAGGTTTCATAATCATTTCCCATGCGATATAAAAACGCTCAATGCGCCGCACGATATAAAATACGTAATTTGAAAATGAACTCCTATAAGGCTTGGTGTACAATGGGAGGCCTTACCCAATACCCAGGCGGCCTTCGGCTCCCCGGCCATAAAGCCTCAAGAAGCTTACCATCCCCCGCATTGCAATTTTCCAATTAACCCACCTGCGCTGACCTAGCCTTATTACTTCTGGCCAGGAAGCTACCTTCAAAGGCCTATTAATATCTAATCCGGGAAGGTATTATAAGTTAAGTAAGTTATAGTTTATATATTAAATTCCACCCCCAGTTTTGTTGTAATCACATTTTTTTTTAAATAAAAGTAAGATAAAAATAAAATTCTTCTGCCGGGAATCAAACCCCAATCAGTTGTTTGGAAGACAAATATGCTTATCATTTTACTACCAATTGTCACAGAACGGTGGCATATTTTTTTTATATTTAATGAAAATAAGAATTATGTACAACGCAAAGCGCATACACAACCGAAATGTTACGTAAGCACAACCGAAATGTTATGTAATCTCAATCGAAATGTTATGTAAGCACAACCGAAATGTTATGTAAGCACAACCGAAATGTTATGTAAGCACAACCGAAATGTTATGTAAGCCCAACCGAAATGCGCAATCGCAATGTTAACAATCACGGCGAGCATCATATTTTTATTTTAGATTAGCGTCATACAGGAGGCTCTGGCCAAAATAATTCCCCTCAGGGCCTATGTCATCTTTGGGGATGCTGTGTGGACGGTCTGAGTCGGTTATGAGTCTGGAGGTCAGTATCTCAACAGACGTACGAATCCATCCCTCCCACTGCCGTGCAAAACAATATTCCATGAAATTCCTCCTGAAGAAGTTAAATGGTCTCCCCAACCAGTCTCTCCCAATTTGGTCTGCCATGCAGCTGGTGGACAAATGCATCCACTGCCAAAACCACAACTCAGACAAACCTCACCCCATGAAGCCGGCAAAGTGCTAAGTTACCAATCGTAGCAAACCACTCAGACCTATGGAAGAGGTGTTGGTCAACCAATAAATGATTTCCGTGGTGGCGGACCCATACTCGTCTCCTAAATTGAAAAATAATTCAATTCGCTCTTTTTTAAAACATAATAGGACATCATTCAAAAGCATTCCTCGCTTACCACGGTATTCTAAAATATCTAGTAGAAATGCAAGGCAGGTGTAAGCGTTATGATTGAAGGTTAAGAAAGGGGCCCTTAGATTATATTGATATGTAAAGCGGAGGAACGAGTAAAAGGGTGACACTTAGAACAATGGCAAGAAGATTAGATGCGCAACATCAAACCGATGTGATCTGCAAGGACTTCGCTAAGGCGTTTGACCGAGTTGATCATGGCGTGCTATTGCGAAAATTACTCTTCTAATTTTTTTGCTACGAATCTCAGGAATAGAAACAGTACGTATGCATGGATGGTTATTACTAGAGTACCTCAGGGGTCAAACTTAGGGCCTGTACTATTTATAATTTTGATTTATTACATTCAAGAATGCATCAAACGTTCCACTTGCTGCTTTTTGCTGATGATATCAAATTACTTATAAGAATTTGTGTCGTGCAAATTGTGTTAAATTACAAATCGATTTAGAATCAATTTCGTCGTGGGCTGATGAAAATATAGATATATATTTATATATTTTATTTAAAAAATGTGTCAATAAAACAATTGTCTCCGGTAAAATCTATCAAGGACCTAGGGGTTGGCTTTGATCCCAAACTTATTGACACTATCATGCTACAGTTTCTAGGGTTTGTCATGGGATCTTACCAACAGTTTTTTTTAATTCCGAATCAATTATGGTTAAGTAAAAGTACATTGCGAGATCTAAAATTAAATACACCTCTGCTGTATGCAAAATACATTGAGATTCAATTTTTTTTTCTTAGATACCTGTATAAAAGAATGGGAGGAGAGTACCCGCGATTCATATATCATGAAGATCTGCTCACCAAAACGCGCTAACAAAGTCTCCAGTCAAGGAGTGAGGCCCTTACAGTAAGGGCGTATAAATTAATAGAAGAGTATGTATGAGACGATGTATGAATGTGAGTGAGGCAAAGAGTTTGTGCCAAGACCGAGTTGTTTGGCGGTCCGTCCTCTCTGCCTACCCCTGCGGGGAAACGGCGTGATGGTTAGTTAGTTAGTTAGTTAGCGTATAAATTCATTAGTAATTTAGTACTTAGCCCTTGCCTCTTGGAATGCTACAAACTATTCGTACCTAACAATTACATCCAGGAACGGCACCATGATTTGCTATGCATCCCACAAAGCAGAACGGACACACTGGCTCGGCATAGTGTGACATGGGATAAGGCGCTGTTAAATAACGCTTCACATTTTATAACTGTCGACATTTTCAACACAGAAATCTTGAAGAATTCAAAAGGCATGTAAATGCCGTATAACCCTCTATAATTTTAACTTTTTTTAAAGAATGTATCCAATTTGGGAGGCGGGAATGGGTACCGCCGCCCCGGAAACCTTTATTGGATAACCAACACCTCTTCCATAGGTCACCCCAAGTGGTTCGCTACGTTTAGTGATTTAGCAGGGGTGGCCGGGTTCATGGGGTGAGGTTTGTCTAGGTCTTGGAGACGGATGACCAGGACATACTGAACCCCAGATTCCTACCCACCCCTTAAACCCTTTTCCTTCCCAGAACTCTCCTCTCCTTCCTTTCCTTAAAAAACCCTCCATACAGCATCCCCAAAGATGATATAGGCCCTGAGGAAAATTAGTTTCCTCAGTGCCTCCTGTGTGGAGCTCATGTAAAAAAAAAATCCAAAAATATATAATTATTATTCATATGTATTGTAAATGGACTGAGACTGCATTAAAAAAATTCATCTTGTGTAATTCACACGCGGTAGAAGTGAAACTGGAAAGTCGCTGGATGTCGCTTACTTTTCTTTTGCTTGTTTTTTTTAAGTAGTTTGAAGATTGGATATTGATTTCGCAAAATAAAAATGTTTTTTTTTGATTTCGTAGGATTCGAACCCCCGTTCGCTTGATATATATTCAAGATATGCCCAACAACTACGCTATGGAAGGAACGCGCCGAGGCGCGAATTTACCGCGTCATATTAGAACCGAGTATTTGTGTAGAACTGAGTTGTGACGCATTTCCATTTCACTCGAATTTCAAGTCATTAACGGCGCTAAACAAGTTTCACTTCAAAAAATTTGTTGAGTCGATACTATCAAAAGTCAGAAGCAAAAGAGTAACGCATGGGCGTGGATGAACCAAAAATTGTTTGACAGAAGAGTTGTGGAGTTCGTATATTTTTCTTTGTGAGAACCTTTAATTTTCTGGACTGTGATATTTTTTACCTAGCGTTCGCATTTTGAATAATTTTTATCATTTTAAAATGCAAAGTATGAGATCTATGTACAGTACAAAACTTCTAAATAAAATGATTGATTTAAATGTCAAGACAACGTGTTTTGTGAGTCGATTGATACGCCTACGATGTTACGATATAACAGATATCTAGAATTGATCCAAGAAATCCGAAGATCTGCGATGATATTAAAAATACCAACAGCGGAATCAGAAAATAACATCCTTGGACTTTTTATTTACATTTTCAGTAAATATTTGTGCACCAACTTCAGATAGATTGATATTTCAAGAATTTATAGAGTCTTTCAACATTTTGCAGCACAGAGAAGCGCGTAAAAAATAGATCTACCGCCCAACCTTCGTATAATTTTAGCTATAATTTTAAATGGCGACACGCAATATTTTTGTGCAAGTCATTCTGATAAAATATCTTTAGTAAACAAGGATTTCTGACTTCTATTTTCGAACAACACATTTTTTTATTAATATTGTTGATATCTATTTTGATATTCTATGATTACAATTTTTTTTTTCATAAATGTGCACATTCCGCTCCGTTACCTACTTACTTGGCTAAGACAGAGAATTCTGTACATGATTGTACACAAAAACGTAGGTACGGGGACTATCCAACTAAATTCATATAGAACATACATCATTGCTATAATTCAACAAGTGCCTATGTATACGTAGATGATAATTATGAATGTTTTTTTTTAAATTTTATTTTCATTACCAATGTATTAATTTCAGGGTATAAAAAAGTTGGAAAGTTGAGTTTGGGTAAAAAATTATTGCATAAAGTCATTATTATTACATATAACCCTTAGGTTCGCAACCTTATTTTGCCCACATTGAGAATATTTTTTTTTCTAGAACTCTCCATTTTTTTTAACTTACCGTCGCGAATTTGAGACAGCAATTGCAACGATTACGAAGGAATCAATAACGGAATTAATAATTATTATTACTCAGCTAATGCCCGTGCTACAACACGTCTAGTGTGGTAGCCAAAAAAAAAACAAAAATCTGTAACAAATAAAATATAATGAAATAAAAATAAATTAATAAATAATCAATATTTCGATTAAAACAATATTAAATTATTTGTTTTACCTTTTTGTTTAGCAAGTTAAAAAAGCAATTATTTTGTATTTTAGTACCGAGTTGCTACCTCCTTCCTTCTTGCATTCCATCATATAGTTTCAATTCATGATAATAATAATAATACACATAAGATTAACGTATTTTTAAAACTTTTTTTGACCATATTTTTTTACCCGCCTACACCCTCACTGTGCCATCTCAACGCCCCCTAATTTTCTCTGGGTCTTCTACTGCACCCCCGAAAGTCTCAAACGCCCACAAGGGGACGTTATCGCCCACGTTGAGAACCTATGATATATAACCCATGTACAGGCGTAAACAAACAATTTACCCTAATACTTTAACTTTAAAGCATAACTTGCAAAACGAGTTTTTTGTTTAAGATTCTTGAAGTGAGGACATTGGTGTTTCCAAAATAATAATTTGAAAGAGCATGGAGTTTTTCCCTGCATAATTACACTGATTTGTATTTTGGTCTGTATAAAAATTGAACGTATCGAGGAGTGGCGAACGAATTACATTATTTGGTTCACTTATTAAAATAGCTTTACCACTTTTTACAGAATAATAATATATTTTAAATACAAAAAAAAATAAATTAAAATGGATCTCCTCAAACTAACTTGATAATAATAAACTCACAGGCATGTTGAAGCCATAATTCTGTAAAGAAATCTTCAAATCTTCAGTCTTAAAATAGTTTAATGTCAAATCCTTTCCCCTTTCGATGAAAAAGTTTTGTTCGAACGAATAGAACAGAGAAAGAATAAACAACTCCAAACTCCTTATTCTTAAAATGAATAAAAGGTAATCCAGTAGAACGTCGCATTTTAGTAGGACCTTTGTTTCGGTAGGTAGTTGGTACAGTTCCCAGAGAGCGGCGTAATTCGAATAATTCAGTTGAACCCCTATCGATTGGGTTCACTGATCAAACAGAAAGTTGCCGCTACTTCAAAGTTCGCCCTATCTAAATAACTCCCTGTAAATCGTTCTATTTTTATCCATGTCAAATGGCGAGGCGCGTTTTCAACCCGCAACAAAATGTCCCCTACAAAATATCCTATGGACAAAACATCCTCCAATAAAATGTCTACTAAAACCTAACCTAACTTTACAGGATGTATGTATTATTTTTGTCCCATTTTTTAAAGTAAAACTTCTAAAACCTAGTTGTGATTTGAAATACGGATGAAACGGAAGTGCGTCACTAAATTTTATTATTTGACGGGTCCTCGGTTTTAATATAATGCGGTAAATTCACGGCTCCGCGCGGAACTCCGATAGCGCAGCGGCGTAAAGCGCCTGACAAGTCTCAGCGGCCAGAGAGACATCCAGCGAACGGACGTTCGAATCCTACTAAATCCAAAAAAAAAACTTTTTTTTTTAAATCAAAAGGAACTTCTACCGCGTGTGTATTTCACACTCTGATTTTTTTTTAAATATGAATACCTCACAAGACTCCCAGCTGCTCCCGTCTAGAGCCAGTGAGACTATGGCATCCCCAATTGGGGTATGTTACGAGCCTGAAGGTAGAGGGAGGGGAATTAAATGGGGAAGAGGAAGAATGGGGAAGTAACTGGCTATTCAGATCTTTTCACCAAACACGGCTAAAACTATTTCAAGCAACTTTTGAATTCTGTATGGTGATACTGAGAGGATCTTCCACTCTGGAACGTGCCGCAAATATATATACATTTTTGTATGAATAGCTCACAAGAGTCCCAGCTGCTCCCGTTTGGAGTCAGTGAGTGTATTGCATCCCCAATTGGGGTATGTTGTGAGGCCGAAGGTAGTGGGGAAGGGAAGAAGAGGAAAGTAGGGAAGTACCTGGCTTTTCAGATCTGGTCACCAAACACGGCTAAAGCTATTTCAAGCACTAATTAATCAAACAAAATTTATTTGCCCACGCCGGTATTCAATCCGGCTACCTTCGGATTGGGAGTCAAGAGTCTTACCTCTCGACCACGGAGGCCGTATTTACTATTTTTGAATAATCATTTATTGTCTTCTCAGGATGTCTGTATTATTCGTGTCACTTTTTTTGTTAGGTTAGGTTAGGTTTTAGTATATATTGTATTGGAGGATGTTTAGTCCGTAAGATATTTTGTAAGAGATATTTTGTCGGAGATATTTGTCGTGGGATGAAAAGTCGGGAACCAAATGGCGAAGCCTCCTTCCTTAGCCGGATAAAATGTCAAAATATATTATTCTTTCCACAAATAATATTATTTTCATTTGAGGAAATATAAAATTATTGCCAAAGAATAACACTTTAATGTATGCGGATCCCAACTTGCTTCCATAAACTTTTTTGTGAAACTCGAAGACTCTTGAAGGCATTTTTATTATTATTATTTTCCACGAATTTAATCGAAGTGCGTCGGTAGGTTTTTTATGTTACCTTTTTTTTATCAAACCTTACTTGGCAAACAGAATAACCACACCGTTGAGTAGAAGAGAAGATACGTTTTTAAAATAGCTTTAGATATGTCAATGATGAAATTCAATAAAATCTAAATTCTTATCATGTCGAAAAAAAGAACCGTTAAACAAGATTTATTTCTATTTTATAACTTTCCGCCACTGAAAGTTCAATTCGCATCTCTCTTTCTAATTCATGTGTCGTTTATGAGAAAGAGTGAGAAATTAGAATGGTTATATCAGTGGGATGTATTAGCTCAGTTTGTCCTAGAAAGTTTGTGTATTGAAAATATTTGACAAAGAATATTCGCATTCGCTTATATTTTCAATAGAAATGATTATCGGCCAAGATCATCGTAACTAGGAAAGACGAGTGATTACAATAGTTGTGTGATTTGTCTGCAATTGCAGGACAGTCAATAGATGTCGCACATTAAATAAAAAAATATATAAATTTATCCAGGACACTATAGAGTTAATATTCAGTTCAAGAAGAATCTCTTAATCATACATAAAGATAGCAGCCAATAAAAATATGGGTTAAGAAAATGATGATAATGTTGGTAGTTCTTGCAGATGATGCAGTTAAATATGACCAAAGGAGATGGGATTCCATTAGCTTAGTGGTAGAGCAGCGCCCCGGCAACTTTTGTTGTATCTATTTATAATACAGGGTTGTAAGGGACGTACTTACTTTAGCCAGTAATTCTTGGCATTATTTAATAAAAAATTATTTAGTAAAAAATGTAAATGAAATTTAGTTCTCCGGTGACATTTTTGAAGTTTTTTTTTACAAAAGCATAAAAAAATAGTAGGTGTTGGGCAGTTGTGGGCGAAGTAAGAGGTTGGATGGTTATTCGGCTGAGTTACCAGTGACGACATGCGGAAGAATTTTTTTTTGAATAAATTCAGAATAAAAAAAGTCATCGACAAAGTCACCGGAGACCAAAATTTCATGAAATTTTTTTTACTCCGAATAATTTCTGGAATCATTGGTTAAAGTAAGTCAAGTGTGTCCCATTATGGACCGTTTTTTTCTGTTTTAAATTTTTGATTGAGAGTTGCTAATGTTTTATTCGGTAATTAAATACGTTAGTTTTGTAACTGTACATGTAATACATTTCAGGCCGAAAAATATATACAAAATATCACAATTCGAGAGGATGTTGCTACTTAAATCTTCAATATAGTTAAGATTATACATAACTTTATAATATGTGAAATTTAATAAGTTGGCCCACGATTTGAAATACCCGTACATAAAAATTGTTTACTAAACATGGACACTATAAATTATGTTTATTTAGGATGTTAAGCCGCCCCCACAAACATCTTGCTTACGCACCGTTTTTAAGAAAACTTGTGGAAAGGGGTGGAACAATCAATGGGCTGGATTTAAGGAAAATACGGTTGGGCGGCCGAGCCTTTCGACGCGGTGGCCTCCATTAGCACGATTGCAAACAGTAGCCACCATTAGAAATTTCCCTTGGTGTACAAAAAACATTCGTCGATATTCATTTTCATTCATAAAACTTTCCTGTAAAAAATACGTTATATATTTTTTTTTCTTTCAGATTCTTTCAGCATCACTGTTCGTTGCTGAAAATCTCCCAGATGGCGCTGACGGTCTGTGGGCGCTCATCAACGCCGCCGCCTGGTGTGCGCTTGGCGAACTAGAATGGGTGCCGTTCCCCGTTATCAAGAAGGCCACAGACATCAACCTGCTAGGTTTGAATCTTTGATTATTACAAAATCCCAACAGTTGTTGTATTATTTGATTTTCACGAACTCCAAGGAAAGCTCGTCGATCAGTTTGAAACTTTGCTAAACGAAAACACTTTGCTTTTCAGGCGCTCTTTCAGGAAAAAACTTTCACTATGATTTGAATCTTTGCTAAAATTATTAAAAATGCTTTTAGAAAACTGTAGGGTGTAATCTTTGCTAAATATAAACGTTCCACCCAAATAATAAATTATAACAAGAAAAATAGGTTAAAAGCCTTACTATTTTAAAGATTTCTTTTTTACCTGTGGAGACCTCTGCTGACCTTTTCTAAATATGTTTTTGTTTCCATTAAGTCAAAAGATGTCGTACATTACCAGTGACACAGGAATAAATGTATTGATATGCTCTTTCTCTGTGATTATTTTAAATAATAAATAGTTTAGGGTTACACCTGCATGTTTAATAAGGGGTTAAAGTAGCATGCGAAAGAGCGATTCTGTCTGATTACATGGGATATAAATCGATATACTTTAGCTTACTGGAATATTTGCGCAGTAGAAACTTTCCAAGGGAAATTATTATAATAAAATAAATTATCTTACCAAACAGGTCCTTTGGTCCAGGTTTCATTACTTTGGATTTGTTCCTGAAGTCCTGGGAAGACAGAAAACTCATAGAGCACGCCTGATTACGGAGGCAATTGATATTCACAAAAATCCTATAAATATTAATAGAGACGACCGAGCTAAACTCAATAGTTCTTGGTATCCGGTAATTGACGGTTACATCAAGGCTAAACGCAAAAAAACATGTTGAAGTATATTTTAGCGCCAGCTCGTAGAGGAGTGGAGCTGGCGACACGGTATCGCTCCTAAGTAGATAAGTACTAACATCACCCCTAACTATTACACATCTGCCCTGATGATGGACACTGCAACGCTGTCCGAAACGTTGGCTAAAGAAGGAGGTAGCGCAACATGGCATAATACCCCAAAAACTAATAACAAAATCAGCCGTGAAAATCTAAAATCAGTTTTTCTTTTGTACAGAATGAAACAGCACATACCTGAAGGATTTTAACCAGCTATTTATTCGTGAACAAATTTGGAGCAAAAAATGAATATATAATTTTCCCGTTCGATGATATGTTTTTTTTTAAATTAAAAAAATATGAAATTTAATAAATGTTTCTATCACACGTCGCAACTCAATAGTCGGGTATAGCGGTGGGTCACGTGATTAGCACGCCGCCCGTCTCATTCCTGCACCACGGTAACACACGAAACAGCGCGCTTATCACGTGATCCCGTCGCGACGTACGGGATTGTTATCAGGATTGTTATTTTGCTTGCTTTAAATAGAAAAAAATTATCATCGGACAGCAAAATGGCATCTACTAGTAGTCTACATTATGCATCGTAGGTTCTCGACCTTATTTTGCCCACCGCCCAATTTGAGAATACTGTTTTTCCTAGAGCCTCCCATTTTTTTCACTTATTCGTCTATGTGGGGGGCTCAACTGCCACCGAATCAATAATTCGGTTAAAAATATATTTAATTATTGGTTAAGTATATCATCTTGTTTAACAAGTTAAAAAAGCAATTCTTTTGTATTTTAAGTACCGGCTCACTATCTCCTTCCTTCTTGTATTCATGATATTGTGTTAATTCTTAATAATAACAATACACGTAAGTACGTGGTTAGCGTGTTTTTGTCTTTTTTAGACCATTGCTTTTACGCCTCCACGCCCTCACAGTGCCATCTAACGCCCCCTAATTTTCTCTGAGTCTTCTACTGTCTAAATGTCTAAAAGTCTCAAATGGCCACAAAGAGGCGTTATCGCCCACGTTGAGAACCTATGCCTTACAGCCTTACATAAACCGCCACTAGCAGAAATACTCAAAAAATACAACCTTTAGATGATATGAATGTAGTGTATGTTGTATGCCTGTGTATATAACCTTTTCCTACATTATGCGGAGAAACAATTCAAAACGAAATAACACACATAAATTACGACCCTTTTCATCCGTTTTTCACTTCACGTTGACGTGGTAAGGTACATAACTATCAAGAAATAATCTTAAAGTCGTATGGTGTATTCTTTCGCAACAAAAAATATATATATTTAAGTCACAGGTGGAGTATGAAAGTTCTGGCAAGTAATAAAGCGCGCGCTTAGTGCGACCTCCCTTGTCAAATTACAAAAAGAAAAGTTATATTCGAAAACTTACGCTTTTAAAAGAAAACTTTTTTTCAGTTTTTTGATATCCCATCTAGACTTTTATGAAATTAAATACAGTAGGCCCTCAAATTTTCGGGAAAGGTGTTTTTAAAAGAATCCGGTTAAGTGAATTTCCCGGAAAATTCAAGTATATTTTAAAGCTATACAATAATGAAAGAGCAGAAATACCCTAAATGAACTTTTCGCAAACCCATTTCTTGCTTCATACATATTTTATCTAAAGCTTTATGTCTTAAACACACTCTTTTATTATACTGACTTTTGACATTTTTCAAATATTTGATTAATATTATTTTGATCACTTTACTTAATCAAATCACACACAACATAATCAAATCACTTAATTGATCGGCTTTTAAAGAAGGCCTTTCAACTGTCAAAAAAAACGAAATGCATTAATGCATTAGTGCATTTAATGATAATGATACAATTTAATTTATAAATCCAATCTTTTTTTTTTTGAAAGACAAACATTCCCGGGTTACGAATACCCCGCCAATATTTGAAAATTTAATTTACCTCTACCACAGCAAGCCGAAAAAGTTGCTTTAGTCGTGATGGAGGACTTAGCCAGCCGAGGATTGAACACGGAACGCCTGGGTGGGACCCAAGCATGGTTCCAACTCAGCCACCGACCGGTCTATTATTTCTATTATTATGGTAGGAAGGAATGGTGTAAGAGGGGTGGATAGAAAATTGGGAGTCAATGTGTCCCGGAGTGACAGACGTATGAATCATCCCTCCTACTGCGTTGTAAGGAATGGGTCGAGAGTCCGGCTGAAAAGGTCAAAGGGTTCTCCGCAAACGGCTTCTTCAAACCCGGCTTTTCCACACAGTTGGTAGACAGACGCACTCGCTGTCAAGACCTGGACAAATCTCACCCCATGAACCCGAGCACCCCCGCTAAATTACTAAACTTAGCGAACCCCTTGAGGTGACCTATGGTAGAGTGTTGGTTATCCAATGAATGATTCTCGGGGGGCGATAACAATACCCGCCTCCCAAAATGAAAAATTTGAACATTAATGTTATTATAATAAATCATGAGATATAGTAACCTTTGATTCACTTTTAGAATTGAGTATAATGCGTGATGTTTTCCTTTTCCAACGCCGTTTAGATCACATTTCTAACCATGACGATAGTAAGAGAAACACAACGATTTCTGTGAGACCTTTATGAGTTAGTCCGAAAAGCGAACAAATTAGTCTGCGGGTTTAAGTACCTTATAGATACAGAGCTGTGTAATATAGTTAAAGTAAATGATGCACAGTCTCAGATTTATTTTTTTATTTTTATTTTGCAGAAACAAACAGTACATTATTACATACTGGAAAATATTTACAAAGTTATGGAATTAATACAATAATTGTTACCAATAACGTGTCGCTGTTATATACTTATATTTTTGTGGGATAAATAATCCATTATACCTAAATTAAGTTAGTAACTTATTGAAGGAGAGGGGTGTGTGAGAGTGTTTGTATGTGTGTAAATGTGCGTGTGAGGGTGTGGATGGGTGTGTTATGTGTGCGAATTCAGTGTGCTAAAAATGTTTTTCTTAAATAGATGGAGGGAATCAAAAAATATATCGGTATTTGTGGTTTTTTGAATTGAGTTGAAACTTTGAAGGATGCGGGAAATGGGGGAGTTGGCTGCAGCGTTCGTATTATTACTGGTTGTGTAAAAAACGTTGGTGTGGCGAGTTCTTTTAGATGGGATGTTAAAATTTATTTGGGATAGAAGTTCTGGGCAGTCTATTTCGTTATGTATAATTTTATGGAGAAATGTCATGTCAGCTATCGTTTGCCTTATGATAGTTAACCTGATTTTTATGGTCTTGAATATTTTAAGCATTTTTTAAAATAATTTTTTTAAACGTCACTATTGCGCTGTGCCCGGTTTATCGAGCATCTGCTGTTATAATTAATTTATAACTTATCTTAATTATAGTAATATAGCTAAAAAGCTTTTTTATTCTAGAAGGAAGTTTTTAATCCTTAACGTGGTTAGCAGCGCCACGGGCAGCAGGTGGACTTAATTGGAATTAATTATTATCAGAAGTCCCAACTCCCAAAGCGACTCCATTAAAGTTGCCAAGTTTGGATAAAATAATATTGTGGGGAGAATTGCAATTACCATTAAAAGCTCGTTTTGAGTAGCTCGTCGGAATTTGTTGTGGGATAATAATTATAGTTTCCATTTCTAAGTAATTTAGTTAGACTTGGAAGCAAATTTTCACCGGCTAATAAAATATGTACGACTAGGCTCTTTTGAAAATGGAAAATTGAATTTTGAAAAATTGTGTAAATTGAATGTTGAAAATTGAAAATTGACTCCTGTGTATCATCCATTCAATATACATGTCGCAGGCCAATCGTAAAATCAGGCAGATCATGATGCGCCTCAGACACTTCACGATCTGCTGTCAGGCACTTCACTATCTGGCTAGGCGCATCATGATCTGCCTGATTTTACGATCGGTCTACTACATATGTATACACATCATTGAAAGAACTGAACAGATATTAAAATTATAAATTCATTCTATGTAGATTTTAATGGAAACCGTTGTTGCCGCTGACTTGGTACCATATGATTCAATTTGGGAGGCGGGTATGGGTACTGCCGCAAAACAAATTATTGGATAATCAACACTCCAGTCGTAGGTCACCCCAAATGGTTTGCAACTTTGCTACTACTTTTAATGGTTTTGCTGTATTGTGACTTAGCAGGGGTGCCCACGTTCTTGGGGCGAAGTTTGTTTAGGTTTTGGCAGCTGATGCTTTTGCCCACCTACTGCGTGACGGATCTGGAGAGACTGGTTGAGGGGGAACTTTTGACTTCTCCAGCCGGACTCTCTCGACCGATCGCCTTGCACCGCTGTGAGACGGATGGGTTCATGACATGTTACAACAACACATTATAAGATGTCAGTAATGTAGTATAACTTACCAGGAATATACTCATCTTATAAGGTCGCAGGAATTTATAAATAACGATAATACGGACTATTTACAAAGTACATTATATACACCCCACGAAAGATCTATTAAAAGACTTCAAAGTTCTTAATATAAAATCCATATGTGTAAAAAATATTACCTCTTATTTTAAATTCAAATTTACAAAAAAAAAATTATAGATTCAAAAGATAACACAAGATGTTCCAACCAATCCAATTATATTATTCCAACAACAAAAATTTTAATGGCACAGTCCCAGTTTAACTTTCTTCCACCTAAAATTTTTAATAACTTATCAATTGAAAGAAAGCCTAAAGCCAAATATCTCACTTTCAGAAAGGCGCTTGCTGACCTTCTGATGAGTGACTATGACAGTGTTTACAACTTGTTTCACATACTGAAATAGTGATATAAATTTTTTATTTTTTCTTAATTCTTCTTTATTGTTTTATTTTTTATTTTTTTTAAAACCGAGACGCATAGCATGCGTATATTATAACTTTATAACACAGGCGTATGTATATATATATATCATGCAGTAGTATCCAGCCTCCTTTAGATGTTCTTGTTTTTGTCACTATTTGCTGACGGCTTGTTTCTGCCATCAAATTTTAGTGTATATATCGATGTGTATGTATTTGTATGTATATGTGTATATATATACATGAATATACATGTATGTGTGGGTATGCATAAATACATGTTTATGTAAGTATATATATATGTACGTATGTGTGCATGTATGTATGTATGTGTATTATGTACATACATAACGGCTACCTTACTTATTTGTGTTTATTTTCCAGGCAATTTTGGCAATTTGTGAGTTATTGGAAACATTTCTACCAATTTTCAATTTTTTTTTATAATTTTACTTAAATATGTTTACACTTACCAGACTTCAATTCAAAATAACTATCCTCCATTGGTCACCGTGATACAGGCAGCTGCCTAGTATGGTGACCTAATGTATCTTCTCAAGTAAATGAATTCATCAGTAACATGTACTTATAAATAAAATAAATAAAGGAACTCCGGTGAAAAAAATTATAGCTTTAAAAAAATATGTTCATATACTCCAATAAACGCTGATTCTGAATATGTAGTCGATGGTTTCACCTCTTCCTCACACTCGATAAATGCTGGCGTCCCACAGGGATCGGTTCTGTCTCCGACTTTGTTTTTGTTGCACATCAACGACCTTTTGTCATGTGCACCAATTCACTGTTATGCGGATGACAGTACAGTTCATGATAGCTTTTTGTTTGACAAGCCCCCAAAGGGCTCACAAACTTCAACAGCTCGTAGGGCTTTGAAGCAAAGAATGGACGGTTACCTCGAGAGTGTTTTCTCTTGGGGTAAAAATAATCTCGTTGAATTTAATGTTTCAAAGACCCAATCTTGTCTGATTACGTCTAAAGGGGATCGAAATGAAAATCTAGTCTCTTTCAACGGAAGCAATCTTCCGAACAGGCCCTCCATTGATATGCTTGGTGTAACCCTAAGTGACCAGCTCAGGTATGGGGGCTCCATCGAAGACAGAGTAAAGTTAGCTTCCCAAAAACTGGGCGTACTGTACAGGGCCCGCAGATACTTTGATAGTACACAACTGCTAACCTTGTACAAATCACAAGTACGCCCCACGGTTGAATTTGGCAGCCATCTCTGGTCTGGAGCTCCAAAATACCTGAAAAATACCCTCGACTCTGTGCAGAAACGGGCGGTCCGTTTGATAGATTCTCCCATCTTAACAGACGGATTGCAATTTTTAGAGCACAGGTGTCGGGTGGGAATGCTATCCTTGTTCTACCGGTATTACAATGGAAGATGCTCCGAGGAACTAGCATCATTGATCCCTTCGGCACCGCTGCATAGTCGGGAAACACGCCAAACGCGTGCCCAACATTTGTACATTGTTGACATTTGTCACATGAGAACGGGTCGTTTCTTCGACTCGTTCTTGTGTTCAACAGCTCGGCTGTGGAATGATTTGCCGGCGTCTGTGTTTCCTCCTTCCTACAACATGGGTCTCTTCAAGACCAATGTTCATTCCTTCCTCTCCTCAAAAAGACCCTCCACACAGCATCCCAGATGACATAGGCCCTGAGAGAAATTATTTTCCTCAGGGCCTCCTGTGTGGAGTTAATGGAAAAGAAAAAAATGTAAGTTTTATTTAATAATATTAAACGCAGAGTTTTTAAAAAAATAATTAAAAGGTGCATTTTAAACGTATCGTTAAAACACAGCGCCAAGTTAGTAGTGACGTCACTGCTAACTATTCACCTGGTGATGCATATTGAAGTTGTATTGAAATTTGAAATCACGACTTGAAGTGTACGACGTACACCATTCAACATTTCGTGTTTTTGGTTTATTTTCACACTGTTTATAGAGATTTAGATAAATAATAGTTGTTGTGATTATTGAAACATTATTTAGACCTAAATAATGTTTAAAAAATAAAGGTATCTCTCTATTATTGAAAATATTCAAAAACTACTGCACAAAAAAAAAAGTGATGCTACTTCTAGGGAGAATACTTCTAACACCGAATTCAAAATGGCGGCAGTTGATCAGCTGATTGCCCGATCTTATAGTAACTTTTCAAGAGTGATGACGTCATACGATTCACTGCACATACGGTGGTTTTCGGGGGATCTTGAAAAATTAAAACTTTTTAAAAATAAATAAAAATACGCAGTTATTTAAGTTAGAATATTCATTAAAAATAATAAAAAAAATTGGACTGGAGTTCTCTATTATAACACTTGGCTCGTGTGATTGGATTTTTATTTATAACTTTTTACATATCTGTACAAGTTTAGAATTTTAACAACCGCGACAATAATCAGAAGATTTTATGTTACCAATAGTACAGATTTCACAATGGCGACGTTCTGAGAATCTCGAACCTTTTCTAACTACTGGCCTTGCCAGCGTGAAAAGAATTCATAATACCATTGTAAAAAATACTCGGTTCGCCAAACATTGGGTCGCTACAATGTTTACACGAGATTCCTACCCACTCCTCATACCTTTTTCCTTCCCAGATCTTCCTCTCTTTCCTTTTTCTATAAATAATTGGGCACAGCATCCTCAAAGATGACATAGGCCCTGATGGATATTTTTTCCTCAAGGCCTCCTTTGTGGAGGTAAAGTTAAAAAAAAACTCTTTTAAACTGCCTGACACCGTTTATCGTCTCATTGGTCTGACTTTTAAATCACGAAACACGCCCACATCACATTTCTAGTGTTCTTTTTATTTCTAGGCTTAAGTAATAATTGTCCAATAAACTTGTAAATAAATACTAAATTTCTCATTTTCAGTGTTCTCTTCTAAAACAAAATTTGTCTGTTTTATGACATCGAATTAGTGAATACAGCGAAAACATTATTTATTTTAGGCTGCCGCAACATTTGTCTGTGTAGAATTTCTAGGTCATAATAATAATGCACTCTCTCAATAATCCACAACCCCAAAAACCGGGCAAGTGTCCAATTAGTGCAAGCGGTGGATTATTGTGCACACGTGCAAAATGTGCTAAAAATTGACACATATATTTGGTAGGTAAATCAAACAAACCCTGCAATTTCAAAAAAATTTCATTTTGAAATTAAAAAATTTTTCAGAATGAAATGAACAGAAACGTAATATGCGATAGTTCCTAGAATGCACAGACGACTTACCGAAATGTTCAAAAATAACAATATTTGAGCCCTTGCCCGGAAGAATATTGCATCCAACAATATTCTTGTTCCGAGAAAAAATTGAAAAAAAGAAACTGGATATGTTTCATAACATTTTATATTTAATATTAATGTTCAAAATTGTAAATGGTAGAATAGACAGTCCTGATCTAACTAAGCTCATTGAATTTCATATTCCCACGAGAACTACTCGTTCTAAAATCCTTTTTAAATGTAACAATAATCGGACTGAGTATACGAAACACTCACTTTTACCTAGGTTGCATGAAGTTACTAATAGATATGCTGATGTGATAGATCTATTTAACTGCACGGAACATAGGTACAAGACGGCTATGCTATCATATTTTTTTAATGACTATTAATTTTATTTGTATTATAGATTTTTGCATGTAAATGTATCTCTGGTGTCACTTCACAATGTATCGTCACAATTAACTGTTATACATACACTGTTTTACCATTACTAATATTTTGAATATGAATTTGTGACATGTAATTAATGTTTATGGCATACTTATGCCGTTTGTATTAAATAAATAAATAAATAAATAAATAAAAAATACATAAAACATAAAATTCTTAAAAGGCAATTGAAGACAAAGTCGTCTTGAAAGGCAATCTGTATATTACTAGAATTTACGCTGAATTTGTGGAATAATGTTGTTTATAAAAATTTCACAAACAACGTTATTCTACGAAAAATTTTGTTTTACTCTTCGTACCTTACAGAAAGCAACATGCTCTTCTAACATAAATGTACACATGTCATTGATGTATTTGAGCTTTAAAAGCAAACGATATGAATAAATAAAACCATTTTCGTTCTAGATATTATATTGAGATCAACATACAACATAATTCCACAAAATTGTTTCAACGGCTAAAAAGCAGGCTTAATAATATTTTTTCTGGACAAATTCTACTTTCCTGCATTCTTCAGCTTCTTGTCTTTGAAGACTTTCTAGTTGAAGCCATAAGACGTTCGCTTTCTCCATTTATTCCCATAAATTAAATCTTGCGCCATGATTTTGATAAAAGGCATTATACAACATTCTTTCACAAACCAAACTTTCAATGGCTGCCACAGGCCTAAATATTTTTCATTACCATAATCCCTACCTTAATAGATGCATATTAATATGCTCAACAATGTTAGGCATCATAATATGTTTTAGTTTTTTTTTATCTCGATTATAAATTTAAACTAGTAACATGACAAAGTGGTAGTTTGGCGGTCTCTGTGTGCTTTTAGGGATCGTTTGAGCTGCGAATGGACAACCGCAGACCATTTTATATCGATGAAGTGTCCTTCTGGATACTGAATTTAATTTATTGAAATGTTATTGCAACGTGACAAAATCGCGAAATGCCTCATCATTGCAATTTTATTTCATTGTGAATTTTACTCTCTTCAGATGAACAACATAACCTTATCGGTGTCCGTCATAAAATATTATTGAATTGTGCGTGGTGAATCTAACTTGGACTGGAAACGGGCCGAAAAGGGCCGCCTACTCAGCAGACGCCACAGTACAAATTTATTGTCTCTTATTGTACATTTAGACCAGTGCTGATCATCATTTTATTGATATATTTTGTCCGCGAGTGGATTAATCAATCAAATATTGTTTAGGGTGGGTATTATGTCCAGAGAGAGTGGGGTTATTTACAACCACAGGCTTACACAGTTATGATTAACCCTGGTGACTGGTATAATGATTAGCTCTTGCAAACTAGACGGGCTGTATAATAACTGAGTGTGTACGATTTAGATAACCCAAGCCCGTCGGTGATCAAAGCTTGATGCTCGCGGCGGACTTCTGAATTTTTCATTTGAATTCCGGCAAATTACAGAGCTTGATTGGCGATTTTATTTTTTTTATTTTTACAAATGTTTCTGGCGTTCGCCCTTCAAGGGTATTCTAGGCGATAATTTAAAATTATATTAAGTATATCATTTTAAATTATGGAGGAATATGAAATTATGTTTTATTTTAACTTTATGAGTAAAACCTCAAATCTTAATATTTAAATAAATGAAGATAATATAAGCGAAACTCAATCGAAAATCTGGAAACAGAAAAATCAGGAAAACATATTGACACCTCTGGGACTCGAACCCAGGATAATATATGCGTTAAAGAAAATGAAGATAATGTAGATGGTTCTTAGTCGAAGTATGGTACAGTTAAACATGACCGAATTTCATATCGACACCGTGGCGCAGTGGTTAGCGCGTTTGCCCGGAAAGCAAGAGGTCCTGGGTTCGAGTCCCAAAGGTGTCAATATGTTTTTCTGATTTTTCTGTTTCCAGATTTTCGATTGAGTTTCGCTTATATTATCTTCATTTATTTAAATATGAAATTATGTTTTCATTTTATTTGAAGCAGCAAATTTCATATTTATGTAGAAGATCGAAGTCGAGTTTTATTTATTTATTTATTTATTTATTTTATTTTAAATGCACATTTACAGTTATACATAACCAATAATAAACATAAATTTTATTTTATTAAGTAATTATAGCGTTTTTGAATTGATGAATATTTAGTTTAAAAATATCTATGAGTTAATACTTAAAAGAGATGAGATATTGAACAGAGGGGAGGATTTTATGCTTTCAACTCTTAAAATAAAGCTATTACAGTAGTTGTCGGATAACCGAGTGCCGGATTACTGGGAGGTTATTGTTCCTTTAAAAGACCTCCCACACAGTATCCCCAAAGATGTCGTAGGCCCTGAGGGAAGCTATTTTTCTCAAGGTCTCCTGTGTGGGATTAATAATTGCACAGTAGTGCAGTTTTGGTAAAAAAAAAGTCATCTCAAAGGTTCTCTGCGATGAATAAGTAGGAAATGAGTCAAAAACATCTATTACGCACAAAGAGAGTAAATAATTTTTGACAATTTTGACATTATTGATGAAAATATTTTTTATCTTTTTCAAAATTTAATTTTTTTAATGGATATTTTAAGGTTGTTTCAGTTTGGGGAAGCTCAGCATCCCCAAAGTAAAATAACATCATTCAAAAAATTGTTATTTTTTAAAGAAAAATATATTTTTTTTTACAAAATGTCGTATTTTTTCAATCTTACCACTCTAGCTAACTGAAAAGTCACGGATCACCACTGCTACGCATCTATCACAACAAATGTATCTACATATTTAGTTGGGACAAACGGACAAGACGCCATTTTAATAGTTCATTTTATTGTTTTTTTTCAAATATTTCTAAGAGAAAGTGTAGTAACACGAAGCCAGGTAGTAAGGACAAGTTCACAACATATGTATACCGTCAGTGGAGTGCTTATTAGTAACAACTTCAATTAACCTACAAAGTATTTCAATTTATCACAAACTAAAGGGCCCCTTCTGCTATAATGTCGGAACGGTAGAGCTACAATGCATTTCAAATTAACTTTTAAGTAATGTCGGCGGAAATACCACAATGCTATTAATCTCACTAATTTGCTGGTCTGCAAGTTCTAACGAGGTCACAGGTTACCTAACAGGTCAGGTCGCAGGTCACCGAATGCAGCCGTGACCTAATGGGATGCAGAACACTCCACACTGGAAACTACTCCGTGTTTCTCCCTCTTAACTAATGCACATCGAGGGGAAATAGCTTTTGCATTGGAATAAGGTTTTAATTTTAAGCTCGCCGGCAAAACGGTAATGGCTTTAGAGATTTCGTGGTTAATCTGATATTTTGTTTTATGACTTGGCTGTACTTTGGGTTAACTAACCACAGTTGATTACATTAAAAAACCGAAAATTCAGTGAAAATTAACTTTAAACAGAATCCATAATCAGAATTCTGTGAATTCATTGTGTACCAAATAATTTAACAAAATTATTATTAGTTATTTATTATCCTGCATAAATTACAAAATCAGAAAAAAGTCAGAAACTCTTCAGAGCCCGTAATATATTTTGTAAAAAAATGAATACGAAACAATATATTTCTAGGTAAAGTAATTATTAACCATTTTAAAAATTATTTTAGCTTTACATATTGTAATATGTTGTTGTATTATTCGTATAATATTAAAAAAAAATAACATTAAACTCTAATTTATCCAAAGATTAGTAATAGAGAACTCCAGTCCAATTATTTTATATTTTTTTATGAATAATGACAATAACTTCATTGTTATTTTTATTTTTAGAGTGAGTTTTAATAGTTAAAATAATTGTCAAAGTTTTAATATTTCAAAATTCCCGAAATCCACCGTATGTAAGGGGAATCGTGTGACGTCATCACTCCTGAAAAAATACTATGGGATCGGACAAACAGCTGCTCAATTGCCGCCATTTTGAATTCCGTTGTTTGAAGTATTCTCCCTAGAAGTAGCATTACTATTTTTTTGTGCAGTAGTTTTTGAATATTTTCAATAATAGAGATAAACTAATAAGAGATACCTTTATTTTTTAAACATTATTTAGGCCTAAATAATGTTTCAATAAACACAACAACTAAATCTCTATGAACAGTATGTAAATAAACGAATAAATTAATTCGATGGCTTGTGTCATATCATACATTCCCATACAATTACTTTACGGTGACGTCACGACACGTCGAACAGTGACGTCACCACTAAAATTTCAATAATGTCAACTTGACGGCGTGTTTTTACGACCCGATTAGAAATGGACTTTTTAATTTTCTTTTAAAACTGTGTGTTTAATATTATTAAATAAAACCTTAAATATTCATTATCAGCGTTTATTGGTCTATATACTCTATATGAACATATTTTTTTAAAGCCATAATATTTTTCACTGGAGTTCCTTATTATATAAATAAATTAAGGTAGAGTGGTTGTATTTTTATGATAATATAAGTTTTAGTTTTTAATATTTTATTACTCGTTGCGCACTAGAGTTAACGTTGTTCTATTTAATTTGTAGAACTCCGTTTGATAATTATTAAATTAAATATACGAAAATAATGGAAAATGTTAAATCATTGAAAAATAATTAAAAATTCAATAAATTAATAACATTGATGGGTATAACCTTCTAAAGTTATAAAAAGTTAAAGTTTCTAAAGCCCAATAAAATTAAATATGCAATAATGTTAAATATGTAAGTTTTCCAAGTATTTTAGTTTTTATTATTGTGACAACTGTTTCAGCATTCAAGGCCATTATCAAACTCTGGTTATGTTTCATTGAGACGCCTTATTCTCATGTATTTTTTTATCACAGTCTTAATAAAAATATAAACTCACGTAAAACGGTTGTCCATTGTCCATTACGGTACAGTAAATAATAAATCTTGCGGATTGTAACGTTGACACCAAAGACCAGAATTTCATTAAAAACCTGTATTGGTTCCAAACAGCAGAAATAAGACATGGGAATGAGAGATCTAATGCAATTGCCATTCAGCGTGGAGTACGACAAGGCTGTATCCTGTCGCCACTATTGTTTAATCTCTATTCCAACTATGTCTTTAAAAGAGCCCTAAGTAATACTGAGAAGGGTCTGAAGATCAGCGGAGTTGTCATTAATAACATAAGATACGCAGATGATACTGTATTACTAGCTGACTGTGTCGATGACCTCCAAGACCTATTAAATCTTGTTAATAATGCTGGTGAGCAACTGGGCCTAACAATCAACGTTAATAAAACTAAATGGATGACATTTGGACGACTAGATCACTCTGAATCAGTGACACAGTTAAATGGTTGCAATGTCGAAAAGGTGGAAAGATTTAGATACCTTGGCAGTATTCTCACGGAGACTCTTGACCCAGATGTGGAGGTTAGATGCAGAATTGAAGCAGCAAGAATTGCGTTCATTAAAATGAAATCCCTCTTCTGCAATGACAATATCAGCTTAAAACTAAGGCAGAGAATGCTAAAATGTTATGTGTGGTCGGTCTTGCTCTATGGATGTGAAACATGGACCTTGAAAGTAAATACCATGAACAGGTTAGAGGCTTTTGAAATGTGGCTTCACCGGAGAATGCTCAAGGTCCCATGGACCGACATGATCACCAACACAGAAATTCTCAGACGGGCTAGAGCAGATAGAGAACTGCTTACATTAATAAAAATCAGGAAAATTTCATATCTGGGTCATATACTTCGAGGGGAGAAGCATCACATCTCCATAATCTTATGAACCCGGGTACATCTGCTAAGTCACCAAATGTAACGAACCACTTGAGGTAACCTGTGGCAGGGGTGTTGGTTATCCAATAAATGGGTCCCGGGGCAGGAGTACCCATACCTGCCCCCAATTGATAAATATAAATTATCGATAATTATTTTTATTGTTAAACTAACGTTTAAGACAAGATTTTTCTGCATAGCACAAGGGGTAACAATTATTATAAGCAATAATTATCAGCCTGAAACACTCATCCACATTGAAAAAATCTTCCGAGAAAAGATACGTGACGCCAATGGGACAAATAAAGTTGGTTGTTTTCAGGTGGAAAAAATATAATAAGCAGTAATTGTTGAATGAAACACTAGTATATATTGAATCATTTGGCGGTTACAAGATAAGCCGCCATAGCTCAATTGGGAGAGCAGCTGACCGGCAATCAGAAGGACACGGGTTCATGTCCCATTGGCGTCATGTATCTTTTCTCGGAGGATTTTTTCAATGTGGTTGAGTGTTTCAGGCTGATAATTATTGTTTATAATAATTAATAAATTATCGAAGTATTGGTATTATCTAACAGGCTCTACACCCGAGTTTCAACAATGTTTTACTCATCGAACAACAAATTGATTTTTTTTAAATGGAGCGAACCGCAAGGCACCATAACTTCTTTAAAAATATATTTACGTGTCGAGTGTATCGGTACATGGTCAAGGGTATTTGGTACGATATATCTCAGAATTATTCATTCCACACGCTATAAAACAAGCACATCCCTAGCATTCCGTGTGAAATAATACTCACAATAGGAAAGAAAAGTAAAAAGTAAATGTTTTTTGCACCAAATAAAAAAAAAGAAGAAACGCGACCAAAACCGAAAAAAATACTAGTAAAATATACTCGTAAGACGGGTTGTAGGCGAACCTTAAAAATATATTTAGAGATAAAGTAAAACCTTTTGTATTATTTTAACAAAGCCAGATAGCCTTGATGGCTTGACATATTCGCCAAGAGCTATTATGAAAAACGTTGACAATGAAGTATAAGCTTTATGAAGTGGAATTTTTTTTTAAACTATAGTTCCGGCGTTTTGAAATTTGCATCGATAGATGCATAGAACTTAGTTAAGTAGAGATCAGATATGTTATGTTCTAGGAAACAGAAATATCCTATGTAAATATTTAAAAAAAACTAGACACGATATCATTTTGTTTATTAATAAAGTTTTTTTTAATATAGTGTTGAAATCCGGATAACGCCGGGAAGGTTTAAGGGCTTTCAACCAGCCACATTTCATCGAAAGATGTTCTTACGATCGTACAGAGCGGTTCCAATGAGAAATATTAATTATTCTCTGTACCAGCTTTTTAAAATAATAACTTAATATCGATTTTATTTAATTTCAAATTTGCTTTAATTTATACCTACATAAAAAATGCTGAAAGGTGTGATGATAAAACTATTAAAATTATGTACTTTTTGTAATTATTTTTTATCATAAGTATCTATTTATAATTTTTCAATAATGTCTAAGCAAAATAAATGTGCAAAAAAATCTGAAATATATTAATTTGTAAGACCGTAAATAGACTGACAAAATATAGAAATTTTCGTAATAAATAAGTGTTCGGATATTTTTTTAATGATTTTATTTGAACTAAAATTAAAATTTTAAAACTTGCGTTTACTATATAACGTATTGATTTACAAAATTGTACGATTACATGATATGAAATATGTCTTGTAAAATAAGATTTTTTGTTTGAAAATTTAACAAATCTGCCAACGACCTATGGCATAACCTTATTATACTAATACATACTTACTATAATATTATAAATTAAAGTCCCTCGCGTTGTCAGTATGTCTGTCTGTCTGTTCGCGATAAACTCGAAAACTACTGAACGGATTTTCATACTGTTTTCACCAATAGATAGAGTGTTTCGTAAGGAAGGTTTAATTATATAATTTGTCAAGGATTTGTGTAAATTGGTTGAAACATAACGATAATTGTTAGAAGTGTCGGAAAAAGTCGAGCCGCCTGGCAGCTTTCATCGAAAACGCTGCCTAATCCTTTTGGGATATAACAAAACAATGCATGGTGGGATATTCCTCTTTTATAGATCTACAAAAAAGTCCGCGAAGGCACATATCTATCTTTTACGGATAGCTTACTATACCCATTCTATCTTCTAAAAAAAGTTAAGTTATTTAGACGGATACAGTATTAATCCATTAACGAAATACGTTGGTTACCCCAAGCATTTCATGCACATTATTATAATCTTTCACACCATCTCTACGTATTATAAATTGTCATCCGCGGCATCTGTCTGTCTCTTCGCGATAAACTCAAAGATGACGGTGGTTTTAAAGGTTGGATAACCATCCAGTAGATGACGTTGTGCTTTATTAGTCACAGCAACGCGTGGCCGGGTCAGCTAGTATTATACTAAAAATAAACATTTTTTCTCAAAATTTAAAACATGCGTTTACTAGATAAAAGAACAATCTTTCAAAATCAATTTACATTTTTTTGTGGAAAAGAGTCAATACGTCTGAAATTTGATTTTATAATCACATATATCCGGTTTTCTCTAGTTATACTCTATTAATTGTTTTTGTGTTTAATTCGTAGAACTCCATTTTAATTTTTAGAAATTTAATTAAAATTAAATTTGATAATGTTATCATCGAGTTCTGCAAGTTTTTTGGTTAGTGAAAAAAAAAAAATAAAAATAAAAATAAAAAAAAAAAATAAATAAAAAATAGTTATACTCTCTTAAATTATTATGAACACTGATTACTAATAATAAATAAGAAGTGCAATTCGGAAAACTCACGTAATGTAAGTAAAAGTTACGTTCTGAGGATCTCATAAACAACGTGCGTTTTTCACAAAGTCAAACTCAAAATAACAAATTGATTTCCCAGTAGCTCTCTAAAATGCTAATTCCACCCAAAATACTTAGAAACATAGTGACTTTACGTGAAATTTCATACACACGTAAAATTTTAATAGTTTATTTTACGAGAGGAACGTATGCTTTTACTTTCACTGTAAAATTTAATGCGTACGAGTACTTACAACGAAAAACAGATGTCGCTTGGTGCGTGATACTGGATTAGCTCTGTCAATGTGACATTGAAACAATGTCCCACGAATTGCCCAAATGTAATTTTCTGGAATTAGTGGCTTACAAAATTATTAATCATTTTCCCTCTTAATTGACGTGCGAATTTATTCGAGGGGCTTTTGTTTTCACATTTTGCGTGAAGGTTGTTTTATTAGCAAATAAAATTAATTTGATTGTTTCAATTTCGGTTTACGAAACAATTATTAATATAATTATTATTCATTATTTTTGGAGAAAGGTAGGTACAGTGGAATCACGATAATCCAGTCACCAGAGATTGAGATGTCCGGTTAACCGAACTCGCAATTTGTGGTGGTCCCGATAACACGAGCCAGATAACGTGGTCCCTCTATCTATTGAAACATATGTACAGGCAAAGCAATACGATAATCTTGATATTACAGGTAACACACACGTACCATGTACATTGTACAACGCTGTACGGTTGTTATACGAATTTGCAGAGGAGAATATTGATGTGTAGAATACATGTTATAAACTGGAGCGTTTCTGGTCACATTTTGGCCAATTTACAAACACCAGTGAGCGTCCGCTGCCCAAAATGTGCATCCATTAATTTTAAAATTAAATCTATCTACAACCTACAAACAAAATAAATACTAGTTACGAAATCTTTCATATATACCTACATAAAAATGAATGTTTCATTGTTCGACATTTATCCGTTCCTAAACCATAAGGCGATCCAATAGTCCAGGAAAAAATCGGAATCGAAATTCACGCCCCTTTATGGGAGGAGTTTAAAAATACTTGAGAAAAAGCTTTTGGAAAGGTTGGAAAAGGTATTTGAGAATTTTTTTTCACAGGTTGATTTCGTAAAGGCATGTAAGAACCAATAACTCCTTTTTACGTATTGTTTATTGTAATAAAACGGAAATTTAAAATTAATTTCATGGAACCAAGCGACGCGGAGCCTAACGTCTGCTCCCCGCTCCGTCCGGGGCCAAACTCCGCCGAACTGACAGAGAATGGGTGTGGCGAGTCTTAAGTCCTTAGATGGAAGGCATAGAGTTCAATTTGAAAATCCAAATTCGTCGACTGCCGGCCGCATTGTAAAATAACGACGTGAAATTGCATATTTTATTTTATTTTGTGAAGTTCGGGAGTAAACGTCAATTTTTTGGGATTATTTTAAAAGAAATTGAATTTGCTACATTAAATTTTAAAACCATACCCGAAATGGGGTTTATAAGTAGGAGAGTTTGCACATGAAAGTTATTTTTTATAGACCTAATTTTTTTTTCTAGGCTTATTAAAATACTTATTTAAAAAAATGACCCACACGTTTAAGGTCCAAGGTAGTTCTACACGGAGTATTTAATTGAAGCATCTATAATACTTTCAAGCGATCAAATTTTCAAAACAAAAACATGTTATTTTGTATGATTTTGCATTATTTAGTATGGCTTCATCTTAAATCGATTGTGATTTACATGATTTGATGTGCGCGTGCACGCGATGGTTTCTATATATAAGGTGAGCTCTGGCATTATGAAATTCTTTCTTATACTATTCATACAATTGCGATGAAACTTTTGTGAGTTGTCCGCATGCCCGCAAATGTTTCTATATAATTATGAGTTCTGGCGTTATGAAATGTGTATAAAAACAAGTTGTTTGGAAAGAGAGTGTATTTCATATAGTTTAGCAATTGGAGGGGAAGGAGGGAAGGGAGGGGAATCCGGGAGGGGGGAAGGTGAGGAAGGCAGAAGGGGAACTCGGGGGGAGTATGGATGCGAGAGGGGAACAGGGGCGGGAACGGGGATGCATGGGAAAGGCCCCGCAGGCAGTAACAATTTCTTTCTTTGAGAGACATTGCATGGCGCGCCGGGTACTCACTAGTTAATAATAAAATGTTTGATATTATGTTCAAATAAAAAAAAGAGAAAACGGATAAGAAACGACATCCATATTACATTTCGGAAAAATTTGAAAATCGATGAAATAATTTTAAATGTTTGTAAAGTTCAAGGCCCAGAAAAATTCTAAATGTTCCCATTATTCGATCGATACGCTTCGTGTAACTCTAAGTGACCAGCTCAGGTACGGGGGCTCATCGAAACCAGAGTTAAGTTAGCCTCTCAGAAACTGGGCGTACTGTACAGGGCCCGCAGGTGCTTTAATAGTGCACAACTGCTAACCCTGTACAAATCGCAATTGCGCCCCACGGTTGAATTTGGCAGCCACCTCTGGTCCGGAGCTCCAAAATACCTTAAAAAAATACCTTGACTTTGTGCAGAAACGGGCGGTGTTTGATAGATTCCCATCTAACAGACGGATATATATATTTTTTTACATGAGCTTCACACAGGAGGCCCTCAGGAAAATAATTTCCCACAGGGCCTATGTCATCTTTGGGGATGCTATGTGGGTTTTTTTAAGGAAAGGAAGGAGAGGAGAGTTATGGGAAGGAAACGGGTTTAAGGGGTGGGTAGGAATCTGGGGTTCAGTCTGTCCTGGTCATCCACCTCCAAGACCTAGACAAACCTCACCCCACGAACCCGGGCACCCCTGCTAAATCACCAAACGTAGCGAACCACTTGGGGCGACCTATGGCAGAGGTGTTGGTTATCCAATAAAGCTTATTCCCGCCTCCCAAATTGAGATTGCAATCTTTAGAGCATAGGCGTCAGGTGGGAATGATGTCCTTGTTCTACCGGTGTTACAATGGAAGATGCTCCGAGGAACTAGCATCATTGATACCCTCGGCACCGGTGCATAGTCGGGAAGCACGCCAAACGCGCGCCCAATATTTGTACACGGTTGACATTAGTCACATGAGAACGGGTCGTTTCTACGACTCGTTCTTGGGTACAACAGCTCGGCTGTGGAATGATTTGCCGGCCACTGTGTTTCTTCCCTCCTACAACATGGGTCTCTTTAAGACCCATGTTCACTCCTTCCTATCCTCAAAAAGATCCTTCACACAACATTTTCAAAGACGACGTAGGCCCTGAGGGAAATTATTTTTCTCAGAGCATGTGTCGCCCGTGTGGAGTTAATGTAAAAAAAATAATAACACTCTTCATTTTGCCAATAAACTCTGTGTTTGGCGTATTTTGTGCCACCCGAATTTATCAAGTCGCTCCATCGAGTTCTCATATTTCAAAAATTCAATCTGAATAACTGAAAATATTAAACTAAATTATACTTCCGATATGATTTCGAAATAACCACGTACCGTGACAAACGTGATTCCTATTTCGCGCGGAACAAAAAAACATATCGTGTTTTTCGAACGCAAATATTTTTTCCCTACAAAAAACACAAATTATATTTATGACGTAAATATTTTCGGAATTCAGAAATTCGGCCTCTCAACAAAAATTTCAAATCAAATTGAATGGCGATTTCAATGTCAGGAAGTCTAGCATGAACGATCGATAAAACCCTGTATCAATATGATATTGGCAAATCCGTCTTCTATGATTAGTTATCAATATTTGCGAGCACGGTCGACGACTGTTAACAGATATTCTAACCGACGATTGTTAAATTTTAGCCCTGCCTCCGTAGTATTTAATAGTTTCAGTTACCTATCAATGCAACATTTTTTTTTTAATAATGTCGTTCGTTGTGCAAAATTAATGACTTATTTCTTGAAGGGACTGAACTAACCAAGCTCTTAAGATGTCACTACACCCTAAAATATATTCAGAATCTTAACGACGTAAGTAAAGAAGCCGTGTATACAAATTGCGACTCGCGACTCATGTAT
Organism: Limnephilus rhombicus; assembly: GCA_929108145.2. NCBI lineage: Eukaryota > Metazoa > Arthropoda > Insecta > Trichoptera > Limnephilidae > Limnephilus > Limnephilus rhombicus. The sequence continues at coordinate 48,391,599 of OV815285.1, forward strand.
TGGACGGACCTACTGTCGAATTGCCATATTAAAGAAAAGAAGAAGAAGAAAAATAATGTGAGAATCTTAACGACGTAAGTGAAGAATGCGTGTAAACAAATATGCGCCCGCGGAACAGCGTATTGGACGGACGTACGGTCGAATTCACCCTAGCAGGCCTGGAGATTCGACCTTTCCGCCGGGTTCTTTTTAATTCATTCTGAAGAATATGTTATTAATATTTAAGATATTTCCAAATAAATACCTTCCGGAGTTATTAATTCATCTTCTATAAAAATAAAATCTGGTTCTCACCGCTAACTTTATTGTACAATGTATTACAATTTTTTAAAGGCGTTGTACGTTAAAAAATGATGACAACGTAATGTTTTTATTAATCTTAAATATAAATAACTCGCATCGCTTTTGAGGCATGAGGAATTAGCCGAAATAAATTAAAATAATTTGAGCCTCGGGCAAACCCCCGATAAACGTGGTTATGTCTCGCCTTATAAATTAAGAAAGGCGATCTTATTAAGACGTAATCAATTTATTCCGTTCAATCTTTGAGAAACGAAAATAATTGAAATATCAATAAATACCTCATTAACTAATTAACTCCTGTTCAGCGTCAAAAAGTAAGTACGAACTGCCATTGCATATTTAGGTTAGTATTTCAATTAAACGTTGCCAATTTATTAATATTATTACGTAATTGATTGGCGTTTGTCGTTTCGGGAAGTTGATTCGTAGTCAGGTCCGCTAGCGTTGCCAGCGTATATCGATTTCTTGTCAATATCGATTTGGCTGTCACTGAAACTGGGCTCGGATTTAAAATCGTCGGGAGTTGCGCCTATCAATCCGATATTGTAAAGTTATCGATTTATCTATAATTGACCCCCTGGTGGTGTAAGAGCGACATTATTAATTAAGTAGGTATGCATTATTGATTGGCTGTCCCGATATAATAGTCAAAATATAGTTACAATGTCTGTGGCCACATTAGTTTATATTCAAATCTTCATGGAAGGCATTTCTATTTGAAAATGTGTGCTTGCTAATCAGTGCATGACATATTTCAGGAACGTGCCAATGATTATCATGGTAGAATAAATTCCTAACTTTCTCGTATTTAAGTTACCTTTCAGGGTAGGTATCTAAACCTACCCTCGCTGTTCGTTTACATCAGAATAGTCACGTAATTTGCTTCTTTTATTAAAAAAATACAAGATGGTTTTGCCTTGGCTTTACGCAGAATTTTTCTAAATCAGATTTGAATACGGAACTCCAGTCCAATTTTTTTAATTTTTTTTAATGACCTAACTTAAATAAGTTAGTTTTAATAGTAAAATTATTGCCATTAAAATAAAGTTTTAATTTTTCAAGATCCCCGAAAACCACCGTATGTGTAGTGAGTGAATCATGTGACGTCATCACTCCCGAAAAGTTGTTTTTATTTTCAACAGGTGTTGTCATTTTGTGTGACAGTTATACGGAAGAAAGTGTGATATTAAATTGTTAAAACATTATTTAGGTGGAATTACTTATTTATTATATTAAATTATTATATTTTTCAATATTATTACGGGAGAATGGTATAAAAATTGTTTGAAATTGTTATTTTTTTTGGCTTTTAAGAATCTAAATCAATATTAATGGAAACCGAATCTCCGAACTGATAATGCTAGGGGAGCCCAAGCGGGGATTTTGGGATTTACTCAATCCCGTTGTGGGGGCCTATTGGATTGTGGACCTATTGGGGCACCCTTTTAGCCTCTTGGGCTCCCCTACTATAAGATCGGGCAATCAGCTGTTCGACTGGCGCCATTTTGAAATTTGGAGTTCGAAGTATTTTTCCTAAAAGAAGCATTACTAGCATTACTATTTTTTTGTACAGTAGTTTTTGAATATTTTCAATAATAGAGATAAACTAATAAGAGATACCTTTAGTTTTGAAACTGAATTATTTAGGCCTTAATAATGATTCAATAAACACAACAAGTAAATCTCTATAAACAGTATGTAAATAAACGAATAAGATGAAATGTCGGTAATACGATGGATTGTGTCATACCTACATTCCCATACAATGACTTTATGGTAATCAGTGACGTCACTACTAAACATTTTAATAATACCAACTTGACGACGTGTTTCCATGAGATGAATAAAAATGGACTTTTTAATATTTTTTTCAAAACTCTACGTTTAATATTATTAAAAAAACAAATATTTTCAGAATCAGCGTTTATTGGTCTAAAATTTAGACCAATAAACGCTGATTCTGAATATGTTCATTTAGACTCTAAATGAACATATTTTTTTAAAGCCATCATTTTTTTCACTGGAGTTCCTTATTGTACATATTCGCTTATTCTGAACGCCAATTGTGCTTTAAGATCTAGGAAAAGGGGATGAGTACCTTCTTCGTATTTTTAAGATCAAGTGTGTAAAATTTTGTAAATCTCAGAATAAAACCGTAGAATTAAATAAAAGCACAGACACACAGAGACTCTTTACACATAGAAATTTAGCTTGTTTTTAACATCTCTCTACATTTTATGCTGCCATTGCTATTTTATCTTTATTAGTTATTCCATTGGTTGTCCAGTATAAGAAAGTATGTTATTCATGCTGCATTACTTTGTGAATGGATAATCAAACGGATAGAACGAAAAAAAAATTGCTTTATGCATTCCGTAAAATAATAGTTCGTTTGTAGTCATCCTCTACGAGTTCCGTTTGTGCATAAATTTTATGAGGTAGCAACTATCAGAAATGATAGACATTTTCAATATCGTCCTGGATCTCTAGCGCGGTAAAATCAATAACTTTACAATATTGGATCGACAGGCGTAACTTCCGACGACTTTATATCTATTTATAGCAAGAGGTCCTGGGTTCGAGTCCCAGAGGTATTAATATCTTTTTCTGATTTTTCTGTTTCCAGATTTTCGATCTAGTTTCGCTTATATTGTCTTCATTTAAATAAATATTACAATTTGAGGTTTTACTCATAAAAATAAAAAAACTTTATATTTTTTTAATTTTTCTGTGATGTTTGTGTTATTTACAATCAAACACTATAATATGTTATGTGGCGATATTTCTTAATAATAATAGTTCCTTGATACAAACTGGTTTATTATGAGTATACGTATGTACAATAATTATACTATGGTCGCACGATCTGTCTATACTGGCTGCTAATTTAATCTGCTGGGTAGCTGGCGATTGAACGCTCTCGACAGCCACTGCTTCCCCTACTGGCATCTGTCGGCAACCACCAGAAGCTCTTTCTCTGCTGGCATCTGTCGGCATCTGATAGAAGCTCTTTTAATACACAACGGTTTCAGTATTGATAGCCGAACCGATATTGACAGAAAATATATATTTTTTAAATCGCTATACGCTGGCAACACGGATGGTTGGCGGATCTGTCCACGAATTAACTTCCCGAAATGTCAAACGCCAATCAATTACATAAAAAAATTGGCAATGTTGAATTGAAATACCAACCCTAATAATTGAAATACTAACCCTAATAATTGAAATACTAACCCTAATAATTGAAATACTAACACTAATAATTGAAATACTAACCCTAATAATTGAAATACTAACCCTAATAATTGAAATACTAACACTTATAATTGAAATTCTAACCCCAATAATTGAAATACTAACCCTAATAATTGAAATACTAACACTAATAATTGAAATTCTAACCCTAATAATTGAAATACTAACCCTAATAATTGAAATACTAACCATTAGCAGTCCGCTTTTATTTTTTTACCCTATACGGGAATTAATTAGTTTCATTTTTATAGTCATATTTCAACTACTTTTGTTTCTCAAAAATTGTTTGCGTTTTAGTTGAATTATTTAAGTTTATACGATTTTTTTCAGTACAAAAAGCTTCGTTAGATGAACTTCGATCACTAATAAGCCAGTATTTTTGCACAACGAACGACATTATCCAAAGAAATGCGTGTATTTATAGTTAACCAAAACTTATCTGATACTATGGAGGCCAGGCTAAAAGTTATCAATCGTCAATCGGAATATCTCTTACCAATTGTGGACTGCGATCGCAAATATTGATATTAGACCGTAGAAGGCGGATTTGGTCAACAACGGATTGATATATGTAGGGTTATATCGATCGTTCATGCTAGTTATCTTGGAGGTCTAGAATAGGCGATCGATTAAACTCTACGTCAATATGACATTGCCTATAAATTCATCATTCTTGGTCAGTTGGCGATATTTGCGAGCACGAAATATTTCGACCGACGCATCGCGACGATTGAAAAAATGAACGCGGCCACCGGAGAGTCAGATCAATATACAATATACACTATACACGTCAGCGCTAAGATTGAAAAGGACGACGTTATTTACGTTGTAGTAGCTGAAAATGAATTTACATTTTTTCAAAATTTCAACTTTTTTATGAAGATCTTCAGGATTCTTTCAGTCAAGCAATGCACCGCATCCACATACTGAAAGATCTTCATACAAAAAGTTGAAATTTTAAAAAAAAATCATTTTCAGCTGCTGTAGTGTCGTATTTTTTGTATCCTAGCACTCTAGCTCACTGAAAACTCACGGATCGCCACAGATACAAGTCTTTTGAATGATGTCGTTACCATCGATATATTCTTGGTCGAAGGTCGTTACGCATAATTACTGTCTTATTAATTAATGGAGGTGAACTAACGAAGTTCTTAGATTTGAAAGAAATTGTATACGTGGCAGATAAGCTTCATTAATTAATTTAAAACTCAATTTATTTGTTCGATCTTGGAGAAACGAAAGTGTTTCAAATATGACTAAAACCTTTAGCATAAAAAAATACACGCCAAGTGTCAATATTATATTAAAGTCGTTATTTCAATTTGAAATTGTCTTTTTATTTGTAGGTATTTTTAATTTTTCGAAGTGGTGTTGACGTCTAAGAATGCAAACAAATCTTCCAGTGTTGCCAATACGTGTCGACTTCTTATTTATTCCCTGTCAATATTGGTTCGGCTGTCAACGGTGCAACCGCGCTCGAGATATCGATGTAAAATACGATCCGATATTGTAAAGAGAGACGCCCTAGTGAAAAACACATCCTTTTCCTCCCCACCACCCTCAGTCTTACAATGTACCTCAATAGGCCACTTGCATCGCTTTTTTCCTTTTTTCCGGTTTAGGCAAATATTCTAAGACATTCTGTATTTTTTTTAATCATATTTTTGAAACCCTGGCAATTTTTTGAAAATTTCAATCCGAAAAATCAGACCATTTTTTATAAACCGGAAAGCCGGGACATAATTTTATGGGTGCGAAAAAACGATAATTACATTTCCGAAAACCGTTTTAAAAAAAAGAATGTTTTCTAAAAGAAAGGGCACAGGAGAATAACGAGGCATACCAAAAATATTATATCTCATAAATATTTTGTTCCTTGATCCATCTTATTGATCATTAATCATTAGAATGTTCAACGTCTATATTATAAAATACAAGATAATATACTTGGACTTAAATTATAATAATAATAAGAATATTATAAAATTTGATTTTGTTAAAATCAGCACCACTACCATTATACCTATAAAACATATGCAGACAGCAAAAATGTACGGGGTTCTCTTCACAACATCTGTCAAAAAGTCAAACCAAATGATAAGTTCGCAGAGAACAAACAATTAATCTAGTGAACGTTAAATGTCAAATTCAAAAATTCACCTGAAATCAAAGGGTTGCCACATAAAAAAAAAATCAGGGTGGAATATTACAAAATTAATAGGAACATTTTCGGAGATTGGGCATTTTCATGTAGTGACGTCACAGGCCCAAATAATGGATTTATTTATTTAAAAATAAAAAAACTGTATATTCCTAAAAAATTTTACTAACATTTTCGTAATCTTAGTAAAAAAATCTATCCTCACGGTTTTTTCCAAGTGGTTATTGAAATCCATGCAAGCGGCATATTGCGGATGCGATAGTCCCGTCGGCTGACTGGCTCCGTTCAGTGAGTAGCATATGCGTCTTTCATTGGACGTGAGATTGATCCTCTGGTAAATAAATAACCTTGAATTAAATAAATTGAGGGTTTATTGCGTTGCGTAGTTTCGTGTGCTACGGTCGATATTATCTTTTCAAACTGCGTAGTAAGGTAGATGTGGATATCATCGTATTCATCGTTATCACTAGAAGAGTCCTTTTCAAGCTTTGTATTTTTATACGTGTATATGTGCATACTTGAGTTCACAATTCTTTTTTATGTGAATACCGACCAAGAGCCCCAATTGCTCCCAACCGCCTGGAGCCAGTGAGACTATGGCATCCCTAATTGGGGTATGTTATGAGGTTGAAGGTAGAAGGGAGGGGAGGATATTAGTAAGAGGAATGCGGGGAAGTACCTGGCTATTCAGATCTGGTCACCAAACCTAGCTAAAAGCCATTTCAAGCAACGTTTCAATTCTAAATGGTGATCTTACACCAGGGCGATATTGAAAGAATCTCCCACCCCGGTACGTGCCGCAAGTATACCTACACCTCTACTGTTTTTAATTAATTAAATGTGAAAAATCACAGATTAATTATTTAAAATTTATTTGCTTTAATGATTAATTTGTGAAACAATATAACCTTCGGTTTGCTAATTCAGAGCCTCCAGACCACGAAGGCCGTCAAATTCAACTGTTTCAAAAATTACAATACACGATGACCTAACCATGACGTAAATAATATTACCAAAATATACAAATTAGATCGTAACGTGTTTGAGTAAGTACTACCTTGAAAGGCTTTCCTAAATATTTCAATGAGTTCAATTTTTAATAAAATGAAACAATGTAACTTTGTATAAACCACTTATAAAATGTGCAAATCCGACCGGTTTCGGAACAAACGTTCCTTCGTCAGGGAAAGCTTATACTAATTTGACAGTTTAGAACAATGTTTTATTAGGGTAGGGGTGGAGCCGTTGTTAGTTAATAATGTAGATTGGGTGGGTAGGTATTAGTGTAGAGTGGGTGGGTAGGGGAACAAATCCATGATTGGGCTATATGACAATATTTTTTGTTTGTTGATAATAAATTCATTATTTTTAAGGGATTTTTTAATTTCAAAAGATTTTTAAGTTTTGAAAAAAACACAGGGATAAATATTCTTCATATTAATCATAAAGGAAAACGTTTAGATAACTTAGAAGCTTTGGAAATTAAAAAATCCCTTAAAAATAATGAATCTATTATCAACAAACAAAAAATATTGTCATATAGCCCAATCATGGATTTGTTCCCCTACCCACCCACTCTACACTAATACCTACCCACCCAATCTACATTATTAACTAACAACGGCTCCACCCCTACCCTAATAAAACATTGTTCTAAACTGTCAAATTAGTTTAAGCTTTCCCTGACGAAGGAACGTTTGTTCCGAAACCGGTCGGATTTGCACATTTTATAAGTGGTTTATACAAAGTTACATTGTTTCATTTTATTATAATGGATAACCACAAAGTAATAGCTACATTCAAAAATATCAATTTTTAATGTTAACTAAACGAAAGTAAAGGAATTGCGTTTGACAGGTGGATTAATTTAGGGAAAACAAGGTTTAGGAGGGGAAATGATCGTGGAACAAGAGTGGGGTTGTGAAGAGGTCGGAGAGTTATGGGTACGATTAATGTTTTATGAATATGATGCTAAAGTGTTAAATTTAATTAATGGGTAATAAGCACGGGATAAGAATAATGCGCGAGATCATTATTTTATGTTGGTAATATTATTAACCGTGCAATTTATGTTCGCAACATGTAACACATTTTTATTATTCAATTAGAGATCCATTCTTTCACTAAATTGGACCTTTATGTCTGTTAATATGGAATTAAATCATTAATACCTTGACGAAACATAATCACCAAATCTTACAATCAATGAAAAAATCCAAAAAACCAAAACTATACTTCAACGGAGAAATTTTATAACACGGCCACACAAAATTTCATAAAAGATTTCTACTCTCCATTAAAAAACATTAATTGATATTCATAGATATAATAACAAACCTTATATAAACTTATAAATCCTGAAATGTATTATTATACATTCCCTTTATCGGTCTTTTCAATGCTATTTTTAATATTTATCATGTATAATATTTATAACTACGCATGTGTAAAAACATGTACACAAGATGTACACATGTACTCCTTTCGCACGTTATAATGTACACAAGAGAGGAATAAAATAATACAAAATTACAAACAACACCTTCAATATCGGTCTAAAACAATGAGTACGTATTTTGTTTTGAAAAGTTTTATTTGTTACTTTTTTTCTTTTTTTTTACATTAACTCCACACAGGAGGCCCTGAGGAAAATAATTTCCCTCAGGGCCTATGTCATCGGGGATGCTGTGTGGAGGGTCTTTTTGAGGAGAGGAAGGAATGAACATTGGTCTTAAAGAGACCCATGTTGTAGGAAGGAGGAAACACAGAGGCCGGCAAATCATTCCACAGCCGAGCTGTTGAACACAAGAACGAGTCGAAGAAACGACCCGTTCTCATGTGACAAATGTCAACCAGTATGTTTCCCGACTATGCACCTGTGCCGAAGGGATCAATGATGCTAGTTCCTCTGAGCATCTTCCATTGTAATACCGGTAGAACAAGGATAGCATTCCCACCCGACGCCTGTGCTCTAAAGATTGCAATCCGTCTGTTAAGATGGGAGAATCTATCAAACGGACCGCCCATTTCTGCACAGAGTCGAGGGTATTTTTCAGGTATTTTGGAGCTCCAGACCAGAGATGGCTGCCAAATTCAACCGTGGGGCGTACTTGAGCGGGCGTACGTGGGGCGTACTTACTTTAGAAGGATGTGTCCTGAAACCAGTAGCAGAAAAATTAAAATCTAAAGTAACAAAATAAAACTCTTAAAAACAAAATGTCTAGAAATTGTTACATTGTTAATTCCCAAGAAATAAAAAAAAAAGAGTATGTAAATAAAAACAAGAGACAATAAATTTTGGGTCAAGTGAAGTCGAGTGTAGACAAGAGATTCTGTGAAGTTCTTGGATCATCGCTAAATATGACCGGAATCATACCATACAATCATAAAGAATCATACAATCATAAAGAGGATGATATGTACCTACTTGGTCAACACATTCGCATTAAAGTATGGGAAATGGTTTGTTCTTTTGAAAAGAAAGTAGAAAGTTTCAGGATTTCTTAATAATCTTCATTGATAATGATTTTGATTGTGGCTAAGGCCGAAGATTCTTCACGGTAATTTATGAATCAGAAATATTTTTCGCCATGTTCATTTCAATTTGAAATATAGGTAAATTTTTGAGATCCCTGGCAATGGTTAATATGCACTTTTTTTTGAAAAAATCTTTTGATTCACCTTAATTACATTAAAAGACAACTATTTGCATTGGGGGAAGTGGAAAATATTTCATTCTAAATTTCGATTACGTAAAATTAAAATTAGCTTTCATTCTGTGAAACGAGACCGTCCATTTTCAAACATTATTTTCAAATGTCATTTTGTTATGTTGGTATTCTTGTTACTGTACGAAAAGATGCTAGAGCAAAACGTAGTAGACTTCATGGGAATTCTAGGTTTGTGTAACATGGTTTGTGATACAAAAGAAAGCGCCCCTTTATAACGCCTACTCGCGTCAAGACAAGAAAAACATCACAGTTTTCAAGTAGTTTAGCGGCTACGCTAGGTTTGTATGGTTTGTGATTCAAAAGAAAGTGCCCCGTACCTTAAAAATCATCTAGCCATTCGTTATACATTCAAGTGTATCAGGAATACCAACATACCAAAGTGACAGCGAATAAGCTAATAGCTAATGGCGTACAATCTCACAAGACGAAAGCTAATTTTAATTTTACGTAATCGAAATTTAGAATGAAATATTTTCCACTTCCCCCAATGCAAATATTTGCCTTTTAATGTAATTAAGGTGAATCAAAAGTTTTTTTTTAAAAAAGTGCATATTAACCGTTGCCAGCGATCTCCAAAAATTAATGAAATGTTTTAGGAAATATTTGAAATATTTTTTTCTTAAAGTCATCAAGCAGTGTGGACAATCCGCTTCTATGGGATAATACCAGAGTTAATAGTTAGAATATTATACAACAAGGTGTTATGATATTAAATCCTAAAATGTTCCTCATAACTACATATAATGAATGCTATAGTAATATATAGGTACATAGATTGAAACAACACAGAAAGACACAGTTTGGCAGACAGAACGTAATATGCAGTGTTTTTTTATCAGACCTCTCTCACACAAACCACAGACCATCTTACAAACTACTAGGATTCGTAGTACTGAATATTCATTGTCAATCTCAAATAAGCGTCTCATTACCGTCAACACAAGGTAGAATGAGCAAACAAGGATATACCATATTTATTTTATAATGATGCATGAAGCATGGCTCACTTGTCATTATTTATTCATGTAAGCGAAAAGCGAGCACGAATTGTCGTGGTTGACATTACAATCAAGGGAGAATGTGAGGGGGGAGGGAGTTAGGGGGTTCGAACCCTTCCTACCTAGTGCAGTATTGCGTAAGAAAAAAGAGAATAGGACTCGTAGATTACAGTCCTGGAGCGTGCAACATTATTATTTGCACCATCTCTTTTATCAATGTGATGTAGAGGTCCCAAAAACTTTCTGATAAATATTCCAACCCCCCCCCCCCCCTTCTTCCAGGATCGAAACCCTCCATCCCCCACCCTCATAGGTTGGGGAAGATCTTACAAAAACAATCTAAAGTCAGATAAGTTTTAAGATTTTCACGGCCAAAAGCATTTTCGTTATTTGTTTTTGGGGTGTTATGCCGTGTTGCGCTACCTCCTTCTTTAGCCAACGTTTCGGACATCGTTGCAGTGTCCATCATCAGGGCAGATCCGGCAGATCCGGTAGATGTCCGAAACGTTGGCTAAAGGAGGTAGCGCAACACGGCATAACACCCCAAAAACAAATAACGAAAATCTAAAGTCAGTTTGAAACTAAAGTTTCGCAAAGAATCATAATAAAAGTAATACTTTTAAAAAATCTTTTTTTTTGAAAGACAAACATTCCCGGGTTACAAATAACCCAAAAATCTTTGAAAATCTCCTACTACCACCAAACCAAGCGGAAAATGTTGCTTGTGTCTTGATGGAGGACTTACTCAGCCGAACACGCGACGCCCGGTTGGGACCCAAACGCGAAGCGTACTCAGCCACTACTCAGGTCTACGAGTGACTTTTCGGTGACGTGAACATTATTTCTCAAAATATGGCGGCACTAGACTTTCCCCTAAAAAACATGCGGTGATCTGGCTTGGTAGCTGCATCAGTGCGATCTTTGCGTCCGTTTGAGGTGGACGCTCCGCTGTTGAATCCCGCCGCCTACGAGGTGCTCTCAATTATTCGCTTTCTTAACTAAGTGGGTCCGCCTTGTTGAAGTCCACGAGCTCGCAATTTTGATCCCAGTCATCAGTAAGTCTACCATATTAACGATTTTGAGGGAAAATTGGCGTATGCAAATTCCGTGCTCGTTGGGTTCCCGTAACGATAAATGCAGCACTCGAAATCATAATATCGCTCGACATGGTTGTTTGTTGACCTCTGTTGAAGAACGAGCGATGAGCATTCGCTCGCCTGATCTAAACATCTCCTGAGCATCTGCAAGAACTCTAGTTCTTTTTGTTCCCTTTCTTATTCGTTGATATTCTTTTGGTGGAAATGGTGAAAACTATTGCCGTTTAGGGACACTAAAGATCAACAAAAAACGCTCTTTTTCCAGCTCTAGCTCTATGCTCAAAATGTTTTCTAATTAGAGGGATGTATACCAACTTAATACAGTTAATTATTGGATATTAGAATTGTGTTCATGATCTAACTCACTCATACAGCTCACCTAATAAGATTATGTTCTGACTACGCAACGGAGGTACTAAGTAATTGATTTAAGCATTAGGGTAATAAATTATTGTATCGTAGACCTTCTAAGTCCAAACTATGTCCCCTCTGATGAGCTTAAATTTATTTCCTCTCCGCTAGAGCAGGAAATTAACATACTTATCATTTCATTGTGAAATAATTACCCCGGATGTAAAACGAAAGGCTTTGTTTTTCCCTTCGGAGAAAAGGGGTTGTCAAAAAATTCAAATCAGATTACTGCTCGCCCAGGTTTGTGGCTAGCTTCTAAATTCCCCCGGATAGTGGAGGGTTGCCTCGTGTATACATTGTTTACCCAGAAATATCTTTTTTTATGCTAATGCCGCACATGATCCCACTGTCTCTGTGACTATATTGAGAAATTTTGTGCAGCGTAAAGATATAAGATAACGTAGAAGGGTAAAAGAAAACCAGGAAGTATATTTTTATATAAATATCGTAAAATATGGTGTCTTTGATCAATTTTCAAATTTGTAATGAAATAACTATTATTAAATATTGTGGGGAGTTAAAAAAAATAGTTATCAAAGTTACGTTTTGGAATGGGTCGACTTGGCTATGCCATTTTTCATAAGCTTATTAAAATGAACCATCGACTATTGCAAACTCCTGTATGTAGTCAATTTAAGGGTACCTACTCGACTCGCTAGGCATAACGATCTATTTCAATGTCACTATTCGCACACAAAATATATGGCAAACTCTCCAATTCCTCTCTCACATAATTTAGCAAACAAATACGCAATGATGTCCTCATTTTTAATGTAATTCGGTGTTTGAAATATACAAAAAAAAATCTGATAATTTGTTTATTATGTTTAATTTTTAATTTTATCGAATTGTAGACCACTGTAATGTCGGAAAATTTTTTTGTAACCTGTTGTTTATTTCTAACTCCTATGTAAAAAAACGATATTAATACATACCCAATGTACAAGCCCCACGTCATATAAAAGAGAATATAAATAAATGACACGCGAATCCAATTTTTTTTTAAATACAAGTTTGAATATTCGAGGGGGTGAGTTTGATAAGTAGAATATTACTACGTTGGGAGTCATTTGTTATGAAGGATGTTAAATAAGTAAAATGGGTGAGGTGCTATTTACTAAATAAACACAGTATGCGTGGGAGACTATTAGTATAAGTTATGCAAGTCAATTTCATCTCGCTCCCGCAAACCACAAATGAACTTTGATTCCGATGGAATCTAGGACGCCGATCCACTACTAGGTATATAGTCGTGGAATGTCGAACTGCAGCAGGCACGAGACTCTCCCTTCACGGCGTGGGCATATCTTATTATGACACTCCTGGAAAGGATCAGTGTAGTCGGTTTACACCATTAAAACCCAGTATTAAGTGAGAACATAAATATAGTATATTGAAAATAAAGGACCAGTGACAGAATCATAATAATTACAAAGACTCACCCGGGACCAACGAATCCACCTAACCTAAACTATCTACCTACACCCGGACTGCGGCTGAGAGGAGTAGGCCCCTGTGGCCTCTCACGGGGACGCCTGATGATGGATCCTGACGAAGGGGAGGCCCAGACTCTCTCTACCTTCGGTAGAACTCGGCTCGGGAACCGATCAACTATTTTGGGTAGAATCCCATGACCCTCTGCGGATTGCCGGTCCTTCTGCTTCCTCTTCAGACCTCGGCTCTGGAATCGATCGACTGCTTCGGGTAGGATCCCATGACCCTCTGCGGATTGCCAGTCCTTCTGATTCCTCGACGCTACATTCTCAATCCTGCCCAAATGGTAGCGACACTCTTTCTCGGAAAACGGCGAGTAACCATGAAATGGATTTCTCCACTGGGCTTGCTGGCCGCGGGAAATGAAAATTATTTGCGTAACGCTTTATATCACGTCGGGATGGCACCGATCATTACCGATCTCAATAATCGAGAGGCCCGCCACAATAATACGCGGTAGAATTTCGCCCGCGTTCGAACTACACGAACTCACTCGCGTATTTTGATGGTTTCAATATGAAAACCATTGTTTAACTAAATAAAAATCTATTACTATATATCTTTACTCGATTCCAAAACTTCGCGAATAATTAGCACATTCTTCACTAGCAATATGTGACCAGTCGATTTAAAAGCGGGCCGCTCTCCTCGCTTCAAAATCAAAAAGTAACAGGAACCGGAAAACACTCCCCGCGCTTCGCATCGACAAAAAGAATGAAGAAAGTGTCGCCAACATTAACATTTTTTCTTTAAAAGCCGCAGCTTACGAAAATACTTGAAGGAATAAAAATATTTAAAATTGCTTCATAACGAGTTTACTAATCAACAGACACTAAATATACTTTGTAGTATAACTTTTAAGAAACTCTTATAATCGTTCAGAAATAAAAAAGGTGTGTTTACATTTCTTTCTGTTAGAAAATACCTAAAAAAACAGAATAGCAATTCAACCGATAATATGATTGAAAATACCTAGAAACGAACTAATTTGATACTTATTTTAAAATCGTCAATGTGTCCACATTGCACGAAGAAATCATTGAAAATAAGCGAGTTAAAAAAAATAATTTTTGAGCGGTGGGTATGGGTACCGCCGCCCGGAAACCATTTATTAGATAACCAACAACTCTGCCATAGCGTGATATGTTTTTAGATTTTCACAGCCAAAAGTATTTTCGTTATTTGTTTTTGGGATGTTATGCCGTGTTGCGCTACTTCCTTCTTTAGCCAAAGTTTTGGACAGTGTCCATCATCAGGGCAGATCCTGCAGATTACACATCTGCCGGATCTGCCCTGATGACGGACACTGCAATGCTGTCCGAAACGTTGGCTAAAGAAGGAGGTAGCGCAACACGGCATAACACCATAATAAATAACGTAAAAGAAAAACTCTGCCATAGGTCACCTTAAGTGTTTTGTTACGTTTGATGACTTAGCGGGGTGCCCGGCTTCATGGGGTGAGGTTTGTCTGGATCCGGAACTGCGTGGCAGGTCAGATCGGAAGAGACTGGTTGTGGAAGACTTTTTGACTTCGCCAACATGACTTTCTCCGAACATCGCCTCGCACCCCAGTAGGAGGGATAGATTCATTTTTTAATCGAATTAATAATTAACAGCCAGCCAGGTTTCGCTTAGCTCTAGTTTCGACAGGGTTTAAATTAACAAAAATTAATTATCAAATAAAATTAACTGATAGTCCCATATTTAATTTATTCCGTTAACCTCTGCTGAAAATGTTTCCTCGCCTCTACCTACCCGTCATATAATAATTTGTCTAGCTCTTTTCTTTCTGTTATCAATAAGGTGTCTTAGGTATATATTTGTATATGTGTCTGTGTGTAATTATCTTTAATTAATATACTAAGCCCTGACGAAGCTAAGCGAAACCCGGTTGGCTGTAAATTAATAATAATTAAAATAAAAAGTGGTGCATTACAAAGTGTTTTTTCATTTAACATAAATATAATGTCACACCCCAAAGTATTTGCTTCCTTCGAACAAAAAAATGTTGTTTTGTATACTTTGAAAGGGGATTAGACATAAATAAGTTGAGGCTCCCATAAAATTACCGGTCAAAGCCGGGTAGTAAAACTAGTTTCATATAAAACAATTTAGGAAACCGTTTGGGTCGGAAAACTTTTACATGAAAAAACTTCAAAGACTCGGAACATGTTCAAATACTTCTTCGTTTCGAATGCCTCCGGCAAATAGCTTCCAATAAACGACCATTCTACTATCAAAGAAGCATCGAAACAAAGAGAAGGTCAAACAAATTGAGATTTATTTTTTTACGTCAAATCAATATTACGTTTTCTTTCGCCCGGGAACATAATAGAGCCTAAATGGAAGCCTTTTTTGTTCCGGAATAAAAAACAAATAGGTAGTATTTGGTCGGCTTCCGCCGCATCGCCCGACTGAAAATAACAAGTGTCCACCTGTCAGAACTTTTCCAATCTTATACGTTTCTATTATTATCAAGTAAGAAACATGCTGGAATGTTTTTTATCGGAACAAATATATACTACAGGATTCCTGGACACGAGAAGCCAAATTTCCCGATTTCATTTTGTTAAAAATTAATTATTTAGAATATGTTTTATTTTTTGTTACTTATTTGTGTAATATTATACTTGTTTAGTTATAGATAATAGTGATAGGATTTATTTTACTGGATCGACCCTTTGGAATAATAAGGTCCCATCTGTCGCGGAACTCTAAAGTAGCTTACGATAGATCTCATGAATTCCAAAGGGACTGAATTTTAAAAAAAGTACTAAAATTGATCTAAACTGTCGACCGGTTTCGAAAGAACCCTACCTTTTGCGTAAAAAACTCACGTTTACTACAGAAATATATAAAAAAACATGTACCTATACCCGCCTACCAAATTGCTCCCTGAAAAAACAATTGGTAAGCGACAAAACAATTGTAAAAAATTCGTTTAATTTTGAAATCAGATATTTTAATTGCATGTAAAATGTCCGCTTGTAAAATTAAAATCTGAGGGAGTCTTTCAATTAAATTCACAAAATTCTGATAGCAAATAATAATATAAATAACGAGAGACTCCGGCGCGGCGTGTCGCTAGAAACTAGGGATGTCGAAAGTGAAAAAAAATATCGATATATCGATGTATTGATATTTATTAAAATATCAATATCGACGTCGATATATCGGGGAAAAAATATCGATATATCGGTCAAATTTTCAAGAGATTTTGCGTTTTTAAAATAATAGTGTATTCAGTTCAATATTATCAATAGTAATTTTTGTACACAATGTGCTTTTTTTAATGTACAACAATCTCAATAAAAATGAAGGTATTTTTATCATTATTCATTTTTATTACGTAATAATTACATAAATATCAAAATCTAAAAAGCTGTCTTCTAACTTATATGTAAACTGAGACGCATACAAAGTTTGTATGCGTCTCAGTAACATTCTATTGGCGTATTTTACTGTCAAAAAGGACTTCGTGTTTGGAACAAGGTAAAGTCAATAATCATAGACAATTGGGAACCAACACATAGGAGTGGATTAGAAAAAAATGGCGAAAAATAGCATACATTTCTATGTATGTACCTATACACATGAGATAGTATTGGTGATCACAAATACTAATGCAAAGGCAATAGATTTGTAAGCTATTATTAGTTAAAATTTCAACCGCCAGATGTCATGACCCAATACAGTTACTTTTTTCCGTTCGTTTCTATACGGTTTTGGATTCTAGTGACTTTAAATACATAAATTTAAAAAAAATATCGTTTTTGATAAAATTTTCGATATTGGCTATTTTGTATCGATATATCGGATAAAAATATATCGGCTAAAAATATCGATATATTGAATTAAAAATATCGATATATCGATGCTTTTTCAACAAGCCTACTTGAAACAACCAATGCAGTAATGCCAACATAACGGTATGTTTTATTGTGAAGGTGTTTTATTCACTTTTGAATGACGATTTATATATTCTACGTGTAACGATATATAATAAAACTTAACAAAATATTTAGAATTAGTCTTCTCTACGTGATCTATATCAATATGCATTTTTTATACAAGCCAAAATATTTTTCACTGGAGATCTTTATACATGTACAATTCATCTTCAGTATATTACTATGATTTCAATAAGTCAATTACTGACCATTATTATTTCCACTTAGGAAATATTACCAATCCATTTTACTAATGGATTGATTGTGAATTATATTTATTTATAGCATCACCCCTTTGAAGGTCCTGCCCTTTGATTTATGGAGTGCTCACTCAAAACGCCACCTTGGGCTAAATTAAATAGGCACTTTCTGTTCCACCCAGATTGATGTCCCGCCTCCACCCACATCAATTCATTTCCTTCCCTGTTCCATCCACACCCCTTCAAAGACCACCCTTTGAAGACGATTTATTTAGAAAACATCCACACTACTTGGAAAAAAATAACTGGATTCCCACTGTAAATCTGGGTTGATTGAGGAAACGTCTACGAAGTTCAAATTTAAACATTTACGAATGCGAACATGGTTGGGTACTTCAAACTCTCTTCACATTTTATTTTTAAACTAGCTGGTACCAGGCCTTTGTATTATGATGGCTCTCAACGAGAGAAAGATTTTGTTTTTTAATTCTGTTTATTGAAGTTTTGGAACACAAAACATTTTTAGTTTTTTTCGTCTGTTGCGTACACGAATAAATCAGACGCTTTTCCGACACATGAGTAGGCCACGTACATCAGTCCGTGTGAGAAGCACGGATTTTGCAAATTTATCCCATTCTTAACCCTACGGCTTCTATTTCTCTTTTGCGATCCCTCCCTCTGTCCCTCCTTCCATCACCCCTTCCCTGCATGTCGTTCCTCTCCCCTCACGCGTTTCTCTTCCACCTTCTCCGCCTTCCCCCTCACCATCCTCTGTGGCGCGTTCCCCTCCCACCCTCCCGCGTTTCCCTTCCACCTTCCCGCCTTCCCCCTCTCTCGTCCACCCCCCCGCGAAACTCCCCTCCTTCGTTCTTCTCGGATTCCCCTTCCCACCCTGCCGCTAAACTATATGAAATACACACATTTCTCTAACCTATATACGTCTAAAATGATACAGCCATGAGCATAGTATGGTAGTAAAGCGAATAAAAAATAAATTATCGAAGAAAGCAAACACTTTGCGGCTTGAAAGTATACGAAATGGAACAAGTTCTTCGTTTAAAATCACTCTATTTGATTCGTCGACCGGTTTCGGTTGTACTCAACCTTATTCAGGACAATAAACATATAAACTTTATATTTGAATTTATATTCGAAGTTTGAGTACAACCGAAACCGGTCGACGAATATAAATTCAAATAAAGTGGTTTTAAACAAAGACCTTGTTTCAATTTGAAAAAACAAATTGTAACGTGTTAAATGTGTACCTAATAAATAAATAAAAAAATTAAAGCATTTTAGTAAAATAATTTTCTGATTATAGTTATGTACCTGTTTCATCTCTTATCTGAATCGAACTTCACATATTCATTTTCACATTATTAAGAATAATTTGTACCAATCTGAAGATGGCTTTAACAGGCTGAAACCGGTTACGGTCAAATACATTAAAGTGGAAATAAGTTTCATATTTATTTTATTATATGATTAAATTAGTATGTTTGGTGTTTCGTTCTTACAGCCTTTATATAAAGCACTACAAACTGCTCAAGTTTTTCTGAACCGTTTACATGAAACTGCCGAGTTTTGTGATACTTTGTCTAGAGAATACAGAGAATAGAAAAAGAACTACACATCTGAAAATAAATCTCGACCCTCTCAACATATTTCCAAGGGAAATGTTTAGCGGGAACGTGAAATCGGAAGATGGCTATATTATCTTGGATGAGGGTGCTCAGAGTATTAGACCAGAATGGCTACCCCCTTTCTTCTCTGTGTTGTCATCGACCTTTATCTGGAATGGGCAACACCAAACCAAGTTCAACGATTTTTTTTTTAAATTCTGAAAACATTTATCATAGATCTCCTCGTGCAACTTACAAACTATGTCCGTTGAATAAATTTTCAAACACAATATTTTTAGAAGTCGTATTAAATCAAGAACAAGACATTTACGTTTGTACCTACGAATTTTTTATATTGAGTTCAAACTACTTTTTTATTCGGATATCCCATAAGAGTATTAGCTGATCCCGTCTGAAAGATAAGACGTATTGATTTTTTTCGACAAAAAAATTATATATTGATTTCGAAAGACTGTTCTTTTATTTAGTAAACGCATGTTTAAAATTTTGAGAAAAATGTTTATTTTTAGTATAATAAGGTTATACCATAGGTCGTGGGCAGATTAGTTAAATTTAAAAAAAAAATTGTATTATTCAACACCCATTTCAAATCATATAATCATGCAGGAAAATAAATCAATACATTATCTGGCAAAAGCATGTTTCAGAATTTTAATTTAAGTTTAAAAAAATCATTAAAAAATATACGTGTTTCTTGACGAAAATTGGTCCATTTGTGTATTTATTTGCGCACCTTCAAACTAATAAATATCTTTTATTTGACATTCTTATTTTGCTTAAACATTATTGAAAATTATAAATACTTTTCATCAAAAAATAATTATGAAAAGTACCTATTTATAAGAGTTTTATCATCACGCCTTTCTGCATTTTTGGATGTAGGTAAAGCGAATTTGGAATGAAGTAAAATCGATATTGAGTTATAATTTTAAACAGTTGGTACGGATAATAATTAATCTTTCTCATTTCTCCTGTACGATCGTAAGAACATCTTTCGACGAAATGTGGATTTTCGGCCGCAAAAGTGTTAAATAAGTGTTCGGATACTTTTTTTAATGATTTTATTTGAATTAAAATTAAATTTTTGAAACACGCGTTTACTAGATAACGTATTAATTTACAATAATGTGTACAACATGGTATTTACAACGCCCTTGAGGTGATTTTTCACAAAAATGTCGCTAAACAAATTATCCAATTATTATTATTATGATATATGTCTTGTAAAATAAGATTTTTCGTTTGAAAATTTAACAAATCTGCCAAATTTATGGTATAACCTTATTATACTAAAAATAAACTTTTTCTCAAAATTTAAAACATGCGTTTACTAGATAGAAGAAAAATCTTTCGAAATCAATTTATATTTTTTTGTGGAAAAGAGTCAATACGTCTGAATTTGATTTAAAAGTGACATATTTCCGGTTTTCTCTGGTTATACCCTCTTAAGTAATTTAATAATGATAAATTATAAAAACAAATACTTTACAGTTTTAAAACAAGTTGTGATTTATTTTTATTGTTTTAATATTAAAACAAACATTATTTTGTTTCATGGTTTTTTAATACTATCGAGGCGTAGAAGGTTTCGACTGTCAAAAAATAAACCTAGGGATAATATCACATTTAGCGCTTTTGATATTTAAAGGGTAGTTTTAATGTTTCTGGAGATAAAATAGATTGTAAAAGGTTTAAGAGGAAACTGAAGAGCAAGGCTAATCTAACAGTAATCTTCAAAGGATCTTAAAATTTAAAGCCTGCACGGAACAGAGTTTTGTTGAAAGGTTTGTGACTGGAATGGTACCTTCTGGAAATTAAAACCCCCAGTAATATTTTCAAAGTCTTATTATTTCTCGTTTACGATTAACTTTTTATTTATTTAATATTGTATGTTTTTACAATAATCATACATTTTTTTTAAATGAATAGATTTGTAAAATGAATATAATAAAAGCCTTTCCTCTCCATTAAGAGACAAGGCTCTTGTGTTTGGCGAATGAATTCATGCTCAATTTTATGTTATCATTTTAGTAAATTAATAATAATATTGCAAATAATTCCAAATATATAAGAAAAACTTGAGAAATATCAGTAAACAGATTTCAAGACTTAAATGAAATATTAATAATTTTGTCTTACAGTTCTTTCAGGTAATTTTTTAATTCAGTTTGGAATTTACGTTTATTTTCGATAATTTTTAGATTTAATGGGAGTTTGTTAAAAAAAATTATATCTAGACACAGATAGGTATTTTGGATGTGCTAGATATTAAATTTTGGGATTTTAATATTGTTTTTGATATCTTGCTGATATATTGAAATGTAATTTTTTTAGCTTTCTTTGAAAGTTTGTAGTATTAAATATTTTTTTATGTATATTGTCTATTGTAGATACTTTGAATATTGAAAAGTTTTTTTCAGTAGAACAAGTAGATAGTTTTTTTAGGATAACCTTGAACTATTTTGAGAAAATTTAAATTAACCTTTTGCAAATTCTTTTGCACTTAATTTATTTGTGTCCGTAACTGTACAATTACAATTACAACACTGGTACAATTGTTTCTCAATCTACAGTTTATATGCATAACATATGGGGGAGAGGGAAGGCGGTAGACTTCAAGGATTTTGTACTATTTATGTGGGTTTTCCTATATTTGTTGCCATGTCGTCTTTGACGATTGTATTTCTGATTATTTGTTTATTAGCTTTAGAGATAATTAATTACCTCAGGTTTGTATTTGCTTTATTACAATATTATATTATCATATAATGTACGCATTTTATTATTTTATATTTACCCAAAAGTAATAACATGATCAACAATACATTGTGATAATTCTTATTAGGCTAATCATTACCATTATCCGGAGAAAAACACAGTTATTATTTATTATCTCTATCCTATTAAAACCTTATTATTTTATGGAAAACGTTAAAATAATATATTTTTTCAAGAATGTTCGGAAATCCTTAAGGGTTTAAATTGAGTAACGGGGCAGTAGTGAATATTTACTTAATATAAATTGTGCGAACAGATAATTATTTTTCACATAAAATTTTTTGAAAAGTGTTTTAATAATATAGCTGCTTGAAAAACCCTTTTTAGTCTTTCAATTTATTTATCATCAGAATGTTTCTTAAAGTTGCAATTATTAAAAACGGCCCCCGTATTCGAGGGTTCAATTCCGGGGGGCGCAAATAAATTTTATTTGTCATATTTCACAATTAAAATAATGGTGTGTTTGTGGAACGTTTTGGAAGATCATTCAATATCGCCTTGGTGTAAGACTAACATTCACAATTGAAAAATTGCATGAAATTTCTTTTGCCATATTTGGTGACCAGATCTGAATATCCAGTTACTTTCTTACCTTTCTTTTTTTCATCTCCTTCCCTTCTCCACTACCTACAGCACCACAAAATTCCCCAAGTGGGAAAGCCATAGACTCAAAGTTGGGACCCTCGTACGCGGTATTCACGGAATAAAATTGTATTTAAAATTCGTTCTGGAGTGCCATAGGGAAGTTTAGTACATCCCTAGTGAGACGCTTCCATTTAAAGTCGAAACCATAAAATGCTTAACCACAAGTCTTAAGTGTTTTTTTTATACATTTTTGATGAGCTCTGATGCAGAGCCATAAGCTCGACTTAAAATACTCAAACCCAGTGTCTTTACAGATAAACTAGTACCTGTGTGTATTATTTACTCCTCGTTCCAGAGTGGCAAATTGTGGCTGGTGAACGTTCATCATTCGGAACAAATACGATGGCGTTGCTTGAAATGGCATTATTTAGCTGAAGTAACATAAGGCGATCCAATAGTTCAGGAAAAATCGAAATCGGAATTCACGCCCCTTAACGGGAGGAGTTTAAAAATACTTGAGAAACAACTTTTGGAAAGGTTGGAAAAGGTTTTTGAGAATTTTCTATTACAGGTTGATTTCGTAAAGGCCTGTAAAAAACATTAACTCATTTTTAACGAATTGTTTATTGTACAAAGCGACGCGGAGCCTAACGGCTGTTCCCCGCTCCGTCAGGGGCGTAATTAATAAAAAAATGAGTGCGACAAGTATGTAGTCCTTCGGTGAACGGCATAGGGTTCACTTTGAAAAACCCAAGTCGTCAACTAGCGGCCGTATTGTAAAATAACAACGCGGTAATGCATATTTTATTTTATTTTGTGGCGTTCGTGCGTAAATATCAAATAAAAGAAACTGAATTTTCCCCATTATACAATAAAAGCATATCAGAAAAAGGGTTTATAAATAAGAGAGTTTGGACTTTGGAAAGTATTTTTTAAAGACCTTATACTTTATTTTTTTCTAGGCTTATTAAAAGACTTGTAAAAAAATTGACCAATATTATATAGGGTCAAGGTATGTTCTACACTCAGTATTTAATTGAAGCATCTATAATACTTCTAAGCGATCAAATTTTCAAAACAAAAACATATGATTTTGCATTATTTAGTACGGCTTCATCTTAAAGCAATTTATTCCAGTCAGACAGTCAGATATGAAAACAGGTACAAATATAATTTCCTCTTCTAAATTTTTTTGCCTACCTTTACATCATATCGTCATTTACCTCCCCTTTGGGATATCATAAATCCACCTGCTGCCAGCAGAGGGAATCTTGAATGGCATTAACATGAAAAATCATTAACGTTTTTCTGAAAACCAGGTTGCGAGAAAGGGTGATATCATTTTTACGTGAAATTTTTGCTTTTAGCCAATTTGAAGCAAATGAGATTATAATGTAAAAAAAATATCCCATCTTTGATTTTTTTAGAAATGTCTTCTGGAATATAGTACACGTGAGCTTTCGTTTGAGTTGTCATCTCAGGACATGTCAAGATTTTAAGCCTAAGGCTCCCGGCCAAAGCGTTTTCAGGGGCGTAGTACTTAGTTAAAGCTCTTCGTTGTTCGTCAACAGGATTTATAATTGGAACTGACAAGGTTTTGGCGGGTGACAAAACACGATCAAACAAACCATTGAGTGATGAGTGTTCATGCATCAAATACGAGTCGTGCGTGTACATAAACATGTACAGAATTGGTTTTGTGTATGACTAAGTACCTA
The DNA here is from genome assembly GCA_929108145.2 of Limnephilus rhombicus. NCBI lineage: Eukaryota > Metazoa > Arthropoda > Insecta > Trichoptera > Limnephilidae > Limnephilus > Limnephilus rhombicus. Next base: position 48,415,926 of record OV815285.1, read on the forward strand.
ATATGAAGGCTTTCCTGGGACAATTCTACTGTTCGCAATAACTCAAGTCGGATTGACAAACACCGTCGTCTCCTAAGAGTAAAGAAGGGATAGACATCTACTGAAGGAAACTTATCCCTTTGTCCCGTTTTGCGTGGTTGGAATCAGATAGGGTCCAAACTACATAACTTGTAAATAATATAATGGCGGCTAGAATTGGAAACCGACGCGTGGAGCAATAGGATAAAATAATGCGGCGCGGAGAAGCATCTGTTTTGAGCTTCTAAGTTGCCTTTTTTTAAATATGAATACCTCACAAGAGTCCCAGGTGCTCCCGTCTGGAGCCAGTGAGTCTATTGAATCCCCAATTGGGGTATGTTGTGAGGCTGAAGGTAGTGGGGAAGGGAAGGAGATGGGCAAGAGGAAGGTAGGGAAGTACCTGGTCACCAAACACGGCTAAAGCAAGTGGTCTTACACCAGGGCGATACTAAGAGTATCTTCCACTCTGGAACGTGCCGCAAATATACTATATATTATTTTAATCGTGAAATATCACAAATGAATCAAATAAAATTAATTTGCCCACGCCGGGATTCGATCCCACGACCTTCAGTTTGCGAGTCAAGAGCCTTACCGCTAGACCACACCGGCCGTTCAAATTGCTTATTGTATAGATTGTAAATTAAGCAACTTTGCAGTTTAGAAGGCGGGTATGGGTACCGCCGTCCCTGGAACCGTTAATTGTATAACCAACACTCCAGTCATAAGTCAGTGGTTCGCTTAGTTTGGTGATTTAGCAGAGGTACCCGGTTTCATGTGGTAAGGTTTAACTGGGTTTTGGCGGCGAATGCGTTTGCCCACCTACTGCGTGGCGGGCCGGATCGGGTGAGACTGGTTGAGGGAGAACTAACCTAGATCTCTCCAGCCGGACTCTCTCGATCCATCGACTTGCACCGCAGTGGAAGGAATTCACTTCTGAACACATTGAACTCAGATACCTACCCACCCCTCATAATTTTTTCCTTCCCCGAACTTCCTCTCCTTTCTTTCCCTAAAAATACCCTCCACGCATCCCAAAGATGACATAGGACCCGAGGAAAAATGTTTTCCTCAGAGCGTCCTATGTGGAGCTAATGTAAAAATAATAAAGTCATGTAATACTTCGTTAATTCTCCATTTTTTTAATGTATTTTGTAGCAAGTAGATTTCATGTTTTCGTCAACATTTAGAAGTTTTATTTAATTAGGCGCTGTCTCAAAGTTTTTTCGACGAAGGATGAAAATAATTTATAATTTTATTACTTTGAAAAACACATTTTTTTATGCAAGTACAGCTTATCCAAACTAATTATTAATGTCGTCTCTGTGGATAAATCAAGATATAAGAAAACGTATCTTCACGGCACAATCTATGATCGATTTGAGCACATGCCACTCCTAGATTCAGTCAGAAGTAGATATTGAAAACTTATAAATGACAGTCTGTATGAAAGATAAAATACCCGGCTAAATCATTGAAATATCTTATTTCCAAAATGAATAAAATGGAGGCTTCGGGCCAAGCCGTACATTTTCCTATTCTCCTGATTACATCAACGCGAGACGCAGCTTTCACTCCGGAGGGATATTTGTATTTCTGAGAATATAAGATAAGCTTTGTAAGAAACTTACGATGATGTTCGCATATTTTTATTTCATATTCGGGTGACCTTGGTAAAAGATTGTAAGACCAAATCTTTATAAATTCTGTATAAATTCGGGTGGTGTTTTAACACTCGTAGCCAGAGCCGTAGCTAGGGGGGGGGGCATTAGGGGGCAATGCCCTACCTTAAAATACCTGTGCCCTACCTTAAGAAATACCATCGACTATGATAATATACTAGTAAACTATTTGTTCATTGTTTGACATGATTGAAAAAAAATACTTCCTATTAGGGTAGCGTAGCGACATCTAACTAAACAGCTTCGAATTAACCAAAGAATCATATTATATCAATTTTTTATTCTGCCCATAGATGGAATTGAAGTAAGTGGTGAGAGGCTATGCGCGTATTGCAATCATTGCTTAAAGGGAATTCCCAAACAGTTTGGGGATGTTATTCAACGGTTGAGTCATAAATAAACCAATCCGTAGATCGATATCTTCGGGCCTTCTCCATACTAAACGGTTTGTCATCAGATCAAGCACTTGCATACTGCTCGCTAACAACGTATGCAGGGACAATAGGGGTCTAGTTTTAGTTAATTATAATTGGAGGGTCGTTCTATAAAAAAAATAAGAGTCCTTGTTAAATAGTAACCTTCTCTTACTTACACCGGGCGGGTATGTGGTGGATAACCTCCAATTCACTTCGAATAAGAGAACGTTTTCCTTCAAAACAAGTCAGCAGATGAATCCAAAACTGGAAATCTACATTCTGGTTTTAAATTAAGGATGAATCTGCTTGCGTGTCCACAGATTTAATAGTATTTCTCTCATATAATGCGTAGTATGGTTTTCCTATGAATTACAAATTTTGTGGAATGGTTTGAAATAAAAATTTTAACTCCACTCGAAATATTAGAACGGTTTTCTTCGAAATGTGTCAGCAGATTAATCCACTACTGGAATTTTGACAGATCATTCGGAACATGAAACTGGTTTTAACCCAGGATTTAATCTTCTTTAACTGTCGCGCATCGCCCACGGACCTCTCTCAATCATTCTCACCGAATATTAGTCATAAAAAATCCAAGCGCAAAACAAAATTCGACCCGGACGGTGTTGCCAGTCGCTGCAGTTATCAAGATGACATTATTATACATTCATTTGAAGAAAGGGGATTCCCCAGGTTTATCACAGAATGAGTAATGAAAAATTCCGTGCCCATTTTAAATCAGTCTGAATCATATATGCAACAAAAATATGAAAGAAATTATTAATTACCGCTGCCCTATCTTAAATTCAACTCTAGCTACGGCCCTGCTCGTAGCGTGTGAAAAGTTAGAAATTATTTAAATTATTCTTCACTTCTGAATAGAATTTTTCTTTAATGAGTTGGTATCTAAGTTCGCAGCATTTTAAACAACCAAAAATCTGTGGCATTGGAAGTATTTTTTTTGTGCATGCGTCATTTTAAATTGAGTATACAAGTATTTTAAAGAATAGGGTAGGAATAAAGTATTTGAAAATAATAAATGCCTTCATTGTTGAGGGGTATGGCTTTTGATTAGCAATCCAGATGTTGCGGGTTTAATTCTTGGCACGCGCTAGTAAATTTAATTTGATTGATTTGTATAATTTTCCCACTTATACATTAAAAATATAATACGTAGTATATTTGGGGCACATTTTTACATTACACAAGAGGCCCTAAGGAAAATAATTTCCCTCAAGGCCAATGTCATCTCAGATGATGAAGGAATGAACATTGGTCTTGTAGAGACCCGTGTTTTAGAAAGGAGAAAACACAGAGGCCGGCAAATCGTTCCACAGCCGAGCTGTTGAAATCAAGAACGAGTGACAAATGTCAACCGTGTACGTATATATGTGAAGATACTCTCAGTATCGTCCTAGCGTAAAACCGCCATTCAGAATTGAAACGTTGCTTAAAATGACTTTAGCTTTAGTTTGGTGACTGGATCTAAATATCCAGGTACGTTTCCACCTTCCTCATCACGATATCCTTCCCCTCCGCACTAACTTCATTCAGCCTCACAACATACCCGTAAAAAAAAACCCTTGACTCTGTGCTGAAACGGGCGATCCGTTTGATAGATTCTCCCATCTTAACAGACGGACTGCAATCTTTAGAGCACATGCCTCAGGTGGGAATGCTGTCCTTGTTCTACCGGTATTACAATGGAAGATGCTCCGAGGAACTAGCATCATTGATCCCCTCGGCACCGGTGCGTAGTAGGGAAACACGCCAAACACGCGCCGAACATTTGTACACGGTTGACATTACTCACATGAGAACGGGTCGTTTCTATGACTCGTTCTTGAGTTCAACGGCTCGGCTGTGGAACGATTTGCCGGCCTCTGTGTTTCCTCCCTCCTACAACATGGGTCTCTTCAATACCCATGTTCACTCCTTCCTTTCCTCAAAAAGACCCTCCACACAGCATCTACAATGATGACATAGGCCCTGAGGGAAGTTATTTTCCTCAGGGCCTCCTGTGTGGAGTTGATGTAAAAAAAAAATACCCCAGTTAGGGATAAAGTCGTATTGGCTTCAGCCGGTCGGAAGCAATTGGGATTATTGTGCATAATTCTCATTAAAAATTGAATAAGAAAAAACATAAAATAAAAGACGTGTTCATTTCATACCAAACTGTTGTTTTTATTAATATATTTTTTTATATGTATAACAATTTATTATAACATCGCCCTGGTGAAGATACCGTTGGTTATATCGAAACTTGTAGAGGAGTGGAGCTGGCGACACGGTATCGCTCCTCAGTAGATAAGTACAAACATCACCACTAACTATTACATATCTGCCCTGATGATGGACACTGCAACGCTGTCCGAAACGTTGGCTAAAGAAGGAGATAGCGTAACACGGCATAATACCCGAAAAACTAATAACAAAAAAATATATATCGAAACTTGTTTAGTTTTACGTATATTTTGCTTTGTGAGGAAGTCGATTATTTCTTCAATCCACTTTAAACACGTTCAAATATGAAGCACAACTTACCAAGAAAGTACAAATTCCGTTTTCGCATTAATATTACCTCCATATTTTAGCTTTTCGAATCCATAAATTATTCTTGGAAGCTTGTATTCAGGCATTAGTTTCACGTTATAACTTTGAATAATCAAGTAGAAACTTTGATACTAAATTGACATTGAGTACTTAGACTTACTAGATGAAAATGTCCGGTTTGTCAATGAAATAAGGTTTGCAATTTTATTATATAAAAGCTATTATTAAAAATAACCAGCTTCGAACGTTATTAATACCGTAGCGTCTGCGTTGTTGAATTTCAGAACCCGGTTTCGATTGCATGTCTGACGCCACGCCTTGCCTATGCCACAAATAACATCTGTGTACGTGGATTTTTAGACAAAGCTACCTATTTAATTCTGTTTCTAATTCAAGAATTCGTCACAAGATGTCGCTACTTTCGTCGGCAAGACGCATAGGGACGTGTCCTTGCTAGGTGTAAGTTCTACGAATTTGTGAACCTGGATTATCTCCCGGATTTCGAAAGATTGCCGGTAATTCTCAGTTGTGTCAAGCGGCTGTATATTATATGTGACGTCATCACCCGACCCGGTTACTTTACCGCGGTGACTAGCCATCACTGATTGACACGTTGACAGTGGATACGAGGAACGGGCCAATTTTGGAACCAGTTCCTATTGAATTTTTAAAATGATCACCAACCGGGCAAAGGCGAACTAAAAGCCGCCCGCAGGGCCTAGCAGTAAAAACCTGCGGAGAGGGTTTTTAACTGCTAGTTTAAAATGATTGCAGGATCGAAACGGTTTAATTTAATATAATTTCATGTACCAATGAAAACATAACTATGAAAACACATTTATCCGATGTGATAATAATGTTATAACCAAGTTATAACGCTGTTCACTAGAGAATATAATTAGATTTGCGTAGTAAAATTTCGTTTATGTTTCTAATTTACGAAATTACGTAAACCGACATTCGTTTGATTGATTTGTTAGGAAAGGATTGTGCAATATATTCGAAACATTTGATAATAATTTATTAAAGGCTTCTGAGGGGGAGGGATAAGGTTCTCGACTAGCAATCCGGAGTTCGCCGGTTCTAATTTCTGCGTGCACAAGTAAATTCAATTTACTTAGTTAGCGTTGTTTATTTTATTTATTTAAGGAACATAAACAGTCTTAGTAGATAATATAATGTACATAAGAGGATGACAAAAAGCAGAAAAATTATTATTGTGCACCGATAGGTATTTAGAATTTTCGTTATTTGTTTTTGGGGTGTTATGCCGTGTTGCGCTACCTCCTTCTTTAGCCAACGTTTCGGACATCGTTGCAGTGTCCATCATCAGGGCAGATCCGGCAGATCCGGTAGATATGTGAGGTACGTACCAGGTATTTAGAAACATAAAAATAACTGAATGTAAAAAAATAAAAACAGAAATAAACAGCAATTTAAAAAAAATACAAATGTAAATTTAACAAATGATAAACCTACAATACAAAACAATAAAATGAATGTGATCATAACTATAGATACTTAAATAAACTGCGGAATAGGTATTTAGGTTTGGACGGTAAGGGGAGGAGAGGGATAAGTGAAAGTTGTGTACTTGTGGCATTTTCAAGAGTGAAAAAAAACTTTCAATATCGCCTGGTAAAAGACCACCACTCAGAAAGGAAACGTTGCTTAAAATGGCTTTAGACGTGTTTGGTGACCAGATCGACATAGCCAGATACTTCCCCACCTCATTTCCCTCCCCGCTGCCTTCAACCTCCTAACATACCCTCAATTGGGATTGCCATGGTTGGGAGCAGTACAATTGTAAAATAAAATTGTAATTAGTTAATTAATTGTATTAGTAAAATTGGTACGTACTCCGTTACAACTAATTTATGAATATTTTTAATGTGAATACCCTGCAATGTTGTGAGGCTGAAGGTAGTCGGGAGGGGATGGAGATGGGGGAGAGAAAGGTGGGGAAGAGAAAGGTGGGGAAGTTACTGGCTATTCAGATCTAGTCACCAAACACGGCTAAAGCCATTTCAGGCAACATTTCGATTCATATTTGTGATCTTAAACCGCGGCGATACTGAGAGTATCTTCCACTTTGGAACGTGCGGAAAATACAGTGAACATTATTTTTAATGAATTAACTGTGAAATAACACAAATTAATGAAATAAAATTTAGAGCCTTACCCCTAGACTACGGAGGCCGTCGAAACTGTGAGCATCTAGAACTATAAATATATGAGTGGATTAACAGAACATTATACAGGGTGTTAAGTGATGTACTTGACGTATTTGAATCTATTCCTGACACTATTTAAGTGAAGAAATGTGAAAATCTGTTCCTCCGTGACATTTTTTATGTTTTGTTTTCAACTAAAAACATTTAAAAATTCAGTAGGTATTGGAGACCTAGAGGCGAGGTGAGGGGTTGGGCAGTTACTCGGCGTGACGACATGTAGAAGGTTACACGAAGTCAAGTACGTCCCTTTTTACACTCTGTACACATAAATTTAGACGAATCAAATAGTGTGTTCCAGAAGAGAGACGTTTGGCGTGCTACCCTCTCCGCTTACCCCTGCGGTATAATGTCTTAGTGGTTAGCTAATTAGTATGTTTTATCTTTGCTGGCAAACTCAATAAGCTTAACGCGTATAGCCCAAGGCATACGGTGTAGCAGATTGTGAGAAATATACAATATATTAAGTTATTAATCAAGAAAAGGTTCATTCCATAAATGTTTCCGGAGGATTTCCCAGCTCGTGGAATGTTTATATCCAGCGCGTTGGCTCGTCTTATGTAACTTATTTCTTAAGAACAAATGTTAATGAACGTAGCAAAGGCTTGAAGGGAGTCTTTCTAATACACGTCCGCGGGGTTCTCGCAGGAAAAATATGCCTTTTTCGCAGTTTAAAAAAATCTTTTTACTAGCATGTTAAGTTAAATTAAATCATCGCAATACGTGGATGATGTTTTTCTAGATCTTGGTTGTGGATCTGCCCACTTACTACGTGGCGGGCCAGATCTAGAGAAACTGGTTGAGGGAGGCCTTTTGACCTCTCCAGGAATACTCCCTGCCCAACATAAATACTAAACGAAACCAAAATATACTGTTTTTTCCTAATTTGAATACAACTTTTGGGTAGAGAAATATTAAATTTTATGGTGAGTAAATATGTAGTGGCTTACCAAATCAAATTTAAAAAAAAAAACAGAAATTAATGTATTTAAAACTAAAGTCATAACGAGTGCGAGAACTGTGTGATAATTTAATCAACTTGTAAATTAGTAAGACAATGTAAAGACCTAGAAAAGAAATACATCAATATAAAAACTATTACAGGCTGTCTTAGAACAGAAAACCCCACTGAGGATGACTGTGAAAAGTGTTAGATTATTCTTATTGATGATGTATTATCATTTATGCTTTATACAATCTATAACTTACTGTACATAATCACTACTTCTCATAATCATCTATAAATTCTCAGATATGATTTGATATATTCACGGCCAAAAGTATTGTCGAGGTTGACAAAAACACAAGAACTACTAAGGCCTGCAAAAACCAAGTTTCCTCTGGAAACAGATGGAGTTTGTAAACTCGGCCGTTCCGGATGTGCCAAAGTTTATGTAGGTCAGACAGAACGGGCGATCTCCGAAAGGATATCAGAACACTTTCGAGCATGTAAATTCGGCCACCCTGACAAATCGGCAATTGCTGAGCATTTAATTGAAATCCCCCATTACTTTGGATTAGTTCCTGAAGTCCGGGGAAGACGCAAAACGCATAGAGCACGCCTAATTACTGCGGCAACTGAAATATACAAAAACCCATTAATATTAATAGAGATGACGAGGCTAATGGAACGTACCCATACTACGTGACCCGTTCAGGGGGGGTTCTTCAAAATACCACGCTTGGTACAAATGAGCGGCGGGGGGCTTAGGTTTTTAGTCACCGGGGGGGGGGGGGGGGGGGGTAAAAATTGCAAAAAAATTGGTCACGTAGTATGGGTAGGTACCCTACCCAATAATTCTTGGTATCCGATAATTGATGGTTACACCAAAACTAATCGCAGAAAACCATTTAAATTATATTGTAATGCCAGTTCGCAGAGGGTTAAAGTTGGCAACATGGTATAGCATCTACATACATAAGCACACACTTCACCACAATCTCCAATTACACGATTGCCCTGATGATGGACACAACAATGCTGTCCGAAATGTTGGTTAAAAAAGAGGTAGCGCGACGCGGCATAATACACCAAAAATAACGATATTACAAATACTCAGATCAAATAGAAAATTTTTTTACATCAGCTCCACATAGGAGGTCCTGAGGAAATTCCCTCGGGCCTATGTCATCTTTGGAGATGCTTTGTGGAGGGTCCTTTTTTAGGAAAAAAGAAGGGAAGGAAGAACCAGTTCTGAACACGAAAACGGTATAAGGGTAGGAATCTGAGGGTCAATGTATTCAGGTGATTGACGTATGAATCCATCCCTCCCAGTACGGTGCAAAGCAATGGGTCGAGAGAATCCGTCTGTAGAGGTAAAAAGGTTTTCCTCAACCAGTCTCTCCTGATTCGGCCCGCCACGCAGTGGGTGAGCAAACAAATCCACAACCAAGAACAACTAGACAAACCTAACCCCATGAACCCGGGAACTCCGGCTAGGTCACCAAAGGGGTCGTCCATTAATCACGTGAGGCTCGAAAGGGGGGGGGTTATAATGAGATATCACGTGTATTTATTTTTCGTAATAATATTCTGAAAATAAAAAATACACGTGATTTTGGGGGGGGGTTAGTCTAAAACCTCACCACATATCACCAGGGGGAGGGAGGGGTTAAGAGTTGCAAAAAAAACATCACGTGATTAAAGGACGACCCCAAAGTAAGACCCGGACAAACCTCACCTCATCGTATGTCACCAAACGTTGCGAACCTTTTGGGGTGACCTATGGCAGGGGTGTTGGTTAATCAATAAATGGTTCCCGGGGCGGCGGTACGTATACCCTCCTCCCAAATTATAAATTTCTAACTAATATAAATAAGTAGATCGTTAATATTTTTGCCTACTCTTAGATACGTAATACTAAATTAAATCGCTTTGTAGAAACATTTTAGTGACACTGTAGTGGAATAATTTATTGAACAGGCAAACTGTGAAAAAACTGAAAATCCTAAAAGCCCACGTTAAAATAAATTTGAAATTGAATTATGAATGTCCTCAAAACGGGCGCGTGGTAGATTTTATATTTTTCCCAATTCAACTTGTTTAAATAATAAATCCTCCTCTACTCGTAATGTAAATATGATTTTATTTTTCAATTTGGTTTCGCAAACTTCTAACTCAACATGATAAAAACAAGGGAGGTAGATATTAAAATTTCGTTTGTTTGACATTACTACAAAAATCTAAAATTCAGTAATACAGGATGATTTTGTACTTCAAATTTTAGAGGCCATTTTGAATATATTTCTTATCATCCCACGAAAATTAAGGGCGGATAAACTAAATATTAAGTTTCGGAATAGAAACCAAAATGTTTATGTAATTATGATAATGGTGAACTTTAAACCAACTTTCTTTATTGTGTAAATGATTTACGATTAAGAAAGAGAAGTTAGAAATTAGAAAATGTAAATAGTTTTTATGAAACCTAATTTATAAAAATCCATCACCAATACTGATTAACAGTTTTAAAACCGGGACACAGACTAGAGGTCTTATAAGCGTTGTAGAAAATAAACATAATTAATAAATTATGAAATTATGAAATAAAGTACCTGTTTAGGCAACATTGTCAAATTAGTGATGAGAAAAAATGTTATTTTCAAATGAAATTTTAAAAACTGTGCACATACTGATCAAGGAAATTTTTACTCGTAATGTACAATATATCAAGCAAGCAAAAAAATAAAATTTGATAAATAGTGCAAGGCTGATGTAAGCGTAATGACTAAGATTAAGATAGGTACCTTCAGATGGTTTGAGTATGCAGAGCGAATGAAAGAAGAACGGAGTGTGAGGAGAATATACGGCGCAAGTGTGAATGCTAAAAAATAGTCGGGGAAGAAAGAAGGAAGACATGGCACGATCAAGTGAATCAGATACTTGAGTCGGGCCATGCCTAGAGTCAGAATAATATAAGAGTGTGTATGAGATGATGTATGAATGTGAATGAGGCAAAAAGTGTGTGCCAGGACCGAATTTGGCGCTCCGTCCTCACTGCCTACCCCTACAGAAAAACGGCGTGATGTTTAGTTAGTTGGCTAGCCAGTTACCACGTACCTATATCTCTAACAATATTTATTGATTAAAAAAATAAAAAATATATAATGATATTGAGTTTCTCTGTAAGGAAAGTGGAGGTTTATTTTGTTAATATCACAAGATTTACTTAAAGAAAATTGTCTATTTGCAAAAAATTACCTGTAAGGAAAGAAACAACATTTAATGTTATTAATTGTAATGTCGATTCCTTAATCACAATCACGATAGTAATTACTTTTAATTATTGACATTAATCTTATCAATTTGCTTTATCGGAGCTCGTAGATTTAATTTTACTATAGATAGTTTTATTTATCCATAGATTATAAAATATCGAGTGTAGCTGCTGTGGCGTATATCCAGTGACATTCTACGATACATACAGCCAGCCACAATGACGAGTCAGGCTCGGCGTTGTTTTAAATTAAATAAAATTACATTTTTCGTCACACATATTAAAAGAAATATCTAAATATTTTTCATATTGTTAACTTTTATTTAAATTCATGTAAAAAAAACCTGTGAAGTGTAAAAGAATTGATGTGTAAAAATCGATAAAAAAAATTAAATAACGTATCCTAAAATTTAAAAATTTAGTGCCTAAATATAGTCTATCTTCAATATTCCATATCAACCGAGATACCTTGTGTTAATTACTGTATATTGACTATTATTCCCTCATCTTAATATTATTGTAAAACTATATTTTGTAGAGGTCTTTAACGGAAAGGTCTTAGAGGTCTTTAATGGAAAATCAAATAACATATTAAGAAGTCATCATCATAATAACATGACCCCTCTTACAAAATGCGTCAATGACACAAAAAGCCCCTTCCAAATCGACGTGACTAAATCCTCGAGGCTTTTGTGATACTTCCAGGGTGGCGGAAAAACCGCTGAGGGTCGTTTATGGGAGCTGCAAAAAGGTTAATGTCCCGGCATTGGCTTAAGAGCCTCCTTTTGCTTATCGGCGGTAATGTGTAAGGAAAACCCTGCCATGGGGATATTATTACATCTCCTCAACGGACCAATCAAAATTCCCCACAAGAATGATGTGTTCCCTTATAGCCGAAATTCATCCAGACGATGGCTTCACTTTGGGCGAATTTCTCAAAAGATAAACATTTTTGGACGAATAGTGCCTTGGATTTGAGAGAGGTTTAAAATGAATACATTTTTCATTGAAAGATTATTACTAAAGGAATTTAAAATACCCACATTAGTTTTTTTCAAACGCAAGGATGAAGTAGACGCTGAATTGTAAGCGGCCATGGCTAAAATTTAAATGTTTATTTAATTCCTTGTAGAACCGCCACAGCCAGCGCGAAGAAATTTGAAATATTGTTTGACTTTTTCAAATTTTTAAAATGATCATGTCTGTGCCCTCTACTCAGCATGTTAATGAGTACATTATTTATCCATGTTTAGATCATTTTTACAAGCCTGTTGATAATAATAACTTTTTTATTGTTACAGTAAAAGACGCTCAATAAATGTTGCGACATGTCGTATTTCTTCTATTTCTAAATGATCATATCAAGTCCTATAGCAAATTGTGGAAATAATTTTACAATCAATAATTTGTACACAAGTGCTGACTATACACTTTGGAAATTGGCGGCCACCTCTGGACTCCTAAAATATTATCCCCATTTTTGGAGCACAGGCGTCAGGTGGGAATGTTGTCCTCGTTTAACCGGTATTTCAAAGTAAGACGCCTCGAGGAATTGGCGTAATTTTATTGATCCCTTCGGCACCGGTTCACGTGCGGGTAACACGCCAAACGCGCGCCCAACGTTTGTACACAGTTGATATTTATCACATGAGAACGGGTAGGTTCTACGACCCGTTCATGTGTTAAACAGCTCGGCTGTATAAATATTTGCCTGTCTGTCGGTCTCTTCAAGACCCGTGTTCACTCATTCCTCTCCTCGAAAAGATTCTTCGCACAGCATTCCCAAAGATGACACTGACCCTGACGGAAATTATTTTCCTCTGGGCCTTCTATGGTGAGTAAATTTAAACAAAAAATTAATTCGAAAATGACTGTTGACCTGGAAAATCCAATGAAAAAAGCGATGCAAATTTCAATATCAATACTAGAGTTTTGTTTGCTGTTTAGAAAACAGAACCGCTGTAATGTAATGAAACCACTTATTTGTTTTATCGTCTAAACATTTATTTACATTAAAAATTCAAGGTTTCTCAAAGTTTATACTTAGTCACAATATAATATTTCAATTCCCAGTGGGTAGACACTGTTTAAATTGTATTATGTTGATTTGTTGTTTAACAATTTCGCTAATGACATTCATGATAAGGTAATCATCTATTTTCCGCTATCAGTTGGCTTCCCACCGGTACACGATATTCCCCCACTCCAACTCCCCCCCCCCCCCCCCTAACTCCCTCATCTCCTGCTCCCCTGGTCTTCTTACCACCTCTTCCCTCTGTCATTCCGATCTACTCCGTGTCACTCTTAATGATCTCAATCTTGGAAATGCCTACTTTCATTTCACCCCTATCTCTATAGCGAAATAAAGGGGTGCTAGGAGCCACAACAAAGGTGTTGTCAAACATCGAAAGCGTAAAATCTGTTTTCTGAGGCAGTAAGAACACAAAAGTGATTTGTTTGTTTTACGAACTCCGTTGTTGAAAATTGTTTGCTTCTATGTCAAACTTTTGAACAGTGAACTGCCTATGTTGTCATGAAATTTGAGCGGCTCTTCTTTAAGAGTTGAGCTTTATTTACCAAAACCTCTGCCGTAGGTCACCACAAGTGGTTCACTACGTTTGATGACTTCGAAAGGGTGCCCGGGTTTTTTGGGCACTTGCCCATTAACTGCCTGGCACCCCAGATCTGGAGATCCAGGTTATGGGAGACCATTTAACTTCACCAGCAGAACGCTCTCGGAGCATCACCTTGTATCGCAGTGAAAGGGATGGGTTCATCAACACTTGACACAACGACCTCCAGATTCCCCCTTTCCTTTCCAGAACAACCTCTTCTTCCTTTCCTACAAAAGATCCTCCACACAGCATCCCCAAAGATGATACAGGTTCTGAAGGGAATTATTTTATTCAGAACTTTGTCTGCAGAGCTAATTTTAGAAAAAAAAACTCATTACAGCATGTTAGAAAAGCATAAAGAAATCAAGTTTCAAAAATACGTTTTCCGAACTAGGAAAAATCGGTTCATAGAAACAACCGCTGCTGACCACCAAGTGATTCTAGCAAGTTCAAACTTGCACCGAAGGCGCATCAGATGTTGGCTTGCCTCCCCCTTTCCCCTCCCCCCCCTCCGGTCAACCAAAGTTGCCACATCTGAATTAGTCAACTTTTAAAGGAACGCTAAAATGATATACATTAATTAAAATAATTAGTAATAACACTTTCATTACAGCGCTAACTCTCGACAGCTTAAAGATAAGCAATCTTATCTCTCTGTCGTTGCCGTAATTATCGTAGATAATATTTACTAGTCAAATTTAAAAGGAACGCTAAAATGATATACATTAATTAAAATAATTGTAATAACACTTTCATTACAGCGCTAACTCTCGACAGCTTAAAGATAAGCAATCTTATCTCTCTGTCGTTGCTGTAATTATAGTAGATAATATTTACCTGTGAAATAAAACATATGTCCTTTGTTCGTGAGTTTCTGCTTTAAATGCCTGCACGGAGACATTTATAAACACGTGTTTATTGGAAATTGGAAACACTGAGTTTAGAATAGCATTTTAATGCCAACTTCGATTGTAACTTAGCCCAACATTTTCAATATAACTTTAAATTATGTTTCCCTATTCTGAGCTTTACATTAGCCGCTATAAATTTAACGGTGACTGTTTGACGGCAATTCAATGGCAGCGTAATTTATTATTCTATGTTCTGACGTGCAAAGCTTTGAGAGTAAGGGAACAAAATGGGCTTTTAAATAGTCTCTCGAGCTTTTAATACACCATTATTATTTGTGGATCGGAAAAGGTAAATAGTGTTAGACAGAAGAATGACAGCACCTTTAAAAAAATACCTTAAAATGAAATAGGAGTGCCGTGGAAGCGCAATTAATTTTAAAGCTAGTTTATAAGAACTATCTGTGATACAAATGCAAAATCGCTTGAAAGAATTTTAAAGCTGTTAAAAATACTCTTATATACATATTAATTTTATCACAAAAGAGATTTTCATCTGTACTGCATACATCGGAGATAATTTGTCTACCGTTTTCATCGAGTAAATTTTTTTTTTTTTTAATTGATAAACTAATGTTTAAGACAAGATTTTTGAGCATAGCACAAAGGGTAACAATTATTATACTCGTAAGTAATAATTATTAGCCTGAAACACTCATCTACGAGTATATTGAAAAAATCTCCCGACAAAAGATACATGCCGAAAAATGTAATAAGCAGTAATTGTTGAATGAAACACTTGCATATATTGAATTATTTGGCGGGCAGGAGATAAGCCGACGTAGCTCAGTGGATAAGAGCAGTTGACCGGAAATCAGAAGGACGCGGGTTCGAGTCCCGTCGACGCGGCGGCTTGTATCTTTTCTCGGGAGATTTTTTCAATGTAGATGAGTGTTTCACGCTAATAATAATTATTACGTATAATAATTGTTACCCTTTAAGTTGAATTGAGTTCTAAGAATTAAATATTAATAATCTATCCACGTGCTTGCCGTTTTACTTAAGAATTTATGCTAATGATATCAACTGTGAAACAGATCAATGCTGTTGGTTTCCGCGAGCTTGCTGTATTGGAATTCGCTTATATATAAACAGACGTAATACACATTGAAGATTGCAATCGGTCCGTTAACAATGGATTTTAACAGACCCCGATCAGCCTCCTTTGCACAGGGCCAAGCAGGTTAATCAATATTTTGGCTACAGTCCAGAGGAAGCAATTTCAATTGAACTTTTTCTTTAAAAATATTGTAGTTACATATTCGTTCGGCTGTCATCAAATGGTAAAAGAAATTAACCCACTTGATCATTGTGTTTTTCTGTTTTATAATTTAATAAACCGCTGATGAATATAGTAATATATAGTAACTTTTATTAAATAATCTGGATTCCTTGTTGAATACTGGCAGGTGACCTGAAAAGCTTGAAATAGATGGCGCTGGCGTGGTTGGATACCATTTGCCTAATATAACAGTTATGTATGTGATTCGGTTAAAACATAATGTTAAAAGGATTTTAAGATTTTTTTATGTAATAATAAAATATGGTGGTTGGATTGTCAATGATTTTTTAAAAAATTAATTGAGAAGTAAAAACACATAAATTATAAGGAAAAAGATTTTTTTGAAAGACATTTTTCAGATTGTTTTTCTGTGATACTTGAGCACAAATTTATACATACTTTGAAAAGTATAAGTTTTTTCTGTTGGTTGTCAGTTTGCAACAATGTGCATCATAGTTAAAAAAAAATTACATGAATACCGTACAAGAGTCCCAACTGCTCCCGTCTGGACACATTGAGATTATTGCATCTCCAATTGGGGTATGTTGTGAGGCTGAAGGTAGTGGGGAGGGGAAGGAGATGGGATAGAGGAAGGCGGAGAGATACTTGGCTATTCAGATCTGGTCACCAAACACGGCTAAAGCCATTTCAAGCAACGATTCAATTCTGAATGGTGGTCTTACACCAGGGCGATACTGAGAGAATCTTCCACTCTGGAACGTGCCGCAAATATGCCATACATTAATTTTAATGAATTAATTGTGAAATAACACAAATTAATCAAATAAAATTTATTTGCACACGCCGGGATTCGATCCCGCAACCTTCGGATTGCGAATCAAACGCCTTACCGCTGGACCACGTCGGCCGTCGTTTTATATGTTACGTTACATTAGTTTACGAGCTATTTTTAAATATTTTTTCAACACATTTAATGACTTTTTAAAGAGATGTTAAAATGTTTATTTTTTAGTATTGTAGAACCTTCAGATTTAGAGCTTACGACAGAAATAACAATTTTCAGAAGATTTTCATGACAATAACAAATTAAAAAGTGAAATTAACTAAAGTTTTGAAATTCTGCTTATTTGTAATGCTTTTAAAATAACTTTTTTCTGAAATATTGCCATACTTACGATTACAATAGATTTCCGAGGCATCTCATGGTCTAATTCTAAAAGAAAAAAATGTAATCTTCTAATGAAAAAACGAGATTTTTTTATTGCTTTCTCTAAGGCACAATCCACTTTTTTCTTTGCTGTTCATTACTTGGAAACCCGTGCACAGACGTTCTGTTTCACAGATTTTAATTACTATTTTTATTAAACTTTTGTAAAAAAAAAACCTCCTTTGTCTAGAAATAATGCTGGCATGATATTTAACTACACCAGCGCCAACGGCCGATTCGAGCGTTTCAGATTAGATGCCATTGAGATAGATGTTTTGTTCCCAATTTCATCCCTGCCACCCTCCCCAGATTAGCAAACCTCTTAACGTTATCCACCTTAGCGTGTTTGTATATCAGCCGATGCCTACTTTCTTTACCTTTGTCTCGGGAATTGGTTCGTATTTCACCTTTATTTAATGCGAAAAATCCCTCTTTGCGTCCATTATTGTTTTTCGATTTCGATTTGGTAGTACTTAACGCCTACGCCCTAAATCAAATTATACGTATTGATTTTGAACAAAAATGAGTTTTTGAAGTAAAACCTCTTTACGCACGCTCGACTTGGTGGGTAAGCTGGTGAATGCGTTATGAAAAGTGGTGATTGTTACGAAAAATGTCATGAGAACGGTAATAATCGATGCGATCGGTGAACGATTGCTAGGCGAACGGTCGGGCCTTTATGCACGCTTGACTTGGGGAGTGATAAGGATAAGGATAAGAATAAGGATAAGGATAGTCACCCCAAGGTCGTAGGTCACCCCAAGGTCGTAGGTCACCCCAAGGTCGTAGGTCACCCCAAGGTCGTAGGTTACCCCAAGGTCGTAGGTCACCCCAAGGTCGTAGGTCACCCCAAGGTTGTAGGTCACCCCAAAATCGTAGGTCACCCCAAGGTCATAGGTCACCCCAAGGTCGTAGGTCACCCCAAGGTCGTAGGTAACCCCAATGTCATATGTCACCCCTAGGTAACCCCGTTCGCTACGTTTGGTAACTTAGCAGGGATACCTGGGTTCATTGGGCGAGGTTTGTCTTGTAGTTTTACTTCAGTCATATGGTCTTTTTTTTTACCAACCTTGTATTTTGGGTAAATACACATCGATTCAAATATTCTTGTACAGTTGTACAAACATAAATTTGTGTGCAAAAGCATCAAAAGCTCTCGGTGATCTTTGGCGTCGAAAGTTTACAAAGTTTTCATCTGGAATTTCTAGCTCATAGAACTATTTTCATTTCTCAATACAATACGGGAAGGATTAAACTTTAATTTGACTTATTTTCATGATGATAGTGATGTATTTCTGGGGTATTATGCCGAGTTGCCCTACTTCCTTCTAGCCAACGTTTCGAACAGCATGACAGTATTAATCATCATACGTATAATCGAAGTTTGTGTTGTAAATATTTGTTGAAATGTTTACTAATTATTAATGTTCAATATTTTTAACATTCACACTATGTGATTTTACTAACAACGTGACTTTACTGATGATTTTGAACTGAAAAATCTGTGATGCTATTAATTTGGAATTAGGGAGGCGGGTATGGGTACTGCCACCCCGGTAACAATTTATTAGATAACCAACACTCCTTCCAGAGGTCACCCCAAGTGGTTCACTAGGTTTGATGACTTATCAGGGGTTCCCGGGTTCAGGGGTTATTTAAATTTTGGTGGCGAATGCGTTTTCTCACCTACTGCATGGCGGGAGAGATCGGGAGATATTGGTTGAGGAATGAATTTACGCATCCGTCACTCCTAGGCACATGGATCACTAGATTTCTACCCACCCCTCATAACTTTTTCCTTCCCAGAACATACTCTCTTTCCTTTCCCTTAAAAGAGCCTCCACACAGCATCCCCAAAAATGACGTATGCCCTGAGAGATTTTTCCTCGAGGCCTCTGTTTGCTGTTTGCCCTGTTTGGAGCTAAAAAAAAATAATAATAATGGGACAAAACATTAGAGGGACGTTTTAGATTTTTATCCAACTTCTTCAGTTGTTCATGAAAATAGATTTCGTTAAAATGGTAGTAATTACTAGTAAAATAACCATACTCTGTAAGAATAAAATAGACTTCTAACTGCTGGTTCTTAGTACCGGAATTGAAAACTCAACCAAATCAAAATTATAATCCAAGACTGAAACATAAATTAATTTTAATTTTCCTACTATTTCTCATATCCCCAGGTTTCCACAATTATCCCGGTTTCCTGCCCTTTATGCCTTAATGACTTGCCCTTAATAATTTACTTACAAAATGTCTGAAACGATGATTATTAATCTAAGCTGCGTTGTTGCTGAAGTTTAAGGCCGTACTGATTTTCGAAAGAAAATGTTCCACAAAGACTTGGATTTCGCAAAATGAACACATTTTCGGTGTCAAAACACGCGTTAGCCTGGCTGTACCTTGTGATGTTTGTAATCATATTTCATGGAACTTTACTGTAGAAGCCTACAAAGGCTTTTCATGTCAAGCTTTCGCACGTAAATTACCTCATTCGGGTTTTTGAAACTGAATTTTTTTCTGTTTCTTTTTACATGGACGTTTTGCCTTTGACGTTTTTTTTTTATTTCCATAGAAAAGATGTAAGAAATTTCGTCATCAAATTTAAGGCGCGTTTTTATCGTTTGTTGGAAGAGCTTGAAATGGAGCTGAAACGTGATCTGAAGATCGCTTAATCATTCAACACCTTAATTTAAGTGATAATACACCAAAGCACCATCAAGTTGTAATGTAGGAGATGGGAAAGGGGAAGTATTTGAAACGTCTGGTAATATACTCACTACTGATGTTTGTAGATGTTTTTCAAATGACGGCAAAAAAATGAGCGAATACTAATTTAATTTAAATTGCAATTTTTTTGTTACACCTCACAAGAGCATCCCTGTCTATACAGTGTAAAGATAGGGGAACTATGTTGCTACCTGGTTGAGCATAGTTATGAGGCGGTTTAAGGTAGGGACTGTAGGAAGGGATTTATTAATGCCGGTCTTGCAGAGGTCCATATTATACGAAGGAGTAAAAACAGATGCCGGTAGCTCGTTCCATATTCGTGTCGACTTCGGGCTTCACGATCAATGCTAGCTCATTAGAGCAAGCTCCATTAAAACACATGTAGAACAGACTCAGCATGCCTACATAACGACTGTTCATTAGAGATAGTAATCGGTTTGTCAACAACGGATTGTCAATCAGACTAATCGCCTTCCTTTTGCACAGAATCAAGTATTTTGGGGCTCCAGCCCAGAAGTGGCTCCCAAATTCAATGAATCTGCTAGCCCTGTACAAGATATATCCTATTATTAATTAATAATAATATATCTTATAATAATATGAAAATAAATTAATAATATAATATAAAATATTTATATAATGTAGAACATATTATATCGGGATGTTCTATATTAGCGCCGTCCGAGTATACATTTAGGCACAATCAGGTTTTAAAAATAATCCACCAAAGTTTGGTAATTAAACATTGACTGCCTTAATATAGTGCCATATTATGAATATGAACCAAATTCATTTTTAGAAAATGAATTTTATAAAATATATTATGATAAAACTATACTAACAGACAGAACAATTAGTCATAATAGACCTGATATAGTTTTACATGACAAAATTAAAAAAATTACTTATATCATTGATGTAGCTATTCCGAATTCCTGTAATATTCAAAAAACTGTTTCTGAAAAAATTAGAAAATACACAGATTTAGGAAATGAGATTAAAAGAATTTGGCATTCTCGGACTATAAAAATATTACCATTTGTTATTTCGGCTACTGGCATTATACCTAGGTCTCTAATTCAAAATTTAGGCGTATTAGATTTGTCAAAGAATTTATATATAAAAATGCAAAAATCGGTCAATTTAAATACATGTAGGATTACAAAAGATTTTTTAAATATTTATATTGAGGGATCAGTAGGATTTATAGGTTCAATTAGGAATTCCACAGAGCCGAACCCTCTGATATGAAAATATCTGGAGTCGGTGAATTATGTTCCCATCTGGTCTCTGGTAGGTTGACATGTTGTTCTTGTATTGTTTTGTAATTATAATACTTATATAGTGCAATTGCATAACGTGGATTGACCAGATGATCATTTAGGAAGTGTGTGAAAGGGTTTAGTTTTTCCTGTGGGGAAAATTAAACCCGGACATTTAAATCTGGTGCGTAAAATGCAATGCTAGCCTCGACGTTTGCTTGTATTTGCTCTCGGATTTTTTTTTATTGTTTCAGATAGAAAAGAATTAGCTTTGATCCCAAAACACATAAATATTTGATAATAAGTATATAAGATAACGTAATAAATAAACTGCCAGTGAACCATAGGATATTTAGATAAATAAATACGATATAAAAATTTTCCTTTTGTGAGGTCTCCAGTAACCAAGGTAAAGGCGAAAGTTTGTATGGATGTCTGGATGTATGGATGTCTGGATGTATGGATGTATGTTTGTTACTCTTTCACGCAAAAAAATAATGAATGGACTTGAAGAATTCTTTCACTAATAGAAAGCGACATTATTTGCGAGTACTATAGGCTATATATATTGGTAAGCTCTGGCGTTATGAAATTATTTATTATACGTTTATTGTGCGTTGCTAACTAATTGTTTGACCTGCGCTGACCATTTTGTTATTTGTTTAGGTTACTGTGGAGATCCCTTTGACAGTTAAAATTATCCTAATATTATAAATGAATAACTCATGTAATTGATTTAAGACATGGTGGAAGAAGATGTTGCACCTTACAAAACTAACGTTAATAGCACCATTGTAATAATTACCCTTTGAAAGAGTGACTCTAACAATATCTCTATCCTGTCATAATTCTGTGATGAGACATTTCTTGATAATATTCATTTCGTATTAAGCAGTTTTAAAGCATTAGCACAGTCATTAGCCTTTTCCGCGCCGCTTTCATAATTTTATCAATTCCACTTCGCTCGGCACTACATTATCACATTATTTTCTAATAGACCCGCAGCCAATTAAGTCAACCCCTATTCGTAAGAAATTATGCATGAAATCTGTCTTTATGCGGCCTCCGTGAGTTCTTGGCAAGCATAATGCATATATAAGCGCGTTTCGCTAGTCAGAGAACAGCTTACGCTATTTTAATCGTTCGAGAGAGGGAGCTGAAGTCTGGAAAACTATTTTCGTGCAAAGTTTTAGTCAAAATTCATCACTGTCTGGAGACAAAGGACAGACTTTAATCAGAAATTTGTCTTTGAGTAGAAAGAATTTTAACTCCACTTTTAAACTTTTAAATTATTTCTGTGAACGTGGAATACATAATACACCTAGTTTCGTGTAAAGACCGAATTCTACACTATAAACTACACTCTCTGACAGGAAGACGGAAACTTTCTGATTTATTGCTTCTGCACAAAATTATGCATGCATCAGTTGATACACCAAACATTTTATCCCAAATTAACATTAACACACCGTCAAGAAATTCAACAAGGAGGATGCAAGATATTTTCTATATATCTACCTACCACACAAATACAGGATATTTCTCACCTTTACCACGAACATTAAGACATTATAACACTATACAATGCTCTAGTAATGAAATTGACATTTTTAATAACCCATTCAATCACTTCAAAAAATATATTTTACCATCAATCGTATAAAGCTGATATTGTGATGAAGCCCTTTATTCAAAGACAGGAAATATTGTACCTACTAAATCATTGTCCCATCAGCACAGGTGCCAATAATAAATTGTTGGTGATTCTTTTGTACTCTACCTTTTACTCATTCTTGTTCGTCATTCACTTTTGCATATTTACGAGTAGCTAATTATTACTGATATTATTTTTTTTTTTTAATTTTTGTAATTTAAATCATCCATGTATATAAATTTTTGGGCATAATGCCTGTTTTGTGTACATAAATAAAAAATAAAAATAAAAAAGACTAGCGAGTTCCCGGCATGCGTTGCTATACCACTAATAAAGAAATTGTTTCCACTAATAAGAACAATCAATCAATTTTGGTAACTAACATGGGTACCTATTTTAAATATCTATAATTCTTGATTCGATTCAAAGTATGAGGCGAGTACTTCAAATAAATCCGTTAATTTAAAGATATTCGAAAATAGAATTTTTATTTAACAATCATTGTTTTGCAAAATGTCATTCTCAAGTTTTGACATTTTTGACAGTTTTGCAAGGGTTTTTGTAATGATTAAAAAACTTTTCAGGTGTATTGTCATGTGATTGTAATAATCCAGAAACCTTCGCCGGGGTTTAAAGAAGGTATTTTGAAAGATTCAAACATTTTTTAAGCTTAATATAGCAACGCATAGCGGCCATACATGCATACATACACACATGCAAACATTTTTAGATTTTTATGTATATATATTACGAACAAAACAATGTTGCGAGAATATGTAAAGCGAAATTTTATTGATTTATGTTGCTAATATAAAACATGGTAGTAGACTAACATAATTTGGAAAGCGCGTACGGGTACTGCCGCCCCGGCAAACATTTATTGAATTACCAACATTCTTGCAATAGGTCCCCCCTTAGGTTCGCTAAGTTTGGTGAATTAGCAGGGGTTCCCGGGTTCATGGTGTGGGATTTGTCTAGGTCTTAGTGGCGGTTGCATTTGCCCACAAACTGCGTGGCGGGAAGAATCGGGGCAGACTGGTTGAAGCAGTCATTTTGACCTCTCCAGCTGGTTCGACTCAACGCATTGCAATGTAGTGGTAGGGATGGATTCATACATTTTGTTTTTTGAAGAGTTTTATTAAATGTACATTTGTTACTTAAATTAAATTTGTTTCCGTATAATATTGACTCCTCCCACCGCTTTCCCCCTCCCCCCAAAATCATCCCTCCCACTACTCCCACCTAATTAATCTTTGGTACTTGCATTTATTTTTTAAGTTAGTTTTAATTCTGCTCCTTAATGGATACGGTTGTATCGAAACCGGTCGCGGAAAAATTTAATTTAAGTGACAAATTTACATTTATAAAACTCTTCAAAAAACAAAATGTCTAGAAATTGTTACATAGTTAATACCCAAGAAATACAAAAAAAAGGATTCATACGTCCGTCACTCCTGGACAAATTGGTTCTTACCCACCCCTCACACAAAGCACTGCACAAAGAGGAGAACCAATATTCTATCACATTCTCTCGCAGGCTAAATCCTATAGATGTATGTTTTTGTCTCTTTTTAGTGTCGCTTTTTCGTTTCATCAAGTTTCAAATCACAACGGTGCTAAAGAAGTTTTCACTTCAAAAATCCTTCTGGCCTCTTGTGTGGAGCTAATACAAAAAAAAAGTTTGTAAAATAATCAGTAACTTTAGGTATATTGTAAATGCTTAAGAAGTGTAATGTTTTGTGAACACCTCACTAGGAGAATCTGTACTGAGGTGTTCACATGTTTTAGATAAAGTATTATTGTGTATTAAGGCTCTGCAACCGGCCCCGAAGAGAAGAAGATGGAGAGATACGAAATTACGAATGTTAGAGGAGAGCGCTAACAATTACAGCGACATAATCGATGCGAAAATTGCGAAAATGTTTAATAAAACACAGCTCGTTTAAAATAGAGCAAAAATCTCGCGGGCATTATCTTAAACAGCATTTAAAGAAACACTGTGAATTTTTTTATACATATAATTTGTAAAATAACTGAAACAAACGTGTTAATAATAATTTTTGGAGCATACTTTGCGATTTTTTTCTATCGAGGGAATTTTATATAATTTGCGTTTCGGCGCGGGCAAAGTCTAGATATTATCTTCAAGATTAACATATATTTTTTAAGAGCTTTAAAACTTACCGTGTTCAAGGGAAATATGTAATAAATCGGTACAAATCCGGGTTGCGGGCCCTTAAGTAGTAGCAGTTAAGGTGATCAACTATTTAAAAATACTTGAGAAAAAGTTTTTGGAAAGGTTGGAGAAGGCATTTGAGAGTTATTTTTGATAGGTTGATTTCGTAAAGGCCTGTAAAAAACATTAACTCCTGTTTTACGCATTTTTTATTATAATAACAAGGAAATTAAATATCGATTGCACGGAAACAAGCGACGTCTAATCTAAAGACGTCCACAGACCTCCGCGTCTGGGAGGAGACTAAATGCGACTAAACGATGCGCTATCAGCCCTTCTGCAGATGGCATAAGGATGAAATTCACAGTTGGATAACGCTTGTTTTAATCCATTGGAAAAATATTCACGTTTTATTTGATTTTTTGAAGTTTAGGAATAAATATCAATTTTTTGCGATTATTATAAAATAACTGAATTTGCCACATTATACAATAAAACCACATCCGAAAAAGGTTTATAAGTAGAAGAATTTGCACTTTAAAATGTTTTGTTTATAGACCTAACACTATATTTTTTCTAGGCTTATTAAAAAACTTATAAAAAAACCGATCGATATTTTGAAAGGCCAAGATGTGTTCTATTCGTAGTAATTAAATAAAGCATCTTCAATAATTTAAATGACCAAATTTTCAAAATAAAAACACGGGTTTTTGTATGATTTTGAATTATTTTGCATGGCTTAAAGTACATCACAACAGTATACACATAGGAATAGTAATATAGGTACTGAATGGAAGTCCTTGACGCCCGATGATACTTGGCACGATCAAGTTAATCAAATACTTGAAACGTCACTAGTCAAAACTCACACAAATCAGAATCAACTCAAGTCAACATCTTTTTGTAAAGTCATTAAAAAGCAACGAAAAAAATTAAAAAAATATCACATAACCTAACATAACGTAACGTACTAAACCGTTTTTTCCGTCACTTTTAACAACTTTTCAAAGGAGATTTTGAGTTGATTTCATTCTGAGTTGTACAGTCACCCTACAAAGTATAACAAAAGGTTGTAAATGAATATAAGTTAGTACTGTTTGCGATGTCTCCCCTGTGTTTTCCTCTGTGGAGAAATAGCATCAACTAGTTATTTAACATTGTAACAATAACAGAGATACGCCTTCTGAAAATATAATGGGGAGTGATTAGCTTGGGGATCAAATTACTAATGTGTATTTATGGAGTTGTGTAACGTGGACTTTACTAGCAGGACTTTTGCCTTGAATTCATGGGTCTATATTTATATTAGAAGTTTTGAGCTTTTCGTTACACTATTCAATTTAGTATTTAAAACAAAGTTCAATTTTGGCGTTTTTCCCTTGTCACGAAAAATATCGTAACACGAAAGAGATGGTGGACTGTAAATCTAATTTTTGTGAAACAAGACAGTTGACTGCGTTTTTTAACCTCAATCACAAGAATTGGCAAATGGAAGGTAAAAGTCCCTACTTTTGATGGGTTCTTCCGCTGTTCCTGACCGATCTTGATGCTGGCTGCACTTCACTTCAATAACGGCACAACAATAGGTCACAATTACCGACACTTTTTGATACATTGATGATTATTTTATGATCAATAGCGAGATTTCGAAAGCGATTTCACTGCGATTTTTCAACTCATTGATATAGGTAAATTTAGATTTTGTACAGTATTGTAGATGTGTTCCACAGGAGGTAGGAAACACCTTCTTCTTCTTTGTAGTAACTAAGTAGGGACTTTCAGGGAAAGGAGGAAGATAAAGGGATAATAAATGAATGAAGGACTTGGGAACATGGTTTTAGTTTTTAAACTGTTTCAGAACTAAACACCTATATCTGGTAATGTGCAACGGTACCGAAAGCATAAATTAAAGTCCAAAAGTTTTCGGAAGAGACCGATTGACGGAGACCTAACTTAGACCTCTCCAGCTGTACTCCCTCGCTTCATCGCCTTGCACCGCAGTGGGAGGGATTGATTAATACGTAACTCACCCCTGGATACATTTACCCCCGCCCCCCCTGATTCCTTCCCACCTCTTATACCTTTTTCTTTCCCATATCTTTCCTTTCCCTAAAGATACCCCCCACACATCATCCCCAAAGATCACATAAGCCCTGAGGAATATTTTTTCCTCCGTGCCTTCTGTGTGGAGCTAACGTAAAAAATGTATATCGGTACATAGTTAAAATACCTACTAAGTATGAACATACAATTTCAAGACAGATTATTTGAGAACACCCTACATTTCATTAGTTAGAAGTCAAGTGGAATATAATTCACCTATTTGGTCCCCTCTGTATAAAGTACACTCTAACAACATAGAACGGTTTCGGTACAAATTTCTTAGGGACATAAATTTAAGGCTCTAAAATACATTTGATAACACTAATTATGTAAGATTGATTAATTAATTTCATCTAATTGACAGGAGTATTATCTTATTCCTGATTGTGCCACGTCACCAACTGACTGACAGCCCTGCCATGATCGCAACTATTCAATTTTATTCGTATTTTAGCCTTGCTTAACTCTAAACTTTATCTCTGATTATTAACATTATTTTTGATCCTAGGACGGTAAATTTTTTTGGTTATATTACGTACCCACAGCAGCGCCTTAATAGGTTCGCATTAACTACTTTTATTAAATACTTATATACTATTATATAGTATTATATAGTATTATAGTATTATAATACTATATATATAGTATTATATTTTATACCTCTGTAAAAAAGAATCAAAAGACGAATGTTCTTACCTCTGTAAAAATAATGGAAAATAATAAAGAGTAAAAAAAATCTCTAATCATTACGCTGCTGGAAAAGTATTTGAATTGACGATAAAGTAATTGGTCAAAATGCAATTGTTTTGTATATTAATTTTAGTGCGGTGCAAGTCGGTAGTATGTATTTTTGTTTAAAATCAACTTCGCTATGTATTCAACACATAAATTGCACATATATTAAAAACTCACCATTATTATTATTTGTTATATACGTATATACATATAAAACTGATTTTTTTCTCTTTATTGTATAATGCTATACTTTTTACTTACCAGCTTTATTTATATGTACCATGTGTAATAACTATTCATGTTTTCTTTGTATTCTAAACACACCTGTATGCACTAAAACATAAAAATGTAAATGTATGTAAAAGCCCATAAGGGCGTTAATGATTAATAAATAAATAAATAAATAAATAAATTTTGGAACTGTGGCAATAAAAATACTGAAAATTCGAGGGCAATTGTTTTGAAAACAGAAAAAGGATTGAGACCAGTGGCGGCTGGTGCTCACAAAAATCGGTAGTGCGCTAAAAATCTCGCTACTCTAATTAAAATGAATTTAATTATGAAAAAAAATCTTACCTATTTGTAGGTTAGGTCGATTCTCCATTGTCTCTTTTGTTTTTAACTTGCACTCTTGTTTAATATTAAAAATGGGCCGTGGTGGGCCACTATTTTTAATTTCTAATCGTTTCAAAGTTTAGCGCATTGTTTTTTATAAAATGAACATTAATAATGGAACTCATTTTTTATTCTTCCCGACTCATCCAAAAAACTAATAACAATGGCGTATTGACCTGCGACTTGTCACAACGGGTCTCATTGTTTATGTTGGTTGGTATGCTGTAGAGATAAGAAATGGTCGACGCTGAGCGGAACATTGACTAAAAAAGAGTAGATCTTAATTTAAACACCAATATCAATAATAAAATGACACGACCGCGTCCCAAATTAAGATGCTACCGAACAAACGGTCCTTTTGACATGGTGGAAATTCCCAGATCGCCGTCCATGGGTTATTTAAATTTGCAAAGGATTATACCTACCTACGATTCTGGCTCATGGAGAATTGTGTAAGGATTCTCTTCGATTCTGTGATCGCTTTGACAAATGCACTCCCGGCCTGAATATAGTAACAAAACGTTCTGCTTAATATCCATACTCTTAGGTTCTGCTTCTGTTACCTCGGTATCTGTTACGCGAGCGGGTATACATAGATACCTACATTATGTATGCATTATAACCAAAGTGTGTATTGTGATTTGTGATGAGGCGTGTCGGAAATATAGTATGTTTTTCGGTGATCGGGAATTTTTAGATTGGCAGAAATTTTGGGAGTGCGTTGCACCGCCGCACCTTAGGGCTGGCCGCCACTGATTGAGACTACTTTGAAAGCAAGTTGTTAGTGTTTTTCGTATACACAATCTCGTTGTTAAGTAAAAATAATGAATTTAACCATCTTGAAAGTACATAATGTCGTTTTGTTGTAGCAATAATTACCTTGAGATACCGCGGTGGAACTACTTGACTATGTTGTAATTGTGTTGTGTGCTCCTTCGCAGAGATACAGTGGTAAGTGATTAGTCATCCCTTTTTCCTTGCATACCTTGTTCTTTTCTACACAAACTATCACCCAATTCCAGCAAGCACCATTTTGTCTCGTTTCGTTTTTAGTATTTACAGTCATTTCGAGCGCATCCGAAGCTGTAATTAGTAAGTAGATTTGGATGCAGCTGTGGGTATAAATAATTAGGATAAGAAGAAGGCATAAAGTGTGTAGAGAGAAAATGTGGAGAAGTGTAGAAAAACTACGAAATTTCATGACATTTTACGGTGTTATTAAGAGCGTTTAACCAACCAGCGGCCGAAAATCCACATTTCGTTGAAAGTTGTTCTTACGATCGTGCAGGGCGGTTCCAATGAGAAAGATTAATAAGTCTCCGTAGCAGTTTTTGCAATGATAACTCAATATCGATTTTATTTCATTCCTTTAAATTATACCTGCTTACAAAAATGCTGAAAGGCGTGATGATAAAACTATTAAAATTATGTACTTTTTGTAATTACTTTTTGATTATAAGTATTTATGATTTTTCAATAATGTCTAAGTTAAATAATAATGTAAAAAAATCTGAAATACATTAGTTTTAAAGTGCGCAAATAAATACACAAACGGACCAATTTTTGCCAAGAAACACATGTACGTATATATTTTTTAATGATTTTATTTAAACTAAAATTAAAATTCTGAAACATGCGTTTCTCAGATAATGTATTGATTTATCTTAATGCGTCGTTATACAATTTGAAATGGGTGTGGTATAACACAAAATCTTTTTTGAAAATTTAACAAATCTGCCAACGACCTATGGTGTAACCTTATTATACTAAAAATAAACATTTTTTCTCGAAATTTAAAACATGCGTTTTCTAGATAAAAAAACAATTTTTAAAATCAATTTATAATTTTTTATGGAAAAGAGTCAATACTTCTAAAATCTGGTTTAAAAATGACATATTTTTGACACACATCTACCGGACCTGCCCTGATAATTGACACTGCAATGCTGTCCGAAACGTTGGCTAAAGAAGGAGGTAGCGCAACACGGCATAACACCCCAAAAATAAATAACGAAGACATATTTCTGGTTATTTAAGTTGTACAGGGTGCGGCAGCATAACGTCCTTTTTTCAAAACTTAATAAAACCCATTGTATGAATCAGAAATTTTTTATTTGTTTTTTTTTTTTTTAATGTAGGCACATACCTAAAGTTTTGTTTTACTTAGTTTTTGAAGATCAAATCAGATAGCTGACGTCCCCCATTCTCCGTACACTGAGTAAACCGATTTTTGGCGTTTGTCATGACTCATGACTCATGACTCTTGCCAGCATATCATGCATTATCCTGGCAATTTCTTCCTGGATGTTGGTTTTCAGATATTGTAGGGTCCTTGGACGGTTCACATAAAGACGGGATTTAAAAAAAAAACCATAGAAGAAAATCAAATCGGGAGAGCGGGCCAGCCACTCCAAATCACCCCTAATTGAGATGAGGCGCTCTGCGAAGTGTTCCCTCAGAACAGCCATCAATGCTCGGTGATCTAATGGGAGAAGCGACCCCAGTTCTTCCTCTTGTCGCACTTGCAGTTTGTCTGAACGTAGTGACCTATATAACAATTGATTTCTGGTCCGGGACAGAGGCTAAATTAAAGTGATTCCGAAAAGCGCGCTGGGTTACGATCACAGAACATCCATTCTAAAAGTAGGCTTCAACGGCAAACGTATGCTCCTCATTGTTCCAACGCATGATGGCAACTAAAATGGGTCGGGACAAAACTTTAAAGTTCCGCCTCTCAAACGAGATCACTAGCGCTCCGCTACAACATCAACCGACTTAATGGCGCGCATTTTAAAAAAGGAAGTTATGCTGCCGCACCCTGTATTAATTGTTCTTGTGTTTAATTCGTAGAACTCCATTTCATATTTTTTTTATGTAATTTAAATTGCATTTAATAATATTATTATCAAGTTCGGCTAGTATTAATAAAGTAAAGAAAATTATTCATTCCGCATTACTTAGTACATTTACAAAACCTAAACAATTTAACGCACTTAAATGAGTCACAGCAGTAAGGTTATTATAAAACAGTTAAGAAAACCCTAACATTAGTGTGGGTAAAACAGATTCCGAACCCCACATTATAGAGTGCGTACTCTCTCAGCAAAGTGGTTTAACCTCTAATAAATCAATTTAGACACCTTCAAAAATTGACATTTAAAATGGTATAAATAAGTCGTCTCAAAGTGGTTTAACCGCAGTTTGAAAATCGCCTTGTAAACAGCTGTAACGAAATAAATACTAAAATTCTTCCAGGACTTGATAATAACATTATTAAATTTAATTTATATTAAATTAAAAATATGTATTTTTGAATGTAGCTATTACTTTGTGGTTATCCATTATAATAAAATGAAACAATGCAACTTTGTATAAACCACTTATAAAATGTGCAAATCCGACCGGTTTCGGAACAAACGTTCCTTCGTCAGGGAAAGCTTATACTAATTTGACAGTTTAGAACAATGTTTTATTAGGGTAGGGGTGGAGCCGTTGTTAGTTAATAATGTAGATTGGGTGGGTAGGTATTAGTGTAGAGTGGGTGGGTAGGGGAACAAATCAAATATATTAATAATTTTTCAGTTCAATGTTGCAAAAATTTCCCTTCTAATATTAAACCAGCGTTTTATACAAGAAATAATATCGGTAATTTTTTGAGAAATACTAAAGATAAAGACCATAAATTGACTAATTCCGGAATATATAAACTCAAATGCAATGATTGTCCCTCATTTTATATTGGAAAAACAACTCGTAATTTTGAAATCAGAATCAAAGAACATTTAAGGTGTCTTAATAATAATAATTTTTCTGAGTTCGCTAACCATATCATTGAAAATAACCATAGTTTTGAAAAAAACACAGGGATAAATATTCTTCATATTAATCATAAAGGAAAACGTTTAGATAACTTAGAAGCTTTGGAAATTAAAAAATCCCTTAAAAATAATGAATCTATTATCAACAAACAAAAAATATTGTCATATAGCCCAATCATGGATTTGTTCCCCTACCCACCCACTCTACACTAATACCTACCCACCCAATCTACATTATTAACTAACAACGGCTCCACCCCTACCCTAATAAAACATTGTTCTAAACTGTCAAATTAGTATAAGCTTTCCCTGACGAAGGAACGTTTGTTCCGAAACCGGTCGGATTTGCACATTTTATAAGTGGTTTATACAAAGTTGCATTGTTTCATTTTAAAAATATGTATTTAGTTGCTTCATGTTTACAAGCAAATATAATTAAGATACATAAAACATTATCATTACAGCTAAAATCTAGACAGTCAAATCCCAAATAAACATTTCCGGGATGTTTAACTTCCTGGAAAGGAAGTTCCGGGTAGTACCAATCCCGAACGTTATTAAAATTAGGGTCATTAATAATTTACCCTCGAAACAATTATTGCTCTTTTCCCATTAGGTTAACATTTATGAACTTTCGACCTAATTTGTGACCGTGGTTCATTGGATTTTACCTTTT
The DNA here is from genome assembly GCA_929108145.2 of Limnephilus rhombicus. NCBI lineage: Eukaryota > Metazoa > Arthropoda > Insecta > Trichoptera > Limnephilidae > Limnephilus > Limnephilus rhombicus. The sequence continues at coordinate 48,448,784 of OV815285.1, forward strand.
CCAGACGAAATATAAAAAAATATATTTTATCGGTTTACTGATTTTTCTGGACTGTGGTTTTCAAAGGGGAGTCATTTGGGATTTCACTGTAGGGATTTTGTTATTGGGATTTCGGCCTCTGGTCCATTTTTCAGTTTCCCAAAAAGTTTTCTGTTGGTTGTTTTTTGTAAATTTCAATATCAAACCAATACCAAACTCAGTTTTAGGAAGACGATTAAGTACTTTATTTAAATTATAATTTTATCTACGAGTAAATAATTACAAAATAGGGACACGCTTTTATTTTTTTTAAATTTAGTATTAAGATTATAGTTAGTAGTAAGTAATTCAGGTACCGAAATGAAAAGTAATGCATTTTAATGGTTGTTTTGTCTTATTTAAAAACGGGAAATGTAATTTTTCGAGGACCGCCATGTTAAGAATTACGACGGTAAACACGCACTTACAAAGGTAAAAAACGCCTTGTCAGTTCGATAATAATAAGCATTGGAGGTTATCCACCACTGACCCGCCCTGGTATAAGTAACAGATGGTTACTTTTTCAAGGCTCTTGCAAGGATTCTAATTTTTTGAATGAACGAATCTACATTTAATTTTGAACGAATCTCGACCTCCAGTGTCCCTGCATACGTTGTTTGTAAGCAGTATGCAAATGCTTAGCGAGAAATCAAGATACAATAAGTGTTAGTATGACTATATACAAGATTGGTGATAGTCCACGATAAGGCAAGAGCTGGGTGATTGTATTCCCCATAATAATAAGCAGCACAATTTTCGGAAATGATAAATAATGCATATCTTATTCGGTTTCATAAACGCGAGAAATCATTATTCATTATGTGCGCAATATCTGTGCGACTGCGACGCAATTCGCAAATACGAACTACCAACCTACGAATATAAAAGCATTCACGTAAACATTGGCTAGAAAAAATATTTCGACAATAATATTATTATAACGAAAGTACCTACTTCGAATTATTCCCGGTAATATTGGTACTGGGTTGAGGTTCAAGCTGCGTGTCATCGTCATACGGGTTTTACGTAAATACTGCTAACTTTTGAGGGGCTCTTTAGATATACATCCCAGGTTTTGAATGGTTTATATGGCAAAAATTTTAATATGAATTTCTTATTATTACCTAACTGATACAAAGTGATTTTATATTTAAAAAGTTCGTATTTGCTGTTGTTATTAAAAAGATGATGGTCTTTGAACAACGGCATTTCGCGAACATTAAACTTAATAAAATAACTATTAAAATACAACCAAAAATACATAAAATACATTTCTCCTTTAATTATTACTAATTAGTATCTAACTGCTACAATTTTTTATAAATTTTTGAAAGCATATATTAAGCCTGTATCTATTTTGTAAATATTTACCCAAACCCCAATAGATTCGCCTTGCCGGGGCGCAGCTCTACCAACTGAGCTAATGTATCCCTATCCGATTCGGTCATATTTGACTGGATCATCCTTCGACTATGAACAACCCACGACTTCCTCTCCTTTCTTTCCCTAAAAAGACCATCTACACAGCATCCCCAAAGATGACATAGAACCTGAGGGAAATTATTCTCCTCGGCCTCCAGCTAATATAAAAAATAAATATGTTCATTTTCTTAAAGCATCTTTTTATTGGCTACTATCTTTATGTTCAATAAGGAACTCCAGTGAAAAATATTATGGCTTTCAAAAAATATGTTCATGTAGATCAATAAATGCTGATTCTGAATATATAAGTTTTATTTCATAATATTAAACGCCGAGTTTTTAAAAAATTATTAAAAAGTGCATTTTTAAACCTCTCCTCGAAACACAGTGTCAAGTTGGCATTACTGAAATGGTTAACGGTGACGTCACTGTTAACCTGCTAACCAATTCACTGAAGTGTATCAAGATGTATTGACATTTGAAATCTTACGCCTTACGCCACGAAAGACACGCACGCCATTCAACATTTCGTATTTTTTTGGTTATTTTCATACTGTTGAAGAGATTTAGATAAATAATAGTTATTGTTTTTATTGGAAACAATATTTAGGCTCTCAACAATTAAAATTATGACGTAAAAGGGCTATATTTGAGGTTAAGTTAAGTTGATAGGTCATATGTCATATTTGACATTTGGTTTACGATACATCGGTCGTATTTTCGAATTGTTTTTACTAAAAGGGCTTTTTATACAAGTTATTACACAATCATCATGATCAGTATATTATAAATACCAGTGTTTCTGTATGTGTTATACATAAAACAATGTGCAGTCACGCCTGAACACAAAATTCGAGGCTTACGAAATACGATGTCACTTGTATTTGCAATGAAAAAGATGATTTATTGTTTTTATATTGCACTTTGTTAAAATACAATAACAGTACCGTTGAAATGTGGACTTTTTACCAATGTTTTTCTATATTAAAAGCAGTTAATCTTGAATAAAAAACACACCTCACACCTAAAAGGCATCCCAAAGCATTCCGCCAGTGATTTTTCTGGATTCTTCATTCAAACAGGGATGTTCTACCCAAAAAAATTATTTCCCTAGATTTCGAAGTGAAATTTCCCTAGAATTTCACATTTACGCAATTACCTAAGTAGCCACCTGATTGTGTAACACTAATCCTGTTATATGTTAATTAATATGATTAATTAATTGGAAAGATATTGGAACTTGGTAAATATACTAATAATACTGTGCTTTTCCAAATAAAACACTTTTTGCTACGTGAAGTAATAATTTAAAAGTACGAATACACTCACCACTGAATTAGAAACTGAATTCCAAATTTAAAAAAAACAATTTGCAAAATAAAAATCAACCGCTATCACCGAAAAAACGGAACTTAAAATATAAATAATTTTTTTTTTCAGAGGTCCCATTTATCTTTTTAGATACATAGGGAACGTACCCATACTACGTGACAAACTTTTTGCACTTTTTACCCCCCCCCCCCCCCCCCCTCACCGTGACCAAAAACCTAAGCAACCCGCCGCTCATTTTTACCAAGCGTGGTATTTTGAAGACCCCCCCCCCCTCACCCGAACGTGTCACGTAGTATGGGTACGTTCCCTAATATCTAGGAAAATTTCCCTCAACATAACATCACTGATTCAAAATGACAACTTAAAAAGTTTAAAACTATCGGTGGGTGAAGACGTCACACAATTCACCATAGATACGGTGCGTTTCTGGGAGTCTTGAAAAATTAAAACTTTGACAATTATTTCAACTATTAAAACTAACTATAAAAATAAAAATAAAAATGCAGTTATTTAAGTTTGAAGGTCTTTATTCATTAAAAAAAATAAAAAAAAATTGGACTGGAGTTCTCCTCTATTGCAAGATTCAAACCCGAACTAAATGCTATCTAGATAGTGGCCTGGGTTCGAGTCCTAGATGTGACTGTATCTTTTTCCGATTTTTCTGTTTTCAGATTTTTAATTGAGTTTTGCTAATATTTCCTTAATTTAATTAGATATTACAGTATTCAGATAACTATTTATGCACTTTACAATTATTAATGTTTAAAATTAATAAAGGTATGTGTAATTTTGATAGCTTAATATAATTGGCGTAAGTAAGTAAAAATATGTCTAAGCGCTCTGCGATTCAGAATTTCGAATACGTTAATAAAATACCACAGGGATGAAATTGGTACTCATCTCGCTGATAGATTGGAAAAGGCCTCGGGAAATTATTGAGCCAGGCATTCTGTATAGGCTTGGTTTAATTATTTTCAAGATGAAAATTCACGGAACCTTTTCATCACGACCGTGCCCGTACATTACAAGGGTAGGTTCTACAGGTAGAGTACCTGTAGTGCCTACTCTTGGTTTATTTAGCCTAAAAAATAAATATTGATCGTGACCCACGCAGCCTTCGAGTGCTTTCCGAACTGCCTTTTTCAATCTCACGCTGTGTTCTGGAAGCGATTTCATTTCTCAATAAACTGAATAATACAATGCGACAATCTTTAAGTGTTTTTTTTTATTAGGCTTTTTGTATAAAATGCGTCACAATGTTAATAAACTAAACGAGAATTTTACAGTTAGCTGTTGTATTAAAACTTCAATCTTTGCTGTTGGATGTTTTAGTCATTTAAATGTCACGTTAATTAAAAAAAACTTTGATATTTTTTATGTGAATACTAATATTATGGCATGTATTTTTATGTTTATGCCGTTGTGAGGCTCAAGGTATTGGGGGGGGGGGATGGGAGTGAGGAAGGTGGGGCTAGCTATTCAGATCTGGTAAACAAACATGGCTAAAGCCATTTCAAGCAACGTTTCAATTCTTAATGGTGGTCTTACGCTAGGGCGATACCGAGAGTATCTTCCGCTCTGGAAAGTGCAGCAAAAATTTTCGTTATTTGTTTTTGGGATGTTACGCCGTTTTGCGCTACCTTCTTCTTTAGCCAACATTTCAGACAGCGTTGCAGTGTCCATCCAGGAGGTAGCGCAAAACGGCATAACACCCCAAAACAAATATCGAAAATACTTTTTGCCGTGAAAATCTAAAAACGTATCTGCAGCAAAAATACTATATATTGTATTTATATTGATTAAATTGTTACAAATTAATCAAATAAAATTTGATTGCGCGCGTCTGGACTTGAACCTGCAACCACTGGATTGCTAGCCGAAAGCCTTACCCCTCGACCACGGAAACCTTAGCTATGAAGCAGAAACATATTTATTTTTTTTGGTTGTTTGTTTTTGGGGTGTTATGCCGTGTTACGCTACCTCCTCCTCCTTTAGTCAACGTTTCGGACAGCGTTACAGTGTCCATCATCAGGGCAGATGTGTAAATTTTAGTTTTTTTTTTTTTTTTTCATTTACTAGATTCTTATATTTCTTGAAGAGATGAATCATTTAAATTTACTGAATTTAAAGTTAATGTTCTTTATAAATAGAACGGCGTCATTTGCGCCTTGCAATTTTTACCTCATGTGGGTATTTAAAAATGTTACCTGGCTATTATAGTCTTAAAGGTCTCGTGTTTCATCGGTAGGGAAAAATTGTTATCTAAAAACCCTACTAAAATTGCATGTTTCGTCCAGACTCAACATCAATCTTCATCATCAGAGCAGCGGCGGTCGAATGCCATATATACATACGTGTCTGTTTGTGTTATGTTGGGAGTGGGAAGGAGGCGGTCATGTCCTTTTAAATTTGGAGCTCTTCCGCATTTGCCTTTGGGAATGAGGAAACCATGAAAAACCTCATCCGGGAAGAGTCGGCCGACAGTCAACATGAAACTTGTCGGCCTTCAGTGATTTCAGTATATGAAATCCTGCATTTTGTGGTGTGGGGTGTATGTGTCTGTTTTTATGTGAAATATATACTTTATGGGAAATTTTTAGAATAAACATACATAAACATACATATTATACAATATTATCTAGATATATAAATAGATATGTAAACATAAGTTACAGGGGGGGCGTCTGGTAGTTAGGAATACCTACTGCTCGCTCACTCGTCCGCGTCTGAATCTGGTTCATACCAGATGTGGTTCAGGTCCATCAGAATATGTTTAGGTAGTCTGTGTGTATATCTGAAAGTAAAGTCACTAGGTGCATTGTATTGACCGATTTCCTTTATAAGTCTATTTTTACTGTGTCTCAGAGATTTGTAAAATCGGTCTGTCAGTCGGTGTGTGTATTCGAATAATGTTGGAATGTCTTCTCTTGCATGTAGTCTTTTCAAATTCGTTCTGATTCTAGTGTTGTATGTGATTTTAATGCAGAGATTTTGTAGCGTCTGTAGTTTCGAGTGGTCGGAGTGAGAAATACTACTCCACACGGGAATAGCGTATGTCAGTACCGGTCGAATGAGCGAGTAGTAGATCAGGAGCTTGGTTCTGGGAAGTAGCGGACTTCTTCTGTTGAAGATGGGCTTCATCGCGCCGACTGCCTTTCTGGCTCTTGCGTGCATCTTGGCTATGTGAGATTTCCAGTTGAGACGTGAGTCCATTGTCAGGCCCAGGTAAACGACTTCATCTTTCCATTCTAGGACGTGTCCTCCCATTTCGATGTTGACATCTGGTGATCTTCTTTTTCGTTTCCTCGTGTACATGATGACTTCGGTCTTCGCCTCGTTTAGTTTGAGTCGCCATTGCTTGTAGTACTCTACGAGTGCGTCGAGCGCTCTCTGTAGGTAAATGGCCGCCATGTCTGATTTCAGCGAGGAAACGTAAAGTTTGACGTCGTCTGCGTAAATAGATAGCTTGCATCTCTCGTCACGGGGGATGTCGTGTGTGAATATATTGAATAGATGAGGTCCGAGTAGACTTCCTTGCGGCACGCCCTTTGGAATCTCACGTATCGATGACAGCGCGTTCCTGATGAAAACTCGGAAGGATCTGTCCTTTAGGTATTCTTGAATCACTCTCGTTAGGTATATGGGCGTGTTTGTTTTGTGCAATTTGTGCAGTAGCCCTTTGATCCAAACGGTGTCAAATGCCTTCTCCAAGTCTAGCAGTGCAGCGGCGATGTAGCGATGTTCGTTAAATCTTCGGGCGATGAATTCCGCTACTCTGGTAAGTTGATGGGTAGTGGAGTGCCTCTTTCTGAATCCAAACTGCTCGTCTGGCAAAGTGTTGTTTTCTTCGTGGTGTGGAAGCAGCCTGTTGAGTATAACCTGTTCAAATACCTTGCTCAGCGTGGAAAGTAGACTGATCGGCCGATAGTTTGTCGGCTGCTTCTTGTCCTTGTTTGGCTTGGAGAAGGGCAGCACGGTCGCCGTTTTCCAGATCTGAGGGAAATGTCCGATGATGAGGCAGGCATTGAACAGCTTTGTGATGTAAATGATGGCTTTCTGCGGTAGATGTTTGAGTAGAATGTTGTGTATTTGATCGCTTCCCGGCGCTTTATTTGTCTTCAATCGTCTGATGATGACGGCTACTTCGCTTGGCGTGCTGAAGTGGATATCGGCGGCGTTCGTCTGCTCGGCTTGCTCGAGATTTCGTAGAGACTCTTCTACAAGTCGATCCGTTTGCGGGTCGGATAGGCCGTCCGTGGCTGCGTAGGCTCTCTCGAATCCGTCGGCGAGCGCGTTTGCCTTTTCTTCAAGCGAAAGTGCCAGCCCTGATCCGTCTAGCTTCTCTAGCGGGGGGATCGTGTGATCTTCGCGTCTCAGCGCTTTTGCCATTTTCCATAGGCTGTTGTCCTTTGGCGTGAGTGATGTAACTTTCTTCGTCCAAAGTTCGCGTCTGAGGTCGGTGATTTCTTGCTTGATTTCCCGCTGTAGCGTGTTGTAAGCCGTTTTGAAGTAGCCGTCGCGCGTACTATGATAGATGCGTCGCAGGCGATTCTTCTCCTTGATGAGCGATAATACGTGCTCGGGAAGCTTGATCGTGTATGTGTGTGCTTCTTTGAGAGGTATGAATGTGTCTTGTGCATGTTGTATGATTTCCGTGAGAGTGCTTGCGGCCTCGTCGATTTCTTCCTTCGAGCGCAGAGTCCCCGATGTGAGGTGTATTTGTTCGTTTATCTGTTTCTTGAATCCTTCCCAGTCGGCGTCTTTGTAATTTCGCTGTTTTCTAGGGCTCCTTGAAGTTGTCCCTCCGATACTGAAGCTCACGGGCAGGTGGTCCGACGAAAGTTCATCCAGCGTGCGCAGTGGCGAGATCGATTTAGCGTTTTTCTCGAGTACGATGTCCAGAGTACTAGGGTACTTAGCGCGTTTTGAGTGGAATGTCGGTTTGTCCGGTGCCATTATCGAGTAGTTATGTGTCTGCATATGCGTGAAGAGCGTTTTCCCATTCGCGTTGCCTACGTAGTTATTCCAATAGTTGTGTTTTGCGTTCAGGTCTCCTCCTAAAACAACAATTGGGCGCAAATTAAGTAGTTTATCCAGGTCTTCTCTCACCAGACGGTTGGCTTCATTGCAGTAGGCGGCGATGAAGGTGTGCGCTCTATCCTCTATGATGACTTCTATAATCGTGGCCTCAGTATTTTTTAGCTTCGGAGTAGGGATTCTTGTAGAAGTGATTGATTGTCGAACGAATATGGCGGTACCTCCACCTCTTCCTTCCAATCGGTCGTCTCGGTGAACTTCAAAGCCGGGCACTCTCAACGGTGTGTCGTGTTTTAGATGTGTTTCTGAAATGAGAATAATGTCAGTATTAGTGTTATTTGCCAGAGCGAGCAGTTCATCAGTCTTGAATCGGATGCTGTTGGCGTTCCACAGGAGGACGTTCACCATCTGGGGATTAGACATTGATGGTGGACGTGATGAGATCCATCAGGATCCATGCCCTCTCCAACTCGTTGGAGCCAGCGGCGGCCAACTGCGGTTGCACCCGTCTCAATCCCTGGAGCAGGGCCATCATCAGTTGTGCATCTCCTGCGCCGGTGTATGCCTCTCCTGCGGGCTTCTGCGTGCGGGACTGCGTATGGGGCTGCGAGCGGGGCTGCTCCTCGTGCTGCTCCTCACGCTGCTCCTCGCGCTGTTGGGAGGCCGTGGTTCCGCGGGCCACGTTGGCCCAGCTGCGTCCGTCGGTCCTCGAGGTCTGCTGGGCATGTGGCCCGCTGGTTCCTGGTGCTTGGCGCCGGTTCTGTCGCTGGTGCTGCTGCAGCGAAGCGACGTAGGCTACCCTCTTCGGGCAGCCCCTGTAGTTGGCGGGATGGGGGCCTCCGCAGTTACAGCACGCGGCGGGCTCGTCCCTTGTGGTTTTGGGGCACTCGGCCGAGGCATGCTCCACCAAGCACTTCACACACCTCGCGGTGTGGGCGCAGTTTCGGGACCCATGCCCGAAGTTTTGGCAGCGGTAGCACTGCGTCCCGTGCTGCAGATGGTTGCTGCGGTGCTTCTGCAGGCGTATCTTGCAGTGGCACAGGTATTTAACTGCTGCCCTTAGTTGACCCATGTTGACCTCTTTGTCGAAGTGGGCCAAGTACATGGGATACTCGGCCGAGGCGGTCGTCATCCTTATGACCTTCGCGGGAGGGAATCCTTGTTCCGAGAGGCTCGCAGCGATGTCCTCCGTGTCGATGTTAGGCAGGCCCTTGATGACCGCCTTTTTCATCTTTTCCGCCTCCGCTGTGTAGGTATGGAAGCCACGCGCCTCCGCACGCAGCCCGTTGGTAAGGGCACGGTGGTCCGTCATGCTATGAACGATGATGTTCACTTTGCCGCCCGATCTGTACTGCACTCTGAAATGCGAGTGCCCGATGTGGCCCTGCACCGCTGTGGTGACCTGCCCGTGTGAGAGGGTCCCCAGGGTCATCACAACCGGGGGAACACGGTCCTTCCGTGCAGACTGGCCGCTGGTACCTGCAAAAGAATTTGAATTAAAGTTAGTATTTGGGCGCTTCGCCTGCGACGCTCCGCCGCCGCCGCCGCCTTCGGATACTTCATTTAAACTGCTAAAGCGGTTGCCGATAACAACCGCTCGGGGTTCCTGTGGTGAAAGGGGCCTCTTGATGGTGTTGGAGGGCCTCGTCCAACCTTCCTCCTGGCGGGTCGTCTCCATATCCTGGGCGGGTGGCTGGGGTCTGGGGGGCGGGACGTAGGCCGAAGCTGGGCCTACTGGGGGGCGGCTAGGCCCAGGGGCGGATGCGGCCTCAGTCATCTCGGGGGGCGGCAGGGGGATGGATTCCGGCTTGGTCCTCGGGTCAGCGGGGGGGATCTGCGATGTCTGCTGGGGCTGGGAGGCAGGGATTGTGATGAGGATTGTCCCCGTCTTGGTTTGCCGTCGATACTGGCGGGCGCCCTGGGGGATCACGATTGGCGAATCCGCTGGGTCAGCTAGTTCCATCCGCGCGGACAACATCCGCACGGCAGGTATTCGGTATTTCCTCTTCTGTATGGGGATTTTTGATTTGTGGCGTCTCGGTGGGGCCAGGTTCTTCTTCCTTGCCTTCAAAAAGGCAGTTGGCGGCGCGGTGGCCTAGGTAGTGAGCCGGTCGGCGTCCGGCCGGCTAACAAAATAGCAGGTGTCTGGCCGTGTAAACACAAGCCAGACAAAAGCGACTTGGGGGCGAAAGAGCACTCGTCTCGGAAAGCGACTGTCGCTGGCGGCAGTCACTCTTCTTCTCTGATCTGATCTCGTAAATTTTAGTGGTAAAATGTGTGCTTAAGTACTTCGAAGCAATACCGTGTTGCCAGCTCCACTCCACTGCGAGCTGGAATTACAGTAAACTTGAAGATGGTTTTCTGCATTATAATTTTGGTGTAGCCGTCAATTACCGGATACCAAGAACTATTGAGCTTAGCTCCGTCGTCTCTATTAATGTTAATAGGATTTTTATGAATTTCAATTGCCTCTGTAATTAGGCGTGCTCTATAAGTTTTGGGTCTTCCCAGAACTTCAGGAACAAATCCAAAGTAATGGCCGGTTTCAATTAAATGCTCGGCGATTGCCGATTTGTCAGGGTGGCCAAGTTTACACGCTCGAAAGTGTTCCGATATCCTTTTAGAGATCGTCCCCTCTGTTTGGCCCACATAGACCTTATCACATCCGGAACAGCTGAGTTTATATACTCCATCTGTTTCTAGAGGAAACTTGGTCTTTGCAGGCCTCAAAATAGTCTCGTATTTTTGTAGTGGTTCCGAAGACAGTCTTGATGCTTTCTTTTTTCAAAAGCCTGGCAATTCTGTCTGTCACATTGTGAACGTAAGGCAGAAAAGCGCAGCCCTTTGACTCTTGTTCAATTCTGTCTTCGTTTGGTGCGTAGGTATTTTATTAGGATTCAATTTCATATTTTAAAAATTGTGAATAAAATAGAAAAAATGAAATTGTGTTGAAACTCGGGCGAAGCCGGGTAACTAGTAGTTACTCACAATACGTAAGAGCTTAGCGCTTTTAACTCAACTTCGGTTGGTATGAATATTCCTTGAATATTCACTATATCCACTGATTTGACTAACCCAGTGATTCCCAACCTGGATATTGCAATATCGCCCACCTGTCGGCGATTTAATCCGCTTGTGGGGCGATCACGAGCTGAATGCTTTGGGGGCGATCGAAATTATTTTTGATTGTGATATAAATCTACTTATAAGCATAATTACTTTTTCAAAACTTTATGCAAGGTGTAACACCACGTGCATGGAAGATTTTAACCACCGATTTCCGAGCATATTTTGAGAAAAAAAATTTAATGTCATTTTGTAGTCCGATGATTTTTTTTCAATTAAAAACAATAAAAATATTTTTCCATCACACGTCGCAAATATACTTCGAATATAGACGTGTCACGTGATAAGCAATCCGTCTCGTTCCGCAAAAGCACGATAACACACGAAATAGGCGTATCACGTGATCCCACCGGGATGCGTAGGAATGGAATCAGTGGCAGCATGTGAACATATATTTTTAGTTTTTAATAGAAAAAAAATATCATTCGACAGCAAACGTCATGTACTTTTGTATTCCAAATATGCTCAGATATCGTGGGTCTTCAGGTACGCGCTGTTACACCCTGTATAATTCTGCGCTTATTTGTTGAGATCTACGTTTGACGCAATCTAAAGGTTTCCTTTTCAAAAAATTCTAAAATATTTCGTGGAAAAGATATTCTTTGTAATCTGACTTTATGATTGATCAACATCGTTTATTGATTTGTCCTCGGGCCTATTTTCACCTGCAGTGATTTCTTTGATTGATGATTAATGGAAGGAGGGAGCGTTGAAGAAAAATATACAATATAAAAAATATATCCATGGGTCCAAAAAGGTTGGGAACCTCTAGACTCTAAACTAGTGGTCCGTACGGACTCCCAGGAGCCCCCACGATCATTCAGGGGGTCTGGGGAAATCAAAAATTGAGTTGAGGGTCCCTGAAAAACCCTAGGGTGTCTTGCCACCACCCACTCCATAACGTGGGGGGCACAATGGCGTGGGATGGGGCAGGATGGGATGGATGGGGTGAGATGGGTTTCTCAGGGTCTCCTACCGCCCCCCCCCTGAACTTCTGAAACGCCTACCCACAAAAGGGGTTCATGGGCCAAAAGAGTTTGGGAATCACTGCTCTAAACGAACCCGTAAGCTAGAATGAAGGTCATTAGATTTCGATCAATTTTCTGACAGGTCGTTAATTCAAAACTTTCCGCGGCAGATGTCGCCAGCTATTGGTTTTCAATTTGTCGAAAAAATACTTTTTTACGCTCCTGTCACTTCACTATTATTCGTTCAAAAAGTTTAGCGGGTTCTGAAAAGCTGTCGGAACCGAAAGGTTATAATCAATTTTATTCGTATTTCAAAGAAACTTGACGCTCCATTTACAAAATATCTGATCTCCGAACACTTCAATTGCTTGTAAGAAATTAATTTCATTAAATCTTATGTTAGTTTTAGAACTGAACGGAAACATCTCATATAAATATATTCGAAATAATATAGGCGCATAAACGGCTTCCGAACGACTGCAGCAAATTTTGAATAATTTTTTAAGTGAAACTTCTATAACCCCGCTATTATTTGGATTTCGGATGAAACGGAAATGACGATTACTGCACCCACGACGCACAACTGCGCTCATTGACCGTTTTGATTATGATGTCACTTTTAAAGGCTCCCGTTGGTTGGTTGAGATATGAAACGGAAATTACGCTGGTCTGCGCTCATTGGTCGCTTTGATTGTGACCTAACTTTTCAAGTATTGGTTAAGATTGTTTTGGTAAAGTTTCGCTTTTACCGCATGTAAACTGCACTCGAATTTTTTTCTGTTCGTTATTGTCAGGACAAGGTTTGTATAAAAGAAGCGGTGAGTTCTGGCATAACGAAATTTGTATAAAAATATTGCAATAGGTGGCACACGAGCTGTGTTGCGGCGGGGAGCAAGTGTTCCCTCTCAAGAAATCAAGGGATCAAATGCTGCATTTTGTGGACTGTAAAATTGCGGTTCTTATCTATTTTATTATATTTCTGGAGTTGACTTACCAATATCTCCAAACTGCTGTACACCCACCATGCACTGAGTTTATGTCACCGAGAAGGTAATTGTTAGTTTGGAAACATGAGGAAGGGAAATTGGTGATATTTGCTTTGTGGAGTTAATGGTAAGCAAGCGATATTTTTGCGAATTAAAATGCGGCTTATGAGCTCTGCGGCGTGATTATTACAAAGCGATGCGATTGTTCGGACTTGTGTCCTTTGCGGTGGTTTTATTTGAGCTGAAGCAGAGGGCACCCAATATGTACTTCCAAGAGGCAACATGTAACAATAAAGGCGTGAACAAGCTGTTTGAAAACTGAATGAGGGGAACTCGGGAGGGTGATTCGCGGGGCGGGGGAAGCGGGAGAGGGGAGTGGGGATAGGGAAGGCGGAGAAGACAGAGTGGGAACGCATGAGGGGAAGGGGATGCGGGAGAAGAAGGGGAGGTGGAAGGGGAACGGGACGATTGAGAAAAGACACGCAGGGAAAAATCATTTTTATATTAAGTGGCATAGCAACGCACTCCGGGAACTCGCTAGTCTTGAATATTTATTGTATTTCTGTCTTCGACCTTCATGACAGAGCTATACGCTCTATAACGACAAAAATTAAAGAAAAATGTATTTAAAAGCTTAGTATCTTTCCGCGTTATTCTGTAGTGAAAACATATTTTTCAGTACTTATAATAAATAGTGTAATGTATCATATTAGTCTATGATTTAGTTTTCACATAACTGTAGTTGTCTATGGGCTCTTCGGGTCACATGGTCTCGTTGCTGAGTTGCCGAGTTGCTGAGATGTGCGGATTCATTGTAATTCAAGAGCTCCACAGACAAAACGTAGTTTTCAGTCAGGAAGGAGTTATAAATCACAATACGTCAATTAAAGAACCTGACACTTTTAATCCTGTAATACGAGAGAATACGGATCCCATCGCTTATAAATAAATTAATGCATTGGGAGAGAACAAAAGAGATATTACAAATAGTATCTTGGGTGCCCGATTTAAGCCTATTTTCCTAATTTTTTTAAATACTTTAAAGTTTTGAAATTATTTCTTGAACATCGACCTCACGTTGAATAAATCTGACTGATATTTTCTGTGCGGTCCTTTATCTTACTAAAAGATGCTCGTTGTTCAATTTTCACAGAATTATCTTAAAAACTGTTCTGTTATGAATATTTTTGTGAATGATTTTTGAAATACAAACTCATTTCTAACAACAATATTGTGAAAATTTATAATTGAGTGAATAGTAAGGGCCAAATTTTACTGCCGACTTGACTTTGATACAAAATCGTTGCAGCAGACGAGTTTAAGGTCCTTCAACGCCTTTCTTTGTTGCACGTATGTTTTACGCATCTTTCTCTTTCGCTTGCCGTCATTGTTAAGTCACTAAAGCGACTTTACCTGCGCGGGAATGGATCATATCAAGTTCTGATCGGCATTAACAACTGTTATGCTCTGTTGGTAGAAACATAACCGGTAGCTCACTTCGTTTCTGAACTGGAGGGGCGAACCTATATACTAGTGACATCTCTTGGATGACTCTATAAGCGACTAGCACTTGTGCCATCTATGCTACGTAGCTCGAACCTATTTATTAACCTCGAAAAAAATATCTATATAATAAATTAAATCTTTGTTTGCAGGCCCCACCCGAGTGATCCAAGTAATGCTTCCCCTGATTCGCCGTGCCAAGGGCCGCATCATCAACGTGTCTTCCGGACTCGCGAGGGTTTCTTCCCCAGTACGCGGGGTGCACTGCGCGCTCCTCGCCGGCATCGAGGGTCTGTCCAACTGCCTCCGTCAAGAGTTACGTCCGCGTGGAGTAGATGTGGTAGTCGTGGCCCCCGGCGAGTACACCACCGGTAACGCTTGGCTGTCCGAGGAGTCCCTGCTGACCCAGGCTAAGGAAATGTGGAACCTACTCAGCGAGGAGCAGAAAGGAGCGTACGGAGAGGACTACTTTGAGACCACCATCAGATCGTTGGAGAAATATACTAAAGACGTGAGTATAATTGATGCACTATTTGAATACTGAAATTAATTTTGGACATTACAATCGACTCTGTGCAGTAACGGGCGATCCGTGTGAAAGATTTCCCAAACGTACTGCATTATTTGGAGCTTAGGCGTCAGGTGGGAATATTGTCTTTCTGCAGTTTCTCGAAAGTAGCTTCATTGATCTTTTTGGCACCGTTGCATAGCCGGGAAACACGCCAAATGCGTGCTTAACATTTGTACACGGTTGGCATTTGTCACATGAGTACGGGTTATTTCTACGACTCATTCATAAGTTCAACAGCTCGGGTGTGGAATGATTTGGCTGCCTCCTACCCTTGTTCATTCTTTCCTTACGAAAAAAAAACCCTCCACACTTTTTGTAACTATGCTAAGATAAGCAATATTAATAATAAATATTACGGTAAGTTATATATGGTAACCAAGGATTAGCCCTTCTGGTGTAAACTAAACTAGATAAAGCTTTACATTCTTTAATTTAAATAAGGTAAGCTAGGGGAAGCTATGCGATGGTATATGTCTCTAGTGAAACACGTCAAAAATCACATATATTCCTAAAAATAGACAGATTTTTTTAACAAATATTTAATACAGTGCAAATGGCTCAAGTAAAAAAACAAACAGACATTCAACATAGATTTACAAAATTTTATAATTTAAGAAATCATGTAAACATGGCGAGTTTGTCAATCTCATCTTATACAGGGTGTTAAGGGACGTACTTGACTTACTTTAACCAGTGATTCCTGACATTATTTGGAGTAAAAAATGTAAATGAAATTTTGGTCTCCGGTGACATTTTTGATGTTTTTTTTTTTTTTTTTTTTCTACAAAAACATAAAAAAATGGTAGTTGTTGAACAGTTGGAGGCGGGGTAAGGGGTTCTTAGGACATCCGGCTGAGTGACCAGTGACGACATGCGGAAGAATTTTTTTTTTGTTTGATTTTGAAGAAAAAAAATTTGAAAAAAAAAAAAAAAGTCGTCAAAAAAGTCACAGGAGACCAAAATTTCATTTACATTTTTTACTCCAAATAATGTCAGGAATCACTGGTTAAAGTAAGTCAAGTACGTCCATTAACACCCTGTATATAAAAATAAATCGCTAAATGTGTTGCTAAGCGCAAATCTCGAGATCAGCTGAACCGATTTCGCAAATTCTTTTTTTACAATATTCCTTGAAGTAATGGTTCTTACGGAGAGAAAAATTAAGAAAATTGTGCAGAAAATTGGATAATTTCAGAAAACCTATTACTAACCTACACGACTATCGCACGTTTGACAGTTCGCGTGTTTGAAAATGACATCTTAAATCAGGATTGTATTTTTGAAAATCTAGTAGGTCCTCTCCTAATAGTTTGAATCGAATCAAGAATTTTAGTTATTTTAAATAGGTACCTATGTTAGGTACCAAATTTAATATACATGAAAAATGGAAATTTGAATAAAAATTGTAAAAGGTGGCACGCGGGCTGTTTAAAAACTGAATGTACTGGGATTGAATATATGAAACTCGGGAGGAAGGTTGGCGGGACGGGGGAGCGGGAAAGGGAAGAGGAAAGGCGGGGAAGGTGGAAGGGGAACGCGGGAAGGGGGAGTGGGACCTGTGAGGGGGAGGGCAACTCGGGAGGGGGGTTCGCGGGACGGGGGAAGGGGGGGGGGAGTAGAGTGGGGTGAGGGAAGGTGGAGGTGAAACGCGAGAGGGGAAGAGGACGAAGGAAAAGAAGGGGAGGCGGAAGGGGAACGGGACGAATGGGAAAGGAAACTCAGGGAGAAACAATTTCTTTATTAAATGACATAGCAACGCATGCCGGGACCAGCTAGTATATTTTTAAAAATAGAATATTATCACTAGTTCAAGTTATTATCATTTTTTGTTTTGTTTTTGTGTACGTCATGTACTTTCCCTGCTGAATTATAAAAAGTTCCAGATGTGCTCATATCTTTTTCAGATTTTTCTGTTTCCAGATTTTCAATGGAATTTCACTAATTTTGTCTTCATTAAATTAAATACAAATTATTCGTGTAGTTTCTCTATTGAAAAGGGGAAAAAGCACAATTATTCATAACAAAATTACATTTATCCGTAGAAATAAGTCATCGTGTGCTAGGGTAAGATTTGAGATGATCTGGGAATCTAGGAATCAATAACAGAATCAATTCAGAATAATCTTAAATTAAACCTAATATCAATGTGGATGGTATCAGTTTCAGGACAAAACCGTTTAGTTTCTTAATAAATTAGAAAAACAGTGTTATAAAGGTTTCAAATCATAATGTTTGATTGGAATTCCACTACGAATACACTTTTATAAAAAATAGATATTGTGTGTAATAATCAAAACTATCATCAAAGGCGCGTCCAAATATCCAAGGTGTCTTATCTTAATGATGAATCTTTGACCCTCTTAAGGATGGTTGAAGAAAAGTAGATATCTTTAAAGGTTTGAGTTAAATCTTGTGCCAAATATATATTGTTATCGCTTACGTAATCCTGAAAGCTGTAATTAAAGTCTGAAACAGGACCTTTCCTTTGTTCCAAGTTACTAAGAAGAGGATTCTGTAGTTGAGAAAACTGCTTATCCGAATTCCGGTGAAACACAGACTTAAATAATTAGCGAACGGAACAATATAATTTAGACAAAGGCCTAAATATTCCGATATCGGCAGTTTTCGTTTCATCTTCGGTACAATAGCCCGGTGCTCTAATAACACCGACCTCACACCATCGATTCCGCGATCCATTTCTAGGGTATTGTATAAGAAATTATGATTTATATTGTTGTTTAGGTCTAATTAAGTGCAGGATATCAATAGCGCATTTCTATTGTTGTTTAGGTCTAATTAAGTGCAGGATATCAATAGCGCATTTCTATTGTTGTTTAGGTCTAATTAAGTGCAGGATATCAATAGCGCATTTCTATTGTTGTTTAGGTCTAATTAAGTGCAGGATATCAATAGCGCATTTCTATTGTTGTTTAGGTCTATTAAGTGCAGGATATCAATAGCGCATTTCTATTGTTGTTTAGGTCTAATTAAGTGCAGGATATCAATAGCGCAGTTCTATTGTTGTTTAGGTCTAATTAAGTGCAGGATATCAATAGCGCACTTCTATTGTTGTTTAGGTCTAATTAAGTGCAGGATATCAATAGCGCATTTCTATTGTTGTTTAGGTCTAATTAAGTGCAGGATATCAATAGCGCATTTCTATTGTTGTTTAGGTCTAATTAAGTGCAGGATATCAATAGCGCATTTCTATTGTTGTTTAGGTCTAATTAAGTGCAGGATATCAATAGCGCATTTCTATTGTTGTTTAGGTCTAATTAAGTGCAGGATATCAATAGCGCATTTCTATTGTTGTTTAGGTCTAATTAAGTGCAGGATATCAATAGCGCATTTCTATTGTTGTTTAGGTCTAATTAAGTGCAGGATATCAATAGCGCATTTCTATTGTTGTTTAGGTCTAATTAAGTGCAGGATATCAATAGCGCATTTCTATTGTTGTTTAGGTCTAATTAAGTGCAGGATATCAATAGCGCACTTCTATTATTGTTTACGTCTAATTAAGTGCAGGATATCAATAGCGCATTTCTATTGTTGTTTAGGTCTAATTAAGTGCAGGATATCAATAGCTCATTTCTATTGTTGTTTAGGTCTAATTAAGTGCAGGATATCAATAGCGCATTTCTAAACGAATGCTTCCTCTGATTGCAAAGTCGGGATCGAATGTCTCGAGAAGTCAATTCGAACTCTCCAAGAAATTCCCGAGATCAATTCCTCAATCCCGGCTTTTGGACTAGTTGCTTGTGTACCTTGTGTACTAACTACCTTTAATTACTTACATTTCAAGTTTTTTTATAGTATGTAAGTTTTACAACGTAGTGATTAAAATAAAGGAAGCGTTGCTCCCCAGTATTTGAACATTTCATCAAATTTATAAGTTAATATCCAAGTACTATGAAGCAACCAGCCCATGATGAAGTAATAAAAAATAAATAAATAACCAAACTTGAATTTTAACTTTTAAATTTGATAAATTGTTAATATTAGCCCGCCCTTAGCACAAGATAAGGTTTTAGTGTGTTGTTTTCATTATTTTAAACTTCGTTTTCCAATTTCACGGGAGTTTTCTTTCGTGAAATCGAATATGGAAATGTGCTATGTGCAAGCATACGTATATGTATGCGTAAGGTGTTTGGTTCAATGATTCCACCTTGATTCAATATTAATATAGGTACCTAACCTCCCAGTGTACGTAATCCTGTAATTTTTTTTTAAATTTTGTATTTCCAATGTGAGCGTGGGTTAGTTACCTACTATCTACTAATTTTATACATAAAAATCTCACGGTGTTTGTAGTCGCACTTCTCCGAAACGGCTCGTCCGATTTTTATGAATTTTTTTATGTATATTTGGTAGGTATGAGAAAAGGTTTTAAAGCATATTTCATACCGCTATGTGATTAGGGTGTCCCTTTCCAGGAAAAAAAATATTTGACAATTTTTTTTTATTTGGAATCAAAAAATACCTATAACTCCCACCTCCGCCCTCCCATTTTTTATCGCCATTTTAGTATTTTTGAATGAACAAATTTAACCGTCTACAAATTTAACTTATGAAAGTATAACGCGATTACATGTTTTGGGATGTATTTCATCCTAAACAAGCCGACGGGTTAAAGGATCTTGATTGCGATATGATTAAACTGTGTTTTGAAGGTATATTAACAGTATATTAACCGTGAATCTGTGCATATATTATGTGAAACACCTGACTGTATAAATTGGACATATTTAAAATGTATCCACAAGCTCCTCCATCCACAAGCAAATGCTTTTAATGGAGGAAAAGTAACAATATAACATGTTCTATTTTTTAAGATAAATAAAATAAATTTTAAAAAAAAATAAAAAATATTCATTTAAAATAATTTATATGGCAGTACAACGTTTTTCGGGTCAGCTAGATATACCTAATAATAATAATATTTGGACGTTTTGTATATCGCCGTTTTTGTAAAAAAATATCTCAAGAACAAAGTATAAATGTACTTTTTAATCCTCTGTCTTATTAATAACTATCTAGGCTAGACACTAGACATCCTGTTAAAATAACTTTTGGCTCATCGATTAATAATAAAAAGACTATATGTACATTCATTTGATAACTGAGTTATAATATACGTACTCAGCCTTACTAATATAATTTATATACAATTAATAAATAACCGTGTATGTAGTATGTAACCTTACTAAAAACTAAAATAGAAACTGACATGTAGTATGTACCCTGTTAATCCGGTAAAAGAGGGTTGATTATTATATAAATGTGTCAGGTATTTTTAAATGTGCTATATATTTTTTCAACAATTACCATTTCAAGAACTAGATTAAATTACTCTTTATATTTTTATATTTGAAATATACTTTAATGTATTGGTATAGGTATTTTAATTTCAAACAGTAAAACATTTTGGAAAAAAAAAAACAATATTTACTCCAAACGTCGCAAAAATCAAAGGTATTTGTTTTGATAATTTAACCCGTCTGCTTGTTTAGGAATAAATACATCCCAAAACACGTAATCGCGTTATACTTTCATAAGACCAAAAACGTCCCGAGCGACCTTATATTTTAAATGTCATACATCTCTCTTCCTCTCATGCAAACATAACGTATTTTTCTTTTAACCAGAATCGGAACGAAATAATGCGTCTTATTGTCTTTGAAATATGAAAGCTATCTTGCATAGATATTTTATAATCTCGATCCAAAGTGACAGTTTCAGAATTTACGCGCGAAACCGAGGCTTCCGGATTGTGACGTGCGAATATATTGAACCAAGCAGACGGGTTAAGTCCTTTAATGTACCTATGTGTTTGGGAAAGGAAAGTGGTGGGAGGTGTTTCTTGTATTCCAAAAGTTCATTTCGACAGGTAGATTAAAAGCTGAAAACAGTAGTAAATTAGGAGAGAAGTTCTAAGTGAGGTGAGGATTAGGAATATTTTGGAAATTAAGTGGAGGTTTATGTAATGTGCTGGGGAAATTGGGAAACATAACGTTCCGTCACATTAGTATGACATTTGGAAATTTAATACTAGTTACCCAGAAAATATCATTTTATGTTTATTTCTGAAGGGAATAATATATAGACAGGCCCTGAGGAAAATAATTCCTATGTCATCTTTATTTATTTTTTTTATTTTTATTTGTCAGCGTTATAAACAGTCATTACATGTTCATATATTAAAGTGTTAGAGATAGTCATATCATTGACCAATAAAATAACGACATAAAAATTTGAGATCATAATAAAAAGAAAAACAAACAAAAAAAATATATATATGTAATATAAACAGTTCTGAAAAAGTGCATCTACTCACTTAAATCTACAAAAAATGTATTTTCAAGGGTAATATATACTGTAACATTTTTGAAGAGGTTATTTAATGCAAACTGCTGAAATCAAAAAAGAAAATGTAATGAAAATGAAGAAAAATGAAAAAGAAAGATAAGGAATTAATGAAACATTAAGTTTACCGTTGAATATTACTTTTTACGAATTTTATGAAGTTAGCAAGGTTCGTGTTAAACATGTCAACGTTTGTGCATAATCTATTGAAAGTGCTACAGCTTATTCTTATAAACACATTTTGAAGATAATTAGCATTGCTCTTAGGAATATAAAATATGTCTGGAGATCGAGTGACTCTTATTGGACATCTGAAATTAATATTTTGTAATAGGTAAGGGCTATCAATAAAATTGTGGATTATCTTATAAAGCATTACTAGGTCTCTGATATCTCTGCGTTGATCAAGGGTTTTGAGGTTCATAGAGACATAATTTACATCATTTCGCATGCGAAACGAAACATATTTCAAAAACTTTTGCTGGACTCTTTCTATATTTGATTTATATGTAGAACAATGGGGGTTCCACACTGTTGAAGCATACTCTAGGTGGCTCCTGACGTATGATATGTAGAGAATCTTAAATGTTTGTGGATTTTTGAAAACAGAACTTACTCTAAGTATAAATCCTAGCATTTTCAAAGCCTTAGACGTTATGTGCTCGACGTGAGATTGAAAAAGAAGCTTACTGTCTAATAGAACTCCAAGATCTCTTATTACATTTACCGTATTTAAAAGATTGTTTTTAATTATTTACGGATATAGTATAGTGTTTTTCTTTCGAGAATAAGATATGACGGAACATTTATCTGCATTCAAAAGAAGGCGGTTTTCTAAACAATACACATTTGGGGATGCTGTGCGGAGTATCTTTTTGGGAATGAAAGGAGAGAAAGTTCTGGCAAAGAAAAGGGTATTAGGGGTGGGTAGGAATCTGAGGGTCAGTGTGTCTAGGAGTGACGGACTTATGAATTTATCCCTCTCACAGAGGTGCAAGGCAATGTTCTGAGAGAGAACGGCTGGAGAAATCAAAGGGACTGTACCATTCTCTCCCGATCCGGCCTGCCAAGCAACTGGTGGGCAGACGCATCCGCTGCCAAGAACCAGACAATGAACCCGGGCACCCCTACTAAGTCACCAAACGCAGCGAACCATTTGGGGTGACCTATGGCAAAGGTGTTGGTTATCCAATATCAAGAAGTTTTTCTGCAATATAATTGATTTGGTCAGTAATCTGAGTATTGTACTAGATAGAGGATGCACTTTTACATATAACTGCTTATTCAACTTAAATTTCGAGTTTTTGGAGATGTCTGCCTAATCAACTAGATGATCGATAATATATCTTTAGGTTGATTATATATTATATGTCTAAAAAAATACATACTCGTATATGTCATTGAAATTTTATGTATTGATGATGTTATCTAGCTCCAACTATTTTGGTCAGGTTATGTTAGGTTAGGTGAGGTTAGGATTTAACCAATGCTTTTGATGAGTTACCACAAAATCACTTGTGAATTTTAAACTTTTTATTAAAATTAACTAACATAGCATAGTAGCAAGATAACCATGTTTTCATTGCGTATTCCGCAAATGTTTGTTACGCAATGATCGTCAATATTAAATAGGTTGTTATAAATAAACACCTTCTTGCTTCAAAATTACAGAGTAAAACCTGACAAAATTACAGAGTAAGCAGGTAATTTTGCCTGTCTAAAATTAGAGTTTGTGAACGAGAACGGTTTACATTAAAGGTGTTTGTTATGTTTTCAGGAAGCCGATCTCGCCCCCGTGACGAAGGCTCTGGCGGATGCTGTAACGCGCTCCTTCCCCCTCCCCCGCTACACCCCCGTCACCCGCAAGGAGAAGCTACAGTCCTTCATCGCCAACCACTTCCCGCAGTCCTGCTACGACATGCTGTTCGCTGAATAAGATCACGTCACCCCAAATAGAGCGGGAGGTCGTCAAACATCTTCAAAATACTGATAAATATTTACTCTACAGGCAATATCGTTTTTCGTTTCAACTAAATTACTGAAAGAAAATTATATATTAATTACCGGAAACTGAAAATAATGCAGTTGAATAGCAATTTCGTTCAGATTTATATGGATTATTTTCTAATTACGTCTAGTTTGCGGCCATCATCAAACTTTATAAAACTGTCACATATCATCAGCGTAATATTTGATGGTTAGTACTGCCAAATGTGCCAAATTGAACGAAATTGAGTCGAAAATCTCAAAATAATTAATAATATTGATGATTTTTTTTTACTTTAGCTCCAAACAGGATGCCTGATGATAAAAAAATCCCTCATGCCCTACGTCATTTCTGAGTCCTACTCTCTCACTAATTCACTACAATCTCAGGCCCTACGTCATCACATGCTGTGTGGGGGGTGTTTTTTTATGTAAAGCAACGAGAGGTACTTCTGGGAAGGAAAAAGTTCTGAGGGGTGGGTCAATGGGAGTCAATGTGTCCAGGGGTGATGGATTTATGAATACATCCCCCCCGCTGCGGCGCAAGGCGATGTTCCGAGAGAGTCCAGCTGGAGATGTCAAAAATCTCCCTCAACCAGTCTCTCCCGATCAGGCCGCCACGCAATGGGTGGACAAACGCATCCGCCGTCAAGATATAGACAAACCTCACCCCACGAACCCGGGTACCCTTGCCAAGTCACTAAACGTAGCAAACCACTTAGGGCGACCTATGGCAGTGTGTTGATTATCCAATAAATGGTTCCCTGGGGTGGCAGTACCAAATTATAATAACAATTTCGTTCATATTTACGCAGATAATTTTTCATCTAGTTTGCGACGATCTTGGAATTTGATAAAACTATTACCTAACACAGTTAATAAATGTTGATTGATTGCTTGAATTTTTTTCCATCTCCGGTGATTTAATATTTTTTTCTAACAGTAGGTATTAAGTTGAAACAAAATATTGTTTTTGCTAATGATGCATATTAAGAGTAAGCCTAAATAGTAAATATTTACCAAAATACTTCATTTTTACAAAATCGCAATCATTATTTGAATAAATCTAAGTTTCACCTCTTCTTATAGTATGCGATGAAGGGTTCCTACATAGTGCAATATCCCTTTAATGTCTGTTTAACATAATGTTTACAAGCAATGAATTGCGTTCAGGATTAATAGTCAAAATAATATTTAAATAAAACAATTATAATATAACAAATATTATAATTGGTGAAGAAGAAATATTAGACAAACGTTCAGTAGTTCTTTCTTCTAACTCTTTCACGCTGTCTCTTTCATACTAAACGAAGTATAATGAACAATTTTAAAAAAAAGTTCTGTTTATGGTGTGTGAACAGCTTTATTTAATGGATATGCTGTTTTTGTGAACATTCTCAATTTGGTGGCAGTATGAACATATCAAAAGCTTTTAAAAAAATGTATTAGGTAATTATCAAACAAAACATTAATAATATCGTTATACAGGATGTACCAGCACGTACCTGATGATTTTAACTAGCGAATCCTGGCACAATTGAAGTAAAAAATGAACATTGATGTCATATTGTTGTCCGATGATATTTTTTTTAATTTAAAAAAACATATATTTTTTTCATTCACACAACGCAATTGAGTAATTGGGTACAGCCTAGCGGGTCACGTGATGCACACTCCATCTCGTTCTAGCAGCACTTTAAACGATCCTGATCCCGAATGGCAGTGTGATCAGTGGGGATGTGTGTTAGAATATTAAATATCAACGGACAGCTAAATGACGTCTAAGCTTTTTACTCTAAATAAGCCCAGGAATTGCTGGCTAAAATTATTCTGGTACGTACTGTTACACCGTATCGCCACAAATTGTCACGAATCTTACAAAACTCTTTAAAGTTTTTAAGTATTTTATTGCGAAGGCATTGTTCGCAATGTCGTAACTTCATCACAGCGAACGATATCATCAATATATAATATTACACCACACATCATATTTATGCTGATTGGTTATGAAATTCAATCCAGAATAATGCTTGTAATTGAAACAACAATTTCAGTAATTCACACAAATTAATTAATCAGATTCCATACCGAACCATGATTTTGCAACACAAAATACGACATATATTAACAATTATAATTTAATTCAGTACTTCTCAAAATATTAAATGGCATAAATTTGTTAAAACCACGATATAATTATGTGCCATTTTCAGCTTGCGAATAAAAACTCGCCCTCCTAGCTAACCCTATGTAAATTTATTTATAAGCCTGCGTTATATGAAGTCATTTCAGAGCTCTAATGTTATTAATGACATTTTGACCTTTTGGTCGAAACCACGTAAAATCCCATATTCTGTATCGGTTTATATTCTCGTTGAAATTTTCGAGGGCGCGTATGAATAATGGATGTCTGTTTATCTCGTGTGAAGTTATCCTTTATGTTAATCTCATACCCGTAAAACATATCTCAAAGTCGACGAAACTTTTGGCCGCTGGGTATCGCTAACAACTAAAAGCGTTCGCTAAATACGTCTTTGAACCGAAGTTGATATTGTTTAAATCACTTTACATAAAACAATTTACGTCTACATGATATTGACAATTGATTTTGCTTCAAGAAGAAACAAAGGGAGAAGAAAACAACGGTGTCCGGAAACTACATGGAAAAAGAAAAAAAATCGAATTGAGCATTTTTTTTAACAATTTTTTCGGCAAATAACTTTTTGAGGCAAGTCTTCGGCGCATTTTAAAGACAATACACAGCTGAGAGCAAATCAGTAGCGATCGATTATTTTTTCAAATTCCAACTAAAAAGGCTCGTTTTTGAGCTCAAATCAAAAAAGTAATACGACTAAACTGGCCCCAAAGGTGATGTCGATTAACTAGAAGAGGATTTTTTGAGTAAAAGGGGTATTTCACCACCCTCCTTACCTTACATCCAGCTTACTCATAAGAAACGAATATTAATAAATAAACAAATCAAAACTCACAACATGTTAAAAATAAAAACTCGGCTGACCTATCCTTTGTGTAGCCACTATTCATAGGTTCAAGTACTGAGTAATAAACTCAGACTTTTTAAATAAATAAATCGTGTTTAATTAATCGAAAATTTACGTTTTTGTAGGTATAATCTATGAGAAAGATAGTGAAATACATCCTAAATGTCACATCGTTGTCATAAATCTAATGTAAATAATGACTATAATAAGGGCGCCAGACAGTTTAAACATCGCGGCCAAGTAAATTAATTTAATGAAGTTGATGGTAAACCATAATAGAGAATCTAATAATTTAAAATGATGGATTTATGGTTCTGGTTTTTCCGCCATGTTTGGTCCATTTCGAAAGCCACAGCATACGCTCTCCCTTTGAGCCTGCCTGATCTGAACTGAAGTGAGTCGCGTAAATCGCTTCTTCCTTCTGTACGTCAAGTAGAGATGTAGCAGCTGATAGCATTAATTGTTGCAAAACCAGAAAACGGGGTAAGATGATACGTGTGCCGAATTCAATCTTGCTACTAGTTTCCGGACACCATGTACTTTAATTTAATAATAAGTGTAAAATATTGTTATTTTTTCGTTTTAAGCTTTTACCCGCATTTTATACCATTAATATTTCAAAAAGATTGAGTAACATTAACGAATGCCATTGTTTTTGTTTTACCATCATTATGTACAGAATCATTTTGCTCAAAATTTTGTACGTAAAGCATACCTTCGTCTACACGGGTATGTTTCTTTTTTTTGTTTCCAGTTTGGCATTAAAATAAGTGGCTCAAGCTGTAATTTTTTCAAAGTTCGCTTTTTACATGCTTTCATTTTTATAGGTGTCTAAGTATGAGTGTTAGATAAACATTAATATTAGGAACAAACGAATTATCATCATTTGAAGTTCTGTGAGTTTCAAATAAATATATCCTTTGTCTTAGGTAATCTAGAATCTTAAACAATTATTGTTCTCTTTCTAGATTGTTATTAACGAATTGTCTCTTAATTTAGTTATGTTATATTCAATTAAAAGCATTTACGGAAATTTTAATATTTTCTAACTTTATTTCGACGCTCATTATAATAAAATTTATCTCGTAATCGCATCATTTTCAATTACGGTACATCTTCATTGTTCAATAAAATAATACCAATAGACTTTCGACCATTTTAATTATTTTCTACAACATAAAACCAACAGAAAAAATATTGTAGGCTGTTTTAACTGTATATGCTGCATTTCTTTTAATATTTTTGTTAATTATTGTCCTTTAAGATGAAATAAAAATATTAAAAAACAAACTTTTTTTTTCATTTTTGAACATCAGCTGCCCTTTTTTAACCCTTAATTACTCGCACAAAGAACATTACATAACTGCTCGCATGGGGTCACAGATGACCCCAAATAGTATGAGTAGTTTTTAATATATATTTAAATACATAAATAAATTAAACTATTTTAAAGTGCTTTGTTTATTCTGTAATATCTTTAAGTAATAACATGAATTACTAACTAATTATACAAAAACAAGTTAAACTAAAATAATTATCAATAATTTACAATTTGTACTTGGGTATACTGAGATCATAGTTAATACTCGTATTTTTTAGGAACTCTCCGAATCACTCTTGTTACACTATTGACTGTATATTTCAGAGTGATCATTGCACACAAATCTTGTACATTTCTTTCATTTTGTTGGTACTTTGCGATAAAACTTACCTCTTCCTAATAAGTAACGTAATTACTCGCACGGGGTCACCGCTCAAGAGCACAGCGACGCGTCCTTCCTCTTCCGTGACTTAGTCGCTACTAAAATACAAACTTAGACGCGCGTTATGAAGCTAGCGAGGGCGCGGGAAGAATCGGGCGGCGCCAAGTGCTTCATTTTTTAATCCGAAAATGCTTTGACCCCATGCGAGTAATTAAGGGTTAAATGTTTGTTATAGCGGATTTTTTTTCACAGGAGGCCCTAAGGGGAAAAATTTCTCGATGCCTATATCATCATTAGGGATGCTGTGAAGAGGACCTATCTATGAGAAGAAGTTCTGGGGATGAAAAGGTATGAGGGGTGGGTAGAATTCAATGTGTTCAGGAGTGACGGACTCATAAATCCATCCCTCCCACTGCGGAGCAAGGAGGTGAGTCAAGAGAGTCCAGCTGGAGAGGTCAAAGGGTCTCCTTCAATTAGTCTCACTTCAAAAGCATCTACCGAGAAGACCTAGACAAACCCATGAACCACTTATATAAATCACCAAACGTGAACCACTTATATATAATTTTGACGGCCTCCGTAGTCTAGGGGTAAGGCTCTTGATTCGCCATCCGAAGGTCGCGAGTTCAAACCCCGGCGTGCGAAATAAATTTGATTTCAATAATTTGTGTTATTTCACAATTAATTAATTAAAAATAATACGTAGTATATTTGCGGTACGTTCCACAATGGAAGAAACTCTCAATTTCGCCCTGGTATAAGACCCACCATTCAGAATTTAAACGTTGCTAGAAACGGCTCAAGACATGATTGGTAACCAGATCTGAATAGTCGGGTACTTCTCCACCTTCCTCTTTCCCATCTTCTCCCCCTCCCCACCACCTTCAGCCTCACAACTTACCCCAATTTGGGGATGGCATTGTCTCACTGGCTCCATACTATATGACTGGGAATATTAATACTATGTACCTACATTAACGTTTTGTTTGTCAATGAAGCATTAATATCCACAAATTATACATGATAAAGAAAATTACATAATATAATGTACAGTATAATGAACTGAGACGTCAAACAGAATATCAGTAGCTACAGACTTAATCAATATGTCCCGTATTGTCATTTCTCAAGGTAACGCAAGAACCTCGAGTCTTCAATCAATTGAAAACTTAGAGTTCCATTGCCATTTCGAATTCCCTCTAGAACCAATTTATTGAAAACCTCACATACTTAAGAATTTCTATTTCACGATAAATATATGAAACACGTGAAACAGGCAATTCCAAATAAAATATGCTAAATGGATGGAAATAACCGAAACAAAGCTATTGAAAAGCATATATTTATTCATGAAATTGAGTAACGAATACACGAATATTTCAGAAAATGGAATTCAGACTCAAATTCTAGAATATTTATTACCATATGCTCGATTGAATTGGTGATAATTTTACAATGTTTTCAATTCCATCAGTTTTGATGTGTTTTTTCAAATGAGATTTTTTCAAACGAATTCCGGCCGATTTTGTCAATCAAACCGCGCATCCGCTAAGTTTAAATTTTGCTTAAACACATAGTTTTGGTGTTACTAACGCTTTGAAGGGAGTTATCTTCTTTTTTTACAATAGATTTTACCAACATTAAAACTTCTGTACACATCACTAGTGAGGATTCAGGTTGAATATAACTCAACTGTATGGTCTCCTCACTATTACGTGCATTGTCAAACAATAGAAAGAGTAAAAAAAAAAATCCTAAGTTTTTTAAATTATAAACTGAAAATACCGAAAGAACCGACCGGTCAGTGGTTGAGTGGGCATCTCGCTTGGGTCCCACCCGGGCGTCGCGTGTTCAATTTCTCGGCTGGCTAAGTCCTCCATCACAACACAAGCAACATTTTCGGCTTTCTGTGGTGGTAGTAGGAGATTTTCAAACATTGTTAGGTTATTCGTATCACGGGAATGTTTGCCTTTCTTTAAAAAAAATAATAATTTAACTACACTTATCTACTGCGATTATCTAATCTACTAAATTTAAGTGGTAGAAGAAATGTTTTCGATCTTGAATTTTTATTTAAAATCTTGCATAATACAATTGACAGCCCTAAATTTTAATGTGCCGGCGAGAAACACAAGGTCAGGACTACTGTTTTACTGTGGTAATACTAGGCCTGAGCACAATTCAATATACCACTTAACAGAATTCAACACTTGGGCAATACGTATTCGCACATAGATGTATGGAATATGTCAATCACACAATTTAAATATGAAATAATGAAATCATTTATCCACGATACAAGTACTCTCTAATGAATTCTTCGGTAAATTTATTAAACTACTCATACATCGACAAATTTACTAAACTCTCTCTACCTATCTTATTAATATAATTAAATGTCTTAGTAAACTCATTGAAATATTATAAACCATCATAAGCTGTAGTATTATTTAGTTATAAAAAAATTATTTAACTTTCTTATCTAAAATATTAAAATCCTAATTGGACAGTTCTGAACTCCTGCAACCTGCAGAAGTACAGGAGGTACCATCGATACAGCGGTTTGGTGTTATTAGTTATTAGACACGGTTAATGTTTCAATTTACTTTTAAATTTTTGTTGTTTGTCTTTTTATATCATGTATGTATTTTTTATTGTAACTTATTGTTATTATATCTCACCGTACTTTAAGTTGTTGCTTGTATTTTTATTTCATTTATGTACTTGTTTATTTGTATCGTAATTTTATTTATATTATTTCTTTCTTATTTTAAAGATGTACTGCCTTTATTTATGTATGTAAAAGCCCTCTGGGCGTAAAATAAAATAAATAAATAAATTAGCTCCACACTAGGGTCTGACAAAAAAAAATGAGTGTGTAATTCATATATCGCGATAGAAGTGAAACTAGAAAGTCGCTAGATGTCGCTTTCTTTTTCCTGTTTATTTTTAAATGGTTTAAAGATTGGATATTGATTTACAAAAACAAAAAAGTTTATTTTTTTCGATTTCCCAGGATTCGAACCTAAGTCCGAGATTTGCGACGCACTATACCGCTGCGCTATGGGAGGCGCTCGACGAGGCGCGAATTTACACATCATATTCGTAAAAATACAAATAATAATAATAATAATAATAATAATTGGCTAATTTATATAGCGCCGTTTTCGTGGAAAATCACCTCAAGGGCGCTGTAAAGCGGCCAATGAGCGCAGACCTATCGTCGTTTCCGTTTTATATCTCAACCAATAGGAGCCTTGAGCGCAGATTGTTGCCTCGCAGGTGCCGTAGTGCGTCATTTCCGTTTCATCCAAATTTCAAATTTCATCCAAGTTTCATCCAAATTTCTAACGGGGCTAAAGAAGTTTCACTTTAATAATTTCCCTCAGGGCGTATGTCATCTTTGGGGATGCTGTGTGGAGTGTCTTTTTAAGAAAAGGAAGTTTTGGGAAGGAAAAAGTTAAGAGGGGTGGGTAAAAATCTAAGGTTCAGTGTGTCCAGGTTATCCGCCGCCAAATGCAGACAAACCTCACCACGTGAACTCGGACACCCATGCTAAGTCACCAAACGTAGCGAACTACTTGGGGTGACCTATAGCAGAGGTGTTGATTATACAATAAATGATTTCAGGGACGGTGATTCTCCCCGGATTCCCCCCTCCCAAATGAGTATTTTGCATGCCATTCTTTTGCCAAAAATGATTACGGTTGTCTTACCAACCACATCCGTTCCTAGAACCGAAGCTCAACTAAGCTAATACAATAAAAAATAAATTTGGTGAGGGTATTGATACCGCCACCCCAGGAATCATTTATGAGGAAGATACTCTCAAAATCATCCAGAGTGGAAAATACTCTCATTGGAGGGGACCCACCACTTTCCCAACGGCGTTATAAGGAAACATATGGTTTCCTCCTTCACCGCACACGTCAAGACTCTACTTTTTTTTGAACGAAGCTACATTTATTTGAACGACTCAAGACCCTCCAATGTCCATGCATACGGGGTTAGTAAGCAGTATGCAAGTACTTACATTAACATTATACAAAAGCTAAATAGAAGTAGCAGCCCGTGGAATAGTTCTTCTGAAATAGGTAACATCATAAAAGATAATAGTGTTAGTAAAATAAAAATAAAAATAAATTTAACGGCTATGACCAGTCGAAGAAACCTTCTGTAAATAAAATAATTAATGAGGAAAAAACAGTTATATGATTATTTTATAATGTAAGTAATTACTATAATAGCGGAAATAAAATAAAATATATAAAAATAAAAGCCAGAGAAAGTATTCCATAGACCACCGGGTAGTCCCAATGAGAATGCGTATAGCTATCGGCCCAACCGCAGACGATGCTCGAAGTCCGCGTCCTTTAGCCGGTTCCCCGATTTTGCCTTGAAGAAATGTACTTGGGAGAGAAGGGGAAGTTTTTGAAGACCTTTAGGAAAAGATGAGCGTCGGGTTACTGGACATCGAGACCGCACGGTTACGCCTCAGGCCAAAGCATGTCGATGGGGAGGCGCGGGCGGATAGCGGGAAGACCGCTCCGGTGTGTGTTCGCCTGGCAATGTGCATGGACAGGGTCTATCCCACCCCCTTTCTATGGGGGAACGACGATACATAACTTGTACAGTTCCGTTGCGCCACCAAAGAATGGAAACCAAAACTAATAAAGAAAAATAGAAAATAATAAGAGCATTTATACATAATGTATCAAGCGGTCGTGTCATCACTACCATCGTTCACCAAGATAGAAAACATGACCTGTCAAGGTAAAAACATAAATCATTGTTACATGATTAACAACAATTATCATTGTTGAATAAATCATATATATTATTATTACAATAATAAAATACTCTCAGTATCGCCCTGGTGTAAGAACACCATTCAGAATTGAAACATTCACATAAACATTCAGAATTGAGTGTTTGGTGATCAGATTTGAATAGCCAGGTACTTCCCCATCTTCCTCTTCCCTATCTCCTTCCCCTCCCCACTACCTTCAGCCTCACAATATACCACAATTGGGGATGCCATAGTCTCACTGGCTTCAGACGGGAGCAGTTGGGACTCTTGTGCGGTATTCTTTTAATTTTTTTTTTAATGTAACCAAAATATCTGCCCTAGGTCGCTTCGTTTGGTGGCACCCGAAATCACCCGAGGAGGTTTGTCTATGTCTTGGCAGCGGAGACCCTTCTCCAACCAGGCTCTCTTAACCCATTGCATCGATTTACATCGCAATAGGATACATTCACACGCCCGTCAGGCGTGGCACACTGACCCCCAGAGTCCTACTCACCCCTT
This sequence comes from Limnephilus rhombicus, assembly GCA_929108145.2. Classification (NCBI taxonomy): domain Eukaryota; kingdom Metazoa; phylum Arthropoda; class Insecta; order Trichoptera; family Limnephilidae; genus Limnephilus; species Limnephilus rhombicus. Next base: position 48,482,109 of record OV815285.1, read on the forward strand.
ATACATTTTCCTTTCCAGAACCTTAATATAGAAAAATAATTCATTAAATAAATAAATAAAATAAACAAAATAAATAAAAAAATAAAAATAAATAAAACAAATAAAATGAATAAAGTAAATAAAATAAATGAAATAAATAAAATAAATAAAATAAATAAAATAAATAAAATAAATAAAATAAATCAAATAAATCAAATAAATAAAATAAATAAAATAAATAAAATAAATAAAATAAATAAAATAAATAAAATAAATAAAATAAATAAAATAAATAAAATAAATAAAATAAATAAAATAAATAAAATAAATAAAATAAATAAAATAAATAAAATAAATAAAATAAATAAAATAAATAAAATAAATAAAATAAATAAAACAAATTAAATAAATTAAATAAATTAAATAAATAAAATTAAAAAAAATTAAAAATAATAAAAAAAAAATAAACCAAATAAAATAAATAAAATAAATATATAAATTAATAAACATACTTCTTCAAACACAAAAAACTTTTTGGCTCAAAATGGGTTTTAAAACAATAAAAGTGATTAACACTAAGTGCTTATAATTTTTTTATATATAAAATAGAAAATAACTTCCACGCAGCATTCCCAAAGAAGAAATAGGCACTGATAGAAATAATTTGTAGAGTTAAGGTTTAAAAAAATCTTTTTTTTAAATATACACGAGTAGGTATGACAAATAAATAACTCTACTCGCAAACACGGCAAGCTTCTTGTTATGTTAAAAATAATTACATTAATTTAGGCTGTGGCCGCAGTTCCGAATTTTATTTCTGGAATTATAATTCTACCTTTAGGTTCATGCCCGAGGAAAACATCTGGCTGAATAAAGAAAGTACTAAAGAAAATTACTCGGTAAGTCCTCTAAGGCTATCTCATCAAAAACAACGTAGGTACTAACGTAATAATGGAAGAAAAATAAGGAAGCGCAAAACAGGCAGTGTAAATTTGGCGATAAAACTTTTGGCGTCGACCTTGTTGAAATCATTTTCTCAAAATTCTGGAACGTTCGGAGAGACACGGTCGATATAACAAAATTATGAAACAAGTCTTTTCTTTCCACCGCTTAATTTTCTAGCAGTTAAAAACCCGCCCGCAGGTTTTTGCTGCTAAGCTCTGCGGGCGGCTTTTAGTTAGGCTTCGCCCAGTTTGAGTGTTGTTGACCATTTTATAAATCCGATAGGTTCCAAAAATAGCCAGTTCCTTGGATCCACTGTGTTCCAGTGACTAGCTGATCCAGTGACAGCTAGTCACTGGATCACAGTGGATCCATTATAGAGTGGATTTATTATAGAGTAGCTATATAATAAATATTGCATTTAGCCGCCTATAAATCCTAGTACTTATGAGGAATACCTAGTATACTAGGGAATAAACGTCCATATGCGAGCTGTTGATGGAAGTAGCGACGTCTTTCGGCAGATTTTTAAATTAAAAACCGAATTACAACGGTAGCTTTGCTTGAAATTTCATGAACACATGTAATTGAAGTCAATGGAAGTCGGGTTCTGGGATTCAACTACGCAGATGCAAGGCTATTAATACTGTTTGATAACATAAAAAATACTAAAGACGAATACTGTGATATATTATATGGAGCTGAAAGTTTGTTTTTGGAGGAAGGGTCTTGAACGCTGAACTCTAGAATTCTTTCAAATTCATGTCAATGCCACTACCAATTTTAATATTAATATCAATTTTATCCATCATGACAAGTAGAGAAATACTTAACTGTAATTTATATTGTTACTGTTGGGTGTGGAGGGGAAGGGGAGGGGAAGGAGAGGGGAAGGGGAGGGGAAGGGGAGGTGAAATGGGAACTGGAACATGGACGAATGCGAAAGGGCATGCAGGAAGAAAGAATTTCTTTATTTATGTGACATTACAACGCATAGCACGGAAATTCGGTAATTAAAATATAAAGGAGTATTTATACATATATGCGATAAATCAGAAGATACTAAGTTCTTATTCACACAGATTGTGTTAAGATGACAATATACCCTAAAATATATTCAGAATCTTAACGACGTAAGTAAAGAAGCCGTGTATACAATTTGCGACTAGCGACCCGTGTACTGTACGGACCTACTGTCGAATTTTCCGTATCAAAAAAAGAAGAAGAAAAATAATGTGGGAATCTTAACGACAATATATGCCGCGGCACGGCGTATTGGACGAACGTACGGTCGAATTCACCCTAGCAGGCCTGGAGATTCGACTTTTCTGCCGTGTTAATTTTAATTAATTCTGAAGAACGTGTTACAAATATTTAAAATGTGCCTCCATGTTGTCCTCCCGAAGTTATTTATACATCGTTTAGAAAAATAAAATCTGGTGCTTACCGCTAAGCATATTTTCAACAAGTTCCTTAACCGCGCGGCTTAACCGTGCCGTACGAATAAGCACGAAACGTTTGAAGAGTCGTATATAACAAGGTTTTCAAATTGGTTTCTTGGGATCGATTGGCAGGATGTTGTGAGGAAACTCCATATGTATATGCCTTCACTGGATGCATAATTAAGGCACTGGAAGGAGACTATCAGTATGCAACTGGCAGGAAAACCACAAGGAACACCTAAGCACGATTTTTTTTTTTTTTTAATAAAACATACAACGAAGTTGCATTCCCATGAGTTATCAAAACTCATTAAGGGATCCCCAATTGGTACATTTGAAAAGATAAACCCAACCCAACCCAATGTGCAGACACAATAAATGAAGAATAATTTTACACAACATTTTACAGAAGCAACATACAGACACAAACATATGAAGAATCACTTTACAAATATTTCACAGAAACTGTCTTATAAGATTTTATGAATAATATTACAACCACTCATTTGATTTATGTACTGTTGGTGTCACAAAGTTAAAATAAAGTATCCTCCATGATGGACTATAGAAATGCATAAAAAACAAATCAGGAAAAATACAATAAAAGGTACATGCTCAAAAATACACAGACCTAATACAAGATGTTTACATAAAAAAATACATGATAAGATTTTTAAAAAAGATATAAACTGCGCCCATCATATCTGGATGTACAAAGTTTGGTACTTGGAGATAATCAGGGTAGCTATCAGAACAGAGTTTGTACCTACTTATGACTCGTTTTCCAAATAACATTTGAAAAAATAGGATTTCAATATATCGTTTCGAGATTTGTTAGAGGCATATACCTGTCTTAATTCTTCAGGCAATTTGTTATAGTTAGTGTACGCAATGTATAAAGATAAAGTTTACAGAAGAGTCGTTTGTTCTCGTTCCCTGTTTTAAGTGCATGTTCATAGTTTCCCTTAGCAAACATAAATATTCATCTACATAACATTATAGTCACCATTATCCAAAGTTGCATTGGAAAACTTCGTAACTAGTTCCCAGTTCCTTGTTGCAAAGAACGAATTACTTCCATCGTCTTCCTAGGTAAAATAAATAAAAAATAATGATGTATTACGTACTGTATGGAATTCAACCGATGGATTCTGACGGTGAAATATTTTAAACTAACTAACCATCACGCCGTTTCCCCGCAGGGGTAGGCAGAGAGGAGGACGGACCGCCAAACAACTCGATCCATTCATATATCGTCTCATACATGCTCTTCTAATATTCCGACTCTTCACATGGCCCGACTCAAGTATCTGATTCACTTGGTCGTGCCATGTCTTCCTCGGGCGTCCCCGACTTCTTCTACCATTCACATTTGCGTCATATATTCTCCTTACACTGCTTTCCTCCTTCATTCGCTCTACATGCCCAAATCATCTGAGCGTTCCTTTCTTAATCTTGCTCATTACGCTTACATCAGCCTTGCATTCTTCGCGGATCTCCACATTTCTCACACGATCGTACATTGTTTTATTTTATCGTAAACCACACATACGCCTCAGGGATCTCATTTCTACAGCATTCAGTCTACTTTCATCCTTCCTCTGCCAGTTCCATACCTCACTGCCATACATCAGGGTAGGTACCAGCACTCCATTATGGACGGCTAACTTCGCTTCTTTGGACAGTTTTTTGAAATATTTTAAGCATTCAAATTCGATTGTGGAAACTTATTGATAGAAAACTAAGCGAATAAACTTGACAATATTATTGAAATAGTTGTAGTCCGGCGTTGTCCATGCTTTGCACGAGGATTTTTGGAAATCAGATGAAGACAGTAATTCTCCGCTTATTTTGAACGTCAAGTGTGCAAAATTTCATCAAGAAGTATCAAAATTCTGGTTTAAGGGATGAGAAAATAGGATGGGGACAGCTTTTCGAAGACTCGTGTAGATGGTGACTTGTTTTTGTTTTGAAGGTCAAGTGTGCTAAATTTCATCAATCTTGAAATTAAGCTGTAGATTTTTATAAAAAACAAAGCCACGCCGTCACAAACATCTTTAGATACACTTACTTGACTTACCTACTTTAAACCTGTGGTCTCTGACATTATTTGAAGTAAAAATATTAATAAAATTGTAGTCTCTGGTGAATTTTTAGAGATTTTTTTAAAATTTTGTTATTCTTTTAGATCAACCCCTCACCCCGTCCCCAACTGTCTAACAGCTGCTTTTTTATGTTTTGTAGAGAAAAAAACATTAAAAATGTCACTGAAGAACTGAATTTCATTTACATTTTTTACTCCAAATAATTTAAGGAATCGCCGGTTAAGTGAAGTCAAATGCGTCCCTTAACACCCTGTATATACATAGATACAGATAGATAACCTTATTCAAACATTTTTATTTATTACTGTGTGCTCTCTAAAAACTCTCGAATTCTCAAAAGCTCTGGCGTTATTATGATCTATGCAATATTTATTCTGTCTTAATTTAAATATACGTCGAAAATATTTTTTTCCACTGTTTTTCATCGTTAAATTTCCATTTAACCGTCATAAAAATGCAAGATGCTATCTCATCCATTTCTTTTTTTCTTCACAAAGACGGGTAGGTAGTAAAATCTACTGCTCTACTATACAAGTTAAGCCCAAACCTGAGCTGTAGAATTTAATATTAACGTGTTGTTTTGCTTTGTGGTCGTAATTTTTCTAGGAAGCTTTTATTAACTAAGCGAAGGTAAATTAATTGAATTACTCGTACAAACTTGCCGCTTGTTTACGTTTTTTTTCCTTCAAAAACAATCACTGTTTTTTACGATTTTCTTCATTTCATACCTGAAAATATTTTTAGGAAAGTGTTTTTTGTAATACTTTTTTTAATAAAATTTATGACTGCCTAATATTTATTTTTTTTAAATTTATTTATTTTACTCACTTTACAAATATTAGACAAATAAGTCCCGATAAACCACTTTTTAGCAGTTTGTCTAACGGGTTTTTTACAAAGATCTTATTATAGTGAGTTAATTGTTACATTTTTACAATTATTCAATTTAGGAGGCGGGAATGGGTACCGCCGCCCCGGGAACCTTTATTGGATAACCAGTGGGTAGGGCTCCGGGGGTCAGTGTGTCCAGAGTAATGGACGTATGAATCCAATCCCGGGAACCTTTATTGGATAACCAACACCTCTGCCACAGGTCACCCCAAGTGGTTCGCTACGTTTGGTGATTTAGCAGGGGTGCCCAGGTTCATGGGGTGAGGTCTGTCTAGGTCTTGGAGGCGGATGACCAGGACATACTGAACCCCAGATTCCTACCCACCCCTTAAACCCTTTTCCTTCCCAGAACTCTCCTCTCCCTCCTTTCCTTAATAAAAACCTCCACACGGCATCCTCAAAGATGACATAGGCCCTGAGGGAAATTATTTACCTCAGGGCCTCCTGTGTGGAGCTCATGTAAAAAAAAAAACAAAAAATTATATAAAATTAAAATTTAAAATTTTACAGAAATATAGATAAAAGAAAAATTATGAAAGTATAAAATACAATTTTAAAGTCTTTAGAATAATATGTCATTATAAGCTAATTCAAATTAACTCTTTCAGTAAGCCAAGTCTTCAGTAAATTCACCAATTGTTTGTTTTGGGCACAGTTTTTAATTTCAGCTGGTAACATATTTAAACAACTGGGAATCATGTAATTTAACGTTCTTTGTCCAAATTTATTTGTATGCTTGGGTACAATTAGTCCTTCATTAAAGTTATAACGAGTATTATGGCTGTGTTCCAGCCTGTTTATATTATAGCGAGGCAGCGAAACGCCATAAAATATCATTTTTGCCCTGTGGTATCACCGGTCACGGTTCTAGTGATCGCCCTCTCTACCTGCTTTATCTCTAAGCAAGAATAATATTAAACTTGTACAAATTATTGTAACATAAAGTTTCCGTTGTAAATATATTTTGACTCGCGTTAATATCAAGAGTTATTATTTAAACACCTGTCAGACCTGGATAAAACATTTAAACAATACACTATATTGCCCAAAATATGTAAAGGGTTATTTATGTGCTGAAATATAATTATAAGAAGGTATTTGCTCAGGAAGCCACAAGCCATAAACGTATGTATTCTTAGTCTACCTTATGTCGCCATGATTAAAAATCGCTTGGCAAACGGAATATGTATGGAGGTCACGATTTCAAACGCAAAAGTGGTTTTTATTTATTTTGTGAATAATTTTATAACAAACAAAAAAAGATAATCAATGGATACTGTCACAGATAATTTTAGCCATTAAATTATATTTTTAACAAGTTGTCTCTTATTTGCATTCATCCATTTCTTCTCAGTTAACTTTTTTTTTATAAAGTAATTTTATCTTAGGTTTAATTATAATTTTTTTTAATTTTTTTTTTTTTTTTATTTATTTATCTATAATAAAATATATTTACAATGGTTTTATTTGTATGCCTGTCTCACTAGGGTACACCTGTGTCGAGACAGGCGTACAGGTATATAAATGAATATAGTAGTTACAAGGATCTTTCAGGTAAAATACATATTATGAATAGAATTAAAACAGAAGGGTGATTGGAAGGGTGGTAAACCTTTTAAAGAGAGTTATTTTATAAATGTTGGAGATGGAGTAATGAAATAAATTCTGCCTAGTCTATTTATAGGTTAAATTTGACAGGATTCCATTATTTTAATTTGTTTTATATGGGTTAGGTTGTATGTGAATAGTTATTTATGTATATGTGTGATTTATTTTACAGATATTTGTGATAGTTTGGCGTCCAATACTTATAATCCATTTTTTAATATCTTGTTTGAATTTTGTAAAGGAGTCACTTTGTCCGATCGTAGTTGGTAGTGTATTGTATAGTTTGCAAGCTATGTGTGTCTTTGCCCGAAAGTGGTTTTGAAAAAAGGAGTTTGGAGAAATTCGTTGTTTTTGGCTCGGGTATTGTGTATTGTTTGTGTAGCTTTGTAAGGTGTTTTGTTGTTTTTGTGTAAATTAAGTAATATGGATCTTGAGTAGAGCTGTTTTATGTCCATATCGTTGAAGGAATTGAAGATAGTATCAGTGCTGGTAGTAAGCGGCATTTTAAGAATTATTTTTATGATTAGTTTTTGTGCTTTCATGATGGGATCAAGGGCATTGGAATATGCATTACCCCAGGCTAGAATTCCGTATTCGATGTGAGATTGGAAATTTGGAATTGAAAAACTAATGTTTAAGACAAGATTTTTATGCGTAGCACAAAGCGTAACATTAGTTTTTCACAATCTATATATGATAATCTAGGTAGAGAACACATACGAGACCAAAAATCGTGTAAATTAAAAATATGTATTTACATATTAATCCGGGCCCTAATTTTAAGCAATAATTATTAGCATAAAACACTCATCTATATTGAAAAAATCTCCCGAGAAAAGATACATGCCGCCGACGGAACTCGAACCCGCGTCCTTCTGCTCTTTAACCATTGAGCTACGTCGGATTATCTCCTACACGAAACGCACTTGGGGGGGGGGGGAGGTCTTGTGAAACGTTACTGTTCGTTACGAGGGGGGGGGGAGGTTCGAACAACGCGTTTTCTTTATTTAGATAAAAAAAAACTAGGGAATGAAAATCTTCCAAGTTGGCAATCCTTTTCGTTCTCGAAATCCGTTGTTTTATTTATTACCGCAAACGCGATTAAAACAAGAAAAAGGGTATTTAAGCGATTGTTACTTTCAGGTAAAAATTGTCATTTGGACGTTACGTAACGTTTAGGGGGGGGGGGGGGTGGGGTGATGAAACTTTGTAATTTTCTTGTCATGTTCAATTGTGTTGGTTCTTTTCTCTTCTTTTCTTTTCCATTAAGTTGTAATCATCTATATCTGTATAACCTTGTTCCTTTTTTCTTTAATTGTTTTCTATTGTTGTTTGTTCTACTCAACCTGGCTTTTATTTATTCGTCTATTTAACTATTTCCTCCCACCCATGATTTGTATGTTCCTCCTGTCCTAAAATGAGTTCTCATCGGGATTGCTCTAGCAAGAAATAAAAACAATAAAAAAAAATTCAAGAATCCAACGACTTACTCCAATTATTTATTTATTAATGTTTTATTTTAGTAATTTTGACATTTAAGTTTAAAAATTTCTAATTAATCATGATATTTCATAATGCAAACTATATTTTTTCTAGTTTTATGTAGCTCCTACAATACATCCAGAACTTTTCAATTATTGGTGTGGACTTTAAAGTTTCTGGTAGTGTGTTATATAACTTCATTCCTTTGTAAAGTAAACTGTTCTGCGTATTCGCTTTGTCCTTTTTTGTAGCCTGATTTACTTGCACGTCCTTGTGTTATGTCTGTGAATGTCTTTGTTGCGTATAAATTTATTTCAGAAGTATTTTGGTAACAGGTTGTCTACCATTTTGCGGATAAAATATCTTTGTGTTCAAGTTCAGCACCTGTTTCACTGTTAGCCAATTTAGTTACCTTAACCGTTTTATTACTTTTGAAATTATATTTCGTCGAGGTATTATTATCATTGCGCAGTTTTGCTATTTATGACTAGCAGTTAAAAACCCGCTCCACAGGCTTTTGCTGCTAGGCCCCGCGGGCGGCTTTTGTTAAGGTTTAGCCCACTTTAAGTGTTGGTGACCATTTATGAATCCGATGGGATCTGGTTCCAAAAATAGCCGGTTCCTCGGATCCATTGTGATCCAGTGACAGTTAGTCATCGGAACAAAGTAACCGCGACAGGCAATGACGTCTTATGTAATATACAGCCGCGTGGTATTAATATACACAACTGCCAGTTACAATTATAGTAATATTAAAGTCAATCTCTCCATATCTGGAAAAATACACAAAATTACAAAACCGTAGTACTTAGGCCTGCCAGCTGCCTGCCCGCCAACCATTTACGCAAGCTGTTGACGTAAGTAGCGCCATCTTTTGGCATTGCTTTAATTTGGTTCGATTAAGTTCGATTAAGTACATACAAACTCCACTTATAAAAAGGTTTTGCATAAGGCCCTGCGTCAGAGTTGCATTCTTAGCCGGATTGTTAAATTTCAACCCTACAGTCGCAAGCCTATTAATATCTACTGTTTGATCATGATAATTATTTATATTAAAAAGTTTTCTTTAGTAATTTAACGATTTTATGTGAAATGGTAAGGAATTTCTTATTTCTTCTTCAAACACAGCAAACTTATTTTGTAGAACCATTTTAATTAAAAAGAAATAGATTACCTAGTTTATTGTTAAAAAAAACGGAAATGATTCGTCAGGATTATTTTAAAACTAATTACAACACTAGACATAGACTCGAAGTGTCAATGGAAAGGAATGAGTGGGAACGGTGAGGGGGGGGGAGGGTGTGGAATAGGCCATAATTTACAAAGGGAACAATGGGTAATTTTTTTTTGATTATTCATGATTACGCTCTTTCTAATTTCTAAGATTTTCAATTAGTCTAAATGAAAATCATTAAAATGACAATGTGAAACAGAATAAGAAAATTTGAAATAAGGATAAAAGAACTTTTGAGTTGTTTAAACAATAATAGTTTCTCTGAGTTGGCCAATCATTTATTGGGGACGATCCACACTTTTGACTTTAATTATGGTTACTAATTTAATCTATTTTTGTAATTGGTTTCAAAATAAGTGCTTAAGAAACATGTGGGTTTTTTTGAACAATAAACGTGGTTAAAACTGAATAATCTATTAATTTTTAATTTATCGTCATCAAGTTGCAGAACAAAATTTTAATTTTAAGTTCTTTCTCTTATTCGATAATATTATAATTGAATTTACGTAAAAAAAGTAAAAAAAGTTTATTAAAATATTTTATTTATAATGAGCAAATTTTGCTGTGTAATTGGTATTCTGTGTGACAGCTGTTTCACCTTCTGAAGCTTTTATCCAGGAACGCGCCCTTCTTCATTCCAACCTTAAAAACATTCGGTAAGAGTTTGTTGATTGCTCTAATGCACAGTGATCTTGTCTGTCGCTCAATATCCCTACCTAGCATCTCAATAGTGAAGGCGAAGACAACCTTAACATACGAACAAAGATATTACCATAATCTGGCTCCATTTAAAAAAAGTGTTTTTTTTCTAAATAGGCAATTTACCTTAAAAATAGTGCTTTGTGATATACGAGTATATAAATAATTTTCTCGGTTTACCCGCGTAACGTATCTTGCTTTTTGACTTCTGGACCGAACAGACACGCGAAAAAGATCAGTTTGGGACAAAACTCGAGACATAAGGCTTCTGAAGATGGACATTGAAATCTATCCGAAACGGCAGGAGTTAAGACTCTAATATACCCTAAAATATAGTCAGAATCTTAACGACGTAAGTAAAGATGCCGTGTATACAAATTGCGACTCGCGACCCGTGTATTGGACAGACCTACTAATGTCGAATTCGCCCTATCAAAGAAAAGAAGAAGAAGACAAATAATGTGGGAATCTTAACGACGTAAGTGAAAAAAGCGTGTAAATAAATATAAGCCGAACGTACGGTCGTTCGGTCGAATTCACCCTAGCAGGCCTGGAGATTCGACTTTTCCGCCGCGTTCATTTTAATCCGCCGCTACCCGAATTTCTCCCGATTTCTTACATCTCTCTTAAACATGTTAAGTATTAAAGCTCTTAAAAAAATATGTGTTATTCTTGAAGATAGTATCTAGACATTCCCCGCACCAAAACGCAAATTAGATAAAATTCCCTCGATAGAAAAAGATCGCAAAGTATGCTCCAAAAATTATTATAAACACGTTTGTTTCAGTTACTTTACAAGTCATATGTATGAAAAAATTCACAGCTTTAAAAGCTGTTTAAGACAACCCACCGAGATTTATGGTGGTTTAGTTTGTCTTTTTGGTAATGAATAGATATAATTTTGATGTACATCAATACAGCAAAGTCTCTAAATAACTGTATTGTCGAGAATCTAAAGGGTTTTTTTTGTAATAACTTTAATTAAGGCCTTTGGCGCTTTGTCGAGAGGGTCCATATTACTTTTCGCAGCTCCACCCCAACCAATCACACCGTGAGTGATAATCGACTTGCCTAACGCGTAGTATATAGTTTTTAAAGTCTTCACTAACATTATGTTTCGTATGTTCTTAAAAAAATATATAAGTTTTCTTACTTTACCGGCTGTTTTATTTATTTGTTCTGTCCATCTAAGATAGTTGTCAATGTAAATGCCTAAGTATTTGATTATCTGAGTCCGAGTTAGCGGGTTGCAGAGGCAGTTTTTTTAGATGTGCAGTCGTGTACGGTTAAGTTTTCATTGAGTCTTGGTTGTCGTCTGGGATCTATACTAAATGTCATGTACTTTGTTTTGTCTATATTTAGTGATAGCAGGTTATTATTCTACCTTTAACGTATTTTAAAAGACTTTGAACACGTTGCTCGCCAACGTGGGACCCCAACATGGAGAAACGCATAATCACTGCCAAAATATTTGGCAGAAAAAGCAGAGGAAGGTGCACTGAGTGACCAAGTATCACTGACTGGTCGGTGTCAGCAGCTCTTCACGCAGCGCAGAACCGCAAGAAGTGGAGGAGCCTTGTCCACCATTGAAATTGGAGTAGGGTCACGATCCTCAGCAATGAGGCACCTACTTAAGAAGAAGTATGGGTACCGTCGCCCCGGAAAGCACTCATTGAATAATCAACACCTCTCCCATAGGTCACCCCTTATGTATTTATATAATCCCTTAGGTAGGTCCCAAATTGGACGCCGGAAGGCTTATGAAGTTAAAAAAAACATTTATTTGCATTTTAAATACCCGCATTTTAAATGGCAAAGGTAGTTAGGAAGGTATTTGTTGTTTATGGTCCTGTTTGTGTTGTTATAAGGGACAAATTCGTACCTGGAAGCTAATGTAAGGGTCAAGGGTCCCACCGGGGGCCAAATGTTGTTTTTATTAAATTTGTCAGTGGCGTAAAAACATGAATAACCCCCAGGCGTCACAAACCCTCACCGTACTTCTAAAATACATGGATTCCAAATTGTGAAAGGTTTTTTTTAATATTATGGATATTTTTATTTGTTGGGCAAGACTTTAACGTTTAGCTTTACATTATAATAGCAGTTCAGTTCTATAAGAAACACATATGAAGTACATATATGTTATATAGTCAAAGCTTCAATTTAATGGATTCTTTAGAGTGAAAACCCTTTTACAGAAACTTGAAATATTGTAGTTCTTAACGTGGAATATATCTTTTCTTTGACAAGGTCCTAGATCTCATCTGACATTTACACGTGTACACTAGTGTACAGTGTACGAGTACACTACAGGTATTGCATCACTAGTAACTCAATTCAGCGTGACGAGTTATTGTAACTGAAAGAACAATGCGGGAAATGTGCAATTCGTTTCAAATAGGCGCTTTCAATCGTATTCTCACGTTTAAGGAACGGTGCGGCGGCGATCCAAAAAAAAACATACGTTCCTTACGACAACAATGCTGCAGCTCTTTCTTAAATATCAAAGAATGGTGAGACAAAATATGAGACACGTAATGTACGTATGTCTGTTTCCTTATTAAGTAGTATTTTTTTAATCGAAGGAAGCAAATACTTTGGGGTGTGACATTATATATTAAATGAAATAATACAGTTTGTAATACACCACTTTTTGTAGTGAAAACTTCTTTAGCACCTTTGTGATTTGAAACTCGAAGAAACTAAAAAGCGACACTCAAACGAGACAAATGCATACATCTACAGAATTTAGCCTGAGAGGATGAGATAGAATAATCATTTTACCCTTTGTGCGGTGCTTCGTAGCCTTCCCACTCTTGTCTTCTTTAGTTTTCCGAAGGTTTCACTACTACCGCGTGCGAACTGCGCACTTTATATGTATAAGTAGAATAATTTTCTCGGTTTACCCGCGTAACGTAGTCCTTGTCCTTAAAAGGACTTTGTTATGGCGGTACACAACCCTAATCATTTTTGTTTGCTCAAAACTCATTTTAATTAGTAACTATAATAACTTTTGTATTCCAACAGAACACTGGGGGTTTAAGTTCTTTCTATTTAAGATTAATAAAAACAATACCTTACCATTAATATATTTAACGTACAACGAAATTAAAACTTTATAACCCGTTTTTCAACTACAAAATAATTAGCGGTAAGAACTAGATTTTATTTTTCTAGGCGATGAATTAATAACTTCGGGAGTGAGACTTGGAGACACATTTTTTCAATATTTGTAACACGTTCTTCAGAATTAATTAAGGCGCTGCAACCGGGCTCAAAAAGAAGAAGTTGGAGAGATATTAAATTACGAATGTTAGAGGAGCGCGCTAGTATTTAAAGCGACAAAATCGATGCGAAAATTGTGAAAGTGTTTGATAAAACACGACTCTTTTAGAATAGAGCAAAAATCAGTCTTAAACAGCATTTAAAGCTGTGAATTTTTTCATACATATAACTTATAAAGTAACTGAATCAAACGTGTTTATAATAATTTTTGGAGCATACTTTGCGATTTTTTTGTATCGAGGGAATTTTATATAATTTGCGTTTCGGCACGGGGAATGTCTAGATACTATCTTCAAGAAAAACATTTTTTTAAGAGCTTTAATACTTAACATGTTTAAGGGAGGTATGTAAGAAATCGGGAGAAATTCGGGTAGCGGCGGATTAAAATGAACGCGGCGGAAAAGTCGAATCTCCAGGCCTGCTAGGGGGAATTCGACCGAACGACCGTACGTTCGGCTTATATTTATTTACACGCTTTTTTCACTTACGTCGTTAAGATTCCCACATTATTTGTCTTCTTCTTCTTTTCTTTGATAGGGCGAATTCGACATTAGTAGGTCCGTCCAATACACGGGTCGCGAGTCGCAATTTGTATACACGGCTTCTTTACTTACGTCGTTAAGATTCTGACTATATTTTAGGGTATATTGGAGTCTTAACTCCTGACGCTTCGGATAGATTTCAATGTCCATCTTCAGAGGCCTTATGTCTCGAGTTTTGTCCCAAACTGATCTTTTTCGCGTGTCTGTTCGGTCCAGAAGTCAAAAAGCAAGATACGTTTGCGGGTAAACCGAGAAAATTATTTATATACTCGTATATCACAAAGCACTATTTTTAAGGTAAATTGCCTATTTAGAAAAAAAAACACTTTTTTTAAATGGAGCCAGATTATGGTAATATCTTTGTTCGTATGTTAAGGTTGTCTTCGCCTTCACTATTGAGATGTTAGGTAGGAATATTGAGCGACAGACAAGATCACTGTGCATTAGAGCAATAAACAAGCTTTCTCGAACGTTCGTTCGGCGTACCCCAGAAGCAAAACGGTAACATAAGTACTGCAGCAGTCTATATACCTCAAAGCTGTCGACCAATTCTAATAAAGCTCTAACAAGAATGGAAGCAAAACATTTATATAACAAATCTTACCGAATGTTTTTAAGGTTGGAATGAAGAAGGGCGCGTTCCTGGATAAAAGCTTCAGAAGGCGAAACAGCTGTCACACAGAATACCAATTACACAGCAAAATTTGCTCATTATAAATAAAATATTTTAATAAACTTTTTTTACGTAAATTCAATTATAATATTATCGAATAAGAGAAAGAACTTAAAATTAAAATTTTGTTCTGCAACTTGATGACGATAAATTAAAAATTAATAGATTATTTAGTTTTAACCACGTTTATTGTTCAAAAAACCCACATGTTTCTTAAACACTTCATCAGGGTTATTTTAAAACCAATTACAAAAATAGATTAAATTAGTAACCATAATTAAAGTCAAAAGTGTGGATCGTCCCCAATAAATGATTGGCCAACTCAGAGAAACTATTATTGTTTAAACAACTCAAAAGTTCTTTTATCCTCATTTCAAATTTTCTTATTCTGTTTCACATTGTCATTTTAATGATTTTCATTTAGACTATTTGAAAATCAAAAAAAATTACCCATTGTTCCCTTTGTAAATTATGGCCTATTCCACACCCTCCCCCCTCCCCCCCTCCCACCCACCCCCCCTCGCCGTTCCCACTCATTCCTTCCCATTGACACTTCAAGTCTATGTCTAGTGTTGTAATTAGTTTTAAAATAATCCTGACGAATCATTTCCGTTTTTTTTAACAATAAACTAGGTAATCTATTAACTTTTAATTAAAATGGTTCTACAAAATAAGTTTGCTGTGTTTGAAGAAGAAATAAGAAATTCCTTACCATTTCACATAAAATCGTTAAATTACTAAAGAAAACTTTTTAATATAAATAATTATCATGATCAAACAGTAGATATTTAGGCTTGCGACTGTAGGGTTGAAATTTAACAATCCGGCTAAGAATGCAACTCTGACGCCGGGCCTTATGCAAAACCTTTTTATAAGTGGAGTTTGTATGTACTTCATCGAACTTAATCGAACCAAATTAAAGCAATGCCAAAAGATGGCGCTACTTACGTCAACAGCTTGCGTAAATGGTTGGCAGGCCTAAGTACTACGGTTTTGTAATTTTGTATATTTTTCCAGATATGGAGAGATTGACTTTAATATTACTATAATTGTAACTGGCAGTTGTGTATATTAATACCACGCGGCTATATATTACATAAGACGTCATTGCCTGTCGCGGTTACTTTGTTCCGATGACTAACTGTCACTGGATCACAATGGATCCGAGGAACCGGCTATTTTTGGAACCAAATCCCATCGGATTCATAAAATGGTCACCAACACTTAAAGTGGGCGAAACCTTAACAAAAGCCGCCCGCAGGGCCTAGCAGCAAAATCCTGCGAAGCGGGTTTTTAACTGCTAGTCATAAATAGCAAAACTGCGCAATGATAATAATACCTCGACGAAATATAATTTCAAAAGTAATTAAAAGGTTAAGGTAACTAAATTGGCTAACAGTGAAACAGGTGCTGAACTTGAACACAAAGATATTTTATCCGCAAAATAGTAGACAACCTGTTACCAAAATACTTCTGAAATAAATTTATACGCAACAAAGACATTCACAGACATAACACAAGGACGTGCAAGGAAATCAGGCTACAAAAAAAGGACAAAGCGAATACGCATAACAGTTTACTTTACAAAGGAATGAAGTTATATAACATATTACCAGAAACTTTAAAGTCCACACCAATAATTGAAAAGTTCTGGGTGTATTGTAGGAGCTACATAAAACTAGAAAAAATATAGTTTGCATTATGAAATATCTTGATTAATTAGAAATTTTTAAACTTAAATGTCAAAATTACTAAAATAAAACATTAATAAATAAATAATTGGAGTAAGTCGTTGGATTCTTGGATTTTTTTTTAATTGTTTTTATTTCTTGCCAGAGCAATCCCGATGAGAACTCATTTTAGAACAGGAGGAACATACAAATCATGGGTGGGATGAAATAGTTAAATAGACGAATAAATAAAAGACAGGTTGAGTAGAACAAACAACAATAGAAAACAATTAAAGAAAAAAGGAACAAGGTTATACAGATATGGATGATTACAACTACATGGAAAAGAAAAGAAGAGAAAAGAAACAACACAATTGAACATGACAAGAAAATTACAAAGTTTCATCCTTGAACATATTTAAAAAATATTCTTTTAAAGCATTACTCTGATTTTTTTTATTTTGCTGGATTCCCTTGTACATATCTGGTAGCGAATTATATAGTGTATAGGTAACGTAGTTCAGAGATTTTATCCCATATTTTGTAGTGTGTGTTTGAGGTCTGCGGATTTTATTGCTATTTCGAGTATTGTAAGTGTGGATGTCTTGATTGTAAAGTGGCGTGATGTTAGTGTGAGCTGATTGTTGGGTAATTTGTGGGATAGTACTTGTGATTTCATGTTTAGGAAGGACTGTGATTGGAAGAATACCGGAAACTGAATAGATGTCTCCGACATGGGTGTCCTATGGAAGTCCAAATACATTTCTGAGAGTAAAAACATTTTACGAACAATTTACTGACTACTAATAAAGTTTAAAACATTTATGAGTGGTAATAGCATTGGCCCATTTATCCGCGGCTATCGAATTTCGTTATTGAATCGAGCCGAGCGGGAGCACTACACTTCTTAATTTACGAAGGAAAATTATTTTATACGCTTTAGAGCACAGGTGGCCGATTTTATAAAAACTCTCGTGGTAAATCTCTCAAGGGAAAATTCGCTTCGAATATCTGGAAGGTTTTGGTGAACATTTAAGGAAGATAAAATCAATTGAATGTGCAATTCACACGAGGTAGAAGTGAAACCTCCAGAAAACTAAAGTAGTTAGGAGTGAGGAGACTACGAAATACTTTTTTATCAATGTGAAGAAAGAGATTTTGAGACAGTGCACATTTTCCTATACATTTATTCATCTTTTTAGTATTTGTGTTTTTGTCTTCGGAGTCGCTAAACGTCGCTTTCTTTTCTTTTTCCTGTTCATTTTGGAGTGGTTTGAAAATTATATATTGGAACTGGATACGTGGATTTAGCGTATTATATTGGAACCGAGTACCCGTAAATAAATAAATAACAGTGCTAAAGAAGTTTCACTTCAAAAATTGCAATAAATTAAAGAAGTATCAAAACTTACTGTACACAAATATTTGCTCTAAATAAATACAATCGTCATGTAAAAATGGCTACTAAAGAAGAGTAAAGAAGGCGGAGAAATAAAAAAAAAAATCATACACCCGGTAAATCAGTTGATTTTAAGCTCGGCTTTGTTGAAACATCGAGCAAAGCGCGGCTTGGAACATAATCCGTATATAGGTCGCAAGCCTAAATATCACCAGTATTACAAGGATTATTATTATTTTAATAGAGGTACGTGTATCTTTTTTCAATGTAAAACCAAACTGCTGTCTACGTGAGTGGTATATCTATGCATTCAACTGTCATCTGGAGATCGTGATTTTGAAAATGTCAGGGACGGCAGTTTATTTTATGCACCGAAAATATTTTTAGGCGGGATGATTTTTAATAAAGTTCCCCAGATCAATCAGCGTGATACCATACGCGATGATATTAATTTTAAATAGTACTTGTTTTGCCGGAGTTGGGCACTATGTAATAAATTAACCGCGGAAACAAACTGTACGACGTTAAAACTTTTAAAATCCCTTACCAGACTATTTTTGATTAATTATTAGTTAATAACATCGAAATTACTCATTGCTGGACGAAAATAATAGTCCACACTTATAAAATTAGGCAATTTGCCTAAATTTCGGTGATGTGGAGGAAGATATTCAATTATTTACGTAGATGTCAGATTTTACAAGTACTGTTTTACAAGCGCCTCGACGTCTAAAAAGGGAACTATTCTCCGGCTTGTCGAAGCTAATATCGTACATACCAAGGATACGGACTGACTGATATACCGAGCCATAATGTAGGAACGTGTTATTTTTCCCAAAAGCTTGTCTATTAAATTCCACCTAACTGATGGAAAATATGTCGGTTTCAGATAGAATTCGATTCAATAACAAGATAGCGACAAGACTATTGAACATTGGCACTTTAGTTCTGCATTTCTGGAGATAAGACAGTGTGTTATGCTGTCGATTAAAAGGTAACTGTCAGGAATAACGTGTTGATTCCATATACGTAATAGCACCCTGCGGGAGACTGTTTGTTGTTCTTGGCAAAAGAGGAGGACTTTAGAAGACTCACAGCTTTGCAAAACGAAGCCATGAGAATAATTTTAAGATGAAACATATATTTCAAAATTAAATAAAAACGTAAAAGGATCTAATCGTATTGTCTGTTAAAAAGATTGTCTACTTGAATGTAATAAGTTTTTCTTTTTAAATGTTTAACGGCCAACAAAGTCGAGAATTTATGCGAAAACCTAATAAACATCAACACAAATATAATCACTCTGCAAGAAGAAAAAATTAATTAGACTTCCTATTCGAAAGAAATCAAAACCACAAAACTCATTACTATGTGGAGCGGTGAAAATCTTCCAAGAAATTCCGACCAATACAAAAGAAGAAGCGTGTGTTTCGATTTAATAAAGAAATATGTATTGTAAAGTATTATTGAAATACCCTTGCACGATGATGTCGTTTCTCACCCGGCATGCCGCTTAAGGTATCGAAAACCCTTCTGGACGGAAGGAGAAAGACTCCTTCGAACACCTCTCACCCCAGAAGATAGGTGGAAGCTTGAGTGGCAATCAACCAACGTCAAAAACGCACATCTCGTGCAAGACCCCACTGAGAGACAGCCTGGGTTCTCATTGCCTCGCAAACTCTGGACTGCCATCAATAGGATAAGGTGCTCCCATAGCCGTTGTGCTCACATGATGCATAGATGGGGCCTTAAAGAGTCGGCGACGTGTGAATGCGGTGCGGTGCAGACCACCGAACATGTGGTCAACGAATGCCCGCTCCATTCATTCCTGGGCGGGATTGATGAGGTCCACAGGGCAACGCCTGAGGCCATAGACTGGCTCGCAGACCTAGATGTCCCCCTCTGATTCCCCACCATACGAAAGAAGAAGAAGTTCATTTTATTTGTAAATACAATAGTTTGTAATTTTATATTGTTTAAGTTTATCTTAACACATATATAACCATTGTACACAATCCGCCTTACTCATAAACGCAGAATAAGATAATAATACCACGGTAATACCAACGTGTTAGGTGAAATTGTCGTTCAAATTTCACCTAATCCGTCCGTATTACCGTGGTATTATCTTATTCTGCGATTATGAGTGAGGCGGAATGTATACTATTTTAAGTTAAATAAATAAATAAGATTCGTTGATCTATATCAAATGTGGCTGGTTCAAAACATGGCGATGTGTGGGTTTGAACAAAAATATCACAATTATTGAACTGGAATATCACGTGGAACTTTCCATCAAAAATACACTTTGAGCTTTGCTCTTTTAATTTGACCACAAGACGGGCATGTGCCTAGCATGGTGGTCGAAAAACTCTAAAATTATATAATCATCAAAGCAATGAAAAAAGAAAATAAATAAAAAAACACCACCATTCCAAATCAGCTTTATCAGCTATCTTTAAAAAATTAATCTTGTGCAGTGTTCACTATTCAATATTTGGATGTGAGTGTGTAACTTTCTGAAAAAATGCTGCGTTGTAACGTTATAATTTTCAAAATTAACCCGGTTATTGTTTTTCAACTATTTCCATGAGAAATTGACAGATCTCAATCTGAATCACAATAATTGATTTTCAAAGCTATTTAACTAGAGAGAAAATATCACATTAAGAACTAAGCTCTGAGGGAAATTATTTTCTTCGTGGTCTCCTGTGTGGAGATAAAATAAAAATAAAATTGACAAAAAGTATAACAATAATAATTTTTTTTATTTTATTTATTTTTATTAGAGATAATATATTACAAAATTATTACATAAAATTTATAATACATTACTCCCAATGAGTTTAATAAAACTCATTTTGGGAAGGACAACATTATACATCTAAAGGAAAATTATTTAACGAAAATATGAAAGAGCACAAGAAACAGAAAAATAGAAAAAGATAATTGTCGCAACTGGGACGCGAACCCAGAACCTCTCGACTAACCGGGACGTGCGCGTTTACCAATAGGCCACTTGCATGGATTTCATAATGACTTGGAAAAAATCGTGTACATAGATTTTCTACTAAGATTACGAAAATGTTAAAAAATTTTTTAGAAACTTATAGTTTTTTTTATAAAAAAAATACGTTTTTTTAGCTCGTGACGACACTACATAAAGATGTTCCGTCTCCGAAATATTCAATTAATTTTGTAAAATTCCATCCAATTTTTTTTATACGGCAACACTTTGATTTCTGGCGATTTTTTTTTAATTTGACACTTAAAATTCACTAGATTTATTGTTTGTTACCTTGTGAAATTTGGTTCGACGTTTTGACAGATGGTATAAAGTGAACATCGCACAGATGCTTTCCGCAGCGGCTGACTTAGAAGCATAATGGTAATAGTGCTGATTTTAACATAATATATATATATATATATTATAATTTTATTTTTATCAAATATATTTTTATTATTCTAATTTACAAGTACAAGTTGATTACATTGGATTTAGTCATATTAGTTGACATTTGTCACATGAGAACGGGTCGTTTCTTCGACTCGTTCTTATGTTCAACAGCTCGGCTGTGGAATGATTTGCCGGCCTCTGTGTTTCCTCCTTCCTACAACATGGGTCTCTTCAAGACCAATGTTCATTCCTTCCTCTCCTCAAAAAGACCCTCCACACAGCATCCCAGATGACATAGGCCCTGAGGGAAATTATTTTCCTCATGGCCTCCTGTGTGGAGTTAATGTAAAAAAAAATATATATGTAGACGTTGAACATTATAATGATTAATGATCAATAAGATGGATCAAGGAAACAAATATTTATGAGATGTAATATTTTTGGTATGCCTCGTTATTCTCCTGTGCCATTCATGTGAAATACATCGTTTTTTTTTAAATGATTTTCGGTAATGTAATTTTTTTCGCACTCATAAAACTGTGTCCTGTCTTTTCGGTTTATATAAAACGGTACGATTTTTCAGATTGACAGTTTCAAAAAATTACCAGAGTTTCAAAAATACGATTAAAAAAAAAACGGAAAGTCTGAGAACATTTGACTAAACCGGAATTTTTTTAATGTGATGCGAGTGGCCTATTGCCATTGCCACCTTCTGTCAAGCCGTCATATTAGTCAATCTCATATTTCAAATTTTAGAATGAACAATATCTTCAACTTATTTCTTATTACATTGATGGGAATAACCTTCAAAAAAGTTATTAAAGTTTTCTTATAAAAAATCAATAATAAGTATTTGTTTTTGATACGCAATGATCCTGAGGAAAATATGTATAAAAATACTTTCAGTTTAACAAATCCTGTAATCTTAACTTACAATTATTTTTCATGGGTCCCGCTGGTATTATAATAAAAAATCATTTACTTTGGGTACGCCCTTGAATGCTATTTATTTGTGAGTGATTTTGCATTTGGAATAAAATTGCGAGCGGGCTGAACCAATGAATTGATCCTAAAGTGGGAGATGTAATAATATTATGTAGGTTCCATTCCTGGTAATAATATCTCCCATAAAGCCTTTATTCCGATTCCTCCCCTGAACATGGCGCAGTCTCCACGGCCCTTAGTACGGTGGAGGTCGTAATTTTTATGCGGGACATTCATGAGAATAATAAAATGCATGATATAAAATTTCATGAGTCTTGTATCTTTAAACCTCGACATTATTAAATTACCAACTGGAGCATCTGTAGAGGCCAGTTGGTTCACAGAAATTCAAATGTAACATTGTCATCAAATGGCTATTCAGCGCATTTTTTTTTAATTTGGAAGGTCTCCGTTAAACGCCGATTGCATTTCTACTTTATATCACATTGTAATAAGCTGACGAGCCAACAGAAAAGCTATCCTTTTCTGCTGATCAGAATTTGTTCAAAGGTTGAAACGGTCTTGGGCCCATTTTTTTCGCAAAAATTCACGTGTTACAAGGTCATCAAAATCACATGTCATGTGTGATCTATAGCTAACAACTCCTCAAATTTTTCATTTTCTAATAATTCTCTAACTTCTCCATCTTCTTCTTGTAACCCAATCTATCTATAAGTATATTATTTTCTTATTATAGAAGATCTGTGTGCATAGTATTAAGAGCAGGCAAAACATAATATATTTTTTATTTACTATCTAAGCAGCATTATAAAACTGATTACTGTGAACTATATATCAATAATTCCTTAATATACTAGTAATAACTTATCTTTTCCAATAATTCTTTAACTTCTTCACCTTATTCTTGTAATCCATATTGTTAATATTGTAATTCATATAACTACATATTCTCTCTTATCGTAGAAGAATTTGTGTGCATAGTATCAATTAGTGAAAAATTCAACCTATACAAATGAATGTATATCCGCAAACTGTAAACTTCACCCGCCATAACACAGGGTCATCCCTAGCATGGAGGGTGAAATATCACAAAAAACTATTTGTACTTTCGATAATTCATGTATTAAATAAATAAATAAAAGATATTTGAGAGATCACCGTTAAGATGAACGTATACGTGAAATCCTATTTAGATACTATTTAGATTAAACTTTACGACAAAACAGCTTACAGTACGAACATCAAAAAATATGCTACGGATAAATCGAAGCTTTTACTAGCTTTTCTATGTATTGGAATTACAATAAAGTTATTATTAAAGTTAAAAAAAATATAAGCGTAAACCACCAAAAATAACGTTTTTTCATGACTTAACTATGAAGTAATGCAAGAAAAAAAAATTTAAAAATCCCCCTATATGGCAAAGACTATTTTCGAGGTTTTCCATGTTCTTACTTTTTTTCGTTCTTATAAAATTATACACAAAATAAATCAAAACCACCTTTTCGCTTACTGATGTGGAGGACGAACAAAGGACAGTATTCTGCATCGTCTGGCCACCCGATTGGTCCTTCAGGCACCAATTGGATGCAGACCTTTCCTCAAGCAACTTGCCTCGCTTGCATCAAAAACTAACGATTCATTCTGCTTTAACTCTCGGTCAGGAGTCGCTGGTCTTTATTATTTGTTCGCCCTTCACATTACTTTATTATTGCATATATTTAAATTGGAGATTTATGTGTCTGTAAATAGTTTTAATAAACTTGTAAGTATTGAATCGTCTAACTTATTCGCTTTGCCATCTACACACTTACACAATAAACTCATAACCCCCAAACTAGCCTCGTGCAAATAAGACGCTCGATTTTAAAATTTTGCAGGCATGAGATTCGAAATATTTCTAGCGTTTATATTCCTCTTAAATGGCCATTCTAGGTGCGTTTTAGCTTAGTATTAAATTGTAAAAGCTGACAAGCTAAGCAACTTGATAATTGTCCTCTTCTGATGTTCGCAATTTGTTCAACAGTCGAAATGCCGGACTTAGAATCGGCATTTAATCAGCGCCTTCCGACTGTCAGAAAAAATAAAATGGCGTTGAATGACCATTTGATGATATTTTCATTTCTGTGAAACAATCCGTCCTTAGTACAATTTTCAACTGCCAATAAAACAAAATTGCGCTGAATGATCATTTGACGACAATGGTACATTTGAATTTCTGTGAAAGAACCTGACCTACCTGTGGTAACTAAACTCAACGGATAGCCAACGACAAATCAATAAAATTAAGAAATCATAAAAGACCACTAATTTACCACTATATTAAACAGAAAGACATCAAAACAAATTCTCACCTTTATTCAAGGAAATCGTCTACGCCAGAGGTTCCCAAGGTGTGCGCCGTAGAAAGTAAAGAGGGGCGCCGTGAGTCGATCCTCTATCATTAACCACAAATATTCGCAAAGCAACAATTCCTATTTTGAGCGCTAGCATCTTTAAAGAACATAGATATGGGAGTTGAACATACGGCCCTGCTGTATTACTGCAATTCACGATGGCTTTCAGGTGGAAATATCTTATTTCGTGTGTTCGAATTACACGAAGAAATTCGCACTTTTTTATAGGAAGAATGTTGAAAGCGCCAAATATTTTACTAAACCAGATTTTTTGCTAAAACTAGTGTACTTGTGCGATATATTTGATGAGAAACTAAATAATTTGAATCTTTCTTTGCAAGGCAACAACACGCTGTGATGATTGGTAACCTCCAATCTACGAGAAAGCCTACGAGAAAAAAAAAATTATTCTAAAAGGAAAAGCGCAGCGCAACGACATCTGTATGATCAAATACAAAACTTACTCGAAATGGAGGTAGTGTAAGGTTGGTTGATGATTAAAAGTTGTTTTAGGTTACATACAGATGGTGATAAAATCAATATTTATCGGGAGTCCCTAGGGACTCAGGGCCAATTATAAGTACGAGGATTGAACCGACCAATTAAATAGCAGGAAAAGCAATTTAAAATCAATTCGGCCTATCAGCAAGAAGAAGGCCGTGCCCATTTTTCACACAAAGGCCTGGACTTTGACCCAAGTGATTAGTGAGATAATTAATGGGTTTGACGTTCCCACGGAGAACGGGGGTTAAGGCACTGAGATGTTAATAACGAACAATTCAAGGATTTTAGTACGATGAACTCAAAGAATGTTATTAATAACGGGTACCTTCAAGAGATCGCGAACCTTAGTTCTCGAATGCATTGAAGGCTTTTAGTTGCGGAAAAACACACTTGGATAACGATGGAAAATTTTTATCAGTAATATATTGAGTAGAAAACGCAGGGATCGAGAGGCACGCCTACCGGAAGATTTTCAACTATAGAATAACTATGTATGACGACCGAGATGCCAAATTCGAGGGAAAACGTACGAAAGGAAAAATGAAAAACGTTTGAAACAATGGAAAATTATTGTTATTAATTTCAGATAAAGCGGAGATATTAGAAAGACGACTTTTGGAAGAAAACTTATTAAAAAATGGTGGTTTCGTTGGGGGCATAGAGCATGCTAGAAAGTGGCTCGGTGTGCTAGTTGCAATCTGAAAGGAAATACAATTAGTATTGTTAAGTGTCTGGGGTCAAGTAACAATACCGGACAAATTACGGATGATTTTATTCAACAGAAATGGTCGTTTTATGTCATTTGTGCCGTTGAAAGGATCACATAATTGAGCTTGGCTACTGACAAAGTGGACGCTGGAAATGGTTGTCGACCACACATGTATTTTGTTTTCAAAAACAATGAAGATCCGAACATGCCTTTTATTTACACAAGGCCCATTATCGATTAAAAAGGGCAATAAAAATTAACATGGCTCTAACGTAATGTTTAGATTATAGAATTCCCATAAAACTTTATTACAAACACATTAACAATGACTTATTACCAAAGTACATAAAATTTTATATACATACATTTTATATACATAATTTTATATACATTTTATAGACATATACATGTCAATGAGGAAATTTATGTGATTTCCTACGTGAGAGAGATGTTAGACTGATTTCGGTCTAAAACATGAGATAGGAGATTATCAGAGATTTGACAAAAGGTCGTATACGGAGGAACCGAATTTGGGTTTTTTTCTATGGAAGTCTGGGTGATCAGAAGTCATTTTCCTACGAAAGGAGAGCTCTAAGAAGTCTTGGTTTGATAAAGAAAGAGGAGTTCATTGGGAGTTTTGTTGAGAGTCCGTTGGCAGTTGGGATACAGACCGGGGTCCAGGAACAAACGTAAAACTCTTGATTAAAAGTTGAAATTTCTACAAGTGTTTGCAAAGGAGTAAATTCGGTATATAATCTCCCTTTAAATTGAGGAATAAAAAAAAATCCGGAAAAGTGCTTAAAAATAATACTTCGTAAAAGTTTGGGTGTTTTGTTTTATAATGAAAGTGTTTAAAGTCAGTAAATAAGAATTTAATAATATTCGGGTTTCTTTTACAACATATAGTTATTGACTTTCTAATATTTAACAAAAAAATACAGTGTCTTAAAATAAATACAGTTTACCGGATAAAAGAAAACCTTAAGATGCCTTAAAATTTCATTGTGATTTAAATAACTAATTACAATAAACAATAGTGATAATAATTAACACTTAGAAAACGTGCGTATCTACGGTTATTAATTCTAAAGTGATATTAAAATATCGAGAATAAATAATAATTTACCTAATTCCGGATTTTAAAATTAAAACATCTGAATTGCAATTTGATAAATCATTTTTCGAATCGAATGAAATAAAAACAATAGTTAATACGAGGTTGAGAAACTAAGTAAAATACCGAAGTGAATCTTAAATAGACAGATATTTGAAGAGTTTTTCCATTATCAGAGTCATTTCTCAAGAAGGCCGATAGGAATCCGTTAGCTAGGAAACAAAAGAGGGAAGCCTCGATCACAATGTCGTTGTCATAAGATTCCCGACTTGAAAAATTGTAATCGATCGAGGCTGGTAAGATTTAACCAATTATTAATTATTTTCAGAGACAGAGAACGGGCGGCATCACCAAAAAATCAATCGGAGCTTTAAAGTTTTGTCACTAACACACTGATAACAATTCTCACTTGCTCGAAAGTAGGTCAAATAGGAAATACCTGCTTTAGAAATACGCTAATTTATTATAGCTCATATAAAACGAATCGAGGCGTGTAGAACGTAATGAATGACAATTGAGGAATCCCCTTATTCTATATTTTGTATGCGGAAGTAATCTTGCGTCTTAAAATCAGGTCAAACATGAAATACCTATTTAAAAATTAGGTCATACAAGTACTTGTTTTAGTTAGGTAGGTCTATTGTTTATTTAAGCGCATAAGGATACGGCGACATAAGATATCAGTTTGATTCGTAACCGAAATACCTATATTTCTCAAAACTAGGTCAAGCAAATTATACCTTAGTTGAAACCAGGTCATCCAGATACCTCTTAGGTTAGCAAAGTACCTACTTAAACGACCAATGTTTGGGTAAAACTAGGACAAATAAAATATAAGAGTATTAGTTAAACAATGAATCGTGTTTCAAGAGGACAATGACCGTAGAAATAAACAATCTCCAAAGTAGGTCAGTATACCGAAGGTCGTCTAAGTGAAGTGTAAACAAATAAACCATAAAAATGATGTAGGTATCTATCCCTTATCGTTCATTCGTTCATCGGAGTTAATTAACTATTGGCGCAATGTAATTAGGTACTACAAGATTTAATAGAAATGTACCTCTCAATCAATTTTAGGTAATTACATTGGCATACTTGTATAATAATAATAATAATAATGATTTATTCCAGTATGTATGCAGGGGAAGTGCAATGCAATACATTCCTTTTAAAATTACAAAATAAAGACAATAATAAGATGAGGGAAAAAAAATTAACAACAACACATACATTAAATAAAACAAATACTTAACAAATAATTAGATAGAAACGCATCACTAAATCAATTTTGGCATCCTAGCGTACTTGTAAAACAAATACCTATTAGCTTCCTTTCACCAGCATGATTAGGGTATGTTTATATGACCTTCGATTGTGTATCTAAAATTCCGATTGGAGTTCAATGTCACCCATTGACACAGTCAACTAGATTCCATCAACAAATAAATAAAACAAGGCATAAATGTCAAGGGGCAGGTTTATCAATTATAGCTTACGACGAAACCTGCATTCAATATGTGATAGCAACATCGACGTTAAATTCATTCAATTCTAAACAACTTGATTATACTAGAGCGATCGTCAATAGGTAGCATTGTTACAGCATGCAAAATTTCGCGCAAAGTAAAGTACCGCGACTAGCTTCAAACTCAAAAGAGCTCATCATAATTATTCAGGAGGTCATTGATTCAATGACAACATAATTTATCTCATTCTTTAAATTTCTCTTATAGGAAGTAGGTATCCAAGAATCCATAATCACTCGCAATCCTAAATACCTAACACACGAGGAACTAGTGACCTCATTTAAAAAACACTGGTGTTCAAATACTCATACAGTCCTAAATCCTGAATTTGCACACGTATCTAGACTTCAAGGCTTCTGTATGTGAGTATGAGCTATCCGGAAATGTAAGTGTCAACCTTTCTGGTCGGAGAGCTTTGATCTTGTGGCGGTATTGTCGAGGTGGGCATACGGGGAAGAGGAAGGACGTATGCGGACAGTACGCTGACGCGGCATTAAAGCTGCAGGTTATTTGCATACCGTAAGTCCTTGTCGAACCTGAAAGCAAACATAAGGCTCACGAGGTGCGTTTTATGTCAGCTAGTCAGAGGTGGAGTGTAACGCTGGGTCGGTCACGTGGGAGGATGGATCTGCCTGTCACAAGCTTACGCCACATTCAACGGATAGAGGCATGATAAGGGAAGACATGTAATACCCCTTCTAGACTCAGTAGAGTTAAATTCAATCCGGAGGAGACGGAAGTCGGAGTAAGACAGAAAAACGGCATGAAGACTAGGTATTCCCCCTGCTGGCGTGAAGGGCCCCTTTCATAGCATGAGACGCCCGTTGAAGAGGGTAAAACTCGGATCTAAGGACAAGCCTAGCAAACGTACTGGGGAGAATCCGGTTTGTAATTGTTGTTCATCGGTTTTCACTTGGTTAGCGGAGGAGCCGACTTTTCAGCAAACATATTATCCCCATATCCATCCATGTCCATCCATTCCTACCTTTTCTACAATTTTGCGAATACTAACCATAATACAAAACACTATGTTAGGGGAAGTTGCAGACAAGGACTTCAAGTGATAAAACTGGACCTTCAAATACGACCATCCTACAATGGTAAGGTAAAGTTCTCTACCTTAAATATTGAATTTATTAACTGTTGTTTTATGTTATCGACGCATCAGCGGTGATAGGAAGGATTAAATAAACAAACAAAATTCCTGCGGAAATCAAGTAGACACGAGGTTTAAGGGTGAGGCTAGTTTATCAAACCCGGTTTAATATACTAAAATAATAATAAATAAATAGATCGGAAAATTCTCACACTTTCTCTAAAAGAATCTAGGGGTTACCACACGTAATACATTATCTTCTCTACATATGTGTGCATATTAAGTATGCAAACAGATGTAAATTCTAAAACAAAAAAAATACACAACGAAGAATATAGAAATAATGTGAACAAAAAAAAATCTTAAATCTTATTTACTGCGAGAAAATCGCAGGGATTTGAGAAAATAGGGTAGGTTCAGCTAGATTGTAAAGTATAGGGGTTAGGAAAAATCACGAGCCTGAGGTAGAAACAAATCGAAAGGGGGTTAAGTCAGGCCATCATACCTAGGGGTGTGATCAGTAGGACATAAGGGTAGAATTATGAACGTAGCTACGAGATTTGAACTACGAGGTAGGAGCTTAGAAAAGTTAATCAATTAGGTAGGGTTCATCACAATTGGTGTCAAAGCCAGGAGTGGCGGACCATTACAACGCACATTCTGAAACTATCGGAGAGAATTGCGGCGTTTAGAAAGAAACTGCAGTTGTGGATAAAAAAAAATGAATGAAGGCAGCGGTTAAGATTGCTTCCCGCAATTCTGTAAATATGCGGCATCTAATGAACTGGTTGCCTTTACAAGACCTGACGGCCCAGTTCACGGAACACCTATCGAAACTTACCGAATGGTTTTCGAAGTACTTTGCAGATGATGATGTCGAAAAATTTGCGTCGATCCAAGATCGTTTCCGTGCACAAGCTCCGCCAGGATTCACAACACAAGAGCAAGAGAGTCTCATTGAACTCTCTTGCGACAACAGCCTCAAAACTAGATTCACCAGTTCCGATTTGGTGGAGTTTTGGTTTTCGATTCAACATGAATATCCAAATTTAACTTCGAAAGCTTTAAAATTTTTCATTCCGTTTGCCACATCATATTTATGTGAAGTTGGATTTTGAATTAAGAACAAATTTATTTATTTATTTATTACTTCTCACCATACATTCTTATTTTTTATTTTTACATACAAAAAAAATTAACCTCACTAGGACTAGGCCTGTGTTGAGGTTAACATTTATAAATTTGAGTCATTTTACACACACAAAATACTAAAATATGCTACATTTAAAACACTAAAATATAATAAAATAAGCAATAAAAATATCGTATTAGTGACCAGATGGGTAATTTAAGTATGATTTGTAACAATATAGACCATAAATAAATCTTTAATTACTATACCCACCAAGAAATAAAGCTAGTTCAAAACATCTCGGGTGACACTCCAATTTTGGCAAATGGAACTCAAATAAAATCTATTTATTTTTAAAAAAAGCTTATTATTCAAAAAACAAATATTATTAAAAAAACAAATATCGCTCAAAGATCAATGTGGAGCAAGAAATGAGAGTAGCAGTCTCAAGTCTTATTCCCCGCTTTGAAAACTGTGCGGAAATTATCAAGCTCACCCGTTACAATGATTTGACTGAGTAACTATCATATTTTATTGTCTTTTTTGTTGATCTCTGTTCCAATTCTGAATTCTTATAAATATAATAAAACTAAATTTCATATTGTGAATTTTTTTAAATTTTTGTACCTATCTACCTAACTACCTATTTCTTTCTACTATAATGTTTATATAGTCACTATATCTATTCCAAATAGCTTACTAAAGTAGGGCGCCGTGACGAAATACTAAACGTGTAAGTGCACCGCTGGCTGAAAAAGATTGGGAACCCCTGGTCTATGCCATTATTTTAATTTACAAGATGTTCTTTGGTGACAAATATTTTGTTCTTAAATAATGTTAGTGTGAATTTATTTAAGTTCACAATTTTCAATAACTAATTATTTACAGGCACTTTTTGGAAAAAAAATTACGCGTTCGTGAGCTCGTGATGTAGCTCGAAGTCCAGTTGGAGTCCGAAAAGAATTATCTCTTTCCCTTTTCACATAATATTATTATTATTATATTAATTTTTGGTCAATCTAAGTTATGAGGGAATAAACAGACAATTGACTCTTTATCTCTCTTCTCTTATTGACTATTTTCCACAAAAAATTATAAATTGATTTCGAAAGACTGTTATTTTATCTAGTAAAGCTATGTTTTAAACTTTGAGAAAAAATATTTATTTTTAGTACAGTAAGGTTTTACCGTTGTCGTTGGTCGATTTGTTAAATTTAAAAAAGAAAATTGTTATATTCAACACACATTTCAAATCATATAATCCGCACACGTGTTTTTTTTACATTAACTCCAGACAGGAGGCTGTGTTGAGGGTCTTGTTGAGAATAGGAAGGAATGGACATTGGTCTTGAAAAGACCCTTGTTGTAGGAAGGAGGAAACACAAAGGCCGGCAAATTGTTCCACAGCCGAGCTGTTGAACACAAGAAAAGTCGAAGAAGCGACCCGTTCTCATGTAACAAATTTCAACCGTGTATTGGGCACGCGTTTGGCGTGTTTCCCGACCCTGCACCGGTTCCGAGGGGATCAATGACGCTAGTTCCTAGGAGCATTATCCATTGTAATACCGGTAGAACAAGGATAGCATTCCCACCCGATGCCTGTGCTCTAAAGATTGCAATCCGTCTGTTAAGATGGGAGAATCTATCAAACGGACCGCCCGTTTTTGCACAGAGTTGAGGGTATTTTTCAGGTATTTAGGAGCTCCAGACCAGAGGTGGTTGCCAAATTCGACCGTGGGGCGCACTTGTGATTTGTACAGGGTTAGCAGTTGTGTATTATTAAAGTATCTGCGGGCCCTGTACACTACGCCCAGTTTTTGGGAGGCTAACTTTACTCTGGCTTCGATATCGATGAGCTGGTCAATAGAGTTACACCAAGCATATCGATGGAGGGCCTGTTCGGAAGATTGCTTCCGTTGAAGGAGACTGGGTTTTCATTTCGATCCCTTTTAGACGTAATCAGACATGAATGGGTCTTTGAAACATTGAATTCAACGAGATTGTTTTTACCTCAAGAGAAAACACCCTCGAGGTAACCGTCCATTCTTTGCTTCAAAGCCTTCCGAACCGTTGGAGTTTTTGAGCCCTTTGGGGGCTTGTCAAACAAATAGCTATCATGGACTGTACTGTCATCCGCGTAACAATGAATTGGTGCACATGACAAAAGGTCGTTGATGTGCAACAAAAACAAAGTCGGAGACAGAACCGATCCCTGTGGGACGCCAGCATTTATCGAGTGTGAGGAGGAGATGAAACCATCGGCGACCGTCTGAATCCACCTCTCCCTCAAACAGTCGGCAATCCAAATACACAGGGATGTGGGAAGTCCGTAAGAAGGCAGTTTGTTGACAAGTCCTCTATGCCAAACCCGGTCAAAGGCCTTGGAAATATCCAGTGCAACCTTTTGGGTCTCACCGAAACGTTCCAGGCACCGCTCCCAAACATGCGTCACATATGCGAGAAAATCACCGCTTGAGCGGTTCCATGACGGTCGTTAATAATTTTATTCTTCTCCAGGTATGTGAGCAGTTTTTCGTTGATCACACGTTCCATCACCTTAGACAGAACTGATGTGATCGCTATGGGACGATAGTTGGCCGGGTTGGAGCAGTCACCCTTCTTTGGAATAGGATGGATAACCGTTTTTTTCCATCCAGGGGACACAGACTTTAGGGACATTTTAAAAAACTTCGTCAAAATTGGATTTATTTCTGAAGCCCACCTCTGCAGTACCAGGGCAGGTATTCCGTCAAGCCCACTAGCTTTCTTAACATCAAGCACTCGTTTTGTGACGAAAATATTTCAGTTTGTCTATTTATTTATGGTCTTACAAACTTATAAATATAATTTTTTTTATATTCTTATTTTGCTTAGACATTATTGAAAAATGATAATTATTTATGATAAAAAAATTACAAAAAGCATATAATTTTAATAGTTTTATCATCACGCCTTTCAGTATTTTTGAATGTAAGTGTAAATTAAAGCAAATTTTGAATGAAACAAAATCGATATTGAATTATTATTTAAAAAATCTGGTAGGAAGAATAATTAATCTTTCTCATTGGAACCGCCCTGTACGATCGTAAGACAATCTTTCGACGAAATGTGCATTCTTCACTTAATTTCCTCGCTCATTTTAATGTTTGTACATACATACGGGTTGAATTAAAGTCTATAAAATGTTGTTTTTTAACAATTTGGGAGGCGGGAATGGGTACCGCCGCCCCGGGAACCTTTATTGGATAACCAACACCTCTGCCATAGGTCACCCCAAGTGGTTCGCTACGTTTGGTGATTTAGCAGGAGTGCCCGGGTTCATGGGGTGAGGTTTGTCTAAGTCTTGAAGGCGGATGACCAGGACACACTGAACCCCAGATTCCTACCCACCCCTTAAACCCTCTTCCTTCCTTTCCTTTAATTTAAACCCTCCACACAGCATGCCCAAAGATGACATAGGCCCTCAGGGAAATTATTTTCCTCAGGGCCTCCTGTGTGGAGCTCACGTAAAAAAAAAGAGTAATTATTTGGCATACAGTAGTGAATGGTAGAAAAAGTGGGGGTGCCCGAGGAGATCATTTATTAATTTAATTTATTAAATTTATAATTTATTAATTTATTTAAAATATCTATGCCTTCCCGTAAATCCAGTTAACCTTCATTATACTTTTTGCACCCGTATTCTCGAATTGTAATATTATGTAAAAACTTCCTGCTTCTTCTGGCGCTAATCTTAATTGTAAATATGTGTGTTAATAAGTCACCAGTTTTAGGTTAGAATCTATATGTCTTAGTCATAAGTCACTAGCTATAAGTCTTAGATGTAAGTCACTAGTTATAATTGTAAATCTTAGTTGTAAGCCAGTAATATAAGTAGCTATAAGTCTTAGATGTAAGTCACTAGTTGTAATTGTAAATCTTAGTTTTAAGCCAGTAATGTTAATTCTTTTATATATTATTTGTACAGCGCCCTTGAGGTAATTTTCCACAAAAACGGCGCTATATAAATTAGCCAATTATTATTATTATTATTATCATGGTACGATCAAGTGAAACAAATACTTTAATTGATAAATTGGGCTATGTGATGAACGAATAAAAGGGTCTAAAGCTAATGAATGACGTGGAAGTGAATGGTAGAAGACGTCAAGGACGCCCGAGGAAGACACGGTGCTATCAAGGGCTATCAATACTTTTAAAAAATAGTTCAATTCGTTATTTTCACCTTAAAACTACACCCAGTAGAATTCACAACAGCAAAACTTTACACCAGACCATTAGCCACCTGGTGCATTACTGAAGTGGTCGATACTCCAGGGGTAGGACGCTTGACTGGCAGTCGGGCGGATCGATTAGGTCCCCACAGCGGGTACTGACTTACCTTAACACTAGTTATGCTTACCTAGCGAACAGCTGTCTGTATCACATAGGTTTTAGCTTCTTTATTTTATTCAATAAGTAAATTATAATATTTTTTTATCTAAGGAAGCAAATACTTTGTGGTGTGTCATTATGTATCAACTGATATAATAAGCCATGATGAAGCTTGAGCTAAGCGAAACCTGTGAGGAAATAAGTACTGACAGAATTAATTTACGCGAATTTTTATCACTGGTATCCCAAAGCGGATTGCAACACTGGTTGTCACTACAACGCCGTCTATCAACTCATTCAGGTTTCTGTGACTCTCCCCTTTTATGGATGTATAAAACTTATTCTCGTAAATCTTCTTGAATATTTAACGTTGATCGTGTGTGTAATTAATTGTTGTATTAAAAATAAACTTAAAGTTTTCTCCAAACCATTCGGAGTTATTATTATTTAGAACCAGATCAACAATCAACATATGGCATCGTATTCGTTAAAGTATGTAAGCTAATGGCTACGATACTATTAAGCCACACCTGGTTGACTGTTAAATATTAATTCAAATAAAAGGTGGTGTTTTACAAAGGGTATTTTCTCATTTAATATAAATTATAATAACTCTCAAATATTTACCCTGCATGTATTTTCGAATGAAATGTTGTACAAAAATGACAAAAAAATATGCCAGTACCATCATCAAAAATATTTAATTCGTCTGTGTGTATCTCTCCGTCATACTACCTGTAGTGCTACCCCGGGAACCATTTGTTGGATAAAAAACCCCTTTGTCGTAGGTCACCCCATGTGGTTCGTTTGGTGACTTAGCAAGAGGATAGATAGAGGTTTGTTTGTCTTTCATAGATTGAGGTTTGTCCGGGTCGTGGCGGCGGATGCATCTGTCCACCAATTGCGTGGCAGGCTGGATCGGGAGACCTCTCCAGCAGGGCTCTCTCGGAATATGACTTGAACCGCAGTGGGAGGAACAAAATCATTCGTCCGTCATTCCTGAACACACTGACCCACAGATTCTTACCAATCCATCATATCTTTTCCTTCCCTTTCCACAGCATCCTCAAAGATGAACCTTTGAGGAATTATTTTCTTCAAGGCCCCCTGTGTGGAGCTGCTGTAAAAAAACTATAATGTAATATTTTAACATATAATTATTTTAATTGTCATTTTCAAAATTGGAACTAAAATGTTAAGAATAGAAGACAATCGATAAAATATCTACCTACAAATTAGTACATTTTGGTCAATAATTTTTCTTGTTCATTCTGCAACAATTATATTAATGGCCTTTTACTGATATGTTTTGTACACAATCTTTCAACTTCACGAATCCAAAACTATTAATGTTCCCGTGATTTTTCATGTTTCCGCGTTAGTTAATTTTTTTAATTGTGATAAATATTGAGTTAGTGGCTGGTGTAATTAGAAAAGTAAGTCAAAGGCACTGAGTTTACATTTTGGATTACAGAGTAATACGGCTTTCCCGTGTTTTATCCTTCGTCAAACAAAGGGGAAAGTCGGAAAAATGTTCTGCGAAGCGTTTTATTCATAAAACCATTTTAATCCCGGTTAAAACACTCGACGGAAAGTTACTAGCTGAATAACTTAACCATATTTTCCCCTGGGAGTAGGCAAAGAAAGATTGACTGATAAAAAACTATGTAATTTTTGACATTTTTTAAAGGTTATCTTTATTCATTAATTTGAGGATCTTTACATGAATTGAGGATTTTTCGACCACCATGCTAGGCACATGCCCGTGTTGTGTTCCACACAGTTGATCCTGAGAATAATAATTTTCCTCAGGGCGTATTTCATCTTTGGGGATGCAGGGTGGAGGTGATGAAATGAAAGAAAAGGCAGTTAGAACTCTAGAACTATTTATTTTAATAAATGTAATTGGACAACGTAAATGACAGTGCACAATCTAGTAGACGAGTGAGCGCCATAGATAATTAACGGCAGTCAGGTGTATTAGACGCATTGCTAATAAATTCAGCGTAGTCGTTCATACTTCCATCAGGAGGTTCTGTTTGAGGAAAGGAAATAATTAAACTAGGTTAGGATAAACCCATGTTGTAGGAGGGAGGAAACGCAGAGGTCAACTTATTTCACCATTCGTATCCGTTTTCCAATCATTACGCTCCTTTCTCGGTCCATTTACTCTCCATATCCAAATCACACAGGTTTCTTCCTCTTAATCATTGGGAGGCGGGTATGGGTACCGCCGCCCCGGGAACCATTTATTGGATAACCAACACCCCTGTCACAGGTCACCCCAAATGGTTCGCTACGATTGGTGACTTAGCAGGGGTGCCCGGGTTCATGGAGTGAAGTTTGTCCGGGTCTCGGCGGCGGTTGCGTCTGCCCACCAGCTGCATGGCAGGCCGGATCGGGAGAGAATGGTTGAGGGAGTCTCTTTGACTTCTCTAGCCGTACTCTCTCAGAACTCTGGGAGGGATCGATTCGTCTGTCACTCCTGGACACACTGACCCCCAGCTTCCTACCCACCCCTAATACCCTTTTCCTTCCCAGAACTTATTCTCCATCCCTTTTCTAAAAAGACCCTCCACACGGCATCCCCAAAGATTACATAGGCCCTGAGGGGAATATTTTACTCAGGGCCTCCTGTGTGGAACCAATGTTAAAAAAAAGAACTTACCAATTTCAATTTTTATACGTAAAATCTTGTTCAATGAACTGAAATTTACTTTAATTTAAGTGTAATTTTCCAATTTGGAAGGTGTGTGAAGAATTCAGACAACCCATAAAATAGGTACCTACCTACCTGTGGTGTTCTGTTATTTTCTCTGATGAACAATACTTCTCGGATGATCAGCAGTTTCAAAGATACTCGGTTCGTCATGTTACGATCGCGTTTTTATGGTCTTATTTAAAATGAATATTTAACTGGAATTAACATCCATTCAAGTTAAGGTTCTGTGTTTATCTAAGGCAGGGGAACTGGTCACTAAAAATGCCCTAAAAAACATTCCAATGGCCCCCCTGGTGAGGAATGCGCCCTACACGTTGAGAAACAGTGAGTTAGACCTCTAATGGTACTTCCACACCAATGCCGAACCTAGTTCGGAGTTGTAAGGTTGGCCGATCATGTGGTGGCTGCGGCCAACCCTCCA
Source organism: Limnephilus rhombicus (assembly GCA_929108145.2). Taxonomy (NCBI): domain Eukaryota; kingdom Metazoa; phylum Arthropoda; class Insecta; order Trichoptera; family Limnephilidae; genus Limnephilus; species Limnephilus rhombicus. The sequence goes on from OV815285.1 coordinate 48,520,396, forward strand.
ACTCCGAATTCCGAACTCCAAAATGGCGGACGTCGAACAGCTGATTCGGCGCCGTATCTTATCAGTTGCCTACAATTGTGCAAGCGGTGTTTCGTTTTCCATAATATTGATTTCGATTCGTGAAGCTAAAAAAATAATAATTTCAAACTATATTTATACAATCTCCCGTAATAATATTGCGCAGACTGATGTGTTGGGCCAACTCGCACGAACCAGCCATCGCTGATCGTCTCGGAGGCGATCCAGGGCCAACTTTCCAACTCGAACTTGCACCTCACGAACTACCCCTCCACACAATCGTCCAAATGTTTGAAGTTGGAAGTTGGCCGCAGTCTGTCCGTACAATTACTTATTACACTTTATTAAAATTCATTTGACTTGTGACTTGATTTAAATGTCTTCAAATTATGTAAAAGCCCCTACGGGCGTATAAGAACAATAAATAAATATTTGCCTAAAAAAAAAAAAAAAAAAAAAAAAAAAAAAAAAAAAAAAAAAAAAAAAAAAAAAAAAAAAAAAAAAAAAAAAAAAAAAAATTACTTTTGACCTTCAGAGAATTTCACACTCGAATAACAGAAGAATAAGTTAAGTAGCGCTTAAAAAGCTTTCACTTTTGAATTCTAAGTATTTTAATTAATTTCACTTTTCACTCTCGGGTAGAGTAGCTTCAACTCAAGTGACACTCGTAATAAAAGTTTTCAAAAACCGAGACTGGAAACTAATTGCGATAAATTTTGGAAGAGTGACACTGAGCTTACAGAAAAAAGAATTATGAATTCTAAAATTTTGGGTAAGGACAAAAGAAAGAGAGAAAGATTTTCTGGAAATTAAGAGTATCAACAAATGAATAAAATCCTCAAGTAAACTAATAATTTATTGGTGAATATTTCAGCGTAATCAGTTTTAAAGTCGTTACCACCAAAATAAAATAACGAATTAAATCAATATATTAATATAACTAGCGAGTTCCCGGTATGCGTTGCTATGCCACTTAAAAAGAAATTGTTTCTTCCTGCGTGTCTTTTTCCATTTGTCCCGTTCCCCTTCCGCCTTCCCATCCTCTCCCCGTCCGGCGAACCCCACTCCCAGTTCCCCTTCCATTCAGTCCAGGTATATTCAATTTTCAAACAGCTCGCGTGCCACCTATTGCAATTTTTTATGCACATTTCATAATGCCGGAGATCACCAGTACAAATAGAAACCACGCGGGCGCGCACACATTAAAGTTTCATCGCAATCGGATAAATGGTTAGCAAGTAATAGGAACGCATAATTTCATGACCCCAGGGCTCAACACTGTATATAGAAACCATCGAGGGCATGCGCACATAAAATTCCTAGAGTTTCATCGTAATAGGATGAATGGTTTAGCAGACATCTCACTAATCCCCAAAAACACATTTAGATTTTTTAATATATAATGAATATTTTATCTCCTCTTAATTAATTTAAGATTTGAGTGCCCGGACCGGACGCTAGAAATTTAAACCTTACCTCCGAAGCATATTAGATGGAGTGTATTAAATATTATTAATATATTAAATTAAATCACAACAATATTTCTTGTTCATTTATGTTATGGAGAGCATGCACAGACTGGGCAATAAACCAGTACTACCATTCCAGCTATTTTAGAGCTAGATTTAGCTCTAAAATGAAGCTGTCAGCTCCAACAAAGTGGTAGCTTCTTTGCTCGTTTTTCAAATAATTTAGATCCTCTTATACAAAACTCATGAATGAAAAAGGATCTCAGAATTTTCTAAAATGTGTGTAGTTCATATAGTTTAGCGGCAAAGAGGGGAGGAGGGAGGGGGGAGGGGGAGACAAAGGAGGAGCAGTGGAGGTTATTCACCTCTTACCCGCCCTGGTATAAGTAACTGATGGTTACTCCTTCAAGGCTCTCGCAAGATTCTATTTTTTTTTGTTAAACGAAGCTACATTTATTTATTTTGAACGATTCTAGACCTCCAGTGTCCTTGCATACGTTGTTAGTAAGCAGTATGCAAGTGCTTAACAGGATAAAGAAAATGCAAAAAAATAGGTTAGTAAGACAAAGATAAATTAAACAGGGCAAAAGAAAAACTCATTCATGAGACTCCATGAGGTGGCATTGCATCTGTAAAAACCTGTAAACACTTGCATAAAATAGAGAACATAAGTAATACAATAAATCTCAAATCAATTGGCAAGTACCAACAAAAAATGTGAATGGCTTTCGGTCTGACCATAAACTACACTTAGCTTCCGTGTCCCTTAGCCAACCACTCAGTGAAGCCTCAAAGAATGTTAACTGAATATTTGGGGTAAAATACCCGAAGACTAAAAGAAATTTCAGCGTTGGGTAGTCAGACAAAGGATAGTCAGGGTCGTCTGATCAAGCCTCAAGCCTGCACATGTCATTGGGGGAGGCGCAGATAGATTTGAGAAGGATCTGCAAAATTAGTAAAATTAGTTATTTTAGAAATTCTTTCCTCCTGGGAGAGGATTGGAGGAATCCGTGATTGAATTCTAATCTGTTGGTGGTAGTCGCTTTCCCCAATTACTGAATCTAAGGGAACTAACTTTCCCAGAAGTGTATTGAGAGTAGCCACCACGTTAATACTCTCAACGTTCCCGTTATCATTGTCGATAACACTCGATAAAAACCGATCAGAACCTTTACCCGTTTTTTTCAATGGCGCTACGAATATCCCATGGGTTAGAGTTACCAACATCTTTAACCCAATAGAGAACTCCAGTCCAATTTTTTTATTTTTTTTAATGAATAAAGACCTTCAAACTTAAATAACTGCATTTTTATTTTTATTTTTATAGTTAGTTTTAATAGTTAAAATAATTGTCAAAGTTTTAATTTTTAAAGACTCCCAGAAACGCACCGTATCTATGGTGGTCTTCACCCACCCATAGTTTTTTACTTTTTAAGTTGTCATTTTGAATCAGTGATGTCATGTCGAGGGAAATTTCCCTAGATCTAGGGGAGAAAAATATTTTTTAGGGATAAGGGAAATCAGGACAAAATCTAGGGAAATTTCGAACTCTGGCAAAAATTTTATTACATATGACAATATTACTGGTAATATTTATATATATATATATATATATATATATATATATATATATATATATATATATATACGTATATATATTTTTTGGAATTCCTATGAATCTTAATTATTGTTCATGTACTTACATGCAATGTTATTTTTAACACTGACAACTCAAAATGATATTATGGAACGTACCGTCTTCAAAATACCACGCTTGGTACAAATGAGCGGCGGGTTGCTTATGATTTTTATTTTGCAAAGTGTTTTTTTTTATTTGGAATTCAGTTTCTAATTCAGTGGTGAGTGTATTCGTACTTTTAAATTATTACTTCACGTAGCAAAAAGTGTTTTATTTGGAAAATCACGGTATTATTAGTATATTTACCAAGTTCCGATATCTTTCCAATTAATTATCATATTAATTAACATATAACAGGATTAGTGTTACACAATCGGGTGGCTACGTAGGTAATTGCGTAAATGTGAAATTTCACTTCGAAATCTAGGGAAATAATTTTCTTGGGCTGAGCATCCCTGATTTTGAATTTAAGAAAATGGCGGAATAAAATTAATATAGGATGACTCAATGACTTTTGTGTGAGAAATTGAGGCGTTTTTATTTAAGATTAACTGCTTTTAATATAGAAAAACATTGGTAAAATGTCCACATTTCACCGCTACTGTTATTGTATTTAATCAAAGTGCAATATAAAAACAATAAATCATCTCTTTCATTGCAATTACATGTGACATCGTGTTTTGTGTCAGGCGTTACTTTGTAGATACACTGTTTTATGTATAATACATACAGAAACACTGGTATTTATAATACACTGATCATGACGAGTGTGTAACAACTTGTATAAAAAGCCCTATACTAAAAACAATTTGAAAATACATAACAAAATGTCAAAATAGGACGACTTTAACCTCAAATAGACAAAATTTATTGCAGATTGTCCGCAAATATAGCCCTTTTCGTAAATTGTTGAGGGCCTAAATTATGTTTCAATAAACACAATAACTATTATTTATCTAAATCTCTATAAACAGTATGGAAATAAACCAAAAACACGAAATGTTGAATTGCATAGGTACGTGTGCACTTCAAGTCATTTCAAATGTCAACACACTATCACCAGGTGACAGGTTAAGTGTGACGTCACAGTTAACCATTTCAGTAATGCCAACTTAACGCTGTGTTTTGAAAGAGGTTTAAAAATGCACTTTTTAATATTTTTTTTAAAACTCTGCGTTTAATATTATGAAATAAAACTTATATATTCAGAATCAGCGTTTCTTGGTCTATATGAACATATTTTTTTAAAGCCATAATATTTTTCACTGGCGTTCCTTATTATGCCAAGCAGCTCGTTTGGCCAAAAGTACAGCCGATTTGAAAGCTTTACGAGAGCTACTAAGTTGTCTCCTGAGGGTGGATGTCTCCTCCTCCGTACATCCAATCCGTCTAGAGACACCTAAAGCTCTGTAAGCTCTCTTAAAGGTGCCCTTTAGCAAAGTCAGCTCATTCGACCACCACGGAGACCTAATAATCGTCTTCGGGTTTGTTCTTCTCAGAGCCGATTCAGCAAATTGTCCGGATCTCTAGCTGCTACGTCATGAAAACCCCTTAAAGTATCACGTAGAGCATCCCCAAAGTTATCCCAATTCGCCCGAGTAGTTTTGAAGTTCCAGGAGGATCTTGGAGCTTCGGTTTTCTTGACACCCACCTTATAAGTTATTAATCTGTGATCAGAATTAATAGCACATTCGTGGACCTTCCATTTAGAAATCTTGGCCGAAATCGATCCAGAGCAAAGAGTTAAATCAATATTGCTCTCACCATGTGTGTAAGTAAAAATGCTTCCAGATTCATTGATTAACGAAAGACCTTGCGCCGCAATAAGGTCTTCGACGGCATCTGAACGTTCCGTCCGTTGTTCAAAATTGTCAAACCACATTGGTGAGCGAGCATTAAAGTCTCCTCCAATAACTATGTTACGTCCTTTAAGCGCGTAAGTGCGCGCGTCAGGCTCAAGATATGAGGTCCTACTGGATTACAATATTTAAAATAGACTGAAATTAAAATAATTTCAGTATCTCCAAAACTAAGTGAAACACAAGTTTAGTACTTGTTTGACAGTCCCACAAGAAGGAGGGGACTGATTAACGAAATGTTAACCAGGACTCCCGCCCCCGGTGCTGGGCCAATTTCGAGTACCGCACCCGGATATTGAACAGGCGTTCTACCTAACCAGGTGTATTGCTCCTGAATGAGCAAGATGTCAATTTTTTGTCAGTCATAATCTTCAGTACCTCAAGCGTGGCCACTCGAGACCTCTGAAGATTTATCTGACCAAGGGAAAGAATTTTATTAGAAGCCATAGTCGGTTAATCTGACTTGTGCTTCAATTGCAGCAATTTGGGCTGGACAAAGTCGATCCCCAGTACTATGTGAGGCAGGTTTTTTAAAAAGTGTACAAGTTGCACAGACGGCAGCTTGTGACTTCTTGGGGCGATTCTCCACATCATGGCCAGTAGTTGCACAGTGGCGACAAGTAGAATGCTCCTGCGTGCATGCTTTACTTATGTGTCCATACTGTTGGCATTTAAAACAGCGGGTAGCACCAACGTAGTCCCATGCACGGCAGGCATTCCACCCAAGGAAGCACAAACCACTGTCAATGAGAACCTTCCTGACCTCAGGATGACATGTCAAAATCATGTTCATATTGGCGCTATCCCTTTTACCAAAAAGAGAAACCCTTCTCATCGTTCTTAAATGGTCATCCTTTGAAACATTACATTTACCATCAATGTTGTTCTTAAAAATTTCCTCAAAAAAAGCCGAATCCAGAGAGGGATCTCCTTTTGGGACATCATATAAAACAATTTTAGGTAATCTGCCTTGGGGACTTACAATTTTGATTCCTGTAGCAGTTAGTTTTTCAACTGCCTTTTAAATATTATTGACACCTACCGCTGTAGTAGTCTGCGGTGCAATACCTCCGCCCTTAATTTTCCTCGTTCGAACGACTTGGAAACCGTCATCACGAGGATTAAAAACAGATTATAACTTTTTTTATAGGTCCTCTGATGTTTTATCCTCCGGGATTTTCGGATAAAATAGGAGAGTAGGCTGCAGGGAAGGAGTGGGTCGCTCCAATCTATTAAAAACCAGTTTCTTCGACTGTTTTTCACCTGATGTAACCCTCGCATGGGTCTTTCTCTTGGGTGGTTCAGTAGGCGTCGTTGAAATTTTGTCCGTTTTGTTGATAAGAATGTCAATCAGGGACCTTGTCCCCGACAAGAAAACACCAAATTCAAAATGTAAAAAAATAAATTTTGATTAGAATGTCAGAAAAATTTCACAGAATTTAAATGTCAAAATGCTGTTAAATTCACCAAAAAAAACAACTAAAAATATGTTGGGACGCACCGAAATTATAAAATTAGGTTAGGGAAGAAGTCCCATAACCCAAATATTACAAAATTAAACCTTCTCGAGCGATTTTATCCGGTTTTATTTTGAATTGAAACGAGAGAAAATTAAGCTCGTGCAACCGTAATGGCGGCAGGAACTGAACTAAAAAAAGGTGGAGCAGAAGGAGGGATTGCAAATGAGACATAGTAGCGACCGCGGATAGCAAAAGGGTAAATTTGGAAAATCCATGCTCTCACACGGATAGCCACGCGTCGGTAAAACTTCTACTATTCGTGCACGCACAAAACAAAAAATATTGTATGTACAAAAGCACTAAAGAATAGGCCACTTCCATGGATTTCATAATGACTTGGAAAAAAACGTGTGGATAGATTTTTCTACCAAGATTACGAAAATTTTACTACAGAATTTTTTTTTTTAAATAAATAAATAAATCCCTTTTCTGACCTCGTGAGGTTACTACATTAAAATGTTCCGTCTCAGAAATATTCAATAAAATTCCTCACTGGTTTGTATTTTTTTATATGGCAACACTTTGTTTTCAGGCGAATTATTGAATTCGACATTCCACAATTCACTAGATTTATTGTTTATACTCAAAATCAAAAAATTTATCATATATCGTTATAAATATAATTTACAAGTACAAGTTTATTACATTGGATACAGTCATATGTAGACGTTGAGCATTATAATGATTAATGACCAATAATTAAGATAGATTTATGAGATGTAATATTTTTGATATGCCTCGTCATTTTCGCCTATGTAATTATCGTTTTTTCGTACCAATAAAATTACGTCCCGTCTTTCCGGTTTTTAAAAAATGGTCCGATTTTTCATATTGAAATTTTCAAAAAATCGCCAGGGTTTCAAAAAGACGAATAAAAAAAACATGGAACGTCTCTGAATATTTGCCTAAACCGGAAAAAAAATAATAAAAAAATGTGATGCAAGTGGCCTATTAAAAGGCAAACTCCATCTATCTTTGAGTGGCATTCTTCGCCGAGTACTCGCTAATAAATAAATTAATATCTTTCTGATACAACAACCCGGAACTACGTAAGTCGGCATCCCAAGAGTTATGAGACGGAGGGAACTGGGAAGGAGAACTTATTTTTATGGTTATATTATTTATTTTGAATTTTAATATTATTTGCTTTATTTTGCATTTTGATTTTTTCGTTTAAATTTTAATTTAATTTTTATTAAACTTGGTATAATTTATTAGCTGAAAACCAGCTGCATTCCGAGAGATGTGATAAATGTATAACCAAGCTGTGACCAACTTGTCAATAGAATTAAAGTCATAAATATAAAAATAAAAAACTGTATAAATTTGTTAAAACGCTGAATTTGATTTTAATCCTCGTGTGTTTTACCCCAAATAATCAGTTAACATGCTTTGAGGTTTCACAGAGTGGTTGGCTAAGGGACACGGAAAGTGTGGTTTATGGTCAGACCGAACACCATTCACAGTTTTTTGTTGGTACTTACCAATTTTTTTGAGATTTATTGTATTTTTTTATGTTCTCTGTTTTATACAGGTGCTTGCAGGTTTTTACACGATGCAATGCCACCTCATGGAGCCTCTTGAATGAGTTTTTCTTTTGCGTTGTTTAATTCTTATTTGTCTGACTAACCCAGTTTTTTGCATTTTGTTTTTCCTGTTAAGCACTTGCATGCTACTTACTAACAACGTATGCAGGGACACTGGAGGTCTAGATTCATTAAAAATAAATAAATGTAGCTTCGTTTAACAAAAAAAATTAGAATCTTGCGAGAGACTTGAAGGAGTAACCATCTGTTACTTATACCAGGGAGGGTAAGCGGTGGATAACCTCCATTGTATAAATTTGTAAAAAATTATTGACAATTAAAATTTTTTATTATTATTATATAAAACAATAAGTATGTGTATATGTGAACATGTATGTGTGTGAATATCAATGTGAGTGCGCATTGATAAAGTTGCCAGAAAGGCAGGGAGTCAAAAATATGTCGTTAGCACAACATGGGTAACTGGTTAGTTTGCTGCAGCGTTTGTTATGTAAAATAGTTTGGTGTGGCGGGTACGTTTAGATATTAAGATGGTATTTTATGGTTACTTTGAGACAGGAGGTCAGGGCAGTCTATTTCATTATTTAGAATTTTATACCGGAATATAGTGTCGGCTACCGTTCGCCTTAGTTTTAAAGGTATTGGTTAGGCATTGCAATATGTTTTGTTTGTTCGAAAATTTAAATAAATATATTTATTTCACAAGGATGATACTTACTCACTCTTTGGATTTAACAGAGACATCTTAATGGATTGTTTTTAAAAATAGAATCTAAACAAAAAATAACTGACATCGTCTGTTTTGTAGAAAATTTTCTTGTCATTGTGAATAACTCATGATTTGTGTATTAATTGACAAATCTCATCTCTTGTGTCTCTCTTATGTCATCTCAAGTCACAAAAGGATTGCACTGATTGAATTTAACTATTGATTGGATGAATGTACGGAGGCCTCCAAGCATCAAGAACTACAAAACAAGGTTGGTGGATCTGTTATTTTCCCTGAAGTTTTTTTTCTTCGTGCCATCCTTTGTGATATATTTGTTCGCGCAAGTAGAGTTTTCATAATCATAATTTCTTGGGTATTAAGCCCAGAGGGTCTGGGGTTATTTATAAACCTCAGGCTCGCATATTATAATGCAGGTATTTTAAAAATGAGTATGTTTTAAATGAAAACAAATCACTTTGTACAAGCATACACCACTTCAGACCAGTCTGAAAATGTCCGTAGTAGGGATGAAACCGGCCCTGATGAAAATAAATAAGTGGAAGAAAGTACAAAAGTGTTTTAATTTCAAATTCTAATACACCACTTATTTAATCAAAATTATCAACATGTTGCGAAACCAATAATAATTATTCTGAATTTGGCTACAACATTTTGGAATCAAATCATTATTTTGATGTAAATAAAGGATTAAAAAATTTACATGCAAACACAATTCGTTTACAATTAGATAACAAAGAAATTTTAAAAATTAGATTAGATATATTTAATTAAATGTATAGCGAATAAAATATTATTAATGATTTTTTTTATTAGAATTATTTTTTAAATAAAATTTATTGACTTATTAATTCTTATATTCATAATAATTTATTTTTGTTATTAAGGGCCTTCTCTCATGGAGAAACTTAAAAAAAAACAGTTATCGACGCAATCGCGATCAACCTCCTGCAAAAAATCGATACTTTTCTGATCTCACATGAAATGACATGCCAAAACTTGACAGTTCGTGAGCCACTACCATAGCAATCTGTCAACAAGGAAACTGAAACGCGACTGCCCCGGCGACCAGCACTGCTGGTCGCGTTTCAGTTGCCATGTTGACAGGTTGCCATGGTAACGGCTCACGAACTGTCAAGTTTTTGAGTAATCTGCGATATGTCAGATCAGAAAAATATATATATATATATATTTATTTTTTTTACATGAGCTCCACACAGGAGGCCCTGAGGAAAATAATTTCCCTTAGGGCATATGTCATCTTTGGGGATGCTGTGTGGAGGATTTTTTTTAAGGAAAGGAAGGAGAGTTCAGTAAGTCCCAGTCATCCGCCTCCAAGACCTAGACAAACCTCACCCCATGAATCCGGGCACCCCTGCTAAATCACCAAACGTAGCGAACCACTTGGGGTGACCTATGGCAGAGGTGTTGGTTATCCAATAAAGGTTCCCGGGGCGTTTAGGAGGTTGATTGCGATTGAGTCGACAACTGTTTTTTTTCAGTTTCTCAATTAGCGAAAACCCTTAGATAACTTGATTACTCTTTGATTATTTTGTGTTCATTTATAAAAATTTTAATACGTATTTTCAATTATTTTCTATTCTAAAATATATATATTTTTTTTAATTTTTAGTATTGTTTTTTATGACACCTTTAACTTATTAATCACCACTCCTTGTTGTGTCTTCTAATGTTCTTATTCGTCTATACTTGTTTGTCTTTTGTCATCAACATCATCTTCTTCCCCTTGTCCTATTCGGGTCGGGCACCCGTTGCATCGACAAGGCTCCTCCATACGTCCCTGTCTTGTGCTGATTGTTCGGCCTCCGTCCATGGTAGACCCATCCTCCCCTCATACAGTTTCTGGAGTTGCCTCGCCCAACTGTGTCTGGGGCGGCCCACTGAAAATCTACCTTCTGGAATCGCACTCAGTATCTTTCTCGGAATTCGGTCATCAGACATTCTTAGTACATTCCCAGTTTTTTTTAGTTGTCTTTTGTCATTTTCGTTAATTATAATTTTATCCCATCGAAGAAACCATTGTTTTCGAAACGTATTGAGAGTTTTGATGAAATAAGTGGTGCATATAAGTTAATTTAAAAATGATGTCCCAAAGAGAATTTGCGTTTATTGAAGAAATGATTATGTGTGTTAATCTAGATCCAATGCTGAATATAAAAGCTATCTATGGAGAAGTTAACTAACCTTTTTTACATTATTAACCCTGCTGACCAAATTTTGACGTTAGAGGTTATTTTAACGAGAGATGTATTTTGTATGCGTCGCGTCGGTGAACACGCTTCGTGTGATATTTCACTAAAAAGCTCTGTAAAAAATTATACAAGTATAAATTCATTATTCTTCAGCAAAGACTCGCTAAACTATGTAAAATAATATATTTCAATGTAACAGTAAGTTTCTTACTCCAGTTTGTTGTTATTTTGTTGAAGGGCAAAGAAAATCAGTTCACAAACTAACAGTCGAATAGTTCCTTAGAAAAACTTTTCCACATTGTACTCATACCTACCTAAAGCTAAGAGCTTTATATCTCGCTGGTGTGTACAGTGTAGAGGCTCATTTTTAGCACGATTTTATAAATCCACAACAAAAAATTGTTTCTGCGATACTTTTCACATAAATCAACTCGAGCACAGTAACGCAAAAATGGACCGCATTATACTGGGAACAAAAACACGAGGTTTTTCATGATATTAAAACATACAACTTTCCTAGCATTGTTGTAAAGTAAATAAATGTGGGATGGTGGACACGTGGTTGATTATTCACCTTGGATTTTTTTTTATGTAAGAACCAACGTAGTCCTGACTTTGCCCAGGCCTTGTACAGAGTTTTTTTTTTGTCAGATGTAGACATAAATTTTCATCTTATTTTGTAACGAGGAATGCTCATCTCACGTAGACAGTAACCTTCCTCGTGTTTTGAAGGTCAAATGTGCAAAATTTCATTAATTTTGGAATAAAACTATAGATCTTAATAATAGACTTCAGCATTATGACGGCCGGCGTAGTCCAGCGGTAAGGTTCTTGACTCGCACACCGAAGGTCGCGGGATCAAATCCCGGCGTGGCAAATAAATTTAATTTGATTAATTTGTGTTATTTCACAATTTATTCATTTAAAATAATATATATGTATGTTTGCGGCACGTTCCAGAGTGGAAGATACTCTCAGTATCGCCCTGGTATAAGACCACCATTCAGAATCGAAACGTTGCTTGAAATGGCATTAGCCGTGTTTGGTGACCAGATCTGAATAGCCATGTACTTCCCCACCTTCCTCTTCCCTATCTCCTTCCCCTTCCCACTACCTTCAGCTTTACAACCCAATCGGGGATTCCATAGTCTCAGTGGCTTCAGACGGGAGCAGTTGGGACTCTTTTGCGGTATTCATATAATTTAAAAAAATTAAAAATAAATAAAAATTATCGTGATTTATTTGTGGGGTATTACGCCGTATGCGCTACCTCCTTATTTAGCCAACATTACGGTCGGCATTGCAGTGTCCATCATCAGAGCAGATGCAAATGTGATTACAGTATAATTTAAAATGGTTTTCTGTGTTCAGTTTTGGTTTAGCCGTCAATTACCGAATACCAAGAACTTCTGAGCATTGCCCCTTCGTCTCTATTAATATTAATAGGATTTTTGTGTATTTCAATTGCCTCCGTAATTAGGCGTGCTTTATGCGTTATGGGTCTTCCCAGGAGTTCAGAAACAAATCCAAAGTAATGGCTGGTTTAAACTAAACCCTCAGCAACTGCAAATTTGTCAGGGTGGCCGAGTTTGCTTGCTCAAAAGTATTGTGATATCCTTTGTCTAAAAACTCGAATCATATCTGATTTCGGTTTGCTTATTTAAAAGTCAACCCACCTTACGCTGTCTGTCATAAGCAGTCCGTAGAAAGACAAATCAATCGTTAGACGATTTTATAATTACCGTTATGATTCACGGTTACGGTACCGTGACGGTGAAAAAAGGCAATAATCATGCGTTCCTTATCGTTATAATGCTGCAGCTCTTTCTTGCATATCAAGAAAGATGAGACACATAAAATACGTATGACTGTTTCCTCTAGAGTACAATTTTTTTCTTCGGAGGAAACAGATATATTTTATTACGGCTCAGCCGGTTCACGGCGAGTTCATCGAAAACGAATTCATCGAAAATCAATTCATCGAAAGCAAATTCATCGACAACGAGTTCATCGAAAACCAATTCATCGAAAATCAATTCTTCGAAAACCAATTCATCGAATGATCAATTCATCGAATCGCCAATTCATCGAAAAAATATAATTTGTTGATATTTGAGAGAAATGCCGAGCGGACCGAGAAGTTAAAAAAGCATTGTTCAACCTAAACTAACCTAACCTAACCTAACCTAACCTAACCTAACCTAACCTAACCTAACCTAACCTAACCTAACCTAACCTAACCCAACCTAGCCTAACCTAACCTAACCTAACCTAACTTAACCTATTTAACCAATTTTTAAATATTTTTTTATCATCACTCTTACCTTTCTGAGTTGTTTATGAGTTGGTTTCATTATGAGTTGTCTGGTCACCGTTCCATAGATATCCCTTTTTTGCAGTATCAGACAATCGGAAATCGAAGAGATAATCTATAAATTTTACATTGTCACTACGAAACTGACAGTTGCTAAACACATTTAACTCAGTTAAACAGACCTTTTTGGGTATTTAATTTTGACAGCTCTAATATCTACAAAAAAATGTTTTTCGATGAATTGGCGATTCGATGAATTAATCATTCGATGAATTGATTTTCGATAAATTGATTTTCGATGAACTCATTTTCGTAGAATTTGCTTTCGATGAATTGATTTTCGATGAACTCGTTTTTGATGAATTTGCTTTCGATGAATTGATTTTCGATGAACTCGTCGGTTACCGGCTCAGCCATGGCGACGGGAATTTATTGGTTCCATTTTATTTATACGTTAGAGGGAGAAGTATGATAATTATTGTATGTTTCCTTTAGGGGGGGGCAGACACATGTTCACCGTTGGTCTCATTTTTGACTCTTGTTATTTAGTGTATAAAAAAGAGCTATACTATGTATATATGTTTAATTCATCAGCGCATTGACATTTGACGTTTTTCAATTTTTGGAATTGACTCACACTTCAATATTATGTTTCTTATTATATTCCAAACTTTCAAAATTATCGTCACAGCTAGTAGTATTATAGGGGTTTACGGAGACCTAATGGTGCGATGTGTGAGAGAGATGTAAGAAAATGATGATTTTTTCTTTTGGAGGAAACAGACTTACGTACTCTATATATTGCGAATCTCAACTTTTGAAATAGCTGAAGCATTATTGTGATGATACGTATGTTTATTGCCTTCTCCACTGAAGCGCTTTTTGCCATAAAATGGCACCTTTTAAAATACCTCGGATTGCTTTGCTGCCAATTTCGGCAAATTTTATCTTATTCGGAAGTAATTAAGTGGAAGTTAACGACTTTATAACATTTTTTTTTATTATTCCTACGAATATGTGATAATCGACAAAGGATGTGTTAATTCATAAGCCACATAGAACTATAATCAGTTTGTATGTCTCCATATTAAAATTCGGAGGCAAGATTTTTTTAATATTAGCGGAAAATATTTGAAATGTACACCAAAAAATCTCGAACCACCGGAGAAAAAAGTTTTAAATTGCGCTCTCGCTCTAGTGGTTATGCCGTGACGGCACCGTAATAATAGTACACACCTGCTAACCCTGTACAAATCACAAGTGCGCCCCATGGTTGAATTTGGCACCCACCTCTGGTCTGGATCTCCAAAATACCTGAAAAATACCCTCGACTCTGTGCAAAAATGGGCGGTCCGCTTAATAGATTCTCCCAACTTAACAGACGGATTGTCATCATTAGAGCACAGGCGTGGGGTGGGAATGCTATCCTTGTTCTACCGGTATTACAATGGAAGATGCTCCGAGGAACTAGCGTCATTGATCCCTTCGGCACCGGTGCATAGTCGGGAAACACGCCAAACGCGTGCCCAACACGTACACAATTGACGTTTTTCACATGAGAACGGGTCGTTTCTTCGACTCGTTCTTGTGTTCAACAGCTCGGCTGTGGAATGATTTGCAAGCCTCTGTGTTTCCTCCTTCCTACAACATGGGTCTCTTCGAGGCCAATGTTCATTCCTTCCTCTCCTCAAAAAGATCATCCATGCAGCATCCCAGATGACATATGGCCTCCTGTGTGGAGTAAATGTAAAAAAAAAAAATACTATGGTCGGTCTTGGCCGGAACGAAATGACAAATATAAGATGGCGACGGGTAGAGCTATTTTATTTACGTTCCTTCTAAGAAGAATCCATTTCGGCTTTTACAAATATGGAGCTACTTTAAACACGAAGACAATATTTGCGACTACCAAACGAAAAATTTTAACAGAAAAGGATACGACCGCATTTAGGAATTGAACCCAAAACCTGGCCCTGCTCTAACCACTGAACTAATTCGATCCTCTCCCTTTCGGTAATATTTAATTGTATCGTACTTCGAAGAAGACCTACCAACATTATCTTCATTTTCATACCGAATATTTTTATTGACTGCTATCTTTGACGGCCTCCGTGGTCAAGAGGTAAGGATCTTGACGCGCAATCCGCAGGTGGTGCGATCGAATCCCGGCGTGGGTTAATATATTTAATTTGATTAATTTTGTGTTATTTCACAATTAATGCATCATCATCATTAAATAGTATAAAATGAAGTCGCTCAAAATGTATGTGCGCGTTAATCTTTTAAACTACGCAACGGATTTTCATACGGTTTTCACCAATAGATAGAGTGATTAAAGAGGAATGTTTAAATGTATAATAAATGTAAATTTTATTAGAGAAAAGCCAAGAAATTCAAAGAAAACATATTTTTGTGTGATTTAAAACGGCTGGCGGGCCGTACTATAGTCACTTTTGAAATTCGTTCTACGGAAGAAATTGGAAAATAGATGTCCTAGAGTAAGTAGGTATTTGATCTTCCCTTTTCAAATATGCAGTGTTGCATTGCAAGCATTGTATAATTAGTGGCGATCGCTCGAATTGCATTACATATGAAATGAAGTCGCTCAAAATGTATGTATGCATAGATCTTTTAAACTACGAAACAGATTTTCCTGCGGTTTTCACCAATAGATAGGGTGATATGGTGAAGGTTTATATGTATAATACATGCTTATTATAGTAGAGAAAAGCCGAGAATTTCAAATATTCAATTCAGGCAGCGGGCAGCGGGCAGCTGGCAAGCGGGTGGTGTTGATTTTATAAAGGTTGGGTAGTGGCGTTGTGTTTCGTTAGCCACAGCAACGTGTTGCCGGGTCTGCTAGTTTAAAATAATATATAGTATATTTGCGGCACGTCCCAGAGTGGAAGATACTCTCAGTATCGCCCTGGTGTAGTACCACCATTCAGAATTGAAACATTGCTTGAAATGGTTTTAGCCGTTTTTGGTGGCCAAGTCTGAATAGCCAGGAACTTCCCCACATTCCTCTTCCCCATCTCCCATTCTCCACTACCTTCAGCCTCACAACATATCCCAATTTGAGATGCCATAGTCTCACTGGCTCCAGACGGGAGCAGCTGGGATTCTTGTGAGGTATTAACAAAAAAAAACTTTCAGTGTAAAATTTTCATTCGAGAGTCGCTAAGTATTGTCTTAATTGATTAAATATTACAATATGAGATTTTACTCATTGAGTTTTTCCAAAAATAAATTTAAAACATATTATTGACTGAGCGTAGCAAATTCCTGATTTAACTCGACTGTTAATTTGTTTTATTAGTTCTGTAAAAAATATTTTTCAAGCTGTGAAATCGTCGTTTTATTTTAACTTTTTTATTCTCGTTTTTTTCAATATGATGGTGCATCCTTCTGAAAAAAGTTTGAAAAAGCATTGATATCGAAATGGCGTTGTTTCTACGGACAAATAGTATAATTTCTGTTTTTTTTAATGTTACGTAAAATATATTTATCTTCAAATCGATTAGTCGGACATCGAACAAAAATCCAAATTTGAGTTGAATATGTGGTTACATGTAAAAGTGTACCCTCTTTCTGGTTCAAAACCCAGATTACTCATAAACACCACCAAAACAATTATAATTCAGAAACACTAACAGCCTTACTAAAAAACCCAGTGAAAATTTTATTCAATTGACAAACGGCCGCGGATGTGAAAACATTACTAATTAAAAATTTGTTCTTTGAAAGAAATACACATGGTTTCCACGGCCTGAGAGGGTAGTTTATCTCTGTTTTAACCATTGATGTCCGAACGATATTTGTAATTTTTCCATAGTATTTTGAATGTTCTATATATTTCTTATTTTTGAAGGTGTCGTAAAAACAAATACCATTTATGAAAACTAGATAAAATTACCTTTTAGATTTGAGTATTTGAAATACACTTTAGCTTTCAAAAACTGCCATATTTTATGATTCAAACTCGGAAAAACATGGAAAAAATTTCCTCCCTCAACATTTTTGACAAAAATGTAGAGAAATTTAAATAAAATCAAAATTTAAAAAACACAGTCCTTTTATGTAATAAATTTGGAAGGAAACTATCACCTCACTTTTTTATCGTGTATACAATAAAAAAATAATAAAAAATTTCAAAGTTTTTTTTATTGCCAAAAAAATAACTTAGAAATAATACCGAAATTTAAAACAGATTTCTTGCATCTCTAAAGACGTTAATTTTTTTGATACGTTTACGAACACATGTATTAGATTTTAATATTATAAAAAATTATCACTTTTAACAAATTCTCTTAAAATAAAGATCTTAAAATAAAAATTTTATCTTAAGTAACCTATAAAAAACAATATTCTGACAGTTCAACTTTGAAAGTACGGCGTTTGTACAATAACTTGATTAAACTGATTTAAACCACACAAATAAAATGGTAAATATATCAATTATGTGAACAGAAGAGTAAATTCGTCACTACAATAGAAATTATTTAGTAAAATCACAACATTTAGGCACTAACAAAATTTTCCATATCCCGCCATAAACACACCGAACTGTTTTGTGATCGCGGGCCGATATGCACAGGTGCACCAATAATGCCCCTAGCGGAGAAGAATTAAAACAACATTGTTTCCTAGTAAATTAAAACCATATACAACGTTGTCACATCTTCAATGCGTTTTAACAGCGTGACCACGAAAGAAACGTTATTGGTAATAAAACGTCTTTTAGTGTATACGAGCTCTATTTATGTTATTGCAATAACACAGTTAATCGGTCACGCTGTGGTTTTTTTTTAGTAAGGCTGTTAGTGTTTAATTTACTACAAGTCTTGTAGTAAATTAAACATACTTTTAATGTTTTCTGGGTCATTAGTAGGATATTTCAAAATTTCAAACTAATGTACTGGACCGTCATGTCTGGCGATCTGCAGTCATGCTAAGGAACGACGAGAAGTTACCGAAAGTTATTCTATCAATCCTTATCGATCGGTAATACGCGTTTTCATCCCGTGACAAAATGTCCCTAACAAAACATCAACAAAATATTCAACGACAAAAAATCCCCCAACAAAATATCTACTAAAACTTAACCTAAGAAAAAAATGGGATAAAAATAATACGAACATCCTGTAAAGGCAATAAATTATTTTTCAAAAATGGTAAAATGGGACAAAAATAATACAGATAATAATTTACTAGCAGTTAAAAACCCACTCCGTAGGTTTTTACTGCTTTTTCGCCCAGTCGGTGATCATTTTATAAATCCAATAGGAACTGGTTCCAAAATTAGTCGGTTCCTCGTATCCACTGTCACCGCGACAAAGTAACCGGTTCGGGCGATGACGTCATATGTAATATACAGCCGCTTGATACAACTGAGTATTACCGTCAATAAAATATAACAAAACATATAGAGGCATGCACCGTTTCCAAGTTCTGTAGAAGCTAGTTTCTAAATACTGCCCAATAAAACCATGGATTGTGGTCGACAATCAATGAAATTATTGATAAGAAACGAAAAGCGTCGGAAATTTATAAACTGACGTACAATGGTAATTCCATAGGCGTAAAAGATGAGCCGACTCAATGTGCGAACTTATTTAATATTTTTTTTGCAAAAGTTGGAAAAAATCTAGCACAACAAATTAACCCTTTAGCTGCTAACAAAACCACTGAGGTTTTTGAGGGAAATTTAATAGATATAAATAAAATGCAATTTCTTGAACCCACCTCGGAACCGGAAGTTTTAAATATAATTTTTTTTTTTATTTTTTTTTTATTAGAAGAAAAAAGTTATAAAATATTACAGGAAATCAAAATAAAATAAGATATTACAAAAAAGAAAAGTCCCAATAAACTACTTTTAAGTAGTTTGTCAATGGGTGCTTTTACTTTGAAGTTTTTTTTTTTTTTTTTTTTTTTTTTTTTTTAAATAAAACTTATAATGCAGTTAGGCATTTTTTGTGTTACGAGTACTACAAGAATGTTAATACAAACTTTTTCTTTCGGCGAGCCAATTTTTCAATATAATATTTGTTCTTACATTATTTGTACATTTTTTAATTTTAGCAGGTAACATATTTAAGCATGTAGGTATCATGTAGTCCAGCGTTCTTTGTCCATATTTGTTTAAGTGCTTAGGTACGATTAGTCCTTCATTTAACGTAAATCGAGTATTGTAAGTGTGGTCCAGTCTATTTATGTATATAGGGCTATTCATATGCTGAAAAATAATTTTATGCCACAGAATTGCTCTTACTGAGAGAATTTTAAGATTCTGGTAAAAGTACGGAACATTGTGTCTTTGCTCGTATAAACTTTTATGAGCTAATAATTTAACTAATGAATTTTGGACAGATTGAACATGATTAACATTTGTCTTACAGGAAAGTCCCCAAGCTGTAATTCCGTACCTTATAATAGACTCAGCTAATGATAAATAAATTATTCGAAGTGTGCATATTGGAACATAGAATTTAAGTTTATATAATCTACTAACAATAGATCTCAGACGTTCACAGACTTTATTTATTTGTAAATCCCATTTGAAAAAGCAGTCAATAATTACACCTAAATAAACATATTCTTTAACCACTTCAATATTTTCGCATGTACACAATGCTGGGATACCAACATGTAAGCAATCTGAACCGTGTGTTTTTATTTCTGGTGTAATAATATTTGTCTTGGCATTGGGTGATCTAATATGTATCAATTTGGTTTTTTTTGCATTTATGATTAAACCAGAGTCATGAGACCATTTCAAAAGCTCAATGTAATCCTTTTGTAAGAGTTCAATACATAATTTTAAATCACTGCGAGAAATCACTAGTGCAGTATCATCCGCATATACAAAGTGTTTTACATGTTTAAAGATGTACTTAATAAAAGATACATAAATGATATATAAAATTGGACCTAATATGGAACCTTGAGGAACGCCAGCTAAAATTTTTCTTTTTTTACTTAAAGTGTTCAATAGCTTTATTTTCATGCATCGGTTGTTCAAGTAATTTTCAAATAGTTTTAGGAGCTTTCCTCTTATTCCTATGATTTCTAGTATCTGCAATAATTTTCTATGATTAATAGTGTCAAATGCTTTAGAATAATCTATAAATAAAACTAATACATGATTTTTACTATTTAGTTCATTATTTATGAAACTGGCAAATTTTTGAAGTAGCATTTCGGTACCCTTTTTTTTCTGGAATCCATATTGATTTGTATCAATAATAGAAAAATCTTCTAAATATTTTATTAATTTCAACTGAATGTATTTTTCAAGAATTTTTTCGAGTGATGGCAAGATACTAATCGGTCTATAATTACCCAATAGAGTGTGATCACCTCCTTTATAAATGGGTATAATTAATTCACTGAGAGGTGGCTCAGCGCCGGGATATGATGGAATAACAGTAGTAACAATAATATAAACCATAAAAAATCTTAAATATTTTCTAAAAATACCTTTCGTGCATATCATTAATTTAAGTTTTTCTGTTGGAAGATTTCCAAATAATTACAAAAAAACTGTAATTAGTCCGATATTTAAATCTGGCAACCCAGACGAAATGACTAACTACCGGCCAATATCTCTGACATCTAACATTTCTAAAATAATTGAAAAAATAGTTAAAAAGAGACTATTCCTATTTCTAGAAGAAGAAAAAAATCTGCATTCTAATCAATATGGTTTTAGACCTAAACTAGGAACTCATGATGCCATTGCAAAATTGACTTCTCTAATTATGGGGAATTTAGATAGACGTCGGAAGTGTCTGGGAATATTTATCGATGTAAAAAAGGCTTTTGATAGTGTGTCGCATTCTAGGCTGATCGCTAAACTAGAGAAAATTGGGCTGGAAGACAAAGCTTTATCTTGGTTCCAGAGTTACTTAAAAAATAGAGAACAATACGTTAAACTAAATAATTCATTAAGTGAACCCTTGACTTCTGAATATGGAATTCCACAATGCACGGTAATCGGGCCTATACTTTTCCTTATATATGTCAATGACATGTTCAGTCTCCCTCTTAATGGAAATGTCATCTCATATGCGGATGACACAATCATCATAATCGAAGGAATAACATGGACAGGAGTGAATATAGCTACGAATTCTGATATTAACATATTGAAGGAATGTTTAATGTAGAAAAAACATCATATATACCTTTTCACCTTACTGATCCTGTAACTGACTTCAATATTAGAGTGATAGTGCACAGTCGTTCGTGTAAAGGAGGAGAATGTAACGATAATTGTAAAATCCTTAAGAAAACCACAGATGTCAAATATCTAGGTAACATGAAATTTAAGAAACATGTCGAAAACTGTGTCAAAAGAATTATAAGACTTACTTACATTTTTATACTTTTGAAATATCCTAAGTCATTCAAATATTAAAATGGTTTACCTTGTGCAGTCAGTATTGCAGTACGGCATAATCGCATGGGGAAGCATCTATAAGAATAATCTTTATCCGATAGTAATAACACAAAAAATGATCATCAAAGTTATTATTAAAAAACCAAGAATTTTCCCAGCCAGCGAACTTTTTGAAAAATTTAAGGTTCTACCGGTTTCAAAACTATTTTAAAAAAATCGCTATTTTAACTGTTTTTAAAGAATCTGAAGTGTGCCCAACAAAAGTATAAGACCTAGAACATCTGGGAACGTACATATATGTACCTAAATGCAACACGACAGCTGCACAACACCATTATGAATATGTAGGCCCAAAGCTATATAACGAATTACCCAACGCAATAAAAAGTGAGGAAAACTATCTTAAATTTAAAAAAAACTCGCATTGTATTTTTACAGATTAGCAACAGATTATCTTATTTATATGGATGATTTTCTGCCAATATTTTGTTGATATTATATTTCTATAATTACATGTATTTTTCTAATTGTACAATTTTTTGTAATATCTTACAGTATTTTATTTTCACTTTTGTAACATATTATCTACTAGCAGACCCAGACACACGTTGCTGTGGCTACCGAAACACAACGCCATTACCCAACTTTATAAAATCCACACCACCCGCTTGCCAGCTGCCTGCTGCCCGCTGCCCGCTGCCCGCTGCCTGAATTGAATATTTGAATTTCTCGGCTTTTCTCTACTATAATAAGCATGTATTATACATATAAACTAATTAACTCGCCACTAATTATACAATGCTTGCAATGCAACACTGGATATTTGAAAAGGGAAAATCAAATACCTACTTACTCTAGGACATCTATTTTCCAATTTCTTCAGTAGAACGAATTTCAAAAGTGACTATAGTACGGCCCGCCAGCCGTTTTAAATCGCACAAAAATATGTTTTCTTTGAATTTCTTTGGCTTTTCTCTAATATAATTTACATGTATTATATATATAAACATTCCTCTTCAATCACTCTATCTATTGATGAAAACCGTATGAAAATCCGTTGCGTAGTTTAAAAGATTAACGCGCACATACATTTTGAGCGACTTCATTTTATACTATGTAATGATAAGCAGTTCTAAATACCTATATGTACATAGACTAGCTCCCCAATTAGACCCGAGAATATTTCTCTACTAATTGGGTAACCATAAAAACTGATAATGTAACATAATGTAACATATTATTATTGTAAACATTTACTTTTCTTCTAAATAAAAAAATAAATAAATAAAAAATTTAAATTTAAAAAAAAAATCTTTCGAAATCCTTAGCTCCAGATTCACAAAGTTATAGAACTTATATCTAAGAAGGACACGTCCCTATGCGTATTGCCAACGAAAGTGGTGACATCTTGTGACGAATTCTTGAATTAGAAACCGAATTACAATCGTAGTTTTGTCTGAAAATCCACGTACACAGATGTTGTTTGTGGCGCGGCGTGGCGTCGAACATGCAATCAAAACCGGGTTCTGAAATTCAAACACGCAGACGCTACGGTACTATTAACGTTGGATTGTCTTTACAGGTTGCCTATATTACTTTTGTCTCATTTTTTGTTTGGTTAGGTTAGGTTTTTATAGATATTTTGTTGGGGGATGTGTTATCCGGATATTTTGTCGGAGGATGTTTTGTCGGGGATATTTTGTCGCCGGATGAAAACGCGCGGAACCTTTATCGATCGACTGTGCTAGAGGGTCTGAAGCGTAAAGAGCCGTAATGTATCGACAAACAAGTCACAACGAAATTTCAAATTAATTTTAATATTTCGTGAGACCAGGATGAAGTAAAATAATTATTAACGGTTCTCCGAAGGGATATGCGCCTCGAGTTTATTTTGAAGGTGGGTAATGACTTTATGTTTATTCAGGTTGGAACTTATCAGGCAGGAATTAATTGTGTGCTTAGCTTGTAGGCTGGATTCTATTCTACGCGCAATTGTAAATTACTTCGGCCTTCGAAATACAAACAAACTTGTTTCATTTATGATGTTAGGAATATACCAGGGGCACTTTTGGAATAAGAGCTTATTAATATAAATTTCGAGGGGTACCACTTACTCCAATTAACATTGAAATACAAGACAGAGGGTCGTCGAGGGCCTGGTAGGAGACAAATGTCTTGGCTGCGAAATGTACGAGAGTGGACCGGCATTAGAAGTGTGGAGGAGCTATTCCCGGCAGCGCAAGACAGAAAGATATTTTTCAGAGTGATCGCCAACGTCGGGGGGACCTGATAGGGCACACAAAGAAGAAGAATATAAACGACTAAAATTTATTTTTCACATTTCCTCCATACAGGAGACCTTGAAAAAATTATTACCCTCAGGGCCTGTGTCATCTTTGGGGATGCTGTGTAGACGGTATTTTTATGGAAAGGAAGTTCTTAGAAGGAAAAGGGTAACAGGGATGGGTAAGAACATGTGAAAAAAATAATTTTCCGTACTTTCAGATACTTGCAGCATGTAAATAAATTCTTATATACATTTATGCTGCAAGTATCTGTAGAACATAAATAAATTCGTATAAATACGTCGTCTCAAAGTGGTTACATACTAAAATATTTGCAGAACTTGGTAATAGAATCATCAAATTTAATTTTAATTAAATTTAAAAAAAAAACTACTTATCTGATTCGTCGGAGATTGCGAGCGACCTAGATTGGAGAATTGATTCCATGAGGAGAAAAGCAGAATATAAAAGCCTTCAAAGGCTTCGAATCTTTTTAATTCTGTAAAAATCTTTTTTTTTTATTTTATTACGTGTCAAGCAAGAAAATTCACTTTTCATTAATTTCATGACGCTATAGCTTACGGTTCGTTTGTTGGCACGTCAATACAAATATTGCGTAAAGAAATAGTATTGACTAACTGGTTTTCGGCATGTATTGCAATGCCATATTCAAAGAAATACATTGTTTCTCCCGCCTTTCCTGTGCGTCTCCGTTCCCCTCCCGCGTCCCCTACCTAGCTAGCTTTATAAATTATAGCCTATGTGTTATTCTGATATATGAGCTATATTACGGTAAAGTTTCATTAAAATCCATTCAGTAGTTTTTGCGTGAAAGAGTAACAAACACACGTATATCCATACAAACTTTCGCGTTTATAATATCAGTAAGATTTTAAACCATTATTACAATTCGTTAGAAGTTACGGGTTACGGTCAATATCTTGTAGGCGGTTTTAATATTATTTTTAGCTAATATCCGAACATCAATAATAATAATCATACTGGAACTCCAGTCCAATTTTTTTTTAATAAATAATGACCTTCTAACTTAAATAACTGCATATTTATTTTTATTTTTATAGTTAGTTTAAAGAGTTAAAATAATTGTCAATGTTCTAATTTTTCAAGATCCCCGAAAACCACCGTATGTGTAGTGATTGAAGTGAATCGTGTGAGGTCATCACTCCCGAAAAGTTACTATAAGATCGGGCAATCAGCTGTTCAACTGGCGCCATTTTGAAATTCAGAGTTCGAAGTATTCTCCCTAGAGTAGAATTACTATTTTTTTTGTGCAGTAGTTTTTGAATATTTTCAATAATAGAGATAAACTAATGAGAGATACCTTTATTTTTGAAACTGAATTATTTAGACCTAAATAATGTTTCAATAAACACAACAACTAAATCTCTATATACAGTATGTAAATAAACGAATAAGATGAAACGTTGTTAATACGATGACTTGTGTCATACCTACTTTCCCATACAATGACTTTACGGTGTTCAGTGACGTCACCACTAAACATTTTGATAATACCAACTTGACGGCGTGTTTCTATGACCCGATTTAAAATGGACTTTTTAATAGTTTTTTTAAACTTTTTTTTATAAATTCAGAATCAGCGTTTATTGATCTACATGAACATAATGGCATCTTTGCAAGTCTTCCTAAATGTCAAACTGACAAACTACAATCAGTTTTCAACGCCGCAGCACGACTTATCACTGGAGTACCCAAATTTTCGCACATTTCGGAACACCTCCGAAATCTTCACTGGCTGAAGTGTCCTGAAAGGATCCAATACAAGTTATGCTGGATGGTGTTTAAATCTATCAATGAAATGGCTCCTCCCTATATCTCTAAAATATGCATTCCGGAAAATATTGGTCTAAGGCAGTCAACTCTTAGATCAGCGACATCTTCTGCAATTGGAAGGTTGAAAGAACCTAAGCGAAATCCGAACACTAAGTTTGGTGATCGTGCATTCGCAGTATCCGGCCCCGAAGCTTGGAATAAACTTCCTATGGAATTGAGATGCATAACCACCTCAGCGGAATTTAGATCCAAACTGAAAACTCACTTTTTCCGATACTCCTTTCCATAAATTCATCATTCTATTTAAACTTTGCAATTTTTAATAGTTTTTTTTCCTCTTTTCTCTTTGTGTATAGTTAACTCAATCTGTTTAATGTAATCTGTTAATTGTGATACCTCAATCTGTTTACTGGTGAGCGATGAATCACATTAATGCAGTAAAGATCGACTATTAAATTTATTAATTTATTTAAAATATCTATACCTTCCCGTAAATCCAGTTAACCTTCATTATACTTTTTGCACCTGTATTCTCGAATTGTAATATTATGTAAAAACTTCAAACTTCTTCTGGCGCTAATCTTAATTGTAAATATGTGTGTTAATAAGTCACCAGTTTATGGTTAGAATCTATATGTCTTAGTCATAAGTCACTAGCTATAAGTCTTAGATGTAAGTCACTAGTTATAATTGTAAATCTTAGTTGTAAGCTAGTAATATAAGTAGCTATAAGTCGTAGATGTAAGTCACTAGTTGTAATTGTAAATCTTAGTTTTAAGCCAGTAATATTAATTCTTTTATATATTAATTATTATTTTTAATTGTTAAACTAACGTTAAAGACAAGATTTTTATGCATAGCACAAAGGGTAACAATTATTATAAGCAATAATTATCAGCCTGAAACACTCATCCACATTGAAAAATCTTCCGAGAAAAGATACATGACGCCAACGGGACTTGAACCCGTGCCCTTCTGATTGCCGGTCAGCTGCTCTCCCAATGAATGAAACACTAGTATATATTGAATCATTTGGCGGGTATAAGATAAGCCGCCATAGCTCAATTGGGAGAGCAGCTGACCGGCAATCAGAAGGGCACGGGTTCAAGTCCCGTTGGCGTCATGTATCTTTTCTCGGAAGATTTTTCAATGTGGATGAGTGTTTCAGGCTGATAATTATTGCTTATAATAATTGTTACCTTTTATATATTATTTGTACAGCGCCCTTGAGGAGATTTTCCACGAAAACAGCGCTATATAAATTAGCCAATTATTATTATTATTATTATTTTTTAAAGCCATAATATTTTTCACTGGAGTTCCTTATTTTTCTGGGATATTTATTAGCATAATATTTTCTGATGGGATTATGAAGGTGGATGAATGGATCAACTTTTGAATAAATCAAAAGGTAATATCTACTGGGAAATAAGAAAAATGGTGGAAATAAATCATTACCGTCTCGGTCCCGTCGGTATAATGAAATAAAATTATAAGGTTTTTTAATGTTTACCAAAATGCCGGAAGGGTTGAAAAATCTTAAATAAATTGAATTAAGCCTTCTTCCAGTACTTGCATTGTTTATTGAAAAGGGGGTGTTATGTGATAGTCGATTATAACACCAAATAGAAAACATCTAGATGAGTGATCTTTGCCCATATCAAAGAAAATTTTATATTGACAATAATTGCCTTGTTTTAATCGATTTTTTTTTCATTACTTTTGGAGATTTCGTGTCATTTGCCAAAAGTGTGTTGATTTGTTACAGTACTGAGTTGTCCGGTTCCCGAAAAATAAGTATAATGCCATATTTGGTTTCCTTCTTCTTGTGCCAATGTGTCGGACAGCGTTACGTTGTCCGACATCAGGGCAGATGTATAAGATGGCAAATATATCAGAAAAAATAATCATTGAAGAAGGAGATAATAATAATAATCTAAACGAAAATGTGAAAGAGAACAACACACAGAAAAAGATAATGGTCGCAAGTGAGACTTGAACCCAGAACCTCTCGTCTATCCGGGACGTGCGTTTACCAATTCCGCCATTGCGCCCTACTGTCAAACCGTCATAATAGCCAATCTCATTTTTCAAATTTAAGAATTACGTTACAATATTAACTTCAACTATTTTTTTTTCCATATTATTAATTAGATTGATGGGAATAACCTTCAAAAGTTATAAAAGGAGAGTTTTTCTTATAAAATATAAAAAAATAATCTTGATATTGACCGATTAAAGTGGTTAGTAGCTGAGTTTGCAAATGCATCTGGTTTCCACCCCGTCGTGGGATTAATTCCTCTCCTTGCTAAATGCTTCATCATTTGACAAGGAACATATTCTGCTAATAATTATGATAGTTGGTGGAATAGAAATATTATCAGGTTATTCGTAATCCGGGAATGTATCTCTTCATTAAAAAACTGGAATTATACGAGTAATTGACTTTTTTCCATAGACTTTCTAAAAGCAATATGATTATAAGCCACAGACAAAGAAATTAATTTCAATTTTATTTTAAAATTATTTTTTTTTCAATGAAACAATTTAACTTTGTTTGAACCACTTTTATACTTGAGTAAATCCGACCGGTTTCAGAACGAACGTTCCTTCTTCATACATAAATTTCTTCATTAGTATACATTTGCCCTGAACCGGTCGGATTTACTCAAGTATAAAAGTGGTTCAAACAAAGTTAAATTGTTTCATTTGTCTATAACTAGCAGACCCGGCCACACGTTGCTGTGGCTAACGAAACCCAACGCCATTACTCAATCTTTATAAAATCCACACCACCCTCTTGCCAGCTGCCCGCTGCCCGCTGCCTGATTTGAATATTTGAATTTATCGGCTTTTCTCTACTATAGTAAGCATGTATTATACATATTAACTAATTTTTTTTTTTTTTTTTTTTTTTTTTTTACTTTATTTATTCCCATTTCTCTGTACATATAATTTATAATAGCAAATATTATATGTATAATAACACAATATATAATAACAATTATGAAGAAGAAATGAAAACCCACTAAGGCACTGCCTGAGTGTGGGTAATATTAAAACAAAATACTACATTTCTAAGTACCCAAAGTATAAATTAGACTTAAAAAAACACATTAAATATAAAGATAGTATAAAAAATAAGTATTACATAGGTAGAATAAGTGAAAAGGGTTTTTTTCAGCTATTATAAAAATAAAATAAAAATATGGAGAAAAACATACAATTTTTTTTTTTTTTTTTAGTAATTATAAAATAAAAATAATAAAATAAACAGAAAA
Organism: Limnephilus rhombicus; assembly: GCA_929108145.2. Taxonomy (NCBI): domain Eukaryota; kingdom Metazoa; phylum Arthropoda; class Insecta; order Trichoptera; family Limnephilidae; genus Limnephilus; species Limnephilus rhombicus. The sequence continues at coordinate 48,549,487 of OV815285.1, forward strand.
CTTATTGTACTACAGTTAAGAAGTTACAGCAAATGAGTTGTAGAAGGATGGATAAATTTATAGAAAAAGCGTTTCAATATCTACATTATTCAACCATAATTTTACCTCTTTTACATATTTTATCATTTTATTTATCATTTGAGTTTGTAGTGGTAGAAGGTTAAATGTACGAGGACCAATGAAACTGCTATGTGTCTGCAATAATTTAGTATTGGTTTGTGGAGTATAAAATATATTATTTATTCTTTTGCTCGTTCTGTTTTCATTTATTTCAAAATTATTTTTGTTTTTAAACACATATTTCAAAGTTTGTAATATAAATAATTGACGTATATTAAATATTTTACTTTCTTTGTATAATAATTTGGTCGAGAATGTTTTATTTTTGTTATATATGACTTTAATTATGCGTTTTTGAATTATTTGTAGAGGCTTCATAAATGTATCAAGTGCACCACCCCATCCTATAATGCCATAAGTGATTGATGATTGCACCAGGGAAAAGTAGATCATTTTCAATTTTTCAATGTTTAGTACTTCCTTAAGTCTATAAAATATGTAGGTCAGATATCTTAATTTAGAAGTGATTTGATTAATATGTGATTTCCAATTAAGATTTATATCTATTGATACTCCTAAATATTTTATATTTTCGACATCAGTGAGTTCGTTGCACATGAAGCACATTTCTTGATTGCAACTACTATTATGGATTCTAATTTTAAGGTTGTCTTTAGGTTTATTTTTAATGGTTTTATAAAAAGGTAAGTAAAATGTTTTGCTATAGTTTAAAACGAGTTTGTTGTATTTTAGCCACGTTGAAACCAATGAAATACAATCAGTTGCTTTCGAAAAAGTTTCTTTCCAATGATTACCATCCACTATTATTGCCGTGTCGTCTGCGTAAGAAACAATTTTACCAGGGATTACAAAATTACATAAATCATTAATATACATTAAGAATAAAATCGGGCCAAGCACAGTTCCCTGTGGAACCCCATTTTTTATCTTTGACTCTGAACTGTAATTATTCCCAATTTTTGTTTTTTGTGTTCTGTCTGTAAGATAGTTAGAGAGTAGTTTTAGTGTGTCTTTTTTGAAACCAAGTTGATTTATTTTTGTAATGAGTAAATTATGATTTACGGTGTCGAAAGCTTTTCTTAAATCTAGGAATATGGCAAGACATTTCTTTTTTTTATCGATAGATGAGTATATCTTTTTTGTAAGTTCATATATCGCATCCTCGGTGCTTAGGTCTTTACGAAAGCCGTATTGGTTTTTCGATAGAATTTTATATTTTTCTAAGTGTTCAATGACTCTAAACTTGATGCATTTTTCGAATATTTTCGAGAGGTTTGAAACAAGAGATATTGGTCTATAATTGTCTAATTTATTCGTATCTCCAGATTTATGAATAGGTATTATAGTGGAGATTTTAAATTGCTCTGGAAAATGACCATTTTTGAGGCATAAATTAAAAATATGTTGCAATGGAGTTAGGACATGTTGTTTTATTTTTTTTAACATATCACAAGATAATCCATCATTTCCCTTAGAGTTGGATGGTTTTAGGTTATCAATATATTTTTCAATTTCATTAAAAGTAACAGGAGAAAAATATTCAATGGAGTTAATTGAATCATTATTTGAATCTAATTGAGGAGATGTCTCCATATAAGCATCATTAACATTAATGCCGATGATTCAAGTACTACGTCTACTACATTTGTAAAATAGTTATTAAAGCTTTCTGCAATGGTCGATTTGTTAGTTATTATTTCATTATTTATTATAACCTCATTTACAATATTTGAAGACATACTTTTTTTGTTGGCAATTTCATTTATAATATTCCAAGTTTTTTTAGTATTATTTTTAGCATTTTCAATTTGTATACTATAGTATTTCTTTTTGCAGTTTCGTATCAGCCTATTGAGTAAGTTACGATACATTAGATATTTTGTTTTCAGATAAGGCATTGTTCTGAGATTATTCTTTTGGCAATCTATTTGATATTTAAACATTTCTCTATATAATTTATCTCTTTGTTTAATTGATATAATTAATCCAACTGTTATCCAAGGCTTAATTTTTTTATATTTATTGTTAGTGACAATTATTTTACTTTCACTTTTTAGAGTATGATCTCTCAGAGTTTTATAGAAATTCTCTAGTGCGAGATGTGGATTTTCTATTGATATCACATTTTCCCAGTTTTCTGACCGAAGTAAAGAGTTTAGAGTTTCATAATCAATGTCTACTTTTTCTAGATTTTCAGAATTTCGGTTTTGAGGAGTATTTTTGAAATGGTGTCCATAAAAGGTCGGGTAATGATCTGTGATATTTGTTTCAAGAATTGAAGAGATGATATTAACCGCCTTGTGCGACTTGACAAATATGTGGTCTAAACATGCCGAGTGACTTAAGGTTACTCTTGTTGGTGAGTTAATGTATGAGATATGTCCAGAGCTTGATAAACAATCAAGATACTCATTTTGACAATTTACATTTGTATTATTATCATTAATATTTATATTGATGTCTCCTGTCACAATGGAAAAAGTGAAATTGTTTCTATCAAGTTTACTAACAAAAGATTTTAATTCTTTTACAAATAAACAATCATTTAATGAAGGGGATCTATATATGGCTAGTATATGATACTTATAGTTGTTTTGACAAAAAGTTACTTTTATTGCATTGGCTGTTTTAAATTCAATAAATTCAGCGGCAACATTTTTCAGAGTATTATGACAAAAGACAGTAACTCCATCATGACCAGTGTGCTTACAGGCAGATGAAATTGTTGTATATTCTGGTAAGTTGTATGGAATTACTTGTTTCATTTGGGTTTCACTTAAAATAATTACGCTTGGAGAAAAATCTAGGTTATTAATAAGTACACAGAGCTCATCGAAGTTTTTCCTTATACTCCTAATATTCATGTTTAAGATCGAGAAATTAACATTTTTAAATAGGTGATTTAGTTCACATGGGTTTTTACATTTATAATTTTCGTGTATATAGTTTTCTTCAGACATTTTGAAAGGTTGATAGTAGTTTGCTATGTGGTTTTATTATCCTTTATTCGGAGGGGATGTCTTCTGGCGTTCTTATGAGTAAGATTGGAGACGTTTCGTTTTTTCTCATCCATATTTTTCCATTTTTTGCCCATATAAATTTGTACCCAAGTCTTGATGATTTAGCTAGGTATAGTAGGTGTTTATTGAATTGGGTCAGTTGTTCGTTAATATATATTGTGTTGTTTTCTTCAAAATTTATGTTTTTTGCGTATAAAATACCATATTTTTTTTTATGTGCTATAATTACGTCTTTACTTTCTTTGTTTTGTAGAGATACTACTATGGCAGTATTTTTGTTCATCGGGTTTTTATTTTTGCTTCTGAAAATATTTGTCACATTAATCGTTTCTTTATCACATTTGAGTATGTCTATTATATTATTAAATACATTCGTGATATTTTCATTTTCCTTAAAAGGAACACCCTGTATTTCAATATTGTTTTGTTTTTCATTTTGCTCCATTTTATTAATGTGTAGTTTTATTTCTTTATTTTCTGCTTGAAGTTGTTTAATCAGTATTTCTTTATTTTTGTTTTTTTCTTCATATTCGTCTAATTTCTCACAGCAAAATTCGACGGACTTCTTAAGTTCTTTTATTTGCTCATTAAAAGATTTCATAAGTTGATTGGTTAATTCATTAAATTTTTTTTCAATGCATTTGATCATTTTATTAGTCATTGTGTCTTCTTCTTCCGAGTCGCTTAATTAACTCGCCACTAAATATACAATGCTTGCAATGCAACACTGGATATTTGAAAAGGGAAAATCAAATACCTACTTACTCTAGGACATCTATTTTCCAATTTCTTCCGTAGAACGAATTTCAAAAGTGACTATAGTACGGCCCGCCAGCCGTTTTAAATCACACAAAAATATGTTTTCTTTGAATTTCTCGGCTTTTCTCTAATATAATTTACATGTATTTTACATATAAACATTCCTCTTCAATCACTCTATCTTTTGGTGAAAACCGTATAAAAATCCGTTGCGTAGTTTAAAAGATTAACGCGCACATACATTTTGAGCGACTTCATTTTATACTTTGTAATGATGATGGATAACCACAAAGTTATAACTACATTCAAAAAAAAAAAAATTTATTTGCTCCATTTAAAATACTTCAGTAACTTTGGACAAAGCCTTATTTAAAAAGAGTAAATCAAATTGTTGACGCAACTATGTATACTTATCTATATACCTTGTTCCATTTCTCTACCCATCCTTTTTTACCACAATTACCTGTCCCTACTGACAATATTACCTACCGTACAACAATAAAATCAATATGTCAGTCAGTCTGTTAAAAGAAACTGTGCAACGAGCACCATTATTCTCTCAGTTTTATATAACATCGACCAGTTTATGGAAGCTTGTGCAGTGAGTGACTTAGTGCTCCCTCAGACCCATAATATTGAGCCGAACATCAACCATAAGGGGTAAGTCAGTTTCCTTCCCTATTCATCAGTTTACCATTCCCCATAGTTGTGTCAAAGTATTCACAAGTATAACATTTTTTTAAATATATATTGATACAGTCCACTCCACGTGTCGCATTTGCGATACCACAAATTATAAAAATTCATATCTTATTTAACCTTCAGCTTTGTAATTTTATTTTTTAAACCAAGTAGCAGACAGTTTGCCTGACCACCAGACATGGTAATATCGTCAGATGTTTCGAGAATTTAAATAATTGCTTCCATTTTTGGGTTTTAATCTAATTTAACACTTCTGCTTTGGTCTTTTATCTCCCTTTGAACAAAGCCGCTATTTGAGTTAGGTTCCTTACAATTCAATTTTGAAAGTAGGAACTAACTAAGTACTCTGTATACTAGATATATTAAATTTATACTGAAATTATGTATATTTTATAATTTAGTCGTGACTATTTAAGATCATATTTTGAATTTGGGAGGGGGGTATGATTACCGCCACGCTGAGAACCCTTTCTCAGATAACCATCACCTCTGCCAAGGTCTACCCAAGTGGTTCGCTACGTTTGGTGACTTAGCAGGGGTGCCCGGGTTCATGGGGTGTGGTTTGTCCAGGTCTTGGCGTCTGCCCACCTGCTGTATGGTGGGCAGGATCGAGAGAGACTGGTTGAGGGAGGTCTTTTATCCTCTCGACCCATCGCCTGAATTCGTCCACAGATACGTCTGTCACTCCTGGACACACTGACTCCCAGATTTTTACCTACCCCTCATACCTTTTTCCTTCCCAGAAATTTCTCTCCTTCCTTTCCTCCACAGCTATGATACTGGGAGTATCTTCCACTGAACCTACGAATTGATAAGTGTTTATAAAATATAATAAAAGAAACATGAAAAAAATTTAATACCTAACGGCGGTAATAATAAATATTTTTTAAATCGGAAAATATTTTGAGGTACATAGAAAGGTAGAAAAAGTTTGGGACCCCTGATGAAGACTTGAGCATTGCATTTGCGCCAGAATGAGATGTGGAGTCGAATTAAAGTCGATTCAATGCAGTTTTTATCGGTGCGCGAATAAACGAAATTTACTCTGTGAAACAACTTCATATTCCTACTTACTCATCAATTTTTCAGGCAAAGAAAGGCGTTATTAGAGAAGATATCGCTATTTATGGTATTTACAAGTAGCGTAACATTGAATCTTCTATATATCGTACCTACACTGCTAAAATGTCACTTATGCAATTTTTGTCTAAATTGATCTGAGTATGAGAAAAGATAACTAATAGACTAGGAGACGAGATACGTAAACCCTACGTCATCGAGTACACGGATGAAACTACTTTGTAGTGATAATGGACATTTAGAAAACCTTTAAGGCTCTGCAACCGGGCTCGAAAAGAAGAAGATGGAGAGATACGAAATTACGAATGTTAGAGGAGAGCGCTAACATATACAGCGACAAAATCGATGCGAAAATTGCGAAAATGTTGAATAAAACATGACTCGTTTAAAATAGAGCAAAAATCTCGCGGACATTGTCTTAAACAGCATTTAAAGAAGCACTGTGAATTTTTTCATACATATAACTTGTAAAATATCTGAAACAAACGTGTTTATAATAATTCTTGGAGCATACTTTGCGATTTTTTTCTACCGAGGGAATTTTATATAATTTGCGTTTCGGCGCGGGCAATATCTAGATATATTGTTTTAAGAGCTTTAAAACTTACCGTGTTTAAGGGAGATATGTAATAAATCGGTAGAAATTCTGGTTGCGGGCCCTTCAAGCTGGTCTGCCGGTGCACCTCTTGGCAGGAGCCGCGCAGTCATGGAAATAGTGTGCGATTTTTTTCGAAAAAATTACGTCATCAAGTACACGAACGGGAATGGTTTCATATGATAAAGATCGATTAGAAAATGAGAAAAAAAGCAGGTCTGCCAAACGGCAGCCTGGCACGTTCGCAGGCAGTAGGCGCGGCGTCAAAGTGGGATAAAAAATAGTAAATTTTACGTTATCGGGTACACGAATGGAACGAATGAATAACTATAGTCCAGATCATTCCATTTAAGAATCTCTTGGTCAGCCGACCAGCAGCCTAGCAGCTTTTTGTGTACGATTTTATGATTTCTTTTTTTTTAATTTTTCTTTTTTTTACTATTATTTTTATTTCATTATATTTTTAAAAATAAGCGATAATGATAAAAAAAATAATTTCAGAGTTCCGAGTGTACCCATCCGTCGAGCGAGCATTGAGTCGAGCCGTGAGTGAGTGAGTGAGTATGTGAGTAAGTGAGTGAATGATTGAGTAAGTGAGTGAGTGAGTGAGTGAGAGGGTGAGTGAGTGAGTGAGAGAATGAGTGAATGAGTGAATGAGCGAATGAGCGAATGAGTGAATGAGTGAATGAGTGAATGAGTGAATGAGTGAATGAGTGAATGAGTGAATGAGTGAATGAGAGAATGAGTGAATGAGTGAATGAGTGAATGAGTGAATGAGTGAATGAGTGAATGAGTGAATGAGTGAATGAGTGAATGAGTGAATGAGTGAATGAGTGAATGAGTGAATGAGTGAATGAGTGAATGAGTGAATGAGTGAATGAGTGAATGAGTGAATGAGTGAATGAGTGAATGAGTGAATGAGTGAATGAGTGAATGAGTGAATGAGTGAATGAGTGAATGAGTGAATGAGTGAATGAGTGAATGAGTGAATGAGTGAACGAGTGAATGAGTGAATGAGTGAATGAGTGAATGAGTTAATTAGTAAATGAGTGATTTAGTAAATGAATGAATAAACGAATGAACAAATTAACGAATGAATGAATGAATAGATGAATAGATAAATAAACGAATTAATTAATCAGTGAATGAATGAATGGATGAATAGATGAATAAACGAATTAATTAATCAGTGAATGAATGAATGAATGAATCAATTAATCAGTGGTATTTCCACCTAATAACATGCGAGCGTAGCCGCGGGTAAAAATAAAATGTAAAGAAAGGTAAAAATAAAAGTAATTAATAAAATGTTGAGAAGACTGCTAGCTCTGAATTTTGGCACGGCCTTGAATTTTTTTTTTTTGAAATCCAAAGAGCATTCTTGAAGAGCGCACTTGAAGTGAAATATCACAAAACTGCGCTATATAAATACTACGTTATTATTATTATTATTCTCAATAATTAAATTGATTCAGAAAATATTAATAACCACCAAATAACAAAATAATACACTTCTTCGAACACGGCAAACTTGTTATGTGGCACCATTTTAAGTCAAAATTAATAGATTGTATTGTAAAATTAATACTTAGTATTGCCATGTTTATTGTTTATAAAAAACCGACAATTTTCATGAGCAATGCTCAATTCATCAGAGTTTACTTAAAACTAGTGAATGGTGGTTCGATTTTATTTATATGGAATACCTATTGACCTTTATGCAAAAGTCTGTCTCTAGTCTATCATTAATTAAAAATCAGATGTATTGCGCACAACAACTCACCAAAGTTCCGTTGCAATTGAGTGAATACTATAGGAAATCATTTCATAATGCCAGATCTCACTTTTATTTATAGAAACCATCTCGGGCATACACATTGCGCACCTCAAATCCCCAAAGTTTCGTCGCAATAGGATAAAAAGCACAAGAAAAAATTTTAATACTCCAGGGCTCACTATTATATATAGAAACCAATAGAAACTGTTATGATAGATACAAATAACTCGCTGTTTGAAATCTATTTTGAACGTGGAAGCTAAACGGTTCGATTATTTTTTCGAAAGAATAGATATCAGACGTTAAAGCAACTGGCTCACTTGTTGGATTGCGTTCTAAATAGGTGAATCGCGTTCCAAGGGTCAACGTGACTATTTTCCGTTTTTCTTATTTAAAGTGGAATCAGAGTTTACGCAATTCACATTATAATTTTTAAAAAATGTAAAGCGATTCTATTTCGGATGGCCGCGTTCGGCCTTTTCAAAATGGCGTGAAACAATGTTATTCAATAATTTAGAGGCACGCGTTTCTTCCGCGATTTTGATTATCATTTTAACCATCGCATCAATATTATTATTCACAAATTCATAATTTCACCATTGCCGAATAACAAGGCTATCCGCTCTTAAATTATACTCAAGCCAGAGTGCTCGAGTTTTTTGTAGATCACCTACAGCTACAGGTGACTAGCCCCGTTCTTTCAAGTATGTTTGGAATATTGAGAAATACTATTTTTCTCGAGGAGATTTCAACTCGCCAGAACTCAAAATTGTTCGTTGGTTGGAGCGATCTCTTCGAGTGAAACAATACCAGCCGACTTCTGTCCACGGGAAACCTTCGGAACCATCATCAGGAGTTGAAGCTGCCCTGAAGACCGTGGGGCGCCCTTTGCGGCCTGTGTAACACCATGGAACACCACCTCGGCGCCAGTGGCGTCCTTAATTAAATAAAAGCTAGCAGATACGGACAACTTTTTACTACCCATATTATCGTTTTTAACGCATAATCATAAATACCTAATACTCCGGTAATATTTTTTGCTCTCCATCCCGGGCATGCACACTTCAAATAGCCAAAGTTTCACAGCAATCGGATGAATGGTTTAGGAACGCATAAGGGACAAACAAACAACCAAGGAAGCCAACATACATTCATTTGTATATATGTTAGTTTTAGGTGGTTTTGGGATGAAGAAATATTTTTGTAGGTCTTTGGTATCCCTCCCAACGTATGCGGCTCTTACTTGGTACCGCCTCGATCCCTAAAGTCAACCGTAATAAATTTCATATGACTTTTTATGCCTCCCCAGCGGACTGGCGTAATGGTTTGAATATTTAACCATCACCCCGCAAGTCTCACAAACCCATAGATATAGACCATGGACAATAGTTCCTACATCTAAAATGAATGGAGTAGATACCATAGACCAGTGTTACTCAATGTGGGGGCGTAGGCCCCACCGGGGGGAATTCGAATGTTTTGAGAGCATTGCGCAATTCATAAATTTCTCTTACATTTTGTTGGAACACATTGCTTCGAAATATTTTCTTACAGTGTTTCAATCGAAATTCAAAACGCTATGTAATGCAAGTATTTAACGGTTAAGTGAAAATTTCTTTAGCACCGTTGTGATTTGAAACTCGGTGAAACAGAAACGAGAGACACTAAACAAAAATATACATATAGGATTTAGCCTGCGAGTGAAAGAGATAGCAATAAAATATTTATTTTATTCACGGGTACTCAATTCCAATAAAATACAATAAATCCACAGTCCCGCGCGAGTCTCCTTTGGTGTAGTGGTATAAAGCGCCTGACGGACCTCAGCGGCCAACATTTAGCGGACCAAGGATCGAATCCTACGAAATCCAAAAAAAAAAAACAGAGTGTGCAATTCACACGTGGTAGAAGTGAAACCTTCATAAACTAAAGTAGAGACCGATAGGCTACAAAGCACCGCACAAAGAGGATACCGATTATACTTTATCACTCTCTCGCAGGCTAAATCCTGTAGATGTATGTGTTTGTCCCTTTTTGTGTCGCTATTTTTCGTTTCATCGAGTTTCAAATCACAACGGTGCTAAAGATGTTTTCACTTCAAAAATATATATTTTTATTTGTCATCATCCAATAACCAATCCTTAAACCTGTGATGAATTGCATTGATCAACAGTGAAAATTAGGAAATATCGTAGCTTCCCACTTTAATTTAAAAAGAAAATATCAATTACTTATAAAACGGACACGTCTACGACATCTATCGGATTAGAGTAAAGTGAATTCATATTTACGGTAGGGATCTATAATTAGACAAGGTGAGACGAGTATTGATGAAAGGATCACAGATGGTATCAACAAATAATCAGAAACAGGGGTTCCCCAATATACTTTAGACCGAGATATATTGACAGCCAATTGAATTGCAGCAAAAGCGATTAAAAACCAATTCAGCCAATCAACGGGAAGAGGGCCGAACCCATTTTTAGAACAAAGGAACGACCTTTGGACTTGGCAATTAGTAATGTGATTAATGAGTTTGACGTTCCCACCAAACCGAGAGGTGAATAAACTCCATGGGAAGAAATAATCTGTTCAGGGACAAAAGAACGATGACCCCAAGAAATGTTATCATTAACCGGTACATTCCAGGGATCAGAAACCCTAGTTCTCGAACGCATTAAAACATATCAGGTGCGAAAAAAAAGGATACACGTAAACACGATGCAAAAGTTTGAGTGAAAAATTGCAAAGCAAGTGACGAAAACGTATTGTAAGGCGTTAGGGAGATTTCCATCTATAATACGATTGTTTGTGACGACCGGAGATGATCGATTCGAGGGAAAACGTGCTAAAGGAAATGGAAATGTTGAAAAAACAATGGAAAATTATTGTTATCAATTCTAGACGGAGCTAGGATATTACGATGAAAGATTTAGGGAGGAAACGTCAAAAAAAAATGAGAGTTTTAAAGAATAGGCGAGGGTATATTTCAGATGTCTAGAGCAGTAACAAGTGTTAGAGAAGAAGATAGAGTGCAGTACGGAGGGGAGTGGAAAATGCTGAAAACATTGCGATAGAAAAACTCAGGAAAAGGAGTCATTTTACGTAATTAAAATGGAGTTTATAGAGTAGCATAGTACGCGATTGCAGATAAAGATGAGGCATTACAATGGTTGCCGATTTCAGATGTATTTTGTTGTGATAAACAAGGAATATTCGAACATGGAAATTGTTTAGATAAGAACGATTAGCCGTTAAAAAGGTAATAAAAATTATCATGGGTCTTATGAGATATTTATATTAAAGAATTCTCATAAAAGTTAACGACACTGAAATAAAAAAGGATTTATTGCCAGGTGGGTACAGGAACTAATGTATACAACTGTCAAGACATATGGTTTATGGGATTTTTCGTAAGAACGGGACGAAATTTGTAAGGCGTTCTCTATGAAGCAATAAAAATGACAGGAATTTAAGGGCCGAAGTGGGGGTATCTCCTATAAAGATGTTAAAAAATGATATATTTATTAATAACAAATAGAAAATGAAATTTTCCAAGAGGCAGCAAACATCAAAAAACGATATGGTTATATCAGGGAAGTACGGGGAAGTGAGGGGAAAGGAGATACGACAGAGAAAAACAAAGGAAATCTTAGATTAACAGTGAATAAAATAAATACGGCTTGAAATATAAAAATCTATAGAGATATGAACAATAGCGTAAGAATAAATAAGGAAATTCATGGAAAGAGTGTCGTGAATAAAAGAAAATTCGAGAAAAAAATGGAAAATTCAAATATACGACGTAAATAGAGAAAATTCGGTTTTAAATGGAAAGGTTCATATAGAATACAGAAAAACTCGAGGAAAAATAATAAAATAAAAATGAACAATTTGCGAGAAAGGCTTCGACATGAAGATATCTCTGATAGGCGAATTTGGGGACAGATTTGGAACATATGGTAGATGCCGTACGCACGGACATGTTACGGAATAGATGAAAATAGAACTTTAAAATTATTAAATTCAAGCTAATTTTGTATGAACACCAGGACAAAGGAAGTTGGGCCATTAAACATGGATCTTACTAAATCCGGATCTTGTAAGTATGGGAGTACGAGACAGAATTTAATGTATCCAACACGGAAAGTACTAAGAGACCGCATTCGACAATAATGGAGAGGTTTCAAGAAATTACGAGTTGATAGTAATTAGATTGGTTTATTATAGGAGATTCAGATACGATCTTTTGGACCTGAGAGGGGTATAAAAGTCTAGACAAATGCCAGTTGAGGACAGTCTACGGTCGTGGTCGAAAAGGTTTTAAGTTCGCGGAACGTGACGAAACGGTGGGTGATTTAAATTTGAAAAATTCTAAGTGATAATTATTTTGATACTTAGAAAATTTTCACATTCTAATCAGTGATCTACAAAAAAAAATTACTTTGCAGTTAGAATCAGTGGAAATAAAGATAAAGCCAACGCATTAATTACTTGTGAAAAATAAAAGTGCTCGTGATAAATACAATTTGTTTTAGTGGAAAATTCGGATTTTATAATCACTTAATATTGTGGTTTTAAACTTAGAAATTTCGCGTTCAATATTAGTGCAATAAATAACTGAAGTGATGTGATAATTTAGCGTGATGAAGTTATAATTAAATACGTGTGTTCAATCTAAGTGAAAGTGTTCTAACAAATAATAAATATTTAAATTAATTATCTTAAATAATAATAATAAAACAAAATAATATTTTATTAATACATAAAAGTTCGGAGGGATAAAAATTTAATTTAACAACAATTTACCATCTCTAAATTAATCGTGAAGTAACTATCATTTAAAGTGTTATCTAACCAACGAGTTTTGAGATAAAATACAGTTTAGAACGATAGAGTTCATACATCATTTTAATTAATTAGATTAAATGAAAAAAAAAAAAATTGAAGTCAAAAAGATTTAATTAAATTTAGGAAAATAAAAAATTAATTTAGGAAAATCGCAGCAAGGTTACCGTGTATTTCCCGGTCGGAAAAAAACCTTGGTAGGGGTAAGTCTTTTCCGTTATAAAATTTTACAGATTCCAAGGAGAAGGCGGAATGCAGCAAACATTGGTATTTAGATTAATTATTTGACCAAGATATTACTCGCTTAATATGTGATATGTAACTATATTAAAATATTATAAATATAATAAGTATATTTTATATATTTATATATGTATGTATATAAACATATATATTTGTAATTTTATTGTTCCCAAGAAAATTTTTAATCAAAAAGAAAAACACTTATATAAAAAGAGGAAAAGGGTATCGATTCCTACCTCTGAATTCATCAATAACTATTAAAAGTAGTTATGTGTGATAAATTTACAAATCAATATTTTATATTTAATGTTATGTATGTATTAATATAATTTCAGAAAATCCAGAGCATTTGAAATAAGTTATGATATAAGAAATTATTTCAATCATAAAATTTATGTATGTACATATCCATATTATAAATTATTTATTGAGACAAAGTATATATAAATGAATAAATATGTATACGTAATCGGGTATCAGACTAGACAATTGCGCTAAGTACATCATTATCAAACAAAGAAAATTTTAGAGTCATCTCACACGTCTCCGGAATGTCTAAAGTAAACATACCTCATACGCTTGAATCTAGGTCACGAGGACGTAGAGAATGTTTACAAAGCTCAAATTGTTTACAAAATAATTCGGTCACTGGGGCACTAGTTCGAATACAGTAAAAAGAAAAAAAAAAATGACCTTGATTAGTGGATATCGTACTTAGGTATTAACTTCTAGGAACGGGATAAAATTATTATATTGCGCAATTATTAGGAACAAAAAAAAAAAAAAAAAAAATGACCTTGATTAGTGGATATCGTACTTAGGTATTAACTTCTAGGAACGGGATAAAATTATTATATTGCACAATTATTAGGAACAAAAAGAAAAAAAAAAAAAAAAAATGACCTTGATTAGTGGATATCGTACTTAGGTATTAACTTCTAGGAACGGGATAAAATTATTATATTGCGCAATTATTAGGAACAAAAAGAAAAAAAAAAATGACCTTGATTAGTGGATATCGTACTTAGGTATTAACTTCTAGGAACGGGATAAAATTATTATATTGCGCAATTATTAGGAACAAAAGAAAAAAAAAAATTAAACACTATTTTTAATTTGAACGTAAAGAGGTATCTACAGACCTAAGCAATTGAAAATTAACAGATTTATTATAGCAGTTCAAAAGGTGTGTTGAAGATTTACATGAAGCATTTGATAAATCACGGGATAGTTCAAAAAGTAGGGTGTATTGAAGACTTACATGAAACAGTTGAAAAATCACGGGATAGCTTAATAGGGTGTATTGAAGACTTACATGAAACAGTTGAAAAATCACGGGATAGCTTAATAAGGGGTAATGAGGATTTACATGCTTCAATTGAGAATCACGGGATAGCAAGAATTTATCAAAAGTTGAACATTGGAGGGGAGGGAAAGAAAAAAAAAAAAAAAATACAGTTCAACCAACAGAAGGCAGTGTTCGCTTCTGTAACAAGGACCATTAATCAAACCATAGAGATGGCGGATCTCTCAAACAAAACCGTCAACAAAACCAAACAAAAGCTTGGAGTTATGGCGAATCTCCAGAACACATCGCCAGATAAGATCTTATTGTACTAGTATATATTTATATTTCACACTATTCTTACGTATATATTCGGTATCAATCTGAGGATTGTGCAGAATCCGATGGGCGAGATCCGAGCTCGGGATGCGTTGCAAGTAGTTTCGTATTGCGAGTTATAAACCTTCCCAAAACGTATGTTTACATATATATCTTTTTATGTACTGTTCATTGAATGAAACGAACTCACTTACAATTAGTGCTTTAGGCCTGTCGGGTCACTCTCGTCTCATTTCTTGAACGTGGAGGGAGGATTCACGACCCGTAACTCCACACAAACCCGTGAGTATATGATTGCATATAGGACGAAACCGGTTCGCCCTAAGTAAATAGTAAACTTTGGAGGAGTAGGAATTTGGAGGTATCTGGGCTTGGGGGAAGACCTGAAGGCAGTGCATGATGGCGAAGGAAGGTCAATTGGGACGCGATAACTTAGGTATCAATCAATTGAACCGTGCCAAAAGACTGTGCGAATTTTGGGTTGACTTCTGATCACCCTGCTTACTTGCTGGAGGCAGGAGCCAAATTTTGCCAGAAAAAGGGTTATTCTGAGTTCGTCAAATATGCAATTAACTAATTACATTAACCTACTAAATCCATCTTTATATGTACCTTATAGCAGCCGAATCTAAACGGAGGGGCGCCCAGCAGATACGAGATACAATCATAATCAAATTTACTAACATTTAACCATTTGAGTTATATTTAATTATCTGTTCAATTAGTCATGTGTAGTTTCGATTAGTATTGCTTATTCATGAATTCATTAGGATGTAGGGAATCATAATAAACGTCAAAGGGAAGTTAGTTCATTTAGAGAAATTACTTAAGGTTAAATTTGCAAGAGAGAGACCAATACAGTTTGAAATTCAACACTCTGTTTAGAATCAAGAGGGTTACCACAAAATTTAAAGTAATTAAAGTTCTATATCATAAATCAAAAAATTACACAACGTTTGATGGAGTTTAATTACAACCTAAATACGAAAATATTTACGTTCAAAGTCGTAAATAACGTATTTATTAGTTAAGTACATATATCGCTAAAGGTATGTAGTACAAGGGAGCTTTAAGTAGCTTTCTGTAGTTATCAGAGGAAATAAGGGTCCAATTTTATAAAGGCTTGTGTGACGTAGGGGAGGAATTTTCCATCCCTACCACACATATGCAAAGCCTTAAGAAAAAAATATCGATCAGAGCCAAGAGAAAAGGCGAGAATATTACAACTGTCTTGCCGATGAAAGGAGAGTTAAATAAGTATGAAAAGACGAAACATTACGACTGGTGCCAAGTGCCCAGGAGTAAATAAAATACAGACAAATATAAGAGAGTAGAAAAGACAAACATCACAACTGCACAGCCGTGACAGGAGATCAGAGTTTTACAAGTTGTTTTATAAAAAAAAAAAAAAAAAAACTTTTATTGGTCAATCTATTGCAAAAAAAAAAAAAAAAAATAATAATAATAATAAGTAGGACGTTATGTTAAATGAAGTGATAATAAAAATAAAATAAAAATCAGAACAGTGCGCCGTTAAATAAACACGAAAAAAATATATAAATTAATAAATAAATATACGAAAATAAATATATAAACAATACATTTAAATATAAAAAAAAAAAAAAGTGTTAACGAATAAACTCTACATGTTTTAAAATAATTTATAAAAGTGTCGATAAAGTTTAAATCAAGTGACCATGAATTTGTTGATTGCTTATGAGATTATAAATATCGTAACAAAGAATGTAGGTCAGATACAAGCGTAAACAGTTTATTCAAGACAGGCCATAAATTGACAGAATAATGGTATTGACATTCCTGAATCCAGAATGTTAATGACCGTAATGTAAACAATCTGATACGAGATACCGCGGTGTTTGTAAGCATCGAAAGATTGATAACCTAAGCATCGAAAGTGATAACAAAACATCGAAAAATTTTGAAGTAGGTGACATCGGGGGTAACGCGCATCGCTTTAAGAGATTGTAGAATAAACAAACTCGAAAATGATATCAACACTCGGTTACGGAAAAAATAAACAGACTTTACAGATAAAAACGGGGGAACTTACCTACATCAAGTGACCCTTTGTTTATAGTTAATGTTGTGGGTTTGTATGTGAGGATTATCACATAAAAAGTCATAACATAAAAGATAAGGAACATAAAATAAAAATAACATAAAATATTTGATTGGGGATAGTGTCGAGTTGAGAGCTTTAATATCACAGACGAATGTTTTATAGGTATATACCTATTTAAGGGAACATT
The DNA here is from genome assembly GCA_929108145.2 of Limnephilus rhombicus. NCBI lineage: Eukaryota > Metazoa > Arthropoda > Insecta > Trichoptera > Limnephilidae > Limnephilus > Limnephilus rhombicus. The sequence goes on from OV815285.1 coordinate 48,566,486, forward strand.
TGATCATTCGGACCAAAAAAAGGAGGGGATTTGACGAAATAACATCAAGATAGGTATTGCGAACTCTAAACAGATTTTGCGAAAATATCGTAGGTATTGCGGAACTTGAAGAAATGGTTGGCATTCTAAACAATAAGTAATTATTGGTTGAACGAAGATCACGGGATATTCATTAACATTGGAGTAACAATATTCATTCCGTTTTTTTTGCAATTACCTACATTTATTTGAAATGAAGAGTGATGGTAGAGTTGATCTAATTTGGGTTACAATCATCATGCAAACAAATATAAATAATTGAAAATATTGTGTTTTATAGGGGGACAGGTTCCAAAAAAAAAAAAAAAAATAAAAATAAAAATAAAAATAAAATAAATTATAAATATATATAGGTATATTTATAATAAATAGTTGGTATTGAGTTAAATTCATTAAAAAAATTTTGAACAAAATGGCGGAAAAAAGGAAAGTGGATGCGACGGAATTAGAAGCTAAAGAAATACCGTCGGGAGATGAATTACGGGAGATATTTAGACGTTCAAAGAGGTCTAAGTTACGAGTCGAGGATATGATAGGAGTCGTTCAGCCAGAGGGGGAGACCGACACAAAATCGGAGGAACAGGGCGAAAATAAGCGAGAGTGTGAAGAGAGACTCACACATGATATGTTACAGAAAAAACCCGAGGAAAAAAGGAACGCTGAACCAATTTGAGGATAATAAAGAACATTTATAAAATTTTAAATATTAGAGTGGACAACACTTAGGCTAGAACAACTTTGGATGAATTAAGAAATTACAATTAGAAATTAAGAATTATAAAATAAAGTTTAAATAAATAAAGAAAAAAAAAAATGCTGGAAAATTTATATGAAACATGTATACCACTGATTGTCGGATTGGGTGAGGTCGTGCGAAAACCCACATTTCACAAAAAATATTCATACTTACAAAACAAAAAAACAATTAATTGCACACCAAGAGACCACCCGCTTTTCAGTTGTTCGAAAGGCCGCGAGATTGTAAACAATCTTTACTTAAATCATTGTAAGGGAGGTCTTAGTCCAATTTGGTTGGGGACCACCAAAACACGCGAGTCGAGGGGCGTGTTCCAGCAAAAAGAAATTAATTTTGAATCTATCAAAATTAAAGAAAATTTCATAAAGTAAAATCTACGCGAAAAGAAAATAAAGAATACAATGAGATTCAAATTCAAGATTGTTAACAATCCGAACAGAATGAGGAGGGGGAGATAGGAAGTAATAGGATACGGAAAAGAGATAGGGGATAACAGAATGAGGAGGGGGAGATAGGAAGTAATAGGATACGGAAAAAAGATAGGGGATAACAAAATGAGGAGGGGGAGATAGGAAGTAATATGACACGGAGTAGAGATAGGGGATAACCAAATGAGGAGGGGAAGATAGCTAGTCTAAATTTGAACACAATTTCGGTGTCTAACGAAAAAAAAAAAAAAAAAAAAAAAAAAAAAAAAAAAAAAAAAAAAAAAAAAAAAAAGAATAGGACATTAAAATAAAATACAACGTTAGCCACAGCAAATTGAGTTCAGAGGAGGGAACTGTGATGAATTGCATTGATCAACAGTGAAAATTAGGAAATATCGTAGCTTCCCACTTTAATTTAAAAAGAAAATATCAATTACTTATAAAACGGACACGTCTACGACATCTATCGGATTAGAGTAAAGTGAATTCATATTTACGGTAGGGATCTATAATTAGACAAGGTGAGACGAGTATTGATGAAAGGATCACAGATGGTATCAACAAATAATCAGAAACAGGGGTTCCCCAATATACTTTAGACCGAGATATATTGACAGCCAATTGAATTGCAGCAAAAGCGATTAAAAACCAATTCAGCCAATCAACGGGAAGAGGGCCGAACCCATTTTTAGAACAAAGGAACGACCTTTGGACTTGGCAATTAGTAATGTGATTAATGAGTTTGACGTTCCCACCAAACCGAGAGGTGAATAAACTCCATGGGAAGAAATAATCTGTTCAGGGACAAAAGAACGATGACCCCAAGAAATGTTATCATTAACCGGTACATTCCAGGGATCAGAAACCCTAGTTCTCGAACGCATTAAAACATATCAGGTGCGAAAAAAAAGGATACACGTAAACACGATGCAAAAGTTTGAGTGAAAAATTGCAAAGCAAGTGACGAAAACGTATTGTAAGGCGTTAGGGAGATTTCCATCTATAATACGATTGTTTGTGACGACCGGAGATGATCGATTCGAGGGAAAACGTGCTAAAGGAAATGGAAATGTTGAAAAAACAATGGAAAATTATTGTTATCAATTCTAGACGGAGCTAGGATATTACGATGAAAGATTTAGGGAGGAAACGTCAAAAAAAAATGAGAGTTTTAAAGAATAGGCGAGGGTATATTTCAGATGTCTAGAGCAGTAACAAGTGTTAGAGAAGAAGATAGAGTGCAGTACGGAGGGGAGTGGAAAATGCTGAAAACATTGCGATAGAAAAACTCAGGAAAAGGAGTCATTTTACGTAATTAAAATGGAGTTTATAGAGTAGCATAGTACGCGATTGCAGATAAAGATGAGGCATTACAATGGTTGCCGATTTCAGATGTATTTTGTTGTGATAAACAAGGAATATTCGAACATGGAAATTGTTTAGATAAGAACGATTAGCCGTTAAAAAGGTAATAAAAATTATCATGGGTCTTATGAGATATTTATATTAAAGAATTCTCATAAAAGTTAACGACACTGAAATAAAAAAGGATTTATTGCCAGGTGGGTACAGGAACTAATGTATACAACTGTCAAGACATATGGTTTATGGGATTTTTCGTAAGAACGGGACGAAATTTGTAAGGCGTTCTCTATGAAGCAATAAAAATGACAGGAATTTAAGGGCCGAAGTGGGGGTATCTCCTATAAAGATGTTAAAAAATGATATATTTATTAATAACAAATAGAAAATGAAATTTTCCAAGAGGCAGCAAACATCAAAAAACGATATGGTTATATCAGGGAAGTACGGGGAAGTGAGGGGAAAGGAGATACGACAGAGAAAAACAAAGGAAATCTTAGATTAACAGTGAATAAAATAAATACGGCTTGAAATATAAAAATCTATAGAGATATGAACAATAGCGTAAGAATAAATAAGGAAATTCATGGAAAGAGTGTCGTGAATAAAAGAAAATTCGAGAAAAAAATGGAAAATTCAAATATACGACGTAAATAGAGAAAATTCGGTTTTAAATGGAAAGGTTCATATAGAATACAGAAAAACTCGAGGAAAAATAATAAAATAAAAATGAACAATTTGCGAGAAAGGCTTCGACATGAAGATATCTCTGATAGGCGAATTTGGGGACAGATTTGGAACATATGGTAGATGCCGTACGCACGGACATGTTACGGAATAGATGAAAATAGAACTTTAAAATTATTAAATTCAAGCTAATTTTGTATGAACACCAGGACAAAGGAAGTTGGGCCATTAAACATGGATCTTACTAAATCCGGATCTTGTAAGTATGGGAGTACGAGACAGAATTTAATGTATCCAACACGGAAAGTACTAAGAGACCGCATTCGACAATAATGGAGAGGTTTCAAGAAATTACGAGTTGATAGTAATTAGATTGGTTTATTATAGGAGATTCAGATACGATCTTTTGGACCTGAGAGGGGTATAAAAGTCTAGACAAATGCCAGTTGAGGACAGTCTACGGTCGTGGTCGAAAAGGTTTTAAGTTCGCGGAACGTGACGAAACGGTGGGTGATTTAAATTTGAAAAATTCTAAGTGATAATTATTTTGATACTTAGAAAATTTTCACATTCTAATCAGTGATCTACAAAAAAAAATTACTTTGCAGTTAGAATCAGTGGAAATAAAGATAAAGCCAACGCATTAATTACTTGTGAAAAATAAAAGTGCTCGTGATAAATACAATTTGTTTTAGTGGAAAATTCGGATTTTATAATCACTTAATATTGTGGTTTTAAACTTAGAAATTTCGCGTTCAATATTAGTGCAATAAATAACTGAAGTGATGTGATAATTTAGCGTGATGAAGTTATAATTAAATACGTGTGTTCAATCTAAGTGAAAGTGTTCTAACAAATAATAAATATTTAAATTAATTATCTTAAATAATAATAATAAAACAAAATAATATTTTATTAATACATAAAAGTTCGGAGGGATAAAAATTTAATTTAACAACAATTTACCATCTCTAAATTAATCGTGAAGTAACTATCATTTAAAGTGTTATCTAACCAACGAGTTTTGAGATAAAATACAGTTTAGAACGATAGAGTTCATACATCATTTTAATTAATTAGATTAAATGAAAAAAAAAAAAATTGAAGTCAAAAAGATTTAATTAAATTTAGGAAAATAAAAAATTAATTTAGGAAAATCGCAGCAAGGTTACCGTGTATTTCCCGGTCGGAAAAAAACCTTGGTAGGGGTAAGTCTTTTCCGTTATAAAATTTTACAGATTCCAAGGAGAAGGCGGAATGCAGCAAACATTGGTATTTGGATTAATTATTTGACCAAGATATTACTCGCTTAATATGTGATATGTAACTATATTAAAATATTATAAATATAATAAGTATATTTTATATATTTATATATGTATGTATATAAACATATATATTTGTAATTTTATTGTTCCCAAGAAAATTTTTAATCAAAAAGAAAAACACTTATATAAAAAGAGGAAAAGGGTATCGATTCCTACCTCTGAATTCATCAATAACTATTAAAAGTAGTTATGTGTGATAAATTTACAAATCAATATTTTATATTTAATGTTATGTATGTATTAATATAATTTCAGAAAATCCAGAGCATTTGAAATAAGTTATGATATAAGAAATTATTTCAATCATAAAATTTATGTATGTACATATCCATATTATAAATTATTTATTGAGACAAAGTATATATAAATGAATAAATATGTATACGTAATCGGGTATCAGACTAGACAATTGCGCTAAGTACATCATTATCAAACAAAGAAAATTTTAGAGTCATCTCACACGTCTCCGGAATGTCTAAAGTAAACATACCTCATACGCTTGAATCTAGGTCACGAGGACGTAGAGAATGTTTACAAAGCTCAAATTGTTTACAAAATAATTCGGTCACTGGGGCACTAGTTCGAATACAGTAAAAAGAAAAAAAAAATGACCTTGATTAGTGGATATCGTACTTAGGTATTAACTTCTAGGAACGGGATAAAATTATTATATTGCGCAATTATTAGGAACAAAAAAAAAAAAAAAAAAATGACCTTGATTAGTGGATATCGTACTTAGGTATTAACTTCTAGGAACGGGATAAAATTATTATATTGCACAATTATTAGGAACAAAAAGAAAAAAAAAAAAAAAAAATGACCTTGATTAGTGGATATCGTACTTAGGTATTAACTTCTAGGAACGGGATAAAATTATTATATTGCGCAATTATTAGGAACAAAAAGAAAAAAAAAAATGACCTTGATTAGTGGATATCGTACTTAGGTATTAACTTCTAGGAACGGGATAAAATTATTATATTGCGCAATTATTAGGAACAAAAGAAAAAAAAAAATTAAACACTATTTTTAATTTGAACGTAAAGAGGTATCTACAGACCTAAGCAATTGAAAATTAACAGATTTATTATAGCAGTTCAAAAGGTGTGTTGAAGATTTACATGAAGCATTTGATAAATCACGGGATAGTTCAAAAAGTAGGGTGTATTGAAGACTTACATGAAACAGTTGAAAAATCACGGGATAGCTTAATAGGGTGTATTGAAGACTTACATGAAACAGTTGAAAAATCACGGGATAGCTTAATAAGGGGTAATGAGGATTTACATGCTTCAATTGAGAATCACGGGATAGCAAGAATTTATCAAAAGTTGAACATTGGAGGGGAGGGAAAGAAAAAAAAAAAAAAATACAGTTCAACCAACAGAAGGCAGTGTTCGCTTCTGTAACAAGGACCATTAATCAAACCATAGAGATGGCGGATCTCTCAAACAAAACCGTCAACAAAACCAAACAAAAGCTTGGAGTTATGGCGAATCTCCAGAACACATCGCCAGATAAGATCTTATTGTACTAGTATATATTTATATTTCACACTATTCTTACGTATATATTCGGTATCAATCTGAGGATTGTGCAGAATCCGATGGGCGAGATCCGAGCTCGGGATGCGTTGCAAGTAGTTTCGTATTGCGAGTTATAAACCTTCCCAAAACGTATGTTTACATATATATCTTTTTATGTACTGTTCATTGAATGAAACGAACTCACTTACAATTAGTGCTTTAGGCCTGTCGGGTCACTCTCGTCTCATTTCTTGAACGTGGAGGGAGGATTCACGACCCGTAACTCCACACAAACCCGTGAGTATATGATTGCATATAGGACGAAACCGGTTCGCCCTAAGTAAATAGTAAACTTTGGAGGAGTAGGAATTTGGAGGTATCTGGGCTTGGGGGAAGACCTGAAGGCAGTGCATGATGGCGAAGGAAGGTCAATTGGGACGCGATAACTTAGGTATCAATCAATTGAACCGTGCCAAAAGACTGTGCGAATTTTGGGTTGACTTCTGATCACCCTGCTTACTTGCTGGAGGCAGGAGCCAAATTTTGCCAGAAAAAGGGTTATTCTGAGTTCGTCAAATATGCAATTAACTAATTACATTAACCTACTAAATCCATCTTTATATGTACCTTATAGCAGCCGAATCTAAACGGAGGGGCGCCCAGCAGATACGAGATACAATCATAATCAAATTTACTAACATTTAACCATTTGAGTTATATTTAATTATCTGTTCAATTAGTCATGTGTAGTTTCGATTAGTATTGCTTATTCATGAATTCATTAGGATGTAGGGAATCATAATAAACGTCAAAGGGAAGTTAGTTCATTTAGAGAAATTACTTAAGGTTAAATTTGCAAGAGAGAGACCAATACAGTTTGAAATTCAACACTCTGTTTAGAATCAAGAGGGTTACCACAAAATTTAAAGTAATTAAAGTTCTATATCATAAATCAAAAAATTACACAACGTTTGATGGAGTTTAATTACAACCTAAATACGAAAATATTTACGTTCAAAGTCGTAAATAACGTATTTATTAGTTAAGTACATATATCGCTAAAGGTATGTAGTACAAGGGAGCTTTAAGTAGCTTTCTGTAGTTATCAGAGGAAATAAGGGTCCAATTTTATAAAGGCTTGTGTGACGTAGGGGAGGAATTTTCCATCCCTACCACACATATGCAAAGCCTTAAGAAAAAAATATCGATCAGAGCCAAGAGAAAAGGCGAGAATATTACAACTGTCTTGCCGATGAAAGGAGAGTTAAATAAGTATGAAAAGACGAAACATTACGACTGGTGCCAAGTGCCCAGGAGTAAATAAAATACAGACAAATATAAGAGAGTAGAAAAGACAAACATCACAAACCACTTCAAAATGAACAGGCAAAAGAAAACACAAAAGAAAGCGAATCCGAAGAAGAAAACACGAATACTAATAAGATGACCAAATGTATATGAAAAGATGCACTGGAATTCGACGACAAAAATTTGGAAAAAATCATCCTTCACATTGATAAAAAAAAATGTTTCGTAGTCTTCCCACTTTAAATATGATGACAACAAAACAACATATAATATATAATACATTAACAATGATTTACAAGCTTAAAAATAATATGCTCCCAAATTATCTGAAGAGTACTATTATGTTTCAAGAAAATATTCACAATTATTCTACGAGAAGACGCGGAGACTTTAGGCTTCCCGAAACTAAACTTTCGTGCACACAAAATAGCGCATTTTATAAAGGGCAAAAACTCTATAACAGTCTGCCAAATGCCGTAAAGGAAGCCTCAAGTCTCAGCACTTTTCGTAGGATATGTGCATTATATGTAAAAAATATTTTTTGATTACATACCAATGTTATTCTCATATCTTATCTTATTCTTTTATAATGTATTTTTGCATAGTTATCTTTTTTATTAAGTATTCTTTTTTTATATGTATTTCTGAATGTTACTGTACCTACTTCGTAAATTGTATTTTTTATATTTTCCTACTAGATGTATGAAATTATTTACATACATCTAAATAAAAATTTCAAAAACAAAAACAAAACTCTCGTCTACTTTAGTTTTCTGAAGGTTTCATTTCTACCGCGTGTGAATTGCACACGTGTGTGATTTTTTATTGAAGATTGTGGTGAAGTGTGTGTTTGTATATGTAGATGCGATACCGTATTGTCAGATCCATTCTCTCAGATTCTGTGAGTTCGGGGGCAGGGTGCGACCTGTTGAAAGCACCGAAAAAAATTACATACCTTCAGAACGCAAGAACGGTATTTTTTCAAGGTCTGTCAGATTCATTTTCAAGTTAGTTAAATATTTGTAAATATCACGGATATATGAATATACATACACAGTAATTTGGATGTCTATGGTAAATATAAAATCTTCTTCATGTTCCGTGCGTAATTATGAAAATCTAGTTGCAGATCATATTTAATGTGTAAAACCATTCTCGTGTTCTGAGTACAATTATAATGTAAGCTGGTAGACTGGTGCACTTATTCATTATTAATGTTAAAACCAGTCTTGTATTCAGAACGCATAATAAAATCCTATTTGTGGATACATCTACTGACGTCAGTAAATGATTGTGGATTCATCTACTGAAGCATTCTGCAGGAAAACCATTTTCGTGTTCCAAATGCAGTTATAAAATTCCAGTTATAGACTATGCGCTGCAGAAATCAGAAGAAAACCACTATTTGTGTTCTGTGCATATATATATAATAGTATAATTAAATCTGGTGACTCGAAAGACACCATTCACATGTTTCGAGGGTAAGTTAAAAGTAGTGTAATTAAAAATTCGAATTGCACACCATATTACGCTGCACAATTCAAAAGAAAACCATGTACAAATCGCAAGTGCGCCACACGGTTGAATTTGGCAGCCACCTCTGGTCTGGAGCTCCAAAATACCTGAAAAATACCCTCGACTCTGTGCAGAAACGGGCGGTCCGTTTGATAGATTCTCCCATCTTAACAGACGGATTGCAATCTTTAGAGCACAGGCGTCGGGTGGGAATGCTATCCTTGTTCTACCGGTATTACAATGGAAGATGCTCCGAGGAACTAGCATCATTGATCCCTTCGGCACCGGTGCATAGTCGGGAAACACGCCAAACGCGTGCCCAACATTTGTACACAGTTGACATTTGTCACATGAGAACGGGTCGTTTCTTCGACTCGTTCTTGTGTTCAACAGCTCGGCTGTGGAATTGTTTGCCGGCCTCTGTGTTTCCTCCTTCCTACAACATGGGTCTCTTCAAGACCAATGTTCATTCCTTCCTCTCCTCAAAAAGACCCTCCACACAGCATCCCAGATGACATAGGCCCTGAGGGAAATTATTTTCCTCAGGGCCTCCTGTGTGGAGTTAATGTAAAAAAAAAAATTGTTTATTGCGCGTGTAACCACCTAAGTTTGTGGATCACCTTAAGTTAAAATCAGTCTTTTGTTTTGAATGCAACATAAATTTCGATATGCGGTCTCATCTGCTATCATAATTCAAGGGAAACTATTCACGCGGTCCAAGTGCAGTTATTAATTTCTTCTTGTAGACTTATTTGTGAACATGACATTACCTACTCAAAACATCCCAAAATCCCAACGTCTAAAAGGGTTCCCCACCCCTTTGTTAGCAGAACAGTGCCGAATATTTGTGAACTGGACGGTGTGTCACGTACAGTGTACACGAGGCTCTCTGGTCTAATAAAAATTTTAAATGACTAGACATTTCTACAAATTCTGCAAGGATCGGTCAAGATGCGCTTCTATTTCTATATCTATTTAAATGTAATTTTTCTTACTAGATATATGTATAAAAAAATTGCGTGTGTCTAATTAAAGGTTCAAAAACAATAATGATCAAATTGCGCATCTTTCAAGGGCGTAATTAACAAATCACGAAATAAATTCATGGATTTAGTAATAGGTAAACCCATCACACCCACATACCTACTTCAATTATTAAAGCAGTTAAGTTTGTGACTCCATCATTATGTGTCCATTTTCTTTTACAATAGCTCCACATAGGAGGCCCTAAGGAAAAAATTTCTCTCAGGACCTTTGTCATCTTTGGGGATGCTGTGTGATGGGTCTTTTAGAAGAAAGGAAGGAGAAGAAGTTCTGGGAAGGATAATGTATGAAGGGTGGGTAGGAATCTGGGGTCAATGGTTCCAGGAGTGATGGACCTATGAATCCATCCTTCCCTCATTAAAATAGTTCTGCTTGAGAGGTCACAAGGTCTCCCTCATCCCGTCTCTCCCGATCTGGCTTGCCATGCAGCTGGTGGGTAGACACATCTGCCGCAAAGACCTGGAAAAACCTCACCATATTAACCCGGGCACCCCTGCTAAGTCACCTAACGTAGCGAACCACTTGGGGTGACCTAAAGCAGAGGTGTTGATTATCCAATAAATGGTTCCAGTGGCGGTTGTACTTATACTCGCCTCCCAAATATTTTAATTTTACCCAAGATTTTTAAGCACCTACTGTATAAAACCAAAATAATGTTTTTTCTTTATCAAAAGATTCGGTCCATATTAAATTATTATAGGTAATTACATTATCAATATTTGACAAGAAAATAAAGTAACATTGGCAAAGCTCTCCATCATCATTCATCATTCACTTTCTTCGTCCCCTTCTCCTCTCAGCTAGCCCGCCACAAGAATAAAATTTCCCTGAAATAAAAATGTATATACAGCTACAGTTTTTGTACAACCAGCCTAGGAGATGGTTCTTCGAGAAAGAAATGATTTTCACATGATATTTTTCAAGAGTTTCGTTCTCTGGCAAGACCTTTCACAAGACCTTTCTATTTATAAATTAATTTCAAAATAATGTCCCCGCTTATTATGTACGCTCCAGAATGTTCCATAATGTTCCACGAGGGCGCGTGACCTGTGCGACCCCTAGCGGCCAGGACAAGGGCCCTTAGTTTGATCCCTCGATTTATCGAGGACGTTTCAGAACACTCGACCCGAGCCCTCCCTCCTTACCCATACACACTGCTTCCAGTGCTTCTTTTGTAGAAACAACAAACTGTGCTGACGTTGACAATCTGATATGTTTTTACTGTGGAAGATGCTGTGTAATACACAGGCAGTATTTGTAGATGCTGTGTATAACACAGGGTGTGTCAGCACGTACCCGAAAGACAACCAGGGATTCCTGAGCTTATTTGTAATAAAAGTGTTAATGTCGTCTAGCTGCCCGGTGACATTTATTGTTTTAAAAAACAACAAAAACATTTTTCTACACCACGTCGCCACTGATCACACTGCTCAAACAGATCGTTTGTTCGGTGTTGTTGTATCGTGATGCTAGTTAATTTGGGAGGCGGGAATGGGTACCGCCGCCCCGGGAACCTTTATTGGATAACCAACACCTCTGCCATAGGTCACCCCAAGTGGTTCGCTACGTTTGGTGATTTAGCAGGGGTGCCCGGGTTCATCGGGTGAGGTTTGTCTAGGTCTTGGAGGCGGATGACCAGGACATACTGAACCCCAGATTCCTACCCACCCCTTAAACCCTTTTCCTTCCCAGAACTCTCCTCTCCTTCCTTTCCTTAAAAAAAAACCCTCCACACAGCATTCTCAAAGATGGCATAGGCCCTGAGGGAAATTATTTTCCTCAGGGCCTCCTGTGTGGAGCTCATGTAAAAAAAAAAAAAAAAGTTGTACCTAGTAGCGACAAGTGATGGAAAAAATTGTTTGTTTTTAGTTGAAGGAAAAATGTCACCAAACAGCTAAATGATATCTACATTCGACCATAATACGGGCATGCACCTTGTGTGGTAGTCGAAAAACCTGTAAAAAACTGGATACAAAAGTTATTTTATGAAAAAAGAATTTAAAAAATTTAAATCATTCAAAATAAGCTCAAAAATCGCGGGTAGTCTTTCGGGTTAGTGCTAATACATTACGTGGTATCACGTTCATTGGTCAAATGCATTGCACATAAAGTGTGATGGACATGCAGATCGTCGGACCATGTCAGCATGTATGACATGGTTGAGCCAAAAGCACGGCTGAACGCAACCACGAGTCTACCAAAAATATTTCATTAGAATTGTATGTAAAACTTTTCGTAATTGTCAAAAAAATAAAAGTTGGAGTGGGGGAAAGAGATTTACAAAGAGAAAGCGTGCTGGTGGTACGCTGTCATCGGACCTTTAAGAATTTTCGCAGCGTTGAACCGACAAACCAGTTCACCAGCAACCCTCGCCTCGACTATAACTCTCTCTAAAATTGCCCACCCTACCACCCTTTGACACTGCGTATACTAGCCTTATATAGTTTTGTATTAGTGATAGACAAACCAGTGAATGCAATCTGTTAGCCATAAATTGTTAAAATAGTTTGCCTAGTCCGATCCGATTGGTATTTCTTACCCCTCTCAAAGTTAAGGTAGTCCTTCAGTCACACAATATTCCGAAAATCGTTAAGAGGTCGTCGGTAGTGTGCGATGTTGCAATGCATGCGGTGTGCGATGTCGCAATGCATTTTAATTGAAGTCTTAATTTACATTTTTCTGTAGATGATTCTTAACAAAAGTAAAAGTTTTGTTAAATCTTCGTTCGATAAAATGATGGTCAAGACACCTTTACTGTCTTTTTTTATTTGTGCCACAGTACAAAAATCTAATAAGGGAACTTTTGTGTGCACTCTCCCCTTGTCTGTTTTTACAATGGTATCAATTTTTAAATTTAACCTAATGTAAAAAATTCAAAAGGTAGATACATTTTTAATAAATAGGTGCCGGAACGCCGTCCCGGTGAGTTCCTCCTGAAAAAAAGCACTACCTCTACCCTGCACCTCCCTGTCTGTAATGCCTGTCGCTTATGTTTTGAAATAGTACTCGGATAGATTACTGACTACCACCACAATTTACGCCAGAAATATTAAATTTAAGCGCATAATCTACGTAGATTGAAGTTTGTTGTGCGTCATCAACGCGGTGGATGTTAACGTAAAAATGACTCTACGTACGTTGGTAGGTTTATTGATATTTCACGTCGAGCGCCCACACTATACGGTACACGGGTAATTCCTCCAACTACATATGTTTTGTTCATCGGTCGTTTCGTATCAGATGTGGACGAATAAGCGAGCAGTAGGTATACCTAACTTCCAGAATCCTTACTCCTTACCCTATAACTTAAGTTTATCTATCTATATAAATAATTGTAAAATAACTCCTACGCCAAGCTGAAGAACTTGCACTGTTAATTGGCATAGAAATTCATTAAAATATATTTCTCATGGTGAGGTTTGTCTAGGTCTTGGAGGCGGATGGCCAGGACACACTGAACCCCAGATTCCTACCCACCCCTTAAACCCTTCTCCTTCCCAGAACTCTCCTCTCCTTCCTTTCCTTAAAAAACCCTCCACCCAGCATCCCCAAAGATGATATAGGCTAATAATTATATATAAATAATTTTCCTCAGGGCCTCCGCATATAGCTCCACACACCGGGTTAACCATATTAACCTGGTGTGTGGAGCTGTAATGTAAAAAATAAAATTTTAAAAGTGGATCTGCGATAACCAAGAAAATTTAGACGGAAAAGCTGATGAACTAGTAGGACATCTAAAAACAGTATGTAATGAAAATTCTTAATACAATGAAACCAAAATCATCGATACATGGAATTACTGTAGGCATAATTAAAGATGCACTGCCAGCTATATGAGACAGATTAGTTGCACAAATAAATAAATCTCTGTTAAAGAGAACTTTTCCGCAGTCATAGAAAACGTTCATAATAACACCACTGCCCAAAATAATAAACTTCAGACCTATAAATGGATAAACAAAATATGAATAATTACTAGAATCCATAGTTAATGAACAGATGAGTAAATTTATTGAAAAAAATAACATTATTGTAAAACAGCAATCTGGGTTTAGAAACAAATATTCCTGTGAAAAAGCAATAAATTATATGATAATAGAAAACCAGTATGCATCAGAAGAAAATCACAATAGCAGTGTTCTTGGATTTTAGACGTGCTTTTGAAACGATAGATAGAGAAATACTAATAATGAAATTGAAGGCAATAGGAATTCATGGTAATTAATTGCAGTGATTTATTGATTACTTAAAAAAATAGAAAACAAAGAACCAAAATTGGAGATGCTATATCTGAAGAACAACAAGTAAACCTCGGAGTTCCTCAAGGATCTGTGTTGAGACCGCTTCTATAATAAGCAGGTAATATTTGGTAGCTGGTATAAATAGGCAGGTAATATTTTGAATTCTCACATGAGGTAAAAATGCGAGGCACAAATGACGCCGTTCTATTTGAATAAAGAACAGCCTAGCGATTACCTGGTGGTTATATTGAATTTAAGAGAGAATCCGGTATTTTTCCTAGGTTCCCCGTAAGATTAGCTAATGAAATCTGTTTGTTTCATCGTCTTACGAGATCCCTGGATTTTTAAAATGGGAAAAATGTGTTTTTGATAAAAATATTTCAGTCTTTTTTCGGGCGAAAAATTGCTCTAATTTGAGTAATTTGAGGAGTCGAGACTCCGGTTTGTTTTCCCTGGGTGCCGTGTAGGGCTTAGGAATGAGACTGTAAATGTCATTACTCTGCAAGGCTGGCAGGATTAAAAAATTAGAGAAAGGTAACAAAAATAACAAGCATAAAATTTCTCATGCAAATTATAAGTTTACAATGTCCCGGGTGGCAACCTGGGAAAGGTAGCGTTTATTTGTTGCACCGGGGACATGTACATTGTTAAAGGAAAAACATTATATAGTATAATTTATAAAACAAGTATTTGGTAATTTATACATAAAAAAACAAATATAAATATATTTTCATCAAAAATAGTCGCTGGCGGCACGGTACATTTGTATTTAGAGGCCAGAAATTTCTAGCGAAATTTCCTGGAAATGACCACAAAATGTAGAGGATGCCACCAGCGATGACTTTTGATGAAAGAGAATTGGAGGGTGTGAACACGTCGGTTACAGGAATTATATGCCCGACAAAACTTAAGCGAGAGACAGCTTACTCTAAGGTCAGCAGATTTTTTTTTTATTATTTAGTTAAAAGAAATATAATATTTCGCTTTCTTAACTTAAGTACAGAGCATATATTCAAAGATTAGCACGTTGATGGCACCACCTTACAAGGGTTAAAGTGAAGCTGAATGTTCACTCTGCACGAGTTATGCCTGTGGATCTCGATATGATACGTTTACTGAAACAAATAGCAAAGGTATTTCACAAAGGTACTTACGATAGTTGATGGCAATCTTGCCCGGTTTGTGGATCCCTCGTGGTCGATTGGCTATTTCTGGATGGTCCACAGGCAGTTGTTAGTCAGTTTTATACGATGGGGATGAATTACCGGCGGCAAATTCACTCTGCGAGTCACAATAGCTTGTCACGATATAAACGGTAATGTTGACAGCTGCGTTACGATGGGAAGACTGACGAAAAATAAACACTTGTTTTGGCTCCTTAATAACGGCTGACAACCGGCAATTATCGGCCAATGTAAGCACCCATTGTGCGAAATTCACCAATAGGTTTGAATTCTGGCCTTTGTATATGAAACAGAACAAACCTGTCGAGATCCAATTAAGCGTTATGAAACATATATAGTATAGTAGTACAAGTATAGTAGTAATATTTTTAATTTTGTTCCAACATCATAAGTTTAAATAGTTTTTTTTAAAGGTTTTTATATTATTTTCCGCTTTAAGGTTATCTGGAAGGAGATTATATATGTAAACTCCCTCGTGGCCAATACTTTTCTTGCCACTTTGTCTTAACGGTATTTGTATACAATTTATTGTGTTGTCTAGTATAATGTTCGTGTACTTGTGATGTTATTATAAATGTTGTGTTTGTGTGTATACGTCTATTTTGTATTTTGTAGATTAAAAGACATATGTTATATTCGTACAATGTTCTTATTTTCAAAAGATTCATTTCCTGGTATAGTATTTTTGTGGGAGTGTCTGGGTTATAGTTGAAGAGTTTTTTAATAACTTTGTTCTGTATTATTTAAGTACGTAATATTTAAATACGTTTAAGTACGTAATGTATGTGTTTCCCCATATTTCTATTAAATAATTTAGGTGGGACTGTATTAAGCTAAAGCATAAGCCTCTCTTTACCCCTGTTGGTAGAAGATGAGCAATTCTACCAAATACACCAATTAATGGATGTTACTAATCATCCATACGAACTTTCTAGGTCAAATCGAGCTGTTTACTATGATCACTCTTTTCGTGTAACGGGCCCTCTCATTTGGAATAAACTTCCCTCAGCTCCATCTAATATCTAATATCCAGAATTTGGCTGAATTTAAACGGGCTTTAAAAAAAAAAAATTTTCAAAAATCATACCATTCATGAATCCTAACATCTTTTCTGCCATGTTCTCAAGTTTCCCGTAATGTTTGGTTTCGGTTTCCTCCTAATTGTATTTTTATATTTAATATCCGAATCTATGTCAGAATATTTCTCATTTCTGAACGCAAACTGCCTTCTGTTAGTATATTATATTTTAGTTTTAAAGTTTTTGTTTTGTCCTGTGTTACAATAGCATCGTTTTTGTCTATTATTATTATTGTCCTGTGTGTGCTATAACAGCACTGTCTTTTTTAATTTGGTTCTCTCGTCATTATTTTGTAAATGCTGTATATTATTTTATTATTTTCTCAATATTATAAGGAGCACTGTAGGAAAAAATACAAAAAAAAAATTGCGAAAAAAATAGAATTTTTTCTGGGTAGTGACACCCTAATCACCTAGCTGTATGAAATATACGTTAAAACCTATTCTCACTGCCAAATATACATTAAAAATTTCATATAAATCGGTCAAGCCGTTTCGGAGGAGTGCGACCACAAACACCGTGACACGAGATTTTGATTTATAAGATTAAATAAAAAAAATCAAAATATAAAACTTAATAATAGCATTATTAGAAAAAAATATTAAAAAATAAATGTCTTAAAAATCTATGTTTTTAGTTGCCGATTTGGCCAGATTTTGGCGGAGAAGAGGCGGTGGAGAATAAAGCAACACAAAAGATTGCATCCTCTGGAGTGTCGAATGAATTACATCGCTATGTAAAACTGATTTTTTTTACAATAACTTCACTCTGAGAAAAATAATTTCCCACAGAACCTATTTCATCTTTGGAGATGCTCTATGTGGAGTGTCTTTTAGTAAAGGAAGGAGAGAAAGTTCTGGGAAGGGAAAAGGTATGAGGGGTGGGTATTAATCTGGAGGTCAGTGTGCCCAGGAGTCACAAGGCATTGGGCCGAGATTCCGGCTGGAGATGTGAAAGAAGCGCCCCCACTGGCCTCCCTGAATACCCCATGTACCCGGGCAACTCTGCTAAGTCACCAAACATAGCGAACCACTTGTCGTGACCTATGGCAGATGGTTTGGTTATCCAATTAATGGTCCCGGTGGTGGGGGTATCCATGCCCCCTCCCAATTTAAAAAGTGAATAATTTTTGATGTGATAAACCTAGCCGTGATCATGAAAGCGGTACTCGCTACTTAACTGTCGTGATGGGTTCAGGGAAAACAGAGGACCTAGCACAGCCACGAAAAGTTGTTACAACAAACTATCATGTCGATGTTTTATCTACATTCCTTGCACGATGCACGCCCGACGCTGCGCGCTGCTTAATATTCAGTAAATTAGACTCCAGATACTAATATCTACAGCCTGTATGTCGGACGAATATCTACAGCTCATGTGTTGAACTAATATCTACGAACTTCAGAGTGTTGACTAATATCTACAGAGCGTGGGTTGAACTAATATCTACAGAGCGTAGGTTGGATTAATCAGCTAAATGTGTCCAATAGTCCGATATTAGGGATTTTTACATATCTTTTGTCTTACATAAATTAAGTTTTTTAAACTGCATACGCAATATTACGTTATTCCAATATTCTATACATAATTACAAAACCAACCTCTGCCAGTGCTGAAGATATTCGTCAACACTTTGGTTCTCATAGATATTAGTTCGATTTTTTCAGTTTTTGGAATTCCTGTAGATATTAGTAGACGCCTCCGTAAATTAAACAACGCCGTGAAACAAACACTTTTGTTCTTTGAAAAATATAAAAATAAAACTTGTTGGTTTTGCAAAAGCAATATATTTTACGCATTCACTGATTGTTTTGTGACCAATGAAGTTAGCCATTATCCGTGATATCACAAATAATAACTTTCAAAAGTCCATTTTCTCTAGTTGAAATCTGTCTTCGTTCATTAGAAAGCCATCATCATTGTTTTTAATACAAAAAATTAGGACCGAGGTTTAGACAAATTTATCCAATCACTGGCGGATTGCACTATTTTAAGCTGATTTTAGACGATGTCATTCGTTGCCTCCAGATGCAACGCACAAAGCACGTTAGCCGCTCCCAACTATCAAATACATTTTTTTAATTGGCTCGCCAACAGAATACATCGAACAGTATTAATAGGCTAGCATCTGCGTGATTGAATTTCAGAACTCGGCTTCGAGTGCATGTCTGACGTCCATACGCGCCGCGCCACAAATAACATCTGTGTACTGTGTACGTGTCCTTGCATACTGCTTACTAACAATGTAAGCAAGGACATTGGAGGTCTAGATTCGTTCAACATAAATAAATGTACTTAGCTTAAAAAATTAGAATCTTGCGAGAGCCTTGAAGGAGTAACCATCTGTTACTTATACCAGGTCGGGTGGTTAACCTCCAATGTGTACTTGGAATTTCAAACAAAGCTACCTTTGTGATTCATTCAATCCAAGAATTCGTCAATAGATGGCGCTATTTCCGTTAGCAGGTCGCATGGGGACGTGCCCCCTTAGTATAGGTATAAGTACTACGAATTAGTGAATTTGTAGTATCTCTCCGGACAGAGAAAGATTGGCGGAAGTACTTAGTTGTATCACGCGGCTATATATTACATATGACGTCATTACCCGTCCCGGTGACCAGCTATCACTGGATGACAGTGGATCCGAGGAACGGGCTATTTTTGAAATCCTATTGGATTTATAAAATGGTCACCAAAACTAACTTGGCAAAGCCAAACGAAAAGCTGCCCGCAGGGCCTAGCAGCGAAAACCTGCGGAGTGGGTTAGTCACATAATTATTACAGTAATTTACATTTTTAATATGGTTATAATGATGACTCTTATTATATGTGAGCAGACCATTCATCTCACGATTCTGTGTGTAACGTAATGTAACTGTAATTACAATAATAATTAATTAAATTAGAATTACATAAAATAAGGAGAATCAAAGTCAAATATTAGTAAATACATTCATACTCATTTAGGTATATGCTTGCGTGTGCGCACTGCGCATTGTATGCATATGTACACTTACATATCCCATCCGACATTAGCGTTCTTTATATCACCAATTCACCATACCTGTTTTCATTATCAATTCTTGCAGATGCTTGCAGCATACGCAAAATGTCATTACCCTGCGAGCAGCTGCCTTTTATATTTATCCATTTTCTTTTTTAATTAAGTGATGCTGGACTTGCTTTATAATATATTATTGATCTTATATTATTCGCATTTATTATATTATTATGTAAGCACTTGCATACTGTTCATAACACTGTATCCAGGGATACTGTAGATTATTTCATTCAAAAAATTAGGGTACCTACTTGCGAGAGCCTTGAAGGAGTAACCATCTGTTACTTATTAAGTGAAATAAGGGGGCATACATTAATTACGTGAGCTCAAAAGTGGGGGGGTTCGGCAAAATCTCACGTTACTTGAAAAGAATTTACGAAGTGGCCCAAATTTATCTCACCAAAGGGGAGGGGGGGGTCTAGATTGGAAGAAAAACTGCTCACGTAATTAATGTATGCCCCCTAACCTCCAATGTCGCAAGATTGTCAGTTTTATTCTGTCATGTTCACCTAAGTACGTCACCCAAGACCTACGATTGGGCATATGACAGAATTAAAAATAATAGGTGGAAATTTGTAATACTATTAACTAAAGTAAAAATATGCGTGCATTGTGATCAGTGGCGAACTATGCCTGTCAGAGGCCCGGAGCGGAAAGCTGAATGAGCCCCCTCCCCCTAGTTCAAGAAGTTGATGTAATTCTTCATGCTTTTTATTCAGTTCACACGGGCCTCTGGTCCTGGGGGCCTCCAAACGCCTCCATGTTCCCTTGATCAAATCCTAAACAAGGCCAGGACACTGTAAAAAAACTCTCATTTTTTATTTCTTGTTTTGAAAGATGCATTTGTTAATAATGCTCTCACGAAATAATTTTTTTAAAATTGATAATGTAACTATTTTAAAAAAAAACTGGATATGTTAATAATTTTAAAAACATGTAACTTACTTTAATAAATGGCCAAGATCACCCTTTAATGGGTGAAAGCCAAATAAATAATTTAAAAAAAAAATGTTTTAACGAAATTCGTAAAATTGGCGGAGATACAGCATTTTATATGAAACCGTTTTCAACAGTTTGTATATTGAATTATCCTTCAGCAAAAATTTTAACGCGTTTTTCTTGAAAATACGTTTTACAACCTGGTTGACAACATATTATAAAAACTACACATCCAAATTTTTCGAGAAAAACGCTTTCAAAGTTTTGCTGAAGGATAATTCAACATACAAACTGTTTCAAACGGTTTCACATAAAATGCTGTATCTCCGTCAATTTTTTTAATTACTTGAAAACATTTTACGAGAGCATTCTTAAGAAGTGTATCTTTCAGAAAATGAAATTTAAAAAAAACTTTTTTTTTACAGTGCACTGATGCCTTAAAGTCTTGTTTAGTATTTGATCAAGGGAACATGGAGGCATTTTGGGGGCCCCAGGACCAGGGGCCCGGGGCGAGCCGCTCCCTCCGCCCCTCCCCTTAGTTCACCACTGATTGTAATGCATTGCATTGTAGTACAGCAAGCATTGACCATTTTACAAATTATTCTGCTCCTTGAACTTATTGAATATTTACAGTGCTTTAGTATCCTACTTATCCCGGTTATGTTCTTCGAGATTTCGCTAGCAGTTTTCGATACACGTTTATTTGCTATTTTTAAAAGAACCTTTCGATTTCGCGAAATGATTTATCGATTTTCGGGAGCCAATGTTACACTAGAAAATCTTTTTATTTAAATAAAACTTGGTTAAAAGAGCAATACTATACTGGCCTCGTGAAATTTGATTAAATGGTGTCGGCCCTTTTAGAATCCAGTCACATATGTATTGTCGCAGTTAAATAACAGTCTCTATAACATTGCAAATTTGCAGACAGCATTTTTTCTTTACTAATAAATCATAGACATTTCGTTTGCTGGGGATTGGTTTTTACTATATACTTATACCACAAAAACCCGTACCGAGAAAACAAGGTTTGAAGTTCAAAAAATATATATTTTTATTCCCTTTATTTCAAACTAATTGTTACAATTATTTTTAAAAGATTAAAGGGTTAATCTACCTTTAGGTAGAAAAACAACATATTTGGTTGAATTTTTATATTAATAAAAGCAAAATGAAAAACTTATAACATAAAGAAATTTTTTAACTTAAATGTTTGGAGTAGACCGATCGGTGGTTCAGTGGGCATCACGTTTGGGTCTAGGCTAGGTCCTCCATCACAACACAAGCAACATTTTCGGCTTTCTTTGGTGAAGGGTGGGGAGGGGGAGAGGGGAGAGGATGGAAGGGGGAAGGGGGTGGAGGGGGTGTGGAGTGGGGAGATGGAGGAGGCGGAGTGGGAACCCCCCTAAAACCAAAAGCTAGTTAAAAATAAAATAATGCTAAACAAAATAAATATTTCCTTTTAATTTTTTTACAAATAAGACTAACAAAACAAAACAATTTAATTTTTGCAAAAAAAAAGCCTTTTAAAAGGTGGTATCAAGAGATGGCGTTTTGATATTGTTTGTGCCACACAAGTTTGGAGACGACAAGGAAATAACAAAGCACTTTTAGATGAAGCATCGTTTCTTCTCGTTGTTTGTATGGTGCTTAGGGTCAGTTGTTTCACAAAATTTTAACATTATTATTTCAATATGGACTAGATGTTTCACAAAATTGAAATATTAACAGAACTTGAATAGAACTTTCAACTTGAAAATTAACTTCGAAACTTGATTAATTGTTCACACGAACATTAATATAAGAATATTCTGTGAAACAACTGACCCTTACAGACTTTTTGTCAACATAAAACATTTCATGGTGGACATTTTTATATGTGCGTAAGGAATCGCAGAATAATTAAGAGCCTTGGCCATCTTTTGATGAAATCTGCATAGAATGCAATGTCGCAATTAACTTTCAAAATAGATACAATTATGAAAGTTTTTTACATAACATACCTACTAAAATATCGATTAAATGTGTATTATTCTACTAAATACACAGGTCTTAAAGAAGATTGAATAACATTTTACAATAAACGGCACCAAATTAAATGCAAATTAAAATGTTTTGAGAGTTCCAATGTACATATATAGTTGTTGCGCGCTCAGATAATGGAAAGCGTTGAGTTTTGGTTTATACTACGTCTACAAAATGACGCCTTTCCAATTGCCAGAATGGATATAGTGCACTCAAATCCTTATATTTTACAATTACTGTGGAGATAGAATAAAAAGTGATGGTCAAAATGTAAATTCCCGGCGAAAATGTGTTTTTTTTTTGTGTGTGGACATGGTAGATAAAAATATAACTAATATTACTGCATTCACAGCTTAAAAAAAACAAATATGTACACAGCACAAACCAATCCTCAGCAAGCGATTTGCTTCTCAAAAAATGAGTCGGAAGTGGTCCCTTTCCACGATTCCTCCAGAGTAAAATTCTCTGCAGAACGCGTTTTTTACTAATCTTTTCGTTCATTTGGTTTTCAGTTGGCTAGTGCGGAGGAATTATTTCGTCAGCTTGAACGATCAGAGGTTAGACAACAAGAGTACAAGGGCTTTCAGATTCTGGCAGACCTGCGCAAGTGTCATAACCAAGAAGTGATGAAGTACACTTCGC
The DNA here is from genome assembly GCA_929108145.2 of Limnephilus rhombicus. NCBI lineage: Eukaryota > Metazoa > Arthropoda > Insecta > Trichoptera > Limnephilidae > Limnephilus > Limnephilus rhombicus. The sequence continues at coordinate 48,589,654 of OV815285.1, forward strand.
AAGGATGCCTCGAGTTGGCTATAAGTTGGAGTGTAATCATAAACTCTTGGCCATGGAGAACAAGCACGACAATCTCAGGATAGCCACCGTGCTCAATATTCTGGCTTCGATCTACGGGTAAGATATTCTTATTTGACAACTTTTTTTATGAGATACTCATCGTACAGGAGTCAACAAGTTGAGCAACGAACTGCCCGTAACCGGTGAAAGTATTGCATTTGAAGGATAAAGTGAGGGGTGGAAGGAGATGGGTAAATAGGAGGATTGGTAAGTATCTTGGTATTTCAAAATACGGGCATGCCCAGAATTCCCGCATTTTCCCCACAAAAAGGTTCTCCCCACAAAATACAAAATTCTTGAAAAATCTTACAAATTCCCCGTAATTCGGGAAAATCCCCACAAATTGGCAACCCTGCTTAGATGAGTAATAATAGCAATGGTAAAATAGTAAAGTTCTGTGTTCGAAACCCGGCTGAATGAACCCGGTTGATGTTTAGATTATTATGCCGCGTTGCACTGCCTCCTTCTTTAGCCAACGTTTCTTCTTTCTTTAGCAACTTTAACTAAAGAAGGATGTAATGCAACATGGCGTAGTAACCCAAAAAATAAATGGCCTTGCAAATCTATGAAAACCACATCTAAAATTAAATTGTTAATTACTTACTCGATAAAAAATATTAGCGCAAACTTCTATGTGTTACGTGAGTTTCCCTTGGTTAAGGCCCGCAACCAGAATTTCGACCGATTTCTTGCATGTTAAGTTTTAAAGCTCTTAAAAAAATATATGTTATTCTTGATAATATGTAGACATTGCCCGCACCGAAACGCAAATTATATAAAATTCCCTCGATGGAAAAAAATCCCAAAGTATGCTCCAAAAATTATTATAAACACGTTTGTTTCAATTATTTTACAAGTTATATGTGTGAAAAAATTCGCAGAGTTTTTTTAAATGCTGTAATAAGGCAATGCCCGCGAGATTTTTGCTCTATTTTAAACGAATCCTATTCTCCATCTTCTTCTTTTCGAGACCGGTTGCGGGCGAAGCCTTAACCTTTTTTTTCTCATGAAATTATTCATAAAATAAATAAAAAACCACTTTTACGTTTGAAATTAGGCGTTTCTAGACTCCGTTCGCCGAGCGATTTTTCAGCCTAATACCTATGTATATAGTTTATTCACAGTCCTCCTCACTAGGAATTCCTATTCTGAGACGGACTGTAGGTTGTTGTATTGTGTTATATCATAATGTCCTTAACTTCATGTTTCAATTTCAATACCGGCAACCCGGGCGTTTATTTTATTTTCATTTATGTACACAGTTTTCTTTTACCCACCTCACAAGACAGAGTCTGTTCCGAGCAGGGTTGCCAGGTCTTTTCCAAAAATATAGCGAACAGTGAGCAAAAACGTAGCCACCTAACGTGTAACACTAATCCGATAAAAGGGCTTGAAAACAGTGAGCGCGTGCACGAAGCGGCAACATCGCACGAACTAAGTAGGGATGCTACGCAACATCGATTGCCGATTGTGTCAAATCTGATAGTTGAATCGCTTATTAGGGAGAAAAATTAATTTTAAAAAAATACCGAACCGCCCATACTTCCCCGAACACGGTGCTAAAATACCGAACGGTTCGGTAGAATACCGAACACCTGGAATAATTACAAAATACAAAATACATTTGGTTTTGGTAGAACCTTTGGTTGCAATAAATTGTCGTAAGTGCCCATATCTAAGGGTGCGTTTTCATAGACGCAAAGCTGAGCAGAGTGAAACAGAGACATGCTAAAATTGACTAATCATATTGCTCAGGAGACACAGACATCTCGTCTCCGCTCCACTTGTAAAGTTTTGTGGTATGGGACTTAGGTGTTAGATTATAATAATAATTATTATTATAATACTAGCTGCTTCCCGGCATGCATTGCAATGCCATATTCAAAGAAATAAATTGTTTCTCCCTGCATGTCCTTTCCTGTGCATCCCCGTTCCCCTACCGCATCCCCTCCCCCTCTTGCATTCCCCTTCCACCTTCCCTGCCTACCCACTCCCGCTCCCCCATCCCGCCAACTCCCCTCCCACGTTCCATATATTTAGTCCCAGTACATTCAGTTTTCAAACAACTCGCATGCCAGCTATTACAATTTTTTTATTCAAATTTTCATTTTTCACATATTACAAATATTCATTTTTCTACATTATAAGAATAATCAATAAAATCTGGTACGTAACATAGGTAACTATTTAAAATAGGAGGCGTCTACTAATATCTACAGAAATTCCAAAAAATGAACAAATCGGACTAACATCTATGAGAACCAAAGTGAGGACGAATATCTACAGCTCAAACTGCTGACTAATATCTAAGAGAACCAAAGTGAGGACGAACATCTACAGCTCAAACTGCTGACTAATATCTATGAGAACCAAAGTGAGGACGAATATATACAGCTCAAACTGCTGACTAATATCAATGAGAATCAAGTGTGGACGAATATCTACAGCATTGGCAGAGGTTGGATTTGCAATTATGTATAGCATATTGGAATAACGTAATATTGCGTATGCAGTTTAAAAAACTTAATTTATGTATGTAAGTATGTAAAAATCGATTATTAAGGATTTGGGTTTTTGTTTTAACAGCTTGCTTTATTTCGAGTGCTTCTAAATTATTTAGTCTGTTACCATGACCATTTCTATGTCAGTTAGGTTAGATTAGGTTAGGATAGGTTGTGGTGCCGTGTATTTCAAAATAAATAAATATCTTTGTATCATGGACCTCCACGTTTGTTCAATAAATTATTGTCCTCGTAAACAGCAAAATTCGTAATATTATGCAAAAACTTAATGTACGTACTTCACACGTTTAAGCCTTTACGTAAATAGTAATTACGTAATTAGTAATTACGTAATTGAAGTAATTTATGCTTTTCCGTTCAACCTCTTGCTCAGTGCCCTCTGTAGATATTAGTCCAACCTACGCTCCATAGATATTAGTCACCACTGGGACCGTCATAGATATTCGTACGACCTTAGCTCTGTAGATATTAGTCCTCACTCTGAAGTTCACAGATATTAGTTCAACATATGTGCTGTAGATATTCGTCCGACATACAGGCTGTAGATGTAGATATTAGTATCTGGAGTCTTTAAAATATCTATAATTTAAAAAAATCCATAGACAATTCTTTTGTTACAAAAAAAACAGCTGCCTGCTAAATTCAATCCCATCAAATTTAAAATAGTCGTTAAGTTTTCTGAAATCATCCAATTTCCTGCGTAATTTTCTTAATTTTTCTTTCCGTAAGAACCTTCTATAAAGTAATAGAAAACTTTAAAAAAAAGTTAATGAAATAGTAAAAGTCATTCTGAAGTTACGGCGTGACCAAGGGAAACAAGGATTCATTTTTATTTATAAATGGATGACATTTGTATAGCGCAGTTTTATGTTATTTCACTTCAAGTGCGCTCTACAGTAATTAACTTTAAAATAATCTAGTAATAAGTCAAATTATTCCTATAGTGCTTGATTTAATACTATGATACAAAAATGTACAATACAAAGCAATGACAAGTATAATATTATAATATGATACAAAATGTACAATAACAGTGCTATTATAGCACAGGACAATAATAATAACTAGCATGACGTAAAAAAAATGTACAGTACATTATAAAGCAATGATATAAGAGAACTACAAATAATCATCAGTAAGAGTGCTATAGCAAAGGACAATAGTACAGGATTCTAGCATTTATAGTATGTATTATCTATGTGTGTTTATTTTTCATTGTCATTATTAAGATCGCAAGTGTATTTGGAAATGTATTTTGAAGCCATAAGTATTTGAAATACAAATTACAAAATACCTCAGCAGCAGGTAATTGGAATACCAATTACAAAATACATTTTTAGGAAGTAATTAAAATACAAATACAAAATACGTTTTTGTTTTTCAAATACGTATTTATTTGTAATATTTGTATTTCAAATACGTATTTCAATTACAAGTATTTCAAATACTGCCCAGCCCTGACCGTACGTTAGAATAGATTGACAAAGTGCGAAATATATATTTTTTAATTGGTCTAATGACATAATTTTTCGTATTGTTTTGATGATGTATGATAATTTCCGTATTCTTTTGGCTAGTATATTAATATAGAGATTCCATTTTAGGTTATGATCAACAGTTAAGCCTAAATATTTAATATTATCCACGTGATCAATTTTGCCACAAGCACAGCACGTGTATTTGAGGAAGTATTGGTGCAGAGGTGAAGATGTAGTTGTGGATGGCTATGTGGTTGACCAGCCTTTGTTTTGCCGAAAGTTAGGTATTTTGTTTTAGAAATATTGAGTGTTAGTAGATTATTTTGTAGCCATTCATTTACCTCAATCATCCCTGTTTCTGTGTTTTTGAAGACCTTCTCCCATGATTGTGCTTTAAACAAAATTACCGTGTCTTTAAAATAACTGATCACTTTGTAGTCTATTTTTCCTAGGTTTATCTCAGTTAGACTATTTATGTACATAAGGAATAGTATGGGACCCTAGACGCTGCCTTGTGGAACTCCATACCTGATATATTCCTCGTCACTGCTATATTTATTTATTTTTACTATTTGTTATCTATTTTCAATGTAACTGACAAACCATTTTAGCAGTGGACCGGTTATGCCGATATTTTTAAGTTTTGATGTAGTAAGTTATGTAAAATGGTGTCGAAAGCTCTTGCTAGGTCTAAGAATACTCCTAACACATTTGATCCGCCATCAGTAATTTTCACTACGTAGTTGCTTAATTCTGATAAAGCGTCTTCTGTACCCATTTTTGCACAAAATACAAATTGGCGAGTTGAGAGCAGATTGTGTTTCAATGTATGCAAGTAATCTTTTTTTCATAGCTTTTTCTAGTAGTTTAGATATCAAATTTAGCCAAGTGATTGGTCTGTAATTGAGTATCAGGGTTTTGTCTCCCGATTTATGTATTATGTTTGTTGACTGTGTTTGTTAATTCCTCATCTTGTTAATTCTTGTTTGTTGATTCCACATCTTCGTGTTGCTTGACTGTGTGTTGGTGTTACTTCATAATTTTAGTAATTTCCTCAACTTCGCGTTGACGTAGACATGATTTAACATCGTTTTTAAACTAGTTTATTTCCATAATGTTTTTAATTTCATTTGTAATGGCATTATATTATTTTGTAGCGTGAAATTCATGGTTTTCTGTGCAAAATATATTTTTAATTTTGAAATGTTCAGGAGATTTGAGATTTTCATCCTTGTAGTATAGCTGTAGTGGTCAATAAGAGAGAATAACCACATAAAACCGAAAATATGTCATGTTTAAATCAAATTTTAGACGTGTTGACTTTTTTCCACAAAAAATTATAAATTGATTTCGAAAGATTGTTCTTTTATCTAGTAAAGGTTTGTTTTAAATTTTGAGAAAAAATATTTATTTTTAGAATAATAAGGTTATACCAAAGGTCGTTGGCAGATTTGTTAAATTTTCAAACAAAATTTTGAACTATACAACACACATTTCGAATCATATAATCATGCAGTAAAATAAATCAATAAAAATATCTGGGAAAGCTATGTTTCAGAATTTTAATTTTAGTTTATATAAAATCATGTTCAAAAAAAATTCGCGCACGTGTTTTGTGACGAAGTTAGACTTCAGTTTGTCTATTTATTTACGGTCTTACAAACTAATATATTTAAAAAAAATGAAACAATACAACTTTGTATAAACCACTTATATAAAGAAGGCCTTCCAATGGGAGCCCCCACTGGCCCTCTTATTGCTTATATATTTATGAATGATTTGGAAACAACTGTTTTTAATTCAAAATCACCCCTTTTAAGCAATGTTTTACTATGGAAGAGATATGTGGATGGCATCTTCATCATTTGGACAGGATCCGAACGTCAACTCAACAACTTTCTTAACCTTTTAAATTCCTTTCATAATCAAATAAAATTTACGATAGAAATAGGCAATGAAAAATTAAACTTTTTGGATTTAACTTTATCTATTATAAATAATAAAATCGATTTTAGTATATATCGCAAGCCAACATACACTGACATAGTAATTCATAAGACCTCCAACCACCCTGTCTCACAAAAACACTCCACCTTCCATTCCATGATACACCGCTTAGTAAATGTCCCAATGTCTAATAATAATTTTCTTTCTGAACTTTCTATAATTAAACAAATTGCTATAAATAACGGATATGAACCAAAATTAATTGATAACATCCTAAATAAAAAACTTAACAAAATTTCAAAAAATAATTATCTATACAATTCTAATAATATTAATGATAAAGAATGGCGTAAAATTTTGTACATTAATAATTTTTCAGTTCAATGTTGCAAAAATCTCCCTTCTAATATTAAACCAGCTTTTTATACAAGAAGTAATATCGGTAATTTTTTGAGAAATACTAAAGATAAAGACCATAAATTGACTAATTCCAGAGTATATAAACTCAAATGCAACGATTGTCCCTCATTTTATATTTGAAAAACAACTCGTAATTTTGAAATCAGAATCAAAGAACATTTAAGGTGTCTTAATAATAATAATTTTTCTGAGTTCGCTAACCATATCATTGAAAATAACCATAGTTTTGAAAAAAATACAGGGATAAATATTCTTCATATTAATCATAAAGGAAAACGTTTGGATAACTTAGAAGGCTTGGAAATTAAAAAATCCCTTAAAAATAATGAATCTATTATCAATAAACAAAAAATATTATCTTATAGCCCAATCATGGATTTGTTCCCCTACCCACCCACTCTACACTAATACCTACCCACCCAATCTACATTAATAACTAGCAACAGCTCCACCCCTACCATAATCAAACATTGTTCGAAACTGTCAAATTAGTATTAGCTTTCCCTGAAGAAGGAACGTTTATTCCGAAACCGGTAGGATTTACGCATTATATAAGTGGTTCATACAAAGTTGTATTGTTTCATTTTTCTATAATGGATAACCACAAAGTGATAGCTACATTCAAAAATATAATATATTTAAGTTTTTTTTACATTCTTTTTTTGCTTAGACACTATTGATACAAATACTCATGATCAAAAAATAATAACAAAAAGTACATAATTTTAATAGTTTTATCATCACGCGTTTCAGCATTTTTTGATGTAGGTATATATTAAAGCAAATTTGGAATGGAATAAAATCGATATTGAGTTATAATTTTAAAAAGCTGATACAGAGAATAATTAATCTTTCTCATTGGAACCGCCCTGTACTTTCGACAAAATTTCTTTCGACAAAATTTGGATTCTCGGCCGCTGGCTGTAAGGCCCGTAAGGTACACAATTTGTTTCCTTTAAATTTGAGCAGAGCATTTTTTGGTCAAGTTTTATAATACCGGATTTCAAAATTTTATTTTAATGGAGTTTTTTCGGGTACCATCGGGATTTTTTGTTTTGTTTTTGTTCCTTTGATTACATTTTTAGACGTTTTTGGCCGACTGTACGTCCTCATTTGGCTCATGGGGTTGTTCAATCATGAATTTAAATAATAGCATAGTGTATGTTCCTCTTTACTTCCCAGGGAGCAACGGCGCCGGCGGTACAGAGAAGCGTTCGAACAGCTGAACCGGGCCCGGAGAATTATAAAGAACGATTTAAAGTTGGGGGAAAGGCTCCCCTGCATAGCGTTCACCTTCGAAAACCTCGCTGTAATCTGTGAAAAACTATGTAAATATCAAGTAACAATTAGATTATTATTTTTAAAACGTACCTATCGAATAAAACAGCTTCCCTGTAAAACATTACAGAAGTAAAACTATAACATTATTCAGAGATCCTTTTAGACTTAGACCATAGGTTATCAACCTTTTTTGCCCACCGCCCAGAGCCCCCCCATATTTTTCTAGAGCCCCCCATATTTTTTTACTAACGGGAGGGGCTCAACTGTCACAGAATCAATAATTCGATTAAAAATATATTAAATTATTTGTTATGCCTTTTTGTTTAGCAAGTAAAAAATATCAATTATTTTGTATTTATTATATCAATTATTAAGTACTGGGTTGCTACCTCCTTCTTTCTTGTATTCATGATATATGTAGTATCAATTATTAATAATGATACGAGCATGAAGAGTGACCCAAAACCCTGTCACTAAAAAATAAACGCAAAAGGGAATCAGTCACGGCTCGAATCGAGCTACCCAGTGTAGTCTAGGTACTTTCGTACGGTGGTTACACAAATCCATTTTTTTTAAACGCACCAGAATTCGAATTGAATCGTTTTGTTCCTTTTTTCTTTTTTTGACAGATAGGAGTTTTTTTTTCAGAAGCGTCATGTCCGACTGAAAAAAAAACATTAACTGATATTCTGTGTAACTTATAAAATAAACTATCGTACCGAGATACTTGTATTTTGTTTCTGAGCCCACTAAATTGATACTCGACCCTATCAATAATAATAATACACGTTAGATGAAAATATTTTATAAAAAAAAAAAAATAATAATTCATACGCCTGTCTCGACACAGGTATACCCTAGTGAGACAGGCATACAAATAAAACCATTGTAAATATATTTTAGGAAAAAGTTCGGTTTATGGGCGAAATTCCTAAAAAATAAAACTAGTTATTTTTATACTAACTATGGGCCGGGGAATCCGAATCTGAAAGAATTAGGCGGCGGCAAGCAATATTAACTGAATTAGACGACTTTAAAATTTTCTATACACACACACATGAAAATAATCATTTCGGAAGTATTTTGACACACGTAGTACAAAGATCATAGAAAAACAAGGAATATACAAAAACATGTGCCGGCAGTGTTACCAGCTCTCAAAAATATTTATCCCTATATCAATAATTTCCGACACGATAATTCCTCACATAACACATTAACCTGATGAATTACGACTATCTCAACGGTCGTATTCTTAAACCAAAAGTATGAAAATTCGTAGTCTTAAAAATCCGTAACCTAACCTAACCTAACGCTAGGTTTGTGTAACATGGTTTGTGCCCCTTTATACCGCCTGCTCGCGTCACGGCAAAAAAACACCCTGTTTTCAAGTAGTTTAGCGGCTACGCTAGGTTTGTGTAACATGGTTTGTGCCCCTTTGTACCGCCTGCTCGCGTCACGGCAAAAAAACATCCCTGTTTTCGAGTAGTTTAGCGGCTACGCTAGGTTTGTGTAACATGGTTTGTGCCCCTTTATACCGCCTGCTCGCGTCACGGCAAAAAAACATCCCTGTTTTCAAGTAGTTTAGCAGCTACGCCGGGTTTATGTAACATGGTTTGTGATACAAAAGTGAGTAAAATTTATAATTTATAAAAAATAAGTACTTAAAATATAAACATGTTATTTTACCTTATTAATATTACTGCTTAATGGCAACACTTAATTTTGTGTGGTAAAAACATCTATGTTATCTTGTTTTTCTATGATCTTTGTACTACGTGTGTCAAAATACTTGCGAAATGATTATTTTCATGTGTGTGTGTATAGAAAATTTTAAAGTCGTGTAATTCAGTTAATATTGCTTGCCGCCGCCTAATTCTTTCAGATTCGGATTCCCCGGCCCATAGTTAGTATAAAAATAACTAGTTTGATTTTCTAGGAATCAAAATGCTTCGAAAATGGCTATTTTCCTGTATGTTTATAAAAAAATTTAAAGTCGTGTAATTCAGTTAATATTGCTTGCCGCCGCCTAATTATTTCAGATTCGGATTCCCCGACCCCAAATTAGTATAAAAATAACTAGTTTTATTTTTTTAGGAATTTCGCCCATAAACCGAACTTTACCCATATTTTATTATAGATAAATAAATAAATATCATCCAATTTATTGTAGATCTCAATCATTACGATCAGATCTATTAAATTGGATGATATGATTTTTTTTATAATAAAAATAAATAAAAAATTATATCATCCAATTTAATGTAGATCTGAATGTAATGAAATTTTTCAGTTCGATTTTCATCTACTTCCCGAACTACCGAAGTATGTAAATTATCGCACACGTGATAAAAATGATTAAAATAAATACCTACAATAATTAAAATTAATCAACATTAAAGATTACTTTGCTTTATTAGTACGCGATAAGCGTGTTTTTTTGTCTTTTTAGAGCATTTTTTGTTACCTGCTCACGTCTTCCCTGTGCCAACTCAACGTCCCCTAATTTTCTCTAGGTCTTCTACCGCCCCCTGACAGTCTCAAACGCCCACAAGGGGGCGTTATCGCCCACGTTGAGAACCTATGTGTAGTGATTTGAGTGATTTATCTTGGTGGCGGCCGTTGGTCATTATACCGACATTCAGTTAGATATATCGGCATAAATATTTGGAACAAAAGTAAACAAACGTACTAATTGCGGTTGTCTATGTCCTGCGTGATTGTGATAACTGGTTCAATGAACCCAAATTTAGTTGGTTTTAAGTGCTATTTTCAAAATTGGAATCGGTTGTGGGAAGAATTCAGACAAACAAAAAAGTACTTTTTTTTTTTTTTAATTGTTTATTTGGCTTTCACCCATTAAGGGTGATCTTGGCCATTTATTAAAGTAAGTTACATATTTTTAAAATTATTTACATTTCCAGTTTTTTTGTAAATTAGTTACATTATCAATTTTTTTAAATTATTTACATTTTCAGATTTTTTTAAATTAGGTACATTATCAGTTTTTTTAAATTAGTTACATTTTCATATTTTTTTTAAATTAGTTACTATTTCAGTTTTTTACATGGAATAGATAAATTATATTAGCAAATACTTATAGACAATGGGCCAAGACAAATATTCATAAGATTATACAAGTTGTACTAACATACAGAGTTGGTATTAGTAGTAATTACAAAATTGTAGAGTAGGAAGATGTACAGGTTCCCAAAAATAGGAACCTATACAACTGTACACACAGAGTAACACACAGAGTTGGCATTAATAATAATTACAAAATTGAAGAGTAGGAAGATAACTTAAAACTTATCCGAGTAGGAAGATGTACAGGTTCCCAAAAATAGTAACCTGTACATATTCCATACTTCCATTTTCATACAGAGTAACACACAGAGTTGGTATTAATAGTCATTACAAAATTGTAGAGTAGGAAGATGTACAGATTCCCAAAAAAAGGAACCTGTACAACTCTACATAATAACACAGCTAGAAACAAATGTATACGTATGGAAGAGAGAGAAATCTGATTGATGCTTAGATGGTGAGGTCATTTTTGTAAATAAATTTTGCTAACAAATAGTGAATTTCAGGAGAGTTGAGACTAAGAAGGCAGGGTACACTGGTAGGGAATTCAATTTTAAGTTTTAACAATTCAGGTATGAAGTTTGGAAATTGGTCATTGATAGGACACTCAAAAAAATTATGGTCTAAAGTATCCTCTGAACCACAATCACAATAAGGCGAATTGACTATGTGGAATCTGGCGAGATGGCTAAGACAACAAGTATGACCTAAACGCATTCGAATAATGGAAGAGATGTATTTTTTAGGCATGGAAGTGTATTTGTGAAACCAGGGCTTGACAGGAATAGAAGGTTGAATTAAAGAGTACTGGTAACCTTTTAACAGAGAGGATGATTTCCATTCAGAGGACCATTGGCGTTGTAACTTATTTTTTAAAATAGGAAAATAGTCTCTAACAGGAATAGGAATGCTATTCAATGGACCATGAACAGTGGATTCCTTAGCAATAGAATCAGCCATTTCATTTCCAACAATACCAAGGTGTCCTGGGATCCAGGCCAAGACCACTGACACGTGAGCCAGCGACAAGGAATGCAGGAGGTCTCTGATAGAGCAGGTAAGAGAGTCACTAATGGAATTGTGAGGGGATGCGCTTATTTTTTGTAATGAGCTAAGTGAGTCTGAAAGGATGAGGGCATTTCTAATGTTGAGAGATTTGACGAGATTTAAAGCTTCTATGATAGCTATGCATTCAGCAGAGAAAATGGAACATTCTTTGGGAAGTCTGTGTGGGAAACACAATTTCCTGTGAGGAGCATAGACACTGGCCCCACAATGGAAGTCCGAACTGAGTTTGGAACCATCTGTGAAAAATTTTATATAATTTGGCCAGTTATTTTCAATAATTTTGTTGAATTCTGCATTATTGGATTGAACTGAGTTTTTAATATTTTTTTACGTATTCCTATAAATTGGTGCACCTTTGGATAGAAAGTAAGACTTTTATAGGGATAAGAGTATAAGGGGAGAGATTCATTGCGATAGGAGTTTGTGGAAACATCCAGGAAAGTGTTGAAGCAATTATAGAAAAGGGGAGGGGAATGTTTTTTCCAAAATGGATTCAAATTAACCTCATACTTTAACAATTGAAGTTTGGGAATCAGGGGATGAGAAGTTATTGAGCATGTTTTGAAAATATATTTTTCTGCTAGGCATCGCCTTCTTATATTTAAGGGAGGTTCGCAGCATTCAACTTGCATTGCGTTGATTGGGGAAGATTTCATGGCTCCTAAGATAAGGCGAAGAGATTTAGACTGAATTTTATCTAATTTAAGCGAATTTGAAGTGGACATTGGATCAAACAGACAAGATCCGTAATCAAGATGGCTTCGGATGAGAGCATTGTACAGAAGTTTTAAAGATGATGGGTGTGATCCCCACCACACTCCGGACAGAAATCTAAGGGGATTGATGTTGCTTTCGCATTTCATGATGACATGATTTATGTGAGAATTCCAAGTAAGCTTTGAGTCTAAAAACATTCCCAGGAACTTAACTTCTATAGAGATAGGGATGATTTCATCGCCAAATCTCACCTGAATTTCTGGGAACTTTCGACGACGAGTGAAGATGACAACTTTGCTTTTGGAGGGGGAAAGTTCAAGGCCATTAATATTTAACCACGCCAAAAGTTTTCTAAGAGCATTGTTGATTGCTGATGCTGCGATAAAAATATTACGGGATATTTTGTAGAAAGTCAAGTCATCGGCATATTGGAGTATGTTGCACAAGAATTGAATAGATTTTTCTAGATCATATGTGTAAATATTGTACAGGATCGGGCTTAAGACTGACCCTTGCGGGAGACCTTTGAAAATGTGTCTAATGTGGGGAGGGGATTCAGACCCATCTACAAAAATAGTTCTCTGGGAGAGCAAATTGACAATGAATTTTACTAAATTGGGCGGAATACCTATTGCCAGTAACTTTTCTTTCAGGATGGGAATATGAACATTGTCATATGCTCCACAGATGTCTAGAAACACTGCAATGCAATATTCATTTTTAGATAATGCTAATTTGATATCTGTAACAATAGAGGAAAGATTGTCAAGGGTACTTTTACCCTTTCTAAATCCAAACTGGGAAGGGGAAAGAATTTGATTTTTTTCTACGAACCAGTCCAATCTATTCTTAATCATTCTTTCAGATACTTTGCAAAGAGTAGAAGAGAGGGAGATAGGTCTGTAGCTCGAACCTATGCTTGGATCTTTGCCACTTTTGAAAATGGGAATGATATTTTGAATTTTCCAGTCTGGGGGAATAATGCCAGAATCCAGAAAGACATTGATGAGAGAGAGAAAGTAGGTAAGAGAATTGTCATCAGAATGACGGATGAATATATTCAGGATTTCATCCTTGCCCGGAGCTGAGTCATTGAGGATTTCAATGGCTCTTTTTAACTCATCAAAGGAAAATGGAGCATCTAACCATGAAGAAGATTTTAAAGTGAAAGGCAAAGAAGGAAGTTCATCAAAATTAGGGACATAAGGGGGAGCTATTTTATTAACAAAGTCATCAATCCAAATAGCAGAATTACGAGATGGCTTTGGCAGGGAAAAGGAAGATCTAAACCTGCGAATCATGGACCAAACCTCCCCTGCTGGAGTAGCAGGGGATATATTGGTACAGAAATTACGCCAGCTGTTTTTTTTTTTTAAACGGAATGTGCGTTTAGCAACAGCTTGGGCATTCTTGGCTGAGATGTAATTATTCATAGTCATCTGTTGGCAGTATGTCTTATTGGCCGCTTTCCTCTCCTTCAGCACTCTAAGGCATTCCTCATCCCACCAAGGGGGAGGGCGAGCCTTCGAGCCTACAGGAGATGATTTGGGGATAGACTTGTCAGCCAATTTTAGAATGGAATCAGTCCATGATTTATAAGAGGAGGTGCAATTATCAGAAGAAGGAGAAGGCAGGGAGAGGGAAAGATCCTGGATAGAGTCTCTGAAACGGGACCAATCAGCTTTTTTTGTAATAAATTTGGGCTTACTTTTAAAGTGATTGGTATCCAACCGTTGAGCCAAATTCAAAATAATGGGATAGTGGTCACTGCCGCCGGGATCTGAAGAAATTCGCCAAGAGATTAGAGGATAGATACTCGGGGAACAGAGGGATATGTCCACCGCACTAGGATTCTGTCCAGGGTGACTAAACCTTGTTGAGGATCCGTCATTTAGGAGACATATGTTCAAGGAGTCCAAAAGTTCAATTAATTTGATACCTGAGGGATCCGAGGAAGAAGAACCCCAGAGTGGGGAGTGGGCATTGAAATCACCCAAAATGACCAAGGGAGAAGAAATTTTGCTAAGCATGTGAACCCACAGTGGAAGGTCAAATGGGGTAGAAGGAGGAATATAGAGAGATGTAATATTGGAGACAGTGGCTGCCACTAATTGGAAGGATGAATTTGGGGGTTTAATGGAAATAGGGGAGAAGGGGAGAGAGTTTTTGATGAAAAGGGCTGCACCACCCTTCCCATCAATGCGGTCGTCCCGCAGACATTGATAGCCACTCACCTTGAAGAGTTGAGATGGCTTGAACCAAGTCTCAGAGACGGCAGCAATCGATATGGAGTGTAAATGTAGAAGGCGGGCGAGGTCATCCTTATTGGAGGTGGCGCTTCTACAATTCCACTGCAGAATTGCTGCTGTAGGGGCAGCCATTGGGAAGAAGAGAATACAAAGAGGAGAGTAACGAGGCAGCGTTGGACGGTAGAGAATTATTATTGTTAATAACAGAGATAAGTAGCATGAGAAGAGTTTGAATAAAAGAAGAATTGTCATTAGAAGTATTGTTGTTTATGGAATTTGCATTTAGATCAGGATTGAAAGCACTGCTGTTAGTTGAATTTGAGTTAGAAAAGACGGGGTTTTGAGGAAAAAGAGAGCTGATGTTACCATTTGGGAACAAGAGCTGGGAGTTATGGCCAAATTGATCATATCCAGGAGTTTTAATTGGACGAGAAGCTTGTTTTGTCATTACAGTTTTCTTGTAAGACAAGTTTAAAGGAGCACTAATTTGGGGTTGAGAGGCAACTTCAGCAAAAGATTTTTTAGAAGGAGCTATTAATTTGGAGGCATAGAAGTATGAAACGCTATTGGAGGCCATATAACTTTTTATGTTTTTTTGGCGAGAAAGTTCGGGGCAGGATGGATGAGTGGCTGTGTGCGAGCCTGAACAATTGACGCAAGTGGGAGAATTGGAAGGGAAGGAGCATTGGTCTGCTAAATGATTTTCTGCGCATTTAAAGCAGCGGGGAGAGGAGCGGCATGATTGCTTAGAATGGCCAAACCGACAACAATTAAAGCATTGGATTGTTGGGTACGAATAAATTTCCACCGGGAGAGAGTTGTGAAATAAATAAACGTGAGAGGGAAGGGACTGTCCTTCAAATGTCAGAACTACAGTTTGAGAGGGTTTCCAAACTACAGACTCAGATGATCGATCTTTGAAATTAAGACGCCTAGTCTTAATAACTTTTCCCGAAGATGCTGGAATAATGAGTTCCGAGATAAGCTCTTCTTCAGATAGGTCTACAGGAATACCTCTAACGAGACTCAAGCGAGAGATATTGAGAGAAGGGATATAGGCTTTAAATTTTTTTGCAGAGAGGGAGTCGGTGGAATTTATGAATTTATTGGCATTCAACGCGGATGTGAACTCAACACAAATGCGAAATCTGCCCTCTGATCGGATACCACCTGGGGAAATTCCAAGTGGTTTTTTTCCAATGAATTTACCAAATTCAAGGGGATGTAAAGAGTGGCCAGGAGAGTTGTTTTGAACATAAACTATGAAGGGAGCTTTTGCTGAAGTCGGATACAAAGAAAGAGGAGAAGCTACAGGAACTGAGACCTGCGAAGAATCAGTTTTTGGAAGGTCGCAAACTTTCCTCTTTTTTGGAGTAGAGGATGGAACTTGAAGGTCTGTTATTTCTACCTCACTACCAATGCCAAAATTTGAAGGGTCAGGGGGAGCGGGATCAGGGGGTTTCTTCCCCATGGCAAAGGCCATTGGGGCAAAAGGATATAAAACAAAAATAAAATAACACTTACTGGACTTGGTCAGCAATAAACGAACTCAAAAGAGGACAAAAAACTAAAAATAAAACTGACTAAATGCCAAAAATTCGATTTTTCGTATTAAAACGAAAAAAAACGCAACAGTGTTTTTCAACTGTCAAAATTCGAATCAAGTACCTTTTTCTGTCTACATGTTATTTTTTAAAAACATTGGAACACATTGGTCCATACCTGGTTTATAAATTGGATGCCTGGGTGCAAAGTTCAATTTTTTCTAAGTGACTTATGGCAAAATTGATTTTTTATGAGGGGCCCCCCTTTTTTATGAACTATGAAAATTTTCCATAAAAATCAAAAACAAAATTCGCTGGTCCGCCATTTTTTCTTTTTTTTATGTATCAAAATTCCCCTACGTGATACCATAGATACTAGACTTTCGAAAAGTTCAACACTTGGTGCTTGCAAATCGGATGTCTCAACACAGGTATACCCTAGTGAGACAGGCATCGTATAATTTAATGTAAACATACCTTATACAGATAAATAAATAAATAATAAAAATAAAAAAAATATGTTGTCAACCAGGTTGAAAACGTGTTAAAAAGTTTCGAGAGAAACGTATTCAAAGATTTGCTGAAGGATAATTCAACATACAAACTATTTCAAACGGTTTCACACAAAATGCTGTATCTCGGTCAATTTTTCAAATTTCTGTAAAGGAATACCTACCTAGGTATGCATAGGGATTCCTTCGTATTAAAATAATGAATTACTTTTCAAATGTGATTCATTGATGTGTTGTCATGGTGACATACAAACACATTATTGTTGTTTTTGACGAGCTATGTAGCAGATATTCAATTAATCAAGATATCAGAAAAATAAGTGTTATAATGTTTTTTAAGATCGACAAATAAACTTCAAATGTAGTTTCTTTGTTAATAGAGCAACACATGATTTGTTTTGTCATAAATAATACCAATAAAGAAGTACAATCAATAGACAAATTGTCTTATAAAACTACATTTTTAGTGAAAAGAAACAATGACGTTAGAAATGGAAAAGTTACAATTCACATTTACAGTGTCAGCAGCATCGGATGGTAAAACCAATATAATTTGCATAACCTCAATCGAGACACCTGATGGACGCATATTTGATATTCCCGACGATTTCAAATGTGCAAGCAAACACACCGCCATAACGACCACGGATGTTTATGCTAAAATAAATAATTGTCTAAAGAAAAGATACCAAACACGTAAAATATGGATTCCCTTAACACAAGATTTGAGGAAAATTTATTTAGATGAAGGTGAGAATTTACAATTTGGTGACCAATACCTGGAAGAAATTACATATGAAACGAAACTTTCTCACAATAATATCAGTAAAGGCACTGAAAATAAAAATCTAGGAAAAATAGCAGAAAGATTTTTACTCGAGAAGTTTTCAGGAAAAACATCAAATGTTAACCAATGGATCAATGATTTTGAGAATGAATGTACACGTTTCGAGATATTAAAGGAGACGGAAAAAATTGAGACTTTAAAGTATTTACTTGAAAAACAGTGCCTAGATTGGTACACTAGTATGTTAATAAAATGTACATTAAGCGCAGGATGGGCAATATGGAAAACAAATTTTTGTGAAACATACGGAAACAAAGGTTGGTCACAAGTTAAATATGGATTTGCATTTATATTTCAAGGAGGTTCATTACGAGAATATGCTACAAAAAAAGAAAGATTGTTATTAGAGATAAATAAAAATATTGACTCTCAGACATTAATTCATCTTATTGTCATGGGTCTACCAGATTACATAATGTACAAAATGGATAAGGAATCAATAAAATCGACTGCAAATCTATTCAATGAAATTGGTAAACATGAACAAACAAACAATAAAAATAATTGTAATAAATTCAAGAGAAATACATTTGATAATAGAGTAAGAATTGATAAAATGAAGCCTTGCAAAAATTGTGAAAAATTAAATAAAGGTAGCCGTTTTCACTCTGAAGAAAACTGCTGGTTTAAACAAACTGATGACTATGAGAACAAGAGAAACTATAATAAGAATGGAAACAATACTGTATTAGATGTTGAATTGAGTGATAATGAGTCAAAAAACGAATAAATACACCATTAATTAAAGTAAAACTAATATTAGAAGGAAAATTAGACATATTTGGTATATATGATTCCGGATCTAATGTTTCCTTAATAAATTCTAAATTATTAAGAATAAAGGATGAAGGAAATAATATACACAACAATACAAACTTAGTAACAATTAATGGTGTAAAAAAGACAAAAGGCTTAACAACAATAAAAATTAAGATATTTAATATAGAGAAGAAAATTGATGTTTATATTGTAGATGGAAGAGATTTCAAATACAATTTTCTAATTGGACTTGATACTATAAAAAAGTTTGATTTGATTCAGAATGAAAATTTGGAAATTGATCAGAAATCTGAAGAAAGCTTGAAAAAAGAGGAAATACATTTTAAAAACAATCCTAATGAAAATGAAGATAAATAGAACTTGAACTTTATAAACTTTAAAGAACATACAAAAGAAAAAGAATTTACAGTGGATCTGAGTCATTTAAATAGTCAACAAAAATCTGAAATAAATAAACTTATTGATAAATATAAATCAAGCTTTGCAAAGGATAAATATGATATTGGAACAGTAAAGGATTATGAAGCACGCATTGATCTACTTGTGGACAAATACTGCAGTAAAAGACCCTACAGATATTCAATAGAGGATAAGTTAGAGATAGAAGAACAAATAAGAAAATTGCTTGAAAGAAATCTTATAGAGGAATCATACAGCCCTTTTGCAGCACCAGTAACATTAGCTTTCAAAAAAGAAGACAATATAAAAACAAGATTGTGTATCAATTTTAGAGAAATAAATAAAATGGTGGTACCTCAGGCTCAACCATTTCCTTTGATTGAGGACTTAGTAACAAAAACCAGAAACTGTAAGTACTTTTCAACATTGGATGTAAATTCTGCGTTCTGGTCTATTCCCCTGCGAATTGAAGATAGAAAGAAAACTGCTTTTGTAACACAGGAAGGCCACTACCAATGGACATGTTTACCCTTCGGTTTAAAAACTTCTCCAGCCATGTTTCAAAGAATACTAAGCAACATACTGAGAAAGTACAAGTTAACAGAATTTGCTGTAAATTTCATTGACGACATTTTAATATTTTCAGAAACCTATACCGAGCACATAAATCATTTATCACAGCTTTTAAAGGCGATAGAAAAAGAAGGTTTTCGACTTAAACTCACAAAATGTCGATTTGCAACAAATTCGGTAAAATACCTCGGACATATAATACAAGATAATACAGTTAGACCAGTGAGAGATAACTTAATTTCAATAAGAGATTTCCCTACACCAAAGAATCAGAAAAATATTAGACAACTTCTAGGAAAAATCAATTTCTACCACGAGTACATTCGTAACAGTTCAATAATTTTAGAACCACTACATAATTTACTAAGAAAGCACCAAAAATTCGTATGGTCAATAGAATGCGAAGAAGCTTTCCAGAAGATTAAACAACTATTGTGTTCACAACCAATCTTGGAAATTTTTGATAAAGACTTATCAACAAACATATATACAGATGCATCATTGGAAGGTATCGGAGCAGTGCTAAAGCAATCTCAACCAGACGGAAAGGAAAAACCTGTAGCATATTTCTCTAAAAAATTAAATGAAGCCCAAAAGAAAAAAAGGCTATATTTAGAATGCTTAGTTATTAAAGACGCCATAAGATACTGGCAGTACTGGCTAATAGGCAAACCTTTTACAGTATATTCCGACCACAAACCATTGGAAAATTTAAACATTAACAGCCTTACTAAAAACAAACCACAGCACGCCCGATAACCCGCATTGCAGCGGCAACATGAATAAAACAAAAATACACTAAAACAAGATAACATTACTAATAAGGTTTGTTCTTAAAATGTATTTTATAAGTTTGGCAACAATGTAATTTTTCATAGTGTAAGTACTAAATTGTGTGTTTTCCTTCATAACCGCCAGGTGGCGGCGCGGGCGCCTGCGCATTCGTCGTTCGGGCTGAAAGCGCGAAAAAAAAATCACTCCTCGGATGTGTGTGTAATATTATTACTTACTCAAATGTGATCGTTATTTCTAATAATATGACTAATTCGCCATTATATTCGTATAATTGATATATTTACCGAGTTTTTGTGGTTTTTAATAAGTTTTAGTCAAGTTATAATAAAAATAATCATACTTTGAAAATTGCAATGTCAAAAAGTATTTTATATAAAACATGAAAATTCAAATTTACATTTAAACGTTTTTATTTTATGAGAATTTCATAAAAGTGGTGTTTTTTTTAAATATTAATATCTAATACATGTTTTCCTAAACGTATCAAAATAATTAACGTCTTTAAAAATGCATGAAGTATGTTATAAAAGTCAGTATCATTTTTTAGGTTAGTTTTTTGGCAATAAAAAAAACTTAGAAGTTTTTTATTACTATTTTATTGTATGCACGAGGAAAAAGTGAGGTGACAGTTTCGTTCCAAATTCATTATATAAAAGGTCTGTACTTTTTAAATTTTGTTTTTTTATAAATTTCTGTACACTTTCATCAAATATGTTTTGGTAAAATAAAAATTCCATTTTTTTTCACGTTTGAATCTTAATATGGCAGTTTTTTAAAACTAAAGCGTATTTCAATTACACAAATCTAAAAGGTAATTTTATGTAGTTTTCATAAATGGTATTTGTTTTTACGACACCTTCAAAAATAATAAATATATACAACATTCAAAATACTTAGGAAAAAATCCAAATTTCGTTCAAACATCATTACTAAAACAGAGATAAACTACCCTCTCAGGCCGTGTAAACCAAGTGTATTTTTTTCCATGAACAATTTTTTAATTAGTAATGTTTTCACATCCGCGGCCGTTTGTCAATTGAATAAATTTTTCACTGGGTTTTTTAGTAAGGCTGTAAATCTAGAACGGACGAAGAGTTAGGAGATTTATCCTATTATCTATCACAATATGATTTCAAAATAAAATATACACCAGGAAAGAATAATTTAGAGGCAGATTGCTTGAGCAGAAACCCAGTATTAGAAGCTAATAAAGATGTACATGAACAATTAAAAATAATAAACTTAGTAACATTGAATGATATATTAACAGATCAAGAGAAAAATGAGGATATAAAAAAATACAAGAACAAGTTAATACATAAACACAATATATATTATAAGAGGGTAAGAAAGCAAGAAAAAATACTACTGTCAGAGGAACTCAGTATAAAATTTATAAAACTAATACATGAAAATATGTGTCATATAGATATAAAACAAATGCAAATGAAAATAGGAAAACTTAACTAGAAATATCACCGATTTATGCAAACAATGTGAAATATGTATAAAAAATAAGACAAGAGGACAGGCTAAATATGGTTTAATGTCGCACTTAGGCCCTGCCACAAAACCACTTGAAATTGTCTCAATAGACACAATTGGGGGATTTGGTGGCTCTCGATCAACCAAAAAATATTTGCACCTTTTAGTCGACCATTTTATTCGATATGCTTATATATTAACCTCAAAGACACAGAGTGCAAAGGACTTTGTAAAACTTATAAATATTGTACCAAATTGTAATGAAATTGGCATGGTTCTCACTGACCAATATCCTGGAATTAACTCAAAAGAGTTTAAAACTTTTTAAAATGAAAGATCAATCACACTAATTTTCACTGCAGTAAATTCACCGTTTTCTGATGGACTGAACGAAAGGCTAAACCAAACACTCGTTAATAAAATAAGGTGCAAGATAAATGAAAATCTAAAAACTAAAGCATGGACGACTATTGCTCATAATTGTGTTGATAGATATAATAACACAGAACACTCAATAACAGGCTTTGCACCGAGATACCTATTGGATGGTACTGATGTTTCATTCGTACCAAATGAACTTAAATTTTAAAAAGAAACAGATGACTGGATTAGAGACAGAAAATCAGCATTAGAAAGAACAATTAAATCACATGAATATAATAAAATGTTAATTGATAAAAAAAGAACAATACATAATTTTAAAATAGGCGATATGGTATATGTTGAAAATGGTCACAAACTAAATAGAAGAAAATTAGATGAGTTAAGGATTGGTCCATTTAAAATCGAAGATAAACTATCACAATCAATATACAAGATTAATACAGGGCATAGAAAGATGGAGTCAAATTTTTTCCATATTACAAAACTTATTCCTGCCCCCGTACCAGAAGAAAATGAAGTTTAAAAAAAGAAAAAGGTATTGAAAGAAGCGAAAATCTCTAGGAAAATTTTCTAACCCTAGGGGGGAGATGTAAAGGAATACCTACCAAGGCATGCATAGGGATTCCTTCGTATTCAAATAATGAATTACTTTTCAAATGTGATTCATTGATGTGTTGTCATGGTGACATACAAACACATTATTGTTGTTTTTGACGAGCTATGTAGCAGAGATTCCATTAATCAAGATATCAGAAAAATAAGTGTTATAATGTTTTTTAAGGTCGACAAATAAACTTCAAATGTAGTTTCTTTGTTAACAGAGCAACACATGATTTGTTTTGTCATAAATAATACCAATAAAGAAGTACAATCAATAGACAAATTGTCTTATATTTCTTTAATTTATAAATTTCCTTAAGACATTTGGTAGGTGCCTTAAAGCCTTGTTTCGGATTTTATCAAGGTGGCGTTTGGAGGCCCCCCAGGACCAGAGGCCCGTGTGAACTATATAAAAAGCTTGTAAAATTACATCAAATTCTTAAACTAAAACATTCGGCTTCGCCACCCCGGGCCTCTGACGGGCTTAATCCACCACTGTCTCACAGCTTATAAAATCAGTTTGATAAGTTGAGACAATTTCCATAAGAAATGGTACCAAAACGCGCCCATGCGAGATGTCGAAAATTGAAACCCAGGTTTTCGTAGGATATTTTTTTTTCTTTAAAAACTAGTGTTTTAACTAAAATAAATTTGGTTAAATATCTGACTAGGATAAGTAGGTACATTATTATCTCCCGAAAACAATATTAAAAAAATAGCACCGGTAAAACTACCTGCGAAAACAAATGTAAAAGAGAGAAAACTTTCTTTTTTTAATATACACATCTGCCCTGATGATGGACACTGTAACGCTGTCCGAAACGTTGGCTAAAGGAGGAGGCAGCGCAACACGGCGTACACCCAAAAAATAAATAGCAAAAATGCTTTTGGCCGTGAAAATCTAAAATCATACCTAATAATTTTTGTTTGCTCAAAATTCACATTTTAATAATTTCCGGCGAATTCGTAACTATAATAACTTTTTTTTATTTCCATGCCGCACAAGGGATGCGAGCTATTTATATTTTAGATTTATAAAAACAGTACCTTACCATTAATATATTTTACGTACAACGATTTTAAAACATTTATAATTCGTTTTTCAACTATGAAGTTAGCGGTAAGCACCAGATTTTATTTTTCTAGACGATGAATGAATAACTTCGGAAGGACAACATGGAGACACATTTTAAATATTTGTAACACGTTCTTCAAAATTAATTAAAATGAACGCGGCGAAAAGGTCCAATCTCCAGGCCTGCTAGGTTGAATTCGACAGTACGTTCGTCCAATACGCCGTGCCGCGGCGTATATTCGTTTACACGCTTTCTTCACTTACGTCGTTAAGATTCCCACGTTATTTTTTTTCTTCTTCTTTTCTTTGATACGGCAAATTCGACAGTAGTTCCTCCAATACACAGGTCGCGAGTCACCAGTCGCAATTTGTATACACGGCTTCTCTACTTACGTCGTTAAGAGTCTTAATATATTTTAGATTTTAGGGTATATTGTCGTCTTAATTATCGATCCAATCCTTTCAAATCTCAAAGATTCTGTTCATAACAGAAAATACTATACTAATATCTTCCCGCAAATAAACTTACAGTTGTAACGGTCGCTAAATTGAACTTACGTGAGCATTAATTAACATAAGCTGGATACTTGTGTAATTGCACCTATGAGTATAACTTAATAAAAACTTACGATAGTCTTAAATTTAAGTTATGAGTGTAAAGGAAGCAATAGAAAAATATGCTTTCTGGGTGTAGCTCAAGTGATTAGCAGGTTGTGATGTATCTCTTTTCTCTTGGCTCTGATCGATATTTAAATTCTTAAGGCTTTGCATATGTGTGGTAGGGATGGAAAATTCCTCCCCTACGTCACACAAGCCTTTATAAAATTGGACCCTTATTTCCTCTGATAACTACAGAAAGCTACTTAAAGCTCCCTTGTACTACATACCTTTAGCGATATATGTACTTAACTAATAAATACGTTATTTACGACTTTGAACGTAAATATTTTCGTATTTAGGTTGTAATTAAACTCCATCAAACGTTGTGTAATTTTTTGATTTATGATATAGAACTTTAATTACTTTAAATTTTGTGGTAACCCTCTTGATTCTAAACAGAGTGTTGAATTTCAAACTGTATTGGTCTCTCTCTTGCAAATTTAACCTTAAGTAATTTCTCTAAATGAACTAACTTCCCTTTGACGTTTATTATGATTCCCTACATCCTAATGAATTCATGAATAAGCAATACTAATCGAAACTACACATGACTAATTGAACAGATAATTAAATATAACTCAAATGGTTAAATGTTAGTAAATTTGATTATGATTGTATCTCGTATCTGCTGGGCGCCCCTACGTTTAGATTCAGCTGCTATAAGGTACATATAAAGATGGATTTAGTAGGTTAATGTAATTAGTTAATTGCATATTTGACGAACTCAGAATAACCCTTTTTCTGGCAAAATTTGGCTCCTGCCTCCATCAAGTAAGCAGGGTGATCAGAAGTCAACCCAAAATTCGCACAGTCTTTTGGCACGGTTCAATTGATTGATACCTAAGTTATCGCGTCCCAATTGACCTTCCTTCGCCATCATGCACTGCCTTCAGGTCTTCCCCCAAGCCCAGATACCTCCAAATTCCTACTCCTCCAAAGTTTACTATTTACTTAGGGCGAACCGGTTTCGTCCTATATGCAATCATATACTCACGGGTTTGTGTGGAGTTACGGGTCGTGAATCCTCCCTCCACGTTCAAGAAATGAGACGAGAGTGACCCGACAGGCCTAAAGCACTAATTGTAAGTGAGTTCGTTTCATTCAATGAACAGTACATAAAAAGATATATATGTAAACATACGTTTTGGGAAGGTTTATAACTCGCAATACGAAACTACTTGCAACGCATCCCGAGCTCGGATCTCGCCCATCGGATTCTGCACAATCCTCAGATTGATACCGAATATATACGTAAGAATAGTGTGAAATATAAATATATACTAGTACAATAAGATCTTATCTGGCGATGTGTTCTGGAGATTCGCCATAACTCCAAGCTTTTGTTTGGTTTTGTTGACGGTTTTGTTTGAGAGATCCGCCATCTCTATGGTTTGATTTTGTTATAGAAGCGACCACTGCCTTCTATTGGTTGAACTGTATTTTTTTTTTTTTCTTTCCCTCCCCTCCAATGTTCAACTTTTGATAAACTCTTGCTATCCCGTGATTCTCAATTGAATCATGTAAATCCTCATTACCCCTTATTAAGCTATCCCGTGATTTTTCAACTGCTTCATCTAAGCCTTCATTACCCCTTATTAAGCTATCCCGTGATTTATCAAATGTTTCATCTAAGCCTTCAATACACCTTTTTGAACTATCCCGTGATTTATCAAATGTTTCATGTAAATCTTCAATACACCCTTTTTTGAACTATCCCGTGATTTATCAAATGTTTCATGTAAATCTTCAATACACCCCTTTTTACTATCCCGTGATTTATCAACTGTTTCATGTAAATCTTCAATACACCCTTTCGAACTGCTATAATAAATCTGTTAATTTTCGATTGCTTAGGTCTGTAGATACCTCTTTACGTTCAAATTAAAAATAGTGTTTAAATTTTTTTTTCTTTTTGTTCCTAATAATTGCGCAATATAATAATTTTATCCCGTCCCTAGAAGTTAGTACCTAAGTACGATATCCACTAATCAAGGTCATTTTTTTTTTCCTTTTTACTGTATTCGAACTAGTGCCCCAGTGACCGAATTATTTTGTAAACAATTTGAGCTTTGTAAACATTCTCTACGGCCTCGTGACCTAGATTCAAGCGTATGAGGTATGTTTACTTTAGACATTCCGGAGACGTGTGAGATGACTCTAAAATTTTTTTTGTTTGATAATGATGTACTTAGCGCAATTGTCTAGTCTGATACCCGATTACGTATACATATTTATTCATTTATATATACTTTGTCTCAATAAATAATTTATAATATTGATATGTATATACATAAATTTTATGATTGAAATAATTTCTAATATCATAACTTATTTCAAATGCTCTGGATTTTCTGAAATTATATTAATACATACATAACATTAAATATAAAATATTGATTTGTAAATTTATCACACATAACTACTTTTAATAGTTATTGATGAATTCAGAGGTAGGAATCGATACCCTTTTCCTCTTTTTATATAAGTGTTTTTCTTTTTTTTTTTGATTATAATTTTTCTTGGGAACAAAAATTACATATATATATGTTTATATACTTACATATATAAATATAAAAAATATACTTATTATACTTATAATATTTTAATATAGTTACATATCACATATTAAGCGAGTAATATCTTGGTCAAATAATTAATCCAAATACCAATGTTTGCTCCATTCCGCTTTCTCCTTGGAATCTGTAAAATTTTATAACGGAAAAGACTTACCCCTACCAAGGTTTTTTCCGACCGGGAAATACACGGTAACCTTGCTGCGATTTTCCTAAATTAATTTTTTATTTTCCTAAATTTAATTAAATCTTTTTGACTTCAATTTTTTTTTTTTCATTTAATCTAATTAATTAAAATGATGTATGAACTCTATCGTTCTAAACTGTATTTTATCTCAAAACTCGTTGGTTAGATAACACTTTAAATGATAGTTACTTCACGATTAATTTAGAGATGGTAAATTGTTGTTAAATTAAATTTTTATCCCTCCGAAATTTTTATGTATTAATAAAATATTATTTTGTTTTATTATTATTATTTAAGATAATTAATTTAAATATTTATTATTTGTTAGAACACTTTCACTTAGATTGAACACACGTATTTAATTATAACTTCATCACGCTAAATTATCACATCACTTCAGTTATTTATTGCACTAATATTAAACGCGAAATTTCTAAGTTTAAAAATACGATATTAAGTGATTATAAAATCCGAATTTCCCACTAAAACAAATTGTATTTATCACGAGCACTTTTATTTTTCACAAGTAAATAATGCGTTGGCTTTATTGTTATTTTTCACTGACTCTAACTGCAAAGTATTTTTTTTTGTATATCACTGACTAGAATGTGAAAATTTTCTAAGTATCAAAATAATTATCACTTAGAATTTTTCAAATTTTAAATCACCCACCGTTTCGTCACGTTCCGCGAAGTTACAAACTTTTCGACCACGACGTAGACTGTCCTCAACTGGCATTTGTCTAGACTTTTATACCCCTCTCAGGTCCAAAAGATCGTATCTGAATCTCCTGTAATAAACCAATCTAATTACTATCAACTCGTAATTTCTTGAAACCTCTCCACTATTGTCGAATGCGGTCTCTTAGTACCTTCCGTGTTTAATACTTTAAATTCTGTCTCGTACTTCCATACTTACAAGATCCGGATTTAGTAAGATCCATGTTTAATGGCCCAACTTCCTTTGTCCTGGTGTTCATATAAAATTAGCTTGAATTTAATAATTTTAAAGTTCTATTTTCATCTATTCCGTAACATGTCCGTGCGTACGGCATCTACCATATGTTCCAAATCTGTCCCCAAATTCGCCTATCAGAGATATCTTCATGTCGAAGTCTTTCTCGCAAATTGTTCATTTTTATTTTATTATTTTTCCTCGAGTTTTTCTGTATTCTATATGAACCTTTCCATTTAAAACCGAATTTTCTCTATTTACGTCGTATATTTGAATTTTCCATTTTTTCTCGAATTTTCTTTTATTCACGACACTCTTTCCATGAATTTCCTTATTTATTCTTACGCTATTGTTCATATCTCTATAGATTTTTATATTTCAAGCCGTATTTATTTTATTCACTGTTAATCTAAGATTTCCTTTGTTTTTCTCTGTCGTATCTCCTTTCCCCTCACTTCCCCGTACTTCCCTGATATAACCATATCGTTTTTTGATGTTTGCTGCCTCTTGGAAAATTTCATTTTCTATTTGTTATTAATAAATATATCATTTTTTAACATCTTTATAGGAGATACCCCCACTTCGGCCCTTAAATTCCTGTCATTTTTATTGCTTCATAGAGATCGCCTCCCAAATTTTGTCCCGTTCTTACGCAAAATCCCATAAACCATATGCCTTGACAGTTGTATACATTAGTTCCTGTACCCACCTGGCAATAAATCCTTTTTTATTTCAGTGTCGTTAACTTTTACGAGAATTCTTTAATGTAAATATTTCATAAGACCCATGATAATTTTTATTACCTTTTTAACGGTTAATCGTCCTTATCTAAACAATTTTCATGTTCGAATATTCCTTGTTTATCACAACAAAATACATCTGAAATCGACAACCATTGTAATGCCTCATTTTTTTTCTGCAATCGCGTACTATGTTACTCTATAAACTCCATTTTAATTACGTAAAATGACTCCTTTTCCTGAGTTTTTCTATCGCAATGTTTTCAGCATTTTCCACTCCCCTCCGTACTGCACTCTATTTCTTCTCTAACACTTGTTACTGCTCTAGACATCTGAAATATACCCTCGCCTATTCTTTAAAACTCTCATTTTTTTTTTGACGTTTCCTCCCTAAATCTTTCATCGTAATATTCTAGCTCCGTCTAGAATTGATAACAATAATTTTCCATTGTTTTTTCAACATTTCCATTTCCTTTAGCACGTTTTCCCTCGAATCGATCATCTCCGGTCGTCACAAACAATCGTATTATAGATGAAATCTCCCTAACACCTTACAACACGTTTTCGTCACTTGCTATGCAATTTTCCACTTAAACTTTTTCCATCGTGTTTACGTGTATCCTTTTTTCCGCACCTGATATGCTTTAATGCGTTCGGGAACTAGGGTTTCTGATCCCTGGAACGTACCGGTTAATCATAACATTTCTTGGGGTCATCGTTCTTTTGTCCCTGAACAGATTATTTCTTCCCATGGAGTTTATTCACCTCTCGGTTTGGTGGGAACGTCAAACTCATTAATCACATTACTAATTGCCAAGTCCAAAGGTCGTTCCTTTGTTCTAAAAATGGGCTCGGCCCTCTTCTTGTTGATAGGCTAACTCGGTTTTTAATCGTTTTTGCTGTAATTCAATTGGCTGTCAATATATCACGGCCCAAAGTATATGGGGGGTCCCTGTCTTTGATTATTTGTTGATACCATCTGTGATTTTTTTATCAATACTCGTCTCACTTTGTCTAATTATAGATCCCTACCGTAAATATGAATTCACTTTACTCTAATCCGATAGATGTCGTAGACGTGTCCGTTTTATAAGTAATTGATATTTTCTTTTTAAATTAAAGTGGGAAGCTACGATATTTCCTAATTTTCACTGTTGATCAATGCAATTCATCACAAGGTCACATCGGATCTCAAACCGACTGTGTTAAAAAAATGCAGGTCACATCGTATCTAACATACCGTTTGTAAATTTGTTTCCGCGTTCCGTTTCCGCTTTCGAAAATCTGCTGCATCCACATTATTGTTCGACCAAGTCTTACTTTGACTAGGTGGCCAACTTTAACTATGGTTCAGTAAGTATTGTTTTTTTTTTCAAATTTGAAATCGTCGTGTTCATTTTGAATTTCTTATTCGCGTATAGTATTATACCTAAGAAAGAAATTTGCCTGAAGAAAGTTTGAAAAATTCAAAACAGGCACACAAATTTAAACCTTGTCGTCATCTACATAAGGAATGTAATTGTTAGCGGCCTGATCGCCAATTTTACATGACGCGGTGCACCGCCTTAAGTTTTTTTTTTCGTTTTATTATTTATTTAATACAAGAAAAGAAAATTTTAATACATGTTTTAAGTAGTCCCAAGAAGCTGTCACATGACGGCTTTTCTGTAGGTTCTACCAAATAGTATTTTTTTTTTAATTTTTAATACATGTATATATATTAGGTCCTTACATATGAAATTGGCGTTTTGCCGTACTGGCAACTTTGATCTCAAATATCTTCTCTTTGGTTAGGAATTCCAAATTCAAATTTATACAGCTATTTACTCATGTATAATTCATTTGTTTTTTCCTCAATTGTTTTTTTCTTTGCGTCACTTAGTTTACAAAATGGAAAACTTGAAATATCGCGTTATTTACGAGTACGAGTTCCACCGTGGCACCAGTGCTGTAGAAACGGCTCGAAGGATTGATGATGTGTATGGCGACGGTGCCGCAAAAGAAAACACGGCTGTGTTTTTTTTTTTTTTTTTTTCTTTTTTTTTGTGTCGTTCACTACAGCTTTCTTAAATCTGGCTAGACGATTACGGCAGATATCTATTGTCAGCAACTGCAAACCATGATGGAAAAGCTAGGTGCTAAACAACCGAGGCTGGTTAACCGCTCTAGGCCACTGCTGCTTCATTACAACGCTAGACCACAACAGACGGCTACCAAATTAGAGGAGCTTCAATTGGACATCCACCGTACTGTCCGGACCTTGCCCCAACAGATTACCATTTTTTTCGAAATTTGGATAACTTCTTGCAAGGGAAAAAATTCAACTCCGATGGGGCAGGCCAAACCGCCTTCAAAGATTTTATTGATTCCCGTCCGAATGGTTTTTTAATAAAGGGATCGATGAACTACCTATGAGATGGCAAAAGTGCATAGATATCAATGGTACATACATTGATTAAATAAATATATTATATTAAAAAAAATCGACTTTATGTTCCTCCCATCCAAAACGCCAGTTTCATATGTAAGGAACTACTATATAAAATAATATATCTCAATGGACCTACCTAAATACAAATTATTTAGGCAGGTACGTTGAGATGTTTAGAGATAAATTGATTCGTCACTTATAAGCCAACGCTTTTGGGGGCAGGGTCTCTCATTATTCTGAGGTTTAAAAAAATTATTGAAAATCTCTGATATTAAGTATTTAAGCGTTCGGTTTCCATACTTACTTGTTACTCTTGGAGTAATGAGGCCCTTATTTTCAGTGAATCTAGTTTATTTTCGTTATTTGTTTTTGGGGTGTTATGCCGTGTTGCGCTACCTCCTTCTTTAGCCAATGTTTCGGACATCGTTGCAGTGTCCATCATCAGGGCAGATCTGGCAGATCCGGTAGATGTGTCTGCCGGATCTGCCCTGATGATGGACACTGCAACGATGTCCGAAACGTTGGCTAAAGAAGGAGGTAGCGCAACATGTCATAACACCCCAAAAACAAATAACGAAAATGCTTTTGGCCGTGAAAATCTTAAAACTTATCGAATCTAGTTTAGTTTAGTAGTCTAGTTTTGAAAAAAAAAATAGATTTCGTGATTTGGAAAAAAAATTTAACATAGGGTCCATATTTTATATTTTATACCAAACATAATTTTTATTCCATAACTGCAGTACAAGAACGCAAAAAAAATGTTTTTAAAACATACGAGATATATTTGTTAAAAATATAAAAAGGGAAAATAAAACTTTTTCTGGATAAAATCAGTATTCTTATTGACTTACTTGTATTCATATACTTTTTTTTTCTTTTTTTTCAGCTATACGCATGTTTTAATAACAAACTAACGTTAAAAGGTTAAATTATTGAAAAAAAAAATAATATAATTTTTTTTAAATGTTTTAGGTTTGTTATCTGATTTTCAATGCATTTTAGCGAGCTAATAAGCATTTTCAAAAAAATAAATTTAAATGCAGTTCTCATTTTCTTTGTAAGACGCAACTTTTGAGACCCCGGGCGTTTCTGAATTCAAAAGTTTAAATAATTGACACATCCTAGTGATTATGCACCAGTTGCTTTTTGTACTTACTTTCTCCCTAATTATCCAATATAATAATGTCCCAAAGAAGACCCTTTATTGGAAGTAGGCCCTCAGAACCATACAGTATAGTAAGTTTTAGATTACTTCTTTGTTTGTAAATATTCGGTGATACTATTTTTTTATTATAGCAGTTTGTAAATTTTGTATATTTAATATGCTTGTGTGCCCCCAAGTTCATATTCCTTATCTAAAAATGGATTCAACCATAGAAAAATAAATAATTTTAAGAGTACAATAGTTTTAGTTATTCCTGGTTTAGAGTGAGTGAACTAGTTTCTTTTCAGCTAGGCCTTTCAGTGTGTTGGTTACTCCTGTGCATTGCACCGCCAGGGGAGGTCTTGTCTCCTGTCTAGTTGGGAGGCTGGGCTGATAGGAGGGGGACTGCACCACCCAAAACCACCCCTTACACCTCCTATCCCAGCCCCGGTCTGGTGCAGTTGGAGTACACCCCATTGTAAACATGGAGGGGGCAGCCACTATTGATTCACGTAGAAACTGCCATGACCGCTCGTGACCCCGCCAGTGACAGTAATAAAAACGTAATATCCATTCCACAACGAATGCAATATCTTTTGTGCATTCTACTCCCTTGGAAGGAAACTTTATCCCGCGTTTAACGGCCACGTCATTTTCATGTCAATTTGTCTGGCTACGTGTATTTAAACATCGGATCTATCGCATTTTCCAACGGTCACGTTCATTTTAATATTCTACCCCTCCATGTAAGACGCTATATCTTTGACTGTCATTTTCCACAATAAATCATTAAATATTTGAGGAATTATCTAAGTCCTAGGAAAAGGAATTGTCTGTAAATGGCGTTCTAACGCGCTTAATTGTAGCCATTATACAAGGATAGTGGATTCTATCTTTACTTACATTACGAAGTTTGTGGCATTTGGGGTTTTGTGCTATCATTAATTATGACTCCACTCAAACACCCAAAACTTTTTCAATTTTTCACAAACTCCATAGATCCGAGCTGGCATGAAAGCTTAATAGTGACTGATCCAAAACATTAATAAGATAACATATTTATTATACCATTATCGTGAAAAATACTCTGTTGTTATGGTAGGTGCCTACGAGTTTCATTCAAAATCAATTTTCAAAAAATGGCAGATGTTCCCTTACCACAAATGACGCAACGCACAATCCATACAATGTTGGGCACGTTAAAAACTTTACATAAATGGAAGGCAGGTACCTGATTAAAACACTTTTATATCGATCCAAAACTTGCATTAAGTTTTCCTTTGGTCCTCCCCGTGACTCTGCAACGTCAAACTTAAATAATGAATAATATGCGCGATCCCTACACAGTGGCGTACCTAGTAACACATATTTGAAGATTTTTTCAGAACATTTTTGTTCATTCCGATCAGGAGATAAGTTTATAAACTTACCTTACTTTAAGAAATTCCGTTTTGGCTTGGTAAAAATGCCAGGTCGTGGGATTTGGGCATCGGAGATATCTGGAACTGTAGTCTAGAATACAAGTGCCACTAAGCCGTGATCGGGTGTCTATTAAATCGTTCTTTTTTATCATGACTGTTTTTGCTAGAGAGAAGAGAGTTGGTCGTCCAAATTTGTTTCTTGGAAAATATCACTATTACTTTCTGCGCCTGCGTGCGGTTGGATAAATATATCGGTCAATAATAGCGATTGCTACTTGCTCCGTATACCTATACGGGCAGATTTAACAACTAAAATTGTCGACAAATCAGTTTTTCAGTGCTTTACTATCTACCTATTATAGCCTAGTCTACTCGGGACCTATCGCTTCTGCAAGGCGCCTCCGGGCGTTTATACCTTGCGCGACGTGCAACTTCGATGGTATCGGTCCATTTCAGAACCTGAGTAGCTACCTAGCCCAGTGAAATAGATAAGTTTGCAATATCGGATCGATAGACGTAACTATCTATGATTTTATATTGTTTTCCCAAGCACGGCCACACTGCTGATAGCCAGGCCGATATCAAAGGAGAATAAATAAGAAATCTACATATGAAGGCAACACTAACACTGGTGGATCTGTTTATGGATTTTCATTCGTAAATGTCAAACGACTTCGTTAAAATTAAAAACACTAATAAATTGGCAATTTCGAATTGAAATACTACCTTTAATTAATATACATTCGCCCTTCGCATGCACATACTTTTTTGAGATTAAACGGGAGTTTATTTATTAATGTGGTATTTAGTCATATTTCAATAATTTTCGTTTCTCCTAAATCAGTGATTTTTAACGGGGGCGCCAGCGCCCCCCTTGTGGGCGTTTTGGAGATCTGGAGGGGCGTTTTTAGATGTTTAGCATTCAGGGGGCGCTGCAGAAGTTCGAGTGGGCATTGCGTCAATATAGAAAATAAGCTCATTAACGAGCTTGGTATGCACAAATTTGAACTGAGGCATATAGGTGTTTTATTTATGCTTCTCATCATTTTTATTTGTAGTAGTAAATCCATCGCGTTCTTTTGGTAATCGTTTCGGGGGGGGGGGGCGCTGGATAATTTTACTATGGTAAATGGGGTGATTCTTTCAATACGGTTAAGAAACACTATCCTAGATCGAACTGAATGAATTGATGGCGTCTTGGATAAATTATTTAAGTCTATCGATCGCGTATACGATTTCTTTCAATTCTAACAGCTTCGTTAGTTCACCCCCACTCATTGATAAGCCAGTTATTTTGTACACCGAACAACATTATTCAAAATGTTTTGTATATTGAAAGCTTATCCAACACGCTGGGGGCCGCACTAAAATTTTTCAATGGTCGGTCGGAGTATCTCTTATCTATTATTGACCGTGCTCGCAAATATTTATAACAGACCATAGAAGACGGATTTAGTCATTTGATAAATTGATATAGGGTTTTATCGATCGTCCGTGCTTGACCTCCAGTAATAACTTTTCTACGCACACGTTAGATTTGAAAAAATACTCACTCCATCATTTCATTATTTAATGACATTTTAGTTTCAAGCCCATTTTTGAATTAAGTTTGGGGGTATCGATCTCGGCAGTGCTACGGCAGCCTACCTCATGATCACGGAGCGCCTTTGAAATCGCCGCGCGCCGCGTCTAGACAGTTCGTCCTCCTCCCTCCCGGCCTCCAGCAGCCGCCTACAGCAGCCGCCCACAGCCAGAGAGCGGGGAGACGCACGGGTCGTTGGGCGGGCCGTATTTGTTTTCATCCTAGTCTGGGAGGCGGTGCCAGACGCTTGGTTCCTCGCGATCTCGCGAAATCTTCCGTGAAAATATTCTTATTTTTTGTGAAAGTGACCATCGAGTTTCAAGTTTAAGTGAGTAGGATAGAAAAATCATTTAATATTATTGTCTCTGCCTTAGAAATTTCCGCGTACTGTCATTTTTGACAAGAGTTTTGATCAGTTCATCAGCAAAACAAAATAAGCAATATTTTTGTGCGTGTTTCATTTTGCTGAATCTTTCTTATCACTCGAAGATATTACATTATTGCGTTCGCATTAGTAACTTGAATAAGTGAGTAACCATCTATGACATATTGTTTCCTTTGTTTTAGTTACCAAAATGGAAAATGACATAAGCAAACCTTACAAACTTTGCGATCTGGAGAGAGAGAAAAGGAAGGGGGTGGTTGCAACTTCTCTGGAAGATTTGTTGTCTAAAATACCAGATAAGTTGGGTTTTCCCCCTGACAATACATCTATCACCATAGTCCTGGAGTCGGACGGGACGGAAGTGGATGACGAGGAATACTTCGCCACTCTGGAGCCAGACACGAGTCTGATGGCGCTGCGAGGGCCGGAGAGGTGGTGCCCCAATATGCCCAAGTGCCACATCTCCCTGGACCAGACGGACGACGTCGGGATGGAGGATAAAGGGCAGGTGGCGAGCCTCGTTGGTCGGCTGCAGCATAATCTGTGTCACATCTCTCTCCTCGGGGGGCAGGACCTGGAGCTACTCTCCGACATGGATCCCGATAGTTTGGCGGATATTGTCTCCGAGAAAGACAATAAGATCTTTCTAGAGCAATTAAAAGAGGCGTCTGGAAGGTAAATCTTACTTTTTTGCTATTTATTTTGTTGGAATTATTCCTGCAATGTCATACCTACAAAAAAAATTGTTCGCATTGATTTCATGCTCTCTGCTTTGAGATTTCGGTTTGTAATTTATTGCATATCTATATTTTTTTTACAACAATTTCAACTGTTTGTCAAAAAATGTTCACATATTATTTTTTTAACCTTCAACAAGCCAAGCAAGCAGGTAAAACAATCTTAAACCTTGTGGGGTCAGAGAGGTACCCCTAATCTTTCATCTTATTTATGGGAATTTTAAAATATTAACATTTTACTATATAGTATTGTAAGCGTTGGTACTGCAATCTACTGTTTATTTATTTACATTTTTCCAGTAGCAGTGGTGTGTACATTAATTTCCTTTCCTAGAATTGCCACTGTTATTAGGTCAGCTCCCTGGGGAATTATTCACATATAACGGCAACACTTTTAATGGAAAGTTACGTTCAGTGTATTGTTTGTGTTCATTAACTTACTGCGAGCACTCAGCGTGGTACAGAAAGATTATAATACCTCTCACCTTTTCCCAACTGTGTGGATAGAAATACTTTATGCAAAATGTGAGCCATTAAATCAAATGATAATGATACAAATGCATTATAATTCATTTTATCAGTACACAGAGATTAATTGAGAAAAAAACAATTATATATTAATTTTTTCTTTAGGGTACAAATTATTTCAGAACAAGTGAAATCATTATTATTTGCAATGATTTTTGCCTTCTTATGTTTCGTTTATTGCACACGACACCTAAATATGGCTCGCATTATTTTATTTATGATTGTAGGGGATTCATTTAAATTAACTTTTAAAAATTTTAAAATATTTTTTTTACCTTTAATTTTAGGGGGAAAGTGTGCACAAACCATTTCATACTAAACTTAATTTTTAATTTGATCCCAAAATACTTACCAAAAAAAAATATTTTTAATCAAAAGGAATTGCAACAATCTAGTACAGGGTTTCCCAACCAGTGGTCCGCAAGAGGCTAGAAGATGATCCGCGACGGTCCGCCGGTCAATAAACGAGCCAGCGCGCGGGCGGTCCCTGGTCGAGAAGTCTGAATAAAAAAATCGGGACCATTAAAGTAGACAAAACACAAATTTCGACTTCATAAAAAATTGGTCTATCCTGGGAGGGGAGGGGGGTGGTTAGAGAATTGTGGTCTTGGGGATGGCAGCCTCCCCCCCCCCCCCCCCCCCTCAATACGCCACTACTTGTGGTCCCTGTCGAAAAAATAAACGTTACTAGTGGTCCCGGGTGAGAAAAAGGTTGGGAACCACTGATCTAGTACCTACTACTATGTGCTACTTTATTTATTTGTGTGGTAAATTATTTTTTAATGTTTTTAGAGGCAACTTTGGCAATTATTTGGGATTTAATGATAATTATTTTTTTTTATATTTTCTCTTTACATACTCTAGAAATATGATGAAATATAAAATAATTTAAAAAATACGTTGATGGGTGTGAATGCAAATTACAAACAACTGATTTTCTTCAAAATTTGTCATATTTAAATTTCTACCGAAGAAATGTTTTTTTTTTAATAATGTTTATTTTTTTTTTTTTTCATTGTATTAATTCAGTAGATAGGGTAAGATTATTTTTTTTATTAATTATAATTAGGTCGCAAAAAAATGCCAAAGTTGCCCCTAAAATCTTGAAAAAATTATATCTTTATTTACCTTTATTTCATAAATTAAATAAAATGGCACATATATCTGTATTAGATATTTGCAATATGTTTGTCAGAAAAAATAATTATTCAGTTTGGTTAGATGTTTTGGCCGCAAATCCAAAATTAGTTTTGTATGAAAAGGGCAGCAGTTATGGGTCCAATTAGCCCCCTATCGAAACTCCCCCCCTCTGCCTCTCTCAACTGATATTCACCACTGAGTCCCGTACATCGCAGTACCTTCTTACATTCTATCTGAAATCGCACAGGAAGATAGATAGCTCTCACACATAAGTACAAAGTCTTTTCACGAGAGAATGGGACCCTGGCACCCATAAAGTCACTTATGTAAATTTGTTTTTTTTTTTACTTAAATTGTCACTTTAATGTCACAATTGTTAAAACATGTACTAAGTACCATATTTACCTCAAAGACAGGCACTGTCGAGCATTAAGTATTACAGGAGGAACTGTGAAACGAAGGATAAATTGGAGAATCAATCCCAGATCATGCAAAATGTCTTTCATTTTACCTCTTTTCATTATTTTTTGTTGAAAGTCATTGTTGTTTCGTGTAAACCAGTTTTGAAACATCATTTTTAGTAACAAAGATGTAATTTTTTGTAGATTTTAATTATTGTTTATGGATATGTTTTTGTGGAAGGAATTTTGTGTCAACAGTGAAAAACCACTTTTTTTAAATTATTTAATTTGGCATTTTATCTTTGATTTATTGTAAAGAATTGTGATCGATAATTGAAAATTTAAAAAAAAAAGTATATATAATTTGTAGCATTTATCTACACTTAAGTACTTTTGAAAAATATGGGTGTCCGAGACTCTCAACGTCATTTTCGTAAGTCTTTCATTAACTATGTCTTTTATGGGTTAGCTGCTGAATTATCCAAAATGATTGTTTTACCTGTTGTATGTCAGAATAAATTATATGGCAGAGGAGCTTTGCAATCAAAAGATACACATTATTAAAAATATTGTAATTTTGGATGCGTAACTTAAACTTCATATTTTTTTATCTAAAAATCTAATCTAATTCAATTTCGAGGTCTTAAAATCAAACAAAGTTATCTACAAACTACAAATAATTGTATGTCTTAAAGTCAAATAGCATTATCTATTAAAAAACATTCCAATAATTCGAGGGCTTAAAGTCAAACAACTTTATCTACTAAAAACCATACCAATACTAATTAATTGTTATTGGTTTGTCTTTTTGTAGATAACATTTTTTGATTTTAAACCCTCGAATTATTGGTATGTTTTTGCAGATAATATTGTTTGATGAGGGAATAACCAGACCAAACCGGAAATATTTCATTTTTAAATCTAATTTTAGATGTACTGACTCTTTTCCACAAAAAATTATAAATTGATTTCGAAAGACTATTCTTTTATCTAGTAAAGCTAAGTTTTAAATTTTTAGAAAATATGTTTATTTTTAGTACAATAAGGTTTTACCATAGGTCGTTGGCAGATTTGTTAAATTTTCAAACATAATTTTGTATTATACAACACGCATTTCAAATCATATAATCATGCTGTAAAATAAATCAATAGCTATTTTTCAGAATTTTATTTTTAGTTTAAAGATCCGCAAACGTGTTTTGTGATGAAAATACCTCAGTTTGTCTATTTATTTGAGGTCTTACAAACTAATATATTTAAGATTTCTTTTGCATTCTTATTTTGCTTAGACATTATTGAAAAATAATAAATACTTATGGTCAAAAAATAATTACAAAAAGTACATCATTTTAATAGTTTTATCATTCCGCCTTTCAGCATTTTTGAATTTGAAGCAAATTTGAATGAAATAAAATCGATATTGAGTTATTATTTTAAAAAGTTGGTACAGAGAATAATTAATCTTTCTCATTGGAACCGCCCTTTACAATCGTAATAACATCTTTTGACGAAGTATGAATTCTCAGCCGCTGGCTGGTTAGTGGCCCTTGTAAAACAACTACAGTTTTTTTTTTCTCTTTATTTATCTTGAATGAAGTTGATAAATTAATGAATGTGATATTGTATGCACTACTCTATTTTTACTATCTATAATCAAAGTGTTTAATATTAATTTTGTATTTCTACACGCATTTAGAAAGAGATGTCTTAAAATTAAACTGATTTTTTCTTCTCGCTTTCCGAATTTTCGAGAATATTCACTTTTGGTGTCTTTAACAAAATGACATTTTACGAAAACTTTTTGCTATTACCGCTTCACAATTAAAGCTCTATAAATGAAACATTTCTGAACGTAGCCGAATAGTAAAAATTGTTTTAGAAAGGTTACAAAATAGGCTTTCAAATTATTATATTACAAATAAATATTAGCATTTGTAAATATTAAAATTTAGAACGCAACATTAAAAATAGGTAAAATGACTCACGTGATGTTTTTATGTGAAAACGGTACTAAAATCACAGATTATGTAAACAACAATACTTATTCTATTGTATAAATGTGTAATAAACACTTTTGTCACCTCACTTTTTTATCATTTCATATAAAAATATTTAATAATTTTAAATGTGGAGCGCGGTGGAGCTGCCGGTAGCAAATTTGCGCGGGTAAATATTTTTGTCAACTTCACGACTGACAGCTGATTCCTCTCATGTATTTCCATAGACAACTTGATAGGGATGTGCAGCTTGATCTACTATCAACCTTTTACTTTTTGTTTTAGGGATGTAACTAAAACAATAACGGAGTTAGAAAGATTTCTATGGAAACACGCGCGCTGACGTATAAATACGCTTATTGTACTTGACTGCTGTCCTATTTTTAACGCTTATATCTGCTTACGTTGCGGAGGGGTTAACTATTTTTTTTTCATAAATTTCATTTTAGCTCAATTTATTTGCCTGATATTCAAAACAATTATTTTAGCACATATTCACAATGGTGTTCTTTTTGCAGAATTCTCCTGGAGAAGCGCCAAGCACACGACGCCATGGAGTTGCTCAAACTCTACCACCAGAGCGTGTCCAACGGGACGGATGAGCTGTCGGCCGCCAAGCAGGAGAGGGTTTAGGCTCGCCACCACTTTCATCAACACACCCCTCTCCCAGCGGGTTCTGTAAACTCTCAAATGAACTGATCATTAAATTCCTCTGTGGTTTATTGGATGTTAAAATGTTACCGTCTGTGAATTTAAATTCTCCGTATTAATAATATTATTGCAATTGATGTAGAATAAATAGAAATGCCCAAAAAGGTCTGCAAACAAAACATACAGAGTCCAAAAATGTTGTAACCGTGTAAATCTAATGACAGTTTTCATAAAATTCTCACTGTCCGTTTTCTCAAGGACCCAAAAAATTTGTGAGAATTACCAAAATAAGTCCCAAAATACCCGAGCGTCGCATGTTCGATTCCGCGGCTGGCTAATCATCATCAATCACAACACAAGCAACACTTTCGGCTTTCTGTGGTGGTAGTAGGAGATTTTCAAACATTGTTGGGTTATTCATAACTCGGTTATGAATAACTTTCTTTTCCCTTTCTTTCAAAAAAAAAAGTCTTCTTTTATCATGGTAATAGATAGATTACTTATGCCCAAGGTAAACTAAAGGTTAAATGCGTGGGCCATATCCAACAGTAAATATATAATTACATTGATATAGAAATATGAATTGAACTTTCACAACACCAAGTTTTAAGTTAGTTTGTCTATCAGATTGGGTCACCAATACAGTCAGTTCAGCTACAAATGTGAAAAAATGTCCTAAGTCAGTTTCAGCTGCGGTGATCATGCCTTCTTTGTCATTGGGGCCAATTAATTAATTAACTTATGTTTTTACATCAATGTAAGATTATATATTATACATAAAACCTTTTTTGTAAGCAAGTGAGATACGTTTAGTAACCTTTTTGGGTATTCTATCTATTCTATATCTCCGATAACTCAAACGCCAAACAGCACACTTTCAAATTGATGAAAATCTTAAATACGTGAACTCGGCGATGATGATAATATTAATGATCAATTGTTGTAAAGGTTTATTGAGATGGCACCCGATTATTTTGTATTAATATCGCAGCGTATAAAATGATTTAATTTCCATTTTGATTCTCAAAAGCACGGCCCTAACACCTACGCACGATTTATGCTTTTAAATTGAATGTGCAATACATAGTTCATATCTAAACCAAGTAATATAATATGTATGCCTTTGATCCTTATATCTGTTTTAAGTTTAACAAACAACTTCTTGTATGGGTGGATCAAATTCTACATTTACAAATATTATGTATGTGTACTTTTAAAGCAACGAAAAATTTTGTGAATTCAAACATCTTCATCTTCATTTATAATTTAAGATTGCCGTATATTTTATAATTAGATTTATGTTGGTCCAAGCTCAAGTTTAATTGAATTCTTAAGGGGTGTTCAGGCACGGCTATAAAATATAAAAGATCATCACACGCCAAATAACGCTCTCCATACAATCCCATCAGACCGTTCACACCTATTAAGCGCAGATCAACCATAGATAATACACATCTTACGCCGTAACTGCTCCTGAGGCGAAATGTGAAAAGTTATGCACCCCTCTCTCCGATGAAAACAGGAAAGGGGGTCAGATTACGGAGCTGCCTAGACCGGTGCGGTGGATGGCAGATGTCAAGTTGACAGATTCAATACAAAAAATGTGCATTCCGTGGACGCTCGCTAATTCATCTAACCCCCTCTCCTATCATAGGAAGAAATATTTGATAGCGTCGTGTGAACGGTACAAAACATAAGCGCTCGCTGTTCAACAGATATCTGCTCGCGGTTTATAGCCGTGTCTGAACACCCCTTTATTGTGAATGAGGATATTTTTTGTATGATCTGTAATTATTGTTATATTTTTATAGTTGTCTTTCAAAATCTAATCATTTGTTAGTGAAAATGTTGTAGATTAATGTTTGTTGAACATTTGTGGTTTTGCTGCATTGGCAGTCTGTTTGTGACGCTACGTTTGTTAGCCACAAAAGTGTAAGTCAACATTTCAAGACTTCATCCAGTAAGCCATTGGAGAGAATGATAATGAAATTTTTGTATTGAAAGTGTTTATTAATTTTTCAAGACTGATAGTTATTAAAATTTTTTGCTTTAAGTTTTTGCATTAGAGTTTAGATTGAACCCTCAGATAAATTAAAGAACAATTGCTCAACCATAAGGTAAAATAGAGGGTAAGAGCTCAGTGGGGCTCTCAATATAAACATCAATAACGTAGGAACTAGAGAGGAATTATTGAATCTTTACGGGATTGAAAGGTTTCAAAATACAACCCCTTCAGTTAGATGCAAGAGATAAATACAATAGTTACACAGGTCAAGATAACCTTTTTCACAAACTAGAACTCTTTAGGTATAGTGTGTGGGTACAAACATGTGTGTATCTGATATGTCTTTGGTCGGCGGGTAAAACTGCATTTAAAATGAGATTTTACTTCTTTCAAATGCTTTTGAAACCAAACAAAGTAGATTTCACCCAATTCTTAAATTTTATGCACGGTTTAAGAAATAGTAGCTTTTTGCCAAAGTGAGCACAAATTCAAATGCGGTGGTACAAATAATTGTATCAATCCTTTCAATTTATGTACAAAATAACTGCACAATTAACTTATGTATTTTTAACCAGTGTGTGCTCATCCATTTGTGTACAAGTAAAACAACAAAACCATGTTGAATAATGTAGAGTAAGTCTGTACTCAAATTAGAATAATTAGACTTTGCCTGTTGGTAGAACCATTATACGACGAAGCACAGCATATTCTGAAGTGTTAGCTGCCGACCACAGATAGTAATCAAGCATTCAGTGTGCACATATCGTTGGTACAATTTTTACAAATAACATTATGTTTTGAACAAATCCTAGTTTAATTAAACAATAACGATTCATTTTAATCATATTCATATAATGTAGTAAAAGCCCCCGTTATCAGCATGTGTGTAGAAGTGAGACCCTAGAAGAGGTATTGTATGGTATATTGTTAAGTGACTATGTACTTGCTTTTAGGAGATACGGGTATAAGTGTATTATACAAGTAAGTGGAGACATACAGAGATTTCACTGCTCATTAAAACAATCACCCATTTCATAACATATTAATAAAATGTTTGGTAGGATTTTTAATAATCACGAATATTTGACACCAAAATAATAAGAAGTTCTTATGCTATATTTACATACACATAGTAAAATTATTGTAAAAGTATTAACCCTATACGAATACCCCTAGTTGTTAAAACCCTTTA
The DNA here is from genome assembly GCA_929108145.2 of Limnephilus rhombicus. Classification (NCBI taxonomy): domain Eukaryota; kingdom Metazoa; phylum Arthropoda; class Insecta; order Trichoptera; family Limnephilidae; genus Limnephilus; species Limnephilus rhombicus. The sequence goes on from OV815285.1 coordinate 48,634,205, forward strand.
ATATTTAATACCATGTTACTAAGTATAAATTATTTGTATGCACGGCTATATATATAGGAAAACCCAAAACTTTTTGTCACAATTCCACAACATTTTATGTAACACCGAATGGCTTTTAATAAAGAAAGGAATTGATCTCAAAAAGAAAGTTTTCATTTTTGCTCCCTATGCTTATATACCTTCAAGAAGCCATTGGCAAACACAGTGTGCATTTCCATCGGGGTCACTGAGTTACCCCATTCTTGTTAATTTCAATAATTTGTAGTTTAGCTGTTATTAGAACAATGTAATGATGGGGTTACTGTACCCCAGTTATGTGAGAGTTTCACAAGAATCTTACTAATATTATAAACGCGAAACTTTGTATGGATGTACGTGTGTTTGTTACTCTTTCACGCAAAAACTACTGAATGAATTTTAATGATTCTTTACCATAATATAGCAATAATAATTAATAATTTATTACATACAATAATGTAGCTCATACATCAGAATAACTTTTTTTTATTAATAAATTTATGTACACGTAATATATTCATGAATAATTACATTTTCAGGTTACAATCGCATTAAACCCAAATCATTAAATACTAACATGCAACATATATACTAACATATCTTATGTTACTAATATTATAAACGTGAAAGTTTGTATGAATGTATGTGTGTTTGTTACTCTTTCACGCAAAAACTGCTGAATGGATTTTAATGAAACTTTACAATAATATAGCTTATACATCAGAATAACACATAGGCTATAATTTATAAAGCTTGCCGGGAAGGGGACGCGGGAGGAAAACGGGGACGCACGGGAATGGTGATTCAGGGAGAAACAATGTATTCCCTTGAAAATGCCATTGCAATGCATGCCGGGAACCAGCTAGTCTCAAATATTTTGAAAATAATGAAGAATGTTATAGGTACAATGAGAGCACCAAAACTGTTCAGGCAGGGTAAAAATTAAAGAACAAGAAAACACCGGTAGATAAAGAATCTTCACGAATAGTAAGTCAATTTTTTGTTAGCGCTAATACACGGCTAATGCCCAGCCTTGGTAAGCACTTCGACATCAAAACAGGATCGCTGTAAGCAGATGTACTCGAAGGGACTTCTCTGTATTGCCGTGTAGAATAAGCGAACCAGGTGTCAAAAATCATATCATGGTAAGTATGAATGGGAAGGGATATAACGAGTTTTGCGATTCGGGTGGCTAACAACAGGCCTGCATGAATATGGCTACATTTGGAAGTAAACAAAATATGTAGTGGAAGCATTTTCTTCTGACCAGAGGAGCTCAATCTTTCAAAGTAGAATATTGTTACAAAGGGGCGAAGCCCTATAAATGGTCACCAACACATAAACTGGGCGAAGCCTAGGGGGCCATCCATAAATTACGTCACACGGATATCATGATTTTTGACCCCCCGTCCCTGTCACACATCGTCACATTTGTGAGACCCTCTTCCCCCTAGTGTGATGTCACAAACTTTGCAATTTTACATCTAAAAAAGTTTTGCATTTTAATAATTTAGATTTTTACATGTGACGTCACAGAGCTGATGACCCCCCCATACCCCTTGTCACGCTTCTCTACTTCCCTCCCCCCCCTTAAGGTATGATGTAATTTATGGATGGTCCTTAGCAGCAAAAACCCGCTGAGCGATTTTTTAACTGCCAGTTATTCAACAAAACACCTTTAAACTCGTTTTTAATGAGTCTATAAAAAGTCTCCAATCTTCTTTTTTGTATTCAATGCCAAATTCATTAATTAGACTGTCAATATCATGGCAGGAAACCAGATACTCATCCTGCCGAAAGCAAATTCATTAATTAGACTGTCAATATCATGGTAGTAAACCAGATACCTACTCGTCCTGCCGAAAGCAAATTCATTAATTAAATAGACTGTCAATATCATGGTAGTAAACCAGATACTCATTCTGCCAAAAGCAGATACATAAAAAATATTTTTACTTTACTGAAATGTGAAAAATTGGTGGGTGATACGACTTTTTTATAATTTTTTTTCGGGGACCCCAAATTATGCAGGTATTAGTAAAATTATCAAAAACGTTTTTTCATTATTGGCTGAATCTCAGCCTGATTTTATTTTATTTCATAAGCAGAACTTTCCCGGAAGTAAAAGACACCTACCTGAATTGAAACTTATTTAATTTTAAATTCTAAAACAAAATCCAGAAAAAATTCTCATAAGGCAGAAACATACTTGCGTGTCGTGACGCGCCAGAAGCACATCGGTTTCATACATTTATTATGGTTAGAGACATATTTGTAGGTCGCGGCTTATCGACAAGCCACGATGATGATTGGTTAATTTGTAGTCACGACACCCAAGTATGTTTCTGCCTTTAGCAATTATTCTATTCTATAACCAGTTATTCTGTTATATTTGAATTAAATTTTATTGTGGAAGTTTGTCCACAAATGATCATCTAGTCAATTCACTCTACGCAATTGCACTATATAAGTATAATAAATACAAAAGCAACATTTCAACCAACCAGAAACCGAATGGGAAAATAATTCACCGACTCCAGATATTTTCATATCAGAGGATTTGGCTCGGTGGAACTCCTAATTGGACCTATAAATCCCACTGATCCCTCAATATAAATATTTTAAAAAATCTTTTGTAATCCTACATGTAGGTAAAATGACTGATTTTTGCATTTTAATATATAAATTCTTTGACAAATCTAATATGCCTAAATTTTGAATGAGAGAGCTTGGTATAGTGCCAGTAGCCGAAATAACAAAGGGTAATATTTGTATAGTCTGAGTATGCCAAATTCTTATTCTCATTTCCTAAATCTGTATATTTTCTTATTTTTTCAGAAATAGTTTTCTGAATTTTACAGGAATTTGGAATAGTGCCATCAATGATATAAGTTTTTTTTTTAATTTTGTCATGTAAAACTATATCATATCTATTATGACTAAATTGTTCTGTCTGTTAGTATAGTTTTATCATAATATATTTTATAAAATTCATTTTCTAAAAACGAATTTGGTTCATATTCATAATATGGTGCTATATTACGGCAGTCAATCAAGTTATGTAATTACCAAACTTGGGTGAATTATTTTTAAAACCTGATTGTGCCTAAATGTATACTCGGACAGCGCTAATACAGAACATCCCGATATAATATGATCTGTAGTTTCCGGAAAAGCCAAACATTTTCTACGTAAATCATCAATTTGATTTGTATCTTTGATTATATGCTTCCTATAATTTTTAGTATTAATTACTCTATCTTGAATGGCAAGCATAAATCCTTCTATTTCTGCGCTCAACTCTCCAATACTCAACCATTTGTTTGACGAAAGTTTGTCAACATAAGATAATTGTAGTGTTTTGCGTGAATAATTTTATTTGACCAGGAATCTAATAATTCCTGGTTAGTATTTATAAGAGTGTTCTCATCATATAAATTAAAATGTGTAATGTTTCCATCTGCCTTGCAAATTATTTTGTGAAAATATCCCACTGTTTTTTAAACGACTTCAAAAAGGAGGAGGTTATCAATTCGACGGTATTTTTTTAATGTTTGTTACCTCAGAACTTTCCACTGGGTGAACTGATATTGATGATACTTTTTTATTTCAATGTGGTCTAATTCTGACAATGGCATCCGTGAGAAAACCATATAAAGTCTTAAATTTGCATTAAGTATGTGCGCGACAAATGGACGAATGACTCAATATCACGCCAACCGATTTCGATGATTCTTTTTTTAATGGAAAGGATGTACTTGAAGGGTAGTTTGATAAGAGTTTGGTAAGGTTCTGATTATGGGATCCATGACAAAGTAACGGAACTCTTCAATTCTTAGGACCAATTAACAATACTCATTAATTGTTTTTGTGTTTAATTCTTTTGTAACAGTTTGAAAATTCTTCTTCTTCTTCTTACCATACTCCACCATACGAAATACCATTCATTCACCATAAGAAATACCATACCATTCTCCACCATACGAAAGAAGTTTGAAAATGACCTTACACTTCGAAACAGCTGTAACTAAAATACATTCTAAAATACTTGCAGAACTCGATAATAACATTATCAAATTTTATTTTAATTAAATTTCTAAAAAATAACAATACTCGGCCGAATCTTTTATAGGGTATCCGGATCTTTGAGTCACCTACCGTAACGTCGTTATGGTCAAGTAATTTCTGTCTCATATGAGCAGCACGTTTAGTAGGTCTACCCATTTTCAGACAAATTAATTAGTGTACTTCAGATTCACTAAAAATCAAAAAATAAACAAAAATTTTAACAAAATAAAAAAAAGACTTCAAAAAAATTCACTAAAAAGTGAAAAAATAATTTCGTATTCTTCTACAACTTACCTTTTCTACTCATCAATATGTAGGTACGATTGTTATTTTTGGAGTCGGTGTCAGCCAAGGTACCCGGCCCAGCATGTTCACTTGACAGCTCCCCTCCCGCCGCGGCCCCGCTCTCGCCTCGTTACAAGCACATCTCACCTATAATATGTGTGTAGTTACAAACCCACCTTGGCTGACACCGACTCCGAAAATAACAATTGTACCTACATATTGGTGAGTAGAAAAAGTAAGTTGATTAAGTTGTAGAAGAATACGAAATTATATTTTTACTTTTTAGTGCATTTTTCAAGTCGTTTTTTTATTTTGTTAAAATTTTTGTTTATATTTTTTAACTGCATTTTATATCTATCTGATTTGTTGTAAAGATTTGTGATCGATAATTGAAAATTTAAAAAAAGCTCACATATAATTTGTAACACTCCAAAAGTAAACAATAATGTTATTATATACACTACCTACACCAGCAATTAATTAAACACAATTTAGTTAGTTATTAAACACCTTTATTGATAGTAAAATAAAATTGAGTTACATGTTAATATATATTTGTAAAGAGCAAACATTCAAGAGGGGCACATTCATAACTTATATAAATATTTTAAACAAACTATCCATTCACACAAATTATACTTAGAGCATAGAGAATTACAAGACGGTACAGGAGCTCTTTTCACGGAACGGATTGACTTTCTGGCTGGTGAAGCCGACGAGCAGGCAATCTTCCTGCTCGTGGTCGGTGATGAACTTAACAATGTCAGCCACCGCCTGGGACACCGGAATACGCTTTATTGCAGCCTCTCTTCGTAACTGCTCTGTCACAGCACGCTGCTGCTGCAACGTTGACACCATCATATCCATTACGGCGGTATCTGATAGGCCTATGTTGAAGGAAGATCCACAACTGCGCAAGGAGATTTGGGTGGGGCGAGGATCTTGGGTCCTTCGCAGCTGATTGACACTAGAAAAACGGGGATATCTAACACTTGCAATACATAATCTAATTAAGAAACGTGACACTCGTAACAACGAATTACTTACATGCAAATCGATTGAGATTCCTTTATTAAAGTTGAACAAGGCGAGATTAGAAGCGATGACCAGAAAAGTCAAATAACATAAATGGCCGCTGTTTACGGAAAACCAACATAGCAAAACAAAGGCGAATGTCACATCTGACCGTGACAGTAGACGCAATAAATTGATGCAGTAGGGTTCTAGACTATTCTAAATTGCACAATATCTAGTTTAAATTCAAAGAGTTATTGATAATAATTATTTAAGAATGCTTTATAGTTTTCATGGTTCTGTATGTGAACCACTAGAAATTTGTTTTCATTTGAAAGTAAAAATAAAATTGTATGATTCATACTTTCGGGTACCTACCCACGACATTTACAAACATACCACCTTTTTGTAATTTCAAGTTGTCAACTTGTTTGTCTAAATTCACGGATTCGTAAATCTCGTGGGCCGGCGTTCGAAAGTTCTTGAACACAACGTGGTTTTCATTTAATTATTTTATTTGATATTTCGGCAATTTACTGTTCAAAATGGCCCTTCACGTCCCTAAAGCGCCCGGAGTGGCGCAAATGTTGAAAGATGGAGCCCGTGTAAGTACCATTGAATAATATAACCAAATTCGTTGTTCAATGGGCGTGCGAAATATTATTATTTTTCTTCGATTTTCAGATGTTTTCCGGACTAGAAGAAGCCGTTTACAGGAATATAACCGCTTGCAAACAATTTGCACAGAGCGTTCGTTCAGCTTATGGCCCAAATGGGATGAACAAGATGATAATAAATCACATTGACAAGCAGTTTGTCACAAGTGATGCTGGAACTATCATCCGTGAACTGGATGTCGAGCACCCCGCGGCCAAGTTGATGGTCCTTGCGAGTCAAATGCAGGATGCTGAGATCGGTGATGGCACAAATTTCGTGATCATCCTCGCCGGGGCTTTGTTAGAAGCCGCAGAAGATCTCCTGCGCTTAGGCATTACCACCTCCGAAATCACAGATGGTTATGAACGCGCCCTCAACAAATGTTTGGAAATCCTGCCAGAACTCGTCTGCTACGAAATCAAAGACTGCCATGATCTCGAAGCTGTTAAAGTTGGACTGAAAGCATCCATTATGTCAAAACAATACGGACAAGAAGATTTCCTTAGTGATATTATTGCCAAGGCATGCGTATCCATCATCCCAGAAAAAACCACATTCAATGTAGACAACATCAGAGTTTGCAAGGTAATTAAATGCTTGGTAAATATCGGTTCGGACTGGCCACGCTTATTACGAATAATTTTTAGAAAAAAAACTTTAGATTCGCCTTAATTACTATTAAAGGAAACTTTCTGGCTTTGGGGCGGCGGAAAATAATGCATTTTAATTTTCAATTGCATAAAACCAAAATTCACTTCGCGAGCCGACCCAGCGAAATTCCGCGGCCGTAAATGTTACTGTTATGTTGGTATCCTTGATAAATTAGCAAGAGCTCATACGACTGTAGCCGACTTCGTGGGATAAGGCGCGTAATTATGAAATTTGTCTAGCGGGCTTGTTTGTGTAACAACATGGTTTGTGATACAAAAGAATGTGCCCCTTTATAACGCCTCGCTATTTACTACTCGCGTCAAGGCAAGAAAAACATCCCAGTTTTCAATTAGTTCAGCGGCTACGCTAGGTTTGTGTAACATGGTTTGTGATTCGCGGTATTTCATGTAGGTATCCCATGAAGTCGGCTACAGTCCGTAACAGTGACAGCTACGGCTGCGGATTTTCGCTGCGTCGGTTCGCGAGTGAATTTTGGTTTTATGCAATTGAAAATTAAAATGCATTATTTTCCGCCGCCCCAAAGCCAAAAAGTTTCCTTTTATAGTAATTAAAGCGAATCTAAAGTTTTTTTCTAAAAATTATTCGTAATAAGCGTGGCCAGTCCGAACCGATAATTACCAAATGCTTTTGTTTTAAGTTCTTTCGGTAAATTTTTGGGATTGGTGGCCAAGGCTATTACGAATAATTTTTAGATTCGCCAATCACTATAAAAGGAAACTTATTCCATCACGGCTGGCGGAAAATAATGCATTTTAATTTTCAATGTCGTTAACTAAAATTACTTCGCGAACCGAAACTATGACAGCCCGCCCGCCATTTTATGGCTGTCAAAATACGTTTTTGAATGGTTTGTGTAGCGGGCTTGTGTATGTTATCTTTACTTTAAAAAGCAGCCTACGTTTTTGAATGGTTTGTTTGGCTACGCAGGGTTTGTGTAGCGGGCTTGTGTATGTGACAAATGGTGGGCGGCAGTGGGCGGGCTGTCGTAGTTCGGAAGTGAAATTTTATTTGACGGCATTGAAAATTAAAATGCATTATTTTCCGCCAGCCGTGATGCAATAAGTTTCCTTTTATAGTGATTAAGGCAAATCTTAAGTTTTTTTCTAAAAATTATTCGTAATAGCCTTGACCACCAATCCCAAAAAATTACCGTTCTTTCAAATACATACATTGACCAGAGACTTTTTGTATCAATGTTGTAGTGTTCTATAGGGCCTTCCTTAAATAATGTGAAAATTGAGACAAAACATTCACAGTAAACCAAATCGAAAATCTTAGCTAGTTATAGTACACGCCAAACTTTAAGACCGGCCCTTACATTCCATGCTTGCGCAGTTACTGACTTTACAATGAAAGCGAAAGATGCGTAATAAGATGTGTGATAGAGAAAGGCGAGGGGGGCATGTCACTTTTCCATCCCGAAACTCACCTACTGCGACGATTTCTGATCAACATCAGACCGGTCTCAAAGTTTGGCATGCACTATACTACATTTTAAACACCTTGAGCTGGTCAAAATTGTATGTAAACATTACTGTTTTTCGATTTATTTTATCTTCCCTTTGAATTACTATTAAAATTTACTATCATCGACTTTCAGATTCTGGGTTCAGGCCTCCTCCAGTCTTCCGTAGTCCAAGGAATGGTGTTCAAACGCCAGGTAGAGGGAGATGTGTCCACCCTCACCGATGCCAAAGTAGCCTTGTTCTCCTGTCCCGTGGACATCAGCCAGACAGAAACCAAGGGAACCGTCCTCATAAAGTCTGCTGACGAGCTCCTGAACTTCAGTCGAGGAGAAGAATCCCTCTTGGAGAACCAGATCAAGGCTATCTCTGAGACTGGAGCCAAGGTCATCGTGGCCGGAGCCAAGTTCGGAGACATGGCCATGCACTTCATCAACAAGTACAAGATGATGGCCGTCAGACTTAACTCCAAATTTGATCTGAGAAGATTGAGCAAAGCAGTTGGAGGAACCGTAAGTTATATTATAAAATCAACACTAGAAAATTAATGACTGCTTCACTTGCCGAGATCAAAACATTAATATTTCACTTAGCCAATTTTTTTTTGTGTATTTATCGTTGAAATTCCAATATTCAAAATTGGGTGATCACCTTCCCATTTCATTACTTATTTTATTTGGGAGACCAACAGTTTACATTAATAACTGAGCGTAATAGTAATTGAGTCGCAATAATTGAACCGTTTATAGGTTTCCACTTAGGTATTGTAGAGATTCCAGAGATACTAATGAAAAATTACATTTCAGGAATAAAAATTACATAATAGGATGGGGGGGGGGTCAGTTAAGTTGAGGTATAATAATAAAAATATGCGCAACAAAAAATTAAAAGAAAAAAAAAGGAAGTTCAAAGGGTGGTGGTTGTATTAGAGGGTATCTATAGTTATTGTTATGTAAAGTATCGAGAGAGCGTTTGTGTGATTAAGGAGTGTGCTGCAGAGTTAAAAATGTCAAATTGTGTATAGTGTGTGTTGAAAGTGTTAGATGCACGATAGATGAAAGAGTTCTGCTTCGAATTAGTGTTGCACCGGGGAGGGCTAAGAATCATGTCTGATCTTGTTCGTCTGTTAGGAACTCATATCTGTATTCGTTGTAAGAGTTCTGGGCAATCTACGACGGATCTGGCTATTTTTTGTAGTAAGAGTACATCGGCCGAGCTTCTTCAAACTTCTAATGATAGTATATTGAAGTACGCAGCTGAATCTTGGTGATTTAGGTGTGGGCGGTAGCTGTGGAAATCTAAGTATCGTAGAAAACGGTTTTGAACACGTTCTAGATTTTCCACATATGATTTGTATTGCGGGTTCCAAACTTGTGACGTGTATTCTAGTAAACTGCAGATATAAGCAAAATACAGGATTTTCATTGTTCTAAAGTTATTGAATTTTTTACATGTCCTAAGAATGAATCCTAACATTTTCGAGGCTTTTGATGTGACTATTTTTGTGATACATTTGAATTCGAAAAATAAGTCTTCTCGGACACAAACTTCTGTACTCTATGACGATAATATCATTATTTTTACGATAAAATTATTAACGAATAAGTTTGTAATTAATGTTGAATATCTACCTCATCCTGTGTGAATTTTATTATCAAAGCGTTTCATAAAATTAAACTTTTTTTTGCTTGTTTTTATAATTGGCAAAACCATAATAGTTCTATGATTCGTAAAAAATTTTCCATGACACCTCAACAAAGTGATGAAAACAAAAATTTAAAATTTACCCTGACGTAACCGTTTAACCTGGAGCGATTTTTGCCATATATTGGCGTCATTTTATATGTCTCCGATTGCTTTTTGTGTAAAATAGGCAATAAGGAACTCCAGTGAAAAATATTATGTCTTTAAAAAAAAGTGTTCATAAAGACCAATGAACGCTGATTCTGAATAAATAAGTTTTATTTCATAATATTAAATGTAGAGTTCTTAAAAAATTATTAAAAAGTGCATTTTTAAACCTCTCATCAAAACACACTGTAAAATTGCTATTACTGAATGGTTAGTGCTGACGTTACGCGTCACCAGTCATTGTATTGAAACTTTGATTATGTAGGTATGACATAAGCCATCAGTATTAACAACATTTCATGTTATTTGTTATATTCGTTATTCATACTGTTTATAGAGATTTAGTTGTTGTGTTTATTAAAACAATATTTAAGCCTAAATTTATTTTTTTTTACATTAGCTCCACACAGGAGGCCCTGAGGAAAATAATTTCCCTCAGGGCCTATGTCATCTTTGGGGATGCTGTGTGGAGGGGTTTTGGGGGAAAGGAAGGAGAGGAGAGTTCTGGGAAGGAAAAGGGTTTAAGGGGTGGGTAGGAATCTGGGACTCAGTGTGTCCTGGTCATCCGCCTCCAATACCTAGACAAACCTTACCCCATGAACCCGGGCACCCCTGCTAAATCACCAAACGTAGCGAACCACTTGGGGTAACCTATGGCAGAGGTGTTGGTTATCCAATAAAGTCCCGGGACGGCGGTACCCAATCCCGCCTCCCAACCTTTAAAATAATTCAGTATCAAAAATAGAGGTGTCTCTATTAGTTTATCTCTGTTATTTAAAATATTGAAAAACTTTAAACTGTACGAAAAAATCGTATAAATATACTATAACTATATCATAATGCTACATAGGCCAAAATTTGGCCGTGGAGTAGAAACAAAATGGCTGCAATCGATCAGCTGATATCGTTTGCCTACACTTTTGTGGGTGATTCTTCGTTTTTGATAATAATAATTGCATACAATTTTTAGGTTAATATGCAGTTAGTCCACCTCACGAAGTTTGATGCACGGATAATACGGAATGTTCCTTTTTTAGCTAATAGACAATCAAATATGACATTTGTCGGAAGTACCAATCTTATAAAATAAATTCTCTAAAATAAACTCGCTTTTCATCATACTTTTAAAAAACATCCCAGGTTTTGAATGGTTTGTTTGGCTACGCAGGGTTTGTCTAGCGGGTTTGTGTAATTATTTTAAAACATTTCTTTCCATGTTCTACTGTTACAAATACTTGTCAATGATGCATTCACTTTGTTTTACGCAAAAATATTTTTCTATGATTGGCAGCATTGATGAAATGTTAAAATAAAAACGATGAATGAACATGGCGTTACCGTGCGAGTGAATTAATTTTAACAAAATTAAAATGTTAAATGCATATTTTTTGCATGTTTTTTTGGCCTCCCCCGACATAAATACTCACTTTTCGTAATAATAAAGCTAAATATAACCGTTTGATAAAAAGTTTTCCGTATTGACGAGTAAGCGGTTTAATGCATAAAAAATAATTTTTATACCACTCTCCCGTAATAATATTCAAAAATATAATAAATATAATATAATGAATAAATAATGTTTTAACTTATCGAATAGTATCATCTTTCTTCCGTATATTATCATTCAAAATGACAACACCTATTGAAAGTAAATAAAACTATCGATGGGTGATGGCATCACACAATCCACCATAGATAAGGTGGTTTTCAGGGGGTCTTGAAAAATTAAAACTTTGACAATTATTTTAACTATTAAAACTAACTATAAAAATAAATATGCAGTTATTTAAGTTTGAAGGTCTTTATTCATTAAAAAAAATAGAAAAATTGGACTGGAGTTCTCTATTATCTCCTTGATTTGGCAAATTTAAAAAATATGTATATTTGTAGCTCCCACGTTTGTTATTTTGTACTTAAAACGAAGCTATTGAAATGCTTTATCTATTATGATCATAGGTGTCGCAAATCCGAACTTTTTAGACTATTTTATAACAATGTTAAAATTAATTTTTTTAAATATTTTTTCACGCAGAATTTCTGTTTAGCTGTTTATAGTTAAAATTAAGTCCTTTTTCCATAGATATGCACCTTTCATTATCAAGTATACCACAGACAATATACAGAAATCGAAAATATTCTCGAATAAGTACATCTCACGGCAGTTTCAAAATAACAACCGCGCAGGATTCGCGCGGTTACAAACTTTACGATTTTTTATAAATCCTACAAATATGAGTTTAAATGGTAAAATACAGGTTAGTTCATTGGCTACATAGCACTATTATAGGTTTTTATGTCTCCATGTTAAAATTTGAAGATATGATTTTTTTTAATGTTGGCAAAAGATTTAAAAAGTGATCTTCTGAAAAAGTCGAGCAAACCGAGATATTTTAAAATGCACTGTAACTCCAGTGGTTAAGCAAGTTTTTTTTCCATCGCTTTTAACATCTTATTTGCCGGAGACGCGCGGTTTGTGCGCATACGCGCAGAAAAAATTTCGAAAAAAATCTTTTTGTCTGCGGTTTTGACCCTTCTATGTACAGAATTTGTATGAAGGACAAGGTCAGAATCGCTTGCGCCAACATAAGCAAAAATTTCATTCACCTGGCAACCCCAGAATATTTTCAAATGATTTTATCTGTGGCATTAAAATGTCAAATTTGCCACAATTCTTTCTGTCAAAGTCCGATACGTGTTAATTGACGAAAACATCGTAAAACCTATCAATTTATGTAATTAACGCAAGTAATGTTAACAATTATTATGAGCAATAATTATCAGCCTGAAACACTCATCAACATTGAAAAATCTTCCGAGAAAAGATACTTGCCGCCAACGGGACTTGAACCCATGTCCTTCTGATTGCCGGTCAGCTGCTCTTGACCACTGAGCTATGGGGGCTTATCAAATACCCGCCAAATAATTCAATATATACTAGTGTTTCATTCAACAATTACTGCCTATTATATTATTGCTTATAATAATTGTTACCCTTTGTTGCTATGCATAAAAATCTTGTCTAAACGATAGTTTATAAATTAAAAATAATAGCAAGTAATGTTGATTTGGTACATATTTTATTGTTCTAGGAATGTGTTTCAGTCATTAAAATATACAATAGCTCAAAATTAATCCACAAAAACATTCAATTCAAAATTCAAAGTGTTGCTTTGTTAGAAAATTTCCGTGTTTTTCCTGGCCTATAACAGATTAACCTGTCAAGTATGATTTTAGATTTTCACGGCCAAAAGTATTTTTGTTATTTGTTTTTGGGGTGTTATGCCGTGTTGCGCTACCTCCTCCTTTAGCCAACGTTTCGGACAGCGTTACAGTGTCCATCATCGGGGCAGATGCGCGAGGAAGTAGCGTAACACGGCATAACACCCCAAAAACAAACAACAAAAATAACCTGTCAAGGGCCGTTTCCTAACAAGAAATTACCTAACAAAGCACCACTTTGAATTTTGAATTGAATGTTTTGTGGATTAATTTTGAGCTATCGTATATTTTATTGACTGAAACATGTTCCTAGAACAATAAACTATGTACCAAAACAACATTACTTGCGTTAATTACGTAAATTAATAGGTTTTACGATGTTTTAGTCGAGGAACACGCATCAATTTTGACAGCTAAAATTCGCAGCAAAAATGACATTTCTATACCACAGATAAAATCGTTTAAAAATATTCTGGGGTTGCAAGGTGAATGAAATTTTTACCCATCTTATGGGGTAATGTTGGCGCAAGCGATTCTGACCTTGTTCTTCATACAAATTCAGCACATAGAAGGGCCAAAATCGCAAACATTTTTTGTTAGAATTTTTTTCAAATTATTTTCACGCTCATGCGCACAATACGCGCGCGCCCGCGCGTCTCCAGCCGCTCAGAGGTTAAGAAATATTTTTCTTGTTTGCGTAAATCAAAAATGAGTTGTGGCTCCATATTATGCAATGTTGCCATAGGATTATTTGTTTGGATCTTGGTAATGCTGACCTCTTTAGTGGAGATGATTGAATTTAACCGATTGCAAGCAGTTGGTCAATTTCAAAGTATGAATGCGCCAATCAATGCGGCTTGTGCCGTTCAATTGAAATTATTGACTCATATGCAGTATTGAACTTACGTAGACGGTAGGACATTTATTTGTTGTAAACCCTGTTTTGACGATGTCAATGATTTTGGAGAAGAAATAAAGATTCTTAAAACCTGTGTTCCAAAAGAGTTCTGCTTGAGTGGTCACAAGTTCTCCCTCAACCAGTCTCTCCCGATCTGGCCTGCCACGCAGCTGGTGGGCAGACACATCCGCCGCCAAGACCCAGACAAACCTCACCCCATGAACCCAGGCACCCCTACTAAGTCACCAAACGTAGCGAACCACTTGGGGTGACCTATGGCAAAGGTGTTAGATATCCAATAAACGGTTCCCAGGGCGGCGATACCCATACCTGCCTCAAATGCTCAATGCTTAGCAATCTTGTTGCCGTTTTTCTTTACACTCTTCTATAAGACAAAGGAATATTATTAAGATCTTTCCTGGAAAATATAATGTAGATAGTGTAGTTTTAAATCAGATGTTTGATATGTTTATCTTTAAATTGGTCAGGTCCTGCCCCGCCTCACCGCCCCCACCGCCCAGGAGCTGGGCTATTGCGACACCATCTCCGTGCAGGAGTTTGGAGACACGGTGACTGTTGTGTTCCGGCTGGAAGGGGCCAACTCGCGCATCGCCACCATCGTTGTGCGAGGAGCTACGGATAACTACATGGATGACATTGAGCGCGCCATTGATGATGGAGTCAACACCTTCAAGGGGATTGCCAATGATGGAAAGTAAGTACTTTATTTTGATTTTGACTATCTACAGTGAAACCTTCTTTAGGAAGTTTTCCAAGGGACTCGAAAAACAATCTTCTTAACCGGTCAAAGGCCACGCCATTTCACGAAAATTCACTAAAAAAGCACCACTTTGAATTTTGAATTAATTGTTTTGTTGATTAATTTTGAGCTATTGTATATTTTATTGACTGAAACACGTTCCTATAACAATAAGCTATGTACCAAAACAACATTACTTGCATTAATTACATAAATTAATAGGTTTTACGATGTTTTAGTCGCGGAACACCCATAAATTGCGACGGTTAAATTCGCGGCAAAATCTGACAGGTCAATATCATAGACGAAATCGTTTTAAAAATATTCTGGGGTTGCAAGGTGAATGAAACTAGTGGCTATATCATCTATGATGTTAGCGCAAGCGATTCTGACTGTGTTCTTCATACAAATTCTGTACATAGAAGGGCCAAAATCGCAGACAAAAAGTTTTGGTCGAAAATTTTATTCAAATTTTCGAATTATTTTCTCGCGCATGCGACGCGCGCGTCTCCGGCAAATCAGAGGTTAAGCAGGAAAATTTATATGTGGGAAGAATTGGGCCAATTTTGGGCTGAGGGACTGAAAAAAACCAAACTTTTAGTCGAAAAATGGACCACTTTTATTTTTCTGCAATTGATAGCTGTCCAAAAATGGACCACATTTTCAAATCATTCGTAAAACTTTTATTGTAATTATTTAAAACATTTCCTTGGCCAGCCATTAATTTATTTTAAAGAGAAGCTATTGACACGCTTTACCTATTATGACCATAGATGTTGCAAATCCGAACTTCGTAGACTATTTTAGAAAATAAAAAAAATTCCTGCTGAATTTTTGATCAACTGTTTACGGATAAAATGAATTCCTTTTTCCATAGATGTGCATCTTTCATTATCAAGTATACCACAGACAACATACAGAAATCGAAAATATTCTATGTTGATTCGAATTAGTATCCCTGATGGCAGTTTCAAGTATAAAACATGCAGGATTTGCGCAATTATGATTTTTAACATTTTTTTGTAAATCCTACAAATATAAGATAAACAGTAAAATACAGGTTAATTCATTGGCTATATAGCATTATAATAAGTTTTTATGTCTCCATGTTAAAATTCGAAGGTATGATTTTATTAATGTTGGCGAAAAATTAAAAAAATGACCTTTTGGTAAATCTGGAGCAATCAAGGCAAATTTATTTAATTTGCGTGATCGCTCCAGTGGTTAAGCTACAAAACTTCTTAAGGGCTATCAGTTGGTCTAAAGCTCGGCTTTGATGGAATGTGGAGCTCAGCATAGCTTAGCACACAATCCGTATATCAGTCGTAAACCTAGAATTGGCCATTTTTAAACGTTTAGTCTGATATTAATCGAGGATTTTAGGCAATTCTATGCCGAACCAATCTGTTTGTTAGTATCTATCAAAGATATTCAAATACAAAAGAGATATCCTATGATGTCCACGCAACTGTCGGCGGACTACGATCTAATCAGGGTAGTTTGCATTCAAAAAGAATTTATTTCGTTGATTTATTGAAGGTGTGCATTAGTATTGGTTAACAATATAGTTTGAATACGTAAAGATAAACAATATCGGTGACACCCGGAAGCGCAGTCCCACCTAGTAAAAACTGCAGATAGCACATCTATTATATTTCAATATCTTTGGTATCTATGGACTCTGTGGTTATTATCTAACAGTTATTTCAAAAGTATGTGTTTTTTTTTAATTCTTGCTAATTATTCATTTTGGGATTTTCATACCTACCTGCGTGGGAATGGCCTTACCGACCAAACCGAGCTACATTTGGCAACTTGCATACCTTTTCAGATTTTGTTGCGCTTTGAAAATTATTTTAACTATGAAAATGACATTTATAAAAAAAAATTAACAATCGGCTGGAGTCCCTTGTTCCAATTTTCCTGCAGAATTAATCTGCACCATCATTGATGAATGCAACAGAATGTCTGCAAGCACAAGTAATATTTTATTATCATGAGCTCCTATGAAACTTGTTTCAATTTTCCACAAATAATGCATTATTTCAAGTAATTTATGTTTCATTTCTGTACTAAAAAAATATTAGTTCTAGTCTCATAAATGAAAAAGGATATTGATAGTAGTAGAAACATAAATGCTCTTTCCCTGCTGGCATCTGTCCATCTGTCGGATGAAATATAGTATTTATTTAGTCATGTTAGCTAAAGTAGACAAAATCTATAATATATGTAATTTGATTGTTTCCAGGTTCCTTCCCGGTGCAGGCGCCGTGGAGCTTGAATTGGCGCGCAACCTCACCAAGTACGCCGATACCCTGCCCGGTCTGGAGCAATACGCCGTTCGCAGGTTCGCCATTGCCCTGGAAGCCTTCCCCAAAGCCATCGCTGACAACTCTGGCACCAACGCCAACAAGGTGCTCGCCAGTCTGCACACAGCACATCAGGTATGTTACCGTCGCCACCTGAATACTTCTGCCACTATCACTTCGTCATCATTCCATCCTTTTCTTTCTGCTACATCACAGCGGGTCAGGTATATCACTAACGTCACCGGGAGGCCCAGTCTCTATCTTTCACAACGTCTGCACTGCAGGTTTAGCTCCGTCACAAACCCGTGTTAACCTTCCTCCTATTGTACTAAAAACTTTTTCCGCTAGTGAAAGTTAAACCACTAGCACTGCTAGTGCTCTCAAATTTTCTCAACCCGAAAGAAAGAGACTAGGCCCCGAACATTTCTGCCACCATCACCTCATCATTATTCCATCCTTTCTTTTCTGTTAAATCACAGTTCATCAGGTATATTACCATAGCCACCTAAACATTTCTGCCACTATCACCTCATCGTCATTCCATCCTTTTCTTTCTGTTACACGTCTCGTTTATGAGAAAAAGAGAGTTATAGTTATATCAGCGCCCGCTTTACCCTGTTATTATTCATTAGCTTCTTTCTCATTGTGAGTCAAGTCAATTGGATAGCTTTTTTTTGTATTTCTTGTACATTAACTATGAAACAATGTCTAGACATTTTGTTTTGAAGAGTTTTATTTTATATGTGAATTTGTTACTTAATTTTATTTATTTATCTGCTACCAATTTAAAAAAAAACAATGGCCATAAATCTGAATAAGAAACGAGCAAAAAAAAAGCACATTTATAATCACTCGCGGCAATGGGTATCGAAGAAGTAGTGTGTATACTTTTTAAGTCGTAATTGCACATGGCTAGCCACTCCAGTCGATGGTGTACATTAAATATACACCATCGACTTTTAAATAACAAGAGTCGTGTGTTATATTTCAGCCATGGCGATTCACAAATCTTAGCCGCGTCAATGAATATTGCTAAATGTAACTTGACATAAATAGGAATCTAGCTAGCCGCGTGAGCCCTAGTGACACAATATGGTCTTCTATTCATTCATTCCATGGTTCATCTGTGTGTCAATCTTGCAAATAGTCCAGTAATGCTACATTTACCATCTTTCTTGCTAAGACCTATCAGACAATTCTTTGATTTGAAAAAATCACTCGATAAGTTTTTGTGATATGTGCTTCAACTCAGACTTGTAATAAATATTTTTTTTGCAGGACGGCAAGAAGAATGCCGGAATCGACATTGAATCAGAGACCGACGCCTTCATTGATGCCAAGGAGAAGAAAATCTTTGACCTCTACATCTCCAAGATGTGGGGCCTGAAATACGGTGTGGGGGTTGCTTGCACCATCCTCAAGATTGACCAGATCATCATGGCCAAGCGCGCCGGAGGACCCAAACCCAAAGCCGGTGGAAACCAGAGTGACGACGAATGAATCAAACACGATTAACATTTGATATCGCAACTTAATCTTCTCAAGCATGGGAGTGCTTGTCGCCTATGTTGTATTCGAGCTTTATTCTTTTAGGCGCGTCCGTCCGACACGCAACGGATGCTGATAATTACTATTATATGTTATAATATTACATTATAATGATTTTATTATTTAACACGCTTGCATTATAAAATTTTCACCTCGTCATCGTTAATACTGTTGGTTAAAAACATCGAGCAAATTAGTATTTTATTCCAGTTCATTTGTAATGAAGGAGTAAGATGAAATATACACAAATCATTACCAAAATAAAAATTAAAAAAACATAACACACTATTCCAAGCTTTTTTTAATTAGTAAAAAAATCATAAATATGTTTTTCTTATTACAAGGTGGCGCAAAAGTCATCGCCCTATCGGAAGATGCCAATATTTTTGCAAATGTCAGTTCTGCTTTGACATTTGTGAAGTAAACAAATACAAAATACATCTTGACAAGACATGAATCACTGTACTCAAGAACACAGAAAATTTAAAAAAAATGCATTTCCTGGTTGCCTAATTTCTTATTTTGGTGATTTACACTGGCCTGCAAGATCGCCCGATTTAACCATTCCAGACTTCTTTTTGTGGGGTTTATTTATGTCAACAAGTCTTGGACTCTTGAAGACCTCAAAGAGAATATCCGTCAAGAATGTGAGAAGTTCTGGAAAGAGTGATGGGAAATGCCATAAATCAGGCCCGTGGTCATCTATTCTGGCGGCGGCCACTTGGCCGATATCATTTTCTTGACTTATGGAAAAAAAATTAAGACACCAAATAAACACAATCCAAAAGCAAAACCAAAAATTTACAGCTAAAGAACATCGGGTGAAAACTTTTGCGCCAACTTGTATTGTAGGTATTTTAGCGAACGTTGACACCTTTCAGTGTTTGAGAAACAACATTTCCCTTTCCGACGACACTTAAGGGAACACCTTTGAAGCAGGCCTCCTTGCTGTCGTTTGTGAGGAGGTCTGGAGCGCAGGTCTCGAAGATCTTCTTCTTGGGGTTGAGCTGCGCATCGGGGAAGCGGGGGAAACCGTCGCAGGAGACCAGGTCTCCAGGAACAGCTCCAGCCGGTGGGGAGAGCACCTCCACTTTATCGGGGGATGAGGCACACATCACCATGGCCTCTGATGTTACTCCTCGCATCTTAAAAGGAATTATTCAAATAATTAGTCATTAACCAGTGACTATTATTAATTTAATTCGAAAGCAAGACCAGCATTGATAAATTAATCCTTTCCTACAATGATTGCGAATTGAATACATAGATGGGAGTTGTCTGCTTATAACCACAATGTAATTTTTATATTTTCTCATGCATCACCCTACATATACGAGGGTGGTCCGATAAGTACTTAGCCTACAAAAGAAAAATAAAGATTTTGGAAAAAATTATTATTTCTCAACGTAATCTCCATTTAGCTCGATACACTTGACCCAACGATGCTTCAATTTCTTTAACCCATCTGAAAAATACGTTTTCTCGAGGTCTGCAAAGTAGGCCTCCGTGGCGGCGATGACCTCGTCATTCAATTCAAATTTCTTCCCAGCGAGTGACTTTTTCAAGTTTGGAAACAAAAAGAAGTCGCACGGGGCCAATCGGTGGAAGGGGCAGCAGTTCGTAATTCGACCAATTTAGCCGTGGCGAGGGCAGAGGTGTGAGCCGGTGCATAGTCATGGTGGAAAAGCACTTTTTTCTTTGGCAAATGGGGCCGTTTTCTCTGCAATTCGGCGTCAAATCGGCCCAATAATTCGGCATAGTACAGCCCTGTGATCGTTTTGCCCTTCTCCAGGTAGTCGATGAAGATGAGACCTTGTGAATCCCAGAAAACGGTGGCCATCACCTTTCCGGCCGATAGAACAGTCTTCGCCTTCTTCGGAGCACGTTCGCCGGGTGAAGTCTACTGTTTCCACTAAACCTTGGTCTCTGGTGTGTACCGGTGGATCCATGTTTCGTCGACGGTCACGGAACTATGCAGAAACACCTTCGGATTGCGCTTAAACAGCGTCAAACACTGCTCTGAGTGGTCTCACGGTTTCGCTTGTTGTCCGGAGTGAGCAAACGCAGCACCCATCGCGCCGACAGCTTTCTCATGCCCAAAATTTCTTGCAGGATATGACCCACGCGATCTTTTGAGATGTCTACTATCTCAGCTATCTCGCACACCTTCAATCGGCGGTCTGCCAATACGAGATTGTGGATTTTTGTTATGTTATCCGCCGTGGTAGCCGTTTTCGGGGCACCTGGGTGTGGCTCATCAAAAAACCGATATGCGACCACGTTGAAACTCGTTACAATTTTTGACAGACGCCATCGAAGGAGAAGAGTCACCGTACATAGCATCCAAGCGCTCATTTCGCTGCGCGATTTGCCTTCCAAAAACAAGAATAGAATCACCAACCGATATTGTTCTTTTTCCTAATTCGATATTGCTCTTTTTCCTAATTGTTTTTCTAAATCCGCGGACACGCCCGCTTCCACACGCGGTCAAAACAAAACTACAAGTCTGATTCGGCTGAAATTTTGACAGAGCTGTCTAAGAGAATGTACTACACGATAGTGAATTTCTCTTGCGATAGTGGCACCATCGGGCGGTGAGGCTAAGTACTTATCGGACCACCCTCGTAGACGCCAAATTGATAGACTTGCCGGAACTTGAAAACTGGGTATCATTTTCACAAGTAGACTAGAGTTTTTTTTTTACATTAGCCTCACGCAGGGGGCCCTGAGGAAAATAGTTTCCCTCTGGGCCATTATGTCATCTTTGGGGATGAAATGTGGAGGGTCTTTTAGGGAAAGGAGGTTCTGATAAGGAAAAGGGCATGAGGGGTGGCTAGGAATCTGAGGTTCAGCGTGTCCACGAGAACCAGAAGTATGATGAATCCATCCTTCCCACTGTGGTGCAAGGTGATGGGTCGAGGGAGTCCGGTTCAAGGGTTTACCTCAACCAGTCTCCTGATCTGACCTGCCACATGTCAAATGACAAATGTAGCGAATTACTTGAGGTGACCTACAGCAGGGGTGTTGGTTATCTAATAAATGGTTCTGGGGCGGCGGTACCCATATCTGCCTCCCAAATTAAATGTTCCCACACTTTTGTCAACAGGAGAGTTCAAGAATGCTTTGAATGAACTACATCAGTTGTACGTTGGCCGCCGAAGAGTGCACATTGAGTTAACCAGACCCTGCACAGAAAAGTAAAATAAGGCAACGGTTTGCAGTGCAGTCCACTGTGGGACTGCACTGCGTAGAATTTGTTATTAACCGAACCGCCTTCAAATCAGATTGCGTAGCGAAGCAACAATGAGTGAGGTGGGTAAATTATAACACATTTGCAAAAGAGTCTCAACTAAAGAGTGTAACCAAATACACAATTTTAGAATCAAGCCTGAACTTTTGTTTACCTGAATTGGGATTTGTAGTTAGTTTTTTAAGCTGCCTGCAATTTGTGTACTATTTTAAAAAGGACTAATAATTCATAAGCAGTATTTTCGAGGAATACTGTCAGATTCATTTATTGACAAATCATGACGAACATTGTCTGTTACCCTTTCCCCTGATGGACTGGCTATGGGCCTACTCTATATAGTATGTGCTGTTAGGGTCAAAGGAACCGCCACAAGTTGGCTTATTTATTAAAGGGATTTAATTAAGGTGAGTGGACGAAATGGCTTTGCCGGTTAGTACCGGACGCGCCAGGATCTGATCCCGAGGAATCCTCAGCATCAGACCCGCCAAATCGACCAGCACAGCGGTAGAGCAGAGATCCCCCCTCCCAGAGCGGGGAATTAAGTTCTAAGATGTCAGGCATAGGCAGGAATTACCAGGTTTTGTAAATAAAATAAGGTTAATTATAATTGGACTAACCGTATAGGTTTATTTCAAATATTGCAAATAATAATACAGATAGGAAAGAACTTACCCCCCACAGACCATAACCGATAACTAAAGCTAAAGTAATCTGACTATTAACGCGGTCGTTTAGACGATGAGGGATCCTCCCGGTGACTAAGGTTGGTGCAACTGCCCACGTCCCACGGTGATGCGAGCTGACTATATTGGCGGCAGGAATCCTCTGGCCTCTGCAGCATGAGCAAATACTCCGGCGCGAGCAAATAAGGCTACTCCACGTCCCACGGTGGAGTAAGCTGGCGCGGATGGCAAACGATGTCCTCTGCAGCATGAGCAAATACCCCGGCGCGAGCAAATAAGGCTACTCCACGTCCCACGGTGGAGTAAGCTGGCGCGGATGGCAAACGATAGAGTCACGCACGTGTATCGTGAATTGATACACCAGGAGATTTCCTGGCGGAGATCGGGTAGAACATTATATTGGCCGGAAATCACACTAGCCCACGGTGTTTCTGGGACTAAAGGCAGGGGCGTTTACTGTCCAGAACGAAATTTCCTATTCCTCGACAAAATACAATTCGGCCATTGTGTGAACACAACATTTATTTCCGGAGCGCGACTCGCGGGGTCGAATCCATAACGGGAACTCAAATAAACTTGTAACGGCACTATAATAACCGCCCGAACTTTACGGGAACTTCGAATCTCTCTGATTAGGCACCGATGCACTCCATCTTGCCCGATTCTCTCTCAAAAAAACTCTCACGACCTCCTGCGAGCCTTCCGCCCGCCGGGGGAAGCGCCACCATGACATTTCCGCTCCTCTCTGGTGTTGCCAGGATGAAAAACAATAGACAATGCTATCGTGCCGCCTCATAGATTCCAGTTCTTACTTAAAACGACAATTAACCTATGTTTTATACATAACATTACCCCGCTCGCCCCCAAGGTGTTTGCCCTCAAACACAAGGAGAACAAAAGAAAAGCCTGAGCTAAGAGATACCCTAACTTGGTCTGATGGGTTCCTAAAAACATACATAAACATAATATCATAAAAATGAGTTGTACATCAGAGAAAAAAAAAACTACCAGCAACAGTATGCTTGCAAATGGGTGCGTGACAAAATCAGTCGCGCCCATCATGCTGAAGACATGATGGTAGAGTCTGCGACGCATCCATTCGAAGTTAGACAATTAGATATAATTAAATCAGTACTTAGAGTTAAAGACCTTAATTGTAGACAATTTGTAGACAATAAGAAGATACGTGAACGGGGCCCGTAATCACCCACAGCATATAAGACGCTGGGTGATGTATTCTGACTCTCGTCTGGGACTACCGTAGACGTAGCATCTATAACAGAATAGAACTTAATATTAGAATAGATATTATCACCAAGATATGACATCAATAAACATCAACACATTAAATATGCGTAAAGCATCACTGTTCAGAACACTTTTAAGTAAGCCAAAGTAGGCTATACACTTAGGTGGTGTACCATCTGCACTTCAACACTGATTTTAAATCCATTCTGGATAAAAGAGTTCCTCTTTAGAAGAGCCTACCTATCTAACTCTCTAACTGGTCTCGTGGGATAAGTTTTTCTGACAGTTATATAATAGAAAACAAAATATAAGTTTATTAGAACATTTGTATATGAAATACAGGATATAACCAACCATTGTAACTGAATGGTGTTAAGGATAGTCATACAATCATCGCATGAATGATGCCAATTTATTTATTATTCAACCATTTTTAAAAATGGTGACAATAGAATGGTTAGCGACCATCGTAAATAAATGGTGCTATCAATAGTCAAAACCATCGTTAAAAAAAAATGGTGCCAATTAATTAAGTATGTGACTTTTGTACCAGAAGGTACAGTAGGTATTAGTGCATCGTAACTAATTACTGAAGTTCTCGCAGGAACTAATCAATCACACTCTTAGCTTGGGAATTGATTAAATTCTTCAAATTAATGAAATTTCTGAATAATTATAGTAAGTTATTTTTATTGTTTAGCAAATGTAGTTAAAACATTATTAAATTGAGAACATATTGAAATTTTGGGCGAATACCTCTTAATGTTCTTAATTACGTTTATGCAATATAAAAGTATATGAACACAGTTCATATGAGATTGAACTTGGAATACACGAGGATATGCGGGTTCATATTATCGTATATTCCAAGTTGACAAAAACTTAGTAGGACAAATACAGAGTATTTTAAACTGTATGGACTCAGAATACAAAAGGATAAGCGGGTTCATATCGTCATGCATTCTGAGTTGACAAGGAAATAAACTTAAAGATAAATATAAACCATAGTGAACTTATTATATATATATATATACATATATGTATTTGTACTTCGAGGCATCTCATAATTGTACATAAATAACCTAACAAATCTTAATTATTATTTTAATGTGAAATTATACTCGAGTAATCAACTGGAGTAAGATTTTAATTTTCTACAAAAGACCACCTAAAAATTAATTATTTACTTATGTATTTTATGTCCAATACTGGTCAAAGCAATCCGGCTGATCAAGCCGAACTGAAATGAGCTGTATTGAAGAGGTTTAAATTAAAGATAGCGCCTGTGAAGATGCTTTATGATAGCCGACTAAGCTGGTATGCTATCTGATTTAAGTATATCCTTAACATGAAAATCGCCTGTTAAAATCGGGATCCTTCGGCGGCGGTACCTCCACCTCAGAACTCGAGTCCGAAAGAACTGATTAACCTGACGGAGCCAACTCTGCCACTCGCACTTCCTCTGCGCAAAGGAAGGCGCGTGAGCAGAGCGACTCACATCTAGTTTTTTGAATCCCCATGTTTAACAGAAGCAACTTTCGGATTGGAATTGTTTTGTCTTCTCTTCCTACAATCCGATAGTAAATGACCTTTTAATTTACAAAAAGAACAATAAATATTGTTTTTGGTAGAATTTGGTTCAGGATGACACATCTCCTTTTCTCTACAATCATTAGAAGTATTCTTTTTAGATTGATTATTATAGAAAAAACGAGTATTATTGATATTAGCAGAATTGCCACTATATTGTTTATTATTTTACGCACCAGATTTAAATGTCCGGGTCTAATTTTCCCCACAGGAAAAACTAAACCCTTTCACACACTTCCCAAATGATCATCTGGTCAATCCACGTTATGCAATTGCACTATATGTATTATAATTACAAAACAATACAAGAACAACATGTCAACCTACCAGAGACCAGATGGGAAAATAATTCACCGACTCCAGATATTTTCATATCAGAGGGTTCGGCTCTGTGGAATTCCTAATTGAACCTATAAATCCTACTGATCCCTCAATATAAATATTTAAAAAATCTTTTGTAATCCTACATGTATTTAAAATTACCGATTTTTGCATTTTTATATATAAATTCTTTGACAAATCTAATACGCCTAAATTTTGAATCAGAGACCTAGGTATAATGCCAGTAGCCGAAATAACAAATGGTAATATTTTTATATTCCGAGAATGCCAAATTCTTTTAATCTCATTTCCTAAATCTGTGTATTTTCTAATTTTTTCAGAAACAGTTTTTTGAATATTACAGGAATTTGGAATTAAATTATTATTATAATTATTATTATTATTTTGTTTATAATTATAATCCGTAGAACGATTATTGTAGGTACCACGATACGAGTTACGATTAGAATTGAAATTATTATTATTACTGCCCCGTGAATTAGTGAAATAATAATTTTTTTTATTATCCTTAAGTGGATTATCATTAGAAAAAGAAGAAGAATTATTTTCTAACAAATTAGACGTTGAATAAGACTCCAGTTTATTTGTAGCTTCGGTAAGTTCTGAAAATGAGTTGAAATCTCTAGATGCCAGAAGGTTGATATAAATGGGTAGTAATGCCCTCATGCATAATTGTAAAAGTTCAGAGAGTGGTAATTTAGAATCAAGCATATTATTGTGCTTCTGCATTCTTAACGTAAATTCAAAGGCTGACATACCAGCTGGTTGTTTCATAGAGAAAAGTTGTGATTTTAATTCAATCTGTCTATTATTTGTTTCGAATTGTTTTATAAGTAATATAGATAATTCATTCCAAGTCAAATCAGGTGTATAAATTGATCTGAACCATAATAATGCCAATCCATCTAAAATATCAGGAAAACATCTCACTAAATCGTCATGACGAACGTTCCTAATTCTACATTTCTCTTCTATTTCCAGTATAAAGTCTCTTACGCAACTATTACCATCAAATTTAATATTCCAATTATTAATAGTACTTGTGGATGAAGATGAAGAAGAGTTTGATTCATTATAAATAACTTTTGTATATTTAATGTAGTTTGAGCCAAATTCGCTGTCATTATCTGGGTTAACACTTATCTCATGATGCTCGATAGCTTCAGATATTTTAATATTTTTGTTATGCCTTCTGGCTTGAATCCGCATTTCTTCTAAAGTACCGTCTGGTGTTATATTCCTGGATAAAAGTTCCGCAGAAAGTTCATCTTTCGATCTACTATTGATGTTGTCTATTGTAGTCGACATTTTGAAAAGTATAATTCTAAAATTCCAATAATTAAATGTACAATGTCAATAAATTAGCTAGTAACGATAGCTACGAATATATTGCTTACCCGCAGAGCAATTATATAATTAATCGTATTTATAAGCGCTTAATAGTATTCATTGTACACGACAATCTTAAAAACTTAAAGGTGTAATTACATTATGACAGTTGTTGTCAAAATGCAATGTTTGTTTACGATTGACATAGCCGTCTGTCAAATTGACACTTAGTATTCGTGTTGCCCGTAAGTCCGAATAACTTAACCCACAAACAAATATATAATAATAATGTGTACAGAATTATCATCAAGTTGGCTGTATTGTTGACAGATTGATAACCTCGCAATATTTACGTGTATACCGGAATGACATTTAAAGGTTATGTTTTATGTGAGATGCTTCGAAATAACAAAAACAATTATTGATCGATTACAAAACAAAACTATAGTAACTCCAACCCAAAACCTAGACAAATAAGAATTATACGAGCCCAGAACACAGTTGTAGGCGCCATGTTAGGGTCAAAGGAACCGCCACAAGTTGGCTTATTTATTAAAGGGATTTAATTAAGGTGAGTGGACGAAATGGCTTTGCCGGTTAGTACCGGACGCGCCAGGATCTGATCCCGAGGAATCCTCAGCATCAGACCCGCCAAATCGACCAGCACAGCGGTAGAGCAGAGATCCCCCCTCCCAGAGCGGGGAATTAAGTTCTAAGATGTCAGGCATAGGCAGGAATTACCAGGTTTTGTAAATAAAATAAGGTTAATTATAATTGGACTAACCGTATAGGTTTATTTCAAATATTGCAAATAATAATACAGATAGGAAAGAACTTACCCCCCACAGACCATAACCGATAACTAAAGCTAAAGTAATCTGACTATTAACGCGGTCGTTTAGACGATGAGGGATCCTCCCGGTGACTAAGGTTGGTGCAACTGCCCACGTCCCACGGTGATGCGAGCTGACTATATTGGCGGCAGGAATCCTCTGGCCTCTGCAGCATGAGCAAATACTCCGGCGCGAGCAAATAAGGCTACTCCACGTCCCACGGTGGAGTAAGCTGGCGCGGATGGCAAACGATGTCCTCTGCAGCATGAGCAAATACTCCGGCGCGAGCAAATAAGGCTACTCCACGTCCCACGGTGGAGTAAGCTGGCGCGGATGGCAAACGATAGAGTCACGCACGTGTATCGTGAATTGATACACCAGGAGATTTCCTGGCGGAGATCGGGTAGAACATTATATTGGCCGGAAATCACACTAGCCCACGGTGTTTCTGGGACTAAAGGCAGGGGCGTTTACTGTCCAGAACGAAATTTCCTATTCCTCGACAAAATACAATTCGGCCATTGTGTGAACACAACATTTATTTCCGGAGCGCGACTCGCGGGGTCGAATCCATAACGGGAACTCAAATAAACTTGTAACGGCACTATAATAACCGCCCGAACTTTACGGGAACTTCGAATCTCTCTGATTAGGCACCGATGCACTCCATCTTGCCCGATTCTCTCTCAAAAAAACTCTCACGACCTCCTGCGAGCCTTCCGCCCGCCGGGGGAAGTGCCACCATGACATTTCCGCTCCTCTCTGGTGTTGCCAGGATGAAAAACAATAGACAATGCTATCGTGCCGCCTCATAGATTCCAGTTCTTACTTAAAACGACAATTAACCTATGTTTTATACATAACAGTGCATAAGTGCGGTGACTGTGACTTAGGATTGAAATAAAAATAAAATTGATATGCAGATGTCAATAATAATCATTGAAAGGTAATAATGGCTAATGCATTTACATTATTTCCAGATAAGTTGTGAGTAGCCATTACATACCACATAAAATGTGACCCATTTTCATGATGCATGACTAGCCATAAAAAATTACTCATCGCATTGAATAGAATGTGTGCTTAACCCGGCGGTACTCGCTAGGTATTTACGAACATGAACACTCGCTACCGGGTAATAAATACCACAGAGTTTAATTGCCGTTATTTTCAAAAAGACGCTTGAGTTTCAATTTTTGACAATGTATTTGTGTTATTGGTACTATTGTTCATAAATAAAACTACAAATGCAAGTTTCAATGTTTATTTATTTGTTTTAGAGTTTATCCTAAAAAATAACCAAAAAATTATGTTTTTCTCAGTAATCTTACGAAAATCAACATAATATTTTTTTTTCTTACAAATTTGGCAAAATTGAGATCGGTATCGAAAATAAACTAGGTACACTCCTAAAATACTAAAAAATAATGATACCTTTAAACTTTATAGGATCGTTGCTACCGGGTATTTTTACCCATACTCACTTTACACGTCTGTCATTAATAAGCGCCGTGCGCGAACTGACCGCCCCGCCGGGTGAGGGTATGTGAACTATCGGTTTGAAGGTACTTAGAATCTTGGGTTGCCAGAACGCGTAGAAAAAAAAATACAACCAATTTTTTGTACTCTGTGGTATTTTTTACCCGGTAGCGAGTATCGCCGGGTTAACCATTAGGATGAACTGATGCAGATCCGTGAAAATCATGAGATATTATAATTGTAGATTTTGTGAGGACGAAAGTATCCATATAAAAAATATTTGCCTTTAGGATCGTTGACGGCCTCCGTGGTCGAGGGGTAAGTCTCTTGACTCGCAATCCGAAGGTCGCGGGATTGAATCCCGGTGTGCGCAACAAATTTTATTTCATTAATCTATGTTATTTCACAATTAATTCATTTCAAAATTATATGTAGTATGTTTGTGGCACATTCCAGCCGAGTGATTCTATATGTTTTGTGAGATCGAGATGGATCTCGGGCGAGGTCTCCTGTCAGATTTGTGTGATTTTGTAAGGCTGCTAAATGAATAAATAATCATGATAACTTGCTTGAATTTGTGTTTAAAACAACGTAAACTAAAATATGTAACAGCTCACAGCTGAAATTCTGACATCGGCTTATAGAAAAAGCAAATAACAGCCAAAGAAAATCACACAAATCTGACAGGAGATCTCGCCTGAGATCTACCTCGATCTCATAAAACATAGAGAATCGCTCGGCAGAGCGGAAGATGCTCTCAGTATCGCCCTGGTGTAAGACCTCTATTCAGAATTAAAACGTTGCTCTAAACTTTAAATGGATTTAGCCGTGTTTGGTAACTAGGTCGGAATAGCCAGGTACTTCCCCACCTTCCTCTCCCCATCTCCTTCCCCTCCTCATTGCTTTCAGCCTCACAGCCTCACTCGGATGCCTTACTCGGATACCTCACTGGCTCTAGACGGGAGCAACTGAGACTCTTATGAGGTATTCACATAGAAATAAACCTTTCAAAAGAAGCAATTTACCTTGTACGACCTGCTTCGAGGTATACTCAGTGGCAAACACGGTAACCAGGCTCTAGTGTGAATGCTAGCGCTATCATCATACATGTGTTGGCTCAACGTGAGTAGCTCTTGAACGTAACGGGCAGGCGACCGTTAGTGTTTAACCTGTCAAATGTTGGATGGTATTTCGAAAAGCCACCCGCAAATTTCATATAAAATTAATAAAAAATAATTCAGAGAAGCTACAATAATCAAATAGCACCTAGGTCCTAGATTGATATTGGCGCAAGCGATTCTGACCTTGTCCTTCATACATTTTCTTTATACATAAAGATAAAAATTGCATTTTAAAAAAAACCAAAGATTTTTTTGGCAAATAAAAATGGTCTTACCTTGGCAGGTTTCAGATTACACAGAACCATCACCATTCGATCTTTCATTTCATTAATGGGAATATGATTAACGAGGCCAGAAACAACTGTTCTAGGAGCTGCTTCGCCACAGTCAATCTTCTCAACATATAAACTTTCCGCATCGGGATGCTTTTCAATTTCAACAATTTTACCGATCCTCAAATCCAATCGTCCCACATCAATTGGCGCTTCAACGGTGGCAGGGGCCTTTTCGACAACGGGTTTAGGTTTCTTTTGTTTGGCTTCTTTTACTGGTTTTGTTTCAGCAACACCTGCAGCTGTTGTTTCACTGGGTTCAACCTTTACGATGGGGGTCGGATCTTGTTTAGCTTGTTCTGTAGAGGTTTGATTAGGCAAGGGAATTTGTTTCACCCCATTTGATGTTTCCAATCTAACTAATTCTTTCAAGGCTGCGTCGACCTGGCGTTGCAAGACTGCATTTTCTTCCTGTAAAGCCTTGGCCCTTTGTTGGGCTTTTAATTGCTTTAAATCTTCGAACTAAAATAAAAATATTATATTAAAATTACCTTAATTTTTTTAATGTATTTGAGTCATTGCATGTTATTATTATATTATTTTTGGTGTTCCACAAGGAAAATAAGTGTTGGTTATATTTACTTCTTGCTTAACAGCTCCAAGCAGTTTTTCAGCATTGGCAGAATTGGATTCTAGTTTGCTTATCGATGCAGTTGGAGACATGGCGGTGAATCTTTCAAATAAGAAAGGAAAGGGCCTAGAAACTTGAAACTGGTGCAATATGAAACAATTTTTCAGTAGCCGACAATTTTTAGTCCACATGTCAAAAAAGTTGTGTTACGTTATAATCTTGACAAATGTGTTTATTTCGCAAGCTAAAATAGATCTTATGTTTATTGCGCCAAGGGTTACTTTGACATACAATGTAAAATGTTAGCAAAATGAAAGAGCTAAAATCAAAAATTATGTAGGATTTTTCATAAATAATTGTGATGAAAATCCAATAATCTATGTAAAAAAAACTTGTCACGTGAAAATGTATAAATTATTATTTACTAGCTGACCCAACCACGCGTTGCTGTAGCTAATAAAACACAACGTCATCTATTGGATGGTTATCCAACCTTTATAACCACCGCCGTCTTTGAGTTTATCGCGAAGAGACAGACAGATGCCGCGGAGGACATTAATTTATAATACGTAGAGATGGTGTGAAAGATTATAATAATGTGCATGAAATGCTTGGGGTAACTAACGTATAAGTTAATAAGGATTAATACTGTATCCGTCTAAATAACTTTTCAATTACCGCAATGTACGTGATCATTTTTTTAGAAGATAGAATGGGTATAGTAAAAATCTCAAATGGGATACAAAAGTATTAAAAATAAAAGAGATTAGCGACAGTTTTAGGGAAAAGACGCAAGAGTGCAACCTAATGGAAGAGGAGAACGTGAATGCGATCTGGAAAGTGATAAAGACGAAGATTATAACTACGGCAGAGGAAACTATAGGCAAGGAAAAACCCCAAGCACGGAAGGAATGGATAACCGATGAAATCTTAAATATGATAAAGGATAGAAGAGAGCTCAAAAATGATAAAAGAGCTGAATCACAAGAGAAATACAAAGTGCTGAGAAACCAAATAAATAGAGAATCAAGAATAGCCAAAGAAACATTCTACCAGAATAAATGCGATGAGATAAATGACGACCTAAAGAGAGGAAATGTAGAAAGAGCTCACGCTGCGGTGAAAGACTTCTTTGGGATGAGAGTTGGAAAGGGTAATGCAATAGAAGGAGAAGACGGCAAAATACTTTTCGAAAATCACCAAATAGGAGAGAGATGGAAAAGATATCTCGAAATGCTGTACAATGGAAAGGGAAATAATGACAACGAAACATTGATAGAAAGAGAAAATGAGGTAGACGCAGATGATTTGGGAGATCCAATCACTAGAGAAGAGTTTGACCTCGCACTGAAAAATCTCAAAAACGGGAAAGCACCCGGAATCGATGACGTTCCGGCTGAACTAATTAAGCCAGCAGGAAAAGGAACTATAGATGCCCTGTTTAAAATGATACAGACAATGTATAAGACTGGAAAGATACCAGAGGATTTCGAGAAATGCCTAATTGTCACATTACCAAAGAAGGTGGGCACGACGAAATGTGAACAACACAGAACTCTTAGCCTTATATCCCATGCCTCAAAAATATTGACTAATATCATTCTAAAAAGAATCGAACCAAAAGTAGAGAACATCCTTTCCGGAGACCAGTTTGGCTTTAGAAGAGGTGTAGGAACCAGAGAAGCAATATTGTCGCTACGATTACTACTAGAAAAAAGATTAAAAAGAAACCAAAACACATTCATCGCATTCATAGACCTGGAGAAGGCTTTCGACAAAGTAGAATGGAAAAGACTCTTCGAGATTCTGAAGAGAATTGACATCAAATATAGAGATAGACGAATAATCCAGGCGCTATACAAGAATGAGGCCGCCATAATTAGATGTGACAATGATACAAAAGAAGCCAGTATAAGACAAGGGGTGAGACAGGGATGCTCTCTGTCACCTGTTCTTTTTAACGCATATATACAAAGTGCGATTGATGACTTGAGGGAGAGAATGAGTCACAGAAAAGGTGTAAAGATACACGGGCAAAAGGTGGATATGATAAGGTTTGCTGACGATATTGCTTTGGTTGCTGAAAGCGAAGAAGAACTGCAAGAGGCCTTAACAACCATGCAAAGCATTCTTCAAAATAATTACAACATGAGGATAAATAAAGACAAAACAAAGCTGCTGACTGTAGGCCGAATGCAACATCAGATGAGAGTAGAGATGTCAGGAGTTCCACTAAAGAACACCAAGGAGTTTGTGTACCTCGGGAGCAAAATAACATGGGACGGTCGGTCTAAGAGCGAGGTCGTTAGCCGTATACACCAGGCTAGGCTTGCATTCAATAAAATGTCGAAAATAATAGAATCGAATAATATAGACCTGAAACTGAGAATACTCCTCATCAAGACCTATGTATGGAGTATCTTGATGTACGGCTGCGAAACATGGTGCTTATCCGAAAGAGATAAACGGAGACTAGAGGCTTTTGAGAAGTGGTCCTATAGAAGACTACTAGGAATTTCCTGGAGAGACCACATCACAAATGAGGAGGTTCTCCAAAGAATCGAAGGAGGAAGGCACCTGCTCAGGACCTTGTCCGAAAGGCGCGCAAGATGGATCGGCCATGCAATAAGACAAGAAGGCCTGTTGCATGCCATAATGGAGGGTATGACCGAGGGGACAAACGCTAGGGGACGCCCACGCCGAGAGTACCTGGAGGACCTGCTGGTGGACGTGCGCTGCTTATCATATGCAGAATTCAAAAGAGCCGCACAAGACAGGGAAGAGTGGAAGAAACGAATAGATGAAATTGCTGCAAACCAATCCCAGGATTGAAACCAGAGAGAGAGTAAGCTATCTGTAAAAGATAGATATGCGCCTTCGCGGACTTTTTTGTAGATCTATAAAAGAGGAATATCCCACCATGCATTGTTTTGTTATATCCCAAAAGGATTAGGCAGCGTTTTGGCTTGACTTTTTCCGGCACTTCTAACAATTATCGTTATGTTTCAACCAATTTACACAAATCCTTGACAAATTACATACCTAAACCTTCCTCACGAAACACTCTATCTATTGGTGTAAACCGCATGAAAATCCGTTCAGTAGTTTTCGAGTTTATCGCGAACAGACAGACAGACGACGCGGGGGACTTTAATTTATAATATGTAGAGATAGAGATGTAGAGATTTTATTTATTGTTGATGAACCTTGATAATTCTACAGCCCCTCGTTTTACTTCTTCCACATGTCATTCAGTGTTGCCGTATTGCAAGACTGCCCAACCATGGCCAAACCCCGGGATTATATATTTTTGCATGATTGGTTTATTTATGCTTTGCGTAATGAAGAGCAGTTGAAAATGCGATCGTTTTTGTCTGTTTTGGGTACATATAAAAATGGAATATTTCACAATAAATCACAAAATTATTTTTATTTATTTATTAGTTTGTGAAGTTTATATATTGCTTTAATACACATTTTTTTTCAAATACTTGTTTTATAATACATAAAATCGATTTCAAAGTACATTGATTTACGTAGTTTTTTAAAATAATTTTACCCAATTATTTACGCATTTTATAAAAAAATATAAATGTGGTGGTATAGGTTGATATGTGTCCTATAATAAAATATTTTTCAATACTTTTTTCTTTTCGTATACGACGAAAGATGGAAAACATTCAATATTGCCTTACGGGATGAAATAAGCCATAATGAATGGTCGAAATTAAATATTTTAACATTTTTAGCACATTTGAAATAAAAGATGACTGGAAACTAAAACTACAAATTTATTTTTCACGACCAAATGCAGACTAAAAATATTCTTGATTACTTGTTGAATTTTTGGGTAAATGTTTATTTTTACTAGCGGCCATACTTTTAAATATTGAACATTGAACTGGGAACACTGGGAACTGACACATCGAAAATCATCTGGCAGCTGGAAAGTTTTTTTATACATAAATACACCCTGCTCTAAATAATACCATCATTAAAAATATATTTACAATGGCAGCCGACTGGGAGGAAGTTAAAAGACTAGCAGCTGATTTCCAAAAAGCTCAGCTCAGCTCTACTTTACAGAGGTAATAAATTATGGAGTAAAAAAATATGAACAGATTACATTGTTTTAGTATTTAGCACAAATTTGCTATATCCTATTCGTTTATTTTCAGGCTTTCAGATAGAAACTGTATCGAAATAGTAACAAAGTTAATAGAATTGAACTTATTGGAAGTTATTTTTACAAATGATGGCAAAGAATATTTGACCCCCCAACAAGTTAGCAGAGAAATTAAAGATGAGCTGTACGTGAGAGGCGGTAGGGTTAACCTCGTCGACTTGGCGAAAGAGTTGAATATAGAATTCACACAAGTTGCCGCCAGAGTAAGCGATGTGTGCCAAACAAACAAAAGTATTCGTTTGGTTCTGGGACAGTTACTTGACGAAAGCTACATCACGAGAATCGCTCGAGAAATCAATGAAAAGTTAATTCAAAATGGTCAGATCAACGTCAGCGAGTTGACTCTACATTACGATTTACCTGCTGATTTTCTTTTGCATTCTGTTCTCGAGAAACAGCTAGGGAAATTAATTCACGCTAAGCAAGATCCCGTTGACTCAAGGGTCTTCTTTACTGAAGCATTTGTAGCCAGGTCCAAAGCCAAAATAAGAGGAGCTTTAGCAGCACTATCCAAACCAACCCCAGTGGCGGCCATTATCAACCAGTGTGATATATCGGAGCGATTATTCTTCACCTTCATGAAGGAGGTGTCTTCAGCAGGAACCGTGACAGGAAAGCAAGCCAGCGCTCAGTACATCCCTCACGTGTACAGCAAGTCTCAGATTGAATGGGTAGTCAACTCTTACAAGCAGAGCGGTTACCTGGAATATGATTCTCTGGTTCGTATGGGAATATCGGATGCTAAAGCGTTCATTAAAAGAACCTTACCCAATGAAGACATCAGCTTCCTACAATCGTGCGCCATTGGAAGCCAGATACTCGAGCAAGTTTCTACAGCAGTTGAAGAATGTAATCTAAGCAAAGGCTTCGTTGATATCACATCTTTGTTGCCACCGGTGATTGGTGAAGATGATGTTGACAATTTAATAGCTAAAGCGTTGACCCCAGCTTTGCAGAAAACATTGCTTGTATTCGGTTCTTCAGGTAAATAATTTTTTGCTGTCAGTGTGTGTATTTTGTATATTATTTGCTTTATCAAAAAATCACTCCAATCAAATGATTTGCAGATAAGATAATCTATCTGTTTTATTTTTTTTATTCAGTGCTCCTGTGATTTTTTTACAATGGCATCATTATTTATTTATTTATATATTAATGCCCTTTTTCGGGGCTTTTACGTATGAATAGTAAGAAATATACAGTATTTATTGTACATAACTGAACTGCCTTCGTAATAATATTTTATATTTGTTTAAAGATAAATTGAAGATGTCCACTGACTTGGTATAATTGTTTCCCTCCATTAGTATTCTGGGCAAAGAGGAATACATATGGTAGTTAGTTCCAGAATTACTGCACTGAAATAAATCCTGACTTCTAGTATTACGTAGTGGAATCCGGAAGCTTATCAATTCGAGCAATACCTGACTGTCAACTAAATCATTTAGAATTTTATACAGAAATACCAAGTCAGTGAAAGTTCTTCTGTCTGACAATTTGAGCATATTCATATCATTCAAAATAGTGTTGTAGTTCAACATAATTGCTGGAATACCCATTTTAAAATTAAGAAAATGTAACAATTTGTTTTATATTTTTTCAACGGCTTGTACATGTATATTGTAATATAGGTTCCAGACGGGAGAATTGTACTCAAGTTGACTTCTAACGTTCTAACATATGCAAAATATATCAGTTTAATACACTTTATATTGTTAAATTTCTAGTTAGCCTGGTTATGAATCTCAACATTTTTAAGGCCTTATTAGAGATTTCTGTTATGTGGTTAACAAATGAAAGATTTGATTGAAAAGTGATGCCCAAGTCTTTAATTCGTGTTAATGTTGTAATTAAAGATCACTGGATTTTTATTCGAGAAAATTCAACTATGTGACATTTTGAGATATTTAAGAAAAGTCTATTTTCATTACACAAAATTAACAATTTGTTGATATTATCTTGAAGAATGTTGCAATGGTAAATATTTTGAATTATTCTAAAAATTTTGAGGTCATCAGCAAAAAGTAAGATAAATACATCATGAAATATTTTTGTAAGATCATTTATAAACAAGATAAATAATATTTGGCCAAGATGTGAACCCTGTGGAACTCCATTTGTTGCATTATTTTTTTCCGATAAGGAGGATTTTATTCTAACAATTTGTTGTCTTCCGGTAAGATAGCTTTCAAACCAGGCTAATATACTGCCATGAATACCAGGCTTCTCTAAATTCCAAATGAGAATTTTGTGGTAAACTGAATCAAAGGCCTTACTAAAATCAGCTTAGACAGAGTCTACTTGTTTTTTTTTCTTTAAAAGCATTGATTATAAAATTTTCATAAATAATTGGAAAGAGTACTTCTACCTGGCATAAATCCAAACTGGTTAGGTGATATTACAGGTTTTATTTTGGTAAAAAGTTTGTCAAGTATTATGAAAATAGTTATTCATATCTTATTATTGTAATGTACTATGCTTATTACGTACATGTAAGGAAAATTTGACAATTGTATTATTATTTTTCGGGTCAGTTGTTTCACAGAATTTGAACAATTCATTAAATTTGAAAGTTAAATTTCAAGTTCTGTGATATTTCTATGGAAGTTTGTTTTTATATCAGCATGGACACTGCACTTCACAAAACTGAAATAATAACAGAACTTGAATGTAATTGCTCAAATTCCTTGAAGCAAACCGTCCTAAATTCAGAACAACTTAGGTAGGCATTTAGTTTTTTTTTTTTGGTTTGGTGTCATTATTGCTTTCCTGTGACAATATTAAGGTCTAAATAAAAATTGCAGCGTTAATTTTATAATGGTCACATGATTTTTTTTTGTTCCTTACAGTTGTGAGCATCCACTATGTTGAAAAGATATCTATCCCATGTTACACACTGGTAAAAGAGAAAGCGAAGCAATATGTGGAATCAGGAGCATATCAACGGTTATACACTGAAAAGTTGACGATTAAAACGCAGGAAGATCACCCGACACACGTAGACATGAAGGCAGAACGAAGAGACGAAAGGAGAAGGAAGGCGGCCGGAGGGAAAGGTGGAGGAGGAACACAAGGAAGAGAGACTAAAACTAAATCAGTAAAGAAACATCAGAGATCAAAACAGAACCAGGATTCCGATTCTGATGAAGGTCCCGTTGCTAACACCAAAAGGACCAATCCCTCTTCCATTGAACTAATCGCTGTTAAGGATATTAAGAAGTGTATTAATTCTGTACTGGAAGAAGATGGGATTGAGTATTTGGGAAATGGTATTGCGGCACATCTGCAACCGTAAGTATTTATCATATCCATGTTGAGTTGACGGCCTCCGCAGTCAAGGGGTGAGGCTCTCTACTAGAAATCCCAAGGTTGCATATCCATGTTGATTTGGCGGCCTCCGCAGTTAAGGGGTGAGGCTCTCTACTAGCAATCCCAAGGTTGCATATCCATGTTGAGTTGACGGCCTCCGCAGTCGGCAGTATTAAATGGAAGATTAGAGTCGAGTTCAGACTTAGAAGAGATGAAATTTTTCCTGATTTGTTTTTTATGCATTTCTATAGTCCATCATGGAGGATACTTTATTTTAACTTTGTGACACCAACGGTACATAAGTCAAATGAGTGGTTATAATATTATTCATAAAATCTTATAAGACATGTTTCTGTGAAATATTTGTAAAGTGATTCTTCATATGTTTGTGTCTGTATGTTGCTTCTGTAAAATGTTTTGTAAAATTTTTCTTCATTTATTGTGTCTGCATATTGGGTTGGGTTGGGTTTATCTTTTCAAATGTACCAATTGGCGATCCCTTAATGAGTTTTTGAATCAACTTCGTTGTATGTTTTATTTAAATAAATTTATTTAAATGTTGAATGGAGGGGAGGCAATTTTAAATAACGCTTGATAGAAGAGAGGATATTTAATTAGAGAGGGACAACCAAAAAATATGTGATCTAAAGTTCCCACATCTAGACCACAGAATGTACAATCTGGGGGGAGTCAAGGATGTGAATTTTAAAAAGGTGAGAAGGAACGGAACAATGTCCTATTCTCATTCGAACAAGTGAGGAATTTTATTTTTTGGAATAATGGAGGAATTTTTGAAACCACGGTTTTGATGGGATAGTCCTTTGTATTGCGGCGTAGCAGGCACCCTTGGATTGACTAGCAATGTTCCAATACTCTGTCCAAACGTTGCGGGATCTATCTATGATGATGGAAAAAATATCAAAAAAATTACATATAATGTCATTGCGTGTCTCGGTTACTATGTCTCTGTGAGTCACCGACAGTGTCTAGTTTCTAGCTGTCACTGGATCACAGTGGATCTGAGGAATTGGCAATTTTAGGAACCAGTTCCTGTCGGATTTATAAAATGATCACAAACACTCAAACCGGGCGAAGCCGAACTAAAAGCAGCCCGCAGGGCCTAGCAGCAAAAACCTACGGAGCGGGTTTTTAACTGCTAGTGTATATATGAATATAGATGCCTCACTGTCCACCCTTGTGAGAAAATGACTTGATGGTAAATTATTTACTTACAAACCCTTTGCCAAAAACATAAAAGTAACAAAACATGTTTCAGCTTTCATAATTACATTTAATTCTCAGATTCTATTGAAAAAATACAGCATAATTTTTTAAGATCTAAATTTTAAACTTAATATACCTATTGAAAATAATAAATTCTGATAAAAACTATAACTGTCTGATGAAAAATCGAAAATTTATGGAGCTGTCTAACAGAAAATTAGTATGTGATGTCATTTTTTTTTAAATCATTAAATTCCCTTGTTGACAGCTCTGCATTACTGCAATTGATTTAATTTCATGTTCCTAATAGAGTCACAAGAACTAAAAATATTTTTTACTGCAACAATCATGTCAATTCCAATTCATTTATGAACCCTCTTATACCTCGTGTACATAGCTTAGGTAACCAATATGCAGAAGTAGCAGATATTTTCATTTATGAACCCTCTTATACCTCGCGTACACAGCTTAGGTAACCAATATGCAGAAGTAGCAGATATTTTCATTTATGAACCCTCTTATACCTCGCGTACACAGCTTAGGTAACCAATATGCAGAAGTAGCAGATATTTTCATTTATGAACCCTCTTATACCTCGCGTACACAGCTTAGGTAACCAATATGCAGAAGTAGCAGATATTTTTTTCATTTATGAACCCTCTTATACCTCGCGTACACAGCTTAGGTAACCAATTTGCAGAAGTAGCAGATATTTTCATTTATGAACCCTCTTATACCTCGCGTACACAGCTTAGGTAACCAATATGCAGAAGTAGCAGATATTAGATATATAAACCTGTTTAAATTTTAAATTAATACTTTTTAAAAACGCATTGAAATTTTATTTTCTAATGTTTTAAAATGAATAAATAATTGAATTGAATTGAATAATATGTCAGCATCTTGAAATTCTCTTTTAGGTTGCTATTTTAATGTTGCTCTAAAAATGTGTTTTGCAGGTCTGTCAATAAAGCGGGGATAGAAGAGGCCCAGAGACTGTTTGAGTCCACCGTGGAGAACACTTCCCAGATCAGGCGGCAGACGCACTCCTCGCTGCAGGACAAACTTAACACTCTCATTAACGACATCAAACACTATGAGAAGGGCATCAAAATGCTTCCCGCCGACCAGCAAGGACAGTTCATCAAATACTTGCTCAAAACCCAAGGACAGGACATCGCCTCCGAGTTCTTCAAATACGCCGCTAACGAATGTGGACTTAACGTTTCCGATGAGGTCCTAACCACTGATCAAAGAAATAAAATGGTCAATGACGTGTCCGATAATTACAAAGGCATTCTGTTCGCTTTGAATAAGAGCTTGATCGGGTTGAGCATCGAAGACTTCTTGCAGTGCGCTGATAACTGCTTGGAGGCTTGCAGTATGGTCTGGAAGAAAATTGACAAGAAAAAAGACAAGTAAGTAAAATATCGGAATGGTTTCAATTTTATTAATATGTAAATAGATTTAAGGGTTGTTATTGAAAACCATTTTAGTTTTTACACAAAAATGTAAACCATCAAAAGGTGCGCTGCACACACCGCCTACACTTGCCAAGCCACCTCGATTGCAACTTTTCTATATTAGATGTATAGATATTAGATGTAGATCTATATTAGATGTAGATCTCTACATAGTGTAGGGGTTCGATGTTTAGTTCATGTTGGATCGTCGAGCTTTTTATTCGATCCTATTTGTAATTCCGGCCACTTCTCTTAAATATCTCATTTGGACAACTTGGCAACAACTATCCATTGATCCTTGTTTTTATCCTTGGTAGGTCCTTGGTTTTATCCCATAAGCACGGTCTTCTGGAGCAGCTGGAGACCGTGACGGACCCAGCCCTGGTCCTCCACCTCGCCACGCTGGTCATATTCTCGGCGGCCACGCAGACCATGCTGCACGCCTCGGGACGCCACGTCGCCGTGATTCTCGCCTTCCTTAAGAATTACCTCAGCGATGATCAGAAGAAAGAACTTACCGCCTTTCATGGTAAGCTGGCACTGATACATGCTTTTTTCAAATTAAGGTACATACACATACAGAATATTGAAGAAAAGTCAAATAAAAACAATCAAACAAAAAACCTAACGTAACTTAACCTATTCTTTTATCACTATTCTGTTCTGTTACAAAAGTAAACATTATTTATCTGAAGATGGGGGCTGTAGGAAGGGATTTATTAATGCGGTTCTTAAACATATCCTGGAGAATCCCAGATGCAGGTAGCTCATTCCACATGAGTCGAATTAAGCAGGTGTGTACTTTGTTTTCTGAATCAGCAAAAACTCTCATGAAAATTGTGCAGCTTTTTCTGACTGGAATTTGTATGTTGATGCAACTATTTTCAGCTCAGAATGTCATTTTCATCATAAGCTGTAGAGCTTTGAAGTCTTAATTTAATTGTCAAATAAAAGAAGACCATATTTTCGTTATTTGTTTTGGGGTGTTATGCCGTGTTGCGCTACCTCCTTCTTTAGCCAACATTTCGGACATCGTTGCAGTGTCCATCATCAGGATCTGCCCTGATGATGGACACTGCAACGATGTCCGAAACGTTGGCTAAAGAAGGAAGTAGCGCAACACAGCATAACACCCTAAAAACAAATATCGAAAATGCTTTTGATCGTGAAAATCTTAAAACCGAAGACCATATTGGTTGTTGCTTGACAACTATGAAGAGTGTTGAAACTCAGACCAACCCCGGCCATAAATCGGCCTCCGCTGTCGAGGGGTAAGGCTCTTGACTCGCAATCCGAAGGTTGCGAGTCAAATCCCAGCATGCGCAAATAAATCTTATTTTATTAATTTGTGTTATTTTACAAATAATTCGTACAAAATAATATATAGCATATTTGCGCCAAGTTCCGGATTGGAAGACACTCTCAGTATCACCCTGGTCTAAGATCACCATTCAGAATTAAAACGTTGCTTGAAATTGCTTTAGCCATGTTTGGTGACCAGATCTGAATAGCCAGGTACTTTCCCACGTTCCTGTTCACTATCTCCTTCGTCACCCCACTTTTTTTTCTTCTTTTTTTTATATGAATACCGCACAAGAGTCCTAACTGCTCTCGTCTGAAGCCAGTGAGACTATGGTCGCGGGATCGAATCGCGGCGTGGCAAATAAATTTTATTTGATTAATTTATGTTATTTCACAATTTATTCATTTAAAATAATATATAGTATATTTGC
This sequence comes from Limnephilus rhombicus, assembly GCA_929108145.2. NCBI lineage: Eukaryota > Metazoa > Arthropoda > Insecta > Trichoptera > Limnephilidae > Limnephilus > Limnephilus rhombicus. The sequence continues at coordinate 48,677,660 of OV815285.1, forward strand.
GGCACATTCCAGAGTGGAAGATACTCTCAGTACCGCCCTGGTGTAAGACCACCATTCAGAATTGAAACGTTGCTTGAAATGGCATTAGCCGTGTTTGGTGACCAGATCTGAATAGCCAGGTACTTCCCCACCTTCCTCTTCCCTATCTCCTTCCCCTCCCCACTACCTTCAGCCTCACAACATACCCCAATTGAGGATGCCATAGAGGTTCCAGATGGGAGCAGCTGGGACTCTAGTGCGGTATTCACATAAAAAGCCCGGTGGTAAAATTAGTTTTGGTTTGTTTATCACTCGAATTATTTTAATTTTATCTAATATTGCTGAAGTCCCCGGCGATGTCCGGGCTTTCGCAGAGTTTTTCGAAATCAAATGTAGACAGTGATCTTCCTTTCATTTCGAAGGTCAAGTGTTCAAAATTTCATCAATCTTGGAATAAAACTGTAGATTTGTATTAAAATCAGATTGACGCCACCCATCAGCTACCCGCTCGCCCCAGATGCTCGACTTTGTATAAATAATAAATTAATTAATTTATTTCCTTATTTTGTTCAGCACCCTTAAAGTAATGATTATTTACAAAATATGTACGAAATAGAGTTTAAGATGTGACAGTGCAAAATTTTGCATATGTTGGAAGTGTGCAGACATTTATTTGTAAAATTAATATTTAATCAATACTGATAATAATTTCGATGCTCTTCTTATATTTAGATTTAGTTTTGAGGCTACTCAACACGGAGGAAGATTCACCAGAAAGAATTGTAATTCAAAATTCTTTGGAAGAAAAATTACCATTGGTTAAAGGAATCGCCGCAAACTTCAAGAAACCCGCTGCCGCTGCCAACCCACCTGCTGAAGCCTAACCTAACCTAACAAATCGTTTTTGTATCACTATTATAATATTACGCAAGTACGAAAGACAAAATTCATTTCTATATTCGAGCCTTTCTATGTTATAAACTACAATGTTGTCAACATTAAAAATATATACTTCAGGCCGCTACAGACGACTGGTTTGCCCACTAGTTTATCTGTGGTTTTTAAGTAAACATGTGGGAAGGGATCGAACAATAGGTTTAACTTAAGGAAAGGATGGGAGGAAGGCCTTTCAAAGCGATGGCTACAGTAACTGTACCACCACTGTCTACACAGACATTATTAAGATTATCAAAATTCTGTAATTATTCCTCTAACCGCCGCACTTTTAGGCACAGGTTACGGAAATTATACGTCATTTCAACAATTACTACAAGAAACAACTATTTACGTGCACAAAATAGGTTATTAGGTTCTGAGTTTGGGTAAAAAAGTAATTAACTTGTTGAGAAAATTTGACCCATTTATGGGCCAAACAACTATTTGACACATTTAGGGGTCAGCTCTTACGGTCTCATAAAAATCATTTTATCTCCCTTACTATCATGACGAGAAATGTGATCTAAGCAGTGTTCGAAAGAGAAAACATTACGCCAAGATTTGAGTTCCAAAGATATCCGCTAAAAAAATAAGTTATTCAGATTTATGACATCAAACTTCTACCAGAACAATGTAAGGTGAATTTTTTTAATGTTTGCATGCAAAATTTTAATATTTCAAAAATAACATGCTGACTTCTAATAATATAATTGAAAGCGTATTTAATAACCTTTCAAAAACAGTTTATAGTTTTTGGATACTTTCAGAAATATTCAAATTATTTTGATTTTATTGGAATGCGGAAATACTCAAGAATTCGCCGCCCATAGACATCTTTTTTATGAGCGGTATCAGTAATTTAATCCAAAATCTGCAGGAGTTAAACCCCCATCATGATGTTTCATTGAAATAATTAAAGAAAACCTTCTCCTTTAAAATTTTCTAATGGTCTGTTGGACAAATACGAATAGGGCGACGCGCTGTCTACAGACACTATTAAGATTATCAAAATTTTGTAATTATTCCTCTAACCGCCGCACATTTAGGCACAGGTTACGGAAATTACACATCAATTCAACAATTACTACTATACGTGTACAAAATAGGTTATTAGGTCCCGTGTTTGGGTAAACTAAGTAATTAATGCGTATTTAGATTGAAACAAAACTTCGCAAACGTCAAATCCATACAAAAAAAAATTAAATGGCGGCAAATGGCTCATTTAAACGGGAAATTTTAAACTTTGAATAAAAGTGGAATTTCAATGTAACTTTTACTATCTTTCTAATTTTTTTTTTACATTTTTTAAATTTTTTAAATTTTTCTGTATTTCTTGCATATTATGGTTACATTATTTGTGGAATTTTTGACCACCATGCTAGGCTGTTGCCCGGTGTCAACTCCACACATGAGGCCCTGAAGAAAATAATTCCCCTCAGGACCTATATCATATTTGGGGGTACTGTGTGGAGGGTCTTATTAGGAATGGAAGGAGAGGAAGTTCTAGGAAGGAAAAGGGTATTAGGGATGGGTAGGAATCTGGGGGTCAGTGTGTCCAGGAGTGACGGACGTATGAATCCATCCCCCCCACTGCAGTGCAAGGCGATGTTCCGAGAGAGTACGGCTGGAGAAGTCAGAGGGAGTCCCCCAACCAATCTCTCCCGATCGGGCCTGCCATGCAGCTGGTACATCACCAATCATGGCGAACCACTTAAGGTGAACTATGGCAGAGGTGTTTGTTATCCAATAAATGGTTCCCGGGGCGGCGATACCCATACCCTTAAGTTGAAACGTGAAGTAATTTCGTGGTGTACCTAATAAAAGTGCGGCGGTTGGTGGAATATTTACCCAAAATTCATTCACATAAAGATCAACTTTTGTACAAGAAGTCAAGTCTGGTTTTATCATAATTTAATTCAAACAAAACATAAATTTTTTATCACAATAATGCTGAAGCTCTCTCTTACACAATGAATAATAGTTGGTAGTTGAAAATGAGTCAAACAATGAACGTAAGTCTGCTTCTTCAGTCAGAAAAATGCAATCATTTTCATATATCTCCCTCATGCATATTAAAAAAATGAATTGCCATTGACATTCTGTTGCCGTGCCTGGCCATGTGAATTATAACAGCCCCCAATGCAAAAAAGGCTGAGAAACTTCAGTAATATTTATTTTACAAAACTGTCGCTGATACCCCTTCAAATACTAGGCGAAAGGGACAAGTACCTAAATAATATCGCTGATACCCCTTCAAATACTAGGCGAAAGGGACAAGTACCTAAATAATATCGCTGATACCCCTTCAAATACTTGGCGAAAGGGACAAGTACCTAAATAATATCGCTGATACCCCTACAAATACTAGGCGAAAGGGACAAGTACCTAAATAATATCGCTGATACCCCTTCAAATACTTGGCGAAAGGGACAAGTACCTAAATAATATCGCTGATACCCCTACAAATACTAGGCGAAAGGGACAAGTACCTAAATAATATCGCTGATACCCCTTCAAATACTTGGCGAAAGGGACAAGTACCTAAATAATATCGCTGATACCCCTACAAATACTAGGCGAAAGGGACAAGTACCTAAATAATATCGCTGATACCCCTTCAAATACTAGGCGAAAGGGACAAGTACCTAAATAATATCGAGGTTTTGTATTCCTCTGCTTTCTCCTCTAAAACTGGACGGTTTTTTAAGATTTTTTTCATCAACTGTATAATAATACCATCCGGTTACTTCTGAAGCGACATATAAATACATAAAATATTTGCTAAATTCTAAAATATGTGTAGGACACATTTAATTCATAAATACGGAACATGTGTATATTATGCCTTTTGTTTTTTTTTTTTTTTACAATACTGGTTTTAAAAATATTTCAGTTATTCTGTCGGCGAGGGAGTGCATAAGTTCCTTATAACACTGGGTATATTGTTTTTACAAAATACTTTCAGGTGCCTATTTTTTTAAAATTTAAAACATACTATAATTTCGAATGTTTGTTATGTTGTGTGAGAATTCCTGTTTCATGTCAAAAGTGAGGCTATTCTGTCGGCGAGGGAGTGCATAAGTTCCTTATAACACTGGGTATATTGTTTTTACAAAATACTTTCAGGTGCCTATTTTTTTAAAATTTAAAACATACTATAATTTCGAATGTTTGTTATGTTGTGTGAGAATTCCTGTTTCATGTCAAAAGTGAAACTGCTAAACGATGATCAAGGACTTAATTTTGACTACCTATTTCACAGTAATACACTATGCATTATCCTAATTTACCAAACTTTGTTTTTCAAATACCTACATATCGATCTTCCAGTTGATTAGTCAGACATCTCCAAGAAAGAGTTGAGTATGCAATTATGTATGTGTTAAAGTGCCCAGTCTATCTGGTGCAATACTCAGATTAAAAATTCTAAATTCTTCCAATGTATATAATTCTGTAATTTGTGTTCTTTTTTCGTGGTAATCCAAATCCAAAATTTATTGTTTATTTCATAGAGAAATATCAATCTATGGTTACTTTAATTTGTCATGTTTAGGTAAGAAAATATGTAATAATGATGATACATATGTATTGTTGTTTAATTCAACATAACACAGTGGCGGCTGCAATACTCAATCTGCCATATAAAATATTCACAACTTTGTTTCTTGTGGAATACTTTCATACCGTCGTTACCAATTTATCTTATGTTATGATCAAAGGGGCCGTTCAAGTATTACGTAACGCACTTGGGAGGGGGGGGGTCTTGTGAAACGTTACTGTGCATTACGAGGGGGGGTTCGAACAACGCATTACATAACATGTTTTCTTTATTTAGATAAAATAAACTAGGAAATAAAATCTCCAAGTTGGCAGTCCTTTACGTTCTCGAAATCTCTTGTTTTATTTATTACCGCAAACGCGATTAAAACAAGAAAAAAGGTATTTAAGTGACTTTCCAGTACTTTGAGCAACTTAATTGTGACTTTTAGGTAAAAATTGTCACTTGGGCATTACGTAACGTTTAGGGAAGGGGGGGGGGAATGGTACGGAAAAATGTTACGGTGCGTTATATGGGGGGGAGAGGGGGTCAAAAATCTTCAAAAATTGCGTTATGTAATACTTGCACACCCCCAAAGCAACAGTTTTTTATTACAATATGATACATTTTGTACATTGATATTATCAATATTGCCGTGAATGGTGGATCTTTATCTTTTGTGTTATCTTTGTGTTAAGTCAGCGTTGCGAGACAATTAAGACAAAAAAGAAAAAACCGTTGGATGTTGGAAGGTTTCTGTCGTCCATTATTGGCTCTCAAATTTCTGTGATTTTCTATGGCTTTCAATGGCTTGTCTGTGCCTGTCTTGTGTTGAATGGAGTAATTACCTACTTTTAAACCCAAATTACTTTTTATTATAAGTTACATGTAATCCTAGCAGGCGTTCATAAATGACTATCCGCTTGTTGTATTATTTCGACGTTTGTACGCGATGACATTCCATTTTTTAAAATGATTTGATTCGATCATTCGATTTTTGCAATGATGCAATTTTTCCCGAAACTAACGAAAAACGCGGCAAATGCGCCGTCATCTCTGGCGTTAACGTTACTTTTAAGATTTGGTGTCTTGACACAAGCTCGGTATTTAGCTTGTTAGTGCGATATGGAATACCACATTTTACCCATTGGCCACAGAATTAATGAGCTAAAAAATTGACCTTCACCACTGAATTAATTTTTTACCAAAAATTGAAAAACTGCATTGGTATACTAAATCTATTGTAACTTATGAACCATATTTTCAAATGAATAAATTTCTTTAAATTACATATTGGGTAAAGAAAAACATAAACATAAAAATAAAAATTTAAAAATTATTAGAATATGTGTAAATAAGGATATGAATATACCTTCTCTTTTTTTTTAAGTTTTTTTTTTCACATTTTTATTCATAAAGTTACAAAAAAACATAATACAGTACAATCTCACTAATCTGGCACTTCAATAGACCGAAACGTCCAATAATCCGGCACCCTCCGCCCACGCCTCCCTCCCCCTCTACACCTATTCGCTCCATCGCCGCGTCGTCGTCTAGCAGTCTAACCTCAAAACTTATGTCACGTACACGTGCGTACATATTTACCTGTTGTTTTGAAGTGTATATATTGTCTTTATGCCGGCGCCAGACATAAGTTCAAAGAAGTGATCACTTCTTTGAAGACTTTGCTCACACATTTGGTCACATATTGTTGTATCTGCCAGATGTGTGTTCAAAGATTTGATCACTCCTTTGAGCTCACAGTTTTCAAATAGACTTCACAAAACATGGATGAAAATTTGGTCGACACAGTTTGTTGTTTCGATGTTATTTCGATTTTTATGCCCTTTACGTTTCGGATCCCATATATCTGGCTCTCCTTGCATCAACTCTATAAACTCGAAAACGCTCTCATTATTCCACTCCATCGACATTCGTTTGGTTGTTTACGCAGAACATCTCTCCACGGCGACGCTCTCGCAACTGGGCTTCGCGCAGTGTGGCAGGCACACAAACATTTGGACTTTGATCCCTTTGATGTGCGCTAAAAAACCGACAATGAACGGCAAAGCGCACTTAAGTGATCAAATATGTGACAACAGTATAAAATGCCCGTGCCATCCTTATGAACACTTATTTGATCACTTCTTTGAACTCATGTCTGGCGCCGGCATTACGGAATGCTTTGTTTTATTTATTATGATTTTTTCTCTATAATCCAATAATCTGAACATTCCAATAAACCGGCGCACCCTCTGGTTTTTAATAGTGCCGGATTGGTGAGATTGTACTATATTCATAAATCGAACATTAATAATTTTTGTTTTTTTACATACATGTATACTAATAACTAATAAAATAATTTGGTATGATAGTCCTCAAAGCAATCAGGGACATGCAGCGTCACTGCCAAAGAACCCTAGAACCACTTGCAATTTGGAAAAAATTAAATGGCAGCCGGCTGCATACAAAACTCGTAACACAAATATCAAGGAAAAAACATAGGAAACATATTATTGAAAATTCTACGAAATTAATGATTTATTACCTACAAAGCATTCAGTTTTAATTTTTTTATTCAAAAATGTCATTATCGTGCTCGTTTTCCGTTTTTTGGCGGACCTACTCTAGCCTGTCAGCGTTCCGGGGTTTAGTACCGGAGTTTAGTAGTGAAGTACCTGAGTTGAACACCCGGCAGGCTGCCGGGGTTTGTGGCCAATGGGTTAAAAAAACTGACAAAACGTGTCGCATACGGCCGATTTACACACGTTAGGCTGTCGCAAAAGATACAGAATCACCCTTAGAAAATCATTTGAAATGACTTTAGTTATGTTCAGTTAACATACCACAGTTCAACTGGTTCAAGAAAATTTTAAGTATGTACCTATCACAATATTTATTATCTCTATGCGTACATATATATTTTTTGTTAAAAGAGTCTTGGAAGAAATTATCATATATATCCTCCTTGTTACCAGTAAATGTATTATTCTTTATTTGTTTTTTTTTTATGTATGGATATGGTTAATAAATAATATTTTTTATATTTTCGTCTTCAGAATTTTTTGAATACCTTTGTGCTCCCTTTTTAATTAAATGTTAATAAATAACTTTGTTTTACACTATTATTTTAATAATAAATATCAACAAGTTTCAGAACCATTGGATTCTTCATCGGAATACTTTGAATCCTGTTAGGGGAATCATTCCGAAACACTTCATATTTATTATTAAAATTGTGGTTTAACCACTGGGGTCTGTCTCAACACCCCTGCCGTAGGTCTCCCCAAGTGGTTCGCTATATTGGTGATTGATTTTGCAGGGGTGCTCGGGTTCATGGGGGTCTCGAAGCGGAGCGGAGTGACAGTGGTGCCGTGAGTGATGCTGCTGCGTTGCTGATGCGTGATGATGGTCAGGAAGCTGTGGCGGTGAAGATCACAGGTCTTCAGGGAGCCGGCGTGTTGCGTGTTGACGGATATGGCGGCTACGTGTCCTTTGAGTCGGAGCACACACGTGACACAGGAAGGAACCTTGAGAGGCGGTGACGATGAACTCTGACAGCAAAACGCGATGGGTTTCGGTAGTCAGAGATCGGGTTGCACCTGAACAAAAAGTGCTGCGGGCTTTGTAGTTGAAGGTAGGGTGACATCTCATGTCGAGGCGTGATGGGCCGGACAGCGAGATGGTGGTTGGAGATGGAGGCCTCGAAGGTGTTATGGAGATGTTCCTGGTGTCACACTGGATATGCGTAAATCACTTGATGCTGATTGCGCGGGCGGCAGCCCAGCGAGGGCTGGTACTGCGTTGCGGCACTGTACTGTTGTAATCACTTCTCTGTGTATGTGACTCAACCGCTGAATGGAGACTAGACAGCACTAGCGCGCGAATTGGGGCGCTTATATAGCCGACCTGTAGAATAGCTACCTAGAGCGCCAGGTAATGTTGCAAATCCACGCAAAGCGAAGAAAGTGCTCGAACGTTCTGCGGCCGTAGTGATGAGCGGCCTTTGATTCGAGGCCTTTCGCGTAAGTGGCGGAATAATTAACCGCTGTAGGTAGATATGTGCCGGCGGCGCTTACGCAGTGTGGGTTTTAGGTATTTCTCGTGTATTCTTACGGCGCCAGTGGCGGCGCAATGAATTCGGCAAAAGTGGGCGCTACAAAATCATTACATATTTCATATTACAATGATCTTTGGCTGTCCAACTAGGAATTTTACCCGTTTTAGGACAGTCAGAATGAAAAAATTTAATATTGTTTTGTCTATGGTATTGACTTTTACTTAGATATTACACATCATGGTGGATACTGTAAAGTTTTGTAAAAAAAAAATTAAATGCAAAGAGAAAGCTTGGTGTTTTCTCTTTCTAAATCTGTTTATATTATATTATGTCTGACCCAGTGGCGTAACTATTGGGTGGCAGGGCTGGCAAAATGCCACGGGCCCCGCGGGTGCCGGGGCCCCGGCCCATGAGGCCGCGAGCTGAGAAGTAACCCAACATTTTTAACAAAATTTAGTAAAAATTATGAATTTTTTATAAAAATAAAATCAATTAAAGTTAGACACAACTAAAGACCATATACAAATTCAAATAAATTATCAAGACTTAAAACGCATTATAAGAAAAGGATGTCAATCAATTCTAGAACGCATCCATTGCTTATTGGTTGCTTAATTTTTTTGTCGCGGTACATTAGTGGCGCGGGCGTGCTAGTGACGCTCGGGTATTCCCACATTTTGTTAAGCAAGAAAGTACTTTTTTCATGGCGCTGGCGGACTAGCGACGCATGGTGTTAGGGGAATCCCGGATTTCTATATTTTTAGTACGCATTCTTTGTTTGATTGTTATTTGTTATGACAATTGGTCATTTATATCTTTGATTTTTCATAGTTTTTGGTATATTTAGCATGCAATTAAAGGCATGGTAAAGTAAATTACAAAATAATCATTTTATGTAGTGCAGCTTTCCTGAAGTATGTACTGCAATTCCTGTAATTACAGATAGTGCTGAAAGATCATTTTCGAAACTAAAATTAATAAAAACCTATTTAGGAAACTCAATGGGACAAAACAGGATACGTAGAGTCTGTCAAATAAGAGTAGAAAATATAAAAAATTGAACTACAAAATTTGTAGGCTGGCAACACTAATTTACCTGTCAAATATTCTTTTAAAGTGCAATCACACTAAAAATGCAGAACACCGTACACATTTAAAAATACACTTTTTTGTTGCTAAAAAAAAAAATATCGAGGAAGCACTGTTGTTAAGGTACCTACTTAATGACATAAATTTGATTTTTCGAAGAAAACTTCTTTGGAAAGGTTTTCACTTTGTGATGACATTATTTATTTTAAGAAAAGACAAACAACTTTGTTTACATCCCTTTTATTTGTACACAATCTACATGTTTAGTGAACGATGTTCACATCATCAGGATCAAATGTATACTAAACTTAAAAATTAAACATAGATCACATAGGGGACGAAGGGGTAGGAGGAAGGGGAAGGGGTAAGATTGAGGGGACAATTGGGATTTCAAAGTCATTAGCAGGGAAAGACCGGTTAAGTGGGAAAAGGTTCAAAAGAGGGTTTATAAAAATTTGTTGCTTATTATTTAAGTCTGCTTTATTATTTACATTTTTCCGAATTTCTAAAATCTCTAAATTATTTATCTGTGATGCCTTATAACCCGTATGTAATATTTTAAGTCCATGGTTTTTGTCAAAATTATGATCATTTTTTATTAAATGATCTGCGAACTCAGATTCGTTATTGCCATTTAATGCCCTGAGATGTTCTTTAACCCTTACTTCAAAGTTTCTATTTGTTCTACCTATATAAAAGTAATTACAGTCTTTACAATTTAGTTTATAAACGCCCGATTTTTTTGTTTTAATGTCGCTTTCTTTGTTGTTAAGGATGAACTTTTTTAATTTATTATTTGTATAAAATGCTGGTTGTATAGTACCGGGAATATTTTTACTAATTATTTTTGACATATTGTTACGTTTTTAGTTACGTACTGGGTTCACAAACTATTAAAAACAATACAATTTCCTGTTACACTATTTATTTGCATTATTTATTTATTTATTACAGAGGTATTTATATTTCAGTGATTTATCCATAACATTTTTATTTGTACTGCTTGTTATTTTTTTTGTTACCATGGTGATGCATTTTTCCGTTACCATGGTGATGCATTTATTTACTCTAGGTTGGCACCATAATGTTTTTCCCTTTACATTGCCCCCTCCTTAGGGCTGTTTCGTCCCGGAACAGGCCCCGAATTTTCTTCATGAAGGTATCGGTAATCTGGTCCTCGATTGCATCGAGCCGACGCATAGAAATGACAAGCCACTGTTTTACCGTGACTTGCATCTGACACACTGTGGTAACAGCATACCAGAACCGATATGCCAGTGTATCGGAAGATCCCCTCGAACATGCTCCGCAAGATCCTCCAGTCCAGTCCATTCCCACGGCCACCCAGCTTCGGGATCCCTATCCGGTTGATGTCAGACTGCAACAAGCGGTCCCTCAAAACCATCAGACAGTCCCAAATGGTTCGGTACCCCGGCGTAACTTGGGTCGTCTCCCTGGTCACCAAGCAGAAGATCAGTTGTCCCTCCCTGTTGAGTTGCGCCACCTCTCCTATGCCTAGTGTGTCTGCCGCTCCAACTCCTGTTGCACCAGAAATTTATGCTGCAAAACCCTCGATATTCCCCGTGACATGTCAAAGTCGTGCGTCACGCAGAAGGCCACAGCATGCTCTTTTGAAAGCCCGAACAGGTCCTGCGCTATTTCCTGTGTCACTCCATGACGGGTTTTGTGCCCCTTGCTAGCCTGGGATATGAATTGTTCGAAGGTTATTTCATCCTCAGGGACATTACAGACTCGGACATGCTGTTCTAGGTCCTCCCGATTGTCACCCAGGAAGGGAGCAAGTCGGTTGAAGTGGATGATCCGTGGTTTCCCGTTAGGCCTCTTCCTTATCCTGTAGACCACGTCGTTGATCCGCTTTAGCACCTCGTAGGGGCCATCCCAAGAACATTGGAGTTTTGGGGAGAAACCTCGGCGCCTCCGGGGGTCGAACAGCCAGACTAGATCGCCAGATTGATATCCCCCCTTCTCCGCCCTGATGTCATAGTGTTCCTTCATCCGGTCGCTAGCAGCCTCGATATTCACACGGACCCGGTCGTGGGCATCATCCAGACACCTACGAAGGTCCGATACGTAGTCTTCACCAGCTACGTCTTCTTTCGGTTTACACCCGAACTTCAGGTCACAGGGCAGTCGTAACTCTCGTCCAAAGAGTACACTTCCAGGCGTCTGCCCCGTAGTTTCATGAACTGCCGATCGGTAAGCCAACAGGAACAAGGGCAGGTGTCGGTCCCAGTCTCTTTGGTGATCCAAGACAACCTTCGCCAGATGTCTGCCGATTGTACGGTTCATCCTTTCAACCATTCCATCAGACTGCGGGTGCAGTGCTGTAGTCCTCGTCTTTCTAATTCCCAGGATCTCGCACATTTTCTGGAACACCGTAGATTCGAAATTCCGTCCTTGGTCAGAATGTAGCTCCAGAGGCACACCAAATCGACTGACCAGCTCCGTGACCAATGCCTCCGCTACGGTAACTGCTTCCTGATTGGGCAGTGCATAAGCTTCGACCCACTTGCTGAAATAGTCGATAGCGACCAGGATATACTTGTTCCGGTTTTCGGTTGAAGGGAACGGTCCAGCTATATCCACTGCGATTCTCTCGAACGGGCTACCCACGTTGTACTGTCGCATCGGTGCTCTCTTCCTCTTGTACGGTCCATTGGCCATGGCACAAGTCACGCACTTCCTGCACCAATCCTTGACATTTTTTTTGCAGTTCACCCAGTAGAAGCGTTCCCGGACCTTTTCTATGGTCTTCTTGACTCCCAAATGCCCACCGGAGGTTCCATCGTGCAATAACTGAAGGATTTCGGGAATGCGTTTCCTTGGAACCAGCATCTGTAGCTTCCTTGGTTCTCCATCCGGCGTTTCCAATGCCCTTCTAAGAACCCCGTTTTCCAATTCAATGGAATCCCACTGAGCCCAGTATGATTTGACGTTTGGAGAGGAAGAAGCGACGTTCTCCCAGGTTGGCCGCTGTCCCGTCTTCTTCCACTCCACCAGATATTTCAGTTCGGGGTCAGCCTCTTGGTCCTTCCCGATTTCTGCAGGTTCCCAATCGTCATCCACGACTCTTGTTCCATACATGACAGCTGACTTTTCCTCCATCCGCCCGCAGTGCATGCAATCCTCCGCGCAAGGTCTCCTGGATAGAGCGTCTGCGTTCCGGTGGAGAACTCCAGCTCGATGTTCGGAATCATAATCGTATTCCTGCAACCGCTCAATCCATCTCGCCACCTGTCCCTCGGGATTTTTGAAGTGCAAGAGCCATTGGAGCGCCGCATGATCCGTCCTCAGCAGGAACTACCTCCCATAAAGGTACTTGTGAAAATGCTCCACCGACTTAACAACTGCTAGTAATTCCCTTCGCGTTACGCAATAGTTGCGCTCAGGTCTAGACAGTACCTTGCTGAAGTACCCGATGACTTTCTCCTCCCCTTCCTGGACTTGCGACAGAACGCCTCCCATGCCCACGTTGCTGGCGTCTGTATCCAATATAAACTTCCCTTCTGGTTTGGGATAGCTCAAGATAGGGGCGTCGGTCAACTTCCGCTTCAGGTCTTCGAAGGCCTGCTGGCAGTGAGAGTCCCAGGCAAAACAATTCTTCTCTTCGGTGAGCCTTGTTAATGGCTTGGCAATATCTGCAAACCCATAGACGAACCGTCGGTAGTAGGTGCAGAGGCCAAGGAAGCTTCTCAGCTCGTGCTTGTCCTTCGGTACTGGCCACTCATTGACGGCGCGGATTTTGTCTAGGTCAACTGAGACTCCCCTTTCGGAAACCACGTGACCGAGATAATTGACCTGTTTCTGAAAAAGGTTGCACTTTTTGGGATTAAGTCTCAAGTGGGCGCCCTGCAAACGCAGGAACACCTGTTCCAAGTTCTTCAGGTGTTCCTCAAAGGTTTTGCCGAGTATAATAATGTCATCCAGGTAGACCAGGCATGTTTCCCAGGATAGCCCTCTTAGAACATGTTCCATCAGCCGCTCAAACGTAGCAGGAGAATTACAAAGTCCAAACGGCATCACTGTGAACTGCCAGAGTCCCGTCCCGGTAGAAAAAGCTGTCTTTTCCTTGTCTCTTGGGTCCAACTCCACTTGCCAATAACCGCTCTTCAAGTCCAGGGTGGAAAAGACTTGGCAGCCTCCCAAGGTGTCCAACGTGTCATCGATCCGGGGTAAAGGGTAGCTGTCCTTCTTGGTCACATCGTTGAGTCGTCGGTAATCTACACAAAAACGTGTGGTCCCATCCTTCTTCTTCACCAGTACCACAGGTGAAACCCATGGGCTATTTGATGGCTCGATTATCTTCCCTTTCTCCATGTCCCGAATTATCTGTTCAGCTTCGTCACGTCTCGCAAATAGTAATCGCCTAGGGGTTTGTCGAATAGGGTCTGCGTTCTCCGTTCTTATGCGATGCTGTACGACGTCAGTCCTTCCCAACGACCCGTTCGAGCCTTCGAAGACATTCTGATATCTGCTGATCAGCGTTTCGACGGCATTCCATTGTTTTGCAGGAAGTCCCCTACTGGCCCGTTCAACGAGATCTTTTAGCTGGTCTGGAAGCTTATTCGATGTCTGGGTCATGTTGTTAACTTGCCGAACAACCGCCAAAACAGGTGAACCACACCCTAACTGAGTGCCTTTCTTTAGGGTTACCGGGTAGTCATTGACATTCATTATCCTGATGGGTATTTCCTCAAGGGTGCGGATTAGCGCCTTGCCGACCAAAATTCCTTGTCCTGGTCCCGCACCGTCCCTCTCCGGTTCCAAGATAACAGTTTGCCCCGGTGGACTCCACGTGTCTAGACACGCGGTAACCAGTGTCTCACTGCATTGGGGTAGCAGAGTATCCGCACTAAGGACAACACACACCGTTCCGCCTACCCCCTTCTGCAGTATCACTTCCTCGTTGTCGATCCATATGACTCCCTCTCTCAGGTCCAGCTTACAGCCCAATTTCGACAGCAGGTCCATCCCGAAGATCACTTCTTCCTCTATGTCAGCGACTAGAACCTGATGCTTGAAGGTGGTGTTGCCGATTTTGAAAAGGGCGGCTGTCTCCCCGTGCACGCACATCAACTCCCCTGTTGCCTTACGTAGTTTCCATCGTGACGGCACGATCCTTGCTCCGGAGACAGCAATATCTGGTCTTATGATCGACGCAGTTGCTCCCGTGTCCAACAACAGTCTGCGACTTTTCCCATCCACCAGACCCTCTATGTACATACTGCTAGTTCCCCCTCCAAGTGTCGACATAGTAACGGATGTTTCAGGGGCCTCGGTAGTATGGATCGATGGTTGCCCCTTCCCATCAACCCTTTTTAGTTTTCCGAGGTTTGTCTCCTTGGTTTCGGGCATTTATTACGAAGGTGTCCTGTCTGACCGCAGTTCCAGCAGCGGTTCTTCCCCCGCGGTCTCCAGAGCACGTACCCGAGCTTGGCTTCTCACGGACTGCTTCACGGCCTCGAACTCCAGAGCTTGCGTCAACGCCTCACTCAGCATCTTCGGACGTGCCAACTTGACGGCCTGCTGCGTTTCACCCTCCCGCAGTCCGTCCAAGAATCTGTCAATGGCCAGACTCTCGTAGACATCGTCAGTCACTGTTGGGTAGGCGCCTCTAACCAGGCGGACAATGTCAGCTTCGAATTCTTGCAACGTCTCGTTCGGCTTTTGGAAGCGGTTCTTCAGTTGCGAGCGGTAGATCTGTTCCATGTGACGATTACCGAACCGCATTTCCAGACGTTGCGTCAACTGCTCATAGTCCTGGCGCTCTGTCAGCGGAATAGTTTGCAATACCCTTACTGCATCTCCTCGCAGCGACAGGCACAGCATCGACGCCTTCTTAATCTCTGACCATTCATTGATCATGGCTGCGGTCTCGAAGAGCGTCAGATATTCCTCCCAGGAAGATTTACCGTCGAAGGTGGGTAGGTCATTCCTCATCTGGGTCATCCTTTCCTCGTCATTAGCATTTGGGGGCCTTGATAAACTCTTCTCACCCATGACGGCGTTCTCACCACCAGTAGTGGGGAGTCGCTCCTCTATTCTTCAGATGCGTTCTTCCATGTTAAATGTCTTTTCATTGAAGCAGCGAGAAATATTGTCTAGCTTCCCTTCCAGCTGTGTCCTCATGTCACTGAAGCTTTGACAGAGGTCATCAATTCCGCCGGTTGTTTCGACAGAAAAACTCTCCGGATCTTCACCATTGTTTACGAGAGCCACTCGTAGCCGCTGTTGCAATACACTCTTGGTCCCCGTTGTCTCCAGGTCACGTTCCTCGAGTTCCCGCTTTAGTTCCATTACCTTCAAATCCATCAATCTATTTTTCTTGGTCGCCATCTTCCTTAGGTGGTTTTGCATCTTCGATTTAGGTTGTTTTGTGGACATTGCACTAAATAAACAACCTAAATCCTTCCAATATAAATGTGCTGAAGTAATAAAAAACATTAACAACAAGAAAACAGTTCTAAACTTTGAAAAAAATCAAAATTATAACGTAAACTTAAAAATTGCTAAGAACATTTCAAAAACTGTGAAGGAAAAAAATCTAATTGTGACAAAGGCAGATAAAGGAAACAGTATTATTATTATGGATAAAGCTGACTACATAACCAAGACTATGGATTTTCTACAAGGAGACAATTTTGAAATTATTCAGAATAATCCCATTAATAAGTGTCAAGAGTTGGTGAAGGAAGCGGTGAAACGTTGTAAAAGTGACATATTTTTGAACTTGAAAAATAACAAAAAAATGATTTTAAGTAACCCACAGATACCCAAACTTTATAGCCTATTAAAAATACATAAACCGGAAAAACCAATCAGGCCGGTAGTATCTAATTGTAACGCACCAACATTTAAATTAGCTTCAACACTGAATAATGTAATTATGAATGCTAATGTATTTCAACCAACGTACACAGTGAAGAATTCGTTAGAATTAGCTAATCACTTAAAAGATTTGGAAATCCCTAACCACGCTATGTTGGTTTCCTTTGATGTCATAAATTTATTCCCAAATGTTCCAATAGAAGAAAGCAAAACAATTATTAATAATTTATTAAATTCTTCTAATTTGCCGAAAGACTTAATTAATGATTTAATTTTACTATTCGATGTTATTGTTAAACAAAATTACTTTCAATTCAATAATACAATATTTAAACAAAAAGATGGCTTAGCGATGGGTAGTAGTACGAGCCCTTTGATTGCAGATATTTTTGTTAATAATATAGAGAATAAGATTTTTAATAGCGGTGCGCTTTTACTTAAAAACGTTTATTTTTGGAAAAGATATGTCGATGATATAATATGTATTTGGTTAGGAACAGAAAGGCAACTGAACATGTTCTTGAATTTTTTAAATAATTTTTTTTTTTTTTTAATTGTTTATTTGGCTTTCACCCATTAAGGGTGATCTTGGCCATTTATTAAAGTAAGTTACATATTTTTAAAATTATTTACATTTCCAGTTTTTTTGTAAATTAGTTACATTATCAATTTTTTAAAATTATTTACATTTTCAGATTTTTTTAAATTAGGTACATTATCAGTTTTTTTAAATTAGTTACATTTTCATATTTTTTTAAAATTAGTTACTATTTCAGTTTTTTACATGGAATAGATAAATTATATTAGCAAATACTTATAGACAATGGGCCAAGACAAATATTCATAAGATTATGCAAGTTGTACTAACATACAGAGTTGGTATTAGTAGTAATTACAAAATTGTAGAGTAGGAAGATGTACAGGTTCCCAAAAATAGGAACCTATACAACTGTACACACAGAGTAACACACAGAGTTGGCATTAATAATAATTACAAAATTGAAGAGTAGGAAGATGTACAGGTTCCCAAAAATAGTAACCTGTACATATTACATACTTCCATTTTCATACAGAGTAACACACAGAGTTGGTATTAATAGTCATTACAAAATTGTAGAGTAGGAAGATGTACAGATTCCCAAAAAAGGAACCTGTACAACTGTACATAATAACACAGCTAGAAACAAATGTATACGTATGGAAGAGAGAGAAATCTGATTGATGCTTAAATGTTGAGGCCATTTTTGTAAATAAATTTTGCTAACAAATAGTGAATTTCAGGAGAGTTGAGACTAAGAAGGCAGGGTACACTGGTAGGAAATTCAATTTTAAGTTTTAACAATTCAGGTATGAAGTTTGGAAATTGGTCATTGATAGGACACTCAAAAAAATTATGGTCTAAAGTATCCTCTGAACCACAATCACAATAAGGCGAATTGACTATGTGGAATCTGGCGAGATGGCTAAGACAACAAGTATGACCTAAACGCATTCGAATAATTGAAGAGATGTATTTTTTAGGCATGGAAGTGTATTTGTGAAACCAGGGCTTGACAGGAATAGAAGGTTGAATTAAAGAGTACTGGTGACCTTTTAACAGAGAGGATGATTTCCATTCAAAGGACCATTGGCGTTGTAACTTATTTTTTAAAATAGGAAAATAGTCTCTAACAGGAATAGGAATGCTATTTAATGGACCATGAACAGTGGATTCCTTAGCAATAGAATCAGCCATTTCATTTCCAACAATACCAAGGTGTCCTGGGATCCAGGCCAAGACCACTGACACGTGAGCCAGCGACAAGGAATACAGGAGGTCTCTGATAGAGCAGGTAAGAGAGTCACTAATGGAATTGAGAGGGGATGCGCTTATTTTTTGTAATGAGCTAAGTGAGTAATCTAAGGATCAGGGCATTTCTAATGTTGAGAGATTTGACGAGATGTAAAGCTTCTATGATAGCTATGCATTCAGCAGAGAAAATGGAACATTCTTTGGGAAGTCTGTGTGGGAAACACAATTTCCTGTGAGGAGCATAGACACTGGCCCCACAATGGGAGTCCGAACTGAGTTTGGAACCATCTGTGAAAAATTTTATATAATTTGGCCAGTTATTTTCAATAATTTTGTTGAATTCTGCATTATTGTATTGAACTGAGTTTTTAATATTTTTTTTACATATTCCTATAAATTGGTGCACCTTTGGATAGAAAGTAAGACTTTTATAGGGATAAGAGTATAAGGGGAGAGATTCATTGCGATAGGAGTTTGTGGAAACATCCAGGAAAGTGTTGAAGCAATTATAGAAAAGGGGAGGGGAATGTTTTTTCCAAAATGGATTCAAATTAACCTCATACTTTAACAATTGAAGTTTGGGAATCAGGGGATGAGAAGTTATTGAGCATGTTTTGAAAATATATTTTTCTGCTAGGCATCGCCTTCTTATATTTAAGGGAGGTTCGCAGCATTCAACTTGCATTGCGTTGATTGGGGAAGATTTCATGGCTCCTAAGATAAGGCGAAGAGATTTAGACTGAATTTTATCTAATTTAAGCGAATTTGAAGTGGACATTGGATCAAACAGACAAGATCCGTAATCAAGATGGCTTCGGATGAGAGCATTGTACAGAAGTTTTAAAGATGATGGGTGTGATCCCCACCACACTCCGGACAGAAATCTAAGGGGATTGATGTTGCTTTCGCATTTCATGATGACATGATTTATGTGAGAATTCCAAGTAAGCTTTGAGTCTAAAAACATTCCCAGGAACTTAACTTCTTTAGAGATAGGGATGATTTCATCGCCAAATCTCACCTGAATTTCTGGGAGCTTTCGACGACGAGTGAAGATGACAACTTTGCTTTTGGAGGGGGAAAGTTCAAGGCCATTAATATTTAACCACGCCAAAAGTTTTCTAAGAGCATTGTTGATCGCTGATGCTGCGATAAAAATATTACGGGATATTTTGTAGAAAGTCAAGTCATCGGCATATTGGAGTATGTTGCACAAGAATTGAATAGATTTTTCTAGATCATATGTGTAAATATTGTACAGGATCGGGCTTAAGACTGACCCTTGCGGGAGACCTTTGAAAATATGTCTAATGTGGGGAGGGGATTCAGACCCATCTACAAAAATAGTTCTCTGGGAGAGCAAATTGACAATGAATTTTACTAATTTGGGCGGAATACCTATTGCCAGTAACTTTTCTTTCAGGATGGGAATATGAACATTGTCATATGCTCCACAGATGTCTAGAAACACTGCAATGCAATATTCATTTTTAGATAATGCTAATTTGATATCTGTAACAAGAGAGGAAAGGTTGTCAAGGGTACTTTTACCCTTTCTAAATCCAAACTGGGAAGGGGAAAGAATTTGATTTTTTTCTACGAACCAGTCCAATCTATTCTTAATCATTCTTTCAGATACTTTGCAAAGCGTAGAAGAGAGGGCGATAGGTCTGTAGCTCGAACCTATGCTTGGATCTTTGCCACTTTTGAAAATGGGAATGATATTTTGAATTTTCCAGTCTGGGGGAATAATGCCAGAATCCAGAAAGACATTGATGAGAGAGAGAAAGTAGGTAAGAGAATTGTCATCAGAATGACGGATGAATATATTCAGGATTTCATCCTTGCCCGGAGCTGAGTCATTGAGGATTTCAATGACTCTTTTTAACTCATCAAAGGAAAATGGAGCATCTAACCATGAAGAAGATTTTAAAGTGAAAGGCAAAGAAGGAAGTTCATCAAAATTAGGGACATAAGGGGGAGCTATTTTATTAACAAAGTCATCAATCCAAATAGCAGAATTACGAGATGGCTTTGGCAGGGAAAAGGAAGATCTAAACCTGCGAATCATGGACCAAACCTCCCCTGCTGGAGTAGCAGGGGATATATTGGTACAGAAATTACGCCAGCTGTTTTTTTTTTTGAAACGGAATGTGCGTTTAGCAACAGCTTGGGCATTCTTGGCTGAGATGTAATTATCCATAGTCATCTGTTGGCAGTATGTCTTATTGGCCGCTTTCCTCTCCTTCAGCACTCTAAGGCATTCCTCATCCCACCAAGGGGGAGGGCGAGCCTTCGAGCCTACAGGAGATGATTTGGGGATAGACTTGTCAGCCGATTTTAGAATGGAATCAGTCCAAGATTTATAAGAGGAGGTGCAATTATCAGAAGAAGGGGAAGGCAGGGAGAGGGAAAGATCCTGGATAGAGTCTCTGAAACGGGACCAATCCGCTTTTTTTGTAATAAATTTGGGCTTACTTTTAAAGTGATTGGTATCCAACCATTGAGCCAAATTCAAAATAATGGGATAGTGGTCACTGCCGCAGGGATCTGAAGAAATTCGCCAGGAGATTAGAGGATAGATACTCGGGGAACAGAGGGATATGTCCACCGCACTAGGATTCTGTCCAGGGTGACTAAACCTTGTTGAGGATCCGTCATTTAGGAGACATATGTTCAAGGAGTCCAAAAGGTCAATTAATTTGATACCTGAGGGATCCGAGGAAGAAGAACCCCAGAGTGGGGAGTGGGCATTGAAATCACCCAAAATGACCGAGGGAGAAGAAATTTTGCTAAGCATGTGAACCCACAGTGGAAGGTCAAATGGGGTAGAAGGAGGAATATAGAGAGATACAAATGTAATATTGGAGACAGTGGCTGCCACTAATTGGAAGGATGAATTTGGGGGTTTAATGGAAATAGGGGAGAAGGGGAGAGAGTTTTTGATGAAAAGGGCTGCACCACCCTTCCCATCAATGCGGTCGTCCCGCAGACATTGATAGCCACTCACCTTGAAGAGTTGAGATGGCTTGAACCAAGTAATAATGTTTATATAGACACTATAGTCTTAATAATGTTTATATAGACACTGAATTAGTTTGTAAATATCTCAAATCATTAGATCCTACCAAAGGCAGTGGGCCTGATGGTATACACCCGGTATTTTTAAAGAATTGCGCTAATGTTTTATGTTATCCGCTAAGTCTAATATTCAAAACTTCTTTGTCTTCTGGTATTTTTCCACTAGAATGGAAAAGTTCATATATTGTGCCTATATTCAAAAAAGGCGACAAACACAACATAGAAAATTACAGACCAATCTCTAAATTAAATGTAATGGGTAAACTTTTTGAAAAGATTGTTTTCGATATCATTTTTCCTTGTATACGACCACACATCATTTCGAATCAACACGGCTTCGTGAACAGAAAATCAACAGAAACTAATCTATGCGAATTTGTTGACACAGTCCTTGTTGCTATGGATAACGGTTTTCAAGTCGATGTAGTCTACACAGACTATTCCAAAGCCTTTGATAAAATTCCACACAGCATTTTAATTGAGAAAGTCGAAGCAATGGGTATACACGGTGACCTCCTTCGTTGGTTAGCCTCTTATCTCGACAATCGTACGCAAGCTGTAACTGTACTGGGGTTCTGCTCTAGCTTTGTCCCCGTAACCTCAGGAGTTCCCCAAGGATCTCACCTTGGCCCCCTTTTATTCAACATTTTTATGAACGATGTTAACAAAACTATTCGTAATTCTCAGCTGTTCCTATATGCGGATGACAAAAAGATTGTCAAAATCATTAAATCTGAGATGGATTGTATAGAGCTCCAGGATGACCTGAACTCCCTGGTCAATGTGTATTGTTTAGAAAACCGCCTTCTTTTGAATGCAGATAAATGTTCCGTCATATCTTATTCTCGAAAGAAAAACACTATACTATATCCGTACATAATTAAAAACAATCTTTTAAATAGGGTAAATGAAATTAAAGATCTTGGAGTTCTATTAGACAGTAAGCTTCTTTTTCAATCTCACGTCGAGCACATCACGTCTAAGGCTTTGAAAATGCTAGGATTTATACTTAGAGTAAGTTCTGTTTTCAAAAATCCACAAACATTTAAGATTCTCTACATATCATACGTCAGAAGCCACCTAGAGTATGCTTCAACAGTATGGAACCCCCATTGTTCTACATATAAATCAAATATAGAAAGAGTCCAGAAAAAGTTTTTGAAATATGTTTCGTTTCGCATGCGAAATGATGTAAATTATGTCTCTATGAACCTCAAAACCCTTGATCAACGCAGAGATATCAGAGACCTAGTAATGCTTTATAAGATAATCCACAATTTTATTGATAGCCCTTACCTATTACAAAATATCAATTTTAGATGTCCAATAAGAGTCACTCGATCTCCAGACATATTTTATATTCCTAAGAGCAATGCTAATTATCTTCAAAATGTGTTTATAAGAAGAAGCTGTAGCACTTTCAATAGATTATGCACAGACATTGACATGTTTAACACGAACCTTGCTAACTTCATAAAATTCGTAAAAAGTAATATTCAACGGAAAACTTAATGTTTCATTAATTCCTTATCTTTCTTTTACATTTTCATTTTTCTTCATTTTCATTACATTTTCTTTTTTGATTTCAGCAGTTTGAAAATACATTTTTTGTAGATTTAAGTGAGTAGATGCACTTTTTCAGAACTGTTTATATTACATACATATATTGTTTTGTTTGTTTTTTTTATTTTTATTATGGTCTCAAATTTTTATGTCGTTATTTTATTGGTCAATGATATGACTATCTCTAACACAGTTATATATGAACTTGTAATGACTGTTTATAACGCTAATAAATAAAAAATAAAAATAAATAAAAAAGTCTCAGAGACGGCAGCAATCGATATGGAGTGTAAATGTAGAAGGCGGACGAGGTCATCCTTATTGGAGGTGGCGCTTCTACAATTCCACTGCAGAATTGCTGCTGTTGGGGCAGCCATTTGGAAGAAGAGAATACAAAGAGGAGAGTAACGAGGCAGCGTTGGACGGTAGAGAATTATTATTGTTAATAACAGAGATAAGTAGCATGAGAAGAGTTTGAATAAAAGAAGAATTGTCATTAGAAGTATTGTTGTTTATGGAATTTGCATTTAGATCAGGATTGAAAGCACTGCTGTTAGTTGAATTTGAGTTAGAAAAGACGGGGTTTTGAGGAAAAAGAGAGCTGATGTTACCATTTGGGAACAAGAGCTGGGAGTTATGGCCAAATTGATCATATCCAGGGGTTTTAATTGGACGAGAAGCTTGTTTTGTCATTACAGTTTTCTTGTAAGACAAGTTTGAAGGAGCACTAATTTGGGGTTGAGAGGCAACTTCAGCAAAAGATTTTTTAGAAGGAGCTATTAATTTGGAGGCATAGAAGTATGAAACGCTATTGGAGGCCATATAACTTTTTATGTTTTTTTGGCGAGAAAGTTCGGGGCAGGATGGATGGATGGATGAGTGGCTGTGTGCGAGCCTGAACAATTGATGCAAGTGGGGGAATTGGAAGGGGAGGAGCATTGGTCTGCTAAATGATTTTCTGCACATTTAAAGCAGCGGGGAGAGGAGCGGCATGATTGCTTAGAATGGCCAAACCGACAACAATTAAAGCATTGGATTGTTGGGTACGAATAAATTTCCACCGGGAGAGAGTTGTGAAATAAATAAACGTGAGAGGGAAGGGACTGTCCTTCAAATGTCAGAACTACAGTTTGAGAGGGTTTCCAAACTACAGACTCAGATGATCGATCTTTGAAATTAAGACGCCTAGTCATAACTTTTCCCAAAGATGCTGGAATAATGAGTTCCGAGATAAGCTCTTCTTCAGATAGGTCTACAGGAATACCTCTAACGAGACCCAAGCGAGAGATATTGAAAGAAGGGATATAGGCTTTAAATTTTTTTGCAGAGAGGGAGTCTATGGAATTTATGAATTTATTGGCATTCAACGCGGATGTGAACTCAACACAAATGCGAAATCTGCCCTCTGATCGGATACCACCTGGGGAAATGCCAAGTGGTTTTTTTCCAATGAATTTACCAAATTCAAGGGGATGTAAAGAGTGGCCAGGAGAGTTGTTTTGAACATAAACTATGAAGGGAGCTTTTGCTGAAGTCGGATACAAAGAAAGAGGAGAAGCTACAGGAACTGAGACCTGCGAAGAATCAGTTTTTGGAAGGTTTTTTTTTTTTTTTTTTTTTTTTTTTTTTTTTTATTAAGGAGAAAATACAGATACAGACGTCAATTGACAAGATTATACAAAACAATTAATAGAGAATTCGCCTGCATCCAAACTATTTCTCACGAATTAACATTGACAGCAGATGAAAACATATACAAGTATTTTTACCGTTAAATACGGACAAGACGTATGTATATACATAAGTAAATATTATTTTACAGAGAGATGAAAAAAGAATGCGCAATATCCTTATAAAAGTTTACAAATTGTTTTTGGAAAAATTTTGATGGTAAGACCAAATATATATATAGATAAAAAATAATGTCATACAGAAATTTAAAAAAAGAAAGGTAGTTAAAATTATAAACCAAGCAATGTCTAAGGTATTGTACTTTGTAGGAAAACGGCCTTCAATTTTCTACTAAAAGTACTGTGTGTATCAAAAAATAAGTCGGAATCCTTGATGTTTTGATTTTGATTAAACGATTCGCACATTCTTCTGATTGGATCCCTGACACCAGCATTTGTACGCGTCCGGCTAATGTGGAATAAGTCGTTAAGCCTTGTTACTCTGGGTGGTATTTTGAAGTTTATTAGTTTCAGTAGGTCAGGACAGTCGATAAAGTTATTGCAGATTTTATAAAGCGTCATGAGGTCAAGGTATGTTCGCCGGTTAGTTAGAGTGGTGACGTTATAATTCGAGAGCATATTTATGTACCCCCGTTTAGGTGCGCTCATTCTGTAATTGAGGTATTGCAGAAATTTCTTTTGAATACTTTCAATGTTGACTTTATAGACACCGTAAAGTGGTGTCCATATGGAGGTGCAGTATTCAAGTTGAGAACGGACCAGCGTGTAGTAAAGTAGAAGATAAGTTTCAGGTTTTCGAAATTCGCGGCTGTTTCTGATGACAAATCCTAGCATGCGGTAAGCTTTATTCACAATGTTCTCAATGTGCGCATCGAAATGGAGTTTAGAATCAAAAAGTACGCCTAGATCTTTTATACAGTAAACGCGCTCGAGTAAATAGTTACCAATACAATAATTGTGTATAATAGCGTTGTGATTTTTAGTGAAGC
The DNA here is from genome assembly GCA_929108145.2 of Limnephilus rhombicus. Taxonomy (NCBI): domain Eukaryota; kingdom Metazoa; phylum Arthropoda; class Insecta; order Trichoptera; family Limnephilidae; genus Limnephilus; species Limnephilus rhombicus. The sequence goes on from OV815285.1 coordinate 48,703,227, forward strand.
TTATTTGTTTACATTTGTTGTAACTTAGGTAAATTTTGTTTTCATTGCAAAATGCTTCGAACCTTACTAAGTCGCTTTGGATGAGCAGACAATCGTTTGAATTCCTAACAATGGCAAATATTTTTATATCATCGGCGTACAAAAGAAATAAACAATGCATGAAACATTTAGTAACAGTGTTAATAAAAAGTATAAATAACAGTGGACCCAGGATTGACCCCTGTGGTACGCCAGAGGTAACTGATTCCCACGTAGAAGTATGTCCTCGTAATGATACAGCTTGCTGTCTTTTTGTCAAATATGAGACAAACCAACGTAATAAGTTTCCCCTAATTCCGTTGAACATTATTTTTTTAATAAGAATAAGGTGGTCAACCTTGTCGAAAGCTTTTTTGAAATCGCAGTATATTGCATCTACCTGGTGGCCTCGATCCATGCTAGTGAATAAGAAATTTGAGTAAATTAGTAAATTACTCATTGTAGATTTGCCTTTTACAAACCCGTGTTGTTGTTCTGTAATTTTGGCGGCAAGCTGGGGATATATATTATCATGGACAAGTCTTTCCAAGAGTTTAGGGATCGCCGAGAGAATAGATATTGGCCTATAGTTTTCGACTTTTTGACGTGAGTCACCCTTATGGACTGGTATAATATAAGCCAACTTCCACCTATCAGGGAAAATCCCGTCACTCAGGCATTTATTAAATATTATGGTAAGTGGAACATACAATGACGACGCAGCAGATCTGAGGAAAAATGCCGGTATTCCATCGTGACCCGCACCTTTGTTTATATCTAACGCCTTTAAACTTGATTGCACTTCTTGTTCCGTTAGTTCAATGGTGTGAATGTGCGTAAGTCCAGAGTCCCGAACGGCCTCAAGTTGGTCAATGTTAATTGAGTCATTGATAGAGGAGGGTTCAAATGTTGACTTGAAGAACTCAGAGAACATATTACAGATTTCTTGGGCATCATTAGATTTGCGCCCTTCGAAGGACATAGTAGCAGGATATCCATCAGATGATTTTAAGGAGGATATGTATGACCAAAAGCATTTAATATTATTTTGCAATGAACTTTCGATGTTTTCAAAAAATAACTTTCGAGATTCACTAGCCAATTTTTTGTATGTAGCACGTAAGAGGGAAAATTTACGATAGTCAGAAAGAACTTTATATGTCTTCCATTTGAGCCAAACTTTATCTTTTTTCCGTGATAAGCTAATAAGTTCGGGAGTAAACCATATGGGGAATTTGTCATTTCGTCTGGCCAATACTGGAATAAACTCATCAATTATATTGTTTATTATTACATAGAATCGGTCTACTGCTTCTTCTGCTGATAAATTCGCGATTTCAGACTTCCAATCAATACAATTAATGTCATTATTAATTTGAGTATAATCAGCTTTCCTGAAATTGTGCCTACGCTCTTTGTTGTTTTTAATTTTTGGTTGAATCGCAGATGATATTTCAAATTCCAGGGCTGGATGGTGTCTGTCCTCTGAAAGGAGAGGGTCATCGCTATGTGTAACTTTTGTTTCGCGACTGTAAAATATAAGGTCTAAGAATTTATCGTTGTGGTTAGGTATACAATTATATTGAAATAAGCTCATCAATGCCATTGTTTGAAGAAAAGTTTGCGATGCAGCCGTGTTTGAGGAGGCAATACCATGATTGCAGCCTTCGGAAAATGTCCATGTAAGAGTAGGTAGATTCAGATCTCCAAGAACACAAAACGTATTATTTGGTTCTGATGAAAAGACGGATTCCAGGTTTTTGGAGAAAATATCATAAAGCATTATTGGCGAGACAGGAGGTATATATACAGCACATATGGTGAGATTTAGAGACCTTAACGGAATTGATATAAAGATTTGTTCAATTTGATTTTTTTCCCAATCGTCGAGACGGGAAGCTGCGAGTTCCTTGCGCACTGCCACTAACACACCACCTCCGTCCATCTTACCGGTAATTATACGGTTCCTATCTCGTCGGAATACCGTGTAACGCGAATCTATGAATTCGGCCGTGTTTACACTTGCTACAAGCCACGTTTCAACTAGAACTATAACATCATAGTTATTCGATGAAATATTAATAAGAAGCTCCTGAGTTTTGGTCTTAATACCACCACAGTTCTGGTAATAAACAGATATAGATGATGAGGTCATTTTTTTAGAGTAAGAGTGTTATTCGACTTATTCCACATTTGCGGGAGTGATAAATTAATTTAATTAATTGCAAGGTTGCACACTTTCCTCTTTTTTGGAGTAGAGGATGGAACTTGAAGGTCTGTTATTTCTACCTCACTACCAATGTCAAAATTTGAAGGGTCAGGGGGAGCGGGATCAGGGGGTTTCTTCCCCATGGCAAAGGCCATTGGGGCAAAAGGATATAAAACAAAAATAAAATAACACTTACTGGACTTGGTCAGCAATAAACGAACTCAAAAGAGGACAAAAAACTAAAAATAAAACTGACTAAATGCCAAAAATTCGATTTTTCGTATTAAAACGAAAAAAAACGCAACAGTGTTTTTCAACTGTCAAAATTCGAATCTTAAATAAATTTCATAAAAACATTCAATTCACACTAGAAATAGGTAAAGAGAAGAGTTTAAATTTCTTAGATTTAAATTTAACATTAATAGGTAATAAAATAGATTTTAATATTTTCCGTAAAGATACGTACACCGATATTGTTATAGATAATTCATCAAATCATCCTTATTCTCAAAAACTCGCGGCCTTTCACTCTATGATTTGGATTAATTACGATTCCTTTGTCTGTTCCGAATTACACTGTGGAATTAAATATTATTAAACAAATAGCAGTTAATAATGGTTATTGTGCTAAATTAATAGATCAACTAATAAATAAAAAGAATAAACAAAAATTCATAAAACTATTTATTTACCCTTTTTCTAAACAAATAAATTATCAATGGCGTAGAATTCTATTTGTTAATAATAATATGTCAAAAATAATTAGTAAAAATATTCCCGGTACTATACAACCAGCATTTTATACAAATAATAAATTTAAAAAGTTCATCCTTAACAACAAAGATAGCGACATTAAAACAAAAAAATCGGGCGTTTATAAACTAAATTGTAAAGGCTGTAATTATTTTTATATAGGTAGAACAAATAGAAACTTTGAAGTAAGGGGTAAAGAACATAGGGGTAAAGAACATCTCAGGGCATTAAATGGCAATAACGAATCTGAGTTTGCAGATCATTTAATAAAAAAATGATCATAATTTTGACAAAAACCATGGACTTAAAATATTACATACGGGTTATAAGGCATCACAGATAAATAATTTAGAGATTTTAGAAATTCGGAAAAATGTAAATAATAAAGCAGACTTAATTAATAAGTAACAAATTTTTACAAACCCTCTTTTGAACCTTTTCCCACTTAACCGGTCTTTCCCTGCTAATGACTTTGAAATCCCAATTGTCCCCTCAATCTTACCCCTTCCCCTTCCTCCTACCCCTTCGTCCCATATGTGATCTATGTTTAATTTTTAAGTTTAGTATACATTTGATCCTGATGATGTGAACATCGTTCACGAAACATGTAGATTGTGTACAAATAAAAGTGATGTAAAAAAAGTTGTTTGTCTTTTCACATAAATTTGATTAAATTAGTTTTTGCAAAGAAATCAATATAAAATATTAAGAAAATAACATTCTAATGGTTTCACAAGTAATGAGATGTACGTACAGAGCATATAAAAATATTTACTTAAGTACTATTTATTTGGTCGAATTTCAATATCTAATGGTACGTTGAAAGGAGGAGAAACAGAAATCGACAAAAAAACGTCAAAAACTTTTGCAATGAAATTTCAAATCAACCTGGGTAGTGTATTCATGTGATGGCAAGTTTTTGAACTATCAATTGTCATCAAGCAAGGTCTAAAGTGAACTATGGTGAGGTTGTATATATATATATATATTTTTAAATTATTTATTTGGCTTTCACCCATTAAGGGTGATCTTGGCCAAGTAAGTAAGTACATATTTTTAAAATTATTTACATTTCCAGTTTTTTTTAAATTAGTTACATTATCAATTTTTAAAAATTATTTACATTTTCAGATTTTTTTTAAATTAGGTACTATTTCAGTTTTTTACATGGAATAGATACATTATATTAGCAAATACTAATAGACAATGGGCCAAGACAAATATTCATATGATTATACAAGTTGTACTAACATACAGGTAGAGTAGGACGATGTACAGGTTCCCGAAAATAGGAACCTTTACAACTGTACACACAGATTAACACACAGAGTTTTGGCATTAATAGTAATTACAAAATTGAAGAGTAGGAAGATGTACAGGTTCCCAAAAATAGGAACCTGTACAACTGTACATAATAACACAGCTAGAAACAAATGTATACGTATGGAAGAGAGAGAAATGTGATTGATGCTTAAATGTTGAGGCCATTTTTGTAAATAAATTTTGCTAACAAATAGTGAATTTCAGGAGAGTTGAGACTAAGAAGGCAGGGTACACTGGTAGGGAATTCAATTTTAAGTTTTAACAATTCAGGTATGAAGTTTGGAAATTGGTCATTGATAGGACACTCAAAAAAATTATGGTCTAAAGTATCCTCTGAACCACAATCACAATAAGGCGAATTGACTATGTGGAATCTGGCGAGATGGCTAAGACAACAAGTATGACCTAAACGCATTCGAATAATGGAAGAGATGTATTTTTTAGGCATTGAAGTGTATTTGTGAAACCAGGGCTTGACAGGAATAGAAGGTTGAATTAAAGAGTACTGGTGACCTTTTAACAGAGAGGATGATTTCCATTCAGAGGACCATTGGCGTTGTAACTTATTTTTTAAAATAGGAAAATAGTCTCTAACAGGAATAGGAATACTACTTAATGGACCATGAACAATGGATTCCTTAGCAATAGAATCAGCCTTTTCATTTCCAACAATACCAAGGTGTCCTGGGATCCAGGCCAAGACCACTGACACGTGAGCCAGCGACAAGGAATGCAGTAGGTCTCTGATAGAGCAGGTAAGAGAGTCACTAATGGAATTGAGAGGGGATGCGCTTATTTTTTGTAATGAGCTAAGTGAGTCTGAAAGGATGAGGGCGTTTCTAATGTTGAGAGATTTGACGAGATGTAAAGCTTCTATGATAGCTATGCATTCAGCAGAGAAAATGGAACATTCTTTGGGAAGTCTGTGTGTGAAACACAATTTCCTGTGAGGTGCATAGACACTGGCCCCACAATGGGAGTCCGAACTGAGTTTGGAACCATCTGTGAAAAATTTTATAAAATTTGGCCAGTTATTTTCAATAATTTTGTTGAATTCTGCATTATTGGATTGAACTGAGTTTTTAATATTTTTTTTACATATTCCTATAAATTGGTGCACCTTTGGATAGAAAGTAAGACTTTCATAGGGATAAGAGTATAAGGGGAGAGATTCATTGCGATAGGAGTTTGTGGAAACATCCAGGAAAGTGTTGAAGCAATTATAGAGAAGGGGAGGGGAATGTTTTTTCCAAAATGGATTCAAATTAACCTCATACTTTAACAATTGAAGTTTGGGAATCAAGGGATGAGAAGTTATTGAGCATGTTTTGAAAATATATTTTTCTGCTAGGCATCGCCTTCTTATATTTAAGGGAGGTTCGCAGCATTCAACGTGCATTGCGTTGATTGGGGAAGATTTCATGGCTCCTAAGATAAGGCGAAGAGATTTAGACTGAATTTTATCTAATTTAAGCGAATTTGAAGTGGACATTGGATCAAACAGACAAGATCCGTAATCAAGATGGCTTCGGATGAGAGCATTGTACAGAAGTTTTAAAGATGATGGGAGTGATCCCCACCACACTCCGGACAGAAATCTAAGGGGATTGATGTTGCTTTCGCATTTCATGATGACATGATTTATGTGAGAATTCCAAGAAAGCTTTGAGTCTAAAAACATTCCCAGGAACTTAACTTCTTTAGAGATAGGGATGATTTCATCGCCAAATCTCACCCGAATTTCTGGGAGCTTTCGACGACGAGTGAAGATGACAACTTTGCTTTTGGAGGGGGAAAGTTCAAGGCCATTAATATTTAACCACGCCAAGAGTTTTCTAAGAGCATTGTTGATTGCTGATGCTGCGATAAAAATATTACGGGATATTTTGTAGAAAGTCAAGTCAACAGCATATTGGAGTATGTTGCACAAGAATTGAATAGATTTTTCTAGATTATGTGTAAATATTGTACAGGATCGGGCTTAAGACTGACCCTTGCGGGAGACCTTTGAAAATGTGTCTAATGTGGGGAGGGGATTCAGACCCATCTACAAAAATTGTTCTCTGGGAGAGCAAATTGACAATGAATTTTACCAATTTAGGCGGAATACCTATTGCCAGTAACTTTTCTTTCAGGATGGGGATATGAACATTGTCATATGCTCCACAGATGTCTAAAAACACTGCAATGCAATATTAATTTTTAGATAATGCTAATTTGATATCTGTAACAAGAGAGGAAAGGTTGTCAAGGGTACTTTTACCCTTTCTAAATCCAAACTGGGAAGGGGAAAGAATTTGATTTTTTTCTACGAACCAGTCCAATCTATTCTTAATCATTCTTTCAGATACTTTGCAAAGAGTAGAAGAGAGGGCGATAGGTCTGTAGCTCGAACCTATGCTTGGATCTTTGCCACTTTTGCAAATGGGAATGATATTTTGAATTTTCCAGTCTGGGGGAATAATGCCAGAATCCAGAAAGACATTGATGAGGGAGAGAAAGTAGGTAAGAGAATTGTCATCAGAATGACGGATGAATATATTCAGGATTTCATCCTTGCCCGGAGCTGAGTCATTGAGGATTTCAATGGCTCTTTTTAACTCATCAAAGGAAAATGGAGCATCTAACCATGAAGAAGATTTTAAAGTGAAAGGCAAAGAAGGAAGTTCATCAAAATTAGGAACATGAGGGGGAGCTATTTTATTAACAAAGTCATCAATCCAAATAGCAGAATTACGAGATGGCTTTGGCAGGGAAAAGGAAGATCTAAACCTGCGAATCATGGACCAAACCTCCCCTGCTGGAGTAGCAGGGGATATATTGGTACAGAAATTACGCCAGCTGTTTTTTTTTTTTTAAACGGAATGTGCGTTTAGCAACAGCTTGGGCATTCTTGGCTGAGATGTAATTATTCATAGTCATCTGTTGGCAGTATGTCTTATTGGCCGCTTTCCTCTCCTTCAGCACTCTAAGGCATTCCTCATCCCACCAAGGGGGAGGGCGAGCCTTCGAGCCTACAGGAGATGATTTGGGGATAGACTTGTCAGCCGATTTTAGAATGGAATCAGTCCAAGATTTATAAGAGGAGGTGCAATTATCAGAAGAAGGGGAAGGCAGGGAGAGGGAAAGATCCTGGATAGAGTCTCTGAAACGGGACCAATCAGCTTTTTTTGTAATAAATTTGGGCTTACTTTTAAAGTGATTGGTATCCAACCGTTGAGCCAAATTCAAAATAATGGGATAGTGGTCACTGCCGCCGGGATCTGAAGAAATTCGCCAGGAGATTAGAGGATAGATACTCGGGGAACAGAGGGATATGTCCACCGCACTAGGATTCTGTCCAGGGTGACTAAACCTTGTTGAGGATCCGTCATTTAGGAGACATATGTTCAAGGAGTCCAAAAGGTCAATTAATTTGATACCTGAGGGATCCGAGGAAGAAGAACCCCAGAGTGGGGAGTGGGCCTTGAAATCACCAAAAATGACCAAGGGAGAAGAAATTTTGCTAAGCATGTGAACCCACAGTGGAAGGTCAAATGGGGTAGAAGGAGGAATATAGAGAGATACAAATGTAACACTGGAGACAGTGGCTGCCACTAATTGGAAGGATGAATTTGGGGGTTTAATGGAAATATGGGAGAAGGGGAGAGAGTTTTTGATGAAAAGGGCTGCACCACCCTTCCCATCAATGCAGTCGTCCCGCAGACATTGATAGCCACTCACCTTGAAGAGTTGGGATGGCTTGAACCAAGTCTCAGAGACGGCAGCAATCGATATGGAGTGTAAATGTAGAAGGCGGATGAGGTCATCCTTATTGGAGGTGGCGCTTCTACAATTCCACTGCAGAATTGCTGCTGTTGGGGCAGCCATTGGGAAGAAGAGAATACAAAGAGGAGAGTAACGAGGCAGCGTTGGACGGTAGAGAATTATTATTGTTAATAATAGAGATAAGTAGCATGAGAAGAGTTTGAATAAAAGAAGAATTGTCATTAGAAGTATTGTTGTTTATGGAATTTGCATTTAGATCAGGATTGAAAGCATTGCTGTTAGTTGAATTGGAGTTAGAAAAGACGGAGTTTTGAGGAAATAGAGAGCTGATGTTACCATTTGGGAACAAGACCTGGGAGTTATGGCCAAATTGATCATATCCAGAGGTTTTAATTGGACGAGAAGCTTGTTTTGTCATTACAGTTTTCTTGTAAGACAAGTTTGAAGGAGCACTAATTTGGGGTTGAGAGGCAACTTCAGCAAAAGATTTTTTAGAAGGAGCTATTAATTTGGAGGCATAGAAGTATGAAACGCTATTGGAGGCCATATAACTTTTTATGTTTTTATGGCGAGAAAGTTCGATGCAGGATGGATGAGTGGCTGTGTGCGAGCCTAAACAATTGACGCAAGTGGGGGAATTGGAAGGGGAGGAGCATTGGTCTGCTAAATGATTTTCTGCGCATTTAAAGCAGCGGGGAGAGGAGCGGCATGATTGTTTAGAATGGCCAAACCGACAACAATTGAAACATTGTATTGTCGGGTACGAATAAATTTCCACCGGGAGAGAGGTGTGAAATAAATAAACGTGAGAGGGAAGGGACTGTCCTTCAAATGTCAGAACTACAGTTTGAGAGGGTTTCCAAACTACAGACTCAGATGATCGATCTTTGAAATTAAGACGCCTGGTCTTAATAACTTTTCCCGAAGATGCTGGAATAATGAGTTCCGAGATAAGCTCTTCTTCAGATAGGTCTACAGGAATGCCTCTAACGAGACCCAAGCGAGAGATATTGAAAGAAGGGATATAGGCTTTAAATTTTTTTGCAGAGAGGGAGTCGATGGAATTTATGAATTTATTGGCATTCAACCCGGTTGTGAACTCAACACAAATGCGAAATCTGCCCTCTGATCGGATACCACCTGGGGAAATGCCAAGTGGTTTTTTTCCAATGAATTTACCAAATTCAAGGGAATGTAAAGAGTGGCCAGGAGAGTTGTTTTGAACATAAACTATGAAGGGAGCTTTTGCTGAAGTCAGATACAAAGAAAGAGGAGAAGCTACAGGAACTGAGACCTGTGAAAAATCAGTTTTTGGAAGGTCGCAAACTTTCCTCTTTTTTGGAGTAGAGGATGGAACTTGAAGGTCTGTTATCTCTACCTCACTACCAATGTCAAAATTTGAAGGGTCAGGGGGAGCGGGATCAGGGGGTTTCTTCCCCATGGCTAGGGTTGCCATCCGTCCGGGTTTCCCCGGATTTGTCCTAGTTTAGAGGGCGTCCGGAGAGCGTCCGGGCGGGGTTTCATTTGATGTCCGGGTTAAAAAAAAAAAAAAAATCAAACGTTTACGTTTACCCTGTGGAAGAGGTCGTTCTGAAACCGGTCAGCTTTAATTATTATTGAGTTAAAGAGTTACCTCAAAAATTGTAAGACTGAATACTAAAATGGTCTCAGTACTTATAAGATTTTTGTTTAAAAATTTAATTGAATTTCGTTTAAGCTTAATATTTTAATAAGGTTTTGTTTTCATAACAGAGTATATTAATAATTTGTGTTTTAATTAAGGAATAAAAAAATTCTAACTGATTATTAAAACAATTTGTAACACACTGTAATAAGATTCTGTTTTGTTAGGTACTTTTATAATGATGATAAAATATGACTAAATTTAATTTTAACATTAATAAAAAGGTGATTTATGACATTTTCAACTGTTTTTAAACTATATTTAAAAAAACCTATTGACTTGTCCGGGTTCTGGGCTTTAAAATCCGGGGTTTTCACGCGTCTTGTCCTGGTTGCCAAATTTAAGATATGGCAACCCTACCCATGGCAAAGGCCATTGGGGCAAAAGGATATAAAACAAAAATAAAATAACACTTACTGGACTTGGTCAGCAATAAACGAACTCAAAAGAGGACAAAATACTAAAAATATTACTGACTAAATGCCAAAAATTCGATTTTTCGTAAACGAAAAAAACGCAACAGTGTTTTTCAACTGTCAAAATTCGAATGAGGTTGTATTTGAAAATATGATTGGAATTATGAAATGGCAGTTTGTCAAAGATGACTAATTTTGGGGCCTCATATGAGTATCTCGTGTTCGAGAGGGTTAAGCTAATATTAAATAAATGTGAGCAATTTCTAAAGTGTGCTTTATATTTTTATTACAATTTCGTTATTCTTCATTATGTTAACATAAAATTGTAAAGATATAATAATAATATACCTATATGCAGATACGATTTTAGATTTTCACGGCCAAAAGTATTTTTGGTATTAGTTTTTGGGATATTGTGCCGTGTTGCGGTACCTCCTTCTTTAGCCAACGTTTCGGACAGCGTTACAGTGTCCATCATCAGGGCAGATGTGTTAGGGGTGACGTTTGTACTTATCTACTTAAGAGCGAAACCGTGTCGCCAGCTCCACTCCTCTACGAGCTGGCACTACAATATACTTTAACATGTTTTTTGCGTTTAGCCTTGATGTGACCCTCAATTACCGGATACCAAGAACTATTGAGCTTAGCTCCGTCGTCTCTAATAATATTTATAGGATTTTTGTGTATTTCAATTGCCTCCGTAATCAGGCGTGCTCTATGAGTTTTGGGTCTTCCCAGGACCTCAGGGACAAATCCAAAGTAATGGCCGGTTTCGATTAAATGCTCGGCGATTGCCGATTTGTCAGGGTGGCCAAGTTTACAGGCGCGAAAGTGTTCTGATATCCTTTTGGAGATCGTACGCTCCGTCTGGCCTACAAAAACCTTGTCACATCCAGAACAGCTGAGTTTGTACACTCCATCTGTTTCTAGAGGAAACTTGGTCTTAGCAGGCCTCAAAAAGTCTAGTATTTTTGTTGTGGTTCCGAAGACACTGGTCTGACCATAATGGAAAAGGAGGTAAAGGAATTTTATTTGTTATTTGGTGAGAGATATGGCACTACGTATCTACTGGTTGCTGATGTTTCGTGACAAATAAAGCACTATGTGACGCCAGTGGTTTTATACAAAGTTATTCATTAAAACATAATTTTGGACTGGGGATATTTTACCTACTTTTCCATAAAATGTCAAAGCACCATCCACAGGGTAACATATATTTTCGATTGATGATTTATTTATTTATAAAAATCGTAAGTTTACTGTTCGGTGCCTACTCGAACTTATAAATAGTGACTATGTATATCGGGTAAGTTGGCCAAGTTTTATATGTATTATATGAGTATTTATTTATTATAATGGATGGTTTTCAAAAATACGGTGAAATACCCTATACACTTTTTTTCTTACGAACTTACATACTTGCCAGCCATAATCAATTTTTTTCGATAAATCTTTACCATAGCCGTTTTTTCTTTATAAATCGGGTATTGCATACAAATTACCATCAACTGCAGATCAGTAAGAAGGACGGTGAAATTAATTCACGATATTTGTGAAGAATATGATGTAATTTTACTACAAGAAACATGGCTTTTACCTACTGACATAAATTATCTTTCAGAAATACACCCCAAATTTTCAAGCTTAGGCACATCTGCAGTAGATACATCCACTAGCATACTAAGAGGGCGTCCACACGGCGGAACGGGCATATTGTGGCGCAGCACAATAAGGGCCAAGGCTATCGACTGCAACGATAGTAGGGTAGCGGGAATAGAAATAACCCTGGATAAAGGATTGTTGTGCATTCTCACAGTTTACATGCCAACCTTCTGTAATGACAACATACCCGAATTCTCAAGATGCCTAGCAAACTTACATTCACTTATTGAAGACAAGCAATATACGAACTGCCTTGTAATGGGTGACTTTAATTCCGACCCAAGAACATTATTTGGGAAAGATTTATTATCGTTTTGCAAAGAAAATAAATATCACTGTGTCGATGTAGAAAAACTGCCAGAAAATTCTTACACTTACGTTAGCGATGCACATAATACAACGAGCTGGTTAGATCACTGCATAGGAACGGCCACAATTAAAAAGATGACTAAAAATATTTCGATAAAATACGATGTTGACTGGACAGATCACCGGCCCATGTCTATTTGGTTAGAAACAACAGGAATAACCACTACGGAGGGAATTGCCCCGATTGCGTTGGATCCAGTAAAATGGAGAGCACATAATATATCCCAGATCATGTCCTATTCTGTAACAGCATCATTTTTAATAAACCGCATTAACTACAGCAGCAGTGTCGAACTCTGTAAAAAGTCAGGATGCAAAAATAACTTTCATAAAGATGCCATCAATGAACTGTATGCGAGAATTGTAGAGACACTATGCACGGCCGCAAAAAACGTCTTCGAGAGTGGACGTAAACATAACAGCACCACAGCCAAACATATTCCTGGATGGAACGACAGTGTTTCGATTCATTATGAAGCATCACGAAATGCACTTATGAAATGGATTGAAAATGGAAAACCCCGGACGGGTCCTTTGGCAGAAAACCGAAAAATATTGAGAAGAAAATTCAAATCTGAGCTAAGAAAATGTCAAAAAACAGCGGAACAAATAAAACTGGACAAAATATCGGGTGCATTTGAGGATAGAGATTTTAAAGAATTTTGGCAAAAAACCAACAACATCTTAAAATCTAAAGCACAGATATCGACTCATATTGAAGGAGAATCAGACGCAGAAAAGATTGCTAATATTTTCATAACCTACTTTGCGAAAACATCGGAAAGAAAAGAACCCACCTTCTTAGAAAAACCATGCGAAGATGAGGACGAAAACATAATCGTTACGGAAGATATGGTTAAAACCGCTGTCAAACGAATGAAAGCTGGAAAATCTCCCGGTTATGATAGTCTGAGCATAGAACATGTAAGAAACGCTGGTGAAAAAATATACACGCTTCTAGCAACATTATTTACACAGATTCTTCAACACACGCACATGCCAAGAAACTTCTCACGTACAATTATAGTACCACTAGTTAAATCCAGACAAGAAGACTTATCCAATACTTCCAACTATAGGCCGATATCTCTTGCCACAATAATATCCAGAATATTTGAAAGAGTTATACAAATTCAAATAGAAGGCAAACTATTCACATCCGACAATCAATTTGGTTTTAAATCTAAATTGTCTACAGATATGGCAATATTCAGCTTAAAACAATGTATCGAATATTATAAGGGAAGAAAAACAACAGTGTATGCTTGTTTTCTTGATTTAAGTAAAGCCTTCGATCGGGTTTCTCACGCACTACTTTGGAAAAAACTTAAAGAAAGGAAGGTGCCAGGTTCAATAATTAACATTCTGGCAGTCTGGCATCATGAACAAGAGAACCAAGTTATTTGGAAAAATAAAATGTCAACACCTGTGAATATGGAATGCGGCGTCAGACAAGGGGGAAGCTTATCACCGATTTTATTTAACGTCTACATGAACGATTTAAGCGATAAACTCACCTCGGCAAACGTAGGCTGTCACCTGGGAAATAACTGTGTAAATAACATTGCGTATGCAGATGATATGGTCATTTTGTCACCAAGTATAAAAGGACTGAGAAAGCTGTTAAAGATTTGTGAAGAATACGCTGCTGAACATAATATGGTCTATAACCCCACTAAGTCTGTGTTGCTCGTATTCAAGTCAGGTGCAGGCACCATGAAAGTATTACCCGTCAGTCTAAACGACACAAAAATAATAGAAAAAATCGAGGTCAAATACTTGGGACACATCGTAACAGCGGACCTCAGTGACGACTCGGATATTGAGCGACAGAGAAGATCACTGTGCATTAGGGCAAATATGATTTCTCGAAGATTTAACAAGTGCAGCCCAGCTGCAAAAAGGCAACTTTTTAACACGTACTGCACGAGCCTATATACCTCGGAGTTGTGGACCAACTTCAACAAAGCGTCACTAAAAAGAATGGAAATACAGTACAACAATTCATATCGAACGCTTTTTGGGTTGTCCTGGTACTGCAGTGCCACCGAGATGTTTGAAGAAGGGCGCGTTCCCGGATTCCGAACATTAATAAAAAAACGGATCACCAGCTACAGAACGCGATTGGCCTCGAGCGAAAACACTCTTGTGATGGCAGCATTCCACTTCTGGCAGGGTCCCATTTATAAGCGATGGAGCCACTTCCTGATGAAATAGATAACAAAAAGTTAACTTTTTTTTTTTTTTTCAAATTTTATTTTAATTTTTGTATTGTTATTATTTTCTTTTATTTATTTCCTTTCATTATGTAAAAAAAAAAAATATCTTTCATCGTGAAATATTTTAATTTAATGTATTATATATGTATAATATGGAACTCGTGGGACTGCACCACCCTCCCCGAGATCTGGAATAAACGAATTAAAAAAAAAAAAAAAAAAATTATTAAAAAGATTAATTTTTAAGCATTAAATTTTATATTTTTTTATTTTTTATATTTTTTTTATTCCAGTTAAAAGAAAATAACATTTTCACTCATTTAACTAGAAATAATTATACAAATTAAAATAAAGTAAATATTTCAATACAGCGCTATTCAACATCATTATTTTGTTTATCAAGAATAAATATAAATAAAAAAATTTTAAATTTACCCAGTTAATTTAATTAATTTATTTATAAATACTACGATCATAAGAATTCGCAAAATTACAATTTTCATTATGAAAACACTTTTTTTTCCATTAAATAATTCTAAAATAGTTCAGTACCTACCGCCCACACTAAAATAAAGTCTATTTTTATTCATCTGGTAACATTCAACAGCTGACTCGAAATGTTTCATTGGCGGAAAATATTCAAGGTTACTGTCAGTTGAATTTTCACGATCGATTTGAAATTCGTTCATAGTAAAGTAGTGTACATCGCCGCTCTTGTAAAATATGCATTTCGTAATAATTATCGTATTGGTTATTCAACAAAGAAATCGATAGTACCTCAACAAGTCATGCTTCATTAAAGAAATAGTAATGCGCCTAAATGCCAAGGTACACAATGAGTAAATCGAGGCTTGCACCCGGTCATGGTAAATGAGAATGCACCAGATTGAATTCACATACCTACTTACATAATATTAATCAAGCGTGCGTGAGTTTGTATACCTTTTGTGATAAGTTTATTGATTCAAGCTTAGCATGAAATATGGCGGGAATAACAGAAAATAGAAAGGAAATATTTTTCTAAATATTTTTGTTCTAAATCATAATATTTCAAGTAGTTCTAAGTTTAAAAAAAGAAAGTTAATATATATATATATATATATAGTTCTTACCCGTGATAAGGTTTGTTTAAAACGGTTCGTGAGAGCTTTAAAAATGTTTAATCAATGATTGATATTACATTCATTGACTGTCAGACGAACAATCGACGCCTACCCAATAAAGAGTGACTGGAGCGAAGTTTATTTTATTTCCACGTGCTGATGACGTTGCTTCGGACGAATCGGACGTATTCTGAATCTGTATGGACGAGTTTAGTCGCTGGTCGAAAATCGGCCTATCGCTTTGTCGACTAGTTTAGTTCACTAGCACTTCGCGGTACTTCGCACTAGTCGCGTTTCGCCGGTTGAGGGAGGACGGTTTCAAGTTTAGCTCTTCCTCATTCATTCAGCGATCGAGACTTCGTAACTCCGTTTATCGTCTTCATTTTTAAAACTAATCAAACACTCAACAATGTTTCCCTGCAATATAAGTGTTATCGTAGTGACAATAAACAGCATTTTTTGTCAAGTTAACTGACTCAAAAGTCCAGAATATTTAGTTTTGTGCAACATCAGACTTCTGAAATAACTATTGAACGAACAATAATGACTTTAAATACTAATAAAATAAAATTGTAAACATACACATCAAAGCATTTATGAAAACAAAGATTAAAATTATTTCTATAAGTCGGTTTTAATATTTTCCTTTCACGAATCCTGGGTATGTTGTGTTTGTGAAAGAAAAGCAATTCGTCGGTACCTACTCAACTATGGAAAATTCAGATTTAATCCACGGGGAGCCCCTCACAGGGAGAGGAGCTGTAGCGCTGGTCAAGTCAAAGGGAATAGAGAATGGGCACCCCACTGAGGACAGCAACGGAGGAACCCTCGCAGTAGAATGCAGGAGACCCCCTGATGGGGGCGTCAGGGCCTGGATGGTGCTGGTATCGTCCTTCCTCTGCAACGGGATCCTGTTCGGGGTCATCAACACCTTCGGAGTCATCCATTTCCATCTGCACAAGAAGCTGGAGATGGAAGGTGACAAAGAGGCGTCCAGCAAAGCCGGTACTTACTCATATTTATTTTAGCCTCTTTGTTTATTAGTGGTAGGTTCTTACTTACTGAAGTAGATACCTATTTTTTTAATAACGTACCTAATTGCTTTTTCTATTGTTTTAAAATTAGGTGCATGTATTTTTATTACTATATTCTAATTTAAAATATCTACCTACTGATTTTGATCAGGTTGTTGTGCTTTTTTTAATATTGAAACCACGATTTACCATTTACCACGACCATAAGCAAACCGATTATTTTTCTTACTCGTCCATTATTTGTGGTGGTAATAGTTAATAAGGTTATAACAATAACTAATAGTTCCGTCGGACACGAAAAAGTTAGTTTCAAATTTTGTCTTATATACTTAAATCAAAACGAAAATTTCCTCTGAAATCATAAGATTTGTAGGTAGGTTCCTATTTTAAGGTATCTATTGTAAGCTACATATTTTATGAACCATTCTTTATTTCAAGATAAGGTATTATTATTATAAAGTTGGTTGTTTTCAGGTGGAAAAATGTAATAAACAGTAATTGTTGAATGAAATACTAGTATACATTGAATTATTTGGGGGGTATTAGATAAGCCGCCATAGCTCAGTGGTGAGAGCACCTGACCGGCAATCAGAAGGACACGGGTTCAAGTCCCGTTGGCGGCAAGTATCTTTTCTCGGAAGATTTTTTCAATGTAGATGAGTATTTCAGGCTGATAATTATTGCTTATAATAATTATTATTATACGTTCAAATAAACGTTACTTTCTCAATGGAAATTCTTTTTTCAGACTTTCTTCAGACAGGTTGATATCCAATAATGAAAAAATGCCAATAAAAAAGTCCAAATAAATTCTACGATTTCACAATTGCAAAAGAATCCTTACTGAACCATCAAAACGGCTACCATCTTGAACCGGAAACAGAACGTACAAACACATTTACGTACACTCAAAATGCCGGAGAGTGGTGGAAAAACGGTGGAGTTGAAACGGAATTTCAATAATAGTATCCTTTATTCGAATAGTAACCTTTATTGGATGACCAACACCTCTGCCATAGGTCACCCCAAGTGGTTCGCTACGTTTGGCGATTTAGCAGGGGTGCCCGGGTTCATGGGGTGAGGTTTGTCTAGGTCTTGGAGGTGGATGACCAGGGCACACTGAACCCCAGATTCCTACCAATCCCTTAAACCCGTTTCCTTCCCAGAAATCTCCTCTCCTTCCTTTCATTAAAAAAACCCACAGCATCATTAAAAAAAACACACAGCATCCCCAAAGATGACATAGGCCCTGAAGAAAATTATTTTCCTTAGGGCCTTAGGTGTGGAGCTCATGTAAAAAAAAAGTATGCATACCAACTACTACCTACTTAAAATAGAAATCTATAAAATCTGATTTTAGGACAGTTGATCCCGCGACAATTGGCCCCCGGCATGCGTACATACAATTTGCAGTCGGTTTAGGGAAAATACAGTATACCTACTTTAATATAATTAAGTGTCCCCGAAAGGGTTTTCAAACAAAATTATAAAACATATTTTCATTCAATGCATCATGCGAAAAACTACTTGTACTACTGGTACATACCAGCATATAAGTACAAAAAATCGACACTGTAAGTATATTTGTTTGATAGTCATAACAACTTATTGACATATTTTTTAAATCGATTTTAGATTTGAAATTGGTAAATAATGCACAAAAAAAATATAATTTTACAATCATAATTTCGGGGGCAAACCAACGGGAGGTCAACTGCCACTAAAAAACTGTCAATGTGAAAAACAAACATTAAAATTTATTGCTAAAAAGTTGGCTATGCGGCAAGCCACAAATTTTTGCATAAAATAAGACCTCCAAACACGCAATTTTCCTCAAATTGGCAAATTATACACCTTTAGTAGGCACTGATTTCTATAAACTAAAACCCGCGTACAAGTCTTTCGTTCATTCGTATTTTATTCCTTTTCCGCATACTAAGTTTTTCTTTTGATAACATAGGTACACCTTTCTACTTCCAAGTATTTCAACGAGTAACTCATTTTATAAAGGTAAACAAAGGTTCACCTCGAACTATTTTATTGTCAATATTATACTTCTCTTATTTAAAGGTAAGTAATGGTGGTAATAGTGGGTGGACAATATACAATATATTTTTAAACTGTAAAAAACAAGGGTTCCCAAACATTTTGAGATTGGAAGCTACTTTTCATCTTAACTTCTCAGTCTAATTTGTTCGCCTTTGGAAACAACTCGGGCCTCATAGAAATTGTTGTCTCCCTTACTGTCATAGTGAGAAATATGATCTAAACGGTATTAGAAAGCGAAAACACCACTCTTTGCATTCATATCTGAAAGTTAACCACAAAATAATTATATTGAAATCAAAGTTTCCGATCGCAATTTGAAAAAAATCAGAACGTGCAATTCACACGCGGTAGAAGTGAAACCCTCAGAAAACTAAAGTAGACAAGAGTGGGGAGCAAATTTCCCAAAGTTAATTTTTTGGTAATTTTTCGGGATTAGTGTCCATGGCTATTACGAATAATTTTTAGAAAAAAACTTTAGATTCGCCTTAATCACTATAAAAGGAAACTTTTTGCATCACGGCAGGCGGAAAATAATGCATTTTAATTTTCAATGTCGTTAAATAAAATTTCACTTCCGACCGACACTACGACAGCCCGCCCGCCATTTGTCACATACACAAGCCCGCTACACAAACCCTGCGTAGCCAAACAAACCATTCAAAAACGTAGGCTGTTTTTTAAAGTAAAGATAACATACACAAGCCCGCTACACAAACCCTGCGTAGCCAAACTTCAAAAACGTATTTTGACAGTGACAAAATGGCGGGTGGGCTGTCATAGTTTCGGTTCGCGAAGAGAAATTTTAGTTAACGACATTGAAAATTAAAATGCATTATTTTCCGCCAGCCGTGATGCAATAAGTTTCCTTTTATAGTGATTAAGGCGAATCTAAAGTTTTTTTCTAAAAATTATTCGTAATAACCATGGACACTAATCCCGAAAATTTACCAATTTTTTTTTTTAAGTGAAAACTTCTTTAGCACCATTTTATTTGAAACTCGATGAAACGTAAAAGCGACACTATACATCTATAGGATTTAGCCAGCGAGAGAATGAGAAAGACTAATCGGTCTCCTCTTTGTGTGTTGCTTCGTAGCCTCCTCACTCTTGTCTATTTTTTTCACTATCAGTTATTTTAATAAGAACAAACGTAAGGTGATCCATTCTTAAACCTTTTTTATGTTTGCTTTCAAAATTCAAACATTTAAAAAAGTGTAAGTTTATTTCTAATAATATCATTCGTTTTCTTTCAAAAATAGTTTTTAGTTTTCTGATACACTGAGAAACATTCCATTTATTGGATTTTATTGCAAAGCGGAAATTTACAGACATTCTGACAGAATATGCCCGGGGATCGACTCCATGAATCTAATAAGAATTTCTTCGGTTATTACCTTAGTTACCAACTCTTCTAAACTTTGACCAAACGGCAGATAAGCACGAATCTAGCAAAACCCAGTTGTTATGAAATATAAATCATTATTTTCAAAATAAGTTTATAATTGTCATTATTGGGGTTGATCAAAATTGCTCCGCGATCGATCCCCTCGCTGTAGATATCTAAATGTTTCCACTCCCTCTTTCTAAAAGTAGTTTTAAATCAATATTTACTGACATTCTGTAAAAAAATCTGAGGGCATACTTTTTTTAACTAATTTTAATTTTGATACCCGAATTCGTCCAAGATTTGAATTGAAAAACACGAAGAAAACAATATGGCGTTCTGACTATGACAACTAAATTAAATTCAAAGCTCCAAAGCGCACCATATATAAATGACATTAAGGCGCCGCAACCGCGCTCAAAAATAATAAGATGGAGAGATGTAATTACGAATTTTAGAGGAGCGCGCTAATATTTAAAGCGAAAAAATCCATGCGAAAATTGTGAAAATGTTTTATAAAACACGACTCGTTTAAAATAGAGCGAAAATCTCTTGGGGGATGTCTAAAACAGCATTTCAAGAAACACTGTGATTTTTTCATACATATAACTTAATAACAGAAAAACAGTCAAATAACAGAAACAGACTTGGAAATAAAAATTTTCGGAGCATAGTTTGCGATTTTTTTCTATAGAAGGAATTTCATATAATTTGCGTTTCGGTGTGGGGAATGTATAGATATTATCTATAAAAATAACATATATTTTTTAAGAGCTTCTTCTTCTTCTTTGTGTGCCCTATCAGGTCCCCCCGACGTTGGCGATCCCTCTTGAAAATATCTCTCCGTCTTGCGCTGCCCGGAATGGCTCCTCCACACTTCTAATGCCGGTCCACTCTCATATATTTCGCAGCCAAGACATTTGTCTCCTATCAGGCCCTTGGCGACCCTCTATACTGGCCTTTCAATATTAAATGGAGCAAGTGATACTTCTCCCCTCGAAGTATATGACCCAGATATGAAATTTAAGAGTTTAAAAACTTCAAATGTTTAAGGGAGATATGCAAGAAATCGGTAGAAATTCGGTCAGCGGCGGCTTAGTAACTGAAAATACTCTTGTCGGCCTTACAATTCCTGATGAAATAAGCGGTTCAAATTTCATGACGCCAGAGCAAACCGTTCAAGAGATTTTGCTGTTTATCCACACAGATGATTTTGTTTAATTGTGGATAAAACGTGGTCTTGTTGATTTCATGAAAGAAAATAATTTTCTTGAACAAACGGTAATTAAAGCATTCTATAGATAAAACAAATGAAGCATTCCACAGATCACGGTTTAATGTTTACAGACGTAAATCTGACACATATTCTAGAAATACCGAAATATTTTCAGTGTGTGTTTCCAACCATTAAGAAAAAAATATATAGGTCAGTCGGTCTGCTTACACAATACAAACATTAATGTTCCATGTGGCTATTCGGTTTTCACCGAAAAGATAGTTAAAGTACCTAATTACTTTTCGCGGACCGTTAACTTTATTCATACTTATCTACGCATTAGCTTTTTATTTAAATAAGATAATCAGGGAAATGCCCCAAATTTTTCGCCGTGTTATTTATGTATCTTAGGGAACGTACCCATACTACGTGACCTGTTCAGGGGGGGGTCTTCAAAATACCACGCTTGGTACAAATGAGCGGCGGATTGCTTAGGTTTTTTGGGGGGGGGGGGGGGGGTTAAAAATTGCAAAAAGTTGGTCACGTAGTATGGGTACGTTCCCTAATATTATCCTATTAATCCTAATAAATTATTATTATTTCATTATTATTATTATTATTATATTTTCAAAATTTAGGCGTATTAGATTTGTCAAAGAATTTATATATATCTAAAATGCAAAAATCGGTAATTTTAAATACATGTAGGATTACAAAAGATTTTTTAAATATTTATATTGAGGGATCAGTAGGATTTATAGGTTCAATTAGGAATTCCACAAAGCCGAACCCTCTGATATGAAAATATCTGGAGTCGGTGAATTATTTTCCCATCTGGTCTCTGGTAGGTTGAATGTTGTTCTTGTATTGTTTTGTAATTATAATACTTATATAGTGCAATTGCATAACGTGGATTGACCAGGGTACCTAGCGTGGTCGATCGATGTAGGTTTTATCGAAAATATCGGTAACTTGTCATCGCTCCCGAGCGCGACTGCAGGCCGCTAACGAAAAAACAATAGTTCTCAACGACCAAGGGTTCCTAATTTATTTTACGTGAACTGTTATTTCTTCGTTAGTGGCCTGCAGTCGTGCTCGGGAGCGATTTCAAGTTACCGACATTTTCGATAAAACCTATATCGATCGACCATGCTAGGGGGGCTGGTGATCATTTGGGAAGTGTGTGAAAGGGTTTAGTTTTTCCTGTGGGGAAAATTAAACCCGGACATTTAAATCTGGTGCGTAAAAAAAGACGAAAGTTTTTATTGATGTATGTTTGTTACTCTTTCACGAAAAAAAAAATCTGAATGGACTTTTTCTTTCTTTCTTTTCTTTCACTAATAGAAAGCTATATTATTTGCGAGTACTATAGGTTGTATATATTGGTAAGCTCTGGCGTTATGAAATTATTTATTATACGTTTATTGTCCAGACGAAAAGCAAAGCTTTGCTTGGTAACTATAAATAATTATTTGACGTGCGCTGTCATTTTGTTATTGGTTTAGGTTACTATGGAGATCCCTTTGATAGTTAAAATTCAAATATGTACTCATATAAAACAAATGCAAACCTGCGCGTGTTTGATTGTTACGCTTTAAGTGCCCGCTACCCGAATTACTACCGATTTCTTACATATCTCCCTTAAACACGTTCAGTTTAAAAGCTCTTAAAAACATATGTTATTCTTGAAGATAATATCTAGACATTCCCCGCGTCGAAACGCAAATTGTATAAAATTCCCTCGAAAGAAAAAAATCGCAAAGTATGCTCCAAAAATCACTGTAAACAAGTTTGTTTCAGTTTTTTTATAAGTTATATGTATGAAAAATCATAGTGTTTCTTTAAATGCTGTTTATGACAATGCCCGCGAGATTTTTGCTATATTTTAAACGAGTCGTGTTTTATTACACATTTTCGCAATTTTCGCATCGATTTTGTCGCTGTAAATGTTAGCGCTCTCCTCTAACATTCGTAATTTCGCATATCTCCATCTTCTTTTCGGGCCCGGTTGCGGAGGCTTAATGGGTGGCACGCGAGCTGTTTGAAAAATGAATATTACGGGTATGGAGGGGGGTTGAGGGTGGGGGAAGGGGAGGCGGGTGGGGGGGGGGGGGGAGATTATTTAGTTTTAACTACGTTTATTGTTTATGTATGTCGTAGGCCGATCGTGAAATCAGGCAGATCATGATGCGCCTAGCTACATAGTGAAGTGCCTAAAGGCTTATCATGATCTGCCTGATTTTAAGACATATACATATTATTTCGTGAGCAATGCTCATTTCCTCTGGGTTTACTTAAAACTAATCACAAAAATAGACAGACAATGGAATGGTGGGAGGGGGTAATAGGACATATTTTCCAAAGGAAACAAGTAATAATGGGTCATTTAAAAATATTTTTTGATTTTTTATAATATTTATCTACCCATACACCGTAATCTTTCAGTATATTTTCGAGTGCTCTCTGACTCTCATTTCCATTATTTTAATTATTTAACTTCATTTTTACGTTATATTTCTCTACCACTGAAGATGTAGAACGATAGAATTATATGGGCGTGTTCATGTGCCCAGAGTAGGTAAGCAAATTTTTTCCTTACTTCTAGTGAAATGTTTTAAAAAATCTATATTTTTTTCATAAATAATAATTTTTTAGCCTATCTGAATTTTCATTAGCGCCCTGAAGAAAATAATTTCCCTTAGGGCCTATGTCATCTTTGAAGATGCTTTGTGGAGGGTCTTTTTGAGGAGAGGAAGGAATGAACATGGGTCTTGAGACCCATTTTGTAGGAGGGAGGAAATACAGAGGCCGGCAAATCGTTCCACAGTCGAGCTGTTGAACTCAAGAACGAGTCGTAGAAACGACCCGTTCTCTTTTTACAAATGTCAACCGTGTGCATATGAGCGCGTGTTTCGCGTGTTTCCCGATTATTCACCGGTGCCGAGGGGATCAATGACGCTACTTCCTCGAAGCATCTTCCGTTGTAATACCAGTAGAACAAGGACAGCATTCCCACCTGACGCGTGTGCTCTAAAGGAGAATCTATCAAACGGACCGCCCGTTTCTGCAAATAGTCGAGGGGTTTTTTTTCAGGTTATTTGGGGCTCCAGACCAGAGGTGACTGCCGAATTAAAACGTGGGGCGCACTTGCGATTTGTACAGAGTTAGCAGTTGTGTACTAATTAAGTATCTCCATAAAACTGAAATCCCTTATCTTCATTACCTACTTATTTTCCATCCTAATCTACGTTTTCCCGCCAATCAAAAACATATCTTTCTTTATTTATCAAAAACAACTTCTTTGCTTTTGTTTTGTACATTTTATTATTGGAACAACTCTAATGTTGTGGAAAATCTGCTAAGAAAGTACGTAGGTACCTACCCCAATTCCATTCCACCATTTTTTTACATTCTTAACTTTTTAAAGTAAAACTTCTTTACGCACGCTTGAGTTCTTTACATCACGCATTCGCCGGCTGGGGAGTAAGCCGGCGAATGCGTGATGAGAGCATTACGAAAAGCGAGGCGAACGGTAGTTGAGAGGGAGTAGATACGCTTCGAATATTACTGTAGGGGCAAGAGAGAAAGGTGCGAGCACACATTTTCTTTCTCTCATAGCCAGTTACGTTACAAGTGCAGTCCTATTGTCTGTATCACACTGTAGGAGCAAGAGAGAGCAGTGCGAGCGCACATTTTCTTTCTCTCTTCCTATCATATAGATGGAGCAGAAGTTTTACTTCAGTTGTGTGGTCTGAAGCACACTCGTTTTTTTAAACATCGTATTCCGCAAGTATTTTAATAAAATACTCACCCTTACCTTACCTAACACCTAACACTACGCTTGCAACGTGCGTACACGTGCAAAACTACGAATATAAAGCATGTCAAATTTAGTAAGTATAGACATACTTATGATCTTGTGAACTTCTTCCAGTTTGTACGTTTATTTCGCCTTTGTGATATAATTCTGCAAAATATCCTTGACCCCCCAATCGTCAAATTATTTAAAGCGGCAATAATAAAAATGCTCTCGGCACTTTGACCTTAGCTGATTATGTCCGTTGTGTGTTGGAAGAAATGAAAGATTAATTCAATAAAATAATATTAGTTGCTATTTGATTTTTGTTAACTATGAGTATCTACAAAATAATAATAATTAGTCCATATTGGATTCAAAATGGCTTCCCGTTGGGGTGTTCAAGCGAAAGTTTATTAATACAATATTATTTTCAAAATGATATTTTCAAACCCTAATAGCGAAAAACGGAAATTTAAAAGATTAATGTCTTTATATTACATATTTGCAAACTTGCGCAGACCTTACTCGTCAGCTAAGAATTTTAAACAAAAGAAACATTCATTTCAAAAATAGAATTAAAATTATTATATTAAATATAATATAATATTTAAATGAGATTAAAAGAATTTGGCATTCTCGGACTATAAAAATATTACCATTTGTTATTTCGGCTACTGGCATTATACCTAGGTCTCTAATTCAAAATTTAGGCGTATTAGATTTGTCAAAGAATTTATATATAAAAATGCAAAAATCGGTAATTTTAAATACATGTAGGATTACAAAAGATTTTTTAAATATTTATATTGAGGGATCAGTAGGATTTATAGGTTCAATTAGGAATTCCACAGAGCCGAACCCTCTGATATGAAAATATCTGGAGTCGGTGAATTATTTTCCCATCTGGTCTCTGGTAGGTTGACATGTTGTTCTTGTATTGTTTTGTAATTATAATACTTATACAGTGCAATTGCATAACGTGGATTGACCAGATGATCATTTGGGAAGTGTGTGAAAGGATTTAGTTTTTCCTGTGGGGAAAATTAAACCCGGACATTTAAATCTGGTGCGTAAAAATATAATAATTTTAATTCTATAATGTATATTATACGCAGTTTATTATAGGTAGATGGATACTATACCGCTGATCTTAAATCTTGACACAATAAGTTCTAATGTTGAGAAACTTAAATTCAAAACAAATATGAATTCATTTTATCATCAATTTAATTGTCTTGGAGTAGGATGCGTCTGCCCACCAGATGCACGGCAGGCCGGATCGGGAGAGAGTGGTTGAGGGAGTCCCTCTGACTTCTTCAGCCGTATTCTCTCGGAACATCGCCTTGCACCGCAGTGGAAGGGATGGATTCATACGTCCGTCACTCCTGGATACACTGAACCTCAGATTCCTATCCACCCCTTATACCCTTTTCTTTCCACGAACTTCCTCTCCTTCGTTTCCTAAAAAGACCCTCCCCACAGCATCCCCAAAGATGACAAAGGTTCTGAGGGGAATTATTTTCCTCAGGGCCTTCTGTGTGGAGCTAGTGTAAAAAAATCATTAAAAATAATATAAGGTAGGTTAGTGGCACTTTCCAGAATGGAAAATACTTTCAGTATCGATAATGTAACACCACCATTCAGATTAGAAACGTTGCTTGAAATGGCTTGAGTCGTTTTTGGTGGTAAGATCTGAATAGCCAGAAACTTCCCCAACTTTCTCTTCCCCAGCCATCCCACTACAGCCTCACAACGTACCCCAATTGGGAATGCCATAGTCTGACCGGCTCCACGCGGTTGGGAGCAATTGGGACTCTTGTGCGGTATTCACGTAAAAAAAAATTGAACAGGAATTATAATTTATAATCGCAGAAAAACAAAAAACAGATATTTTTATTCTTGGTTCTGATTTTACTTCTTTATAGTAATTAAATGAAATAAAAATTAAAAATAATCATATACGTGTTATTTTGCTTATTAACATTACTAGTGTTTGCACGTTTAAGAACACCTGAGCGTGCAATTTTTGTTTATTTATGAACAAAGGAATCATTTTTAGCCAAGTCGGTCAGTGGTCCTCTTCCGCAGTAAAGTTTTCTTGGTGTTTTCGCCAAAAACCAACAAAGAAAATCAGGAAACCGGCCCGGTCTGCATTCTTCAAAATAATCGCCATGTCACCGCAAAATGTCTTTGTTGGTTTGGATTCTTAATCCGAATTGCAATGTCAATTTATTCTTTTGTTGGTATATCACAAAGGCGTATCTTTTAGTTGGTAGGACTAGATTCTAAATAAAGATCACTATAAAGGTACCTACATCATATTCCTTGCGTTCAAGCAGTGTTGCCATGTCCAAAAATGAAAAACCATGTTTGAGAAAAAAACATGTTTTCAAGGATAAGAAAACCACGTAATAAATCATGTTTTTGGTATGCTTTTTTTGAGAATATAATTTTTGTAGTGAATACCTCACAAGTCCCTTTATGTGAATACCTCCCGAGTCCCAGCTGCTCCCGTTTGGAGTCAGTGAGGGAATTGTAGGGGGGAAGGGAAGGAGATGGGGAAGAGGAAGCTATTTCAAGAAACGTTTCAATTCTGATTGGTGGTCTTACAACAGGGCGATACTGAGAGTATCTTCCACTCTGAAACGTGCCGCAAATATACTATCTTTTATTTTTAATGGATTAATTGTGAAATAACGCCGGGATTCGATCCCGCGACCTTTGGATTGCGACTTAGCCTTAGCCCTCGACCACGGAGGCCGTCAAAAATAAATAATAAAATAACGGCACTTAAGTAAAGAATCTACAATGCTTTTTGTGAAAAATTAAACACGGTTCAAATAAAAGTATTTGTTTCATGAGAGTTTTTAGTTTCAAAAAAAGTTTTTTTAGTTTAATCATAGTACCTACTTATTAAAACATAAATAAGTTTTTTAAGGTTGATGAGAAGAGGTAGAAAAAATTCCCCCACAACTCCAATAATTTTTTTTTCTGTATTTTACAGTAGCTAGTGTAGGTACCGTATTAAAATTACTTACATGTTGTTTTGACTATTGTTATTTACTACTTACTGGCTAAGTTAAATTAGATCAACACTCCGGATTTCAGGATTTCCCGCGCGACCCATGCTAAAAAATAGTATCCTATGCTAAAAAAGTGAATAATTTGGGAGGCGGGTATGGGTACCGCTGCCCCGGGATCTATTTATTGGATAACCAACACCTCTTCCATAAGGTCACCCTAAAATGGCAGGCCGGATCTTGAGACAGTTAAGAGAAACCTTTTGACCTCTCCATCCGGACTCTCTCGACCTAATCACCTTGCACCACAGTGGGAGGGATGAATTCATATTACGTCCGTCGTTCCTGGACCCATTCAACCCCAGATTCCTAACCACCCTTCATACCTCATTCCTTCCCAGAACATCTCTCCTTTCTTTCCATTACCCTCCACGCAGCTTCCCCAAAGATGACATTGACCTTGAGGGATTTTTTTTTCCGTAGGGCCTCTTGTGTGGAGTTAAAGTAAAAAAAAAAATAAAAATCCCACTCGAAGGTACATACTTTTGTGTTAAAAACCGTGGAGGAAATTTTTTGAGAAACCCCAAAAAACATGAAAACATGTTAAAAACCGTGCACATGGCAACACTGCTTACAAATTTCAAATCGCGAAGGTCTTTCCTTCGTCTAGTTGCATTGTGCTGTTGTCTATGAATAAGTAAGTCTCTCCTCTAAAACATAAACAAAGAGACAGAGCGAAGGCGAAAATGTCTTCAGGATTATTTATGTACCTAAATAGATTCTTAACCGACCGGTGGAAAACGTCTCTGAAATAGATTCGCTTCTGTTTATACAACACAATCTGTTGATTCAAAAGCTATCGCCTGACTTTCACTACTAAATAATTTGAGGGGTATCATGCAAAAAAAAACATGATGCTGCATTGAAATAATACATCCCACGTTTTGTATTTTATAAACAGACGACGTTTGGCGTATCAGGTGGTAGCTAAAAATATGCTGATACTTTGCCTGTCGCTACATGATATCAATCGTGGGTGCTAGAAAATGCGTTCGCGGCGTTTTTTTCTATCAAAAATTGTTGGAAAACGTATTTTAACCAATTTAAAGTTACTGACCTGAAAAAATCCTTGACTATGTGCAGAAATGGGCGGTCCGTTTGATATATTCCTCTATCTTAAGGCGCCGCTATCCGAATTTTTACCGATTTCTTACATATCTCCCTTAAACATGTAAAGTTTTTAAGCTCTTAAAAAATTTACATTATTTTTGAAGATAATATCTAGACGCGTTCCACGCTGAAACGCAAATTATATAAAATTCCCTCAATAGAAAAAAATCGCAAAGTATGCTCCGAAAATTATTATAAACACCTTTCTAGAGATTTTTGCTTTATATTAAACGAGTCGTGTTTCATTAAATATTTTCACTATTTTCGCATCGATTTCGTCGCTTTAAATACTAGCACGCTCCTTTAACATTAGTAATTTGATATCTCTCCATCTTATTCTTTTTGAGCCCGGTTGGGGCGCCTTAGCAAGCGGACTGCAATCTTTGGCAGAGCCCAGGCGTCAGGTAAGCGTGCTTTCATTGTATTACGCGGTATTACAATGGAAGTTAGTCCGAGAAACTAGCGTCATTGATCCCTTCGGCTCCGGTACATAGTCGAGAAACACGCCAATCGCACGCCCAACATATGTACATGGTTGACATTGGTCGCATGCGAACGAGTCGCTTGAGTTCAATAGCTCGGCTGTGGAACGATTTGCCGGCCTTTGTGCTTCCTCTCTCTTACAACATCGGCCTCTTCAAGACCCATGTTCATTCCTTACTCTCCTCAAGAAATCCTCCACGAAGCATCCTCCAAGATGACATAGGAAAATTATTTACCTCATTTCTCCCCTATGGAATTAATGTAAAAAAGAAAAACTGACAACTATAGATATTATATTCGTGTTGACAGTAAGTTTTTGCCCTTGAAGCCTATAAATAGGTGCACATATATTACAGTTTTTTATTAATTTAAATTTATGTTAACATTTTTATGTAAATGGTATATTTTCATTTTTTGTTTTTGGGGTGATGCGCTACCTCCTTCTTTAGATTTTAATATAAAACTTCACGTCTGCCCTGATGATGGACAGTGTAGGAGGTAGCCCTATACGGCATAACACCCCAAAACAAAAACAAAAATATTTTGGCCGTGAAAATCTAAAAACGTATCAAATGGTATGTTGTGTAAACTATGCACTTTTATTGCTTATTATTAATATTGATTAAAAATTATAAGCACTAGTTTGCCTAACATTGAATTTACATAAAATATATAAAACACGTTTTAAAAGAGTAACACGTGTAAACGTAAGTAGTGACAGCAGCAGTGTGTATTTAGTTGAAGTAAGTAGGTATTTTAATTCCGGTGTCCTTGTAGATAAATACACACAACAAACCATTTTGCCAAAGCAAATTTAGTCTAGAAAATGTTTATTTATATATTGTTACCATTTTGTAACCGAATTTCTTACATGAATTCTAAGAATTTGATTGACGGAACGTACGAACACTCCGAGTATCCTATTTCCGCATTGCTGCATTTTGATAGTTAACCCCTCAGACTAATTTGTTCGCTTTTCGGAACAACTGTATTTTTCTTTATGAATACCGCACAAGCGTCCCAACTGCTCCCGTCTGAAGCCAGTGAGACTGTGGCATCCCCGATTGGGGCATGTTGTGAGGCTGAAGGTAGTGAGGAGGGGAAGGAGATAGGGAAGAGGAAGGTGGGGAAGTACCTGGCTATTCAGATCTGGTCACCAAACACGGCTAATGCCATTTCAAGCAACGTTTCAAATCTGAATGGTGGTCTTACATCAGGGTGATACTGATAGTATCTTCATGCCGCATGCCGCAAATATACTGTATATTATTATTTTAAATGAGTAAATTGTGAAATAACACAAATTAATCAAATAAAATTTATTTGCCACGCCGGGATTCGATCCCGCGACCTTCGGTGTGCGAGTCAAGAGCCTTACGGCTGGACTACGCCTCATATAGGTCTCGTAGAAGTCGTTGTGTTTCCTTTATTATCGTAGTGAGAAATATGAAGTGTCAGAAAGAGAAAACACCACGTTTTATATTCAAATCTAAAAGTTAACCACAAAATAATTAAAAAGTACACATTTATGAAACAAAAGTTTCCGACCGCAATTAAAAAAATAAATTTTTTTTGGAATTTTTAATCAATTATCTTTACTTGAAACGACAAAAAGTGAGTTAACGATAACATTTATAATATATTTGCCTAATAAAATGGTGACCGGACAACTCAGAACTCAACATCTCCTTTGAAAAGACATTAAAAATTGTGAAAATAATATATAAAAAATTGGTTAGGTTAGGTTAGGGGTTTTTCCTTTTTTTTCGTAGCTTTTAATGACTTTTCAAAGAGGTATTGAGTTGAGTAGATTCTGAGTTGGCATGGAACCAATGAAATATGTGTGTGTTTTTATTTTTAGTAATTTTCGTTTGAAAAAACGTAAGTTGAGCCATTTGAAAAGCTTTTTATGTTTGCATTAAATTTTTTTATATTACAAAAATTATATGTTTATTTTGAATTTTGAAAGCGTGTTTCATCACCTTTCAAAAACAGTTTTTATTTTTCGGATGTGTTCAGAAATATTCCATTTATTTGGATTTATTTAAAAGTGAAAATATTTTTGATCTTCCGACAAAATAGGCTCGAGGCCTGAAGGGTTAAACTAAAATACATATTATTTCATAATTTTGGTTCGTAATTGAATTAGTATTTTACAGTTTAAAAAATGTATACTTACATATCACTTTTTTTAAGTTTCTAGTTATTCTAATATTTCGTTGATATTAAATTTACGTGGGTAAAGAATATCACTAGATTTGATGACAATAGTTTCTCACGGTTTATTAATAGGTATTTTATTGCCTGAAGATACGCTATACCTAACCACAAGACGCTCCTTCTTATAATATCCATTAGTGTATTGAAGTAGATATAACTTATTGGCATGATACACAAGATCTTATTTCTTTGTCTACTATGAGACCATCCACAGAAGAGTTTCTCAAACTAAGTCACACGGCCCCCTTTTCAAAGATATTTTGACAGTTTTTTTATTAACATATTGTTGTATTATTGATATATTAAATACTCATACCAATGATACTAGGGAGAAATTACTGTAACGATTTTTCTCAGGGGAATAAAATGTTTTTCAAATATGAAAAGTGGCCTGTATCAGTTCCCAGTCCTCCAGCTATCCCTATTCTGTCCATTTCGTGTTCTTGCAATGCATATGAGAAGGACGATTTTTATGAAAGCGTTTGGACGATGTAAGGGTGCTTGGTTTCATGGAGTGAGGATAGTGTACTTCTGCGGATGCGACTGCTCATCAACTGCGTGGCGGACCGTATCGGGAGAGCCTTTTAATCTCTCCAGCCGGAATCTCCAGGACTTTCTCTGCATATTTTACTTTAAAGGACCCTCCACGAAATATCCCCAAAGATGACGTAGGCCCTTAGGAAAATTAGTTTCCTCAGGGCGTCCTGTATGAAAAACATTTTTACGAAACAAATACGAATGGTTCATACCATAGTTATGATTTTTGGAACGTTGCATGATTCTATATCAACCAATTACCTCAATGTCTTTTTATTGCCTTCGCTTCTTCCCTACCCTCCAGTGCCCCGCTGTTACCCTTGAGACAACCACCGCCCTGGATCTCCCTAGCGCCCTTCCCCCCAGAGGGAGATATCCCCCACTTTGGGAAACACTTCTTTCGAAGAAAGGTATAAGTCATCGCCTCCGATGAAAATATGAGCGTAATTCGATATATTTGTGTTCTTACACTGACAGCGTATCACTTTGTGTGGTCGTCGAGGGATGTCTTGAGAGATTGAAATGACTGTTGATTTTACTGTCATTATTATAAGTAGACAAGTTATA
Source organism: Limnephilus rhombicus (assembly GCA_929108145.2). Lineage (NCBI taxonomy): Eukaryota > Metazoa > Arthropoda > Insecta > Trichoptera > Limnephilidae > Limnephilus > Limnephilus rhombicus. Next base: position 48,736,230 of record OV815285.1, read on the forward strand.
AAGTCCTACGTAGGTTACTATTTTTTTTATTTTAATCATTCGAATAATTTTATGTTAGAAATGTAATATGTATACATATTCTTTCGTTTCAATTTTTGATGTCATAATTTTTCAAGCTAGTAAGCGGGCGTTAGTAAACAGGGCTCATTCAAAAAGCGAATTTCTAATCGTCTTTGAAAGCAAACATTTTTTAAATATATATTTTTTAACCTTAAAACCACACAGGGGGCCGCCCCGAAGAAAATAGTTTTCCTTAGGGCCTATGTCATCTTTGGTGATGCTGTGTGGAGGGCATTTAACCGAGCTGTTGTGAGACGTAGAAGCGACCCATTCTCATGTGATAAATGTCAACCGTGTACATATGTTGGGCGCGCGTTTGGCGTATTTCCCGACTAGGGACCGGACCGCTGCCGGAGGGATCAATGACGCTGGTTCCTCGGAGCTTATTTCATTGTAATACCGGTAGAACAGGGACAGCATACCTACCTGACTTCTGTGCTCTAATGATTGCAATTCGCTTGTTAAGATATGGGAATCTATCAAACGGACCGCCCATTTTGCACAGAGTGTGGTTTCAGGTATTTTGGGGCTCCAGACCAAAAGAGGTGGCTGCTAAATTCAATAGTGGGGCGTACTTGCGTTTTGCGCAGGGTAAGCATTTGTGTACTATTAAAGTATCTGCAGGCCCTCTACAGTAGGTACACCAAGCTGCTGAGAGGCTAACTTGACTCTTGTAGTACTAACCTACTTACATACATACTTTAAAGCCTAAAATAATTATAATATCCCTTGATTTTTCACGGGTCTGCAATACATAAACATAAGAATGAACACATAGTGTCTGTGTAATATGATGACAGGAAAAACTTTCTAAACATTCAAACAATTTGTGCCTGACTCGCCACCCCATGAAATGTGATATTTGTTAAACTTACTTATCGTAATCGGATTACCTAGCTAGGACGAGCTGAGTCAACCGAATACTAGCTATGTGATAAATTAACTTTGCTGTCACCCGACCCCCCTGTTTCAGATTATTTTATCCTACGATATAATAATAATAATAATAATAATGATTTATTGTCTTCATTTCTTAGTAACAGTAGAGTTAATGATATCCTCACTGGGATCTCCTGATGAATTATTTATTAATAATACACCGGAAAAGGATGATATCTCAATCCTTATCATTGCAATTCCTAGTCATTCGCCATGCAGGATCTCGTTTGTATACATTTATTGTCAAATTGACCAGCTCAGGTATGGGGGCTCCATCGAAGCCAGAGTAAAATTAGCCTCCCAAAAACTGAGAGTACTGTACAGGGCCCGCAGATACTTTAATAGTACACAACTGCTAACCCTGTACAAATCGCAAGTGCGCCCCACGGTTGAATTTGGCAGCCACCTCTGGTCTGGAGCTCCAAAATACCTGAAAAATACCCTCGACTCTGTGCAGAAACGGGCGGTCCGTTTGATAGATTCTCCCATCTTAACAGACGAATTGCAATCTTTATAGCACAGGCGTCGGGTGGGAATGCTATCCTTGTTCTACCGGTATTACAATGGAAGATGCTCCGAGGAACTAGCATCATTGATCCCTTCGGCACCGGTGCATAGTCGGGAACACGCCAAACGCGTGCTCAACATTTGTACACGGTTGACATTTGTCACATGAGAACGGGTCGTTTCTTCGACTCGTTCTTGTGTTCAATAGCTGGGCTGTGGAATGATTTGCGGGCCTCTGTGTTTCCTCCTTCCTACAACACGGGTCTCTTCAAGACCAATGTTCATTCCTTCCTCTCCTCAAAAAGACCCTCCACACAGCATCCCAGATGACATGGGCTCTGAGGGAAGTTGTTTTCCTCGGGGCCTCCTGTGTGGAGTTAATATAAAAAAATACCTAGTTACTATTAACCCCTCTGGCAAAAATTTTCGCTTTTGGGAGCAGCTCATATAGGTCTCATGGAAATCGTTATACCTCCCTTAGTGTCGTGGTGAACAATCCGATCTAAATGGCGTTAGAAAGAGAAAATACTAGCTTTGTGTTCAAATAAAAGTTTGAAGGTTAGGACAGGTAGAAAAAATCTATCTTTTAACATTAAAATTGCTGTGTGTAATTGATATTTTATAACAAATCATTTTTATAAACTCAAACATCTTTCTCTAACATAACTAAAAATTTAAATATGTTGACAACAAAACAACATATAATATATAATACATTAACAATGATATACAAACTTAAAAATAATATGCTCCCAAATTATCTGCAGAGTAATATTATGTTTCAAGAAAATGTTCACAATTATCCTACGAGAAGACGCGGAGACTTTAGGCTTCCCAAAACTAAACTTTCGTGCACACAAAATAGCGCGTTTTATAAAGAGCAAAAACTATATAACAGTCTGCCAAATGCCGTAAAGGAAGCCTCAAGTCTCAGCACTTTTCGTAGGATATGTGCATTTTATGTAAAAAATATCTTTTGATTACTTACCAATATTATTCTTATATCTTATTCTTATACAATGTATTTATTTTTTTATTTTTGTCTAGTTATCTTTTTTATTTAGTATTCTTTTTTTAAATGTATTTGTAAATGTTACTGTTCTTCGTAAATTATATATTTTTTATATTTTCCTACTAGATGTATGAAAATATTTACGTACATCTAAATAAAAATTTCAAAAACAAAAAAAATGCAAATTTAATTGTTTCTCTCACATCACTCTGTACACTCACACATAAATATTCAGGTTAATTTATAACCTTAAAAGGTCAAATGTTACATTTTCCCCAAATTGGGCGCCAAATTCAGATTGAGATTAAATAATTAAAAATACTAATGTTTGTTATGTGTCTGGTTTAATAAACTCTAGAACACGGATTTGCTTTGAATTTAAGTATCATTTTAAAAATTAGAACTATTTTTTGAACAAGTTGAGACAAGCAGTAAAGTAGCTACCTAAAAAAAACACTTCAATTTTCAAAGGCAAACATGTGTTCTACTTGTAGTATTTAATTAAAGCATCTAAAATATTTTTAAGTGATCTAATTTTCAAAACAAAACACGCGATTTTGCATTGCTTAATAGTGCATCACATTAAAACCGACTTCCTGAAACTCACTGAATGACAACACTGATAAAATGTTGTATTATCTAAATTCTAAATAACAGACAAATCTATGGAAAAATTAAAGAGGAGATACTACGTAATTCGTTTTTATAAAAAAAATGACAGCTGAACTTTGACTACGCTCGTTAAAATCTTAACAAAATAAGCTTTTAGATAAAACAGTTTGGGAGACCGATGATTAGATATATCAATACTACATGAACATCTCCAATTTGGGGGGGCGAGTATGGATACCGTCGCCCCGGAAACCATTGATTGGACCTCTGTCCCTAGGCCACCCCAAGTGGTTTCCACGTTTGGTGACTTAGATTGATTGCCCGGGTTCATGCGGTGAGGTTTATCCGGGTTTCGTTTGCCCACCAATTGCGTGGTAGGCCGGATCGGGAGGGACCGGCTCAGGGAGACCATTGGACCTATCCAGCAAGACTATCTCGCCATACACCGCAGTAGGAGGGTGGGTTTGTGCGTCTGTCACTCCTAGACATACTGACCCCAGATTCTTACCCACCCCTCACACATTTTTCCTTCCCAGACCTTTCACTCCTTACTTTCCTAAAAATACTCTCCACCCTTCAACCCCAAAGATGGGATGATGTGTGGATATGCCCTGAGGGGAAGTGTTTTCTTCGGGGCCTCCTGTGTGGAGCTAATATTAAAAATATATATATAATAAAAACATAGTCGCCCCAGTAAAAATGCAAGCCGCAGGGAAATAGTAAAAGTTTCCACACACGTTACAATATCACGAGTTCAACAACCCCAATAGTTAGGTACTTACTTCCTATCATATTATTACACTGCTGAAACCATACGACAGTCATACCCATAATTACAAGATATATTTACGAGTATAATAATACCCAGAAATACTTTTACTTACGTATTATAATTTTTTATTGATATCTAGCGTAGACTCGTGAAAAATCACGGGATATTTATGATTGTAGGACTTAAGAAGCTGAAAGAGAGATTAATTTCGAGTGTGGTCAGTAGCAGACTCAGTCGTGTAGTGATCAGTTGTAGCGATGTCAGTTGTTGTGGAACTGAGAGAGATTAAACACTACAAGCAGCGTTTATCAACACCTGTTCGTGATTACAAAGAATTTTTCCAAAATCACGGGGCATTGGCAATTTTATCTGCTTTGAACTTCAGTTCGGTTGTAGCATTATCTTTTTCTGTACTTTCACTATCGCTGCTTGATGAATACATCTTCTCTGACCGAAGTACTGTACTCAAATAACACCGATAAGAAAGAAATACCGTAAATAAACAAACCATCGAAAACAGGTTGGAACCTGCCGCGGCACAGTCACAAGCCAACATGCCAACAACCTTTTACTTATTCTTGGAGGATATTCTTGCAAGTATAAGGTAATCATTATGAATACGAAAAAAAGGAAATGCTTATACTCCTACCTTTTTCTTCCAGTCAAAACCTTATACTTCTACCTTATACTAACAAGAATATCCTTCAGTTTTATGAATACGGTCCAGTATCTTCCTCGGAATTCGGTCGTCACACATTCTTAGTACATGCCCAAGCCACCTCAGTTGCGATTTTTCTATGAAGAATAGCAGTGGTTCAATGTTTATTTAGATCATCTCGGATCGTCGAGATTCTTACATTACCCCATTTCGTAACCCCTGCCACTCCTCTCAAGCACCTTATTTCGGCAGTTTGGACTCTAGAGCACGTTCATTCGTTTAGCAGCCAAGTGAGCGTCGGGCGGTATACCGTTTTAAACACTGCCATATTTGTCTTGATGCTGAGCTCGGCTTACCTTATCACTGAGCTGCAGGGAGGACGCAACACACTGCTTGCCGCACTTATTATTCGATCAATTTCTCCGTCTTGCCGTCCATCGCTGGAGAATAAGCCACTTGCATCACATTTTTAAAAAAATCCGGTTTAGGCAAATATTCTAAGACATTCTGTATTTTTTTTAATCGTATTTTTGAAACCCTGGAGATTTTTTGAAAATTTCAATCCGAAAAATCAGACCATTTTTTATGAACCGGAAAGACGGGACATAATTTTACAGGTGCGAAAAAACGATAATTACCTAGCCGAAAATCATTAAAAAAAACGTTTTCCACAAGAAAGGGCACAGGAGAATAACGAGGCACACCAAGAATATTACATCTTATAAATATTTTTTCCTTGATCCATCTTATTGATCATAAATCATTATAATGTTCAACGTCTATATTACTAAATCCAATGTACTTGTAAATTATAATAAAAATAAGAATATTATAAAATTTGATTTTCTTAAAATCGGCACCATTACCATTATACCACTAAATCACGTACAAACAGCGTAAAATGTACGGGGTTCTCTTCGTAACATCTGTCAAAAAGTCAAACCAAATGATAAGTTCGCAGAGAACAAACGATAAATCTAGTGAACGTTAAATGTCAAATTCAAATTGTCGAATTCGCCAAAAATCAAAGGGTTGTCATATAAAAAAAATAAATCAGTGTGGAATTTTACAAAATTAATAGGAACATTTTCGGAGACGGGACATTTTCATGTGGTGACGTCACGGGTCTAAATAATGGATTAGCGAGTGTGTTGCACTGAGTTTGGTCCCTTAACCAGCATTATCAGTTTAAAGTTTGAAAATTAAATTCATTGAATTGAATAATTTAACACACTACGCAGGTATATCATTACATCACCCACGCACCGACAACCGAAATTAGAAGGTATATTTAGTAATAATGACTTTTTTACGCAACACTTGGTCGTAAAGGGTTAGCATATAAAATACAGAGGTAACACGATAGTATGGGAGACTCGAATCCGCATTACCTATTTTAACTCGTGGAGCATTGCCGGAAATAACCGAATTCACTAATAATAACCCCCGGACATACAACACACAAATTTGTGTACCGTGTAACTGAGGGAATCTTGTTTAATTTTAGGCTTTGTTTCTAAAATTCTTCATTTACAACCGTATTTCGTTAGAGTGTGTCTTGGAAACGGTTTTAATGTCTCTCTATGCCATTATATGTGGATTGGATAGGCGCTATAAGTAGTTTCCTGATACATGAAGACATTCATCTGGAGCCAGTGATACTATGGCATCCCCAATAGGAATACGTTGTGAAGAGGGGAGGGGACGGAAATGGGAAAGAGGAAGGTGGGGAAGTACCTAACTATTCAGATATGGTCACCAAACACGGCTAAAGCCATTTCAAGCAACGTTTCAATTTTCAATTCTGAATGGTAGTCTTACATTATCCGAGCGATTCCGTATCTTTTGTGGGATCGTTATTGGATAACGGACGTTATCTCCTGTCAGATTTGTGTGAATTTTACATATTTACTGTCACATATTTTAGTTTAGATCGATTTAAACACGAATTCCCGCAAGTACGCATGATTATTTGTTCATTTATTGTACGTTGTAGATAGAAAAAGCAAAAAAAAAAACAGCCATAAAAATCACGCAAATCTGACAAGAGATCACATCCGTTATGTAATAACGATCCCACAAAAAATACAGAATCGCTCGACAGGGCTATACTGAGAGTATCTTTCACTCTGTAGCGTGCCTCAAATGAATCCTATATTATTTTAAATGAATAAATTGTGAAATAACACAAATTAAACAAATAAAATTTATTTGACCACGCCGGGATTCGATCCCGCAACCTTCGGATTGCGAGTGAAGAGCTTTACCCCTAGACCACGCCGGCCGTCACAATTATGAAATTGGAAAAATTAATCAGTAAAGACAAATACTTATACATATTTACTTATACATGTTTATTTTATTTTACTTTATTGTTTCTGTTCTCTTTCTAGTCCTCACTACGCAAAATGTTTACGTAGGACTATAATATGAAATGCAAACACCAGTTACCACCTTATATTTTAATCATTTGCTTGTAAATACATTTGTATTTATTATTATTATCATTTCAACAACTATGCTAAACAATCCACGGCTATTTTATGTTTTAATTGGTTATTTCATTTTTATTTTATGCTTTCTCTTCTCTTTTTTTCTTTTGCTGTGTTAAACAAATAACATTTACTTAGGTATTATTTTATTTTATATTCTTTCTCTTATTTTTATTTCCTATTTTTATTTCATCAGTTTTCTTTCTTTTTTTGTACAAATTATTTTCCACATGTTTATACCCATAATTATTTGACTGTCCTAAAACGGGATAATACTCCTAGTTGGGCAGTCAAAATTTAATAAATTATGTATATCAATGTATAATATTGTGCTAAATAAACAAATCAATAAAACAAATTAAAAAAATATGTTTTAAAAGTTCGATCTAATTTCGCCATCCCTTGAGCCGGTTAGTAGCCGATTTCAGATATATGCATGTATGTGCGTGAGTAGGTACCTACCACAAAAAGAGAATAAGAAAATGCACTGTCATCGACAACTAGTTTATCTGCCGATTTTCAGCTCGATCGGATGTCGGTAAGTGGATTAATTTCCACTTGCAATATTTCGTTTCATTCATTCATTCAATCAAGAAAACAAAATCGAAGTTCAATTACAGGTATTTTGACGGTCCCGAGGGACATGTCGGTTGTGCGATTTTGTAGTTTTACAGTAGAGATAAGTTTTAAGATTTTCACGGCCAAAAGCATTTTCGTTATTTGTTTTTGGGGTGTTATGCCGTGTTGCGCTACCTCCTTCTTTAGTTAACGTTTCGGACATCGTTGCAGTATCCATCATCAGGGCTAAAGAAGGAGGTAGCGCAACACGGCATAACACCCCAAAAACAAATAACGAAAAATTTTACAGTAGAGTTTTTTAATGTTTCGTTTCTGCATTTTTACTGGTTTTTGAGATCAAGAAACATAGTATTGTTTTGATATTTTACATTTCATTTAATTTCATTCGGAAAAACAGATCTTTAAATCAACAAAATAAGCCAACGAAGCGATTTTTAATTTTTAGCAGCTGCGACATTGTTCTTCGGGACGATTTAAAAAGGCACAAATGTATCAGATTTTACTTGCATAATAGTCCAGTCAAATTAAACATGAAAAGGGGGTTGTGCTTGCAAAAGGTTCAGTCATGCTGAATTTTTTATATGTTGTTAGGACCTAAACCAACATTAAAAAAAACTATTTGCAATTTCCAAAGTGCTGTGCGAGCGGCGGTGGACCCAAAAAACCATGAAATTTTCGGACTTCTTTCAGTTTTTGCTCAATATCTCAGTGAAGAAAGGGTCTGACCAGTATAGTCAATATACATACTTTTAAAGTAGACTAAATTTTCTGCAATTTGAGACTAAAGCGAGCTATATACAGCTATTGGTTCCCAAGATACAGTTCTTTGAAAATAAGCATTTTTTACAAAAAGTGAAATTTTTTCGAAATGGTCACTTATTTTGTAAAATATTTTGTAAAACACGCATCCCACGTCAAATATTAAATGAAATAAAGTTGTAGAAAATTTAATTACCTTTCATTTAAGACTAGATTGATATCTGTAGACCTAACGGTTTTTTTAATTTTTTAGAAATGTTCACTTATTTTTCGAAATGGTCACTTATTTTGAGAAATATTTTTTAAAATGCGCAACCCACGTCAAATATTACATAAAATAAAGTTGTAGTAAATTTAATTAGCTTTCATTTGAGACCAGAATGATGTCTGTAGGCTTATCGGTTCTCACAAAAACGGCAGATAACCAAAAACAGTCTTAAGTGGGTTTTGGGGGGAAATGCAAATAAACTATTCTCACGTCTTCTTATGGTTTTATTTATTACTCAGTTACAATTTATTTATTGTTAAAAAATTGTTTGATGAAAAAAAGAAAAAGATAATACACCTATTGATAATACACGTCATCATAAAACATTGTTTTATACAGGGTGTTAAGGGACGTACTTGACTTACTTTAACCAGTGATTCCTGACATTATTTGGTGTAAAAAATGTAGATGAAATTTTGGTCTCCGGTGACATTTTTGTTGTTGTTTTTTTTTTTTTCCTACAAAAACATAAAAAATGGTAGTTGTTGAACAGTTGGAGGTGGGGTAAGGGGTTCTTCGGACACCCGGCTGAGTGACCAGTAACGATATGCAGAAGACATTTTTTTTTTGTTTGATTTTGAAGAAAAAAATTTTGAAAAAAAAAAAAAAAAGTCATCAAAAAAAGTCACCGGAGACCAAAATTTCATTTACATTTTTTACTCCAAATAATGTCAGGAATCACTGGTTAAAGTAAGTCAAGTACGTCCCTTAACACCCTGTATACCTACTTACTAAAATGCTTGTACAAACATCATGGTACCTGCTATGAGGACAAATTACATGTACACAAAAAGAAAACTAATATAAATCATGTAGGTATCGTGTTTTGGTTGGCAAATCATCCCTTTCTTTTTATTTTAGATGGCCCGGACTTGGGCTCGCACGAAGAAGGTGCAACAATCTAAAAGCTTTTTCGATATAATATGGAAATACTAGCAGGGAAAAACAGGCATATTAGTATTTTGTTGACTCTAGCAACGAGTGTAAGTTTTTCAGCATTTGTGATTAAATCAGGATGTTATGACTACCTGGGGTCCTAGCATGGTCGGTCGATATAGGATTTATCAAAAATGTCGGTAACTTGACATCGCTCCCAAGCACGACTGCAGGTCGCTAGCGAACAAACAACAGTTCACATCGACTAAGGGTTCCTAATTTATTTGACGTAAACTGTTATTTCTTCGTTAGCGTCCTGCAGTCGTGCTCGGGAGCGATTTCAAGTTACCGACATTTTCGATAAAACCTATATCGATCGACCATGCTAGGGGGCCTGTTATAATTTTTTTAAATCAACAATATTTAAATCGATTGGTTTTACAATTTTCAAATAAATTTAAAACAAAATCAACTTCTTGATCGTTGAACCGGATTTAGAGGAAAGATATTTTAAATAACCGAAGTGTTTTTTAAAAATTATTAATTAATAGTTATTTATAAACAGTAACTGCTTTTCAATGTTATTTTATTGAATGCCTACGAGTTGGAATTTGCATGCATACCTCGTATATCTATAGTATCTAAGTTTTACAAGTGAATTATTACTGACGCTTCCCAGGGGCGGATCTAAAACTTGAGAGGCAGTCAGCAAACGTAAAATCTTGTTAATGTAATTTTTATGCAAAATAATTCATTTAAGAAGAACGGCGGCGCGCCTTTTCCAACTAAACTTAATTTTAGTTCGACATCAAATTAAAAATGTGTGTGCAGTTCACAGTTCACACGCGGTAGATGTCAAACCTTCGGAAAACTAAAATAGACAAGAGAGAAGAGGCTACAAAGCACCGCACAAAGAAGAGACCGGTAGGCTACGAGGCACCGCACAAAGAGGAGGCCGATTAAAATTATATATTTATTTCTTCTAACACCGCAAATTTTTGAAGTGAAAACTTCTTTAGCAGCATTGGATTTGAAACTCGACGAAACGAAAAATAAAAAAAAATAATAAAAAAACTACACACATCTATAGGAATTAACCTGCGAGAGAATGAGATAGTATAATCGGTATCCTTTTCGTGCGGTGCTTCGTAGCCTCCCCACTCTTGTCTACTTTAGTTTTCTGAAGGTTTCACTTCTACTGCGTGTGAATTGCACACTTTTTTGTGTGTTCTTAATTACCTGAGGAGATATAAAAAAGGCTTGTAAATTTCTTTGAAAGATATATAGACTAGATTATTATAGGATAGAGTTAATCGAGGGGTCTGGTCTGATCTAATGAGCTGGCCGAAGAATGATACAATTAAATATGACCGAAATGGATCAATAGAGCACTGGCCCAGCAAGTCATAGGTTCTGGGTTCGAGTCCCAGATATGACCGTATCTTTTTTCTGATTTTTCTGTTTGAGATGTTGGATTAAGCTTCGCTAATATTGTCTTCATTATTTGTATTAGCTGCTACTGAATTTAATACACTATTCATTGAAATTCCCGACGTCACATAACGACCTCAGTTTCTCAGAAAACGTCCAAATATAGATTTTTACGCTGCCCAAATTACAATTTGTCTATGAGTCCGTGAAGCACCTTATTAAATAATCCGATGTCCGCGTAATTAGGTAGGCACCTACGTATGAATATTTGGATATTTTAATAAATAAATAAAACAGAGTTGATGATTTTTTAAATTTTAACCATAAAACAGATCGTGCATAGATAAAATGATAATAAAGAACGCATTTTTAATTTATTATATTAAAAAAATCAATTTTAAACTTATTTTCACTTTAATTTATTTACCGTTATTATAACATATTATGATGCAATTCCACCATGAATTGACGATTCCGAAAACAGAAATATTAAAAATCATTTTTATTTGAAATAAAGTTGTTTAGTATTTATTATACATTCAAATTTTTGCAATGAAAATTAGAATTTTTATATCGTAATATTTACATGTTAATTACCTAATTAGCACATTTTTCTGTTTTGGAGAGCAAACCAATATTCGTGTTTTTTTTTCGGAAAGTCTTGGTTCCAACAATATTTCGATGGAAACCCTTTGGCATTTTCAAATAGAGATCTTTTAGAATAGTTTAAAACGGAAACCTTTAAAACACAATTAAAAATATACATAATAAATATACATAAATAAATATACATAATAAACATATGGTTTAGCTAATAGGTACATTCTATTTCTTTCAGTTAACCAAATTAACGTAAAGTAGAGTACCTACATATATTACATTGCGTAAATATACAGATGTTTTTTATGTGTTTAAAATAAATGTATTTATTTATTGGAGTGTATCGTATATTTGTATGATGTTACGTGGAAGCTTCTATACATAGCCACGTGGTAAGGTCATTTTTAAATTTTGTTTGCTTGTGATATTAATTAATTTTCTGTAAATCTTGTTGCGTGTTTACGTGCTGAGTGTTTTAGTGGGAACTTGTCTATGGATGACCGTACTAATAGGCATAACTGCATTATAATTTAATACCTGTGACCGCCAGAAATGTTGTTTTTTAAAAAGGGGTCTATTCGAATTGAGATATCCAGAATTTGTGATTTTCTTAGACGTCTCTTTTGGATAATAAAAACATCTTTGGCGTTTTCTGAATTTCGGCTTAACCCCCAAGAGCGAACAAATGCATCGGATACTTACCCAGATACCCAGGTCTAGCGAGTTCAATCCATTTTTTTTTAGATTAACTCCACACAGGAGGTTCTGAGGAAAATAATTTCCCTCAGGGCCTATTGTCATCTAAGATGCTAGCTAAGTCCTCCATTATTGCACAAGCAACATTATCCGCTTATATAAAAATGTTAAATATTTTTTCCAAGCCTGGTGTCTTTAATGTGTACCATTTTATCACGATTATGATGAAAAATTTTATATATTATTTTCTGAGTCCTATATCTTCAAATTTATCCATTTTCACAGCGTCCCCAAAGATGACGTATTATATAACCTAACATAATTATGGTTAGTTAAGCAACTTATTTCCAATCTAAGCTTTCTGTCTGGAGTTTTTGAAGTGAAAACTTTTTTAGCACCGTTGTGATTTCAAATTCCATGAAACGGAATCGAGCGACACTAAAAAGAAACAAACACATACATCAATAGAATTTAGCCTACGAGAATGAGATAGCAATAAAATATTTATTTATTTCACGGGAACTCGGTTCCAATATAATACGATAAATCCACGGTCCCACACAGTCTATGGGCAGAGTTCCAGGGCCCCCTGAAGTCGGAGGCCAGGGTAAAGACGGAACTGCAAGGGTGGTACAGAGTGATCCAGCAGGGGAGGACTCAGTATTTGCTAAAATGCTGACCGTCAAATCCGCCCCTGATACTACCTAATGTATTTTAATGAATGTAGTAATAAACCAGATTGTGTTATTTATCTAATAAACATACTTACTATAATACAATGCGTGTTCCAAACATTAAACATAAACGAATTTATAGCAAAAAAACACGTTATGAAATCAACCTCTCGGATAAAATAGTGTCCGCCAAAACAATTTAGGTGATAATGATAATATATGCTATCACTCTATTCTTCTTTATCCTATGAAAACCAAACACGTTTTCTTGCAAAGCAAATAAATAGTTACAATTATTACGTGATAACGTGTCTAAATTAAAACAAATGTGTTTATTATTCCAAAATAGTGAATCCTGTCTTGTTTGCTATATTTTAAATGTGTCTACATTTATTTTTCGTTTGGTTTTCCTTATGTTAAAACTAAATTAGACAAGAGAGAAGAGGCTACAAAGCACCGCACAAAGAAGAGACCTGTAGGCTACGAGGCACCGAGGCAAATTATATATTTATTTCTTCTAACACCGCAAACTTATTTTGTGGCACCATTTTGATTCAAATTAATAAAATACTTAGTTTTTACCACTTTTATTGTTTACAAAACCAACATGTTTCGTGAGCAACGCTCACTTCTTCAGGGTTTTTTATTGATACTCAGGGTTTTTTTTTATTGAAACATGTTGGTTTTGTGAACAATAAAAGTGGTAAAAACTAAGTATGTAATTATTTTGAATATATGTTTATATTTAGTGAAAACTTCTTTAGCACCGTTGAGATTTGAAACATGATGAAACAAAAAAGCGACAGTAAAAAGAGACAAACACATCCATCTATAGGATTTAGCCTGCAACAGAATGAGATAGTATTATCGGTCTCCTTTTTGTGCGGTGCTTCGTAGCCTCCCCACTCTTGTCTACTTTAGTTTACTGAAGGTTTCACTTCTACTGCGTATAAACTGCACACTCGTAATTTTTGAAGTGAAAACTTCTTTAGCAGCATTGGATTTGAAACTCGACGAAACGAAAAATAAAAAAAATAATAAAAAAAACCACATACATCTATAGGAATTAACCTGCGAGAGAATGAGATAGTATAATCGGTCTCCTTTTCGTGCGGTGCTTCGTAGCCTCCCCACTCTTGTCTACTTTAGTTTTCTGATAAAGATAATGATAATATATGCTATCACTCTATTCTTCTTTATCCTATGAAAACCAAACACGTTTTCTTGCAAAGCAAATAAATAGTTACAATTATTACGTGATAACGTGTCTAAATTAAAACAAATGTGTTTATTATTCCAAAATAGTGAATCCTGTCTTGTTTGCTATATTTTAAATGTGTCTACATTTATTTTTCGTTTGGTTTTCCTTATGTTACATAATGACAAGTGAAAATTACATACATTTTACATTTGTGGGTAAAGTTATTGAATTCCTACGTAATTAAAAAAAAAAACTTCGTTTCAACATAATTACCACCAGAAACAACTATTTATATCTATATGTATTAAAATTATTCCCTGTTTCCCTTGGTCATGCTATAACTTCAGAACTACTTTATCTATTTCATTCATCTTTTTTCATGTTTTCTAATACTTTGTACTAAGTTCTTACGGAAAAATTGCGCAGAAAATTGGATAATTTCGGAAAACTTAACGCCTATTTTAACTTCGCACGTTTGACAGTTCGCGGTTCGCGCTTTTGTTGAAATTCAATTTAGCAGGCAGCTGTTTTTTTGTAACAAAAGAATTGTCTATGCATTTTTTACATCATGGATATTTTAATTAGGTACCTGTTAGTTACCAAATTTGATAGATTGTTCTTAAAGATAATACACATAAATGAAAATTTGTAATATACGAAAAATGAAAATTTGATTTAAAAAAATTGTAATGGGTGGCACGCGATCTGTTTGAAAACTGAATGTACCGGGACTGAATATATGGAACGCGGGAGTGGGGTTTGCGGGATGGGGGAGCGGGAGAGAGGAGAGGGTGAGCTCGGAAAATGGAAGGGGACGCGGGAGGGGAAGGGGATGCTGGAGGAGAATGGGGATGCACGGGAAAGGACATGCAGGGAGAAACAATTTATTTCTTTGAATATGGTATTGCAACGCATGCCGGCCACCAGCTAGTATTTTATAAAATTTAGTAAGTGTTCGTGAATTTTGGATATATGCTATATGCCTTTGGATTAAAAATGTAAAGTTTCCGTTTCGTTAATTATTTTGTCATCAATTCCAAATTTAAGTTTTGTATGGAGAACTGTGCAATCAATGTAGGTAAAATGTATGTACATCATCATTATCATCATCATCATTACACAGTATAAAATTAAGTCGCTCGAAATATATGTGCGCGTTAATCTTTTAAACTACGCAACGGATTTTCATACGGTTTTCACCAATAGATAGAGTGATTGAAGAGGAATGTTTATATGTATAATACATGTAAATTATATTAGAGAAAAGCCGAGAAATTCAAATAAAACATATTTTTGTGCGATTTAAAACGGCTGGCGGGACGTACTATAGTCACTTTTGAAATTCGTTCTAAGGAAGAAATTGGAAAATAGATGTCCTAGAGTAAGTAGGTATTTGATTTTCCCTTTTCAAATATCCAGTGTTGCATTGCAAGCATTGTATAATTAGTGGCGAGTTAATTAGTTTATATGTATGCTTATTATAGTAGAGAAAAGCCGATAAATTCAAATATTCAATTCAGGCAGCGGGCAGCTGGATTGGTGTGGATTTTATAAAGATTGGGTAATGGCGTTGTGTTTCGTTAGCCACAGCAACGTATGGCTGGTTCTGCTAGTTAAGGTATATTGCATGGATGTACGAATATTATTTGGTTCAACGCTTTGGTAGATTTGGTAGTAACAGCTGACAAGATAACAAATAACACTACAATAATAAATAATTATGCGGTAATTCTTTTATCGGGATAAAACTATTATTTGGTGTCCATTTTACTAATTATTATTTATCTCATTCCAGTGACAGTGAACTGTGGCTCCGTACTCTGTACAGTGTACAACATACAATATATATATTATTATTCATATATGCGTAATTAAATTAGTAATAATGCTTTACAAACATACAGCTGCTTATCGTGTGTTCGTTTTGTCCAATGTCCCTTTGTGTCTGAATGATTTCAGTATTTTATCACTCTACGTACGTAATAAATAATATTCAATTTATTGGAATAAATTTTGAACGTTTTACACTTCAAGGTATTATTTAATTTGGGAGGCGGGTATGGGTACCGCCGCCCCAGGAACCATTTATTGAATAACCAATACCTCTTCCATAGGTCACGGGTGGTTCGCTACGTTTGGTTTGAGGTGAGGTTTGTTTAGGTCTTGGCGGCCTATGCGTTTTCCCACCTACTGCGTGGCGGGACGGAAGCGGAGAGATTGTTTGAGAGAGACCTAACCTAGACCTCTCCAGCCGGACTCTCTCGACCCATCGCCTTGCGCTACAGTGGGAGGGATGGATTCCTCAGAATTTCCTCTCCTTGATTTCCCTAAAAGAACCTACACACACCATCACCAATAATGATATAGGCCCTGAAGGATATGTATGGAGCTAATTCAAAAAAAGAAGAAGACAATATTAGTAAATCTAAATGAAATATGAACAACACAGATAAAAGGTGACAGTCGCAAGAGGGGTAGAACCCCGGAGCTTTGTCTTACGGGACAAAGACCTATGAAGGCCTGATTATTTTCCGTTTATAAGAAACAGATTTTGGAAATTACATTACGTTTCAACTAACTAAGTACAAGACATCAAAGTTTAAAATTTCTCATATAAAACGATCCAATCGATTCAATCTAAACATGCACGAATTATTTAATTAACCCAAACTAAGAACCTAATAACCTACATTGTGTACGTAAATAATAGTAGATGGTAGGGTACCGACGTCGGTTCCTCACTGCGGTTTTCATATGCAAAAGCTGAGGATCCGGCATCGGGAAGTACTCCATGTTTTACGAGGGCTTGATGTTAATGAAGCTAGTGGGCCTGACGGAATACCTCCCCTAGTACTGCAAAGGTGCTCTGCAGAAATAGCTCCAATTTTGACGATGTTAAATTAAATTAAAATGTCCCTGAAGACTGGCTCTGTGCCCTCTGGTTGGAAAAAAGCAGTTTATCCATCCTATTCCAAAGAAGGGTGACCGCTCCAACCCGGCCAACTACCGCCCCATAGCGATCACATCAGTTCTGTCCAAGGTGATGGAACGTGTGATCAACGACACATACAAATACAAAAAGAAGAAATTATGAACGACCGCCAATAAGGATTCCGGCGGAACCGCTCGTGCGGCGATATTCTCGCTTATGAAACGCATGTTTGGATTCGGTGCTCGGAACGTATTCGTGAGACCCAAACGGTTGCATTGGACATTTCCAAGGCTTTTGACCGGGTTTGGGACCGATGATTTGTCAACAAACTTCAATCTTACGGACTTCCCGCATCCTTGTGTATGTGGATTGCCGACTTTTTGAGGGAGAGGTCGATTCAGACGGTTGGTTGGTTTCACCTCTTCCTCGCACTCGATAAATGCTGGCGTCCCACAGGGATCGGATCTGTCTCCCACTTTGTTTTTGTTGCACATCAATGACCTTTTGATATGTGCACCAATTCAGTGTTACGCGGATAACAGTACAGTCCATGATAGCTTTTTGTTTAACAAGCCCCCAAAGGGCTCACAAATTCCAACGGCTCGGAGGGCTTTGAAGCAAAGAATAGACGGTTACCTCGAGAGTGTTTTCTCTTGGGGTAAAAATAATCTCGTTTAATTTAATATTTCAAATACCCAATCATGTATGTTTCCTCCTTCCTACAACAAGGGTCTCTTTAATACCAATGTTCATTCTTTCCTCTTCTCAAAAAGACCCACCACACAGCATCTCAGATGACCTAGGCTCTAAGGGAAATTATTTTTCTCAGGGCCTCCTGTGTGGAGTCAATGTAAAGAAATTTATTGTTGAAACCAAGGGTAATTTCCATAATCTGTACAAAAGTGCGGAGGTTACGGAAATAGCTTATAATTTTGTTAAGTTTTAAGATTTTCACGGCCAAAAGAATTTTCGTTATTTGTTTTTGGGGTGTTATGCCGTGTTGCGCTACCGCCTTCTTTAGCCAACGTTTCGGACAGCGTTGCAGTGTCCATCATCATGGCAGATCCGGCAGATCCGGTAGATTCGGTAGATGTGTGGATGTTGGACCCCAAAAACAAATAACGAAAAAAGAATCTTATAATTTTGTTTAAATTTTATTTTGAAATGTTATAATTTAAAAAAAATGTACCTATTTCTTCTATAGCTCATGATGGAAATTACTTTCCTGGATATAAAAACAGTAAATTTATGAAAAAACATGTTGTAAAAGGTACGCAAATTTCACGACGTCAGAACTAACCGTTCGAGAGTTTTGCTGCTTTTAATCAGGTAAAAAATAAGTTTTTTGCACATCTTTTTAAATATGAAAACTAGTCTATTTATTGAACGACAGAATGTAATTTATTTTTTCCGGCTGCAAATCAAACGTGGCGTTGTGCATTGTTATCGGAAATAAGGTCGTAACTCCATAAAAACAAATAATAACCATTTCGCTTTCATTGCATTTTAATTAAGATAACAATGTTTTGCCTACGAACCATCGAAAAGCGACCTTCTGACGGCCTGAAAGATGGAATACGACTTGGACTAACAATATTATATTGTCAACTTCCGTATTTTCATTTAAAACACGCATGATGCAATACTTGTTGATATTACAAATATTTTACTGGACCTAATATTAGACCTCATTTTCTCAATTTCTCTTGTCCTCGGTTTAACATCCTCGTGAGAATAATCATACTTTTATCTATCTACAAAACTACATGGTGTTCAAGAAATAGATTTCGATATTTGGTTACCACATTGTAGGTATTAATTTATTTTTAAGAACTTTAACTCTACCTAGTAAATTTAAGAATAAATGATGCTCTTACAGACTTAAAAACGGTGAACGACTTTATACCTATGTCTTGGCTCGTCTAATAAGTGACGAAAGAGGTTATGAAACAGAAATGAAAAGAAGAATTTGCGTGAAAAAATACGCCATGAGTAAAATGCAAAAGATATTTTATTTTATTTTATTTTTATTTTTATACGCACCAGATTTAAATGTCCGGGTTTAATTTTCCCCACAGGAAAAACTAAACCCTTTCAAACACTTCCCAAATGATCATCTGGTCAATCCACGTTATGCAATTGCACTATATGTATTATAATTACAAAACAATACAAGAACAACATGTCAACTTACCAGAGACCAGATGGGAAAATAATTCACCGACTCCAGATATTTTCATATCAGAGGGTTCGGCTCTGTGGCATTCCTAATTGAACCTATAAATCCTACTGATCCCTCAATATAAATATTTAAAAAGTCTTTTGTAATCCTACATGTATTTAAAATTACCGATTTTTGCATTTTTATATATAAATTCTTTGACAAATCTAATACGCCTAAATTTTGAATCAGAGACCTAGGTATAATGCCAGTAGCCGAAATAACAAATGGTAATATTTTTATAGTCCGAGAATGCCAAATTCTTTTAATCTCATTTCCTAAATCTGTGTATTTTCTAATTTTTTCAGAAACAGTTTTTTGAATGTTACAGGAATTTGGAATAGCTACATCAATGATATAAGTTATTTTTTTAATTTTGTCATGTAAAACTATATCAGGTCTATTATGACTAATTGTTCTGTCTGTTCGTATAGTTTTATCATAATATATTTTATAAAATTCATTTTCTAAAAATGAATTTGGTTAATATTCATAATATGGTACTATATTACGGCAGTCAATCAAGTTATGTTTAATTACCAAACTTTGGTGGATTATTTTTAAAACCTGATTGTGCCTAAATGTATACTCGGACGGCGCTAATATAGAACATCCCGATATAATATGTTCTATAGTTTCCGGAAAAGCCAAACATTTTCTACATAAATCATCAATTTGATTTATATCTTTGATTATATGCTTCCTATAATTTTTAGTATTAATGACTCTATCTTGAATGGCAAGCATTAATCCTTCTATTTCTGCGCTCAACTCTCCAATACTCAACCATTTGTTTGACGAAAGTTTGTCAACATACGTTTGGTTGAGATAATTGAAGTGTTTTGCATGAATAATTTTATTTGACCAGGAATCTAATAATTCCTGGTTAGTATTTATAAGAATGTTGGCATTCTCGTCATATAAATTTAAAGGTGTAACGTTTCTATCTGCCTTTCAAATTATTTTGTGCATTTCTGAGCTATTAGCTTTCCTATGGAAAAAATTTCTAAGCATTTCTACCTGATTGTGTTTCAAAGATGTTACTTTGACTACACCTCTACCTCCTAAATTTCTAGGTAAATTAATTCGTTCTATAGCTGAATTTGGATGATGGCAATTAAACTTTGTTAACGTAGTTCTAATTAATCGTTCTAAACTATCTAAATCTGTATTGGACCATTTAATTATGCCAAATGAGTACGTTAATAAAGCTATTGCCCAAGTATTTATTGCTTTTACTAATTTTTTAGCAGATAGATTGCATTTAAAAAAATTTCTGATCCTAGTTTGAAATTTAATCCTAATATCATTTTTAATACTAGTGTGATCTAATCTATTCGATTGCGGGTATCCTAAATATTTATAAACCTCATCCCCTTTCATACTTTTAATTTTGAAATTTCTAAATATACCCTCGTCTCCATCTACAATTTTGCCTTTCTCTATAATAAATAATAAATAAATTTGGACAACTTATATAGCGCTGTTTTTGCGAAAAATCGCCTCAAGAGCGCTGTACAAATTAGCATGGATTTTACATTAGAATTTACTTAACTTAGGAGGCTCGATAACAACTCGTCTTGCAGCTATCAAGCGCATGGATTATTGGAATTCTAGCCCCCCATAAATTAAATAAAATATCTTTTTATACACGTATTTCAATTTACTTAACTATGTAGGGGGCTAGATAACCACTCGTCTTGCAGCTATCAAGCGCATGGATTGTTGGAATTCTAGCCCCCCAATAAATCAAATAAAATATCTTTTTATACGAACGTATTTTAATTTACTTAACTGTGTAGGAGGCTAGATAACAACTCGTCTTGCAGCTATCAAGCGCATGGATTATTGGAATTCTTGCCCCGCAATAATACATTTACCTTATGTATTTAGTAATCTACTTAACATCCTAAGTCTAGCTTAATCTAACTTAATCTACTTAATCTAACCTAACCTAACTTAATCTTACTCACACATACTCAAAACCTATATTTAATAAATCGGCAGTCCATAACAACAATTGCAAAGAAACCATAAAAATAACATGTAATCAACGCTAACGAAAATATACTCGTAATACACTGTAATAATTGTCACCGTGAACTGTTTATTATTATTGATTGTTGTTTTAAACACTATTTCTTAGGTATTTTAATTTGTCATTTATCACTTCATACGTACGGCACTGGTAGAAACCGAAGGGCGCGGGATCAGTCCGATGCCTTCCTAGCCCATGTGCTTAGGGGCGGGGGGCAGGCTCGGGCGGTTGGCAGCGGGGGCAGCTAGGGATGTAGAGATAGCAGAGGTCATCAGTTTGTTCTTTTCTCTGGTGCGTTTCTTAGAAGGCCGCTTCGGTGGCACACACACCGAACGGGTCATATGGTCCACAGTCGTAAATACAGCTACGTAGCGGCGAGCAGCGGGGTTGCAGTAAAGATGCGGGTGCGCAGGGGTACGGCTATGACCGTTTTACATTTATGGATCGTTTTACATTTATCTAAACCAAAAGTCATTTTAATATCATCTGAAAAATTTTTAACTACCTTAATCATTTTCTCTAAATTTGATTCAGAATATGAAAATAATTTTATATCATCCATATATAATAGATGTGAAAATATACTACTCTCTCTTGTATTACCCTTAATTTGTATTCCAAACTTGCTTTTAATTAACATTTTAGACATAGGATTCAATGCTAAGCAAAACCAAAGAGGACTCATTGAGTCTCCTTGAAAAATACCTCTTTTTTATTTTTTTATTTTATTTTTTTATTTATTTTTTTTTTATTTGGGAGACCAACAGTTTACATTAATAACAGAGCATAATAATTGAGTACGATAATTGAACCATTTACTGGTTTCCATATGGGTATTGAATGCAAGACAGTGGTGTAGTGATTCCAGAGATATTTACTAATAAAAAATTACACTTCAAGAGACGAGTTATTTAGGTGGGAATAGGAAGGGGGTAGGATGGGGGGGATCGGTTAAGTTGAAGTATAGTAATAAAAATATGCGTGACAAAAAAATAAAAGAGAAAAAAAGGAAGTTTATAGAGTGGTGGTTGTATTAGAGGGTATCTATAAGTAATTGTTATTGTGGAGTATCGAGAGAGCGTCTGTGTGATTTTAAGGAGTGTGGTGCAGAGTATGGAATAATAGAGGAATAACGAAGACCACCAAAATGAGACGATTTGTCTGGGCGTTGATTTTCCCCTTATTTCTATATGGTGTGGAAACATGGACACTTAAAGCCAGCGAAAGAAAGCGGATAGACGCCCTTGAAATGTGGTGCTGGAGAAAAATGCTCAGGATTCCATGGGCAGCCAGACACATAAATGTGTCCATTCTGGAAGATCCAGGCATCCAAAAAAGGCTTCAACTATCTGCCTACAACGATAATTTTAAGATACTTTGGACACGTTGCTCGCCGAACTGACGACTTTAAATTGGAGAAACTCATAATCACTGGCAAAGTGGAAGGCAGAAGAAGCAGACGAAGGTTACTAATGTGCTAGAGTGACCAAGTATCACTGCCGTCCGGTACATCGGTGTCATTGACTCTCCACGCAGTGCAGAACCGCGAGGAGTGGAGGAGCCTTGTCCATTATGGAAATTGAAGTAGGGGTTATGATTCTCAGCAATGATGAACCGACTTAAGAAGAAATAAATTCAAACTATCTTAGTGGTTGCAATGTCGAAAAGGTGTAAAGATTTAGATACCTCGGCAGTATTCTCACGGAGATGTAGAGGTTAGGTGCAGAATTGAAGCAGCAAGAACTGCGTTCATTAAAATGAAATCCCTCTTCTGTAATGACAATATCAGCTTAAAACTAAGGCAGAGAATGCTAAAATATTGTGTGTGGTCGGTCTTGCTTTATGGATGTGAAACATGGACCTTTAAAAGTAAATACCATAAACAGTTAGAGGCTTTTGAAATGTGGCTTTACCGGAGAATGCTCAAGGTCCCATGGACCAACATGATTACCAACACAGAAATTCTCAGGTGGGCTAGAGCAGATAGAGAACTGCTTAAATAAATAATAAATCAGGAAAATTTCACATCTGGGTCATATACTTCGAGGGGAGAAGTATCACTTGCTCCATTTAATATTGAAAGTCAAGATACAGGGTCGCCGAGGGCCTGGTAGGAGAGAAATGTCTTGGCTGCGAAATTTACGAGAGTGGACCGGTATTAGAAGTGTGGAGGAGCAATCCCGGGCAGAGCAAGACAGAGAGACATTTTCAAGAGTGATCGCCAACGTCGAGGGGACCTGATACGGCACACAAAGAAGAAGAAGATAGTGGAAAACTCAGAATTTCCTTGGAGGTAGACTACCATTTGGCACCGAAACATAAAGCTTAAATTCACCGTCCATTAGTGTTTTTTCAATTCAATTCAATTCAGTGCCGGCAACCCGGGCGTTTATTTATTATTTGTTATGTACAATATGATTTTTTTCCTTACCCTCCTCACTAGACAAAGTCTGTTCTGAGGGTGGTAACTAACAATTTCTAATTACATAAAAACAAATAAGTGGTAAAACAAAGAAAAAAAAAGAAACATAATATTATAGTAAAAATAATAATAAAAAATAAGAGGAAAATCAGAATTTAGAAACAGAGTAGAAAATAGATAAAATATATAATATTAGATATTAAGAATATTACTTATCTCTCTTCTTTCCTTGACATTCAACCAGTTTAAAAATCTTTTGAAAACCCAGTTCAAATTATTAGATGCGACGTAGGTCTTTGTTTGGGCTACAAACTTATTGAATATATATGGTGCCAAGTAAGATTCATGTTTTTTTGCAAAATTCGATTTGATATATGGTACTTGTAGTTGATTGTGTGTGTTTGCTCTTGTGTATTGCGAGTGAGTTATGAAGTGTGGTGATATTTTTATGCAGTTTTTGTAGATGATCTTCTTTATGAATAGTTTATTTATGTCTAATAGGTTATTGTTGATCATTATCTGTTCTGTCGGATGTTGATAGGGCTTTCTAAACATAATTCTGATTATTGTTTTATGATTAATTTTAAGTGATTTGAGGTGAGTCTCTGCTGCTGCTCCCCATACTGAAATACCATACATTAGAATACTTTGACAGAGTGCATGATATATATTTTTTAGCTGAGGTAGTGACATAATGTTTCGAATTGTTTTGAAGATGTAAGAGAGTTTCCGTATTTTTTTTTTGTAATTAGGTTAATTTGGAGATCCCATTTTAAGTTATTGTCAACAGTTAAACCGAGATATTTAATATTTTGCGCATAATCAATTTTGTCACAAACACAGCGTGAGTTAGTTAATGAGGTAACTGTGCAGGGGTGAAGATGTAGTTGTGGGCGACTATCTGGCTGACCAGCTAATGTTTTACTGAAAGTTAAGTATTTTGTTTTGTTTTAGTTAGATACATGATCTTAGCGGCCGTGCGCATGTTTCTCCTTATCTTGTTCTACTCCCCTATTCCTTTAACGTCCCAAACTAGAATTACCGTTAAAATGTTTGGAAGACAAGTTTATTATTCTGATTATGGTCATAGTACTAAATATGAATAAATTTCATCCATAATTGTTGTTTTCTTTAAACGATCTAAACTTACAGGCTATTGCGAGGTTTAAGTAACTCAGCGTATGTGAGGCGTATGTGTAGTAAAACATTGTACGATCGTGTGAGAAATGTGGAGTTCCGCGAAGAATGCAAGGCTGATGTAAGCGTAATGAGTAAGATTAAGAATGATGGTTTGGGCATGTAGAGCGAATGAGCGAGGAAAGGAGTGCAAGGAGAATATATGACGCAAATGTGAATGGTAGAAGAAGTCGGGGACGCCCGAGGAAGACATTGCACGACCAAGTGAATCAGATACTTGAGTCGGGCCATGTGAAGAGTCGGAATAATAAAAGAGCATGTATGAGACTATGTATGAATGTGAACGAGGCAAGGAGTGTGTGCCAAGATCGAGTTGTTTGGCGGTCCGTCGTCTATGCCCACCCCTGCGGAGAAACGGCGTGATGGCTAGTGTGATGACCGTGGCCGGTTATCTACATATTTTCTGGACTTCCTTTGATGGATCCAGATTCCTCTCGATAATATGTTGATCTCAGTACAAGTATTTTGCCAATAAAAAGACGTAGGTAGTCTAGTTTCGTTTATTCCGAGATATGTACAGTATGGTTCTATAGGAAGTCTGATGGCAAAGAGAACAATGGACAACAATCACACCCTTTTATGTTACTCATGCTGTCTCACTCATACAGGCATGTCTCTTTCATACCGCAAGACATACGTTCACCACAGTTAATTAGTTAAGTAACTCAGCTGTCACCTGGAACCTTCCAACCTTCATCGATGCGATATGCACGAACGAAAGAAAGCGAACTTTATGGCGGCAAATCTAAAGTGGCATTCTTTTATCGTTAAAGAAAATTTATTCAACAAAACAAAAATAAAATAAAAATTCAATAACTGTTGTTTTTATTTCGTTAGTTAGCTCAAAATCATTGACACTACCCTATTAGAAATGCCATAGTTTTACATACTCTCTGTCAATAAATTTGATATCGCATGAAAATATTAATAATGATTAATTAATTCGGAATTAAAAAAATTTTACTGTTTCAAAATTCTTTCCCAAGTTTTCATAATTTTTGGCTGATATTTTATTAGGGAGATTGATTAGATAAACATAAACCTTTTAAGAAACTACGAAGTTTGAACAAGATCAGCGGCCATCTTGGCTGTTAGTTCAGACAAATAAAAGGTGTTGATTAAAAGGAAGCCAGGAGCCAAAAATGTATGTATTCTTAGTGTGCCTTATAATAATAATAATAATTGGATAATTTATAAAGCGCCGTTTTTGTGAAAAATCACCTCAAGGTTATATCGCCACGAATATAGGCAAAATGCATAAAAATCGCCTGACAAACGGAGTTGGGAGGTCATTATTTCAAGCGTAAAAGTGGTTTTTATATATTTTGTGAATAATCTATCTATCTTCTATCTATCTATCTATCTATCTATCTTCTATCTAAATAAATAAAAATGAATCGCCGAAATGTATGTACGCGCATAACTTCCGAATGACTGCACCAAATTGGATAATTCTTTTTTTGTTGTATTCGTTAAGATCAGGAGGTCACGACAAGGTTTGTATAAAACTACTGGTGAGCTCTGGCATTATGAAATTTGTATAAAAAATTGCAATAGGTGGCACGCGAGCCGTTTTAAAACTGAATGTACCGGGACTGAATGAATGGAATGCGGGAGGGGGGAACTCGGGAGGGGGGTTCGCGTGACGGGGGAAGCGGGCGAGGGGAGTGGGTCGAAGGAAGGCGGTGTGGGACGTGAAAGGGGAAGGGGACGCGGGAGAGGAAGGGGAGGCGGAAGGGGAACGAGACGAATGGGAAAAGACACGCAGGGAGAAACAATTTCCTTATTAAATGGCATTGCAACGCATGCCGGGTACCAGCTAGTTTTATATAAAAGAAAAGAAGTTAATCAATGGAAACTGTCACACAAAATTTTATTTTAAAAGTTGTTTCTTACACGAGTTCGTATATTTCAAATGCATAAATATATTTTTAGTAGTTTAGTAATTAACAATTTTTATTTGAATTCTACTCAATGCAAACGGTAGAAATATCTTCAATTTATCCAAAGCACATTTTTTGTATTTATAATGTAAACCGACTCGTTGTAAATATTAATATAAAATAGTAGCTATAAATATTTCGATTCTCACGCCTTCAAAATTTAAAATCGAGCGTCTTATTTTCAGGAGGCAAGTAAACGCCAAAGTGGTTTTTATTTATTTTGTGCATAATTTTATATGAATGAAAAAAGTTAGATCATACAAAACTTCAAATAGGATTTCACGTGTAGCTTAATCCGCCATTTTTTTAAAACTAAATAGGATTTCACGAATAGCTTAATCCGCCATTTTTTTTAAACTAAATAGGATTTCACGAATAGCTTAATCCGCCATTTTTTTAAAACTAAATAGGATTTCACGAATAGCTTAATCCGCCATTTTTTTAAACTAAATAGGATTTCACGAATAGCATAATCCGCCATTTTTTTAAAACTAAATAGGATTTCACGAATAGCTTAATCCGCCATTTTTTTTAAACTAAATAGGATTTCACGAATAGCTTAATCCGCCATTTTTTTAAAACTAAATAGGATTTCACGAATAGCTTAATCCGCCATTTTTTTTAAACTAAATAGGATTTCACGAATAGCTTAATCCGCCATTTTTTTAAAACTAAATAGGATTTCACGAATAGCTTAATCCGCCATTTTTTTTAAACTAAATAGGATTTCACGTATAGCTTAATCCGCCATTTTTTTCACTTTCAGCCTCCGTCTTAACTCGCGAGATTGCGACCACCGTGTATAAATAGCAATATCTTACACATAATTAATTAAGTTTGTACATGAAGATAATATTCATTAGAAGGTCGGAGTTCAAGCTTTACGAGTGCACAACTAAAGGCGATTGTGCAGGCATTGTTAAATCAGTTGGCAACTAAAATTGCGTAATTATGTTCCTCTATATTTAAATTTGTTGCGGTCAAGAATCGATCACTATGTACATAGTAGGTAGATATTTTGTTTCTCAGAATTGGTGCAACCACAAACATGTTTTAAAAATGTGTCCTATTATAGAGATGAGGTTGTCTCCTACAACGAAATTTCTCATTTTTCCAAATCTTAATATATATATATATATATATATATATATATATATATATATATATATATATATATATATATATATATATATTTTTTTTTTTTTTTTTTTTTATTGTTTTTATTTCTTGCTAGAGCAATCCCGATGAGTTACAGAACTCATTTTAGGACAGGAAGAACATACAAATCATGGGTGGGAAGAAATAGTTAAAATTTTACATAGGAATTTAGATATTAAAAATATAAGTTTCACATACAATATAGACGAAGACAGGTTGAGTAGAGCAAACAACAATAGAATACAATTAAAGAAAAAAGGAACAAGGTTATACAGATATAGATGATTTCAACTAAATGGAAAAGAAAAGAAACAAGACAATTGAACATGACAAGAAAATTAAAAAGTTTCACCCTTAAACGTACTTAAAAAATATTCTTTTAAAGCATTACTCTGATTTTTTTATTTTGCTGGATTCCCTTGTACATATCTGGTAGCAAATTATATACTGTATAGGCAACATGGTTCAGAGATTTTATGTCATATTTTGTAGTGTGTGTTTGAGGTATGCGGATTTTATTGCTATTTCGACTATTGTGAGTGTGGATGTCTTCGTTGTAAAGTGGCTTGATGTTAGTGTGAGTTGATTGTTGGGTAATTTGTAGGATAGTGCTTGTGATTTCATGTTTCGGAAGGACTGTGATTGGAAGAATACCGGATACTGAATAGATGTCTCTGACATGGGTGTCCCATGGAAGTCCAAAAACATTTCTGAGAGCTCGGTTTTGAACCACCTGAAGATCAGCCATCAATTTCTTTGAGGCAAATCCCCAGATACAGCAGAGATAAGAAAGGTGTGAATGTACCATGGCGTAGTACACTGATGTTAGTAAAGGAACGGGTAGTAATCCTTGGAGTCTATAAAGTACACCAGTAAAATGAATGTTTATTTTTTTGTCCCTTATGCGTTCCTAAATCATTCATCCGATTGAGATGAAACTTTGGTGATTTGTTATAGGTATGTGAAATTTGTTTATCTTTACAATGGGTGGCGCGCGAGTTGTTTGAAAAATGTGTGTATTTCATTTAGTTTAGCGGCAGAGAGGGAAGGCGGTAGGTGGAGAGGAATCCCGGAGGGGGGGGGACGAAGGAGAGACGGGAGTGTTCGCGGGAGGGTGGAATATTTTTGTGGAATGAATGAATTAATTTTATTAAACATTTTTCACAATTTTCGCTTAAATATTATCGTTTTTAATATTAGCGCGCTCCCTCTAACATTCTCCCCTTCTTATTTTGAGCGGATACTACCGGGCCTTAAGATAAATGATGAAATGTAGCTAAATTCATTTGCTAAAGGACGGTTAACAGTTTATCTGTTTTCGTATCAATATTTGGAGTTATGATTTTTTCAATGAGCGCTGACGGATCCAAAACGAAACGTACGAAAATCTCCAGCGCTCAACGCATCTTTTTTGTAAATGTCTTAGCGCTCCAATAGTTTATAAGTGAATTGTTTGACAATTAACTATTAACTTTTGAAATCCATACGCAATGCGCCCAACGACTCCAACGAATGAATATAATTATTGAGCATTACCGTTGTTTACATTCCATATGCGTGGCCCACGATGCAAACAAATTCTTCAATTACACTGACAACACAATGGCAAATATTTGGTAGTAGGTAATGAAAAAAAATATTGACGATCTTCGGTCCCCTAAAGGCAATCGTATCTACTCCTTCGCGCCAGAGCATCATCTTCAATAAAGTCGATCAATTGCCTCTAATGACATTAATTGTTGGGTAGGTGCTGTTAGAAAATTTCATGTCGCATCGATTCGACATATATCATTACATTTATTGTGTGGAAATGTGGACTGATATGCATAGGATGTTTAGTAACGGTCTTTTAAAACTAAATGTAGGTAAGTACCTACTTAAAAATATTTGCCTCCTGATCTTGAATGGAAATGAACTGAACTGAACATCTTCAAAGAAAACAAATCGAGCAAAGCAATTTTAATAATATTTTTTTTTTCTTTATTCATCATATAACTTTTTATACAGTTTTTACAGGTGATTCGACTACCACGCTAGGCACATGCCCGTATTATGGTAGTCGATAATACCTATACGGAAGGTATAACAGTGCCTCCTATATGAATGGCCCATACCCTGACAGCCAGGATGGCCGCCACTGTATTTTATGAAGATTTGAAAGATATAAAATACTACCGTGCAATTCATGTATTTTGAATACGTTGCAATTCCACTCAAAGAAACACATCATTTCTCTCTGCGTGCCCTTTTCCATGCATCCCCGTTCCCGCCCCCGTTCCGCGAACCCCCTTCCCTCTTTCCTTCCTCTTTCACCTTTCCTCCCTCTATTTACTCTCCTCCAGCGAATCCTTCTCCTTCTTTCCCTCCCCCTTCCCGGATTCCCCTCTCGCTCCCTCCTTCTCTTCCTGCCTCTAAACGTCATAAGCACATTTATCATGTTATATAAAACCCTTGTCAGATGCCAACTTGAGTATAACTCTACGTTATGGTCTCCCTTTTACAATATTTATTCAGATAACATTGAAAAGATTCAACGTAAGTTTCTAAGGTTTATAAACTATAAATTGCATATTCCTGTACAAAACATTGATTATAATTACCTCCAGGATAAAATATCACTATTGAAACTTTCAGAAAGAAGAATAAGCACAGATTTAATACTATTACATAAAATACTGCACTACAAAATTGATTGTCCTGAATTACTTCAATTTATTATCCATGTTCCCTAAAAATCATGCCGACATTTATTACCCTTTTACTTCAATGTCACCAGGACACTAGCTTATCAAAATTCTCCGATTCCGAGACTTCACAGTCTCGGAAATAAATACTCTGATCTGGGCGATATATTTCATCTTAAAACAAATCGGTATAAATGTTGTATATTCTATCACTTTTATTCTTTAAGACACAAATAGACCCATGTACCTACCAAATAACTTCTATGCTACTACTATGTTGTTTTGTAGAATCTTTTAAATTCAATTATATGCGTGAGAATTCTTAGTTTCTGTTTACATTTTTATCTGTGTATTTTGTTTTGTGATTTGTAGCAACCTTTTTTGTCATTCTCTTTATATTTTTCTTTATTGTTTAAATTTGTAAGTATTTACTTTGATACAAATAGTTTGTAAAATTTTATTAGAAAAGCCCACTAGGGCGTGTAATAAATAAATAAATAACTACACTAATTTTTAAAACAAATCGCGCGCCACCCATTGCAAATTTTTTAATTCAAATTTCATAACGCCAGAGTATATTAAGTTTAACAGAAACCTTCGCGGGAGTGCGCACAACAACTCACCTTCAACGAAATCGGATGATTAGTATAGGAATCAATTTCATACGCCAGAGATCCTATTATATACAGAAACCATCGCTGGCATGCGCACATCAAATTATCAAAGTTTCATCGCAATCGGATGAATGGTTTGGAAACGCATAAGGGACAAACAAAAAAACATTAATTTTTATAAAGGTATGTATTAAGATTAAGCATAAACAAAAATTTTAACAAAACAAAAAAACTACTTAAAATTTTTTTCTACTCATCAATACGTAGGTACGATTGTTATTTTTGGAGTCGGTATCAGTCAAGGTAGGTTTGGAACTACATTAATACATAGTTATAGGTGAGATGTGCTTATGTCGCACGCTCGATTTGACGAGGCAAGATGCGAGAGCGGGGCCGCGTCGGGAGGGGAGCTGTCAAGTGAACACGCCGGGCCGGGTACCTTGGCTGACACTGACTCAAAAAATAACAATCGTACCTACCTAAAAATACAAATCGTGCTTTTTCTACTCATCTACGTGATGAGTAGAAAAAGCAAAAGTGCATTTTTTTAAGTCGTTTTTTGGTTTTGTTAAAATTTTTGTTTATTTTTAATTTTATTTTTAGTGAATCTGAAGTACACTAACTAATTTGTCTGAATGTGGGTAGACCTACTGAACGTGCTGCTCATGTGAGACAAACATTACTTGACCATAACGACGTTACGGTAAGTTACTCAAAGATCCGGATAGCATATAAAAGATTCGGCCGAGCATCGTCAATTTGCTCCTAAGAATTGAAGAGTTCCGTTACTTTTTCATGGATCCCATAATCAGAACCTAACCAAACTTTCATCAAACTACCCTTGAAGTACAGGCTTTCCAATAAAAAATAATCATCGAAATCGGTTGGCGTTATTTGAAGTATTCGTCCATTTATCGCGCACATACTTAATGGAAATTTAAGACTTATATGATTTTCTCATAGATGCCAATGTCAGAACTGGACCAAATTGAAATGGGACCACACGGGAAGCACCAGCTTTCAAATAAAAAAAGAATCATCAATATCGGTTCTCCCAGTCGAAAGTTTTGAGGGAACAAACATTTTTTTTAAATACCGTTGAATTAAAAACCTCCTCCTTTTTGAAGTCGTTTAAAAAGTCATTCTTATTGTGGTTATTTTAGATAACAGAGCTCGAGCAAAGCAAGGCGCGAATCAATCCATATGTTGTATGCAAATTGAATTTTATTTTAAACATACTGTTGAATTCACATTTTAACATATTGAATGTTTTCTTAGTCGCATCAATCAGTGAAGTTTATGCTAGTAATATTTGTTTTACAGAAATATGGAAAATTTATTATTGTTCATGAAATTCTAAAGACGTATCTCCCGCTAGGGATGCGACAGATCTGCCTATCTAGGTTTCTATTATTTTATTTTAATATATCGTTATTGTCCCGTCCACGCGGCGTCTGCACAAGGCAACTGAGCCCCTCCCAACTATCAAATCCTAACTAATATTATAAACGGGGGAGTGCGTTTGTTTGTTTGCCCTTCTTTGCATCGGCGTGAATTTTGCATAGGGATATTTGAAAGACTGAGAAGTAAAGTAAGCATTTTTATACCGAAAAAATGTTTCATTTCTATGGAAAAATTCTCTTTACAATAATTTCTCTCTAATACCACGCGAGCAAAGCCGCGGGTAAAATCTAGTAAGTTAATAAATACAAAGAAAAGGCCCGAATACATTGCTATTTTATAATTTTAACTGCTTATTTATTTCCTTGTTGGGAGCGGCTCAACGTGTTGCGCGGGCATCGTGTGGATGTAACCATTGATATCTTCTTTCCTGCTGTTTCTCTTTTTTTTGTCTTATTTCTCCTTATTTTCGTGTGAACCACTGTGTATGGATGAACTGACCCTATTTAACGTACAAATAATCATTAATCAGAAGATTGCATCATCTTCTACGCTCAATTAATTCATCAGAATCGTAATTAATTAATCACCAGTGACCAGTCATGGCGTCCATATGATTATTTTCAAATGAATGACCTCCCTGAGACACACTACTCGCTTTTATCGCCCATTAAATAACTAATCAAATAGAAGCACTAATTATCTAATGTATTCGGTTTTGTCTCTCTGCAATTTTTTTCTTGGAGAGAACTGAATCAGATCTCTTAAACCTTATCATAATGTACTCCAATAAAATTCACAGCATCTCCAGGAATACGCCGATGTTTTCCTTGACCTGCTCAGTTCACTAGGTCGATTGGAAAATCGTCCTCGAAACTGTTCGGAATAATGATTTATTATTTTTTTTTAAACTTTAATGAGTAAAGCATGAAATTATAATATTTAATCATTAAAAACAATATTAGCGACTCTCAAAGGAAATTTGAAGCAGAAAATCAGTTTCGGACTTAGCTTTGCCTTTACCTCTGAGCTCTAACCACTGAGTTAATTCGACCCTATCCCTTTCGGTCAACATTATCTTCATTTTTTCTTAACGCATATTTTTTATTAACTGCTATCTTTATGCATGATTGCAAGATTCTTTCCGAACTAAATGCAATCTACACAGTGTCTTGAATAAGTATATATGTATATTCATATTTTAATATGCGACCGCTATTGATTTTTGTTTATTGAATATTTATTAATGGTTCATATTATGTAACAAAGCACTCTCAAAGTACACATCTGGCCACTCATATGTAACATGTTTTTTTCTTTCTCCTTGTAATATTTAGTGTGTATGTATGTAATGATTACTTTATGTAGCTTCACTAGCTTTACATAATAAATACATAAATACAGTTTCTGCATGAGTATACTTTTCAAAACTATAAAATAATCTACGGATAATGATTTCCCAAAAAATGAAAGTATTTTAAGTTATCAATTTGGTGTGCGGCATTTGATATGATATTTTTAATGAAATTTTTAATGAAAATGTCTTCTTTTAACTGGTTGCAGTCATCTACGGAGTCAATAAATTTATATAATTTTATTTCGTCAATCAAACAATAATGACTAATATCATGTTTCATTTCGTTTGTATATCAAATAAACAAGAGAGGCCCTAGATGGGAGCCTTGAGATATCCCTGAGGGAATAATTACAATTCGAGACATGTATCCTTTTGAGGCAACAGCCTGACTTCTATTTTTAACGTAATAGTCTAAGATCCCGATATAAAACGACCTTCACCGAGATGTTTATTTGATGAAACGTATTTTATATTTAATTTAATATGTCAATAAATATATTGCATATGGGTTGCCTAACAAATTTTAGTCCAGGGTATGATTAATTAATTATTATTAATTTTTTTATAACATTTCACCGGTTTGAGAGAATGTGTGCGACTGAGAGGTCCCAACCAACCATCCCATACGACAGAAGAGGACACAGCATAGCAGCTGTTTGAAGTCCGTCCATTTTAAAGAAAGAGAGTGCGCATGCTATTAGTTCTTGAAAATGAAAAGGATAGTGATAGACTCGTATATGCTGTGCATCATTTTGGAGTAGTTTATTATTAAAATAGAGGAATAGTTATTAATTTTTTTTTATCAATTAATTATTTATGTGTGTATATTTTGATACCACCGTGTTCATAATGAAATAATATTTAATTTAATTTTAATTCAATAATCAGACCGGTGCAAAATGCTAGTATCGATTTACCTGTATACCCGGGAGTTGTGACCGGAAAAAAAATAGGCAACATAACGTTTGCATATTCTATGGCTTCATACTTTCGATTGGTGTAGTATTTGTCTAATAATCAAACCGGTGAAATGTTTAAAAAAATATTTTTTTAAATTATTAATTAATCATACCCTGGACTAAAATTTGTTAGGCAACCCACATGCAATATATTTATTGACATATTAAATTAAATATAAAATACGTTTCATCAAATAAACATCTCGGTGAAGGTCGTTTTATACCGGGATCCTATACTATAAGAAGATAATCATCTCAGAAGATTTCCAAATACACCAATTTTTGAGAGTTTTACATTGTCAAATGCTTAGACCTTAGATAAATCTGTATAAATCGAATCAACCTGTTGCGCACTATCCATAGAGTTAAAAACAAAATCATTGAACTGTCCTAGGTTCCATATGTTTTTAGATTTTCACGGCCAAAAGTATTTTCGTTATTTGTTTTTTGGGTTTGCTCCGTGTTGTGCTACCTCCTTCTTTAGCCAACGTTTCGGACAGCGTTTCAGTATCCATCACACATCTGCCCTGATGATGGACACTGTAATGCTGTCCGAAACGTTGGTTAAAGAAGGAGGTAGCGCAACACGGCATAACACCCCAAAAACCAATAACGAAAATGTCCTAGGTTTGATTCAACAGATCTGCTTTGAAAAAACTCATCTTGATAATAATAGTATTTTAGCAATAAGTTAAAAGTTGGTCATACATGATTTTTTCCACGATTTTACTTAAGGTACGTAGCTTAGAGATAGGTCTATAATTTTCAATATTGTGTTTATCCCCCTTTTTAAAAATAGTATTAACAAAACTTCTCTTCTAAATGGCATGAAACACCTCTACAGATTGGAAGTAATCGTTAAAAAGATTTCAAATTCGTTGACCATCACCCGAGGAAATGTTTTTGTGGTACATGTTATTAGGTAGGTACTTCAGGTTATACTGAGTTAATTAATAGCCATTATAACCTAAGTTATAACTATTAGGGTAAAATCGCTTTTAATGATAATGTACCAACCTTAGTTGTACTATTAGGTTATAATGGCTTTTAATGATAAATTCTTATTGAAATGGAGTTCTATCGCCGATTAAAATTAGAAGTAATGGGTGCTAGTCGTGGGACGTG
Source organism: Limnephilus rhombicus (assembly GCA_929108145.2). Lineage (NCBI taxonomy): Eukaryota > Metazoa > Arthropoda > Insecta > Trichoptera > Limnephilidae > Limnephilus > Limnephilus rhombicus. The sequence continues at coordinate 48,772,417 of OV815285.1, forward strand.
CATTTCTTACAATTAAATATCAAAGGACTTTATAAATACAGTCAGGTAGGTGCTGTAATTTTTTTCTGGAAAAATTCGCCAATAAAACCAGTAGGTGCAGATACCTGCGCAATCTCCTTCTCGATGGACATAAGTTGTTGATCGGATAGTCTTTCCTATTTCCTTAACCAACGCTTTATTATGAATACAGCGAAGACAGGAGAAATTCGAGTGAATTCCACTTAGTTATCTAATTACTTACACATACATATTAAATATTAATAATTTATAATGGCTATGCACTTTACCCCCCATGCCGGGAATTTTTCTATTTTGTGATTACTGATTATCTATTTAAGGTCAAATAGTCACAGGAGTACACTACCGAGTACCTACTTTAGATACAAAATGGTTTGTTTACAAACAGAATACGATGTGCGCGATTGTGCTTTGTGAACGTTGTGATTTAATATTAATTAGTCTGCCTAGCTTGCAGGCCTTTGATATAAGTCCCACAAAATGGACCTTTATTGGGATCGGCTTGGTTATTGTGGAAATCAGACCACCGCGTCATAATCTCTTTATTATATACTAGCGAGTACCCGGAATATGTTGCAATACCATACAAAGAAAGAAAAAGTTTGTTTTAATTTTATTAATTAAAGTGCTTTTGGATATACAATATTAATTGTTTTTCCGTTTAGTGCGTACACGAATAAATCAAAAGGTTTTCCGACGCGTGAGAACTGAACAGGCGACGTACAGCTATCCATAAGAGAAGCAGGGGTTTTCCAAATTGCTCTGCTCCTCCTTCGTCCCCCTTCCCAGGCGTCCTCTCCCCCTTCCCTGCGTGTCCTTTCCCATATGTCTCCTTACCCTCCCTCGTTCCCCATCCACCTTCTCCGCCTTCCCCTCTTCCGCATCCCTGCGTCCCGCAAACATCCTCCTTCCTTCGTTCCCCTCCCCCTCCCGAATTCCTCTCCCTCCTTCCCTCTCTACGGCTAAACTATATAAAAATAAGCACAGCTGTCGGTGTGAGAAGAATAGATTTTACAAATTTATCCACTGCCATCCCTCCCTTTGAACCTCCCTTCTCCTTTACCCCACCCCTACTTTTATTGTGTGCCCTTCCCATGTGGCCCCGTTCCCTTTCCGCGTCTCCTTCCCCTCCCCCTCCTGCGTCCCCCTTCCACCTTTCCCGCCTTCCCCCGCCTCACTCCCCTCACGTGAACCCTCCCCTCCCTTTCCTTCTTCCCCTCCCGATTTCCCCTACCACTCCCGCCTTCCCATCCTTCCGTTAAAACACATGAAATAGATACGCACATTTTTCAAACAACTCGCATGCCAACTATTGTTATTTTTTTATGCACGTTTCAAAATGCCAGAGCTCACAACTCTATATATAGAAACCTTAGCGGGCGTGCGCACAGCAAATCACCAAAATTGGATGAATGGTATAGCAATGGGAAAAATGAAGAATCATTTATTATTATATATTGATTATTTTTACTTAAATTATCATATAAGTTAAATAATATGCTTTAAAATCTAATCTTTGGTCCAAAATTCGAGCTCTGAGTTGGGTTTTGAAGGAATACTCGTCCTTTCAAAGACTCTCCCTTCCCCTCGATCCCTCGATCCCTCGATCCCTCGCCTTCCACAATAGGAAGGGATGGATCATATTATGTCTGTCACTCCTGGACACACTGACCACAAAATTCCTACCTATCCAACCTTTTCCTTCCGAGATCTTCCTCTTCTTTCTTTCCTAAAAAAAACCCTCCGTCTATCATCCCCAAAGTTGACATAGGCCCTGAGGGAAATACTTTCCTCAAGTCCTCCTGTGTTGAGCTAATGTTAAAAAAGTAAAGTTTATTCATTTATTTATTTCAACGCCATAAAATGGCTATTACAATACGGTGATACATTATGCATGATACACAGTAGTACACAGGAGGGTAATTACAATGATATACAAAAAAAAATATGAGCTCGTACAAAATACACATTTTTATGCAGAGTAAAAATAAGTAAATAAAGGTGACTTCTTAGAAAAATTCTCAACATCAAGTATAATATACCTACTTTACTTTTATTTGTACATATTGTTGGATTCTAGGAATTGGCTAAAATGGAGTAACTTAGTAATGATAAGTTGTTAATAATATGTCCACCCTATATTCCTAATGATGTTATCACACTGTTTTGATATGAATCCATAGTGTGTTTACGTTTACCTACAATCTGCGTGCTAATTAATTTATGGTAATTGATAGCACGCGGTAATGTGCGTGATGCGCAATATGCATGTACAATGTACATATTATTATTTATATTAAAACAAAGCAGCATTGATAAAAGGCGGCCGATTTATGAATAACATCGGTACCCAATGATTAATCATTCACTAAATTAATAATCAACATAGTAGGTACCTACGTTAAACAAATTGATGTTAGATGAATTATAAAATGTCATCAAGATTCCATGGACAGCCAGGTATACTAAAACAGTTTCTGCTTAATTGGGACACATCGGGATCCACACATTTTGTCCAAAATAAGCGGCAGTACCACAAAACCGAAGAAAAAGGGGTTAAAAAATAATAATTTGGAATGCAGCTATAACTTTGTGGTTATCAATTATAAATAAATGAAAAAATATTTATTTGTTAGAATCACTTATATATTTTAGTAACGCCGGGCCGACCGGTTCTGAAACCGGTCGGCGCGTCTTTACTAAAGTATATAAGTGGTTCTAACAAATAAATATTGTTTCATTTAAAAATATATTTATATTTACATGTATGGTATAGGTACATATTACATTGATTCGAATATGTTTATAATAAACTTTTTTTCATATTTAATTACAAAAAAAATATGTACTAACTATGTTCGCGCCGCTTTTAGTGATAACTCGGTGAGAGACTTTTGTGTTCTTGAAATTGATTATTTATTCTATTTATGGCAACAAATGGATCCTTCCCCGTCTCCCCTCTTGCCCCCCAAAAAGTCAGTGTGTTCACGCTGCTCCGCGAGTGCGAGGTCCTCGTTAATATAAGTCGCTTAAAACAATCGCTTTATCACATCGCATCGCATTCTTTGAAAGCTATTCAAATTGGCAATAATTCTGTGTAAAAAAGTGAACTACATCTCAGATGGTGATTTCATCTTGAAAGGAACTACGTCCCAGATGAAACTGCTTCCTTCATCTTCCATGAGTGTTACCTACCTATACATTTGTTGCCATTGTACTTATACATAAGTGGATTGCCGAATATTTAGTTATAAACCTCTTAGCGGGAACAAACTATATATCAAATACCGTCGCTGGGCCCGTAATATCTTCAAGGTGAAATTGTTTATTTTACAGTGGAGTAAAAAAACATATTTTTAAATAGGAACATGAAGCGAGACTTCCATTTATTTTTGTTGTGTTTACATTAATAATCACTATTAATGTAAATAAACATTCTTTAGAAGTCCACCTCAGGAGGTTTTTCACTCTCCTCTAAAATATTATTTCACCAACCCAATCCCGTAAATTTTGCATCCCATTCCCTCACCGTGAAATAAAATTCGTCAACTGAGACACGCTTTGAATAATCTTCAGATAGGATTTTTTCACAATTAAACGGAATGGTGTCCCAGATAACCAAAGTAAATTACTTACAATCAGTTTTTGTTTCAAAAACTGATACCCAAATAAATCAGCTATCCCCATAAACCGGCGTACCAATTAAGCGAAATCGACTCTATATCACAATAGCGTCGACTAACCTTATAACTTGATTCATATAATATCGATATTCACAATAGGCTACTAGGTTTCGCATGGGAAAGCTGTTTGAAAAAAAAAACCTTTTTCAATATTGTTTTCGTCAAAAAAATACCCCTTGCCGTAGAGCACATGCTTCTTTCCGAATCATGACTCACTACAGCCTTGAACCCATGAAATGTGTTATTGATAGCTATATCTATAGCTGTAAATAAAAGCATACTTCCGAGTGAAAGGGGTAAATTGCAAGTAGGTTGGGGGTTGGCGTTGCGGTTGTTTTGTCGAGTCTTGTTGAGTGCTATGTATTTTGCCTATCTGTTACCTTCGTAGGCGCCCCAGCGAGTTCACAATATTGTTTCACCCTACCAAAATCAGAATAATTTAAAATGTTTTATAATTTTCCTTTTTATTTCTGGTATTCAATTAAATAATTGCGGTAAAATTTAGGCAGCCATATTTCGAAAAGTTTGGTAATTTTTTTTTTATTTCTTACTTTATCAAGTTTGAAAAAAATGATAAATACATTGTTGAAAAAATGATATATAAAATCATAAAGAAATATTTTTAAAACGCTGCGCTGTCATATATATATATAACTATTTCCCATTAAAAGAATAGTTAAATGTAGATAATAGAAGATTGAGGTTATTTTGGGGTAGGTTTTGATGTTAAATTATAATGGAATTTCTAATAATTCACAAATGTGATTTTTTAACAAAGTTAAGTATTTTGGTGGAAAGCAGTCACTTTTCGGTTTGACATATTAATTAAATAAAACAATGACTTGTTTTATAACCACGTTAAATGACTTGTTTTATAACCACGAAATTAAAATGCTTGAAAATAATAGTTTAATTTTACACCATGATGATGTTTCTGACCGGTCCTAATAAATAAAATAAATTTCGTGGTTGTTAGCAAAGTAATTTTTTATTATCAGAATAAATCGTCATTAAAATGTGCTTACACTAAATACCGTTTTTAATATTATAATTGCGTGAAAATACTTGCTGTCTCTTGGGAACTGCATGATTTTTTTAATCTTTACAAGTTCATGTTTTATCTTCTTAGTTGAGCTGTAGTAGTTAGGTGACCTTCCGTTAATGTGTAGGTTAATGAATTTATTATAGCAGAAAGGAATATTGGTCAACAATAGTCCCATTGACCATTATTGTATGTCTAGTCGTCTGGTCCAGGAGTTATTATAGAAGTAATAGATTAATTGGACTTCTGGGAGTCAAACACAAAGAGGTCGATAACTTTAAAACTTCCGACGATTTTACATCGATATACCGAGCATGGTTTCACTGTTGACAGCCGAAACAGGAATAAATAAAAAATAATAAAAAAAAACAGATTCATTCACACGCGGTAGAAGTGAAACCTTTAGAAAAGTAATGTAGACAAGAGTGGGGAGGCTACGAAGCACCCCACAAAGAGGAGACCGATTATACTAAGTATCTCGTTCTCTTGCAGGCTAAATCCTGTTGATGTATGTGCTGGTCTCTTTTTTGATTTGGTCACAAGATACAAAGAAATGGATCGTAAGTATTGGACGCCACACTATTACAAACACCTGTAAAATAAATCACACAGAGACAGAAATAACTATTCACATACGACCTAACCCATATACATTAAATGAAAATAATAGAATCCTGTCAAATTTAACTCCATAAAAGGATTAGACAGAATTTACCACTTTACTTCATCTCCTCCAATATTTATAAGATCCACCCACTCTTCCAATCACCTTTCTGTTTTGATTGTATTCAAATTAATATTATTTTACCTTAAATATTCTTGTAACTACGGTATTTATTTATATACTTCTACGCCTGACTCGACACAGATATATCTTAGTGAGACAGGCATCAAAAAAACTCAATGTAAATATACTTTCTATAGATAAATAAATAAATAAAATAAAAATTTTAAAAAAACTACGAATTCACATTCTGAAACGTTACACGCCAATCAATTAAGTAAAAATATTAATAAATTGATAATGTTGAATTGAAATACTCACCTAAATATGCCTTGGCAGTCCGCATTTAGATACAACATTTTCGTTTCTCAAAGATCAAACGGATCGCGTACACGACTTCTTTCAATTCTAAGAGCTTCGTTAGTTCAATACCTTAAATAAACCAGTAATTTTGCATAAAGAATGGCATTATTTAAAAATATGTGTAGGTGCCTTATCCGTTTACCGAAACTATGTGTTACGATGGAGGCCAAGAATAATATTAATACCATGAATAAATCCTGATAAATTGAAATAATGATTTGAAATAGTGAAGCTACTCGTATTATTTGCCAATGCCTAGTTAATTGCAAAACTATTGGTAAGGAGAGCACGTAAAATATTAAAGTATTTACTGAAATACCAACTGGTACCTGCTTACTTATTGTTTTTCGAGATGATAAAGAATATAGCCTTGTGAACAATGTTCGACCTTAGCAACAGCTTAGATTGTAAATAAAAGTTGTGAGCCGCGGGTAAGTCAAGCAGAAAAAAAAATACTAACTTTAATAAAAACTACTTGCCTTGTTTCGAAAAGTTTTGATTTGGTACCGATAACTTTTTTTATTAGATATCGCGGCAAATTATTTCAACTAAAATCAATAGGCAGGTACCTTATTTACGAGTAAGTACCTACTGAAACTACTCGTATAATAGTAATATAATGTAAAATACTCGTATAATATTCAGAGTCCATATTTTAGTACAAGTGCCTTGCACTCAGGTATGTTATAAGTCGGATTGGTTTGTCAGGAAAGGTATCTGATAGCAACTTGACAAGCGTAAATATCTCCCAAGCCGTGCTTAAAAATCAACTGAAATACTGTCTCTAAGCGGCAAAATAAATATTTCCCGGTAATCCCCACTATGGATAATTAAAAAATATATTGTTTTTACGAGACCGCAGAGCGGCGCTAATCCTTATCAGCAATATGCTTACCACAATTCAAATTGCTGCATCGCTGATTGAATCTACGGTTTATAAATGCCAACCTTTTTTATCAGCCCGAACAGCACATTGAAAATAATAATATTATTAAGTTTGTTTCTATTTATTGAATTTTTATTTTATTTATTCTAGGGAAAGTTGACAGCAAAATATAAGATTACACAATAATACAATAATAAGATAGTTAGTTATGAACTTTCCACTGATGATAGTGAATGATAAAGTGTGACATTGTAAGGGTGTTTTCTTAATTAATTTATTTTTATTTACAATATAAGAAAAGGGGGGGGGACATGGTATTAGGATTAAGAGGCAAAGGACGGGAAAATATACGGATTGAAATTTCTAGTTTTAGTCATATGGCTTAGTGAGTTTTCGTTTTATGTCATGTAAAGTCGAGTTAAAAATGTCAATGTAGCAATAATTTAAATTAAATGAGTGTGTGGATCTGTAGATAAACGGTTCTGTTTGGGAGTTGGTATTTGCAAAAGAGGGAGATTAAAGGTACCTAAGCCGTGGATTTGTTGTTGCGATTTGGAACATTTTGGACTATCGATTAAGTTATGTGTAATTTTAAATAACTACTGAATCTGCTATATTTCTTCTGCAAGTTAACGTCCGTATATTGAAGCACTTTGCAGTCTTCATTAATATGAGTTTTTCTCACACTTTTTGACAAAAGTGACATTTGTTCATGATCAGTGAAACGAGTCTGTGGAAATGATGTAATTTCCTAAGGGCCTTATTTGATCAGAAGGTATTCTGTTGGGAAAATCGTTATGGAAACTTTATTTAAATTATTATGGTTTGAGGTAAAACTCATGCGGCACTGATTACTGAATTTTTTCACTCAACACCAGTCATGACATCCATTTTGTGTGCATGTTTATTTATCTTTCAAACTTTGAAATATTTGAAAGTCCGTGTTTTTCTCCATGTTATTTCTTTTGTTTTCGTGAATTTTTGTGTTTATACCAAACAATAACTCCAACTGCTCCCCACAGTCTGAAGCCAGTGGAACTATGGCATCCCCAATTGGAATATGTTGTGACGCTCTGATAGTGTGAAGAGGAAGGTAGGAAGTGCCTGAATATTCAGATCTGGTCACCAAACACGACTATAGTCAAACAGAAACTAAATGAACGGTCAAAGTCCAAAGTCAGTAAAACAATTTACAGGTAAAGCAATACGGGAAGGTTCACGACTTAAAATTAATTTTACTAAAAAAAGGTTTTTATCATAATTAAATTTATCATAACATATTCGGGACTGAATTTAAGTCTGAATAAGGATTGAATAAAAATGCGTAGGTGTTTAAAAATACCTACAAAGTGTCCGGTAACTCATATTACATATATATTTCAGAATCAAGAAAATTCTTAGACAGGTTTTATCTGATGCTAATTAATAAAGCGGTAACCAATTTAGGAGATATTTAAATTTAAATAATATTTGATTTTTATCCCCGGCTGGCATTTTACAAATATATTTTTTAAAAGACAAAAATACCTAAATGTGCATATCAACATAAAACAACATACTTTTTACAATACAATGTACATGTTAACATCGGTAAATTTTTATTTGTGATTAAAAATATATATATTTTACATTCCAATTACAGCGGGTTCTTCGAAGAATGTCACAAGACTTTGGAATTCATTTCATAATGGTAATCTGTATTCGAAATAATCTTTTTCGTACGGAATATTAATTTACTCCCCGTGATAAAACTCGTTTTTGCTGAACCACAATGCAAAAAGATCAGCCGGCTTCCTTTTCCAACTGGCACTTTTAAACCCCCATTGCCCTCCCTATTTTGCCACATGTGTGTAATCGAGTGATTTTGATTTACCCAAGTCTTGTCCAAATAGACTATTTGCCGTCCGTCGCTAGTTGATCTTATTTGATTATTTTTTCTCAAAAAATTCACACGCGCTGTAGCAATGTCTAATCTTCCCATTAAATACTTTCTTTCATCTTTGCGTATTTTGAATTTTAAACCAATATCATGCAAAATACATCGAAATGACTCATGAGATACAGAAAAAAAATATTTTATCTACGTTTAAGGTTCTTAAGGTTCTGACCTTGTTAAGATTTGCAAGACTGGGTGTAACAGACGTCGTAGGTGTAACAGTTGGAATTTCTAAATTTTGTTTCGCAGCGTATAATTATTAGGTATCGTCTGAAATGTTGTTTTTGTAAACCGGTTATATGTATTTAGGGTCGAGTAAATAAAAAGAAATAAAAAATATTAATATTAATAATATAATGGTAGAGTGCCTTTCGAGTTTGGGTTTTTCGAAGTTTTTACTGTACGTTAATCTCCGTGTGAAATTTTGGGAGTGCATTTGGTATCTGTTCGACTATAACGCCCATTTCACGCAACGTTTCGATTCTGAATGATGCTGAGCGATAGTGAGTTAGATGCTGTATTGCTTTATGCTGTTGACAAGATAATGGAGCATATTTTTTGGGGTAAATATTGACGAGGACAGCAAAATTTTCCTGTCTAAATATCAAATGCTTATTTTATTGAGTATTTGAAAAATCTTCAAAAAGCTTTCCGGTCACAATATTCAATATATATTTTACCGAATATAAAAACCGAAATATAAAAACATCGGTTTTTAAACGAAGCAGGCCTACAAGTCAGCCAGTAATAAAACCTGTTTAAAAATGATAATTATTAGTAGTTCTATGAACGGTAGACCTCGTGTCCAAATAAGTATTTTTCTAAGTTTATCTTATTTAATAAATCAACACCAAAATGTAGGTATCACTTAAATATCCGCCTACTTAATTATACAGCATAATTTTAATTTATATACCTAACTTTTTTAAATTTCAAATAAGGTATTATACAATTTATCCAAAGAAATGCCACCATCTCAATGACAATTACCTTTTCAAATTTTCTTTATGAACACCATAATAAGGCACCATAATATTGATAAAATGCGAATAAGAAAGTAAAAAAAAAACATGATTTGAAAATACAATATTTACTGAACCATTAAAATGGCCACTATCTTGAAATGGAAACGGAACGTACAAATAAATTTACTTACAGTTGAAATACAAAATAGTCGAATTAAAACACGACTTCGCTAAGCTCAGTCAATCATATTCATTTAAAAAATAATTACTGTTTTGCTGATAAACCTGGTTATTTTTAATAAAAGTGGTATTTAAATTAATTAAGTATACATTATACTTGGAGATCCCTTAGGCTTACTTGCAGTAAAACATGTGTGATCATGTGAAAAACGTAAAGATTGAGAAAGACCGCAAGGTAAAGAATGTAAGTAAGAGCGTAGTGAGTAAGATTAATAGATTATTAGATGGTTCACGAAGAAAGGATTGTAATTCTAATGCAAATGTGAATGGTGGAAAAAGTCGCGAACGCACGGGCAATACCTACGTGTAAAATTATGTATGGCCGGATCACCAATTAGAAGAATTATATTGCAAGCGAATCAGTGCTTTGAGCTTTCATTTACAGCTTTGATCTTTGAGATTTAAGTTTTTTTGTTATGAGCTTCGAGCCTTACGCTTCAAGCTTTCAGGTTTGAGCTTTTAAGTTTTATGCGTGTAAGCTTTGAACTGTATTATTTGAACTTTGAGTGCGCACAGGCATACCTGTCAAATTAGTAGTCCTTTGGTAGAAATAATTTAGTAAAGAAAGTACCTAGAACATAATATAATATAGTTTGACTGAATAGGCAAATAATTCTAAATTAAAACAAATAAAAATTCTAACGATTTTTCATTTAAGAGTCGAACTTATTCAATATTACACACAAAATAAATAAAAATTTACCAGAACATGAATTTGAAGAGGTGTCTAGCGGGGCATACATTAATTACGCGAGCATCCAATCTAAACCCCTCCCCCCCTTGGTGAGATAAATTTGGGGCACGTCTTATATTCTTTTCAAGTAACGTGAGATTTTGCTGGACTCCCCTCCCCCTTTTGAGCTCACGTAATTATTGTATGCCCCCTGCTATTTTAATACAATACGCCTAGGAATATCATTTTTGCAATCCTCACAACTCTCGAGCTATGCATATTGCAGAATCATATTTACTCAAGTCATGACAGCACAAAAAATGGAAATTTCTATCAAAAGGTCAGGTAGTTTTGAATTTTTGATATATCATTTGGGTTGCCACAATGATATTAAGACTAAGTTTTCGACCAAGGCGAACCCCCGCGCCCGGCCTTACCTGGTAAAAACGAAAAAATTTAGGCACTTGTTTTCGTTGTTGCTGAATATATTTATAACCTTTTTGAAAGATAGTGTTGTTTGGTGATTAGATTTTCCTTAGCTAGGGATATATCCCTTGACCCATCCCCTCATTTTTGCTTTGATAAAGACTGGTTTGTGCCAAGGCTGAAATAAGGGGTATGGGGATATAGAGGGTATATCCTTGGGTAGGGATGGAAAACAGGAATCTGCCACCTGGTATTTTTTACATAAATGCATGAAGTGAAAAAATAAAATTTCACTTACTATTTCTGGTATAATAAGGAACTCCAGTGAAAAATATTATGGCTTTAAAAAAATATATATATACGTATATATATATATAAATATTACCAGTAATATTGTCATATGTAATAAAATTTTTGCCAGAGTTCGAAATTTCCCTAGATTTTGTCCTGATTTCCCTTATCCCTAAAAAATATTTTTCTCCCCTAGATCTAGGGAAATTTCCCTCGACATGACATCACTGATTCAAAATGACAACTTAAAAAGTAAAAAACTAACGGTGGGTGAAGACCACCATAGATACGGTGCGTTTCTGGGAGTCTTTAAAAATTAAAACTTTGACAATTATTTTAACTATTAAAACTAACTATAAAAATAAAAATAAAAATGCAGTTATTTAAGTTTGAATGTCTTTATTCATTAAAAAAAATAAAAAAATTGGACTGGAGTTCTCTATTGTTTACTATTTTAAATCAACCAAAGGAAACTGTTTCAATATAATCCCTTGCGAAAATATGGTCAACTAACTGCCTACTTGGAAGCATAAATCATTTTAATGATTTTCAATTATTTTGTTTTCCAGCTCTGGTGGGTTCTTTATCCATCGGCACCATGTTCCTGTTATCGCCTGTGGCCGGAGTCCTGACTGACCGGATGGGCATCCGTCTCACCACCTTCCTCGGGGGCGCGCTTGCGGCCGGGGGCATGCTGCTCTCCTCCTTCCTCTGCCACTCTGTCCCGGCGCTCTTCTTCACCTACGGCTTCATGTACGGGCTCGGGGCCGCCCTGGCCTACACCCCCTCACTCGCTATCCTCGGACACTACTTCAGCCGGTACCTTGGCCTTGTCAATGGAATAGTCACCTGTGGAAGCTCCGTATTCACTGTAATAATGCCATTAATACTAGAGTACTTTATCGCCACGGCGGGACTCGAAGCCGCCTTGAGAATACTTGCGTTAATGTCGTCGTTCGTCATGGTCTGCGCTATGCTGTTCAAGCCATTACCACCTGTCATCGAAGAAAAGAAAACTAACCCAGAAAAACAAAGTTTTGCCGCTGTAATGAAGTCAGTCATTCATGTGGAAAATTGGAAGCAGAAACGATACATCATTTGGGTGATTGCCATCCCGTCAGCGCTGTTTGGTTACTTCATACCTTACGTTCACATGGCTTCCTTTGTTGCTGTTGAATTCGGCAACAAGAGCAATGTGCCTATCATGTGCATTGGGGTGACTTCTGGTATAGGAAGGCTCTTTTTTGGATACATAGCTGACCACCCAAAAGTAAACAGAATATATCTGCAGCAGATAGCTTTCTATAGTATAGGAATACTATCCATGTGCCTACCATTCGCCACATCGTACGGGGTACTTCTAACAATAGCCCTAGCAATGGGACTTTTCGACGGATGCTTCATCTCCCTGCTGGGACCTATTGCTTTTGACTTGTGTGGACAGAAGGGAGGAACTCAGGGCATTGGATTCCTGCTGGGACTCTGTTCGGTTCCCCTGACGCTGGGCCCTCCGGTGGCTGGATTGATCTACGACCACACTCAGTCCTACAAGCTGCCATTCTTGCTCTCTGGAATACCTCCTTTGGTTGGAGCTTCTATAATGTTCTTCATTACTTGCATGAAAGATCCGGTGACAAGCGAAGCAAAACTGGAGACTAATGGTCATTCGCTGACCTCAAATGCTTGGAAAAATGGTGAGTAATACATAAATAAATATATATCATTTTCATTTTCATCTTCTTGTTTCATTCATTTTAGCTAGTCTTCACTTTTTTTCTCCCGTAAATTATATTTACTCTAGTCCAGTGGTTCTTAACCTTTTTGGAGGAACTGAACCCCCTACAAGTTTCATATGCATTCCCGAACCCTTAATTGGAAAGCGGGACATGTTATCAATGGCGGCGGATTACCACAAGGGGGAGGGGGGGGCGTAATGGGATAGGATGGGCTAGATGGGCTATTGTCACGACTATATTTACCACAACATGGGGGGAGGGATAGGATGGGATATTGGATAGTGACAATATTCTTCATAATTTTTTTTCGGGCTGTCTTGTTCCGCCGAACCCCTGGGACTGACTCACCAAACCCCTGGAGTTCGATTGAACACAGGTTAAGAACCACTGCTCTAGAATATATGTAAAAAAAAACCTTTCAATAGCATATGGGAACGTACCCATACTACGTGACCCGTTCGGGGGGGGGGTTAAAAATTGCAAAAAGTTGGTCACATAGTATGGGTACGTTCCCTATCCATGTAACTGGCTAGATAGTACCTGATTACCTTATTTGAATTCTAGATATGAATCCTGCATCACCGAAAGCAAATGGCTTCCACCACGAGGAATCTGAATCTCTGACTGCAGTTGTGACTCCAGGTAGATTACGTTACTACAACAGTAGAACGCCGCGGTATGGTCTTTTAACACCAAGCTTAACTGTCGCACAAACGCCCTTACTTGCGCAGCCAGACAGCTTTCTGCACCAACCTTTACTATCCGCATCTCTTAACCAAGCTCTTCTTCCTTCTTCTAGTGCACCGTATTATACTAACCTCTCTTGTCCTACTAAAAGCAGTGAATTTATCAGTGACCATCTCCCAATTTGGCCTCTCTCTGTAAACAACAACTACAGATGTGGCCAGCAGTGGAATGTAGCAGAAACCCATAAGGGGAGACAAAGATCTAGATATCAGAGTATACCATTAGTTGATTGAATCCTCTTTTAATTGTATGAGACTTCTTTTAGTGATATTAAACAAGTTAGTTATTTTATAGTGATAACAATTTACTCGTTTGTGATAAATCTGACACATCAGAATAGTGTTCATATTAGAAAGTAAAATATTAATGTTAAAAATTATTATAAATTTGATTAAAGGGTCTATTTTTATAAAACCTTGACTGGTGAACATACCCTTGGAATATTGTGATTTATTTTCAGGGTATTATGCTGTGTTGCGCCTCCTCCTTTTTTAGCCAACATTTTGGACAGCATGACGGTATCCATCATCAGGGCAGATGTGTGTATTGTGGTGAAGGGTGTGTTTATGTATAAATGTAGAAACGATACCGTGATGCGCCCTCCAATCCTCTTGGGGCTGGTATTTCAGTGTAGCTAAGATATTAATATTGGCTAAAGAAGGGGGAAGCGCAACACAGCATAGTATCCCAAAAATAAATTATGATAATACTTTTGGCCGTGAAAAGCATCTCAAATCATATTTATACCCTTGGAATGTTCATACAGATATCTTTAATAAAATAAGTATGGAGTTCAAATCCTGAATACGGAGAACTTCCAATTTATTTACACATTAGTCATTTTGATTTTTCAGTATTTTTAATATATTGTTAATTATTTATTTACCTTCTTTATGTAAACTATAAGTTCTTTGTTATTTAGATTTAATTTTAGTTTTTTTTTTGTTATTTCAAGACTAACCAATGCACCATTCTTCTTTCTTCTATGATTGCACAATTTGGAGAAAAAAACTACTTATATGCAGCTGTGTGAAACGTATTACATATCTTTGCTGTAACAATAATTCATACTTCTAAATTAATATTGTCTAACCACTGGAGCGATTATGGTAAAAAAATGGACCACCTTTATTTTTCTGCTCTTGATAGCGGTTCAAAATTGGACCACATTTTCCTGCCATTGGTAAAATATTTATTGTAATTATTTAATACATTTCCTTGGCCAGCCATTTATTTTAAAACGAAGCTATTGAAATGCTTTAATAATAATAATAATACTTGGATGATTTATATAGTGCCGTTTTTGTGAAAAATCACCTCAAGGGCGCTGAACAAACTTATAATACATTTCTAAATCTATTATGACCATAGATGTCGCAAATCCGGACTTCTTGGACTATTTTAGAACGGTATTAAAAATAATTTTTAAAATATTTTTCCTGCCGAATTTTTGATCAGCTGTTTATACTTAAAATTAAATATTTTTTCCATAGATATGCACCTTTCATTATCAAGTATAACACAGAACAACATACAGAAATCGAAAATATTCTATGTTGACTCGAATAAGTTCCCCTCACAGCCGTGGCAGTTTCAAACTAAATAAACAAAAATTTTAACAAAACAAAAAACGACTTCAAAAAATGCACTAAAAAGTAAAAAAATAATTTCGTATTCTTCTACAACTTAATAATCAACTTAGTTTTTATACTCATCAATATGTAGGTACGATTGTTATTTTTAGAGTCGGTGTCAGCCAAGGTAGGTTTGTAACTACAGGGTGTCCGGTGGCAGAATTAGGATTTAAAACTTGAATAAAAAATAAACTGCTTAGGATGTACATTTATTTCAATAACTGTTACAAAGAGGAGAAGTGCGGATTTTATTTCTTAAAAATTATTTCGTCTAAATGTAGACCATCACGTCGGACACACTCTTGGAATCTGGCCTCAGTATTGTGACATCGGGATACCATTAACTTCGCGAATGATATTTTCTTTTAGTGCAGAGATGGTCGCGGGGTCGGTTTTATGCACTTTACTTTTGAGGTACCTCCACAGAAAAAAGTTCAAAGGAGTGAGATCTGGTGACCCCCTTGGCCAGGGGATGTCACCGAAACGGCTAATCATTTTTTTAGGGAACAAATCAAGAAGTAGCGCCATCGTCTCTCTAGCAGTGTGGGGCGTGGCGCCATCTTGCTGGAACCATGTGTGTGAATTGGAGGCAGGATCTTCTCTCATTTTTGGCAAAAAATAATCGTTAAGCATGCTCCGATAAGAAACCCCGTTCACATTAATGGCTTGCCTTCGACGATTTTCAAAAAAATAAGGTCCGATTATTCCACTGCTAGACAATGCACACCAAACCGTCACTTTGGGACTGTGAAGTGCCTGTTGATGTTTTAAACGTGGGTTCTGTCCTTTAGGTGACCAATAACGACAATTCTGCTTATTTACACTTCCATTTAAATGAAAATGGGCTTCATCAGTCCAAAAGATAGCGTTTACCGTACGAAATCGCTCTAACATTGTCTCGCAGGAAATTTTACGTAAATTGTAATTATTAGGTTTAAGCGCTTGCACAATTTGAATCTTAAAAGAATGAAATTTAAGGTCATTCTTCAATATTTCGTGCACAATAGTTTTTGGAAGCCCTAGGATAGCCGCTCTCTTGCGCACGGACTGACGCGGATTATCGCGCAAACTGTTCGTGACGAGTTCGATGTTTTCATTTGTTCTCGACGTCCTCCTGGGCCCCGGCCGTGAGTCGTTTGCCGCCGAACATGTTGCCCGGAACCTCCAGACACATGACCGAATCAAATCTTCACTTGGGGCATCACGTAAACGTCGAATACTGTAACGCATACTAAATCTTCAACGCGCAATTGCACACGAATCGTTAGCCTTGAAATAGGCTTCGATTACGAACGCACGTTGATCTCCAGTCCACTGCGACATCGTGACTAAATAATCCGCACGAACGACAAAGCTAACGCGGCCCCCTCCCCGTTACAGAGAAATTCGAAATTTAAAACCAAATTCTGCCACCGGACACCCTGTACATACATAGTTATAGGTGAGATGTGCTCGTGTCGCACGAGCGACTTGACGAGGCGAGAGGCGGGAGGGGAGCTGTCAAGTGAACACGCCGGGCCGGGTACCTTTGCTGACACCGACTCCAAAAATAACAATCGTACCTACATATTGATGAGTAGAAAAACTAAGTTGATTATTAAGTTGTAGAAGAATATGAAATTATTTTTTTTCTTTTTAGCACATTTTTTGAAGTCGTTTTTTGTTTTGTTAAAATTTTTGTTTATTTTTTTATTTTTAGTGAATCTGAATTACACTAACTAATTTGTATGAATATGGGTAGACCAGACGTGCTGCTCATATGAGACATTCATAATTTGACCATAACGATGTTACGGTCAAATTAAGAGATTCGGCCGAGTATTGTTAATTTGCTCCTAAGAATTGAAGAATTCCGTTACTTTGTCACGGATTCCATAATCAGAATCTAACCAAATTCTCATAAAACTACCCTTGAAGCACATCCTTTTCAATAAAAAAAAGAATCATCGAAATCGGTTGCCGTGATATTAAGTTATTCGTCCATTTGTCGCGCACATACTTAATGCAAATTTAAGACTTATATGGTTTTCTCACGGATGCCATTATCAGAACTAGACCAAATTAAAATGGGACCACACGGGAAGCACCAGCTTTCAAATAAAAAAAGAATCATCAATATCGGTTCACCCAGTCAAAAGTTCTGAGGTAACAAACATAAAAAAAATAAAATAAAAAAATAAAATAAAATAAAAAATACAGTCGAATTGAGAACCTCCTCCTTTTTGAAGTCGTTTAAAAACATGCAGGGGTCGCGCCATTATAAATTTTACGATTTTTTAATATTTTTTTTATAAATCCTACAAATATGAGATAAACGCTAAAATGCAGGTTAATTCATTGGCTATATAGCACTATAATAAGTTGTTATGTTTCCATGTTAAAATTCTAAGGTATGATTTTTTAATGTTGGTGAAAAATTTAAAAAATTATCTTCTGGGAAATCTCGAGCAATCGAGGCAAATTTATTTATTTCGCTTGGTCGCTCCAATGGTTAAAAACCTAACATAGTAAATGTACATATTTATTTTTAGAGATGTATTTTATACATATTATTATTTGAGTTATGAAACATATAATTATTTGTAAATAGAAAAGAAAATATTTAGTGCATGGAATGTAGTGTACTAATCTTATATGTCTATTTGTTTATCAATCGCTTCGATTAAACCTCGTATTTACAAACTTCAGCTTTGCAGTATTTCAAGTAAGTAACTAAATTGCAAATTGGTATTATAATCAATCAATTTAAATCTAAGTTGTTATATTGTCCTCCATTGACAAGTACTTTCACAAATAATATAAAAATATCTAAAAAAGTTTTCATAAAACTCATCAAGATGCCTCTTCAACTGATATAAATAGATTGTTTCCGAGTTTGATTCTCGGATCTCGATTGCATATTTTGTTAATAATTTTTCCAGTAAATATAGGTAGGTACATATTAATAACGAGAATACAACAAGAAATATGTTTCAAATAATATTATTTTAATGAATTATCAACATAATGTATCTGGTTAAAATGTTTTCAAATTTTTTTCAGAGAATGGAAAAGAAATCGTCACATCGTAGAGAAATATGATTACAAATCATTACCGTCACTTCAGAGCACTGATATATATACATCGTAATACGGATATTGCATTCATGTCAATTAAACATTAAACTAGTCCCAGTGAAAATCGTACGGATGTCATCGACGTTCGTCCTCTTCCCTCTTAAGCATCTCGTTTAAAAGCTAAAAAGACAAGATATTAGAACGACGATTTCACGTATGATCTCTCCTGGGACTATTATATTATTAAATATTTCATTTAACACATTTATGTTTGAGTATACATTTTTTAATTAAAAATAAAACTGTTTTCAAAACATACACGGCTACCTTCCATGGGTGTATAGCCATATTTTTTCCAATTATCAAGAGTAAAAACTTAAAGGTTGTTATCTCGAATCAAACATAGTTCTTTTTACCAATTTTTAACTTTTTGTGTTGAAAAACTGACTGGAATCTCTAATTATGAAGTTAACTTCTTCTATACAAGAAGTTTTTAATTTTCAAGAAAAAAATTTAATAATAATTAAAAAATAATAACTTTGTTTGAATTCACCCGGTACCAACGTAAAACATGTTTCGTATATGATTTATACACCCCTAATGAAGGTTCAGGTCGAACCCAAACCGGTTGGTTAAAGATATATAGTAAAGTGAAATTCAAACAAAGTTATTATCTTTTAATTATTATAATTATGTATACCCATAAAATGTTTGCTATGTCTGAAAACTTTAAATTTTTAATTGGGAAAATTGGAAAAATTCACTCCTCTACAATTTTTCTGAGTTAACTAACCTGTTACTTGGTGAATTGACCAGCTTTGTGTATAATTTTAATGTAATTGCAGTAAACACACAGAATCTGTTGACACGATTCGGTTGTGCTTCTGACAGCTCATAGCGTCTGTCGTGTGAAGGTCAATTGTCAACAGGTCAATGAAATCCACAAACCAAATCATTGCTCCGCATGTGTTTATTCACAGCAGAATTTATATTTATAGCTTTGATCTTCTTTGACTTATTTTAAGATATTTAGTATTTAAGTACCAATGCATTTCGTGATTAGAAGATTCTAAGAAAATATGATATTATAACAGTTTCCCTTCGTTAGATAAACAGTAAATTAGCCAATACTTTTAAGTTGAAATATCATCAGATCACGTTTTGATATTTTGATTTATTGGAAATAGTAAATAATTCATAATTAGTTGTCAAACCAGTTTGGAAGGTTTACAAGAGATAAATAAAAAAATGATTTTTTTTAATAATATAAAATATTAACAACAGCTATTTGAGATTAAAGAAAAAGCATTCATAAAATACAATTTTGATTGAATACACATGTTTACATTATAAAAGCTATAAGTTTATAAGAGAATATAAAATCTATGTTAAGGCATGGATTTGAAATAATGATATGTGTACAGCGATTTCAGTTCAGTAAATTTTATTAGTGATAACAGTGCCTAAAGATTTACATATCTATTTCAAGAAAGGTGAGGGGTAAGGGGTTAGGGGTAGAATATAGGTTCGCCCAGAACCAATATGGAGGAAGATTTAGACTTTGGCAAAAAAAGTGCATTTATCCGAGAAGTTTATACATTTTTTTTGTATTTCTTGGGCATTAACTATGTAACAATTTCTAGACATTTTGTGTTGAAGAGTTTTATTTCACATGTACATTTGTTACTTAGTTTTTATCTGCTACCAGTTTTAAGTAACAAACATACATGTGAAATAAAACCCTTCAAAGCAAAAAGTTTTTACATATTACGGACTGTGCAATTAATTCAAATTAAGAGCTTTAGAGAGAAAGAGAGAGGAAGATCAATATCAAATTATTACTAGGATATTTGGAGACTGGAAAATGATTGTTCTTTGATCACCGAACAAGCATTTATTTTTCAAAAAAAAATGTGCAAGTGTTTGAAAGGTTTCATGTCAATTGTATCAGAAAGAGTGGATGACAGTTGTTGTGTGCATTTTCATATAAATATTATACATATTCAATTAATTATTATTTAAAAAGCTACTGTTAGAATCATAATATGAGAATAGAAAACTTGAATATCGGAAGAATTAACATTCAAAGAGAAAGTGCCATTATATAAATATGTATAGTGTATTTCTAGAATAAACCTATTGTATGTAGCCTTTATTACAAATAATCGCAGTACTTATTTCTCTGAAAACTTAAAATTTACCTCCCGCGAGAGAGCCATTCGGGGTCGACTGACATTAAACAGTCACCGCTTCTGTCGTGATTATATAAATTACTTTTACGACAGAATATTTTCAGTGGTGTCTTTTCCTAAACAATTATATTCATTGACTTTCTTAGTGCCATAAGCTCGTAACAATTACATCATTATCACTTTATAAATTACAAAATCAATTGGACCGATGTACTACAGCTCGGTGACCCAAACAAATTAATAATAATTGAAGTGAGAATTAGAATGAGAGTTCGATACATTTTCATTGTTTGATTTTACTTTTACAGCCTTACTAATAAAAAACACTTCCCAACTATTAAACGGTGTTTTAGTTACACATTGAATAAAGATTTCATAAGCCTAAATTCAATCTGGTACTAACAACTATAAATCTTTAAATCCATCACATTTGGCATCTAGCATCCATCCCACATTTATGATTATTTTACCGCCAAGTGCGTTGCGCAGCATTGGGTGACGGTGACAGCTATTTATGTCTTCTTGAAATATCTACATAAATCGTGTTTTTGTTCATAAAATGGTCAATTATACAAATATAATAGGTTTATATTTGTATAATTCAAAGTATTTACCACTTATTTGCATTATATTTTTCCAGTATGATAATTATACAAAATGGCATAAAATATAGAAATTGAATTTTACAGTTATGAGAGTGATATTTTTTCATAACATAAATGCCTATTGCATATGTTTTAAGATGTGGAAGCAAAGATGTGGAAGCAATGCATTCAAAATGTCAATTTTTTATTGATGTTTTTCTGGGAATTAAGATCGACTTCAAAAATGTTTGTATTTTTTTATTGCATGAATGAGGTAAAAAATGAAGTGACAGTTTTCTTGTAAATTCCTTAAATAAATGGACCAAGGTTTTTTAATTTATTTTCTGAAAATTTTCAACATTTTAATTAAAAATGTTTGTGGAAAGCTTTTTTTCCAAGTTTTTTCATGTTTGTGACTCCAATCTTCCATATAATTCTGAAATTTGCTCATTTAAATAAAATTCATATATAAATTCACCTTTCCTTTCTCTATAATTTTAAATGATGGCCTAGAACACCCTTGAAGGGTGAAAGCCAGAAATAAAAAATAAAATAAAAAAATAAAAAAAAGCAATTTTAAAATAAAAGTATATTTCAAATAGAAAAATCGAAAAGGTAATTTAATCTAATTTTTAAAACAGTGTTTGTTTTTACGATACCTTAAAAAAGAAGAAATATGTGTGTAAAATATCTGAAATGCGATGAGAAATTATTATCATTTTAATATTGTACAATAGAAAAACAACCCTCTTTGGCTGGATACGCAATGAATGTATCTTTCCATGAAAAATTTTATGTCAGTTTCTATTAGTAAGGTTTTTACATACATGGTTGTTTAAATTGTACAAAATTTTCACCGCATTTATTAGTAAGGCTGTTTTTGTTTAGTTAATTCAAAATGAAGTCACTTTATTTACATACAAATACACATTTTTTACTTTTATTCATTGATTTCATGAATTATTATAGGTAAATATAGAAAAAGGAAATGGTATGTTTTAAAATTCACCCAAAGGCCTCACTCTTAACTCTTTCATTTGAGGACTTAAAAGTCAAACAATGTTATCTACAGAAAACATAAAAATAATTCTAGGTCTTGAAGTCAAATAACGTTGTCTACAACAACAACATCTGATAATTCCAGGGCTTACCAATATGTTTTTTTTTTCGATAATGTTGTTTGTCTTTGAGACCTAGAATTATTTCAAAGATTTTTTTTTTTTGTATATGACGTTATTTGACTTTAAAACCTGCAATTATTTGTATGTTTGTAGATAACATAGTTTGACTTATCTCAATTTAAATTTAGTATTTTAAATGCTCTATTAGCCGCATTAGCATAATTTATTATATTGAGTTGTTTTATGAAGTTTAAAAATATTTTGGCCACAGTGCAATTTAAAAGGAAAAATGACTTGTTTGATACATTTGAGATATACAATAGAATATAAAGATATAATATAATACACATAAATAGGTGCATTTACGTACTTAAGCTGTTATCGTTGACGAATGTGATGAAATGTGTATGAATGTACTCATCACGAAGATGAAAATGTACAAGCTAAAATGTTTGTTTTTGTTGATGGAAAATTAATTAAATTTACATTATAAAATTATTTGTATACAGACAATTTAAAAAATTATTAATGTGTTTTGGTTAAATGGACTCTACTGTGCTGTTTTGTTTTATAAAATATATTGTATTGTGATCATAGACAACAACCTACAATATTTGGTTGGTCTATATTTTTGTCTATTTTTATGAATTGACAATCAGGGTAATTGTATGCGTGGTTTGTATAAACATGGGTTTAATTTTAATAAAGAATCGAAGTCAATTCATAATACACGTGCCATTTTCATTGAAAACCATGCCTTATTCTCAACTATACTTAATTATAAGATACACACAACACTTCAAAAGACCGAACAAAGGATTAAGAATCTTCCCATTTTAGAAGGACAACCCATCTCTTTGATAAGACACCGGGTATCGTTGCGCTGGATGAATGTTATACTGAACTAAAATAATTGAGCCCTTGCCCGGAAGAATGTTGTATCCAACAATGGTTCTGAGAAAAGTTGAAAAAACAAAACCAGTTATGTTTCATAACATTTTATATTTAAAATACATAAAACATACGATTCTTAAGAGTTTTAATTGAAAAGTCGTCTAGAAAGGCAATTAAATTCCAGTTTAGTACTAGAATTTACGCAGAATTTTTGGAATAATGTTGTGCATGAACGATTTCACATACAACGTTATTCCACAAAATGTATTTTTTTTACTCTTCGTACCTTACAGAAAGCACCATTGCTCTTCTAACATAAATGTACACATGTCATTGATGTATTTGAGCTTAAAAAGCAAAAAAACTATATGAATAAATGAAACCATTTACGTTCTCAATATTATTTTGAGATCAAAATACAACATTATTTCACAAAACTGTTTCAACGGCTAAAAAGCAGACTTAATAATATTTTTTCTGGACAAATTCTACTTTCCTGCATTCTTCAGCTTCTTGGCTTTGAAGACTTTCTAGTTGAAGCCATAAGACGTTCGTTTTCTCCATTTATTCCCATAAATTAAACCACGCACCGTGATTTTGATAAATGGCATTATACAACATTCTTCCACAAACCAAACTTCAAAAGGCTGCCACAGGCCTAAAAAAAATTTATTAACATAATCCATACCTTAAAAGATGCATATTAATATGCCCAACATTATTCCATCAATAAGTCTCAACATTGATAGTTTTGTTGGATACAACATTATTCCGGGCAAGGGCTCAATTGTTGTTCTTATTGGAAACACTACATGGCCCCATTCTTTCCACTTTATTTCAAGTATTTTAAAAAAATATTGACTGACAAAACTTGGGAGAGAACAACATAAATTAAAATAACTATGTATGTACAAAGTAGATAAAGCTGTGCACATAATATCAACCTAATAAAAGATCAGCTTACATCATTTTGGCAAAGGACAGAGAATGGATTTTAAACACTTAACAATAAAAAAGGAAGGCTTTGCAATCATTTGTGGCATCAGCTAAAGCAGAGCTTCTCAAACTTTAATGTACTTCAATAAAATAAAACCATTCCTTGTCATTAACTTTAGAGGCCCCAAATTTGAGAAGCACCGTTTTAAATGGTAAGCATACAAAATATTGCATAATGTTGATACAATTCATGATCTTATAATTAACAGAAAAACAAATTTAGGAACATATTTTTACTTACTATAAATTATAAACCAATCGATAAAAATTGTGATAAAAACATGACGTAGAGATAAAATAAATCTATAAAGAAAAAGAAGTATAAAACCTACATCAAGGTGCATGATATTTTCATCCAAAACTAATTTTAAGTATTATCCAAAAGATATAAAATACATTAAGAATTAAATTTGAAGAAAAGTTCAATAAGGCTACATAATAAGACAATATTTTTTACACATTAAAATAATTTCACTTATATTAACAATGTAATGAATGCTATTCCTAAATAAAGATGAGCTTGGTGGCAGAGAGGAAAGAGCATTATCTCTGGGCTCAGAGGCTGCGGGTTCTTAACCCAGCAAAGAGAAAATAAATAGTTCAAATTAGGTATTTTCATGTAAAATTAATTTATAAATCGCGGTAGCTACTCTCAGTATCATTCAGATTGGTAAAATTACTTGAAATGGCTTTAACTATGCTTGATAATCAGGTCAGACCGTTATCAAACTTTATAATTATATTTTCCTTCTCCTTCCGATTTCCTGCTATCTCACAGAGGGTGCCATAGACACCCTCCTGGCTACTGGCAGAAAATTTCTTTGTAAAAAAAACAATATATACATTTTCATTTCTAGATTTTAGATGATTAGGAAAAACCTTGGATCCATATATATAATTAGAAGAGCAAGTTTCTACGATGCCAAAGCGTTACAAAATCTAAAACCTAATTCAAATTGATCATTTTAAAATCAGCGTGATTTAGGAAGAAAATACTTTTTGGAATAAATAAAGCTCTAAAAAAAAGTAAAAAACAATAATTATTATTTATTTATGGAAAATAAGTATGATAAATTATTATTAAGGTCTGTGATGAAATTGTGTTTAAACCAAAAATAAAGTCACAATTTGTTGAATTTTAACAAAATGCATTATTATATATATTCAACAAAAGCCTATAAAAGACATACATATTTGTTTTAAAGCAGATAAACCAAGCAATCAATTATTTAAATCTTTTGTGATAATCTCAAGAAACAATTCTACATAACAAGTAGCTAGCAGATTAATTAAATAAAAATGAAATAAACAATCTGCACTTATCACAGCCATTTGGTGTTTTTGTAAAAACAAAAAGATGTCAAGGAGCAAACAGTACCTGTGTAGATTTAAAATAGTATAATACCAGTTCTTTACACATAACTTCTTTACATCTATTGACTGTACACATTATTCTATGAGAACAGACGGCACATTACACAAATGATTTAAATAGTAATCTGACATTTTATCAGAATGTGATTAAGAAAATGGAAAGAAATCACAAAGACATAAAACCATATTTGAAGACAATAGAGTACACATTATGAAAGTACATTCGATTTCCCACAATTGAAATAACAAAATACAAATAAAACTGAAATCCTTCAGGGGACCCCAACAAAAGATTTTTAAATTTTTATTGGAAAAACTTTTGTAGGTTATACCCGTTAATGCGATATATCATTAAAGAAGAAGATAATATTAATGAATTTGAACGAAACATGAAACAGTCAAGACACAGAAAAATAAACGGTCGCAACTTTTATTTTTTTACATAGGAGGTCCTGAGGAAAACGAATCTCTTAAGGCCTGTGTCATCTTTGGGGATGCTGTGTGGAGGGTTTTTTTCTATGGAAAGGAAGGAGAGGAAGTTCTGGGAAGGAAAAATGTATGAGGGGTGGGTAGGAATCAATGGGTCAATGTGTCCAGAAATGACAGATGTATCCACCTGCCCACTGCGGTGCAAGGCGATGGGTCAAGAGTCGGGCTGACGAGATCAAAAGGTCTCCCTCAACAAGTCTCTCCCGATCTGGCCTGCAACGCAGTAGATGGGCAAACGCATTCACCGCCAAGACCTAGACAAACCTCACCCCACGAACCTGGGCACTTCTGCTGAGTGCACCAAACGTAGCGAACCACTTGAGATGACATACGGCAGAAGTGTTGGTTATTCAATAAATGGTTTCCGTGGCGGTGGTACCCATACCCGCCTCTCAAATTGAGGCTGAGAAGCCTGGTACTCGAACCCGAGATATCTCTTGTGTTATAAGGACAAAACAATTTAACCAACATGGCCATACTTTTCATTTTTCATTTAGATTTATTAGTATTATCTTCTTCATAGATAAAATTGTTTGCATTTTATTAAAATGGTTTTTTTTTCATTAAAAGGCATTACATACATATTGTATTGATCAAGATTGACCTAAAAGTGAGCATAATAAATTATCACGCATAAGTATTTGATAATTAATTGAAAAGGGATGATTTGACAGAAAGAATGAAAAATGTTATGAAAATGATGTAACTCTATTTAAGCCCTAAACTTTAACCTGCGACCAACTACAATGTAAAGTAGAAAAGTTCATATTATGCACATTGTAGCACATCTCTTTTATAAATATTTTTTTACTTGGGGAATAGTAAAACTTTTTAAATACATTCGCATTGAATGTTTACTACGAGTCAAACTATAGAAATAAATAATTATGCACACCAACCGGATTTTACTTCAAATCAATTTGTCATATATGAAAAATTTATTATATTAAACTGTGCATGTTTATTTTATGTGTTTATGTTTAATTAAAGAAAATACAATCCAGACCTGAAGAGGTCAATCTAAGTATCCAGGTATGAATTAGACCCATTCCTAAGCTGAAATAATTTCATTTCTAAGATTTTTCCCTCAGCAAAATACTTTAGACAAATTCACAATGGCTCCATTATTATATAAATGACTTTTGACTTACATCAGCGAAATCACAAAAATATATCAATAATTATTTTAAAATTTAAAATACAAACACTAAATAATTTCTGAAGTGCGTAATGAATCGAGTGATAATAATAATTATTAATCATTAACACATCATAATATTTAATTAATATTTAGTCAGAAAGAAATTAATTAAGCCAATGTAATTTCATTAATAGTCAGAATGAAATTACATTGGCGTGAATTTCACGTACATACCAATATTATTACACTGCATGAAATACTTTTTTTACAGCTGAAATTGCCGATAGGTCAAGAGACTGTTTTATCAAATGCAGGAATTTTTTGAGATGCTATTTTAGCCTTTATGCTTTGAAAACTGTGTATAGGACAGAATCAGAATCCTAATCCTAATAAATTAAAAAGTTATTTTTTTTAAATAATAACACTGTAAATAATGGCACTCAATTATATTCTGAGGATTTTCTGCTCTGGCTTTCAAAAGGTTTAAATTTTAGAGTGTGCGCATGTAAATAAATTCATATAGAAAAAAAAAAACAATTTTTTTATAAGGTTAGGTTTTCTCCATGTATAATTTCTATCCATGTGTAATTCCATCGGTGTGTAATTAGAGCAGAGTAATATTGTTAGGTGAAATTCATGCCTGTGTAATTTCTTCTTGAAACTCATATTATTTATGACATTATCTAAAAAATCCATTGGTAAAAATACACCAGAGAACCTTAGCATAAAATTTGACTCACCGATTTCAAATACTTATAAAGAATGAAGTTCAGTGCATAATAGTATTAATTTTGCATTTATAAATCTCTCTTACTATCAACCTAATATAACCTCCGAGGTGGGAACATAACCTACAATCTTCTGAATAAAAGTCAAAGAGTTAGGTCAATGTCCTGCCTTGATGAGAAGAAGGTTCAGGTAGGTGGGAAACTACATTATGGAACCAATAGACATCGCCAAACACCAAAAACAAACCTGGAGAATTTCATAAAAGGAATTGGTAGTTTGTTGCATTTGGTGACTTAGCCGGGGTGCCCGGGTTCATTGGGTTAGGTATGTCCGGGTCTTGGAGGTAGTTGCGCCTGCCCACCTACTGTGTGGCAGGCCGGATCGGGAGAGACTGGTTGAGGGAGACCTTTTGATCTCTCCACTCTCGGAACATTACCTTGCACCACAGTGAAAGGGTTGGATTCAGACATTCGTTACTCCTGGATACACCGACCCCCAGATTCCTACCCAACCCTCATACCTTTTTCCTTTCCAGAACTTCCTCTTCTTCCTTTCTAAAAATACCATCCACACAGCATCCCAAAAGATGACTCAAGCCCTGAGGGGAATTATTTTCCTCAGGGCCTCCTGTGTGGAGCTAATCTAAAAAAAAAAATTAATGGGCTACTGTCACAAAGTGATAAGTGAGTGTTAACGGAAACTATGCAGACCACTTCTGTATCATTAATAATAAACCATCACGCTACAGAGGTCGTCTAGAGTAATAATATAATGGTAATAGATAATCACATTCCCCATTAATTGAGTAGGCTCAATTTTCGCCGTAAAGGTTCATCTTGTGTATTTTATACCAATGAACCACTGTTTTTAATTGAATTCCACATACAAGTATGAGTCGCATTCGTTCGTGCAAAAGCGCCACGTGTCAAAGACGACGATAATAATACAAAGATTAATAGTAGGACTTAGTGGATCTAGTTACGTGGTTACCGTGTTTGAATTATGCGGCGCTCTGCATCTCGGCTATGAACTTCTCAAACTCATCTCGAAAGCGCAGGCTGTCTTGGCGCTGGCCGTTGAAGTGGTGCTGGGAGAGCGTGGCCGGCAGTTGTGATCGCAGGTGCGGCTGGGCAGAGAGGAGCGCGTATATGGCTGAGGACACGGGGCGCGGCACGTCTTGCATCGCACCGCTGACGCTGAGATTCAAGAGTCTGGAAAATAAATATTTTTGTTTTAAATCATGTAAATGTAATTGTCGTACCATCGCTATCTTCATCATTATGATCATCAACTTCACGGACTTCATCATCATCATTACCAGCCCTATCTTCATTATTGTCATCACCACCGCTGTCTCCATCATCAGTGTTGTCAGCTTAGTCATTAGCATTATCAACATCATCACCATCGCTCACTTCATCATCATTGTCATCACCAAACCCATCTTCATCATCGTCATCACCATCATCAGTGTTGTCAATACAGTCATTAGCATTATCATCACCATCACTCACTTCATCATCGTTGTCATCACCAAGCCCGTCTTCATCATTTTCATCACCATCGCTGTCTCCATCATAGTCATTACCATCATCAGTGTTGTCAACACAGTCATTAACATTATCGAAATCACCATCATTATCTTCATTATCGTCATTGACTTCATCATCAGTGTTTCATAACGCTGATGGATTTCATTCGTTTTGTGCTCCGATTATCATACGGGATCGGAGGAACCCTGATTTTGGACTTCCGCACAATAAGGGTGCCTACCTACACGGAAAACAAGTGTCAAGCGCTTTATCGTGAGTCCGTTGCTAACCACCGACCGTATCGTGACATTTCGCACCACGCCGAAGTGTTATTCATCATATCGTCACATAAAGTGTAAATCCTACCGTCTTATTTCGTATACTTTGTGTGAACTCGTGACTCAAACTTTACCGAAGTTCTACAAATCAAATAGAACAATCTCGAACGCTTATGGACATCTATGACTGTCACCAAGCCAGAAGACAACAGACGTGAGTACCACTTAATTGTGATATACCTTTCTTGTTTGGTGGTTGGGCATAACTTATCGAAATCCATAAGCGACTTAGCAAGAGTAGCCGCAAGGTTACCCTCATCATCATGCCCCGTGCGTGATCATTTTTGGTGCCGAAACCAGGGAACCTTTAGATAAATTCTCATAATAAATTCTTTCTTTGGCAAAACGAAAGAATGCTATGAAATATTACGTGAATTGAAATGTCATTTCAAAGAACGAATTCAAACAGTGAATCGTAGAATTAGTTTACAAAGTTCTTAATTATTAACGACCTAACGGGTATTTAAATTATATCGAATTCTACTTTTTAATTCATAAAGTTTTCCTGATTATTTCGTTAGTACATTTGTTTATTAAAAAAAAAATGGCTAGTACTTTACAAGGCTTGCGTAGAAGACGGAACGTAGCCATTAGCAGAATAAACAAGGTGTATGAGGTCGGTCAAAGCGTTTTGCAAGATGCAACCAATTACCCATTATTTTTAGCGTATTATACGAGGTTGCAAAACATTGTTAATGATTTTGAAACCGTTCACGCTGACATCTTAGCTTTAGATGAGGCAAACAAGGACATTGAAAATCAAGTTCGCGAAGCTTTTGATAATGTTTATTTCAAAATCGTCGTAATTCACAAGGAATTAACGAATCAATCTTTCGAATCGGAGCCCGCGAACATTATCGTACAAAACTTTTCAACATTTCATAATCAAGCTGTCATAAAACAAACGTCATCGCTTACTTGTGACATGAATAAGGCAAAACCTGAAATCAAAGGGTCCTTGACTGCGTTCACTTCAAAGTGCGCATTTTGCAAGGGTATTCACCATATCGCTAAGTGCAAATCATTTGCACTCAAATCGGTTCAGGAACGTGCTCAATTCGCAAAGGCACACCGTTGGTGTCTGAATTGTCTCACGCCTTCTCATTCTCTCACGAATTGCAAATCTGTGTTTGATTGTCAGAAATGTCATCGTAAGCACCACACTCTTCTTCATAGGGAAGACAACATTTCTGCTGAAGAGGAGTACCAACGACCCACCACATTTGCCATTCAAGGAGCTTCTATTTCAGATCCTCCAGTTCTTTTCCTCGCAAACTTCTGTGACAGATCCATGGTACGTTTGCCTACTGCTCATATTATCAATCGTGATCCCTCCGGCAGTTTTCAAACGTTTCGTGGGTTGACCTGTTCAGACAGTCAAGCACACTTCGTATCTAATCGCACTGCCGAGCGTCCAGTCAGCTCTCAGAAAATCCGTGGCTTAGGCCAATCTTCTATAACCGCGTCAGGCGTCACTAATTTCGATGTCGATGTTAAGGGACAAACTACCTTCAACACGAAGTTACTTCCATCGCCAACGATTCAATTCGACCAGATATCTTATCATCTGTTTCAAGACATACTTCATGCCGACTCTGACTGTCACAAACTGACAACTGACACAGGAGCGACTGACCTACTTCGAGATGTTGAGATCTTGCCATCTTTACTGAGACCCCAATTAACGGGTGATCTTCACCAGCCTTCAGCTATCAATTCACCATTCGGTTGGCTTCCTCTGGATTCGGTTGGTTTTGCTACCGATCGTCAAACAAACTCCTTCATCGAAACCAACCAGTCTCGTCTTCCAGAAGAAGTCAAGAGACTGAGGGAGTTGGACATATTTCCTCAGTCTTCACAGCCCACTAAACAACGTAGTGACCAAGTGTATCGCATTTATCGCTCACGTGACTTTTCTAGTCAATTTATCGAAACCAACCAGTACCGTCTTCCTGAAAAGGTCAAGAAACTGAGGGAGTTGGACACATTCCCTCAGTCTTCACATCTCACCCCTGAAGAACAACGTGATGAGCAGGTCCATCACACTCATCACTTACGTGACCCTTCGGGACAATTCATCGTAGCCTTACCTTTTAGTGAAAAGGATAAGGATATCGCTTCCCCAGGTTCGCGTGAAGCCTCTTCGCGCATCATCCTTTCACTCGAACATAAACAGACATTAAAGCTCAGTTTACGTGAACCGTACTTCGCTTTCATGACTGACTACTTGCACAGTGGTCACATGACACGTGTTCCTGGAAAAGATTTACTCAAGGAAATGCATCACAAACTTCGTCATTGCATTCTTCGTCCGGGCACCGTTACCACTATGTTGCGAATGGTCTTCGATGCCTCTGTGACGGAGTTGAATGAATCATCGTCAAATGATGCCTTCCTTATCGTTCCCAAGCTCCAAACGAACATTGCTGAACTTCTGCAAA
Source organism: Limnephilus rhombicus (assembly GCA_929108145.2). Taxonomy (NCBI): domain Eukaryota; kingdom Metazoa; phylum Arthropoda; class Insecta; order Trichoptera; family Limnephilidae; genus Limnephilus; species Limnephilus rhombicus. Next base: position 48,804,669 of record OV815285.1, read on the forward strand.
ACTTTCGTTCACCATCTGTGGTGTTCATTGCTGAGGTGCGGCAAATGTATCGCCAAATATTTCTTCAAGAGCCAAATCACGCGTTCCAAAGAATATTTTGGCGTCATCAATTATCGGAATCTACCCCGGATTACCCATTACACCCTGTGACTTCTGATATCTCTGCCTTTATTCTGTCCTATCGTATTGTCAGATCGTTGACAGAAAAGAAAGGTTACGGATTATCACTCACACGCCACGCGATCACTTCGGACTCAAATATCGATTCTATCGTCATCGGCTGTTCCAGTCTGGAACAAGTTCAACTAACGCAATCCGAAGTCATCGAACATACCAAACGAGGTCAACTTGAACTGCAGAAGTGGGATTGTAGCAAACCGAAACTTCGCGCCTTTCTACCGTCGGACTACTATCTCACTGATGTAATCTTAAAAAATGTTGATCATTCTTTTACTCTCAGAGTATTGGGATGGAAGTGGAGGCCACCGGATGATTCACCCGATGATACTCGTCACGGGAATTGTTACACCGACCAATTATCGCTTTTGACAGTTATCGCATCTAACCATCGGCGTCAAGCATCATCGGTTGATAATTCATCGGATACCGCTTCACGTGGTCATTCTCCGGCCGATCTAAACCGTAACGTGTTATGGTGGGCGGAGCCCTCCGGGTTTGTCCAGCCAAACGACTCTTGGCCCATTTTAGATGGCCATGTTAACAAAACTGAACTCCACTCTGAGGAACGAGTTCAATCGTCATTAGTCCAACTTGATGATATTCTGCTGGACTTTTATTAAAAAAAATATATCGTTTTCGGAAACTCCAACGCCTTATGGGTTCTTGTTATCTATTCGTACACAACTTTCATAACAAAGCCTCTCGTCGTTCGGATTTTCTACTTAATCATTTCGAAATTCGTATTCTATCTTTAACCAAACATTGGACATCACTCTCTACGGATGAGGTGATTAGAATCATAATTAAAAATCTTGTGCTTATCGCTACGTTTCGTACTTTGAATGGATCTTCTCTTACAAGATTCACCATTCACCAAATCGTATCCATTGCCTAGGCAATGTGACTAATCATCATCATTTCGCGGTTCGTTTTATTCTTTTTTACGTCTATGTTAATCGTATCATTTAGTTTCTTATCGTCTAGCTTGTCTATATCTCGTTATCGTTTAAAATGACTTCTTTTGCTTCGTATTCTTTTCATCTACGTCACGTTTCATGGCATTCTGCGTTTCGCTTAACGTTCAACTTTTCTTTAAAATACAATTAGCTGTATTTTGGTGGGCGGAATGTTTCATAACGCTGATGGATTTCATTCGTTTTGTGCTCCGATTATCATACGGGATCGGAGGAACCCTGATTTTGGACTTCCGCACAATAAGGGTGCCTACCTACACGGAAAACAAGTGTCAAGCGCTTTATCGTGAGTCCGTTGCTAACCACCGACCGTATCGTGACATTTCGCACCACGCCGAAGTGTTATTCATCATATCGTCACATAAAGTGTAAATCCTACCTTCTTATTTCGTATACTTTGTGTGAACTCGTGACTCAAACTTTACCGAAGTTCTACAAATCAAATAGAACAATCTCGAACGCTTATGGACATCTATGACTGTCACCAAGCCAGAAGACAACAGACGTGAGTACCACTTAATTGTGATATACCTTTCTTGTTTGGTGGTTGGGCATAACTTATCGAAATCCATAAGCGACTTAGCAAGAGTAGCCGCAAGGTTACCCTCATCATCATGCCCCGTGCGTGATCAATCAGTGTCAACATTATCATTGTCATCATCATGACCGTCACTATCACTATCTTTGTCATTAGTCACCTGACACGGTAAAAAAAAGTGCTGTAACTATTGACACCAAATAAGTACTTAAGCATAATTTTAAACAGACACGGCTTAAACACATTTGTGAATACACCATGCTTCACACTCATGTGCAAAAATCAGAGGATGATTAATAATACATAATGAGAAACTAAGAATACATTATTAAAAAAGTATTTCAAATGGAGCAATTTGTATATGGTGAGTACAAATTCTATTAGAAGAGTATAGGACTAACCTCCCCGTGAGAGTGTGGAGGGCCTGCATGAGGCGGTGGTCCTGACCCTGCAGCTCTGAAGATAGGGAAGCCATCTCGGCCAGCAGCTCGCACACGGGCCCCGCGCCGCCCCCGGGCCCGCTTTCCATGCCCTCGGCTATGGACGCCACGCACGCATTAAAGTACTCCTCTTCCAGTGAGCATATCTGTGGATACAAGTTAGGTTAAGTACTAGTTATTCTGTGAACAGTAGACCTCGCATCCAAAAAAGTATGTTTCTAATTTTATCTTATTTAATTTAATCAAAACCAAATGAAATCATAAGATTTGTAAGTAGGTACTTAATTACCAACCGACTTAATTATCAACCATATATTTCATGTAATTTTTTCATTTCAAATAAGGAATTTATACAATATGTCCAAAAAAACCAAGGTTGAAAATGAAAATGCGTTTAACAAGGTTAGCTCATCGAAGGGTAGAGCGGTAATTGGCTAAAAATTTGTGACATAGCTTGAAGTCATGTTCCACTGGGAGCTTTGAATTAACTGCAATACAAGTGGCAGTGTTTTACTTCAAGCTACGTCACGCGTTTGAAATTTCGAAAGCGGCCCGACGAGTTTTTGTTTCAAAAAAGGCCCGTATGAGCTAACCTTGTTAACCACTGGAACCCATTAGCTTGTTTTCACAATAATTTAACGTGACCAGACATATGTATGACGTAGGAGGCGTACCTGATTTATTAAACGCATTTTCTATGAACCTTGCAAAAAAACCTCATATCTCATGACAATTAATTTTTTCAAACTTTCTTCAGGTATTTAGGTACCATAATATTGAAAAAATGCAACCAACATAAACCAATTCAAAGCTCTATTGGATTCATATTTGGAGAGAAGAAAGGACTAACTTAGTTAAAAATTAAAATTTACTGTCAAACTATTGTGAAATTAGATATGAGTGCATCAGCAGAATGCCGCCTGCTCATCTTTATATATAAAAATGAATCGCTGAATATGTTGCTAAGCGCAAATCTCGAAAGCAGCTGAACCGATTTCGCTAATTCTTTTTTTAGAATATTCCTTGAAGTACGAGGATGGTTCTTACGGAGAGAAAAATTAAGAAAATTGCGCAGAAAATTGGATAATTTCAGAAAACCTAACGACTATCGCACATTTGACAGTTCGCGTGTTTGAGAATGACATTTTGCAAAACAATGATTGTTAAAATCAGGATTCTATTTTAGAAAATCTTTAATCTGATAAATTTATTCAAAGTAGGTACTCCCCTAATAGTTTGAATCGAATCAAGAATTTTAGATATTTTAAATAGGTACCTATGTTAGGTACCAAATACATGAAAAATGAAAATTTGATTAAAAATTGTAAAAGGTGGCACACGGGCTGTTTAAAAACTGAATGTACTGGGATTGAATATATGGAAAGCGGGAGGGGGGGGAAGGGTGGAAGGGGGAGGGAGGGCGGTGAGAGGGGGGGAAGGAGGGGAGGTGGAGGAGGCGGAGTGGGAACCCCCCTTACACCATGCGAGCGAAGCCGCGGGAAAAAGCTAGTTATATAATAATAATAATAAGAAAATCCAAAGAAACACAGCGATTTCTAATTTTGAAAAAAATCTTTACTGAACCATTAAAATGAATGTACAAACAAATTTACAGACAGATGAAATGCAAAACGGTCGAGTTAAAACAGAACTTCACTTCGCTCAGTCAATAATAATAACACGAAAGTACTACAAGCAGCAACGGGGGTAACTAGATATAAGTAGATACTCACAGTCCTAGCCCCCAGGTCCTGCAGCAGGCGGTAGTACTGCACGGCCAGTGCGGGGCGGCGCAGGTGAGGTGAGGGGGGCGCCAGGCGCGGCAGGGCGCAGCGAGCAGCCCTCAGAGCCGCCTCCCTGCCCGCCCCCTCGGCGGTACCCTCCTGGAGCCAGCCTGCACCCACCACACCACTGCCTATCTCCAAAACCAGTGACAGCTCCTATAAAATAATTAAAATTGCTTTAATATACCAGTGATTCAAAACTTTTGAAGTCACTTTTCATCATGTGAAAAATTTGAAGAGCACCAAAATCAGAGTCATAAAATAAGCAAAAACATACAGAGTAGAACAGAGCGTAACCTCGATTCTTAACTCAAAGCGAAAAAGTGCTCAAATGTTGTACAGCCAAAGTTTGAACATAAATTTATTCATCCTAGCTGGCGAGGCTAGAGAAATTCTGATAAAAAAGCTAAAAGAACTAAATAGGGGCTGACAACTTCAATTTAGAGCTAAATCCAGCTCTTAAAGAGCTGAGTTGGCAGCGCTAATATACACATAACTTTTGTCAAAAATTAAACTCAAATGAAATTTATTTGAGATGAAAATCTATCAACACTTCCTCTAAATTGGCAAATATTATTAATAAAATTATGACGTTGATGGCTTCATCATTTCATGGAGCACTTGCAGAAAGATAGCAGAGCACCGGTTAAGGTAAAGAACGGAGGGGCGTAACGGGATACCATGACGGAGGGAGCGTAATGGGATAGAGAAAATATTTTTGTGGATGGATGGCCCCTAATGGGATGGGATGGGGTGGGAAGGGTTTCTCTGGGTCTCCTACCGCCCCCATGAAAGTCTGAAACGCCCCCTAATTTTCTCTTGGTCTTCTACCGCCCCCCTGAAGGTCTGAAACGCCCCCAAGGGGGCGTTATCGACCACGTTGAGAACCTATGATTTAGACTCTAACCAATTGCAATGTTTATTTTAAAGAAATTGCGCACCCAGGACAATTTGCATCCTGCAATCTGTAATGAAGCATTTAGTAGTGGTGAAACAAACTCAATAGAGTTGATGCCAGTATGCCAGATGTATTGGATGCCAAACTATCTCAACACAAATCCAATTGTGATTTGAGTTAATCCATTATTTACGAGAAAACACAACACGTCAACTCGCAGTGCTTATTTTGACACAAAAGCAGCCAAAATAAGCAATGCGAGCGCCAAAATTACAGACAAGCGATTGATCAGCGCGATCGTTTCCGCGAGCTTTGCACGTAATATCCGTACTACCATCCATAAAAAGAATTTGCATTGCGTTAGGTTGTAAATGACTCTGAATTTTAAACTGATCAAAATACTGTGCAGTAATCATGAGAACGAATAATATAACATTTCATTTAATCTCACCTCACAAAACTCATCCTCCGCACTGGTGTCTCCGTTCCTCCCCTGGCTGGGCTCCGGCAGAGCGGAGTGGTTGTCCAGCGGCTCGGCCAGGGCGGCCAGCAGTGCGGGGCACGCCGGCGACCCGGCCAGCAAGGCTGGCAGACGGTTGGCAGCGGCAGCTACGGTCCTGAGGGCGGCAGCGAGGGCCCCGCCCGTGCGCGAGGAAGAGCGGCCCGCCAGCGAGGCGCAAACACACAGGCAGGGGCGGATGCATTCCCAGATTACTTCGGCAGTGCCAGACTGAGAAACAGAAAATTGTAGCAATTTACTACAAGAGAGATTTTTGTGTTGGTTATAACATTTTTTTATTCATTATTATTTAATATAATAATATCTATGTATTTTTTACGATAATTATAAAATAACTATGTTCCAGGTATTTTTACAAATTATTTTGTGATTGAGATTTATTTAGATTTAAGAAACTATTCATGAAATTTTTAAAGTTAATTTTCACATTCTGTGTAAGTTCTATTCAAGTTCTGTTATTATATCATTATTAGGCCTGTGTCGAAAGACAAGCTGTTTCTAAAAAGAATCACCCGAACTCTGATAATTTAGAATAATATTTAAAAAAATATATATATTAAAAATAAATAGATCATAAAAAATGTATTATAAGTTTAACAGCAATAAAGGCTAATTATTATTATATAATTATAGGCCAGTTGCTCCACAAAACTGAAATAATCATAGAACTTGAATAGAACTTACACAGAACGTGAAAATTAACTTAAAATATTTGATGAATCCGTAAATTTTTTTGAAACAACCCGTCCTTAGTGTATACCAATTTACAGGCTTACATAATTAAAAAAAAATTATATTGAAAATTACTAACCTGCACTCCATCTGCCAATCCTGCGTAAACGTCCAACGCATGCAGCAGAGCGGGCGAATCGGAGGGGGCGTTGAGCGCTTCGTTAGCGGGCCGCACCAGCTCATGCAGGCGCTGGGGTCGCTCAGGCCCAGCAGGCAGCTGGGCCAGGGCCAGGGCTCCGGCACGGGCCAGGCCCCGGCGCGCCACACCCGACAGGCCTGCCCCACCCGGGCCCACCCCCCAGCGCACCGCCTCCCACAGGGCAGAGCAGTTGGAGATATCGGTTATTCTGAAAGATATGTGAAATATGAATATTTGAGTACCTAAATAGGTTAATTAATTTTGTTAGATTTATGTGACACCTCACAAGAGCGCCCCCGTCTACACAATGTAAGGCCCTAGTGAAATTTAAAATATTTATTACGCTGACTACTTTATTATTTCCTTCATCTTTTTTTTACATTGGCTCCACACAGGATGCCCTGAGGAAAATAATTCCCCTTCGAACCGATGTCGTCTTTGGGGATGCTGGGTTGGAGGATCTTTTTAGAAAGCAAGGAGAGAAAATTCTGGGAAGGAAAAGGCTTTGAGGGGTGGGTAGGGCTCCGGGGGTCAGTGTGTCCAGAGTAATGGACGTATGAATCCAATCCCGTGAACCTTTATTGGATAACCAACACCTCTGCCATAGGTCACCCCAAGTGGTTCGCTACATTTGGTGATTTAGCAGGGGTGCCCGGGTTCATGGGGTGAGGTTTGTCTAGGTCTTGGAGGCGGATGACCAGAACATACTGAACCCCAGATTCCTACCCACCCCTTAAACCCTACTTCTTCCCAGAACTCTCCTCTCCTTCCTTTCCATAAAAAAGCCTCCAAACAGCATCTCCAAAGATGTAATAGGCCCTGAGGGAAATTATTTTCCTCAGGGCCTCCTGTGTGGAGCTCATGTAAAAAAAAAAAAACGGTGACCAGACAACTCGGAATGAAATCAACTCAGAACCTCCTTTGAAAAGTCATTAAAAGTGATGAAAAAAAAAAAAATTGGTTAAATTAGGTTAGGTTAGGCTTTTAATAACTTTTCAATGAGGTCTTGAGTTGACTTGATTCTGAGTTGGCATGGAACAGAATCCAACCCTCCCACTGCGGTGCAAGGCGATGTTCCAAGAGAGTCCGACTGATCTCCAAATCAAAAGGTCTCCCTCAGCAAGTCTCACCTGCCATGCGGTAGCTGGGCAGGCGCAATTGCCTCCAAGACCCGGACAACTCACCCTGCTAGGTCACCAAATGTAGCGAACCACTTGGGGGGACCTATGGCAGGGTTGTTGGTCATCCAATAAATGATTCCCGGGGCGGTGGTGCCCACACCTGCCATCCAAATTTAAATAGTAATTAAATCAAAAATCTAACAATCCACTCACTGTTGCTTGTTGGTGGCCACGGTGACCAGGAGTGCGACGGCCCGGCGCGCCACCTGCGGCTCCCCCTGCAGCGCCCGCAGCAGCGCTCCAGCCCCGGCTGCCCCCGCAGCGCCCACCCCTCGCGGCAGACAGTGGCCGCCGGGCGCATAGGCACGCAGCAGGCGGCGGCCCAGCCACAGGCAGTCTGCGGCCAGTGCGGGTGAGCCCAGCCAGCGCCCTGCTCCCCACCCGCACCACCAGCACAGCCGGAGGACGCCACTTGTCAATCTGGACAACAAAATAACATGTTACATTTTTTTTATTGGATTATAAAAGATCTGCAATTCCACAATATCGAAGAAAATTAATTTAATTTTCAAAAAGATGTTCTTACAATCGTACAGGGCGGTTCCAATGAGAAAGATTAATTATTCTCCGTACCAGCTTTTTAAAATTATAACTCAATATCGATTTTATTTCATTCCAAATTTGCTTTAATTTATACCTACATTCAAAAATGCTGAAAGGTGATGGATGATAAAACTATTAAAATTATGTACTTATTGTAATTATTTTTTGATCATAAGTATTTATCATTTTTTAATAATGTCTAAGTAAAATAAATGTAAAAAAAATCTCAAAAATATTAATTTGTAAGACCGTAAATAGTTGGAAAAATAGAGAAATTTTCATCATAAATAAGTGTTCGGATATTTTTTTAATGATTTTATTTGAACTAAAATTAAAATTTCATACAGGCGTTTACTAGATAACGTATTGATTTACAAAAATGAATGATTACATGGAATGAAATATGTATTGCAAAATAAGATTTTTCATTTGAAAATTTAACAAATCTGCCAACGACCTATGGTGTAACCTTATTATACTAAAAATAAACATTTTTTTCTCAAAATTTAAAATATGCTTTTACAAAATAAAAGAACAATCTTTCGAAATTAATTTATAATTTTTTGTGGAAAAAAAACGTCTAAAATTTGATTTAAAAATGACATATTTCCAGTTTTTTCTGGTTATACCCTCTTCAAGCAAACAACACCTCTGAAAGAGGTGACGAATGTTGAGTTGTATAGTCAGATATCTCCGAAAAATCGAAATTTGAGTTGAGTATGCAGTTACATATAGGCTAGACTAGTTAAGAGATCTTCAGGGAACCGTTTTTTGGATAACCTCTGCCATAGGTCACCCCAAGTGGTTCGCTATGTTTGTTGATTTAGCAGGGGTGCCCGGTGGACGGGTCTTGGTGGCGGATGCTTCTGGCCACCAATTGGGTGGCAGGCTGGATCGGCAGAGACTGGTTGAGGGAGATCTTTTAACCTCTCCAGCCGGACTCTCTCGGAACATTGCCTTGCGCCGTAGTGGGAGGGATAGATTCATTCCTACCTCAACCAAGTCTAGTGTTGATATATTTTTTTGTCTACGTAAAATTATTAAAAATCATCAAACAAAACAATAGTGAGCTAAGTCTAAAGTGCTCAAATTTTATAAACTGTAGACCGCGCGTCAAACCAACGAATTTTTATCGTGTGAAGTGGCCTGCTTTAGTGTTTTTGACCTACATTTTAAAACTGCCACGAAGTGTCAAACTATACCCACTGAAAAAAATAAACTGTTGTAAAATACAAATAGTGCCCCATTCGAAGAAATCTTAGTGACGCTAAAGTGATACCGATTACTATCCTATAATAATATTATCCATTTATAAATCACATTTTTACGTAAAGATCGTGTTAAACAATATTATCATGAATACAAAGTGCATTGTTTGCGAAAAAAACATTGACAATCCATCAGACTTTATAAGCTGTGGTGTCTGTGAAAAAAACTACCACCTTATATGTGCAGAAATTACTGAAACGACACGCCGCAGAGCCAGGAGTTTGCAATGGAAATGCAAAAAATGTGTAAAAAATGCTAGAAATAACAAACCCCAGCATACAGATAATGTCATATTATCAAACAACGAACAAGAACCGCCATCTATTATCAAACAAGCAAAACAGTTTACTCAACCGCTGAAACCTGAACTATCAAATCAATCAAGCGACACAGAAAACTTAACATCTGAAAATATAGATGGCGCCAATAGTCTCTTAACCTCCCAATTATTTATAAAAGAGCTGACAGATTTTAAAACATCCATAATGAAATTCGTGGAAGACAAATTTGTTTCATATATAAATAAATATGAAGCTCTCATCTCACAAAATAACGAAATAATAAAATCTATCCAATTTATGGCAGATCAACAAGAAGACCTAAGAAAACGGATAAATGCTATGGAAAAGGCACAAGAAATAGTCAACGAAGAATTAACTGCTCAAAAGAATCGCAATAATATACTACTAAATAATATTTCTAAACAAGATGAAAAAATTGATAAATTGGAGTATCTAAGCCAAATTTGTAACATCGAGATTAGAGGTGTTCCGGAGTCTGACATTGAAAATAATACAGAAGTTGTCAAAAAAATCTCTAAAATTATCAACTACGAAAATACCGACGTGCATTCTGTAATAACAAAAATCTTCAGGCTGGGACCGAAATTCTCCGATAAAAATCCAAGACCTATCATAGCCACTTTCAATACCATAACATCGCGGGATGACTTCCTATCCAAATTCAAAACCTACAGGAAATCCACAACCAGTATGACAAATAAAATTAATACAAGGGACCTAGGATTATCGCAAGCCGCCAAACACATTTACGTATCAGACCAATTAACACAAAAAGGAAAAATTTTATTATCGCAAACAAAAAAATTTGCTAAAGACAATAATTATAAACACTATTGGTCCACCGGAGGGCGCATACTTTTGAGACAAACTGATACCTCCAAGATAATTTCAATAAATAATATTGCTGACCTGGTCCGTGAAAAACGTCAATTACTTAATTAATTTAGTGACTGACGATACAAAGTACTGTGCTGCTACATCACTCCACTATAGTGGATACTAATGCCTGCATTATATGCTTTTATCCGTTATTCTATTATACTCAATCTGTACAACTTAAATCTGATAAACAAACTCACTACAAAATCATTTTCACCTTTCCATTCGCATTATGGTATGTTTCGCTTATTAATCTAGTTGCATCCTTATGTTAACTTATTTATCTCACCAAACTATTCCCAACAGATATACTTACCTTGCTATTATGCATTATATTGTTTTAATATACTTTAATATTGTTAATTCTATAATCATAACTTTTTTCCCTGGTTTTTTCATGATTCATACCACGATTTTCGACAAGATAACACATACTCTTTGATTATATAAATGTCATACTCAAAATAATGTACTATCCTCCTTCTTATTATTATTATTTAGATCGATTGTTTTTTGTTTTGTCTCATTAGTCACACTACCACCATGATATTTTACAGATATTTTACGATAAAATGTGTTAAAATGTGTTAATGCTTATAGTATTGCCAATTTTCTCAGATTGTAAACAGGAATCAATTATACCACACACGCATATACTATCTACTAGCAACAACATTTACAGTAATATATATCACAATAATAATAAAACTTGGAAAAAATATAAGTACTGCAAATTCTCAAGTCGGTTTTTATCATAATATTGTAATGATTGTTCTTGTTTTAAAATATTTATTGCATTCAGTTTGCTCCAGTACTTACCTAGTTCTCGCCTATTTATCACACTTCAAACTCACATACTCTCTTTATATTTACTTAGGTTACATTTAGTTCGTACTTAAAGAAATATTGTTTTTTTTTTTCAAAAAAGATTTTTGTCATAAGAAATGAATGATATTAATTTATATTTTTTTTAAATAATTTTACTTAAATATGTTAACACTTAACTAGACTTCACTTCGAAATAACTATCCTCCATTGGTCACCATGATACAGGCAGCTGCCTAGTATGGTGACCTAATGTATCTTCCCAAGCAAATATACTAATTATGTAACATGTAATAAATAAATAAATAAATAAAAAAATAAAAAATACGTCCGTCACTCATACATTTTTCCTTCCCAGAACTTCCTCGCCTTCCTTTCTCCAAAAAGACCTTTCATATAACATCCCCAAAGATGACAAAGGTCTACGGAGAATTATTTCCCTCAGGGCCTCCTGTGTGGAGGTAATGTAAAAAAAAAACATGCACATAGGGTTACTTACTTGTCTTTTTCAAACTTTAGAACCGTCTATTCAATAGGTTGTTTAGGCGTTGGGAGGGTTTGAAGTAGTGCATACCTGACCATCTGGTGAGCCGACTGCAGATCAGCTGGATCGGGGGCGGCTTCGGTGGCATCGAGGAGTCGCATGGAGGCATTCAGGTCGCCCCCGGCTCCCGAGCTGTAGCGCACCAGTTCACCGGGGGCTGTGGGGGTCTCTCCTTCCCCGTCACCATCTCCCTCCATCGTCAGGACATGACCTACAAAATAACAACAACTTTAACAACAACCCCACAATTATATTCAATCCTTTTTTTATCAGATACTTAAAAAAGAGTTTTTTTTTTTTAACTTTTCTTTTATTTTTACCATCTTATTAGTGTAGGAACAGGTTTTATAAAAGAATGAAAACATAATGGATACAATGATTATCTTGCTTACCAGCAAACATCAGAGTCCAATGAAGATCTTCGTAAACGTTACCCAGGGCTACTCCTTCTTCTCCGGCTTGTAAAAGTTCTTGCATTCTGGAGAAACATACAGAGTTACATTATTTGACTAAATTGGCCAAAATACAGGGTTCCTAATAAACATTACAGGTTTGTACGTACAGTACTCTCTCCTTACTGCGTCAATCTAAAAACTAGGCAAGTCTCCAATTAGTGAAAGCGGCAGATTATAGTGCATACATTGATCGTCCAGTTGATTAGTCAGACATATCGGAAAAGAGTTGAGTAAGCAGTTAAGTGTAAAAGTGTACCCCCATCTGGTACAGTACTCAGATTACTCATAAACACCACCAAATCAATGATAATGCACAAAAACTTGTAGTCAAATAAACCAAAAATCCAATTTTTTTCTGGGTTACTAATGGGAAATTTCAAGATGTCATACTAATGAACCGGACTGTTAGGCCTCCCGATGTTATTTTACGCCATATTTAGTATCACAGATACTTGCAAATAATATTTGATTTATGGTGAGCATTAGAATATTGCTTTCGTTATTATCTCAAAACATAGTATTTGGAGATGTCTGACTAATCAACTGTATGATCGAAATACACAAAATGCTAAAAATTAAAACAATTATTTCTCAAAAACAAACAAACATTGATGTTTCATAAAATTTTCTTTTCTGTAAACTCAAGGGTCTAGCCGATCCAAAAAAATCGTCTTTTTTTGTTGCCTAAAAATCTTCCTATACATGTGGAGAATACATTCCCAAAGTTATGGTATCAAACTCGACCTTTAAATATAGTTAGGAGCGATGCACACCAAGCAATTTTATCCATAAAAAAAAATTTAAAAAAAAAACTCGGCTGAACCAGATGGTTCCATGGCAACTCAGAATGAAACCAACTCATAAACTCCTCAGAAAGGTCATTAAAAGCTATGAAAAAATATTTTTAAAATAGCCTGTAACCCTAACGTAACTTAACCTGCTTAACCAATTTTTTATATTTTTTTATCATCACTCTTAATGACCTTTCTGAGGTCCTTCTGAGTTGGTTTCATTCTGAGTTGTCTGGTCACCGAACCAGACTCCCCCCTTAAGGTGTCATTTTTCGCTTGATAGGAGACTCCATTTTGTAAACTTGTTCAAACAAAAAGAACAAGGGCTAACTATCTATCTATATCCAAAAACAACAATAATTAACCCTGGGTCTCTATTCTCCAAGCGTCGTCGCTCGTAAGTACGTCCGTTGGTCGACTTGGTTATTCTTGAGCTTGGTCGAAGGAAAATACTTAGACGCCAAACGTCAAAAGTCATTCCACACAACAACGATTGGGGTATACCAGTCGAAACGAGCAGCGAGTGGTGGTAGGTTGTTAGCGTATCTACGCAATTAGCTGTCAAAATCTGGTATTATTGTTTTCCCGCGCAAGCTTTCGCACCTGCAAAGACATCGTCTATTTTTGTTAAGTTATTTTGCAATTTTACAATGGCTGATTTACCGGCGATGTTGGCTGTGATTAACCATGTCGACTGTCAAGAAACAACTGTTTCGAGACTGACAAGAATGTTTCGTCAGATCAATTTGATTATTTATCAATGCATGTTTGGTGCTTCACAAAATGTATGTAAAAGATAAATTTGATCTTCCAGAATACCTGACCGATCATAATCTAGATTTAGGGCTGATTGCTGGAGGAATGGCTCCACTTGAGCCTGGGGCTGTTAATAGAATGAACCCAGATTTAGTGGCTGGTAGAGCTGTTCGAAATAGGATAGTTCAAAATTATTTCTGTGTTTATACTAAGTACCTAGTCTTTTTATCCCTTTGTTGTTCTGTTCACTGTACATCATTTGTCAAGTGTCTAGATCATATTATTATTAATGATATTAGCCACACACAAATAATGAGTGGTGAGGTGAGGGGTGAGGGGTGAGGCTACATGAAGCTGCGTTATAACAAACACTTCAAATACAAATCGTTACAACAAATACTTCAATACCCATGATTTTTTTTTTTACATTAACTCCACACAGGAGGCCCTGAGGAAAATAATTTCCCTCAGAGCCTATGTCATCTGGGATGCTGTGTGGAGGGTTTTTGCGGAGAGGAAGGAATGAACATTGGTCTTGAAGAGACCCATGTTGTAGGAAGGAGGAAATATAGAGGCAGGCAAATCGTTCCACAGCCGAGCTGTTAAACACAAGAACGAGTCGAAGAAGCGACCCGTTCTCATGTGACAAGTGTCAACCGTGTACATTATGTTGGGCACGCGTTTGGCATGTTTCCCGACTATGCACCGGTGCCGAAGGGATCATCATCCTCGGAGCATCTTCCATTGTAATACCGGTAGAACAGGGATAGCATTCCCACCCGACGCCTGTGCTCTAAAGGTTGCAATCCGTCTGTTAAGATGGGAGAACCTATTAAGCGGACCGCCCGTTTTTGCACAGAGTCGAGGGTATTTTGGAGCTCCAGACCAGAGGTGGTTGCCAAATTCAACCGTGGGGCGCACTTGTGATTTGTGCAGGGTTAGCAGTTGTGTACTATTAAAATATCTGCGGGCTCTGTACAGTACGCCCAGTTTTTTATTATAATAAGTAATTTTGAAAGCATCACCTTATGTTGGTTGCAAGCCAACTGATTTATTTAAGGCCAACAAAATACCATCTATGTTGTTGCTGTACAAAATAATAAGCCCCATCACCAACGGTAGACGCCAGACTCTTGTGGGTGGGTCTCGCCCCATGTGCAGTATATTTGTGTAATTTCAAAAGTGAATTTCAACAAGGTTTTATATATTTTGTGATAATATAGTGATGTAAAATGTAAGAAAACAATGGTGTGATCATAAAAAATGTATTTAATATTAAGTATATCATAATTATTATCAAGTAATATAGAAACAAGACAGTTTTCAATGTACAATGTCAATATATTTTGTAATACAAGCTAAAAATAAAGAATTAGTACACTGATGAAATAATCAAGTATGATATTTTCTAGTAAATAAAAAAACAACTCAGGTGTTAAGTAGTAAAACATTATATTTATCCATGATAGAAATAAAACACTCTCATTCATTACGCTGATACGATGATAATGAAAGCATTATATTTATCCATGATAAAATTAAAATGCTACTAATAAATAGCATCACAATTTTTATCACATGGCGCAGAAAACATTACAGTTTCAGTTGTTCAATTACAATTGTAATTAATATGTAAGAATGATAAACAAGTCTGATATTAGATTTACACGGCCAAAAATTATTTTGTTGTTAGTTTTTGGGGTATTATGCCGTGTTGCGCTACCTCCTTCTTTAGCCAACGTTTCGGACAGCGTTGCAGTGTCCATCATCACACATCTGCCCTGATGATGGACACTGCAACGCTGTCCGAAACGTTGGCTAAAGAAGGAGGTAGCGCAACACGGCAAAATACCCCAAAAACTAATAACCTGATATTGTCTATTAAATATCTTCGTTGTTAAATTTAAATTGAAACATTATATTTATCCACGATAAAACTAAAAATCTTCTAAATATTTTAGTTATTAGTTTTGGGGTGTTATGCCGTGTTGCGCTACCTCCTTCTTTAGCCAACGTTTCGGACAGCGTTGCATTATTAGGGCAGATATGTCTAATCTGCCGGCTCTGCCCTGATGATGGACACTGCAACGCTGTCCGAAACGTTGGCTAAAGAAGGAGGTAGCGCAAAGCATAACACCCCAAAAACTAATAACGAAAATACTTGTGGCCGTGAAAATCTAAAAACGTATCTGCTTCTAGATAGTATACCAATTTTTATCATATAACACAGAAAACATTACAGTTTCAGTTATTCAATTACATTTGTAATTATTTCAACATATTTTGTATTATAAGCTAAAGAATAAGAAACAAGTCTGATATTGCCTATTATCTTATATTCAATGTTAAATTTAAAGAAAAATATATTTATCCACGATAAAACTAAAACTAACAATAATTGTAATTACAATTGAAATTATTTCAACATATTTTGTATTATAAGCTAAAGAAGAATACATGTACTGACAATAAAGTATGATTTTGGTTTTAATTAAATTTAAAATGAGGGTATTGGAGAGATTCAGTACACCTCGGAGTCTGTACGGGTGGAGGCTCAATGGTAGGGGGTTCCACGAGGGGAGGTGTGGCCTTCAAGAGCACCTCCAGGGCACTTCGGCAGACTGTCAGCTGCTGCAGCCAGCAACAGGCTGGGGTCTTTCGAGAAAGGAAAAGTCCAAGTTGATCTCCGTACAGCCCACACTGTAATCACACTGGGTTGACTGCTTGTAGTATCAGCCCATCACATCTGCTGCTGGCACCGTGCACCGGTGGCGGTGGTCTGCCTCTAGTCTCGGCCGCAAGCCGCCTCAAGGAGGCATTCTTTATTTTGGCCTTTGAGCGTAAATCTTGCCGTGCCTGAAAATATTTTTGAATTACATTAATTATTTACACTAAATATTAGTGGAAAGAGACTTTCTTATATCTTAGAGTATTCAAAAAGAAGGACAACGTCAAGATTACACAATTTTACTTGAATTTTGAAACAATTGGCTTTGAAGTAACGTAGCCCCATTATAATTCTTTTCAATATTGTGATGGTAAGCCCACACAACTTCAAACGTTTGGACGATCGTGTGGAGGGGTGTTCGTGCGTTGGAAGTTCGAGTTGGAAGGTTGGAGTTCGAGTTGGCCCGGGATCGCCCTCGAGGCGATCCCGACGGCCAACTCACACGAACCAGCCTGCCGCAGCTGTCCACACATCAGTCTGCAGGCGATCAAGACGCGCGGCCGCGTACTATTAAAATGAAAATATTATTTCGGAGAACATGTCGTGTATATAAGTATATAATTATACGTGCGTAATAATTATAGGCAACTGATATAAGATACAGCGTAGCTACAGCTGTTCAATGTCCGCCATTTTGGGTTCGGAATTCGGGGTTGGAGGGTTGGCCGCAACCACAACACGATCGGCCAACCTTCCAACTCCAAACTAAGTTCGGAGTTGGAAGGTTGGCTTTGGTGTGGAAGTACCATGATATTTAACATACAAATTAAGACTTAAAACGAACATCATGTGAGCGATGAAGTCATAAGTGATGATACAAAAATATGAAAAATAGGTTAAGGGCTGTTTCAAAATAATTTTTTTCATAGCTTTTAATGACTTCTTAAAGAGATGTAGTTGACTTCATTCTGAGTGAGCATCTTGTTCGTTTTGTTAAATAGAAATTCGTCATAGGCGGAGCTTCATCTGAACGAAGCGTTAGGATAACAAGTAGACATTTTAAATGTACTTTACACAAATTAATGGACATGAATAAATACTGACCTTTCTCCAGTGTTTGAATTCCGTCAAGATTCGCCGAAGGTGAGTGAAGACAAAAACTTTCCTCTCATTAAATCCATATGCGAACTTACTAATTCGATTATTAGCAGTTGCTTTTGACTGTTTGTAATGCATAAATAAACCAATCATTTGTATCCTGCAAACCTGTAACATACAAATTAAGACTTAGAATGAACACCATGTGAGCGATGAAGTCATAAGTGATGATATAAAAAAAATAGGTTAAGGGCTATTTCAAAATGATTTGTTTCATAGCTTTTAATGACTTCAAAGAGATGTAGTTGACTTCATTCTGAGTGAGCATCTTGTTCGTTTTGTTGAATAGAAATTCGTCAAAGGCGGAGCTTCATCCGAACAAAGCGTTAGGATAACAAGTAGACATTTTAAATGTACTTTACACACAAATTAATGGACATGAATAAATACTAACCTTTCTCCAGTGTTTGAATTCCGTCGAGATTCGCCGAAGGTGAGTGACGACAAAAACTTGCCGAATTTACTAATTTGATTATTAGAAATTGCTTTTGGCTGTTTGTAATGCATAAATAAACCAATTATTTGTATCCTGTACAAGGGTGGATCCAGGGGAGGGGTCATGGGGGTCAGGGGGGGGGGGATATAATGAGATATCACGTATATTTATTTTTCGTTGAACGCACGATTTCTAAACCAAATGCCAGTCAAAAACAACCCGCAACCTTAATGTATCTCTGGAATTTTTTATTACGATGTTTAATTTTCCAAAATTTAATCAGATTATGCCTGTATTTAAAAATAATATTCTGAAAATTTCAATATAATTAGCACTAAAAAAATTCACGTGATTTTGGGTAGGGGGGGGGGGATTAGTCTAAAACCTCACCATGTATCACCAGGGGGGGGGGTGTAAAAAAGTTGCTAAAAAACACCACGTGATTAATGGACGACCCCTTACACACACGTACACATGTAACTAATATATAAAAAAAAATTATCAGAACAAAATAAATAATTTGGTCTTCCAAGAGTATCACTCTTTGATACTGTTTTCCCTTTAACGAGGTCATGTAGAGTAGAAACTGATGTTCCACACTTGTTTGATCTTCTTTAGCAGATACATCGTCTCGTGCATAACATATAGCTCGCAGTGTTTTTCTGCAGTAGTTCCGCGGCATAAAAACATTGAAAAAAATTGAAAGCTACACATTTCTTTAAACTTTTAACTATCATTTATATAAACATTCTAATATGAACGATCTTCGTCTGTAATCGATACTCGCGTTTATCGCATACGGGCACAGCGCTGTTCCTGCACTAAGCTCCACCACCACCACAAATACGCCCGCACGAACCTCTTAGTTTGGGAATATGTGGCTCTTTGTATGGAATCCGCAAAAGGGGTAAGGTCGGAAGGGTCATATTCCGATCTTCCACCGGGAAACATGTCAAGGGAGAAGATCGAAAAGAAAGCTACAGCCGAAACCGAAGCAGATTAGACACTGGAACCTTCCTAAACTATTTTTTATCTAAAAAAAACACAATGGATTTGAAATCAATTCAATAGCTTACCTGGATCCGTAGATATTTATGATGGGGGTAAGATCGATTATCTCACAATTTTCCGCGAAACCTGTTTAAAAAACGCGCCTCACAACCTAGCACTACCTAACCTAGCTTCCTAGAGCCGACCGAAGGGGGTGCTATGCGTAATGAAGTACCGCTCCTTTAGAGGTATTGGCGCATTTTATAGGTTGCCAGGGTATCGCGAAAATCGAGTTTTTCGATCTTCCCCCAAATCTAGATTTACCCCAACTCACCAATACTTTTTTTGACGGCAAACGCATTATTCGGGAACGAATGCACCGAAAATTTGAATTTTACCGTGACCCCCCCCTGGCGCCAAAGCTGGATCCGCCATTGATCCTGTAGCCATTTAAAATATTATCAGCATATCAACTCATTGTGCGTTATCTTTGAATAATGTATAATAACATGGATAACCTAAGAATTTATTACCAGAATGTCAGGGGTCAAAAAAAAAAAAGAAAAAAAAAGAATAAAAGAAAAAAAAAGAAAAAAGAAGAAAAGAAAAAAAAGAACAAAACTTAATGAAGTTTACTTAGAAATACTTAATAACAATTTTGATATTATTATTCTAACGGAAACATGGTTGAACGACTCTATTTCTGATGCTGAAATTTCTGACTCTATTTCAGATGGGTGACTATCAAATTCAGCCAGAACAAACTAACGAGATGTCTCTACATATGTGCTGTTTATATATCTCCCCGTTGCTTGTTGATAATTTTGATTATCTTTTTAAAAAAATTGGCAATGTTATGGAAGCCGTTGGTGAATCAAATACGTTAATTTTAGGAGATTTCAACCTGGGAAGTATCGGTTGGACCCACAACGAACCCAACCAGATTCATTCCCTATCTCCCGAAAATTATAATACTGACATCGGTAACCATCTTGTAAATTTTCTTGCCCTAAATAACCTCAATCAATTCAATGGCATTGCTAATAGTAACTGTAGAATCTTAGATCTCGTTCTATCCAGTTCACAAACAATACAAGTTAGGCAAAGTACCGAAATCCTAAGTCGCATTGATATACACCATCCACCTTTAGAGATTGAATATAGTTTTGATTTCAAATTAACAAAAATGCTAAAAAATAAAAACTTACTTAAATATGATTTTAATAAGAATGATTACGTTCAATTCAATCAGGAATTACAAGAACTGGATTGGGCACTACTTTTACCTGATTTCATGTTGGTAGACGATATAGTTTCTTTATTTTACACTCATTTATATCGAATAATCGAGAAATGCGTAACCAATTTTGTAAATCGCAACAGGCAGCATCCCCTCTGGTACTCACCAGACTTAGTTAAATTACTAAAAGAAAAAAATAAATTTCGACTTCTCTATAAAAAATATAAGAATCCACGTGATAGAAATTTTTACGAACTCTTACGCACCCGTTGTTCCAAACTCATTAGTATTTGCTACTTTAAACACATTGAACAAAATGAATCATGTCTGGTTAATCATAATAACGTTAAAGCTTTTTGGAGACTTGTCAAACACAAGAGACAAAACATATTAAGTGCTATCCCCCAAAACATGACGTTTGGAGAAAAAATCATCAAACGGCGAGGAAAGCAGCGAACTATTTGCCCAACACTTTTCATCAGTGTATGAGAAAGATGACATTAGAAGCAATGAAGAGACTCAACCTCAATCTGAATCAATAGACCATTCGAACACGATGTAAAAATAGAAATGCTTAACCTCGACCAAAACAAAGGCCCTGGCCCCGACAAAATTCCACCACTCCTAATAAAAAAATGTGCACACAGTCTCGCACTCCCTCTGACTATCATTTACAGGAAATCATTATCTTCATCCATTTTTCCAACAAGATGGAAACAGGCTAATATTGTACCAATACCTAAAAGCGGAGACCTTCACGAAGTCACAAACTATAGACCCATCTCTATTCTCTGTTCATTTGCGAAAATTTTTGAAAAATTAATTTGTCCATATCTGAATTATCATCTCAAAAATCTTATAACTTCAAAACAGCATGGTTTTCTCTCCCAGAAATCAACCTCCTCGAATTTACTTTGCTATGTCAATACCTTAACCGAAGCTGTTGATAGAGGTCAACAGATAGACACAATCTACACAGATTTTAGCAAAGCCTTCGGATAAAGTAAATCACAGATTACTAATTCATAAACTAAAACAAATGGGTGTTCATGATACTTTGCTAAACTGGTTTTACTCCTATCTAACTGGCCGCATACAAAGAGTAGTATTTGATGGCTATGAGTCAAGAGGATTAGATGCGCCATCTGGAGTGCCGCAAGGGTCCCATTCAGTGTTGCCAACTTAACGGATTTCCCGTCATATCTGGCGGATTGGAGTGTCCCGAAACGGGAAAATTTTGTGTATAACGGAATTTACAGTATGACGGATTTTCTGGCGGATTCGAAAAAAGTGATAAATTACATACTTTTATAGGCGAAAGTTGCCTATATTTATGGATTTATGGAGAAATTTTGATCCCTGAAATTCTCTAGCCACCCCCCCCCCCTCAGAATGGACGAAAATTCGTGTATCTGACGGATTTCTGACCGTTGATCCGTCACGATTTAGCGGGAACAGAGATTTCGAGTTGGCAACACTGGTCCCATTTGGGTCCAATCTTGTTTCTTATTTTTATAAATGACTAGTGCGACGTTATTTTGGATTCTGAAATTTTGTTGTTTGCTGATGATTGTAAGATATTCAAAATTATCCACACATTACTAGACTCAATACTTCTCCAAAACGATATAAACAGAGTTTCAAAGTGGTGCAACGACAATAGAATGTTTCTGAATTCTTTAAAATGTGTTCACATAACCTTTACACGTAAACACAATTCTATTCCGACTCAATATTTTATCGACGGTACTAAACTCCAGGAAGTCGCAACCATTCGGGACCTAGGCGTATTATTTGATAAAAAACTTACTTTCACACCTCATATCGACAATATCATTTCTAGATCCATGAAAATGCTAGGATTTATCAAACGAAACAGTAAACATTTTAAAAATTCCACATCAAAAATAACGCTGTACAATTCCTGCACCCGCAACGTGTCGGAGGACGCAAGTGCTGTATGGAGTCCAACCTACAAAGTTCATATTCAGCGAATAGAGCAGGTTCAAAAACATTTTATGTACCACCTGGCGTATTTCGATAGGCGAGCTCGATCACTTCCTCACTACACCGATAGACTAAAATTATACAATGTACGCACCCTTGAACAGAGAAGACTAAATACAGATCTAAATTTTATTTTCAAAATTGTTAATGGTTTAATAAACTGTCCTTTTCTACTTCATCAAATCAGGTTCAATGTTCCTAGAATTGGTTCACGATTGGTAAATTATGTCCTAAAAATATTAAAAAATATCGAACTAAGCTGGGGTATGACTCAGCTTGATCGAGAATGTGCCGTAATTTCAATGAGGCTTATAAAAAACATTTGATTAATTTGACAATGTCAACATTGGCCAACTTCAAATCATCTCTTAACAAGCTTTAAAGCTCCCTATTACGTTGTTCTATAAACTTATGAACCTATAAACTCATTGTTCTAAAAAATTGTTAACCTTGTAAAACTTGTTAATTATTATTTTGTAATGTATAGTATGTGCAGAGGCGGCTCTAGGGGTCTAGAAGTGGAAGGTCAATCGATTTTTTTTTTATCAGAGTTATTGTTAATGCGTAGGAATATTATAAAAACGCCAGTACTCACCTATTCCGAAGCCGGTAGCACAATATGGTTTTATTTAAAACTCGAAGACCTTTCTAAATGTTCTTTTAATACAATGTCTATTTCCTGAATAAAGTTAATCAAGCCACGAAATATACCCGGATTATCTGACTCTTTTGTCTCATCGTGACCCCAATGCCAGTTCAAAAGAACCACAAAACTGTATGCATTTCAAAAATTTTGTTAAAATATATCTATTTTTATCCACTTTTTCATTGTGGTCCACGAGTACTTTACGATATGCACTATCTAATTGAATCCGAATATCAATGGTTCCTAACAAAACAAAACTCATTGAATTATTAATGTGCAATGTAGAATTAGAATGCTTTTTTATTTTTTCTTTCAAATGTTTTAAATCACTGACACCTATCCGTGTCCATTGTGTATCTCTTGAATCAAATAACAAACAGTTAAAACAAAAGTAAAGGTTTCTTTTGTTACAGCCGCAAATCCATTCACAGAAATTATAACTTTTGAAATTAAAGTAACGTTTAATATCTTTATTTTTATCTTTGGTAACAGAAACGATTTGCATTTGAGGTTTTGGTCGGCCGAGACACTTAATTTGAATACGTTTTTCATGGTTCAATGAATTATCCGATATTTCTTTCAAAATATTAACTACGGAATTCGACATTCTAATTTATTCAATGCTAATCGCGTCAACAATGAAACGTGCTTTCTGCTGACTAATGAATCCAAGATGGCCTTGCCCTTGTCACAAGTCAAACAAATAAATCACATATCAGCTGACATTTTTTGACGTCTCACTCTAACATCCTTAATAAACTAACTTCTGTCTCGCCCGGGACATGACCTAAGCTTCTTTGAAAAAATATTTGGTATTACTCTAGGCATACGTTAGACATGATCGTTTTACCTCTTTTGTCTGTATACCAAAGAAAGAGATAGTAGATCGTCCTGGGTCAAATTTTGAACTGACCCTACGATGAATTCGCACAATTGCTTCTCATTTGGACGCAAGATGGCGCTAATCCTAGTAGGTACGCTATGATTTTATTTTTTAAATAAAATAAAATAAAATAGCTTCTGATTTGGATACGAGATGGCAGTATAATACACAAACGAAGTATTGTTTTTCCAATGTCTGAACAAACTTTGGGGCGCATTAAAATAGAGAATTGCCTAGTTTTTTCGATCCAAATAATTAGGAGGTCATTGACCTAATGACCCCTATGGAAGGGCCGCCACTGAGTATGTGTGTGTGTGAATGAATGTAATGTATATGTAAGTTTTATATTATCAATGTTGTGTTTGTCTTTAATTAGTGATAGCATTAACCATGTTCAGTGTAATTGTATCTATGAAAGCTCTGATGTAAATCACTGTTGACAAACCTAATAAAAAATTTTTTTTAAAAAATATATAAAATAAAAATAATAATTAAACTAATCCTGACTAATATCAACTGTTTGACATATGGTTTGACATTCACACCATAGAAATCTCAAAAACATCAAGAACATAGACAATATTCACAGGGCTGCCAATATAATCATCTCTTCGATCGTTCGACGTTCAAGAATACGTAAAATTGAAGGATTCGACAAAGTTCGTTGTGACGACGAGTAATTTTTGCTCGCTGCGAGGCGCATAACGAGTAACAATTGATCGTTGCTCGGGAATAGCTGCCCTGGTGGCTGGTAAAATAATCAGCTAGAGCAAGTTAGACGGCGGTAACAATAGTAACAGAGTCTGTGAGTGAGATAACCCAACCCATTGATGTTCAAAACTCAGCACTTAAGTCTAAAGTATGCGGTGAACTACTGAATTTGACATATAAGAATACCAGCGAATTATAGACCTTGATTTTGTGTCGTCAACTTGTAGCAAAAATAACCTTGGATTATAGTAGTTGTTGGATGATCCAGTAGCGGATCAATCCTTATGGACAAAAGATTACAAAAGTCATAAAGAACCATCGAGTATGTATTTACCTGGCACTCCGACTCTCGAGGATGCCGCAGAGCATGGGCAGCGTGTCGGCTGGGGAGGCTCGGCCTAGTGCCCCCACCAGCTGCAGGATGGAGTCATACTTCTCCAGGTCACTTCCTTCCTCTTCTACTTCAGCCTCATCCTCCGCACCACTTAATCTGGGGAACACAAATTCATATGCACTTACACTTATTTGTTTATCGTGGTTACTTCTCAAGGAATTGACGCAGTACAATGCTGCAACTTCAAGAAAACACTTCTGTAATAGTAAAACCATGGAATGGCAATGGAACCCATATCCCATTCTAGAAAATTAAGCATATATTTAATGTACCTAATAGTAAAGCTCCGTCCTTAACCTACTGAATTTGAAAGGGTGGTAGAGGATTTTCGGCAATTTTTTTTCCTTAAAATTTCGAATTACGTAGGGTATTTGTTAATTCGAAAGTGAATTTTTGATTTCCCACAGATTTCGAATTAACGGGGTTATTTGGATTTGAGATGTGAGTATGCATAGTTCCTACCAGGATGTCATTTATCCAGTACCCACCCTCCCTAACCATATCACATTTCTGGAAAAGTATTTGAAAATAGAACAAAGACAAGAGTGAATTGAAGTGCATTTGGTTTGTGAAAAACAGAAGTTTTTGGAACATTGGAAGCAACTGGTTGGAGTCGTTCGTTTTACGTTATAATTTTGTTTTACAAACTAAAAAAAGGTTTTTGACCTTATTACTTCGAGGTACCGCGTTGTAACAATATAACGCATATTTGTGATTGTGTTGTGTGCGGCTTAGCATAAATAAGTGATTGGTGATCCCTTCTTCCTTGCTTCCCTTATTTTCCCTACATATATTATCAACCAATTTCAGCAAACACCATTTTCGTTTCGTTTTATTGTTTAACCGGTCAGCAACGTAAGCAGATATATGCGTTAAAAATACGATAGCAGTCAAGTACAATAAGCGTGTTTATACGTTTATACGTTATTGTTTTAGTGACATCCCAAAAACAAAAAGTAAAAGGTCGATAGTGAATCAAGCTGTACATCCCTATCAAGTTGTCCATAGAAATACATAACAAGAATATTCTGTCAGTTACGCGGTTGACACATATTTTTACCTGCCAAATTTCCTACGGGCGGCTCGACCGCGCTCGACATTGTTAATTTTTATTAAATATTTTTATATGAAATGATAAAAAAGTGAGGTGACAAAAGTGTTTATTATACATTTATACAATAGAATAGGTATTCTTGTTTACATAATCTGTGATTTTAGTACCATTTTCACATAAAAACATCACGTGAGTCATTTTTACATTTTTTTAATGTTTGCATTCTAGATTTTAATATTTAAAAATGTTAATATTTATTTGTAATATAACAATTTGAAAGCTTATTTTGTAACCTTTCTAGTTTTTACTATTCGGCTACGTTCAGAAATGTTTCATTTATAGAGCTTTAATTGTGAAGCGGTAATAACACAAAGTTTTCGTAAAACTGTCATTTCGTTTGAGACATTTGTTAGGTAACGCGTTTGGTGAATATTTAAACTGACCGCCTAACAACGACAGAGAGAGGGCACTAACTTTCCGCGCAGCGTGGCAGGTCGGGCTGCCGCGAAACAAGCAAGCCGACCGCCATTGTTTGCAACTCGCTTGGCCCGCTCGCACCACGCGGCCAGCTCTAGAGAGCCCGTTTGGCCGCGTGACGGTTTTCCTTCCCATCTGATTGATTCGAGTCGATAAACCAATCTCAGTATGTGCCAGGAAGCGGAATCCTACTCGTGACCTGGGGTCAGGTCCCGAGAGCACGCCTTGGAGCCCCGGAAGACCGGCCTTATCACAGTAAGCCCGTTCCCTCTTCCTTGTTTTATACTGTAAACTGTTCTTGCCGCGAAATACGAGATTGAGATCCAGAGAGATACCTAGGGACGCCTTTAGCGTAGGATAATGTTGTGTTTATTTGTGTACCCATTGTGATTCGAGTTGATTTATGCCTTGTTTTAGTGAATAAACGTAGTAAGGTTGACCTCTCTTTTCATTTGCCACAAGACTACCCAAGATATTTTGGTGTCACTCTGACGCAGGTGAATTTACAGCTGCGGCCGTACCGCTGCCATGGGAGTACATGTTCTCTGCCGATTGAGCTGGTCGCAGGTGGACTCCGACCCAGGTCCTTTTTCCGGACATAGTAATATATAAGCATACGAATAACCCGACCCAGGTCCTTTTTCCGGACATAGTAATATATAAGTTCCGAATATATAAGCATACCTTATTGAAGTTTTTTTCATCAAGTAGGGGAATGTGTTGATGAAACTGTTTGAATTGACTAGCATATTGGTGGTGTTTTGTCGGCTGAAGGAGAGAAGCTATTTTTGTATTTTTTTTGTTTTTATATTTTATGCCTGCATACTATGTGGATCAAATTCAATGGTATTTTTGCTGTATATTTGTTTATGTGCAAGTGTTGTAAACAGTCATTTCCTGCACTATTTACTAGTATAATTTCGTAAATATTGTTAAGTGTATATATGTATGTAAAAGCCTAAATGGGCGTAGATAAATAAATAAATAGTAAGTTGTTCCCCCCCCCCCTTGTTAGCATTGTTGCCTTCCAAATGTGAAGGGGCCCACACCCGCAACACTTGCACCCAAAGTGCTCTACACTGACGACTCCAACGCGGGCCACTTACACTGGTGCCAACGTGGGTGTCACCCACCCTTTACACTGGAGCCAGCGAGGGGCGCATTTACACCACTTTGCACCTCTTTACACTGTCGCCCAACGCCCTTTACACATTATAAGTTAATATTTGCGGTTTTCGGAGGGGTTAATTTACAGTCCATTTCCAAACAGTGGCGGCTCGTGACTTTTGGGTGTGCTAGGGTGCTAATATTAAAAAAATGGCGTCATGGATATTGTCGTATGGGAAAAATATTTTTTTTTTTTTCAAAAATCGGTGTTTTGTATGAAGATTTTTCAGGAAATCGGTGCGGCGCACCACCAAACTGAAACTTCCTGAAATTTTTCATACAAAAAACTGACTTTCAAAAAAAAAAATATATATATTTTTCGGCTACAACAACATCAATAATGCCATTTTTTAATATCAGCACTCTAGCACACCCAAAAGTCACGAGCCGCCACTGTTTCCAAGTGCAACTGAAGGTGTAATTTGTAAACAGTTTCGGATGCAACAGGGGTTCTATTGTACTTATCTATCTATGCCCATAAAGAAAAGGGTCTGTGGGTTTATTTTATAGGCAAATATAGTTTTATTCAGAGATTGATGAAATTTTGCACACCAAGAAGAAGGTCTCTGTCTACACGAGATTTCAAAAAACCACCTCTTCCATTTAGTTCCTCCACCTCTTCCACTCAGCTATTTTAGTTAGGAATAATATATTCAGACATGTTCTATCTTAAAAAACATTAATAAAAATATGGCAATCGAGGGGGGAGGGGATGGCTAGAGGGGTAACATGGGCGGAGTAGAGCACAAAAAGGGAGTGTGAAGGCAATAAGGTATTTTTTGCTCCACCCAAGCTCCACACACTTAGGTATTTTAGGTACCTGGTGCCATCAGGGGGTGCCAGTCTGACTCTCAGCATGGCCTGGAATAGGTGTGTGGAGCCGTGCAGCAATGTGGGCGGAGCCCCCGTGATGGGTGCGTCCCCCGCGGGGGGCACGGCGCTGTGCAGGAGCCCCACCCAGGCCTCCAGGGCTGCCTCCAGCCCGTCTTTGCAAGCGGAACTGTTGTCAGCTGTCACATCACCCTGGGGAAGAAATCATTGGATATGTATAACAAATCAGTTAACAGAATAATTTAGAGGTACAATAAATTGAACAATCATAGGAAAAGACTAAATATTAATATCTACTTTCAGAGATCTAAAACTGTTATTCATTTTTTCCGTGATCTACAGACTATTAATTTATTATTACTTCTACCAGGTATCACATAATGTTACCCACTTCCAACACAATTATTCCCAATTTTCAGAGATTTGAACACCAATACTACTCAATTCCGGGTATCTCAACACAATTTCCAATTAACTTATTCCCAATTTTCAGAGATATTATTCACATCCAGATATCTCAAGACAATTTATTCTCAACTTTCAGGGATGTGAACACCTATAATTCTGACTTCCAGGTATCTCAACACAATTATTCCCAATTTTCAGAGATCTGAACACCAATATTACTCACTTCCAGCTATCTCAACACAATTATTCTTAACTTTCAGGGATTTGAACACCTATAATTCTCACTTCCAGGGATCTCAACACAATTATTACAAACTTTCAGGGATTCAAACACCTAAATTCCTCGCTTCCAGGCATATATCAATAAAATTACCTACTTCCAGAGATCCACACGAAAAAGAAAAGAAAAGAAAAGAGCAATATGGGGCATGCGTAAAAAAGTATATTTGTGAAACCGTGAACTCACCACTTCTTCGTAGACACTCAGGTCGACCAGTCGCACGGTGTAGGTGACGACAGCGTGCAGCAGGTGCTCCACATCCTGCGGGGGCAAGCTGAGCAGCTCGCGGGTGTTGTGCAGCACCAGCAGTCGCAAGGCGGCAGCTGGGGCGGCCAGGGGGTCCGTGTTCTCGTTTAGAAGGGGAAACAGAGCTGAGAAATGAAAAAGAGTACATTTTTAATCACAACTACGCAGATAACTCCATAAAGTCGAAACCCCAAATGGACTAATCAACTACTCAACATGGATAAAAAGCCTGTAGAATATTAACAGGACACAGTCAAGGAGACATGTAGCTGTTGGGAGTGAAAAGCATCATTAGCTAGTTATGTGCACCCGGGATTATTTCCGGGATCAGGAATATTCCCCGACTTAATATAAATTCCCCAAAGTCGAGAATTTATTTTTTTAATTAAGAAAGTATTCTGAATGAGGTTTTCTTTTTTTGACGAAAAGCATTATTTATAAAAATTTAATAATGACAAAAAATATGTTTTTCTATATCACCAAAAATATCAAAGTTGTTAGTTTCCAAAGTGAACTTAAGTAAAACATAATACAATTTATGTCTTGTGACGTCACACAAGTTACAATTCAGTACAATAATTATATATCATAATCAATATATCATAATTCAAATGACAGTGCTGCAGTACTTCTGCGCCAGTCATTGTATGTATCTTGACAACACACGCTTATCAGCCTCAATATGATTTTCTAGAAATTCTAAAAAGGTCGGTCCTCAGCATGCTCTAATTATGATACATTGTAATTAACTTAAAATTTCATCCAAGTAGACAGCCTCCTGGGGATTGTACCATTTATATGAAAATTCCTACCTTCCTGTCCTATAACCTAAAACCAATTACAACCCTGATCAAGTTTGTTAAAAAGACTAGGGCAGACCATCTCTTCATTATTGGTCGGTCATTATTATTCAATTGGTCAAAATGGAATTATTTTGTATGTTAATTTTAGTGCGGTGCAAGTTGGTAGTATGTATTTTTGTTTAAAATCAACTTCGCTATGTATTCAACACATAAATTGCACATACAGTCCCTGGCCAAATTATTAGACGCACTGTATTTTTTTTGTAATTTTATGTTTCTTAAGAGTTTTTATGCAATAATGGTATATTTAAACTACAATATTATTTTCGTTATTTGTTTTTGGGGTGTTATGCCGTGTTGCGCTACCTCCTTCTTTAGCCAACGTTTCGGACATCGTTGGCTAAAGAAGGAGGTAGCGCAACACGGCATAACACCCCAAAAACAAATAACGAAAATGCTTTTGGCCGTGAAAATCTTAAAACTTATCTACAATATTATTATTATAAGCAATAATTATCAGCCTGAAACACTCATCCACATTGAAAAATCTTCCGAGAAAAGATACATGACGCCAACGGGACTTGAACCCGTGCCCTTCTGATTGCCGGTCAGCTGCTCTCCCAATTGAGCTATGGCGGCTTATCTTATACCCGCCAAATGCTTCAATATATACTAGTGTTTCATTCAACAATTACTGCTTATTATATTTTTTCCACCTGAAAACAACCAACTTTATTTTTGCGAGAGAGACACTGTTAGTGTTAAATCCCTCGCTAGGTGGCGTCGAGACAAATTATGTCTTCATTTATTGGGGAAATACTTAAACTTGTCAAATATTAATTATTATTTTTAATTGTTAAACTAAAAATAATAATTCCTAGCGGGGCGACAGGCCTTGAAATCTAATTCTTTCAATTTTCTTCGAACAGTGCGCTCAGAAACATTTACGCTAGCATCCTGGATTTGTGATTTTATTACATTTTTGGTAGCAAACCTGTTTTCTAGACAAATTTTCTTCAAACATCTCTCTGACCGTGGAGTGAAAATTGGTTTTCTACCGCATCTTTTCTTTCTTTTCGGGCTTAATTCCTCCCCTGACTCAATTTTCTTTTTTATGCACCGTACACTAGCTTCAGAAACCTCCAATCTTCGTGATATTTCTCGGTTTGTAAATGTTTTCACAATCACAAGGGCCTTCACTTCAGCTTTTTTACGTTGTGGAAGATCGCCTTTTCTACCCATGATGAAAATAGTGTAATTACTTTTTTAAAACACTGCATACAAAATAAACTAATAACTGAGTAGTATAAAACTGTTAAATAAACAACCACAGTCCATAGAGCCACAGAAACATGTCCGTACCTGACTCGATTCCGATCGCGACTGATACAGGTTTGTACTTATTTACGTTCATGTATCACTTTGTCAACACAGTGTTGCCATATGTTAAAAATAAATACAAATATGTAGTCTACAACAATTCTTTTAAATAAAAATCAATAATATTGTAGTTTAAATATACCATTATTGCATAAAAACTCTTAACCTCTGGGCGGCCGCTTGTCACCCGGTGGCCGCGGCATCTGCGCATGCGCGAGAAAATAATTCAAATATTTGAATAATATTTCCGACAAAAAACTTTTGGTCTACGATTTTGGCCCTTATATGTACACAATTTGTATGAAGAACAGTGTCAGAATCGCTTGCGCTGTCATTACTCTCGGAGACGCTACAAGTTTCATTCACCTTGTCACCCTGGAATATTTTTAAAACGATTTTTTCTATGACAATCGGCTGTCAGAATTTGCCGCGAATTTAACGGTCGCAATTAATGCGTGTATCGCGAATAAAACGATCATAAAACCTATTAATTTACGTAATAAATGCAAGTAATGTGGTTTTCGTAGATAGTTTATTGTGATGTGAACGTGTTTCAGTTAATAAAATATACAATAGCTCAAAATTTATCAACAAAACATTCAATTCAAAATTCAAAGTGGTGGTTTTTTAGTGTTTTTTTGCAAAGTTCCGCGAATTTCCGCGAAATGGCCTGGCCTCCAACAAGTTAAGAAACATAAAATTACAAAAAAAAATACAGTGCGTCTAATAATTTGGCCAGGGACTGTATATTAAAAACTCACCATTATTATTATTTGTTATATACGCATATACATATAAAACTGATTTTTTTCTCTTTATTGTATAATGCTATACTTTTTACTTATCAGCTTTATTTCTATATACCATGTGTAAAAACTATTTATGTTTTCTTTGTATTCTAAACACACCTGTATGCACTAAAACATAAAAATGTAAATGTGTGTAAAAGCCCATAAGGGCAGGGCGTTAATGATTAATAAATAAATAAATTAGTAATAATATTTTATTGTCTTAACCTCTAAACGGCCGGAGCCGCGGACTTGCGCGCAGCTTTTGCGCATGCGCGAAAAAAATATTTCGAAATAAAAAAGTTTGACCGCGATTTTGACCCTTCTATGTACAGAATTTGTATGAAAACAAGGTCATAATCGCTTGCGCCAACATCATTGATGATATAGCCACTAGTTTCATTCATCTGACATCACCAGATTATTTTTAAATGATTTTTATCTGTGGAATCGAAATGTCATTTTTGGCGCAAATTGAAGCTGTCAGTTTTGACGCGTGTTCCTCGACTAAAACATCATAAAACCTATTAATTTACGTAATTAACGCAAGTAATGTTGTTTTGGTGCATAGTTTATTGTTCTAGGAACGTATTTCAGTCAATGAAATATACGATAGCTCAAAATTAATCAACAAAACATTTAATTCAAAATTCAAAATCGTGTTTTGTTACGAAATTTCCGTATTTTTCCTGGAATTTGCGGGCCTTTGACAGGTTAATGTACAAATAAGATCACTGAATGTGAGTCAACATACCTTTAGCAACTCGAAGAGCATGTTCTCCCCGCGCATCATCCGGTAGGGCCGCCCCACTGAGGCTAGCGAGCTGCCCGAGGCAACTCAGGGCCGGCCTCAATAGCGGGCGGCCCCTGGCGGCCATGGCAGCGAGGATCGCAGGAAGCTTCTCATCAGTCAGCAGGGGTCTCCAGGCGGCTGATCTTCTTAGAGCGGGAGGCGAGTCGCTCTCGTGCATGGCCTCGAAGACCCCCACCAGGCGGCGCGGGAGCAATGGGGACACATGGCCCCAGCACAGGGCTCCTTCGGCCACTAGGAGGAGACGCTCAGCCAGGACTTGTCCGTCGTGACCGGCTACTACGCCGGTTGTTTCTAGTTCTTCAAGCACCTTGATAAGAAAGAGCAATCAGCAAATGTTTTCTATGACTACGGTTCCTAGATATTTGAGTCGAGGAGTTGCAAAACCCGCTCAGGAAATTTTTGGTTCATTTGGAGACAATCACAAAAATCGTAATAATTTTTTTTTCCAATATATCATTAGTAGTTCTGTGATCAATGTAGTAGATGTCACTTCCAAAAATAAGGTTTCTAATTTTCTCTTAGAATAAATCAAAACCAAAATTTTCTATGAAATCTTTGGTCAAAATTATCTCTCATTTTTAGTCATCTTCCAAATGCACTTATTACATCACATAAAATACGGTTAAGTTATAATCCCGGTATCATACTACTATTTATCTCTATTACCGTCCAAACTTTGCATTCCCTTCAACAACATTTTTCAAAGTAACAAAAATTTACTTTAGTTCATTACACTTTAAAAATGGAAAACAATAAAAATTTTTCATTATTTATTTTTGGGGTGTTATGCCGTGTTGCGCTACCTCTTCTTTAGCCCACACGGCATAACACCCCAAAAATAAATTGTGAAAACAGTAAAAAACATTAAAAAAAAATTTGATCTAAGAAGGTGCCTACCCTAATTTCGATAAAAAAAATAGTAATTTAAAAATTACCTTACCCAATTTCTTTTCTTATTCAGAAATCTCACATTCTAAAATATTTATAGGTTTATTAAAGCTTGTTTAAATTAAAATAAAATTTTCAAAACTTTAAGCAACCCCCGACACAAAAAAGAGCTGATGACCTTGAAACTCCTGAACAGATTTTCATGAATAAGAACCATTCGATCACGTAAGCTTTCAAACAAAAAAAACCGCATCATAATCGGTCCATTCGTTTAGGGGCTAGCCATAGACAGACGCCGGTCAAACTTATAACACCGCTCATTGCGTCGGGGGTTAATAATACCTTCATGATGAAAGCAAATATAGTCCTCAGCTCCGCTGCCTCAAATTGCTTCTTCAGCTTGAAGTGCTGCACCCACGGCAGTCCAGAGTCTGAGGAGCGTACAGTGATGGAGTGCTCCAGGAGTAGGGCCTGCAGCAGGGAGCAGCCGAGGAGGGCCGATGGAGATCCGGGCCCCTCGGAGACCAGGGCGCGGGCCTGCTCGATGTAACGCCGCCTCTCGGAGCCAGCATCCTGCAGGCTGAGGCGCTTTACCATTATGGCCATGAGCTGAAAATAAAAGTATTTTTAAAGCCAGATAATTTTTCATTGCATCATTTTCATTGTATTTACCACCAATCAAATACCCAAAATATACAGGGTGTCCGGGGGTAAAGTGCATTAACTTCGGGAGGTGATTCTACATTATGGTAGGAGTAAAAAAGATAAATAACTTTTTCTGAAATTCCATCTTTTTTTTCCCCATACAAAAAGAGATACCTACTAAAAATCCTTAGTGTAAGGTAGCACTTACCCAAGTTAGCATGCCGGGTGCATTTGTTGCAATGTTGCTTGGTGTGATTTGGCCTGTATCCATGGAAACCGTTTGTAAACAATAACAAGACTGAGAATTTGACGTTTATGCAGATTGTATGTTTTAAACCAAATGTAAAAAGATAACTGCACTTAAATAACAATTGAAGGCACGCTTTTAACGATTAAATTGTTATAAACTAATTGAACACTTAACTAATGTCATCGCTTTTAACTAGTTTAACAAATTTTCAAAATGTCCACCTTCAGCTTGTAAGCAAGCATGTAAACGTAAAGTAATATTATTATCAATTCGTACGTTGTGGCGTATTTCATTAATGAATGTCTGTCCGTTCTTTGTTGGTAAAGTAAGGAATTGACCGAATAATTCAATAAAAAAATTACGCGGTATTGGCACAATAATTCAATGATAAAATTACGCACAAATAAACACCATTTTTACAGCTAGGCAGGTTAGGCATGTCTACAACTATGTAAACAAAAGTAAGTCTGAAAAAAACACGCACTGAATGAAGTTGTTCTTTTAACCCCTCCGAATTTTCGAGAATATTAGCTTTTGGTGTCTTAAACGAAATGACATTTTACGAAAACTTTTAGTTATAACCGCTTCACAATTAAAGCTCTATAAATGAAACATTTCTGAACGTAGCCGAATAGTAAAAACTGTTTTAGAAAGGTTACAAAATAGGCTTTCAAATTATTATATTACAAATAAATATTAGCATTTGTAAATATTAAAATTTAGAACGCAAACATTAAAAATAGGTAAAAATTACTCTGATTTTATGTGAAAACGGTACTAAAATCACAGATAATGCAAACAACAATACTTATTCTATTGTATATATGCAAAGATATTCAAATACAGAAGAGATAAGCTATGGTGTCCGCGCAACTGTCGCCGGACTACGCGCTAATTAGCGTAGTTTTCATACAAAAAGAATTTGTTCATTTCGTTGATTTTTTTAAAATGTGCATTAATATTGGTTAACAATATATTTTGAATAAGGAAAGAATTCGATCATTTAGTTTAACGTTCGTTTGCTTTATTCGTTAATTATTTGTTCTTTTAGTTTATTTGTTAATTGGTAAACAATATCGGCGACACCCGGAAGCGCAGACCCACATAGTAAAAACAGCAGATAGCACATCTACTTATATTTCAATATCTTTGTATATATGTGCAATAAATACTTTTGTCACCTCACTTTTTTATCATTTCATATAAAAATATTTAATAAAAATTTAAAATGAGGAGTGCGGTGGAGCTGCCGGTAGCAAATTTGCGCGGGTAAATATTTTTGTCAACTACACGATTGACAGCTGATTCCTGTTATGTATTTCCATAGACAACTTGATAGAAATGTGCAGCTTGATCTACTATCGACCTTTGACTTTTTGTTTTAGGGATGTAACTAAAACCATAACGGAGTTATAACGATTTCTATGGAAACACACGTGCTGACGTATAAACACGCTTATTGTACTTGACTGCTATCCTATTTTTAACGCTTATATCTGCTTACGTTGCGGAGGGGTTAAGTCGGTTTTAATAAATACACATTAGATAAAGACACATTAAATCAACAAGTTTTGACTAACAACAATAAAGTTTTTAAAGTGAAACACTACTACGCGAATGAAATTGTTATATTCGAATTCAACACTGACACTGAGCACTTGGAGCGGGGATTCGGCAACAGTGTAAAATAATAATGCCGCCCACACACGCCGGTCTAATTTTATCTTTTTATCAGAATACTACCCCTAAAAGTTGGAATTTCGAAAAAAGTTATTTATCTTTTTTACTTGTACTATCATGTAGGATCACCTCCCGAAGTTAATGCACTTTACCCCCGGACACCCTGTATGTATCCTTAAGGTAAATATTTCGAAAACGACCACACTTATTTTAGTTCTTTTTTTAAACCGGAAAATACTGTATTTTTAGATTAGATTATGCTAATGTGCAGGAAAACACATTATCATAAAAGAGCGGGAAAATATTAATAAGCTGCCATTTTTTAATGCTCAATAAGGAACTCCAGTGAAAAATATTATGGCTTTAAAAAAATATGTTCATATAAACCAATAAACGCTGATTCTGAATATATAAGTTTTATTAAATAATATTAAACGCAGAGTTTTAAAAAAATTATTAAAAAGTCCATTTTTAATCGGGTCATAGAAACACGCCGTCAAGTTGGTATCATTAAAATGTTTAGTGGTGACGTCACTGAACACCGTAAAGTCATTGTATGGGAATGTAGGTATGACATAAGCCATCGTATTAACAACATTTCATCTTATTAGTTTATTTACATAGAGATTTAGTTGTTGTGTTTATTGACACATTATTTAGGCCTAAATAATTCAGTTTCAAAAATAAAGGTATCTCTTATTAGTTTATCTCTATTATTGAAAATATTCAAAAACTACTGCACAAAAAAATAGTATTGCTACTTCTAGAGAGAATACTTTGAACTCTGAATTTAAAAATAGCGCCAGTTGAACAGCTGATTGCCCGATCTTATAGTAACTTTTCGGGAACGATGACGTCACACGATTCACTTCACATACGGTGGTTTTTGGGGATCTTGAAAAATTAAAACTTTGACAATTATTTTAACTATAACTAACTCTAAAAATAAAATAAAATATGCAGTTATTTAAGTTAGAAGGTCGTTATTCATTAAAAACAAATTAAAAATTGGACTGGAGTTCCTTATTCACAACAATGCTAATGTTGCCATTCCTGATTCTGTGTGGAATTTGACTGGGGATTTCATTTCAAGTGATGGTGTCCAGAGTGTCCACTCTAATCAGATCTATACTCACATGGAAAAAATGCCATAGATTAGAGAAGAGAGATCGATTCATTTTTAAAAACTTATGTGTGTCAATTGGAGGTTTGCGAGCGGGTTACAATGATTGGTTAGTTTTCAGAAATTGAACAATTCATCGAATTTCAAAGTTAAAATTAAAAATCTGTGAAAGTTTTATTTCATCATGGTTGTTTCACAGACTTGGGTAATAACAGAATTTGAATAGGACTTTCAAAAAACTTAAATTTTGAAAATTGTTCAAATTCTGTGAAACAACCCTTCCTTGCAAGGTGTCGATGAGGCTCACTATCCATCACATCGCTAACCCTTCGGTAGCACAAAGAGGACAGAATATGAACAATGTTGAATTGGTGGAATATGAGAGGAGGTATGGAAAGAAATATGAATGAATTATGTGATACAATGGAAAGCAAATGTTTGGACACACTTTTCTGTAACAGAGCAAGAAAAAAGAGTGTTACCATACAGCATAATGATAGGTTTGTCAACTGGTTCGAGGACCAGATATCGAGAGGGCTTGTCAGGTTGTTGCAGCGCTACTATCTACCAGAATGATTGAATGTATGTTGCAGTATGAATGTGCAAGTCCGAGAATAATGTGGATCCGATTCAAAATTGGTTTGACAAGGGTGTTTTTTGTTATTTGCTATGCCCCTGTTAATTCTGCAAGGGATGAAGTGAAAGACGATTTTTGGATTGGTGTGAACGATGAAATAAAAAATTTTAATGAAAGGACTATAATGGCGGGCAATTTGAAAGGGAGGGTGGGAATTAGATTATTTGACAGATTTGATTCAGCCTTAGGTAAGTTCGGGGTAAAAGAACAAAGTCACTCTTTCGCAGCTGGCGCTCTAAAGTGAAAACAGTATCAACTCCAGAGTCAAAACAGAAAATCGGTAATGTCAGAATGAGTATGAGAATTGTGCATTGATGAAGCTGTCACTCTACGATCCATTTATATGTTCACTGTATGATTCTGATTCACCCATTTTGTTTTGCGTTGATTTTTCTTTGTTTCTCTATGTTTTTTGGTTTTTATTTTTTTCTCTGTTCTCTTTCAGTCTTGAGGATATGCGCCGGAGGCTTGCAACTGAACTTTATTATACTAAGTCTACATTTCTCAATTAGGGAGAGGAATAGACCTGTGCCACTGCATACATATTGGCTCGGTTATCAGACATCTCTCGCCAGACACCTGCGCCTCCCCCCGGGACAGATGAAGTCTGAGAAATGACGGAACGTATCCGGATAATTGTATGCAAGAATTGAAAGAAGTGGGATTGGGCAAGAAATTGAGAAATCTGAAAGTATATTGCCTGTCGTATGCTGATGGTGTGGTGCTGATTTCTAACAGCACGGAAGATCTGCAGTCTCTTGTGTCTAGGATGAACAAAGTATGTAGGAAGAATGAGTTGATGATGAATGTAAGTAAGTCTAAAGGGACCGACAGAAAAATGAAATGCGATGAAAGCGCCGGCGTTATTTATATGCCAAAATATGCCAAGCCAAATAATGCTGGCTTTTTTATAGCTGAGTCTGTCGGACCCTTAAAGTCATGGTTTTTGAAGGAGAGTATGAAAACAGTATTCAATATATTTATGAATGATCCATACTTGCACCGGGTGGATGAGTGGTATGTTTATGAGAGATGGAAGGGCTGGTAGATATTGAAAGAAGGGTAAATGCAGGTGACCCAATTAATGGAGAAGTGCATGCCCTTAGCGTAGAAATGAGATCCCTGAAGCTTATGTGTGGCAAAACCATTTACGATTGTGTGAGAAATGTGAGATTGTGGGAGGAGATCCGCAAATAATGCAAGGCTGATGTAAGGGTAACAAGTAAGATTAAGAAAGCGGCCCTCAGATGGTTTGGGCACGTTGAGAAAATGAAAGAAGAAAGGAGTGTAAGAAGAATATATGAAGCAAATGTGAATGGTAAAAGAAGTGAGGGGCACCTGATTAAGACAAGGCAAGATCAAGTGAATCAGGTACTTGATTCAGGCCATGTCAAGAGTCAGAATAATAGAAGAGTATAAGATGATGTATGAATGTGAATGAGGCAGAGTGTTAGCCAAGACCGAGTTGTTTGGCAGTCCGTCCTCTCTGCCTACCCTTGCGGTGAAACAGCGTAATGGTTAGTTAACCCATCCTTGGAATTTTATCTAGCAAGTTAGATTTAATAAATTTGGTAATTTTTCCAAATCTACTACCAGAGTATCAGAGTTGTTTCACTATGTGCGAGCACATTATCTAGCTCTGTTAAAAATATATTAAATAATACTGTCCTTGATTCACATGTCATGTATTATTGCAAAACTGTATAAAACCACAAGTAGATAATTAACAACATACCTGGAGGATTTTCTCCCGTACAAAAGAAGGAATCTGCCTCTGCAGGATGTACTGCATGAGGTAGTTCCTAAGCGACAGGATATCATTGTCATTTAGGTCTGACCATTCCTTTATCAGGGCATTCTTCAGCAATCCCACAGCTTCGAATATAACATATTCTGAAGACGAAGATTCCAGGATTTCTTTGCATAGTTGGTAGGGGGATTTGATTTTCCTAAAGTCCAAGATAATAGCTTCAGCCTCTCGCCGCTGGTCTGGGGAAACTAAATTCGGAGGGGCCTAGAAAAATGCATAAATTTTTACTGCGTTTAATCTCTTATCAACATCCCAACATATTGATTTTTAAATATGGAAAAAATAATGCCCAATCAAATATTGGTAGCCTTGTCGTGTTGATAAACGCGGTTAAAATAACGAATAAAAACTATTTTCTACAAATGAGCTGTCAATATTTTGAGGGTTAAGGCGAGAAAACCGTTGTTCGAATGACGGTGTGCAATTACCAGAAAGATTTGTGAAGCAGTTTCTAACGTTTGTATCGCCGGATTCGTCATTGGTTATGTTATTTACAGTTTTAATTTATTAAATTAAAATACGAAATCATAACAATGAACCAACCAAAACGAACTCCACAGATTTTGGATTTTATTATTT
Source organism: Limnephilus rhombicus (assembly GCA_929108145.2). NCBI lineage: Eukaryota > Metazoa > Arthropoda > Insecta > Trichoptera > Limnephilidae > Limnephilus > Limnephilus rhombicus. The sequence continues at coordinate 48,845,412 of OV815285.1, forward strand.
TAATTTTCTATGGTCAGAAATTGATGATTACTAAATTGTAAATAGACAATATTTTCTCGGGGAAATAAAATATTTTTTATCATTTCCGATGGCTCCACTACTTTATTTTCTCTCTTTGAAGTACCTTTACAAAAAAAAAACTTTACAAATGTAAAAATTCACTTCAATTCAATTTTATGCATATTTTCCAGCAAAACAATACAAAAAGTATATCCTTTTTCATAAATTGCAAAAATTATTTTAAAAAAACCAACCGTTTTTAAAATCAACCTCACCATTTTACTAAAAGTATTGTCGTACGTATGAAAGAGTGGTAAGGTTTTTTATTTTTAAATATTTGTCTGAATTTACAAATCACGTATTTTTTCCCAAACTTAGGTTTTATTTATGACTGCAATGTTTTGGATTAAAAAATGCAAAAACTTATGATATACATAGTTTCCGAATTTGGTTAATATTTTTTTAAAATAACACTTTATTTCATCAATTATTTAAATAACCCAAACTTAAAACCTTATAACCTCTTTAGTGCTTTTTTTTCATTTCTGTCGACTTAAATAGCTATTTTTAGTTGTAATTAAGTTGAAACGAACTATTATTTTTATTAGCGTGCGTGTTGCGGAATTCGGCAACTTTACCAAACTACGAAGTATTGAAATCTTTAAGTCTAAACTTTAACTTTAGGTCGCACAGTTTACACCGCGCTGTGCAAGCGGATTCCACACAGAGCGTCGGACCATCCCTTTACCAGACTACTAAATGCCGATTTATGTACATAACTGTTAACCTCAAGGCTCGTACAGTTAGAAGTAATTGTGATGAAAAGTATAATATGCTAATGTATCGTAATATAAATCGTCGCCTCAGTTCTTAATTGTCCAAACGACCAAATTAGTTTTTGTTCAATCTCGACTTTGAAACTAAAAATAAAGTATAAAAAATGATAGTTTATCACTTAACTAAGAATTATTTAAATTAATGAGACCTTTACCTTAACGGAAATAGCTTTATCTTAAACACCTATCATAATGTTTCATTGAAATAATGAAAGAAAACATTCTCCTCCTGCATAATTTTCAAATGGTCGTTTGGACAATTAAGAACTGAGGCGACGAAATGTTGATTTTTGTACATACGAGTAACTGTGAAAATGGAAAGAGAAAATTTAAATCTTGCACAGTTTAGAAGTAATGGTGATGAAAAGTCTATTACTAATGAAGTAATTATATTTTTACGCCGACAACACTACGAAAAAATTTAAATGACATTTATCGTCATAGATAAAGTCAATTCTACTAATGTCATGGCGTATTCAGAGCGAACTTCTGTCAGTGGGACTGCTTTATCTTTTTTATTAAAAGAATGTGTGAATTCTCCAAACAGACAGGTATTTATTCTTATTAAGAAAACTATTTTCTAAATGCCTGGTAAATAAAAAATCTGTAGGTAGAGTGTGAATTTGCTTTTTATCAGATTACTAATCGGCTTTATTTTTAGGAGGGGTTCTTGTTTGGAAATGTGACCAAACTTGAAACGAACCACATATCGGACACTCGCACGGATAATTCCCGAGTTGAAGTCATAATCAATGTCTCGTCGATGCTACCGGCGCCAGAAACTGGGATGTTCTACAGCCCTTCTGGAAGGATCAAGGAAGATGTCCTGGATGAGATGCTGGAAGGAGTATCCGGCGACGTGGTGGGCTGGTATCACTACCGCCAAAACAACTCTCTGAAACCCACCATGCGTGATAAAGTTGTCTCGAGAGCATTACAACATCATTTCGCCGCATCCAAGGCCAGATACTTCTTGTGTTGCAACATGACTAGTAGACAGACATCAACTAATTCGACCCACACTTACTCTTATAGATTTTACAAAGTCAACGTTGGGGGGGAGATGGAGACTTTGAACGACATGACCAGTAATCTGGGAGAAAATGTAGCCGGGTACAAGCGAACGACGGAGGGCGACAAGAATGATCCCTTTAACAGAGCTGTGATGGAGGCCAGGAAAGATGGCACAAGGGGTGTGAGCGAATCAGTAAGACTTACTATACGCAAAGCCGCAGCCGATTCCGCAATTTGGGAAGCCAAAGCGAGGGAAGTAGAAACTGACATCAACAGCATGTTGGCCATGCTCGCCAACCATCACCAGGTGCGCCACTCACGTGTGAATCGCGCCGCCGTACGCCAAGAAGAGCAGGCCGTCATCCAACCCCTCATAGAAGCTCTATCAATACCCGCAGCCAAACAATCGGAACCATTTGACTTTGTCACAGATATTATTAATAATTTAAAGCAGAATGACGGTGTGGGAAGTCCGGGGCCCCACAGCGGCCTGCCCCTTCGAGATGGTATCGCCGAGAAAAGCAAGGACCCCAAGGCATTTAGCAACAGTACAGGTCATAAAAGGATTCACTCCGAAGGAGCTGTGCAATCGACCGTCAGCTTAATTGTATGTCATAACTATTTAAAACATCTGATTCATTATTAATTATTTTTGTGAAATGTTATACGTAAGGCCTTTCTTCCCCAGTAATATGCAAGTATCCAATACTGATTTGGATTCACGTCGCAAACAACTTGTCGCGCACAGTCTGTACAGATCGCTATTGAAATCACGTGATGTGCATCGCCTCAACCTATCAAAACTTGCTTTGATTGTTTTGTTTCTAGTATTGACCTAAAGTACACTCTTTGTTACAAAATGTCTGACACAAGTGACGATGAGACTACCATGTTTATTTTTTGCTCCATCATGTTTGACTTTGACCGGCTAGGAACGGCAGTCTGGTAATACCGACGAGTTTATAAAATGTAGGCAACATGTGCCTGTGTACGAACCTCCGCACAGATGTATGGCGGAAGTCGCCAAGTTTCTTGAATTGTCCATACTTACGTATCCCTGTGGAAGAAGGGTCTAATTTTTTGTTTTATATAAATGAACTTCAGTATTGATTAGTGACTATTAAAATATTACAACCTTATCTCTAATTACAAATGAGACATTTAGAAACGAAGATGGCAGTGTCAGGAAATTTCTGCTCACATTTTAAATAATTTTCTCTATTGGACCTCATATTTAACACATTTTAGAATTTTTCAGTTTTTTGCTTTTTATCCACCTCAAAAAATTTTGTCTTGCGTATTTTACAATAATTTTATTTTCCAGGAACAAGGTAATGGCAGTAACCCCAATCCCAACCCCCGAAGATGGGAAACGGCCACTACCCCGAAAACACAACCAAATAATGCCTGATTAACACAAAGCCACAGATTGCATTCAGACTATTTTATTACGCCCTACAAAATATGTATGCTTCGCCTTTACTTAAGACAATTATTCAAGCATGTGTTATGAATATGGTTAATGTTTTCGTTTTATGATAATTTTATTATTTTTAAGTTAACTTATAGGACAATGTTTTCAAAATGTTGAAATACAAGGATAAGTCAAAAATTATCTACACTTTTCGTTCAGAAATTTATTAAAACAAATGTAGGGGTTCAACTTGTACATAATTTTTATACTCAGTCACCTACCTTGTCAATGCATTTAGTTCACCGGTTCACAAGCTTTTGTATTCCTTCCAAGATGAAGAGTTTTGGGTTGGTCGCAAAGCCACTTTTGCACCGCTTCCTGCATGTTTAAGTCTGGGAAATCGACCACCTCACAAAGCATCCTTGAGCGACCCAAGCAGATGAAAGTCGAAGGGGGTAGGAGCTGGGCTGTAGAGAGGGTGTTCCAGTACCTCAAAATTGATACACCATGACTGATGTTCAAAGAAGACACTACCTCACTGATGGTAACTCCCATATTGGCTACAACTACCTCTCGAGCTTGCTGAATCTTATCATCTGTAGTGGAGGTTGATGCATCCTGTTCTTTCTTTGTGCTTCACTCTTGTTCAGCCACTTTTAAACTTCTCGATCCACAGAAAACTCTTTATGATAAAGCACTGTCCCCGTATTGTGTTAAAAGTTTGCTGCCATTGCTGGTTGTTCTTCTTTGGTGCAAACTGTTCGCTGAATGAACATGTTTTCTCTGTAATAACTGAAGGCAAATGACCGCTGTAGGTTCAACTCTGAGCATGCATGCACAGAAAGCAGTATGACAACCTTAAACTCATCTTATGGTGAAAGTGTACATAATTTTTTACTCTCCCTGATAGATAGATTTAATGTGTCAAAACTGATCACCTCAGTTTAAATATTGGCACCAGAATGAATATGAGATTAAATACTTAATTACAAGTTTTAATAATTGATCGAGGGTGTGCTTGCTTTCTTTTTTCAATACGGAGAACATATCCCAAACCTATTTTCACAGAATTAATTCAGTGCAAAAATCGCAAGGACATTCAAATTTTGGTCAATCAAGAATATTTACTTTGTTAAATTTGATCATATCACATTGTAAAACCACACAATATGTAAATATTAATAAAATTTTTTACATGACATTAAATAATGTTGAACATTTATTCTGCATTCCGATTTGCCAATACCGAACATAGTGCCTCCTTTTATCTTTCTCACAGTAAGCAAGTATTTAACATCAAACTTAGGCCAAGGTCAAAAATCGTTTTTAATTCAACAAAAATATTGACGCCATTTATTAATGCAAAGTTTTTTTGATAAGTTCATGCTTCAGTTTCACTTTATTGTGACTATGTAATTTGAAGCATTCTTAAAATGTTTTAATATTTTTTACTGTTAATTCAAAAGTCCTCATTTGTCTTACCATTGTTTTATCAAAGAATTGTAATTTTTTAAATACATACCTACCAAAAGTTTTCAAATAGTTTTGTTTTCTATTAATTTTATTTGTTTTATGCATAATAGGGTAAAGTAAACTGTATGCGTGTAATTCTGAAACTGGAGCCAGTGCTGCAGAGCCTCAAAGTAGGCATTTCCATCATAGAGTGACATTTTTTCATAATATTAGTCACTTTAGAAAAAATAGCAGTGTAAGAATCATTTACTCGCCCTTGTTATGGCAATATGCCATATTTATAGATTAAAGTGTTTTGGCTTTACAGCGCCCTATCAATTCCATTCATCAAATTAAATCATATGAATTAACTTTTATTTCACTTCTTCTAACACAGCAAACTTATTTTGTGGCACCATTTTGAATAAAATTAATAAAATACTTTGTTTTTACCACTTTTATTGTTTACAAAACCAACATGTTTCGTGAGCAACGCTCACTTCTATAATAAAAAACCCTGAAGAAGTGAGCGTTGCTCATGAAACATGTTGGTTTTGTAAACAATAAAAGTGGAAAAACAAAGTATTTTACTAATTTTAACTTTTATTTGTTTATTGTGGTTATTTCCCAAGGAATTGATGATGGCACAACGCTGTAACTGTCAAAAAGAACACAACACACAGGCAGATCCCTGCAACTTAAAATATAGCATTCTGCCAGGACAACCCCACAACGCTGTTTTGCCATTGCAACACTATTGGAGGCAGGATGTTTGAGTTACAGCGTGTTGCCCTCTATCCGTGCCGTGATGTGTCAATATGCTGTGTATATCTCTAAAAAGCTAATTTTGAGATGAATGATAAATTTTTTTTAGAAATTTTGTTATTTTCCTTGCAAACCAATAGTAGTAAAAATAAAAAATTTGGCGAAAAGTTTGAAATTTTTTTTTATCAAAAAATTAATAAAAACTGAAATCCAAAATATATGATAAATTTCACAACACACAATGTATTTGTATTTTTTTTACCAGCATTTATTTGATCAATGTTTGTTTCACCAACTTTGAAATTGCGAGAAAAGTACCAAAATGTTTAAAAAAGTTTAGTCATTTATCTGAAAACTAGCTTTTTGGAGATATAGCATATTGCCATTACACGGGCGTACTGTGGATTCCCTTGAAGCAACTTACCATCGCACTGCCCGCGCTACATGACAATGCGTATTATATCATTAATAACCACTCTCGATAAAATGGCTACAAATTATGTGCTCTTTCCTATGCACACAATGGGAGAATTTTAAGGAACTCCAGTGAAAAATATTATGACTTAAAAAAATATGTTCATATAGACCAGAGGTTCCCAAACTTTTTTTTCTCGTAGACCCCTTTCAAAATTTTACTGATTTCGGTGGACCCCCTGCTGCTACATTTCTACCATGTTCCCAAAACTGATAAAAAATGTGAAGATTAGATCTAACGATGGAAATTTGCATCACGGTTGAGTTCAAGCCCTGAATTCGGAGTGGTATAAATAAAAAGAAAAATGGTATATTTTCTTGTGTTCTATTTATTAAAATAATATATTACAGACTTAGGGGGGAAACACATGTAGATGAACCAATTTTTTTTTTTTTTAAATTGTTAGTATAACTATTTAAGAATATGTTCCCAAAGTTTTAAATAAAAAATTCAAATCGTTCCGGTACTTCGAGGGTGTTTGTGGCGCACCGCGTGGTAAACTTGAAACTCATTTTTCTCGAAACGACTTTTTTGGAATTTGTGTGCTCAGAAACTCTAGCTCAGAAAATTTTTAATCAAACATTTTAAAAATGTGCAGATACCTTATTTATATAATTACGCTCTATGTGAACTGAAAGTCGTAGTAATATCATTGTCAAAAGTATTTTTTAATTGCAAAAAAATGTTTAAAAAAATGGCAAAAAATCAAGGTTTCCTGTTTACACACCTGTAAAAAATTTAATTTCCATTTTTTTGGGAAAAGTTAGGTTCACATAGAAGAGGCACATGTTCTTAAATTAAATTCAAAACCCTATTGATTTGAGATGAAAACTGTGGCCTCCAAAATGCACACAAAAGATACGTCTGGTGATGACGTTCGATGTATAGCAGCTGATAATTTTCATGTGTTCCGAGGAAATGCGAAAAATTCACAATGTTTTTTAAATAGATGTATAAAATGACCTCAAAGTTTCAATAAATTATACACATTTCTTCCATTCCAAAAAAGTTCATGAAAATCATTAAAAAAAACCTAGTCCCGCATTTCCCACCTTAATAGAATTAAATTTCAAATTTGTAAGTTTTTACAAGTAACAGTCGCTGACCTTCTAAAAATACACTACTCAAAAAAATTAAGGGAGGTTTTAAAAAAAGAAAATTATTGCTTAATTATTAAGGCTATATTCATAACCCGGCCTAACTGAAAAAAAATTTCAAGCCTGTGTTCCAAAAAAATATCAAAAAATTAGGATTGCGTGAGAACCGTAGCTCCTATAAAAAATTTCCAAAAATATGAAAATTATAATCTTAAAGCTTCATATTGCTTTTTTTAAAGTCCCAATACGACCATTTTTCACCGAAATACAGCCTGTCAAAAATCACCAAAAAAATTGGATTTTTTTTGCTCCTTTAATTTTTTAGTGTAGTGTATTATCTGCCTAAATTGATAGTTAAAGTCAAGCCAACATTTTTGTTCTTTACTATCGAAACCAGATAAATTTTCATGGACCCCCACATTCAACTTGTGGACCCCCATTTCTCTATCACGCCAACGTAGACCCCCGATGAGTCTCCCATGGACCCCTGGGGGTCCACCTGGACCACTTTGGGAATCACTGATATAGACCAATGAATGCTGATTCTGAATATATAAGTTTTATTTCATAATATTAAACATATAATAATAATAATAATAAGCCTTTTTATTTTGGACTTCTGTTAGGTATGTATTAGACATGATCTTATTTGTTATAGTATATCCCGAAGCTCAGTTTGCCTCTTGGCATAGGCCTCCTCTAACATTTTCCATTGGGACCTGTCACGCGCTACTCTTCTCCATTGATGTCCAGCAGTGAGTTTTAGGTCATCTTCCCATCTTATGTGTTGACGTCCTCTACTTCTCTTGCCATCTCTGGGATACCAGTCAGTGACATTTTTGCACCATTTCTCTTGTGGATCGCGTATCATGTGTCCTGTCCATCTCCACTTTTGTTGGTCTATTCGGGTAACTACATCGGCAACTTTAGTTTTCTCCCTTATTGTGCTACCTCTCACTCTGTCCTGTTTCCTTGTTCCTGTCAAACTTCTCTCCATGGCTCTCTGGCAGCGTTCCAACTTTTCTCTGTGGCGTTTGGTGAGTGCCCAAGTTTCACATCCATAGGTGATGACTGGAAGTATACACGAGTTGAAGACTTTCCTTTTTATTTGCATACTTAGCTCCTTAGATTTCAAGACTTCTTTCAAAGACCAGTATTTCTTCCATCCATTTGCTACTCTTCTCTCGATTTCTTTAGTGGTTTGATCTTTGTGAGATATTATCTGTCCTAAATAGATGAGAGTCCCCACATTCAACTTGTGGACCCCCATTTCTCTATCACGCCAACGTAGACCCCCGATGAGTCTCCCATGGACCCCTGGGGGTCCACCTGGACCAATTTGGGAATCACTGATATAGACCAATGAATGCTGATTCTGAATATATAAGTTTTATTTCATAATATTAAACATAAGAGTTCTTAAAAAATTATTAAAAAGTGCATTTTTAAACCTCTCCTCAAAACACACTGTAAAGTTGGTATTACTGAATGGTTAGTGCTGACGTCACGCGTCACCAGTCATTGTATTGAAACTTTGATTATGCAGGTATGACACAAGCCATCAGTATTAACAACATTTCATGTTAGGGGGCATTCAAGTATTACGTAACACAATTTTTGAAGATTTTTGACCCCCCCTCCCCCCCATGTAACGCGCTGTAATGTTTTTCCGTACCCTCCCCCCCCCTAAATGTTACGTAACGCCCAAGTGACAATTTTTTACCTGAAAGTCACAATTAAGTTGCACAAAGTACTGAAAAGTTGCTTAAATTCCTTTTTTCTTGTTTTAATCGCGTTTGCGGTAATAAATAAAATGAGCGATTTCGAGAACGAAAAGGGTTGCCAACTTGGAAGATTTTAATTCCCTAGTTTTTTTTATTTAAACAAAGAAAAACATGTTACGAAACGCGTTGTTCGAACCCCCCCTCCCCCCCTCGTAACGCACAGTAAAGTTTCACATACCTATCTCAAGGTACCTATAAAGATTTAAATATAAAATGTAAAAAGTAAGAAATCCTGGATTATGTTAACCGATATGATAAATTTTACAAGTACCTTTGATTTCTAGTGCATTAATAGTTATAGAGTGAAGTACTGGTAGGCATATTATGTTTACATGATATAGTTTCATGGTACTAGCAAACAAATTTAGTTTAACGCATCTTTTGTATGAAGCCAGATTACCGGCGGTGTGATCGATATTAGCATATTCATTGCCTAAAATATGCAAGCGATTTATGGTTGAATTTTGTTCTGCGTTCGTCTTACAGGGTGACCACAGATCTGGAAAACCTGGAATTATCAGGGAATTTTACCGAACCTGGAATTATCAGGGAAATGTCGGGGAATTTCAAAATTTTTTTATAATATCAGGGAATTCCAAAAATAAAACTAAATTCGTTATTTTGCGATTTGTGAAACCCCAAATTTGTTTTATTATTGCTTTATTGCGGTATTTTAAATAGGTACATAGTTATCTATGTCCTAATACAATCCTTATAATACGTATGCTTAAAATAACACATCTATACCAAATCAATCACATATCTTCGCAATTTAATTTTAAATGCCTTTATGTTCTCTTCCAATTTTATTTCTTCTGGTAATTCTCCAAATATCTTCAATGCTCCGTACATCAATGACTTTTGACTCTGTGTTTTTTTCCTGAAGGGGAGTCTTAGTTCATTTCTTTTCCTCGTCTCATGTGTATGTTTGCTTTGTAGTTTATCAATTTTTCTTAGGAATTCAATAGACTTATGGCCATTGATTATTTTGTAGATTAACAATATAGTATTGAAGTAAATAATTTGTTTAAATAACAAGATATTTAACTCCTTCACTATTTTCTTGACTTAAGTGTACCTATTTTTCTACAATATAGTTCTGTTTTGTAGAATTGTCATTTGTTTCATTAACCCGTCGTTGGCTAAGAATAGAATGCTGCTACAGTAATTTATGTGTGGTACAATGATTGCGTTGTACACATTTTTACTGGAGACTGTGTCAAGGAATCTTCTTATTCTTCCCAACAGCGAAATTTTTTTCGCAATCTTTTTAATAATTGGTTTTGTATTTTGAGCGAAAGTCAATTTGGAGTCAATTATTACTCCCAAATATTTAATTTCAAATAGTTCTTTCAAAACTTCACCGTCTATCAATGTCTTTTTTGTTTGCGTTACCTGTTTTCCAATGTTCGTAAATTTAATTTTGTTTACATTCAATTTTAGTTTATTTTTCTTCAGCCATATTGATATATTATGTAGGTTTTCATTTTAATGATTCATTATGAGTTCATAATCTTTTCCTGCTATGTATATCAATGCGTCATCTGCAAATAATCTTATTTTACAATGTTTCAATACTTTAACCATATCATTAATGTACATTATAAAAAGAATAGGTCCGAGAACAGACCCTTGTGGTACTCCCAATGTAATCTTCATTGGTTCGGAGATTGTCTCACCTACTTTTGTGGTTTGATATCTATTAGTTAAATAATCCTTGAACCATTTCAATGCCTTTCCTTTTATTCCATTTTTAGATAGTTTTTTAATGATTATCTCTATATATCGTTTCAAAAGCTTGAAAAAAGTTCTCAGGCGAAATATCATAAATTTGTTACAAGTGTATTTTGTTTTTAATAGATTATTATGATGCTAATAAATAATAAATGCTATAGATGACGGAATTCCCTTTATTATTTATCTAACGAACGATATCCCCTTATATCAAATTAAACATATCAGGAAAAAAGGTAGAAACTGCCCTGAAAAACCTGGAATTATCAGGGAATTTTGAAATCCGTTTTTTGTGGCCACCCTGTCATAGTATTGTCATAATGGAAAGGTGTTTTGATTCGAGTCTGTCTACAAGGTACATGGTAATTTATTGATGAGACCAATTCAGGGGAGTCAAACCAGTTTTTGTTTATTTTAACTAACTAACTAACCATCACGCCGTTTCCTCGCAGGGGTAGGCAGAGAGGACGGACCGCCAAACAACTCGGTCTTGGCACACACTCTTTGCCTCACTCACATTCATACATTCTCTTTATTTTAAATAAAAAAATTAAATCATTGAGTATTCTTCTATCTTTTAACGATAAGAGTCGCATTTTTTGTAATAAAGATTCATAGTTTATGTCAACCGCGGGAATTCCTAATTTGAAATTAATTGATCTGAGAAATTTGCATTGGATTCTTTCAATGGAGTTTACGTGACTTTTGTAGAAAGGGTTCCATATGGGGGAATTGTATTCTGAATGACTCCTAACCAGAGTTGTATATAGTATTTTGAATGTTAGGATATTTTTTAAATCTTTACAAATTCTTACAATGAAGCCCAGCATTTTCATTGCTTTACCAGTTATTATATCAATGTGGTTGGTAAATAGTAGTTTAGTGTCAAAGGTTATTCCGAGGTCCCTTATTATAGGTACTGACAATAAACTGTGATTGTTAAAAGAATAACTATATTTGATAGGGTTTTTTATTCTAAAGAAACTCATGATTTGACATTTTTTAATGTTAAGTTTGTTAATGGTACACCATTCTACGAATTTTATAAAATTGGATTGAAGGGACAAGCAGTCGTATATATATTTTTTGATTTTATATATTTTCATGTCATCAGCAAATAATAATATGTTAACATCAGAGAATATGGAAGTGACATCATTTATGAATAGTATAAACAATATTGGACCAAGGTGCGAACCCTGAAGCACACCGATAGTGGCTTCAAATTCGTAAGACAAGTGTTCTTTTATACAGACAGTTAGTACACGTTTTGATAAATAATTCTTAATCCAACATAATAAAATACCACTTATTCCTAGTTTAGACAATTTATTTATAAGAATTTTAATGCAAACCTTATCAAAGGCTTTACTAAAATCCATGTAAATTCAGTCAACTTGTTCTCTATTAGCAAGAGCACCAGAGATAAAATGTTCATACAGTGTAAGGTTAGTTAAGGTAGATCGTCCAGAGATAAAACCACGTTGAAATGATGAGATATTAAATTTTATGCAAGAACATATTTTTTGAAGAATTAACGTTTCAAAAATTTTTGGTATTGACGATTGTTTGCATATTGGTCTGTAATTTTCAACTAAAGACTTCTCTCCGCTTTTAAATATTGGAGTGAGAAAGCTATTTTTCCATATTTGTGGGAACTTGCCTGTTAAAAGTGATTTATTAAATAGTAGATACAGAGGGTAAGATACACTAGCCCCACAGTTTTTTAGAAATACGGGGGGGAATTTTATCTGGCCCTGAGCAAGATTTAGGTTCCAGTAGTTTGATACATACTGCAATTTCTTTAATCTCAATATGTATCTGAGAAAGTTGTAAATTTATATCTGACTCGAAGTTTGGAATGTCTTCATCAGGGATATCTGTTTCATATACATCCTTAAAAAAATCTGCAAACAAATTGACAATTTCTTCGATTTTACATGAAGTTTTCAGTTTATAGTGGATGGTTTCAGGTATGTCAAGGTTGTTGTTATTTTGGGCTTTACAATAGTTGAAAAAATGTTTTACATTGTTACCAATTGAAAATTACACATTCTTAATATAATTATTATAACAAATGTTTGATAATTTATTACAATCTTTTCGCAGCTTGCTGAAAATTATAAAATCAGAAAGATTTGTTGTTTCTTTGTAAATTTTATGCGCTTTTTTCTTCTCAATTACTATTTTAATGAGGTCCTTGCTAAACCAGCTAGGGAAATTTGAAGATATATCCGTAGTTACTGATTTCCCCAGCCGCAAGATTGTTGAGATTTAGATGAATACCGCACAAGAGTCCCAACTGCTCCCGTCTGGAGCCAGTGGGACTATGGCATCCCCAATTGGGGTATGTTGTGAGGCTGAAGGCAGTGGGGAGGGGAAGGAGATAGGGAAGAGGAAGGTGGGGAAGTATCTGGCTATTCAGATCTGGTCACCAAACGCGGCAGAAGTCAATTCAAGCAATGTTTCAATTCTGAATGGTGGTCTATACCAGGGCGATACTGAGAGTATCTTCCACTCTGGAATGTGCCGCAAATATACTATATATTATTTTAAATTAATAAATTGTGAAATACACAAATTAATCAATTAAAATTTATTTGCCACGCCGGGATACGATCCCGCGACCTTCGGAATGCGAGTCAAGCGCCTTACCGCTGCACTACGCCGGCTGTCAAATTGTTAGTATCGAGGATCACAAATATTACAAACACATTGAAAAATAATGGTTGCATTTTTACTGATGTAGATATACGATTAGTGATGCAGTTAAATATGAATCGAGTCATTGATTGCTGTATCAATATTATTTCTGTAGTCAGTTAAGAGCAAGAAGTGGATAACTAACTTTGCCAAATTGAGTTTTTAACCTTTTAGGCTTTTAAATAATATTTTTACTAGTGATGCAACGGAAGTGTCTTAACGGAAGCAGAAGCAGAAACAGATGTCAAAAGTAAATCTTAGCGGAAGCTGAACCGGAAGCGGAAGTGTTAATACTATGAAGAAAAAGCGCAATTTTATTTTTTAAGGTTTGTTTAATTAGATTTGTATTTTGTACTTTTAGTACTCGAAATTAAACAGGGGTAAATTATATTTAATAACACCTGAAGTTGTCGTAAAAATATAAATATTTTATTATATTTTTAATGACGAACATTTCACGTATCTCCGCTTTAATGAACTAGATATTTTATCATTCAACCTGATTAGAACTAGAACAAAAAATATGATTAGGGTTTGTTATTACAAACTTAATCACTTATTACACTCAATCAAACAAAATTTAAAAGCTAAACCAAAAGGTTTCTGAAAAATTTGCAAAAAGCAAACATAAAAACACAATCGACATACCAAAAAAAAAAAGATGCACCTAAATGAACTAAAGACTACTCAAGGTCAAGTTATCTGCGGGCTTTCTTCAAAGCACTTTCAATCTGTTTACAAACCACACAATGCAAACTATTTTCCACAAATATCTGAAGATTTCCGTAACTGTCTTTTGAAGTGAAAACTTCTTTAGCACCATTGTGATTTGAAACTCAATGAGCGACACTAAAGAGAGTCAAACACGTACATCTATAGGATTAAGCCTGCGAGAGAATGAGATAAAACTAATCGGTGTCCTCTTTGTGCAGCGTTTCGTAGCCTATTGGCCTCTGCTTCATAGAATAAAATGTTAAAAAAAATTAATAAGTCAGGTACCCCTCATATGTCTGATAATATAATACAAAATTTCACAGCATTGACATTTTTAGTGACAACCTGAAGAAATACCGATACGAAGTAACGTGTACAATCGATTATTAATATTAGAGTATGGAATGTATCGGGAGCATCTCCTATCCTTTTCCTATATTCCTCTTCCTCTCCACTTCCTAAAACCCAAAATTAATTTTAAAATATTAAAACTTCTTTGCCAATTAACTTTAGCATAAGAAACTTCCGTGGCTTGACTTCAGTTCACTTTATGTTCTATATTATCACTGTTTCTTACAAATAAATAAAAGAAATGTTATATTATCGTGAAAAAAAAGCCTATGGGTTCGAGTGGTTAAACTTAGTAACAATATTATAATAAATAAAGCCTACAATTATCCTACTCTTGATACTCTGCATTCGTCTCATTCTCTCGAAGTTTAGTTTTCTGAAGGTTTCACTACCGCGTGTGAATTGCACACTATGTTTTTTTTTTTTAATGTAACACCTCATAAGAGCACCCCTTTCTTTGTGTAAAGGCAGAAGTACTACGTTGCCACCCGACTGGGCAGTGTTGTGAGTGGGGTTAAGAGAGGGACTTTAGGAAGGGATTTATTAATGTGGGTCTTGAAGAGGCCCAGAGTATAAGGAGGAAAAACAGATGCCAGTACCTCATTCCGCAGAAGAGCTGAAAAACCAGTCAAAGAAACGACCCGTTCTCATGACGCCAACATCAACTGTGAACGGGTGTTCCACTTGTGTTCCGTCGAGTTTCAGCATGTGCACCGAGGATCAATGCTGCTAGCTCCTTAGAATAGGCTTCATTTAAACACCTGTAGAACAAAGTCAGCATGCCCACATTGCATCTGTGCATTAGAGTTAACAACAGATTGTGTCAATCAGACGGACCGCCCTCCTTTGCACAGAATCTAGCAGGTTTATCAAGAAATGAGGGGCTCCAGCCCAGAGGTGGCTTCCTTATTCAATAGTTGGGCATAATTGAGATTTGTATACGATTATTAAAATCTAAGAATGTACCATCTTCCCCAAATTCATCATGAAATGCAGAAGAATAAAAAAAATTCATTTTGAAAATAAAACAAAATGGTGTAATAAATCTGTTTATTGGTTTATTGGAAGGGGGAGAGAATGAGATTTGGATAATACAATAATATTTGTTTAAAAAGTAATCAGAGATCAAAAAAACATGGCTAACGAGAATAATTGACTCTCGCAAATCAAGAAATCGTTCAAATTAAAAACTATTCACTGTGTGAAAGGGAAGGCATTTAATAAAAAACAAACTATAACATTTAGCCAGAAGTAAACATGGAGATTGAAGTAACATTATTATGTCCTTAACATTAAATATTATTCATCTCTTGGATTTATTTTTAAAATATGTTTACCGAACCTAGATGCAAATTCGCAAGAATCAAATCATTTTATGTGAGAATCCATGAATGAGGTATATATAATAAAAGAGTTGATATGCCATTAATTAGCCATGAATTAAAATAATTAAGGAAAGTATTTGATTTCAAGAAGGGGGTCTTGTAAACAAATTGACATTTTTAAAGATTGAACTTATCAAATGTTACATGACCAAAATTTTTACCTCTTAAAATAACAATATAATAGTATAATTTTGATTGCAAAAAATTGTAAACCAAATATGAATGTAAATTTTTTTAAATTTTCATGCAGAATGACCACTTTTCACGGTACATACTTATATAATTTCCAACTTTAGACCATACGTATTCCATAATAATTAATATTTCTGAATTCTTAAAAAAAACAATTAAGTTTAAAGTATTCTGCCTTTACGATTTGCATTTATTTGCGCTATGCAATATTTTGTTATCGGCAATAATCAGAATTTAAAAAAATAGGAGTCTTTTTAATTAAATATCTAAGTAGTTTGAAAAGGTGCATACAAATCATTTTAAAGAGCACATGTTTGAATGTAATGTATTTGTGCACATCGTTAGTGGTTCAAATATCTTTGAAATATTTAGGAACGCTTACTCTCAGATTATTACGATATATTACACCACCACACAAGCAAGAATCTCTTTAAAATGATTTTACTGTAAGCAGGAATAAAAAAATATTTTTAAAAGGGTTAGTATTTATAACAACTCTAAAGGAATCAAATAATAAATGCTTTTGAGGTATAAAAGTAGAAAAAGGTTATAAAATGATGTAGAAAAGGTAAAAATTACTAAGGATGTCACTTGCGGCTTTAAATTATATTACAACACTCTTATTGTCGTTTAAGACTTCATTCACTAATTGTTATCAATACATAATTTAATTGATATTTTGTCAACTTACATGGCAATTAGTATTTCACTGTCGATTTTTAATCAGATTATACAAGTGTGAAATGTTTGAGCTTATTAAAATGAACACTCGTAGGTTTGTTTCATTGGTTATAATTTGAAATATATTATAATTATATTAACATAATTGACGAACTACTTTACGGATAGGGTTAAGTCAGCTAATGTTTATCCACTAGTGGATTTAGGCAAGACCTTCCTTCTGTATAAATGCCTAGACATGCCTGGCCAACATGAAAACCGATCTTGTTATATAAGCCTAACCTGTAACATAGCAGACACATGAAAATTCTGAAAAATTTATACATTGGTAATTTTTTTCAGGGGTGTCGAGTATCATAAGCAAAACACTCTTCAGATTTTCTTCATGTTTGATGGTGTTCATCACGCAGGGGACAGGACACCTCAAAAGAGAGGGTGTTTACTCGAAAGGCAATTCCCTGACAAAAATGGGATTTTTCCACAAGATCTAGCCCCATTCAAACATTCTTTGAATTCTGCCAAGTAACCATCCCAACCTCAATATCATTGAAAGTTTGTGGCCGATAGTGAATTAAAGTCAAAGAAAAAAAGGCTGCACCATAAGAGGAAGGCTGATTTCAGAATTTTTTAAACTTTGATTTGACAATGAAATGAAAAATAAATATTCATAATGCCCAAATGAAATAAAGGAATAACAAAGAGTAATCAAAAATAGTGAGAAAAATGCTTAACACAATTAATTGCACACCACTGTATTTACATAACATCGATGTAGTGTAAAACTGTCCTAAACAACACATTTTCTTTTTTAATCATATCAATTTTTCCCTATAATCGAAATTTTACAAATAATTTTTTTTGGTTTAAATTGACAATGTAAATTTTGTAGTTCTAAATGACAAATCGAGTAATATTGTTAGTGTAAAACTGCACTAAGGGAACATACCCATACTACGTGACCTGTTTAGGAGGGGGGGTCTTCAAAATACCACGCTTGGTACAAATGAGCGGCGGGTTGCTTAGGTTTTTGGTCACCGGGGGGGGGGGGGGGTTAAAAATTGCAAAAAGTTGGTCACGTAGTATGGGTACGTTCCCTAAGCACTTAGCACAGTTTTACATTCAAATAAAAATTAGATTTCTACCTTGATTTTTTATAGTGTAAAGCTTAAGTAGGTATTTAGTACAGTTTTACATTTAAAATTTTCTTCAGTTCTCGCTCAATTATAGACACCTATTTATTTTATTTTGAAGTTATTGTTGAAATTTGCGCTTTAAAACAATCCCAAACATCACAATGTCAGTCAGGATTGTGTTACACTGAAGAAGACTGGTTTCCGTGACCAGCCTAAGCCAGTGGGCACTCCTAAATGCCACTTTTTTTTTAAATACTGATAAAATAAACATACAATAAATATATTTTGAAACTAATATAAAATGACAGAGAAAAAATCTTTAATTACTTGTAACCTATCTTTCCAGAACAATTTTAAATGAACGAAATCAGAAAAAATGCTCTCCTGGAAAATTTACTGTTTGTCATTTAGAACAGTTTTACAATAGATAGAGGATAATTGTATGCAATTTTAATGGCCATTTACAAATTTTGAACCAGTTACTTGCGCATTGCACCATAGGCGCAGCTAGTATCTAGGCATTTATATAGAAGGTATTGATCGTAAGGTATTTTTAGATATTGACAAACATATCAACAAGTATTGCACCATAGGCGCAGCTAGTATCTAGGCATTTATATAGAAGGTATTGATCGTAAGGTATTTTTAGATATTGACAAACATATCAACAAGTACATACCTATTTTCGTAAGGTATTTTTAGATATTGACAAACATATCAACAAGTACATACCTATTTTCAGTTTTTAACTTATATTTCTTTCTAACTTCAACCCGTTTAAGTTTTGTATTGGTAACAAACTCTTTGATTCTCTCAGAAGGGTGATTCTGTATGTTTTGTGACAGCGTAACGCGTGTTATATCAGCCGTATACGACACACTATGACTTAAATGCGGTATTCTGTATCGCGCTAACATCGCGCCGCATAATCGTCGTAAAGAGATGTCAGTCGCGGGAAAATTTGCAAATCAAATTTAATCACGTACAAACATCAAAATAATATGACAAATAAATAGTCATTTATTAATGCCTATTAGGCTTAATTGTAAGTAGTTATAATAACTAATAGTAATTTGTGTTTTTAAGTAGGTAATTAATCCACATCAACTGATACACGATAGGCATAGACAAGCCATTTAAAACCATAGAAAATCATTCAAAAGCAGAAATTTGACACCCGATAATGGATGACGGATGCATTCCGATATCCGACAGATTTTGCAAAGCAAACAAAAGAAACACCCTTCGAATTACAGTACTCTAAACTGAAAAATTGGCAATCTTAATGTATAAATCATATTGCTCAAAGAAAGTGATACCTGCTTAGACATAATACATCTGAAATATGAAATGTCATGGTGTATCAAAAAAAATGCCCTACGAGGAATTAACAAAACATATTATTATATATGTTACAAACACTTATAAGTTACAAATTTAATAATATTTGTCATGAACTTATCTGTCATAATCCTTGATAAGTTTTGAATCAGTAGTAGGATACAATCTTTTTACCATCCATTTTATTTTATTTATATTTATGGCTAATGAAATATCGATGTATTATAAAATTGGGGACATTATAATAAAATATTTTAACCTATTAGCTTCATATTATTTACATATTAAGAAGCATAATATTTTCTACATATTTAAAAAAATTGAATACCACTAACGTCTCATTCTTTGAATTTGAGCATTAGATTTTAAATTAAGGCACATTTTTACTAATTTCAATATGTATTTACAAAACACCACCAATAAACATTACACTGAACTGAAGTTAAATGCACATGTTTAAAAACAGTCATTGTTGGAGAGTTCAACCAAAATATGCATATAATAATACAATACGTACATATTATGTACTTTAAATTAATAAAAATGTTAAACATATTTACTTAGGAAAGGAACAAAAAATACATTAATAATCTTCAGAAATACATAGGGAGTATATAGATATATATTATCAAAGTATCTTTACACATAAACAATTAATAGAAATACTTTAATTTACATTCAATTAATAAACCTGGGCTGTCTTATCCTCTCCAAAGTCTAATCTCATATTTTAATAATGGACATCCAGACAAAACTGCAGTCTACAACCACATGAAATAAATTATGCATAAATCAGAAAAACTAAAATACAATACTTTAGCGATACTATTCATCAGTGGAGTGCGTTGCTCCTTTGCCGATGGTGAGCGGTAGTTTTCAGATGTTAAGTATTTTTATTCAACATGAAAATCCAAATGTCTTTGATAAATAAGATTATTAAATTTATAAACTAGTGAATTCTGTACGTTAGTTACCGAAAATGCCCTAACTTGAACTTACGTGGGACAATTTTGAATATTACTATTTCAGTATGTTATCTATGGTCTACTGGAAATGTCTACGTAATTCATAGATATTTAATGGTACGGCCACACTGAGGCCAACTTCAAACGTTTGGATGATTGTGGGGGGGGGTAGTTTGTGCGTTGGAAATTCAAGTTGAAAGATAGTTCGTTAGAGTTCGAGTTGGTCCGAGATCGCCGATGGCTGGTTGGTGCAAGTTGGCCCAACACATCAGTCTACGCAATATTATTACGGGAGAGAGGTATTAAAAATTGTTTGAAATTATTATTTTTTTTAGTTTCACGAATCCAAATCAATAATATGGAAACCGAAGCATTACCTGCACAATTGTAGGCAACTGATAAGATACAGTGCCGAATCAGCTGTTTGATGTCTGCCATTTTGGAGTTCGGAGTTGGAGGGTTGGCCGCAGCCACCACATGATCAGCCAACCTTTGAACTCCGAATCAAGTTCGGAGTTGGAAGGTTGGCTTTGGTGTGGTGGCAGCATAAAAAATGCACTCTTTAACCTGTAAACAGATCCTCAATTTTTTTTAAACAATTTAAAATGGCATTTAGACGCAAACTTCAGGATACAAAATATAACATTATAGAATATTCAATGAGTCGAACATTAGTGACATCTTTTGGTATTCGATAGAAAGATAGGGCCCAATCACTAAGATGACTGCGAAAAGTTCAAAATAAATTCATTTAATTCATAAAAATCACCCTACGGCTGCTCAAATTTGGGTAGCTACCACTCGAACGGTTAAGGGCTGCATTCCACTGATCATCATGATATTGCCACAATAAGATTCTTATAATTATTCAAAATATTATGTTACTTAAATAATAATAAATCAGAATTACAAAAATACAAAGTGTTTAGGTAAGATTGAGCAAATTCTCAAGGAAACCATTTTCCTTTCTTCCTTTAAGCTATAGATTTAAAATTTTAAATCTCTTCAGTCAGTAACCCTTGCACTTATTAATGTAGAAACATTTACATCAGTAAATAGACTTAGATCCCTAGTTAGGTTAATATTCCCAAACAATTCCACCAACCGAATATTTGTCAGAGGGATGGAATTTTGATTGGAATCATTGCACAGGTAAAATATATCCCATATTTGTTAAAAATTATATCTGCTTAAATTTAAATAATAATTTATAATAAATTATAGAATAAAGCATAACTGAGTGGTAACGGTCTCTAAGATAATTTTTTTTATCTAAAAGTGTCAACATCTTAATAACTTATCTACTAATTGATTAACTTGTAAATCACAATCATACATTTTGTGATATTGTTAAAATCTCAATTTTACATTTTGTGAACGAATTAAATCGATGAAATCTCATTTTAACATTTTGTTGTGGATTATTATGCTTTATAAACCATAATCCTCCTGCCTTTGTGACAGAGACGAAATCTCAATATAAAATTTTGTGACGGATTTAACCCCTCAGGCTATTTTGTGCGCTTTTGGGAACAGCTCATATTCAAATCTAAAAGTTAACCTTAGAAAAAATAAAATGTACACCTCTATGAAACCTAAGTTTCCATAGGCAATTTAAAAAAAAAAAGAAGTGAAACTAAATTAATTATTTTTACAAGAAATGACAAAATAGTGAAGTAACAATAATATTCATAATACTTTGTTTAATAAAACATGCATGTTTTTTTTTCCATTATCAGTAATTCTAGTTAGATAAAAGTAAAATTTTCAAAATTTTAAGCAACCCCGACTCAAAAAGTCAGCTTTCAAACAAAAAAACTGCATCATAATCGGTACATTCGTTTAGGAGCTACGATGCCACAGACAGACACACACAAACACACAGAAAGTCAAATTTATAACACCGCTCCTTGCGTCAGGGGTTAAAAATGAGGTGAGCCATTTTTAAAACTTTTTTTATGTTTGCATTAAAAAAAAGTATATGTTTACTTTTAATAATAAAATTTGGAATCCAACCAATTAAAAATGGTTTTTATTTTTCGGATAAGTTCAGAAATACTCCATTTATTCTAATTTTATTGCAGAGGGAATAATCTGACCACCTGACAGAGTATGCTAGACGCCTGAGGGGTTAAAAGAGAATTAAAAAAAATTGTGTGGTTAATAATCAAATCCTTATCCTACTTGTGTTACAGATCAACATTTTGAGACAGAGAAAAATATAATATATAATTTTATTTTTTTCGCGGGGTTAATAGTAATCACAATCACACTTTTGTGACACAGTTCTGTTAAAACTAGAACAACCTCTTCATTTTCACGTTTCACAACATATTCTAGAATTCGTTGATCGGGTAAGAATACCTTAAACTTATAATATGAGAAATAATACATTGTTAAATGATTATAATTATTTCTCCCTATCAGTCCCATTTTGTTATTAATTCTAGAGAGCCAGCGCCACCTATAAATAATATTATTTGTCGTTAATTCGATGGATACGAACAAGGACTCGTAAATAGCACCTTATTTGGCAGTCTCTTTTGTATAAGAGTCAAACTTATCCCTTAAAGTAGTATGAGGGATATCACATTTCATTTATTTTAACAGTAATTGATTTCTTGAAGTAGATCCACTAATTGACTTGTTCAAGTAGTTCCACTAATTGATTTGTTCATGTAGTTCCATTGTTGTTACTTGCACTCTTGTCATTGTCCAGTACATTCATAATGTACAGTGTACCGCTTTGATCGATGGTCACAAACTTGGAGAAGTTATCATCAATCATCAGGTTGTCGGCTTCGTCTCCCACGAGCTTGATGCACGCCAGCAATTCATTGACGGTACAATTTTTTTTACGCCTAAAAAAAAAAACATTAGTATAAGATAATGTAAAGTATACAGTTACCTGAACTGAACATAATGTAAACACATTCTGGTTCTTTCAAAATTACTGCAACCAGAAGGGTGATTCTGTATCCTTTGTGTTATCTTTAGCGTTCTTTGTGTTAGGTCAGCATTAGGAGACAATTAAGACAAAACAATGTCGGAAGGCGTAGGTTGGCTTTATCGGCTGTCAAAATTCGTGCTTTTCTATGGCTTTCAATGGCTTGTCTACGGCTGTCATATGTTGATATGATTACCTACTTAAAAACACAAATGACTATTTATTAGTTATTGTAACTGCTTACATACTAGGTCTACTAGACGTTCATAAACGACTATCCGTTTGTCATATTATTTTGATTTTCGTATGCAATGACATTCAATTAAAAAAAATTTCCCGCAACTTAGATCTCTTAACGAGGATTACGCGGCAAATGCGCCGTCATCTGCAAATCATCATCATGCGAACTCACAGCAGCTTTATTGGGCCTCGACCTTCAATAGTTTACCAAAAAATATTCAAGCTGCAACTAAACTTCGGCATTACATAAAAGAGTTAAAATGATGGCTTAACCATACAGATGTAAAAACTCTATTTATTTAATTTTACATCACTTTATGTTTCTCAGAAACTTTACGCTTATTATTACACTGTATATCTATTATTACACTATACACGTATTATTACCCGTACACTATTGTATACACTTTTGTACAAACTGTTTAAACAAATTTTAATCATGTTTTTGCTTTATAGTCCGGTAACTTTATACATCACAGTATGCGTTAAATCCGGTAGTTCTGATTTTTTGCAGACTTGTTTATGATGTTGGCCTAATGAATAATCCAAGTTTTTGACCTCGAGTGCTGAACGCAACTTTGTCAAAAATCGAAAAAACCGCAAAAAAATCGTTATTTTTTCAAATTTTGGCGATTATAACCCTAAAGGACTAGTTTTTGAAAAAACTTTTTTTGTGATGTTTTAAAGGCAGACTAATTTTTTTACAATATGATACTAGAACTGTCTCTGTAGACCCAATAGTTTCCGAGATTAAGCCTTTCAAAGTTTGTGACCTCGAGCGCAAACCGCGAAAAAGTTTTTTTTTCCAATTTTGGCGATTATAACCCTAAAGGACTAGTTTTTTAAATAACTTTCTTAAAACGTTTGTAAAGTAGACTAAATTTGCTACAATATGATACTAGAACTGTCTCTGTAGACCCAATAGTTTCCAAGATTAAGCCTTTCAAAGTTTATCATTTTTTTTGAACTTCGCAATTTTTTGCAATTCTGTCGTTCTGAATGAATTTTGACCCTGATTATACTATCGAAGCCCTGTACTTTTATGATGGGATGATGATGTTTAAGCTAAGCTACGAATAATGAAGTAAAAAATATAAAAAACAAAGTATTTTCTTTTTATTTTATTTATTTATTTAGAAAAGATAAGTACAACAAAAGTTAATAAGTTTATTTGTTAGGAAACTGAGTAATATTCAAAATCAAAAAAATTAATTAATTTAGCCCTCTTGGAAGGTCCCGGTTGAGGTTCGTCCGCATCTGGATCGACGTATTGGGATGGCATATCCCCATCAGGAGATGGTGATGAATCGTCGACGTCTTGTGCCCACAAGTCATCCTCCATTTCGACATCGGACAGATCGTCGCCTTCTGGGATATCTATTACTTCAACACCAGGTATATTGTCACAAGAAGCCCCGCTACAGTGCCTGCAGACTGATGAGCATTTTAATCCTGCCGTCCTGCAGCTGCAGGCGTTCCCACAACATCATCCGCAAGAGGTGTTGTGGGGCTGCATCTCTGATCATCATTTTGGTGTGACTCCCAACCACGCCTGAACCTATAAGAAGATTGTACATGAGAATAGAAAATGATGAATGATATGTAACTCATGCAAAAACAAGTTTTTACCTGATGGTATGTCCGTAAGGAGTGAAATCGAGCAGAGTCTCGTGTAGGAGGTAACCTGGCTAGATTGAAGCTGGTTTTCGTCGCAGCCCTGGCGAATAGTTGGTACCGCAGCTCGTCAAGGTTATGGGTGTTGGGGTTGCCTCCGTATAGAGCAATTATGACTCGTTCTCCTGCTGCTGCTACATCGTCAGGTGTAGAGTTGGTGTCGAGAAAAATCACAGCTTGCTTTTCAACGTCCGGATTTTTTTCGACTATGGACATCATTTGTATCTTCCCTAAGCCAAAGAAGCAGGATGTCGAGTCACAACCACTAAAGGCATGGATGAAGAGGAAAAGCTCTGTTTTCAAAGAGGATTTTGAAGAAGCAATGCTGGAATACATGACATCTGATACTTTGCCTCTTCCACATTTATTGTAAAAAAATTCACGTTGGTTTGAGATCGCAGTAAGGATGACCAAGTCAATGTCCTCACCAACGACTACCACTGTATCATAGGTAGAGGCAGCAGTTACAGCTGTAGTGATGATGAGCCTATCAGCATCTTCCTCTGCTTGGAGCACTTGAATGTTGTGATTTCCCATTTTTGTTGTCAGCAGTTTTATGAAACGAATCTTGTTTTTGTCATTTGACAAGAATTTCTGGTGACAAACCTGTGCCACGGTTTTCTCATCAACGATTATCTCTCGCGATGAGTATAACTTGGCTCTTCGAAGACGCTCAGAGCTGTTTGTGTTTTTCTGTACAGCATCTGCGGGGTAACCATCGAAAACTACTGCCACATTTGAGCCATAGTGAGCAGTAATGTACTGTATGTATCTGTCAGCTATCGCACCAAATGATGAGCTTCGAGGCCACACAACTTTGTGAAGTAGATGCCCTCCATCCACTACTACAAACTTCGTTAACCCTTGCTTCTCATTTAAGGTTACAGGTTCAAATACTGAATACAATGTGGATTTTGTGCCCTTTCTCATCCCCTCTTCAGAGAACAATTCATCCCCTCTTCAGAGAGAGTTCATAAGTGAAGAACTCTCGCAATTCTTCATCCGATTGCTTTAAGACACACAACCTGTGAAACAGTGTTAGGGGATCAACAGTTAACTGTTTATTGCCAACAGTAACAGTTCGTACAGCTGAAGAAAGGGACACCACATTATTTTTATGTTTGAATTTCACTTCCTGGAAGTTCCCAACCATCGATTCTCTCCCAATCTCTAGAGCTGTTGATACTAGATTCTCCAACCAGGCCACTGCTGATGGACATAATGAAATCTGCTGTAAGGAATGGAGGGTGCTGTGCAAACCATCTAGAGATTATTTCAGTATCTGATTCATCTTTGGTGACACGAGATGGTCGCATGTCTACATGTTGTTCAGTTGTTGCAGTAGTAACCTCACAGTATGTTTCCACTTCATGGCAGATATTATGTAGATACACCATGCCTAAAGTCCATCAAGAGAGTACACTATCAGTCTTACCACGTCCTCGGGTGAGCCCTCCATAGCTTTTCATAGATTTCATCAGTACTTGCTCAATGGTCATATCTGACCATATACCCGACCAAAATTTGTTAGTGCGCCGGATGGTGAAGTATCCTTTTTTTGTGAATTTATCGTATTCAAGTGGGTCCATTTTCCTTTCCAATTCCAGCATATCTTGCAGATATAACTATGCGCACTTCAAAAACTTTTTCAAAAACTAGTCCTTTAGGGTTATTATCGCCGAAATTTGAAAAAAAAAACGATTTTTGCGGTTTGCGCTCGAGGTCACAAACTTTGAAAGGCTTAATCTCGAAAACTATTGGGTCTACAGAGACAGTTCTAGTATCATATTGTAGCAAATTTAGTCTAATTTAAAAACGTCATAAAAAAGTTTTTTCAAAAACTAGTCCTTTAGGGTTATAATCGCCAAAATTTGAAAAAATAATGATTTTTTCGATTTTTGACAAAGTTGCATTCGGCGCTCGAGGTCAAAAACTTGGATTATTCATTAGGCCAACATCATAAACAAGTCTGCAAAAAATCAGAACTACCGGATTTAACGCATACTACCCTATACATTCAGGCGACAAAGTTACTGGACTATTATACCACTGTTTGTGCTTTTTCTAGGTACTAAAATAAAATTTATTTAACTATATTACCCACGCACAGGCTGCGCCTTAGTGGGTTCCCATTATTGTTATGATTATGATTTTCAAAATATGTAAATATAAATTGTAAAATATGGGAAAAATAAAGGAATTAAAAAAAAAAAATTTTTTAAAAAAGAATTTTTAAAAAAATCTCTGGCGTTAGTGTAACCACTTTTAAGAGTTGGTTTCTTAACGCAAGCGCGATATCTAGCTCGTCAGCACAATGCGGAATACCACATTTAAGAAAACTGTCAAAATGTGTTGTATACGACGACTTAAATACATGTTAAGTTCTCGCAAAACATACAATCGCAGAATCACCCTTCTGGTTACATTGGAATGTAATTGAATTGCTTACCTTTTCCCCCTCCACAGGCCCTCCCATTGTAAGTCGGGATATTCAAAGTAGCTGGTGGAGTTGTTCTGTTTGGGCCCAGATTTAAGCACAGAGGTCGCTTGGTCCGACTCTGCAAAGGCGGTGAAGTCCACCATGGAAGTGGATCTCGGAGAAGAAAGGAGATGCAAGGCACTGCCTCCCCTAGAGAAATAAATTTTTAACGATTAACTTAGGTGTGATGTGAATATCATTAAGAAATTTCAGAAAAAAGACAAATTGCAACCATAATGTTGGTGTTGTCTGAAAAAAAATTCTTTCCTTAGGTACAAGAAATTGCTAGGTACTTTTCCCCGTAACTAACACTAAAAACTTGATTGAAAGTAATCCCACAACACTTAATCGAGAACATAAAAAAAAAATATGCTTACTTGCTCCTTCGTTTATGCTGCGCCCTATTCCCCAACACGTAGGACACGTTCCACCACGCAATCTGCCCAGCCAGCGAGACGAGTACCATGGGCACCTCCTTGTCCAGGAGCTCCCTTCCCTCCCCCGCAGTCGGGCTGGCGACGGGAGGGAAGTTGAAGGACTGCTTGGCGAAGGGGGAGCTGGGAGCGGGTTCGGGCTGTGTCACCGGCCCAGGGGAGAACTTCAGACTGCGAACCTTGGATTTGTGAAGCGATAGAGTGTAGATGAAGGATTTGCTAGGTATGTGCCACAGCTGAAAACAAACAAATAAATCAACATTATTGTTGAGATACGTTTTAAGATTTTCACGGCAAAAAACATTTTCGTTATTTGTTTTCGGGGTGTTATGCCGTGTTGCGCTACCTCCTTTAGCCAATGTTTCGGACATCGTTGCAGTGTCCATCATCAGGGCAGATCCGGCAGATCCCGGATCTACCGGAGCATCTACCGGATCTGCCCTGATGATGGACACTGCAACGATGTCCGAAACGTTGGCTAAAGAAGGAGGTAGCGCAACACGGCATAACACCCCAAAAACAAATAACGAAAAAACATTATTATTAGTCATAGAAATATTAAACCTTTAAAGTTTGTGAAATGGAGTATGTTACTTTTCAATATCTTTTATAATATTACTAGTACCAAAGATGATGGATACGAAAAGTCCTCTCAAATAACTTACTATTTTAACTTTTCATTGTATTTTTTTATAATGCACTAGTTTCAAAGATAATTGATACCAAACAATTTTAAAAAAATGTTGGTATTATTTCAATTTAATACCCTTTTAAAAAATCCCGCAAGTATCGCGCGACTTGCAAACCCTAGTTATAACTTTTCCTTCGTTCTCATAAACAATAAATACGTCGTTGTGTTAACAAGATCGGCTGTGTGAGTTTTATCAATTTTACATGGGAAGCAGAAAACTTCCCAGTTTTTTATTCAAATGCGTCAACAAACAACGTTTGAATGAGAATTGTGCAAAAACAGTTAAACTTATGCACATCTCGCTGAGATTGGCTCGATTCCTTGATTTTTTTAATAAATTTGTGGTGTAAAAAAAGGTTTTGATGAAATCTGGCGCGTAGCCATTTTTGCAAGCACAATGACGATATATAAAAAAGAAGGGTTACAACAGAGCTCTCAACACCAGGATCATTTAGGCTCCTTTCCGATTTTTTTACATATATTTAATTTCATTCACTTACCACAATGTCTCCAGTTTCCAAGCCCATTGCAAGAATTTTTCCATCCAGTGATACATCGCAGCACGAGATGCAATGCTTGACATGGTCAGAGTGAAATAAATAGGA
This sequence comes from Limnephilus rhombicus, assembly GCA_929108145.2. Classification (NCBI taxonomy): domain Eukaryota; kingdom Metazoa; phylum Arthropoda; class Insecta; order Trichoptera; family Limnephilidae; genus Limnephilus; species Limnephilus rhombicus. Next base: position 48,874,518 of record OV815285.1, read on the forward strand.
AGATGGAGGACCGTTATCAGGTTTGGTTTCTAAGTGATAAATCTGAAATAAAAGTATTAAAATCAACTTTCTGTCAATACAAATTAGATAACACATTGCCAACTACATATTATGGATGCGGAAATTGCAACGAATTGCAGAACAAATCTAGCAAATTACTCCACAGTTTATTATAGTCAAGCGCACTTGAATTGAAATAACACGCAACTGCACTGTACAAGTAATATTTTATTATTATTAGCATTAACAAAAATCTACACATTGACAGACACTTGCCGGATAACAGAGGTTCGTGACATGATATATTGTCGTGTAATAGACATTGTCATCAAAACGGCGTCAATAGACATTGTGTCTGTGAATGCATTAAATATTATGTAGCAGGTATGTATGTGAAATATGTAGCAATTTACCTGGAAGGTTCCATTATAATCGCAAAGCACCATCATAGAATTTTTGTGTAATGAAACGCATGAAACGCAAAAATTATTGTTTTGCCTGCAAACAAGAATGGCCAGCATCTCCGGGTCAAGACTCCAAACCTTAACAGTTCCATCGAATGCTACGCTCATGAGACCAATATCATCGAGCCAGTAGCATTTAACAATCGGAGGATTCTTCAACTGAGTGCTTTCTGCATGACGGTAATTTTTTGGACTAAAACTGTTACTGATTGTGGAAGAACTAGAAACAGAAGTGGGAGAAGATTTCTTATTGTATTCATCCCCTTCCTTGTGATATTCGCGCAGTTTTGAATTCTTTCGTGTCCCGTTTAAGTCATTGATCAATTCTTGTGATCCTAATTCGGTTCCACTAAGTATTAGCATTTTAGCTACGGACTCTCCTTCCGTTGAGTTTACAATCTCGTAGACCATCAGGCCACCTTTTCTCCCGGCTGCAATTAATATGTTCATAGTCAAGAACTCCAAATAGTAAACTTCGTCGTTCAAGTCCATGATTTTTCTCCTAGTTCTGGATTTCAAGTAGAATAAGTTGACAACACCATTTTTTAGTCCATAGGCCAAATATTGACCGCACGGTGATAGTTGTACAGAAATTATTCCAACTTTAGAAATACATGTTTCGCCAATCAACTTCTTTCCTTTTAAAATCTGCAAATGGAAATAAATGAATGAGTTTCGTTTATGAACAGTGGTTTTACATTAGAACAAAAAAAATACAAGAGTAGTGCCGGCAATATCTGTTAATTGATTGAATAGTCTAAATTAGCAATATGTATGTATGTGACAAGAGCAATAGTCTTTGAATGATAAATAGAAATTCGGTTTACGCTACGTTAAGTTAACGTTCTCAGGATATTTTAGATTAGCAGGCAGGTTGTAGGGGCAGGTGAACTTACGCACTAGAAGTCAAAAACATTAAGTTGTTGACTTTTATGTTTGAACTTACTTGGATTTTGTTACTCTTATCGATTACCGCAATAAGAGGACTGTAAGGAATCTCCAAATTAGTAGTAGAATTGCATCCGTTTATCAGGTTCAAAGGTCTGAGGGTGTGTCTGTCGAGGCTGATGCTCTTCTGAACGTTGACTTTAGGACTATTAATCTCCAGAGACTTTCCCATGGTCTCGGCCCTGCGGAGGGGAGTGACAGCGGAGTCTGTTTGTTGCGTGTCTGGTATGATGGGGGAGCTTAGCAACAGTCGGTCAAATACGCAGTGGAATTTCAATGACAGTTTCACTTTTCTGGAAATGCAAATAAAGAAGAGATATGTATAAATATTTTGATTTTTTTAAATTCAATATACACTATAAATTCTGCAATACAAACAATAAAAAATCGAGCCTGTTCAATTTAACCAATTTTCGGATTACGGTAATCTTTAAGAAACAGCTAGAATTTTGTGAAAAATTGAGTTTTTTTTTCAGAATTTTGAAGTCGAAAATTGTTTATCTTTCAAATTGGATAATGTAGATGTATGTTATATTCCCTCGCTAACTATATAGAACTCTCTCCACTTTCAAGTCTCTTCAAAATTAAACTTTTTTCTTCAGTGATTAATGTCTTAAGTTTAAACAAACTAACCAACCCCCCTCTGTAATGTGATGGTTTGAACGGAGGTTCAGATTAAAGAACTATAGACTATTATATATTTTTACAGATAAAATATAAAATAAATTTAACCAATTACCTATTCTCAACCATAAACAAACAAGGTTCGTGTGTTTTGTGAGGGAATTTTGTTCAAATAATAAAATCTAAAATAATATCTAAGAAATGTGGACAAAAAATTAAACAACCACAGTTAAATTTAGGGAGGCTAATCTAAATTAGTAATACATATTTGAAATGAGAATACGCTTAGTTCCTACCAGGATATCGTTTATCCAGTCCCTACCTACCCCTAACCATATATCACCTTGCTGTAAAAGTATTTTAAATTTGGAACAATGGCAAGAAAAATAGTGCATTTATTTTGAAAACAGAAGCAGTTTGGTATGTGATCGGTCATCCCTTTTCCTTAGACGTGGGTCGTTACGCCGTTTTCAAGAAACGTAACGAAACTAGTTTCTTGGTCGGCGTAACCTGTTTCAAAACAGGTTAGTTTTGTAACTAGTTATTTTCATTCAGCTTCAGTTACACACGAAACTGTATACCCCCACCAACTATAAAGTTACACACGAAACGAAAATAAATTAAAGCACTCTCTAGTATCTAAGTGTTTGTAGCTATACAGTGAAATCAACGTATATGAAATTAACTTCCTTTCATACTTTATTCAGGCTTCGGACTGACTGCATTAAATGTATTTATGATTAATTTTGATAAAATTTGATATAATTTAAAATGATAAAATTTCACTTTACGCAATTGAAATTTAAAATGCATTATTTTCCGCCACCCCAAATGCAAAAAGTTTCCTTTTATAGTAATTAATATATTAAACACAAGTACAACGACGAACTAAAACAAACTGAATTATTTTACTTTAAATTCAAAAAATGGTCGCTCGCTTCCCAGAAACGGAACCCACTCCCGCTTACTCGAAAATGTTCGATTCAAAATCTCGCACGCTCGGCCGGCAGGTAAACGCAACTATGCGAAATGCGGCGAAACTACTCTGCAACTAGTTACTCACATCACACCCAACACAGAAATAACGCATTTACAAAAATAACCACTTGCGATTTTATCGAAACTAGTTATTTCCGTTACATACTGTGTAACAAGTTATTGTATCTAGTTACGTTAAATAACGCCCACGCCTACTTTTCCTTGCTTACCTTGTTTTTCCTACATATATTATTACTCAATTAGAGCAAACACCAATTCGTATTGTTTCCTTTTTAGTATTTACCGGTCCACTACAAGTGCATCTGAAGCTGTAAATCGTAAGCAGTTCTAGACGCAATATGGATATTATATAAAGTATGATTAAAAACTTACTTGGAGGATTCTATCTCAGGGGCAATGGAAGAGGACAGTAGGAACCAGACCTTCACAGTGTGGACATCGTCCCCACTCTTGGTGATGAGGTTATGGTAGCAGTCTCCCATATCGGGATCCATGTAGATCCGGGTATCTATACTCATCACAATGCTGTAAAAAGAATGCAACAAAATATGTTTAGTGATATTTTTAATATCTCAAAATACTTCTGAAATAATCTTGATATTGGAATGCTGAGTTCTCGCGTGCAGAATTGTAGTGTGCAGAGGGAAAAATCCCACAAACAGAAAGGTGTTTTTTTTAGATAATGTTATGTTAGCACAAAATATTGCAAGCAAAACGTATGAAGCTGCACAGTTGACAAATAAATAAGTCGCGCATGCGCAGACAGACCTGCAACAAAGCGGGAATAGGTATAAAAGCAACAGCGCTCGAGCACCCAGCCCTCTTGTTTCCCCCCCGTCCGGCAGTTGGGTCCCACACCTCGTCACGCACGGCTGTCATTCACGAGACGCCGTAGCTCATAACTTCGCGACGCGTGCCGCAAACAAAATGGCTAAGTTCCGCTACAGAAGTTGATATTGTGTAACGATCTATAACTATTGTCGTGAGTAGCATTCCGCCGTGAATATCGCAAAATATCCAGATGAAACGTGTTATGGCGCATTAAATAGCACCCACGCCGCCGCTAAGTTCCGTCGTGATAATTCATATACCCGACCCGAGTGAAGACAGGCCTCCGCTGCCTCCTGACCCTCCTGAAGAGCACGGAACCCCCGGTCGAGCCAGCCTGCCTTGTTAGGCCTCCGCTGCCTCCTGACCCTCCTGAAGAGCACGGAACCCCCGGTCGAGCCAGCCTGCCTTGTTAGGCCTCCGCTGCCTCCTGATCCCCCTGAAAAAAGGAAGCTGCCACCGATCCCGCCCGCCCTACAATACAGGTTTACTTATTCTCTCTCCCTGAGCCATTCGAGTCAAGCTTCACGATCTGGTTCTTTAAGCCGATCCTTTAGGTCTTAAACCGTATTCCTTGTTGTGTATTAAACCATAAGAAATGTACAATAAACACTTGTTATCTATTCCCCGAGTTTCATTGTATGTCGCAACCTGTTTACCCGCGTATAGTAATATGGCACATAGCACTGGCGCAAAACACTCGGTTGAACAATTGTGATACGCAATGAAATTATTAATAAAAGTGTCTTATTTTATAAAATGAACAGCTTGTGTTTTATAGAAAGATTTTAAATCGTAAAAGTTAGAATCACTTCTTGTCGTATTATAAAATTGTTTGAAAATAGAGTAATTGCAAGTGAAATGAAAAGTAAAATCATTTAAACATAATTGAAGGTGGATAAATGTAGAACTAAATACAATTACTTCACGCGTAGTAAGGAACATTCGAGAAAGTAGTAATAAATTTAAGAGCGTTCCCGACGGGGCGGTTATTTTTTCAAGGAAATAAGTCAAACGAATAAGTAAATAATGCAAAATTTTTGAAATTACATCGTTATTTATGTGATTTAAATTAAATAATGCGAAGACAGATAGCTTGTTACATTTGAAAGCGTAGTATCATCGTAAAATTATCCCCGCATAAACAAAACCCGAAATTCTCAAGATTTTTAAACGAATTTAAGCGCGAGATAGACGAGGCGGTAAATTTTTTCAGAGGAAATTATCGAAATTAATAGGATTTTAAAGCTACAATTTGAAATTAATAAAATTATTAAGAAATACGATTAAAATAAATAGAAATATTTAGAGAAATTGATATTCTGAAAAAAAGAAAATAAAATTCATTAATAAAATGGCTTCAAATTCAAGCTAAAATTGGAAATAAATTATAAAATTGACTTGTATAAAATCGTGTATATGATAAAAGTTAATAACTTGACGGTATCACCTGACTAACGTATCTTGGAATTTAGATGTAGTCCAAAAAAAAAAAAAAATACAACTGTCTAACAAGCATACCTACGGCAAGTTATATAAAATCATGATCCTTTAACAGCGACTTTTTTACATAGAGATCTATTAAACTATGGAAGGCAGATGCGACCCATAATTTAACCTCTGAGTGATTAAGTATGCTCGCGCAGTCGTATATCTCTGGAATCCAAACTCTGTTGTGAATGACGATCTTAATCTCAGAACCGCTTAGCCCGGACAAGGAAGATTGCGAACGTAAAAAACCCCTCCCTAATACAAGTTAAAGAGAAAAACATATATAAACATATGTATATTTCCAAAATATTGCTTGACGTTATTATTTAGAAACTAATTTTCCTATAGAAAATAAAATAATAGTGGAAAAAAAAGTTAAGAACAGATTTCAACTAGTAAGATCATGTGGTAGAGAAAAAAAAAAAAATCAAATCGAATTGGATTTTTAATTGCAATGTTTTTTTGGTGGAATAAATCAGAAACCACAAAGAGGATTGTAGTTGAAAATACACAAGTTGTAAAATCATTGTCATTTTGAAGGCTAATCTTATATATCATGAAAAAAGATAGTGATGGTAAGTAAGGCGGATGCGAAATTTACTGTCACAATTCAATATATAAGACAAGCCCGGGTGTAATTAATTGAAAAGTAATCTGAGATTGTACATCAATCAAGTGCCGTAATAGACCCCAAAACAAGTTGAACAATATTGCAAAACACATATATGAAAATATATATGTATTTCCACGAATTTTTATTTTAAAAAGAGGAAAAAGTTTAAAACAAAATGCTTAAAAGAACTAAAACGATGAAAAAGTAAATAAATGCTAGAGAATTTAAATATAACGGAAGTAATAAAAAGAAATAGGAAAAGGTTAAAGTTTTAATTAATTAAAAAATTTAAAGATAAATTAGTTCAAAAAAAAATAATAAGAGTTATTGAATTAATAGTGGGATAAATTAATTGATATCTTGTCATTAAATCGGACGGTTTTTATTTAATTTTTTTTTCTCTCTTTCCTTTCTCTCTTCCCTTCAAAAATTAAAGATGGCATCTAATCTAATAAGTTTAGAGAGAATTGTGGGTTTTGAAAAAGATACAGTAGTGAGACTAAAGAAAATATTATTAGATAGAGGAATTACCCCAAAAAGAAATTTGAAATCTCTAAGAGAACAATGTAGATTATTTAATGAAAATTTGAATAATTCAGAAACCAGAGAATCAATAACTTCACCGGTAAATTCAGAAATAATTATTCAAAGTGAAGACGCAGATTTAACAATCAATCAGAGTATAGAAAAAGAAATAACTCACGTTAATAGGAACCAAGGTATACGTTATGTCGAAAGAAAATTAATCAACCTTAGTAATTGGAAAATTACCTTCGATGGCACGACAGACGTTCACGCTTTTTTTGATAGAATTGCAGAATTGCAATACGCGAGAGGTATTGACAATATAGATGTAGCTAAAGGATTCATAGATCTTATTACAGGCACGTCACTAATGTTTTACCGGAAAATCTTTAGAAAGGATATTACTTGGACAGAAATTAAATCTGCTTTTATTAAAAGATTTGAGAATCCTGCGTTCCAAATGACAGAAAAATCTAGACTTTTCAATTTATTTCAAGGGAAAGACGAAATGGCAGCGGATTTTATTCTAGAAGCACTATCAATTAATGCAAAGTTAAACATTCCATTAGCAGAACAGGAACTTCTCTCCTTGATTACAAAAGGATTACTACCAGATTACGCACAATTAAGAATTGGTAAAGACATTACAAATGTAGCTCAGTTACAAAAATTGTGTGATGAATTAGACAGAATTAAATTTAATACGATAAATAATACACAGAGGAGTTCATCTCAAAATAGTAACGTTAGTACGGAAGATGATCAAATAAAAATTAGATCGAAAATTTACCAATATAGACAGTTACATAACGTCTCAGTAGGTCAGTACATAAACTTGATTTCGTCCTTAAATAACAAATTAAAAATACCATTACCTGAAACAGAAATAGTATTTATTGTCAAAAACGGGTTACTTCACAGATACAATAAACTATTCTTGTATGATTTACCAAACACCTGCGCGGACCTAGAGAAAAAATGTTCCGAATCAGACAATACACATAATGCTAACCAGTTTGCAAACTCAAAATATAAAACTTTTAATAAGAATAATATTAGATCCACACAAGTGTCTTCATTATCTCCTTGTCAGGATATAGGCAAAAGTACGAAATTACGATTATGTTTTAGATGTAAACAAGCCGGACACTTTGCAAGGAATTGCAATCAAAATAATAATGTAATAATACCGCGGAGAAGTCCCAGATGGAAAAAACAGGAGTTTAGAAATGATAATTCGATTCCAGACCTTTCAAAACCACCTCCGTTTTATTTTAATAAAAACCAAAAAAACATGTAGACGGTCATTCCAATTTTAAACCGTCAGAAGTAGTAGCGAAGAAAGAATGGAATGACTGGTTAAAATATGTCAAATACTTTTTTGAAACAAAACCTCTTGAAACAATAAATATAAATTATGGTCTAGACGGTCGACCACACGCTAACTTTAAAATTAAAAATAAATATTTCACGGGACTCTTAGATACAGGAGCAGCAATTTCTTGCTTGGGTGGAAATATGTATAAACATTTCCTACCATTAGGTTACGAATTGATTCCTTGTGACATGACAATTAGCACGGCAGACGATAAGTTACAAAAAGTTTTAGGTAAAATTTCGCTTCCCGTAAAATGCAATGAGACGACAGAAATAATAGACTTTGTAATAATCCCGGCAATAGGACCCAGATTTATCTTAGGTATTGATTTTTGGAGAAAATTTAAGGTTGCTCCTAATTTATTTTCAAAAGATGCGAATAGTAAAATAACATCAATCTCAGAAATTAAAGTGTTAAAATCAAAAAACGACCTTTCACCTGCTCAATTACAAGAGTTAAACGAAGTTGTAAACGATTATCAGTCGATATCTTTTGAAAAGCGCGGCTTAGGAAAAACAAATCTTGCTACACATAAAATCGAAACCGAGGGCCCTCCCATAAAACAAAGATATTATCCCTTATCACCCGTCAGATTAAAACAATTGGAAAAGGAAGTAGACGAAATGTTATCCCTGGGCGTAATTGTGAAGAGCCGGTCGGCTTGGTCAAACCCCGTGTTGCTGGTACCAAAAAAGGACGGAACGGCAAGGTTCTGTTTAGACAGTAGAAAATTAAACTCAGTCACAAAAGCACAAATTTACCCCATTCCGAATGTACACCGAATTCTAGATAATTTGGGTAATGCAAACTATATTACCTCTCTCGATTTTGTGAAATCATTCTGGCAAATACCCCTAGAAGAAAGTTCGTGTGAAAAAACCAGTTTCGTAGTACCCGGGAGAGGAACCTTCATGTTTGTCAGGTTACCGTTCGGTTTACGTAACGCGCCTAGCGAGTTACAACGCTTGGTTGACACTCTTTTCGGTCCAGAATTCGAGCCGAACCTATTCGCATATTTAGACGACCTAATTATAATATCAAAAACTTTCGAAGAACACATAATATTACTCAGGAAGGTACTTGATATATTAAAAAATGCAGGATTAACGTTGAATATTAAAAAATCGGAATTTTGTAAATCACGCCTGAGGTATCTAGGATTTGTAATAGATAAAGATGGTCTCCGTACCGACCCTGGAAAAGTAGAAGCGATAAAAAAATTTCCCCGACCCCAGAACACAAAACAGGTAAAATCATTTCTAGGTTTATGTAGTTACTATAGACGCTTTATAAATAATTTTTCGGATATAGCAGCTCCTCTAACACACATAACAGGAGGTACGAAAGGGAAATCTAATTATACGTGGAACGAAGAAACAGAAAAGGCATTTTCCGCATTAAAACAGGCATTAATAACGGCACCAGTCTTGAGTTGTCCAGATTTTAAATTACCGTTCATAATACAATGTGATAGCTCTAATTTCGCCATCGGGGCGTGTCTCTCTCAAAAATTTCCAGACGCAGAACACCCAGTAGCTTATTACTCGAGAGTACTGTCAAAGGCAGAAAGGAACTATAGTGTGACGGAGCGGGAACTATTAGCAATTCTCGACGCAGTATACAATTTTCGTTCATATGTAGAAGGATCCAGGTTCACAGTTATTACAGATCACTCCAGTTTAAAATGGCTTCTATCTTTAGAAAATCCAAATGGACGCCTTGCACGCTGGGCAACACGCTTATCGCAGTTCGATTTTGATATTGTTCATCGAAAAGGTTCACTACACGTAGTCCCAGATGCATTATCCCGCATAATAATTTCCCCAATAGACGTCAAAACATCGATTCCGAACTCAAAAGATAGTTGGTACGTGAATTTATTTAAAAACTGTATTGAAAATCCAGGTAAATTCCCGAACTATATTATAATAGAGAATAGATTATATAAACATTCTAAAGCCGATTTTTCATTGTTGGAAGATTACGATTGGAAACTCGTTTCTCCATTAGAGGATAGAGAAAAAATAATAGCTGAATGTCACGAAGCCATAACAACAGTTCACCCCGGAACCTTTAAAACATTTAAAAAACTTACTCTAAAAAATTTTTGGAACGGTATGTACCGTGATGTAAGGAAATTTGTTTCAAATTGCTCTGTTTGCAAGGCATATAAACACTCTACGAAACCCCCAGCAGGACTAATGTCACGTCCAAAAAATGCAGATCGCCCCCTTCAAAGTCTAAGTATTGATATAATCGGTCCGTTCCCTAAAGGTTACGATGGTAAATTTTTTATCTTGAGTGTGGTTGACGTATTTACAAAATATTGCTGGTTATTTCCCTTACGGCACGCGAATTCGAAATCAATAATACAAGCGCTTGAAGATAATATTTTTTTAACCGTTTCAGTCCCTAGAACGATAATATGTGATAATGGGAAACAGTTTATTTCCAAAGAATTCAAATCCTTCTTAAAGAAATATGGTGTACCGGATGTTTATTATAATAGTTTTTACACACCTATGAATAATGTAGTAGAACGTTACAACCAAACGATAGGTACCACTCTCGCGATCTTGGTGAAGGATGATCACAGACTATGGTCGGCAAACTTAAAAATAGTCCAAGCAGCAATGAATAATACAGTTAATTTAGCAACAGGCTATACGCCATTTTTCTTATTTCACGGTTTTGAACAGATAGTCCATGGGTCAGCACATTGTCGTATAATACCGGTAGTTAGTAATGTTGTCACGCAGGAAACAAACACAGTCAGCGAGTACGCTACAAAATTACAAGAACTAATAGCAATATATGATAAAGTCACAGACTCACTGATGGAGGCTTATAAAACAAGCGCGAAACGTTATAACTCAGGACGAAGATTTATAAGTTATGAATCGGGAAATTTAGTGTGGAGACGGAACTTCGTCCAGTCAAAAGCAGGTGAATATTTTTCTGCTAAATTGGCACCTCGCTTCGTATGCAATAGAATAAGAGAAAAAATTTCTAGTACGATTTACACATATTTATGTATATTAGAAGATTTAAACGGAAAACTGACGGGGAAATTCCATGTGAAGGACCTTTTGAAATCGGAAAATTAATCTAAAAAAAAATAAAATAAAAGAAAAGAAAAACCTTATTCCGGTTATGTTTATCTCCATAATTGAAATTCCTTCCTACCGCCCACAATTTACATACACGCGAGAAACGAAAACACCAAGTTATGTTATTTACAAAAGTTTAATTATTAATTTAAATATTCTTGTTAACAATGTTTAAAAATGAAAAGTTATCTCATCAATCCTTTGAAAGATAAATAACGATTAATTGATTGGAGAATTAGGAAGGATTAACAGTGAGATTGTAATTGGAATGAAAAATTTGTTTTTTTTCTTCACCGCATTACCTTTTAACCTTCCAATTGCAATTCTCTTCCTCCTTCTCTCTCTCTTTCATTCTCCTCTTCGTTCTCATAAGGGAAGACTCATCTATATTTCTCTATCTTCTTTCTTCTCTCTCTCTTCCACTCTCTCCTTCTTTCTCTTCCCAAACGTGAAATATGTCTGGGTAAGTTAATAGAAAATACCGCATAATACTGTCAAAATAAATAGATTATGGTATAAAAAAAAAAGAAAGATTACGGGAAACAGTTGCATTAAAGTATGATTTTATAATAAAAATATACCCTTTGTGAATAGGCTTTCATCTGAATGAAAGAAGAGCAGCTCATATTGCAACAGTTTGGGCAAGTACTTGCCTAATTTAGAGAGAGTTTGTAGCCACGCGGGTACCTGTTTAGTTTGTCAGCCGGTCGTTACAGGCGCCGGTAGAGTAGACGAGAAGTTTCGGTAGGTTGGTCAGTTGGTTCCTGGGAGTGCTTGGTGTAACAGCTGGTCAACAAGCCGTCTAAGGTCATGGCAGAAACACACGTGAGCGAAATAATTTCTAACTAATCATCACGAGATAATTCATGCTTTGGCTTTTAATTTTATTAGTAATTAATTAATCCATATAAATATGTACAGTCCATCTGTACAGGCGCTCATCAGGATTATAATAATTATGTACTTTTGTTCGATACCACATGTTCCGAATTTAGCTTCACATTAATTGATTACTGCAGGTAGTCAACCACCCCTGTAGATTCAATAAAATTAATTAGTTCATGCTCTACTGTTAATGTTGGAGATTTAGAATAAATGGTTCTCCCTTTGTTACTTTAAACATTCAGTCTTTTCTTTTATCATCCTACCCACATCTCACTGACGCATAGTGCGTACATGTTTACATGTGATTTATTTCAGATAAGAGGTTATGTGGGATGGCGACGTATGTATTTTAATTAAATGGAATTAAGAATGTTACAATCTGGGCCCAACGTAATAGAAGAACTTAATGTGGCGTCTCGGACATGTGGTCGGGTATTTTATTGTTTCGTTTTAGTTTGAATTGTCTCGTGATGTCTTGTGGTTTCGTTCGCGTGTGTTGTCGTCAACGGCGGTTTGTTGCATCACCTGCATAGACACGGGTCTCCCGTTAGTATTATAGGTTATCAATTTTGGCTTTGAGGGAACCAACTCACCGGCGTTTTGCGCGTTTCAAACGTCTCCAGTTATCTGGCGACATTATATTATAATTTGATCTTGACTTGCATGGGAAACATTTCCGAGTATTGTGGTATCATGTTGTGTTGTCGCATGTTCTAATAACTTTGTTTCATATTCCTTTGTAGTTAGGTTATGGAATTTACAATTGTTACAAGGAGTAAAGCAGATACAATCAACATGGCGAAAGCTGGTGAAACTTCGGCGGCATCGATCCCCGTTACGTCTCCTTTGTCGGTTCCAGTGCATAAGTGGAACATTTCGTTTGACGGCTCAGCTTGCGTTCACGATTTCATAGAGAGAATCGAAGAGCTCGCACTAGCCCGGAATGTGAGTAAAGCTTCTCTTTTTACTTCTGCTGTTGATTTGTTTTCTGGTGATGCACTCTTGTGGTATAGGGTAAATCGCTCCTCATTTACTTCATGGTCTGACATCGTCGTGGCTCTGAAGGAGGAATATGAGTTTCTGGATCATGAGAGACGACTGTTGGCTCAATTGAGAGCTACCGTTCAAATGCAGAAGGAAAATTTAAACTCCTTCATTACTCGTATTTTAATTTTGAATAATCGTCTGGCATCGAAGTTACCTGATGAAGAAGTTTTGGAAATATTACAATGTAACATGTTACCCAGATATATTCAAAAGTTATCGCTATCAGTAATTCCGGATATTATTTCTCTGAAGAAACTGGGAAAAATGATTGAGTTAGCGGACAGCCGCTCAAATGACAGAGTTCTTTCTTCTACTGTTTCATCTAATAACCATAATGCTGCTAGAAATAACAATTCTCATAACAGGAACAATAGTAGGAATATTAATTCAGGAAATGTCAATCCCAATGTTAGAAATAACCGTCGTTTTACGAACCATGGTAATCTTAGCCCTTATAATAACGTTTCCAGGGAGGTGCATTGTTTCCGCTGCGGGAGACCAGGAGTGAAGTCTCCAGCTTGTGGCTGCCGCCGTCCAAAAAACTGATTACCCCGGAGTTCCAGACAGCGGGCGTTAAGACGTCGACGCTCGCCGAGGAGACTTCCGGGGAGTGGGCTTCGTGGCTGGCTGTAGTAAGAGATTTTTATAGAAATTTAAATACTTCAAAGGAGATGGGAGCGGTTAACAGGGACAACCGTCCTCACATTTCTTTTCAAGTTTTAGGGTTAAATTTTTCTGGTCTTTTAGATTCGGGTTCTCACATTTCCATTTTAGGGAACAATTTTCATAAGAAATTTTTAGATTTGGGTTTCAAGCTTTCCGAGCTAGACACTAAGTTTTCTTTAGTTTCGGCTACAGGTCATTCTGTTGTTTGTTCGTATAAAATTACGGTACCGATTCGCTTTGATAACGCTGAGAGGGTTTTCAGTTTTGTGGTAATGCCTCAGATAAATGCTAACATTATTTTAGGCTGTGATTTTTGGAAAATCTTCAATATTTGTCCAAGAATATCAAAATTGATGGCTTCTAAGGAGTCGGTCAAAACACAGGGTAGAGCTGACGCAATAGGTTTAGAAAATGCTGAAAACTTATCTATTTCGCAACGCTCAGTCTTAAATAAAGTAATTCGGGAGTATGTTTCATATTCGGGTAATCGGTTAGGTAGAACATCCTTAGAGAAGCATGTCATTGACACAGGTAATTGCTCTCCGATTAAGCAACGGATTTATCCGATTTCACCGCACCTACTGCCGCAGGTACACAAGGAATTAGACAGACTGTTAGCTTTGGGAGTGGTTGAACCCAGCAATAGCGCGTGGAATAATCCAATTGTATTAGTACCAAAAAAGAATGGCACTTACCGGTTATGTCTTGATAGTAGACTTTTGAACGCAAACTCTAAACGCGACGCATATGCGACTCCGTTCATTTCTGATATTTTGAATAGCTTGGGGGGTGCCCGGTATTTAACAACGCTAGACTTGAATGACGCTTTCTTTCAAATTCCCTTAGAAGAGAACTCAAAGGAAAAAACCGCATTTACGATCCCTAAAAGAGGCTTGTTTCACTTTGTGACCATGCCTTTTGGCCTTCATGGAGCGAGTTCCCGCATGATGAGGCTAATGGACAAGGTGCTAGGGCCACAATTTGATGGCAAAGTGTTCTGTTATCTAGATGATATTATCATAATAAGTTCTTCGTTTGAAGAACATATAGAACTTCTAAGACAGGTAAAACAGAAATTGCAAGCCGCAGGCCTTACCATAAATGTGGATAAGTCTGTCTTCTGCAGGGACTCTTTAAAATATTTAGGGTTTGTTGTAGACAACAAAGGGCTTCGCACTGATCCTGATAAAGTAAAAGCAATTGTGGATTTTCCCACCCCTACGTCCCAAAAGAGTCTACGTAGATTCATTGGTGTGCTATCGTGGTACAAAAGGTTTATCCATAACTTTTCAATCATTGCGTCTCCTTTACACAACCTAACAAAGAAGGAATTCGCGGGGAAAAAGTTTGCGTGGAATCAGCAGGCGCAATCGGCTTTTGATAAATTAAAGAATATCCTAGTTAACGCTCCGGTTCTCGCATGTCCTGACTTTAGTAAGCCTTTCACCATTAGTTGTGACGCCTCAAGCGTAGGCCTCGGGGCAGTTTTAAGTCAATTTGATGAAAATCAGATAGAGCACCCGATTTCGTTCATTTCAAGGTCGTTATCTGCACAAGAGAGGAATCACTCCACAACGGAAAGGGAGTTAAACGCTATGATTTTTGCTCTGGAAAAGTTTAGAGGTTACATTGAGGGTTCACCTATTCCGGTTAGAATAATTACTGATCATTATAGTCTCAAGTGGTTAACACAGCTAAAGTCGCCCACGGGACGGCTCGCACGTTGGGCAGTAAGACTGCAACAATTTAATTTTGAAATTATTCACCGTAAGGGTAAAGACAATGTCATTCCAGATGCGTTATCACGTGACCCCTTACAAGTAAATGCATTAACTCAAAAGTTTAGTACTTCCGACTCGTGGTACATCAGGCTTAGAGAGAAAATTTTAACAAATCCGGACAAATTTTCAGCTTGGAAAGTGGAAAACGATAAGATTTTTAAACACATCCAAAGCATGGACGCTCTTCACAGGTCATATGACTGGAAGGAGGTTGTGCCAAAGGAGAGTAGAAAGAACATTATTTTAGAACACCACGTTCCTCCAGTGTGTGCTCATTTCGGGATCATGAAAACCATGAATAGAATAAAACTTAAGTATTATTGGCCTAAAATGTCAGCTGATGTCAAACGGTTCATCAGTAAATGTCAAATTTGCTTAGGGTACAAAAGCACCAATTTGTTACCGCCAGGGCTAATGGGAAATCCCAAGTTGGTGCAGCGTCCTTGGCAGATGATTGCCACAGATCTGCTAGGTCCGTATCCGAATTCTTACAAAAAAGGCTATACATATTTGTTAGTAGTTTCTGACTTTTTCTCCAAATATACTAGGCTATTCCCTTTAAGAAAGGCAACGGGTAGCAATATCGCTAGCATATTAGAAAATGAAATTTTCTACAAGTTTGGAGTGCCAGACACTATCGTTTTAGATAATGGTCCGCAGTACATATCTCGGGACATGAAGGCTTTAGTTAGCAAATCTCATATTCGGCACCTTTTCTACAACTGCAGGTATCACCCTCAGAATAACCCAGTTGAGCGTGTTAATAAGGTTTTAGTCTCTGCCCTCGCTTCGTATGTAGGCACTGACCACAGAATGTGGGCAAATTATTTACCAGAGATAGAATTAGCAATCAACACTGCGGTGCACGAAGTCACTGGTTACACTCCGTTCTTTCTCAATTTTGGTAGGGAAATTATAATTTCAGGGAAGGACTACATTGGTGCTGACTTCAACGCGGAAGAAATTAAATTTGCTGAACGGGATTCCTGGGCTGCAGGCTTGCAAGAGTTAAATGATATTTTTTCACAGGTGCGCACATCTTTAAGACAGTCATATGAACGCAACAAACGCCAATATGATCTTCGTCGTAGGGAGGTGCAGTACGCGGAAGGTGACGTTGTGTGGCGTAGGTCTTTCATTCTTTCAGATGCTTCTAAACACTTTTCAGCTAAACTGGCTCCTAAATTTATAAGAAGTAAGGTTGTTCGGAAAATTTCCCCGGTGGCATACCAGTTGGCTGACATGAATGGGAAACTCTTAGGTTCTTTCCACGTGAAGGACATTTTAAAATCCGAGCATGCGGAGGAGTCTGCGGTTTAATTTTATTTCCTTTCAAATAATAACACAACCTTTCCGTAATGGGATTTAATTCGGTCTATCGTACCGATAGTTAGTAAAATTTGCATGCATTTTGACCTTATGTTTGCAAAATACATTCAATGTGATGACATGACTTTGTATGAAACTTGTGTCCACACATTGAGTGCTATATGTTAATTGTTTTGTGGTTGTTTTGTCCTTGTATTTGTTACAGTAAGTTTAGTTTACGTTTTGGGTAATTAAATGTGTAATTTTCCTTCGGAGCATGGGGGTAATTGGCCATTACGCTCATGCTTTGAACTAATAAATAAGAAAATTGGTGCTTCCTATCCCTGTAGGTAAGCCTTACTAGTAATTTTAGTAAATTATGATTGGTGTTTATAATATACTACATGGTTCTGTGCATGGTTTCTAATATGGTTATATTTAAAAATTATTTGCTTAATTGATGTTCGTATATACGGTTTCTACCTTGGAGAATTCCACATGTTTCTCTTGGTTATAATTTTTCATAATCAATAGCCTCAGAAGCTGACAGTAATCTATTTGGGAGCTTTAGGAAGCTTCACAGCATGGGAATTTTCCAAGTTTAGGGAAATGGGTTTTCTTTACATATACCGATATATAATTTGATGTTGCTCGGTGAAATGCATTCTTCAAGAAATATAGTCATAACAGAATTTCATATTTATAATATTTGATTTTATTGTTTGTATTACACAAATAATTTAAAATATATCTCTACTGAGGAAGCTATACGATACATTCGTGTTTATAGACATAAATCTTATTTTTAATACTTGCGCACAATCTCAGAAGTTCACAGCAACTATCTATTTTGAGTTTTAGGAAGCTCCGTTGCATGTTTATTTTTTAATTGTCAGGAACAAGTTCTTGAGTTATATTATAACGTTTAAATTTACTTCGAGTAATCATGATTTTAATCAGTAATAAATAGAATAGTAAATAAATAAAAATAAAATAACAATTATATTTGATAAGTTTAATGATTTATGCATATAAATGAGAATTCAATTAGTATCTCTATAGATTAGGTACCTGATATTAGTTAATTGGTTTTGCGGTTAATTTTAACATTTCTTGCACAATTCCATTTTACTAACACGGCATGTGACTTCAAGTTTGTTCTAGAGCTCGGAACTCAGTTGGAGGCACATGTTGTCTTTTATAAAGGAACTGTGTGACAGATTTAAATTCCTAAATTTTTCAAACACGGCATGGAGATTGATTATCCGGGATCTCAACCTTTTAAATATTGGCAGGTTCATTCATCTTTCTCTACTGTTCAACAGATGTCAGTGGTTGTGGCATTACCTTAATGTTATATATTTTGAGGGGTTGGTTTTTTTTTAACTTGAAATTTTATTGATAGGTGTCAAGTTTTTGGATGTTTCTTAAATCCAATGGTATCATAACAGTAATTTTTTTGCATAAATATTTGCATAGGTTTTTTGTGGAATGTGGTATTAGAGTCAAGCTTCTTTTGTTTAAATATTTTAACCTCTGGGCGGCCGCTTGTCACCCGGTGGCCGCGGCATCTGCGCATGCGCGAGAAAATAATTCAAATATTTGAATAATATTTCCGACAACAAACTTTTGGTATACGATTTTGGCCCTTATATGTACACAATTTGTATGAAGAACAATGTCAGAATCGCTTGCGCTGTCATTACTCTCGGAGACGCTACAAGTTTCATTCACCTTGTCACCCTGGAATATTTTTAAAACGATTTTTTCTATGACAATCGGCTGTCAGAATTTGCCGCGAATTTAACGGTCGCAATAAATGCGTGTATCGCGAATAAAACGATCATAAAACCTATTAATTTACGTAATAAATGCAAGTAATGTGGTTTTCGTAGATAGTTTATTGTGATGTGAACGTGTTTCAGTTAATAAAATATACAATAGCTCAAAATTTATCAACAAAACATTCAATTCAAAATTCAAAGTGGTGGTTTTTTAGTGTTTTTTGCGAAGTTCCGCGAATTTCCGCTAAATGGCCTGGCCTCCAACAAGTTAATGTTTAGGTCAAATTATTTTTTTTGCGCAGTTTAAATATTTGCTTTGTATAAAATTTGATTTCACCTTTAATAGATAGTGATTGCATTTTCTTAAAAATAGCTTAGTATTATTTTTTTTCGCTCACGTGTTTCCTCTACATTCTTCAAAGAAGTTTTAACCCAAGCATTTGGACTGCGGCTAAAAGAAAATTCTACATCAACATGGAACATCACTTATTTATATCAACCGACTTTCAGTTGCCCTTGAATAGGCAGAAGTTTTAACCCAAGCATTTGGACTGCGGCTAAAAGAAAATTCTACATCAACATGGAACATCTCTTATTTATATCAACCTACTTTCAGTTGCTCTTGAATAGGCAGAAGTTTTAACCCAAGCAATTGGGACTGCGTCAAAAGAGAATTTCTACAACAACATGGCACATCACTTATTTATGTCAACCTACGTTCAGTTGCTATTGAATAAGCAGAAGTTTAACTCAAACATTGGTCGGCGTCTAACAGTTTCTTCATCTGCAGGGATCAGCACTTCATTGCATCATCATACAAATAGTGGCTCTGTTATAAGCAGAGGGTTGAGCCGAATCATTTGGTCAGTATGAAGTTTATTCACTGGTTCAATGAATATCATCGAGGGAGGACTTACTGTTTCATAACATCACCTTGAAGAGAATTCAGCCGTACACATGTGGGAAGAACACTACGAGAAATGACTCAGTTGGGACGGCGCTAGAAGCTATAACTCATTCACCGCAAATCTGGATAACATTGGAATTCTTGGTGGCAGCGGTGTTTTCTCTCTTCACGGTTCTGACGCCAGGTGGCGTAGTGGAATTTTTTGCAAAAATTCTCTTGGCCATGGGGGTAATGCAACAGTTTGGGCAAGTACTTGCCTAATTTAGAGAGAGTTTGTAGCCACGCGGGTACCTGTTTAGTTTGTCAGCCGGTCGTTACAGGCGCCGGTAGAGTAGACGAGAAGTTTCGGTAGGTTGGTCAGTTGGTTCCTGGGAGTGCTTGGTGTAACAGCTGGTCAACAAGCCGTCTAAGGTCATGGCAGAAACACACGTGAGCGAAATAATTTCTAACTAATCATCACGAGATAATTCATGCTTTGGCTTTTAATTTTATTAGTAATTAATTAATCCATATAAATATGTACAGTCCATCTGTACAGGCGCTCATCAGGATTATAATAATTATGTACTTTTGTTCGATACCACATGTTCCGAATTTAGCTTCACATTAATTGATTACTGCAGGTAGTCAACCACCCCTGTAGATTCAATAAAATTAATTAGTTCATGCTCTACTGTTAATGTTGGAGATTTAGAATAAATGGTTCTCCCTTTGTTACTTTAAACATTCAGTCTTTTCTTTTATCATCCTACCCACATCTCACTGACGCATAGTGCGTACATGTTTACATGTGATTTATTTCAGATAAGAGGTTATGTGGGATGGCGACGTATGTATTTTAATTAAATGGAATTAAGAATGTTACAATATTCAATTGTATTCATTGAGTCGCGTTTTTTTTTTGTCAAGTTCAACATTGCCTGAAATTGAATTCAAACGCACATTGTACGATGTGACATAAGTCGTGGCAGACAGCGTTTTTCCTTTTCTTGTGAATTTTAATATCTCTTTAGGTTTTCTAAAAATAAATGGTTAATTATAAACCCTCAATAAGGCCTTGATAAACGATTGGAAGTTGGATTAAAGTTAATTACGTAGTGTTGTTAAACAACGGGAATGTCTTTCAATCTTGAGTAAGATATTTTAAAAAATAAAATATAAAGAAAAAAAACATTGAACCGAAGAACGAAAACAAAAATATTTATTATGATTAAAAATATTTATGTACAAAAAAAAAAACAAAGAATAAAGATACAAAGATTCGATAGAGGGCGACGTCCAAAAACCTTCTTTTTGGTAAGTAGTTGAAAAAAAAAACAACTTACAGGAAGTTATTTTTTATCCTGACCCAGGACTGGAAATCAAACTTCATTTGATTTCCAAGGGATGTCTTGTTGTATAGATTTATGCATCTATATAACAAATAAAATATTTATATTTTTATCTCGTTGACAGGAGACGTTTATAGAAATATTCTGTATTATGATTATGGTGAATTAGGTCCTTCATCATATCATAATTATTAGTAGAAGTTTAATAGGACCCCCCCAACCTTAATTATAATTGTTAAAGAATATTTTGGTAACAGTTCGGAACGTTAAAGAAAGTCAATCTGTTGTAATTTAATATGTTTTGAAACCTTGGGGCAAATTTCTTAGTAAATGTTGGAGCCAGTTAATTATGAATTAACGATACCAGGAATAGGGTAAAAACATATTCAAGAACGTGATCTTTTTTGTGGAGTGTTTTTTTTTCATATAGTTAATGGCTTTATTTGTCCATCCTCACAGTGAGGATGAAAATAAATTATTGATTTTCATCATAGACAAATTTTACGACATGGGAGTCATGAACCTATGTTGTGAAAATAAGCTATTGATTACCTTTTATTGTGATGTGGAGGCTATCTGAGTGCACCAGCTAACTCCTTCTATTCATAATGAATTATAAATATCTTTGAATAATATCTAAAAAAAATTTATTATGTTAAGGTATTGTTAATTAGGACTACCTGAAAACAGATACAAAATAACAAATTACGCGCCCAAATTATCCGCATTTGGGATAATCACAAAGAAAAATTGATTTAAAAACAAACAAATCACCCTCACAAATAATATCACGATAAAAAAAAGGCTAAAAACTTACAAATCATAAGATAATACTTAAAGAAATAATTGAGAGTGTCCTTTTTATGAAAGTAAACATAAATTAAAACAATTGAAAAAGAAATAAATGAAGTACATAGTTTTGGTCTACCTATAAAAAAAATAAAAAAAAGACCATGGCGCCTTAAGTAAATAAATGTTTTTTACAGTATAAGAAATAATTAAACAATAAAATATCGATTGAAGAAGTATTGTAAAGCCAAACGGTCCTTGACTTTACAATAGGTAAGAAAATTAATTGGACTAAATACAGCATATTGATAAAATTGTGAGAAATAACCTTTAAATTTTAACAATATTAAATTAAAATAGAAAATTGAATTATGGTATAGAAATAAAATGTATATAAATTGTATTTGAAAATTGCAAATAATAGAATAATAAAATGTAAATTATAAACACGTAAATAGTTCAATTGTGAATTTATTTGACAAAGGTCAGCGTGAAAATTCCGAAATAAAACGGAAGTAAAATAATCTGTGTTATGAAACTTGTACCACACCTCGTGAGAGAATAACCCCTTGGAGATAAATATAATCTTTTAATATAATATCTTGAATCTTGATGAATAATCTGTAGAAATTCTGTTGGTTGGAATAGAGGACGCAATAGGTGTCACCTAATAATCAAAATAAGGAAACCAATCTGTGTGAAGGTGTTCCTTATTGTTTTTTGAAACGTCGAGCGCAATCATTTGGAAATGTAGTGTATACGGAATGTTAACTGAGTTTTCAAATGGATTGGTCAGTGAGGCAAGATCACTGTTTTTTAACGTGATGATGTATGCGCATACAGGAAGATGACGTTTCGGACGTATCTTTTTTTTAAATTATAGGATGTGTATAGCCTCATAATTATACCGTCACGAGAGGTTCTGGTATGCCTAATAATTATACTTAAAGAAAACCATAAAAAACAGAATCAAAGATTAAGTAAGATAAATAGAAAAGGGTTATGAGGTAAAAAGTCAAAAATTTTAATAACACAAGAAAAAAAAAAAAAAAAAAAAGTACATGTATTGTATTATCGTTTAATGGAAGGAAATTATAAAATACGGATATGTATCAATCCAATTGATTACATGACAATTGTCAGTTAATTTTTTCTTTCTTTTTCTTAAATATTAATTTAAATTTTTTTTTTATTAATTCAAAGTTATAAAATAAATATATATGATAATGAATTGAATTGGCATAAAATGTTATGTAAAATGCGGAAGAATTGACCTCGGTTGTTCAGAAAAAATAAAAACGCATTAATATATCCATAAAATGGATAAGAAAGAAAAAAAAATGTATATAATCAATAAAAGATTGGTATAAATACAAAAATTTATGTAAAATGCGGAAGAATTGACCTCGGTTGTTCAGAAAAAATAAAAACGCATTAAAATATCCATAAAATGGATAAGAAAAAAAAAAGAAAATGTATATAATTAGTACGTGTAAAATGTGAATAAGTAATTTACTTTTTGTTAAATGAAATGAGATGTTCAAGACAAATTGCTTGACATTCAGTCAGCATTAATGATTGGTTTAGTGAATAATTTTTTTTTCTCCCTTTTTTTTATTTTTTTTCTTATAACTAAAACTGAATATAGTTAAGAAATTAGTAAAGAATTGATTATCAAATTTTAATACAGAAAGAAGAAATAATATTCTACTGAAATTACATTGCTTTTGCTGTCTTAGTCTTCTGTTCTTCCGAGAAGGAAGGTGATGGTTTGTTAACAGAGTAAATAATTTCACAAATTATGTTAACAAACGAAGCGTGTTTTGTATCGCAATAGTAGCGTGTTTTGTATCGCAATAATAGCGTGTTTTGTATCGCAATAATAGCGTGTTTTGTATCGCAATAATAACGTGTTTTGTATCGCAATAATAGCGTGTTTTGTATCGCAATAATAGCGTGTTTTGTATCGCAAGAATAGCATGTTTTGTATCGAGAGGAAAAGGACCGGTACAATTTCTTTAGCAATAGGGTTGTATAGCTTGGCTCACAGGTAGATAAATTCGTTCTTGGCTCAGTAGGTAGGGAGTGCTAAATTAATTGCGGTAGTGACAACCCCTTGTCATAAATGGCCTGCAGGACATCCAGAAACACATGCAAAGAACGAGGAAACTCTTCAAGGACACAAGGAGCAATTTTTTAAATTGGAACGCATATTGAAACAGTATGAACACCTATACACGGGAAACACCATTACTCCGTCAAGGTTCTTCAAAGAGGAAGGCACACTCTCCACAAACCTACGAATGCAAGAATGCTGAATTTTCAACTTACCCCACATTTCCTTCATAATGGCACGAGTCAAGCAAGAACAGTCCTGACAATCTTCTTACATTATATTGGACAGAGAAGGCAGTGTTATGTTAGCACAAAATATTGCAAGCAAAACGTATGAAGCTGCACAGTTGACAAATAAATAAGTCGCGCATGCGCAGACAGACCTGCAACAAAGCGGGAATAGGTATAAAAGCAACAGCGCTCGAGCACCCAGCCCTCTTGTTTCCCCCCCGTCCGGCAGTTGGGTCCCACACCTCGTCACGCACGGCTGTCATTCACGAGACGCCGTAGCTCATAACTTCGCGACGCGTGCCGCAAACAAAATGGCTAAGTTCCGCTACAGAAGTTGATATTGTGTAACGATCTATAACTATTGTCGTGAGTAGCATTCCGCCGTGAATATCGCAAAATATCCAGATGAAACGTGTTATGGCGCATTAAATAGCACCCACGCCGCCGCTAAGTTCCGTCGTGATAATTCATATACCCGACCCGAGTGAAGACAGGCCTCCGCTGCCTCCTGACCCTCCTGAAGAGCACGGAACCCCCGGTCGAGCCAGCCTGCCTTGTTAGGCCTCCGCTGCCTCCTGACCCTCCTGAAGAGCACGGAACCCCCGGTCGAGCCAGCCTGCCTTGTTAGGCCTCCGCTGCCTCCTGATCCCCCTGAAAAAAGGAAGCTGCCACCGATCCCGCCCGCCCTACAATACAGGTTTACTTATTCTCTCTCCCTGAGCCATTCGAGTCAAGCTTCACGATCTGGTTCTTTAAGCCGATCCTTTAGGTCTTAAACCGTATTCCTTGTTGTGTATTAAACCATAAGAAATGTACAATAAACACTTGTTATCTATTCCCCGAGTTTCATTGTATGTCGCAACCTGTTTACCCGAGTATAGTAATATGGCACATAGCAATAACCAATAGGCTCTTTTGACGCTTGAGGCGTTAACCCGTCTGCTTGGTTCAATATATTCGCACCTCACAATTCGGAAGCATCGGATTCTGGAAAAAATTCTGAAACCGTCACTTTGGATCGAGATTGTAAAATATCTATGCAAGATAGCTTTCACATTTCAAAGCCAAAAAAAATCATTAATTCGTTCTCTTTCTGGTTAAAAGAAAAATACATAAGTTTGCATGAGAGGAAGAGAGATATATAGTTTTAAAATGTAAGGTTGCTCGGGACGTTTTTGGTCTTATGAAAGTATAACGCGATTACATGTTTTGGGATGTATTTATTCCTAAACAAGCAGACGGGTTAATACCCTTAATACTAATTTTGGTTGTTACTCCGCCTACCTGTCTGTAATTCCAGTTCAATTTTATTTTTTTGTTTTTTTTTTTATTTATTTATTTACATTTAAACCCGCTAAACTACTTATGTAGTTTGTCAGCAGGTACATAATGACAACATCGGTACATTTTCAAACATTGTATACATATAATTTTATAATTTTGATGCTAAATATCAATTAAATAGATTATTTAAATTACCGAAATAGTATATACATGTAAGTAGCACTAGAAGCCTTAAATAATAAAAAAAGTACAAATGGATTTAGTATGATATGATATATGTAATAAAAAATTAGTATGTTATGATATAATAAAAAACGTACAGATGGATTTAGTATGAAAAAATGAAATATAATCACAAGTAAATTAAAAGTTTCATATACATTAGGTATTACAAAAATTGTAATGAATTTACCAATTCCTTCAATGTGAGTTTCAATAAAGAATACAAGGACTTCGGTAGGGCATCAATATAAATCATCCCTATCTAATAGCCATTTCCTTAGTTTATATTTGACTTTACCATTAAAAACGTTATTATTTTTGATTGTCATTGGTAGTTTATTGAATATTTTGGGTACAATATAGTTTAGGGTCCTTTCACTGTATTTATTGATACATTTCGGAACCACCAATCCTTCATTTTGAGTGAATCTTGTATTATGTTTATGGTAAACTCTTTCCCTGTACAAGGAATCGGACAACATAACATGTTGACTTTTAATATTATAAAACAATAATCCTCTGACAGGTAAAACATTTAGAGACTTGTATATTAATTTAGTGTCACTTCTGTGTTCGTTAGTGTACTTAGGGATTAATAATTTTGTCAGGGAGTTTTGCAATGTTTGGATATAATTTATATTAGTTTTACAAGAATGTCCCCAAGAAGTAAGTCCATAACGGATAGTTGATTCTGACAGAGATACGTATATTAATTTTAAAGTACTTAAAGGCACAAAATATTTTATTTTATAAATCCTACCCACAATAGACCGCAGACGTTTACAAACATTAGTAATTTGTACGTCCAGAATCAGATTTGCTTTGAAATTAAGTGTCATTTTCAAAATTTTATTGTTTTCAAATGTTTATTTGGAAGAATTCAGACAAGCGATAAAATACTTAGCTATAATACAATATTTTAAAAGCAAACTATTTTAAACGCTTTGTTATGTGTAACACATAGCGTCGAAAACGTTTGACATTCGCAACGTTCCCCTAGGTTGAGAAGCCTCGGGCAGCCTAAAGTTCATAGTTGCCGCTAGAGGAGTGCTGGAGGAGCCTATATAAGGGCCAGCTAGCTTCATTCGCGTCCTTCTTCCCACCGAGAGTTAAACACTACACACAATGTAAGGTGACCCGTTTCACCCGGCCAGAGGCCCTGGCCTTGGCAAAGTTCATGGTCGTTCGTGCTTTGAGATATACCCGCAGTTAAATTCCAAGTGCGTTGTTGCTGTACCCATTGCTGTCCCGAGAATCTTCCCGTTGAGACGAACCTGAACTCACGCTGCCTGCAGTCTGGTTTTCCATCAGGCGACGTTGAAAACCAGGCTCCCGATTCCTGCCCACGCTGCAGCAGTTCCACCAAGTGAAGGTAGCTAACTCTTATTAGTTTGATTGAGCCATTAACGTCCAGACTAGTTTCGTAACAAAGCCATACAAGAAGTGTTTAACCCATCTGCTTGTTTAGGATTAAATACATCCCAAAACACGTAATCGCGTTATACTTTCATAAGACCAAAAACGTCCCGAGCGACCTTACATTTTAAAAGCTTTATATCTCTTTTCCTCTCACGCAAAAATATGTATTTTTTCTGTAACCAGAAAGAGAACAAAATAATGCTTCTTATTGTCTTTGAAATATGAAAGCTATCTTGCATGGATATTTTACAATCTCGATCCAAAGCGACGGTTTCAGAATTTTCGCAAGAAACTGAGGCTTCCGGATTGTGAGGTGCGAATATATTGGACCAAGCAGACGGGTTAACAGGCCTTAAAAAGCTATAACTTTAATATGATTCACCTTGTAACCCTTGTTCAATAAATGCTTGTATGTTAAAATAGCGTTTCATTCACATTGACTACCTACATGTAGAGAGTGGGCCGATCCCATAACCCTGAGCGAATCCATGCTGATGATGATTGTAGTAGTGTTTCATAGCACTTCCAACCTTTAAACGTAACAGTTTTTGTTTTGAAAGTTTTAATTTTCGATGTACATTTGTTACTTTAATTTTTAATTTTTTTTGCGACCGGTTTCGATACGTCCGTATCATTAACGAGCAAACTTAAAACTCAATACGTCCGTATCATTAACGAGCAAACTTAAAACTCGTTAATGATACGGACGTATCGAAACCGGTCGCAATTTTTTTTTTTTAAATTAAAGTAACAAATGTACATCGAAAATTAAAACTTTTCAAAACAAAAATGTCTAGAAATTGTTACATAGTCAGTGCCCAAGAAATACAAAGAATATTTTAAACGCTACCTTCAATATTGGAATTGTCGAGAATTCAGTTTATCCGTGATTTTTCACGGGTCTTTGCTAAATACATTATAGATGGAATAAACATCAAACGTGAAACTGTCGACAGGAACAGAATACCAGGGGCACAGAAATGTTCTGGAGAAATATGTGTTAATTTCTGCAGTGATGCTAAAGTCACAATCAAAAAAAAAATGCAAAATAATAATAAACACCAAAATGTCAGCCTGATGACAAGTACAAAATGCCAGGAGCACATAAATATGATAATATATTTCCATTTAGAATTTTAAAACTAAATTTATTGAAGAGAATGATAGAATAATCGGTCTCCTTATTGTGCGATGCTCCCCACTCTCATCTACTTTAGTTTTCTGAAGGTTTCACTTCCACCGCGTGTAAACTGCACACTAGTTTTTTTTATTTTTTAAATTTCCCCATAATTTTACATGGGTCTTCGCTAGTACAGTGGACCCGCGGTAATCCGACAAACGTTTTGCAGGGCGATGTCGGATTATCGAATTTGTCGGATTATAGAGTACTGCCTAAGACCCTCTATAGTTCGGAATGTGAATAAGAGTACCTTGTAATCCGACAAATTACAAATCAAAGAATCTATTTGAACTACGCATCATACTACATATACACCAAATCTCCCAAAGTAATGTGTTTCTGGGGGCAATGCATTCCAAGATTGACAAAGAGCAAAAACTGAATCTTTCATGTTGATTTCTTTTAACGTTTTTTCTATAGGCTGGTCCTTAGATACGGCTCTTAGAAGTATGTTTTTCTTGTAATCTTGCTTGACAAACTGAAAAGTATTCTTATCCTGATGTGTCGGATTACAGGGGGCGCCGGATAAGCCAGGGGACGGATTACCGCAGATCCACTGTATGTTATAATTTGTTTGAATTCAAGAACTCACCCTCTGCGATTGTTCAACTCCGATACCAGAGAATTAGTCCTTAAGCTGTAGATCAGAATCCGGCGGTCCGTGGTGGAGACGAAGATATAGAGACCATCGCTGGAGACGCAGGCCGTCTGGAACTGGTATTCACTCTGCAGCGCCTCAATGTCGGCTATCTTGGTCTGCGTAACGTTGGAACGCGCCTGGTGGTGGTCTCGGGGGGCGCCGTGGTTCCACTTGTGCTCCTGGACGTGAATTGTAGTCAAAGCCAACACGCTCTTCGATTGACCTGGAGTTGGATTTTAATTATAATTCATAATTGTTAGGCAGAAGATGAATTGAAGCAATCTATAAGTTAACCCTCCTGCATCGGAAGGGGGATACTAAAACTAACTAACTAACCATAATGCCATTTCATCGCAGGGGTAGACAGAGAGGACGGACCACCAAACAACTCGGTCTTGATCTCTTTGCCTCATTCACATTCACACATCGTCCCATACATACTCTTCTTTTATTCCGACACTTCACATGGCCCGATTCAAGTATATGATTCACTTGAATGTGCCATTTCTTCCTTTATTCCTTTCTTCGTTCATTCGCTCTACATGCCCAAACATCATTTCTTAATCTTACTCATTTGCTTCAGCCTTGCTTTCTTTACGGATCTCCGTATTTCTCACACGATCATACATGGTTTTACCATACAGGATCTCATTTTAACAGCATTTAGTCTACTTTCATCCTTCCTCTGCCAGTTCCATGCCTCATTGCCATACATCAGAGTAGGTACCAGCACTCCATTGTGGACTGCTAGCTCCGCTTCTTTTGACAGTTTTTTATTAGTGCCAACGGCATTCAGTCCTCCATTGGAGTTACCTGCATTTACCCTTCTTTCAATATCTCTAACAGCCTTGCAAATATCCAAGTTGTTTTTTTACCTCACATACTCCATAGACATTCAAATTGACATATAATCAGGGAAAAGGGAACAAACCAAGGAGACACGCAGGCAACTCATTCGCTGAAATTACATTCTGACAGTTCACATACACAAAGTACATTGCAAAATGTCAGAGGTTTTAGGGTAAACTTCACCGCTGCAAGGTATAAGTAGTCTTCCGGGTAAGACTTAAATTAACCCTAGATAACTAATCGCTCGTCGAGGCGACGACGCGCTACTCGGCGAAATTCGAAATCACCTACTTTCCCCCGCTCCCCGACCTTGACTCTTTCATTACCTTCCTAATTTGGCCGCCCGCCACACGCATACTAGGACGTGCCCTATGACCATCTCGTCGTCCGCTGGACGAAAGTTTAGTTATAACAACAATTTTATTGTTAAGGTACATACGTATGTCATGATTGAAGATATTCTTGGCGAATCTTCTACAATAGAAGCTCCGGTTCCATCTACGTCAAACGTGAGTAAAATTTGCTACCTGTGTCCATCCAAGGCCCGGAGGATGACCAAACACCGTTGCACCAGATATAGAAAGGCTATTTGTGGTCCACATAATGTTGACATGTGTGGTCACTGTGTAGACTGATATTTTGACATTAATTTGTACTTAATTTGTTCACACTAGTTGTTATCAAGCCTCCTACACAGTTAAGTAAATTAAAATACGTTCGTATGAAAAGATATTTTATTTGATTTATTGGGGGGCTAGAATTCCAATAATCCATGCGCTTGATAGCTGCAAGACGAGTGGTTATCTAGCCCCCTACATAGTTAAGTAAATTGAAATACGTGTATAAAATGATATTTTATCTAATTTATCAGGGGGATAGAATTCCAATAATCCATGCGCTTGATAGCTGCAAGACGAGTTGTTATCGAGCCTCCTAAGTTAAGTAAATTCTAATGTAAAATCCATGCTAATTTGTACAGCGCTCTTGAGGCGATTTTTCGCAAAAACAGCGCTATATAAGTTGTCCAAATTTATTATTATTATAAACCTTACTTTTGTGCCATGTAACAAGTTCCTATCTTAATTAAATATTTTTGATTTATTTCTAGCGTTTTATTGCGTAGTCCACTCGACGAATGTGTAGTTACAATGAAACAATGAAAACAGTTTAGTTATCTAGGGTTAAAGAAAAAAAACAAATGGTTTACTTACCTGGAATCAAGGCGAGCATCAGGATGGGAGCTGATTCCGTGAACTTCATGATGACATCGCTCGATCTCATGCTGTACACATTAATCCAGTATTTCTTCTTGCCTTTCTGCTCGGTCTCCTGGCCGCAAATGATAAGGGAATCGTCAGCTGACAGGATGCTGCAAGTGATGGATTTATCTTCCACTTTGAACTCTTTCTCGATTTTTTCCACGGCACCTCCGACATTATACACGACTATGTAACTGCTGTTTGTGTGGGATAGAAGGATATCACTGTCGTGACCCCAGCAGACACTGCTGAGAGATCCACGGGGATTCATTATAGTCATGGAGCTCTCAAATGTGTCAAAGTGTGTTTGGAAGTGGTCCTCTGAAAAAAAAAAACATTTACATGACGGTTAATTAAAATCCATTCATAATAATTAAAATTCATGATTTTCCAGCATGAAAAATAAATTCTTGATAAATGAATTATAGACAAACAAAATAATATTATATTGACTGTGAGAATCTTACAATCTAATTTAATTATACCTTGGAGTTCACATTAAAAGTGAAATTACTCAATGGTATTCATTGTTTGATAAATTTAATCGGTAAATATCGGTTCGGACTGACCACGCTTATTACGAATAATTTTTAGAAAAAAACTTTAGATTCGCCTTAATTACTATAAAAGGAAACTTTTTGGCTTAGGGCGGCGGAAAATAATGCATTTTAATTTTCAATTGCATAAAACCAAAATTCACTTCGCGAACCGACACGGCGAAAATCCGCGGCCGTACCTGTCACTGTTATGTTGGTACCCTTGATAAATTAACAAGAGCTAATACGACTGTAGCCGACTTCGTGGGATAAGGCACGTAATTATGAAATTTGTCTAGCGGGCTTGTTTGTGTAACATGGTTTGTGATACAAAAGAAAGTGCCCCTTTATAACGCCTACTCGCTTCAAAGCAAGAAAAACATCCCAGTTTTCAAGTAGTTTAGCGGCTACGCTAGGTTTGTGTAACATGGTTTGTGATTCTGGCGTACAATCTCACAAGACGAAAGCTAATTTCAATTTTACGTAATCGAAATTTAGAATGAAATATTTTCCACTTCCCCCAATGCAAATAGTTGCCTTTTAATGTAATTAAGGTGAATCAAAAGGTTTTTTTAAAAAAAGTGCATATTAACACGTCCAGTGCTGAGCCCGTAGCAGGTACGGGCGATACAAAGTTCGCGGGATGCGTTGCCCTTACAAGGTACGGGCATCTTATACCTAAGAGAAATGATAATAAAAAAACGTTAGCACAGACGGATTGTGTATATAATACCCTCAGCATGTAGGATAACTTCAGTATACATTTGTATGTTGCGTGGGTCGGTCGCTATTGTTTTTTTTCTACCGTAGTACCGTTGTGGCGAGTTTACACGGAGTTTTTCTATACGTTTCATACAACTACAACGAACTATATGTGTATGCGATAATTGTGATTGTTACTGAATTTATACAAAGTGTTTTCTTGTTTATAAGTATTTTTTATTAGACTTTTCGTTATTATTTTTTGTATGTTCGGACTTTTGAATCAAAATATTGTGTTTTAGACTACAAGAAATTTATATTGAATTCATTTACTATAAAGTGTTTTTATTATTATTTTTGTGTTGGACTTTTGATATTTTTTTTGTGTTATACGTACCTTGAAATATGGATCAGCCATCAACATCCAAAAAAGCTAGGCTAGATGACGACTTTAGCGATACCGATTTCGACGATTCGGGAAGCGACTTAGAGATCTTCCCCGAATCGGATGAAGATGACATGGAAGACATGGATAACGATGAATTGGATGAAGATGCCATTATCCAGCCAGTACCGGCAGCATCACCACTGCCTCCAAACCAACCATCAATGTCCGAACCAAGACAGTGGTCAAATTCACCCAAACCATCACATCACATCCCATTTACCGGTGTATCTGGCATAAATTTTATGGAAGCTGGAAGAGAACCGATCAACTTTTTCAATACCATCGCCAATGATGACTTGTGTGAGATGGTCATCAAACAAACAAACGATTATGCGGTAGAGGTTTTATCAAAGTCGAAAGGTGATAAAAGCCGAATCACAAGGTGGAGGGACCTAACAATCGAGGAATTCAGGAAGTTTTTAGGGCTTATTTTCCACATGGGAACTATAAGGATGAATCGCATAAACGACTATTGGAAGAAAAATCATTTATTCAACCTGCCGACGTTTTCTCAATACATGGCTCGAGATAGATTTCTACTTATCCTTAGAGTGCTTCACTTCAATAATAATGAGGAAGAATCAACAAGTTTAGGAAAAATTCAGCCACTCATCGATTTTTTCAATGATAGGATGGAGATTATATATACTCCTAGTAAAAATCTTTCCATCGATGAATCGCTGGTGCTCTGGAGAGGGAGACTATTGATCCGTCAATACATGAAAGGGAAAAAAGCGAAATATGGCATAAAACTGTATATGTTGGGTCAGTCAAATGGATTGGCCCTAAAAATAATTGTTTATGGTGGTGCAGCAGACATCGAACTCGGTGGTAAAGACCACACTAACAAAGTGGTGAAGAAATTAATGGAAGGAAAGACTGGAGTCGGGCACAGTTTATACATGGACAATTTCTATAATAGTGTTCCATTGACGGAGCATTTATTAGAAAACAAAACATTTGTTACTGGGACCCTTAGATCAAACCGGAAGGACACACCGAAGGAAGTTACTGAAAAAAAATTAAAAACCGGAGAGTCTACCAGCATGTATACACATAAAGGGATATGCGTCACAAAATGGAAGGATCGACGTGAAATTGTGACCATATCTTCCGAATTCGATGGGCAATTGACGAAAACTACCAATCGTCGAGGAAAGGAGGTTTGTAAGCCAAACATGATTATTGAATACAACAAACACATGAGCGGCGTAGATTTTCACGACCAAATGCTTGCCTACTACCCATGTCGTCGAAAAACTTTGAGGTGGTATAAGAAACTGGGAATTCACATTTTCCAATCAATGCTAATAAATGCTTACTATTTGTACAATGCACAGAGTGAGCGTAAGAAAAGTCTATATGATTTTAGACTGGAAGTAATCGATAATTTACTTGGTCCTCCTCCTTCTGCCGTTCCTCGTCCATTAGTGTCAAATATAAGACATTTGCCAGCCCTATGCGAAAGAAACGACAAAGGAAAAGTAAAAAAAAGGCAATGCAAATATTGCTGGGAAAAAAATCAAAAACGGAACGATTCCAATTATTGCTGCAAGGAATGTCCACAGATGCCTGGATTTTGTATCGAACCCTGCTTTAGAAATTATCATGATGAAAATAATCTATAAAAACCCTATTGTTTCATTTCAAACCGATAATTACCTGTGGTTTTGCCTGCACTTTCTCTTTCTTTAACAATACTTTATAATTACCCTTTTAGGTGGTCAAAATCAATTTGTTATAACTATACTATATAATTACTCTGCTAATGATTGTTATATCCGAACTTATTCATTGCTATTGTAAATTTCTTCTTATTCTGACTCATTTGGTTTTTTTTGTCGTGATATTACTTACCAATGATGGTTTTATAATAATATGACTGTTGCAAACCATTTTTCATTGTTATTGATTTCTAAGAAACTCTTCAATGTCGATATACTTGTCATTATTTTTATAGTTTTATAAATTGTCTGTTTGTTGTAATTGATTTGGCATAATTCATATATTATTTGTAAATAATCGTTGTTTAGAAATTGATTTTACATAATAAATAGGCATGTTTATTATTATTTTGAAGTTTTTTTTGTACCCTTCTGCTACGTGAATCCCTCAGCTGTTGTTGCTTTCTGAGAACTAGGGTCCCAGACATACCTGCCATTACCATTACCTGTCGTGTGATACAGGACCGGAGCGCGCGGGATAATGTTATTTGTAAATGACACGATATGACATAATGTCTACATAATTATTGACACAGAGATGTGTACCTATTTCATCTAGATTCTAGAACATAGGTGGGTAATATTCATTATAATATAAAGTAAACAAACTGAGATGGTTTGGGCATGTAGGTAAGAAAGGTAAGAAAATATATAGGTAGGTTCGAAAGAAGTGGTATTAGGAAGCGCGGCCGTCCGAGAGTAATCTAGGTCGACCATGACGCGTAAAGCAAAAAGACCCGGCGAGAGTGTATGACTCGTGTAAACTCACCATTACGCAATGACGCCTACTATCTTGTCCTGCCAATTACATAACAACTGGAGAGTATGTAGCGCTGACAGGCAGTGCGATTGGTAGGTGTGATCCCCAATAATAAACCAAACATGCAAAAGTCCCCATTTTTTTCGAATTAGGGAAGTAGTCCCGTTATGAAAATTTCGTACTTTATCAGCATAGCTGGTTTACGCCTATTAAAATAACGCAGTGAAAGTGTTAACCGTTGCCAGCGATCTCCAAAAATTACCAAAATTTTTTCAATGTAAAAAAACTTGCCTAAAGGTTTATATAACGTCATTGCCTAAAGGCCTTTATTCATTTAATATTCTAAATTTCATAATAACAAATATATACGAATAGAGGTTTGTTAACATAATAATTCTGCTGTGTTTTCATAATTTCGCGGTATTTCATGTAGGTATCCCACGAAGTCGGCTACAGTCGTACTAGCTCTTGTTAATTTATCAAGGATACCAACATAACAGTGACAGGTACGGCCGCGGATTTTCGCTGTATCGGTTCGCGAAGAGAATTTAGGTTTTATGCAATTGAAAATTAAACTGCATTATTTTCCGCCGCCCCAAAGCCAAAAAGTTTCCTTTTATAGTAATTAAGGCGAATCTAAAGTTTTTTTTCTAAAAATTATTCGTAATAAGCGTGGCCAGTCCGAACCGATAATTACCATTGAATCTTTTAAAACAGTTGTGTGTGTAATTTTCATAGGGCTTTAGGTAACTTACCATTTTCCACAGAGTCCACATCATCTACTTCATCATAGTGGTAATCATCCAAGCTCCAAATCTTCAGGGTGCCATCATCACTGGTGGAGGCCATCTTGAAAGGGCGTTTGTAATTCACCGCAATGGTCTTTATGGCGTCCGAATGTCCGTGGAAAGTCTTCATCTTCCTGTTTTCCAAAGAATTCCAGAGCTAAAAGATTTACATAAGAATAAGAGACAGTAATGCAAATTAAAGGTACATAGGTTCTTATTTCAATTTATTCATTCATTTTTTAAATATTAAAAAATTAATATTTTAAATCATTTTTAACCTTTTAACCGCAAATAATTATACCTAAGCAGTCACCCCCACGTGGCACTTTCTTTTTTAAACGACTTCAAAAAGGAGGAGGTTCTCAATTCGACTGTATTTTTTTTTTTAATATTTTTTTTTATGTTTGTTACCTCAGAACTTTCGACCGGGTAAACCGAAATTGATGATTCTTTCTTTATTTGAAAGCAGGTGCTTCCCGTGTAGTCCCATTTTAATTTGGTCTAGTTCTGACAGTGGCATCCATGAGAAAACCATATAAGTCTTAAATTTGCATTAAGTATGTGCGCGACAAATGGACGAATAACTCAATATCAAACTAACCGATTTCGATGATTCTTTTTTTATTGGAAAGGATGTACATCAAGGGTAGTTTGTTGAGAGTTTGGTTAGATTCTGATTATGGGATCCATGACAAAGTAACGGAACTCCTCAATTCTTAGGAGCAAATTAACGATACTCGACCGGATCTCTTAATTTGACCGTAGCGTCGTTATGGTCAAATTATATCTGTCTCAAATGAGCAGCACGTTTAGGTCTACCCATATTCAGACAAATTAGTTAGTGTACTTCAGATTCACTAAAAATCAAAAAATAAACAAAAATTTTAACAAAACAAAAAAACGACTTCAAAAAATGCACTAAAAAGTAAAAAAATAATTTCGTATTCTTCTACAACTTAATAATCAACTTACTTTTTCTACTCATCAATATGTAGGTACGATTGTTATTTGTGGAGTCGGTGTCAGCCAAGGTACCCGGCCCGGCGTGTTCACTTGACAGCTCCCCTCCCGCCGCGGCCCCGTTCTCGCCTCTCGCCTCATCAAGTCGCTCGTGCGACAAAGCACATCTCACCTATAACTATGTGTGTAGTTACAAACCTACCTTGGCTGACACGGACTCCAAAAATAACAACCGTACCTACATATTGATGAGTAGAAAAAGCAAGTTTATTATTAAGTTGCAGAAGAATACGAAATTATTTTTTTACTTTTTAGTGCATTTTTTGAAGTCGTTTTTTTGTTTTGTTAAAATTTTTGTTTATTGAATGTCATTTTTACGTAGACCCTTTTAGAAAACAAAATCATTGTCTGGATTAATCCTAAAAACATTAATAAATCTTGATAATATCATCCTCCTATATCGAAGTATCAATAAACATTCATTTGAGAATACGAGACGCGTCAAGAAGGGCCACTGCGCCGATGCTCTATTTTTATTAATTGTTTTTGTGTTTAATTCATAGAACTCCATTTAATTTTTTGTTTTTTTTTTATTTAATTAAAATTTTATTTGATAATGTTATAATGTTTGCAAGACCATTTTCAAACTGTAAACTGAAACAGCTGTAA
Source organism: Limnephilus rhombicus (assembly GCA_929108145.2). NCBI lineage: Eukaryota > Metazoa > Arthropoda > Insecta > Trichoptera > Limnephilidae > Limnephilus > Limnephilus rhombicus. Next base: position 48,911,782 of record OV815285.1, read on the forward strand.
CAAAAATACACACTAAAATACTTGCAGAGCTTGATAATAACATTATCAATTTTAATTTTATTGAATTTTAAAAGTTGCTATGGTTTTAGTTAATAGATACTTATTTTTCTATAGTTAGTTAACATTTTATTGATATTTATGTTGTAAAATTATTTTATATTGTTTTCACTGATAAATTTGCATTGATAAATTATATAGTTTATATTGATAAATTTGCATTAAGATCGACATTTTACGGCATAAATCGCCGTAAAACGTTGATTTATGCGGTTGATATCGACCTAATTCGTATTAGTATTTTATAAATCTAAATTGGTTTACACCGGAATGCCGCATTTTTACGAATTTACTAGGAATATATGGATTTAAAGGGCCGGCTGCGGCGGAAATCGGCCGCAAATTTCTATTTTCGAGGAAATTTACCATATTTTTACAAATTTACTCAAAATATCTGAATTCACAGGGCTGGCCTCTGTGGAAACGGCCACAAATGTTTGATTTACACAGAAATGGTGGATATTTTTACGAATACTATGAACATCTGAATTAGAATGGCTGCCTGCAACGGAAATCTGCTGTGAAATTTCGATTTATGCGGAAATATCGTATTTTCTGTGAATCAAACGGGTATCTAAACTTAGAGGGCCAACCACAACGGGATTCGGCTGCGAAATTTCGATTTACGCAGAAATATTTCGTAATTTTACGAATTTACTTCGAATTCCTGAATTAGAATGGCCGTCGGCAACGGAAATCCGGTGCGATATTTCGATTTTTGCGGAAATATGGTAATTTTGTGAATTTATTTCAAATAGGTATCTAAATTTAGTGGGGCGGCCGAGATGGGATTCGGTTGCGAAATTTCGATTTACGTGGAAATGTATTGTATTTTTACAAATTTACTATGAAAATCTAAATTTCAAGAACCGGTCAAAGCGGCAATTAACCGCAAAAATTTGGTTTATGCAGAAAATATGCGGTATTTTTGCAAATTTATTACGAATAGGTTTCTGAATTTAGAGGGCCGGCTGGGTTGAGATGGCAAAGTCAAAGGTTCAGCAGAAGAAGTTGATGGCTGAACTGACGGGATTGAGACATAACTTTCATATTGCCCAACAAAAACAATATCCGTATCGTCATCAGTCATCACTAACTTCAAAAACACTTTCCGAATCTAACATTGCTTCAATTCAATATCACACATTCAATAGGCCACGTGGCAACAATTTGAGTGTTGTTTTAAAAAAAGTTTTAAAATTCACACGTAAACACACAAAACAAGATTTTTTTAAATTGAATTAGTCAATTTTTAAATAATACAACAATTAAATAATTATGTACACAAAAATAAAGTAGATTTCAAAGTGGATATCGACGCACAAGTATTATTACGAATACGGTACGGGGTCCGCTCGAAAGAGACAATCAGATTCGCGCGCATTTTCAAAACTGTGACTGGCGGCACAAGCAGGGCCGCGCTCTTGCTTTTATTCATTTACCAAGATAAACAATGAAGTAGTTGATAAAGATTCTCAGAGAGGTCGCACCACAAATGAATATTCTTATTTTTAATATAAATTTCTATCGTATACGGCATACATGTGCTTAGAAAACGAAGTCAAAACTTGAAAATGACTGAAGTCAGCTGCCGCGCGGTGTGAGCCACTTGATGAAATGACTTAGGTCAGCCGCCGCGGGGAACCGGTTAAAAGGTAGTTAAAGAAAACAGTAAGTGCCTTACGGATAAATGCTCTCCAAACCCTACATAACTGACAAGCAACCATTAAGTGCCTATCTGTGCAAAATTCAAAACACGCCCATCAGCAAGGAATAAATGTGTATAAGCAGATTTATACTAACCGCAAAAAAGGTTGCAGTCTAAATTCTGCTTAAATATGGTAAACACATCAATTTTCGAAGTAATTCTATTTAACAACAAGAAAGCTCTCCCGACTAGGTGACCATTGGCAGGTTAGTTCTGCAAGTCGGGAGATAAAACAGAATATGGCCATAACCATCGAGAACATAGAAACTAATGCTCTCCATGATAGTGGAGTTTTCGAACCATCCACAAATCAGTCTGAAGAAATGTAATTTAATGTACACACCCCTTCTGACCTGTAGATGGTTCATTCTGAGCTGACCCAAGAGAAAGTCGGTAGGGTAGAGCCATGGGTAGTAAGCCTTCAAAAATATATACTTATATAGTATGCTTCAAAACTGCACACCTATAGTACGCTTTGCTGTGACTGGTTACAATTTTTTTTTATATTTAAAGAATAAATGGAGACTTACCGTTATAGTTCCATTAGCATTTCCGACAAGGATGTAATTCTCAAAGAATTTGATGACGCAAACAGTGTCACGGACATCCAGAGTTATATAGTTGATGTCTTCAACATCCTGCTCTCCTCTGCAATAAATTTAATTATTAACCATTAAGTAATAATTGAAGAATGTATCAAATGTAAAAAGTATCATTCTGTCAAAAAATAACATAATGTTTATCTTATTGTTATTGTAATAAAATGACTTACTGAAATTGAAAAAAAAGATTATGTTTTCCATCTCCTGTTGTGGCTAGACTCAGTGCTTTCTTAATCAGAATATCTTTTGGCTTATGTTGCAGAATACTTTGAATAATGTCAGTGTTCGGATAGCGATGCAAATCATGAGCGTGGTTACTTATAAATATGTCTAATTCATTTATGAATTCCCTGTCTGTTGCTCTCTAAAAGAAAACATAAAAAAATATATAATTATTATTAAAAATACATACACACATACGCCTATGTATAAATATTGATGTTACAATAAACTAATATGAAAACAAACTTAGATGAACAAGTGTTAAAAACTGTCAAAATAAATCACTAAACTTTTTTAAGGCATTCATAATATAAGAATAGTTGTACCAGAATTTTTTAACACTTTCTCTTGGAGTAAATGGTGAACAGGTTAAAAATACATATTCTGAATCACCTAAAATAAATTTAATAGACTTTGAGATAATATGTAACTAACTAACTAACCATCACGCCGTTTCACCGCAGGGGTAGGCAAAGAGGACGGACCGCCAAACAACTCGATCTTGGCACACACTCCTTGCCTCGTTCACATTCATACATCGTCTCATACATGCTCTTCTATTATTCCGACTCTTCACATGGCCCGACTCAAGTATCTGATTCACTTGGTCGTGCCATGTCTTCCTCGGGCGTCCCAGACTTCTTCTTCCATTCACATTTGCGTCATATATTCTCCTTACACTCCTTTCCTCGTTCATTCGCTCTACATGCCGTAGAGCGAATGAGCGTCCCTTTCTTAATCTTACTCATCACGCTTACATCAGCCTTGCGGATTCTTACATCAGCCAGCTTACATCAGCCAGCCAATTCTTCGCGGATCTCCACATTTCTCACACGATCGTACATGGTTTTACCACACATACGCCTCCTATGTATGTACACACATATATACTTTTAACCCCTCAGGCTAATTTGTTCGCTTTTGAGAACAACTCAGATAAGTCTCATAGAAATTCTTGTGTCTCCCTCACTATCACAGTGAGAAATGTGATCTAAACGGTGTTAGATAGAGAAAACACCATGCTTTATATTCAAATTTCAAAGTTTAAATATACACCTTTATGGAACCAAAGTTTTCATCGCAATTTGAAAAAAAATTTATGAAACTTTGTGAATTTTTTATTAATTATTTTGACATGAAACAACAAAAGAGTGGGATGATGATAATACATTGGTTTAAAATATGTGTGCATTTTTTTTTCATTACCGGTAATTTTAGTTTGAAAAAATGTAAAGTGAGCCATTTTTAAAACTTTATGTTCGCATCCAAAAATGTTATATTTAAAAAACTAGCTGACCCGACGAACTTCGTACCGCCTCAGAATCAATAGCTGTTGAATTAAATTCAGTTTTTTTATTAAGTTAAAAATTACGCAATGAAGCAATTATCAATGCGCAACTGTCCGTGTTTTGTTTTTGTCATTATCAGAGATGGCGTTGTGTACGGATTTATATTTTTGTGATTTTCTTACTTTTACAATTACTTACGGGAATTCGGGAGGCGGATACGGGTGCCACCGCCCTGGGAACCATTTATTGAATAATTGGTGATTTAGCAGGGGTGCCCGGGTTCATGAGGTGACTTATGTCCGGGACTTGGCAGTTGATGCGCCTGTCCACCTGCTGCGTGGCAGGCCGGATCGAGAGAGACTGGTTGAGGGAGGCCTTTTGACCTTTCCAGCCAGACTCTCTCGACCCATTGCCTTGCACCACAGTTGGAGGGATGGATTCATACGTCCATCACTCCCGGACACACTGACCCCCAGATTCCTATCCACCCCTCATACCTTTTTCCTTCCCAGAACTTTCTATCCTTCCCAGAACTTTCTATCCTCCCCATTCCTTAAAAAGATCCTCCACACAGCATCCCCTAAGATGACATAGGGCCTGAGAGAAATTATTTTCCTCAGGGCCTCCTGTGTGAAGCTTATGTAAAAAGATGTGTTTCATTTCAGAGATTTATTATAATTATTGTATTTTTCCTTTGGAGGTGTGCAGACATACGTTCACCATTTGTCTCATTTTCGACTATTGACATTGAGTGTGTAAGAAAGAAGGGCAGCATTATATGATTAAAAACAAATGCACAACAATCAACGCATTGACATTTGACGTTTTTGAATGTTTGGAATTCATGCACAGTTCAATATTATACCCCTCACAATATTGCTGCAGTTCTTTCAAAATAGGAGAATTCATTCCATGCAAAATGTATGGGGAAAATAATTTTCTTTATAACTATTTATTTCGTTAACTTTTGTGATGTTATAATAGTTATTATCCTATCCGGGGCGGAGACAAATCCATCAAATCAAACATCATCAAAATCAGCCCAGCCGTTCTCGAGTTATAAATAGTGTAACTAACCCGACTTTGTTTTATATATTAAGATTACATGTTTATTCCAATAAAATTTTAAATTGTATTTCATCACCTTAAAACTAACTTAACTAACTAACTAACCATCACGCCGTTTCTCCGCAGGGGTAGGCAGAGAGGACGGACCGCCAAACAACTCGGTCTTGGCACACACTCTTTGCCTCACTCACATTCATACATCGTCTCATACATTCTCTTGTATTATTCTGACTTTTGACATGACCCGACTCAAGTATCTGATTCACTTGATCGTGCCATGTCTTCCCCGGGCGTCCCCGACTTCTTCTACCATTCACATTCGCGTCGTATATTCTTCTTACACTACTTCCTTCGTTCATTCGCTCTACATGCCCAAACCATCTGAGGGTCCCTTTCTTAATCTTACTCATTATGCTTACATCAGCCTTACATTCTTTGCGGATATCCACATTTCTCACACGATCATACATTGTTTTACCACACATACGTCTCAGGGATCTCATTTCAACAGCATTCAGTTTACTTTCATCCTTCCTCTGCCAGTTCCATGCCTCTCTGCCATACATCACCTTAAAACAGTTTTTAGTTTTCTGATAAATTCAATTCATTTGGATTTTATTGCAATTAGATATTATTAAAGTGACAACTTGTATGGTTAAGCAGTAAAAAGAAGAAAACATGTAACATTGGCTTACCTTAATAATTTTATCACTATACTGACTCAAATCTTGTCTGACATCCGTCGGCCCCGCCAACCGAATCTTGTTCCCGATGAAAACAATATCAGAATAAAGCGAATAGAATTGATCCCACATATTATCCATATTTTGACTATTCAGCAAATGGTAACCTATGTAATAAGCTATGTACCCATCATCAGGTAAGTAAGCCAATGACTTATCAAGACAGGAATCCTTGTATCGAAGGATCAAGCTCGTATGCAGTCTTTTCATCTCTTCTTCAGTATGGATGGACTTCAAATAGGACATGATCAAGTCGTGGATTTCGTACTGGTAACTTTTAAGTTCTACGCTGAAATGTTCAATAGCCAGAGACTTGTTTTTGAACTGTTTCATGAGGGTTTCAGTTTCGCACTCCGGTACATCCATGATGAGGCTCAGCGCCTTGGTGGATACCTTCACGTTGTTGCGCAACACGGCCAGGGATTTGTAAGTTTTGATTATTTTTGGATCGCTCAATGAGTTGATGCACATCTCTACGGCTAGATATGGATTTGATTGTCCAGCGGTGGGTTTTAAGTACTTGAGACTGTGAACAACAAAATAAAACAAGAATGTCATTAAAAATTTCAGTTTTATAATACATTTTATCATCAATTCAATCTCATACTAAGAAAGATGGTGAATGCTACCTGGTTGGGCGTATACACAATACATATCTACACTTACCTACATATATCTACATATAGATATATCATAGACCTTGTGCTTGTAGCTTGATTGTCACATGTTCCTTTCCTATCCATCTCTAACATGTTTTCTTTTCCTACCCATCCCTATATACCTGTTATTTTAACGTTACCATAACAATCAATCGAAACTCGCCGCGTAAACATCTAATATTCCGCATGCCACATTCGCAAACTTAATCCCGCATACTGCAAGTAAGATACCTCGACTGATAGTCATACGAGTGCATCAACAAACCCAGCCAAGATTGAAGAGAAGCGCAGGGCAGTAAGTCCTTTCTTTCCTTTCCTCATGTGCTTTCTTTTTTACTTATGCAATGGTCTTTCATATATTTCAAAACACATACAAGGTCCTTCGATATCCGCAGACACATAAATCACACATCACTACCTTTATTTAGTAAAAAAATTGTAGTGTATGTGAATATGCATGTAGTTTGAAAGTTTCTCAACAGATATCATTCGTATTGATAGTTATATGTAGTTTTAATGTGTCTCAACAGAGGGCAGTAGTTACTACACGAGAGAGCAACCGTCGCCTGTTCGGGTTTTGTTGCGAAGCTATCAGATCATATCTGATTGGCAAATTAAAACAGAGCATCCTTTAGAACGGACATCAAGTCCAGTTAGATATTCATTGTAAATACGACGATAATAAATAAGACTCGTAATCTACTCAAACTGAAGTATCATTGAAAACTCCCGATCATCAGAGTTGTATTGTTATAGAAAAAATAACAGTACACCACAAAAATTATTTTATTTTTACTGATAGCAGATTGAACAAAGTCCAATTGCTCCCCACATAAACATAATTTGTCAACATTATCTCATACTAAATATACATGGTGCCCAGAAACTAGTGATACAAGCGGGAAAACTGATAAAAACTACATCACGTGGACAGTGCCAGTGCATGCATATTGCTTTTCTTCAACTTTTATTACTGCTATTTTGTAAGTCAATGATTATTAAAATAGACTTAACTAATTAGCACTCAGAGCAGTCACTATCGGTGATCATGGCAAAATATTGTAACATTTCTGATAGCTGGGGAAATGACAATTTCTTTAATTCATCTTTAATAACAACAAAGTGACATTTCAATGACCGAAACAGACCCTAAGTATTAAAATTTTAATTCTATAATACTTCATTGCATTTCAACTCACAAAAAAAACTCCTTATTTTTCAGTTGTCGGGGGTACACGTTCCAGTGAGTCTCATCGTGCTTCAGGCGCTCCTTATTGTCGGCCAGCATGCCTCCCAGCATGGCCATGAGCAGCGGTGCCCCTTTGCATGTGTTGTGGATCTTTACGGCCTGGCGCGGCAGGGCGGCCACCTCTTGCTCCACACAGGAGGCTATGAGCTGGAGGGACTCTTGCTCTGTGAGACTGTCTGGAACCTAGATAATGAAATTTTAATAAAATATGATGCAGGTTTTGTCACATTTTCTGAATAGTCAAAATTCAGGGAAAACAGAACATTTGTGACAAATTTAATAAAGCAGTTTTCGGTTTCACTTTTCAGGAAATTCAGTAAATCTTTGTGTACCTATAGATAATTCCAGATTCATTGAAATCATGCTCAATGTGCGGGGAAAACAGGAGACAGATATAATCTCTTTGTATTCTGGGAATCCTGTTTTCCTTTGGAATCGTGCCCAACATGCGGATAAAACAGGAGACTGTGAAACTGTGACTGGAGACGATGAACTCTTTAAGTATTCTTCATTTACAATTGAAAATCATTATCAATCTGCAGTGGAAGCAGGAGAATGAGACAAATATGAATCAGCAGGTTTTGCTGCATTTTAAAATTATTTTTTTTACATTAGCTCCACACAGGAGGACCTGAGAAAAAAAAATCCCTCAGGGCCTATGTTATCTTTGGGAATGTTGTTTGGAGGGTATTTCTATGGAAAGGAAGGAGATAAGTTCTGGGAAAGAATAAGCTATGAGGGGTGGGTAGGAATGACGGACGTATGAATCCATACCTCCCACTGCGGTGCAAGGTGATGGGTCGAGAGAGTTCGGCAGGAGAGGCAAAAATTCGCTCTCAACAGAGGTGTTGGTTAACCAATAAATGGTTCCCAGGGTGGCAGCACCCATACCCGCCTCCCAAATTAATTCCCGCATTATTTGTATACATTTGTTCATTGGAGCCAGGTTAAAATAAACAAATTAAAAAACTCCAAAGCATTTTATTAGCGAATCTGAACAAAGTTAATAGCAATGGAGTGCCTGAGAACACGTTGGAGTACATTCCTAATAACATCATTTACAATTACAGTCCACGCTGCTCTCCAAATCCTGAACCAAGATTAAACGACAACTTATTGCTAAAAAAAATTGACTTTATACCAGTGAACACATTGAGTTTCGAGTTAGTCTAATTAAAATAATTACTAGACTATACTTTTGAATGTAGCTATATCTTTGTGGTTATCCATTATAGATAAATAGGAGGCGGATAGTGGAGGCAAAACGTTAAATTCCAGAGCCGCTCATTATTAAAGGCAAAACAATTAAATTTTCGTTATTCAACCATTCAAATTTGTTTTAAACAGAGTGTAGTTTGTGCAGGTGGCTAGCGAATACAACGAGAGATTTGGTGTGAACAATTTTTCAATTTTGCATTATTTTTGACGAAATTGGTTTTCAAACAGTGAATTCGTATACACAACACTTTTGCGCATACAAATATATTAGATTTTCAGTTTGGAGGTTGTGTGATATCAATTGTGTTATTTTAATGAAATATTATACCAAGTATGTAAGAAATAAATAGAAAATTTAATAATAACGATATTCCAGTTTTGTCGCTGGCATTAGTACGCAGGTGCAGAGCGAACTACTGTGATATATCATACAAAATATTATGACATGCAAAAGTTGAGTTCAAATGGAAACAGATAAATCAATTATACTAAAATAATATTACATCATATACTCCACTCTGTCCTTTTTGTGCTAAAGATTACTTTACTAGATTTGCCAGCTGTAGTTCACTAACATGAAATATGATACCATTTTTTACAATATTAAAAAACGTGATAATAATATTATTTTTGTCTCTTTCTCTTCTATACAAAACATACGGAAGAGAAAAGACACTTATTGTCCGCTTGTTTACTATTAAAACAGTCCTTTGTTAAATACAAGAGCAACTGGAAGGGTTTTCGTAATTTATATAATCATCTAATACGAATTAGTATTGGAAAATAATATCGATTTATTTATTATTGAAATATATAGGCAGTATTTTTAAGAAATCTTTTATCCAATAAATGGTTCCCGGGACGGCGTTTCCCATACCCGCCTTCCAAATTGTATGGGTACCGCCGCCCCAGGAACCATTTATTGGAGTGGTTCGCTGTGTTTGGTGACGTTGGCAGGGGTGCCTGGGTTCATGAGTGAGGTTCATGAGTGAGCAACTTCATCTGCTAAAGGCAGACTAATAGAACCTAAACGAAAGCCAAATACTATGTTTGGAGATCGTGCTTTCGGAGTATCTGGGCCTAAGGCTTGGAATAGACTCCCTCCGGAATTAAGATGCATAACAAGCCCAACAGAGTTTAGGTCCAAACTAAAAACCTTCCTTTTTGGGCTCTCATACCCGTAATTTAAATATACCTATTTGAGAGTATCATACTTGTATTGTCTATGATATGTCTTAATCACACTTTTCTTACTGAATTAAAATTACTCGATTCCTTACACATCAATCTGTCTCTTGACGAATCACATTTAGAAAGATCAAATCCTTATTGGTACTACTGCACCTCCCGCCTTTATATGTTGCTTTTACTTTCCAAAATACACTCGTCAAAGAATACATTACATATTAATATTAAAATATTTTTCAGGATTAAATAACATGTGTTCACAATGTCCTCTGCGTGCGAACTCTATCTAAATTTCTTTAAATGAACAATATACAGTGTTAATTTCAAGCGACCTCCCAGGTAAGTATGGTCCTGTTTTCATTAAATTTTAGGCAGCATCGCGTTCATTGGTCAAAATATTGTACACATATTTTCGTATCGGTGATCAATGAACCGATGTATGCAATTTTTAGCCATAAGTTGTTTATAATTGTTTGCCTAGCTTGTAGTTTTTTTAGATTTTAGAAATGTATTATAAGTTTGTACAGCGCCCTTGAGGTGATTTTTCACAAAAACGGCGCTATATAAATCATCCAAATATTATTATTATTATTTGTCTGGTTCTTGGCGGCGGACGCCTCTGCCCATTACAGTGTGGCAGGCCGAATTGGGATGCATGGTTGAGGGAGACCACCGATCCCCAGGTTCCTACCCATCCCTTATACCTTTGGCGGGTATAGGTACCATCACCCCGGGAACCTTTTATTGGATAGCGAACACCTCAACCATAGGTCACCTTAAGTGGTTCGATACGTTTGGTGACTTAGCAGGAGTGCCCGCGTTCATGGGGTGAGGTTTGTCTGAGTCCGATTTGTCTGGTTGAGGTAGACCTTGTGACCTCTTTTGGAACATCGCCTTGCACTCGTCACTCCTGGACCCACTGACCCCAAGATTCCTACCCACTCCTCAAACCTTATCCTTCCCAGAACTTCCTCTTCTTCCTTTCCTTTAAAAGACCCTCCACAAAGCATCTCCAAAGATGACAAAGGCTCTGAGGGAAAATATTTTCCTCAGGGCCTCCTGTGTGCAGCTATTGGAAATAAAATTCTACGGCCTGTGCGATCGAGGGGTAAGGGTGTTGACTAGCAATCCGGTGGTCACGGGTTCAAATCCCGACGTATGAAGATGACATACGCCCTTAGGAAAATAATTTCTCTCCGGGCCTGTCAACCCTTGGGGCTCGTGTGTGGAGGATCTTTTTTGAAAAGGAAAGAGTGAACATGGGTCTTGAAGAGACAAAAGGGAGAGCCGAGCTGTTGAACTCAAGAACGAGTTGTAGGAATGACCCATTCTCATGTGACAAATTTCGGACGTGTAAATTTTAAAATTATTAAAAACTAGCTGGTATCCGGCATGCGTTGCAATGCCACTGAAAGAAATAAATTGATTCTCCCTGCATGTTCTTTCCCGTGCGTCCCCGTTCACCTCCCGAGTCCCCTTTCCCTCCCGCGTTCCCCTTCCACCTTCCCTGAATTCCCCCTCCCTCGTCACCCCTCCCACGAACCCCACCCGTTCCCTTGCTCTTCCTGCCTTTCCTCCATGCCACTAAAATATACACATTTTCATTTATACAAATTTCAAAACGCCAGAGCTTACCATTATATAAAGCCTGTAGCCTTCACGGGCGTGCACACAACATATCACCAAAGTTTCATCGCAATCGAATGAACGGTATGGCAGCGCATAAAATAGAACAACAAACAAACAAAATAGTATTGATTTTTGTATATAAGATAATATGTACAATTTTTTCGGTGCATTCCAGAGTGGAAAAAACCCTCCAGCCTGGGGTGAGACCACCATTCAGAATTCAAACGTTGCTTGAAATGACTTTGGCCGTGTTTGATGACCTGATCAGAATAGCCAGGTAATTCCCAACCTTCCCCATCTCCTTTCCCTCCCCACTATCTTGAGCCTCACAACGCACCCCGATTTGGCCTGTCATAGCCTCACTAGCACAAGACGGTTGGGAGCAATTGGGACTCTTGTGCGGTATTCACATAAAAAATATTTATTTTTATTTTTAACTTCAAAACCTCATATTGTAATATTTAATAAAATGAAGACAATATTAGCGAAACTCAATCAAAAATCTGGAGACAGAAAAATCAGAAAAAGATGTTGGCACCTCTGGGACTATTTAAAAATAAGTATTTAATAGGTACCTAAGCCTTTTTTGCGAGTTTAAAAATTAAGTTATGTCTTCCCTAGAGTACGGCTCTGTAATAGCCTCCACGTGGCCGCCTCTTATAGATAAATGAAACAATTTAACTTGTAAAAGTGGTTCAAACAAAGTTAAATTGTTTCATTTATCTAATTACTAGACTCTTTATGATTCTAATTTGGGCTTAACATTACCTAGTATAACTTACATGGACAATAATTGGGTGAAATTTGTTGACTAAAGTAGTATCTTGTGTAGTGATCGTGATTTTGCAGCCGACATCGAAGGCCTCCAAGACATTGTAACTTCTCAAGTCATCAATAATCAGCAAAGCCTCCCTGAAGGCCATGTCTTCAAAGGCCCCCTTGAGCATGTCCTTATAGTCCTTCCAGCCCAGAGAGTCGTTCCCGATAGACTGAGAGTTGGAACTCATCTCCGAGATGGCATCAATTGTACTGGCACAGTCTGATGTAAACATTTTTCGATATATTCTGCAAAATGATTAAAGTATGTTATATTCACAAATCCCAGACCAAAATTCTTACATGTGCATTTATAATCTGTTTTTTGCTCCAATTTTATACCTACATGAAATAATTTGATTTTCTAGGCAAGTACTTCTTATTATCACATTTACTTTTAGCAGGATTTCAGAGTGTCCTTCAGGAATGAGATGATAAAACAGGGATTATACCCAATTAATGACTAATAATTACCAAGAATAATCAGATTACAAAATAAAGATAAGCAAATTATGTCAAACAACACTATTTAGCCATGATAGATTAGTAGTGTAAAAAATGTATGGAAATGTTTTCATTTTAGTAAAAATTTCAAACATGTTGGCGTACCGCTGTTAACTCCCTTGTAACCTCTCACTCTCTCTCACAATCGACATGTTTAACAGAAAGAGAGAATACAATGAAGCTCTCAGTGGTAAGACCTCGATGTTGAATTAATGACATTTTTTCATATTAATTATTTACATCCCATAAAGCCACATTTAGACGGGTAAAAAAAGTGTACTTTTTTACTGATGTCTAAATGCGGATAAGGCCCACTTCTTTGATTCTCCGTCACATCTGATCGTCGATTGGCGCCATTTTCAATATTTGACTTTTGAGAAGTCCACGTTAAACGATGATTATTGGCCTGTTTCAGCGATTGTTTTCATTTTCAGCCAACAAGCCTATTTAAAATTTGAAAAAAAGAAGCTTGTTCCGAGACTCGTTCGTTATTTGAAGCGTCAAATGACAAATGTAACGGGGATTCAAACGGGTTTAAGTAAGAAGATTAGTAAAGTGCTTCACACGCGTGTATACTACCTTGACTGCAACATGACGATCTGCTCATCCGAATTACAATCCCCCACGTTAATCCAAAACACGTTACCGAGGAACGTGTTGACGATTAGTGAGGGGTCTGTCCTAAGTGCACTTATCGCTAACGAGGATTTTCCGCTTCCCGGCATTCCGTGCAAAACTAACATACTGTGTCGCTTTAATTCGCCGAGGTGATCGCAAATTTTTTTTTCCTATTGAAAACATAAACATTAGTCAGTGTTAGCTTTACAACATTTATTGCTGAATGACGATCGTCCAGTTGACTAGTCAGACATATCCGAAAAATCGATACTTGAATTGAGTATGCAGTTACATGTAAAGTGTACCATCTATCTGGTACAATACTCAGATTACTCATAAACACCAACAAATCTATTATAGATAATTAACCTTTCCTGGTCTGTAAAGTGTAAATACTACACATTGCTGCTAATATCTTTTATATCTCTATAAATATAATGAATTCTGGGTTCAGATTTTAGGTATTCCTCCGTTATACATTTACGCACTGAATTAAAATTTAATATTTTAAATAATTAGCAAATTTAATTCAAAATCAGAGATATTTTGTTAAATATCGGGAATAAACCACAAATACAATCAACCGTGTGCCAGTGTGGACCGTGATACGCGAAGAGTGTGCGGGGGGAGATGACACGCCATGTGACGTCTCGCTCTACTTCGCTATACGGGAACACGAGTAACAGAGACCGCCGCCGTGCGCAGTTGTGTTTCGACCACGTGTATGTATTGGGTAGCAGTCTAGCACTATTCTAGCTTCTAGCGCCTCAGTCGTTCGCGGGCAATCGTTTGAGATGGTCTCCTCGCCCGTTTTTTGAGCAACGGACGATGGTTTTTTCATGTTTTCAGCAATTAAACTACAATTATTATCACTTTTAACACAAATTATGATAAACAAAAGCGATTAGCTATGAATGTTGATATATTTCCGAGATAAAATCGCTAATTTTGACACGTGAATTGATTACACAGCACCGGAGCGCGCGTTTTTTTTTAGCACAGTAAGGGAAAGGTTAAACAAAATGTTGGTGTTTTCTGGGTCACTAGTATTGACATTTAAAAATGTCATAAACATTAAAATGTACTAGACCGTTATGCCTCCCGGTGTAATTTTATAGCATATTTAATATGTAAAATACAGACATGTAAATAATATTTGATTTGGTGAGCATTCCGATTTGTGAAGCGGGAATGGATACTCCCGCCCCGGGAACCAATTATTGGATAACCAACACCTCTGTTAAGTCAGGGGTGCCAGGGTTCATGGGATGAGGTTTGTCCAGATCTTGGCGGCGGATGCCTCTGTCCACCAACTGCATGGTAGGTCAGATCGAGAGAGACTAGTTGAGGGAGACATTTTAATTTCTTCAGCAGGACTCTCTCGTACTATCGCCTTACCACAGTGGGTGGGATGGATGGATGCCCGTTGTATGTCTGTCACTCCTGGACATACTGACCCTCAGATTCCCACCCACCCCTCATACCCTTTTCCTTCCCAGAAATTCCTCTCCTTCCTTTCCTAAAAAAACCCTCCACCCAGCATCCCCAAAGGTGACTTAGGCCCTGGGGGGAATTTTTTCCTCAGGGCCTCCTATGTGGAGATAATGTAAAAAAAAACAAATATTGCTTTCCTCATATCAAAGTTTAGTATTTGGAAATGTCTGTCTAATCAACTGGACGATTGATGTATATGCATAGTTGATTTGTTAAACATTATATTACGATTCATTCACAAGTGTATTATTTCAAAAATAAAATCAGATTCAAGTGAAAATGCGCTCTGTTATTTTGCAATGGTCTTGCGTGCTAAGCTAATATTTCGTAAAACATTGCTTGTATGAATATAGATACGGTAATCAGTGCTGGTGACCATTTTTTTTCCAGAGAACTCAGTAGATCTTTTGGTGGCACTCACGCACATGCATATCACTGAAATTGGCTACTAGCCGGCCTAAGAGGTGGCGCAACTGGGTCGTGCCGTTCGATGCGTAGGACTATGGCGGAAAGTCGAGACTATTTCACTACATAAAAAATAGATGTATTGTAGTAAAAATAACTTTGGTTTTAAGAGTTGATTTTTTGGAATTAATTTGAAAAAAAGCTCCACACAGTCCCCAAAGATGACATAGGCCTTAAGGGTAATTGTTTTCCTGCGTAAAATGAAAGTAAAAAAAATATATATATATAAAAATAAATTGCAATAAAGAAATGTCTACAAGGAATGACAAATTTGATGCAACTTTCAATTAATCATCCATCGGTTTTGAAATGCCGCACATAACATTAGCTTTTAATCATAGAATATTATAATTTTGTTTATCTTTGATTATGATTATGATAAAAAAAAGTGGCAACGACCTAACAGTTAACAAAAGTATTCATAAATAATAATGTGACTTCATTTTTATCACTCAGATCTGATAAACGGATAAACCGCCATTGCAAAACAATTATGAGCAAGAATATACAAAACGAATTAAAGGGGGATTCCCCAACTGCAATAAGCCAGCATTAAAAAACAAAAACTGTATTAGCTTCTAGAAATGATTGTCATATAAATTTTACTATACTGCATAGCGGACCAACTTTTTACTGGAAAGCATTTTATCACTTGCTGAATATGGAATGTTATAAAGCTCTAAACATCAAAGCATATCAGTATGGGAACAATTATTGGTTAATATTAAAAATTTGTCAATCGTGAAGTGCAAATAGTGAATAAAATTGTTAATATTAATCAATAAATTAATAAACATCACCTAAAATAATTAAAACAATATTGATGCAGCACAACCTAGTTAGTGACCTTGGAAGAGGAGTGTGCTGCACAATTTATTTTTTAACTTTGGCGATTTTCCAAAACAAAAAGTTTTCAGTTGGTATTTTTATGACGGTGAACATTTTATTTTACAAATTTCTTTTTGGCAGGAAAAGGGGAAGTACCATTTGAAAAAGTGTCTGACATAGTACTTTTGACTATTAGATTGAGACAGCCAATTAACATTGCATGCCCTGTCATCTCTTTCACTGTCATCATATATCGCCATTCCATTTGATATTAAATTTGTACTTAGTGACCAAGTTTTTGAATTTGAAACCTAAGGTCCGATTGGACAAATTTTTGGATATCGAATTTTTGCCCACATCGCATTTCTTTATGCTACCAAAAAAAACCCTTTTGGATATTAGAATAATGAAACTTGAATAATGAGAAATAACAAATTTAAAAATGCTACCTTCTGTCACAAAAAGGGATTCTGAAAAATTGAGCATAAGCAATAATTGTTGTTTTAATATTTTAATATTGATCAGGAAAAAAAATACTATTTCAGACCGTTTACAAAATTATCTTCAGAAATTTCCTGTTCAAGGGTGCATCACAAAGAGATAGCCTCCCAATTGTTTATTTTAATGAAAATGTATAGAGTTATTAATAACAGTGAAATTAGTCTTTCGATATCTGCAAAAATGACAAAGTCACAAGCTTTCAAAGTCAACACGGGTAAAACTGGTGACCCGACAGTTGATCTGCCGATAATTGGCCCCCCAAATAATATTTACTTTAAAAATACCTTTAATAAGTTGGTATGATTATCAAACAAATTTATATACAGTGTGGATTTTTTGTATTTATGCCCTGGTATGTATTACAGTATACAGACAAGCAGTTTTATCTTTGATGCATTTGTACTTATGCCCTGGTATGTATTACAGTATAGAGACAAGCAGTTTTATCTTTGATGCATTTGTACTTATGCCCTGGTATGTATTACAGTATAGAGACAAGCAGTTTTATCTTTGATGCATTTGTACTTATGCCCTGGTATGTATTACAGTATACAGACAAGCAGTTTTATCTTTGATGCATTTGAATGAAAATATGTTTTATTCTTTTATTATTCAACGTTACATCTTGCCTACACACAACACACCCCGTCAGGTCACTTACTTACATTTTGTGTAAGTGTGTATGCCGTATTTTCCCTAAACCAACTTCGTATTGTATATAAGTATGCCGGGGGGGGGGGGGGGCAAATGTCAGCGGATCAACTGTCATGGAACCAGTAAAACTTATGCAATGGTTGTCTCGTTGTGTCACGGGGAGATAGGATTCAGTACATTTATAATTTGAATGACAGTCCTTCAGCAGTACACTGTTTTTAGGCTGCCTGCAAATATCAAAAATTTGACAGCTTACATCTTCAGTATTTTTAAAAAATTAAAAAAGTTATGCCCTCAGCATTCTCTAATTAATGTGATACATTTGTAAGAATCATGAAATTTCGTTGTAGGAGACGACCCCATTGAATGTGAGCAGTTATATAGAATAATAACACCCAATTAGTATTTTTTCTTGTACTCACCAAATCCAGTCTCTGAACATAATGAATTGGCAGTCTTGGTACATCTCCTCTACTTAATCCATCCTCAAAGGATTCCTTGATGATGTCTCGAGGAACCGAAGAAGTCTCTCCGATTTGCAATTTTTCCCACAGCCAGTCATAGTGCTTCTTCAAAGAGTCCACAAATATATCAAAGGCGGTGTTGCCATTTCTGGTCAACATGTCCAGTAATACAGATACTTTGTCTGTTCGTTTCGACTAGAACATAAAAAAAAAGATTTAATTATTTATTTTCATCAATATCATTGCTTTCAATCAAACTAAGCGACAATTTAGTTATAATTTGGTTCAACCTGTTATATGTTCAAATGTTTGCTTTTTTTTTTAAATGCGATTTTAACCCTTATATACAAAGAAACTGTATGAAGGACAAGGTCAGAATCAGAAAAGGGTCAGAATTCTTGACACAACCGATGGTTTCATTTATCTAGCTACTCCAGAATATTTTTAAATGAATTTTCTATGACTTGGCGGGTCTTGCAACTGTTAAAGGCGAAAACATCAAAGTTTTACGTTTTAAAATACGTATAAAGGTCTTTATTTATTTTCAAACTCCTTTGAATTGTGTTTTTCATGTTGGGTATGTATTCAGATTTGTGTAGAAATAATATAATCAGTTTATAATTGTGTGATTATATTTTGTTTGACAATTATTTCCAAAATGGGAGATATTTTAATCTTTTTTTTTAGTTAGCTATTCTGGAAAAACCTCTTATGATATTAGGGGGCATACATTAATTACGTGAGCTCAAAAGGGGGAGGGGGGGTTTCAGCAAAATCTCACGTTGCTTGAAAAAAATATATGAAGTGGCTCAAATTTATCTCACCAAGGGGGGGGGGGGGGGGTGTAGATCGAAAGAAAAATTGCTCACGTAATTAATGTATGCCCCATTATCACATAATATACATGAATAATAAGATATATTATCTGGTAAACAGCAAACAATCACAAAAAAAGCAATTCCTTTGTTTTTATATGGATATTTGACCAGAAAGCAACAAGGTAAAATCTGCTCAGTTTTTCAAAATACGCCTGACATTCAACAGGTTAAACCAAATGCCCAACTTCCTTGTTTTCAACACTTTCTAGCGTGCGTTAAGCCAATCGGTAATTGGCCAATGAATTAGGTAATTATTAATTTATCAGGATTTATCTTAGGTGAATGGAAAAGTTTGACATACTAACAATATAATAATGTAGTAATAATATACGTAATTGTAATAATATATCCATTTCAAGTCACTGGCAAACTTCTGTAGAAAGTATTTTTGACAAAATCAAGAATAAAACCAGTCAATTTACTACTTCTAAAAAAAATATTTCAAAAGATAATCGGTCACGTTTTGGGAGGCAGGTGTGGGTACCGCCAACTCGAGAACAATTCATTGGATAACCAACACCTCTACCACAGGTCACCCCAAGCGTTTCGCTACGTTTGGTGACTTAGCAGGGGTACCAGGGTTCATGGGGTGAGTTCTGCCCAACAACTACGTGGCAAGCTGGATTGGGAGAGGTCGGTTGATGGAGACCTTTTCACCACTCCAGTCGGACCCTTTCCACGCATTGCACCGAAGTAGGAGGGATGGATTCATACGTCTGTCACTCCTGGAAACACTGACCCCCAGATTCCTAACCACCTCTAATATCTTTTTCATTTCCAGAACCTCCTTTCCTTCATTTCATTAAAAGACCCTCCACACAGCATCCACAAAGATTATTTCTTTTACATTAGCTCCACAAAGGATATCCTGAGGAAAAAATTTCGATAAGGCATATGTCATCTTTGGGAATGCTGTGTGGAGTGTCTTTTTAGGGCAAGGAAAAAGAGGAAGTTCTAGGAAGGAAAAAGTGTGAGAGGGGGTAGAAATCCGGGGGTCAATGTGTCCAAGAGTGACAGACGTAAGAATCCATCCCTCCCGCTGCGGTGCAAGGCAATGGGTCGAGATGGTCTGGCTAGAGAGGTCTAGGTTAGGTCTCCCTCAACTAGTCTGTCCTGATCAGCCAACCACGCACTAGGTGGACAAACTCATTAGCCACCAAGACCTAGACAAACCTCACCCCATAAGCCCGGGTACCCCTGCTAAATCACCAAACGCAGGGAACCACTTGGGGAGACCTATGGAAGAGGAGTTGGTTAGGCCCGGAGGGAAAATATTTTCCCTGAGTGAAAAAAATCTGGTAAATCTTTCTTCAAAATTTAACAGCAAACTTACCAACTCCAAAATATATCGAAAGTCATCTGGTTGCAAGGCATTACTGGAAAACAGGCTGTCTATTATATCATCCACATCGAGGTCTTGTACAATACTCTTTCTGTGCACCTGCAGTAGGTGTCTTCTGATGTTATCCATGCTCCTGTAATATAAAACATACTTATTACTATATAGAATAAAAATAAGACAAGATAGCATTATGACAGGAGATGCAAAAATTTACAACAGAAGGAAGAAGATAAAAAGATTGATATATTGTCTGAAAAAAAACGAGTGTGCTTTAGACCACACGCCTGAACTAAAACTTCTGCTCATGGACTCTGAAAAACACATCGCTTGAGCATTATGTATGGAGATTTTTTTAATTCTTCAATAAGGAATTCCAGTATTTTTTTTTATCAATGTTAACCGTCTAATATAGAATTAATGGTATTTAAAAAAAATTGATCAAGATTTCATAGTTAAATTAATTTTTAAAGTTAGAATTTTTGAATAACGACTCCCGCTCGAACCAATTCTGTCGACATTTTGTAGAATACTTGAATTCGCAGCTAGTGCCACACGCTAGCCAGTAGCGAGAATTACGACTCCCGTGTGGACTAATTAGACAGTAACGAAATCAGCTGTTCGTGGGCCACCATCTTCAGCAAAAGCCAGCGGGTAGCGAGTAAAGTTGACCACCTTTCAACTTTTTTCATAGATTGTCCACAATCTGCTAGTTAGATAGTAATACGATTACACTGAGCGTGTTTACTAACAGATAGTGAATTTCCCAGATAACGCTTGTAAACTCGCTCAATGTCATCGAAGCAAG
This sequence comes from Limnephilus rhombicus, assembly GCA_929108145.2. Taxonomy (NCBI): domain Eukaryota; kingdom Metazoa; phylum Arthropoda; class Insecta; order Trichoptera; family Limnephilidae; genus Limnephilus; species Limnephilus rhombicus. Next base: position 48,932,783 of record OV815285.1, read on the forward strand.
GAAACCAATCCAAAGCAAATGGATATATTTGTGTGTAAGAAAAAAAAACATACATTTCGTAAGGAGTGAATTCACCAGGACATTATGTATTACAATACATCACATGCATACTGATTAGAAACATTCATGTCCAAACTAGGATCAAGGTCAAAACGATAAAATTATATAATATTATTTCATTTATATTCCTGTCACATAACGGCAATGGTGAAAATATTTAAATTTTCAACCGCTGAATATGATTTTACCCCTCAAGTTAATTTGTTTGCTTTTGGGAACAACTCATACAGGTATCATATAAATCATTGTCTCCCTTACATCATAGTGAGAAATATGATCTAATCTCTGTAAGAAAGAGAAAACATCAGGCTTTGTATTCAAATCTAAAAGTTAACCACAAAAGAAATAAAATGAACACCTTTATGAAACCAAAGTTACCGAATGTTATTTCAAAAAAAATTATGAAACTTGTGAATTTTTTATTAATTATTTTTACATGAAAAAACAAAAAGGTAAGGTGATGACAACATTTATAAAACATTTGTCTAAGAAAATGTGTATACTTTTTTTGGTTATCAGTAATTTCTAATAAGAAAATCCAAATAAATATGACAACTTCACATTTGAAAAAAGAATCCTTACTGAAACATTATCACAACAGACACCATCTTGAACCAGAAACGGAAGGTAAAAACAAATTAAGAGACAGATGAAATTCAAAACGGTTGAGTTTAACACTCCAATACAAGCGCGTCATCTCACAGATGACCAGTTCTGTTTTTTCGTCATAAGTTTGATGAAGGGAGGGGAGCCTGGTCCCCCGCCCTAGTATTCCCCAAGCTCGCCTAGCTCAGTTTTGACAATTTTTAATTTTATTTTTTTATTCACTTTTGACAAATAAGTGAACAGATATCTGACAGATGACACGCGTGTATTTATGTCTCACTAGGGGGCGCGTGTATTGGAGTGTTAAACAGTACTACTAATCAATTATGTTTTAATAGACAGAGAGGATGGAATGCCGCACAATGCTGTATTGGCCCACACTCCTTGCTTCTTCCCTATTCACATGTCTCCTCATAAATATTCTTCTGTTATTCCGAATTTAGACATGACCCACTCAAGTATTTGATTCATTTGATTGTGTCATATCTGCTTGGAATGTCCCCGATTTCTTACATTCACTTTCATGCCCTCCTTTCTTGTTAGTACTTTGCCAGTTTTTGGAATCACTAACCCAGAAAGAAAACTCCTAACATTCTGCCACAAAGCCCGTTGTATTAATTTTACAATAATAATAATAATAAGTGTTTTACTATCTTCCTTTTTTGTAACAAGCAGAGATAATGATATCTTCACTGTGATCTCCCGTGCTGAGGATTTCATTTACATATTAAAATTTAATACTACGCAGTAATTATAAATATATTAGTACCTCCCACACGCACACTTCGGAGTGACCGAGTCCCGCGCCACTTCAGGCCGCCGCGCAGAAAAGTAAATACCGATAGGTTTACAGCGCAGTTCACTGTAAGACTTTTTTGTGCAGCGGCCTGAAGTGGCGCAGGACTCGGTCGCTCCGAAGTGTGCGTGTGGGAGGTGCTATTATAAAGTGGAGGGAGAGGAGAGAGAAGGGTGGAGGGGGGGGGGGGGGGGGGGGGAGGAGGGGGGGAGTTGGAGTAGGCGGAGTGGGAACCCCCCTAATACCATGCGAGCGAAGCGGCGGGAAAAAGCTAGTATCAATTAAACTTGAAATTAAATAACAAGTATTAATTAAATAAGATTTTCTTGTGCACGCCGGGTGGAATTATAGTAATCCAAAAACAGTAACAGAGTAGTTAAGTAAAATAAGTGTTAAAGCAATAGAAATGAATTAAAAGCATAAAAATTTAAACACAAATTCGAATTAATGTTATTCATTCTTGTATGTATGTACGGGTTAAAACGAGTAACAAAAGCAGCCAAAATGTTTGATGAATGAACTGAAAAAAGCATAAAACATAAAATCGATGGGCACTAAGTAAAGTAGTTCTAAACAATCATTCGCATTACAAGAGTAATCTATATCTACATTTTATATCCTAAAAAATTTACTCTGAACATCCAAGTTGTCAGAATAATTTATGCCCACTCCACAAAATAAAACCCCAAAGTTCACTCCTATAAAATAAAAGATTTTTTGACGAATTACTTTAAGTAGGGTCTATCGAAGTAATTGAATTTTTTTTGTACCGAATTGAGAATGGGGAGGTATTTCGCCAATGAAAGTAACAGTGTGGGCGAAACCTCCAAGGTAGGTCAAATGAAGAAGTCGTGATGCTGTTTTAAATACGCCTGAAACAATATTCATAATTATCTTTTAGGGAAGGCCTGTGTGTTTAAAGCCATTTTGAAGATGATGGGAAAATAATAATAAATGAATCAAGGAATTTGCAGTGTGTACATTTTTAGCATTTCTCAGGATGGTCTTAAAGAAGGTACTGGAAATTTATATGGGTTTTATCATAAATAGAATAGGTGAAGGTGAATTGGTGAAGGACCATTTTACAGAATCGAAATATTGCAGGAAACTGCTTTAGGTATTGTAAGTAGGCATATCTTAAGTCATCCAACCTTCCTTTTTCCACACGTCCACCTTTTCCAGTCACAGATTACACGTTTCCTAAATTGGGGGTACCATAGTTAAGGCCCGTCTCTTGCGACGATTATTAGATCATACTACAGTAGAAGTCCATTAGTCCGGCATCCAACAGTCCGGAATGCCCGATAGTCCGGCATCGGAGCTATTCGGAAGTTTTCAGGATAGTTCGGGATCATCCGGAAGCGCTCGGTATTGTTCGAAAACAATTAGCGGTCGGCTAGTCTCAGCTGTCACAACAAATTCGAAGCGTCTTCGCCATTTTTTTGTGCATTGTTGTTTTGTTCGCATCGCAGTAAACGTAACTTTTCAAACTGTTTATAAAAAAAGTGATTTTCGTTCTAACTGTAGTGACCATGTTTTCAAAACTGCCGAAAAGAAAGAAAGGGAAAAAATCAGCTGGGCAGAAGCTGCAGAATCACTAATTAAGTTTATCTCTTTTGCTGAGGCTAGTACTAGCTACAGTGCTTCAGAAATTATTGATTTCAAATTTTTAATTTGGCATACTCAGACTATAAAAACATTACCATTTGTTATTTCGGCTACTGGCATTATACCTAGCTCTCTCATTCAAAATTTAGGCTTATTAGATTTGTCAAAGAATTTATATATAAAAATGTTAAAATCAGTCACTTTAAATACATGTAGGATTACGAAAGATTTTTAAAATATTTATATTGAGGAATCAGTAGGATTTATCGGTCCAGCTAGGAGTTCTACCGAGCCGAACCCTCTGATATGAAAATATCTGTTTTTTTTTTTTTTTGTTTTTTTTTTTTTATTTAATAACAGAATACATTTTGTTGCGGTGAATTATTTTCCCATTTGGTCTCTGGTAGGTTGAATGTTGTTCTTGTATTATTTTGTATTTATTATACTTATATAGTGCACTTGCATAGCTTGGATTGACTAGATCATTTGTGGAAAAGTGTATGGAAGGGTTTAGTTTTTCCTGTGGGGAAGATTTAACACAGACATAAAGTCGTAAAAATTTGATACGGTTACTTTGGTGTTTTATGCACCTTGTAAAAGCCAATAGGTGATGTTGTGAGGCTGTAGGCAATGAGAGCCGAAGTAGATGGGAAAGAGGAAGGTAGCGAAGTACTTGGCTATTCAGATCTAGTTACTGGCAAAGGTAAATCGTTCATCTTTTCATAAAGCTTTCACACACAATTCATGACAGTCTCAGACTCGTTCAAACGGACTCATTCATACAATCATCCTAGCCTATCATCTAGTTATCTTTTTGAAAGTTTAAAACCTACCTTTCTGCATTCCCTTGCGTGTTTGCATTTATTCTATCTTTACATAGCATAAGATGAAGTCGCTCCCCCTGTCTGTGCACTTAGATCCTTTAAATTATGCAACGGATTTTCATGCGGTTTCCACCAATTGTTGAAAACCGCATGAAAATCCGATAATCTTTAGGTATGTAATTTTTCTAGGTTTTGTGTAAATTGGTTGAAATATATAATATATCTGGCCAAGCGGCAGCGGGCTGACAAACGGGCCGTGTGGATTTGATTTAACACATGGCATTGGTTATAATGGTTGGGTAATGGCATTGTCAATAGATGGCATTGTGTTTCGTTAGCCATAGCAATGTGTGGCCGGATCTGCTAATTATCTATAAGATTTTAAGCATCATTGGAATTTTTAACCCCTAGGGGCCGGAGCCCTGTATTTGCAGTGTTGAAGAATCACGCGCACAGTACGAAACACTGCAATTGCAGTGTTGACTTCTGTTTTTGACGCCTATGTAATTATTTACGCACTGGAAATTTTTAAAAGGTAACTTTAGGTCCTGCAATAATCGACATTAGTCGGAAATCTTTCCTGATAAATAAATATCTATTAAAATATCTGCATTTTCTCCCTGATGTAGCATCTCTTTTTCATCAGAACACATTTTAACATTGATATTATTAACGCCAAACGTCATTGCGTACGCGTGCACAGGTCCTTACCACGGACCACTAGCCAAATTGTGTGTGACCGCTCGAACTTCGCCCCAATCTTTCAACCGTGTTGAAACAAACGGAGGAGACGGAAAACAAAAAATGTTAACGCATTTGTTTAAGCGAGAGACCTGCCTTCACACATGCTGGATTTGCTGGAAAAGTTCATTCAACCATTAGGATCCAACGTCCAGCGTTGTTTTAAAAGAAGATACGAGGTACTGAGAACTATAAGCTCCGTGAATTGAACGACAAAAAACATTCTATTATGTTTGGGATGTCTTTTTTTTCTACCTACAAAAACATCGCACTGTTACGGCTGCTGTAACGATGTGGTTTTACATAATTATGCAAATCTAAATAGGTAATTTACGCATTCCACTATATTTAGCCGTTTTATTACTACCTTGTTACGGTACCACTTTTAATAATACTTTTCCCTTATTTTAAATAATCAATGTATTTTTTTTTTAAATTGGTAAAATTTCCTTACTCCGCTTACTTCTAATCAGGAGCAGCAGTGCATTTCAATTTTAAAATTTGCCTGGTATGTAATTTAGGTCTAGCAAATATTTTATTTTTATTTATCTACAACAAAGTATATGTACATTGGTTTTCTTTTATGCCTGTCTCACTAGGATATACCTATATTAATTGTCTCACTAGGATATACAGGCATACAAGTATACAATGAATATCGTAGTTACAAGGGTATTTAAGGTAAAATACATATTAATTGGAATCGAAATTAAAACAGAAATTAAAAGATGATTGGAAGGGTGGGTAAATCTTTGAGAGTTATCTTATAATTGTTGGAAGAGATGAAGTAAAGTAGTAAATTCTGTCTAATCTATTTATGGAGTTAAATTTGACAGGATTCTATTAAATCAATTATTAAATGGGGTACGGCGATAATTCATTTAGTCCACTAAGTTGCATTGTAAAATAATTGAATAAATAAAAAGGCTCCGTCAGGCCCTCCATTCATGGAGATATCTACAAACTATGTGATTGTGATGCAACCACAAGTACCCTGCAGATAAACTACTCTTTAATGCTGGTTTCCGTACACGGCGCTACCCGAAATATACTGAACTTGATCATTTTTCACGTGCAGCCGTGGAGTTAACACAATGTTAAGCGATGTCAAATGACTTTTTTCAATCCATGCCTTCTCCACTAAACCCTGTCTTACATATTCTGGTAAAGTAATTCTGGTAAACACGCATTTTTTTCCACTTCCAGATCAAATCTAACATTACTTTTATGTTTCGACGCCATTTCTGTCAACGAATGAGTAGCAGACATAAATGATGCGATGCGTCGTGTGCGATCAGTACTGTCGGTATCGTGCAACAGATTAGAAACCGACGGCCGTCACGTAGCGCCGTGTACGAGCACCAGCAAAATCGTACGGGGGGTACTTACGATCGGCGCGCATGATATGCGCACGAGGAATCGAGTGGCTTGTAAGTAGTGTCATGTACAGAGGCACTAAGGATTGGTATTATTATCTCAAGAGCAAAGGCCACACAATTCATCGAAAATCTCACAAAACTGTTTAAATTTACTGCACATGATGGATTACACACGGTCAAAGCTGTGCAAAATTCAATTGCCTTCAAGGCACTTCGCGCGTGTATGGGATGAATTATATATCTGCACTGCTCTAACACATGATTTGCCTAATCGTAATCTGTCTCACTCATGTCACCATTTCGGGCGGCCAAGCAAACTCGATACCGCCCGATGCTTTCTCCATAGGTATGGTAAAACAAGGTTTGTGCACATCGAAATATGCACTGCTCGTTCACAGGAGTTCTGTATAGAAGATAGCTCAAATCTCCAATGGCGAGAATTATGAGTGGAGCGTACTTCGGTATATCGATGACTGGCACGCAGATGGTGTTGTAAGTTATGTGAAGACTGAAGACAAGCAGTGCAATGCACAAATGCACATATCAAGGAACCAGCTCTTTTATTTTATTTATTGGGGAAAAATCAAGAGATATTTTACACTTATAATAATAACATTAATAATACAATTAATATCCACTTCTAATATGCACAAATTATTTAAATAACACTGTGTTTCGACTTAATTATTGTGCGGTCAACGAATGCCCGCTCCATTCGTTCCCCGGCGGGATTGATGAGGTCCACAGGACAACGCCTGAGGTCCTAGACTGGCTCGCAGACCTAGATGTCCCCCTCTGATCCCCAACCATACGAAAGAAGAAGAACCTCTAGGGCTAATTTGTTAGCTTTTCAGAACAACTCGTATAGGTCTCTTAGAAATTGTTTTATTTCCCTTACAGGTACAACTTTATATTAAAATCTAAAAGTTTACCACAAAATAAGTTAAATGTACACCTTTATGAAAGCAAAGTTTTGGATCGCAATTTATGAAACTTTGGGAATTTTTGATTTATTATTTATATATGGAAGGACAAAAAAGTGAGCTGACTATAACATTTTTACAACATTTGTCTAACAAAATAAATACCTACATGTTTTTATTTTGTTTAGCTATCATTAATTTTAGTTAGAAAAAACGTAAGCTGAGATATTTTTTAAACGTTTTTATGTTTCCATGCAAAATTTTTATATTTCAAAAGTTAAATGTTTACTTAGAATTATAAACAGGCCCCAGCACCCTTGAGGTGATTTTTCACAAAAACGGCGCTCTACAAATTATCCAATTATTATTATAAAATTTGAAAGCGTATCTTATTACTTTTCAAAAACAGTTTTTAGTTTTCGGAAACGTTCAGTAATATTCCATTTATTTTGATTTTATTGTGAAGCGGAAATATTTTGACCATCTGACAAAATATGGCAGAGGCCTGAGGGGATAAAAGAATTAACTATTTATATTGAGGGAAATCGTAAAATATGTGTTAAACTTCCATTTTTTTGCAAAGTTAAAATTTTCATGTGTTTTTACCATGTTTTTTTCTTGGTAGTACGATGTGAGGTTTGCTAAAAGGTTCCGCTTCAATATAAATACGCACAAATTATAAATAACCCAAACTAAGAACCTAATAACATATTTTGTCCATGTTTTTTAGTCTCTCCTGATATAAATAGTTGTTTCTTGTACTAATTATATTAATTAATTAATTATATTACTTATATAATTTAGGAGTAAACGGAGTACGAAAATTTCACCAAAGAAAAACAGTTAATACCACAACAACCAAATAAAACTAACTAACTAACCATCACGCCATTTTCCGCAGGGGTAGGCAGAGAGGACGGAACGCCAAACAACTCGATCTTGGCACACACTCCTTGCCTCGTTCACATTCATACATCGTCTCATACACGCCCTTCTATTATTCCGACTCTTCACATGGCCCGACTCAAGTATCTGATTCACTTGGTCGTGCCATGTCTTCCTCGGGCGTCCCAGACTTCTCCTACCATTCACATTTGCGTCATATATTCTCCTTACACTCCTTTCCTCGTTTATTCGCTCTACATGCCCAAACCATCTAAGCGTCCTTTTCTTAATCGTACTCATTACGCTTACATCAGCCTTGCATTCTTCGCGGATCTCCACATTTCTCACACGATCGTAAATGGTTTTACCACACATACGCCTCAGGGATCTTATTTCTACAGCATTCAGTCTACTTTCATCCTTCCTCTGCCAGTTCCATGCCTCACTGCCGTACATCAGGGTAGGTACCAGCACTCCATTATGGACGGCTAACTTCGCTTCTTCGGACAGTTTTTTGTTGATGCCATCAGCGTTCAGTCCTCCATTAATAGAGTTTCCTGCATTTACCCTTCTTTCGATATCTCTGTCAGCCCTCACATCTCTCGTAAACATACTTCCCAAGAACACAAACTCATCCACCTGCTCCAAATACTCACAATAGTAACATAATTTTGATGTCCTCCTTATAGAAACTAATTATTAGAGATTTTAACACGAAGGAGTCATGGAACAAGAGATAGATGGAAGATAAGATATCAGAGATTTGATTACAAAACGGAAATAAAATTAATATCAGTTTGATAAAGATTTCAGATGACACATTAGAATCTGATGTGCCATCATTAGATAATTGATTTATCAGAAAGGTCATTTCACTGATGATGATAATCCTATATATAAGATAATGATAATGAACTTAGATTTTTACGAGTCATTTAAATTGATAACCCCAAAATATTTCAGCTATAATACAAAATATCCATTTTTCAGTTTGTTTTTGAGTGTCAATTAAAAAAATATTGAAGATTTATTTTACTTAAATTTGATTTTGTAATAAATTTTATGAATACTTGCATAAAACAAGTGCAGAATCACAGAAAAAAAATGCATTGTTGAAAGAGAAAACTATAGTGTAGAATTATGAAAATTGCATGCATTGTTGAAAGAGAAAACTATAGTGTAGAATTATGAAAAAATGATTCCCTGAAAAGACGTTCAACATAAAAGGAAAATTACTGTCACATCTGATTTCGAAAAGCTCAGGCAATGCCGGGGACCTCACAAAAACTAATGGTGAATATCTTCCAAACCGCCGCGCTTTTAATAGGCCCAGATTATGGAAATTACACTGTATTTCAACTTAATTACTATAAGAAACAACTAATTAAGTTTTGATAAGTGGTAAAAGATTAATTCAAATTCCATTTTATTCAATCTAAGTCAAAATTTCCCGTATAAAATTATCCCTTTGCCGCCATTTTGGATTTTTTTAAGTATGGATTGATATTTGTGCAAGTTTCGATTTAATCTAAATAGACATGAATTACTTAATTAACCCAAACTAAGAACCTAATAACCTATTTTGTGCATGTAATGTGCCTAAAAGTGCGGTGGTTAGGGGAATATTTACCAAACTTTTCCAAAAATACTAACCTGATATTAAACTTTAAAACAATGCGGGGAATGTAGCAAAAAAAAACAGACAGACTTATATAAATGGTAAATAATCCACAAGCCGCCGCTACACTTTTAATAGACATAGATTTTGAAAAGTAAACTACTTTTAAACTTAATTACCACAAGAACCATCGTTTCAGTCGGGATAGACGAAAAAATATGCATTAAAATTAGATTTTCATTCAAAGATAAAAATTTCCATTGCTGCCATTTTTTTTGTATAAGTATGCATGAATTACTTTGTTTATCTAAACTAAGAACCTAATAAACTATTTTCTATACGAAAATAGTTGTTTCTTGTAGTAATTGTTGAAATGAATTTCCATAATCCGTGCTTAAAAATGTGGCGGCTTATGGATTATTTAATAAATAAATAACTAGCTAGCTATTGAAAAATATACCTTTATATTAATATTTCAACATGAAAGATTAATAATTATTGTGAAAAAAAATCTATTTTAATAATTTAAAGTCTTTAATAAAAATAACAATCACTTCCACCTCATGCGTATTTACTATAACAATTATTTGAAAAATTCAAAGGTTTACACTTTTTTACAACATCCTTTATTACAATTTTCTTAACAAATTCGAACAGTTTACACCAGGAAGCACAGACTGTGGGCAGCATAATATGTGGTTCCCTTAAAAATTCCGCACACGCCTGGTCTACGGGTACTACAATATTAATATTATATTTTTTCATAGGAAGCAATTACTTTGTGGTTAGACATTATATTATAAAAAATAAAACAAACACTTTGTATTTAACCACGAATTTATTATTTTATATATCGACTGGTTTCGCTTCGACCAAGCTTCCTCAGGATATAATAATAACTGAATATAATAATAGTTATTATTATATCCTGAGGAAGCTTGGTCGAAGCGAAACCGGTCGATATATAAAATAATAAATTCGTGAATACAAAGTGTTTATTTTATTTTTTATAATTAATATTATAGCTATTGGAAGTTTCATTTGTTACATCTTAAACATAAAGAAAAAGTCCCGCATTTCAATGTGAATGCAAACAAAATATAATTAAGAACATTTAAATAATTAAAATAGATGAAAGTTGTGTAGGTACCTAAGATCTTATGTGTGGTACATATTTTATTTATGAATCTTTCCAAACATACTCACTGTTGACAATGTCAACAAATTCACTATAACAGGATTTATTTTGAAGCAGGAGTGCATAAACTGGCACAGTCACAGGCACAGGTGGTTAAGTGCACTAACTGAAGTTATAGTTATGTAAACAGATATTAGGTGAACATGAGTCAACTTGTTTGTCAGGTGCTCAAAATTGTTTACACTTCACATAAAATCCTAGCTACAAGTAATAGATAAGGATCTTAATGATAACTTATAGAGTGCATGGACAAAGGATGACTAATAAAATAAGATTAGGGATGCATAGTTCAAATGGATATTATTATAATAATTGTATAATAATTATTGAGTTAAAACAGTTTTCTGAGTGCATAAATAATTCACTTGTCTTTAGTGTCAATGGTTATGCTGTGCAAGGAGTACTTGTAAATAGAGAAAGGAGTAGCAGTGCACAGCGAAATATTAAATTTGACCAACCGTACCAGTCGATCACAAGAAACAAGTATAAAAAACCACACAATCTCATGCCTTTTTCCTGTATATAAATCATACGCAGATGCTCGATATGTGTTTGACGTGTCTGTCAACCAAGCACCAGTCGCAAAGGAATCAATGATGTTAATCCATGCTATCGTCCATGTTTTAACAAATCTGAAGATAAGTAAATAAATTTCTAACAGACAGGTTGCCAAATTTAAAAAAAGATGTTATAAATGTTATTTAGTGATAATTAGGAACATTGTAAACTTATGAGTATAGGATTAAATTATAAAAATGTAAAAACTTATGTTTTGATGATTGCAAATTCGTACAAAACCCGTCGAAAATTTTATGCAACTCAGACACAACCATGTCCTTATAGTTCAGTTCATTAGCCTTTTGTGTCAGAGTCAATTTTAGAGATTTAAAACGATTGGTAATTCTTTATAGCTGTGGTCGGATATAAGGTGTATTAAAACTTTAAATTAAGATGGACGTAAGTCAGAGGAAATGGGATAATAATATTACTTCCCCTTCAAGTACGTACCTAGTCTATATTTAGATGAAGGAAATAAATGAGAAAGAAAGGAGACGAAAATATATGCGATAAATTGTCTTAATTCAAGTGAAGCAATTACTGGCTACTGTCAATTTTATAAATAAATTGTAATTTTTTCCCACATGATCAATTTGTTTCATACAATGATAAGTTTTTGTAAAAAAAAACAACTTACACTGTTGTGGTGACTTAACCTTCAAGTATGTGAGTAATTTCTTTTGTCTCGGCAAAAAATAAAACATATTCGGACGCGAACAAACAGAAAAACATTAACAAATATGTGTAATTAAGAAAAGATTCCTCTTTATCGAGTTATGTTTAAATATCACATGCATTTCATTTATTCAACATTATCACAACCCGTCACAAACAAAACACAAACGTTTTGATAAGAAGTGACTGGAAGTGACTTGATACTTGATGGATGACTCAAGAGTACACAGACAATTATTATTTTCATAAAACATCATTCATTCTTTATGGCCATCTAGAGCGATGAATTTAAACGTGAAATCCTATTTACATACTATTTTGATTAATCTTTACGACGAATCGGCTTACAGTATGAACATCAAAAAATATATTACAGATAAATCGAAGCTTTTACTAGTTTTTCTATGTATTGGAATTACAATAAAATTATTATTTACGTAACAAAAAATATAAGCGTAAACCACCAAAAAAAAAGTTTTTTCATGACTTAACTAGAAGTAATACAAGAAACAATTTTTTTTAAATATCCCTTTATGACTAAGACTATTTTTGAGGTTTTCCATGTTCTAACTTTTTTTCGTTCTTATGAAAATTATGCACAAAATAAATAAAAACCACTTTTTCGCTTACTAGCCTCGTGCAAAAAGACGCTCGATTTTAAAATTTTGCAGGCATGAGATTCAAAATATTTCTAGCGTTTATATTCCTCTTAAGCGAGAATCATACTGAGCCGACGCACTGCACTTGCTCACCGCGACATACTCGCAACCATCTCGCGACTCGCGACCACTAGCGACACAGCCACAGCCATATAAAAAAAACGTCCTCCATGATCCGATTTAAAGCACTGCATGCAGTCTCTGCAAATCAGATCGTTAGTAGGCTCAACCGCCAGCCGAATTATTATTATGCTTCTGCCGGGCCGTAGGAAAATTCCCATTCCCTCCAATCTGCGGCAAGACCGATTGTGTAGGCAACTATGTAGGCAACCCCCAATTTCTCAGCGGGAGCTCAAGTAAGTTGTATTTAATTAATTTGTTTGGTTTCACAATTAATTCATTAAAAATAATATTACTTCAAAATAAAATTCACTGAACATAATCTCTACATATTATAAATTACCGTCCTCCGCCGCGTCTGTATGTCTGTTTGCGATAAACTCAAAAACTACTGAACGAATTTTCATACGATTTTCACCAATAGACGGGGTGATTCGTGAGGAAGGTTTAGGTATATAATTTGTCAAGGTTTTGTGAAAATTGGTTGAAATATATACAGGAGAATGTCTGTATGTGGTGGATGAGCGGGCTGGCAAGCGGGCGGCGTGGATTTGATTTGTATGCAAATCTACAGTTTTATGCCGAGGTGGATGAAATTTTGCCCATGTGACTTTCAAAACAAGAGGAAGGTCACTGTCTACATTTGATTTCGAAAACTCTGTGCATTGCCCGCGCATCGCCGGTGACTTCAGCTAGTATAAAATTATTGTCTGGAGAAATAATGTTTTTTTTTTGTTTATTGCATCTTAGCCACACCACGCAAGTTGTGTGAGAAAGGAAAAAAATAATTAAAATAAAATAGTTCATTTTAGTTAAATTCCTGAAATCGACAGGGTTTAATTCACTTGCGATGTTATGCGGCTAAACTTAAACCTATCGATTAATTAATTTTCCCCAATATTTTCTTTTCCGAGCGGATTATTGAATTTTGTCAATAATGCCGCCAACGCTAATCCAATTCGTTGAAATTTCGAAAGAGACGTTTGTGTGCAGCGCGAGATGGATACGCCAGCGCAAAGGCAATTACCCATGAATAAACCAAACCACTCATCAATCACCTCCGATTTACAATTGGCAATCTCCAATAATTTATAGCATTGCTTGCAGCCTTTCAAGCAGTACTTTAAATCGGATGTTGAGAAGGCAAGGTTCTTAGAAAATGCATACAAGGCTTTTTTGAAAAAAAAACGGTAATTTTTTGGGATTAGTGTCCATGGCTATTACGAATAATTTTTAGAAAAAAACTTTAGATTCGCCAATCACTAAAAAAGGAAACTTTTTGCATCACGGCCGGCGGAAAATAATGCATTATGATTTTCAATGTCGTTAAATAAAATTTCACTTCGCGAACCGATACTACGACAGCCCGCCCGACATTTTGTCACTGTTTTGTTGGTATCCCGGACCTGCAAGAGCTAGATACGATGGACACTAATCCCAAAATTTTACCAAAAAAACTTGTCGGACTGCTTTCGAAATTTCGAACGCGTGACGTAGCTTGAAGTAAAACACTGCCACGTATATTGCAGTTAATTCAAATCTCTCAATAGTACACGGACTTCAATCTGCGTCAAGAATTTTTAGCCAATCACCGCTCTACCCTTTCGATGAGCTAATCTTGTACGGATTTTCTAAGAACGTTGGTGAGTAGGCCCATACAAGCTATTATTATTAGCTTGCTAATAAAGTTATTAACCAAGGTACATAGGAAATGCTTTTAACAAGGTTAGCTCATCGAGGGGGTAGAGCGGTGATTAGCTAAAAAAACGTGAGGTAGCTTGCAGTCCATGTTCCACCGGAAGATTTGAATTAATTGCAAAGCAAGTGGCAGTCTTTTGCTTCCAGCTTCGTCACGGGTTCGAAATTTCGAAAGCAGCCCGACTACTTCTTTTCAAAAAATGCCCGTATGAGCTAACCTTTTTAACTTTAGTAAAAAAAACATAGAATAAAGTCTTTATTTTATAAAAAAAACATTATGTCTGAGAACTGACGCGTCTCAAGTCTATTGCCTCATTTCAGCATGCATCCATCTCATAAATATACCAATCCCTAGATCGATATCTTCGGGCCTTTTCTATGGGACAAATGTCGACACCAACTTCACCACGGAAAAACAATCCCGATCTTGGTAGAAGGGAGTTTAAGGCCATTTGTCATAGACAATGGTACAAGGCCTGCCATAGACAATATACTCGCCCTACTTTATTAGCCCAATAAATTATTAAAAAAAAAAAATTGAAAAGCAGAAAAATGAAAAAACCTTTCCCCAGGACAACAAGGTTCCATGTGACAAAGATGGTTCCGAGGAAATGAGATTTACATAGGTTTTTACAGCTCATTTTCTCAGGAGGGAGCTTTGTCAGATGGAAACCTGTTATCCCGAGGAGATGAAAAATTAGAAAAATGAAAAACTCACAGGTGCATGTTTTAAATATTTTTTTTTATTTTCAAAAAGACAGGATAAACAACACAGAGTTATCCCGAGGAGATGAAAAATTAGAAAAATGAAAAACTCACAGGTGCATGTTTTAAATATTTTTTTTTATTTTCAAAAAGACAGGATAAACAACACAGAGATAAAAATGCAGAGTCGGTTCCACCGATAGATTGAGCGTGAGTCAGAAACTAATGTTGATCGGGCCATAACGTATTCACGCCTGTATTACAGCTTATCCTCGGGGTACATTGAACCCGTCATATAATTAACAGTAATAATATGACAAGAACAATGTACCTACCTCGACGACTTGTCATATTATTTTTGTTAATATAATTAACAATATTAATACGACAAGTATTATATAATTGTTCATATATCCAATGGAATATCCATTAATACATTATTTGGCTTAATACGATAACTCTATAAACTTTTATATAAAATGTACAATTAATGCGAATACACACAAAATAATAGCACAAATTACAAGCACAAAAACAGTACACAAAAAATTAAAAAACAAAAAGCTTTATACAAAAACATGTAAACGTTGGAGTTTGCCCACCACTTTCCCACAGCGTTCAAAGGAAACAGATGGGTTCCTCCTTCACCGTACACGTCAAGACTCTAATTTTTGTTTATAAAGAATCTACTTTTTAATAAAATGACTTCAGACCTCCAATGACCAGACATACATTGTTAGCAGGCAGTATGCGAGTGCGTACATGTTGTTAATTATTTATTTCACTGTATCACGTCTCATCTCCGCCACTTGATGTATCTGAAATAAAAGTTTATTAATATAAAGGAAGAAGAGTTCAGGCAGTCCCGCCGAGGATGAGCGGAGCTATCAGTCCAGTCGCAAGCAAGACTCGGCATCAGCACCCCTAAGCCGGCTTCCCGGTAAGACCTCGAAGAGAATGTTGGGATGAAGGGGGAAAGAAACCTGAAGACTCTAGGGAAAAAAGTGTGCATCGGGTCACCAGAGGCAGGGTGTAAGGACACTGGTCCGCTACGGTCAATCTTCAGGCCTGGTCATGGCAACGGGGGAGGTGCGG
The DNA here is from genome assembly GCA_929108145.2 of Limnephilus rhombicus. Lineage (NCBI taxonomy): Eukaryota > Metazoa > Arthropoda > Insecta > Trichoptera > Limnephilidae > Limnephilus > Limnephilus rhombicus. The sequence continues at coordinate 48,948,931 of OV815285.1, forward strand.
GAGGGTTATGCAGTGGCTGCCTTCGGAGTCATCTCCTCAGTTGATACACGGTCAAAATATGTAAACACAAAAAGCTTTATACAAAAATATGTAAACATTGGAGGTTGCCCACCATTTTCCCATAGCGTTCTAAGGAAACAGATAGTTTCCTCCTTCACCGTACACGTCAAGACTGTAATTTTTGTTTATAAAGAATCTACTTTTTATTAAAATGACTCTGGACCTCCAATGTCCAGGCATACATACGCTGGACGTATTTCAGCCGACACCTGGTCTTCAAAATTTCCATACTGCCCTTTTTCTTCTTCGGAGTCTGGGCTGCAATCTGTCCCACATAAGTTAAGATGCTCTTCTTATTACCTGGAAAGACAATATTTGAAAAAAAATGATTACATTTTTCATAACAAAATATACCAAATCATGATCTACAAACAAAAAGCTAAAAATATGCTTACACTTAAAATGTTCATTTTGGTGTGTTGCGTTGCGAGTTGCAACTGCATGACTACTGCCGGGTCTCACAGGAGTGCTTAGATCTGAAAAAATAATATGTATCTTAGTTCTTGAAGGAATGGTAGAAAAAATCAGATGAACATAATGTAGAATTACTATTCCCTTTCAACGAAAATAAAATATATTAAATTATAAAATACACTCTGTAATACACCACATTTTATTATTAATATTTAATTTCGCTTAGCTCAAGCTTCATCAGGGTTTATTATATTAACTAAAGCTAATTTCATACAGATACATACTATAAGAAAATAAAATAATGAGTAATGATAAATGTTAATGTTCAGTTTATTACGTTATACATATACTAAACGCTTATTATTATACTCGTGAACAACTGATGTATACTCCTAAACAACTTGTTTACTAAATGTACATACCTTCGTTAACTCCTGGGACCCCTTTGGCAGGAACAATCTCACTGCTGGTGCCTGCGTTGACATTTTGATCTGAAATAAATATATTTAACACATTAACCAAAGTTTGGAAATAAAAAGTAGAATACTTTTCCCTTTCAAAAAATATTCAGGAGCTTTGTAATAAACTTTTTGGATTCTTAAAACAAAATATTATCCAAATAGCGAACGTCTGGGGCACGCCATATGTAACTAACTAACCATCACGCCTTTTCTCCGCAGGGGTAGGCAGAGAGGACGGACCGCCAAACAACTCGGTCTCAGCACACACTCTTTGCCTCACTCACATTCATACTTCGTCTCATACATACTCTTCTATTATTCTTACTTTTGACATGGCCCGCGTCAAGTATCTGATTCACTTGATCGTGCCATGTCTTCCTCGGGCATCCCCAACTTCTACCATTCACATTTGCGTCATATATTCTTTTTACATTACTTTCTTCGTTCAGGTATGTTTGTTCCTTACCTAGCAGCAAAAACCCGGGTCAGGTAGGTACTGTAGACGCCTAAAGGCATTGGAAATGGTGCAAGCTCATTTACTCATACCGTCCTATAATTCAGTGTGCCTAAGTTTACTAAATGTACATACCTTCGTTAACTCCTGGGACCCCTTCGGCAGGAACAATCTCACTGCTGGTACCTGCGTTGACGTTTTAATCTGAAATAAATATATTTAATGTGTTAACTAAAATTTGGGAACAAAAACTACTTGATTTTTCCCTTTCAAGAAATATAACTAATTTTCACAGCTTTGTCCTGAGCAAACTACATGGAGTAAGCCGATTAAATCTGAATAAATATAAAAATAAATGATGTTGCAATTTGAGATTACATACCTTTTTGATGTTTGACGCAATCGTGGTCCCTTGGCATCATAATACTTAATGCTGTGCGATTTGTCGAGTTGGAGTCTACAATGAGAAATAAATTCAGTTTTAGGCAAACAACGACAAAATGTAACATAAAAACAACGTTGTAATAACGGATGAAAGATTATCACCTGCATTTTTGTCGCCATAACTTCCACTTGACTGTCCTTTTCCTTTTTTCAGTTGGCTTGGGTAAATCTGTGAATTTTCTAATGCCGGGAAGATGTAGTGTTGGCAAAGCACATTTTTCTATTGCGCCGTTTACCGTGTGTTTATTACGTATTGTAAAATGAGACCCACAAACTGAAGTTCCTTTTGCTAGCATCGGATTTGTAATAAAATCGATTCTATTCTCCAGGACCACTCACGAAACTGACTTTCTTTAATTATGTAGTTGGGATATCTATGTCGAATAGAATATCTGTCAGCACAGCCTTTAACGCAGCACGGCTTTTTCAAATTTCGTCGAAGCGCTTTGGCAAGAAACATTTTAAATTCAAAATATTTACGTATTGGTATAACGCGACAATTTACTGACAGTTGCAAACAATAATCATAAACCCACGAACCGGATATACTGGTTCAATGGCGTATTTTTGTCATTTCCGTTTACTATCTACAATTCAGTTCATCTATGCATCCCGATGTTTTTTGGAGTTACAAGGTTAGTAAAGAGATATACGCCCCTGATCCATCTATTCATCATTATGAGCATAAATAAACCAATCCAATGAGGGTTCAAATGCAAACGAACAACAACCAGTGTTGCCAACAGTTAGCTATGCGGATGCCAAATTGCTAGACATCTTACAAATGTTGCTAGATTGCCAGTTTTTTTTACCCCAAAAAGTTGCTAGAAGTAGCTAAACGTTACAGTAGGTAGATAAGGGAACGTACCCATACTACGTGACCAACTTTTTGCAATTTTTAAACCCCCCCGGTGACCAAAAACCTAAGCACTCCGCCGCTCATTTGTACCAAGCGTGGTATTTTGAAGACCCCCCCTAAACGTGTCACGTAGTAAGGGTACGTTCCCTAAGTTACAATAAAATGACAAATTCTGACAATCGTTTTATTTCCAGGTTTTATATGAATAAAACAAAACAACACAAGGTAGAATAAGAGTAGTGCGTATTATTTTGGTTGTATTCTGTCTGTCGTAGCTAACTAGCGGACAGAACAATATTACAGTGCCACAAAGTTATCTGTTCCGGTGGTGGTGTCGCTAGTTGTGAACAAATATGTCATAGAAATATCAAAGTTTGTGGCACTGTACTCCAAAAAGGGAGAGCTAGTGCAGCAGGAAACGGGGATTTTGGACGGCCAACGCCACTTATACCATAGCGTCTACGACCATAGAGTCGCGTTTGGTTTTTACTTTTTACTATACGACGTAGCGTTTTATATTCTCTCATGACGAAATCGAAATTCAAACAATGATGAAAAGTTGCTATAAAAAGTAGCTAAAAAGTTTAGCTACAAGTTTCATTCAAATGTAGCTGTCTGACATCAAATAATAGCTAAATCTAGCTATAAAGTTGCTAAGTTGGCATCACTGACAACAACTGACAACATAAATAAACCAATTCCTCCCAATGGTTCGCGATATAAAATCCTCGTGACAGGTGACAGCTGATCATGTGTGTTTTTGCAGTGATGCCAACTGAAATATTGATGAAAATAGAGATCGTGTATTGCGAAAAATTTGGTCCCTGGTCTCGATACTCTGGGTCTGGGATTTTTTGCGGCAGAGGGGGTGTGGATTCCCCACAACAGCCCGGCCGGAAGGAGGTCGAAAATTATATGTGGAGGAGCTAAAGGAAGGATTCGCCGCTCCAGTTGCCTAAAGATTTCATATCAATACTGCATTGGCAAGACTTCTGAAAATGTTGACTATTCCTAATATGTATTTAACTATATAATATATGTACTTATTGTATTGTATTGATTGTTTAATATTGATAATTGATAAAGTATAGAAAAATTAAGTATGTTGGTATTTATTATGAATTTCATGAAAACAGTTGTTATGCCTTCCAAATTATGATAAATTAAAATAAGACTTTCACAAAATTGATATGTTCAATGAAAAATGTTTTAAAAATATCGGCGGAGGACTTTATTTTATAATATTGACGCTGGAAAGGACAAATTATAAGCAAAGGTAAAAATGGCTTGAGCGCCATACAGCTGTACGTTTCTTGAGTCACTCTTCCTTTCCAGCTGCTTGGCGCTTTAGCCATTTATCCTTTAACACCTGGAATGTGAATCCTGACAGTATCCCACCCCTGTACCAATACTATAACTTTACTCAAGGATGCTGACTAACTATTTGTATTTGGATTAATGGGGCAAAGGAGCTTTGAAACTTATTATATCTTACCCACAACTTATACTTTTTTCACATTAGCTCCACACAGGAGGTCCCGAGGAAAATAATAGCCCTCAGGGCCTATGTCATCTTTGGGGATGCCGTATGGAGGGTCTTTTTAGAAAAGGAAGGAGAGAAAGTTCTGGGAAGGAAAAGGGTATTAGGGGTGGATAGGAATCTGGGTGTCAGTGTGTCCAGGAGTGACAGACTTGTGAATTCATCTCTTCCACTGCGCTGCAAGGCGGTGTTCCGAGAGAGTATGGATGGAGAAGTCAAAGGGAAAAAGGGACTCCCTCAACCATTTTCTCTCGATCCGCCCTGCCAGGCAGCCAGTGGGCAGATGCATTCACTGCCAAGACCCGGACTAACCTTGCCCCATGAACCCTGCTAAATCACTAAACATAGAAAACCACTTGGGGTGACCTATGGCAGAGGTGTTGTTATCCAATAAATGGTTCGATGGTCCGATATCTGCCTCCTAAATTGATTACAACTAAAGTAAGTAGTGCTTTAAGATTTAGACTTATAGGTACATATACATTATTCAACATCTGCCAGGGAACAGGGTGAAGAAATCTATGAAAAGATCCCAAATGTATGAAGCACTTGCTGGAGGTCTGTTGCTGCCTACTGCTCAACGTTCAACAACGGATCCCAATAAGTTTGGTGCCCTTGCTCCATAATTTCCACGCATGCTGCTATTTTCTCTTCTAAGAAAGTTGTGAAGCGCACACACTGTCCACGTAATGGATTCAACTTTACCCATGCCGAAGTTGATTGGAGCTAGGATTCTTAACCTGTTTGCCAAAATCCCAAAGGCATTTTCAAGCACGCGTCTTGGTCTGCCTAGATGGTAATTGAAAATCCGCTTTCAGGGGGCAAACCCCTCTGTGCCTGTTGTTTCATAATATTGTTAGACAATTGTTGTAGATTCAGTGAGCATTGACGGTATACCTCACCAACAGTCTTGCACCAATGCAAGACTGTTGGTGAGGTATACCGTCACTAAATTACTAGGCGCCATTAAAACAATGCTGTGTTGGCCTTTATTATTAAAAAAGAAGAGCCATCACATCTTTTGGCCCTGAAGACAATGTGCTTCCCATCTAGAGCATCCAGACAGCTTGGGAAATTCAATTTTAATTGAATTTTTTTGGCGATCTCCAGCGAACACCGCGTCTGGCAATCTCAAATACATATTTTTAAAGAAACCGGACGATTTTTTAGACGAAGTTCATTGTTTTGAGCATATTTAGTGCGCCATGTTCGTTACACCGAAGAAGCCACGGTTCTCTCTACAACTTCCGATCTATTCTGTGAGTCACTCGCCTTTTTTAAATCACTGCAGCGCCGGTAAAACTGCCGCAGATGCCAAAGCAATAGCTTTCAAAACCACGTTTCTATCGGTCTTATAAAAATGCATAAATAAACCAATCCCTAAAAATGTTACAACACGTTAAATGACAGATGAGTATGACAGATGTCAAAAGTACCGCCACCAATCTGTACGAAATTTTCATACAACTTTGAAAATGAATAAATTAATTTAATAATTTTTTGGGGGGATTTTAAGTACGATATTCGAGTTAAGTTTTTTTTTTTTACATATATTAAATGCATTGAAAACACTATATTACATATACTGCATGTACCCTATTGACATTGAAAGGCATTGATATATATATACTCATTGAGGTATATAAATAGAGAAGCAAACTTCATTACCGCTCATCGAAAAAAAAAAAAAACGTAACCACTTTACAACTCAACGACGCAGCTTTGGAATCACTAAACATTTGAAAGTAAACATATCTTTGTCTCACTTGCACAAGTCACGAGAACATTACCACCGCTAGGATTAGACAAAGCCAGAAACGCAAACCTGCAATAGCGGCTTGGTGTTGCCTACTATTTGAAATTTTACCCAAAATAAACAATGAAATAGTTTTTTTTTACGTTAGTTTGTTATAAAATAAACTTATTTAAATTGTTTTTAATTTGTATTTTTCATTATATGACTAAAAGAATGCACAACTAATGAAATAATGAAGTCATTATTTGTTCCAATATTTTTTATTGAACCAATAGTATATAATACTCAAACAGAAATTGTTTCAAAAGTGTTTTCAAAGTTCTTTTCTCGGCAATCGAATTATTTCCACCCACTTCTCACGGCGTGCTGCATCTTATGGTGACCTGCAAAATTATTAATATAAAATACGTAAAAAAATATAATTACTTACTAGATTATTCATTAATAAACTAACATAAGTTTTAATGAAGTATGTTGTATGAAGATTAAAACATAATTTTTATTAAGTATTTTAATATGGTTACCTCCATAGTAACTTATTCCATAAATTATGTATTCTCCCATTAATGTAGGAAACCAAAACGACTTTTTAGTGGCAACACTGAACCTATATTAGAGTATTTGACATTTTATTTCATTTTCTGCTTTTTTTAATTAAATGTGAATATGTAAACAATAAACTTAGGTGTGGAAAGTAATTCCACTTGCTTTATTATGTTGAGTCGCATTTTTTCGCGACGCATTTAACCATTTTGGTGAAAGTTTTGATCGCGTATCGTCCGGCACAAGTCGGTCGGCGTCACAATGAGCACTCCTATATTTATGAGCAGTGTTGCCAACTCGAAATCTTTGTTCCCGCTAAATCGTGACGGATCAACGGTCAGAAATCCGTCAGATACACAAATTTTCATCCATTCTGGGGGGGGGGGGGTGGCTAGAGAATTTCAGGGATCAAAATTTCTCCATAAATCCATAAATATAGGCGATTTTCGCCTATAAAAGTATGTAATTTGTCACTTTTTTCGAATCCGTCAGAAAATCCGTCATACTGTAAATTCCGTTATACACAAAATTTTCCCGTTTCGGGACACTCCAATCCGCCAGATATGACGGGAAATCCGTTAAGTTGGCAACACTGTTTATGAGCACTGGACTGACGTTAGCGGGGCATATGCTTTTGGACATATGTACAGTGGCAATGCTCTGGCGCGGTCGTTAGTCATCTAGTATATACATTGATATATATAGTTCAGTGGTATTAGTTCATTTATGAGTTCAGTGCTCATTGTGACGCCGGCCGACTTGTGCCGGACGATACGCGATCAAAACTATCACCAAAATGGTTAAATGCGTCGCGAAAAAATGCGATTCAACATTATAAAGCAAGTGGAATTACTTTCCACACCTAAGTTTATTGTTTACATATTCACATTTAATTAAAAAAAGCAGAAAATGAAATAAAATGTAAAATACTCTAATATAGGTTCAGTGTTGCCACTAAAAAGTCGTTTTGGTTTTCCCACATTAATGGGAGAATACATAATTTATGGAATAAGTTACTATGGAGGTAACCATATTAAAATACTTAATAAAAATTATGTTTTAATCTTCATACAACATACTTCATTAAAACTTATTTTAGTTTATTAATGAATAATCTAGTAAGCTTTGATTATATAAATGTCTAGATAGAGTGTTGCGCTGTAACTCCGAAAAAAGAACAGGCCAGATTTGAAACGCTTGTGTGCGTGACACGCACACAAGTATAGGTAACTTATATTGTTAACGTAAAGCGCTCAACGTCACTGTAGGCGTGATGAGTGATACCAACTCCCGAGTATTTCCCATAAAAGTGGGTAAAAAATATGTTTCGGTGTAGCGGGACCTATAATTCGTTTAATTTTGAATTCATTTAAGTAAGATAGTTTTCTACATACAATGATATAAATGAAAAGAAAATCATTGTTAAAAGAGATTTATTTTTGTTTGATTATTTTTAAAAAATAAATAAGAAATACAGAAAATAAGAAAGATACATTCATAGACGCTGCCAACTGGCCGGCAGGTATCGTTGTGTCTAAATTAAAAAAACTATCATCATCAAATAAAGAAGGTGGCCCACATCCAGGTAAATCCCTAAAAATGGTAAAACTATCTTGTCACACTAAAAAAGAAAATGCAACTTTTTAAAACTAAAGCTATCGATAGTTATTATTTATTCTTAATGACCTTCCCTTTTAATTTGTTTTTTAAACAGCTTTCGTATAGATTTTACATCCCGGTTAATATTATCCAATTTTGTCTTATAGTGATATCTTAAGGCCAAATATTTTTCCACGGCCAAACTTATCAAATTAACTTGATGCAGAAGACCGTAAATCTGATCGGTTTTTACTTCGAAATAATTATCGGGAAACTTTAATTTGAAGAACAGGCAACCCTGTAAACATGGCGTCAAAACATGGGGTCAAACGGCGTTGTCCTAAGACCAAATTACACTATTAAAACTGAATTGTTTCTTTAACTGAATGGTTATTTAAAGGTTATTAACCGATGATAGGTAACATTTTTAGTTGTTTTCAATCGTCCTATGTAATTCCTGCACACTGATATAGCGCAAATCGTCATTTTCAAATGTCACACAACACGTGTTTACCGTACAACGATAGTGTCGCCACTGAGCGGACAGGCCGAGCTTATATGCCAACTTTTGGCAGATATTTTTTTTGGCGCTTCGTCACTCGAGCGCTATATCTAGACATTTATATAATCAAAGCTAGTAAGTAATTATTTTTTTTTACGTATTTTATATTAATAATTTTGCAGGGTACCATAAGATGCAGCACGCCGTGAGAAGTGGGTGGAAATAATTCGATTGCTGAGAAAAGAACTTTGAAAACACTTTTGAAACAATTTCGGTTTGAGTATTATATACTATTGGTTCAATAAAAAATATTGGAACAAATAATGACTTCATTATTTCATTACTTGTGCATTCTTTTAGTCGTATAATAAAAAATACATATTTTAAATAATTTAAATAAGTTTATTTTATTACAAACTAACGTAAAAAAAAATATTTCATTGTTTATTTTGGGTAAAATTTCACATTGTAGGCAACACCAAGCCGCTATTGCAGGTTTGCGTTTCTGGCTTTGTCTAATCCTAGCGATGGTAATGTTCTCGTGACTTGTGCAAGTGAGACAAATATATGTTTACTTTCAAATGTTTAGTGATTCCAAAGCTACGTCGTTGCAGTTGTAGAGTGGTTACGCTTTTTTCGATGAGCGGTAATGAAGTTTGCTTCTCTATTTATATACCTCAATGTTGAAAGGAGGTAATTATTTTACATCACCTGTATGAATGCTTATTTCGTTAAAAATCCATTACATGTTGTTAATAAAGTCTTATAATGATGTAAATTGCTTATTAATTAACTTAACTTCACAGTTTTAAATTATTGATCTCAATATCAAATAACAAAATAAATTTTTTAAATTGGTTAAAATAATATTGTAACACTAAAATACTACTTTATCTTCTTTTCTTCAACTGACTTTTTTTGTTTAATTTAAATTGCTTGTGTTTTTCAGTTATTTTTTTCTCCTAACAGTACCTGGCACACCGTATGTATGATTTTGTAAATATTTTTTTTTTATGTTTCCATTTTTCCTACTACATTTTTTTAAAATGTCATTATTTTTGTTTCAATTTTATTTATTGGGTTGTAATCTATTTTTTAATCTTATATTATATATGTAATAATATGTTAATCAAGTTTAATTAATAAAAAATGCTATTTCTAATAGAATTTTGTTGTATTGAAATTTGCGGGGAATTTGATATTTTGCTCTCCCCAATTTGGGGATTTTGAACATTTATTGCGGGTATTTTAGAATATAAGCATTGGCAACCCTGGTCATACCAGTCAAACAAAAAACAAACACAAACCAAAAGCAACATTTTGAAATGCAACTGGTTTTGAAACTTTTTTCAAGTTTTATTTTATTTTACGATTATTTTTCTGTGTATCGAATATGCCTTTAAAATATCATGTATAACATAGATTTGAACTGGAATTGGTTTATTTATGTTTGAGCTTAAAAAGAACCAAAAATGGACAATCAGGAGAGAAAACCTTTGTTGTTGAATAATAATCCACCCGAGGGCAACAGGTTCCGAGATCGAGGAAATGTAAGCTCAGGCTCTAGTTCTGATGATGATAATTGGTCTGGTGGTTCGTCGAGTTCTTATTATTCGGATTCAGAAAGGTTTGTAATAACTCTTAAATCACCTTTCTTTATTTATTACTATTCAAGTAATAAAATTTCGTGATACCACAGATCATAGAATTCGTATTCTATGTTTTATGTGCTTGCATGACACCAATTCATTTTACAGGTAGGCTAATCCATTAAATACTCCATTCGGTAATTATCGGTTCGGACTGGCCACGCTTATTACGAATAATTTTTAGAAAAAAACTTTAGATTCGCCTTAATTACTATAAAAGGAAACTTTTTGGCTTTGGGGCGGCGGAAAATAATGCATTTTAATTTTCAATTGCATAAAACCAAAATTCTCTTCGCGATTCGACACAGCAAAAATCCGCGGCCGTACCTGTCACTGTGATGTTGGTATCCTTTATAAATTAACAAGAGCTAATACGACTGTAGATGACTTCGCGGGATACCTACATGAAATACCGCAAATCACAAACCATGTTACACAAACCTAGCGTAGCCGATAAACCACTTGAAAACTGGGATGTTTTTCTTGCCTTGACGCGAGTAGGCGTTATAAAGGGGCACTTTCTTTTGTATCACAAACCATGTTACACAAACAAGCCCGCTAGACAAATTTCATAATTACGCGCCTTATCGCACGAAGTCGGCTACAGTCGTATTAGCTCTTGTTAATTTATCAAGGATACCAACATCACAGTGACAGGTACGGCCGCGGATTCTCGCTGTGTCGGTCGCGAAGCGAATTTTGGTTTTATGCAATTGAAAATTAAAATGCATTATTTTCCGCCGCTCCAAAGCCAAAAAGTTTCCTATTATAGTAATTAAGGCGAATCTAAAGTTTTTTTCTAAAAATTATTCGTAATAAGCGTGGCCAGTCCGAACCGATATTTACCCTCCATTCAATTATTAGGGTAGAGCAAGTAGAAGTGTCATTTTTATCTTGAATTGCCTGTAGAGATGTTTATTATTCTATTTCTTCGTCATTAGTAAACCTCCACTCCACTCTCTTATTACATATGTTCCAAGCCGCCGCACTTTTGCACAAATTATGGACATTACACTTCATTTCCACAAATACTACAAGAAACAACGGTAATTTTTGGATCGAAGTGTCCATGGTTATTACAAATAATTTTTAGAAAAAAACTTTAGATTCGCCTTAATCACTATAAAAGGAAACTTTTTGCATCATGGGTGGCGGAAATGCATTTTAATTTTCAATTGCGTAAAATAAAATTTCACTTCGCGAACCGATATGGCAACAATCCGGCGGCCATTGCGTCACTGTTATGTTGGTATCCCTGATACAAACAAGAGCTAGATACGCCTGTAGCCGATTTAGTGGGATACACGATAAGGCGCGTAATAATGAAAAACAGAATTAATAATATAATGTAAACGAACCTTTAATCAGAATCACTTCAGAGTCTAGCTGAGGCACTGGAATGGTGACAAACCATTCAAATCCTGGAATGGTTTTTAAGATAAAAATAATATACACAAGCCCGCTACACAAACCCTGCTTTGCCAGACAAACCATTCAAAACCTGGGATGTTTTTTAAAATAAAGATAATATACACAAGCCCGCTACACATGCCCTGCTTTGCCAGACAAACCATTCAAAACCTGGGCTGTTTTTTTAAATAAAGATAATATACACAAGCCCGCTACACAAACTCTGCTTTGCCAAACAAACCATTCAAAACCTGGAATGTTTTTTAAAATAAAGATAATATACACAAACCCGCTACACAAACCCTGCTTGCCAAACAAACCATTCAAAACCGGGGATGTTTTTTAAAATTATGATGACATGCAGCTTTCGTAGTTTAACCTCAAAGTTCCGTATTATCCGTGACTAAATGCATTGTCTGCTGTGTTTTCATAATTGCGCGCCTTTTCATGTATCCAACGAAGTTGGCTACAGTCGTATTTAGCTTTTCGCTAATATTATCAGGGATACCAATATAACGGTGACGTAATGGCCGCCGGATTGTTGCCGTATCGGTTCGCGAAGTGAAATTTTATTTTACGCAATTGAAAATTAAAATGCATTATTTTCCGCCGCCCGTGATCCAAAAGTTTCCTTTTATAGTGATTTAGGCGAATCTAAAGTTTTTTTCTAAAAATTAATTGTAATAACCATGGACACTTCAATCCAAAATTTACCATAACAACTATTTACGTGCACAAAATAGGATAATAGATTTTTAATTTGGGTAAACTAAGTTAATCTTGCCTATTTAGATTGAAATGAAACTTCGCAAATGTCAAATCCATACAAAAATAATTAAAATGGTGGTAAAAGATAGTTTTATACGGGAAGTTTTGAACTTTGAATAAAATAGAATTTTAACGCATCTTTTACCATCTATCCAAACCTTGAAGAAAGACGAAGAGACAAGAAGGGAAAAAAAACCACGAAGAGACAAGAAGAACCGAGAAGAAACGAGAAGATCTAAGAAGAGCAGAGGAGAGACGGGAGGATCCAAGATGAGACAAGAAGAAACAAGTAGAGACGAGAAGATCTATGAAGAAGCACGAAGAGCCAAGAAGAGACATTGAGTGACGAGAAATAGCAAGAAGAGCCAAGCAGAGCCTAGAAGAGATGAGAAGAGTCAAGAAGAAGTAAAAAGGACCAAGGAGAGACCATAAAAAAATACCAGAAGAGACAAGACGAAGCAAGAAGAGAATACAAGATATAAGAAAAGCCACAAAGGGGCAAGAAGAGCCGAGAAGAGACGAGAAGATCCGAGAAGAGACAAGAATAGCCAAGAAGTGCCAAGAAGAGACGAAAAGACCCAACAAGAAGAGACGAGAAAATCCAAGAAGAGGCAAGATCAGCCAAGAAAAGCCAGAAATGGACCAGAAGATCCAAGAGGAGCCGAGACTAGGCAAGAAGAAGGAAGCCATAAAGAAAGGATTAATAAAAAAAATCATAACACTCAATCCATTCCTTAACACCTTGTTTGCCGCTCGTGCACCGGTGTGTCATGAGATTTTACACGCGATTTTGACCCTTATGTATAAAGAAAGTGTGTGAAGAACACGGTCAGAATCGCTTGCTCTATTATCGCCCTTTACCATAGCGAAACCTGCAATGCGCCTAGTCACTCCAAATAATTTATATTAATCATTTACCGGAGCGCGGGAATGTGCGCAGTTCTTGCGCATGCGCGGGAAAAATATGTTTATCTACGATTTTAACCCTTCTATGTACAAAATTTATGAAGGTCAGTGTCAGAATCGCTGGACACGAAGTGTCATTTCTGCCGCCGGATGCCGCGTCGTAATTGGTGGTGCTTTTTGCTGGCCTACCCCGGCAAACAAGAGGTTAATTCCTGCCTATCCTTAATTCCAATATTGGCTTATTAGGTTGCCATGTGATTAAACTCCAACCTCCTTTCCATCCTCAGAGCATGTCCTCCAAGTCCTAACAAATCAGTGCCCCTCGGTGTACCGGTCTCACCGGGACAGGAGTTCTCCTGGCTGAGGGGGACAATCGTATTGTATCGTATCTTTTACCATCTATCCAAATGTTATTAGTTATGTCTTGAAGTAATTAAGTTGAAACGTGGTGTAATTTCCAAAATTTGTGCCTAATAAAAGAGTGGCGGCTTTTGGAACATTTTCCCTTATTTCTCTTGTTGAAGAATTGAATAACTTTGGCAGTAGTTTTTATGTTATAAATTATCTGCTTTCTTTGATAACCAATACAAACTTATAATATTATTGATTTTACTTTTCAGTTCGGTTCCAGAATGGGATCCTAGTGTCCAGGATGACGGAGAGCTGGTATATATTGTGTGTGACTTGAGGAAAGGTTCCTCCAAACCTAGTCTCCAAGCCAAGCCAGATCCAAGCAGTTTGGGTATTGTGGAGAGAGGAGGATTCACCCGACAGTCGGTTCGCAGAAGTTCCAGAGGTATTAATTAATCTTGCCTTTTTACCGACCTATCAAATCTCACAAGTTATGTCAAATTTGAAGGATTTTACGCATGCACTAACATTTACGAAATTAATATTAAATAGCAGTATTTTCCCACTGCATATTGAAATGGAAGTTTTTTATTGTCATTAAGTTGAATCAAAATCATTGTTTGTTTTAAAATAAGTGCATATTAAAAACGGTTCCATGACAATTGTTCCGGTGACAATTGGCCCTCCGACAGTTGATCTCCCCGACAGTTGATCCGGCGGACAGTTCCCCTAAAAGATTATTTCTTCAAGAAACTATGCAAAGAGGATGCCATAGTCTCACTGGCTCCTTACGTTGGGAGCAGTTGGGACTCTTGTGCGGTGCTCACATTAAAAAAAAAACTTTATTGCAGGTAAATTATTGAAACTATTGAAACGGCGCAACAGCACAAGGGGGAAGACCAAATCTGGCAAGGAGTCCAAACCTGGGCAGAACGCGGAGCAGCAGGCGCCCAAGAGCCAGAACTCCAATACGGACGCCTCCAGCTCGGCTGGGAAGGTCACTTTCATAGAGAGCCAGGATGGAGAGGTCAAGGAGCTGGTTATGGAGGTATTGTCACATTTTATTTATCTCGCAAGAAAGATCATGATGAAATTTTCTTGGCTCTTCATTTATAAGGCTATTTGGTTTTGAAATGATAATGTGCACAGTTCCTACCGGAATGTCATTTATCCATCCTACCCTCACCCAACCAATGTCACCTTGCCGAAAAAAGCAGGCCACAATAACAACCAATACAGTGCAGTGAGATGACCTGACATTTTTGCAACTAGTTGTGTTTTAATGTGTTCGCCTTCAAATTTTGGTAAGTGTCTTTGGTTTTCCTCACTTCCTTGCTTTCCATAATTTACCACACAGATATTCATCCAACTTCAGAGAAACATCTTCGTATTGTTTCGTGATTTACAGTCCATTTTTCGCCAGTTGCATTTGAGGCTGTAGTTTTGAATTTCGAAACAGTCTCGGATGCAACAAAGGCTATTTGTGTCTGTAACACCTTTTTTAATATTACCATATTCACCAAAGTAAGAGCAAGGTGCAAACCAAGGGCGTAGTTGTAGCATTCACATACAGGTTTGACCCTAAGGGGGAGGGTTTGAGGAGGGCGGTGGGGGCTAATTTATTTAAGTATTTTGGGACCTTTACTTACCCCAACTTATTTTATTTACATCACATTGATAAAAGAGATGGTGCAAATAATATTGTTGTATTTTCCAGGAATGTAATCTACAATTACTTTTCTCTTTTTTCCTACGCGATACCAAGGGGGGGAGGGGTTGAACCCCCTTGGTGCAAACACATTTGTAATAAGGAACTTGAGTGAAAAATATTATGGCCTCAAAAACATATATTCGTATCAGTCCCGAACAACAATGTTGGATGTGTGATTTAGTAGTTGAGTTGTTTAAAGTTTCTTTTCTTCATTTTTACTGTTTTTGAGATCAAAAATTGGAGCGTTAAGAAAAATATAAACATTTCATTAAAAATTCTGCAAATTTACACTTAAATAAACAAAACGAAGTTAAAATAAGTCAACACTGCGATTTCCAATTTTTAGCAGATCCGATATTGTTGTCTGCGACCTTCGACATAGATCAACAAGCGCTGATTCTGAATAGTTTTATTATGCATTCATAAATCATCTTTTAAAAACTATTAAAACTGTAAGAGACTTAAATGCCCTGTGATAGGTCTACGGGTTCTGACAGAACTTAACCGCTATCTCACGGGTCAGTCACAAAGTTATTAATTTTAAATAGGTTTTGAATTTTTATTTACTGTGGTGTTTATTTCTATTGCAGGTTGATTTTGCCAATAGACTTCGCTACGGTAGAAGAATCAGTCAAATTGAATCCTTATTTGGCATTTCAATCAACACATTTGATGACGGTAAACGTGTCATGGTATCTGGTATATTACCAGAGGGTCAAGCCATCAATCAAAGACAGATTAAAATCGGCGATTGGCTGAAGCAAATTGATGCCCAAGACGTCACCGCCGATAATATAGAACAGATCCTCAGCAATTACCCCGAAGAAAAGGTGTTGGTAAAATTAGTTTTGCAAAGAATGGCAGCTACCGAAGTATCACCGGACAATTTGGGAAGCTCAAAAGACTCTTATTCCGATCTCGTTAGGCATCTTACAGACTCGACGAATGAACATGAAATTGTTCTTACTCAAATATTGAGAGACTTGCCCGTGTCTGTTTTGTACCTTACCACAGAAGGATTGTCTGAAAACGGTCCAGAAAATGATGGAGTCTTGTACTGTTATCCGAGACCTGAAAAGCATAACTTTCTCTGTACATCCCGTGGCACCTTCATAACGTTGAACCATCTTATTCCTGAAATATCAAAGCAATGGAAACCATCTTCGTCGACGGTGTTCGTCAAAGACACATTTGTAAACATCGCTTATACTTCGAGAGGGAATGAACTTTTGTTGCTGGCGCTACCGGATAAGAAATGCAACCTTTTCGAATTGAAGCATATTAATAGAGAACTCGTCAGAATGCTTGAGTTTTGCTATCAAAGCTTGGACCGATGTTTCAACAGCGGGAAGAATATTAAAAAGTTGGACCATCTCTTTTCTAGACTGTTTGCGCAAATATTGACTTGTGGATATGGTTGGGACTCTCAGAATGGAGTCCGCTTGGAAAATATCAGGCTTCTGAGTGAAGCCACGTCACAGCCTCTGTTTGAACAATGTCTCCCGATGGCACAAGGCGTTAACTTGCCGTGGGAGGCACAATTGCAAATTGATGACGCTTTAACAGAATTGGAAGCGGCAGATTATAGAGAATGGGTAAGATTATTTTGATTATAATAAATTTTTTTTATGTCAGTACCGCAAAAGAGTCCCAACTGTTCCCAACTTTCTGGCCACTATGACATCCCCAATGGGGTATGTTTTCAGACTGAAGGTAGTGGGGAGGAGGAAGAAATTTGTAAGAGGAAGGCGGATATCTAGATAGTATTTTCCACCCTGGATCGTGCCGCAAATGTACTATATATTATTTTAAACGACTAAATTGTGAAATAACACAAATTAATCAAATAAAATTTACTTGCGCGTGCCGGGATTTAAACTCGCGACCCCAATTCACACGTATTTGCTCCTTTAGGAATATTGACGACCAGTATGGTCTAGGGGCAAGGCTCTTGACTCGCAATCCAAAGAACGCTGGCTAATAAATCCCGGCGTGGGCTAATAAATTTTATTTGATTAATTTTAGTTATTTCACAATTAATTCATTAAAAATAATATATAGTATATTTGTGGCATTTTCCAGAGTGGAAGATACTCTCAGTATTGCCCCGGTGTAAGACCACTATTCAGAATTGAAACGTTGCTTGAAGTAGCTTTAGCCGTGTTTGGTGACCAGATAAGAATAGCCAGGTACTTCTCACCTTCCTCTTCCCCATATCCTTCCTTCCCTACTACCTTTATTCTCACAACATACGCCAATTGGGGATGCCATAGTCTCACTCTAGACTCTAGACTCTTGTTAGGTATTCACATAAGAAAAAAAAAACTTTTATTTTAACTTTATGAGTAAAACCTCAAATTGTAATATTTAATTAAATGAAGACAATATAAGCGAAACTCAATCGAAAATCTTGAAACAGAAAAATCAGAAAAAGATATTGTCCCAGAGGTGTCAATATCTTTTTCTGTTTTCAGATTTTCAATTGAGTTTCGCTTATAATATTGTCTTCGTTTAATCAAATTAAAAAAATCTGTTTTTTACATACCATTTTAATATGTAATTTGTATTTTTTGCTCTCTAGAATGATGACCCGTTTGACTGCCAGCGTCTATTTGTGGTAATCGGCACTTGTCTTTACTACTCTGGCCATCTTCTGGTCTCCCATCTTCAGGACTCTGACCTGCTCGACGTCCATTCCTTCCTTCGCATGCAGGGATTCCTGGCCATCTCCAGGGATGAGAATGTGCAGAACCTGATTGTCTGGAAAGAAGTATTCGTCAGCAGCTGTAATAGGGGACTGCCAGATGATTCTGGAAGGAATGGAATAGAAATTTACAAGTATAATACAGACATTCTTTTTATAATCACTTTATATAAATTGTGGAAATGACAACTTTTATTATTACCGTGACGATCCACGATTACCGTACCGTGACAGCACAAAAAGGCAATAAACATATGTCCGTTATCACAATAATGCTGCAGCTCTTTTAAAAGATTCAGGCGGTTGCTGACGGTTTCACCTCTTCCTCGCATTCGATAAATGCTGGCGTCCCACAGGGATCGGTTCTGTCACCGACTTTGTTTCTGTTGCACATCAATGACCTCTTGTCATGTGCACCGATTCATTTTTACGCGGATGACAGTACAGTCCATGATAGCTTTTTGTTTGACAAGCCCCCAAAGCAAAGAATGGACGGTTACCTCGAGAGTATTTTCTCTTGGGGTAAGAATAACAGGGTGGCCACAAGACCTGGAAAACCTGGAATTATCAGGGAATTTTACCGAACCTGGAATTATCAGGGAAATATCATGGAATTTAAAAAAAAAATTATAATATCAGGGAATTCCAAAAATAAAACTAAATTCTTTATTTTTTGATTTGTGAAACCCCAAAGTTGTTTTATTGCGGTGTTTTAAATAGGTACATAGTTATATATGTCCTAATACAATCTTTATATATTCATACACTTAAAATAACACATCTATACCAAATCAATCACATATCTTCGCAATTTAATTTTAAATGCCTTTATGCTCTCTTCCAATTTTATTTCTTCTGGTAATTCTCCAAATATCTTCAATGCTCCGTACATCAATGGCTTTTAACTCTGTGTTTTTTTCCTGAAGGGGAGTCTTAGTTCATTTCTTTTCCCCGTCTCGTATTGTTGCTTTGTAGTTTATCAATTTTTCTTAGGAATTCAATAGACATTTATTTATTTATTTTTTTATTTATTTATTTATTTCAAGATTTTTGTTTATACATTACAATGATAATATATTATGCAAGATTACAAAATAATTCATGTTTTGTAATCTTATGGCCATTAATAATACATATGGCCATTGATTATTTTGTAGATTAACAATATAGTATTGAAGTAAATAATTTGTTTAAATGACAAGATATTTAACTCCTTCAACATTTTCTTGACTGAAGTGTACCTATTTTTCTTCAATATAGTTCTCATAGATCTGTTTTGTAGAATTGTCATTTGTTTCATTAATCCGTCGTTGGCTAAGAATAGAATGCTGCTACAGTAATTTATGTGTGGTACAATGATTGCATTGTATACATTTTTACTGGAGACTATGTCAAGGAATCTTCTTATTCTTCCCAACAGCAAATTTTTTTTAATAATTGGTTTTGTATTTTGAGTGAAAGTCAATTTGGAGTCAATTATTACTCCCAAATATTTAATTTCAAATACTTCTTTCAAAACTTCACCGTCTATCAATACGTCTTTTTTTATTTGCGTTACTCGTTTTCCAATGTTAGTTTTGTTTACATTCAATTTTAGTTTATTTTTCTTCAGCCATATTGATATATTATGTAGGTCTTCATTTAAATGATTCATTATGAGTTCATAATATTCTCCTGCTATATATATCAATGCGTCGTCTTTATATCATTAATGTACATTATAAAAATAATAGGTCCGAGAATAGACCCTTGTGGTACTCCCGATCTAATCTTCATTGGTTCGGAGATTATCTGACCCACTTTGTGGTTTCCAAACCCAGGAATCGTCCTCCAGTTTTCGAAAAATTTGGCAAAAGAGTTGTTTTCAAGTTATGTACATATTCTTAAAATTCTTTGGAAACCTCTTCAAATACTAAAATTTAATTCATTCAAACATTCGTGTATGACTGCCGTGGTGTAGGGATAAGGCTCTTGTCGCGAAATGAACTGATGAAATCCAAAAATGTTTTTTATTTTATATTTTCATCAAAATTTACGGCACCATGCGCCTTTATATTTCAACTAATTGCTAACGAGAATGTAGTACCTAAGACTAATTGATTTTTACATTTCTGTACTTTCAGGTAAAGTCAATTTCGAAAAAAATATGATTGGGTTCCTTGGGAACTGAAATTTCGTGAAACACATGCAGAAGAATATAGATCCGTTATCCCGTTGTTATTGTTTCCATATCGCACAGATGCAATATTATTGCCCCTTATCACAGTATCACACAGCTTACATAAATTTCAGAGATTTTGTTTTGTTTGGAAAATGAAGATTTACTGCAATAACAGCATAAACGCCTTTTTAAATTTCCATAAAGCTTAGTCTCTGTAACTGGAAGGGTCTAGTTCTAGTGCTTAACTTAAGAACTAATTTCTTGTGAATAATTTTAGTAGAGTTAAAATATGAATATATTAACATTAATTAAAAGAAATTCTTCCGACAATTGTCACGGAACCCCTGTTCAGGTTGCGCGGAACACAGTTTGGGAAACCCCGAGTTAAATAATCCTTGAACCGTTTCAATGCCTTTCATTTTATTCCATTTTTAGATAGTTTTTTAATGATTATATCTCTATCTATCGTTTCAAAAGCTTGAAAAAATCTTCAGGCGAAATATCATAAATTTGAAACAAGTGTATTTTGTTTTTAATAGATTATTGTGATGCAAAGAAATAATAAATGCTAAAAATGACGGAATTCCCTTTATTATTTATCTAACGAACGATATCCCCTTATATCAAATTAAACATATCAGGGAAAAATGTAGAAACTGCCCTGGAAAACCTGGAATTATCAGGGAATTTTGAAATTCGTTTTTTGTGGCCACCCTGAATAACCTCGTTGAATTTAATGTTTCAAAGACCCAATCATGTTTGATAACGTCTAAAAGGGATCGAAATGAAAATCTAGTCTCCTTCAACGGAAGCAATCTTCCGAACAGAACCTCCATCGATATGCTTGGTGTTAGACCAGCTCAGGTACGGGGGCTCCATCGAAACCAGAGTTAAGTTAGCCTCTCAGAAACTGGGCGTACTGTACAGGGCCCGCAGATACTTTAATAGTACACAGCTGCTAACCCTGTACAAATCACAAGTGCGCCCCACGGTTGAATTGGCAGCCACCTCTGGTCTGGAGCTCCAAAATACCTATAAAAAACCCTTGACTCTGTGCAGAAACGGGCGGTCCATTTGATAGATTCTCCCATCTTAACAGACGGACTGCAATCTTTAGAGCATAGGCGTCAGGTGGGAATGCTGTCCTTGTTCTACCGGTATTACAATGGCAGATGCTCTGAGGAACTAGCGTCATTGATCACCTCGGCACCGGTGCATAGTCAGGAAACACGCCAAACACGCGCCCAACATTTGTACACGGTTGACATTAGTCACATGAGAACAGGTCGTTTCTATGACTCGTTCTTGAGTTCAACGGCTCGGCTGTGGAACGATTTGCCGGCCTCTGTGTTTCCTCCCTCCTACAACATGGGTCTCTTCAAGACCCATGTTCACTCCTTCCTTTCCTCAAAAAGACCCTCCACACAGCATCTTCAAAGATAACATAGGCCCTGAGGGAAATTATTTTCCGGAAATTATTATTTTCCGGAAATTATTATTTTCAAATACGCAGCTCTTTCTTACACACTAAATAACAACAGTCGAGCCAATTTGTGGACGCATGTCTGCACCCTCCCAAAGGAAACATACAATCATTATCATACATCTCCCTCACACATATAAAGAAAATGAAACGCAATTCCCATAACCGTAGCTGAGCCGTAATAAGATATATCTGTTATAAATATCAACTCTACTTTCGCCACTAATCTTTTTATAAATGTAATACCAATAGTGATGGGGGTAGCAAATGTAAAATCGTGCAATATCCAGTGTTTTAAATATAATATCCTCCGCGTGCAAAGCCGTATTTTCTCCAAGCATAAACTTTCTAACTAAAGTGTGTTGTTTATCGGAAGTGACCTGCCAGGTAAGTATGTTTCTGTATCTATTTGTAAATAATAAAATTAGATATAACCTAAGAATTCTTAATAAATTGTGCAGCACCCTTGAGGTGATATTTCACTAAAACGGCGCTCTACAAATTATCCAATTATTATTATTATTTCCTCCAAAGGAAAAAACGAGTACTTTGGAGGAAACAAACATACGTATATTGTGTATCTAATCTTTTGTCTCACCATTATTTAATGTGTAAGAAAGAGCTGCAGTATTATTAGGATAGAGAATGTATGTTTTATGGTTTTTTTGTGCTGTTACGGTTCCGTAATCGTGGATCGTCATGGTATCAATAAAAGTGCTCTATATGTTCTGTAATGGAATTGTATTTCTAGGTTTCCCGTGGGCCGATGGTTTGTAGTAATAATTGGCAAAGGAAAGATGCTTTTGGTTACATTGTTAGAAGCAGGCGTGGCGACAGTAAAGGTATGTTTAACCTAACCCTCATTCATTTTTAGAAAATGGTTCAATAACCCTTAAATTTATAAGGTTTTTTTAAAAATTATTTTTAAGTAGCTTTTCCCGCGGCTTCGCTCGCATGGTATTAGGAGGGTTCCCACTCCGCCTTCTCCCCCCCTCTCCCCCATTCCTCCCCTCCTCCCCTCCTCCACCCTCATTAATATCCGATATTGCAATTTTTTATACAAATTTCATAATGCCAGAGCTCACCAATAGTTTTATAAAAAAAAAGAGTTATCTAATTTGGTGCAATCGCTCACAAGTTATGCGCCCATACACATTACGGCAATTCATTTTTAGAGATGGATATTAACTACGACGCCAACATCGTTTCCATGGCAACCATTTGTTTTGCTTTTCTTCTGACATTTGCAATAACTCGATTTTGTTAGGAACAGAAAACGTATGATAAATAATTTCATAACGCCAGAGCTTACCAATATATACAGCCTAAATTACTCGCAAATAATGTAGCTTTTTTTTTTTTTACATTAACTCCACACAGGAGGCCCTGAGGAAAATAATTTCCCTCAGGGCCTATGTCATCTGGGATGCTGTGTGGAGGGTCTTTTTGAGGAGAGGAAGGAATGAACATTGGTCTTGAAGAGACCCATGTTGTAGGAAGGAGGAAACACAGAGGCCGGCAAATCATTCCACAGCCGAGCTGTTGAACACAAGAACGAGTCGAAGAAACGATCCGTTCTCATGTGACAAATGTCAACCGTGTACAAATGTTGGGCACGCGTTTGGCGTGTTTCCCGACTATGCACCGGTGCCGAAGGGATCAATGATGCTAGTTCCTCGGAGCATCTTCCATTGTAATACCGGTAGAACAAGGATAGCATTCCCACCCGACGTCTGTGCTCTAAAGATTGCAATCCGTCTGTTAAGACGGGAGAATCTATCAAACGGACCGCCCGTTTCTGCACAGAGTCGAGGGTATTTTTCAGGTATTTTGGAGCTCCAGACCAGAGATGGCTGCCAAATTCAACCGTGGGGCGTACTTGTGATTTGTACAAGGTTAGCAGTTGTGTACTATTAAAGTATCTGCGGGCCCTGTACAGTACGCCCAGCTTTTGGGAGGCTAACTTTACTCCGGCTTCGATGGAGCCCCCATACCCGAGCTGGTCACTTAGGGTTACACCAAGCATATCAATGGAGGGCCTGTTCGGAAGATTGCTTCCGTTGAAAGAGACTAGATTTATTATGAATAATAGGATTAATTATGTAGGTATCAGAAGAAAATGACGCTTTAGAAAATTGGGTTAATTCCATATTAAATGCTTTTGACAAAGTGTTCATATTTCAACACTTTTTTTATCATCCTGCAGGATTCCACTTAAATTCGTGTGAATTTTCAAAGTGTTGTTCCTTTATCAAAGCATACATTTATCGTATTTCATAATGATTTTATCTGCCTTACATTACCTTCTGATCTCTTCAAAGAATTTGTATTATATTAACTTAAACACAACTGGAAGAAAAATTTGCCACTTGAAGAGATGGTTCCGGTTTGACTGTCCGTTAATTGGTTTCTTTAGTTGATAATCATGTATTTATTTGGTGTTTCCAGGCAGTAGGTATCATCCAACCAGAACCCTTCTACGTGGAAGAGTGTGAGAGCTGCCTGGACCTGCTAATGGATGTGGGACTGGACAAGTTCCTGCATCAGTGGTTCCCCTGCAACGCCCGGCCCCAGGTTCTCACACAGCCGGAGCATCTGCTTCCCAAGGCCAAGAGCGGCAAGGATTCGGGTAATACCCTTTAAAAAAATCGATATGATTCTTTGTATGAACAATTTTATTTTTATTTTAAAAAGAAAGACAAACATTCCCGGGTTAAGAATAATCTGACAATATTTGAAAATCTCCTACTACCACCACAGTAAGCTGAAAATGTTGCTTGTGTCAAGACATAGGACAAAGAGGGCAACTACACTCAATATGCATGTAAATTCACTAAGAGAGTTAGCAGAACTGTTAAAATGATACAGCAATGAAGGTAGAAAGTACAGATTGCTGTAGGAAACGTTAATAGCTAAGTCAGACAGTTCATTCATCCTTCATTTCGTGATTTCATTCCGCCTCTTTCTCTCGAAATGAACCGTCTGAACACGCGATGAAACGAAAGTAATGAGAGACAGTCCCGAATGCAGCATTCCGACAATTTTAGATACCGGTGTTCATTCGTAACCGGAATTCACATCGCAATATGACATCGTGACGCGAATGATGTGTGTGAACAGTGTTTCATTCGTAAATCAGTCGGCTGAGAATTTTCTGGCGTAAGGACGTGTGGCCGGAGCAGCTTAAATGTCAAAATGCTCCGTTTTGTTCGCTTTTCGAAATAATTCTTACACGTCTCGTAGAAATCGTTGTTTCTCCCTTACTATCATAGTGAAAAATATGATCTAAACGGTATTGGAAAGAGAAAACAATGCGCTATATATTTTCAATCTAACAATTAATTACAAAATAATATGAATGTACACTCTAATGAAACCAAAGTTTCCGATTGAAATTTGAAAAAGAATTATGAAACTTGGTGAATTTTTTCGAATTATTTTTATATGAAACGACAAAAAAATGAGATGACAAAAACGTTTATAATTCATTTGTCTGACAAATTTTTTTTTTCATTACCAGTAATTTTAGTTAGAAAAAACGCAAGGAGAGCCATTTTTAAAACTTTTAAAAGTTTACATTAAAAATTATTCCATTTAAAAAAAATTAGATGGTTATTTCTAATAGTAAAATTTGGAAGCATATTTCATCACCTTTCAAAAACAGTTTTTAGTTTTTGGATATGTTTACAAATATTCCATTTACATAAATTATATGGATTTTATTGCAAGCCGAGGCCTAATAATAAAAAAAAAATTCATCATCCAAAAATACTGGTAGATATCAGTTTTCAGGTTATTATTTAACTATATGTTCATTTTATTGTGTTGATATTTATTTACTGTTTATAAGAATCACCAATTTCTCGTAATTTAGTTAGACGTAATTGGAAATGTCAATTTGAAATCGTAAATAATGCCTTATTGAATTTTCACCGTCAGCGCCTGCCAACGCGTGCGACTGCGCTCAACGACTTTATAGTGAGAATGACGAGTGAACTCTCATTTCGAAGGAACCGTCTGAACATGCGGTGAAATGAAAATGGAACATTTCCTCTAGTAAACCTTCAACCGAGTGATGTGTGTGAACGTCCCGTTAGAAGTTGAAAAAACATTAATCCATTTTGCCAATCTTCCGCCTTGATGGGAAAAAGTCTCATATCTGGGAACCGGTAAACATTTTCAAACACCCAATGACAGCCTTGATAATGTGAAACATGAGAGATTGAACAATGGACCTATGGCCCAAGTGTTTACGGAAGCTGCGCATATTGTCTTCATATTAACAATAATATTTAATCACTTTTAATGAGTATCATTATCATACCGTATCTTCTACGCTTTTAGAGTTCAGGGCTCAGTTGCTTAAATAAATACTTTAATGTTCTTATTATCCCTATTTCTAGGTTTTGCAGCTGCCTTCACCAAGAAAGCCCCGTCGCCCATCTCCAAAAAAAGTCCAGAAATCCAGTCCATACTAAAGCGCCGACACCACTCTAACGAGCACATCAACACCAGTGCCCCTCCGGGCCCCGATGACTCCTTCAACACCACCTCCTCATCCACACAGTCCCAGAGCAACGTCAGCGGGGGCGCCCAGTGGACCAAGTCTCACGGGACCAATGCAAACTCCATGACCAATATAGATACTAATTATTCTGAGGATTCCGGTAGTCAGAAAAGCACTAGGTGAATATTATTTGATGGATTTTGTGTGATTTAAAAAAGAACAATAATAGCTGGCATGCACTGGAACGTTTTTGGACATATTTTGGCCAATTTGCAAACACTTGCGAGCGCCTGCTGGCCATAATGTGGCCAAATTGAAGAGATATTTTAGAACATTTTTTGGATTTATTTTAAAAGTTCCGGGGTGTTGGGATCTTCGATAACCACAAGGTTATCTCGGTAGTTTTGCAGTTTAACAAGAGATGTCTCGTATCTCTTCTTAATTATTTGTTATTGACATTCTGCAAACCGAAATTATTTAAGTATTTGGTTCTTACAAATCATTATTCATTTGTTTTTTTACATATTACAATATGCGTGTTTGAATTTAAATTTATATCTGTGATTATCAACTAGGCCATAGAAAACATACAGAATGATAATGATAATATTTGGCTAATTTATAATAACACTTTGAGGTGAAATATCGCTTCAAAGATGCTCAAGAAGTCATAATATTTGATATTGCTCTAATTAGGTTTCACATATCGTGTCCTAATTCTTGTTCAATAGATCTTTTTTAGCAAAACTGAGTAATGAATGCCAATGTCTTCAATAGCCTATTACGCACCAATGTAGCTCAGAAAATGTGTATTTTTCAGTTTTTAACTGCTATTTTCAGCATTTTTCGAAAGCCAATATCCACTAACGAAAAATTGTTTTAGTTTTATTTGTTCAATATCCTGGGTATTGAACATTCAAGCACTCAGTATTACGAATATAATAGTTTTAAAAAAGTTCATAGATATTTGTTCAACTTCCCGCGGCAAGTTGAGGGCTTGAATGTTCAATATCCGCTTTCAACCAATCAGGAGTCGGCTAGTCAAGCTGAGCAGCAATGTTGGTTTTTTTTACTGCTTTCGAACTGTCATCGGAGCTGTGCGTTGTTCCACTAAAAATACGTTTAATTGTGAATATATTGCTGGTATTGAAGTGAAAAATGACTTCACCGACTCCAGAATAAATAAACCTTAGGCCAGCAGCCAATACGGATTCCGGCGGAACCGCTCGTGCCGTGATCTTCTCGCGTATGTGACGCATGTTTGGGGGCAGTGCCTGGAACGTTTCGGTGAGACCCAAACGGTTGCACTGGACATTTCCAAGGCCTTTGACCGGGTTTGGCACCGAGCACTTGTCAACAAACTGCCTTCTTACGGACTTCCAGCATCCTTTTGTACGTGGATTGCCGACTTTTTGAGGGAGAGGTCGATTCAGACGGTAGCCGATGGTTTCACCTCTTCCTCACACTCGATAAATGCTGGCGTCCCACAGGGATCGGTTCTGCCTCCGACTTTGTTTTTGTTGCACATCAACAACCTTTTGTCATGTGCACCAATTCACTGTTACGCGGATGACAGTACAGTCCATGATAGCTTTTTGTTTGACAAGCCCCCAAAGGGCTCACAAACTCCAACGGCTCGGAGAGCTTTGAAGCAAAGAATGGACGGTTATATCAAAGTGTTTTCTCTTGGGGTAAAAATAATCTCGTTGAATTTAATGTTTCAAAGACCCAATCTTGTCTGATTACGTCTAAAAAGGATCGAAATGAAAATCTAGTATCTTTCAATGGAAGCAATCTTCCGAACAGGCCCTCCATTGATATGCTTTGTGTAACCCTAAGTGACCATTTCAGGTATGGGGGCTCCATCGAAGCCAGAGTAAAGTTAGCCTCCCAAAAACTGGGCGTACTGTACAGGGCCCACAGATACTTTAATAGTACACAACTGCTAACCCTGTACAAATCACAAGTGCACCCCACGGTTGAATTTGGCAGCCACCTCTGGTCTGGAGCTCCAAAATACCTGAAAAATACCCTCGACTCTGTGCAGAAACGGGCGGTCCGTTTAATAGATTCTCCCATCTTAACAGACGGATTGCAATCTTTAGAGCTCAGGCGTCGGGTGGGAATGCTATCCTTGTTCTACCGGTATTACAATGGAAGATGCTCCGAGGAACTAGCATCATTGATTCCTTCGGCACCGGTGCATAGTCAGTCGGGAAACACGCCAAACGCGTGCCCAACATTTGTACACGGTTGACATTTGTCACATGAGAATGGGTCGTTTCTTCGACTCGTTCTTGTGTTCAACAGCTCGGCTGTGGAATGATTTGCCGGCCTCTGTGTTTCCTCCTTCCTACAACATGGGTCTCTTCAAGACCAATGTTCATTCCTTCCTCTCCTCTAAAGGACCCTCCACACAGTATCCCAGATGACATAGGCCCTGAGGGAAATCATTTTCCTCAGGGCCTCCTGTGTGGAGTTATTGTAAAAAAAAAAAAAGTAGCTCGGGTAGAAAGGTGTATCTTAAAATTACGTCATTTGTACGCTTTTTCAACTTATTTTACATGTACCTTTTGAACTTGCCAGGTACATACACAGGATGCTTCATTTATTATTTATTATTTTAATTATTTATTTACGCCCTTAGGGTTTTACATAAAACAAGCATTAATAAATTATTTTGGTTAATTAAAATTTATTTTTAATTGTGATTTGCTTTTTTATTTCGTTTTAAATATTCTATAGATAACAAAAAAACAGTTTTGTGGACTTTATCATTAAAAACATATTGTTAAACATACTTGAGAAATTACAATGTTTATCAACATAGGTGAGCAGAAAAAAAAAATTCATCAATATGGAATAATGAATTAAATCGTTTTAGTGCCTACTTTTCGCTGGTGTGATATTATTTAATAGCTCTCTGGTTTCAATCCTGGGATTGGTTTGCAGCAATTTTCTATATTCTTTATTCTTTTTTCTATATTCAATATTCTTCTCTTCGATTCTTCCCTGTCTTGTGCGACTCTTTTGAAGTCCGCGTATGATGAGCAGCGCACGTCCACCAGCAGGTCCTCCAGGTACTCTCGGCGTGGGCGTCCCCTAGAGTTTGTCCCCTCGGTCATACCCTCCATTACAGCATGCAAGAGGCCTTCTTGTCGTATTACATGGCCGATTCATCTTGCATCATTTAATACCTATCAGTTCCAATTTAAATACGAAAAACTCACTAATTATTATGTACGTGTGTGCGCACGCCCAGTATGATTTATATTGGTGAGCTCTGGTGTCATGATATTATGCGTTGCTAAACTATTCATCAGATTGCGATGAAACTTTGGGATTTGATTAGCGCATGCCCGAGATGGTTTCTATGTATAATAGTGAGCTCTGGCGTCATGAAATTATGCGTTGCTAAATCATTCGTCCGATTGCGATGCAACTTTGGGGATTTGATGTGCCCATGCCCGCGATGGTCTTTATTTACATATAATAGTGAGCTCTGGCATAATGAAATTATTCCCTAAATCATTCATCCGATTGTGGCAAAACTTTGCTGAGTTGAGGTTGTACATACCCGCGAAGATTTCAAGTAATTTAGTAGCAGAGAGGGAAGGCGGGAGGGGTGGGGCATCGAGAGCGGTGGTGGGGATGAAGTGGGGAGGGAGGTTGAGGGAACGCGTGCAGAAGGGAAATGGGAAGTGGGAGAGGAAAGGGAGGTGGAAGAGGAATGGGAAGACACGCAGGGAGAAACAATATCCTTATTTAAGTTGCATTGCAACGCACATCGGGAACTCTAGTCTATATATATGTGAGGGAGCGGGTAGCGACGGGACGAGAAATAAAAGACGGCAAGTCGAAGTAGTGAGTCGAAGTCTTTATTTGTAGCTACGTAGCAGATGGACAGATGGTGTTGACACGAGTAGTAGTGAGTGGAAGCAGAAGTGGTGTTGGCAGTGAAGTTGATGATGATGGTCGATGATGCTGTGGTGGAGCAGACCACGGGTCTGCATGTCACCAGCATGTAGCTCTGCACCGTGGTGGTGGAGAAGATCATGATGTCCAGGATGTCGCTCGACGCTTTGAGTCGCGGAGATGGACAGCGGTGAACCTTGGGAGGCGAAGTGTATCTCTGAGTTGTAGGTCCGCCACAAACCATGTGAGCTGCCAGATAATGTTCCTCAAAGGTTGTGGCGCATCGGCACAGGTGCCGGCTCTGAATCGCCGGGGCTGGTCGTTCGGCCGATACCGCACTGGAGCGAATTCACTGATAGGCACTGTATTACTGTATGTGTTTGACTTGAGACTAGACTTGAGACTGAGCTGTATGCGGCCCGCGCTGACTTTTATACTTCTGCCGGCCAGGCAAGTAGTTTCGAGAACGGCGTGTGAAATTCGACGTGAAGGTGAGAAAGTTCGCGAACACTCCAGTCGCTAGTGCTGATATATTATTGTGGAGACCGGAACTTTCCAGTAGGTTTCCGCACTAATTGTTACCAGGTGATAGATGTACTATCGGCTGTAGGTAGCTCCGGTAGCGGCTTGCATCTAGGTATTTATTTCTGGCGTGTTCCTTAACCAGTGGCGCTGCGATGGTTTTATCAGAGCGGGTTAAGTGACCGCTACATATGTATATAAAAATCGAAATATGTTTGTTTCTGTATGCTACGCGTTGCTAAATCATTCATCCGATTGTGGTGAAACTTTGGGGATTTGATGTGCGCATGCCCGTGATTCTTCCTAAATACAATAGTGAGTTCTGGAATCATGAAATTATGTGTTGCTAACAGTTCATCTTGTCAATACATTTGAAAAGTTTTTAATCATTACAAAAACTCTTGCAAAACTGTCAAAAATTGACAATGATATTTTACAAATCAATGATTGTTAAATCAAAATTCTATTTTCGAAACTTTTTGAAGTACTCACCTAATTCTTTGAATCGAATCAAGAATTATAAACATTACAAATAGGTATCGGTTTTCGCTTAATCAAGATTCAAATTAGAATGTTGCTAAAGAAGTGAAAAACAATTTATTCCTTTGAATGGCATTGCAACGCATGCCGGATACCAGCTAGTGTTTAATAAAACACAGCTAACTCGTAAGAAACTTGTTAAATTAAGATGTACGTTTGTGCGTGGTCGGATATCTTTTCACAGCACTTTAGATATCATCAAATATTAATTTCATATTTTGATGATTTACAAAGTGCCATTTTTTGTGAAAAATCACCTTAAGGTTGCTTTTTGTGTCTTTAAAAGTAATAATTTAGGTCAACTACTGTTTAAAAGAAAAAAAATAAACTAGTTGAAATCTGAAAATCACCCTGTACATACAATTTACCACTATTTGGCGTATTGAACAAAAAATATCTCAAAGTTGTGGGAGCTGAATCTTTCAATCTTCAGACGATGTGTTCAATATCCAAAAGAATCAAACATTATTTTCAACCCATGTTCAATGTCCACCTTTAAAGTCATAATGCGGGCATATTATAGCTTCTTACGTCGAAAATTGATGTTTACACAATTCCTGTAATACACATACATAAAACTAAGTGACCAAAGTCGAGAATTATTTAGTATTTGCCTGTAAAAACAGAAAAAAACATCTCCTGTAAAATTTACAAAATGGTCTATTGAACATACAAACACTAAGGCAGCGATATGGCAAATTTTAAAGTAAATGTTTTGCAGATTCACGCATTTATAAATTTAACGCATTTATAAATTTAATGATTGAATCCTAAAAATATGGGATAAACGATCCAACATAGGTGGAAGCAATGGCTCTCTAACACTGTCAGCAGTTTATATGTCTCGCATTTCAAGTATGATTTTTTTAATGGGGGTGGGAAATTTCCAAACCAAACGCTTAAAAATTTCCTAGCGCTTGAGGCAGAATTGGTCATATGTAAATCCTAGCATTTCCAAATGCTCTATACAATACAGTCAATTCTGTTTTTACGGTAAATAATTGCTATAATTGTAATGGAAATATCAGTTCTTATTAGAAATCTACCATTTTGTAATGTGTAATGAGTGAAAAATTTTAACACATTATTCTGTGGAATGTATCGTATCCCCCGTGTGTAAAAAATATCCATTGTGTAAAAACAGATTTAAGTGTACATATCGTCTATTTAGTGTAAAACTGTCCTAAACAGTAAATTGTCCAGGAGAGCTTTTTGCAGATTTTGTTCACCTAAAAGTGACTAGAGGGAGAGATTACAAGTAATAATTTTTTATTTCTTTCTTCAAGTAAGTCATTCTATAAACATATATTATGTTTATTTTAACAATAAAAAAATGGCTTTATGCTGGTCACGGAAACCTGTCATTCTTTAGTGTAACACAATCCAAACCGACATTGTGACATTTGAGAATGTTTTACACACGCAAATTTCAACAAAATTCTTCAAAGAAAGAAGTGTCTACAATCATACGAGAACCGAAGACAATTTTTAAAGTAAAACTGAACCAAACACCTACATAGGATATTTTTACACTAGATAGATAATAAAAATTATAATAACACAAACATTAAATTATTTTGTTTCCTTTTATTTTTTGCTCTCAGATGATTGGAAAAGTCATGTGAGTACCTACTTAATTACGTGGCAATGGTATTTATGCTCTTCAAATCCACTAACACAGTTTAAAATATGTTTAGAATGTAATTTATTATGTGTTTCAGTGAAGTAAGTGAAGAAAGAGTAGAAGGAAGACGAATTGCAAGAGAAAGGGAACAAAGACAAAACAGAAACTCATTATCTTCAGATTCTGACACAGAATGGGACGGCTGCGAGGTAAATATTTTGTCATTTATACCTAATTAATGAGAACCCATTGCGCTGCCCTTCCCCTTACACTTTCCCCACTTTCTCTCCTTCCGCTAATGTTCCCCTCCCCATTCCACCTTCTCTCCCTGCCGTTCAACTATACGAAATACACACATTTTTCAAACAACTCGCATGCCACATATTGTAATTTTTTTATTAAAATTTCATAATGCCAGAGTTCACCATCATATATAGAAACCTTTGCGGGCGTGCGCACAACAAATCGTTAATATAGGAAATAATTTCATAATGCCAGAACTCACCATTATATGTAGAAAACTTTGCAGGCTTGCGCACAACAAATCACCAAAGTTTCATCAAAGACAAACAAAAAAAACATTAGATTTTTTGTACACAGATTAAGCTATTAAATAATTTTTAATCATTCATGTTGTATTACATACATTATTTTTTTGTTTTTAGGCGAACAGTCAATACAGCGGCGGTGGTTACGATATGTCAGACCTGAGTCAATCTCTTCTGGAGAGGATGGATGTTGTGCTTCCAACAAAGTAAGCTATTTATTTATATTACTATATTGCTAATGTTTGTTACGCTTACCTTCTCCTTTCTCGGATGCCCTCTTCAATCAGAGATAGGCTATCATCATGTAATCTTCACCCTGCACACTGCAGCCTAAAACTACTTGCCTTGCATCTGTTACACAGGTCTCGAAGCAATAATTTTCGGTGTCCTCTTGTAGTGTAATGATTATCCTTGTAGTTTCAGCTTCTTTCAATAGATGTAAATAGGTTAGTTTGTAATACGAAGTTCTGCTAAATCCCAACAGATGGCAGCTGAGTTATTTATCAGAAGAGTACCATCTATCGCCATTTATGTCTTAAGTACGAATGGTTACGATGATGGCCGAAGGCTCCAGTGAGATTGGGCGGGCTTCCTCAGTTAGCCTGCCGGAGCGACAGATATGTTTGTGTATCAAGAAAAATTTTTTTTTTTTCAGAATAACAGCTGGCCCAGAGAATGTCTGTTTCCACTTTATCCGTCTGGATTGTGAGCGAGGAGTGTTGCTGGCTCCCACTGTTCACGTCCAGAAGCAATCGGAGAGTGAACTGTACAAGCACATCTTGAGTAACTTCAGGAAAGCTAGCCAGAAAATACACACCCTGTTACAGAACACCATTAGGTAATTTATAAAAAATATTCAACTTTACATACTACTTATTTATTTGTACACGCCCAATTAGGGCTTTTACATATGATAAAATTAAAAATAAATTTGATATAATCAAAAAATTAAAGAGTTATAACAATTAAAATAAGTACCAAGTATAAAATTTTTAAATTAAAAAAACAAACAGAGTAAAATATAGGATGCACATTCATATAAATTTCGATACATATTGAAAATTTATAAACATTTCAAAGCTATCAAGATAAACATACAGATTTAATAACAATGTTTTTATAGGCTGATAGACATTCCGTACCGTTGGCGTTCATGTAATATTTATTCCCTGCACTGTGCAGTCAGTTCATTATTGAGTTTATTTCTGCATTGGTACCTGAATTGTTACAATGGTAAGGTACCTTCTGACGAACCGTTCTACTAGGCACATGAAATTTAATCAGCCTAAGGAGTTCAGGGGAGTCAAACATGTTATTAACAATTTTATAGAGAAAAAATAGATCAGCAAGGCCCATAATTTTCAACAGTGACACGTAGCTAATGTTTTCAATAGGAATTCCTAATCTATAATTTATATTTCGTAAAAACTTATATTGATATTGGATTCGCTCGATAGATTTTTCATGAATAATGTAAAATGGGTTCCAAATGATTGAGTTGAATTCTAAATGGCTTCTAACAATGGATGGATACAATATTTTTAAAGTTTTTAAAATTTTGAAATCTTTTGAAGTTCTTATTATGAAACCCAACATTTGTATCGCTTTGGTGGTTATATTATTAATGTGGGAGATAAACGATAATTTGGTGTCAAATATTATCCCCATGTATGTATTTATGTACTTGTATGTATTGAACTGATATTTTGGTAAAGACAAGATTTTTACTATTATGTTTATTATAATCCATTTACCTAGTAATATTATATAGTTTATAACAGTCATAACTTCGGCCTAAGTTATCGTTCATGCTATTATTTTTAAATTTTTTTCAATGTGAATACCTCATAAGAGTCTGGAGCTAGTGAGAATATGATATGTTATGAAGCTGAAGGGAAGGAGATGGGAGAGAGGAAGGTGGGAAAGTACCTGGCTATTCAGATCTGGTCACCAAACACGGCTAAAGACATTTCAAGCAACGTTTCAATTCTGTATGGTGGTCTTACACCAGGGCGATACTGAGAGTATCTTCCACTCTGGAACGTGCTGCAAATATACTAGGTATATATTATTTTTAATGAATTAATTGTGAAATAAAAAACTTAATGAAATAAAGTTTATTTGTGCACGCCGGAATTCTTTACACGCAAATGAATTTCAGTTTATACACAAATTTCTTGGATTTATGTTGTGCAGGATTCTCCAAATTGTTTTGCTGGCCATGTCTTATCCTACTAATATTATAAAGGTGAAAGTTTGTATGGATGTATGTTTTTTACTCTTTCACGCAAAAACTACTGAATAGATTTTAAAAATTCTTTCGCTAATAGAAAGCTACATTTTTTGCGAGATCTATAGGCTATATATATTGGACAGCTCTGGCGTTATGAAATTATTTTTCATACGTTTTCTGTCGCTAACAAAATCGATTTATTGCAAACGCCAATTGTCGCCTTGAAAACGATGATTTTTTTTATTTATTAGGTTACTATAGACATCCCTTTGATGTTAAAATTCAAATATGTATAAAATACTAATTCCTACTTTATTGAATGGATTTTAATTACTTTACAATAATATAAACATACGGCTATAGCTCAGAGCTCTGGCATTACTAAATTTGTATGAAAAAATTGCAATAGGTCGCACGATTAGTAAGATATCTATAATTATTTAATCGATTCAAATTACTAGGGAAGTAGGCACATCAAATAAATTCGCTAAAATAAATATTTTCTAAAATAGAATTTTTATTTATGAATCTTTGTTTTGCAAAATGTCATCCTCAAATTTTGACATCACACGACAATTATTGTTTTAATTGGATAGACAGGTATTGCATTTTTTAAGTATAAAACTGCCGTACTGGATTTTTTGGTAGAATATAAATAGAAGAATAATAATTCGTACTTAATAACTATCTCTAAAAATGAATCACCGAAATGTATGTATGCGCATAAACCCGAACGACTGAACCAAATTGGATAATTCTTTTTTTTTTGTTCGTTTTTTCCAATGACATTGTTTTTTCGTATAAAACCTCCGTTGAGTTCTGGCATTATGAAATTTGTATTAGAAATTATAGTAGGTGGCATGCGAGCAGTTTGAAAACTGAATGTATCGGGAATGAATTTGTGGAATGCGAGAGGTGAGTGGGGGGAGTGGGGAGGGGGTGTTGGGAGGGTGTTGGTGGAGGGGTAAGGGGAGGGGGAGGAGGGTGGGGGGAGGGGGTTAGGGAGGGAGAGGGGGGAGGGAAGGAAGGGGAAAGGATGGAGGAGGGTGTGGGGAAGGGTATGGGGTCCCGGGGGAGGAGGTTGATGGGGGGGAGTGGTGTGGGGAAAGGGAATTTGGAGGGGTAGGGGGTGAGGGGAGTGGTGGGTGGAGGGAGAGGGGGGGTTTATGGGGGAGTGGAGTGGGGGGAGGGGTGGGTGGAGGGGGAGGGGGAGTGGAGTGGCGGGTGGAGGGAGAGGGGGAGAGAGTTGATGGGGGAGTGGAGTGGGGGGAGGGGTGGGTGGAGGGGTAGGGGGTGAGGGGAGTGGTGGGTGGAGGGAGAGGGGGAGGGGGGTTTATGGGGGAGTGGAGTGGGGGGAGGGGTGGGTGGAGGGGGAGGGGGAGTGGAGTGGGGAGAGGGAAGGTAGAGGAAGCTGAGTGGAAATCCCCTAATACCATGCGAGCAAAGCCACGGGAAAAAGCTAGTATTTAATAATTACGGATGTTGCGGAGTGTTAAGGATTTATAGAGCTAATTATACTATTTTGTCAGCAATTGCAACTTGTTGGTGGGCTATTACACAGATTTGTATATTTATTTATAGTAGGTATCATACTTATTAATTGTCCAGCACCCCTTATACAAAAAGTCACCGACCGCCACTGCTAGGTACATAATTAACATTCATTTTTCAGATTTAAAAAGATGCTCTCACCGTCTAGTTCTGTCAACAAGTCCCTGGTGGCAATAAAGGAGCACGGAATTCTCTTTGATGTCCCTGCAAAA
Organism: Limnephilus rhombicus; assembly: GCA_929108145.2. Classification (NCBI taxonomy): domain Eukaryota; kingdom Metazoa; phylum Arthropoda; class Insecta; order Trichoptera; family Limnephilidae; genus Limnephilus; species Limnephilus rhombicus. Next base: position 48,986,358 of record OV815285.1, read on the forward strand.
CTTCTTGGACAATCTTCTTCCAGCAAGAAAGCAGGGGATTCATTCAGCTATTGGGTTATTGGGTAAGATCTTCATGTAGTATGTTATTGTGCTGATGTCTGTACAGTTCCAGATTGTTGTAAATGGAAGTGGCGCCCTCTGTTATTTTCAAAAAGAACCATTCAAGTTTTCAAACAGCAACCCCGGTTAGATAATGTCAGAAAGAAAATTTACAAAACTTGGAATTTGTCAGTTTTAAAAACTTTTATACAATTTACCGCCTACAGGGCCTGGCAGTAAAAAAAATTGGTTTTTATCTGCTAGTCCAAATAATGAAATTATTTAATTTCCCTGGGCTTGCATATGGGACGTTTTTAAAGTTAGCACTGGTGTCTTAAGAAAATTATAAAAATAATCTTAATTTCTACCGATTTCTTACATATCTCCCAAACATTTGAAGTTTTTAAGCTCTTAAAAAAATATATGTTATTTTTGAAGATAATATCTAGACGCGTTCCATGCCGAAACGCAAATTATATAAAATTCCCTCGATGGAAAAAAAAGCAAAGTATGCTCCGAAAATTATTATAAACACGTTTGTTTCAGTTATTTTACAAGTTATAGTTGTGAAAAAGTTCACAATGTTTCTTTAAATGATACCTAAGATACCTTCCCCGAGATTTTTGCTCTATTTTAAACGAGTCGTGTTTTATTAAACATTTTCGCAATTTTCGCATCGATTTTATCGCTTTAAATTTCAGCACACTCCTCTAACATTCGTAATTACATATCTCTCCATCTTCTTCTTTTTGAGCCCGTAATAACCTACAATATATTTTGCCAGAAGATTATTTTTATTCTTTATTTGAAATATGTAAAAGATTTTTTTTTATCCTGACAAGTCAATTTATATCCCATAATTTTTCACAATTAGTACCTACCTCTTAAATATTTTTGAAATCAAATGTGTCGGAAATTAGAATAGAAATCATAAAAAATAGAAATCTAATCAGATAAATAGGATACTTTCTGTCAGTTATAAACTTTTTGTGCTTAATAATTTATTGTTATTTATTTATTTTCAGGCGTTTGTTTGAAAACCAGCAATCTTCTGAAGTGTATGTTTGCTGTCACGACTCGGTTCCTCAAAACATTGTGGAAATAGCCTTCAGACTTGGCTTGAATTATTAATCACACTGTATTATTTATAATGTATTATTCAATGTAGATCTCCATGACATTCTGTGGAACTATCTGAGGTACATATCATCCCTGTTCTGTTGGGATCAAAATATCATTGTTCAAATGAGACGTGAAACAAATTGTTTAGGAAATACTCGGAATAAATGATTACGAATCGAATGTCATTAAAATATCACTTTTGTAAAAATTGTCACATTTGCATTGCATGTCTAATAATGATAATTTTGTGGTTATGTATATAATGAATCTCGTTTTTAAACTTCTCTATTAGAGAACTCCAGTCCAATTTTTAAATTTTTTTTTTAATGAATAAAGACCTTCAAACTTAAATAACTGCATTTTTACTTTTATAGTTAGTTTTAATAGTTAAAATAATTGTCAAAGTTTTAATTTTTCAAGACCCCCGAAAAGCACCGTATCTATGGTGGATTGTGTGACGTCTTCACCCACCGATAGTTTATTTACTTTCAAGTTGTCATTTTGAATCAGTGATGTTATGTCTAGGGAAATTTCCCTAGATCTAGGGAAGAAAAATATTTTTTAGGGAAAAGGGAAATCAGGATAAAATCTAGGGAAATTTCTAAAGATATTCAAATACAGAAGAAATATGCTATGGTGTCCGCGCAACTGTCGCCGGACTACGCGTTAATTAGCGTAGTTTTCATACAAAAAGAATTTGTTCATTTCGTTGATTTTTTGAAAATGTGCATTAATATTGGTTAACAATATATTTTGAATAAGGAAAGAATTCGTTCATTTAGTTTAACGTTCGTTTGGTTTATTCGTTAATTATTTGTTCTTTTAGTCTATTTGTTAATTGGTAAACAATATCGGCGACACCCGGAAGCGCAGACCCACATAGTAAAAACAGCAGATAGCACATCTACTTATATTTCAATATCTTTGGAAATTTCGAACTCTGGCTAAATTTTTATTACATATGACAATATGTATTACTGGTATTATTTATATATATATATATATATATACATATATATATATATATATATATATATATATATATATACATATATATATATATATATATATATATATATATAATACGTATATATATTTTTTTGAATTCCTATGAATCTTAATTATTGTTCATGTACTTACATGCAATGTTATTTTTAACACTGACAACCTCAAAATGATATTATGTATCTAAAAAGATAAATGGGACCTCTGAAAAAAAAAATTTATGTTCCGTTTTATCGGTGATTGCGGTTGATTTTTATTGTGCAAAGTGTTTTTTTTTACTTGGAATTCAGTGATGAGTGTATTCGTACTTTTAAATTATTATTTCACAATTTTTTGTATTTCTTGGGCATTAACTATGTAACAATTTCTAGATATTTTGTTTTTTGAAGAGTTTTATTAAATGTACATTTGTTACTTAAATTAAATTTTTCCGCGACCGGTTTCGATACAACCGTATCATTCATGAGCAGAATTAAAACTTTAAATTAAAACTTAAAAAAAAACCAGAATTAAAAGTTTTAATTCTGCTCATGAATGATACGGTTGTATCGAAACCGGTCGCGGAAAAATTTAATTTAAGTAACAAATGTACATTTAATAAAACTCTTCAAAAAACAAAATTATTATTTCACGTATCAAAAAGTGTTTTATTTGGAAAAGCACAGTATTATAAGTTCATTAACCAAATTCCGATATCTTCCCAATTAATTAATCATAGTAATTAACATATAACAGGATTAATGTTACACAATCAGGTGGCTACGTAGGTAGTTGCGTAAATGTGAAATTCTAGGAAAATTTCACTTCGAAATCTAGGGAAATAATTTTTTTGGGCAGAACATCCCTGATTTTTAATGTAAGAATTAAAATGGCGGAATGAATATAGCATGACTCGATGACTTTTGTGTGAGAACATGAGGCGTTTTTTATTCAAGATTAACTGCTTTTAATATCACCCACCTGTCCCCACTGCGCCAAAGTTGGCCACAACCGTGATGCCTGCCCCAAAAAGGAAAAATTTCCAGTATGTGCTACCTGCACCTTCTTCAGAAAACCGGCTTCCCACAAAACTGGAGCTCAAGACTGCCCCGCCCGCCAAGCTGCTGAAAGACGTGAACTTTCTCGGATAAATTTTTTAGATTGAACTTGAATAATTGTTCTGAGAAAAATTCCTTCTCAATGTATTATCAAAACGTTTGTGGCCTAAATACGAAACTGAACATTATTCGCTGTAATGTCAGTGTATGTAATTACGACTTTATATTTTTAACCGAAACATGGTTATCTGAAAATGTCTCATCTGCTGAACTTGGATTTTTTGACTACAACGTTTTCCGCAGTGACCGTTCTACTTCTTCTGTTAAGTGTAAAGGTGGTGGAGTGATGATATGCGTAAACAAAAAATACCCCTGCCATATTCTAGAAACATTTACCAATGTTTCTGATCAATTGTTCCTGTGTGTTCTACTTGGTACCAAAAAGCTTGTACTTGGTTGTGTTTACATTCCTCCCTCCTCTTCGGTAGAAGTCTATAAGTCACATACTGCTTCAATAGAACATGTGTCTAGAAACGCTGATTCCCTATTTATTTGTGGCGATTATAATTTACCTAAAATATTGTGGCTGAATGACGATCAAGGTGTCAAAACTCCTTCTAGTAATCTTTCTCCACAAGCTGTTGAAATTGTAAATTTTTTTGCCTATTTGAATATGTTTCAAGTAAATCCAGTCACTAACTATCTAGGCTCTTGCCTGGATTTGATTTTCACTAGCATACCAAATGTCATAGTAGGTGAAGCTGATGTCTCTTTGTTACCTTTGGATAAATATCATCCACCTCTCTCTATTAACATTACACATTTTTTCAAATTTGATTCCTTGAAACCAAATCTCTTATCACTACAAATATCTTAACGGCGACTATTTTAATATGAACAAATATCTATCCCAGATTGATTGGTCGACACTATTTTTAAATTCTGATATTAATGACGCTGTACTTAAATTTAATGAATGTGTATCACATGCTGTAGAATTGTTTGTTCCTAAGGGGTGTTACTCTCAACCCAAGTTTCCAAATTGGTTTAGCACGAAACTTAAACAGTTAATAATTGAAAAAAATAAGACTCATAAATTATTTAAAGACACTGGGAACTTAAGCTTTTATCATAAATTTTCTCAATTAAGGGAACTGTCCAAAATCGAATCAGCCAAATGTTATAAATATTTTGTAGAAGTTACAGAGACAAAGTTACTGCAAAATCCTAAACAATTTTGGCAATTTGTTGCGCAAAAGCGTACTGATAATGATCTTCCTTCAAGTATGAATTATTATGAAACTCATGCTACTAACGGCCATGATATCGCCAACCTTTTTGCCAAACACTTCTCCTCTGTATATTCTGATGCATCATGCAACATCCCTCCACTTAACTATGACCATAATATTGACTTAAATGATTGCCAAATTACACTTAAGGAGGTTTACCAATCCTTAAATAATCTCTCTAACAAAAAAAGTACCGGACCTGATGGCATTCCAGAAATCTTGCTAAAAGAATGTAAATATACACTATCTAACCCAATTTGTATGTTGTACAACTTGTCACTTTCATCTGGAACATTTGCTGACTCATGGAAAATTTCATATATTCGACCCATTTTTAAGTCCGGAAACAAGTCGAATATTGGAATTTACAGACTGATATCAATTATATCTAATACATATTCCAAAAATATTTTAGTCGATAATTACAAAGAAAATTACTCCTGTTTTCAAAAGTGTTCTAATTGAGGAACAGCATGGATTTAGTTCGGCGAAATCTACAACAACAAATTTACTTTCCTTTACAAGTACCATTGTGAAAGCCTTAGAAGATAACACTCAGGTTGATGTTCTATACACTGACTTCTCCAAAGCCTTCGACAAAGTTAATCACCGTATTCTCATGGCCAAACTTTATGCTATAGGCATTAGAAACCCTTTGTTATCATTCTTTCACACTTACTTGACAGATAGAAAACAAAGGGTTAAAATAAATAACTTTGAATCCTTTAACATTGATGTAACTTCCGGCGTTCCCCAAGGAGCCCATTTGGCCCCGCTTCTTTTTAACCTTTTTATTAATGATATCACAAAAGTTTTTTCTCACACACGTTTCTGGCTATTTGCTGATGATAATAAGATTCTTAAGATTATTAAATCCCACCTTGACTGTTTACTATTTCAACTTGATATTGATTCATTTAACGATTGGTGCAAAATTAACTGCATGGAACTTAATGTTGATAAATGCAAAATTTTGTCCTTTTATAGAACCAAAAAACCTATTCAGTTTGATTATAAACTAAATAGTGTTTGTCTATCTACTGTCACATCTATCAAGGACCTTGGGGTCAATCTAGACTGCAAACTTTCTTTCCGTGATCACATTAATAATATCGTAAATAAATCACTTAAACTACTCGGCTTCATTCATAGAATTACCTCTGACTTCAAACATATAAGTACACTTAAAACTCTTTACTGTTCGCTGGTTCGCCCTCACCTTGAATATGCTAGTGTCATTTGGTCTCCTTTCTACGCTGTCTACATTTGTCACATCGAATCCGTACAACATCGTTTCCTAAGAGGAATTGCTTGGAGGTTGGGTCTTGAAAGAGGCAAGTACTCATATGATGAAATTAAACACATTTTAAACATTTCTTCTTTAGAAAAACGTAGAAAGGACTCTGATCTAATTTGCATATTTAAAATTATCAACAGTATTACAGATACACCTGCATTGTTACAACTCATCCAGTTTAACATCCCTTTCCGTAGGCTTCGAAAAAATGAATTGCTGTTCCTCAATCAACATTCTACTAATTACGGATACCATTCTCCCTTATCCAGAATGTCGAGACTTGTCAACGCAAGTCAAAGCATTGATTTTTTTGGTGTAAAACTAAATGACTTTCGGCAGTCGATACGCAATATTTAAATGCTTCTTCATGCTTTGACTTGTAGTGTCTCTATATGTACTTTTTATATTGTCATTGCTATTAATTTTTATGTGCTCTCCCTTCACTGTCATCTCTGTTTTTTTTTTTTTTATTCGTGTTATTATTATGTTTTTAATGGACTGTTGTCCGTAAATTAATAAATAAATAAATATAGAAAAACATTTTTTAATATTTCTATTTTTGAGAGTGATATTTCATGGTGGAATTCCATTATTATGTATTATAATAAAACGAATACAAAACTTAATTTTATTCGACCGTAACCGGTTTCAGCTCGTCAAAGCCATCTTCAGACTGGTACAAATATTTCCTAGTCTACGGTTTATATACACAACATATTGGGGAGGGGGAGAGGGGTGGTCTACAAGGATTTTAATCAATTACAATAATTATATTTGTTGCTAAGTCATTTTAGACTATCGAATTTCTAAATATTTTGGTTATTCCAGTAAGCTAATTACATTGGGTTTGCAGCTCACTTCAATGATGATTAGGGAAAAACCCTACAAGTAATATGAGTTACTAATGACCTAATTTTATTGTCAAATCGTTATTATATTTATGAAGTTAGGTATTTTTTATTGCTTTTTGAAGGGATACATGTTTACAATTGAGTTGGAATGGTCTAAACTAATTACATTTTTTAATATCGAAAATTATTATGAAAATTAGACTGGATACAAAAGCGGGGACTTAGAAAATGAATCTAATTGTTTTATCTTTACAAAGTTACTTTATGAAGGGGTACATGTTTACATTGGAGTAGGAATGGTCTAAACTAAATACCTATTTTAATTTCGAAATCATTATGAAAATTACAATGGATACAAAAGCGGAGACTTAGCAAATGATTCTAATTGCTTATTCATTACAACGTTAGATTCTATTTTTTTAATTAAGCGGGTAATTTCTAAAGATTCTAGTCTATCCAGTTTTTTTTCATCAAACGTTCCTTCATATCATCTAAAATATTCGTCCAAGAAGGAAGTTTATTTGAGGGAAGTTGTAAATAATTTAATTACCTTTTAGAGTTAAGTAAATTGAAATACGTGTATAAAAAGATATTTAATTTAATTTATCGGGGGGCTAGAACTCCAATAATCCATGCGCTTGATAGCTGCAAGACGAGTTGTTATCGAGCCTCCTAAGTTAAGTAAATTCTAATGTAAAATCCATGCTAATTTGTACAGCGCTCTTGAGGCGATTTTTCGCAAAAACAGCGCTATATAAGTTGTCCAAATTTATTATTATTATGACCTTTATTGCAAATATGGAGAACTTTAACATCTCTGTCTTTATCAAACGAGTGTTTATTTTCTAATAAGTGTGATGCTACATTCGACAATTCTCCTTTGTCATTCACCCAGTTTGTAAAATGTTCTTTAATTCGGGTTTTGACTGACCTCCCAGTTTGACCTACGTAATACGATGGCCAACTGCCCATCGTGTTGCTGTGTTTTTTCGAGAGGTTTAAAAATGCACTTTTAAATAATTTTTTAAAAACTCTGCATTTAATATTATGAAATAAAACTTATATATTCAGAATCAGCGGTTATTGGTCTATAGTCTATATGAACATATTTTTTTAAAACCATAATATTTTTCACTGGAGTTCCTTATGAGATTATTGTTAATTTGAGGGGTATAAAAAAAGCAAAAGGGCCACTATTCACACTTTGTTCATTTTAACCTAATGATTGGTTAGTAATCTATGTCTCATTGAAACCATAGCAATATCAAATATCATTATCACAAGTGCGCCCCACGGTTGAATTTGGCAGCCACCTCTGGTCTGGAGCTCCAAAATACCTGAAAAATCCCCTCGACTCTGTGTAAAAACGGCGGTCCGCTTAATAGATTCTCGCCATCTTAACAGACGGATTGCAATCTTTAGAGCACAGGCGTAGGGTGGGAATGCTATCCTTGTTCTACTGGTATTACAATGGAAGATGCTCCGAGGAACTAGCGTCATTGATCCCTTCGGCACCGATGCATAGTCGGGAAACACGTCAAACGCGTGCCCAACATTTGTACACGGTTGACATTTGTCACATGAGAACGGGTCGTTTCTTCGACTCGTTCCTGTGTTCAACAGCTCGGCTGTGGAATGATTTGCCGGCCTCTGTCTTTCCTCCTTCCTACAACATGGGTCTCTTCAAGACCAATGTTCATTCCTTCCTCTCCTCAAAAAAACCCTCCACACAGCATCCCAGATGACATAGGCCCTGAGGGAAATTATGTTCCTCAGGGCCTCCTTTGTGGAGTTAATGTAAAAAAAAAAATAGCAAACCTCTAAGCCAGGGGTCTCCAAACGTTCCAACCTTAGGGCCATCCTGATTACTCCAGTAAGTTCCAAGGGCTAAAACTGTTTTAATTTTCCTGCCATTATCTATAATTTCTAGACTAGTCGCTGAGTACGTGCCCTGAGCAAGCGTACGCTTGCTAAATTCGCTAGTTCAATTACTATTGTGTTGTACTGTATTGTCACAACTGCGATACTTGACGACATCTGGTGGTTACACGCGGAAACAGGTGGAGGTAATACCCTCTATTCATCGCTAACAGATAGTGCTAGTAGTACTTTTTCGCGAATAACCTTGTTGTTGTATAATATCGAATAACCTTGTGGTTCTGTCATTAAGCATTACCAAGCAAGTAAATAAAACTGAGTTACTATCATTCTGAGTTTTTTATCCAACTTATCACAACAAAGCGTGTGTCTGTCGCTTGCCGGATTGATGACACTGGCGGGGCTGGATTTGACCCACGGGCCGTAGTTTGGACACCCGTGTTCTAAACCATTCAAAAACAACTTTTAAAACGGTGGTCATGCAAAACTGCCTCTCTTCCCTTTTTGGTGAGGTTCGAAAGCGCTACTCTCAAAATGCACCAATCAAGAGCCAGAAAAGTATAAGTACTTCACAAATCCAATATGGCCGCCGTTCTGGTTGAAGTGCAAAACCTCCACTATTCAAAATACATTTGTTTTTAGTGCAGAAAAAAATTTAATAATAATAATTGATTTGAAAATGCGAAACAAAAAAAAACATAAGCTTATAATTTTAAAAAAAATCAAAAAAAAGTTCAAGGGAAAAATGCAAATGGTTTTTTTAAAAATTAAATGCTGAATATTTTGCATTGGTGGATAGTTGAGGTTTTTGCTTTTATGCCCCTCAATTATTTTGAATTGAATTCATATAGGTATTATAGTTTACAGCAATATTAAGTAATACATATTATATGTATTAGTGCAGGGATTCTTAACCTTGTTGGAGGTATTGACCCCCACCAGTTTCATATGCGCGCTCACCGAACCCTTCTCACCACCACTCATTCACCGTATCATGTGTCGGGGGTATGTCTTGACCTCCGCCGAACCTGCGAGATTGACTCACCGAACCCCTGGGGATCGATCGAACCTAGGTAAAGAACCACTGTATTAGTGTATCCGTCCATGCATACCATAATGCACACAAAAAAACTAGATAATATAATATTCCTAAATTATAAATTAATTATTGAATAAATTAAAATAAAACAATTATGAGAAAGTTTGTATATATATATTATTATTTATTTTATCAAATTTATTTGAAGATTTACATTATACATAATATTCAGTTTCAACAACAAATTAAATACTTTTTTTACATTTCTACATAGATACATTATTATAATAATTAGTACTTCAGTAAATATTTTTCCATTATCTTAACCCCTCTGAATTTTCGAGAATATTAGCATTTGGTGTCTTAAACGAAATGACATTTTACGAAGACTTTTAGTTATTACTGCTTCACAATTAAAGCTCTATAAATGAAACATTTCTGAACGTAGCCGAATAGTAAAAACTGTTTTAGAAAGGTTACAAAATAGGCTTTCAAATTATTATATTACAAATAAATATTAGCATTTGTAAATATTAAAATTTAGAACGCAAACATTAAAAATAGGTAAAAATGACTCACGTGATGTTTTTATGTGAAAACGGTACTAAAATCACAGATTATGTAAACAACAATACTTATTCTATTGTATATATGTGTAATAAACACTTTTGTCACCTCACTTTTTTATCATTTCATATAAAAATATTTAATAAAAATTTAAAATGTGGAGCGCGGTGGAGCTGCCGGTAGCAAATTTGCATGGGTAAATATTTTTGTCAACTACACGATTGACAGCTGATTCCTGTTATGTATTTCCAGAGACAACTTGATAGAAATGTGCAGCTTGATCTACTATCGACCTTTGACTTTTTTTTTTAGGGATGTAACTAAAACAATAACGATTATAACGATTTCTATGGAAACACACGCGCTAACGTATAAACACGCTTATTGTACTTGACTGCTGTCCTATTTTTAACGCTTATATCTGCTTACGTTGCGGAGGGGTTAAGCTTTCAATAGTGTATAAACATTTTTGTGTAGGTACATTATAAAAGGTTTCAAGAACAATAAAGTAAAACAGTGCTTAGTTCTTCCATTTCACATGTAGCAAACAGCACATTTCACAATTAACATAAATATGTGTACTTTAGAAAAATAAATATCTTTGAATCAAAATAAATAATTATCTTAAATAAATATCTGAATAAATAGCTTGTAATCTTTGGAACTTCAAACTCCCACGACCTAATACCTTCGTAGTGTGCTGAGGGGAAAAATCTCACAAACAGAATGTATTATTGTCAGATAACCAAATGGATACGCTGCCGTTCAATGGATACAAATTTTTCGCATCCAATGGGTACTTTTTTTGACAAGTTAACATAACTCTATAAGATCACCACAAATGTTCATTTTCAACTACTGTTAACTTTGGCGGTGAAATTTCTTCAATGAAAGTAAGATTTCATAAATATTTTCACTTAGGCGAACTCTACATGTTCAATATTTATTGTGATCTGCAGATATTTATCAAATATCGTGATATTTATTGAACATGTAGACTAGTATATTAACGGATCACAATATGGATCATAAGATGCCTAGATTCCTGAATTCCATATTATGAACCTATGAATCATGGTAAATATTGAGGTGTAGGCTACTGAGGTTCAGTATTTATCATGATACAGAATTAGGAAATCTAGAAATCCTGCAATCCATTTTGTGATCCGTCAATATGCTAGTCTAATAATATTGAACAGCCAAGGTAGCACTCTGATCCATATTGATAGATCATGATAAATATTGAATGTGTAGCCTACGCCTGAGGTTGTTAATTTAACCTTTTAGCAATCTTTTTGCAATTCATACATTTCCAATATTTTTTGAAAAAGTAACTAACTTTTTAAATATAATATTTTTTATTCTTAAACCTATGAAATTGATAGAAAAAAGTTAATCAAGTACTATATAATGTAATGAATACTAACAAAAAAGATACAATCACCAATAAGATTCATCATTTGCATAAATTATTATCATTGTATATTGTGAGACCAGAAGTTATGGCCGTTATACACAACATCTTTTTTCAGCCCGATTCCAATTAGAGACAAAAGTCAACATTTTTCCCTTTACGCGATCGCTATTTTCATCTCTATTTTCATATCTACGATTTCAGTTGGCATCACAGCAAACAGCATGATTCATGTGTTGTTTGAGGTGATGACAATTGAAATCGTAGATATGAAAATAGAGATGAAAATAGCGATAGCGTAAAGCGAAAAATGTTGACTATTGTCTCTAATTGGAATCGGGCTGAAAAAAGATGTTGTGTATAACGGCCATTAATCACATACTACATAATATGGTGAATATTAACAAAAATAGATATTATCACCAATAAGATTTATCATTTGTTTAAATTATTATCAATGGATGCACCTAATACTGGACATTAGTAAATTTAGAAGTTTTTCCTAAGGAAGACATTCAAATAACCTGGACGTTACACACATATTATGTCTCCTGAGACAAAACATTGAATAAAACATTGGGGCTTGGCCGATGCTACGATGGGTTCCATGTCAACTCAGAATGAAACCAACTCAAAAACACCTCAGAAAGGTCATTAAAGCTATGAACAAAATAATTTTAAAATAGCCGGTAACCCTAACCTAGCTTAACCTATTTTTAATATTTTTTTATCATCACTCTTAATGACCTTACTGAGGTGCTTCTGAGTTGGTTTCATTCTGAGTTGTCTGGTCACCGCTACGATGCTAAAAAAGACGATGCTAACAAAAAAATATTGTGGCCCCAATGTTTTCAAAAAATGTTGTCTCGGGAGACCTGCCTTTAGAACTAGGTAGCAAAATTTTCATCAAACCCCAAAATTCAAAGTGTATTATTATATATATATATTTCGTAACAGTTTTTAGCACATACTGCTTTTTATTGTGGCTCAATTATCGGCGGAAAGAAGTCATCCTGGAAAAAAGGAAATACAGTTATTTAAATAACACAGGTGTAATGAATAAGAAAAGGGCACATTAAAGATAATCGGACGGATCGAATCTAAGGGATTTATTAGGAGCAGTGCGTCCACTGTATTCGGATTGCCGATGCGACGGCCATTTGCAATCAGTTTTCAACATTAAAACGAACTTCATGACATTCATCGGCATACATGGGATTACTTGCCCCTCTGAGAATTTGCATCGGGAGTCTGTCCGGTGCGGATCAGTGACCAACTACGTATAGTTGGTCATATAAGTGCATCCACAGATTCTAAAATCTATTTAATGCAATCCGTACGATGCAAACCTGTGGACACTTACCTTAAGATGGTGTGAATATGTAATTATGTGAATAGTAAATGTTTATTTAATTTGTGTAAGAAAAACTCTCTTTTTAAACGACTTCAAAAAGGAGGAGGTTCTCAATTCGACGGTATTTTTATATTTTTTATTATTATGTTTGTTACCTCAGAACTTTCTACCAGGTGAACTGATATTAATGATTCTTTGTTTATTTGAAAACTGGTGCTTCCCGTGTGGTCCCATTTCAATTTGGCCCAGTTCTGACAATGACATCCATGAGAAAACCATATAAGTCTTAAATTTGCTTTTTCCTCAGATTCCTACCCACCCCTTAAACCCTCTTCCTTCCCAGAACTCTCCTCTCCATCCTTTCCTAAAAAAAACCCTCCACACAGCATCCCCAAAGATGACATAGGCCCTAAGAGAAATTATTTTCCTAAGGGCCTCCTTAGGTGTGGAGCTCATGTAAAAAAAAAAACAAAGAAAAACTCTTTTTATAACTTTTGAATATAGACGAGAGGTTCAGGGTTCGAGTCCCAGTTTTTTTTATTTTTATTTTTTTATTTAATATAGATATATAGTACAGTGGTTTTATATAAATTACATATCGGTATACAAATTATTTAAAATTGCAATCTCACCAAAGAAGAAACTAGTTCTTGTGCTTGATGAGCGAGTTACACTAATTATAACAGAAATAGAATAACATTATGCAATAGGTAAGTATATAATGGGAACAATTGAAACTTCTGGATTATCTATAAGTGAAGGTGTACATACATGGGATACGGTTACATACTAAAATATTGTGCACTTAAGTGAAATTCGAAAAATCTAAATAAAATAGAGATGAATATAGATTGATAATACATAGAAAGAAAGAGAAAAACAGGTAATTATTAAGTTAATTATTCCCAATGAAGTGTAGCTTCAGTTTGAGTTTCAGTTTATTGATGTCTTTGGTTTTTTTTATTTCAATCGGAAGGTTGTTGAAAAACTTTATTCCTAAATAGATATGACCATTATCTTTTTCTGTGTCTTGTTCTCTTTCATATTTTATTATCTTCTTCTTCTTCAATGATATATATTTATTTAATGCCATAAAAGGTTTTTACATTACAATGATAAGTAGGGCTCGGATAAATATGTATTAAAAAATTCAAAATATGTACATATAATATGGACTAAAAAATGTAAAATATGGAAAAAATATGAAGTATAAAATAAGAATATCTTTCATATTGAACAATGTTTATTGTCAAAAATTACTATGCAGTAACAGTTATATTAAAAAAATTATAAAATGATAGCGAAATGTTCAGGTAATTCAAATAAAAAAATTAAGTTTTATTCATCTTCCTCTAAATCTGTCTTATTAAATTGATCGCAGTACACAATCACATGCTCTTTTTAAATTATCGAAATTAAAACTTTGTCGATTTGGTCTAAATATAGCCTTAAATTGGCTGAAAGATCTTTCCATGTCACATGATGTAATGGGAGCGTACTTAAAGATGCCTAGTTCCGAAATTGTGTAAGGCACGTCTGCAGTACCCTCAAAGCTTCCGCTCAGAACTGTATTCATTGTTTTTAGGGTGTCAAATCCTTTATTTTTGTCTAAAATATACTTTACTTGATAAAAGGTTGTTTATCCTTGGGCATTTTGAAATTAAACTGATAGGTACCTAGACAGTAGTAGTAGGTGACTTGAGTACGTAAAAATAAAAAGACGCGCAAGCAACAGCAAGCAAGTAGTGGAAGAGAATCAGAAATCAAATTACGACGAATAATACGCGAGAGAAATGCAACACGCGCGGCCGTGTGGTGGCGAGAATGCAAACACGTAAAATTATATCATTTTTTTGAACTAACTCATGTTTTTTTTATATAAAAATCGAAAATATGGATGATTGTGATATTTTTTTGTAAAATATGGAAAATAAAAATTAGTTTTTCACAATCTTTTTATATAATCTAGGTAGAGAACCCATATGAGACCGAAAATCGTGTAAATTAAAAATATGTATTTACATATTAATCCGGGCCCTAATCATAAGATTATAAGTTACAGTGGTACACAGGAGGATATCAGTAGTATTAAGGACAAAATAAGAATGAATGACACAAAAATAATATATAAGAGATATAGTTTTTATTTTTTAAACTCAACTGTTGGTTTTTTGCAAGAAATAGAATTGAGAATTTGACTCGTGTAATAGTTGTAATAACATTTATGTAAACAGAATAGATGTAAAGAAAGGTAACTTGAAAGCAAGTATAATCGTGCTCAATTGTCAACATCAATATCTTTTCATAAATTAGCATTGTTATTTGCAAATCGTTGAGTTCTAGGTATTGGCTTGTAAATAAAGTAATTTAGAATTGAAAGTATTGTTACATTAAAAATTATATTTGTATACGCAGATGTATGGAGTTGGGCAAGCCCAAGAAAACATAAAACGATCAAGTAAATCAACTTAAGGTCATAAAGAGTCTGATTAATAATATGTATAATATAATATAATCTCCTTCCAGACAGCCTACAAACGGAGAAGAGTATAAAAATCTTTAAAAAAAAACTGTTTAATCTTAACCTCTTATTGGCCGGAGACGCGCGGAACAAATTTCGAAAAAAAAAAATTGAATGCGATTTTGACCCTTATGTATAAAGAATTTGTATGAAGGACAAGGTCAGAATCGCTTGTGCCAACATCATTTATGATATAGCTAAAAGTTTCATTCACCTGGTGACACCAGAATATTTTTAAATGATTTATCTGTGGAATTTGGATGTCAAATTTTGCCGCGATAAAAACTGTCAAAGTCCGATGCGTGATACATGACAAAAACATTGTAAAACCTATCAATTTACCAAAATTAGATCTTAGATCAAAATTAAAAATCTTACTACTTTGTACTTACCTAAATTAGAAAGTGAAATGTTATATTTCTTTTAACTTAATAAATAAATAAAAAATTAAATAACAAAAAAATTTAAATAGAAAAAGAAAAAGATGGTTAGTCGGAATGGAATAAATCTCACCATTTCAGCCCTTTCTTCGGGTGTTTTGTCATAGGGATCTTCCATACTCTGCAAATCAACAATGACACTTGCGTTGGCCATTTTTGAGCCATAATGACCTGCCCAAAACTGGGAATCACAACCTACGTGGGAAAACAACACGTACTGAACTCCAGGGCCATAGTTTTGGAATATGTGTTTCGCCTGCAAAACACATTTAAATCAATAATTATACTAGTAGTTCTGTTCACCTAAAAAGCGTTGCGTTGATCTAAAAATTAGAAATAAAAAATGTGTAAAAATTTCATGATGGAAATAATGTAACGAATAAAGATTTTTGCATTAACCAATTATATAACCTATAATATATTAGTAGACCGTGCATCCAAAAAATTATGTTTCTAATTTCCTCTAATAAAACAAAATTCAAATTTCATTTGAAATCATAAGATTTCTAAGTTGGGTACTTAAATACCTTTTTTTTTTTTTTTTTTTTAATGGCTCTTCACCCCAAAAGAGTGTTCTGGCCAGTGTCAAGTGAATGCTTTTGTGAGTGTAATTTTGTGAGTGTAATTTTTGGTTAATATAACTAATTTAGTTTTAATAACAAGAACCTATCTACATTATATAATAATACTATACAAATAATAATAATAATAATACGCAAAATTATTACAATAAGAGATGATTTTAATTAACATAACAAGGAAATTAAAAGATATGCTGACACAATTTATTGTGCGTAAAAAATAAAATAAATAAATAAATACATGAAACTTAACTTATAGTTACAAATTGATGCTGTTAATATTCAGGAAATTAGCCAAGACTTTATACACGCGTTTGTTCACAGAAGATAACAGGCATGCAATGTTGTAGGGAGGCAATATACCCGAACTGATTAGGTGAGGGAAGAAATTTTTGTATGAATTATTTAAAGGACAACTGAAAAAAATATGATTGAGATCCTCTTCACCAAGACGACATTCACACATCGCAGAATTCTTAATATGAATTTTTGTCAGGTGAACATTGTGGCAGCAATGCCCTATCCGCATGCGGCAAATGGATGATGTCGAGAATTTGTTAAAAGAAAGTCTTGAAAACCACGGTTTTGAAGGAATCGTTGGCTGAATTGTGAAAAAGCTATATCCTTTTGATTGACTAGATTCTTCCCAATGATTCTGCCATGTGGAAATCATGTTTTCCTTCAATTTTATGAAAATGTCATCGGTGTTTAAAAATTTATATAAAATATCCCCCGAAATAATGGCATCTTTCGCCAATGAATCGGCCTTTTCATTTCCAGGGATACCGCAGTGACTAGGTATCCAAGCCAAGACGATTTCCTTGCCAGAGTCGGTTAATTTATGAATTAAAGTGCGAATTCCAACACAGAAATCGTCTTCTGGGTAATGGAAAGGGGAAGAGTTTAATTTTTGAAGTGCACTCAGGGAGTCGGAGAGAATTAAGAATTTTCCAATGTTAACATCGTCAATGTATTTGAGGGATTCAAAAATGGCTATACATTCAGCAGTGAAAACGGAAGCCTCTTTTGGAAGTTTAATTTTTCTATCGACTTGATCTGATGGACAGTGGAATGCCGCTCCCACATGGTTTGATAAGGGAGACTTGGAACCATCTGTGTAAATAATTTTCCAGTTGGAATATTTCGAATTTAAAATTTGGATAAGTTTTGTTGGAGCTTCGTGATTGTTA
Source organism: Limnephilus rhombicus (assembly GCA_929108145.2). Classification (NCBI taxonomy): domain Eukaryota; kingdom Metazoa; phylum Arthropoda; class Insecta; order Trichoptera; family Limnephilidae; genus Limnephilus; species Limnephilus rhombicus. Next base: position 49,003,985 of record OV815285.1, read on the forward strand.
ATTATGCCGAGAGAAAAAAGAATATTTGGTTTACACAAATGAATACGAAAGGAGTTGGCATATAAAGGAAGTCTGTCTGATGGATTTAAGAGGGGTTTATACGAACAGTACGTATGGAGGCTTTTAACAAGAAGAGGGATTGATTTGTTCCTCCAATATGGAAGTGATTTCACTTGAGCAGTGAGTGCAGTAATTTTGTCTTTCAGTGGGTGATTAGAGAGTCTTAAGCATTTAAATAAAAACTTGTCAGCCAAGAACTGTCTTCTGAAATGAAGAGGAGCCTCCACAGCCTCCACTTGTAAAGCGTTAATTGGGGAAGAACGCATTGCTCCGATAATCAATCTTAAACATTGAAATTGAATACGGTCCAACCTTGCGAGGTTCTTTTTAGAAGTGGGTTCAATGAGGAATGACGCGTAATCCAAATGACTCCTAACATATGCGTTATAAAAAAGTTTTTGGGTGAATGGATGACTTCCCCACCAGACCCGTGAAACGGCACGTAAAGTGTTGAGGCCAGCTTGACATTTGTTAATGATTAAATTAACATACGGGTTCCATGTTAACTTAGAGTCTAAAATTACCCCAAGGAATCTTATTTGTACCTGCATAGGGAGAATTGAATTATTTATTTGGACTGTTACACGCGGAGTAACACGTTTTCTGGAAAAGACGATAACATTGCTTTTGGACGGAGAAATTTCTAAGCCGTGATTTTTTAACCAGGTGTCAAGGTTTTTCATGCAAATGTTAATCACATCCTCCAGAATAGAAATAATTCGTCCTGAAATATATATAAAAAGATCATCCGCATACTGGAGTATTTTACAAGATGGATGCATACTCCGATGCAGGTCAAAGGTATAAATATTAAAAAGGATAGGACTAAGGACGGAGCCCTGAGGCAAACCCTTGTTTACTATTCTTTCCAGTGGAGGAGAATCCAGCACCTGGATTTGAATTTTCCTGGTAAGAAGGAGGTTAATTATAAAACTAGAAAGCTTACGAGGGATGCCAATTTTTAATAATTTATTAAATAAAACATCCAATAAAACATTGTCAAAAGCTCCGCACACATCAAGGCAAACACCGACAAGGAATTCATTATCGGCCAGGGCTAACTGGATATCAGAAGTCAGGATGGACACACTTTCGATCGTACTTTTTCTTTTTCGAAAGCCAAACTGAGAGCTGGGAAGAATTTTCTCATTTTCTGCATACCAGTCTAGACGTCTTTTAATCATATGTTCAGCTATTTTAACTAAGGAAGATGACAGAGCTATAGGTCTGTAAGAAAGTCCAGAGTTAGGGTCTTTCTGGGGTTTCAGAATGGGAACAATTATTTGAGTTTTCCAGGATGATGGAATTTTGCCGGAGTCAAAGATCAGATTTATAATTGAAAGAAAATAGTTTAGTGTGGTAACGTCGCAGTTTTTAATAAAGCTATAAGGAATTCCATCTACACCAGCGGATGAGTCTGTGAGATCGTTTAAGACCTCCCTAAGTTCCGTTAAATTGAAGTGGGTGTCCATCCAACCCCGTGTTTTAAATGAGTATGTGAATTCTGTTTCATTAAAATTACTTGCAGTTTGAGGAGCTAGTTTATCGGCAAATTCCTTCACCCACTCTGAAGTGAGTGGTCGAGTCACCGTTGGGACGTGAGAACCCTTAAACCTGCGAATTGAATTCCAAACAACTGAAAGAGGAACTTCGGGAGATAATGATGTGCAAAATTTTTTCCAGCCTTGACGTTTTTTGTTTTTTAGAAGACGTTTGGTCTTAGCTTCAATTTGTTTATACTGAAGGAAGTTCTCCATATTCATATTTGTTGAATAAATTTTCGCATATTTTTTCCTCATATCTACTGCGTCTGAGCATTCAATATCCCACCAAGGAGCTGGGGGAGGTTTCCCTTTGCTACGTGTCGTTTTAATGGGGATAAATTTTTCTGCGGCCGTAATGACTGCAGACACAAATAAATCGTAACATTCCGCAACATTTTCTGTAGTTGGAGAGGGCAGATTTTGCACAGAGAACTTTGTATGATTTGAATAGTCATTCCAATTGGATCTGGCAGTTAAGAACCTTGGTTTTCGACTACTGCACTTGACATTTTTGTTGGAATGATAAATATTTGAGGATTCAATGAGGATGGGGTAATGATCACTCCCATGAGGGTCATCCAAAACCTTCCATAACAGGGATGCGGCTATGTTGGAATTGCAAATAGTAAGATCAACCATGCTGGGTCGCTGACCAGGCACCTGAAGACGAGTAGGAGAACCATCATTGATAATACAAAAGTCTAGTTCATCTAGTAGATCAACAATATCTCTGCCCATTCTGTCACAATTGTGAGCTCCCCATAATCCGTGATGGGCATTGAAATCTCCCAGAACAAGAGAAGGGGTAGTGACCTTGGAAAACATAGCTTTTAGGATTGATTTAGAAGGTTTATTAGATGGTGATATATACAAAGAAATTATTGTAGTGTCAAAAACCTTTGCGGCCGTCACTTGAAAAGGACAACCAATTGGTTTTACATCTACAGGGGAGAAGGGTAATGATTTTTTAATGAAAAGAGCGGAGCCGCCCTTTCCATCTTGACGGTCGTCTCGAAGGCAGTGGTATCCCCTGACTCTGAAATCAGAATCCGGTTCCAGCCACGTCTCCGAGATGGCAGCCACTGCAATTGAGTTTGAGTGTAATGTGTTTAAAAATTCTTCAGTCTTATTTCTGAGACTATGACAATTCCACTGAAGAATCCTCATCAGAGGAGCCATTTCTAGTTGAGTTGATAATATTAGTAATTTGTTTAGCAACGTGGGACGGTATTTGAATGTTGTTTTTATTTAAAGTTTGTAAAATATGTAAAAATGAGGTGATTAGTGTAGAGTTAAGGTCTATATTATAATTTTGTTCTTTAGTAGATGACTTTAGGTAAGAATTGAAATTTGAACTGGAAGGAATTTGTCCATTAGGGAACCACAGAAGGGATTCGTGATTAGCATTATTTTTTTTTGTTAGAACTCTAGGTTTCACGACCCTTTCAACAGTTTTTCTAAATGAAGAAGAAGAAGGTTGAGAAGGGGTGGATTTTTTAGAATTTTTGGAAGTTACTTCAGAATAAGATGGAATGGATTTGTTAAACATTCTTGATGCTTCCGCATAAGAGATGCTCTTCTCGGCCATTGTGTGTTTAATATTGCGCTGCCTTGACAGTTCAGGGCAAGTTTTGCTGATGGACATGTGGGTACCGGAGCAGTTTAAACATTTATAATTTTCCTCTGTTTTATCACAGGAATCGCCACTATGGGACGAACTGCACTTGAAGCAACGGGGTTCTGATCTGCAGAGGTTCTTCGTGTGTCCAAATCTGCAGCACTTGTAGCATTGCACAGTTGGGAACACATAGAGCTCTACTGGTAGAGAGACGTTAAACATAGTAACATTTTGTGGAAGGTCTTTGCTGTCAAATGTTAGGACAACGGATTGGGAGGGTCTCCATTCTACAGAGTTTCCCGTATTAAACCTGTAATTTAGACGACGCGCTTTTAAAACTTTTCCGAAACCTTGAGGAACAGTAATGTTTTCCAAGATGTCCTCTATCGACCAATGCGGTGGGATCCCTTTTGTGACACCTAACTTTGTAACCTGATATGTAGGTATGAAAACGTTGTACGAGTTTTTTTTGGCAACATCAGATTTTACAAAGCTATTGGCCTCAGCCGCTGTCTTGAATTCAACAGAAAGACGGTTACGCCCAACCGATTTTACTCCATTCCAGACAGGGTGGATTTTATTTTTAAACATAAAATGTCCAAAGTCCACATCGTATAAATTTGATTGTTTTTCATCCTTTGAAATTTTAGTCACGTGTGTAATGTAAGGTGGTCTATCAAGATTATTATACAGACGTGACATTTGTGAAGGAGTATTGTTTACCAGTGTGGCGGGTGTGGTTGAAGGGCTTGCTGGACTTAGACTTGAAATCGAGGAAGAAGTGGACGGAATTACATCCTGTAAAACAGAATTATTTGGAAGGGAGTCGTTTTGCGTGGAGGGTGTTTTTCGATGTATTTGTTCAAAATCTGTTGCATTTCTATTATCTGCTGGTTTAGCAATTTTTCTTTTTTTTGACGTAATCGTTACGAAGTCCGAAGCCTCCGGAATATTAACCGCGATTATTTTTTTTGTAACACCCGAGGATTCAGATAGCAAACCATCATCTGGGGGATCAGGTGGTTTTTCTTTATCCATTTTCGAATAAATCTACAGCACAAAAATCAAAAAAAAAATCTTACCTTAACTGCTCCGAAGAACCAATTATATAACACAAATACTTACAGTGAAAACAAATATACAAGTAAAAACTATATTACACTAATTTACAATACTATTTTAAAACTATTATCTATATAAAATGATTAATTTTGTAAAGAGGAATGAAATGACACTGGCACAGTTAGACGGTAGCCTTTGTTTTTCCTTAAATACCTTAAAAACCTTAAAAAATAGGTAGGTACCATATTATTGATTATTCCAATTTGACAGTTTGTACTAGGAACCACGATCTTGCGATCTCTGATGGAATAAAAATGTATTATCCAATACTCCGTCGTGAACTAAAACTAACAAACAAATAAAATGGCAAATGGTCAAGTTAAAACAGTACTTAGCCACGCTCAGTAAATTATAAATGACCATTATTTGTTGATTCCATTTTGTTTCTCACCTTTTCTGAAAGTCAAGTGTGCAAAATTTCATCAGTCTTGGAATAAAACTGTAGATTTGTATTAAAATCTAATCCACACTACGTCACTAGTGTCCGTCGGCTTGCCACAAACACAGATATTCGTTTAAGTAAATGGATTCGGAAGTAATCAAAACATGCCAGACACGACCAGCTGTATATTTTTTGGTTCTATTAAGGTGTTAACGTGTTACAAGTGATACTTTTTTGTTTGTTTCTAAAAAGGAATTTTATTTAGAGTATTTCAACAAATCTTCACTACAGCAGAAATCCGCCCAGATTGGTAACATTTCTAAAGGCCCCAGTCCACGTTGGCCCAACGCGCTCGGCCAACGCGTTGGCCAGATTTTTGTGGTACCGTTCACACGTTGGCGTGTCTCATTCTGCGTTGGTCGCTGGATGGAGATGGACGTTAGCGGGACCGCTGCAATATACTTGTACAGCGCGATGCGATGTATTCTATATGTAGCCATTAATGACTCTTTTTAAATTCAGTTGACCTGCGTTCACACGCTCGGTCAACGTGTGAACGCTGTTTGCGGCTTGCGACAAATTCCTTTGATTTGTGCACGAAAAACGGACACCCATCGGCGAGCCAAATGCGTGGGCCCAATGCGTTGGCTGAGCGCGTTGGGCCAACGTGGACTGGGGCCATGAAAATCTGACAAATAAGGTATTGTTTGGTTTTGAAATGAGAAAATGCATAGTTCCTACCGGGATGTCATTTACCCAGTACCTACCTTTCCCTAACCACATTACCTTAGTGGAAAAGCATTTTGAATTTGGAATAGTGACAAGAGAAAAATATCAATAAAATAAAATATGTCAAACCACAAAGTGATTGCTTTCTACAATAACATGAAAAATATCAAGTTCGAGGGTATTTGTTTTTGAAAAACAGAAGAAGAATTGGGACTACCTTGGAAGCAAGTTGTTGCTATGTTCATAATCTCATTTTGAACTAAAAAGAAGGTTTTTGACCAAAGTAAATAATATCTAATATGTGTTGTGGTGGTAACTGCCTCGAGGTATCGCGGTGGAATTATATAAACTATGTTTGTGTTGTGTGCTCCTTCGCAGAGGTAAGTGATTGGTTATCCTTCTTCCTTGCATCCCTAGTTTTCCCTACACATATTATCACCCAGTTCCAGCAAACACCGTTTCGTTTCATTGTTAGTATTTACAGTCCATCTTCAAGTGCAGATGCAACAGTAGGAGTTTAATTACCTCTTTCCACCCCTCTACCCAGTTGGTCATTCGGGCCTCAAACTTAAACTTCTTCACCTCTCGACTGTCATAGTCCAGGAGGGACACAGTCAATTCATAGCGGGACCCACAATCCCATCTGGCAGAGTACCTGAACATAAACAATTGGGATTTATACAAACCACTAGAAATATTATTTTTTAAAGTAGCAAAAGTAACAGTGGGTTAAATGACAAACTCGACAATCCGAGATGTGCCCTGTGCCATTGTAAATTTTGTGATACATTAAAACAACAATTTTCAAAGGCCCAAACCATTCTGACGGATTTCCCAACCTGGCAGATTGGAGTGTCATCGAAACAGGAGAATTTTGTGTCTAACAAGATTTACAGGATGATGGATTACTGACGGAATAGAATAAAAATTCAAAAGTTTGGTCAGAATTCAAACAGAATTTACTGTAGATTTTAGTGGAAATGTTGATTCCAAGATGGCAACCATTTGACCCCCCAGTCCATATGTATTAACCCTTGGAATACAAAGCTAAAATACTGCAAAATTAAACTATTTTACCAGATAATGTGTTTATATACATATTTATAAAATTGTATATATCTATCCTATTCAGCATCCCCAGGATAGCTACGTATAATTTGGAAAAACATTTTTTTTTCCATCAAACTAAAAAAAAAATTATGAATAAATTCGGTTGCTATGCTCAGTTTTAGAAAAAATAACTTTGGAAGGGATAGGTTAATGTAAGCCAAAGATATTCAAATATAAAAGAGATATGCTATGGTGTCCACGCAACTGTCGGCGGACTACGACCTAATTAGAGTAGTTTGCATACAAAAAGAATTTGTTCATTTCGTTGATTTTTTGAAGGTGTGCATTAGTATTGGTTAACAATATACTTTGAATGCGGAAAGAATTCGTTCATTTAGTTTAACGTTCGTTTGGTTTATTCGTTCATTTAGTTTATTTGTTAATTGGTAAACAATATCGGCGACACCCGGAAGCGCAGTCCCGCCTTGTAAAAACTGCAGATAGCACATCTACTTATATTTCAATATCTTTGATCTAAGCGGTATGTAATAAATATTATAATTTATTACATACTGACCAATTTAAAAAAAAAATGTTTTAAAAGTCTTTCCGGATTAGATTTTGTGAACTTATGAATAAGAATATTGAATAAATTTGAACCATTCAGAGATGATGATGTGTGGTTGGTAATTATCCAGAACATCGGGGTAGATTCCCTCTGCGTACAGATCTATCTTCTGCTCCTTGCCACACTGTTGGTACGAGGTCACAAAACAGGACTTTGGAATGAATTCACAGGTCTCTGCTCCTGCCACTCCCACTGGAGGTTTCTCCACTTTCCAACGATCCCCACCTGAACAAGGAAGCATTAAAAGTTATTAGACAAAAATATACTTTTCATGGACCTTAAACCTTGAGACACTAAACGTAAGGAAAAATTTAGAATTTGATCTATCGGATATGAAAAAAAGTGTTGACCTTAGCCGTCAAAATCTCATAAATATGACAGAAAAAATTGATATAGCAAGCAAATCTCTGGAATTCGATGATAAACAACATTTCAAAGAAAAATTAAAGAAACATAAACCTAAAAATAAGGAACAAAAAAACAAAAGAAGATATAAAGAACAACATAGATCCAATTGACGTGAGCATGGCTGGAATCAAGAATTTCAAAAAAGGATCAGTTATAGTAGAATTAAAGAACACAGAGGCAACAAAAAAGATCCAAAGGGAAGTCCTCACTAAACTTGGGGATAGGTATGATGTTGATATTCCTAAACCCAAGAATCCAACAGTAAAAGTGATAGGAATTACAGATAAATATACCGCCGAAGAAATTGAAAATAAAATAAGGATGCAAAATGAATATATAGACAAGGAAAATTCAAAAATATCAGTAAAATTTATAAAAGAAAATAAAAAAGTAGTGGATATAATAACTTTACTGCATTCATAGAAGTAGATGGAAAAACACACTCTAAAATGTTAGAGGAAATGAAGATAAATATTGGATGGAATAGATATGTAGTATACGATCATCTCTCAGTTTTGAGATGTTTCAATTGCAACAGATATAGACATAAAGCAGGTGATTGTAAAAATCAAAAATCATGCAGAAGATGTTCTAATGCACACGATACGTCAGACTGCAAGGAAAATATTGACAAAATCAAATGTGTGAATTGCAAACTCACAAATGATAAATTTTCATTAAACTTAAATGATAACCACCATGCATGGAGCAAGGAGTGTCCTATTTACAAAAGAAATATAGAATCGGAGAAGAGAAAAATTTATTTTTTAGGATAAAAAGAAAAGCAACTATACATATACTACTTAACCCGTCTGCTTGTTTAGGAATAAAAACATCCCAAAACATGTAATCGCGTTATACTTTCATAAGACCAAAAACGTCCCGAGCGAACTTACATTTTAAAAGCTATATATCTCTCTTCCTCTCATGCAAGCATACGTTTTTTTTCTTTTAACCAGAAAGAGAACAAAATCACGCTTCTTATTGTCTTTGAAATATGAAAGCTATCTTGCCTAGATATTTTACAATCTCGATCCAAAGTGACGGTTTCAGATTCTTTTCAGAATCCGAGGCTTCCGGATTGTGAGGTGCAAATATAATGAACCAAGCAGACGGGTTAAACATTTACAGCCTTACTAAAAAACCCAGTGAAAATTTTATTCAATTGACAAACGGCCGCGGATGTGAAAACATTATTAATTAAAAAATTGTTCATTGAAAGAAATACACATTGTTTACACGGCCTGAGAGGGTAGTTTATCTCTGTTTTAACGATTGATGTCCGAACGAAACTTGGAATTTTTCTAAAGTATTTTGAATGTTCTATATATTTCTTATTTTTGAAGGTGTCGTAAAAACAAATGCCATTTATGAAAACTAGATAAAATTAGCTTTTAGATTTGTGTATTTGAAATAAAATTTAACATATACATATACAAATAAAACATTTTTGATGAAAGTGTAGAGAAATTTATAAAAAAACAAAATTTAAAAAATACAGTCCTGTTATATAATGAATTTGGAAGAAAACTGTCACTTCACTTTTTTCTGTTTCATACAATAAAAAATTGTAAAAAAAATTTTAAGTTTGGTTTTAATTCCAAAAAATTAACAATAAAAAAACTGAAATTCTAATGCATTGCTTGCACATCTGATGTTAATTTCTTTGATACGTTTACCAACACGTGTTTTAGATATTTAAGTTATATCAAAAAACATAACTTTGAATAAATTCTCAAAATATAAATACCACACAATGTAAATTTAATTTTTTAAATAACCTACAAAACAATTTCCTGACAGTTCGACATTCAAAGTACGATTATTTTGCTAATTTGATTAAAACTGATGTAAAACCACTCAAAAAAACACCAACAGCCTTACTAAAAAACCCAGTGAAAATTTTATTCAATTGACAAACGGCCGCGGATGTGAAATCATTACTAATTAAAAATTTGATCTTTGAAAGAAATACACATGGTTTCCACGGCCTGAGAGGGTAGTTTATCTCTGTTTTAACCATTGATGTCCGAACGATATTTGTAATTTTTCCATAGTATTTTGAATGTTCTATATATTTCTTATTTTTGAAGGTGTCGTAAAAACAAATACCATTTATGAAAACTAGATAAAATTACCTTTTAGATTTGAGTATTTGAAATACACTTTAGCTTTCAAAAACTGCCATATTTTAAGATTCAAACTCGGAAAAAAATTTCCTCCCACAACATTTTTCACCAAAATGTAGAGAAATTTAAATAAAATCAAAATTTAAAAAACACAGTCCTTTTATGTTATAAATTTGGAAGGAAACTATCACCTCAATTTTTCATTGTGTATACAATAAAAAAATATAAAAAATTTCAAAGTTTTTTTTAGTGCCAAAAAAATAACTTAGAAATAATACCGAAATTTAAAACAGATTTCTTGCATCTCTAAATACGTTAATTTTTTTGATACGTTTACGAACACATGTATTAGGTTTTAATATTATAAAAAATTATCACTTTTAAGAAATTCTCTTAAAATAAAGATCTTAAAATGAAAATTTTATCTTTTAAGTAACCTATAAAAAACAATATTCTGACAGTTCAACTTTGAAAGTACGGCGTTTGTACAATAACTTGATTAAACTGATGTAAACCACACAAATAACAAGGTAAATATATCAATTATGTGAACAGAAGAGTAAATTCGTCACTACAATAGAAATTATTAAGTAAAATCACAAAATTTTCGATATCCCGCCATAAAACACACCGAGCTGTTTAGTCATCGCGGGCTGTCGTGGGCCAAAGAACTAATGCATAGGCGCGCCAATAATACCCCTTGCGGAGAAAAATTAAAACATTGTTTCCTAGTAAATTAAAACCATATACAACGTTGTCACATCTTCAATGCGTTTTAACAGCGTGACCACGTAAGAAACGTTATTGGTAATAAAACGTGTTTTAGTGTATACGAGCTTTATTTATGTTATTGCAATAACACAGTTAATCGGTCGCGCTGTGTTTTTTTTTTAGTAAGGCTGCAAATATATTAATTACTTGAATATAAAAGTGCATTAGTCATTATTATATAAATAATAATCACATATAAGTAAAATTAAAACACACATCCGCGGAGCCAAAGTTTTTCGCGGCTTTAATTTTTTCTAGCGAGAACGACAAGTGCGCATGCGCACTAACCGTCGCCACCTAGCGGGTGTGAATGAAAACAGACAATTTCATAAGTAAATTCTAAGAAATTACAACGTTGTCAGATCTAAAATACATTGAATGTATTTTTACAATGTGATCACGCAAGAAAGTTATTAGTAATATATCATGTGTTAGCTTATACGGGGTTTATTTATGTTATTGCAATAACACAGGTTATTGGTCGCGCTGTGGTTTTTTTTAGTAAAGCTATTAAGGTCTTTTGGCTCATGTAAATGAAATTGAAGTATTATTACAAGAACTCAAACCAGAAATTTTAATGTTAAGTGAAACGTGTATAACTAGTGATATTTACGATTCTGAATTATTTATAGGATATTCAACTGTAAGATGCGATTCATTTAGTCGGCATTTGGGAGGAGTTATGATTATTAAAAATAGTATATCTTTTAAAATAATATCAAATGAAGTGTTTGATGAAAAAAATACATGGATATTAGCAGTACAAATAAGAAAAAACTTGATTAAAGGAAATTTAATTGGAAATTACATATGGGTGATTCCATTATCGCGGGTGCAACATTTAGAAGCATATAAAGCTTCTTAATAATAAAACCAAAAACATTTTTTATGAAATTATTATTGGAAGAGCTACATTTTACCATATTTACTTTTTATTAGTTTGTAAGAATTTTATTGAAATATTTAAAAAGTCAGGAGGAAGGTTCAAAGTGCGATCGCGAGTGCAACCAATTTGGCCCACCCTTTCCAGATCATAAGACATGTTAATTGTGATAAATTTATTATGTTATGCCTTGATATTTCGTAAGGCTTTAAACTAATCAACTAAAAAAATAAACAAATATATAGAAAACAAAAACAAGCAATGAATTATTAGCATTTCAAACAATCGCGGGTGCAACTCGTCTAGTTTAAGTGTATATAAACATCAATAAACCCTGATAGAGGAACGAAATAAGAAATCTAACAATGCTTATTACTAATCAGTACACTTCTTGGTCATTTATGTTAATTACTTCTTTTCGGTTACTTCAAAATTCGCCGAAAATTCTATGAACGTATTACATCCATCGATACTTTTCAAAAACAAAAATTTGTTTTTTTTTCTTATTTTGTAGAATTCCTTTTTATATTTTGTAATTTATAAGAGGTTCCAGATTGTTATCATCCCAATCACTTTCTGTTTCAGTGGTGGTTTTCGGAGATTTCAAAACCAAGTGCATTTGAGAAGAGTCAGTGAGGTTTGCGCCACGGAAATGCTATCGCCGTCTTCAGATTGAAAGAAATGTTTTGATTGAATGCCTGATTTATTTTTCAGCCCTTCCTATTTATCATCCAACGTGACCATCTTTTTTTTAACTGCTTTTTTTTTTTAATATAAAGAAGATGTTTCAGAGAGACTGCGTGCCAAATCATAGAATTTCTATAAAAAAAAGCTGAATATGATATAAATACACCTATTAAATATAAATCACTAGTAATACACAGCATATATTATTATTGAAGGCATAAAAACTATAAAATATATGATAAATCACACAATAAGGGTAGTTGTCAAAGAGTTGCACCGGCGATTCTAACACAATCGCGGGTGCAACCTTTTTTTTTTTTTACATTAACTCCACACAGGAGGCCCTGAGGAAAATAATTTCCCTCAGGGCCTATGTCATCTGGGATGCTGTGTGGAGGGTCTTTTTGAGGAGAGGAAGGAATGAACATTGAAATGATTTGAATGAAAATTGGTCATTTGAGTCGACCTTTATTTCAATTCAGCTAACATTATACTCTTAAAAACGTTTTATTCAAGTTTGCCTGTGATTTCTTCTTACTTTTACAAAGTTTCAAAACGTTAGCACTTTATTTCTGTGAAAAACACAAACTTTTGTATCGCGGGTGATTTTGGTAACAGTGACTTCTTGTGCTTAAAAAATAACAACAAGTACTTACATCTTTCGGCACATAAGAATAAATTAATATTGTCACTAAACGTTTAGCAGTAAAATATAACTCCAATCTATCGGTAACAGCTATTTCGCGCCAGTGTTGCAAGGTGTGATTTTGCAGTTTATATATCGATTCTTCGAATGACAATTTTTCCAAGCGCGCCAAAAATTTCAATATGAAGTAAAATCCAAACATTTTTTTATCATTAAATATTGACCTTCTTCTTTGCACTGATATCAAAAAAGTAACAAATACTCCGATTTAAAAATTACTGTTGAGAATCGTCTGTAGCGGAATCGCCCATATAGAAATATGATCAAACTTGACTTACCTTTAACCAGTGATTACTGACATTATTTGGAGTAAAAAATGTAAATGAAATTTTGGTCTCCGGTGACTTTTTTGATGACTTTTATTTTTTTTCTAATTTTTCATCAAAATCAAGCAAAAAATTTTTTCTTTTTTTTTTTTTTTTTTTTTTTTTTTTATTGGCAATGTTTATTAAAAATATATATGAAGTTACAACAGTTACATAGTTACATAGTTACATAAGGTTAACAAAAAATAAAAATAAATTGCCTTTCCTCACCATAAAGAGACAATGCTCTTGTGTTTGGTGAGGGAGTTCTAGCTCAATTAGTAAATTAATGATCGTGTAAGTTAGTAATAACGGCTATTGTAAATAATAAGAAGGTTAAAAAATCTTGTATAATTTAAAAATAAAAATCCTGAAGAGTTTAAAAAAATCATAATATAAATTAAAAAATCATTATAAATGGAAGAATCATGTAAGTTAGTAACAAAAATTATTGTAATTAGTAAGTAAAGGATACGTAAGAAAGAACGCAAGATTTATACAATAGTAGACTCAAAGATTTAGAAACTAAGAAATGAAAGAAAAAAGATGGAATAAATGATTTATAAAATAGCAGACTTTAAGATACAAAGTAAACATATTTGGGACTTTTATAGTAGTTTCAGGTAATTTTTTAATTTGGGCTTAAATTCCTGCATATTTTCGATGGTTTTTAATTTTAATGGGAGGTTGTTATAATAGATTATGCCCAGATAAAGATAGGAATTTTGGATGTGCTTAGTATTAAATTTAGGAATTTTAATAGTTTTCTGGTATCTTGCTGATGTATTGAATTGGAAGTTACGAGTATTTAACTGTATTTCTTTGTAAATTTGAAGAATTGAATATTTTTTATAGATTTTGTCTATTATAGGCACATTGAATATTGAAAAAAGAATTTCAGTAGGAAATTTAGACGGTTTTTTTAAGATTACCTTAATTATCAACCTTTGGACAATTTTGAGGGGATTTAAAATATTGTCATATGTTCCTCCCCAGCCAATAATACCATATTGCAATATAGATTGAACAGTTGCATAGTACACTCTTTTTAGGTTTTCTAAGCTAAGAATATTTCTAAGTCTAATAAATATATAAATACATTTCCTAATCCTTTTGACGAGTTCACAAATATGTGTTTTCCATTTAAAATGTTGATCTATATATACACCAAGATATTTGATTTTGGGAGTTGGACTAAGTATAGCACAATCTTGATTGCAGATAGTTTTATTACATTTACTTTGGTGTATTATGATGTTTAAATTTGGTTCTAATTTGAATTTATTGATAGAGAATGGGATAAATTTTGTTTTTTCAGTGTTTAGAGAGAGGAGATTTTTATCGAACCAATTTTTCAATATGTTAATATCAATATTAGCTAGATTATTAACAGTATTCCAATCCGTACCTTCAATTATTATGACAGTATCGTCAGCATAAGATATTATTTTTCCGTTTAGTTTTTGTATGAATATGTCATTAACATAGATAATAAACAGTAACGGTCCCAGGACTGTACCTTGAGGTATGCCGAAATGACTCATTTTTGGTGAACTAAGCACACCATTAATTTTTACAACTTGGGGACGTTTGAAAAGGTAGCTTTTTATCCATTCTAGAGCTGAACCATTTAATCCAATGTTTCTTAATTTACTTATAAGTTTGTCATGTGATATACTGTCAAATGCTTTTTTGAGATCTATAAAAATTCCCAGGCATTTAAATGATTTATCTAATGAACTATGTACAAGGCTACTTAATTTTGCAATTGCATCTTGTGTGCTTCTACCTTCCATAAAACCAAACTGGTTTTCATTAATTATATCGTTGCATTTTATAAATTGGCTCATTCTTTTTTTAACTAGTTTTTCAAAAATTTTTGCTATATTTGAGATTACTGATATGGGACGGTAATTATTTACTTCTTCTGGATTACCTGACTTAAATATTGGGGTAATAGTAGTTTGTTTGTAAATTGATGGAAATACTCCGCTTTGGAAACTTGTATTTATTATATGCATTAATGGCTTAGAAATTTGATTTTTTATGTTTTTTAAAATATCAACCGTGACTGCATCAAAGCCCGGAGCAGATCCTCCTTTCATATCGGTTATGATAGAAACTATTTCATCCTCTGTGGTGACTTCAAATGTTGTCATTTTATTTTTAGCATTTATATTACAGTCTGGAGATGTTATAATATTTGGATCAATGTGAATGAGATTGGCGAGATTTTTCCCAACATTTGCAAAGAAAGTGTTAAATATATTTGCAGCTTTTGAGGGGTTTTCTTTACAGCATGTTTTTGAGTTATCATGATTAATAGCATTGATTTCGTTATTATTGTTCTTTTTCTTGTCAATTATTTCATTTACAACCGTCCATACTCTTTTACTATCATTTTCAGCTAGATCCAACTTCCGTTTATAGTAACTTTCTTTAGTATGTTTTATGATATATGTAAGTTTATTTTTATATGCTCTAAAGTGATTAAGTAAGTTTTTATTATTAGGTTGTTGAGTTGTTAATTTATAAAGAGCTTGCTTACGTCGTACAGATACTATTAATCCATGAGTAATCCATGGTTTTATAGGTTTGAAGTTAGACAGTTTGTGTTTGGGAATTACATTTTTTGACGAGTCATTTATGAATTTAGATATTTTTTCTTCAAATATTTTACAGCAGATATTGACATCATTACATTGTAATAATTCGATCCAATTTTCTGATTGAAATTTGTTTTTTAATGTATCCATATTAAGTACTTTTTTGGAAGATTTTGTTTGTTTAAATGATGGCAATATTGGATTGCTGGTTTTGTGGTTAAAGATACAAGAATAATGATCAGTGATAGTTGTGTGAATGACAGCTGCTGTTATATTTTGGATATCCGGTATATTTGTAAAAATATGATCTAAGCATGAAGGTCGTTGACCTCGAACGTCTCTAGTGTACGAATTTATGCACGATAAATAATTGAGTTCTGCTAACATGTTGAGATAGCTATCTTTATCCTTACTAGAATAGTCGCTTGCGATATTTAAATTCATATCTCCAACCAAAACATTGTTTTTATTTCTAAAATTTAATAAAATATTTTTTAATTCATCAATAAAGTGTGACACTATCGACCTATGTGTTCGATAAATAGCAATAATGTTATAATGTTTATTTATGTCTTTAAATTCAATATTTAATATGTTAACATTACTAATACTGTGAATCTCTTTAATATTAAGTACATTGTATTGGTTAGATACAAATATTCCAATACCAGAGTTTTTGTTTAACTTTGTTGTTGTTGTGTAGTAAGAGTACCCCGGGATAGAGAAATTCAATTCACCGGCTGAGTGAGTTTCTGTTAAAACTATGCAGCCCGGGAAATAATTTAATTCTTTTAATGATATTATTAATTCATCCATGTTCCTTTCTATGCTTCTAATATTTACATGAAATAGGCTAAATCCTTTATCAGGACAAATTAAATTGAAATCTTTTATGGAGTGACACAAATTTTCTTCTATACAAATTTTTTTATCCAAAGCGTTACATAAAAAATCATTCATTTTGCAGTTTTAGGTTAGTTATTTTATGGATACATTTATGTAATTTGTAATGACAAATGGTAGAGGCAAAGAATTTTAAATATACACTATGTCTACATAGATATGATGGCTGAAATAACAACATATAAATATATAATTTATTTACGTTTTTAAATTTTATATTTAAAATATAAACTATAAACATTAAAATATAAACATCATAATCATTAATATTGGGAACATTATACTGGCTGGAAATAGGTATTCCAATATCAGAGTTTTTGTTTATTCTTATTATTGTTACATGGTACCCTGGAATGGAGTAATTAGTTTCGCCAGTAGAGTAGGTCTTTGTTAACCCAATCAAGCCCGGGAAAAAAATTATTTCTTTTAAAGATATTATTAATTTTTCAAAAAAAATTTTTACGCTTTTAATCTTTTTATGAAATTGAGTAAATCCTTTTTCAGTGCAAATAAAATAGAAATCTCTTATAGAGTGATGTAAGTTTTCTTCAATACATACTTTTTTACCTAATGCTATGTTACATAAAGAATCATTCATTGTTAATTTATAGATAAGAGTTTGAGGAAATGAAAATTTACAATATTTATTCGTAGTCAATGCGCTCTTTAGCAATTTGAAGCATTTTTTGCCGGTAAAGGCATTTTATGCTATCGACTCTATGATCGGTGGAATAGTTCATATCAAACCTTTTGTTTTGGACACAGCAGTTGTTGCAGATTGGAGTTTGTTCTTTGTTTTCACATTTGGATAATACGTGTTCCTTAGTGCAATGAGGGCAAATGGGAGGCTGCGTCCTGGCGAGACATCTTTGGGCTGTGTGGCCAAACTTGAGGCAATGGTAACATTGTCTGAGCGGGCTGCAGTCTTCTACGTATACTCTTTGGAATTTGATGTTTATTTCATTCTTTTTTTCCTCATGTCATTACTGTTCACTCAGCCGAGTAACCGACCAAACCCTAACCCCGCCTCCAACTGTCCAACATTCACCATTTTTTTTATGTCTTTGTAGAAAAAAAAAAAAAAAACACCAAAAATGTCACCGGAGACCAAAATTTTATTTACATTTTTTACTCCAAATAATGTCAGGAATCACTGGTTAAATTAAGTCAAGTACGTCCCTTAACACCCTGTATGTAAAGAATGTTTTTTAATTTGTAACAATATTATTTTAGTCACATAGTTATCTGTTTTCCTTAAAATGTATTTTTGTGTAGTAATCTTTTTTTTTTCGTCTTAAAATGTATTTATAAAAATGTAACTGTATATCTAAATTGTATTTGTTTATATTTTCTTACTAGATGTATGAAAAAATTTTGCATCCATCTAAATAAATATTTAAAAAAAAGGTAATTTTTCGGGATTAGTGTTGTGATGAACCCTGTTTTATGAACTATAAGGCGGATAATTTTTTTTTTAAATAACAAATATGAGCATACTACCGACAGCTGTGGGGTAGATTCGAGAGCGAAATTAAAGGAATGTGGAGCAATTGGGGCTGGCCTGTCGAGGAAGGATTTATCTTCTAGGGTAACGAAAGCGTTCAACAAATCAGAATAGGCTTCGAACCATATTAGGGGCGTCCCGTCTTCCACAGGAAAGGGCGAGTTCTGATGCCTCTTGGTGGATTTAGTACAAAATATTGTCCCACGTTTTAAGGGATAGTAATGTTAAGTGGAAGGAACCACATCGCTCGAGTCATAAACCGCGTTTTGTAGGAAAGAGAACGGAGTCGGCAACGATTGGCTTCACGTCTGAAATCGGCGAGTTTTGCAAGTAATAGGTTACGCTAGTGACAAAAAGGTTAAGGTTTCGGATTGGATTTTGTATCTTTCAGATAACGCAGATGAAAAATGTGTTCGATCACTTATATTTGAGTGGGTTGTCAAGATCAAGATACGGCCGACATGTTCGTTGTAAATAAGATATCATTAAAGCTGAATTTATCTCTTGATTTTACGTGTACGAAATTCAAGAAAGTAATTAGTGAAACTAATAAAAATTAATGTCCTGTCAGAACTTTAAATTATGTGCAAATTCAAGTGTTTTTGCTGAGTGCAGTTCGCATAACTCTGAGAAATTATGAGTGATAAATTAATGAAAAAAACGTTAGAAAGTAGGTTTGAGATGGGACCTACGAGATGGGAAGAGGGAAGAAGGGACAGACAGTTTCGAGTCGTTAAAGGGGGTTGGTCGCAAAGTTCGGAAGGTGAGAGAAACGCAAAGTGTTGTGGTGGACTTGGGACTTTAGTTTAAACTAGCTTCAGTGAAAATGTAGCAGTAATTTATTGTGTAAAATAAAGAAGTTCGGTGTCGTGTTACTTACTAAAAAAGGGATAACCGTTGTTAAACTTCGCGATTGCCGCGCGATAAACATTTAAATTTGGGAATAGAGACTTGATTAAAGTGTTGGACTCCCGTCACAATTAATAATAATAATATATCTCTATTGAACGAGATCTGCGAGATTATAACAAAAAATACAGACTCAGTGTAAATGCATACAGTGGTTTTAAGAATTACATAAGTACAAAGGGATATCAACAGAAAACATAAACATGAACAATAGACGAATGAAAATTAGGAAATATTTATTAAATCTAGGTTTCGAAAAAAATCCGCCACTGGATTAGCCCGTGTTAAGGACGTAACTTTTAAGTCGATCTATTTACTTCTCTATGCAACTTTAAGTCGACTCGTAAACATGGCTACACTTTTATAAAAATGTAATTACATTAATAATAATTGCGACGTATCATTCATTATGTAGAAAGAAAAATATAACAATAAATATTTATCTTGAGTAACGACGATGGTCCCGGAACATAATAATAATCCCGTAGAAAACCTTCCATCCTTTAGTTAAAAGACAGAGCGACGATTAAAATAATGATAATAATAAAAATAGTGGAAAAATGGAGTTAATTCGGTTGAGGAGTTTTAACCAGAATAATTTGAGTTTTGATAATAAATGTACAGTCAGTCGAAAGCGAAAATTCAGTTTAGAAACGAGGGTTTTTTTTTATTTGAAGTAGGTCCGACGTTACCGCGTATAGTCAGGGAGGGGGGGGGGGGATTAGAAGTTACAATTGCGCAATATTCTGATAAGGGGCCACAGGACGTGAGAGAAGATCTTCCCACAAATGCAGCTTAGGAAAAAAGGAGGTTTTAAAATTGCAGTACCTACATTAAGACCTTGTATGAAAAGGAAAGCAAGTAGGGAGTTTGATCCTAATAGGGAGGACGCGTGATTAAGACGCGGAGTCGCGTCTACCCGACCGGGAGTCGCGATTTTAGCAACCACGTTCTTGGTAAGTCAAATAACTTTAATCTATATTACAGGACCTCACTGATTGCAGGATGGTGTGAATAGAACACGAATCCTGGACAGTTAATTGCACGAGCGCCTGCGGCGAGTAGATTGCTGTACTATTTATCCCAGAATAGGTACTAGGCATAATTCACAGATGTTGACCTTTTCTCGGCAGACAACTGATGCCGAGCTAGACAAAAAAGGGTAGACACGTGCGGAACCAGCGTAGAAGATACCTGGCTCTCACCCAGGATGCTCGGGTTCGATTCCCGGTACCGGAACCAAAAAATCTATAATTGAATTACAGGTACTTGTTTGCAGAGTGACGTGAATGGAACGCGAACCCTGGACAGTAAATTTCAACAGCTCCAGCGCCGATAAAAATTAATATTATTGCAGAGCTGATATGAATATGTTTAACCGTTATTATCATTTAGGGCAGTGACGTTTTCCCCCAGACAGCTGATGCCGGGCGGTCGGAGGAACCACATACAAAAAAATGAACGAGCAAGCGAGGTACTTATGTACATCTCGAGGGTGTTGTACACTCAACCAAATGGTGGGCGTTCCGAGAGTACGACATATCAAATTGAAGGCGATTACCTGCAACCCGAACAGCTGAACATCTTTAGACAAGAGAGCAGAAGAGCAGAATCACGATATTAAATATGAACCAAATAAAACTAACAGGTACTCTCTGAATTCCTAATTGTTGAATTGCGATTTTAAGTTCTTCATGATTGACGAATGTGTTGGTGACACCGAGGCTACACATTATGTGAGAAATTGGTGGTCGAGTGGTAAGGGTCCTTCCCACATTGTCATGTTAGGGAGGGGGTGCCCCTCCATAGACTGATCGAGTCTCGCGAGGTGCTGGAAGCAATTCCCTTCCACGGGACTATGTCGAGCGGATGGGCGCGACAGGTAGTATGAAATGAGATGCCAACGGTAAGACAGGGCATGGTTCGCAGACGGAGGCGTTTTGGCCAAAAGCATCTCGCGTTGCCTGCAAGGTAGTATGGAGATGCGCACCAACAGGTCATCTGTGGGACGGAATCCTGTAGCATCATCACATTTTTTAGTCCTGTCGACCCAGAAGCAAACGTAATGCCCACGAGGTGGGGATTATGTCAGCTCCTGGAGGTGGAGTGTAACGCTAGGTCGGTCACGTGGGAGGATGGATCTGCCTGTCACAAGCTTACGCCACTTGTACCGTGAGTAGAGTCTTGATAAGGGACGAAATAGGTTACCCCTTCTAGAGCCAGTAAAGTAGTTCCGGAGGTGTTCGATACTGGAGTTGATCAGGAAAGGTTTGAAGGCATGTCGTTCTTCTTTTGTTATGAAGGGGTCCGGGTATCTGGTTTATCGTCAAGAGATTTTCCGGGTGCCATGGGTATAGCCTCATCATGCATTGGTCGGAGGGTCGTGTCCTGAGAGCTGACCACCTAGTCAATTTGGTCAAGTGGAGGAGCCAGTATTAGTTTGCAAAGAATTTCTTCCCCATCACCATCCATCCTATCCTCTATCCCGTCTTTATACTTCCATCCTAGGTATAAATTTGTGAGTACTAACAACAGAACATATTATCACGATTATGTATAGGATATAGCCATGGAGAGCGGTGCAGAGAATTCGCCAATTACCTGAAATGAAACATTCCAGGTATGTACATTAAAACTTATTAGGACGTAGAGGGGGAGAGATCAATTTTATAGCCTAGCGAGAGTGATAAGGACAGTGCTCATAATGTGAATATTGGAGCAGTGTACATCATTAGGATCATAGCGGGGACTAATTCAGGATAGTTTAGACCGGACGTGTCCTTCAGACGTTTAAGAGATACAGAGAAATTCTTCCACACCTTACCTAAAAGAACCGAAAGTTACCACGAAAGACATTAAATACCTATCCTAGATGTCCTAGGTGCTCCGAAGCAAAAAATCACACAACGTGGAGAAAAGGGTTTATTGTAAGAATTTCCCGGAAAACTACCTTTTACTGTGTTCGGTCACAGGGGTGGGAAAAACGAGTCATGATTCAAACATTATTGGCGAATCATTCAGTAGGTACGAGAGGAAGATCTACCAACCGGAGATCTGAACGCGCGAGAGAGAGGGGGAGGGGTATATAATCCGAGGAAAAGGGTTGCAACATCACAAGTGGTTCCGTGACCGAGGAGAGAGCGTCACCACCAATCTTTGTTGTAAATCTTCTAATTCAAATTCGAGAAGAAGAATATTATAAAGTTTTCATTAGGGGGGGTGCAACATCACAGTGTCCATGGCTATTACGAATAATTTTTAGAAAAAAACTTTAGATTCGCCTTAATCACTATAAAAGGAAACTTTTTGCATCACGGCTGGCGGAAAATAATGCATTTTAATTTTCAATGTCGTTAAATAAAACTTCACTACGACAGCCCGCCCGCAGCCGCCCGCCATTTTGTCACACACACAAGCCCGCTACACAAACCCTGCGTAGCCAAACAAACCATTCAAAAACGTAGGCTGTTTTTTAAAGTAAAGATAACATACACAAGCCCGCTACACAAACCCTGCGAAGCCAAACCAAACAAACCATTCAAAAATGTATTTTAACAGTGACAAAATGGCGGGCGGCAGCGGGCGGGCTGTCGTAGTGTCAGTTCGCGAAGTGAAATTTTATTTAACGACATTTAAAATTAAAATGCATTATTTTCCACCAGCCGTGATGCAAAAAGTTTCCTTTTATAGTGATAAGGCGAATCTAAAGTTTTTTTCTAAAAATTATTCGTAATAACCATGGACACTAATCCCGAAAATTTACCAAAAAAAACAACAAAAAAATGGCTAAGGAGAATCACAGACTACTTCTTGAAACATATTCTTCGAAATACCCGCTAGATGAAGACCATTTATACCAGTGATTACCCAAGTGGGCGATATCATACCCCTGCGGGTGGACTCTGAAGAGTTCCAAGGGAATGGTGGTGGCAACTGGGAAGCTCTGAGGGGCAGAAGGGGGGTGGCGAGGGCAATAAGGCCCTGAAAAAAATTGGTCAGCTAAAATATTATTCAACATTTTCCACCTGACGTTATGATGAATCCATGCAATGTCGTAAGAATCCTAGTGACCGTTCATAATACTATAACCGTTTCCAAAACAGCAGGTCAAACAAATTGCAGGCACTTAATCACAGACCAGCTGTGTGTTGCTTCAAAAACTTAACACACCTTAAAAAAGTAAGCCATTTACCGTTCACATGAATCTTCCAATTGTCAAAATTATGACGCCCAGAATGGTTCCTCAACAAATTCCTTCCATACGGATCCTTCCAACAGATAGCTTGGTACACCTCAGAAGGCCACTTTTTGTGTTTCTTGATGTTTTTGAATCTCTTGGCAAATTGTCGTTCTGCTTTCATCTTCCAGACTTGATCTCTAATGACCTCACACCACTTTCTGCAGACAAAGCGAAGTTTTCCCAAAGATTTACAGTCCAAATAACTCAGGATTAACACAAGGATTTCTTCAGGAACATACGTTTTATCGAGGATGTAGCCATTATCAGGAGATACGTCTTCAGGTTTAAACCTGATTTTTTCCGGTGTTCTATATATTTGTTTCACTTTTCTTTTCGGCATGTCGTTACTTTGCACGTCCAGTCTTTGTCCCATTATAATTCAAAACTAGAAAAAATACAGTAACTGTAAAATAAAATAGTCAAAGCTTGTCTAGTAAATGTGTGGCAAATAAAATCAATTAATTTTTGGTCAATGTATTTCATGACATTTTGTAACCGATCGATGAGTAATATTAAGCCATGAAATCATTGAAAATTACGATCGCAATAAATTGCGCTAAATGATGTCAGTGTAGACTGAAATATTATTTACCTAATTTAAAGAAAGGGTAAGATCTACGAAACGGTTGGAGCAAGATAAGTTAAACTTAAATAATTACTAGTTATGAATAACAGATGACTAACACAATCTTCTGTCAAAACAATTTTTGCACGACTATTATCATTTTTTGACATTGACAGTCATAGACAAATATACTACTCTATTATAGACGAATGTTTTTTATGGCAAAAAAACTTCTTGCCCCAGTTAGGACCTTCGCTCATGGTGAAGCCAAAAACTGGTTGGCAACTCAATTCACGGCGAACTCAACATTACGATTTTAGTAATTATAGCAGCTTCTTTAACAAAAATATAAATAATGGATAATTTATAAATTTTCAACATTGCATAATAATAATTTATCAACCTCGGTAATTTATCAAAATCGATATTTTCCTGCTCTGACATCACAAATTACTCGAAACTTGACAGTTTGTGGGGCGTAACCATGGCAACCTGTAAACTTGGCAACTGAAAATACTTTTAACAAGGTTAGCTTCTTCTTCTTTCATATAAACCAACACTTTGTGGAACCCTAGAAATTATTGTATCGTGGGTATAATATATTTAACGATTTGATGTGTTATTGTAATGTTTTATATTATATTTTGTTCTATGTTATTGTTAAATATTACATTGTTTTAAATATTTCACGGTTTTACGCAAGAATATACAAGTAGTTTTTTCTTTAAAAACTACTTGTATATTCTTAAAAGTTTTTTCACTTTTATAACTTTTGGTATAAATTCTATGTATGTGTAATCCTCGATATCTTAAATATTATTTTATAATCTATGTAAAAGCCCCTACGGGCGTATAACAACAATAAATAAATAAATATGGTGGGGGGGACATCTAGGTTTGCTAGCCAGTTTAGGGTCTCAGGCGTTGCCCTGTGGACCCAAGGGCGGATCCAGCTTTGGCTCCAGGGGGGGGGGGAGGGAGTCACTTAGCGCTGGGGGGGGGGTCACATAGTGGTGGTCAAGTCACAAGAAGTTATAATTTAATTTTGATGATAATAGATAGACGCCCGAGGAAGACATGGCACAACCAAATGAATCAGATACTTGAGTCGGGCCATGTGAAGAGTCGGAATAATAATAATAATAACGTAGTATTTATATAGCGCAGTTTTGTGATGTTTCACTTCAAGTGCGCTTAATTGGAATAATAGAAGAGCATGAATGAGACGATGTATGAATGTGAACGAGGCAAGGAGTGCGTGCCAAGATCGAGTTTTTTGGCGGTCCGTCCTCTCTGCCTACAAGATACAAGTAAAAAGTAGGTAGGGAACGTACCCATACTACGTGACCAACTTTTTGCAATTTTTAACCCCCCCCCCCCCCCGGTGACCAAAAACCTAAGCAACCCGCCGCTCATTTGTATGGAGCGTGACATTTTGAAGACCCCCCCCCCCCTTAAACGTGTCACGTAGTATGGGTACGTTCCCGTAGGTAATTTTGATAATATTAGATACAAAAAATATATAAAAACATTATGTTTAACAATTTTAATTATTGGTCCACCTAGGTCCTGGACCCAGCCCAGGGGGCGGCCATGAACCCCATGATCCCCCCCCCCTGGATCCACTCTTGTGTGGACCTCATTAATCCCGCCGGGGAATGAATGGAACGGGCATTCGTTCACTACATGTTCGGTGGTGAACGAATAACTTGGGGTAAAAATTATCTCGTTGAATTTAATGTATCAAAGACCCAATCATGTATGATTACGTCTAAAAGGAATCGAAATTAAAATCTAGTCTCCTTCAACGGAAGCAATCTTCCGAACAGGTCCTCCATTTACATGCTTGGTATAAGTCTAAGTGACCAGCTCAGATATGGGGGCTCCATCCAGCGGCGTAGCGTTGGTGTCAGCCGCCCGGGGCGGAGGAAAATTTCGCCGCCCGATTACTTGGGTACTACAAGCGCTGGGGGGGGGGGAGTATATGTGGAAATCCTGTTTTTTTATTACGACCTCATTTTAAGCCGATTTTTTTATCACAATTGACGAGTATTCTTCCAACGAAAATCATGTTTATAAATTCTACTACCAGAACGCAAGGCAGGTTTTAACTTACGATTGATTCTGCGTAAGAGTCCCCAAATAATAGTTACGCGCGGAACAATCAATTTGTCAGAATTTTACAGCATTTGGTATGCAACTCAATTGTAAAGCTTCACTCGGTACACGATGAATCTGCAACTCGTTATTTAATTTATCGTTGTATTCTGAACACAAAACTAATTTTAAATTAAATCTGTACGTGGTGAATTAAAACTTCACTCAGAGCATGAAAATGGTTTTTCTTTGATTCTGATATTTTATAAACAGTCTGCAACTAGAATTTTATAACTGCACTTCGAATAAGAGAATGTTTTCCTTCGAAATGTGTCAGCAGATGAAACCACAACAGAAATTTTATATTCTGAACCCAAAACTGGTTTAAATTATATCTGTATGCGGCGAATTAAAACTACACTCAGAAAATAAAAATATTTTCTCTTTGATTCTGGCAACACATACATAGTCTTCAACTAGAATTCATAACTGCATTTCGAATTAGAAGTATTTCCTTCAAAATGTGTCAGCAGATGAATCCACAATTGGAATTTTACGTTCTCAACACAAAATTGGTTTAAATTAAGCCTGTGTGCGACGAATTAAAAGTACACTCAAAACGTGAATATGTTTTTTTTTTATTCTGGCGTAAGGTACATACACAGATAATATTTTCTTTTGAATTATGTCAGCAAATGAATCCACAATTGGAATATCATATTCTGAAAAATGGTTTAACCTTTCGATAATAAGAAAATAATATCTATAAACTTTTGCCTGTCAAGGTTTGCGATAAAGTTTTCGGTTCTTACCGTTCATTTCAAATGTTCCTTTAAATGGTTATTTTTTTACCCTTTTGCAAAAAACAAAATTGTTTTAAAGCAAAGATAAAATAATTTTTCCAACATGATGATCATTACAACATTTTCGTTTCTAAATATTAAAATTTTGATATTGGAATTATAAATTGACTCAAAAATACATGCCTGCGAATATTCGAATTAAAGTACTTAAAACAGAATAAACTTTAAATTTTAAATACAGATTACTTTTCCTAAGCCAATTTGTAATAAAACTGTCTCTTCACTTTTTATCGCATCCATACAATTTTATTTTAAAATTAAATGTTTGGGACAATATGCGTCTCCTGTGATTAGACGGGTTAAATTAAATCTGTATTAGGCGAATTAAAACTACACTCAAAATATGAAAATGGTTTCTCTTTAATTCAGGCAGCACATACACGGTCTGCAACTAGAATTTTATAACTGCACATCGAATAAAATTATGGTCTCCCTAGAAATGTATCAGCAGATGAATATACAACTGAAATTCAATCGTTACATTCTGAACACAATTCTGGTTTTGATTAAGAGTGAATCTGTATGCGAGTTTCCAGCATAAATTAGTATTTCTCTCATAATATGGTGCGCTAATTTAGTGCGACATTTGTCACATGAGAACGGGTCGCTTCTTCGACTCGTTCTCGTGTTCAACAGCTCGGCCGTGGAACGATTTGCCAGCCTCTGTGTTTCCTCCTTCCTACAACATGGGTCTCTTCAAGACCAATGTTCATTCCTTCCTCTCCTCAAAAAGACCCTTATTATCAGATGTCATAGGCCCAGAGGGAAATTATTTTCCTCCGGGCCTCCTGTGTGGAGTTAATATAAAAAAGAGCGGTGATTGGCTAAAAATTCGTGACGTAGCTTGCAGTCCATGTTCCACTGGGAGATTTGAATTAACCGCAACACAAATGGCAGTGTTTTACTTCAACCTATGTCACGCGTTCGAAATTTCGAAAGCAGCCCGATGAGTTTTTTTTTCGAAAAAGGCCCGTACAACTTGTCTTTAACAAGTTGCCTGTGTGCGGACTACCAATGAAATTCGCAAGTTGGTTTCCTGTGAATAGTGATTAAGTTGCCAACTAGTTTTTTTCAGTTGCCCCATGAGCGGATGGTTTAATTCCTTAACTAAGGGAACGTATCCATACTATGTGACCAACTTTTTGCAATTTTTAACCCCCAGTGACCAAAAACCTAAGCAACCTGCCGCTCATTTGTACCAAGCGTGGTATTTTAAAGACCCCCCCTCCCCCCCTTAAACGTGTCACGTAGTATGGGTACGTTCCCTAAGCGCTCAATGATCGCAGCTATAGCCCTCGTCATTTCAATGTAAGTAAAAAAGGTTATGCACCGTTTCATTCGTTTAATAGGCATTATAACTTATATTATGACGGATTTCCAACAAGATTTAATATTTTTCACGAAAATACATATCAAATCAGTAGAAAGCTACTTCAACACAGAAAAATATATCCACGAATTAGATTGTTTGTTCACAATATTCCCTCAAATTCTCAAATATTATTGTAAATTTTTCTAATAGAGTGTAACACCCATTTATATATATGTGACCAGCAATGGGACGGAATTAGCAGCCTAGAGAAATAGAAGAAGAGGAGGGGTTTCCGGTTGCGATGGGAAGGAGAGTTCCGTTTATGGAGGGAGAGAAAAAGAGAACTGAACCGCTAGTTATGTCAAATTGTGTTGAAATCATCAATAAACCGTGATATACAGATTACAGACTATTATTTGACATTTTCCTGCACACCAAGTTATTTAATGTTACAAGACATTGACAACAAAATTTATATAATGGACAAAACATAAACCGACACAAGCGACCGAATTTGATTTAATTTAAAAAATTGATTTTTTTATGGCTTGATCTATTGATTTTTTGGTAATTATCGGTTCGGACTGGCCACGCTTAATACGAATAATTTTTAGAAAAAAACTTTAGATTCGCCTTAATTACTATAAAAGGAAACTTTTTGGCTTCGGGGCGGCGGAAAATAATGCATTTTAATTTTCAATTGCATAAAACCAAAATTCACTTCGCGAACCGACGCAGCGAAAATCCGCGGCCGTAGCTGTCACTGTTATGGACTGTAGCCGACTTCGTGAGATACCTACATGAAATACCGCGAATCACAAACCATGTTACACAAACCTAGCGTAGCCGCTAAACTACTTGAAAACTGGGATGTTTTTCTTGCCTTGACGCGAGTAGGCGTTATAAAGGGGCACATTCTTTTGTATCACAAACCATGTTACACAAACAAGCCCGCTAGACAAATTTCATAATTACGTGCCTTATCCCACGAAGTCGGCTACAGTCGTATTAGCTCTTGTTAATTTATCAAGGATACCAACATAACAGTGACAGTTACGGCCGCGGATTTTCGCTGGGTCGGTTCGCGAAGTGAATTTTGGTTTTATGCAATTGAAAATTAAAATGCATTATTTTCCGCCGCCCCAAAGCCAAAAAGTTTTCTTTTATAGTAATTAAGGCGAATCTAAAGTTTTTTTCTAAAAATTATTCGTAATAAGCGTGGCCAGTCCGAACCGATATTTACCGATTTTTTTACTGAATCTATTGAATTTTTACAAAATACATAAATTTGTTCACTTTGAACATAGTATTATATTATAATAGCTTTCCAATCAATGATTGACAATAATTTATTGTGGAAGTTTATCGTATTAGAATATTGAGATTATCGAGAACACAAAATATGAAATGTCTATTCATTATGGGTGCGTCCCGATAAGGAACATTAATGTTTCATAATTTATTTTATTAATTTCACAATATAAACATGTCGGAGCCAGGGTTGCCAGGTGTTCGGTATTCTACCGAACCGTTCGGTATTTTAGCACCGCGTTCAGTGTTGGGTATGACAAAAATACCGAAGTATGAGCGGTTCGGTATTTTTTCTGATTAATTTTTCTCCCTGATAAACGATTCAACTGTCAGATTTGACACAATCGGCGATCGATGTTGCGTAGCATCCCTACTTAGTTTGTGCGGTGTTGCCGCTTCGTGCACACGCTCACTGTTTTCGAGCCATTTTGCGGATTAGTGTTACACATCAGGTGACTATGTACTTGCGTAAATGAATACTTTGACTGCTTACATTTCAAAGTCCGCAGACCCCCCCCCCCCCCCGACGGGGATTTGATTTGCCAAGGTATAGGTCTCGCAAGTTAAGTTGACTTCATCACACTACTCACATAGATGCAAAACTTTCATACAGCGTGTTTCGTTTTAGGCTTTTAACAAAAAAGCAATTAATAATTATTTCACAATTGAGAATTCGAATCCAAAGCGTGTTTAAATCGGTAACATAAAACTAATGTTGTTTAACAACATTTTTATAGAAATACTGAAGGTTTAGCAAGAAAAGTTTATTAACTAAATGTGATAATCTTCAGGATTGAATTCAAATGGGTATTCATAAATAACGACAAGGTTAAAAAAATAACGTATTATTTAAAAAGATTCATTATATTTATTATAATATTCATACTTATATAATATTTTATAAAGTAAATAATCCACAAGCCGCCACATGCCGCTACACGTTTAATAGGCGTAGATTTTGAAAAGTAAACTGCTAAACTTAATTACCAAAAGAAACATCGGTTTCGGTCGGGATAGATGGAAAAACATGCATTTAAATTCGGTTTTCATTCAAAGTTTAAAATTTCCCATTTAAAACATCACAATTAAAAGTTTCGTTTAAAACTCAATACGCATGAATTACTTGGTTTACTTAAACTAAGAACCTAATGTTGAAATGAAGTGTGATTTCCAAAATCTGTGCTTAAAAATTTGGCTGCTTGTGGGATTTTTTTTTTAAAATTATGTATTAGCAATCATCAGCAACAGTAATTATTTAATTATGTATCAGTCATCATCAGCAACTATCTATACGTATATTATCTAAAATATAACAGATTACTAACGCAAATGTACAAAAGATTAACTTTTGAATAGGTACTAGTCTGTGATACTCCAGTTGCCTTAGACGTCAAATCATACAAGTCATTTATGCTTAAAAGTTGAACACCGTTTTTACATTATGAATAAGTAAAATAATTAAACACACGGAATAAAATTTCACGAGTTGGTCAATTCAGTGAATAGCCACGTTCCGTTTCGTAACAGGACTCCATGATGTCGTAATACATATTAAACTTGCACACTTTACACACACTATGTAAATCTACTACTAAAGATTCGAATTAAGAATAATGAAAACTATTTATTATTTCAAATTTAAAAAATTGTCATTATTTGTCACTTGCGAAATGTAGGTGCACGTATGTTTAAATCAAATTACGAACCGAATGAATAGGATACCCTGTAAGTACAGCTTCAAAAGGGTGTCGTAAAACTTGCCTCTCTTCTAACTAAGGTTTTCGTATGAAAAAGCTGAGGATCCGGCATCGGGAAGTACTCCATGTTTTACGAGGGCTTGATGTTAATAAAGCTAGTGGGCCTGACGGAATACCTGCCCTGGTACCGCAGAGGTGCGCTGCAGAAATAGCTCCAATTTTGACGAAGCTTTTTAAAATGTCCCTGAAGACTGGCTCTGTGCTCTCTGGTTGGAAAAAGGCGGTTATCCATCCTATTCCAAAGAAGGGTGACCGCTCCAACCCGGCCAACTACCGCCCCATAGCGATCACATCAGTTCTGTCTAAGGTGATGGAACGTGTGATCAACGACAAACTGATCACATACCTCGAGAAGAACAAAATTATTAACGACCGTCAATACGGATTCCGGCGGAACCGCTCATGCGGTGATCTTCTCGCGTATGTGACTCATGTTTGGGGGCGATGCCTGGAACGTTTCGGTGAGACCCAAACGGTTGCACTGGATATTTCCAAGGCCTTTGACCGGGTTTGGCACCGAGGACTTGTCAACAAACTGCCTTCTTACGGACTTACCGCATCCTCGTGTACGTGGATTGCCGACTTCTTGAGGGAGGGGTCGATTCAGGCGGTAGCCGATGATTTCACCTCTTCCTCACACTCGATAAATGCTGGCGTCCCACAGGGATCGGTTCTGTCTCCGACTTTGTTTTTGTTGCACATCAACGACCTCTTGTCATGTGCACCAATTCATTGTTACGCGGACGACAGTACAGTTCATGATAGCTTTTTGTTTGACAAGCCCCCAAAGGGCTCACAAACTCCAACAGCTCGCAGGGCTTTGAAGCAAAGAATGGACGGTTACCTCGAGAGTGTTTTCTCTTGGGGTAAAAATAATCTCGTTGAATTTAATGTTTCAAAGACCCAATCTTGTCTGATTACGTCTAAAAGGGATCGAAATGAAAATCTAGTCTCTTTCAACGGAAGCAATCTTCCGAACAGGCCCTCCATTGAATTGCTTGGTGTAACCCTAAGTGACCAGCTCAGGTATGGGGGCTCTGTCGAAGCCAGAGTAAAGTTAGCCTCACAAAAACTGGGCGTATTGTACAGGGCCCGCAGATACTTTAATAGTACACAACTGCTAACCCTGTACAAATCACAAGTGCCCCACGGTTGAATTTGGCAGCCACCTCTGGTCTGGAGCTCCAAAATACCTGAAAAATACCCTCGACTCTGTGCAGAAACGGGCGGTCAGTTTGATAGATTCTCCCATCTTAACAGATGGATTGCAATCTTTAGAGCACAGGCGTCGGGTGGGAATGCTATCCTTGTTCTACCGGTTTTAAAATGGAATTTGCTCTGAGGAACTAGCATCATTGATCCCTTCGGCACCGGTGCATAGTCGGGAAACACGCCAAACGCGTGCCCAACATTTGTACACAGTTGACATTTGTCACATGAGAACAGGTCGTTTCTTCGACTCGTTCTTGTGTTCAACAGCTCGGCTGTGGAATGATTTGCCAGCCTCTGTGTTTCCTCCTTCCTACAACATGGGTCTCTTCAAGACCAATGTTCATTCCTTCCTCTCCTCAAAAAGACCCTCCACACAGCATCCCTGATGACATAGGTCCTGAGGGAAATTATTTTCCTCAGGGCCTCCTGTGTGGAGTTAATGTAAAAAAAAGTACAATAAGTCGGCGTAAGCAAGACAGAGAGCCTTATCGGGTTTGTGGACGTCGCTTGACGTTCACACAGATATACCAATACATCAATACTAAGCATTTTTATTGCTTCCAACTAAAGTTGTTTTACCTATACCACCGAAATGTAGGGAATTTCACCTCGAAATTTTTTTTTGCTCACTGTTCGGTATATATTTGGAAAAAACCTGGCAACCCTGGTCGGAGCCAATCGTAGCGCACCGATGAATAGACGCTACTATGCTACACTACCAATAATATCGTGATATAAATAAATTAAATTGTGAAATAGGTAAATTGTGATATTTTTCTGTGTTTATTTCAGGGCCCACCGATGAATTATAGACGCCAAACTTCCCACAAAAAATATGAACGTGTAATTTAGACTGACATCTGTTGCATTTTCACAGAAACTACACAAATTAAAATAAGTTACAAATTTAGTGCAGTTTCAAACCAATTTCTTGTTCAACTAGGTTCTTAATTATTGAGTCTTGAATTTATTAAAGTACCAAAGATGTCGCTCGTAGTATTTCACGGGATATATTTTTTCGTTCTAGTTTTCTTATCATTAACAGATGTCGCACCTAGTAGACTTTTCAAACACAATGTGGGGAATTCTCAAACATCTAAATTTAAATGAATAAAATTGACCATTTTTTTCTGAGAATAGGGTAGATTAGGTTAAGTTATTAACATTAATAACTTTAAAGTCGGTTTTGCGATTTAATCGTGACTCATTATCCTGTTTATGATTAGATACTTCTACTAATAATACAAACTACTTACAACTTTTTATTTGGGAAACCCCAATAGGGTATTTTCACAAACTAGGGATACCGCTAAAAATATGTGGATGATTTAAAGATTATTTTTCTGATTACGATTATCGCATTAAAAAAGTTTAATTTTAATATTTTCATTCCAAATTATTGATTTCAAAATAGGCCTGACGGCCTATAACGGTAAACGGCCCATGATTGGTTGAGCGAATCATGACGTCACGCCCGTCAACGTTCAGAAGTTTATCACCGCGTTACTATCAAAAGTTTAAACATTTTCGACTTGTTGGCGGTTATTGACGGTTTTTTTATTTCATTTTTAAGATGTCCGTGTTATGTTCCCAGTGGCGGCGTAGGGTAGATTGGCACCCGGGGCGGTTTTGTATTGAGCACCCCTACTTAAAATAAAACACCAAAACTAAACATGCTCATGCGACTTTATTTTACTAAAATATTCGATCATACTATCAAAATTGATTTCCCTGTTTCTTTCACATTTTCAAATAGCCTTTTCCACTATTTGGTTGTGTAGATTTTGAAGTAAATTTTTAAGAGCTTTAATTTTTATTACACACTTTTCCAATGATAGCCCAGATTTTTGTTTATACTTTTTGTCTGATTAACATCTTCTAGGACTTCACACCAAAAGGAAAGATAGCATAGAAAACTGAAGTCACACAAAGCTGGTATGAGTGTTGGTGCTGCTTCTCTACTTTCAACGCTTTCTCTGTCGGTGCTGGGATCACACATCTCTTCGAGTGTTGATGCAAGTTTCTCAAAATTATTCTTCAGTGGTTTAACAGCGTGGTAATGAGCACTCCATCTTGCCTCTGATAGTCGTTTAACGGAAACGCCTACATTTTTTATTAATATTTCACACCGCGCTCGATGTTACGCGCGGTGTAAGTAAGATCAGACCAAGCGCAACATGGATTCATTCTTTTAGGGAATTAGATATTATATTCGAAAAAAATT
Organism: Limnephilus rhombicus; assembly: GCA_929108145.2. Lineage (NCBI taxonomy): Eukaryota > Metazoa > Arthropoda > Insecta > Trichoptera > Limnephilidae > Limnephilus > Limnephilus rhombicus. The sequence goes on from OV815285.1 coordinate 49,038,510, forward strand.
AAAATATAGTTGCGGTGCATTTCAAAATATGATATTAGTATGTGAGTAGCTAGATACAAGGTAGTTATTTATTGATATATACAGAGGGAGATTTTGTGAGCATTCTTTGGCTGTACGGTGAGTTGTCGTTGTCACCCCTTGGTGCTTGGCACCCGGGGCGGACCGCCCCCTCCGCCCCCCCTTACGCCGCCACTGTATGTTCCTACATTTTTATATAATATTGTTCAGCTGTAATGACTGAAAACGGTTTTTTAAGGGCGTAATCCGACAACTTGCCTAAAATAGACGCTACAATTAGAATGAGAACAGTAATTTTCTAAGCCTGAATTTCGGGGTTTTAAGACGATACTGTAATAAAAACATTTTGTATGCACACACTCTCATATTATATTTTAACAACATAGAGTTAATTCTGGTCCTTTTAAATTATATTGATCAAAACAGCAAGTGACATTTCGCAAACTAACTTCCCTGCCATAAGATGATTAAAATTTTGACCATTTTACAAGTAAATTTCCCTTATTTTAAGTGAATATTGAAATAAACGACCCAACTGCTCCCAACCATCTGGAGCCAGTTAGACTATGGCTTCCCTAATTGGGGTATGTTGTGAGGTTAAAGGTAATGGGGGGGAAAGGAGATGCAGAGGAGGAAGGTGGGGAAGTACCAGGCTTTTCAGATCTGGTCACTAATCACGGATAAAGCCATTTCACGAACATTTCAATTCGGAATGGTGGTCTTACACCAGCGCGATACTGAGAGTATCTTTCGCTCTGGAACGTGCCGTAAACGAATTAATTGTTAAATGCAATACAACTTATCAAAGACCGATCAGTGGCTGAGTTAGCAGTGCGTTTGGGTCCAACCAAGCGTCGCCTGTTCGATTCCTAGGCTGGCTAGGTCCTCCATCATAACACAAGCAACATTTTCGGCTTTCTGTTGTGGTAGTAGGAGATTTAAAAAAAATTGTTGGGTTATTCGTAACCCGGGAATGTTTTTCTTTCTTTTTTTGTTAAATGTATATAACTATATTAAATATATATAACTATTTACGTACAAATATACTTGTTCACGCCGGGATTGCTAGTCGAGAGCCTTACCCCTCGACCACGGAGGCCGTCATTATTGTGTAGATATCCATCTTACGACTGTAAGCATGGGTGTTTCCACGTTTAAATTATGAATGTAAATGGTGAATAACAATTTTTATTTTTATTGTAATTTTAAAATTCAAATCTGCAAAAAAGTAAGCCGGCTCCGTCGAAGCCAGAGTCAAGTTAGCTTCTCAGAAGCTGGGGTAATGTACTATAGGGCTCACCGATACAGCAGATAGTTCACAACTACTGACCCTGTACAAACAACAAGTCTGCCTGTTGAATTTGGCAGCCACCTTTGGTCTATAGCCCCAAAATATTAGAAAAACCCTTGATCCACAATCTAACAAACGGCTTGACGGCCGGCGTAGTGCAGCAGTAAGGCGCTTGACTCCCATTCCGAAGGCCGCGGGATCGAATCCCGGCGTGGCAAATAAATTTTATTTGATTAATATGCGTATTTCACAATTTATTCATTTAAAATAATATATAATATATTTGCGGCATGTTTCAGAGTGGAAGATACTCTCAGTATCGCCCTGGTGTAAGACCACCATTCAGAACTGAAGCGTTGCTTGAAATGGCTTCTGCCGTGTTTGGTGACCAGATCTGAATACCCAGATACTTCCCCACCTTCCTCTTCCCTATCTCCTTCCCCTCCCCACTGCCTTCAGCCTCACAACATACCCCAATTGGGGATGCCATAGTCCCACTGGCTCCAGACGGGAGCAGTTAGGACTCTTGTGCGGTATTCATGTAAAAAAAAAAAAAAAATGGATTGAAATTTTTAGCGCAAAGCCTTCAGGTGGGAATGGTGTCCTTGTTCTACCGGTATTTTAATAGATGATGTTCCGAGGAACTAGCGTCTTTGATTCCCCCGGCAAATCCCCTGGTGTAACACATTAAACGCACTCGCAACATTTGTATACGGTCGAAATTTTTATCGCTTTAGAAAGGGTCGTTTAAACATCTCATTTTGGGTTTTTCTTATAGTTTTTGTATACATGTGTACCAAACTATATATGTTTCGCAAGTGCGAAGATATAGGATAAACATAACATAACATAATTCGAGCAAACTGGAAGTAAATAAATAACACCAACTGCAACTTACGAACTGACCACAAGGTGACGTCAAGGAGCCATTGGGCAACCACAGGGCTCGAAAACATCGTTTTGGCGGCATTTTAAAAAGGCGTATTTTAAAACGTTATAGAAAATTTATTCGTCGTCGTAAAAATAAAACAAAAATTCCGTTATTATCGTAATTTTTTACTTAATTTTTTTCAATAATAAAAAAAAACTGTGAAAATACCAAAGATATTGAAATATAAGTAGATGTGCTATCTGCAGTTTTTACTATGTGGGACTGCGCTTCCGAGTGTTGCCGATATTGTTTACCAATAAACAAATAAACTAAATGAACGAATAAACCAAACGAACGTTAAACTAAATGAACGAATTCTTTCCGTATTCAAACTATATTGTTAACCAATACTAATGCACATCTTCAAAAAATCAACGAAATGAACAAATTATTTTTGTATGCAAACTACTCTAATTAGGGCGTAGTCCGCAGACAGTTGCGCGGACACCATAGCATATCTCTTTTGTATTTGAATATCTTTGGAAAATACCCTATTGGGGATACCACAGTCTCACTGGCTCCAGACAGGAGTAGTGGTTCATGGGGTGATATTTGTCCGGGTCTTGGCAGCGTAAGAGTGTGCCCACCAGCTGCATGGCAGGCCGGATCGGGAGAGAATGGTTGAGGGAATCCCTTTGACTTCTCCAGCCGTACTCTCTCGGAACATCACCTTGCACCGCAGTGGGAGGGTTGGGTTCGTCTGTCACTTCTGAACACACTGACCACCAGATTCCTACCCACCCCTAATACCCGTTTACTTCTCTATCCCTAAATACACCCTTCACACAGAATCCCCAAAGATGACATAGGCCCTGAGGGAAATATTTTAATCACAATTTTAAACACTTTATTAAAAAATAAAGAATTGAATTATTACATTATTGATATTAGAGGGTGTTCTATAATGGATGAAAAAGATAACGTCCCAAGAAGACATCACACGATCAAGTTTATAAAATACTAGCTCAAGTCTATAAAAAATAAAACAAGTGTATAAAATACTTACTAAAATACAGATGTGGACAGAAATTTTTATATTATTTTGAACGTCAAGTGTGCAAAAATCCATCAAGAAGTGTTAAGGGGAGGGGAGTTATATATTATGTAGACATAATAATAATATTTACCTTCATCTTGTTTTGACGATAAAATCAACCTCGGAATTTAACTTTATAAATACACAATAACTTTGAATGCACATTTAAACTTTGCAACAAAGGCGAGCAATAGCTGATTTGAAATTTATACACAAAATTTTAAATAATAACATTGACTGTACTGAACTTCTTTCCCTTGTTAATTTTAACATACCCTTATTAACTCCAGTCCAATTTTTTAATTTTTTTTTAATGAAAAATGACCTTCTAACTAAAATAACTGCATTTTTATTTTTAGAGTTAAGAGTTAGTTTTAATAGTTAAAATAATTTTCAAAGTTTTAATTTTTCAAGATCCCCCTAAGACCACCGTATATACGGTGAATCGTGTGACGTCATCACTCCTGAAAAATTACTATAGGATTGGGCAATCAGCTGATCAAGTGCCGCCATTTTGAATAGCGTTATTCGAAGCATTGTCTCTAGAAGTAGCATTACAATTTTTTTTGTGCAGTAGTTTTTGAATATTTTAAATAATAGAGATAAACTAATAGAGATACCTAAATTTTTGATACTGAATTATTTAGGCTTAAATATTTTTTCAATAAACACAACGACAATCTATGAAAAAAAGAATAACATGAAATGTTGTTTAATACTGATGGCTTATGTCATACCTACATAATCAAAGATTTCAATACAATAATACAATGACTGGTGACGCGTGACGTCAGCACTAACCATTCAGTAATACCAACTTTACAGTGTGTTTTGACGAGAGGTTTAAAAATGCACTTTTTAATAATTTGTTAAGAACTCTACGTTTAATATTATGAAATAAAACTTATATATTCAGAATCAGCGTTTATTGGTCTATATGAACATATTTTTTTAAAGCCATAATATTTTTCACTGGAGTTCCTTATTATTACAAGTCCTTATTATTGCAGCAAGCAATTCGCCAATCAATCGTGCTCTTCATATGTTCAATAATATTGCAGCAAGCAATTCGCCAATCAATCGTGCTCTTCATATGTTCAATAATATTGCAGCAAGCAATTCGCCAATCAATCGTGCTCTTCATATGTTCAATAATATTGGTCGAAATTCTAACATTGATATTTTATCTGATTCATTGCCTAAATTTAAAAAGAGCATCATGTCAATAATATAATTTTTTCACAGCACATAAATATGTACATACATACTCACACACAGACACACACACAAACCTTCCCACTTTAATATGCACTAAATAAGACACTACAAAGAAATACATCATAGGTACCCACCATGAAATATACTTAATAATTGTAAATTGTTTTCACCACTGTAAATAATATACTGTTTGTTTCTGTTTACAAATAAAAAAAAATAAAAAAAAATATCACATTGTATTACGTATTTTATTTTATCATTGTATTATATTTTCTTATTTGTTTGATACTCAACTCATAAGCTATAATGTAAAAGCCCATCAGGGCGTGTAATAAATAAATAAATAAACATTCACGCTGCCCGTCCGGTTTCCGCCAAGACACTTTTCTTTACATAAGTACATAAAAAGATAGTTTTGAGTCGAGCAAAAAATATAAAAATGAATCTTCGCTTACAATAGATAAAAATCACACTTCGAAGGTTTTAATTGCCGATAAAAGTACACAGAACCTACCTACCCATTAATTATAGTCTTTTCAAAAAAAAAATTACTGATATTTAAAAAAAATACATTTAATTTTCAAAATAGGTATTACTTTTTGGGCTCCTACTTTTCCAGTGTGTTGTGCCTCTAATCTGAAAACCTACCTTTAATTTTTTTGAAAAAAAGACCTCAATTCCGGATTACGAATAACTCATAATGTTTGAATATAATATCTCCTACCGAGAACATTTCGAGAATTTAAAGTAAATCTTCTCGCGTGGGCAAACCATCCAGCTTATTTGTGTTGGGTAAAGACGGACTGACAAAAATATCGTACACTCAATTGCTCTTCGAAATTCATATTTTTTTCTTTATTTCGTTTTCCTACTTTAGTTGGTGTTTTTTGTTTTTATCGGCGGTCATCGTATATAGCGCCCCTTTCCTCTTTCTGTCATAAATCCCATCCCCACACACTTACAATACATTCGTTATTTTTTTATTTAACAACCAAAATATTCACTAGAAATAATTTATATGGCAGAACAACGTTTGTCGGGTCAGCTAGTTATTGAATAAAGGTTTGGTTCGACACCCTCAGTACCTACCTATCCATCAGTGGCGTGCGTTGCTCCCGACCAAGGATATGTTTAAACCGGAATACTTTATAAAAAGGCACTATAAATTACCACAATGAGCAGATTATTAAAATGAAAATAGAATTAACACCCCTTATTTAATCTTCTAGCCAAAGCTTAACATTTTGTCGAACTTTACATTTGCGGCCAATTTTGAAAGATAGTGTATTTTTGTTTGATTCTTCATGAAGCAAGCTGAACAAACCAAAATTAGAAATTTTCCAAGTAGGAAGTAAGAAAAATTTATTAAAAAATTCTCAAGAGAGAAAAACAAATTTGAACAACTTTTCAGCTTACATGGTTGCACGTCACTGATACTCAGGGTAGAAGGCACTGTCAGTATCGCCCTGGTGAAAGATTACATTTCAGAATCTAATCTTTGCTTGAAATGAATTATCAGATCTGGTATATCCCAACCATCCTCCTCTACATCTCCTTTCCATCCCACTCTATTTGGCCACACAACTTATCCCAATTGTTTTTGCAACAGTACCTACCTCCAGCTCTAGGCAGTTGCAACACTAAACTTGCGTAGTATTCTCACAGATCAACATGTATTTCTGTACATTAATTTAATCTGATGATAAACACAGTAACGCTGTGAAATGATAGGTAAAGAAGTAGGAAGCTTAACAATAATCACGATATAATATTATGTATAAGGTATTTTTTTATCCAACGTAATGTACGGCAAGGTAGCTGCTTTTTAATCCTTTAACATTTCATTGAAGAATAAGATAACAATAATAATATAAACGAAAATATGAAAGAGAACAAGACACAGAAAAATTAAAAGATGACGGTCGCAACTAACATTTGTTTATTTTATTTCACGACGCACGACGCATGACGTATAAATTAATGTAGGTGTAACTAAAATATTATGTTCTTACACAAATAAAAAAAAACGAGTGTGATTTAGACCACACGACTAAAGTAAAACTATATATTATATATTATAACTTCCGTTCACCTCGCCCGATCACACTTTTCACAACGCTCTTGTCACGCATTCACCAGCTTACTCCTCAAGCCAACCCATGCTGAAAATATGGTTACTAAATAGAGATGGTTTATATTAACTTTGCCCCTGGCTAGCATAAATACCACGTTTTAATGAACTTTCTATTCCGTTCCGCGGCGACGACGCCACTGCTTGTCACGATTATTTTGTACTGGTGAAAGTTAGTGGTGCTGGCGACACGGTATCGCTTCGAAGTAAATAAGCACACACTTCACGACTAAAAAATTACACATCTACCGGATCTGCCCTGATGATGGACACTGCAACGATGTCCGAAACGTTGGCTAAAGAAGGAGGTAGCGCAACACGGTATAACACCCCAAAAACAAATAACGAAAATGCTTTTGGCCGTGAAAATCTTAAAACTTATCTGGTTTATATTAAGTCTGTGTGTTAATTGTGGCAATCTGAATAGTTATAGTAATAATATTACCTATGTATATGTAATTAAATTGTAATTGAAAATTAACATCCTGTTGTCAAACTGCTTAATTTCGGTTTAACGGGATTGTACTTTGAAAAAACACATTTTTTTTAAAGTGTGCTTAAGAACTTAAGACAAGACCACACGACTGAAGTAAAACTTCACTAACTAATATCTCCCTCTCAACTTCCGTTCGGTTTCACATAGCACTCTTTTTAGGGTGAATTGCCTTAAACAACAAAAAAAAACTTCCTTCTTCAAATTTTGCAAATTCACTTTGTGGCACCACTTTATTAATGCAATAATTAAAAACACTTTGTTTTTACCACAATAAACTTTATTAAAAAGTCGACATGTTTCGAGAACGATGTTCTCTTCATCAGGACATATAATGTACTAAACAAATGATCGAACATAGAAAGACGTCGTCGAAAAAAGATGTCGTGTATAACGGCCATAAGAATTGGTTTGCATCCCGGATAGCGTAACGGATAAATGTATCCGAATTTATTCATATGGAACTATTGATGTTTATTACTGAATTATTTATTTTTTATTACTTATTATTACTAAATTAATATTCAATTTTTTATAAGAAAAACTCTCTTTTATAACTTTTGAAGGTTATTCTCATCAACGTAATAGATCATTGAAGAAGAAGATAACAATAATAATCTAAACAAAAATATGAAAGAGAACAAGACATAGAAAAACAGAAAACAGACAATTGTCTTTTTTCTGTTTATATTATTTAAAAATTGAGGGAGTTTTTCTTATAAAAAATTGACTAAGCATTTATTTCATTCATGTATTATCGAGTTAATTTGAGTTAAATTATTTACAAATTATTTTAACGTACCTACCTTACTTGATTTTTCGTAAAAATCAGCATTTTGGAAATTAATAAAATATTTTAAATTTTACCCATTATTAAATTTATCGGGTTAATTTCATTATAAAACACTTTCGCTGATAATAGTTCAAGAATCATCTCCACAGGCCATAAAGCGATTGCTTTTCATGAAAATATTATGTAGGGAATTTCATACCTAATAATTAATCCCCTCCAGCCAAGTCCAAATTATTTTCTGAAAATAATTTCGATAAAAAAAGAAAATATTGTATTATTAATTTGACAATGTCACATTATTAGAGAAAGAATTCCTACATATTTCTCGGAATTAGACCCAAATTTTATCTTAGCGATTGAAACATTTCAACCACATTTAAAAAATATATTATTTCGTATGTGACTTTTTCAAAATTGAGAAAAGTTACAATTTTTTTCAAAAAATGTAGATTATTATAATCAATAACAATTTATTGATTATTATTTCCAAATATTATTAAAAAAAATACATTCACATATTTCATTTTTTGTTACGGATATCACTACTTATATTATTCACATCAATAGTAAAAAATAATTACTCTCAATATTTTTATTTCTACTGATCAATGCTTTGTTAAGATTTAAAAAGGGTTTAATTGCTAAAAAACTCGATTACAAAAGTGATATTATATCTAAAATTCCTAAAGTAATAAAAATATTCCAACAGTAACTTTTTTCATGAAAATTTAAAAAAAAACATTAATTTGATTCTCGTAACATTCCGACAAGAAGTGACTCTTTCTCGATTCTAGTTAGTCTACAATAAATATAATTGAACACTGTTTAAAAATTTAAAAAGGCTTATATGTTGTTTGTGTTCGACTCCTTGGCTGAAGATTTTCAAATATAGTCATGTTATTCGTAACCCGGGAATGTTTGTCTTTCTTAAAAACAAAAAAAAATCCCGAATCACGTTCATTTTTAGACTGGTATATTTTTGGTAACAACTATGGAATTTGTTAAATACTACTTGCATTATTATCAATTTACAATTACTTCATTAAATTTAGGTTGTGTACACTTGGAAACAACATAATGTTTTTTTAATATCACATTTTTAATAAAAAATAATGTTATTATCCGAAACCAGTCCTGTCGGAAATAAATAAAAGTAGAATCAACTTTAAAAAAATGGTTTTATTATACTTTATTACTTATTACGATGGTGAACGATTACAAAGTGAACAAAATAGACATTCTAAAAAACCAGTCTACGATTATTTTCCAATACACTTTTTCCAATGTTCTCCTTATAATTTATGTAAGTGGAAAAAGAAAAAAAATGATTATGGAAATATATTTCACAAAAATAGATGTTGATGAAAGTTTAAAAAAAAAATCCAAGTAATATTTCAGAAAACTTATTACTTTGTTTCCTTTAAATGTTTTTGTTTATATTTTGTATTACCCTGTCCTCCATTTCAGTATCTAGAAATATGTATATATATATATATAATGATTTTTTTTTAACGTATGTATATTTAATTTTCTGAAGAAAATTCTTAGGTGCCTTCCGTGTGTGGGTACGAATTGAAATATAACTAAGATACATTGAAACAAAACGAATATTTCGATGGGAAAAAGTTATTTATAGTTTTTATCAAATATTTTGGTGCATTTTAAATGTTTTCCATTTTGACGAATATTGACTTTGAAATAACTCGAGAGATTTTTGCTCGTTTTTTCTAAGTGGGGAAAAATATCAAATTATGAATTTAATACTAAGGGCCTTTAGCATCCATCGGCCCAAAATTCACATGTCATCGAAAGATGTTCTTACGATCGTACAGGGTGGTTCCATTGAGAAAGATTAATTATAACTAACTCAATATCGATTTTATTTCATTTCAAATTTGCTTTAATTTATATCTACATCCAAAAATGCAGAAAGGTGTGATGATAAAACTATTAAAATTATGTGCGTTTTGTAATTATTTTTTGATCATAAGTATTTATCAATTTTCAATAATGTCTAAGCAAAATAAGAATGTAAAAAAAATCTTAAATGTATTAATTTGTAAGACCGTAAATAGATAGACAAATAGAGAAATTTTCGTCATAAATAAGTTAGTGTTCGCATATTTTTTTCAATGATTTTATTTGAACTAAAATAAAAAATTTGAAACATGCGTTTACCACTTAAATAGCGTACTGATTTACAATAATGATTACAAGGTTATTAAATATGACTTGTAAAATAAGATTTTTAGTTTGAAAATTTAACAAATCTGCCAAAGACCTATGGTATATATAACCTTATTATATGAAATTTGATTTAAAATATATGTATAAAATTTTATTTAAAAATGACATATTATTTCCGGTTTTCTCTGGTTATACCCTGTTAAGGTTTTTTGTCCTTTATGAAATACGGTAAATACTAAATACAGTAATTATTTAGATACAATCCAACAAATTAATTTGTAGCTTTTAATAAATTAGGAATCACCAATGTAAGATTTTTATTTGGAAAATTATAGAAAACTTTGTACCTATTGTGTTTTACAATATTAATAATGTAATAATAATATGTTAATATTTTTTTTTACAAAAAATAGAATATCCGATTTTCCTTCAAATCTCAATCAATTTACTTTGTCATTTTTACGTAGGTATAGGTCGTCTAACAACATAACATGAACTTATACAAAAAGCTGTCCGGCTTTAAATGCCGCCTCTCGCTCGCTCCCCCGCCCGGCATATGCGGCGGAGCGCTTCTGGAGAAACTTTGTTCGTTTTAATTTAATCGGAGTGGTAAAATGTATTACGGCTCTTTCTTTCGTTCCCTTTTGGAGGCTCTGACGGAGTAGTGCGGACTCTCTCTATTGGCGCGGCCGTCCGGTGGCGCCGCGTGGGAACGGCGGGAACTAGCGGGGAGACGGGCGACGGAGAGCGGCGGCCGCGCGCATCGAACCAGTCCACACGGAGAACTCGAGTAGGGTGGTTGCGTTACCGAAGCACAGAACGAGCGCTCTAACGTAACAGTGAACTTGTGTTATAATCGAATATACTCTACGTATAATTCAGTCCGCGTACACTTCTGTTTTCGTGACATGAGACCAGTGAAGTTCGCGTTTGCATAGAAAATAGTTAACGTTTGCTCACGCATTTTAAAGACAATTATTATGTTAAAAAGGTGACAAGTTTAAATAAGTGCGTTTATATATGTGGATTACGCGATGATTTTTGAATCTCGATGTGATTGTGAAGTAATAGTTACAGAAATGATATGGAGAGAATGACCGGTGGTTCCCTGCCAAGGAACGGAGTTTTACAAACTGTTGTGTTACAAATGTTTTATTATCGAATTGTCTCCGCGTGATGTAGCGGGTGAAGAGACTCCCGCTGTCTTTTCTTTTTCGTCCGTCGACATTGTCACCGTCAGCGACCCTCGGCCCGAGCATGAGACCCGCAACCCTGTCGTGCCTGCCCATCGTGGCCTGCCTCCTGGGGGCACTCTGGCTGGGCGCGGCGCGCGGCTCTGCCCCGAGCCCCGAGCGGGAGGGATGCCGCGGCTCGCAGGGCGCGCAGCTGTGCCGCCTGCGGACCCTGGACCCGGAGGGGGTGGCCCTCCAGCCCGTCCCTTCCGAAGGCAGCTCCAGCCTGTCCCTGCTGTGTAACCGGGTGCTCCTGTTCGAGAGCGCCATCGGGGCGCACTACTTCCAGCGCTTCTCCCAGCTGGGCGACCTCACGCTGGACGGGTGCAAGCTGCTGCACCTGCCCGGCAACTCATTCGAGGGGCTGCGCGAGCTCAAGAAGCTCACCATCCACTCCCACAACTCCGACTGGGGCCCCACCAAGAGCCTCGAGGTGGTGGCCGGCACCTTCAACGGGCTGCGGGAGCTGCAGCACCTGGACATGGGCGATAACAACATACGCGCGCTGCCCGAGGACGTGTTCTGTCCACTGGGTAATCTGCACACGCTCAACCTGACCCGCAACAGACTGCGCAGTGCGGAGCGCCTGGGCTGGGCGGGCGCCGGCTGCGGGGGCGCGCTGCAGGAGCTGGACCTCAGTCATAACCTGCTCAAGGCGCTGCCCGAGGGCTCCGGCCTGGCCAACCTGCGCCGCCTGCACCACTTGTCTCTGCAGCACAACAACATATCCGACATATCGGGAGAAGCCCTTAATGGCCTCATCTCCCTCAGAATCCTCAACATATCATACAACAGACTGCAGTCTCTGCCAGAGGGTATCTTCGCTAGCTCCAGAGAGTTGAGGGAAGTCTACCTGAATAACAACATGCTGTATGAACTGGCCAAGGGAATATTCCATCGCCTGGAGCAGTTACTGGTGCTCGATCTGTCCAGTAACCAGCTCTCCAGTAATCACATAGACGACGGAACTTTCGTCGGATTGATAAGACTGATTGTATTGAATCTCTCGCACAACGCCTTGACGAGAATTGACGGGAAAACGTTCAAAGACCTGTTTTTCCTCCAGATTCTGGATTTGCGCAATAACTCCATCGGGTACGTGGAAGATAACGCTTTTCTGCCGCTTTACAACTTGCACACGCTGAACTTAGCGGAAAACAGATTGCACACGATCGACCAGCACTTGTTCAACGGTCTCTATGTGTTGAGCAAATTGACTCTGAATAATAATTTGTTAGTGAATATTGACCCGATGGCTTTTAGAAATTGTTCGGATCTCAAAGAATTGGATTTGAGTTCGAATCAGTTATTGAAAGTTCCGGACGCTCTGTGGGAACTTGCTTTCTTGAAAACCTTGGATCTTGGAGAAAATCAGATATCGGAGTTTAAAAATGGTTCTTTTAAAAATTTGGGCCAACTCACAGGACTCAGACTTATCGATAATCAAATTGGAAATTTGACAAAAGGCATGCTATGGGATTTGCCGAGCCTCCAAGTATTGAATCTGGCCAAAAATAAAATTCAGAGCATAGAAAGGGGAACTTTTGATAGAAACACCCAGCTGGAAGCAATTCGGTTGGACGCTAACTTTATTTCCGATATCAACGGAGTTTTTTCTACGCTTGCAAGTTTACTGTGGCTCAATCTTTCTGAAAATCATCTCGTTTGGTTCGATTACGCTTTTATTCCTAGTAATCTCAAGTGGTTGGACATTCACGGTAATTTCATCGAACACTTGGGAAATTATTATAAAATTCAAGAAGAAATTCGTGTTAAAACATTGGACGTTAGTCATAACAGAATAGTGGAGTTATCGCCGATGGCGATACCTAACAGTGTAGAACTCTTATTTATCAATAACAACTTTATAAATAATATCCAAGTGAACACTTTCCTGGACAAAACCAATCTGTCCCGTGTGGATATGTACGCTAATGAGCTGGTGCGTTTAGAATTAAATAGTTTGCGCCTGTCACCAGTGCCTAAGAATCGTTCGCTGCCAGAGTTTTATATTGGCGGAAATCCTTTCCACTGTGATTGCTCCATGGAGTGGCTCCCTCTCATCAACAACATGACCAATATGCGTCAACACCCTCGCGTCATGGACTTGGAAAATGTGATGTGTAAAATGACCCATTCCCGAGGAACCACCCACTTGCCCCTCACAAGTGTCAAGTCCTCGGACTTTCTATGTAAATATGATACCCACTGTTTCGCGCTGTGCCATTGTTGTGACTTTGACGCGTGTGACTGTGAAATGACGTGCCCCCAGAACTGCTCGTGCTACCACGACCAGACGTGGAATACTAACGTGGTGGATTGCTCTAGCCAGCGGGTGTTAGAGATTCCTCACAGGATTCCTATGGACGCCACGGAGGTGTACTTAGACGGTAATGACTTTAAAGAATTACAAAATCATGTGTTTATAGGTAGAAAAAATATGAGAGTACTTTTTGTGAACGGAAGTGGCGTTGAAAACATTCAAAATAGAACATTTACCGGATTGAACGCTTTGCAATCCCTTCATCTTGAGGACAATCGTCTGATGGAGTTGAAAGGATACGAGTTTGAAAATCTCGGCCATCTGCGAGAACTATATTTACAAAATAATCTGATCGAGCATATCGGGAACATGACCTTCCAGCCTCTGCATTCTCTAGAAATAATTCGTTTGGATGGAAATCGGCTGGCCGTGTTTCCCATCTGGCAGATCAACCTGAACACTCAACTGACCCAAGTGTCGATCGGAAACAATCGGTGGTCTTGTAGGTGTAAATTTTTGCAAGACTTTACCGCATTTGTAGTCGACAACGCACAAAAGATCATAGATGGCGCTGATGTGTGGTGCTGGAATAACGAATCCAAATCTCCCCACAAGAGAGAACTAGACCTCAACGGCACCGCATGTAGCGACTACTACGCCGGTGGCTCCGTCATAGACAATATGCTGGTGTCTGACTACCTGCCTACCATGGTTCTCACGCTATGCGGCTTTCTCTTCATCCTGCTCGCTCTTGTGCTGGCCTTCGTGTTCAGAGACCCCATCCGAGTGTGGCTCTTCTCCCACTACGGAGTGCGGCTCTTCAGTTTCACGGGGGGATACGAAGAGCGAGAGAAGCTGTACGACGGATACGTCTGCTACAGCCCCAAGGATGAAGAGTTCGTGATCCGCTCCATCGCGGCCGAGCTGGAGAACGGAGAACCTCCCTTCCAACTCTGTCTGCACCACCGAGACTTGCCCCCCTCTCCCTGTCTCCCGGCGCGGCCAGTGCTGGAGGCGGCAGAAGCTTCCAAGCGGGTGATCCTGGTGCTCACGAGGAACTTCCTGCAGACCGAGTGGTCTCGGTTCGAGTTCCGCCAAGCGCTCCACGAAGCCCTCAAAGGCCGGGTGTTCAAACTCGTGCTGGTCGAGGAGGGCCACATCAACCCCGAGGCCGAGTCGGACCCCGACCTGCGGCCCTACCTGAAGACGGGGTCTCGGGTGCGCTGGGGCGAGAAGAGGTTCCGTGAGCGGCTGCGCTACGCCATGCCGGGGGCCTCGCGGGGCCCGCGCAAGCCTGCAGATAACTACCGCCGCAACATCAACACCTACACGCTGGACGGCTCCGTGCCCAACGGCAACAACCACCATCACCATCCGCCCGCAGACAAGCCAGAAGGGCGCGAGCGGCCGCCGCCCGCCTATCAGCCTCCCTTCACGCCACCCTACCCGGCCGGGGCAGGGGGCGCCGGTGGTGTGGGGGCCCTGGGCCGGCCGCACTCCGACCACATCTACTCCTCCATCGACTCGGACTATTCCACGCTGGAGCGGGGCTCTCGTGGCTGGAGGGCCCCTCCGGTGCAGGCCTACCTGGTGTAGGCTGCAGGTGTGAGTGATAGTGTTAGATGAACTGTTAAACGCCAGCCTCTTAGCTACTAGACTTGTACATTTCGTGTTAATTAATCGCTTAGATATTATTTTTATGAATTGAACTGTATAAATGTGAATAATGTATAAAGCTCGCTTTAAGTTTTTAAGTCATTTACCAAAACTTACCTAATAGTTTTAACGCGGAGATGAACCGCAGATTTTTATATACTAAAATGAATAAATTCATTAAAGACTGTTGTAAAAATGTACATAGGACACGAACGATCTATATTATTACCGTGAATGAAATATTTATACCTGAATAAAGTTGTGCGCAATTTGCAAAATTACTCCATACTATTTCATTTTTATTACTATACATACTACAGTAAACAACACAACTACTGTTTAAATAAATACATATACACAAAACTTCTTGAAAGATCCCAAAGTATTGACAATACTATCAGAAACAAAATGTACATAACTATTGAAAGAAATTTTATGATTCCAAACTAATTATGACCACTCCAGTGAATAACTACCTACATTTATTACTTAAGAATGTAGAATTTTTTGTTTCCTTTGTGTTGTCGATCAACTTTGTAAAACATCAAAACTACACTATAAAGCAATTTTGGATATCATTTGACCAGAGAGTTCAATTTTGCATTAAAATACACGTAAAATGATGTGCAGAGTTAAATTGTTTTTGGTTTATGCATTTACTAAAGATATTAGACACTAAAGATGATTTTGTAAATATTATTAGAAATATTACAATCCAAGAGAAAAGAAAGCAAATATTTTAAGGTAGAACGTAGAATAATCGGAAAGCTACCGATCAGAAAGCTGAGGCCCAATTCACGGAACCAACCATTAGATGAAGAAGAACAGACCTAATTTTTAAGAAATATAATATTATGCAATATGTATCAATCTTTTGATCGTAAAAATAAGTTACACTGGGATGTAATAGTCCAGAACCACTCTACAAGTTAGTGATTCAATTTTAAAATGTGTGCATAATATGTATTTATTATAAGCCTAGGTACTTATTGGTTTTGTAGAAGAAGATTCTGTTTTGATATGATACGAGTTCGATTCTCGTCGATTAATAATTTATATCACATTCCAATCAAATTGAAGAATGGATTAAATAATATTTAGGTGTTTTGGTTTATTTCCTTGAAAAAACTTAATGTCGATAATGTTAACAGAATAATTTCGTAACAGCTGCTAGTTTTGTTATTCACGAACCATCTGTTACGTGAAAATTCCTTGATGCGCGAATATATGCAATATTCGTGACTATAAATTACGAAAAAGTAATTAAACAGCCATGTGAGAGCTTAATCGGGCTATCAAAACACCAAACATATTTTCAATGCCTTCCTGAACATTGATAAGCTAATTAGAAAATACTGACAAGTATTTGATGAAATTTCGTAAATTTACTGGTAATTAAATATATATGGTAGGATTATGAATAATAAGACAAATATGTTTTTGATAATAAATTATTAAATCCATATGAGTTTATATTGTCAATAACACGACTGTGAGAATCGAAAGTAATTTGCAAGAGAAGAAACCTGTATATGGAAAAACACCTGCAATATACTAATGGAAATGACCAAATCTTTTTGTCTCTGCAGACGTGATTGACTATTTCCATTATATTGCCAATAATAGGACCATGAGAATCAGAAGCGATTTGCAAGACCACGACCCTATACATGGAATGAAGTTAAACACCTGCAAGATAATGGACTTTGTCTTTATAACACATATATCTCATTGAAACTGATTTATCATATAATGTAGTATATATATCATATAATATTACGAATGTAGGCAAGGACGAGTAACGAAAACAAGGTTATCAATTGAATCACGTTAATGACATAATATACAATCTACCCGTTATATGAATAGTCAGTTACCCTCTTCCACAATTTATCTAGGAATCAAACGCTGTAATAATAATATTTCAACGATTTGTACAGTGACGTTTTTGTGAAGAAACACCTAAAAGACGCTGTACAATTTATAATATTATATTTCTACAATGATCTATCTTACAACTAACCATAGACTAGAGAAACTATTAGAACAACTTATTATGGCTAACAGATTGCATCCACCGGATCGTCGATCACTAATACAAAACTATATACAATGCATTTGATCTTTATACATAAAATAACGTTGTATTTGTATAGCGCAGTTTTGTGTCATTTCACTTCAAAGTTAAAAAATAATTCTACAGTTCTCCTTTCGAGACCATTACAAAATATTAATAAAATAATATGAAATGAAGAAATTTACAGTATTTACAAAACAAAATAAGAGAACAAAGATTGATCAAAACAATGCTGTTATAGCACACACGGGACAATAATTATAGATGTTCCTGTTTTGTCCTGTGCTACAATAACGATGTTATTGTGGCACAGGACAAAACAGTAACTTTTAAACTAAAATATAGTATACTAACTTCTGACAATAAAATTGACATTAAATTCGGACATTAAACATAAAAATATATTTAGGAGGAAACCGAAACCAAACAATTACCGGAAGCTTGAGAACATGGCTTATAGCATGGATTCATTGTAATAAGATTAAGATTTTAAAAATAATTTTGTTTTTAAAGCCCGTTTAAATTTAGCCAAATTCTGGATATTAGTAAGAGCTGAGGGAAGTTTATTCCAAATGAGAGGGCCAGTTACACGAAAAGAGCGATCATAGTAAACGGCTCGATTTGACCTAGAAAGTTCGATTAAATGATTAGTAACATCTAGATCTGCTGACCTTAGAGTGATGAGAACATGACGCTGCGTTACAATGTTTATTATTATTTATATTCTATACAGGCAGAAAATACACAGGACCTTACTTATCTGGGAGGTCACAACACTGTTTATTGTTTATTAGAAAAGTCACAGTTTGCACGCAGAGGACATAATTGGGAAAACATGTTATTGGAAATGCTATTATTTAATCCGGGTTCATATGTTAATAATAATATTATGTTCTTTGATTAACGTGTTTGGGAAAGCAAAAGCAAAATTTTATGATGGGCGATACAATAGCACG
The DNA here is from genome assembly GCA_929108145.2 of Limnephilus rhombicus. Lineage (NCBI taxonomy): Eukaryota > Metazoa > Arthropoda > Insecta > Trichoptera > Limnephilidae > Limnephilus > Limnephilus rhombicus. The sequence continues at coordinate 49,056,792 of OV815285.1, forward strand.
AGGATAGTAGGACCTTTTTTTACTGCAACCCATTTAGCTAGATACCTACCTAGCCAATAGCGCCAGCACTTGATCCGAATCTCTCACGTATCTAAATAGCCAAAACATAATTTAACAGAATGTGTGCCAGATTTTTTTCAATATTTTTTCTACCGTGTTGTTGAACAATAACGTACTCGTGAATAGATATTTAAATTTTATTATGGCAGTTTCGGTGGAGATGTAAGCATCTTTGTGTGTATATATTATTTCTGTGTAACTTATTATATTATGGCCATCGTATTATCGTCAACATTAACATCACATGTGATCATACGGCAATGGATATAATGTGCCGGTTCACTTTAATAATACGCTTATACGGTTCTCACTAAATTTATAATATCTGTGCACACTGCAGGCCATTTGAGCTGTAATGTACCTTCGCGTGTCCGAATTCACACAATACATTATGTTGAGAATCGAGACGAATTGAATATACGAACAAACGAACATATAAAAACTGCGCTTCTTTACCTACATATTGACGATATCAATAATTTACAACATTTACACGTTTTTAATTGTCACAATAAACACAATTTTCGCAATATTACCTTGATCAACATTTTTTAGGACTTTATTCATAAAATCAAAAATACAAGTTTGTTAATCAAAGTCGAAATGGTCCCCTTCAAAGTACTCCCAATCGACTGCAACGCACTTACGCCAGGTAAACTATATTTATCTACCAAGTACTTCGATATAGTACAAAAAACATAAACACATTTAAATGAAGTCCAAATAATTGGTAATACAAACATAACAACGCGAACTTGGTTTAACAAGCCAATAAAAAAAGATTTATGTAGGTAATTCTCAGTCAACCAATTTATAAATTTATATTATAACCATTATGTTGGAAAAAGTGCATTTGCGAAGATTGAAGAAGTGATTATTTTATTGTTTTAGGGAGGCATCTACAACAGATTTCTTTAATTTGGCCTGCTCGTTAAACAATATAACAATCATCCCACAATGCAGAATACGAATCGTACCTTTATTATAAATAATATTATTAAATTATTAATGTAGTAATAAAGAAGAAAGAACAAAATTAATAATCACAGATAACAAGGCTTAAAATTAATATGTAGTTATTATAGTAATAGCACCAAAGTAACACATTAAAATTAATAACAGAATGCTCGATTTTGTTGTTGTAATTGAAAAACATACCTTTCTTTACAATATTTTTATTGTCTACCTAATACACAAGATTAGTTTATTGGTTTTCATAATATTTTATATATACACTAGCTGACCCGACGATTATATTTTTGTGATTTTCTTACTTTTCCACTTACTTAGGGGCCATCGATAAATTACGTCACACGAATTTCATGATTTTTTTACCCCCCCCCCCCCCCGTCCCTGTCACATTTATGAGACCCCTCCCCCATAGTGTGACATCTAAAAATAATCAAAACAGTAGTTCAATTTTTTTTTACATGTAACGTCACAGAGCTGATGACCACCCCGTACCCCCAGTCACACTTCCTACTCCCCTCCCCCTCCCCCTTAAAGTGTGACGTAATTTATGGCCCCTTTACGGGAATTGCGTTTCATTTTCTTTATACGTGTGAGGGAAATTTATTAAAATTATTGTATTTTTCCTTTGGAAGGGTAAAGACACACGTTAACCGTTTGTCTCATTTTCGACTGTTGACATTTAATGTGTAAGAAAGAGACGCAGCATTATATGTTAAAGAACAAAAGCGAAACAATCAGCGCATTGACATTTGACGTTTTTGAATTTTTGGAATGCACGCAAACTTCAACTAACACAACATTGCTACAACTCTTTCAAAAAATGAAAATTCGTTCTATACAAAATGTATGAGGAAATGAATTTTCTTTATAACTATTTATTTCGTAAACTTTTTTGATGTTTTAATAGTTATTATCCTATCCGGGGCGGAGACAAATCCAACAAATCAAAGATCAGCAAAATCGGTCCAGCCGTTCTCGAGTTATAAATAGTGTAACTAACCCGACTTTGTTTTATATATTAAGATTACACTACCTAATTTTAATAATTTCAATAAAAATAATTAATGGACGCAACTTGTAACTAGGTACCTTATTAATAACTTACTAACAATAAAAGTAAATGTTTTACATCAAATCCATCTCCTATCGTTAGACATTTTGTAGGTATTATCAGGAACTTATTTTTGGCGGTATTTTTTCAATATTTTTCCCGTAATCTCAAATTGGTTATTTCTTAATCAAAGCTGTGAAATTTCTGTAGATAAAGTTTGTATTTAAATTTGAAAATTAGTGCGGCATATTAAAGAGTGGTTTTTTTCACAATCCAAATGAAGTTTCGGAGAGTCGTCTGTTCACGAGAGCAAATGCGCCATGACGACACGAAACGACCACAATCCAGATTTTCGATACGCATCATTTAATATCTCTGTTTACATACATGTACGAACAGAGACGAGTATGTGTTTTATAACATAATATTATTATACAGCCTCTTGCGGACGTTAAGAGATTCCAAAAAATATGACTTAAAATTATAGGCACCGCTTGCTTAGTGTTATTAAAGGAACTGATTGCTCTGCCTCCAGGCGCAAACTCCGAGAGGAAGAAGAATGCGGCTCCAATTTGCCGGAGCCACCTCGCCGCAAACACCCGCACATCACTAGCACTTACTTCCTTTGTGGGCAGATTGATTAATTCCTTTCTACTTGCTCAGTGACCCGCTCGAGAGGCGACTCGAGACTCGAGAGACATCGAGTACCTCCACTCGGCTTCCTCAAACTTGAAACTTGTCTTACAAACATTTTTGTTTTCTTTCGGACAAACGTTTGTACGCGTCCCGGAGATGTGGTCGCGAGAAGAATGCCTTTTTTTGTGCGTCCAAAAGGTTTAAACGTTTCGTCTTTTAGGGACGGCCGTGTTGTAAAATGTCGGGTTCTTTATCATTGTGAGGACGGTGTTTAATTAAATTTTAAATATTTTTATTCCGCGGCGTGACAGGATCAGGTGTAATGTAATTTTTTTCTTCATTTTACTCGTTTAAACATATTCTCGTAACGTCTCGTTTTAATTGCTTTTTTTAATCACCGCGCGGCACATCTTCCATTATTTGTGGCTTATTTGGCTTGAACGTCAGAATATTTCAAATAATTTTCTTTGATAAAAAACAAAAAAAGTTGAAACTATGCGTCTTTGAGGTAATTAAAAAAATTGACTTTTTATTTAAAACCATTCAACTATAATTATTGACACAAATATATAAACAAAACATAGCAAATTCTTAGATAACTAGATACTAATTTATAAAACTAGAATAATTCACTCAGTTTTTTTTATTACGTAATTACTTATATACTTTTTGTAATTAGTAAATGTCCCCGAATACCTTCATATTGCATTTTAACAAAAAATTAACAAGCTAAATTCCCCTTTAACGTATTATTTTTAGTTTAGCTGAGTTTAATAATTTCCAATAATAAAAAAATTATATTTACTGTCTTGTGAAGAAAACAAAGTACTCAACTAAAACCAAATATATAGAGTTGATATTTTTAACTACGGAATAGTTTCTGCAAAAAATATATTCACATCATGTTCCACTGCACACGTGTTTTCGAGGGTGGGTTCCACATCCCACGGCCCATTATTCCACAATAATAATTCCTCAGTGTAGTGAAGAAGTGAAGGTCCGGTGACATATTTCAGTAGTAAAGCCTGCAACGTAATAAATATAATGGGGATGGCCAAAGGGCGGTAGCCGTTTTATTAGGGGCTGTCGGTAGACCAGGCACTTGTAAAAACAAGGGTAGGTAAGCACCACTGCCACCCGCGCTACATGACATGCAATATAACATGAAAGTTTTAATGACCCAAATATTTTTTGACCCAGTTGACGTATTTTTCTAGGAAAAGATTTCATTCTACAAAACAATGTGTTCACGAAGGCAGGATATAGCTCGGCATATTTTTCAGGAATATTTTCGTGCTTAGTTCTGGGTTCGTATTTTTGGAATGTTGAGTGCATTATTAAGTAGGTAGGAAAATACAACGTGCTAAATGTTGTATGCCTTTTTACTTTTATGGCGATTCTTTGTTTTTCTAACAATGGTACTTTAAAAATGTAACTACCTATTCTGCCTACCTATATTTATTTATTTTAGCTCAAGCATAATGTCAACATTTATAAAACAGGGCACGCAAATATTTAATCTAATCAATGGGTGGATTATATTACAATGTTTTTACCTATTATTATAAATGCGGAATCACGGATACCGACACATTCGACATACCAAGTACCACGTCGAGGTCGATTCTTTTCAAAGAGTTATAGCGTTAAGAAGAACGGCTGCGCCATTTTTCATACTAAACTTAAATTTTAATTCGAAACTGATTTTTTTTTCACAAGGCATAGCAAATATTTAGTACGAATATGTGCTACTGTATTTATTTTTGTTTTAAATTATAAAATATAGGATATTAAAGATTCCAAATTTTCGTGATTTTAGAAGAAATTTGGCAATTTTTTGTGAATTATTAGTATGGCTATTAAAAAAGTAATATTGCCTAATAAAAGTAATAAATTCTACGTCAATATAATAAAATACAATTTAGATAATTAAAACCATTGAAAAAAGTGGTTTTTGGATCTACATTTTTAATTTATGTTGGAAAAATTTGTGTTACTTCGTAAATCAGCCCTTTGTAAGTTAAATTCTAGCATATAAATATTATTATTTTTTAATAGTCATGTCATTTCTTTTTTTATCGTATGTTACATTATATTTACAAAGAACAAAGAACTTTTTAATAATAATTATAATTAACTCATCATAATTGCCAAAAATAGCATCTAAAATCATGAAAAATTGACTTCTTTAAATGCCTATGTTTTATAACTTGAAATACAAGTACATACATAAAATAGCACATATTTTTAGAATAATTGATATTATTATTACGATTAAGAAATTCATTTTTCAGTTTGGTTAAATATTTTGGTCTTAAATCGAAATTTAAGTTATGAAAAAGGCCGCGCTGCCGTTCCTCGTAAGCCAATATTTATGTTTATCGTTGATTATATCCACTAATTAATGTTAAAAATGTATAAAAGTTAACACGACATGGGAATTAATCGTTACAGGTGCGTATTTGATCAACATACCGACACAATATTATGTAGTTTTAAAATATGTTATCGATTGTGAAATATGAAGGCGAATTTAAAACAGATTAATCGATACCGAACTACCTAAGTAGCAACTCTTAAAAATGCTCCCAATTAATTAAATGGATAAATAAAAAAATACTAATTATAATAAATTAAACCAGAATTTATGTTGAAAGCTAGCAGGAGCAGTGTAGGTAGGTACCATAAAAGTTACGCGGCGTACAAGAGTAATTAAAACCAGGAATGATAAATGATAAAGGGATGTCGAGTTATTACTGCAGGAATGTGGTCTAACTCCGGTAGAGATATGTGATATAATTTCTCTACCATAAGAGAGAATAGACAGAGAGATAAAACAGTAGTAGTCCACATGGTTTATTTGATAGATAGTGTGGCAAAGAAACTGGAAGAACATTAATAATGCAATGCAAACGTTTAGTTGTCAATGTTTGTAATGTTATTGCAGAAAGATCGTGACAGTGGAATGGAATTTTTTTTCATGAATTAAGCTAATTATAATTATTCGAGTATAAATACAGAGACTAATTGGCGAATTAGTACTTAATTACTATTCACGAATGTTGTTAGTCCAAAGTAATGTGTACGTGTGTGGCTGCAGCACGCGAAATATTTGAGGTAACCAACCAATTAGGTCTCGAGCCCTCGAGTTTAGGTAGGATAATTAGTAATAAATTTAATATAATATCCTGTTCGTTTATTGGTTCTTCGAAATTCTTACATGGCCGAGGCGACAAAGAGTCGTTCCGTTATCAACCTGCCCAGCTACGTAATGGAGTAATCGGTTTAATAGTTATGCATGCCCATCGCATCCGCACACTAATAATGGCCGCATCTGGTTCAACGGAACCGGCTCCTGGATGTAACCAGTTCCAGACCTCGCCCCGTGTTCCGTCACATCACTAAAAGGACCGAGCATCTCTTTAGAAACCTTTGCAAACCATACCGACTCATTGAATGTTTTTACTCTGAGGCTGTTAAATTCCCCGGAAGCTTGAAGTGCCTGGATCACACCTTCAACCAGATCATCAAACTTCTGTTCAGAAGTCGAGTCACTGAATAAAAGGTTCGATTCTAGAATTTGGCGTACTTGTTGGTGGTATAAAAGAGTCGAAACCTTTCTGCTAAGTCTGGAGGAACTTGAACGCAGCGCTGCGACCAGACTTTATGATGCAAACCAGTTCAGTTTAATATGCACGCACTGCATGGAGCTACTACTGTGCGACTGCGCCGATGTCGGTATTTAATAATAAAACATTAATTGATTAATGATCGGATATCAAATTATTTTTTATAGTTTAATGCCATGCTAAACATGTTAATGTTGTACGTGTGTACAATTGAATGAATCGACTTGCAGGTTCACCTAAGGTTTCAAGCTTTATTAGTATTTTGAATCACAATAAATGGGTATCCATCCATGTAAATGTATTTTATTTAAATAGTTTATCATTTCTATTAAAAAAGTCTAAATCCGATATTCTGCTTCGTTCATATAACGAATATTATGAATGCGAAAGGGTGTTTGTTTGTTTGCCTGTTTTCACCTGCAACAGAGCGATCGATAAAAAGTAGTACTTTTATAAAGTCAAAGCAAATAACAATTACATATTTTCTTCCAGTTCAGTGCCGATAATTCGGCGTTTATTGAAATATAATTTTTATATTTGATTACAAAAAAAAAAACAATGTTAGTAGGTCAAGACACAGAAACATAAAAAGGTAACTGTCGCAACTGGGATCTAACTGATATCTAACCATCAGTTACTTATACCAGGGCGGGTAAGAGGTGGATTACCTCCACTGTCGCAACTGGGACTCGAACCCAGGATCTCTTATAGGTATAACCTTCAGTAGTTGTTATAACAAGAGTTGTTCCAATAAAAAATTAAGGTTTAGAAAGTGTTAAATTTGGATAAATATGCGAATGTGAAGAAATAATAAAGGAGAAGCCATTTACTGCACTGCCACAGCAGCGCTAGGTGACGTCAAGAGGTATCCCTCAACCAGTCTCTCCCGATCCGGCCCGCCACGCAGTAAGTGGGAAGGAGTATCCGCCGCCAAGACCTACACAAACTTCATTCCATTATTCCGGTCAACCCTGTAAGTCACTAAACGTAGCGAAACACTTGGAGTGACCTACGGCAGATGTGCTGGTACGGCAGTACCGGTAGAATAACAATACATGTTATTGTTTTTATAATTTATACATAGGGGGCATACATTAATTAAGAGAACAGTTTTTCTTCCAATCTACACCCCCCCCCCCCTTGGTGAGATAAATTTGAGCCGCTTCGAATATTCTTTTCAAGTAACGTGAGATTTTGCTGGACTCCCCCCATTTTGAGCTTACATAATGTATGCTTTAATAGAAGGCAGAAATAAATTTATGAATAATAATCATTATTTTTTTAATTGATAAACTAACGTTTAAGACAAGATTTTTATGCATAGCACAAAGGGTAACAATTATTATAAGCAATAATTATCAGCCTGAAACACTCATCTACATTGAAAAAATCTTCCGAGAAAAGATACATGCCGCCAACGGGGCTTGAACCCGTGTCCTTCTGATTACCGGTCAGGTGCTCTACCACTGAGCTATGTTGGCTTATCTATATAAAGTTGGTTGTTTTCAGGTGGAAAAATATAATAAGCAGTAATTATTGAATGAAACACTAGTATATATTGAATTATTTGGCGGGTATTAGATAAGCCGACATAGCTCAGTGGTAGAGCACCTGACCGACAATCAGAAAGACACGGGTTCAAGTCCCGTTAGCGGCACGTATCTTTTCTCGGAAGATTTTTTCAATCTAGATGAGTGTTTCAGGCTGATAATTATTGCTTATAATATTTTTTATGAATAATATTTTATAGTAAAATGAACAAGTTCCTACAGTGTATAGAGAAAACAGTTCATATCGACGGTCACATCTCCGTGATCGGCGCAGTGGTCCCAGGGGCGTGTACGGTGTAGGTATACCCACTTCGGGCAACGGCGACATATATAATTATTACAGGGCGCCCCGGGCTGCTGGCGGCCTTATTTAGGGACGCCACTGGAAAAGCCAAGGGACAACTAACAGACAGCAGAAATAGCGTTAGTTCAGATTGTAACGTGGGTACCTCTGCCTGGTAGCGATTATATCGAAAGCGCTATTATTACGATTGCCTGGGATCGAAAATACCGATTGCTGATAGATTGCGACTAAATAATACGTTTATCGGTTCAATTTATGACATTGAACAAAAGTAACTAACCATAAGTAACTTAACTTAAGATTATTACGCAATACACCTATGAATTCGTATAACATAATTGATTGGTAGGTTGCTGATTGCATATTTCTAACGGTATTCTTTTTTTGGCGCCTCTTTTGAGAAATTTTACAGTAAGGACGGTTTACAAAGCAATTTATTTTTTAAGCAGGTACTAAACTAATTTTTTTTTTGCAAAACTTCCAAAGAAAGAACCTTCCCTACTAGTTTGGCTTCAAACATCTTACCATTTGTTAAAATTATTGTACAAATTCATATTCATAAAGTGTATATTGGAGGTTTACTCAAATTTTGTACTGTGTCTGTCTCACTAGGGATATCCTGTGTAGACACACAGGCTAGTTTTCTCGTTGAATGTTGTATTTAAAAAAAATTTTAAATTCGGTGTGTTCATTTTTCGAAGAGTTCAATTTCGTTGATAAATTTAATTTTCATTTGTTCGAAAAGGCGCATTTTTCGAAAAGTTTAATTTTGATATTTTATTTTATTTATTTATGTATTTAACGCCCAACGGGCTTTTACATTTTGGTAGTACAAATAATTCATGACAGATTATTTAACATATACAGAAATAATAAAAATAAAATTTGATAAAAAAGCACACAAGTCATAAAAATACAAAAATACAGCGATTTCATAGGTTTTCAGAAAAACAGATAGGTTTAGGAATAGTTTTTGAATAAGTTTTTTACAAGATAAACAAATTTCACCAAGTTTATGTTAAATATGTCAATATCACCTAATTACTGATTTCCCATAGTGTGAAATCGTTGTATCGGAGAGTGGGCAATGTAGTTCCAAATGTTCCAAAGGTTCGTTTTTCGGTAAATTTAATCTCGATATGAACGATAGTTTCACTTTTTGGTCAGTTTAATTTCGATTTGTTCCATTCATTTAAGTTAGTTTATGTTTTTTTTATTATTTTTTTTATTATTAAGTTAAAAGAAACATAGTATTTCGCTTTCTTAACTTAAATACAGAGCATATATATATAGTATAGTAGTAAGAATAATATTTTTAATTTTGTTCCAACATTTTGAGTTTAAATAGTTTTTTTTAAAGGTTTTTATGTTATTTTCCGTTTTTAGGCTATCTGGAAGGAGATTATATATATGAACTCCCTCGTGACCAATACTTCTCTTGCCACTTTCAGTCTTGACAGTATTTGTGTACAATTTATTGTGTTGTCTAGTATAATGTTCGTGTACTTGTGATGTTTTTATAAATGTTGTGTTTGTGTGTATAAGTCCATTTTGTATTTTGTAGATTAGAAGACATATGTTATATTCGTACAATGTTCTTATTTTCAAAAGGTTCATTTCCTGGTATAGTTTTTTTGTGGGAGTGTCTGGGTTATAGTTGAAGAGTTTTTTAATAACTTTGTTCTATATTATTTGTAAGTCGTTTAAGTACGTAATGTATGTGTTTCCCCATATTTCTATTAAATAATTTAGGTGGGACTGGATTAAGCTAAAGTATAAGCCCCTCTTTACCTCTGTTGGTAGAAGATGATCAATTCTACCAAATACACCAATTAATGGGATGATTTTTGTTTTTAGTTTTTCTACGTGTTGTTTAAATGTTAAATGTTTATCAATATATAAGCCCAGGTATTTTTCGCTATCTAGGATATGTAGGTCTCTTTCTTCTATTTGTAATGGTTTATGCGATGGTATTATTCTTTTAGGTGAGCTTAAGATCATGTAACCGGTTTTATTAATATTTATTGTTAATATATTTTGTATTAGCCAATCGTTTAGTACATTAAGATCCGTTTGAGATTGTTCTAATAGACTTTCTAAGTTTTTGCCGAAGTAAAAAATTGCCGTGTCATCTGCGTATAAGAAAATTTCACCATGTAGTTTTAGCTGACAGATGTCATTTATGTATATTTGGAATAAAAGTGGCCCCAGTATTGATCCTTGTGGAACTCCGTAGTTTATACTCTCGAGTTGACTGTTTTTATCTCCTATGTTAACACATTGTTTTCTGTTGGACAGATAGGATTTTATTAGTTTGATAGCTGGACCGGTTACACCTGTTTTTTCATTTAAGTTAGTTTATTTTTTTTTTATTTGTTCATTTCATTTAAGTTAGTTTATTTCATTTAATGAGCTTAATTCATTTTATTTAATTTCGATAGGTTCATTTTTCGGTAAGTTTAATTTCGATATTTATTTATTTACATTCCATGTCCTCCGTAAACACCAATGCATCACAAAGAAGATAACAAATTTGAGGTAAGTATAAAAAGGTTTTGGGGTATGGGGGTAGTTTTAATAAATTTTAACATGCGTCCAAAGGTTGTTAACTTTCTGTAAGTGACGTGAAAATGTCGATGGTCAATGCAGAATCACTAACCCTTCTGCTTGTTTAGGAATAAGTACATCCCAAAACACGTAATCGCGTTATACTTTCAAAAGACCAAAAACGTCCCGAGCGACCTTACATTTTAAAAGCTATAAATCTCTCTTCCTCTCATGCAAACTTATGTATTTTTTTCTTTTAACCAGAAAGAGAATGAAATAATGCTTCTTATTGGCTTTGAAATATAAAAGCTATCTTGCATAGATATTTTACAATCTCGATCCAATGTGACGGTTTCAGAATTTTCGTGCGAAACTGAGGCTTCCGAATTGTGAGGTGCGAATATATTGAACCAAGCAGACGGGTTGTAGTTGACTCGCTCTATTGATCGGCGTGTTCTAATATGAAGAAGACCTCGCTTTCGGAATATAAAAAAATGCGTGGAATCTACCTCGAGTTTACTTGTTAGGCACTTATAAGTTAACCTCTTTTAACGCATGGGGATTAAGTATAGTTCCAGAAATTTCCAAAGAAAATGTTTGCCCTAAAATATTTTTCGGCGGACTTCTAAGGTGTTGAAGTCGAGCATTCCTGTTAAGAAGAAGGTTTGATACAGAATGAATAGTATTATATTCCCTCATAATCAGGTAGATAACCTAGTCTCTGAAATCTGAAAATCTGAAAAATCTGAAAATCTAGTCTCCTACAACGGAAGCAATCTTCCGAACAGGACCTCCATCGAAAGCGGTCGTCCATTAATCACGTGATGTTTTTTTAACAACTTTTTAACCCCCCCCCCTGGTTATATGTGGTGTGGTTTTAGACTAACCCCCCCCCCCCCCCGAAATCACGTGTATTTTTTTAGTGCAAAGAATTTTGAAATTTGAAATTTTCAGAATATTATATTATCACGAAAAAAAAATACATGTGATATCTCATTATACCCCCCCCCCACCGTCGTGATATTTCGTGATTTTTTCCGAACCCCCCCCCCCCCTTTCGAGCATCACGTGATTAATGGACGATTTATTGTTTTTGTGTTTAATTCGTAGAACTCCATTTTAATTTTTAGAAATTTAATTAAAATTAAATTTGATAATGTTATTATCGAGTTCTGCAAGTTTTTTGGTTAGTGTTTTAGTTACAGCTGTTTCGACTTGTAAGGTCATTTTCAAACGGACAGTTTGAAAATGACCTTACAAGTCGAAACAGCTGTCACTAAAACACTAAGCTGTAACTAAAACACTAACCAAAAAACTTGCAGAACTCGATAATAACATTATCAAATTTAATTTTAATTAAATTTCTAAAAATTAATGGACGACCCCAAACCAGAATTAAGTTAGCCTCTCAGAAACTGGGCGTACTGTACAGGGCCCGCAGATACTTTAATAGTACACAACTGCTAACCCTGTGCAAATCGCAAGTGCGCTCCACGGTTGAATTTGGCAGCCACCTCTGGTCTGGAGCTCCAAAATACCTAAAAAACCCTTGACTCTGTGCAGAAACGAGCGGTCCGTTTGATAGATTCTCCCATCTTAACAGACGGACTGCAATCTTTAGAGCACAGGCGTCAGGTGGGAATGCTGCCCTTGTTCTACCGGTATTACAATGGAAGATGCTCCGAGGAACTAGGGTCATTGATCCCCTCGGCACCGGTGCATATTCGGGAAACACGCCAAACACGCGCCCAACATTTGTACACGGTTGACATTAGTCACATGAGAACGGGTCGTTTCTATGACTCGTTCTTGAGTTCAACGGCTCAGCTGTGGAACGATTTGCCGGCCTCTGTGTTTCCTCCCTCCTACAACATGGGTCTCTTCAAGAACCGTGTTCACTCCTTCCTTTCCTCAAAAAGACCCTCCACACAGCATCTTCAAAGATGACATAGGCCCTGAGGGAAGTTATTTTCCTCAGGGCCTCCTGTGTGGAGTTAATGTAAAAAAAAAAAACGCATAAACCTCTCTTGTACTTTTTTTATTTCTAAGATACAGTTTTGTTCAGAAGCGGCCAAATAATGGAGCTATATTCCAGGATACTGCGCACAAAGCAAAACACTTTGATTGATTTGTATTATTTCACAATTTGATCATTTAAAATAATACAAAGTATATTTGTGGTACGTTCCATAGTGGAAGATACTTGTACTCTCAATATCGCCTAGGTATAAGACCACAATTCAGAATTGAAACGTTGCTTGAAATGTCTTTAGTCGTGTTTGGTGACCAGATTTAAATAGCCAGGAAATTCCCAACGTTTCTCTTTCCCATCTCCTTCTCCTCCCCACTACCTTCAACCTCACAACATACCCCAATAGTGGATGCCATAGTCCTACTGGCTCCAGGTGATTGGGAGCAGTTGGAACTCTTGTGCGATATTCACATTAAAAAAGTTTTGCTTCATATTTAGTTTGTTAGTTAATTTAGCTCATTTAGTATATTCTGTTCATGTAATCTATGTAAAAGTCCAGGTGGGCGTAAAATCAAATAAAATTAAGGTACGCCTGAAGGAGTGTTATTATGAAAAGATTCTTGGAAAAATATCAAAGAAATTCCCTGTAATATTAAAGAATATAACCTCACTGGAACTGTGGTTAGTTGGTAGGAAATTGCTAGTATTCACTGTGAATGAGCAACCGAAGAAAATATAGCAAGGCATTTTTCCAATAAAATAAAATGACTAGTAAAATTCCTACCATTATAAAATCAATGAACGATTTGCTAGAAAATATTATTATTTTTTAAATCGTAAAATTTTTTGGTGTAGGGAAATGGTTTTTCTCCAAGCAACGAAAATTATAATGTAATTTTTTTCCATGGGAATTCAATGTTTGTATTTTATAATGGTGAGCAATAAGAATTTATGACTTGTAAACTTATCGAAATCAACAAAGTGTTTTTATAATGTTAGTTCAGTTTGGGAGGCTTTCATTGGATAAATAACACCCCTGTCATAGGTCACTCCAAGTGATTCGCTACTTTTTAGTCAGGGTTCATGGGGTGTGGTTTGTCTAAGTCTTAGCGGCTGATGCTTTTGCCCACCTACTGCCTGGCAGACCGGATCGGGGGAGACTGGCTGAAGGAGACATCTTTACATCTTCAGCTGAACCCTCTCGACCTCGACCCATCGCCTTGGGAGGGATGGATGGTCACTCCTGGAAACAATGACCCCTAGATTCCTACCCACTCAGTCTTGCTCTTTTCCTCCCCATAACTTCATCTCCTTTCTTTCCCTAAAAATACCCTCTACACAGCATCCCCGAAGATGACGGTTCCATGCCAACTCAGGATCAACTCAACTCAACACCTCTTTGAAAAATCATTAAAAGCTATGAAAAAAAAATATTTCAAAAATAGCCCACAACCTAATCTATAATAAATAACCTTCACAATTTTTAACATTTATTTTTCATAATTTTTAATGACTTTTCAAAGGATGTGTTGAGTTGAATTCATTCTTAGTTGTCCGGGCACCAAGATGACATAGATCCTGAGGGAAAGTGTCGAGGGCCTCCTGTGTGGAGATAATGTTAAAAAAGCTTTTCAGAATAGTTCTAAAAATGGTAAAATAGTTATTTTCAGATTAGTCTAAAAAGATAACCACCGTCTAACGACGAATGTAGAAAAACTAACTAACTAACTAAACATCGGACGGACCGCCAAACAACTCGGTCTTGGCACACGCTCTTTGCCTCACTCACATTCATACATCGTCTCATACATACTCTTCTATTATTCTGACTTTTGACATGGCCCGTCTCAAGTATCTGATTTAGAAGGAAAGGTTACGATGGATCTCTCACTGGAAGTACTGAACCTACTGCAGTAAGTGCGGTGTGATGTGGTGTGGGTATTACCGAATTACGACAGAGGATTCGAAAAGAATGCAAGTCCGGTGTAAGCATAAAGGAAGGGGACACTTTGATGGTTTCGACACGTACAGCAAATGGATGAAGAAAGTATTGTCAGGGGAATATAATATGACGCAGTAAATCGGAGGAAGAGTCACGGACGTCTCACAAAGATATGCCATGATCAAGTGAATCGATTACCTACCAAAGCTTCTTATTTTAAGGGTCGGAATAATCTAAGAATATTTTTGATATAAGATGCAAGAAAGAAGGAGCGTGTTCCATTCTTTAAAAATGTTTTTTTTTCATACCGATCCCCATATGGAAACTATATCGGAAGGGATTATGAAAAATGTAATCTAATTTGACGTATGTTTAGGAATTTCGTCGAGATTACAAGTGACTTACGTTATCGTGTGGATTACAATGAATATTTAATTGGAACAAACGTCCGTTTTCGTAAATGCTATACATAATTCCGAAACGAGGGAACGCGACACTAAAGGTGCCCAGCTGTCTATCCGGCCATTTCCGTAACCGTTCGGGTATTGGATGCGAACGGCGATAGTTTCCACTCACCTAAGATACTACTTTGTTGGGACTTTGTTGAGACCCAAAACTACATAAAATTACCTATTTTTTACATTAACTTCACACAGGGGGCCACGAGGAAAATAAATTCCCTCAGGGCCTATGTCATCTGAGATGCTGTGTGAGGGTCTTTTTGAGGAGAGGAAGGAGTGAACATTCGTCTTGAAGAAACCCATGTTGTAGAAAAGAGGAAACACAGAGGCTGGCAAATCGTTCCACAGCCGAGAAGTTGAACTCAAGAACGGGTCGAAGAAGCGACCCATATATGTTGGGCGTGCGTTTGGCGAGTTTCCAAACTACGCACTGTGCCGAGGAGATCAATGACGCTAGTTCCTCGGAGCATCTTCCATTGAAATATCGGTAGAACAAGGATACCATTCCCACCCGACCGCTGTGCTATATAGATTGCAATCCGTTTGTTAAGTTAGGAGAATTTTTTTCAGGTTTTTTAGAGTTCCAGACTAGTGGTGGTGAGACTAAATTCAACCGTGGGGCGCACTTACGGTTTATACAGGGTTTTCGGTTGTGTACTATTATATACTAACGACATCTGTTGTGAACTACAAAGCATGCATATAAATGTGGACGAAGCAAATGAGTGTATCTGCAAGCACGATGTTTGTTTAGTGAGTTTGCTGGTACTATGTTGCAAACAAAAGGAGAAAGGATATTTCAAAGATGCAGAATTTTCAATTTGCCTTGCGGTTGGAAGGGGTTACGGAATTCAGTCCAAGTTTTAATGCGAAACCTCAAAAAATTAAGTAAAATTTCGGCGCCTTTCATCCTGCGGTTTTTTGGTGTTTTTATTGTTCCTACTGAAAGACGTGAGTGACGTCGTATTGTTGTATCTCGCAGTACGTACAAATGTTTGGCAGAGAAACGTGAGATGAATAATTTGCGGTTTCAGTTTTATTTTCCTCAAGCCTACACCGTACACATCTCGGTCGTAAAATGCGGGCTATATGGGCTCCGTCTTCTTCCTTTACGAATGTAAAATATTCCCCCCGTAAAATAAAATGTGGTTTCGCCTTGGGGATAAACTGTGATGTTGCAAAAAATTCAATCAATACTCGTCCAATACCGTGGCTAGATATGGATGCGGACGTACTAGTCGCGTATAGTCATTTAACTACCGCGTGCAAAGTAAAACACACATTTGAGGTTATCTGGTTTCTGGTTCGTAAAAAGTGATGTGGCTGACCAAATGATGAATGCGTTTTGAAATTTAGTGTATGAGTGTGAAATAAAGAATTTTTGTGATTCATATCATTTCCACAATACGTTCTGTGGATTATGGACATTTTAAAAATAAAATTAAAAAGATGATAATATAAAATCAATGGAGTACAACATTTTATTTAGGTACTTACATTTTTTACCCCACGTAAATGCTCGATATGAATATGAACAAATAGTTTTGTCCATATGAAAACTCAATTCTTCCTAGAATTTGGGGTCAACTTGGGAGGCGGGAATGGGTACCGCCGCCCCGGGAACCTTTATTGGATAACCAACATCTCTGCCTAGGTCACCCCAAGTGGTTCGCTACGTTTGGCGATTTAGCAGGGGTGCCCGGGTTTATGGAGTGAGGTTTGTCTAGGTCATGGAGGCGGATTACCGGGACACACTGAACCCCATTTCTACCCATTCCTTATACCCTTTTCCTTCACAGAACTCTACTCTCCTTCATTTCCTAAAAAAACCCTCCACACAGCATTCCCAAAGATGACATAGGCCCTGAGGGAAATTATTTTCCTCAGGGCCTCCTGCGTGGAGCTCATGTAAAAATAAAGAAAGATATGCAACTACAAAAGTGGATTGAATCACCGATACATTTTGGGAGGCCGGTATTGATGCCGCCGCCCCGGGCACCATTTATTGAATAACCAACACCTCTGTAATAGGTCACCTCAAGTGGATCGCTGGGTGAGGTTTGTCCGGGTCTTGGCGGCGGATGCGTCTTTCCACCAGCTGCATGGCAGGCCGAATCCGGAGAGAATGGTTGAGGGAGTCCCTTTGCTTCTCCAGTCGTATTCTCTCGGAACATGCCTTGCACCGCAGTGGGAGGGATGGATTCATATGTCCGTCACTCCTGGACACATTGATTCCTACCCATTCCTAATACCCTTTTCCTTCCCAGAACTTCCTCTCCTGCCTTTCCTAAAAATACCCTCCACACAGCATCCCAAAGATGACATAGGCCTTGAGGGGAATTATTTTCCTTAAGGCCTCATGTGTGGAGGTAATGTAAAAAATTCAATATTTTATTTGTATGCCTATCTTTAAAGAATTGGGGTTTTAAAAGAAAAAAAACTATTCATATTCAAAATTGCGTACTTACGAACGCAAACTAACAATTTATATTAATATTTTACAGCATTACTTACAATAAGGGGTTTTTCCTAAATTACCGCCATAAAATTAAAATAATATATAGTATATTTGCGGCACGTTCCAGAGTGGAAGATACTCTCAGTATCGCCTTGGTGTAAGACCACCATTCAGAATTGAAACGTTGCTTGAAATGGCATTAGCCGTGTTTGGTGACCAGATCTGAATAGCCAGGTACTTCTCTACCTTTCTCTTCCCTATCTCCTTCCCCTCCCCACTATCTTCAGCCTCACAACATTCCCCAATTGGGGATGCAATACCTAGTCTCACTGGCTTCAGACGGGAGCAGTTGGGACTCTTGTGCGGTATTCATATAAAAAAGCACAGCATTCCTAAAGATGACGTAGGCCCTGAGGGGAATTATTTTCCTTATGGCCTCTTGTGTGGAGCTAATGTAAAAAAATACAATATTTTATTTGTATGCCTATCTTTAAAGAATTAGGTTAATGAAAAAAAAACTATTTATTCAAATTCAAAATTGCGTATTTACGAACGCAAACAAACAAATCATATTAATATTTTACAGCATTACCTAAAATATTAATATGTATAGCGTTTTTCCTAAATTACCGCCATATGATAATTAATATCCTGTCATTGGCATCCAATACAAAATTACTTAAATATTGTGTGGACTCAAGAAGTAGGTAGGTACTTTAACTACATAAAATTAAATCTTTATAAAATTTAAAACTTTACCATCATTAATCATCATACATTACACAGTATAAAATGAAGTCGCTCAAAATGTATGTGCGCATTGATCTTTTAAACAACGCAACGGATTTTCATTCGGTTTTCACCAAGAGATAGAGTGATTCAAGAGGAAGGTTTATATGTATATTTTTTATGCTTATTTTAGTAGAAAAAAGCCGAGAAATTCAAATATTCAATTCAGGCAGCGGGCAGCAGGCATGCGGGTGGTGTGGATTTTATAAAGGTTGGGTAATGCGTTGTGTTTCGTTAGCCACAGCAACGTGTGGCCGGGTCCGCTAGTTTGACATAAAATGTACTATGAAATCTAAATAAATCAATAAATAAAATAAAATCAGAATACACGAGGCGCAAATGAATGGAAGACGTATTTGAGGACGCCACAAAAAGATAATATGATATGGTCAAGTGAAGCAATAGGCCACTTGCATCACATTTTTTTTTAAATTTTCCGGTTTAGACAATATTCTAAAACATTCTGTATTTTTTTTTAATCGTATTTTCGAAACCCTGGGGATTTTTTCAAAATTGCAATCCGAAAAATCAGACCATTTTTTATAAACCGGAAAGACGGGACATAATTTTATAGGTGCGAAAAAACGATAATTACTTAAAAAAAAGAACGTTTTCCACACGAATGGCACAGGAGAATAACGAGGCATACCAAAAATAGATATTACATCCCATAAATATTTTTTTCCTTGATCCATCTTATTGATCATAAATCATTATAATGTACAACGTCTATATTACTAAATCAAATATAATATACTTGTACTTGTAAATTATAATAATAATAAGAATATTATAAAATTTGATTTTTTTAAAACCAGCACCATAACCATTATTCCTAACACGTACCGACTTCTAAAATGTACTGGGTTCTCTTCAGAACATCTGTCAAAAAATCAAACCAAATGATAAGTTCGCAGAGAAGAAACAACAAATCTAGTGAACGTTAAATGTCAAATTCAAAAATTCGCCTGAAATCAAAGTGATGCCATATAAAAAAAAAAAAAATCAGAGTGGAATTTTATAAAATTAATAGGAACATTTTCGGAGACGGGACATTTTCATGTAGTGACGTCACGAGCCCAAATAATGGATTTATTTATTCAAAAAAAAAACTGTAGGTACATTTCTAAAAAAAATTACTAACATTTTCGTAACCTAAGTAAAAAAATCTATCCACACTATTTTTTTCAAGTCGTTATGAAGTCCACGCAAGTGGCCTATTATCTTTCATAGTATTTAAAGTAGAAGTGTTGGTTGATGGTGCAATTATAAAAAAATATTAATTATTATTTTTTAATTGTTAAACTAACGTTTAAGACAAGATTTTTATGCATAGCACAAAGGGTAACAATTATTATAAGCAATAAGTATCCTGTCCCGTTGGCGTCATGTATCTTTCCTCGGAAGATTTTTCAATGTGGATGAGTGTTTCAGGCTGATAATTATTGCTTATAATAATTGTAATATAAAAATATGTTGGAAATAATGCTAACACAAACTTATTAGTACCTACTTGTTTGATTGTCCGTGGGTTTTTCAAAACAATTCTTGCTTCTGTTTTCTTCAAAATTCTCGGTCAATCCCAAACGACTCAGCAGCCAAAATATTGGTAGGGATTACGAAGTAATTCTAAATAGAGTTGTAAATCAAATAATTCATAATTCTCAAATATTAACACCAAATATTTACAAATTTCCGCATTTATTATTTACGCTTCGGCGTTAATTTTACAAGTCGGTTCTGATTTTATTAGGCCTGCCGGCTTCTAAATCGTTTCCGAATTATCCCTATAAAGTTTTACTACCCTTGTAGTTATAAGCTTTCCAATAGAGGCTACCAACTTTACCCAAAGCCTTTTAAAAGTCCGAATTTGGGGATGGCCATATAAAACGGTCATTCCTTTATTTGGCGTAGCGAGAAACAGAAGCATATCGCGGCAGTTTAGAATACACAACAATTAAGCCATAAATGGAGAAATTACCCAAATAATTACTGAATATTTCAAGGTTTCGCTAGGATTTGACGTTTATATTTCGACGCGCAGAAAGCCCAACAAAGGAGACATGTTTCAAAGCTTTCTATTGCCACAGCCGCCATCTTTTGTTTAAACGTCAATATATTTTTATGATGCGTCTTTGTACCTTTATGTTTGAAATGCTACGGAGACAGTAATTACCCGGGCATGCTACTGCAAATATTTTTCTCCATATTAAAGATGCCTTTGTCATCTGTAAGGGAATTTTTATAATGTCGGCAAAATTCCTTTATTTGTCGGCAGTTCTGTTCCATTGCTGCGATTATGTCCTCGTCTAAGATCATAACTTCGCCTTAAATAAGTTCCAACAATCAACTTGCGGAAGCAGGCGGAGATTAGATGATATTAACTTGAGCAAAAATCTTCTTCATCATTTCTTGAAGTCATAAAACAAACTTGGTCATAACATAACGATTTAAAAAAACAGTATAAGTTGGCATATAACAGGAAATTTGGCGGTTTGAAGGATTTGTGTGATAGCTCACTGGTTAGAGCATTATATTCTCAGATAGCAAAAGTTCAGCGTTCAAGTCCCGGTCACGCCAATAACATGTGTTCATTTTCATATAATTTGGGAGGCGTGTGTGGGTACCGCCGCCCCGGAAACCATTTATTGGATAATCAAAAAATTCCGTCATAAGTCACCTTAAGTGATTCGCTACGTTTCGTGACTTACCAAGGGTTCGTGGAGTGAAGTTTGTTTAGATATTGGTGGCGTATGCATCTATCCACTTACTGCGTGGCGGACCGGATCGGGAGTGGCTGGTTGAGGGAGACATTTTAGACAGCAGGAAATCGCCTTGCATTACAGTGGGAGGAGAGATTCATATATTCGTCACTCCTGGACACATTGATCCCCAGATTCTTACCCACCCTCATTCATACCTTTTCTTTCCCAGAACAACTCTCATTCTTTCCCTAAAAGACTCTCCACACAGCATCCCAAAAGAAGTCCTGAAGGAGTTTTTTTCCTCGGGGTCTACGTATTTTAGAGTATGTATGTATAGTACTATTTTAATTAGATAAGTAGGAATATTTCTTAGATTAGTAATCTGATTCATGCTTTACTTTTCTTCTTATTTAATGAAGCAACCTGGATGTGTTAAATTTCCTGGGGTAATCCTGTTCTACTTAGTATCAATGCTGTCAAAACAAAGGTGAACTTATTCCAATATTTTCAAAATAACTCACAACAATAGAACTAACAATAGCCGGCCTCAATATACCTGGCGAGTGGATAGATGGGTTCTATGAATAATTTATAATAATATCTAAGTTCATGAGCATAACCATCGCCCGGCATCGAACCCGTGACCCGATGACCATAAACCATAAAGCAAGCGTTTACCATTACTGCTATCTGGGCCGATATTTCAATTTGAACAAAAATACCCACAGTTCTATTGAATACTACATTCGCCGTGGCCTTTTCCAAATCGATTCAATAACCTATGCATACATCAAAATAATTTATGATGATTATCTTGTCACGGAATTGGGAATTCGATATTTCGGAATGGGCAGATCAATGTGCCTTCTTTGCAATCAATCGTTCCCGGTTCCATTGAGCGCTTTTATTATTAGCGTGTCTATCCACGTTTACGGTACCGTGACGGCAAGAAATGGCAATAAGCATACGTTCCCGGTCGCTATAATGCTGCAGCTCTCTCTTACATATTAAATAATGGTGAGAAAAAAGATGAGACACACAAAGAACGTGTGTATGTTTCTTCGAAAATACTTTTTTTTTACATGAGCTCCACACAGGATTCTCTGAAGAAAATAATTTCCCTAAGGGCCTATGTCATCTTTGGGGATGCTGACTTTGG
This sequence comes from Limnephilus rhombicus, assembly GCA_929108145.2. NCBI lineage: Eukaryota > Metazoa > Arthropoda > Insecta > Trichoptera > Limnephilidae > Limnephilus > Limnephilus rhombicus. Next base: position 49,079,027 of record OV815285.1, read on the forward strand.
GAGAGCTCTGGGAAGGAAAAGGGTTTAAGGGGTGGGTAGGAATCTGGGGTTCAGTGTGCCCTGGTCATCCGCCTCAAAGACCCAGACAAACCTCATCCCATGAACCCGGGCACCCATGCTAAATCACCAAACGTAGCGAACCACTTGGGGTGACCTATGGCAGAGGCGTTGGTTATCAAATAAAGGTTCCCGGGGCGGCGGTACCCATTCCCGCCCCCAAATTGAGAACTACTTTTCAAGTGAAAACTGCTTTTGAACCGTTGTGATTTGGAACTCGATGAAACGAAAAATCCCGACACTAAAAGGAGACAAATACACACATTTACAGGATTTAGTTGGCGAGAGAATGAGGTAGTACAATTGGTCTCCTCTTTTTGCGGTGCTTCGTAGCCTATCGGTCTCCTCTTTATGCGGTGCTTCGTAGCCTCCCCCCTCTTGTCTATTTTATTTTTCTGAAGGTTTCACTTCTACCGCGTGTGAATTCTCATTTTTACCTTTGGAGGAAACAGATACCTATATCTTATTAGGGCACAGGCACGGCGACGGAATTGCGCCTTATTTTCTTTATACGTTTTGGGTAGATGAATGATAATGATTGTATGTTTCCTTTGGGGGTGCAGACATACGTTCACCGTTTGTCTCATTTTCGACTGTTGTTATTTAGTGTGTAAGAAAGAGCTGCAGCATTATATAAGAACAAAAGCAAAACTATCAGCGCATTGACATTTGACTTTTTTGAATTTTTGGAATTCACTCACACTTCAATATAATCCTTGTATCTGTATTCCATACTTTAAAAATTATCGTCGTGATAGCTAGTATCTGGTATTGTAAGGGTCTAGTATTGTGAGAGAGATGCCAGAAAATGATCACTTTTTTTGGGGGAAACTAACCTACGTACATTGGTATCTCATCTTTTGAAAAAGCTGCAGGATTATTGTGATAAGGAACGTGTGTTTTATTGCCTTTTTTACAAGGTCACGGTACCATAATCGTGAATCGTCGCGGTAATAATAAAATAGCTCATTTTGTGTATTATTTTGGGGATGTTCAAGTAGTTGATAATAGTTCGGCTAGGCAGGTAAATGGAACGAGTAGTTACCTTATTCTATAAATAAAGTCTTAGAATATTCAATATTTTTTACTTAGAGTAAGGTCACGGAGAGCTTGTCGCCCTAAAATGCCATTGAAGCGACCTTTACACGAAAACGACTCTGAATAAACATTTTAATTTCTAAATATGTAAATATTATTTTAACTTGGATTCTTCATGTAGGTAGACAGGGAGGATTGGGCGCATGATGTCTCTGTCCTCCGTAACAACCTCATGCTAGTTTGAAAAAAATCAGATTGTTTTTTTTTGCATTTTCTTTTATTGCAATACGTATTATAAAAGAAATCTGTTTTCCTTACAAGTTTCCAATGCATCAAAAATAATAATTTCTTTTGTGTGTCTGTGATTGTAACTCTGGGTCAACGAAATCAGGATTGTTTTAAAATAGGAACTGATGTGTTAAGAATTCAGATAAGCGATAAAGTGTCTACACATACATATATAATATATTTTACTACCAGAAAAATATTTTATTTCTATATTTGAAATGTGAATATCTTTTGTTAAAATTTATTAGGGTTAATCTTGATAAAAAATAGTCAGATTTTGCGAATCTTCAAGGATCTTAGTTTTTAATTAGCTAACATGCAATTATTGATCCTACAATTATAATATTCCGTGATTTTTCACCAGTCTGCGCTAATCTTCTTCTTTTTGTATAAAGAGTGGTCTGGTGGGCGGGGTGAATTTGGTTTTTATGCAAATGTACAGTTATTTTCCGAGATGAATTTTGCACTTCAAAATAATCTTCAAAACAAGAGCCACTGTCTGCATGAGATTTTGAAAACGTCCGGGCAACGCCGGAGACTTCAGTTGGTTCTATTTCTAGAAAAATAGTCTTCCGAATATTGACTGAATAATAAATAAAAAGTAAATGTACTAAATAAACGTATTTACGTTTGTTTTTTTTTAACCAATTCTAGTAAACAAATAAATTAATTATGTATTCCAAAAAAGCATCTACTCTCTGACTTGACACATTACAAAATTACAAAGTTTTTAGATTTTCACGACCCAAAGTATTTTCGTTATTTGTTTTTAGGGTGTTATGCCGTATTGCGCTACCTCCCTCTTTAGCTAACCTTTCGGACACTGTAACGCTGTCCGAAACGTTGCGTTGGCTAAAGAAGGCGGTGGCGCAACACGGCATAACACCCCAAAAACAAATTTATGTGTTTTTATTGTAAATAAATTAATTCGTTGCCATAAAAATGTATTATGTTAGGTCTAGATATTTACGAGTACATTAGAATTATCAGATGTATTACATACTGGCTGGTGCCCGGCATGCGTTGCAACGCCATTCAAAGAAATAAATTGTCACCCCTCCCGCCAAACCCACCTCCCCTAATCCCTCCCTCTCCTGTCTTTCTTCCCTGCCGCTACATGAACTACACACATTTTCATTTATACACATTTCATAACGCCAGAGCTTACCATTATATACAGCCTATAACCTTCGCGGGTGTGCGCACAACATATCACCAAAGTTTCGTTGCAATCGGATGAATGGTATGGCAGCACATGAAATACGAACAAAAATATTGATTTTTAAACATAAGAAGATTTTTTTGTTATTAGTTTTTGGGCTATTATGCCGTGTTGCGCTACTTCCTTCTTTAGCCAACATTTCGGACAGCGTTGCAGTGTCCATCATCAGCCCTGATGATGGACACTGCCCTGATGATGGACACAACTGCCCTGATGATGGACACTGCAACGCTGTCCAAAACGTTGGCTAAAGAAGGAGGTAGCGCAACACGGCATAATACCCCAAAAACTAATAACAAAAATATTTTTGGCCGTGAAAATCTAAAATCGTATCATAAGAAGATTATATTCTGACAAATTCTGCCAAACACTAAATATTTATGTATTTGGTAATCTAAAAACGAAATTTATTTCATGTTTTCGATTATTCATGTAGGTAAAACAAGGTCGTAACATTATTTCCTTATAAAACACAATACAAAGTTTCGGTTAGGTCTAGAAAAGGGTTAACAATAAGGCATTTTAATTACGTCATACGTCGGAACTATAAAACAACCATCCATTGAACGCTGAAAAAATAAATTGATTATAGCAAGCCATTATTATAAAACCAGATCAACATTCCTACTTCATTTACCTGCTGATAATAACGACTGCCCTACCTCGAAACTACTTGGAACAATTTGGATCTGAACGTGGAATCGTACTGTAGTAATGTATAGTGTAGTTTTAATCCAAATTTTAATTTATTATCATCCATCGCGCATCGTCCCAACCCATGATATAAAAGTAGTTCGACCTTGTATCCTTTTGATTGATTGCCGAAGAATTCATCTTTATTTATTGCTTGTCAAGTCATCATTTATCATTCATTATAATATATTATACACACATTCACGCGGAGTTGAGGCAAACTGAAGCAATTCAATCAAAATCAACTGACGATTCCTCTTTCTACTTGGAATGATGACCGTTCTAAAAATCAGCTGGATGTGGTGTCAGTATTATATTATTATGTCTATCGTCTCTGTATGAAGCTTTTTGGATTAATTGTATTGATTTTCTCAGAATGACCTTCTTGTAGGCAAAGTTTGAGAGGTATAAAAAAATATTATTTGATTGTGTGGCTCGTTTATAATAATTATTTGTTAAAAAAATACACGTGTTGATTTATATTACAGAAGCAAAATAAATGTTGTGTGATTTCGTGTTTTCGTTAGAAAGGGAAAAAGTGAAGTTTCGTTGTGAGTTTCGGTTCTCACGTGTGGTATATCTATCTAAGGATCTTATAAAACTTTTTTTTTGGTCTATCTAAGGTTTGAACCTTCCTTCCCAGGGATCGGAATTAACCGCGCTACATAACTTGCTTATTTCCCGATTTATAAAACCAACATTTATTTCGTATATTAAGTGCTTTAATTTCATAAAAATGCGTTCATGTCTCTGTGTTTGTTAGTGATCGTCACGAAAAGTTGATAGAATGCATTGTCATCGACAACGTGCCCTTTTGCCGAGTTTTAGCTCGATCGGATGTCGGGAAGTGGATTAATTTCCACTTCCACGATTCCGCGGCATTCATTAATTTAATCAAGAAAACGAAAGTGAAATTCAATTGCAAGGTGTATAAGCGTATGAGTAAGATTAAGAAAGGGACGCTCCAATGGTTTGGGCACGTAGAGCGAATGAACGGGGAAAGGAGTTTAAGGAGAATATATGACGCAAAGAATGGCAGAAGATGTCAGGGACGCTCGAGGAAGACATGGCACGAGCAAGTGAATCAGATACTTGAGTCGGGCCATGTGAAGAGTCAGAATAATAGAAGAGCATGTATGAGACAATATATGAATGTGAATGAGGCAAGAAGTGTATGCCAAGACCGAGTTGTTTGGCGGTCCGTCCTCTCTGCCTACTCCCTTAAAATGTTCAAAGTTTTTTCCGGTTCTTGTCGGCCATCTTCCATCAAAATTTTTAGTTCCATCAGATCGTCAGCCCATCTCACATGTGGCTGACAACTGTTTCTTTTATAAACCTAGGCGCCATCAGATGATACTATAAATCCAACGGCTGTGCTACATGCCCAGCATGGTCCCAATTTAGTGTGGAAATTGTGTTAGTAATATTGGCAACCCATTATTTTCAATGTGAACTATTTTGGGATTAAAAATAAACATTAGCTAATTAGGTTACGTAGACATATTAAAAAAATAACATTTCGAATAAATGAGCGAAGCCTTTGACCTGTTTATAAAATACAAGCCAACGTGATATTTCTTTGGCATCACGAGTTAAAAAATACAAAGTCATCGTAAAAGAAAATTAATTTTAGAAAAATACAACGTGGAAAGTACTCTTTTAGATTATTTTATTTAGCTTGTTTTATTTCTAGCTCGTTTTTGTTCTATTTCAAAGTGGGAAGGAGGAGGGACTATTCCTTTGAGGGTGCAAATAAATGGAGGGAAAGTCATATCCAATTATTTTTGGGACACGAGAGTAGGCCATTACACACGACGCTCTCTCTTTCTGCCCTTCTCTTCCTCTTTCCTTTCTCCTATCAATACTTCTTCTGCTATTTATTCCCAGTCTTCCTTCTCCATTCAACCTTTAACTGGCATCATGCTTTTTTGTTGACAAATTAGTATATTTATCGTTGAAAAGGTAATATTTTTCAAAAATAAATGAGAAAACGTTTGATGTGAAGGAGTATTCACAATTATCAAATTTGTCGATTTTATTACCTACCTGACGATATTAAGGTGACATGATGTATTGGAGATTCAATTATATATATATATATATATATATATATGTCTTTATGGAAGATTTGAGTTTGTTTGCGTAAAAAACTATTTATTCATATTCATTTTACTTATACACGGGCGCAAACAATTAATACATCTTAATATTTAGGTAAAGCATAATTTGCAAAAAGTGTTTATTCCTAAAATAATTAAACTAGCGAAATCTATGAAAGAGCAGGTCGTTTTAAGTATCGCCATTATATGTAATCGAAATAACATATAGTATAAAATACTTACGTGCATTTAATTACAAGTATGTGATTAACTACTAATGTATTGCTGTTATTATGTTGCTCAACTTTTTCATGATATTTAAAAAGAAAAACATTTTTTTTCCTATTGCACATCACATCACATTGACGACCTCCGTAGTCCAGTGGGTAAGACTCTTGACTCACAATCCGGAGGTCGCGGGTTCGAACCCGGCATGCGCAAATAAATTTTATTTGATTAATTTGTGTTATTTCACAATTAATTCATTAAAAATAATATACAGTTTATTTGCGGCATGTTCCAGAGTGGAAGATACTATTAGTATCGCCCTGGTGTAAGACCACCATTCAGAATTGAAACGTTGCTTGAAAATGGCTTTAGCCGTGTTTGGTGACCAGATCTGAATAGCCAGGTACTTCCCAACCTTCCTCTTCCCCACCTCCTTCCCCTCACCACTACCTTCAGCCTCACAATATACCCCAATTGGGGATGCCATAGTCTCACTTGCTCCAGACGGGAGCAGTTGAAATTCTTGTGCGGTATTCACTTTAAAAAAAAAAACAATGTTGGTACGTTGGTAGGTATGTTATATATGTGTATGTTGTTGCTACGCTAATGCGTTTATGTTTATTTAATTTGTCGTTGTAACTAATCTGTGGAACTAATCTCCTGCTGACAAGCTACTTTCAGTAGCTTAGCGGGTAATAAATTCCAATTGCATGCAATTTTTATACAATAAAAAAAAATAAAAACAGAAAAACAACAAATTTGGCTTGGTTTAAATTTGTGGAATGACTAGGAGTTCCTAACTAACTATTGCCTAGAAACCTATTCATATCACAAAGTAGCTACCTACTTCTCTTCTCAATGCCTGATGCTGAGGATCTTCTCCAATTTCCGTGGTGGACAAGGCTCCTTCCCTCCTCGCGGTCTGCGCGCATGAAGATCTGCGGACATCGACATACAGGACGCCATTGTTACTTGTTACTTGGTCACTCCAGCGCATTGGTGACCTTCTTCTGTCTTCCACTTTGCCAGTGACTTGGAGTTGACTATGAATTGGAGTCCTCAGTGTGGCGAGCAGCTTGTCCAAAGTATCTTAAGATGCGTTGTTGTAGGCAGATAGTTGAAAGCCTCTTGTGGATGCCTAGCTCTTCCAGGATGGACCCATTTGTAGGTCAGGCGATCCATGACATCCTGAGCATTTTTCTCCAGCACCACATTTCGTACCTACATTTAATAAAATTAAATCTAATATTGGATTGTGTTTTTTATTTACAAAATTGCCCCCACAGCGCTGTATGAATTTATTAGAATTATGAAAAAGTAATCAAATCATGTAACAATTATCCAAAGGAGGTAAACATTTATGCTAGAACATTTATTTATTTACGGTACATTAATGCCATTTTCAAGAAAATAATATTAAAGTAACAATAATGGTAAATGTACGGTTATAAACCATAAGGAAGTACGTAAATACTGAAGTTTAACAAGTGCCGTATAAATTTAATAGCTAACTATTATAAGAAACCGTTATTTAAAAGAAATATATCATGGCGCACATCAATTAAAAAAGAAAATTGCAAGATGTATAAATAAAATTAATGTTAGAAAAATGAAACAATACAACTTTGTATAAACCACTTATATGATGTGCAAATCCGACCGGTTTCGGAACAAACGTTCCTTCGTCAGGGAAAGCTTATACTAATTTGACAGTTTAGAACAATGTTTTATTATGGTAGGGGTGGAGCCGTTATTAGTTAATAATGTAGATTGGGTGGGTAGGTATTAGTGTAGAGTGGGTGGGTAGGGGAACAAATCCATGATTGGGCTATATGACAATATTTTTTGTTTGTTGATAATAGATTAATTATTTTTAAGGGATTTTTTTAATTTCCAAAGCTTCTAAGTTATCTAAACGTTTTCCTTTATGATTAATATGAAGAATATTTAATAATATTTTTATTTAATCTACACTAATACCTACCCACCCAATCTACATTATTAACTAACAACGGCTCCACCCCTACCACAATAAAACATTGTTCTAAACTGTCAAATTAGTATAAGCTTTCCCTGACGAAGGAACGTTTGTTCCGAAACCGGTCGGATTTGCACATCATATAAGTGGTTTATACAAAGTTGTATTGTTTCATTTTTCTATAATGGATTACCACAAAGTAATAGCTACATTCAAAAATATAAAATTAATGTTATTTAAAATAAAACTAAATATTAAAAGAGGGATTTTGTTAAAAAAAACAGAGCGCGCAATTCGAAGTAAAACCTTCCGAAAACTAAAGTAGATAAGAGTGGGGAGATTACGAAGAACCGCACAAAGAGCAGACCGATTATACTGTCTCATTCTCTCGCAGGCTAAATCCTATAGATCTGTATGTGTTTGTGTCTTTTTAGTGTCGCTATGTTTCGTTTCATCGAGTTTTTAAATAACAACGGTGCTAAAGAAGTTTTCACTTGAATAATGTAGCTAGGCACTACCTACCAATTTTAAGCATCAATCGTACCTACTTCAGTGGTAGAGAAACAACCCAATAGGTCTGAAAGTAGACTCTTGCCAAATTTGGGCATCTTCACATTTTATCCCTTAGGGTTTTGACGTGTGCCTTTTTTAAAGAAAAAGTTTAACCCTCTTTCTGGCAAAGCGGTCTCACGTGACCTGGTCTGTAGGACACATATCTGCTGAGGCGACTGTATCCTGGAGACACTTATACATTGTATTCACCTTTCCTAATTTCCCGACTTTCTTCGCCTCTCCGCCAACCCACGTTTCGCAGTTGTCACCACCGGGACACCGGGAGGACCCTTAAAAAAGAAGTGTTTTTTTCCCTTTTTTACTTTATTCTTTTTCCGCCCCCGTCAAATGTTTGTCTGACCTAACAACCTAAGTGAAATATTGTGCTCCAATCAGCGACACTTCGATGAGATGAAAAAGGATTATTTTTGTAGCTGTTTTTTCAAAGGAAATTGGTTATTATTTCAAGTCGATGGGGCCTGTTACGGATTTAACGATAGTGTTCCGCCTCTTTTGATTTATTTTACTACCCATCCCTGGGATCTGGGAAACATGCTTTATAGCGGGGTTTGTTTCTTGTTAGTCTCGTTACAGCTTTCCACAACATATCGAAATAATGATTACGGCAAACCTAGAATTTTGGCATTAGAATAATGGTGACCGGCCAACTCGGAATGAAACCAGCTGAGAACCACCTCAGAAAGGTCATGATAAAAATTTTTGGCTTTTCATTTAATGGCCTTTCTGAGGTGGTTCTGAGTTGGTTTCATTCTGAGTTGGCATGGAACCAGAATAATAATAATTCAATAACATCGATTTAACAAAGCATATATTAATATCACAAGTCAATATTTTATTCTAATATAAATATTCGTCAGTGTGGTGCGGCCGTTCAATTACGAAGTCAGTTTTTTTGAAGTGATGACTTCTTTAGCATCGTTATGATTTGAAACACGAGAAACGGAAACGACACTAAAAAAAGACAAACACATACATCTATAGGATTTAGCCTGCGACAGAATGAGATAGAATGAAACCTTACTGCATTGGTCGCTTTGATTATGAACTACTTTTAAGTCAAGGCTCCTATTGGTTGAGATTTTGTTTATCATTATCTATGCCACCCATCTGTGACAAAACAACACTGTTATTGTTAATTTTGCTAGGCATTGCTTTGTATATACTGCATATTCTTTGTTTCATATTAATTGATCAATATTTTGTAAAGACTTGTAAGGAACACTATTAGGACTACTTTTAAGTTTATTGTTGTAAAACGCACTGCGCAAGTGAAATAACACGAAACTGCGCTACACAAATATTTCGTTATTATTATTATTGGGTGTTTCGTAGCCTCCCCACTCTTGTTAAGGTTCTTTAGTTTTTTGAAGGTTTCACTTCTACCGCGCGTGAATTGCTAACTCAGATTTATTTACATTAACTCCACACAGGAGACCCTGAGGAAAATAATTTCCTTCATGGCCTATGTCTTCTTTGAAGATGATGTGTAGAGGGTTTTTTTTTAAGAGAAGAAGGAGTGAACAGAGGCCGAAAAATCGTTCCACAGGCGAGCTGTTGAACTCAAGAACAAGTGGTAGAAGCGACCCGTTCTTATGTGACAAATGTCAACTGCATACAAATATTGGGCGCCCGTTTGGCGTGTTTCCCGTCTATGCACGGGTGCACGGGTGCGTAGTCGGGAACCCGAACTATGCCGAAGGGATCAATGACGCTATTTAATTTGGAGCATCTTCCTTTGTCATACCGGTAGAAACAGGATAGTAAACCTACCTGACGCATGTACTTAAAAGATTATCTAAATTCTGCATAGTAAAAGGTTTTTTCAGGTATTTTGGGGCTCCAGACCAGAGGTGACCGTTAAATTCAAATCTGCGATTTGTACAGAATCAGCAATTGTGTACTATTAAAGTATTGTGGTCTGTACAGTACATCCAGCTTCTGAGAAGATAACTTAACTCTTGCTTCGATGGAGAACTTCGAGTGCTGTCGCAAAGTAAACTTCACTGTTATAAACAAATATGTAGTCTAATCATTCTGTTTATATAATATGATGTAGAACAACACACCAGTAAAAACGAGTATTAACAACAATCGCCACCATTTGCATACTGTTGTTGCTAGATGGCACTGACTTGATCACGTGACACTTCAAAATCCATCGCGCGCCAAAGGCTGTACTGTTGGAGTCGACCTTGGTTATGATTGAGTGACGTAGGTACCTAGTACCTACCGCGGTTTGAATTCGCACACTGATTTATTACGAATTTTTAACGAAAGGTAGCTTTTATTTTTTTGGCTTTTTAGATCAAAGAGAGTGTTTGTGGAAAGTTGAATGTTCAATTCATAACATTCTTTTGGATAAAAATGAAATGTTTTGTGGGTTCTGTGGTTAAGGATTGTACGTGGTTACTTCAATAAAATGTTCAGCCTTCAATAAAGCATACGCATTATGTTATTATACTCTTACGAACAAACAAACAGCGTTTTCTTTCACCGTTGATGAATAGATCTACAAAAACATATTTTTGGTCTTAAATATTACCAATATGAAATGAAATCTTCGGAATATTTTCTACCGTATATCTGAACGCTTCGATAGATGATTGTTTTGAAATAATATGTAGAGTAGTTGGATGGAAGGAGTCTCACAAGAATTATGTAGTTAAGTGAATGAATAAAGACTTCGGGGACACTTCAGGAAAGCGTGCCACCACGAAGCATTTCAAATCCTTAAGTCGGGTCAAGTTGAGAGTCAGAAAAACTTAAAACTAAGTAAAATACTATTGTATCATAGGTGAATGAATTGGAAGAAGCCATTGGTCCAATCTTCTTACCCCATAATCATAAACATAATATAAACAGCGTCATAGTTACTTACTTATCGGGTTATAAACTAAGTTGCCTTTGAGCCAGTTTTTTCACAGAAATCCAAATGTAATATTGTCATGAAATGGCCACTTATCACAATTTTGTTTGACATTTGAAAAGTCCCCGTTAAACGCCGATTCTAGGTGCGTTAAAGATTGCTACCAAATTGTAATAAGCTGACAATCTTTACAACTTGAAACTTCAAAGTGATCGCAATTTGTTCGAAAGCTGAAACGGATTTTAACGACAAATGTCAAAATAGCACTGAATGGCCATATGATGACAATGTTACATTTGAATTTCTGTGAAACAAATGATTCTGTGGGAGATGTTTGTGGAGGATCTTTTTGAGGAGAGGAAGGAAGAGGAGTGAGAAAATTCAGAGATCCACAAATCTTTCCATAGCAGAACTTTTAAATTCAATAAGGAGTATAAATGTTGGGCGCGAGATTGGCGTGTTTCCCAATTTAGTTATTTATTTATCTATAAAAAGTATATTTACATTGGTTTTTTTTTATGCCTGTCTCACTAGGATATACCTGTGTCGAGACAGGCATACAGGTATATAAATGAATATTGTAGCTACAAGAATATTTATTATGCACCGGTGCCGAAGGAATCAATATTGTAGTTCCTCGGAGCATGTTACATTGACATACTAGTAGAACAAGGCAGCATTACAAACTGATGCATGTGCTCTAAAGTTTACAATCTGTTTGCTAAGATGAAGCTATACTAAATAATGCAAAATCATACAAAATCGTATGTTTTGGTTTTGAAAATTGGATCGCTTAGAAGTATTATAGAACCTTCTATTAAATATTTCGTGTAGAACATACCTTGGCCCAGTTTTTTGTAAATCTTTCAATAAGCCTATAAAAAAATAAAATATAAAGTCTGTAAAAAACACTTTTAAGTTCAAACTCTCCTATATATAAACCCTTTTTCGGATATGATTTTAGTGTTTAATGTAGCAAATTCAGTTTATTTTATAATAATCGCAAAAAATGATATTTACGCACGAACTCTACAAAATAAAATAAAATATGCATTATCGCGTTGTTATTTTATAATACGGCCGCTAGTCGACGAATTGGGTTTTTCAAAGTGAACCATATGCCGTCCACCGAAGGCCTACATACTTGTCACACTAATTTTTTTAACAGTTACACCCCGGACGGAACGGGGAACGGACGTTAGGCTCCGTGTCGCTTTGTTCAGTGAAATCAATTTTTAATTTCCGTTTTATTACAATTCGTAAAAAAAGGAGTTAATGTTTTTTTACATGCCTTTACGAAATCAACCTGTAAAAAAATTTCTCAAATACCTCTTCCAACCTTTCCAAAAGCTCTTTCTCAAGTATTTTTAAATTCCTCCCATAAAGGAGCGTGAATTCCGATTTCGATTTTTTCCTGGACTATTGGATAACAATGGGGTGCACTTGATATTTCTAAGACAAATAATTTAGTAGGAAGGCTGTACGATGACGTTATATTTTGGATAGGCTGTTGAGAAACAATTCAACAAAATTAAACCCCTCGTTGTAGTATTATAACACCGGGGAATGGCCAAGATGCCTTGCAAAGGGGAGATGTTTAGATTTCACGAGATACGTATTTCCATAATTAGTAACTGCATAAAGGTATTTAATAAATGAATTAATTAAGAATATCGCAGGATTATTATCGTATTTGGCTTCCACCCTTGAAAGCTTCGAACCCAATCACCATAACTTCAAATATTAGGAATATTACCTTTCTTATCCCGCCATAATCTGTTTAATATCTTTAATATTACTTCAAATTCAGCACTTTGTCTCGGGGTTTCATTTTTAAAGCATCGTTAAAAATTTAATTAAAACTTGGCCGTTTAATGAAAAGACATTAACCCACTGGGCTGGCTTTCGATACCAAAAGGGAATTCTGTCCCGATTCAAACTTCAACTTTGCCACTAGATTCTGTCGATATTAAATCTGATATCTTTAATGTCTTGCTAAGAACCTGACTAATAGACATATACAGGGAGTCCTGTAAGCAATGGATCCAACGAAGAGGGGCGATTATTTGCAATCAAAATGACAGAACATATGGTGACCCAATTCTTAACCCTTTCAATGTTATGTCATATTTTGTATTTGTGGTTAAGAATTGGACCAACACCATAGACATTAATTTGAATGTCTATGACTACCACATATTTGGTCATTGTATTTTTTTTTTTTTTTTTTTTAATTTCTAAATAAGAAATACAAACATTCCCGTGTTACGAATAACCCAACAATGTTTGAAAATCTCATACTACCACCACAGAAAGCCGAAAATGTTGCTTGTGTTGTGATGGAGGACTTAGCCAGCCGAGGAATCGAACATGCGACGCCCAGGTGGGACCCAAGCGCTATGCCCACTCAACCACTGACCAGTCAAACAGAGTTCTCTTTTTATTATAAAAATGTTAACCATCTCACGTAAGAAACTTTAATCAACTTACTAAACTATTTACTAATTATTTGGGTGGCTGGTATGGGTACCATCGCCCCGGGAACAATTTATTGGATAACCAACACCCCGCCCATAGGTCACCCCAAGTGGTTCGCCACGTTTGTCCGCGTCTACCGGGTGAGGTTTGTCTAGGCCTTGACGTCGAATATGTTTGCCCACCTTCTGCATGTCGGGCCGGATCGGGAGAGACCGGTCGAGCCGGACTCTCTCGACCGATTGCCTTGCACAGCAGTAGGAGGGGTGGATTCAAACGTCAGTTACTCCTGGATACATTGAATCCCAGATTCATACCCACCCCTCATACCTATTTCCTTCCCAGAACTTCCTCTCCTTCCTTTAGTAGGCACTGATTAGTTAGGACTTGGAACACATGCTCTGAGGATAGGAAGGAGGTTGGAGTTTAATCGACCCACCCACGGGCGTAGCCAGGTTTTTGTATCGGGGGGGGATAAAAAATCAAAACACGTGTCGGGGGGGAGGGAGGGGGGGGGGGGGGTGGGGGGGGGAGGGGACGACTTTGTATTTCTTGAGCATTAACTAATAACAATTTGTGGACATTTTATGTTGAAAACTTTTATTTTCTATGTACATTGGTTAATTAAAGTAAGAAATGTATATAGAAAATAAATAATTCCAAATAAAAATCAACCGCAATCACCGAAAAAACGGAACTTGCAAGTTAAATTATTTTTTTCTTTCAGAGGTCCCCATTTATCTTTTTAGATACATAATATCATTTTGAGTTATCGGTGTTAAAAATTGCATTTCTTGAAAAAATTGCTTGTAAGTACATCAACAATATTTAAGATTCATGGGAATTCCAAAAAACATATGGTTATATAATACCAGTAATATTGTCATATGCAATAAAAATTTACCAGGTCAAAATTTCCGTAGATTTAGTGCTGATTTCCCTTTTCCCTAAAAAATATTTTTCTCCCCTAGATCTAGTCAAATTTCTCTAGACGGTACGAAAATATAGGTACAAAGGTTATCATCGGATAATCGGTACAGAGGGCAAATCCAAAATACATTATTAGTGTAATAATTAGTAATAAAATAAGTTATGCCGCTCTCCGCATCTCCTTATTTTTAATATTATTGATGTTGATATCTTAACTTTTCGGGGGGGGGGGGGGGTTGAACCCCCAAACTCCCCCCTGGCTACGCCCATGAATCGACCGGTATCGGTACCGATAACAAAAGATATTCTAATGTACGCATTCAAACAGCAGGATAACTTTACACAGAAAAACTCGGGCCGATTCACAAGATCTACATTACAACATACATTCCAGCAACCTACAACTAAAACGACTTTTGGACAAAGAAATTTGTAATACTTCTCTATAAAATTATTTAATTTACTCCCTCTTGCAATAAAAACCATTTAAAAAATAATCGACAAAAGAAGCATAAAGATATGGATTATGGACATGGGAAGGAAGAATATAGATACAATTTTGCAACCTAACAAAGACTAATGCTTGGTTTGTACTTTATTTTAGATATAACTTTATAATTTTCCTCTTGTAATATTTAAACATAGGTATTTACTTATATTTCAAACACGAAAACTTGTACAATGTGACCTTAGAACGGGGTACCCCAGTAAGGACACATTTTTCTCTAAAAAAATGTAAAACAAAGAAAAAAAAAGTGTACACGGCAACCTAATAAGCCAATATTTGAATTTAGGATGGGTAGGATTAAAGGAATGGATTGGGCGTTATGAAAATATAACTCAAAGAGTTCTAGTAAATTTAAAATAAACTTCAAACACTTTTAAGATCATCATTTAAAAAAATAACAATAATATTTATTGGAGATGAGTTACACCTTGCTGGAACCGACGTAATAAGCTGCAAAATGTTTTTCAGATGTAGTTCAACTTCCTCTCGTACATATTTTTCAGATTCAGAAGTTTTATTTTTAAAGAAATAAATAATGTTATACTTTTGAATGTAGCTATAACTTTGTTGTTATCCATTATAAATAAATGAAGCAATGTTACTATATTACTATGTATTTGAGTAAAGCCGACCGGTTTCGGAACGACCGTTATAAGTGGTTTATTTATATAAGTGGTTCAAACAAAGTAAGATTGCTTCATTTATTTAAATAATATTATGTTCATAAAACTATATTTGCAAATAATATGGGTGCAGAATTAAAAAAATACTTTCACTAATGAAAGTATGTTTTTGGACTCCGCATCCATCATGCACAGATACCTACATAATTAGTATGAAAAAATTCAAAAAACATGAAACCTTTTGATTGATTTTTTTAGTTGGCATATTGTTATAACATTGGAAGGGTTAAGAATTGGACCAAAATGCTTTTTGCCATTTTGATTTTAAATAATCTCTCTTATCACCTACTTCGTTTAATTCATATCCTACTTGACGCCCTGTACAGAGCCTTTTTTGCAGTCATTAGGACGCTGAATTTCTTTACACAGTAGATAGTTACCTACTTGGGTACATTACACAGGCTACATCTTAGGGAACATACCCATACTACGTGACCAATTTATTGCAAGTTTTAACCCCCCCCGGTGACCAAAAACCTAAGCCCCCCGCCGCTCATTTGTACTAAGCGTGGCATTTTGAAGACCCCCCCCCTGAACAGGTCACGTAGTATGGGTACGTTCCCTTATGTAGATATCTATTTAAAAGCAACTGTAAACACGTTGATATCCCGGAAACTAATTTACATATTTCATGTAAACGGAATGACGAATCCTTATTATCTTGTACCTGTATTTTTTTCTATTTGAGTTTAAAACAAACAGATACAGATATGAAGGTATGGAAGGTGTGTAGATAAATTTATGCAGGTAGACTAGACAAATTTTAGTTAACGGTTTTTGTTTTACACTTGGGTTTTTGATCTTATGTATGAACTTACTTATTATTCGCTAATCTCATAATTGTGATTTCCCGAAAGAAACCATTCACTTATTCGGAATGCAATCATTAATGTAATAATTTCATTGGAAAAGAATGAGTTAACTTTTTTACCTAAAATATTGAATTCGAAATTGGATAGTTCCGATATTTTCTAACTCCTGCAACTCCATAGAGAGGTACAGGAGGTCGGTACCATCGATACATCGCATCGGCTTGACACAGCGAAACACACGTATAGGTGTTAAAGACATGGTTAATGTTAATTTTGCAAATCTTGGATCACTTACTTTTAAATTTTTGTTGGTTGGATTTTTATATTTTGTACGTATTTTTTTTAATCGTAACATATTGATATTATATATCTCAGTGTACAAAATTTTTGTTGCTTATATTTTTATTTAATTTATATACTTTTTATTCCCATCGTAACTGTATCTAAACTATTTGTTTTCTCATGTTGATGGAGGTACTGCCTTTATTATTTATTATTTATGTAAAAGCTCTCTGGGCGTAAAATAGAAGAAATAAATAAACAACTAAATAAATAAATGTTCTCCAAAACGAGCTTGAAAAAATCATTTGTCATATATTTGGATTATAATTGTGTAATTTCTACTATTTAAGAAATTCTAAAAATTATAGTACTTTATTAAAATTACATAGTAATAAATAATTTCCCTCTAGGCCTATGTCATCTTTGAGGATGCTGTGTGGAGGGTTTTTTTAAGGAAAGGAGGGTGAGGAGAGTTCTGGGAAGGAAAAGGGTTTGAGGGGTGGGTAGAAATCTGGGGTTCAGTGTGTCCTGGTCGTCCGCCTCCAAGACCTAGACAAACCTAAGGGTGTCATGGAATAAACCCTTTGCTTAATCCAAATTTTTGCATCTTAATGTGAGATTCATCAATTTATCACTTGTACCACCGGTTTCCGAACTCCATTTATTTATTTATTTACGCTCTTTTACGGGGCTTTTACATAAATATGAAATTTACAAATTACACTACGATTAAATAATATATAAACACTATATATTTCTTTAACAAAGAAATATAATACATATTTTGCAACGAAATATATAGATAGTATTTATTGTACATAACTGAACTGCCTCAGTAACAGTATTTTGTATTTATTTAAAGATAAATTGAAGATGACCACTGACTTGGTATAATTATTTCCCTCCATTAGTATTCTGGGCAAAGAGGAATACATATGGTGGTTAGTTCCGGAATTTCTACAATATGAAATAAATCCTGACTTCTGGTATTACGTATGGAATCCGGAAGCTTATCAATTCAAGCAACACCGGACTATCAACTAAATTATTTAGAATTTTATAGAGAAATACCAAATCAGTGAAAATTCTTCCGTCTGATAATTTGAGCATATTTATATAATTTAAAATAGTGTTGTAGTTTAACATAATTGCTGGAATACCCATTTTAAAATTTAGAAAACGTAAGAATTTGTTTTGTATTCTTTCAACAGCTTGTACATATATATTATAATATGGGTTCCAGACGGGGGAATTGTACTCAAGTTGACTTCTAACATATGCAAAATATAACAGTTTATTACACTTTATATTGTTAAAATTTCTAATTAGTTAAATTTAATGTATACACCTATGCAATAATTAGTATACTATAGCTACCTATCTGATTTATTAATTAAGTTCCTCAATTCACATCACGTAAATAGATATTCATTTTACCAATATTGCGTTTAGGTTTGCAATTTGCTGGTTAATAATTCCCATTGTTGTAGATCGTACCTAAACATTTTGCAACTCTCGATAAAATCCGTGACAATATTATTATCTGCATCCCTCGTACGTGAGCGAGGGGGTCGGTAATAGGTAATTAATATTCACGCGATGGCATAAAACAATGTGTTTTCAGATAATTAATCGACGGGTCCCTTAACATTGGGTATGAGAGCCAGTCATGTCGGGGTTTTAATATTCCGTACCGCGAGTCCGTTGTGGCGGTAACACTGAGAACTGCCTTACCTCCCCGCTATATTGTAACCCTGTTTTCTGTGTTCCCTTAGTCCTTTAGTCCTCTAGTTCTGCAGTCTTGTAGACCTGTAGTACTCCGTCCCATGTCCCATCTGATATGGCAACCCTTCCGGGAAGCGCGCGGTATTCCTTTAGCTTGGCTCCTGGCCCAAAATCAGGGTTGCCAACTTACCGCGTTATCGGATGGGACAGAGCAAATGATAATATTATAATTTCACTTAGTAGAAACCAAAAAGCCACCATGAAAATTATATTGAAAGTCCCTGTAAAAACTAGCACTGACAAAATCTTTAACAATCATAACATCATATCAAATAACCTTATTATTTCACGTTAATAAATAATTAATACAAAATTCAAGAAATAACAACAAGCAAGCATATTAGAAACACTAGATCTCGGCTTCAAAAACACATCCAATGAGCAACTAAGAATATATTTGGACAAAAAAACTTCTTATGTGGCAGGCTAAGGTAAATTCTACAACAAAATTCCACCCTCATTAAAAAATCATAACAAAATTATATAATTTAAGACAGAAATAAAAAGTTGGAACCATGTAAAATAAAACATTAAATCAGTCACAACATAAATACTTCATAATCTAAAATTTCTTCTAACATCTCTAAGAAAGAAGTTATAAAAAACAGGAATAAATCTTTAAACATACAATAATATTTCACAATAATCTAATAACAAAAAATCCTTTCAGCTAGCCAAGTTTTCAATTTATTTATTTATTTTTGGAGTGAATGTGAGTGTTATTATTACATTGATGAAATTGCAATTGGGGTGTACATAAATATTAACACTCCAATTAAAAATGTTCACAATCAATATGTAAATACATACATAAAATCAAAAATCTTTCACCTTCACATTCAATGCCCGTGACCTGTAAATAACTAATTTGTACAAGTAGAAAAAAACCCTTTCTGTTAGAGTTTATAAAAGTCATTTCATTCTCCAGCCCTAAAGAATCCTAAATTCCCCAGTCTTTCAAAATAAATATCAACTCTACTTTTGACACTAATCTTTTCATAAATGTAACACTAATAGTGATGGGGTAGCAAATGTAAAATCTTGCAATGCCAGTGTTTTAAATATGTCCTCCGCGTGCAAAGCCGTATCTTCTCCAAGCATAAACTTTCTAATTAAAGTGTGTTTATTAGAAGTGACTTACCAGCTAAGGATGTTTCTGTTTTTGTAAACAGTAAAATTAGAAACAACCTAATAATTCTTAATAAATTATATAGCGCCCTAGAGGTGATTTTTCACGAAAACGGCAATTTATATTTACAAATTATCCAATTATTATTATTATTATTTAGCTGTTAGGTACTAGATGGAGATGCTACTAGTGAAATAGCAGATATAATAATATGCAAATATAAAACATAGTAAGTACATACATACAGAGAAGAAAGAAAGAAACAAAAGACATAATTAAAAAAAAATAAGAAGAAGTAAGAATAATAAATTCAATAAATCCTCTAACTGCTTTTGTGATAGAATCTATAATTTCGGCAGGTTAATATGTTGAAAAAACTGGGAATCATGTAATTTGACGTTTTTTGTCCACATTTGTTTGTATATTTAGTTACAATAAGCCACTAATTAAAATTGAAACGAGTATAATGAGTGGTTTATTAATGTGCTGAACTATATTTTGTAAATGTGCTTATCGTAGGTTGACGTTTCTATCGTACAAATACCAATTATAAGTGCAATAAAATTTTACAAGAAAGTATACAATTATTCGTTGAAAGCAATTATAATTTCTTTACAGATGTAAACAAACTTTGACGCCGCAAAGACAATTTTTCGTTTATTTTATGATGAAATGTTTTAATCTTGGTGTAAGTTTACAGTTATTATTCTTAAATCGTAAAACGTTATGGAAGTATGTAATATTTTTCAAAAACGATTCAATGCTGTAATTTTATTTAGTATTATTTTTACAACAAAAAAATCCTATTATTGCGGTAGCCCTGTCGGTGGGGCCCCCAATAAACCCTTCGCATAATGGTGGGACTGTTTACAAATATTTAATAATACAGCCCCTAAACACTTTTGTGGGATTCCTTAATAAATTCAATACGTGATATGTCATTTCTTATATTTTAATAACTAGGGCCTCCTAAATCTCCCGAATGTTGGAAAATCGGACACGACTTCCAGATTTCGGCAGATTAACGATAACTTTAAAGTTTTAGAGCGTTCATTGTTTTATGGTGTGATTTATACACTTATTGGAGGCTATCAATTGAAAGGAGGAAGATCACGTTTTTTGGTTTGCCGTGAATGTGATTGGAATAAATCGGCTTTGCGGTGTCGGTTGGCGGTTGGTGTTTGCATACAAAAAAAGTTAGTAGCCACATCACACCCGCAATAAACACACCACTGGCACTGTGTCGAGAAGCTTTTGAAAAACTTATATTTCAACTTCCTTTGCGTCCTTTTAAAAACAATACATTATCAGTTTATACTTTACTACCGTGTTTTATACTAGGGACATTTTTTTATTTACTTTTTTTTTTACAATAATTACCTAGGGGCCTGTGTCGTCTTGGGGATACCGTGTGGAGGGTCTTTTTAGGGAAAGGAAGGAGAGGAAGTTCTGGGAAGAGAAAAGTATGAGGGGCGGGTAGCAATCTGGCGGCCAGTGTGTCCATCCATTCCTCCCACTGCGGTGCAAGGCGATGGGCCTAGATAGTCCGGCTGGAGAAATCAAAAAGTTTTCCTCAACCAGTCTCACCCGATCCGGACCGGAGTAAGTGGGCAAACGCATCCATCGCCAAACCTAGACAAATCTCACCCCATGAACCCGGGTACCCCTGCTAAGTCACGAAACGTAGCGAACCACTTGGGGTAACCTACGGCAAGGATATTGGTTATCCAATAAATGTTACCAAATAATGGTTACCCATTCCCGCCTCCCAAATTTTAATAATAACTTGCACTTATCATGTACGAGTATTTACCTGAAAACATGTACGTGCGTAGAAATAAACCAATATAATAATAAAAGTTACAATAATTGCTCTAATTGCTCGGCTCGGGGCTTCTCTCCGAGGAAGATAATGATAATCAAAAGTTATTGTGATCACATCTGGCTATAAAATATCTCGTTTCTCGCTTCCTACTCGGGCGGTCAGCGAACACGAACTTTTATTTTATTTGTTTTATATCGATTGCTATTTAATTTTGACTTTTAATTTCAAGGAAATAAGAATATGTAAGATATCATATGTTAAAATCCAGGCGTATGTTACTATACAATTAATTAATTAAAAATAATATGTAGGTACTCGTACCATATTTGCAACGGGTAAATTGACCGAATTCAATTGTTCGAGATGCAATTTTTGAACTTCAATTTTTCGAAAAAATGGACATTCGACAGGAAAAAGCTATGGAAGGTTTTGTCCAAGTATGGAGTGAATACAAATCTCATACAGGCAATTGCGTCTCTGTACGAGGGAAGCGTTGCGTGTGTTAGGGTGAACGGTGGTTTTACGGGGTGGTTTGACATCAATGTCACCATGGTTATTCAATCTATACATGGATAATTGTATGCAAGAATTGAAAGAGGTGGGATTGGGCGCGAAATTGAGTAATCTGAAAGTATGTTGCCTGTTGTATGCTGATCATGCGGTGCTGATTTCTAACACTATGGAAGATCTACAGTCTCTCGTATCTAGGATGAACGAAGTATGTATGAAGAATGAGCTAATGATGAATGTAAGTAAGTCTAAAGTCATGGTGTTTGAAAGGGAGAGTACGAAAACAGTATGCAACATAGTTGTGAATGATGAATACTTGGAGCAGGTGGATGAGTTTGTGTATCTGGGTAGTATGTTTACGAGAGATGGGAAGGCTGAAAGAGGTGAATGCCGGTAACTCAATTAATGGTGGACTGAATGCCGTTGGCGCTAATAAAAAACTGTCAAAAAAAGCGAAGCTAGCAGTCCACAATGGAGTCCTGGTACCTACCCTGATGTATGGCAGTGAGGCATGGAACTGGCAGAGGAAGGATGAAAGTAAACTGAATGCTGTTGAAATGAGATCCCTGAGACGTATGTGTGGTAAAACAATGTATGATCGTGTGAGAAATGTGGATATCCGCAAAGAATGTAAGGCTGATGTAAGCGTAATGAGTAAGATTAAGAAAGGGACCCTCAGATGGTTTGGGCATGTAGAGCGAATGAACGAAGGAAGTAGTGTAAGAAGAATATACGACGCGAATGTGAATGGTAGAAGAAGTCGGGGACGCCCGAGGAAGACATGGCACGATCAAGTGAATCAGATACTTGAGTCGGGTCATGTCAAAAGTCAGAATAATAGAAGAGAATGTATGAGACGATGTATGAATGTGAGTGAGGCAAAGAGTGTGTGCCAAGACCGAGTTGTTTGGCGGTCCGTCCTCTCTGCCTACCCCTGCGGGGAAACGGCGTGATGGTTAGTTAGTTAGTTATTTTTCGAACATCAATTGACCGAAACACTAGTTTTTCGAATTGATGTAAGTATGTATACAGTACGTACAAGAGTATTTTATTACAGGATGGACAATATCATCTAAACCATAGATTCTCAACCTTTTTTTGCACACCGCCCACTTTGAGAATATTTTTATTTCTAGCGCCCCCTAACTTGTGAATCCGAACACGACGGAGGGGGCGTAACGGGATACCACGACGGAGGGGACGTAATGGAATACATTTGGGGTTACTGGATGGCCCCTAATAGGATGGGATAGGGTAAGATAGGATGGGATGGGATGGGTTTCTCTGGGTCTCCTACAGCCCCCCGAATGTCTGAAACGCCCCCAATTTTCTCTTGGTCTCCTACCGCCTCCCTGAAGGGGACGTTATCGCCCACGTTGAGAACCTGTGATCTAACCTAATCTAACAGTATCTCGTTAGGTTAGGTTAGCAAGTGAAATATATATTTTAAAAGTTGATTAAAAAATTCGAAAAATATGTCTTTCGGCCAATTGCTGTTCGAAAAATGAGTCTTTCGAATAACTGAATTTCTAAAAATTGAATTCTAAAAAATGTCTGCTCCCATTTGCGACACGATCCAAAGTGGAAGATAGAAATCGAAACCGTGTTCGGTGACCAGATCTGAATTGCAAGGTATCTCCCCACATTCCTCTTCCCAATCTCCTCCCCTCCCCTCCCCGCTTTTTTCAACCTCACAACTCACAACATCTCACTGGCTCCAGACGGGAGCAGTTGGGACTCTTGTGTGGTATTCACTTAAAAAGCAGGTATTTCAATTATTTAAGAAGGTCGGGCATATTTTAATTCTGAATTGCTTAGCCAGCATCCATGTTCCTCCTAACACTATCATCTCCATGGAAGCCATGATTATTCTAACCGAGCCAGCTGAATCGTGTTGCCAGTGGGAAAAGTTTGCCGTCGTTTTTGACAAAGTTTAGAATTACGAAAGTGAATTTGTCAGCGGCTAACGGCGTTTGTCACTCGAGCATAATGGCGGCAAAGCACTTCCTCTGCCTGTTCCGTATTGTGCTTCCTTCCTCTTACCTTCGCTTACCTTCCCGCGTCTTCTCCCACCTTCCCGCTTTCCGCTTCCTTCCCCACTACAAACAAATCCTTTGGCGGTCCGTCCGCTCGGCAAACTCGTTTCGTAATGTTTGAATAATATAAAGATAACAAATCCGCAATACAATATTGTACCAGACAGTAAATAAAATTCATTGTCACATTCATCAAAAGCAGAGGATTTGTATTAGGGATTTTGTATGGGTAATGTAATTCTCTTTGTACGGACATGCATTTTGCATGAATGCTCAAAAATGTTAATCCGGTTTCGTATTAACTATTGCACCAAAAATATAGGCAAGTCCTCCACTGCAAAAAACTTGCACCTATGTCGAAATTTATTGTGATGTCATTTAATTTGTGCTACTGTACATATTATATTCTGTGTCCATCATACCAAAAAATGTTATTTGGTCACATTGTTGTTTCGGAGAATTTGACTGTGGTCTTTCCCCGCCAAAAATGTTTCGTAGTAAAGCCTATTTATTATGAACGAGGAATTTTAGTAATTTTTAAATCTACATGAAATTTCGCACATCTATTGCATTTTTCTACAGTGTTTTTATCTTCGCGTTTTTGAAGCATGTTTTTTTTAACCGTAAACATCAGTACAAACAGTTCATTTTCTCCTTCAGGTATTACAGTAGTTGGACCGAACGGTTGAGCTGCCTTTTTTTGTACAAAAATTAAATTTGGATTTGACGCCCAAATACCCAATCAAATTTAACAACTATTTTTTTAATCGACAGATATAGCAAATCTCTAGTGCTAATGTGTACTATTTTATTTATTTTTGTTTTTTATAAAATAAAGGACATAAAATAATTAAATTTTTCATGATTTTAGAGACAATTTGGCAATTATTTGTGAGTTCATGATAATTTATTTAAAAAATATTTAGTTCTATTTACCATATAAATATGACCAAATATAACTTTAAAAAATAAAAATGAATACAAAATGCGTTTGGATGGGCGTAAATTTAATTTACACACATTTTTCGTAACTCAAATTTTTCTCTGGTAATACACAAATTCAAATTTTCGCACAAAAAAGCTCTTATTAAGATGTTTATTTTACATTTTATTATTTTAAAATAGTAGGTAATGCCTCTAAAATCAATAAAAATTAATTCTTTACTGGCCTTTATATAATAATAATTTAAATCACGAATAAATAAGGTAGCCCAAATACGTACTAGATATTTGTTATATATTTTGATTTAAAAAAATATTATTTAGTTTGGTTGGATAGCCTTAAATTCAAATTTAGGTTTTGTTTCAAAAAGGATGCGAAGGTCATTCCTCTTAGTGGCGTAGGTTTGGGTGACGTCAGCACTCACCGGGTCAAACATAGAGCGTTCAGTTATTTCAGTATTTAAAAAATTTTTGTATCAGAATCTATGATTTTTTATAAAATTTTCATTGCGTTTCCTTCCATCACCTCGGGGTCTGTAAAAGTTGCGAAAGACAGTTTTTCCCAGTCGAGTTTATCAGCTAATGAAATCATCCGATAAGAAGCATTCAAAGAGTACAAATAACGTCAGACAGAGTAAATAGTGAATAATATTTATTTCCTTCCTTGCTTTTTGTGAAGTGATCCAATCGGAACCAACCGGATACTGTGGTTAGACACCACTCTCTCCGCACCTTTATTATATTATTTCCGGAACAGTTTTTCCGCAACGAAACGAACCTAAGTACTAAGCTAATAATATGAATCATTAGGTTAAAGCAGTTGTAACTGATTTTGCAAGAAAAGAACCTCTACACGATGCTGACAGCCCTTCGTGGGTTAATGACCAGTTTAAAATATTGCAATCTAGCTCATTTCCCGTTTAACTTATACCAATATCGGTGTGGTAAGACGCTGGTTACACGCAACAAATGGCAACGAGATTGCTACAGGAATATAACACTATCGCAAACTTAATAGGGTACTTTCACAAACTATGAACACCATTAAAAATGTGTGGAAGATTTAAAGATAATTTTTGTGATTCTTATTGAATTTGAAAATATATACATTTATGTATATACATTAAGACAAGTCAAAATAATGAACTTGAATTAAATAAGAGATAAAATTAGAATATATAATATGGATAGTACAGGCATAGATAGATATAGCAGAAAGAAAAATAATATTATTGCATTTACTCAATAGGTAAATAGGTAGGTAGTAGGTGGTAGGTACATAGCGTTGGTTTAAAAACATTGATATTTGAAATGGATGGGCTGACAGTATTGTGGAAGTAGTTTTTACTGGTGGATTTATTTTTACATGAGTACATTACATTGTTAATTGTACAGTAGGTACACAATGTTCGACTATATACCAAAAAAGAGCATAGTTACTTACTAGTTGGTGGTCGTAATATTTTTAGATGTTGAGAGAAATATACACGAGTGTCCGACCGAAACAGTAATTTCTACAGAACCGAAGCTTTTTTAGACATGTTAATAATCTATTGTTTATTGAATTTAGTCTTATTTTTTACACTTATACAGACAGTTAACATGTCTTAAATGAAAATAAAAAAGCAATAATTGAAGTACCTGCGCGAAAAAATAATTATTATCATTTTTTATATTACTGCTATAAAATAAACAAAACTTGGAACAAAAATTTGTCAAAACCAACACTTACGTTATAAAAGAAGGGCCTCATTAATTGTGTATTTTAATTTTAATTGCGTTTACAATCACAACATTATTTTTACACGTGTTAAATGAAATAATAAAAAAAAAACAATACGTTTTTTACATAATTCTCATCATTCACAAATCCGAGTGAATAACTCAACGGAAAGAACTTCAATGCTCAACAAATAAAATGTATGAGACAGAAGTAATAACAAAAACAAACACTTAACTAATCACTGTGGAAGATACTCTCAATATCACCCTGGTGTAAGACCACCATTCAAAATTGGAACGTTGCTTGAATTGGCTTTAGTTATATTTGGTGACCAGAACTGAATACCCAGGTACTTCCCCACCTACCTCTTCCCCATCTCCCTCCCCTCCTCACTACCTTCAGCGTACCCCACAACGTACCCCAATTGGGGATGCCATAGTCTTACTGGCTTCTGATGGAAGCAGCTGGGACTACTGTGAGGTATTCTTAAAAAAAATAAAAAAAATCAGTGTGTGCGAGAAAAAACACAAACTCACAACACAATTAAGTAAGCTCATAACCAAAGCAGCCAATTCGCATCGTAGGTACTATAAGTAGGTAAGGTTTTATTCTGTCTCATTCTTTCGCACGCTAAATCCTATTGATGTATGAGTTTATCTCTTTTTAGTGTCGTTTCCGTTTCATCACAACGTTGTTAAAGTAGTTTCACTTCAAAAATACCCACTTAATATGCATTATCTAAGCGATGGATTCCTTTAAGTAAAAAAGGTTGAAAAATTGAATTAAAGTAAAATATATCTTGTTTTTAAGAGCTCGGTCTATTTATTACGTATAATTAACATGTTACCACAAAATAGATAAAATCTTTTCATTATTCGAAGGGGAGTAAGAAAGGGCAAATTTATTGTGAATACCACATAATTAGTTCTCCATTGAACAAAGCCAAAACTTGTAAGATACAAAACATCCACCGAAATGCAGTACAACTAAGAGCAGATAATACGTATGGCCCCATGGCTGATGTATGCAAGGGTGGTGAGATAAAAGTGCGGAAGGCATCCATCGCGTGGAGTTTCCGCCAAATGTCCCTAAATCACCGGCCCGCAGCATCTAGGATTCCCCACAAACTACCCGGGATCCAGTCTTACCACCTCACCACCACAGCCAGATATCTTCCCACTGCCACCGGCACTGCAGAGTACCCTCGGTAATGGCGGTCTATGATTGTATCTACTTATAGCTGAAACCGCGTTGGTCTGCATATAGACACACGCTGAGTTTTTGTTACTTTTTAAACTTTTTCAGGTTCAAATGCGTGCTTGTTTATAGAATAACAAAGACACTGACTAATAGTATACATAGGAGTAGAGATAATAATATAACGCTTATTTAGGTGTATCGTGATATAAATTCATCAAAATATTTGAAGATTTTCAGGATATTCGCATAATATTTAAAGTTAGCGAATATATTTTTTAGTTTTAACTCTATTTTCTTATTCACCGATATTCTATGGCTTTGTAAATTGGCCAATGTCAGTATTTAAAATTTCACGAGATCTTTGTAGCAAGATTTAATTTTAAGAAAAAAAGTTTCTCTAGTTTCTCCGGTCTAAGAAAATCGAAAATCTTTTATCGAAATCGAAAGGCTCTTTTAGAAGACAGAAGAAAGAAAAAGGTGAAATTGAAAAAAAAAAATAAGTAAGCCACAGAATGATTGCACATTTTGAAGAGAAAAAAATCTCGAATTGTGGCCAAATTTCATCATTCTGTGTTGGATTAATTAATTTATTGAGTAATTATATGGAACCCGTGCTGAAGAATAATAGGTATTATGCTAATATTGATTTATTGAGGTGTATTATAATATCCCGTTGTAACTATATTCTATGCAGTTGAACACATCTACCACTTCTGAGAAAGCATCGCCACTGCATCCAACCTAGGTACAAGCGAGTATCTAAATTAGTTCTGATATTGTTTGTGCAGTTAAAAACAATTTTAGATCGATTGGTTGAAATTCATTGTTTGTATAGGTGAACCGAGTTTATAGAATATATCTTAGGAATTTATGCTGATTTTTTTAATGTAATCGGAGTGGATTTTAAAGTGAGGGGACCAAATAGGAGAGTTATATTCGACTTGACTTCGAATTAGGGAAGAATATAAGATTAAATAATTTATACAAACATAGATAAACTTGTTGGTATATAACTAACAATTAAAAACGTTGATAAATTTAGTGCAATCGGAAATTGGTCTGCGAATGAGATATTTATGAATAATAAATTGTTATATTTAATATTAATATGCGAAAGTCAGTGCTACCATAAAATGTAGTAAATATGCATGAAATGACTTAAAACTCATTAGAATGCGTGAATAATTCTTGCACCGAAAGCGAATGCATTTTATTATCAATTTCAATCTCAACAACACCGATGAAAAATAATTAATTATTTTATTACTCATTTTAATTATTAATTTCCTCCGTTAGTAAGAAGCTGATAGTCTACATGATTTAATTTCTATTTTTTTACAAAATAACATTAATTGATAAAATGTACAACGATTGGTTTAATATGGATTTGAATAAAATAATACATATATAGTACATCAATTCATATTCCGACAAGATCAACACGACAATCCAATTTATTTCATTTGCCACATGTGGAACTAGTATTAGAAAAAATACTTCAATTCTCCGTATACATTTTTTTCTTTATAAAGAAAGACAAACATTTCCGAATAACCACGGTTACGAATAATCCGACAATATTTGAAAATCTTCTACTACCACCACAGCCGAAAATGTTGCTTGAGTTGTGATGGAAGACTAGTCAGCCGAGGTATCGAACGAATCGAATCACGGAACGTCTGGATGGGACCCAAACGTGATGCCCACTCAACCATTGACCGGTCGCAATATGTGCGCAAAATAACACAAAATTTCACAATATAGACATTATTAACGATAGATAGAAAATTAATAAAAGAGTGTGGAATGCATCGGGAGCATCTCCTATCCTTATCTTATGTACCTCCTCCTCTCCTTATCTAAAATTAATTTTAAGATATGATAAAGCACTGTCTCCAAGTAACTTTAACATAGGAGACCTTTTGGCTTGACTTAACTTAATGTATATATTTATAATAAAAACACATAAATTTGTTGTAGACCATTTTAATTTTATTCACACTCTACGGTTTCGAAAGCACCTATCCTTCGTTAAGAGAATATTATAACTTATATTATAATATTGTAACCCAGTTATAATATTCTCCTGACGAAGGAAGGGTGCTTCCGAAACCGGTAGAGTGTGAATAAAATACTGTATTTTTATTGTAGATTATGGCGTATTATAATATTTATCTCTATATTATAGGTATAAGTTGTTTTTCTCTTACAAATAAATAAATCATGATGATACATCTCGGTACGTAATATTTGAACCTCGTTCGAGAGTGAAATATACTTGTACCTCATCGCGTAACGTTAAGTTAATAGAAATGACTTTAGCTATTTTCATTTTCAAGATGTGCGTAGGTACACTAGGTACCCAACCTTCTCGTTCGCCTATCCGGGTCTTGGTGATGGATGCATTTATTCACCTACTGCGTGGTAGGCCGAATTGGGAGAGACTGGCTGAGGGAGAAATTTTGACCTCTCCAGCAGGACTCTCTCGAAACTTATCGCCTTGGACCCCAGTGAGAGGGATGGATTCATACGTCTTTCATCTATCCACCCCTCATACCTTTTCTCTTCCCAGAACTTTATCTTCTTCCTTTTCTCAAAAGGCTCCCCAAACATAACTTAGGCTTTAAGAGGAATTATTTTCTTTAGAGCCTCCAGTGTGCAGCAAATGTAAAAAAACAACCAACTGACATGAAAAATGAGATTTTGAACACCTCCTTTTGTCACAATTTGTTATTATTATTGCTTAATGCTCTCAAGGCGGTTCTACCACTGTAGCGACGACGTGAGAAAATTACTCTTCAAGACATACTGCATTGCCCTGTATACATCTGAACTGTGGACGCAATACCCTTTCAGGGACAAACTGAGGGTGTGCTACAACCTCAGAGTAACAACTTATGCAACTACCGAGGCAACTTATGCAACCACCGAGGTTCTGCAGCGCCTCCACGATGTTCACCGAAGGGAGGGTGCACTCATTCCCAGCCTTACTTCGCCACCGCCTAGCCAGCTTCTGGAGCAGGACACGGAAATCTACCAACATCATTGTCGTGGCTGCACCGAGTGGCTCAGCTCCCCACTAAATGAGCGATGGATGTAGATGATGAGGCGACTTCCCTGATGGACGATCGAAAAAAACAAATATATATTTTTTTAAATATTAATTTCTGTTTAATTGCTGTTTAATTTAATTTTTTGTTATCTCTTTTACATTTTACTCTGTAAAATATTATTGTAATATAGTTTATAATTAATATAGTTTAATGTAATATGGCATACTGGGATTGCACTACCCTCCCAGCCCTGCTGGAATAAAAAACTTAAAATAAAACAAAAAAATAAATTAAGTATAATTTTTTTCGGTGGTGTGAGCAAACAATTCTGAATAATTCTAATTAATTTTGCAATGTTTTAGCACATGTTCTGCATATTTATTGTACCAAGACAATTTAATGAAGTTATCACGTAACGCTGCTGTTGAGATAATGCAACAACGACCATGGACCACTGTAGCCGACATGAATCCCGGTGAAGCATAAAACATAATGGGCTTTGTTGTCTCCGTAATTCGATATTATTACGAAGAGGCCTTGTTGGCTGTGAAGTCTGGAACACTGTTGGTTATTTTTAACTGCTGCTGCAGTGCAATTCTTCTCCCCGACCAATTGAGCTGCTGTAGGAAGAGCAGTGCACACTTAAGATTCTCGTTATCATATCTCGAGCACTTGAGGTTAACTTGTATAGGAATATGCTCTAACAAGTCTAACAGAAGCGGTGGATGGGTCAACTTCAAGGAAGCCAATTAGGGATGGTTTATCGCAGAGTTTCTCAAACCTATTTTACTCAGTTATAATAATATTTATTTATATAATTTCATTGTCTTCATCAGAGTTATGAGAAGCAAGCGTCGTTTTTCAGGATTTCGTCAATGGAAATTCGGCAGTCGTACTATTTGTATAAAACATCGCTTCCTATTTCATATAAATATTTCATATAGTGAATTCGACTTACTTATCATAGCACCCCACATTTTCAAACATAAAATCAATAAATATCATTTTTTCTTTATATTCACTAAATAATTAAGATAAATCCGTAAAAACCAATTTTATTGATTGAATAATTTACACATATTTTACCAATCTTTAAAAATTAAAAGAATTGTAGGTTTTACAAATAAAATAGGGTTTACATTAGATCATCACACTAGACTGCAGCCAATTTCACGGTCACCAATAGACTATGTATAGTTATATTGTTCAGAGTGTAAACATATTGATTAATGCAATTGTAATAATTAGATAATTTATACAGCGTGGTTTTCTTTCGATAAATCACCTAAAGGTGCTGAACAAATTTGACTTCCTGGGCTCTATCTATGAACTCTAATTATGCACAAAAAGATACAGAAAATACACCTAAGAGGGAATAACCAGACACAACCGGAAATAGGTATGTCATTTTTAAGTAAAATTCTAGCTGTATTGACTCTTTCCAACAAAAAAGTATAAATTGATATCGAAAGACTATCTAGTAAAGTTATATTTTAAATTAGGAGAAAAAACGTTTATTTTTAGTATAATAAATACCGCAGGTCGTCGACAGATTTGTTAAATTTTCAAATGAAATTTTGTATTATAAAACACACATTTCAAATCATATAATCATGCAGTAAAATAAATCAATGGATTATCTGGGAAAACTACTTTTCAGAATTTTAATTTTAGTTTAAATAAAATCATCAAAAAAAGATCTGCGTACGTGTTTTGTGACGAAAATACTTCAGTTTATCTATTTATTTAATACGGTCTTACAAACTAATTAATTTTTATTTTTATTTTGCATTCTTATTTTGCTTAGACATTATTGAAAAATTATGAATACTTATGATAAAAAAATAATTACAAAATTACATAATTTGAAAAGTTTTATTATCACGCCTTTCAGAATTTTTGAATATAGGTACAAATTAAAACTAATTTTGAATGAAATGAAATCGATATTGAGTTATTATTTTAAAGCTGGTATGGAGAATTTACTTATTTAATTATAATGTATTACAAAAACCTGGTAAGTAACACATTATTCCCAATAATTAATCTTTCTCATTGGAACCGCCCTGTACCATCGCAGGAACATCTTTCGACGAAATTTGAATCCTCGGCCGCTGGCTAGTTACTGGCCCTTAACTTGTAGATCACTTCTGATAAATAATACAGTTTTATTGGAATAAGATACGACATAATAAAAGCTGCACATTGCATGATTTTTCAGTTGCTATTTGTCCTCCTTTATATTAAGTTCAGTAGAAGATTAGTGGCAAAAGAAGAGTTGGTATTTATTTTTAAATGCCCCTTTAAAAGATACTTTTATCCACAGAAAAACTCTGTGGCTTTTTTGCTGACAATATTTTCACATTTGGCGTGTCTTTAGACTGTTCAGGTGTGGAAATAACCAC
This sequence comes from Limnephilus rhombicus, assembly GCA_929108145.2. Classification (NCBI taxonomy): domain Eukaryota; kingdom Metazoa; phylum Arthropoda; class Insecta; order Trichoptera; family Limnephilidae; genus Limnephilus; species Limnephilus rhombicus. Next base: position 49,112,367 of record OV815285.1, read on the forward strand.
CGATTGAGTTAACAATAATATGTCTATCAGATGTACGAGTAGGTAGGTAAGGACGTTTAATATTACACATGTTTTTGTGGCTGAGCATTGAATTTCTCCTGCTTTGGGAATCACTGGTTTATCGTCAGATTTTTCTTTTAAAACGTACTCACGCAATAAACTCCAGCTGGTCTAGGCAGGGAAGAATAAATGAAAGAAGATAAAAATAAATATATAATATATTATAATGTTGATAATATCTGGAGGAAAAGTCGACTCATAAAACATGCACTAATTGAAGTGGATGGGAGATGACAGGACTTGGATCTCGCTGCTTTTACAACGCACTGCACATAAAAACGGGCCGTTTTACAACGTCTCGGAGTAGATTGATTGCCACCGCCATTATAGCTCAAACTGTAAAATATTATCTTTATCGTACAGTTAGAATGAAAATGTAAGATTTAATCAAACTTACTAATGTCGGTTGTCCGTGGTGTGCGTTATTCAATATTTGTGTCTCTCTTACTATCTTGGTCAGAAATACAGGTAACATTTTTGATGTTTTTTTTTCTTCAAAAAAAATAAAAATACTAGCTGTTGGACAGTTGGGGTCGGGGTGAGAGGTTGGCCGGTCACTCGGCCGAGTGACCAGTGACGTCATGTGGAAGATTTTTTTTTTTGATTTTGAAGAAAAAACGAGACGTTAAAAATTCACTGGAAACCAAAATTTCATTTACATTTTTTACTAAAACAAGGTGAGGAATCACTTGTTAAAGTAAGTCAAGTACTTCCTTGACATCCTGTATAACGGTGTTAGAAATAATAAGAAATAATAAGCTTTATATTCAAATTTAAAAATTAAACACAAATTCCCCTCCTCACTACCTCCAGCCTCACAACATACCAAACTTGGGGATTGGGGATGCCATAATCTCCCTGGCTCCAGACGGTTGGGAAAAATGATATAATTTGCATTAATACTTTTTATACTAACTAATATTCAAATACAAAACAATAAATTAAAAACACTTAAGAATTTCCTTTTAGTTTCCGATGCTACTAGCCGACGATAGATGGACGCCGACCGACAAAACTGAAACATTCTTGACCGACAGCGTAGACAGCGTAAACAGCGTAATCTGAAAGCTACAGCTACTAAAAAAGTGTCAGGCATATAATATAGAGCTGCAATATTTATTTTTGTTACTTATGTATTAGTCAGCATTGAACACTTTTCGTTAAAAATCGTAATTTGACAAAAATGTCGTTTACGCTGTTCTACCGATTATGGGTCGGTATATGTTTTGACGAGTACAACTTTCAGTTAGAAAGCTATGATTTTGTTTTTCTTTTATTAATTGAATTATTATATTTATTCTGACTAGATCATTAAATTTTAATACTTTCAATTCGTCAAAAATAATAAATTCTTAAAATTACCCCAAAAATCCTGGTCATTCAGATTAAACGAGACCAAATAATATATAATAACAAAAAATGTTCACTATTGTAGGTTGTGAAAAGGTTGACGTGTGGTCAAATAAAATCGATTTATCTTTATTTTTAAGAAAGACAAAACATTCCCCTGCATAACCTGACAACTTTTTGGCCGATAAATCTTGCTTGTGCAATGGTGGGGGACTAACAGCTAACGTAGAATTGAACTTGCGACGCACGACGCAAGCCTTGGTGGGAAACCAAAAGTTTGACCGCTCGACCAACTAAGCGTTCTTTACGGACCGACCCAGCTTTAGGGCCCTTTGTTTGTATTCAAAATTTCACGAGACTGCACATTGTTAAGGGTAAAAACATATAAATTTGCAATATACTTTTAATTACCTTTCTAATAATCTTTTTCCGTAATTTGCCCACTGTCACAAATTACACAATTTTTGAAATTTCGTTAAAGTTGTTTTTGTGTGCCAGCGAGCGTTCAAATATTTATGTTTTAGAAAACAAATAAAACAAGTGAATCGTATATTTTATATCTCTTCCTGAAAAATGGTTTTTTTCTTTTGGTTATTATCTACATATTTATTTCACGATTATATAATATTTTCCCGAAAAACGTGATCTTTGATGAAAAATGAAAATGAAAATGATATTTTTCAAACTATTTTTCCTGTCATTTGAGCACTAAATCTATAATATAAAAATGAATCGCTAAATGTGTTGGTAAGCGCAAATCTCGAGATCAGCTGAACCGATTTCGCTAATTCTTTTTTTAGAATATTCTTTAAAGTACGAGGATGGTTCTTACGGAGAGAAAAATTAAGAAAATTGCGCAGAAAATTGGATAATTTCAGAAAACATGAGCATGTTTGACAGTTCGCGTGTTTGAGAATGACATTTTGCAAAACATTGATTGTTCAATCAGGATTCTATTTTTGAAAATCTTTAATAAATTTATTTAAAGTAGGTACTCCCCTAATAGTTTGAATCGAATCAAGAATTTTAGATATTTTAAATAGGTACCTATGTTAGGTACCAAATTTAATATACACGAAAAATGGAAATTTGAATAAACATTGTAAAAGGTGGCACACGGGCTGTTTAATAACTGAATGTACTGGGATTGAATATATGGAACGCGGGAGGAGGACGGAGGAGGAGGACGAGGGAGCGGGAAAGGGAAGAGGGAAAGGGGGGGGAGTGGAGTGGGGAGAGGGAAGGTGGAGGTGACGGAGTGGGAACGCGAGAGGGGAAGAGGACGCAGGAGAAGAAGGGGAGGCGGAAGGGAAACGGGAAGAACGGGAAAGGACACTCAGGGAGAAACAATTTCTTTATTAAATGGCATAGCAACGCCTGCCGGGACCAGCTAGTAATTAATAAAATAAACATAAGTATTCAAAAGTTAAGGCCCATTAACTTCAAAATTCAAATTTCGTCGATGCTCTTGCGATCGTACTCTTGGAACTGTACAGAGCGGTTCCGATGAGTAATATTGATTATACTCGTATATTCTACAACTTAATATCGATTTTATTTAATAAAATAAAATACTTTTTTGTTTAAAACCACGAGATTTATTAATTTATGAACCGACCGGTTTCGCTTTACTCAAGCATCTTCAGGGTACAAATTAATACTCGATTTTATTTCATTAAAATTTTGCTCTAATGTGTACTTACTCGTACATTCATTAAAAATGCTCAAACGCGTGATGATAAAATTATGTACTGTTTGTAATTATTTTTTTATCACAAGTATTTATAATTTTTCAATAAAATCTAAACAAAATAAGTGTGTGAAAAAATCTGTAAAAAACGTTAGTTTGTAAAACCGTAAATATATAGGCAAACTGAAGTATTTTCGTGGAAAAATAATTTAAGGAGGCGGAGTGGGAACCCCACTAACACTATGCGAGCGAAGCCGCGGGAAAAAGGTAGTTTGAAATAAAATTTAAATTCTGAAACGTGGCTTTCCTAGAAAATGTACTGATTTATTTTACTGTATGATTATGTGATTTGAAATGTGTGTTACATAATACAACATTTTGTTTGAAAATTTAACAAATCTGCCAATGATTAATGGTATAACTTTATTTTATTAAAAATAAACATATTTTTTCAAATTTTATAACATACTAGATAAGATAATAATATTTCGAAATCAATTTATATTTTTTTTTGTAGAAAAGAGTCGATACGTCTAAAATTTGATTCAACAATGGTATATGTCTGGTTATTCCCTCTTAAAAGTACAGAAATGAATAATTTCACACGTAGAATAAACGTTGTAATAGGGCATAAAACGGGCGATAATTTGAAGACTTATTTAAACAAGTAGAACGATGATTCCAGGAATACGAAACGGCCGCGAATGTAAATTGGGGGCGGAAACAACTGAGCACGCCCGTTCCTCCCTATCTTGCGTCAATATTTAGCCAAGTCCCGAGCCAAGCAACCAGCAACCAGCCAACCCACCAACAACACAACCCGCTCTGCTTGTGTAGTTCCAGCTCTTCCTTGATGGCTTCATACCGTCGTGGTCTTCATAGCGAACAAGCCTATAGCTAGGCCACTGTTCTGGTGTAACGATTATTCCGATCATGAATATTGCGCACAAATTATTTCCTAAGCGGTGATTTTACGTACGGAAGATACCGCACACAGATTATATTGTGCACATTGAAAATAGTTAAAAAAAAAAAAAACCAAATCAAAATTGGCTGGTCAAATAGTGATTTAATATTAGCTGTCATTATATAAAAATGAGAGTTATCAAAAATAATTTATCATGTAAGGAAAATAATTAGGTTTGCGTTAAATCGCTTACATTTTTGGAGTAAATCTTAATAGTTTTATTGTACAAATAAATATTACATTTTAGGCTTTCTGTGGTGGTAGTAGGAGATTTTCAAACATTGTTGGGTTATTCGGAATCCGGGAATGTTTGTTTTTCTTAAAAAAAAAAAAAAATTACTTCACTGAAGGAACAATGTACGAGGGGTGGGTAGAAATCTGGGGGTCAATGTGTCCCGGAGTGACGGACGTGTGAGTATATTCTTCCCACTGCGATGCAAGGCGACGACGCACGTGTGGAGAGATTCCGCCTGGAGAGGTCAAAAGGCCTCCCTCAACCAGTCACTCCGGATACGGCCCGTCATGCAGCAGGTGACCAAATCATCCGTCTCCAAAATCTAGACATATCTCGCCCTACGTATTGATGTTTATTAAGTTTTCGCATGCATTTGGAACATTTTTGGATGTTAAACATTTAAAAAATGAAAACTTTTACATGCCTTTCAATACAGAATTTGTTTAAAAAGACAACACATTTAGATTTCGTAACAAATTTTTAATTTTGAAATTTTGGTTTCGCATTAAAATTAAATTACTTTGTTTTGCAAAAATGTTAGTCATAATAATAATTATTGGATGATTTTTATGGCGCCATTTTCGTGAGAAAATCACCTCAAGGGCGCTTTACAAATTCATTCATACATTTAATCTATACCTACATACTACAAGTGGCTTATATTATAACTAAGATTGATAACTAATGACTAACAACGAAGTCTTCTAAAATCTCTTTTTCTAAGAACAAAATGCTGCAATAATGCTTTATATGAAAAAATGAGTGTCCGGAAAAATCTGGTGCGGAATAATCTGTTTTCGGAAGTTACCATGTGCGGAATAATCAGCGAACCACTTAAACTGCATCAGGTTAAATAATGCAATCGTTTAATATGCAGTGGTTCATTCAGGTTTTCAAAGCAGTTGCATGTTCTTGCTGCTGCACAGTGCGAAATGCCGTTAGAGCGAATTCCGGCCTGCGTTAGTTAGGTGGCTGCACTTTTTAAATGAATGAAATTCCCGTTGCTTATTACAATAATTATTGGTCCAAGACCACGGAAATTCAACAAGAAATGTGCGGAGGAATTTTTTGCTTCAACAAGAATTTCTATTGAATAAATAGATGGTAATTGGAAACCGAGAGGTCAATAGTGTGGAACATCTAAAATACTTTAAACTCTATATTACTTGCTAACGAACCACCACGCTGTCTTCCGCATGGGTAGGCAGGGGGATGGACAGCCAAACAACTCTATCTTGACATACACTCTTTGCTTCATTTACGTGCATACTTCTGTGTTCTAACTACTATACACAGTGTCCGGAAAACGGTAATACAAGCGGGAAAATGGTATATCTACTTCACATTTCCAAAGTTTTTTTAACCCTTTGATGGCTTGAAAAATGTAAAAAAATTTAAATGATCAGACAGCAAAAAATATTTTTTTGAGTCCTCTTTGTGATGTAGATTCACCGGTTTCCCGTTTGTACCACTAGTTTACGGACACCGTCTTTAGATATGATATTTATAATATACCGATTTCGGTAAAAAAAAATCCCTGAGGCGTGTATGTGCTAAAATCATTTTCGACAGTATAACGAATATGAAGATAAAAAGACACTGTTTATTTATTGTTATCGACTGAATTTTGTAGAACTTCTTTTTAATTATTAGCTGAATTATGTATATATTCAAGAATGTTAATATTCAATGTATAAAAAAACAGTTAATTTATAAACAAATTCTGCTGTAAAAGAAATGGCACGATCAAGTGAATCGCATAATTTTGATTTTTGATTTTCCCTGAACATCATGATTTTTGATTGTCCCCATATTTCTATACTCTGTGGAAACAATGACACTTAGAGACAGCGAAATAAAGTGGATAGACGCCGTCAAAATGCGGTGCTGGAGAAAATTTTTCAGAAGTTCATTCTGGAAGATCTAGGCATCTACAATAAACTTTCAATTATCTAAATAAATGAAGACAATATAAGCGAAACTCAATCGAAAATCTGAAAACAGAAAAATCAGAAAAACATATTGACACCTCTGGGACTCGAACCCAGGACCTCTTGCTTTCCGGGCAAACGCGCTAACCACTATATTGTTATATATTATATTGTATTACCATTATATTGTCTTCATTTATTTAAATATTACAATTTGAGGTTTTACTCATAAAGTTAAAATAAAAAAAAAATAAAAATTTCAATTATCTGCCTACAACGCATTTTAAGATACTTTGGACACGTTGCTTGCCAAACCGAGGACTCCAACTTGGAGAAACTCTTCGTCACTGGCAAAGTGGAAGAGAGAAAAAGCAGAGGAAGGTTCCCAATGCGCTGGAGTAACCAAGATCACTGGCGACAGGTACATCGGTGTCCTTGGCTACCCACGCAGCGCAAAACCGCGAGGAATGGAGGAGCCTTGTCCACCATGGAAATTTGAGTAGTGGTCACGATCCTCGACTATGAACGACCGACTTAAGAAGAAGTACGCTAAGAGTGTGTGGCCAAATAAAGTTTAGTGGCGTTCCATGCTCCTTACGGGGAAATAGCGTTAGGATTCATTAAAATATATAAACATTTTAAAAAGTTAACAATATTACAAAAACATAATTTGCAAACGTAGATTTCCAACCTGTGAAACTCCAAATAACACATCATTACATTCCAAAAAATTAAAAAGATTTTTTGCTTTATTTACCATAATATCACCATTCCCAATGACATTAAACATGTTATAATTATCAAAATAGCTGCACCTGTTCTGCCAAGAACCTCGGTTTCTACGTAGGAACACTCAACACACATAGCACATCCTCAACTAACACGTAACAAGTTACGGAAGAGATAACACTATTTGATCGGTGGGATCGACCACGGACAGGTGTGTTGGTAGGTGGTATGGTTGGCATAGTTAGTAGATGGTATAATTTGTAGTTGGCACATTCTGCTCCCAGTGCTAACTGCGTTTGAAGAATCACTTCCCGTGCCAATCCAAAACTTCAAAGAATTTCAGACTTCTGAAGACAGCATAAAAAAGAGGAATTATTCTCTGTTTACACTTTTATCAGTGCGGCGGTCAATGTGCTTTGATAATAAACTTTGCCTATTCTTTACCACTTATTTTTTGTAAATTTTTACCTCGATAGCTGTTTACAAAGCTTGAACATTGCTTTTTAATTGTAAAACCTTCTGAGATGAGATGAGATTATACATAAAATTAACAACAGAAAATAAAATTTTAACAGTAGGTAGGTTATAAGTTGTGGGTTCTCATCTGTGTTGAAGCAGTAATTTGGCAAATTATTTTATAGAAAAATGAAACAATACAACTTTGTATTGTTTCATTTTTTATAGTTTTATAATTTTATATTTCCTGTTAATACACTTATAATAAAATATGCCAACTGAACTCCACCTTCTTTAGACGACGTTTCAGATAGTCTAGCAGTTCTAGTCATCATCTGATTTTTATCCCGGTGATGATTTTTTTTTTTTTTTTTTTTTTTTTTTTTTTTTTTTTTTTTTTTTTTTTTTTTTTTTTTTTTTTTTTTTTTTTTTTTTTTTTTTTTTTTTTACATACGGCACAACATGTGCCATTTACATAATTATATTTATATATATTATAATACAATAACATAAGAAAGTGACATATAAATGTAAAGTTAAATATAAAAACAAAGGGTAAAAGAAAGGAGTTAAGGTAATGAGTAGTAAATAGAATTATGATGTATAAAATGAAAGTATAAAGTAAAAGTGTAAACTATAAAATATAAAGTATAATGTAAAAGTAAAAAGTTAAGATAAAAAGTTGAAAGGCAGGAAATAATATAAACTATAAGTTACCTTTGTAAATAATATAAAGTACAAAAGTTATAAATATAAAAAAAGTATGACAAGTAAACAGTAAGAAATGCTCTTAGGAGCCAAATATTGAAGATAACCAAAATTTAAAAAAAAATATATAATAAATAAAAGGAAGGTATTACGGAGTATACAAAGCGATATGAAAAATAGGTACCTATGATATGTTTCTAAGCCATAGGTATTAGAGTGCATACTGGTAGGACATAATATTATGGTTACATGATTATACTTATTATTTATTATGTAGTACTAGCAGATAAATTTTGTCTAATGCATCTTTTGTATGATGACAGACTTTCGGAATGATCGATATGAGCAAATTCATTACCTAAAGTGTGTAAACGATGTATTATTGAATTTTGTTCTGCATTACTGAGAGTGTTGTTGCAATAATAAGGTGTTTTGAGTCGAGTTGTTCTACTAGGTACATGATAATTTATTAACGATACCAATTCAGGGGAGTCAAACCAGTTATTGTTTATTTTAAATAAAAAAATAAGATCATTGAGTATTCTTCTATCTTTTAACGATAAGAGTCGCATTTTTTGTAATAGAGAATCATAGTTTATGTCATCCGCGGGAATTCCTAATTTGAAATTAATTGATCGGAGAAATTTGCGTTGGATTTTTTCAATGGAGTTTGCGTGGCTTTTGTAGAGAGGGTTCCATATGGGGGAATTATATTCCAAATGACTCCTAACCAGAGTTGTATATAGTAATTTAAATGTATGAATGTTTTTGAAATCTTTACATAGTCTTAGAATGAAACCCAGCATTTTCATAGCTTTATTAGTAATGATATCAATGTGGTTGATAAATAGTAGTTTAGTGTCGATGATTGCTGCAAAGCTGACAGAAACACTGCATAAAGGCTTGTAGCTTTACCTTTTTTACACGAGGACCTGAGAAAAATAATTTCCCTCAGGTCCTTCATCATCTTTGGGGATGCTGTGTGGAGGGTCACTTCTTTCTTGAGAGTCCATTATCAGGGCAGCTGTTTGTAAGGCAGGGTATCTGCGATGAAGATGGTCCCTTCAAAACTTTTAGAAAAGTTGGCCCAAGAAGAAGGAACGATCACAACACGTTACAATACCCCAAGTCCTACATGTAATGTGAGTAATGATTTTTAAAATTTACGTAATTCGGTTTCAGCAACTTTTTATATCCTCAAGTTACTTATCGTAGGTGGATACCAATCAGAGCTTGCAAATCGTAAAAATCACACGTCTGTAGCTCCTGCAAGCTGACGACTATTAGCTATTAGGTCCTACAGTGTTCTTAAGGTGTTTGTAGGCGTACTGATGAAATGTTCTTTCATGCGAACGAAATGGAGCATTGTTCTTCCACTCAATGCTGATTGATGTGGTTTAGCCATAGAGCAAAACTGCAAAAGTCAGAGGTATGTTTTGAGTCATTTTAACTGCACATCTGATTGAAAGAAATAGCAAATCATTGGAACGGTGAGCTTTTTGACTGCACGAATTTGGTATAGATTTTTTTATCTGAAATTTCTAGAACAAAGCAACCGTTTTCAGTTTGCAAGGTCGGTTTCATCATGAGATAAGGAGCTTTAAAAGTGCATTTAAATGTCTGAACAATTAATAAACAAGACGCTATATTATTGTATGATTTTTTGGATACTTTTTAAAACCCAATGTTTTACGGAACAGCAGCAGCTCTCCTAGCGATTTCAGCAATGGTTCTTCTAACAACTTTAGTGGCTTCGGATGCCGAAATTATTGTCACATACCAATCAATTGTATGAGCAATAGGCCACTTGCATGGATTTTATAACGACTTGGAAAAAATCGTGTGGATAGATTTTTTTACTAAGATTACGAAAATGTTAGTCAATTTTTTTAGAAATGTACGTTTTTTTAAATAAATAAATCCATTATTTGGGATCGTGACGTCACTACATGAAAATGTCCCGTCTCCGATAATGTTCTATTTATTTTGTAAAATTCCACACAAATTTTTTTTTATATGGCGACGCTTTGATTTCAGGTGAATTTTTGAATTTGACATTTAACATTCACTAGATTTATTGTTTGTTCTCTGCGAACTTATCATTTGGTTTGTCGTTTTGACAAATGTTGCGATGAGAACCCCGTACTTTTATACCTTCTGTACCTGTTTTAGAGGTATAATGGTAATGGTTCTGATTTTAACAAAATCAAATTTTATAATATTCTTATTATTAATATAATTTACAAGTACAAGTATATTACATTGGCTTTAGTCATTTGTAGACGTTGTACATTATAATGATTTATGATCAATAAGATGGATCAAGGAAAAAATATTTATGAGATGTAATATTTTTGGTATACCCCGTTACGCTCCTGTGCCATTCGTGTAGAAAACGTTTTTTTTTTAAATAGTTTTCGGCTATGTAATTATCATTTTTTCGCACCCTTAAAATTATGTCCCGTCTTTCCGGTTTAAAAAAAATGGTCTGATTTTTCGGATTGAAATTTTCAAAAAATCGCCAGGGTTTCAAAAACTCGATTAAAAAAATACAGAATGTCTTAGAATATTTGATAAACCGGAAAATTAAAAAAAAAAAGTGATGCAAATGGCCTATTTTGCAGAAAATGGATTAAAAAACAACAACAACAAAAAACGCAAAATAGAGCGTTGAACTCGAGCAAAGCCGGGTGGTCACCAATAGCAATCATAATATATGTATTTCCTTCGTATGGACGCTTGGTAGGGACCATAAAGGGATCAAAAGGTATTTATTCTATGAATAATCTTCCTCTATTAACCGTGAGAGTCCTAATTCTAATCAGCGAGGAGAAGCAGTTAGCGCGGCGCGTTTCCTCGGAGTGTTGGCACCAGATCAAAGAACTGCGGCGAGCCCTCAATGGACCGGTCTTCAGTAGATACTAAAAAAGAAACCAAAACACGACTTAATTAATATACAAGGGTAATTTAACTAACCGTACCGTATCTGCACACCTATACAGCGGTATAATATTAGTGTTCAGAGTTAATTGGCAATTCTAGACACTTAAAATTAGAACTGAGAATACCTTCAATAAAGGGTGATCTCGAAACCGAAACTCTATGGTTTGATGTAGGTAGTAATAACTCTCAAATGGTGACTGGTGACATCTGGCATCATGCAATTTGCAAAAAAAAATGAATATCGACATTTCAAAGGGTACCTAGTAATATTTTCAAAAAAAGTGTCAAAGGTAATCAAACAAGACTCTTCTATGGTTGTCACTTATGTGTCCCAAAACCATTCGTAAAATTGTTTTGAAACTTTGGTGATTTCTTGCGCGCTTGCCCTTGCAAAGGTTAAAAATTTAGAGGAAAATAATTTCTCTCAGGGCCCATGTCATCTTAGGGGATGCTGTGTGGAGGGTCTTTTTAAGGAAGGGAAGGATAAAAAGTATGAGTGGTCGGTAGGAATCTGCGGGTCACTGTGTCTAGGAGTTGCAGACGTATGAATCCATCTCTCCTACTGCGGTGCAAGGCGATTGATTGAGAGAGTTCGGCTGGAAAGATCAAAAGACCTCCATCAACCAGTCTCTCTAGAACCGGCCCGCCACGCTGCTGGTGGCAGACACATTCGCCGCGAAGATACAGACAAACCTTACCCCTTGAACCCGGGCACCCCTGCTAAGTCAACAACTTGTTATTTACGCCTCGGAACAGACTTTGTCTAGGGAGGCGGGAAAAAGAAATTGATGTACATAAATGAAAATAAAATAACCGCCCGGGTTGCCGGCATTGTAACTGAAACTGAACGTCTGTTGTGCATTTTTTGAACCACTACTTTGAAATTATGTTTGATTATGTTTGAAATGTTAGATAACCCAAGTTATCTATTTTATATTAGTTTATTGTTTTGCCGACAATTATATGACAAATCAGGGCAGACCAATGTCATCGCTATCTTCATCGTAAAAGCGGTGCCTAGACTGTCTAAGTGTCTAACTGTCTCGTACCCATCTTTAAGGTGTACCGATGTATAATAATGGATAAAATCTAATTCACACAAGATGTGTAATATAAACACCATTAAGGAACCTAAATATTTGCACTTGATTGCTCGTAATAAGTTTATGAGTTATAAACAGCTTTATGATGATGATAGAAACGCGATTAAAGGACAAATAAACCTTTTGAAGCTGAGCTTGTTGTAACCCTATAATATATTTACTCGATGATAATGCGGCATTGCATGTTTTATGAGATTTGAATAATTCAAACCAAAATACTTAAACCACTTATGAACACAAAGCAACATTTAATAACTTCGGTAAAAATAGAGACCTAAGGAAGTGTGGAGTGTGGAGCGGATGGAAAACAGTATGAACAGATTCTTGCAATTTGGCGAGACTCATCTTAAAAATACAACAATTTTTTTACATTATCTTAACACAGGAGGTCCCGAGGAAAATAATTCCCCTCAGGGTATATGTCATCTTTGGGGATGCTGTGTGGAGGGTTTTTTTTTAAAGGAAGGAGTAGAAGTTCTGGGAAGGAAAAATGTATCAGGGGTAGGTAGGAATCTGGGTGCCTTGGAGTGACGAACGGAGAATCTGTCGCACCAACTGCGGTGATGATAAAATAGTGATAAACCTCTCCCCATGAATCCGGGCACCCCTGCCTGCTAGTGCTAAGTAACCAAATTTAACGAACCACTTGTAAACATTGATTCAAGCCAATACTTCGTTGTTCTGAATTCCTAATTCCTACACCAAAACAACATTTGCCAAAAAAGTTTTTATACATAAATCTTTATCAGGGATAACTTATTGAGACTTATAAACACTGTAACGAAGATAACAAAAAAAAAATCCCAATGAAAATATGATTCGAAGTTCTGGGTTCGAGTCCTAGGTTCTATTTGCGACCGTTACCTCTTTATCTTCCGTCTGTGTTGCACATTTTCATTGAAAGTTGTTGACATAGTGTTCGTCAATCAGAAATATTTTGTCATAAGAAGCAATTACTTTGTGGTTAGACATTATATTATAAAAAATAAAACAACACTTTGTATTTAACCACGAATTTATGTTAAATTAAATTCGTGGTTAAATACAAAGTGTTGTCTTATTTTTTATAAGAAATATTTTGTTAGAGGTAATGTATTATGTACCTGTCTATAATACACACATGTATTTAAAGCCTAATGAATTACTGCGGGATTAAGCTTGTAAATTAATTCTGTGACGAATAGCATTCGGTATTTTGAACTACTGTATCAATACAATTGAAGCTCCACGATTTTTTTCTTGTTGAACGACAAAGCCAAAAAAAATTAGTTAAAAATTCTCCAAAATAGAGCAAATAGACTAACAGTAAAACAGACGCTGACATTGAACGCAATGATATTTAAATAATAATATACAACGTGTTACCAAAACACTTTTCAAACAAAGGTAGGTATACACAAAAAGGACATTCACAGATATAACACAAGGACGTGCAATGAAATTAGACTACCGAGAAAGGAGAACACTAGTACGCTAAACAATTAAGTACAAAGGGATGAAAATATAATTAGTAATTTTTAAACTTAAATCCCACAAATAAGAAAAACAAATGATTGAACAAGTTGTTTTAAAATTAACGAAATTTGAAAGTATTATACTGTGAAAATAAAATAACAAGTGTAGCATATTTTCCTTCCGCTTATATACGAACATAAACTAAAGGTAGGTTTGTAGTACGATCAAGGAACAGTTTGAAGCGTGAGTGGAGTAGGCAATAGGTATGTCATTAACCTCTAGTCAGCCTCCGATTCAGCCACGCGTGCTACAAAGGGCTAAACCTGATACGCTTAGGTCCAGAGTAAAACTATGACCCGTGGCCTGGATCCGCAAGACCGTTTCCTTCCCAGCCTGGCTATTAATAATCTCTCCTCCTAAACCGCAGGATGGTCATACACCTGAGACGGTTGATGCTCATTGCATATTATGCTATTTCACTCCACTTCATAGACGTTACTATTTAATTTGATCAAACATTTATTTACCTGTGTTAAATTATGATAAACAGATTTCAGACGTACCTCCTCACATCTTCATAGAGGTTTTATAGTTTTGCAAAATATTCTCAAAATGTTAATCTGTTGATTTATATTTTTTAATATCTGGCAGCACATGTGTAACACCAAATATCATTTATTTTCTGAAGCAACGTTTAATCATTAAGTAAATTTGCAAGCTAATTTTAACGATCTTTTAAATATTTTCCATGTATATTAATTACATTATTTTTAAATGCCATTGAGGTGATTTTGCATAAACATGGCAAGCTATACAAATTATCCAAGTATTATTAATGATAATTTTATGCAACAAATTATTTCTAAGGACATTTTTACTACGAGTATGTATTTTTTGCTCTGTAATATGTCCTTGGAAGTGACATTTCACAAAGTTGTCTAGTGTGACGAATCAAATTTCGTCACAAATAAATTTGAATAAATAATTTAGTGTTATGAAAGAGTCTCGCTCTGTGCAGCAAAGACAAAGAAAGTGATGACAGATTTGTATGCAAGGACTAAAACGGAAGAAGAAAGAAGTTGTTATGAAGATATTTACGTTGGAGCGCCAAAATGTTATGAAAATATTTAACTTTCACTTGTTACATTATTTTTTATGTAACAAAGTGCGGGGTGGAGCCACGGGTCCTATGAATTCATAGGGCACGCTGCGACTAACAGTCAAGATCTAGACGGGGAAGAGAGGGGGCACGTGTAGTGGTGCAACACCGAGTACGGGTTCCCCGCCCAGCGACGTGGTGCTGGGCGGTGGATGAAGAAGTTATAGTTGAATTGAAGAAAGTGATTCGCAAGATGTGTATTTCCCCACCCGGTGCCCTAGAGCGGCGACCAGGCGCGAACAGTGGCCAACGTAAGAAGACGATGGCGCAGGCTGGAGGAGACTCGACTCGGCTAGGAGGGCCCGAGCTGCTGAACCAGAGGAACTGCCATCGAGGACCTCGGCCTTATCAATGCACCCGCAGACAACCCAGTGACACGAAGGTAGTTTCAGTGAACAATTAAATGATGATGTGAACAATGGAGAAGCAACCCCGAACCATATGACAACCATTTAAGATTTAGATATAAGTAGATCTAAGTATAATTAAGATTGTGTATTAATTTGGCCAAACCTAATTAAAATCCTAACATATAAAATCTCTGTAATTAAATTCATCCCCCTTTTGTCCCAACCCAAGCGACCCGAACTGGTGAGAAGGCAGAGTGGAGAAAGTACAGAGATAGGTATAAAAACTGCAATTATTTAACTATAGATCAATGATTATCCCGAGCTAGCTTCCTGTAACAAGACGATACGTTACACTAGATAAAAACTAGCAAAGTTTAATAATATGCAAATTTTTAACGCAATTCATGGAAAACATTACATTAAAATATAAAGGTAATACTATAATTATTAGTTTGACAGCAGTTGCATAAAACCAACATCCTTCCTATGCTAATCAGATGAACCTTTTTATTCCTGCCAGGCTTCTAGTAATCCATCTTCACGATTTAGTATCAATTTATAGTCGTGGAGACATCAGTTTCATTGATTTAATTCCGCCATCAACCATCCTTCACCATACATAAGACGTCCCTAAATGTTGGCACGCATACAAAGGACTTATTAATAAACAAAAAGATACCTGTCTCGCAACAGAAACAGTTTCTGGCTACCCTTACAATTAATTTGGCAGACAGAATTGTGATAGCTCACATTTTTAATATCGCTTTGATTAACATCAGAGTCTATATGGCCGCCACCTGTAGGGCCAGGTTATGCTTTAACCTTTTTTTGTGTGGTTTTTTGTTGACAAATTTGTGTCCCAAGTTGGAAGAAGCGGATTTTGTTTGCGAGTCGAATTTACGAGGCACCGCCCGCACCCTGGGCGTGTTTGCTCACCGTATCAACATTAGTTCTCTTTGTATCAACTGGAATTAAGATAACCTCAGCCTCACATGCAGGTTTCTTACAGCCTGTTTTCGGTTTTACTCTTTGTCCTCAAATAACAATTTTATGGGGGGATTAGCATGAAATATAAATGTTTTTTTGTATTCCTGAGGCCAACCGTTGGAGATTTCTTTTCTTTTGGTGACAGGTGAAATGCCTACATAATGCTGTTGTTATTTGCAACATTTCAAACTTAGTTTATAACCTGGTGAGAGACCAAAAATTTTGAATTGAAACATTACTTGCAACAGTAAATCGCTATGACCAGAAATGTATCATACTGACTTAACTTCTACGTTCTCTTCTTTGTCTCTTTCCTAACTTTGTTTAGAAATGCATCATAAAGTTGAGAAGTGTTAATACGAGTATAATACTATTGTAAGCGTTTGTAAAGGTCATTTCATGAACATTCTCCAACCCTAAAGAGTCCTAAATTCTCCAGTCTTTCAAAATAAATATCAACTCTACTTTTGTCACTAATCTTTTCATAAATGTAATACTAATAATGTTGGGGGTAGCAAATGTAAAATCGTGCAATGTCCAGTGTTTTAAATAGAAAGTCCTCAAAGCATAAATTTTCTAATTAAACTGTGATTATCGGAAGTGACCTGACAGGTAAGTATGTTTCTGTGTCTATTTGTAAATAGTAAAATTAGATAGAATCTAAGTTGTACAGCATCCTTGAGGTGATTTTTCTCAAAAGCTGCGTTATACAAATTATCCAATTACTAGCTGGTTCCCGGCATGCGTTGCTTTGCCATGTAATAAATAAATTGCATTCGTACCGTTCCCCTTCCGCCTCCCCTTCCTCTCCCGCGACACCTTCCCCTCTCGCGTTCCCAGTCCGCCTCCTCCACCTTCTCTTTCCCCACTCCACTCCCTCCTCCCCTCCTACAGCATTCCATACATTCAGTACCGATACATTCATTTTTCAAACAGCTCACGTGCCACCGATTGCAATTTTTATGTACAAATTTCATAATACCAGAGCTCACCAGTAGTTTTATACAAACCTTGTCCTGACAATAACGAACGCAAAAAAAAAGAATTATTCAATTTGGTGCAGTCGTTCGGAAGTTATGCGCGTATATACATTTCGGCGAATCATTTTTATTAATACAGATTATTATTATTATGGATCCCATAGGACCACAGGTGCTATGAAGTTGAAGTTGAAACATTTAGTGCGGTATTTTTTTTAAATTTTTTTTTTTAACTTTATTTATTCCCAATTCTTTGTATATAAAATGTATAATAGCAATAGTACATAATAACACAATATATAATAACAAATAGTATGAACAAGAAATGAAAACCCACTAAGGCACTGCCTGAGTGTGGGTAATATTAAAACAAAATACTATATTTCCAAGTACCCAAAGTATAAAATAGACTTAAAAAAACATAAAGATAGTATAAAAAGTTAGTATTACATAGGTAGAATAAGTGAAAAAGGTTTTTTTTAGCTATTATAAAAATATGGAGAAAAACATACTAATTTATTTTTATTTTTTTAGTTATTATAAAAAAATAAACAGAAAACATATTTTACTACAGTTTAGAAAGTTACAGCAAGTGAGTTGTAGAAGGATGGATGGAATTTATAGAGAAAGCGTTTTAATATCTACATTATTCAACCATAATTTTACCTCTTTTACATATTTTATCATTTTATTTATCATTTGAGTTTGTAGTGGTAGAAGATTAAATGTACGCGGACCTTTATGTGTCTGCAACAATTTAGTATTGGTTTGTGGGGTGTAAAATATATTATTTATTCTTTTGCTCGTTCTGTTTTCATTTATTTCGAAAATATTTTTTTTTTAAATACATATTTCAAAGTTTGTAATATAAATAATTTACGTATATTAAATATTTTAGTTTATTTGTAAAGTAAGTTGGTCGAGAATGTTTTATTTTTGTTACATATGACTTTAAAAGTGGCTTCTTTATAATAACACCATTTTAATGATTTTCGTTTGTGTTAGTAAATTATGTATATCCGAGAAAATATTGTAAAAACGGACGATTTTACTTCGGGAGTCGGAAATAGTAATACTTAAAAGTTGTATATCGCCATTTTTGTGAACTATTCTCTCGAGGGTGCTATAAATCGCTCGAAAGAAATTAAACGTCTCGTGACGATGATGATGATGAGACCAGAAGTTTATTGTTGGAGAAACATTTTTTTTTAAAGGTATTCCTCTTTAGATGTGTTTTTGCGGTGATCACTAGAGAGACATAAATCCAAAGCTCCAAGAACAAAACAACCGAGAAACAGAAACCTTGTTAAAATGTGAAACAGGAGAAATAAGAAAAGTTAAAGAAGACAGTTTGATATATTCAAATGAAATGAATTGGTGGAAACATCACGGTGGTCATAATTTACTCTCCCGACCTCACACCCTAAAGGAAGATCGTAACTGTTCAAACATTCCTAAATCTAAAGCAACTTGTTGAGTAAGGAAAGTGGCGAGGGTTCGGTAATAAGGGCATGCTCCGCTCCATACAAACAAGATAAAAGTTCGAGTTAAGAAATACCCCCATGGCTGGATTTTAATTAAACAAAGTCAACTTGATAACGCGAAAGCAGATTACGGGAACAATTTGGAATTCGTAAACAAAATTAAAGCCTTTAATCTGCCCTCATGCTTGGTATTGTCAGTACTTTGAACAAAAAGTACAGATTTGAATAATAAGTTCTGAAAGAGTTTTGGTAAACATCTGCTTATCTCTCTATTTTCTTTGCCTTTAGTCAACTTTTACAATTTTATAAATTCGCCCGAGGAAAACTTATGATAAGAATAAAACTTGGAAATATTCGTAATTTTTTCTCAGAAACTTTTATCTCTTGCATTTTTCATTATTAAATTCTTCAGAATATATACTTATCTATGAAAACCCTTCTCATTCTTAGTACATATTTCATTTTGATTCCAATTCACAACACTTTTGAAGTGAAAATTTCTTTAGCACCTTTGTGATTTACTGACACTAAAAAGAGACAAACACATACATCTATGGGATTTGGCCTGCAAGAGAATAAGATAGCAATAAAATATTTATTTATTGTTCCAATATAATACCGATAAATCCACGATCTCAAGCAGGCCTACTTTAGTCCAGTGGTATAAAGCAACCGACGAACTTCGCGGCCAGACATTCGGAGGACCAAGGATCGAATCCCATTATCCAAAAAAAAATAAACGTTTCTATTTTTGTAAAATCAATATCCAATCTTCAAACCACTCCAAAATGAAGTGGCAAAGAAAATACAAAAGAAAGCATCTAGCTACTCCGAAGAAGAAAACACAAATACGAGTACTAACAATATGACCAAATGTACTTATAGGATAAGGTGAACTGGAATTGGACGACGAAAATATGGAAAAAAATCATCCTTTACATTGATAAAAAAGTGCTTCGTAGTCTCCCCACTCCTGTCTACTTTAGTTTTCTGAAGGTTTTACTTCTACCGCGTGTAAATAGCACAATCTGATTTTTTAAACTTCGAACGTTGCAAATAAATACAAGAACACAACATGTTGTTTCGACTATTGCTATTGTCATTTTGGTATCGTCTGTTATAAGCATGAGGTAAATTACGCATTCTGCCCAACGCTGTAGTAGGATAACATCGCTGCACAATAAACACAAATCAAACCAACAAAAATGCAACTCAGCGACACGTCCGATCATTGGAATTCAACAAAAGCCTATCCTAAGTCCTAAGCGTGTTTTTATGATAATCATCAGCCGAAAGACGAAGTCCGAAATAATTCACGGTTCCGTTGACACTTTTAATAGTTAGTTATAGTTATGTGTTATGATATTAAGTTGGTCTTTTAGTTATGACAGTTTTGGACACCGTCCCATGTTCCCTGGGGTTGGAACATAATTATTCATGAGCCAAAAGTAAACAGGATACTTTCGGAATTGTTTTTAGAGTCCACAATAGCCTTATCAGGCTTACCTGCTCGGAGCTTAATTTAGTGCGGTCAGAATTCGTCCTCAGTCTTGAATGAGATAAAGCTTAATCTGAGCGTTTGTTTTATTATTATGTATGCATGCTTTTAAGAGAATTGATATAGAAAACACGAGATAGTTTTACGAGATTTTTTTACAAAGTCAGTATAAAAAAGATAAAGAGGTTGCGAAGTCAAGGATGTGTCCACACAGATATTTTTGGATTTCTACCATAAATGAAAACCACTACGACAATAGACGACGAGTTTCAGAGTTTACAGAGTTAATAATAATAACAGTAAAATTATTATATCAGTAGATTACTTGACTGATCCATTTACGTAATATTTATTGACTAAGCGTAGCGGAATCTTGTTTTATCTCGTTTGATATTTCATCTGTCTGTAGGCTTGTTTGTGTGTTCCGTTACCGGTTTATTATTCAAAAAGCCTTACTTTGACTAGATGCCTAACTTTGACTATGTGACTAACTTTAACCAGGTGGCTAACTTTGACTAGATGGCTACCTTTGACTACGTGGCTAACTTTGACTAGGTGGCTAACATTGACCAGATTACTAACTTTGAGTAGGTGGCCAACTTTGACTAGGTGGCTAACTTTTACTCGATAGCTAACTTTGAGTAGGTGGCTATCTTTGACTTATTATAGTAACCACCTGCCTGAAGAAAGATTGAAAAAAGAATTTTCATTGTGATAGAGACGTTTCTTTGAACAAATTGTACAGTTCCTGATTTGAAAGAAAAACGTATTTAGATGGTTTGTAATTAAATATCCAGGAATTTCAGTACCTACACACTAATCTTATAACTTTGAAGGAAACGTTGGTTTTGATTTATTAAATACAGACGCGAGGTCCACTGTTTATTATACATTTTTTAATTACACTTTGCTCTCGATAGATACCATGTATATATTGGTGGTGACCTGTATGTCACTAAAAATAAACTATCAAAATATATATGTAGTTACCTCATTTTTTCACGCTGTAAGACAAGTTTTCCTACCATAAGACAGTATCAATAGCGCTTTATAACACTGACAAATTACGTGTTCTCGCAATCCCAGATGGAGAATGTGTCATTTTTGATATAGCATGAGCAATCCAGTTAACTGTATCTCTTTGGCCAGAACCAAGTGAGGCGAGACCGTTCCAGCCGCATACCACCGCGGTTGGTTCCTCCTGTGAGGGTATGCAGATTATTTATCTCCACGTACTTCACACAATATCATCATTTCTTTTCTTTTACCACACTAGAATATTTTCTTTTTTTATCACACTAGTGGCTAGACTATTATCTTTTTTCAACATCACCCGCGAGGCGGGTGTAAATTTTGTTGTAACTCAGTTTCCACAACACCTCGTGAACATTCATTGCCAGTCAAAAAAAAAAAATAGTAGTTCGGTAAGTAGGTACCTTAGTTTCAGGCATTAATTTTGAGTATTTTACTTATATTCCTTTCTATGATAACTAGCACAAAGGCGTGAAAAATCCCGGGATATTGTAATTCCAATTTTGAAAAGGGCAATTTAAATTTTTGTTAAAATATTATATCATAGGTAGTTACTTACTTTATCGCTTGTCTGTAAAATTCTTCACACATTTTGAAAATTACACTTTAATATAAAGAAAATTTGAGTTAATCGAATTGAAAATTTTCACGCAGGAATAACGCACATCACAGAAAGTGAAATGTGTAGTTAGATTGTATTTTAGAGCACATAATGACATGATCTAACTAAAATAAATTATGGTAAATATTTATACAAGATATTCGCATAACCTTTTTTGAGAATTCAATAAGCTTCAAAAATTCGCCAGGATGAAATTAATAACGTTTTCCAAATAAGGTTACTTCAGACATCAGAGGTAGAAATATATTAATTTTTGCTAAATCACAACGAAATACAAACCTTGTAGAATTAATTAATCACATCATTTCATTACATTCAATTTGTGCGAATACTGTTCCAGATATCAGACACAGGTAAATGGCTGCCAGGTAGCAGATAGAATAATATTTAATTATGACGAAATAATGGCTCAATTCCGGGTAAAGACGGCCCATTAAATATTATAAATCGTTGTATTGTAGTAAGGCCATAACGAGAAGTATTCTTGTATCATGGATTGTTCTCGAGTGTATTCTCCGCCCACGAAACATCGGATTCATGGAAAATTAATTTTTAATTTAGAGCGGGTTAAATAATAGCGGGAATTGTATAAATCAAGGGCTTTTCAATAATGAAGCGGTTGCCAAAGTAATATTCGGCTTCAAGGCATATCTGGAGCACCACCGTATTATTAATTTAAATCTACGGTATTCCTACTATTAAAATATTAACACTTTATCTGTATAATAGCTATCACGTTGGAACCATTCGGTATCCCTGTATCGATCTTAACCTTCGATGACCAACGTTCGCTTATCAAGTGCATTGCTACCTATTTGTTTTGAATACTTCTACCAAGAGTGAGGTCGTCACAACATGTCAACTTAATAGATAGACTAGTGCGCATGGCGGTTGATTTTTTAGTCGATAAGTTCTTTTGTTTTTGAGATACCAAATGACATGAGTATTCGGCATTTTTTTTACAATCGCTGAAGAGGTCCTGAAGAAAATATTTCCCCTCAGGGCCTATGTCATCATTGGGGATGCTGTGTGAAGGGTATTTTTTAGGAAAGGAAGCAGAGATGTTCTGGGAAGGAAAGGGTATCTGGGGGTCAGTGTGTCCAGAAGTGACAGACGAATGATTCCAACCCTCCCACTGTTTAGATATCTTTTCTCTTCACAATGTGTTTTTCATCAGGAAAATAATTTCCCACAGGGCGTCATCTTTCGGGATGCTGTGGGAAGGTTATTTGAAGGAATAGAAGGTGATGAAGGAGAGAAAGATCACGAAGGAAAAACGTATTCGGAGAGGACAGGAATCTGGAGGCCAGTGTGTCCAGTGTTAACGGATGTCTAAATTTATCCCTTCCACTACGGTGCAAGGATGGGCGAGAGAGTCGTGGTGAAAAAGGTCCGTGGGAAACCAGTCCAAATGCGGCTCGCCACACGGTAGGTGGGCAGACGCATCCATTATATTATACATATTCTTAATTGTCATGGAGAATATTGGTAATTAAAAAACTTACAATTTGATTTTATTTTTTATTTTAATCATCATCATTTCATTATCATCATCATCATTATTACATAGTATAAAATAAAGTGATCTTTTAAACTACGCAACGGATTTTCGTGCGGTTTTCACCAATAGATAGAGTGATTCAAGGGAAGGTTTATATGTATAATACATGCTTATTATAGTAGAGAAAAGCCGAGAAATTTTAATATTCAATTCAGGCAGCTGGCAAGCGGGTGGTGTGGATTTTATAAAGGTTGAGTAATGGCGTTGTGTTTCGTTAGCCACAGTAACGTGTGGCCGGGTCTGCTAGTTTTCTATAAAATTTTATATTTTGCTTTGTTTTATTTTATTTTTTACATGAGCTTCACACAGGAAAATAATTTCCCTCAGGGCCTATGTCATCTTAAGAGATGCTGTGTGGAGGGTTTTTTTAAGGAAAGGAAGGAGAGGAGAGTTCTGGGAAGGAATAGGGTTTAAGGGGTGGGTAGGAATCTGGGGTTCAGTATGTCCTGGTCATCCGCCTCCAAGACCTAGACAAACCTCACCCCATGAACCCCTGCATGGCAGAGGTGTTGGTTATTCAATAAAGGTCCATTCCCGCCTCCCAAATTGTAATTTCTAATTTCTCTTCACTTCTTTTCTTTTCTGTTTTTGGTTATTTTTTTTATATCTCTTTCTTGTTTGGCATATCTACCTAGTTAACACTTTTTTACCATTTACACTTACGCACTTTCCAATGATAAATTTATAAATATATCCATGTTAATATACCCTGAACCAAAACTATAATAAATAAAAATGTTGGTGGCGGAATCACAAGAAATTTGATTTGTGAAGAATAAGTTGAATTCAAAGACCACCTGAATGATGCAGGAAGTTTTAATTCCAAGGCTATATATAAGTCTAGAGTCTAGATTTCTAGAGGTCCGAGTGTTCAGGTTGAAGTACATACTACCTTACGGGTAGGTAGGTACCTGATCTCTACGATGCTGTTATTAAAACGAATATCAGAGACAGGCTCCTTTATTGAGCGCATCTAGCGGAGGTGTCAGATTTTGAATGGGGGATTATGTTACCAAGTTTTATTTCATAAGACCATAACAAATGGTTATGTTTTACCCCGACTCTTCATAGAAGGGATTTCTCCTGCTTTATTTCAGGTTTCTAGGCGAGGCTTAGGTTTCACTCTGAACCCTTTTTATGTCAAGTGTCAGGGGACGAAGTTAACATAAAAATAAATAATCGGATAAATTTGAAATTCTTCAACCACAATAGTTCCCACCTAAGTGCATACTTACTTCACGCTTAATTCTGAAATAAATTCTTAGGATTATTAAATTTTATAACTCAGAGGCATCGTTCTCCATATTTGTTTTTGACCCAAATAAAATAATATTATTAATTAAAGGAAAACAATCACTTTGTTTGTAACCACGATTTATTGATTTAATTTTTATTTACCGACCGGTTTCGCTTAATACAAGCATCATCAGGGTATAAATTAAAACAGTTTAAAATCAGTTTTAATTTATACCCTGATGATGCTTGTATTAAGCGAAACCGGTCGGTAAATAAAAATTAAATCAATAAATCGTGGTTACAAACAAAGTGATTGTTTTCCTTTAATTAATATGTCAAACCACAAAGTGACTGCTTTCTACCAAAATATAATATTATTAAGTTATGATAATACTTAAGAGAATTGCATTTTTATAAACCTTTAGGTAATCAAGAACATTATTTATCCCTAAAATCACATTGCAGCGATTTGTTCACTTTCATTTTCATAATTAAATTAACTCTCTTCTCGTAATTTATTTAGATATAACGGCACAAGTGCCGTTTACATATAATAAAATAAAAAACTAGTTATAGTAGAAATAATATAAAATTGAGAAATATAATAATAATTATAATATGTATTAGCAAACAAAACAAAAGAAAAATGAATTTACATTAGTACATGGTAGATAAAATCAATGAAGAAGGAACTAAGCAAAAAATACCTGTTATGCAGTGGCCTCCTTATAGTATGTACGAAAAGTTTGTGTAATAAAGGTTTTTAGCTAGCTTACCACTCACATAAGTTTTATAAGTTTGAAATTATCAACAAACTTAACCGTTACGACTTTTTCAGCTGATGTAGTATTTATATTGGACGTCATACAATTCTGTTTTGGAATACACCCTTTTGAATTTATTGAATACAGATCACAGGCGTCGCGTGGGAATGCCATCCTAGTTCTACCGGTATTTCAAAGGAAGATTCTCTGAGGAACTGGCGTCATTGATTCCTTTGGCACCGATGCGTATTCGGGAAACACGCCAAAGGCACACCCAACATTTGTATACAGTTGATATTGCTCTTTTATTCGATTCGTTCATGAGTTCAGCAGCTCGACTGTGGAACAATTTGCAGGGCTCTGTGTTTCCTCCCTCCCACAACAAGGTCCTCTTCAAGATCCAGTTTCACTCCTTCCTTTCCACAAAAAGACACAGCACACAGCATCCCTAAAATCCCCAAAGATGACATCCCGAGGGAAATTATTTTCCCTAGGGCCAACGCACTTTTCTGCTGTATTAAATATTTGCCCAATTTCTAGACTCAAGTGCGTTATGCACTTTTCTTCCGTTTAGTGGAAAGGGAGAAACATCTGAAAGATGTACGTATGTATGTATTTATATATTATGTCTTGTAATCATTAATCCATGCTACAGAAAATAATTATTGTTTTAATGCAGTTTAGGTCGATGCCTCTGATTTAATACCCCCGGACCCGGACCCCTGATTGATCAAATGACTCGTGAATAAAAACAAAGTGTTTGCCTTCACACAGAGGTCTGACATTTGGAGTGTGAGCTAAGACGACACATGATCATAATATCGGATAAAGATCAACTATGAATAGGGTCTTCCGATCAAATCTGGAGACAAATTTATGTCTTAATAATTTAAGCTCAGTTTTTAGAGTTATTTCAGAGATTTGTGATATTCTGTTCTTTAAATTTTCAATGTGATTCGAGAACACGTACATTTCATTGCATGACATAAATTGAAACTGTGCTTGTATGATGTAGGTACCATAAGAAGTCTGTCCTGGAGTCAGGACAAGGATACGAAGACCATGGTAGAGGACGTGAAATAATTCTGTAAAAATGAGTTAAAAACAAATACATTTACGTATCGTACCAAGATATTGAAATCCGTCAGCTTCAAAAACATGTTTCGAGTAATTAGTAGTGGTTAAAAATAAACGTTCATTCTTCTTCTCTTGCTCTCTTCCTATCGGTAGTTGGTTAACATAGTACTTAATCTTCACCCTAGAGACTGCAGCTCGGAACAACTGTTCTTTAACCCGTCTGGTTGGTTCAATATATTCGCACCTCATAATCCGGAAGCCTCGGTTTCGCACGTAAATTCTGAAACCGTCACTTTGGATCGAGATTGTAAAAAATAATAAAGCAAGATAGCTTTCAAACATGTTTGCATGAGAGGATAAAAAAACATATGTTTGCATGAGAGGAAGAGAGATACACTGCTTTTAAAATGTAAGGTCGCTCGGGACGCTTTTGCTCTTATGAAAGTATGACGCGATTACGTATTTTGGGATGTATTTATTCCTAAACAAGCAGACGGGTTAACTTTGCATATATGTATGTATCTCTATATTTTATGTATAAGCTGTTGGTCACTGGGAAGGCGTCTCCCCCTATCACATCTTCCACCAGTCTTTCCATGGATTATCAGTTTCGTATTCTTGTACTAAGCTTGTTACGTACGGGAAATATAATATTTATGTAAATGAAGACACAACGTAGTATGGAAGGTGTTAATCTTACCAATTCAACACATTCATATGTGTCACGGGAGTTAAATAAATGATTAGAAGGTTTTAATAGATTCTCTTTTTATTGTAATAGTCAAACACAATCGCGAAACAATATTAATATCAGAAAGTTGCGGGGCTAAATCTGATAGCTGTACACACCAGGACAATTCGGGACGGAATCATTTTGCGGTAGCATTTGGAACTACACCTAGTCTTTCCGGTGTGACCAACATTCAAAATTGCCAGTACATAAAATAAATTGTACATTAAACAGTACCTTGCCATATACCTCCCCCCCAGCATTAGAGTGCGGGAAAACAAAAAAAAATTTAAGTCGATTGCTGAAAAAATAAATATATAAACTAGCAATCTGGTATGGCAGAGCATGTGAACACTATAAGGTCGTTGCATATTTGAACAAATATTATTAAATTATAAAATTTTGTAAAACTATTTAAAACTTTTTTACTGACATAATGGAGTTTTGTAAAATTGAAATTTATATTACACTTTGAAATTTATATAATTTATAGTATACAGTTACATATACATATGTAAATACGTATCCTCTGGTGCAATAATTAGATTACTCGTAAACACAATAAAATCAAAAATAATACAGAAAATCTTGTGAATTAAACAAAATGTTATTGTTTTATGCGTAGAATATTTGAAAATATCGTACTGATGAACTGGATCGTTTATAAACAAGTGTAACTTCTTGTGAAACATTTAGACGTGGAAAGTTTGTTATACAATGTAAAGTTTGTTCAACGTCGTTTTGATTTTTACAAAAATGTTTAGAAGAAATGAATAAAACATAATTTAGCGGGTGATTTCAATTCACGCAGCGCTTTGGAAAAGTTATCTTCGACGTTTTCTTACAGATGTCATCGCTTTTTTAAGTACACGAAAAAATAATAACTAGTACATATGTATAACGTACGTCCTATGTTTGTAGAGAGGTGGTATATAGGCGTCACATGCAAAATGTGGAAAAATAATACGGCGCGCCGTATTATTTTGCCGCGGCGGCGTCACGTCTCTATAAACAAGGAGTATAAAAATATTTTCTTAATAACTAATTTAAAAAACATGGTTATGGATTTTCTCGGTGAGAATAGATTTGTATGTACATCACAATATTGTAAATTAATTAACTTAGAGATAAAAAATTAATAAAAATTTCTATACTCTAGGAAATTGGTTAGCCAAGTAAGTATTTTTAAAATCCTGTTGAAAGATGTGCTTTTGATTTTGACATGTTTGTAAATATTTGCATGAAATATAATGAATTATACTTTAAAAAATATATGCCATTGATTCTCTATGTCTATGCAGACTGGTATCTGTCTGTGAAACGAACTGTCCGACCAGACCTAGTTGTAGTCATTCTTACAGGTACAGGTGGAGGTTTTGCGACAGATGTGGAGATAGGTACCTCAATTTCAGCGCGAAGGAAAGCGGGTTTCAGCCTGTCAATGGAAACTCTTTTGGGCTTTCCTTTTACGTTAATAACGTACGTTTTTGCGTCCCTTTCTTCTACCTTGTATGGACCATCATAAGGTTCTTGAAGTGGTTTCCGTCCAGCGTCGTTTCGGAGGAAGACGTGGGTGGAAGTTGGGAGGTCCTTGTGCACGAAGAATTTTCCAGTACCATGTGAGTTGGCAGGAGTGGGTCGAATGTCTTCAAATCTTCGTTGCAGGCGGCCGACATATGTGTCAGGATCCTCGCGTGGCGTTGTTGCGAAGAAGTCGCTGGGTAACCTTAACGTCCTACCATAAGTCAATTCGGCAGGTGAGCTTTTGAGGTCTTCCCGAACTGTAGTTCTCAAACCTAGCATGATTAGAGGTAGATTTTGTAACCAGTTCTGATCTTCGTGAGCCATTAAGGATGATTTCAGCGTGCGGTGCCACCTTTCTATCATGCCGTTTGCCTGAGGATGATATGCGGTGGTTCTTGAATGTTTAATGCAGAATTTTTCTGTCAGTTTCTTGAAAAGATGAGATTCAAACTGACGTCCTTGATCTGTCGTGATGGTTTCTGGAACACCATGATGGGCGATCCAGTGGGAGATCAGGGCAGTAGCGACAGTCTCGGCTGTCATATCCTTCAGTGGAACTGCTTCTGGCCAGCGGGTAAATCTATCAATTATAGTGAGTAAGTATTGATGTTCACTGCACACTGGTAGAGGTCCGACCAAATCAATATGGATGTTTCGGAAACGGTCCTCTGGTAGCAAGTACGTTGCTGTGGGTGCAACTGTATGTTTGTATGTCGGGAGACTTTGGATTTTTGGCAAGCGATGCATTGCTTTACAAAAATTTTAATGTCTCTAGCCATGTTGGGCCAGACAAATCTCCTTTTCACTGTGTTGGTGGTTCCTAAAATACCTGGGTGGCATACGGAATGGATACATTCCATCACTTGAGTCCTCATCGTCTTCGGTACGAAGGGTCTGACACGTCCGGTGGATATGTCACACAATACGGATGAGTCAGTGCCAGGGATTATCATTTGACGTAGAACAAGGGAAGAGTCCTCAATTGACTTAGTAAGTTCGTCGTCGTGACTCTGTTCTTGTCCCATTTGTCCATAGTCAATAGCAGAAGGACTTGATATTTCTTCTATGCGAGAAAGGGTGTCTGCTACGGTGTTCTCATGTCCGGGAATGTGTCTGATATCTGTAGTAAATTGCTCAATGTAATCCAATTGTCTCTCTTGGCGTGGAGAGCTGGAGGCTCGCTTTTTGCTGAATGCGAAGGTGATTGGTTTGTGGTCTGTATAGATTGTGAATACACGACCTTCGATGTTGTTTCGAAAAAATTTAATCGCCTCGTAGACACCAGTGAGTTCACGGTCGAAGGTACTATACTTCCGCTGTGAACCGGGAAAAAAATCCTAAAGGTTGCCATGTGTTTTCTTTATTTTGTTGAAATGATGCTCCTATGCTAGCAATGTCCGAGGCATCAACCATAATGGCGATCTTGGCCTCAGGGTCCGGGTGCAATAGTAGAGTAGCAGTTGCGAGATGATGTTTGCATTCGTCGAACGCTGCTGTTAGTTCCGGAGTCCAGGTCAGTGTGCGCTTGTCGTTCTTAATTAATTTGTCAATTGTTTATGTAAAAAATGCGTATCATGTTCAAAATGTTAAATGGAATGTTTTTAAATTTGAAACAGTTTGACAGTAAAATTTTGTTTCATTTAGTTCATTTAGGTAGTATTTACAATTTGGGAGGCGGGAATGGGTACCGCCGTCCCGGGAACCTTTATTGGATAACCAACACCTCTGCCATAGGTCACCCCAAGTGGTTCGCTACGTTTGGTGATTTAGCAGGGGTGCCCGGGTTCATGGGGTGAGGTTTGTCTAGGTCTTAGAGGTGGATGACCAAGACACACTGAACCCCAGATTCCTACCCACCCCTTAAACCCTTTTCCTTCCCAGATCTCTCCTCTCCTTCCTTTTCCTAAAAAAACCCTCCACACAGCATCCCCAAAGATGACATAGGCCCTGAGGAAAATTATTTTCCTCAGCGCCTCCTGTGTGGAGCTCATGTAAAAAAAAAAAAAAAAAAAGTGAAAAAAATGTTCAGAAAAGATATTATCAGCCTGAAACAACAACAACACTCATCAACATTGAAAAATCTTCCGAGAAAAGATACTTGCCGCCAACGGGACAAAGTAGATTTTTTTTTTTAATTTACGACTCTGATGATCTGATGTTGATTTGATGTGGTCTTGGCTGCAATGGTGTGATCCTGGAGAATGCGATATGGAGTTGGTGATTCTTTTGCAGGATTCTGGGAGTCTGATGTGCGTATTTTGTATTTGAACTGCGCAGTCGGCAGTTTTTCTGGATCAATGGCGACGCACGTCTGTCTGAAAATGTTATGAAACGCAATTAATTCTTTTTTGATGACATGAACATTTTAAAATGTATTAGTGGATATAATACGAGTATATCATTGATTTACAAATATGCGAAATGCGAGCTACGTAATGGTAAATACGTATCTCGTGATAAATTCAACTGGCTTTTGTTTTTTAAAAATATTTTACTTGGATGGATGGATGATTTTTCATTATTAAAAATGAAAAGGAACTTACTTTTTTCCAAGGATTCCGTCCGAAATGTCTGGCTGGTTCTGTACGTGCTTGATTTAAAAAAATCGGATCACCAATATGGAGTCTAGCGTCGAGGGTCACCATATGGAAGGTGTTAATCTTACCAAATCAACACTTTCATATGTGTCACGGGAGTTAAATAAATGATTAGAAGGTTTTAATAGATTCTCTTTTTATTGTAATAGTCAAACACAATCGCGAAACAATATTAATATCAGAAAGTTGCGGGGCTAAATCTGATAGCTGTACACACCAGGACAATTCGGGACGGAATCATTTTGCGGTAGCATTTGGAACTACACCTAGTCTTTCCGGTGTGACCAGCATTCAAAATTGCCAGTACATAAAATAAATTGTACATTAAACAGTACCTTGCCATAGTAGCATATTTTCTGCAATGCATGCACAATCGCACAA
Organism: Limnephilus rhombicus; assembly: GCA_929108145.2. Taxonomy (NCBI): domain Eukaryota; kingdom Metazoa; phylum Arthropoda; class Insecta; order Trichoptera; family Limnephilidae; genus Limnephilus; species Limnephilus rhombicus. Next base: position 49,143,976 of record OV815285.1, read on the forward strand.
CCAATTATCAGAAAAACTTATTAAATGCATGCATGATCTGGGCATCAGGTTTGGAGGTAGGTACTATTGATGTATTTACTGAATCCTTTTTTAGAAAAAAAGCGTTATCTACCCCAGCTTCTTGCCTAATACTTCAAAGTCTGAATTATTATTGCCGTGAGTGAGCTTTTATTGTTGTTGTTTTATATAATTAAGAGCTGAATAAATAAAAAAAATTCTTAAAAGAGTGCTTTTCTAACATGTGATGAGCAATTTCTCTGTTGTAGTTTATAAAATTTTCTCATGAATTTAATTTATTTTACCCTACATACATTCTGTCCTCCCATTACATTATAATATTTTTGTTTTTGTTTTATATAAATCTGTTCAGTCAATTTTGTTCATTTCTGAACACAAGAATGAGATCTATAATTGGTTGGCAAAGATTAATTAATAAATGGCCAAGGGAATGTAGTTTTAGCGAATTGTCTTATGTTACATTCTGTTGCACGTTGTACTAGTATTTTTTTTCATATTTAGTTTATCAGTTATACATTACCCCATGCTTTAAAACCCTTTTGTCTAATTTTCGATAGCTGATGAGGCATGTTCAAAAATAACAATTTCCTTCTCTGTGGCGCTCATAGCTAATATGTTACGTATCTAGTATCTAGGTACTAGAACACGCATCGACAAAGCACCACAAGTTACAATAAAGACACATTTCCACTATGCTAGGATCAAAATGCTCTTGGGAGTTCTATTCTAATTCTAAAAACAATCTTTTGCGGACATTATAACCCCACATATCATATTGGACACACATCGTGATCATATTGCTGTAGCACGTTTTTGAATGGCTGCCCTAAGCCAAAACTTCTCGTCCCAACACTGCTCCGTACATTATTTATTTGCATTAACTACTTAGATTTACGTACGCTACCTGTGAATTATGCAGATTGGCCAGAGATAAGCTTCTTATTGGAAGCGGAATACTGAGAGAATATCAGCCGTGATTTATGCATTGATTCGTTGGGAACACAACAAAGCGGTGCAACTTTGAAAGTGTGAGAACTATTTAATACTTGCAGAAGTAAATGCATACCTTATTAGACAAAGTGCATTTATATAAATAGCGGAGAATGTCCCACAAGGTCTAGCACGGACGATGGATAAAACTCTATATCAATACGATACTGACCAAATCCGTCATCTATGCATGGACAGGACAGTTATCAATATTTGCTAGCGCGGTCGACGATTGTTAACAGATATTCCGACCGACGCACGCGACGATTGATAAATTTTAGCTTAAAAAATTGTCGTGATTTAACCCCTGGAGCGCTTTTTGCCACATCATGGCACTATTTAAAATACCTCGGATTGATTTGCTGCCAATTTTGGCAATTTTTTTCTTATTTCTAAGTAATTAAGAAGAAGTTTACGATTTTATAATATATATTTTTAAATCCTACGAGTATGTGAGAATCGACATTGGATTTATAGCACTGTAATCAGTTTGTATGTCTCCATATAAAAAATTCAGAGGAATGATTTTTTTAATGTGGGCGAAAAATATTCAAAATGATCACCTTAATTCTAAGCAATCGGAGAAAAATAGTTTTAAATTGCGTTGTCGCTCCAGTGGTTAAAAATAATAAATCTAACAATTTTAAGTCTTTACCATGCTAAATTTTTAGGGTTTAATGCTGTTTTTCGCTTACTCCTTTTTTAGCCAACGTTTCGAACAGCTTACATCAGGGCAGACAGTGTAATCTGTCCTGAACGTTGGCAAAAGAAGGAGGAAGCCCAACCCGGTATTATAATAAACCAAAGCACTAATCACGATAATACTTTATCTTTAGTCTCAATTAAAAACTTGGAAAAGTTCTCTTACTTCCAGATAACAACACTATTTAAAATGAATAAAACGGTTACCTCGTAATAATAATTAATAGTAACCGACATCTGAACAGTAATGAAAATCTTAGAACTTACGGAAACGTCTCTGTTTAAAGACTTCATTACTTTATTTGTCAATCTTACCACGACAGACGCCAGTTCCTCCACTTTAATAACATTATCTTATGAACATTTTAATCGATTCCCAAATGTCTAAATTAAGTTTTTACGAGTTTTGTTTCCTTAGGAAAGCTCTCTCGGCCGATGAGGCGGCTATCGAACCATCTCGGCCGTTTTTGAGTCTGTAATAATCATGTATTTTTTAATTAGCCTATACCCACGAAACGCGCGCGATTTTTATCTCAAACATATTTTCCTCCAATTTATTGGCGTGATAAAATTTTACGCTCTTCGTACGAATAAAGTAAGTTTAGGGTATGGTGCATAAACGTAATATTTTGTTCGGGATCATCAAACCCCATGTATTCATAATATAACTTTGAAAGTAGGTTCATTGGGTTGGGAGTTTCTGCATAAGTATGTATTATGTTGCATTATTATACAGCATCAAAGTTTCTAGTAGTTTATCTATAGCCTATGGCTGTAGGTAAGTTGATTTAAAAATATTTTTCATACAGATCCATGATCCTCGTCATTCTATCTTACTGATCAATTCACCTACACTACAGAGATGAAAACGTCAAAACTTCTCAAAACATCCCAAAAGAACATCTTTTGGATAGAAAAACCATTAATGCTGCAAAATTATACAATGCCTTTCGAAATGAAGTTCAATAGGTATACCATGGACATAAAGAAATTAAATTAAATAAAGAAATTAGATCAAAATACCTATGGCTAAGTTAACACGAAGATGAGGAAATTAAAAAAAATAAAGCCCACAGAACCTACAGTCAACTAACATTTATTTTTTTATTTGTAAGAGACAGAGCTTATACTTAAAATACAGAGATGAGGAAATGAAAATGAGAAAATCAGCAAACATGAAGATGATGAAATCAATAAGCACAAAGATGAGGAAATCATAACAAACAAACACCAATAAACTGCCAAAATTAATAACAAAAAAGTCAGCAATAATGAAATTTTTACAAAAAATGAAGGACCGAATGTCTAGAGATATTGAGTACTTACTAAGAGTTAACTATGACACTGGAACTTTGGACTAGTGTTCATCTACATCCATTCAAAACCACAAAAAAATTGTCGATAAACTGCAATAAATAATTATTATTTTTAATTGTTAAACTAACGTTGAAGACAAGATTTTTATGCATAGCACAAAGGGTAATAATTATTATAAGCAATAATTATCAGCCTGAAACACTCATCCACATTGAAAAATCTTCCGAGAAAAGATACATGACGCCAACGGGACATGAACCCGTGCCCTTCTGATTGCCGGTCAGCTGCTCTCCCAATTGAGCTATGGCGGCTTATATAATATATATACCCGCCAAATGATTCAATATATACTAGTGTTTCATTCAACAATTACTGCTTATTATATATTTTTTTTTTCCACCTGAAAACAACCAACTTTATTTTTGCGAGAGAGACACTGTTAGTTTCTCGGAAGATTTTTCAATGTGGATTAGTGTTTCAGGCTGATAATTATTGCTCATAATAATGTTATGTAAACATGACAAATATCAGTCTACTTTTAAATGCACATTTGAAACTAATAGTTAAAAAAAACATTTGTGTTTCATGTTATCAATTTAGCTAACGGTGTTATTCATCAATTTACTGCTTTTGAAACAATTGCTCAACGTACAAAACCAAAGCTACTCTCGGCAGTCTAGAAAATTTCAATTTTCCAAAAAATAGGTAAATAAGCACCAACATTAAAAAAAACAACAACCGAACAAATCTTTAATGATATCCTATTTTTATTTGACTGAACTATCATCGTTCAATTTGGTTTAACACAGCGGACCAGATTGCGCAACTTTAAAATTTATTATAGAGATGTAAAGTTGGAAACATTTCCTCCGTAATTAATAAAAACGGCAATTGGACACTAAAGCAGCAGTAGGTCTGTTCAGTTCGTTGAGGCAACAAGCATAGTTTGTCTAATGACTCCATTCTGGCCCGACCCACGCTCTGTGACGTAACTACTTTAAAAATTTAAACCTTAATGTTGCCATCGTACCAAATAACCAAAAGGGTTACCAGAAGATAATACGGATAGAACGCTACCAATTCTGTCATGATTAAATATGGTTAAGGCTGCTGTCTCCAGGTACCCACTTTTATATAATTTTGATTGCTTGTTTAAACTCATTTAGAACTAACGTTACAAGTTAAACTGAAGATATTAAATTTATACCGTTGTTAGTTGAAAAGCCACCCATTTAAACATTATTAATAATTAATTCACAGTCGGTATTCATGGTAAATATTATCTTAGGAAGAGGAGGGAAGAAATTGAAACAGAAAAAGATACGGTCGCATCTGGGGATTGAACCCCGGACAGCCTAAGTGCCTCCGTTCACGGAGATACTTACAAGCTACTCGAACCTCGTGCGCGTATCATACGCGCCGATTGTAAGTAAAGTAAGACCCCCCGTACGATTTAGCTGGTGCCCGTTCACGGCGCTACGCGGTGGCCGTCGGTTTCCAATCAGTATCACGATACCGACAGTGCTGATCGCAAGCGACGCGTCACATCATTTGTGTCTGATACTTATTCGTTTAGCGTTTGACAGATATGGCGTCGGAACATGAAAGTAATGTTAGATTTGTTCTGGATTTGGAAAAAAATGCATGTTTACATAACTATACTTTACCAGAATACGTAAGAAACGATTTAGTGGAGAAGGCATGGATTGATGTTGGAAAAAAAGTCACATGACATCGTTTGATAGCGTGTTCACGGATGCTCGTGAAAAATGATCAAGTTCAGTATATTTCGGATAGCGCCGTGTACGGAGACTAGCATTAAAAAGTGGTATATCAGCAGGGTACTTGTGGTTTCGTCACAATTACGTAGATTGTAAGTATGAACGGAGGGCCTAAGTGTCTCCGTTCACGGAGATACTTACAAGATACTCGATCTTCGTGCGCGAATTATACACGCCGATCTTAAGTACCCCCCGTACGATTTTGCTGGTGCCCGTTCACGGCGCTACGCGGTGGCTGTCGGTTTCCAATCAGTATCACGATACCGACAGTGCTGATCGCACGCGACGCGTCCCATCATTTGTGTCTGATATTATTCGTTTGACGTTTGACAGAAATGACGTCGGAACATGAAAGTAATGTTAGATTTATTCTGGAAGTGGAAAAAATGCAAGTTTATATAACTATACTTTACCAGACTACTTAAGAAAGGATTTAGTGGAGAAGGCATGGATTGATGTTGGAAAAAAAGTCATATGACATCGTTTGATAGCGTGTTAACTCCACGGATGCTCGTGAAAAATGATCAAGTTCAGTATATTTCGGATAGCGCCGTGTACGGAGACTAGCATTAAAAGTAGTATATCAGCATGGTACTTTTGGTTTCGTCACAATTGCGTAGATTGTAAGTATCTCTGCTTTACCACTGAACCAATTCGTTGTTTCTAACTGTATCATACTCCGACTAAGAACTTTTTGCTTAAGGCATTTTTTTATTGCCTGCTATCTTTTTGAACGATTGCAAGATTCTTCCCGAACTAAATGCAATCTGCTTAGGGTTTTGGATAAACATATTCATTTTTATTAATGTGCGTGTAGGGGCGTGTAAATAGCCCCAGACACGAGGGAATACTACACTATCTAATTAATGAAAGATGAACTCTTCCCTATGTGACACAAAAGAGATTATACAGCAATTCCAAAATCCTCAGTGAAAACAAACAAATACTCACTCAGAGAATGCAGCTCTCCACACGATGTCCACACAAACGACACTAGTTTCCTTCGTATATTGATTTTTCCAAGGCAGTTTTGCAATTTTGTACAATCTCAACAGATGTTTATCACAGGAAGGTAATTCACACAATGAATATTAATTTGCAAAATTAATAGTACGTGCCAAAAAATCACAACAATAATTCAATTATGGGTTAATGATTTGATTAGGACTGACACCTCTTGGCTTTAACCAACACTCACGTCGGAAGTAATTGCTTGCTCCACAGAGGTAAGAAAATGCATTAATGTATTGAATTTCAATGTCACATAGGTAAATTCAATATAATACAACCACCATAGATGCGCCCCCATGGTCCCATAGCACAAATTATTAATTTAAATGAGACTAATGCCCAAATGTATTTAAATGTATTTTATGGCGCGTATCCAGTGCGATATGTACTGACTTTTCTGCAAGTTACAATGAATATTTTTATCTATATATTTTTGGAATAACTTAACGAGTAAAATCTCAAATTTTAATATTTAATATTAATTTGAAGACAATATTAGCGATGCTCAACCGAAAATTTGAAACAGAAAAATTAGAAAAAGATACTATATATTTAGGAATTGAACCCAGGACCTTGAACCTTGCCGGGGCTCTGATGGTTATTGGTCTATTAGTCTAAAATAAAGTGGAAGAAATAATTCTCCAATACCACCGAGTGACTATTCCGTGATTTAACCGCACCTCGGTTGCTATAAATTTAATATAGGTCGATGAAACTTGAAACAGTATTAATAATATTTAAACAGCACAACGTATTGGAAATATGGTAGATTTGAAGGTTCCACTAGAGTGAAAGGTATTGAATTCAAAACTCAGTCGCTGCAATAATTTTTTTCTCATATGTTATTCTAAATGCGTTGTTCGATATGTAAACCGTGCTTGTAATAAAAAAAACGATTTTGTACGAACTCATATCTTAGTAAACCATGGACTGTGCATTAATTAGTTTTGCCAAAAATTCTACCTTAATATGGTCCGCCTAGTGCTAGGGAGGCAGGCTACGCCGAACTTAAATATAAGTAGGTACTATGTTATTCTATCTTCAATACGGTCCTCTCATACTTTTTTCTATTACCGACTGTTTTATTACTATATTGTACAAATTGTATTTTAGCTAAACAAAACGACAAAAATTGCAATATTTATATAATATCACCTTGAAGGGAAACAAAAGAAATGCATGCATTTTCCACCTCATCATATAACCACTTTTACCATACTATTAAAATGATGCGTTGATAAAAACGGAGATAGCATTACGTGGCGAAGAGCCGTTAAGTAAATTCCTCAAATTTTATCGAAGTACCCATTACACGATGTCGTTTGTTTCATTGTGCTAATTAATTGATCATTATTTTTGTCGGACTCCACCGCGCGTTAAGAAACCTATCCCATTAGATAAATCAATTGAAAGTTAACTACGTGAATGACGTGAGACGAGACGAGTTGAAGACAAGACTGTTGGAATAGTACGCTGTTGTTGGAGACTGTCTTCTGTGGCTGCACCAAACTGGTTGATTTTTAGTGTCGCCCGATGGACGTCCCATGGTTTCGGACTCGCTCGTCAGTCGCTATAATGTCAACCATTTCTCGTCTCCTGTGGAGTCAGACGATAGTAGAAGGGGTGGATTAGGTTCATGGTGCCAATTAGAAGTGGCGTAACTTGTGTAAGAGGAGAAAACTGCACCTAGTTTCATACATACATCGATCTTTTCTCCAATAATCGTTAGTCAGTTTGACCAAAGATACATCCGTTGCTCCCTTATTTTTTTCTACGGTCAAATATTATAGGACGTTGGTAGGTAAACGCACAGAAATTCAGAATGGTCATCAAATGACAATTCAGCGCCATTTTGGTATTTGGAGTAAAACTTCTTCAGCACGGTTCTGATTCGAAACTCGATGAAACTGAAACTAGCTACCTACACTAAAGAGACAAACACATACATCTATAGGATATAGCCTGCGAGAGAATGAGATAGCAATAAAATATGTATTTAATTTACGGGTACTCATGGCCTTATTTGCAATGAATAATTAAACTGGACTTAACGTCCATTCTAAACGATACACTGTGTTGATTTGCGGCAAGAGAAATGGTCGCTAAAGATCCTCACCCGTCGGTCGGCATCGTAACTATGTACCTAAAATATAATATAACTTCCTATACTAACGACATCTTTTGAGGGACATTGAAACTACATTCATAATAACATACACACACTATATAAACCAATCCTACCTATGCTGTAACGTAAAGATGCATCTACTAAGACATTTATGCAATAATAAATGTAATAAAATACTTCGATTAGCGAGCACTTTCCCTTTGATTCACTTTCCATAATGATGTACTTAAAATAACTGATTAACTCCACACTGCTGTAATTAATAATTTCTGTTTAACTTTTAGACGTGCCATTAATATTTGGAATTTGCGTGTACGTTTGTCAAAGAAATGGATTAAATTAATAACTAGCACGTAAATATGAAAAATTGGTGCCTACTACAAACACCACATAATAAAAGTACTTACAATTTTTTTAAATCTATGAATTTAGTATTTTTTCCCATAATCCCAGCTTAATAAAAATGCGGCCCTGCCTGTGTTTTGGTCAATGTTTTTTGGAAGCGGCGGTAATTTTTCATAGAAACTATTCGGTGTTCGGTTGCACATAGCGCAATGTTTTAATTTATTTTCGTTTCTAAACTGCATAGGAGTTTGTAATAACTGAGAAAAAGTATTAACGTAATTAACTTTATACCTAATTACAACGATTGGTAAACATGTACTAATTATATCATTCTTGGAAAATGTTTGTGTAGCGATTTTAATGAAAAAAAAAATGTTTTGAAAAATTTCTTAGTTTTGGATGTGAGTTACAAAAACATTCATCAAAAAACGAAATAATTTAAGAACTAATTTTTTTATGATCGTGAAGAACAGTTTAAGGTTTAAGGAGTTATTTATTTATTAGAATTTTAATAAAATATGTAATACAATAATGCATTAGCACCTCGTTTCAGAGTGGAAGATATCTCAGTATCACCCTTGTGAGAGATCCCATCCAGAATCTATAACTTGCTAAAATTGCTATCGCTTTGTTTTGTGACCAGGTCTAATTTGCCAGGTTCTACCCAATGTTCCTCATCCTATCTCCAATCGTTTTCCGCTTCCTCCTGTCTTACAAAGTTCTACAAATCGGGAACTACCATTAACCCAATTCGAGAGGCGGCTATGTATACTGCTGCCCTGGGAACCATTCAATGGATAACCAGGTCACCCCAAGTGGTTTGCTAACGTTTGGTGATTTGGTAGTGGACCCGAATCCGCAGGGTGAGGTTTGTCCAGGTCTTGGCGGCGTATGCCTCTGTGAAAGAGACCGGTTTGACCACTTCAGCCGGACTCCCTCGACCAATTGCCTGGAGGCATTCATTCATTCGTTTCATGCATCCGTCACTTCTGGAATGACCCCCAGAGTCCTAACCTCCCCTCTTACTCTTTTCCTACCCAGAACTTTATCTCCTTCCTTTCCTTAAAGAGACCCTACACATCGTATCCCCAAAGATGATAGAGGCTCTGTTGGAAAAAATAATCCTCGTGTAAAAAAATCGTATATCTAAGGAAGTGGAAGAAGGAATTTAAGGAATTTAAGAGCACGTGAACGCGAGATATTTATCAAATGTGTAAAAGTATTTTATTAATGGATTTTAGCACTTAGCATTTTACGCGGGGATATAAAAATGCATGTGTGCCGGAAAGCGCCCGTTAAGATAGAAAATAACCTTAAAAAATACCCCTTAGAGATGATTTATCCGCCGATTTTCCCCGGCAGCCCCCGCCCAGCCCTTATTGCCCAGGGGGAAGAACAGCCACTGGAAGTTTTGGCACTAAAATGCTTTATGAATATTTTATGCTATTGATCGTTATACCACACGCTCCTCACAGATTTTTACACGTACGATTTCATATCAGACTTATGCGAATAAATTCACAAATTTCTTATTATTTTTAAAATGTACCTTTTGCGAGGAGAAACTTTTCAAATAATATGGCTGAAATCCTCGATTTTCTTTATTTTTTTCTATGCTCATACGTAATCCTTTTGCGCCAAATTTTACAATAAGCTAAACTCAACACGGTACTCCCTGAAGAGGAAAAAATTGAAAGAGCGTGTTCGTAAGATAAGCTGATTATCGATGTTGATTTTGGTTAGGGTTTTACTAGCTTTGTAGAAATATCTATGTATTTTTCTACGTACGTGAAACAGGTATTCATTTTTATTTGTATTAGTTTTGGAGCAAGATTTCTAATGTAATACATTTAATTCTTTAATTCTCCAACTCGCCCCCCCCCCCCGAATTGCAATACCAATTTTCCGATTATTTTTAGTTGTATGGTCTTGTTTTTTGACAGAAAAATCAGATTTTTCATGTTGCATAGCTGACGATAGAAATTATTTGAAATTTTTTGTACTTGCTGTTTTAGACATACAGAATATGTTTTTTTTTATGTGAATACCGCAAAAAATCCCAAATGATCCTGTCCGGAGCCAGTGAGACTATGGCATCCTTAATTGGGTTATATTGTGAAGCTGATGGAAGTAGGGAGGGAAAGGATATGGGAAAAGAAAGGTGGAAAATTACCTGGATATTCAGATCTGCTAACCAAACACGACTAAAGAAATTTAAAGCAACGTTTCAATTCCGAATGGTGGTCTTACACCAGAAAGATACTGAGAGTATCTTCCACTCTGGAACGTGTCGCAAATATGCTATATATTATTATAAAAGAATTAATTGGGAAATAACACAGATTAATCAAATAAAGTTTATTTATTTTTAACTTTATGAATAAAATCTCAAATTAAAATATTTAATTTAATGAAGACAATAAAGCCGGGATTCGATCCCGCGACCTTCGGGTTGTGAGTCGAGAGCCTTACCCCTCGACTACGGAGGCCTTAATGCTAATATAACACAACATAAAATTTAACAAAAGACAGGTTAAGTAGAACAAACAATAAGATAAAACAAATAAGAAACAAACAAGGATATATAAATACAGATGATTACAAATACAGGGAAGAGATTTTTAATTTGGGAGACGGGAATGGGTACCGCCGCCCCGGGAACCTTTATTGGATAACCAACACCTCTGCCATAGGTCACCCCAAGTGGTTCGCTACGTTTGGTGATTTAGCAGGGGTGCCCGGGTTCATGGGGTGAGGTTTGTCTAGATCTTGGAGGCGGATGACCAGGACATACTGAACCCAAGATTCCTACCCACCCCTTAAACCCTTTTCCTTCCCAGAACTCTCCTCTCCTACCTTTCCTTTAAAAAAACATCCACACAGCATCATAGGTAAGCACAAAGATGACATAGGCCCTGAGGGAAATTATGTTCCTCAGGGCCTCCTGTGTGGAGCTCATGTAAAAAAAAGAGAACAAAAGAAGTACGACAAGCAAATTACATGTTTCCATTATTAAATGTAACTTAATAATATTCTTTCAAAGCATTAATTAGAAGTTTTTTATTATGCGTGATGATTTTGCAAATATATGAAAACCACTTATATAGAGTTGGCAATATAGTTCGGAGATTTTATCCCATATTTTGTAAAAGTTGAACGGTAAATTTTATCTAAAAAAGTAGTGCGTTTTTAGACATGTGATCGAAAAGCACTTAAATCTTGAATAAAAACGTTTTTGTTATTGTGTTGTTTAATTTATCACCTAATCGTTCTATGTTTTGCAACAAATAAATTTATAAAAATAATAAAAATTATCGTCAAAAAGTTGACTGTTTTTTTTTTATATACTTGAATAAATACCTCACAATAGTTCCAGCTGCTCCCCTCCGGAGCCGGTGAGATTATGGCATCCCCAATTTGGGATAAGTTATGAGGCTGAAGGTAGTGGGAAGGGGAAGGAGATGGGGAAGAGGAAGGAGGGAAGTGGTGGTACAATAAAAACGTTAATTATCTAGGTTAAAGTAAGCAGCTCAGAATTGAGTAGTTTGTTTAACAGCAGATTTTTGATTCATTGAACCAAACAAACAAAGCGACGTTTCAAATTAATTAAATATGCATCATTGTATTGTGATCAGCGAGCGGATAAACCCAAATCAATACCGTTATTACAAATTTAGCGCTCTAGTTTCATAAATGAGTTTGCTAAGTAAATAGATAATGATCAGATTGGTCTTATCGACAAAGTTCCGTTATTGCTGATGGAATTTGTGATAAAAGGCTATAAAAACCTTGATCGTGATGAGCACTTCTTTCTCCATGATAATGCACCTATAGTTTTTAGCTAATAGTAGTGTTTTGGTTTTGTTTGTTTATGAGATACTGCACGAGTTCAAAATGATCGGAGCAGTGTGGCTGTATCATTTTTAATTAGGGTACATTATGAGACTCATTGATGTGAGGAGGAATAATAAAAGAGGAAGAGGAAGATTTGGAAGTAGCTGGCAATTCAGATCCGGTCAAAAGAATCTGAATGATGAATACTAGATTATTATATTCCACTCTTTACCGTCTATTACTTTATTAACTAACTGAACATCATCTGATTACCCCTCATGGAAAGGGGTAAAGCATAGGGTTATATGACAACTCAATAAAGTAGCATTCCATTGACGGCCGACTTGGTCTAGCGGTATCTAAGGCTTTTGACTCGCAATCCGAAGATCGCGGGATTGAATCCCGGTGTGGACAAATAAATTTAATTTGAATAATTTGTGTTATTTCACAATTAATACTTTTAAAATAATGTATAGTACATTTGCGGCACTTTCCGGAGTGGAAGATACTATTAGTATCGCCCTGGTGTAAGACCACCATTCAGAATTGAAATGTGGCTTGAAATGGCGTTGGCCGTGTTTGGTGACCAGATATGAATACTCAGGTACTTCCCCCACCTTCCTCTTCCCCATCTCCTTCCCCTCCCCTACCTTCAGCCTCAAACAACATACCCCAATTGAGGTTGCCATAGTCTCACTGGCTCCAGAAGGGAGCAGCTGAGACTCTTGTGAGGTATTACTATAAAAAAAACCAACACCCCTTTGAAAATTCATTAAAAGTGATGAAAAAAGGTTTACTTTAGATTAGGTTATGGACTTTTTAAAATAAAATTCATCGCTTTCAATGACTTTTCAAAGAAGTGGTGAAGTTGCAGATTGTTGACACCATTAAAACCATTTAAAAAATCAACCCCAAAAAAACAAAGATTTTTATCGTGATTTAGCATTACTTGGCATTGAAACAGTTTTTTTTCACCATTCAATGGTGTTCAAAAAAGGTGGTTAAAAATTAAATACACTTTCGTCCAATTGTAAAATGACCGTGAACATACAAGTTCCCTCCTACATAATATATTTATCTAAAAGAACAAAAATGCCGTCTGCTCCATAATTCCACTATTTCATCTGGCGGAAAAAATATCGGACATCTATAAAAATAGAAGTAATAGAACAAATAAAGGGGACAAAGGAATAAAAGTTTTCTTGAAGTATCAGAGAGCAGTCTGTTGTTTCCTCCATTCTCCACAGAACATAAAATTGTCTAGATGGGCTCAAATTCCTCGCTTATACACAGAAATAGTATAAAAGCTGGAACATAAACTAAATCACAATTATTAGCGAACACACACACGGAGTAATAAAATATATCGACCATTGGATCCGATATTTTTTATGCTTGTTGCCGTAAAATATTCTAGAAGAGTTGAGTCAGATCATCCGTGAAATCAAAACTATCGACTAGATTTCCAAGGAGGCGTCTACTAATATCTACAGGAATTCCAAAAACTGAACAAAACGGACTAACATCTATGAGAACTAAAGTGCGTACGAATATCTACAGCTCAAACTGCCGACTAATATCTATGAGATCCAAAGTGCGTACGAATATCTACAGCTCAAACTGCTGACTAATATTTATGAGAACCAAAGCGTGGACGAATATCTACAGCACTGGCAGAGGTTGGATTTGCAATTATGTATAGCATATTGGAATAACGTAATATTGCGTATGCAGTTTAAAAAACTTAATTTATGTATGTATGAATTTAAAAATCTCTAATATCGGACTATTGTACACATTTAGCTGATTATTAAGGATTTGGGTTTTTGTTTTAACAGATTTCTTTATTTCGAGTGCTTCTAAATTATTTAGTCTGTTACCATGACCATTTCTATGTCAGTTAGGTTAGGTTAGGTTGTGGTGCCGTGTATTTCGAAATAAATAAATATCTTTGTATTATGACTTCCATGTTTGTTCAATAAATTATTGTCCTCGTAAACAGCAAAATACGTAATATTATGCAAAAACGTCTTGTAGGTACTTTAAACGTTTAAGCCTTTACGTAATTAGTAATCATGTAATTGAAGTAATTTATGCTTTTCCGTACAACCTCTTGCTCAGCTGGCCTCTGTAGATATTAGTCCAACCTACGCTCTATAGATATTAGTCACCACTGGGACCGTCATAGATATTAGTCCACACTCTGAAGTTTGTAGATATTAGTCCAACATATCAGCTGTAGATATTCGTCCGACATACAGGCTGTAGATATAAGTATCTGGAGTCGATTTCCAAGACCTATTTTCCTGACTCCGGCAAACAGTTCCACATCCCAAAAGATCTCAGCGTTGCTTTCTGAATCTTGTTTGTTCCAGAGATCTCCTTACTACCTACTGAATTCATTCTGCTGCGATCGATAAAACCCTATATCAATACGATATTGACTAAATCCATCATCCAAGGTCTGTTATCAATATTTGCGAGCACGGTCAACCGTTGGTAAGAGATATAGACGATTGATAGGTAAATTATAGCTGGGCTTCTACAATATCAGATAAGTTTCGGTTAACTGTCAATGTAGGCATTTATTTGGGTAAAGTCGTACGTTGTGCGTGCAATATTACTGGCTTATTAATTAATGAAGCTATAAGAATTGAAAGAAGTTGTGTAGGAGATCCATAGACTTAAATAATTAAAATAAGACCCGATCAATTTATTATGTTCGAGATTTGAAAAACGGAAAGTAATTGATATATGACTAAAGACCTCATTAATTCATTAACTTCCGTTTAGTATCAAAAAGTTAATATGGACTGCCAATGCATATTTAGGTTATTATTTCAATTCAACATTGCCAATTTATTAATATTTTTACGTTCCTAATTGTTTGGCATTTGACATTTCGGAGTGTCAACTGATAAAAAAAAATACCTCAAGTGTTGCCAGTATATCGATTTCTTATTTATTCTCTTCAATATCGGTTCGGCTGTCAACAGTGGCTGCCCAAATTATAGGTTGGTAAGAACCCACTAAGGACTGCCAACTTCGCTTCCTCTGACCAGGGCCCCTAGCATGGTCCATCGATATAGGTTTTATCGAAAATGTCGGTAACTTGTCATCGCTTCTGAGCACGACTGCAGGCCGCTAACGAATAAACAACAGTTTACGTCAAATATATTAGGAACCCCTAGTCATTGTCAACTATTGTTTCTTCGTTAGCGGTATGCAGTCGGGCTCGGGAGCGATGGCAAGTTACCGACATTTTCGATAAAAACTATATCGATCGACCATGCTAGGGGGCCTGGGAGCGATGCCAAGTTACCGACATTTTCGATATAACCTATATCGATCGACCATGCTAGGACCCCAGGACCGCGTTACAGTGGCGCTACTGACTGAAACGCGGTAGGGATTGTGATGCATAAATCACCTTACAAACACTACCTCGTTTCAGTTGCCTACGCTCTATCTGTTTCTGTGAGAGTGACGACCGTAATTATAGAGGGGTTAGCAGAGAGGATGGACCGCGTTTTTTTTGTAACTTATATATTTTTTTTATATTGAAAATTTAACCTAACCTAACCCCTCTATAATTACGGTCGTCACCCTCACAGAAACAGATAGAGCAACGAAGCGCGTAAGGCGACTGAAAGGAGGTGGTGTTTGTAAGGTGATTTATGCATTACAATCCCTACCGCATTTCAGTCGGTAGCGAGGCTGAAACGCGGTAGGGATTGTAAATAAGCGACCAGGCCCCCTAGCATGGTCGATCGATATAGGTTTTATCGAAGATGTCGGTAACTTGTCATCGCTCCCGAGCACGACTGCAGGCCACTAATGAACAAACAACAGTTTACGTCAAATAAATTAGGAACCCCTAGTCGATGTGAACTATTGTTTGTTCGTTAGCGGCCTGCAGTCGTGCTCGGGAGCGATGACAAGTTACCGACATTTTCGATAAAACCTATATCGTTCAACCATGCTAGGACCCCAGGACTCGTCTTGAAAAATTAGACAATATTGATTAAAATGATTCCTGACAGTATTTTGATGTGATTGGGGCTCCAAGGTCTGATTTTCCTCTCTTCTGGAGCATTCTACATCCCCTTGATCTGCTATCTGCTCAGTGCTCGTACGGATCCGCGACGTAAGATGCAGCATCCCTTCCCGCGTCACCGGGACCGGGCCGGGCCGGGCGACTGGAGGCTGTATATTGCTTTAGGGGTGGCGGGTCATGATTTATCATGGGGCAATATTAAAACCCTGTGTCTCCGCTTCCCGTTATTGTGTCGCGAGACAGCGAACTCATTGTTCCGCCTTGTTAACTTTCTCTGTCTGAAGTGTAATAAGAGAATTTCATATACTTAAACAACGTGCTTCACTTATCTTGTGATACTCGCTATTCGCTATTACTTAGGTTTACGTACTTGCAGTTGTGACAAGCGATTCAAACTTAAGCAAATACAAGTCAAAATAGGAACTTGTTCTCAACTTGAGGAAAACACAAGTAATCATGAAATACATCCTCCGTTGAGATAACATTCAAAGAGACAAGATTGCAGAATTAATCTTTGAAAATCCACTGATCTTTAAAAATCCATACTTTGCTAGGCGTACAAAAAGAGTAAAATTGTAAAACTGTAAAATTTCAACTTTCTCTTTCTTTTTAACAATAGTTACATACAGGAGGCCACGAGGAAAATAACTCCCCTCAAGGCCTACGTCATCTTTGGGGATGCTGCGTGGAGGGTCTTTTTAGGAATAGATAGAGAGGACGTTCTGGGAAGGAAAGAGGTGTGAGAGGTGGGTGGGAAACTGGGGATCAGTGTGTCCAGGAGTGACGGACGAACGATTCCATTCCTCCCACTGTGGTTCAAGGTGATGTTCCGAGAGAACCCTCCTGGGAGAAGTCAAAAGGTCTCCCTGAACCAGTCTCTCCCGATCTGGCTTGCCACGCAATTGGTGGGCTGATCCGATCAAATCTTAGCGCATGAACCCGAGTATCACCAAACGTAGCGAACCACTTGGGGTGACCTACGGCAGAGGTGTTGGTTATCCAAAAAATGGTTCCAGTGGCAGCGGTACCCACATCCCCCCTAAAATTGTAAAATGTTAATAAGGGAACGTACCCATACTACGTGACCAACTTTTTGCAATTTTTAAAACACCCCCCCCCCCCCGGTGACCAAAAAACCTAAGCAACCCGCCGCTTATTTGTACCAAGCGTGACATTTTGAAGACCCCCCCCCCCCCCAAACGTGTCACGTAGTATGGGTACGTTCCCTAATTGTTAAAAGTGTTAACAGCGCCCTTGAGGTGATTTTTCACAAAAACCATTCCAACCAATCCAATTATTATTATTGTCGTATTTTAATGCCTTTTAAAAACACATAGGACATAAAAAAATCCTTCAAAATTATTTTTTCTAATCTCGAATGTATCAGATATTTTTATTTCCGGGAAAAAGTATTTTTTTCAATTTGTATTAGAGTTTATTAAGCATCAATTTATATTAAGCCTACTTAAAACTGATGTAATCTTTAATTAAAAGCCTATTTTTAATACGAGAATATTGGATTGTACTAAAATAAAAATGGTTTTGGGGAATCTTAGAATCCTCCTTAATATTTTTTACGTTGAAATTCTTACGCGTAGGAAAAAGTAATGTGTTCACGTTTATGAAAAAAATATGTGTCGAAATGTGAAAAGAAGGAAACTTATATTATGTTTCGTGGCAGCATAGGGTGGCAAGTGGCAAGAGATGGGAGCTCTACGGGCTTATTAATATAGGCATAATATTCTACCTGTATAAGATGGAAATTGTTATAAATATTCAAATGTAAATCACCTTCATAGATACAAAGATATATTTTATAGCTAACTTTTGTATAGGCTTTTTATAGCAGATGGGACTAAAATCATTTCTTAATATATACATTTTTTTTAATTACCGGCAACCCGGGCGTTTATTGATATTATTATTAATATTTACGCACCAGATTTAAATGTCCGGGTTTAATTTTCCCCACAGGAAAAACTAAACCCTTTCACACACTTCCCAAATGATCATCTGGTCAATCCACGTTATGCAATTGCACTATATAAGTATTATAATTACAAAACAATACAAGAACAACATGTCAACCTACCAGAGACCAGATGGGAAAATAATTCACCGACTCAAGATATTTTCATATCAGAGGGTTCGGCTCTGTGGAACTCCTAATTGAACCTATAAATCCTACTGATCCCTCAAAATAAATATTTAAAAAAATTTTGTAATCCTACATGTATTTAAAATTACCGATTTTTGCATTTTTATATATAAATTCTTTGACAAATCTAATACGCCTAAATTTTGAATCAGAGACCTAGGTTATTAATATTATTAAAATTAACAGCCCTGAAGCCTTGGCGCTCATAAATTTGAATGTGCCAGCCAGAAACACAAGGTCAGTACTACCGTTTTATTGTGGCAATACTACGACCATGTCCCATTTCAATATACCACTTCACAGAATTCAAAACTTAGGCAATGTGTTTTCGCACATAGATGTATGGAATGTGTCGCTGATAAAACATGAGTATGAAATAATAAATCATTTATCCTCTTTAAGATAAGTTATTTGCATGTATTAAATACAAATTAATTTTTTCATAATAATAATATTTAAATATCGTAGTATGTATTTTCGCTTTGTTATCTGAATATCTACAAAGGTATGTCTTTCTCAACTATTTATTTCTGTTTTACAAACTCACTAGAGCTGTATTTTTCATGTTGTTGCTAGACACTGTGTTAAATTATGTAAAAGCCGAAAGGCGTTAATATTATAAATAAATAAATAATATGCAAACAAGTAAGTAACCCGTCTCATTAGACTATTAGACGATGTCTGTTCTGAGACAGGTACGTATATATACACATATACATATACACATACATACATTCACACATGTATTTCATGTCACTTATGTTTTTTTGTGGAAATCATGACGAGGTTTACAATAATTATTATATAAAACTACGATTTCTAAATAAATGCAAATTGAGTTCGACAAAACACTTGGATAGGTCGCTCGGGTATCAAACGAGTTGAGTTCGATAAGCACAGAGAAAATCCATTTGTAAATAAGTAATATTAACCCCTTTATGTACGAGAATGGACCGGCATTAGAAGTGTGGACGAGCTATTCCGGGCAGCGCAAGACAGAGAGACATTTTCCAGAGTGATCGCCAGCGTCGGGGAGACCTGATAGGGCATACCAAGAAGAAGAAGAACCCGTTCAGTATTCATTAAGAAATAAAAAATAATAAAAAACACATTTTTACTAAATTAGTACAAAGTTTGCTCGATTTATCTCGGGTGTGGGATTTATGTAAAAACCACCGGAGTATATTCGGGAGTGGTCATTCCACGGCTAAATGAAAATATCTCTACTGCAAATCACATCATCATCATCATCACTCTTGGCTCTACAACCCCTGGTGGGTCTTGGCCTCCTCAAGAGTCTTCCTCCACTCATCACGGTTTTGTGTCAGCTCTCTCCAGTTTACAATCTCTAAGGTGGATATATCTTTCAGGACGTCGTCGCTCCATCTTAAACTTGGTCTTCCCAGGCTCCTTCGCCCTGTCGGTCTTGAGTTCAGCAGGGACTTTGGTGCTTGATGCTCGGTCATTCTCTCTACATGACCCAGCCACCGAAGTATTCCTAGTTTTATAAATTTTGAGACGTTTAGATCCTTAAACAGAGTATATAGCTCATTGTTATAACGTCTGCGCCAAAATCCATTTTCTGAAACCGGTCCGAAGATACGCCTCAAAATTTTCCTTTCAAAAACATCCAGTGCTCGCTGATTCCTCTTAATTAGTACCCAAATCTCAGCTGCGTATGTGAGTACTGCAAATCACATACATAATTTAAAACTTCCCTTATTTATAGCTTTAAATAAAAACATAATTATATTTAAGGAACACTAATTGCACATCCCTGTGGAACGCCATATCTCTGAATTGTTTATTGGAATTTTATGTATTTTATATAATTTTTTAGGTACACTTTGAATTTAACAATTCTAAAATAGTCTCTTGCCACAAACTCAACTTAAATTTGAAAATTCACGGTAAATACAATATTTTCGATAGTTGTTTGCTATCAAATAAAAATTATCCTTTCTTTTATCTTTTTCCAAATCAATTCCACAATCAATCCCGATATTTGTTCTCTTTCAATACGAGCAACGCTACGTGACGGAATCCAAGAATAATTCGCATCGGGTTGTAGCCTGTTAGCAGAAACATTTTGTTTTGCATTTATTAAAGCAACTCTAATATTCCTTGTACTACTAAAGCCCGAATCCGAATGATAAAGGAATCCGGGAATAGATTAATTCGCCTGCGCCCCGAGAAATTGGAATTTCTCTCTACATTTTGAATTTTGAGTAAGCATAAAATTAATTTGGTAAACCCAATGGAGTGAAATCGTCGAAAATGATTAAAAATAATAGGATTTGTGTGTCAATGCCTCCCAAGAGCAAGACGTGACGGAACCCTTTGTAGTTCCACTGTAGCGCAGAACGTTTTGTTTTTTGGTATGTGAAAATGTTCGTTCATTTCCAAAGTTGGCTCTTCACGGCGAATGGAATCAAATATCCGAGAAAAGGGTGAACACTCCAATTCAATTTGATATCCGAGTTAATACATTTGTTTTGTATGTGTCCCACGTGGCACTTGAAAGTTAATATCGACTCGAATAATCTTTTATTTCTGACGTAAACGTTACACATTATGCGATAATAAAGACGGTAGGTAGATACTTTTCCAACATTTATTTGTATAGCGCTTAATGCTAAGGTTCGTTGCTAGTAAATTGACGACCTTCTTGGAAGAGAAATTACTTACTATTCACCGATAGTAATTATTTTGCATATTTATTTTTTTTAACAAGCAGGGAACGTATTTACTCTCCAATAGAAAACTAGATAAAAATATATTTCTTTATACTATAAACATTATTATTTAATCATTGAACTAGGTAATATCAACAACTCTCAATGAAAATATGAAACACAACTGAAATCGAACCCAGATCCTATAGTCTTACCGGTACTGACGTCTCCATCAATTGAGCTATTACGACCGATTAAAACAGACCTTTTCATCAATTTCGGACATCCATTATCGTCAATTATTTTCCATGTATATATATTTATATTTTTTTTAGAAAATAATTCCCCTGTGTCATCTTTGGGGATGCTGTGTGGAAGGTTTTTCAAGTGAAAGGAATGAGAGGAAGTCGTGGGAAGGAAAAAGATATGAGGGTTGGGTGGGAATCTAGGGGTCAGTGAGCCCAGAGTTACAGACGATGTTTTGGATCCCAGCTTTTTGGTGTGATTGTATATTTCTACCCGAATATTTTTACAACCAAATACTGCATATATGTACGTTTGTAAACCGAGACATTAGCCACGATTTATGTGAAAGTATTAAAAATAACTAAAGGTATATTATTCGCGGCACGTTCCAGAGTGGAAGATACTCTCAGTATCGCTCTGGTGTAAGACCACCATTTAGATATGAAACGTTTCTTGAAATTGCTTTCGCCGTGTATGGTGACCAGATCCGAATAACCAGAACCTTCCCCACCTTCTTCTCTCTCCCATCTCCTTCCTCTCTGTCATCAGCCTCACAACATACCCCAATTGGGAATGCCCAATTGGGAATGCCCGATTGGGGTATGTTGTGAGTCTAGCCAGCTCCAGGCAGTTGGGACTTTCTTGCGGTAAACACATAAACAAAAAAAAAAACAATTATATAAATAACGTCACAAGTAATAAATAAGTAAGTATAATAAGGAAGCATATTTCATAGAATATATTTATAAAACCCCACAAAAACATATTTTAGTCCCAGAGAGAGGTCGTATGTGACAGCATTGTTCTAGTATATTTTCTTTACAGCCTCTATCTACCCGGACTGCTGTTATGATATCATCAAGATCACCAAAACAAAATATGGAAAACATGGAATTGAACTACGAAGGTTATGAAAATATTAATTTCTACGAATTGTTTATTTATTTATTGTTTGAAACGTTTACAGAGTGTTATATATATACATACTAGCTGACCCAGCTACGTTCGTACCGCCTCAGAATCAATAACTGTGGTGGTAACTTGTTAGCTAAATTAATTTCAGTTTTTATTAAGTTAAAAATTACGCAATGAAGCAATTATCGATGCGCAACTGTCGGTATTTTGTTTTTGTCAGTATTAAAGATGGCGTTTGTGATTTTATTACTTTTCCACTTACTTTTCATTTTCTTTATACGTGTGAGGGAGATTTATAATAATTATTGTATTTTTACTTTGGAGGGGTGCAGACATACGTTCACCGTTTGTCCAATTTTCGACTGTTGACACTTAGTGTGTAAGAAAGAGGGGCAGCATTATATGTTTAAGAATATATACTTAATTAAATATTTCTGCAGCTCTTTCAAAAGATGAGAACTCGTTCCTTACAAAATGTATGAGGAAAATAATTTTGTTAATATTTTTTTTCATTAGTTTTTACGATGTTTTGATGTCTATTCTGCTATTCGGGGTGGAGACAAATCCAACAAATCAAGATCATAAAAATCGGTCTAGCCGTTCTCGAGTTATAAATGGTGTAACTAACCCGACTTTGCTTTACATATTAAGATTAGTTTATATTATTATATTGGTGATTTTTTTATTTTCTTTATTTCTTACCATTATTTCTATACATATATCAAAAATATTTTTTTTAGATAAATTCAAAATTCAGTGAGATGAATACATAAGACACCAGTAATGTAAAAGTAAGTAAAAAGTAAATATAAGACAAAAGTAGGTAAAAGTAAGGCAATGCCTGTGTGTGGGTAATATAACCAAAAATGATAAATTTTTGTTATTAGTTTTTGGGATATTATGCCGTGTTGCGCTACCTCCTTCTTTAGCAACCTTCTACCTTTTCTTTCCTCCTTCGTTTTGGACAGCGTTACAGTGTCCATCATCAGGGCAGACGTGTAATAAAAACTAATAAAAAATCCAATTGAATACAAATCAAGAATAAAAAAATGGCTTAAAGAGGTCAATGAGAAAACCCTAGCGAAGACGCTAAAAACGACATAGAAGACAAATGAACTATATTTAAATAACTTTAGTCTCGGCACAGGACCCCCTAGTGAGGAGGACTAAGAAATACAATATTTTGTACTTAATTTCACATTGCATTTTGTATGTAAAAAACTTTTATATAGTCGCTATAATAAAAAAAAATAAATAAAAAAAGTTATAGTTAGGGGTGATGTTTGTAGTTATCTACTTAGGAGCGATACCGTGTCCCCAGCTCCACTCCTCTACGAGCTGGTGTTACAATATACTTCAACAAATTTTTTGCGTTTAGCCTTGATGTAGCCGTCAATTACCGGATACCAAGAACTATTGAGCTTAGCTCCGTCATCTCTATTATATTTATAGAATTTTTGTGAATTTCAATTGCCTCCGTAATCAGGCGTGCTCTATGAGTTTTGGGTCTTCCCAGGACCTCAGGGACAAATCCAAATTAATGGCCAGTTTCGATTAAGTGCTCGGCGATTGCCGATTTGTCAGGGTGGCCAAGTTTACAGGTACGAAAGTGTTCTGATATCCTTTTGGAGATCGTCTACTCCGTCTGGCCTACATAAACCTTGTCACACCCAGAAAAGCTGAGTTTATACACTCCATCTGTTGTTTAATTTGTTTTAACTTGGTCTTTGCCGACTTCAAAAAGCCTCGTATTTTTGTTGTGGTTCCGAAGACAGTCTTGATGCTTTCTTTTTTTTCAATAGCCTGACAATTCTGTGACATTGCGAACTTTGACTCTTGTTCAATTCTGTCTTCGTTTGGTGCAGATTTGGCTCTTATGATTTGCCTTGTCTGCCTTGCTGGGTAACCGTTACGCTCCAGTGCTTTGGTCAGTTTTGTAAGTTCTGCTCCGATTTTCGTTTCTTCACATATTCTGGTCGCTCGGGTCACCAATGTATGGATAAGTCCTCTCTTCTGCGCTGGGCGGTGATGGGAATCAGCATGTAGATACCGATTTGTATGAGCTGGTTTTCTATTCACTGTGTGTCCTAGACTACCATCTTCATTTCGCTTCACCTCCACATCTAGAAAAGGTAGGATCTTAGAGTCGTTTTCCAGCTCCATTGTGAACTTAATTTTACTGTGGAGTGAGTTGAGATGGTCCAGAAATTCGTTCAGTTTCTCTGTTCCATGAGGCCAAATGGCGAAGACAACGTCGACATACCGCCACCATACTTTGGGAACAGCCGAAGCTGTGTCGAGTGCTACTTCCTCAAACTTCTCCATAAAGAAGTTGGCCAGTACTGGCGACAACGGACTGCCCATCGAAACTCCTTTCACTTCTTCAAAAAGTTCACCCTGGAATGCAAAATATCCCGTGTTCAAAATGTTTACAAACGTCTTCCTCGTGCATCTCTCTGAGCATTGTCACAGAGTCTTCCAGAGGCACATTCGTGAAAAGGGACACAACGTCAAAACTGACCAAAATATCTCCTTTCTTAGTCTTAACCTTCTCAAGCTTACTGATCAGATGTGTCGAATCCTTAATCCAAGATTCAGTTTTCCCAGTTTGAATCTGAGGTTTGGAGAAAGTTTGTCCGTACACCAGTAGCACTGGCGATCGGTCTTATTGGGATAACCTTTTTATGAATTTTTAAAACATGATAAAGTAGGTACATCAACATACTAATGTTCACAGTATGAGTAAATCAAGGTTTAGTTGTTACTATGTGAAGATGAAATAACAGAAATAATAATAAACATTTAAAAAGGTAGTAAACATACAATACAGATAAAGTGAAGAGAGAAAGAAAGAAAGAACAGACATAATTATTTATTTATTTATTTATTTTCCATGTTCTCCGTAAAACGGTTATTCACCAATACATTATGGAGAAGATTACAAATTAGACAAAAGTATAGCAAAACACATAAAAAGGTCAGTTTCACTACTTTGTGACATACGTCAAAAGATAATTGTTAAACTGCCTGTAGGTTACGTTAAAAATGTCGATGGTCAATGCAGACTCGTTGAGCAGTTAATAATAACATTGCAATTGCGTATTTTGTAGTTCAAATACTTAGTCATTTGCAATGACTCATATTAGCTTATAGCTATTAAAATTAGCACATGATATCACAAAACACTTAATTATTTATCTGTGATGAAATTTGTCAGTGTTCAAAAGATGAAGCAAATGTGAATCGGTAATAAATAAGTAATAAGGAATTAAACTTGAATGATTTAAATTTACCGTACACTCGGTACAATGAAATGCGTCCAATAATAGTCATTGTTTAGTTAAGTAGGCACTACTTAGAATTATTATTGTTTTTGTGTCAGTCACAGCCAAGGATTAAATTGAAAGGTGAAATCAGAGTGCCGGATTGTATTAATTAACTTTGAACAATGGACCACGATTTGTTTATAAAAAGATTATCACTTTATTATTTCTTCAATGTATTTATTGGATTAACTAATAATAAAAAATAATATTATACATAAAAGGTTAAGTAGTGGTAATTAGAGTGTACATCAATCAAAAGTCCCCGGTGTTGCCCGGGATTTATGCAGTTTTTCGAAATAAGTAGACAGTAATTTTCCTCTTATTTTGAACGACAAGTGTGCAAAATTTCATAAATATATTTTTAAAATTATGCATGCAATATTAAGGGTTTGTGAAAAGAGGCTGAGGGTGGCTAAATGTAGACTGTGACTTTCTTCTTGTTTTGAAGCTCAAGTGACCAAAATTCCATCAATTTCAGAATAAAACTGTAGGCTTGTATAAAAAACAAGGCCATTCACACAAACTCTTCTGTTATACATGTATTATTGATAATTATTAGGTATTATGGAAGACAGCAACGGCATAACAAAAGCATTCACAATGGGAGGGGGGGCTTTGACCTTAAAAGGGGGTTCGATCCTGGGGTGTGCAGGAGAGGAAGGGGGGCTGGAAATTTTATTAGAAAGTTTTTTGGGACCTCTGCTTACCACAATTTTTTTATTAATACCTATAGATAGATAACCTGACGTTCATAGAAAATCAATATATCATCAATTTCATAGTGCCATTTCTATGGAATATTACTTCAGGAGCGTCCAGTAAAATAAGACAACAACTCAAAATAAAATAGGTTTCAATTTGCGCTATTAAATTAAAAATTGAAGCATATCTTAAATAGATAAACAAATTAACGAAACGCAGTACTTTCATAGCGATTAGCGATCAACATTTAGGTCTTTAGAACAAAACTCCAAGAATGAGTAAATAATTAGAAGTGGTAAGACCATTAAAAATTCATCTTAATGACGTTAATAATAAGGAAGTAGGACGTTTCAAATTTTCATTTGCCTTTGAAAATAATCCAGTATCCAGTGGAACAAATTAAACTCAATTGTTTACCAGCTTCATTGTCTCTTCAATGTAATCTCCCACTCTTTCTTATAAACCACGCAAATGGATATAATAACGTGAGCTTAGAACGGAGATCTCAGTGGCTTGATTTATCTAGTGAAATCTAATCTAGTGATAATTGCAAGCATCGTAAATTAACTCGTTTAGAGCTAGATCAACAGAAACATTTGATATTGATATTTAGCAGAATTCTGCACGCAGTTCGCTTGGCATAAGTTATAAGTTACAAGGCACATCCATCAAGTGTCATATATCACACATGGTAGCCATGTGCAGATGTTAAAATAATACTGTAAGAAAAACACCAAATTGAATCAAGTGATTCGTTTTGCTTGCGGCAGCTGATTTCAACATATCGAATGGCCGTTTACCCAAAGAATTGTGTCGGGGCACTAAAATGGCAAAATATGAAAGAAAATGATTCGTTCCCTTACAGCTTCATGCAAAACTAATCGGCCGATTTAGAACGCACCTCCGTCTTGGAAACAAATGACAATATACCGGGACGTTTAGCCAACCAACCAACACCGGGCCAAACCATTTATTTAACGACGACACTTTGTAAAATGCCAATTCCCATTGGCATATGTAGTAAACTGTCTAGTCAGGATGATTTAAATTTTTACAAAGTGCCTGAAATATGCACAGTGACTTTGGACTTTTTGTACGTTTCTTATATAGTCCTAACTCAACCCTCCAAGCGACGTGAGGTTAAATAAATATCCAGGGAAGGCTTGTGGATGGAAAAAGGAAAAGAAATATCGTATCGCTTATGAATAATATTGGTTTCTTAAGGCAAAGTTGCGCAACCGGCATTTTAGGAAAATACGCCGGGTTTTGTTCGCTTTTCGCGTATTTTTGTTTTTTCCATCGGAAACTGACAATATCTCATGAATTTAAAAGGCGTTATTGTTATTGACAGTTTTACCCTTTTGAAATATCGCGCACAACTTCAAGGACTGGAACATGTTGGGATTTTGGTTTTTGTGTTTATTTTTCATAATAATAAATTTAATCCGGGAACTATGATTTTGTCAGTTGTATGTTCTGGCATAAAATAAGGCAAACAAATTGGAAATAAAGTGAAACAAAGTTTAAAAAAACAGGAAAACATTTTATAAAATGTTTTGGTCTAAATTGTAAACAGCCTTCATATTTTTAACAAATAGATTGCCTGTCGGAGATAAACGAACAATCGTACCTCAAAAAAGCTAAATAATGTCTGAAATTCATTTCCATAAAATAAACAAATACAGTTAAACATAATTTTTTTTTTAAGTTGCCGGTAACCCGGGCGTTTATTAACATCAATAGTTATTTACAGAAATGTGCGCTACCCGACTCACTAGACAATATCTGTTCTGAGCCGGGTATCTTAAATAACATAGCGGCATTCTGAATGAAAGGAATAAAAAATATTAGTAAATTTTAAAAAGTGTTAGTTAATAAATCATCCAGGTGATTATTTGGACATATAATCCGAAAAATCGAAATTTGAGTTGAGTATGCGGTTATATGTAAAATGTATCCTACATCTGGTACAATACTCATATTACTTGTAAACCCAACCAAATCAATTGTAATGCAGAAAAACTGATGTAGTAAATTAAACAAAATTTTGATATTTTCTGGGTCACTAGCAGGATATTTCAAAATGTCATATTAATGTTTCGGACCGCAGTGCCACCCGGTGGCGTATTTCCAAAACCTATACCGGTTCCGGACAATTTACATTTTTAATATCAAAATTTAAATATTTATAATATAATTATTACTAGTAATTTCTAATTTAAACATTTGAAAGATTATTTTACCTAAATTTTCGAAAAAAAATTGTTTTTGCAAAGTGATAAAAAATAACCAATATAGAGGTGCATTTACAATTTATAGGAATAATATCTATATTTAAATATTTAGAAATAAAATGATTAATTTCTAATATGCACATTGGAAAAATTAATTAATCTAGATTTCAGAACAATTTTTGTTTTTGCGAAGTATTAAAAAATTACCAATATAGAGGTGTATTTAAAATGTAAATTGTCGCTACGGCGACTGAACCGGTACAGATTTTGGAAATACCCGGTGTTATTTTATAGCGTTTTTAATTTCTAAAACACAGTTACGTGTAAATAATATTTGATTTATTGCGAGCATTTGAATATTGCTTTCATCATAACCTCGGAATTTAGTATTTGGAGATGCCTGACTAATCAACTGGTCAATCGAAATTAAAAAAAATATTAATGAGAAAATCGGCATTTAATCTTGATTCTCGTATAAATAAAAAATTAAGTACACAAATAAAGTAAAATTTAGTAATAAGGCACATCTTATTAATTGCCAAGCTATACAAGCCAATAAAAAGTCTGAACGATTGCGTCAATTTACAACATGATTTAAACAATATATTTACCTATTGCCAACAAAATCAACTATTTCTAAATGTCTCAAAATGTCATCATATTACCTTTTCAAGAAATAAAAATAAAACATTATTTAATTATTCGATAAATAACAACAACATTGCAACAGTAGATATTCGTAATCTTGGAATAACCCTTGATAGTAAACTACAATATAACCTTCATTTACAACAAATCACAAATAAAGCTGATAAAATGTTAAGTTTTACCATAAGAAACACAAAACTTTTTAATAGTATCAACGTCATTAAGCAACTCTACTTTGCCTACGTACAAAGTCATTTGGAGTTTGCGTCAGTTGTTTGGTCTCCATTTTATAAAATCCATACAAATAAAATTGAAGCATTTCAAAGCAAATTCCTCAAATATCTTTGTTACAAGTCATATGTAAGATTTAATAATTATGCAGAGGCAGCTTCATACTTTAAAATTGATTCATTGAGTGTACGAAGGCATCATATGGATGCAATATTCCGTTATAAATTAGTTAACAATAATATTCAATGCCCAGAGTTGCTAAATAAAATTCAATTTAATGTACCTGCGCGTACAACACGCTCTTCTGTCCTGTTCAGGGTTGATCAATGCAAGACAAACTGTAAGCAAAATTCTTGTCTGAACAGACTATGCAATAGTTACAATAGCATATTATCCAAGATGGACATTTTCAATTCCGAACTTACCAAATATAAGGGGTACATAAAAGAGTATTTCTCTGATGTTTCATGAATATGTTATGTTTCTATCGTTTATATTTTAATTCTGTTATGATTTGAATTATATGTACAACCTGGCTTCTAATGGTTACCGATGTATTAATATTTTATGATTTATGTAAATTTTCTTTTTATATACTAATCTTTTGTTTCATGAAATTTTTGATCTCATACTCCTTTATTATAAATTTTATTATTTAAATTTTTTTATTATCGTGTTTAATCAGAGGTAAAGTAACAAGGAGGAAATCCATAATTGGCTTTATTTTGGCTATACAAACATGTACAAACTGGAAAAATGTAAACTGTAGATTTCCCGAAAATAAATAAATCTTACCTGGATTTATATTCCATTTGCTGTCTCTGAAAACCTGAAAAAATTACAGGAACTTTCTGGGTTGAATTCTAAAACATTTGAACTTCAAAATCGAACGCATTTAGTTCACAATAATAATTGTTGCCGTTTCGCCACCAGGGGAGGCAATTAGACACGCATTTGATTCCGCTGGTACAAAGCCCCTATGATGGATGCTGCAGAGATCCCCGCGGCACAAAGGCCTGAGATCTCTCTGTGTGTCCCGCCACTCCCCGAATGATCCTAATGTCGTCATGGAATTATTCCATTGAGAAAGTTTTTGCCATTCTATAAGTCACAATGCTTTCGGGGATGTTTTGCGCCGCTTCAAAGGACTTGCCTTCAACTTGACCTATTTTCGTCAGCGATTCGGATAGCTATTTTGGTGGGTGGCTTTTTGTATTTTACAGACAATTTTTTTAATTGACACTGACGATTATTTAAGACGAACTCAGATGTGTGTGTTTTATGACCATGTCGGTGTCTCAGTGGAGGCGGCCTAAAGGCAAACAAGTTTACTTACTTACTCCGACTCCCTCAGTGGTCGAGGAGTAATGCTCTTGACTCTCAATCCAAAGGTCGCGGGATCGAGCCCCGGTGTGGGCAAATAAATTTTAATTGATAAAGTTGTGTTATTTCACAATGACAAGACTCTTGTGGCACGTTACAGAGTGGAAATATTCTCAGTATCGCCTCGGTGTAAGACCACTATTCAGAATTGAAACGTTGCTTGAAATGGCTTTAGCCGTGTTTGCTAACCAGATCTGAAAAGCCAGGTACTTCCCTACCTTCCATCTCCTTCCCCTTCCTATTACCTTTAGCCTCACAACGGTTCCACGCCAACTCAGAATCAAGTCAACCTCT
The DNA here is from genome assembly GCA_929108145.2 of Limnephilus rhombicus. NCBI lineage: Eukaryota > Metazoa > Arthropoda > Insecta > Trichoptera > Limnephilidae > Limnephilus > Limnephilus rhombicus. The sequence goes on from OV815285.1 coordinate 49,174,971, forward strand.
TTGAAAAGTCATTAAAAGCTATGAATTTTTTTTTATAATAGCACATAACCCTAACCTAAAGTAACCTATTTAACAATTTTCTTTTCATCACTTTTAAAGACTTTTCAAAGTAGTTAGTTTTCTGAGTTAATTCCATTCTGAGTTGTCCGGTAACCCCCCCCCCCCCAACATACCTCAATCGGGGATGCCATAGTCTCACTGGCTCCGGACGGGAGCAGCTGGGACTCTTGTGAGACTCTCTATATTCAAATAAAAAAATTAAAAAGACTTACAGCGTGGAAGAAGATTGGGGCGTGATGGGAAGGCCCGAGGACTGTAGATAAAAATCATAACTGACGCCAAACTCGTGATGACAAGTTCATACATGTAATTTGTAATTCAATAACGCTTGCGTAAATAAAAAGTTATTTCTACTTACCGAACTAAATCGAAAAGAATCGATATGTTAACACAGGTTTTGGAGAGGTATATATTGAATGGTGGAGACTAGATTAATTCCAGAAGCATAAAGGCCTTCATAGCGGTTCTCATGCTGAACATAGATTGTTGACTATATAAATAATGAACTCTCCTCTTCACGTCTGCTCAGATGCCCACTCCGAATCCATCAATGGACTCTTTGTTGGAAAGGATTCCTGACTGGTCAAACTTTGCGAATGAAGCATACATAAATAAAACCGTCATATCGACATGATAGACCAAGAATTCCTTGTAGTACAATAACAAAGTGAATTGTCTTATTCTTGTGATTATAAACACGTCTTTGGTTAGAAGTCAGGTTGAATACAATTCAAGCATTTCGTGTCCTCATTTCAACTCTCATTGTTTACAAATTGAAAAAATTCAAAATAAATTTTTACGTTTTATTAATTTCAAAATTGGTGTTCCTATTATTGAAATCAATTATGTCAATTTACGCAGTAAACTTAACTTATCGAAATTATCTGAAAGGCGAAAAATATTTGATCTCCTTTTATTGTATAAAATTGTACATTCAAGGCTGGACTGCCCTGACGCTATAAACTTGTTATCCTTACATATACCTCCAAAACATACTAGACGAAATATTTTATTTTACAACAATAACTTCGCTACGAATTCTGTGATGGAAAGAATTCACAGGTTGGGCAATGAACTAACTGATGTCGCTGACATTTTTAATTTAAATTTCGATTCATTTAAAGCCAAATTAGTCCACCACTTTTTAGATGTAAATAATGAACGAGAAATCATTTTACTTTATTACAATTTTATTTTGTTTATTGTTTTTTATTGTTCTTATTTTAAAAGCATACGAGTAATTAAGTAAAAATTAATGTGTTTTGATTATTTTTAATGTTATATGTACATACGAGTTCTCTAAAGTTAGAAATATGTTAGTTATGTGGAATTAGCATTAGATGTATTCCTATTATTTTACATTGAGTTTATGCTTTATTTGTATATTTTGTAATCTTTTTTTATTTTGTGTTATACTGTTGTTATAAATGAAATTTGTATTTTAAATGTAAAAGCCCAATAGGGCGTCAATAAATAAATAAAGAGCTTCATTTACATGAGGGTACTCTTCTGCTTTTCTTTACTTATTTGATTTCTTCGCGACCATTTTGAGCATTATTGGTAACAACAACAACAATGATTTTCGCAAAGAATTTATTTAATGGGAGTGTTCGCTGATACCAAAATAAACAGATGTAGGTTTAGATGACTTATTATAATAGGATTTATACTCAATATACTCTAATAGGCAATATACTCAAATAGAAAAATACTCTAATAAGCTATGTTCTCAAGTTTTCGGTAATTATTTGGTTTCGGTTTCCTCCTAACTGTACGTTTATGTTTAATGTTCACTTATACTGTTTCTTATTTCTGAACGTTAACTGCCTCCTGTTTTACATAATATTTTAGTTTTAAGGTTCTTGCTTTGTCCTGTTCTACAATAGCACCGTTATTGTCTATTTTATTATTGTAACTGCACTGTAACAGCACTGCTATTGTTAATTTAATTTTCTCTATTTTAAATTATTTTATCAATATTTTGTAATGGACTCAGGAGCACTACAGGATTATCTAAGTTAATTATAGTTAAGCGCATTTGAAGTGAAATAACACAAAACTGCGCTATACAAATATTACGTCATTATTATATGAGAATGGGAAGGGTATTTATTTTTTACATGAGCTCCACAGATCCTATGTCATCTTTGAGGATGCTGTGTGGAGGGTTTTTTTAAGGAAGAGGGAGAGGAGAGTTCTGAGAAGGCAAAATCTGGGGTTCATTGTGTCCTGGTCATCCACCTTCAAGACCTAGACAGACCTCACCCCATGAACCCCGGCACCCCTGCTAAATCACCAAACCTAGCGAACCACTTGGGGTGACATATGGCAGAGGTGTTGGTTATTCAATAAAGGTTCCCGGGGCGGCGGTACCCATTACCGCCTCCCAAATTGAATTTATTTGAAGCCTATTTAAGATATTGCAAGCTAAAATGAAAGAATTCGAAAACCTCCTGTCCCATAATGGCGTTATTATTATTCGAAGCTTATAATGACCTTTTTTTGGTAGTGTGTACGGTATGTGAAGCAAGCCGCAGGAATTCTGCATCTTCCCATAGCTAATAAGTCATCGTGTTCTGGATGTAGGAGGTTCCCACAAAAATGTCAAGGCGATGTTCGCGCAAGTTTGCCACACGTGCATATCATGTCGCCCTAATTGGGTTAACTCGGAACATCGTACGTATTATATTCGTGTAAGGCAAAAACCGTAAACATTCAAAATATAAATATGTATTTTTTCACCGAAATCATAAAAATCTTAACAATAGTAATTTTGGTGTAGGTATTCTCAAAGAAAACTCATCAATAGAATAAAAACGTGTTTCATTTACTTATAACTTATAACTCTAACTCTGTAACCACGAATCTTAAAACACACTACAAGCGGAAAATTGGTGAATCGGTTTGTTCGGTCAATCAATTAGTTTTTGGTTTGTTTACTTTTTTCCAATTTTTCAGCATCTAAAGGATAAAATACTTTTTGGGCCCGATCTACGCTTCAACGCATTTTAAACTGATTATCCTAATATTTACGTTTATATTGTATAATTTTCAAACCCATGCCTTTTGCGCATGGTTCACTCAGAATTCATAGCTTATTTAGTGATACCTATCAACTATGTAAGATGTTAATTTCACTCTCTGTTCTGCTCTCACTGTTCCTTTATACATATAATGTTTTGTCTCTTTCTGTATGCATATATAACCAACACAATGTATATTTTTGATATACATTGTGTTAGTTTATATTTGTACCCTGAAGATGCTTGTGTTAAATCGTGGTTACAAACAAAGTTATTGTTTTATTTCAATTAATATGTCAAACAACAAAGTGACTGCTTTCTATCAAAATATAAAATTCCAACTTCGAAATGAAATCCGAAATTAAAAAAGTTATTCTACAAATTTGATTCCAAACGCGACTGTATTTGTGTCATAATTAGTGGTATTTTAGACAAGTAAAAACAAATCGAAAATACGTGGATATATAATTTATTATTATATGCTAAAAATGCTTAGGAGGTACTTCTCACTACAAGCAAATAATTAATTAGAAACAACAGCTGTAAAAAATCGTATCAGTAGAATAATCCGTAATAGGAGACATGTTTCGGCATTGCATCACAAGTGTTTTATTCAAGTACACATATTCGTACAAGGCATATTTAATTAATTCAAAAGAACTACAGCTGTTGGCTGGCGGCATGTTGGAAGTCGGAAATTCGCTTTTTCATGTGTTGACATTAATTTATAGTAGACCACCGTCGGAAAAAAATCTCCCTGATGAATGACAGGAACGTACTTAATTTATTTAAATAGTGTTGCAATTTAAAAGTTGTTTGGAATATTGATTAAGGTTCGCGCTTTTGTATAATGATGACCACGGAAAAATATAATAAATGCAAAAAACGGTATCCTGCAAGGATCGTAAGTATTCCATAATAGTATTTTTCAGCTCCACACAGGAGGCCCCGAGGAAAATAATTTCCCTCAGGGCCTATGTCCTCTTAGGGGATGCTGTGTGGAGTGTGTTTTTAAGAAAACGAAGGAGAAGAAGTTATGGGAAGGAAATAGGTATGAGGGGTGTGTAGGAATCTGTAGGTCTGGAGAGGTAAAAAGACCTCCCTCGCCAGTCTCACTCGATCCGGCCTGCCACGCAGCAGGTGAGCGGGCGCATCGGCCGCCAAGACCTGGTCAAACCTCACCCCATGAACCCGGGCACCCCTGCTGGGTCACCAAACATATGGAACCACTTGGGGTGACCTGTGGCAGAGGTGTTGATTATCCAGTAAATGGTTCCGGAGCGGCGGTACCCGTACTCGCTTCCCAAATAGGTAATGGTTGTACTTCTGAACGGATTTGATAAGAAAATTAAAAGTTACAAAGAAATTGGAGATTAGTTAAGCACAAAAAAAAACAAACATTTTGGCTTACTGACTTTGATAGTTTGGATGGTTCAAAGCTTCATAGCTTATGATTGATATTAACTGTTTTATTAAACTAGATATTACAGATTGACCTTTCGAAAGTTTGGAGTGGGATACAAAAACAGATTTGACGCATTGCCGGGATTTAGGAAATGAAATTCATACCTAGCATCTGACTGGCAGGAATTGTGGGCAAACTACATTGGTCAGGATTTATCTGTGTTACTGATTGTTTAATGGCTATGCCATGTTAAACAACCTTCACCTCACTTAGCTGTAGATTTACTAAAATGTTAACCACTGCATTGTAAAGATGGCGGAAATAGATCACACCATTACCAGTATTACCTTCCAGCCGCGTTAACCCGTAAATTATTCAATGCTTACCTGCAAATACATACCTGAATATCGTACCAATGTTAGTGCTGATTACAATTCGGAATCATTTGACCGCGTTACAATAATAATTGGTTCACATATTGGAATTCACATTGGCGTGGTTATGTAAATGAACTTAGCCACGATTGTCGTTGGTCTGACCTCAATATTAATTAACATTCACACATAAACCTGTGTGAGTGTGTTATGCGTGAATATTATCAGAGCGGTTTTATTATGTGTTTATTAAGATTTTGATTAATGAAGCTTAATAGCTCGGTGCTTTCACGGATTAGTTGAGAATTTTAAAACATGTTGGCTTAGCGACATTAAAAAGACTTACGATGTTAGATGTTACCTCATTGGTCTGCTCGGCTACCATGAAGAATTTCGGCCAGAGTACAAGGCCGATGATAGCAGAACATTATAAGCAGAAGAGTTGATTAGAGCAAGAGATCTTAAGCTTAGGTTGCATTGAACGAACTTAGCAGATAGAAGAAAAAATGTTTGTAAGGAGAAAATACTACGAGCAAGAGGATAGAAGAAGTCAGGAAGACGGCACAAGTAGAAATATGGTAGTTCTAGTGAATTAAATACTTGAGTCAAGTCATGTCAAGAGTTAGAAAGAGTAAGGGAACAAAGCAAGAAGGTTTTATGCCGAGACAGATGCCAATATCGCCTATTTTAGCTCTCTGACTTAAATGTAACGACTGTGGAGTGTGCTGAAGTATTTATTCATCTTATGATTTTTCATCGAAAATTTATACAGAATCGGAAAAAGTGTCCTGCTGTTGATCAAAAATTTTAACCAATTGTTGAACTGGTGTATTTTTTCCTATTAATAAATCTTTTCTATGAAATAATTTATGTTTTACAATCGATTATTTTTCATCTTATGATTTATGCTGTTCTTCCATGAAAAAAATTTGCTCTCTTATATATCATTTTTGTGCTTCTCTTTGTGTCTCTTCGGTCTTTTGCCTCTCTGTTTATTATTTGTCATTTGAGTGAGTTTATGCTGTAATTTTATCTAGATATTATGTGTCCTTTGAATGAGTATATTTTTGTAATTTTATATAGACTTATTTGTATACTACCTGAGTTTTTACAACTGGATTGTTTTCACTTAAGTGAAAACCCAGAATATATAATTAAATTACAGCCCCATTAATTAATACTTCTTAATCAAGACTTTAAGTATGCAAAATTTAGTACAGTCTATGTATAATGGCATACAATTTCTATAATGTGACCCCATTTCATCAACATCACCAGCAATATCAACACGCATTATATTATTTGGTTATAAGACAATAAAGTAATGTTTAGCATATGGCGGGCTCGGATATTTGTAAACATCCCAGTAGTAATTACCTAATACTGTCTGCCTACCGCTTTCGGTTTGTTTTATGAATTCTCTATTGAAACCAGTGAAAGAAGTGGAGTTCTTCTAATTACCCAGGCTTTTCAGTGCTTCGCTTTTGAATCCGATGGCGACGGAACCTTGATTGATTGACGCAGATTTTTGGGAACGGAACCGCGGGAATTTCGTAACGATGACGAGAGTTCACGTTGCGACACCAATTATTTACCGAATTTCGGTTTCAGGAATTTTGGGGAAATGTCATCAATACAGTGCTTTCAATTTGCTAGCTTCGCAAATGCATTGCGCTTAAAAATAATTATTTCATGTTTTACTTATTTTTACTTAGAGATTTTTATTTATTTATTTGACGCTAAAAATAATACATAGTTTATTTATTACTTATTACCTACAATCGTATCAACAGAGTTAGATTCTTTTGACTAATCTGGATTAAAATTGTGGTTTTCTGTGAAAAATTTCTGAGAAAAATTCTTCTGAGAAAAGTTTCAATGATACTCGGTTCGACGATAGATCCACAGTTCCACGGAAGTCTTCTTTGGTGAAGTGGTATAAAGCGCCTGACGAACCTCTGCACACATTTGGCGGATGGAGGTTCGAATCCTATGAAATCCAAAAAACTGGGGCTTGAACCTAGAACATTTCAGATACGTTTTCAGATTTTCACGACCAAAAGTATTTTAGTTATTTGTTTTTGGGGTGTTATGCCATCCATGCTGCGCTACCTCCTTCTTTAGCCAACGTTTCGAACAGCGTTGCAGTGTCCATAAAACATCTCGTCTAACCGTGACGCGCGCTTTTACCAATTCAGTCATTGCCACCTTCCATCAAACCGTCACAATTGTCAATCTCATATTTTCAAATTTTAACAATATTTACTTTAACTGTTTTTTTCATATTAACTAGATAATTAGCGTTTTCTTCTCCTTCAATGATATATTAGGGAACGTACCCATACTAGGTGACACGTTTAGGGGGGGGGGGGGGGGTCTTCAAAATACTACGCTTGGTACAAATGAGCGGCGGATTGCTTAGGTTTTTGGTCACCGGGGGGGGGGGGGGTTAAAAATTGCAAAAAGTTGGTCACGTAGTATGGGTACGTTCCCTTACATTGATGGGAATAACCTTCAAAAAGTTTTAAAAAGAATGTTGTTCTATAAAAAATTCAATATTCTAATTTTTGTAAAATCAATATACTATCTTCGAACCACTCCAAAACAAACAGGCGAAAGCAAACACAAAAGAATGCGACATCTAGTGACTCCGAAGAAGAAAACACAAATACTAATAAGATGACCAAATGTGGAGGAAAAGCTGCACTGGAGTTCGACGACAAAAATGTGGAAAAAATCAAACTTCACATTGATAAAAAAAGTAGATTGAGTCTACTCTCTTGCCTACTTTAGTTTTCTGAAGGTTTCACTTCTACCGCTTGTGAATTGCACACTCTGATTTTTTTCCTTGAATTTTGCATTTGAGAGATCAAAAAATGTTCTTAGATGTTTTCCATATCTTTCAGAATCCAATAATCAATAAAAAAAACTTATTTCAAATATATTATCATCAATACGTGGGAACTAGGTAAAAGCATATTTTTTACCAGAAGATTAATTTTATTCTAAATGTTAAGGCTTATTTATATTCGCACGGGATTATTTAAAGTGGAACAAACGCTCACAGATAGGAATTTATATTATCGTAATGCTATCATTCAAAGAAGGCACACATCTAGTAGAAGATTGAAATATGCCTGAATTAATCCATTTAAGTTAATTAATTTAAAGTTTCCAAAAAAATCACGACATTCCGTATCACTATGTGTGGTGAGACCAATTTTGAAAATTTCATATTTATTGAATTAGATTACCTTAGGTACATTTTACGGACATAAACTAAAGTATATGACTCCATTTCAATGCTCATAGTTCATAATGTTGACCGCCAGCATAACATTTTTTTAAAATACGAGTACATTCAATCTTCCTTCATTCTTCAGACGTTCAGACATCTCAACATACATTTTTAGTCCTCTTTTCAATATCCTCTATAACCAGACATACCGTAAATATAACATTTTCTAGACGTATCGCTCCAGTGCCAGCGGTTTGGTACAAGGTGCACACTTTAAATCATCAGAATGGAAGTCAATAAACTAACATTACCTATAATAAATCTCCTCTATTTGCTCTACCTATTTGCTCTACCTACGCATGAGGTGATCAACAAATTTTCAATATGCATAGTGAAATGACCCACATCCATACATTGAAAATGAACGCCCTTTCTACACTGTAAATTCACCGCAACGACACATTTATAACAGAGAATTATAGTTGAATACAGTGCAATATAAATATGAATATTAGCGATAAATGCTGAATGCTGGGTTTGCCATAACTATCCACGTGTTTCGCCTATTAATTTCGCGCGAACTGCGGTCGTGTGCGGATCGTGCCGGAATAAATTATTTACAAACACGAGAGTTATGGCAACACCTAGTCAAGTGATCTATTGAATCTGGCCTTCTACGTGGGCCTGCTCACTGGCCAATGGGTAGTTCCTTCCTTCAATATAAAATGGAAAAGGTTTTATAATAATAATGAGGTATTTTTCAAACTATCTATCGATACCGTAAACATTGTGAGGAAGTTTTTGAGTTTATTTTTATGATACTGATCATCGTTCTAAAAATGTATAATATTTGAATTCATAATTATTGATTTTAAAAACGACCTAAATCCGCACACTGCGAAACTGTTTCAACTGGCTACAACGTCATTATGACGTAGAAAGTGCTACTTACTACTTTAAGACGGCTGTCACCGACATTAGCCGATGTGGCGTCAACAACGCCATATTCATGAACAAAAAGGAACATCTCGTTTCGGCACATTTTAAATCGTTATAGAAAATGTATTCATCAACAAAAAATGATTTCATTACCGTTAATTTTTTTTTAAATTTGTTCCGAGAATAATAAAAAAAACAGTGAAAGCATCCTATTATATTTTGATTACATTGCCATTTTTAGAGCGCTTTTCATTCGTATTTTTAAGCACGCCTGCATATTTTTAAGCATTTCTCGCCAACCGGTTTCGCTTCTTGATTAACTTGATTACGTCGGATCCATGAAAGTTGATCCCTCGATATAATACATCAAGGTAAAACTGTTTGTCTGTATATACTGTTTATTCCAGCTAGTAAGTACAAAAAATCAGCACTGTACATATATTCGTTTGTTATCCATACTAACTTATTATTAAAGGTATTTTTTTGGTAGACTTTATGTTTGAAATTGGTAAAAAGTGCACAAAAAATGATATTTATAATTTCGGCGGGTCAAATGTCGGGTTACCAATTACGTCAATCTACTAAGAGTTTGGTTCTTTCGCATATTATCTTTTTCAAACTATTTTCGGTATTTATTACCATCTGATATCTCACAGTTGGTTCGTTAATAGATTTCCGTTTATAGAATTAATTGCGTTAGCAAAAGGTACGTTTTGTGGTATTTCACGAATCATAATGGTAAATCTGTTGATTTTTATATCAGCGACTCCTACGTACATAATTGAAATCAGCGACAATAACCATGAAATGGGAATTTTATTACTTTATAACGCAACTCCTCACGCGATGTTTTGTATTCACCGCCAGGTGTTAATTATTTTTATAACCTAGCAATTGAAAAAAAAAACCTTTCGCAGTTAGGGACAGGGGTTACCCACGCATTGTATGCGAAAAAAGTGAGGTTAGATGTGGAGATATCTAGTTTGTATTTTATAAATCTTTTAGGGATATCAGTTATGTTGTAAATAAATAATTAACGGATTTGAAGGGGTGTTCCATCACCTCGTAAACCTGTAGATCGTAATATCTACTGCCAAGTCAAATGTGTGAGTAAATTTTCAAGAGCATGATTTTTTTTCACTTTTTAACATTTTTTTATTATTTTTATTTTTTATATGAATACGCAGTTCCAAACTATTCCAACAGCCTGCAGCCAGTGAGACTATGGCATCCACAATTGGGGTATGTTGTGTCTAATTTCATCCTGACGTCGAAAAAATAATCACCTTAAACATGTTCCTCGATAAAAGGTAACAATTCTTAATAATTAAACTTACATCCACGTGAAACACCACGTAGATTCCTACAAAGAAACTTATCTTATCATAAGCGGCCTACACACGACACTGCATGTAGTGACTGCGGCAGTGACTGCAAAGAGGGTGGAGTTAGGCGAACTAGCGCTGTCTCGTTCTAGCGGCCCTTTAACAAACGAGACGGCGCTAGTTTGCTCAACTCCACGCTCTCTGCAGTTACTGCCGCAGTCACTAAATGCAGTGTCGTGTGGAGAGCCCATTATACACATGAGAATACCACACAAGAAACCAACTGCTTCCATCTGAAGCGAGTGAGACTATGGCATCCCCAATTGGGATATGTTGCAATATATTTGCCTTCAGGTAATGGGGAGGGGAAGGATATAGGGAAGAGAAAGGTGAGGACGTACCTGACTATTCAGATCTAGTCACCAACGCAACACCATTGCTAAAGCAATTTCAAACAACGTTTCAATTCTGATTGGTCGTCTTACACCAGGGCGATACTGAGAGAATCTTCCACTCTGGAACGTGCCGAAAATATTACACCCAATATTATTTTTAAATGATTAAATTGTGAAATACACAAATCAATCAAATAAAATATACTTGGGCACGCCGGGATTTGAACACGCGACCTCCGAAACACACAAAATAAATGACAAAATTGATGAAAATCTAATTTAAAAATAATAGATACGAAGATCTGCAGAGGACGTACGAAACAAAGTGATGGAAAACTTCTCTGGGGGATTAACCCTTGTTATTTCTGTAATTTTTAAAGTTTATTTTCCAAAAACCTGTCTCATCTTACCAAATATTGATACTATCGACTTGGGAGTGGTCTTAATCGATTCAGCACGAATGAAAACCTAGTAAACGATACCTCACTCGACCTAGTTTGTAAACATGTATTTACCCCCTTCCCCTAGAGGGGTGTTCCACCCCTTCCTTTGGTGGACTCTACATATCTTCATTTGTATTGTCGAGATGTATGACCGAAGGTTCATGAGTGAACGAATTTTGTCATTTATAAAACCATATTTTACCCATACTGTGACACTCTTTTCAATTTTGGGTGCACGTATTTAATTTTTTTTAGGATTTTAGCTTTTCAATTTAGGTACCGCCGCCCCGGAAACCATTTCTTGAATAACCAACACCTCTGCCATAGGTTAAAGGGGTGCCCGGGTTCAAGAGAGTTGAGGTTTGTCCGGGTCTTGGCTGGGGATGCGTTTGCCCACCTGCTACGTGGCGGGTCGCACCGAGAGATACTGATTTAGGGAGGTCTTTTGATCTCTCCAGCCAGACTCTCTCGACCCATCGCCCTGCACCGCATTTAGAAGGATCAATTAATACGTCCTACTGGACCACTGACCCCTAGATTTCTACCCACCCCTCATACTCTTTTCAATCCCAGAATTTCCTCTCCTTCCCCTCCATAGAAATACCCTAATAATAATAATAACGTAATATTTGTATAGCGCGGTTTTGTGTCATTTCACTTCAAGTGCGCTTAACTATAATAAATTAAAAAATAATCCTACAGTGCTCCATACGAGTCCATTACAAAATATTGATAAAATAATATGAAATAAAGAATATACAGTATTTACAAAATAATGACATGAGAAGAAAGATTAACCCTCCACAGAGCATCCCTTAATATGACAAAGGCCCCGATGGAAATTATTTTCCTGTGTGGAGCTAATGTAAAAAAGCCTACTTATAGATGTTTTAGAACGTTTCCTTAGGTTTCTATTTATTAATACTATATTTTATTTTTTTATTTATTATTAGGATTATGAAAAATAATTTAAAAGTAATAAACATCTTGAGCCTCTAATAATAAAGAAACTACCAGCAGGTAGTAGATATGCTACATGGTTTTACGACAAAGACTCGGACGACTTAGTGGTGCACAAGGTCCCATATAAAGGTCTGGGCCCCAGGGACGATCAGGGGTCCGACCACCACGAAGAAAGCTCGACGAGTAGGTACCCCTAACCTGACCAACTCATACCTGATGTACAAGGCGCGAAATGCCACCTTGTAAGATGAACTGCATCAATCATTAGTTATTCACATTCAATGAAACTCAAATGTGATTTTAATTTAAGTGTAATTTTCGACAAGCGATGCAGTACGTACCAGGATTCTTTTAATTGAAACAATTTATTAATAGCCAACGTTCGAAATGTGTCTTTTGTTATAATGTTTGACAGATTTTCCCTTTCAGCTCATTGATCGGAATCAACCCCGCTACTAAATTAAATAAAAATATAAACTAACTTCCGATTTTTCAATTCGACGCTTTTTTCGTAACTTTAATTTATTTTTATTTCAGAAAAATGTTGGTATGTCTGTTAGTTTGTGCGTGATTGCCATAAAACAATTATAGAATACAATGTCATCAACAACAAGTCCATTTATCGAGTTTCAGCTTGATTTGATGTCGGGAGGTGGGTTAATTTCCGCTTCTAAGATTCCACAACTTTCATTCACACAACTGCAAACATCTGCAAAATAAATTACAAATAGACAGAAATATCAATTTACATACGTCCTTACCCATATAAAATAAATAAAAATAATAAAATCCTGTATAATTAATAGATTTGACAGGATTTACTACTTTATTTCAATTATAAGATAACTCTAACTTAATTGTATTCAAACTAATATGTATTTAACGTTAAATATTCTTAAATATTCTTGTATATGATATTCATTTATGTACCTCTACGCCTGTCTCGACACAGGTATATCGTAGTGAGACAGGCATCAAATAATACAATGTAAACATACCTTTTATTGATAAATAAAATTTAAAAAAAATAAAAATTATTAGATGTTTTTAAAAATGTTCATAAAACATGACATTTCACATGTTATGAAGGAGAATCGCTTTTGCAATAAATAAATAAATGTGTTTATATTTTGTAAGAATTAAAACAAACGGTTCTTCCCATTAACATAAAAAAACAGAAAACTTGAAAACAAGAGACAATAATGTGTGGAGATTCTACAACCCTCTATTAATAATATAATATAAATGGGTAGGTACTTCAGAAAAAATACTTTCGTTTCCGCGGATGAGACTTTTTCTCAAATCAACGGGGGAGATTTGAAAATTTTGAACGCAGCATGTAGAAATCTAGAGCATGAATGCATAAACTGCGTGTAAAATCGTTTATCTGAATTCCCAAAACACCTTTATAGCTCACAGGAAGGTGTCAAACACCTTTAATTACTAAAATGGAAGACAAACGAAGATGCATTAAGCACACTTTTCACCATTAGTTCCAACTATTGTCAATCCACGGACACACGATCCATCCTTTGTCAATCGTTTTGTTTCGAGGCTGTATATCACTCACACACTTAGCGTGACAGCTAAGCGTTCCTAGTCTTTTGTCCACCTGAAGGGATGCACCTAGATCAAAACCCAGTCCAAAAAAATACCACCAAGTCTAAAATGAATATCAAAGACTTGACAAAAAACAGGACGCGAGCAATGGAATGCACTCTTTTGCAGAGTGTGTCAAAATACATAGGTGATCTTTAGAATGGTTTACTTGGTTATTGAAATGAAATTCACACGGAATCATTAAAAACTGACACATTGCAAAAGGTACATTTTTTTAAAGGCGAATTTGAAAAGTTTCGCTGATTTTGGTTGGTTTTTATTTGACGATTTCACTGCTTACCTGTTGTATGTTTGTGTCATTCAGGGAATATTATGTTTGTCCATTTGTCGCTTTAAGTCGAGCGGCAATCTTTTGTGTATTTTTTCACTGTTCTTTTTGTTATTGTATAGTAAATAATGTAACTCGCTGGGTGGGTGCCTCGCATGGGAATAGGAATGTTAGGCGATTAGTTTCGCGTGAGGTTGATTATTCACGGAGTCCTTGCGAACTGTGAGCTGTGCCTTGTGCCTTGTGCCTTGTGTCCCACAAGGTCTGGGTTCCGAAAGGAAATGTGCCGTTTCTTGTCGCATTATACACTTATATATAAGTAATCCATATACTAGATATCATGTAAGCCAAGTTTAAAATATCGAGTGGTAAAACATAATTTTTAGGTGTGCACCGTGTTTATGATGATATTAATGATGAATATGTTCATGATTTTGATGAGCATGATCGCGATGCTGATGATAACGCTAAAAATTGTTACTTGATGATAATTGTTGATGATTAAGGTGATGATGAATGTGAGAATAATGATCAAGATGATGAAGTTCATGGTGATGGTGATGAAAGTGATGATGATGATACTAATCATCATACTTCATGATGGTCAAATCCTTGATCATAATAAGGATTATGAATGTGATGATGAATCACCTTCTTGATTTTCATCACCTTCATAATTATGATAAAGATAGTAATGATGAAGGTGATGAAAATCATGGAGATGATGATGACGCTGAACACGATGTTCCTTGATCATTATGACGGTGATGAAGATGATGACGATATTCATTAATCATGGTGATGATAATGGAGATGATGAAGACGATGATAATATTTTTGATTTTCCTTTACCATGATGGTATTGATGATGTTCCTTGATCATTGGTAATGATAAAGATGATGATAATAAAAATGTTTCTTTATCATGAGGATGGTCAAGGCGATGATGATTATGATTATGCTGGTGAACACGATATTCGTTGTTCATGACGATGATAATGAAGGTGATGATGATCATGATGAAATTGACAATGATAAGGAAAATTAATCGACATACGAGGATATTCACAAAGTAAGTGTACTAGATTTTTATAATTTTAAGAAAAAGTGTATTTAAAAAAAAAAAGCAGGATATTGGATACTTGTTGACTATTTTTCCACAAAATCGCCATCCTGTTCAATGCATGTGGTGAGCCGTGGCACAAGTTTCTTTAAACCCTCTTCGAAGAATTCTACCGCCAGCTCCTTCCCCCACTTCAGAACCTCTTTCTGCACCTGCTCGTAGGTAGAAAATTTATTTTCATCCATATATAACTTCAGGGAGGTGAAAAGATGATAATCATCCCAACCAAATGAGCCCAAAATCGTATTGGTGGCTAAGGCTTGTGAGAACGGACGTTTTCGTTAAACAAGCACGCTTCTATGGTCAGGATTCCCCTCCTTTTGTTTTGAATGCTCCTTTTGAGTTTTTTAGGGTATAAAAATATCGTTGGGCATTGATAGTCTCCACCTGAGGCAGAAATTTGACCAAAATAATGCCTTTTCGGTCCCAAAACACTGAGTCCATGATTTGTTTGCCCGAAATTGTGGTTTTGAATTTTTTGGCAGATGGGGAATTGGTGTGACGCTACTTTGACGACTGTTTTTTTTCCGGGCATGTAATGAGTCACCCACTATCATCTCGAGTCACAATAGAGCTCAGAAATCCTCACATTCTTTCTTGTAGGGGTTACACCTTCCGTGAGTAAAAAACGGATCACAGCACTTGGCGGGATTTTTTGCCGACATTTTACACGCAACTGGATACTACAACGTTAGTTTGCGTACAACTATGTTTTTGCGATGCTCGTTCTGATCAGGAGACCCCCCTCTACCACTCAGTGCTACCAACCCCCAAAAAACAAAAAAAAAACCACAGCCCGTTATGGTCACAGTACACTTACTTTGTGAACATCCCTAGTAATCCAAAATGTTCATTTGACCTACAAGAGATATTTTGTTTTTGTATGGCTGCAGAGCTTTTCCGACGATTTAGTATAATATATCTATGAATGTTATGTTATTTTCTTTCTGAACTCCTCTCGTATAAAAGCTGTAGGCAATCCTTCAAAATATTTGCACGCCACGGGACCCGCCAATCCATAAACCCCGAACAGAATTTTATGTAATAATAATATGTAGGGGTAGGTACTAGGTACGTCCCGAAACGTATTTCCGTTCTCCACGCGAAATATTGTCACACGAGTCAATGTTCCCTACAAATCTTATCCGACGTTTTTGATGTTTTTATGTAAATCGCGTGTCACGTGTGCTTTATGAGCGGCCGAGCAGGTCCTAAGTCAGTGATGAAAAACCTCGGCCCGTGGGCTGAATTGTGGGTCCAACTTAAAATTTTCCAGTCCTAAAATTGAACAATAAAAATATTAACATTTATACAAAATTTCAACTCTAATTTTGCCACAAATCTTTTAATAAATTAAATATCAAAATTATAAGATGGAGTATACACTAGCAACTGTAAAACAAGCAATATGCAGTATTTTGAACGAAACTATTTTTTATTGAATTTTTATAAATTTATGCTTAATCGGTAATGTAACAGGCTAAAGTTTTTTTAACATTAACCCAACACAGGAGGCCATGACGAAAACAATCCCCCTCAGGGCCGATGTCATCTTTGGGGGTGCTGTGTGGAAGTGGTGTAAGGAAGGAGAGGAATTTCTGAGAACAAACAAGATATGAGGTGTGGATAGGAATCTGTGTGTCCAGGAGTAACGGATGTATTAATCCAACTCTCCTGCTCAAGTCCTGCTGAGAGTTCAAAAGGTTTCCCTCAACCAGTCTCTCCCGTTCCTAGATGAATCTAAATACCTGTGCAAAGTCACCAAACGCAGCGAACCTCTTGGGCTTGACCTGTGGCAGAGGTGTTGGTTATCCAACAAATGATTCCCGGGGCGGCGGTTAAAAGAAATTATAAGTGAGGCGTGTTGTACATAACTGGGAATAATGATAAACACAATAAAAAAATAATGGATACACCAAAACTTGCCCAGAATACTAACTGAGGGAAATAATTATACCAATTCAGTGGATTTCTTCAATTTGTCACTAAACTAATATAGGGTCTTTCATTAAAAGCTTCATATCTTTAAAATTAAATAAAACAGAGTGTGTGTGAGATATTGAATTTTTTTTCGTTTGAAAGGCCTGTCCAAGAAATGTCCAATTTTCCATGACTCTGGCGCATTAATCAGGCTGCATTTGACCGATGGTATGGGTTATGTTGGTTTTGAGGGCTGCTGTGGTTTTCGGCTTATTTGTACCGACGACCTCCGTAGTCCAGTGGGTAAGACTCTTGACTCACGATCCGGAGGTCGCGGGTTCGAACCCGGCATGCGCATATAAATTTTATTTGATTAATTTGTGTTATTTCACAATTAATTAATTTAAAATAATATATAGTATATTTGCGGCATGTTCCAGAGTGGAAGATACTATCAATATCGCCCTGGTGTAAGACCACCATTCAGAATTGAAACGTTGCTTGAAAATGGCTTTAGCCGTGTTTGGTGACCATATCTGAATAGCCAGGTACTTCCCAACCTTCCTCTTCCCCAACTCCTTCCCCTCCCCACTACCTTCAGCCTCACAACATACCCCAATTGGGGATGCCATAGTCTCACTGGCTCCAGACGGGAGCAGTTGAGATTCTTGTGCGGCATTCACTGTAAAAAAAAAAAACCTGCGACTTGAGAAAACCCCACAAGAAAAAGTCTAATGGGGTCGAATCGCATGATCTCAGTGGCCAGTTCACATCACTTCCACGTGACATGACTTTGCCCTCAAATCGCTCGTGCAGGATGTCCATTGTGACATGAGCTGTGTATCACTTAGCGCCGTTATGTTGACATCACAAGTCGTCGGTGTCCATATCATCCAATTCAGACCAAAATAAGTTGGTAATCATCAACCTATAGCGCTCGTCATTGATGGTGATGGCCTAACCAACGTCGTTCTCAGAGAAATATGGACCGATGACGCCGCCAGCCCAAATTCCACACCAATCAGTGAATTTTTCGGAATGCATTGGACGCTCTTGAATCTCTTAAGTTGCAGGTCAATGCGAATAAGCCACAAACCACAGCCCTCAAAGCCAACATGACCCATGCCATCGGTCAAATTCAGCGTGATTTATGCGCCAGAGTCATGGAAAATAGGACGTTTCGTATGCGCGCCACCCAGAGAAGCCGCCGCGCACATTTGAAGGATGTTATATTCCGTACATAATGACATCGGTAGGCCTTTAAAACGAAAAAAAATGTCGATGATATCTCACACACACTCTGTTTGATTTAAATTGAAAGAAAGGAAGCTCTTAATGAAAGACCCTGAACAATATGTTGTTAATGAAGCAACTAAGTTATCTACAATAAATAATGTACCTATAATTTTTGTACTAGACGTTTGTACATAAACTAAATATAATAGGGAGCTGGCCACAATGACACGCCAATGGAGTTTGGTACGCCAGTGGATTTTGGAATGCCACTGGTCTTTTAAATGAATTTACTACTTTGACAAAAAATGCTTCTAGGTATAATGGCAAAACTGATTTGAGTACTGGATTAAAATAAATATTTTTCACTTTGGAGACTGTGGGAGACTGGGGTTTTTAGGATTTTAGGTTACTGGGATACTGGGAGAGGTAAACTGAATCTAAGACTGATTAAAACACTTGAAAAGAGGTTTGAACTTGGAGACTGTTGGTATCTTGAGTAGGTATTGTTTCTTCTTGGCTGATAGTTTTGAACTGACTTCCTACCGGTTTGACTTCTATTTTTATAGGGCAAACTCAGGTCGGATTTTTGGGGGACAGAACCTCCTTAATTTTTCTAAGGTACTTGTTTTAGGTAATTTCCCTGGTCGCTACGATTGGAAGTCAGCTGTGTTAAAATTATGTGTGATAGTTATTGCCAAGATTTTACCAACTCAGGATCCCAAAGCTTCACATCATTTTTATTGTGTTTACAAGAAAAGGTACAAGTATACATATGTGATATAAGGTACAATTTTAAACAGTAAATATTTTTCTTAAAGTGCAACAATCACTGATAGACGTCAGTTTTTGGGTTGTTTTTGTAGTACATACTCATTTTTAGGTGATGATGTTTATTTCTTGATCCAAATTATTCCCAATTTCTCGAAATTGAGCTCCAAATTTTTCGGAAGATGAATTCGCTGTCGTAAATATTTACGATTCAGATTTTTCCTTTGTTCAGAATTGACCAATAGTGGCTCGGCTGGTCGCATGGTGGGGGTGACGTAAATAGTCAGCCATTTCCTTGGCGTTGATCATTGCTGTCTGGAGTCCCTTGTGGAGGCATTAGGTGGTTATTCAGATGTGTTTTCCAGTCCAATGAGGCTGCTGCATGTATTCATTATCAATTTCATTTATGTTTTCAATTGATTAGTTAGTTAAAGGACATAATAGCGTTGTAGACAAGTCATTTGGAAGGGGCACCACATGCACATAATTCCGCTAGCCAATAGCAGCTCTCAGATTGTCGTGCTGGCGGCATGGTACTCTGTGGGAGCGTAAATTCCATTCTTGAATTTCCATGGTTGTCAAAAGCTTTCGCGCACTCGTTAGATGCACACGGATTCCTACGACACGTTCCATACACTCCCCTCAGTGCAGTCTCGACTGTGCTCAGCTACTTCGTCGGGCGTGTCCTTTTCCGATGTCTGAGTTTTGAGTCGGGTGTCTTCGCAGAGTGTACAGTTTCATCAGTTGCTGGCGTGGCAGGCAGAATGACGGCGATTTTGACTGCCGGCCTTACGTATATCCCAGTGCTGGTTTGGATCCGGGCAGTTCTGACTTGTCCATCAGCTGCAGGTATTGCTTCGATGATACGGCCACGTGGCCAACTGTTTCGAGGCAGTGCTGGGTCCATGATGATCACTAGGTCATCCTTCTTAATTGGTGTAGTTGGATGGTGCCACTTTTGCCGGACAGCCATGGTAGGTAGGTATTCCCGCAGCCATCGCCTCCAGAAGGTGTCTGCAAGTTGCTGCTGCATGTATTCATTATCAATTTCATTTATGTTTTCAATTGATTAGTTAGTTAAAGGACATAATAGCGTTGTAGACAAGTCATTTGGAAGGGGCACCACATGCACATAATTCCGCTAGCCAATAGCAGCTCTCAGATTGTCGTGCTGGCGGCATGGTACTCTGTGGGAGCGTAAATTCCATTCTTGAATTTCCATGGTTGTCAAAAGCTTTCGCGCACTCGTTAGATGCACACGGATTCCTACGACACGTTCCATACAATTTTTACTATCCACATGCACATATGTAAGAGCCCTTAAGAAGGGCGTGAATAAATAAATAAATATCCAATGCAAAACACAGTTACCAAATGAAAATACATATAGTTTTTAGATTTGGGAGATCTGTTTTAATAATAATAAAAATAATATTTGGATGATTTATATAGCGCCGTTTTTGTGAACAATCACCTCAAGGGCGCTGTACAAACCTATAATAAATTTCTAAGATCTAGAAAAACTACAAACTAGACAAAAAATTAAAAACAACTTATGGCTAAAAATTGCATCCACCGGTTCATTGATCACTAATTGATACGAAAATATATGTACAATGTGTTACTTACTTATAGTGTTTTTACTCTAAATAGTAAAAACTATCCATCAATCTGTACAGCGTTCGGTTGTGCACAAATATAGGTTTACAGCCGAAAAGATTATCCTTATAAAATGTTGTGCATCTCTGATCTAGCGTGACAGGTGGGTTCTAAACAGTTTTGAATTTGAAATCCCCAAAAAACGAAACGTGAAAGATTTGTATGAAAATTTGTTTCCCATTTTTTTTCTGGCCGTGCAGTTTTTCGTTTGTCTGACAGGGAGGGAGGGAGGGAGGAAGGGAGGGTGATGTGATGTGGAAAAAGGCATGTTGTTTTAATCCTTGTTACGTGCTCTACACCTATTAATGCATGGTAAACGCGTCCGTCAAAAGCGAACAGTAAACGCGTTCACGGGTTTATGGGGTTTATCAATCGTGTGAGGGATTTGTTCGGTTGTTTTTTGTACAAGCACGATAATCCTTGAGTTACAGAGATTGAAACACAATGCAGTTTTTTAAACTATGGATTTAACTGCGAATCTAACGAAGTTTTTAAATGTTAAATTAAGGTTTATTGACTTTGTTTTCACTGGTATATTTCCCAAGTGAAATAATATAATCACGACATCTTATAACGATATCTTCTTATTTACAAAGCAGCAGAAATCTGTTTTTCGAAATGGCCAAACGTAAATTATTATTTTCGGTTTGATGGTGCTTTTTGATATTACCTAAGTAACCGTCGGCAAATAAGACATGTCTCTAAATGTTTTTTTTTTTAATTTTCAACGATTCATCAGTATTTTTCAACTCAGTTTGTGCATATATAGTTATGAGTATGTAACGAAATAAGGTATTCCAATGAATCCGGATATGGGTAATGCATACGGTAACCGGAAAAATTTCGAAAACACTTTTGAAAAATGATATAAAGTCATGAAAAGTGATGAAAAACGTGGTTAGGTTAGGTTACGTTTTTATGTCAGGTTTTTTCATAGCTTTTAATAGGCATCTTTTCCTAAGTTTTCTGATTTGTAATGGAACGCAAATAATAATCGAACAAGCTTAAAAAACTAATATATTTATCGTAAACAGTGCCCAGACTTCATATATCTAATCTGCGTTGTCATGCCGCCGAGAGGTCTGAGAAGTCAATTTATGAACATTTTTTCCGATTCATGAGTTTGATTGAAAGAAGGACTTACAAGTTACAAGAGAGCTTTCTGAGGAATGCATTTATTGTGTAAGCTTTGGATGTATGGCAAATCATGCAAAGCGTTAGCTATATCTACTCCCAGTGACAACATAAATATCAATTATATATTTATATATACCGATTCCCCCACTTCCAGACATCTTCTGACAATTGACAATTTCGGAATAGGTCACATCAGATTACACCCAAGAAGCCTTCCGCGAAGCGAAATTTGAATAGAACATGCCATTTGTCACAGGGCCGGGCCCCGCTCGCGCCGCGGCGCCGCGCCGGGGTCCTCGGTCCTGCTCCGCTCAAAGGAAACGATGAATACTCGGACGGATGGCCGAAAACAAATTATAATAAAAAATCCTGCAGCTTTATTCAAGGCAATATGGCGCCGGGCGTGCTTTGAATATCTGAATACAGAACTGTACTGCCTATGGGTTAAATAAATGGAAAAGACGCAGCTCAACGATTACTACAACAAACTGACACTTTAATGGTACTAATTTTCAAACTAAAAGTTTATTGTATTATTAAAAAAAATTGTAAAAAGATATCATTTCTGTTTTCTTTTATATTGCTCCGTGTGATGATATTTTCTTTAAAAAGGTTTCCTGTTTCTTAATGTAATTCAATTTAAGAGGCCACTGTAATCCGTGAGTTATTTTTTTATTTAAATTTGAGTAAAGACGTATTATAAATATGTTTTTTTAAGTCGTAGATTGCAGTCGTCTTTCGATTAATTTATTTACGTATTGGTTCATAAAAATAGTTTTAGCAGCAGCATTAAAAAATAATAATTATAAAATTAAAAATGATGATTTATTAAAACTCAATTCCTATTTTCCCTTCTCTACTTCAACGGTGCATTTCTTCTTATTTTATTTGTATTTGATTTAAAATAGTTTTTTTAAAGATAATTTCATGTGTTCTTAATTATTTTTTTCTTCCAGCCATACAATTGGCACCCTGTTTGTATGATTATTACCTGTTATTTTTATGTATATTTATTTTGTTTACCTGTTAGCTTTACAAGGTAACCAAAAATTCGTAGTACAAGCTCATCTGCATTACATTTAGAGACGTAAAACTCGTAGTACAAGCTCACCTGTATTACATTTAGAGACGTAAAACTCGTAGTACAAACTCATCTGCATTACATTTAGAGACGTAAAACTCGTAGTACAAGCTCATCTGCATTACATTTAGAGACGTAAAACTCGGAGTACAAACTCATCTGCATTACATTTAGAGACGTAAAACTCGTAGTACAAACTCATCTGCATTACATTTAGAGACGATTTTGTAGTATAACTTATTGATTTGAACTTTCGTTTTAGAGTGAATTGGGTGCGAAGGTGGAGTTTTTTTAGGTTATCTTTGAAATTTCGCTAGGTGGTTAATATCACCTGTATAATAAATGCTTTATTAATCCTTTAGTTGGCGTAAAAAAGAAACAAAAATCAAAGTTTCTCTAAGTGAACAGTTAGATTCACTAGTTTCCTATACTTACTACGAGTTTCCAGATACCCTACATAATTTATGTATTTAAAAAAATATATACATATATATATATATATATATATATATATATATATATATATATATATTGTGTATTTTGTGTGAACATTATTGGGTTGTAACCTCATTATAAAACTTTTTTTTGTCAATGTCTGTGATGTTATAAACCTGTTAATGTTCCAAAACATAAAAAACATAAATAATATTTGAGAATGTGCATTTTGGTATTTATGTCTATTGATAGACCTGTTGGTGAAAAGGGCACCCATCGTGGTGGAAAAGTATTTTGTTCCACAGTCATAACTCGGTCACAACGCACTGATTTTATGCTTTCCATCAACTTTTCCTTTAATAATAAGTTGAGGAAAGCTGCACGTCACATCTTAGAATTTGAAATTATCTCCGAAATTTCACCCGTCACCATAAATTCCCATCACAGGCAGTGCCTTGTGTGATCATAATTTTTCAATATCCTCTGTGTGAATTTCATCATTGAATACGACACTACAACACGTTCAGTTTATATTCAACTGTTTGTCTATTTCTCCTTTTGAAATAAACATTCTTTGTTTTGGCCGCTTTCGTATGCAGTCATTACAACTTGACTACGAACATACAAAATTGTTTTAATTTTATTGGATCCATGCCATTCGAATGCTGATGCGACGATAGGCACATATTCATACGCTGTCACTCGACTACTTTTGATAGGTTTCTTAGGTTTATTATCAATAAAAAGTGTCATAACATCCGTACATAGGTACGAACTTCGCTTCATGAAGAATACTAATTCAAAGTCCAAAATCGGCATTTGCATATTTATTACCTACTTACTAACGCTTTAGAAATAACAAAACTCATATTTTTAAGCTACTTTGGCATAAGAAACTTTGACCTCATATATTAATCGCCTAGTTGATTAGTCAGACATCTCAGAAAAATCTAAATTTGAATTGAGTATGCAGTTATATGTAAAAGTATACCCTCTATCTCGTACAATATTCAGATTACTCATAAACACCACCAAATCAATTATAATGCAGAAAAACTTGTAGTGAATTAAAAAACATGTTTATGTTGGTTCGCAAAAAAATCGCACTAATGTACTGGACCGCTACACCTCCCGGTGTTATTTTATAGCACACTTAATATAGGTACGTGTTAATAATATTTGATTTATGGTGGGCATTCGAATATTGCTATCCTCATTATCACAAAACTTTGTATTTGGAGATGTCTGACTAATAAACAATGATCGAAATATAAATATTTTCGTACCACATTATTACATAAGCCATTTGTTTCTTACAAATAAATAAATAAATATTAATTACATAATTAAAAAACAAACTCATCTCTAAGTAACTTCAGCACAAAAACCTTTTTTTGATTTAACTTTATTTAACCTCTTACATATTTAGGTATCTATAATAAATATATTTGTATTTTTTTAATAGGAAACCCCGTCAAAAAAAAATCCCTCGGGGCCTATGCCATCTTTAGGGACGCTGTGTGGAGGGTTTTTTAGGGATGAGAAGGAACAATTATTATAAGCAATAATTATCAGCCCGAAACACTCATCCACATTGAAAAATCTTCCGAGAAAAAATACCAACGGCGTCCCGTTGGCGTCATGTATTTTTTCTCGGAAGATTTTTCAATGTGGATGAGTGTTTCAGGCTGATAATTATTGCTTATAATAATTGTTACCCTTTGTGCTATGCATAAAAATCTTGTATTAAACGTTAGTTTAACAATTTAAAAAATAATAATTGATGAGAAGGAAAATTCGTTAAATGGGTTTTTTTAGGGATGTGAAGGAAAATACGAAGGAAAATGGTATGAGGGCTGGGTAGGAATCTGGGGATCAATGTGTCAGGTGTTAAGGATGTATGAATCCATCCCTCCTACTGCGGTGCAATGAGTTGGGTCCGGAGAGTCCGGCTGGAGGTCGAGAGAGTCCTTAACCAGTAGGTGGACAAACGCATCCGCCGCTAAGACCTAGACAAACCTAGGTGAACTTGGGCACCCCTGCTAAGTCACCAAATGTAGCGAACCACTTGGGGTGACCTGTGGAAGGGATGTATTTAAAAAAAAATTATATTAACTCCACACAGGAGGCCCTGAGGAAAATAATTTCCCTCAGGGCCTGTGTCATCTTCGAAAATTCTGTGTGGAGGTATTATTGTATTAACATATTACTGAGGTATTGTTTCTTACAAATAAATAAATGATGAGCCGCTTTAGTGAAAAATACCTCAAAGGCACTTTATAATAATATGGCTACCTACGTATTACATGTTACTTATTAATAAAAAAGGGCATTTTTATTTTTTTATGTGAATACCACACAATAGTCCCAAATGCTTTCAAACATCTGAAGCGAGTGAGTCTATGACATCGCCATTGGGGTACGTTGTGAGGCGAAATGCATTGGAAAGGGAATGATGTAGGGAAGAGGAAGGTGGCGAAGAACCTCACTATTCAGATCTGGTCAACAAACATGGTTAACATTTCAATTCTTAAACTTATGGGCACGGTGGCAATTTCTTAATATGATTGTCCCTATATTTCTATCCGGTATCCGGTATGGAAAAATGGACACCTAGAGCCAGTCAAATACATCCTTGAAATGTGACCATGTATAAGACACATATTTGAAAATACAACATACGGTACAGTTAATCAGCACACTGATTTCTACGCTATGGAAGCCTAGATGTGGTAAACCTACCGTAAAAAACAGTCTGAATTAATATCTGCTATTTCAACCGTTGCAAAGAAAACGTGACCGGAGAAGAAGTATCTACTTAAATGTAATTACGTATCTGATTACTAATTACCCTAATATATTAAGCATGTAAGAAGGTAATCTTACTTAGAAGATTCACATTAAAGAGAAATAGTTTATATATAATAAAAAACCTTTATTAATTTACAAAAATATGAGCAAAATTCCAATAAAATTTCGAGCTTCCGCGAAAACATTTTATGTATCCATTATTTTCTGACATTTTATTATTTTAAGTAATATCAGGTAGGTCGGCATTGATTGATTTTTTTACTAGGAATCGAATTAATTCGCAGTCTCACGACCGTAATGTAGTGAAAATACCCCTTTTAATGTAGCCCATTACCGAGTTAACCCTCTCATTACCAGAATGGTATGGAGTGCATTTGTACAAATTACTGTAATTTTTCAGATTATTTCGGACCGCGGAGAAGTGCGCGGTGTAGGTCAGCCAGGGCCGACCATTTAGGCCCGGCGCGATTAAAAGCTTTGTATTTTGTTCGGTTCGAGCTTACATTGTTCATGTCCTGGTCCGCAGCTTTATTTTAATGTCACATGAATACATTATTTAACAGGATTTTTTAATGTAAAACTTTGTTTGCAGAAAAAAAAATTCACAAGGGGTTGAAGTGAAACTATCAGAAAAGTAAAATAGACAAGAGTGGGGAGGCTACGAAGCACCCCACAAAGAGGAGAGCAATTAGTTTATATCATTCTCTCGCAGGCTAAATCCTATAGATGTATATGTTTGTCTCTTTTTAGTGTCGCTTTTTCGTTTCATCGAGTTTAAAATAACAACGGTGCTAAAGAAGATTTCACTTCAAAATACGGTCCTAAAGGGGGGAATAGTGAAAGTATTTATGTTCGCTTTCTTTTCAGATATGTGATACCGCGCTAGAGTTTTAATTGTGAGGCGCTAATTGAACTACGTTATCGTTATTTTAAAATATGGAATGAATTGCATTGCACTTCCCCTGCATACATTCTGGAATAAACGATTATTATTATTATTATTATCCCAAATTTAGAGAATATTTTGAAGTAGAAGGTGAAGGTTAGTGAAAAATCAAAATTTTAGATTAATCTTTACTACGAATCGGTTTACAATACAAATATAAAAAAATATGCATTTGAAAAATTGAAGCTTTTCATACCATTTCCATTCCAAGTAGTTATCACATATCTGAAAAGAAGAATTAAAATAAAATTGTTAATTACTTTATAAAAAATATAAGCGTAAACTTCTCCAAAGACCTCTGCACTCCATTTGCCAAGCGATTCCCTTTACCATTCTGCCAAAATATAGCATCACCACTGCCATCCTACAAATAATTCAACACTCGTCACACACCAACACTAAACCAGCCTTTAATTCCGATATACACCAGCACAAAGCACGATCACAAAATCAAATACACCTATCGTCATCTACACACACAACTAAATTTGGAATTAACTCCTTACAATACATCGCACATACGCAATACAACGCATTACCTAATGTCCTAAAACTACCAGAATCAAACAAAAAAATATTGGCAAAGGCTCTAAAAGGATATTTTCTCAGCAACTTTATTAACCAGTGACGAATTTATCTGTCTTCCTTTGTAACTCTTGTATATTCTTCAATTACCTGTATCAAGTGTGTCTAGTCCATTTAAAAATCTATGTATTGTTCATTGATTTCGTGTTCTTATGTAAAAATAATTTTCCTTTAGATGTATAATGTTGTCCTTCCCGAAATGAGTTTTATTAAACTCATTACGAGTAATGTATTATAAATTTTATGTAATAATTTTGTAATATATTATCTCTAATAAATAAATAAATAAATAAATTGTTACGCCTAATACATATATTCGTGGCGATATAAGGCACAATAAGAATACCCACATTTTTGACTTTTGGCTTCCTGAAGGGCTAATCGGAAAGGTTGGAACATGGTTATTCAGATCTGGTCACAAAACATTGATAAAACCATTTGAAGCGAAGTTTCGATTCTGAACGGCGGTCGTTCACCGAGGTAATTTTGCGAGAAACTCCGTAGTTGTCATTTTTATTTGTCATGTAGCTTACGCTCTTCCACGTTATCGCCAAATTTCCAATAATCTCTGCATTATCATATCTACAACATAACGTAATGAGCAGATAAGCCGTGGTCGTAGCTGAAACTTGATCAAGATACCACGTGGCAGAACAGATATTCTAGCATAGCATGACAAGAAGATCGGTGCTATTGAATGAAATTTCTAAAATAGTAGATATATTTAATTATTATAACCAGTTTTCCCAAGCGTTAACAATGTTAAAATACGAAATATTGTACTGAAAATGAATGCATTAATCTGTCGTACGAAAAATATAACAATTTTCTACCCATAAAAAAAATGCATTTAAATGAATCATATGCATATCGGTACATAAGTGAAACCTTATTAGGTATAAATAATTCATAAATTAAGACTTTGCTCTGCGTATAAATATTATAATTTTAAGAAATCGAATTACTTTGTGAATCAATTGTGATGGAACGTTAGATAATAAATCATTGCATCTTTGTGCATATCATTAATATTTATTAGTATTGCTCATAAATAAAGAGATTTGTCTCCCTAGCCCTGGTACCGCTGGGGCCCTATAGTGTCTGCAATACCCGACCCTTGCAGGCATCTCTTCGTACCGCGGCTTTTTGGGCGAAACAAATTGGTTCCGTAAAGAGTTCCGATAAAATTGGCCACCTTAAGTGGGCTGATAGCGATTGTTAGCGACAGACCCATCCGTGAATTATAGCCACCTATCCCATACCGACCTATTCGTATAGTTGGACCACGGCGGCGGGACGTGTGGGGATTGTAACGGTTAATCGATATCGGAATTTGGCAGGAGATCCCAATGCCATAAGAGAACTGTTTGATAAAAATGTACAGATGTTTCAACTGTTCGGTCGCGGTCTTACAGGGTGTAACAGCACGTAGAGTCTGTCAAATAAGAGTAGAAAATATTAAAAATGGAACTACAAAATTTATAGTCTTACAACACCAATTTACCTGTCAAAGTGTAATGTCACTGTAAAGTGCAATGTCACTGAAAAGAACTTATAGAACACTGTATACACATTAACTAAAAATTAAATCGAAGAAGCACTGTTGTTAAGTTACCTACTTAATGACATATGATCTGAATGAGTTACCTATTAAATATTACGGCGCTCCCTCTAATATACGGTTTTTCATTTCTCCCTTTAAAATCATCTTCTTTTTGAACCCTTAAAATATTTTACTCCTCAGCCACCATTTTCCTCCTGGCTTAATCGACTGATTGACTTGAAGAAGTCGCACAGCTTCAAAGTGGATTTTAAGACCCGTTGTTATGAAAATTGTTCCATTATGATGTGTGTTCAAAGTTATGGATCGTACGCGGTGTCTATATCACTGACTTTGCGAATCTCTGATAAACCTGAACATCGAGAGTTGACCATCCCTTTAATTTCTCCTCAGTCCGCTATTACTTTGTAACCCTCATGAAACTATACTGTAAAACCTTCAATACCCTGCACTTTAGAATTTTATTGTAAGAATGTGACATTTCCAACGTCTTTTGACCTGCGAATAAGAACTCGTGCAGTAAAATTGTGAATTACTTATCGGTCACATCGATCAAGTCGGACCTTTGTGTAGCAGGTGAGATTACAATCCAATAAAAGACCAAGTAAATCAACTACATTGTTTCAAATAGAAAATTGTTGCAAACAACAAACCTTTGATTTTTTTACAATATCGAAAATAACGTAACATGTAGATCATATCACGAGGGGTGACAAAATTAAAATTACCCAAAAGATAAGTCCATCGAAGACTAAATCTGTAAAGGAAAACGCCTCATATTATTTTTATTTTTTTTACAGTAATACCTCACAAAAGTATCATCTGCTCCCGTCTGGAGCCAGTGAGACTATGACATCTCCAAGTGGGGATGTGAGGCTATGAGGTTGTGAGGCTGATGGTAGTGGGGTGGGGGAGGAGATGGGGGAGAGGATGGTGGGAACCTGGCTATTCAGATCTGGTCTCTAAACATGGCTAACGCCATTTCAACAACGTTTCAAATCTGAATGGTGGTCTTACATCAGGGCGATACCGAGAGTATCTTCCACTCTGGAACGTGCAGCAAATATGCTAAGCATTACTTTAAATCATAGATTCTCAACCTTTTTTTGCACCACCGCCCACTTTGAGATTATTTTTATTTCCAGCGCCCCCTAACTAAACAGAAATTGACCACAATGAGGGGGAGGGAGGGTTATAACAGGATACCATGAAGAAGGGGCGCAATGGGATACCACGACATGGTTATACCTATTTGCCATAACGGAGGGGGCGTAATGGGATAGGAAAATATTCTTGTGGATGGATGGGATGGGATGGGGCAAGATATGATGGGGTGGGATGGGTTTCTCTACGCCCCCCTGATAGTATGAAACGTCCCCAATTGTTACTTGGTCTTCTACCGCCCCCCCCTGAAAGTCTGAAACGCCCACAAGGGGACGTTATCGCCCACGTTGAGAACCTATACTTTAAATGAACTAATAGTGAAATTATACAAAATACAATTTATTTTCCCATGCCCGGGATTCGATACCGCGACCTTCGGATTGCGAGGCAATAGCCTTACCGCTACGAAACGAAACCTACGTGTAACCTACGTTGTTACGTGATGCATTCTGCAGGGTGAAGACTTCCCAGATGATATCCCATCTCCTTCCCAGATGGTACCTAGAAAAGTAGAAGAAATTACATGAAAGTTTTATTATATAGAGAAAGAAAAACACATTCCCTTTTTAACTACACTAATATTACAATTTCTTAACTTAATGATTGTTTTCGATCTTAAATTTATTTATTAGTCTTATCCGTAAACTGCCATTTGTTATTATCGTAATATATAATTGTCTTCGCTTCATAATCTTAATCCAAATTAACTTTTAATTGACAGAGATCAATAATGAATATATTAAGAATCCCAACCGCTCCCGTCTGGAGCCAGTGAGATTATGGCATCCCCAATTGGGGTATGTTGTGAGGCTGAAGGTAGTGGGGAGGGGAAGGAGATAGGGAAGAGAAAGGTGGGAGAAGTACCTAGATATTTAGATCTGGTCACCAAACACGGCTAAAGCCATTTCGAGCAACGTTTCAATACTGAATGGTGGTCTTACACCAGGGCGATACTGAGAGTATCTTCCACTCTGGAACGTGCCGCAAATATACTATATATTATTTTAAATTAATAAATTGTGAAATAACACAAATTTATCACATAAAATTTATTTGCCACGCCGGGATTCGATCCCGCGACCTTCGGATTGCCTTACCGCTCCACCACGCCGGCCGTCTTTTAAATAAGTATGGATCCTCGAGGAACTCCATAGTTTGTGCCAATGAGTTAACTGTTTTTATCTCCTATGCTAACATATTTTCTGTTTGTTAGATACGATTCGATGAGTTTTAGGGCAGGACCAGTTACGCCTGTTCTTTATAAAACATCTATTCTGTTGTCATAGAGTAGGCACACGTCATTCACTACCAGTGCATTATATTGCTTAGCTAACTTTGGCTAGTTATTTAGTTTACAACAGTCAGTACGGAATCTGACTTTACAAAATGCAGCATGTCTGAATGCCTTGGTTCCAGCGAATAAACTAACTCACAGGTCAATATTTAATGCAGCGATTATTATCATGCTGAGCAATTATAGCATTCACAGCACATGAACACAATTATTATCATAGCTACATCAACAAAACGTATGAAACGTACACCCACAGTGTAAGGAATATGCCCAGAGAAGGAAATACCTACGTATGAAATGGATTGCATGGGAGGGACGGGGGAGTGCGGCAATCCACAGAGTGATTGGTTGAAATATGCCCACGATAGTCCAGATGTGCATTTTGACTATAAAATTATTCGCTGTTCGTAAATGAAAAAGCTTTGAAAAAGCTTTTTACTGTGCGTGGTAACTACGCATAAATGTGTTCAACCATATAGCTCCTGAAAGAGGCGCTTCCAGTATGGGTTTTGAACTTATATCCACCAACAACGAATTTTTGACAATAATATTGTCAACAAGACACTCATTCTTATTAACCACTCTTTTCACGTAGTACCTACCAATAAGTCGGACATCAATAGCTATTGAGTCACAATGTGCCTTATCTGCCACCAAGTGACACGTCCTCATAAAACTCGATCTATCTTTTTTGTATCATGAGAAGAGAGCAGATTTCTCTTTGCATTTGAACAATTTACATCGCACTAAAAAAAAAGAATTTGAATGTTAGGCAGGAATTTAAAATAAATACAATAGTATTCACCAATATTTTATTTTATTTTTATTATTATTGTACAACAGAATAATTCCAATTACAGTAAAAATTAGTTACCCTATCAGCCTTTAGGCAAGTGACTCTTTAATAATATTTTTAAGGCATATAAAGAACAGTCACTTACATCCAAATGATTTTCACTCCCCTCGTCATGCTACGCTTTGCCAAGACGTCTGTTCTGCCGTTTGTAAATCATAAATGGAACTTCACTGGTTTATATTATATTCAGTATTAAATGTAAAATGAATGTATATTTACAACTGTATGTTTCCTAAATAAACTTAAATAATTTTTTTTTTTTTTAAATGGCGTGAATTCTAAAGTACATAATTCTTAATATTTTCAGTACTATAAAGAAATTACACCGCCATTCGTACAATATTTAGTTGGTTGTGAAAACCAAATCGAATCA
This sequence comes from Limnephilus rhombicus, assembly GCA_929108145.2. Classification (NCBI taxonomy): domain Eukaryota; kingdom Metazoa; phylum Arthropoda; class Insecta; order Trichoptera; family Limnephilidae; genus Limnephilus; species Limnephilus rhombicus. Next base: position 49,207,973 of record OV815285.1, read on the forward strand.
GTTGATCAAGGTTCAATTCTCGGTCATTGCATTTTTTAAATTATAAATTTTTACAAGAGTACATATTTTAATAATCATTGAAGAAGATAATACTAAAAAATCTAAACGAAAAATGATTTTGAAAAAATGGTAATAATTAAAATTAAAAAGATTACAATAATCAATAATAATAAAAGTTATTAATAAATAAATACTAAAAGTTATTAATAATCAAGTTTTTCCAAAAATTAATTATTCCAATAATCTTATATTTAGGTTTATTTATAAAAAGTGTTTTTTCCACGTTTTTTATGTGAACACCGTACAACTGATCCCAACCGCATGGAGACAGTCAGACTATGGCATCCCTAATTGGGGTATGTTGTGAGGCTGAATGAAAGTGGGGAGGAAAAGGAGATGGGGCAGAGGAAGGTAAGGAAGTACCTGGCTATTCAGATCTACCCACACCTCACACCCCTTTCTTTCTTATAATTTCCTCTTCTTTCTTTTCTTAAAAAGACCCCCCACACAGCACCCCCTAAGATGACATAGGCCCTGATAGAAATTATTTTCCTCAGGGATTCCTGTGTAAAAAAAGTCACCAAACACGGTTCCAGTCATTTTAAGCATCGCGCTGCTTTCGTTTCAATTCTGAAAGATGGTCTTAGACCAGGGCTGGGATGTTGAAAGTATCTTCCGCCCAAATCTCTAATCTGAGAGTATGTGTAACAAACATAATATTATAACTATTATAACTACTCCAGACTTGAGGAGATAATACAAAAAATCATTTTCGAAATATATTACAAGATAGCCGCAATAATGTATGTTAGTAATAATTAATCAGTTAGTCTATGTAATTCTTAAAAAACATAGACTATTGATACAGACCAAATATTCAACAGTTGTGACGTACAGATATACGCCAATTATACGTTAAAACTCCACTAAACTACATTTTCGACCAAAAAACAAATTTCAACCATCTCAAAATATCACTATCAGACCAGTAAGGCAATCGTACAAAAATAACATAAAAACTCCGACAGTGAATACAAGCTTTGGAAAAAGGCACTATAAATATCATGCTACAAAAGCATTCAACAGTCACCCTTGAAAATAAAATAGAAGAAATAAAAAATAAATTCATACTCAAAATTAAAAATTGGATTAAACAACAAAAAAGACAATGTTTCCAAAATCTCATTACATAATAAGAATAAAACACAAAAATAAATATAAAACATATCATTAAAAAAATACATTTTACCTAAATTATAAATTTTTATTTTTAGTTTATTATTATATATTATATAGCATTATTTTAATTTTATTTTTAATGTAATATATATATAAATTTTTGTTTTATAAAATGGAGGCCTCAGCACAGGCGAGCTACCCAGTGAGGCCGACATTGCTGAATTGTATTTAAAAATATTAGATATTATGTCAAATAAATAAATAAATAATAAATCGTTGCATAATATTGGTACTAAAATTGATACGTTAGTTACTTGACTTCCAGGAATGAGATGCGTTACCACAAGCTACCGCAACATGACCGACTCAACAGGCATTAAATTCCTAGAAGCAATTTAACTATGCTCCATGTGCACTGATTTACCTCAATAGTTCAGATAAGTAACCAATCAATCCTCTTCGCTAAGCATTACTTAGCAATTTGAGGGCATGCACCGAGAGGACTTAGCGTGACTGCAACCACGAGATGCTGCGCTCTCATGTCGGCATTAGCTGCTCTAATCCGAACAGATTGATAATATCTCTGAGAATATCTTCTCCTGAACTTGCGTGAGGTTCTGTTTTGTCTAGTTACATAAGATCACAATTAATTTGAGTCGATTCGTTAATTGAACAATGAATGTAATTTTAATTGAGCACCGAAATATGGGGTGACTTTCGTCATATCGATATCCGCATAATTCTAGTTAGGGGGCATACATTAATTACGTGAGCAGTTTTTCTTCCAATCTAGAACCCCCCCCCCCTCTCTTGGTGAGATTAATTTGGGTCACTTCGTATATTCTTTTCAAGCAACGTGAGATTTTGCTGGACCCCCCCCCCCCCTTTTTTGAGCTCACGTAATTAATGTATGCCCCCTTACCACTCAAAAATTTACAAAGTAGATTCAATCACGCTTCAAAGTGTAAAATTAGTTGGTTTCTAGTTATGTATATTCTAAATTTGTTAGGCGGATATGGGTACCGCCACCCCAGGAACCATTTATTGATTACCAACACCTCTGCTATAGGTCATTCGCAGTGGATCGTTACGTTTGGTGGCTTAGCAGGGGTTAGGTTTGTCCGGATTTTGACGGCGGATGCGTCTGCCTACCAACTGCGTGGCAGGCCGGATTAGGAGAGGCTGGTTGAGGGAGACCTTTTGACCTCTCCATCTGGTCACTCTCGGAACATCGTCTTGCACCGTAGAATGGATTCCTAAGTCCAATATTCCTAGACCCCAGATTCCTACCCACCCCTGATATCTTTTTTCCTTCTCAGAACTTCTCCTTTCCTAGATACCCTCCACACAGAATCCTTAAAGACGACATAGGTCTTGAGGGAAATCATTTTCATCATGGCCTCCTGTGTGGAGCTAATAAAAAATTTCAAAATCCAGGTAATTGTAAAACCGACATTTTCCGAAAGAAAAAAAAAACATTTTACAAATTCTTCAACGATTATACAGTTTCGTATCATTTATATTGGTGTATCAATCTATCGATATGTATGGGTGGGTACAATTTTCTGAAACAGATGATTTTATAAAATGGTTATGTAGTTCGAAAGTTGGAAAAAATCAAAGTCACATCATTTTAGGGTAGGTATCTCACCATTCGGGAGATTTTCTGATTTCTTTTCCAACGCCTTTAAATACGTTATCATGCCTTGAAAAATCCATAGCTCATGATTGTAATCACATTGTGAACCGAAAATAGTAGTGCTCCATATAGTTCCGGGCAGAAAATTTGTACAAATTTCATGACTTCTGTTTTAGAGTAGGTACACATTGGTTCCATTTGATCGTATTTCCGCTTTGTATGTAGATTATAGTCATATTTAACAGCTTGAAAAAGGTATTTACCTAAGGTTAAACTCGAGTGGGTGTGTAAGCACACCATAAACTAAAGATTGATAAAAACTTCATTTTATCTTTACTCCAATTTTATGGCCTTCCATTTTATCTTTGTAAAATTCCATCAAACGATTACGGCGGCGTCTCATATTCAAAAGTTCCTAGATTTCATCATTACGTGTTGTTGACTTTTGTCGACTGTCGCGTTGTTCCCATTTTTAATTTGGCATTCATGCTCAATAATTGAGAAAATTGATCACGCCAAGTTTCGTTCTAAGTTTAATTTGTTTGTATTCCGCGAGGCATGAACCTGTTGTCACGACATTACATGGGAAAAGCCCTTTCAAGAATGACTCAATAAACTAAGGCACATTCTAAAAAAAGCTTTTTCAAATAATCTTAAAAAATAATTCTTGCTATTTTCGGAACAACATTTTAGCGAAGGTTCTGCAACTTGCGTGGAAATTTTATGTAATGAATTCTGGATTCAATTAGTAAAGATTTTCAGGCAGTAACGACAATTTAAAAATGTTCTTTTTGTCACAATGTCTTATAAAATTTGTTTTGATCATGTTAATACTCTTTTGACAAGTATGCTTTTATTGCTGTCTCTGTAGTTATAGTTTTTATCTTTCGTAAGGGGCTACGGGCTAGAGCATAAAGCAGGTGAACTTATTTACAGTGATAGTGATCAAATGGCGTACTTAATTATTCCACGCATGTATAAATAACGGAAAACACCCGTACAGTTAGTACTCACGATTTAAAATAATGTTGTAGTAGTAGGAATGATTTCCATTTAAGAAAACTTCTAATCCTATATCTCTCTATCAACGTCTCAACTACCGTTCGCCTCGCTTTTCGTAACGCTTTCGTCACGCATTCACCAGCTTACTCCCCAAGTCAAGCATGCGTAAAGAAGTTTTACTTCAAAAAACGAGTTTGCTTTAGACCACACGACTGAACTTCTTTAGCTCCATCTATATGAGAGGAGAGAAAGAAAATGTGCGCGCGCACTTCTTTCTCTTGCTCCTACTGTGTGATACAGATAATAGGCCTGCACTGTGTCTTAGATATACGAAACGTAACGGCTACGAGAGAAAGAGAGAAAGAAAATGTGTGCTCGCACCTCTCTCTTTTGCCCCTACAGTAATGTACGAAACGTAACTCTCTCTCTTTCTATCTTCACTAACTTATATCTCCCTCTCAACTACATTTCACCTCGCTTTTCGTAACGCTCTCGTCACGCATTCACCAGCTTACTCCCCAAGTCAAGCGTGCGCAAAGAAGTTTTACTCCAAAAAATGTATTTTTCAATCGCACGTCGCCACTGTTCACAACCCTATACACGTGGTACGCACGCTATTTTCTGTATTACGGTTATGCTGGAACGAGACAGTGTGCTTATCGCGTGACCCGCCAGGCTTTACCCGACTACTCAGTTGTGACGTGTGATTGAATTAAAAAATTGATTAAAAAACATTTTTGTTATAGATAAATTAAACAATGTTACTTTATTTGAACCAATTGTACATTTGTTTAAAGCCGACCGGTTTCGGAACGACCGTTCCTTCCTCAGGGCAAACGTATACTGATTTGACAACTGTAAAATAGTGGGTGGGAACAATGTATTATTTATTACTAAGTATTGTGGTAGAGGTGGAGGCGCTGCTAGGGATTAATGAAGAGTGGGTGGGGGACATATCCATATTATCCATATAACATATTCAAAAGTATAACATTTTTATTATTTCTAATTGAGAAAAATGTTAATTATTTTCTCCAAATATGCTCAGAAATTGCTGGAAATCCTTCGGCCACATGTTATTGCACCAGTATAATTGGTGTGGCCATTACTTTAAATGTTTGTGCTTTATATGTATATGTACCAGAAAGGTACCTACATTGAAATCTAGGTAAGCACTTAAAAAAAGTAAATGTATAATTAATCCTTCTTATTTGAATGTAGGTACCTTCCTCACATAAAATGTTTGACTAATGGTTGCATGTTCACGTTGCAGGGGAAGATATTTTTAGCGCCGGCTTATTAAATTCCTCAAATAATTTTACACCGCATCCACACCCATCTAACAAATGGATAATAATTCAAAGAAAACAAATCTCCCTGCAGTGATTCATTAATCTAAGCTAGATGTATCAATCATCCGCTGAATGCACCGGGCCAGCCGACAGTTACATCTGGACCAAACACTACACCAAAACTTTCCCTAATTCAACGCCCTAAAACCGCATCAAAACAAAATTTTGTCTGTGATCATAGGTTTAAACATGTTGTATCATTATTCAATTTGAATTTCAGGGCTCTCCTTACAAAAAAGTGTGGATTTATCATTTGAAACGCGACGACAAGGAACATGTGTTCTAGTTTGGCTGGGAATATCGTTAACTGAGTTCGTCTTCAATATGAAAAAAATAAGTATCGTTAGCTTTCGTTTCGGTCTAGCGATGCTCTTCATCTTGGAAGCAAATTGGTTTTGAACACACTCTGATTCTATTTGTAACAAGACCGCAAACAAGGGCATGTGAGAGAGTGTCAAGTTTTAATTATTATTCTTCTTGTAGTGTCATCTCGTAGAAGAGGTTGACAATAATCATTTTCAAAGTAAAACGGTAACTCACAGTCATGTGCCGCATGAAAGACAGTAGGGGATTTAATTCCAGTCCAATTATTGATGTTCCTTATTAGTCATTGACGACTCGCGATAATCTCAACACAATCTTTGCTTTCGGAAAAAGTTAGGTAATATTAAAGTACATTTTGTGCACTTTTAATCTTCTTGATTCTGAGGTGTAGACCTGTTATATATTTTTAGTTTTATTTATTTATTTTTGTAATAAGTATTACACAGGAGGCCCTGGGAAAATAGTACACTTCAGGGCTTAAGTCATTTTTGGGGATGCTGTGTGGAGGGTTTTTTTATGAGGAATCACACTGACTACTAGTGTGTCCAGGTGATGAATGTATGCCCTCCTATTCCCCTCACTGCGGTACAACGAAATGTTCCGAGAGTTTCCTGCTGGAGAGGTCAAGAGGTTTCCCTCAACCACGCTCTCCAGATGCGGCCTGCCACGAAGTTGGTGTGCAGACATTTGTATTTGCCGCGAAGACCCTGACAAGCGTCACCCTCATGAACTCGGGCACCCCTGCTAAGTCACCAAACTTAGCGAACTACTTGTTCCCGGGGCGGAGGTACCCATATCCGCCTCCCAAATTGAAATTACTTGAGTCGTGTTTGGTGACCAGATCTGAAGAGCCATGCACTTCCCCGCCACTTTCCCCCCAACACCTTCAGCTCACAACGTAGCCCAATTGAGGATGCCATAGTTTCTCTGGCTCCAGATGGTTGGGAGCAGTTGGGACTCTGCGGTATTCAGAAAATTTTATCAGTAAATGGGTTTAACCGGTAATAAATCATTTTGGGCACCATAAAAATGAAATTGGGCGGTGGTAAACAGAATCATACGAATAAATCTATTCAAGGGGGCCTAACCACAGCATGAAAATGGTCCTAAACCCCACAACAGCTGTCACAATAATAAAAAACTAAAATACGTACAGAAGTTAATAATAACATTATTAAATTTGACTTATTTTAAATTTAAAAAAGAAATACATATGTACATTTTTATTTACTTTTATTAACATCGACTTCTACCATAGAGCAATGACATCAGTTCTAAACTAAATAAAATAAAAGGAATAAAATTATCTTTCGTATTGTAAACTCAACTTATTCACGAACTTGTAACAGCTGGAAAGTCACTTCTATTAATTTGGTCCTTCTAAATTGATGTTGATGTTGATGATGGTGATGTTTTGATCATCGTTTCAACATCCGGCGCCCAAATACTAAATGAAAAATCATTGATATCTATTATATTTTTAAAGTCCTGGGAATTGAAGGTTAAATACATAAACCACCACACGATGGAGGTTGTAAAAACAAAGCTGTTGAACATTTGAAGCTTTAAGATTACATGGTAGGTACCTACGAGTACCTTATATTACACAATTTTATGATTGTTGAAGAATGTTACCCCCTGAAAATTTTGCGAAATTTTCTTTATAATTTTAGCGCTTATTAAAAATGTACAAGATCGTAAAATGTACAAGTGGTTTGCATAAAAGCGAATCACTATCCCTAAGCTAGCTGATTTATGGCTCGTAAAGCCAAAGCCGCGGTTTAAGTGTTTAGTTTATATTTCCGGTGAGTATTACGACCAAAGAGTTAGAATAATAACGTTTCCCCCCGCGGCCTGACTAAAAACACGTGTCATGGCGTCCCCGAAATAGAATAATATATATCTTCGACTCCGGCGCGAAAACAACCATAAATTCAGATAAATCGAACGGAACGCTGAGATTCGAGCGACCGCCAAACAACCGAAACTTCCGGATCGAAGGAACGGAACCGAATATCGAACAGCGAACATCGGTCCCTACTTCCGGCATCCGATAGGATGTATTATTCTGCCAACCACGGGAGGAACAGACGGGGCTAGCTGCTGTTGTCATGGTTCATTCGGGAGAAAACTATAAAGTACAAAACGTCTGGTTATCTACTTTTATGGCCGGTTGACATTTGACATAGACCAATGATTATTTTAATTTTATCGACTGCTTTTATAGCATGTTTGTTTGGGTACGTCTTATATTTCGTTTGGATTTTTTCGTGTGGACAATTTAGGTTGGTTGTTATTGAGAGTATATTCTTGTCTCACTTTATTTATTTTGGGTTTTTACAGATATTCTCACTTACTTGAGAACAAACCATTTATAAAAATGTGTTAATTCACAAGTAGGTACATGCAATTACAAAAATCTACTATCTACTCGGGATACATTAATTGGCATAGATATAAATAAAGATTTAAAAAAATATATATTCATCTCTGTAAATAGTCGACATGTTTGGGCCAAAGGAATAAAGTATGTGATGTCTTTTGAGAAAAAAAAATTAAGGTCATTGGCGAAAAATGCACAATCACTATTTAATTTTGAAGAAAGGTCATTTATGAATATTAGAAAAAGCAGGGGGCCAAGATTTGACTCCTGTGGTACACCAGAAGTTACAACCGTGGGGGATGATTTGTATCCATTAATAAGCAATAATTGATTCTGTTAGATGTTAGATCATAGGTTCTCAACATGGGCGATAATCGAAATATGATTTCACCCAGCGAATTAGATTTCCATGTATTATACACATGTGATTAAGCTTTTTTGTACGATGGAGTGGGTTAACTTAGAACATCGAAATAAATGTAATAAAAACAAGTTCAATTACTATGGTTATTTTTGTTATTGGATTAACTAAGTTAGACAGGTTAGTTATACAAACATCCTGCTATAGATATTAGATCATCACAGTTCAACAACAGCTGCATGTTTTCTAATTCAATCAATAAAAATTTAAGGTTGGATTAAAGAACTGTCATGATAACTGATGTGCTTAAGAATAATATTTTTTAGGAGAAAAATATAATAAAAGGGTACATCACAAACAATTTAAAAAACAAGGCTACTCATCTCTAATACTCGAGTATTGTAATGTGATATTGGAAAATCACGGAACAGCTTTTAGTAGCCAAGTATAGCTTATTTGAAAGTCGACAATATAAATACATAAGTAGGAATTCATAGTCCAGCAAAAAAAAAATAAACTCCGGTATTTAACTGAAGATGACCTAAGCTTGTAAGGTACCCAAATGTCAGTAGAAATTAATTCTCTGTGACGACTGTATTAAATTGTAGGACCGCGCCCCCGTATTATTTCCCATGGGTGACAAACTTCAAATGTTTTTTAAAAATTATTTTACCACAATGAGTTTATTTTAAAATTTAATACTTAAAAACGATGGTCGCACCCTTCCTTGCACCGCCTTTATTTAGATTTTTATATCCGCGTGCATTAGGAGCGCCCTCATCACTTCCGGTATCGAAAACAGGCAGCAGTCAGCGCAACAACCACTGCACCATTACCACGTCGCCTCCACGCTACACAACAATACAAACACTGTACTACGATAAAAAATACATTAGACGGGCCCTCTTCCAATAAGTAATAATCGATATAAATTGAGCCAATTTTTTACTAACTTAAAGTACTTCTTAATACCCAACTTCGCCCAAATTTCATTCATCCTTTTCTTGATTTTTTTTGAAGTGAAAACATCTTTCGCACCGTTGTGATTTGAAACTCGATGAGACGAAAAATAGCGACACTAAAAAGGGACAAACAAATACATCTATACGATTTAGCCTCCGAGAGAATGATGTAGTGCAATGGGTCTTCTCTTTGTGCAGGGCTTCGTAGTAGGGATGTGAAAAAATAATCTATTATGAAAAAAAACGATTTTTTGCCAATAAAAATCGATTTTATTAAGCCATTTTAATTTTCTAAAAAACAGATTGATTTGCAATCGATTTATTTTTCACCCCTGATTTTTTATTTCGCAACCCTGCCACGCTTAGTCATTAGTCCGGAATAGGGATATAAAAAAATAATCGATTATGAAAAAAATCGATTTTATTAAGATTTTAATTTTCTAAAAAATTCGATTTTTCATGCTAAGAAAAAGAGCTGATAATTTAAGAATTGATTTTTTATGCAAAAGTTACATCCCTACTTCGTAGCCTATCGGTTTTTGTGCGGTGCTTCGTAGTCTCTCCACTCTTATCTACTTTAGTTTTTTGAAGGTTTCACTTCTACCGGGTGTGAATCGCATCCTCTGAATTTTTTTCTTATACTTTCGTATTAGATGTCAGAATTTTTGTATTAGATGTCATTTTGCAGTCCGATGATGTAGGTGTATTTTTAAAATTGAAAACATATTTATCTATCAAACGTTCCCATTGATAACAATGCAACATATCGCAACGGATCACGTGATGTGCGCTCTGCCTTGTACATATTGTGCTACTGGAACGAGACAGAGTGTGGTCCACATTTATTAATCAAATACAAAGGTCAGGAATCAATGGTTAAAATCCTTCGGGTACGTGTTGATACATTCTCTGTATTGAAAATTTCATAACTTTGGACATTTCAAGACTCCACAATTTCATTATGGAAATGGTCGATCCAAAAAAATTGTCGAAAAAAAAAACAGTATGTTTTTATTCATATTTTTATAATAGCTGAAAAAAAACCTTTTTCACTTATTCTACCTACGTAATACTAACTTTTTATACTATCTTTATATTTTATATGTTTTTTTAAGTCTATTTCATACTTTGGGTACTTGGAAATATAGTATTTTGTTTTAATATTACCCACACTCAGGCAGTGCCTTAGTGGGTTTTCATTTCTTGTTCATACTATTTGTTATTATATATTGTGTTATTATATGCTAATTGCTATTATACATTTTATATATAAATAAGACGACCAAATCTACAGGAAAAAATGCACCTGAATTAGGCGATATTTATATGGAACAAATTATCGTACACATCGCCAAAAATATGGAAAATATTAAAAAAGAAATTATATCCAAAATGGAAAAAATCACAGCTGAAACACAAAAAAGCATAGAATTTATAAGCAATCAATATGACGAGCTAATAAAAAAGATAGACCTAACTCTTAGTCAAAACAAAAAAATTGAAGATGAAATAGCAATCATCAAAAAAGATCAACAAGACAAAAATACCACTATAAAACATCTGGAAATAAAACTTTCTGAAATTGAAACAAAATTCCGCTCAAATTACTTGGAAATAGCCGGGATTAAACATTCAAGTGGCGAAGAGGCGACTGAAATAGTTATAAGAGTTGCTGCAGCGGCTGGCGTAGAAATCAAATATAATGAAATAACCGAAGCTAAAAGAATACCGGACCGACGTACTGATGCCCCCCCCAAACTGCTGGTTCAGTTCAAGAACAAAACTGCACGTGACAACCTCATTGCCGCGAAAAGAAACATAAACTACGCTTCCATCAAAGGACTTACAGACGACAAGATTTACATTGGAGAAGAACTCTCCCCGTATCTCAAAGAACTTCTATGGCATACAAAAAAATTTGCTAAAGAAAAAAACTATGCCTATGTCTGGTACAAAGAAGGGAGAATCATGATGAGGCGCATCACTAACGATAAAATTATTTATATTAAACATGTAGATGATTTAAAAAAAATTACATAAAATATCGGGTAATTACCCTTACATATTTCCACACAATCTACACATCATACAAAATGGATAATACTACCACAACATCTAACAAAACAAACTTATCAATATACCATCAAAATATTAGATCTATAAACAAAAACTTTGACCAATTCCTCATCGAACTCGACCTTACTAAAATCAAATATGACATAATTATCCTGACAGAATGTTGGCTAACACCTTACTATACTCCTAAAAACATCCCCAATTATACCCACCATCAAACCTCAAATCACTATAGACAAAACGATGGCATAGTAGCATATACATTAAACAACACTCTTAACTCATTTAATGTCAAAGAAATTTATATTACTAACTCAAACTGTCTTCAAATAACGTACAATGTCAACACATGTATCATTGCACTTTACCGCTCTCCTTCTCAACCTAACATCTCCTCATTTTTGCGCGACATAAACTGCTATCTCACGGATCTACACAAAATAAAGAACTTAATTCTAATGGGGGATCTTAACTTTAACATTTTAAAAAACAACGAACATCCCCAATGCCAAGACTATCTAAACACACTGATGTTCCACGGAATGGAAAGCACAATCAATTCAGCAACACGATGTACGCCAAACTCCTCCTCCTGCATCGACCATATTATGGTAAAATCAACCAACCAATACACCTCCGAAATCCACATGTCATCAGTTACAGATCACTACGCCACCTCTTTCACAATGAGTTCCAAACACAACGTACAAAGCAAACCTCCAACTAAAACAACGAAGAAAACAATCAACTATGACAATCTTAACAAAACGATTAACTCCAAATCGTGGGACACACTCTATAACAAAACTAACATAGAGGAGGCCTGGAACTACTTCTCTACCTACCTACAAGATATCCTTGTCCAAAACACCAAAATCACCACAAACACCATTCCTAAAGCGATCAAACCTCTCAAACCTTGGATAAACCATACTATAATCAACTGCATTCGGAAACGCAATTCCATACACAAAAAATGTGCCACAAATCCATATGATATCACACTCCATAATTTCTACAAAAGATACCGTAATATCTGCACACAAGTCATTAGGAAAGCCAAAAATCTATATTACAACAAAAAAATTTCCGAATGCAACAATGACCCTAAAAAAATATGGAAAGTCCTCAAGGAAGCTACCAATTCAAATAAAGCCACCGACACCTTAAACTCTCTCAATATCAAAGATATCACTGTAGACTTTACATCGAACCCCAACACAATTGTCAATTACATAAACCAGTACTTTACAAACATAGGTCCGGAACTAGCAAAAAAAATCCAAATAAATAACGATACGCTTGGTCCAAGTGACCACGCGACCAATGATGATTTCCCAACCCGCTTTGTTCTTAAAACGATTACAGAGAAAGAAGTTTCTATAGTAATAAACTCGCTCAAAAACTCTTCATCAACCGGCATTGATGAAATATCTAACAATGTTCTTAAAAAAATTGCCCCTGGTATACTTCAACCATTAACGCATCTACTTAATATTAGCATCCGCCAAGGGCTATTTCCCACCATTCTAAAACAAGGTCTCATTATCCCTATTTTTAAAACTGGCTCCAAACTTGATATTAGTAATTATCGTCCTATTAAGTTGCTAAATTCCCTCTCAAAAGTATTCGAAAAGATCTTCAATAATAGTCTCATGGAATATCTGGAAACCAATAACTTAATATCGCCGCGGCAATTTGGATTCAGAAAACATAAAAGTACCAATGATGCTATAGCCACGGTCACTGACCATATTTCTGGCCACCTTGATAAGGGCTTGAAATGTCTATCGGTATTTCTCGACCTATGTAAAGCATTTGATACAATCTCACACAGCAAACTAAAACGCAAAATGTTTAATATAGGTATTAGGAACAAAGAATTAGGCCTCCTCTCCAGCTTCTTATCTGACAGATCCCAATGCGTTAAACTCAATACCACAAAGAGCCAGAATTTGCCCATTAGTTACGGGGTCCCTCAAGGCAGTGTTATAGGTCCAACGCTCTTCCTAATATATATTAACGAGTTATGCAACCTAGATATCGATGCCACTATTGTCAGTTTCGCCGATGACACTGTCCTACTCTTCCAAGCAAAAGATTGGCTTACCGCATATTCCAAAGCGGAGGAAGGAATTCAACAGGTAAAATATTGGCTTGACTCGAACATATTAACTCTAAATGTACAGAAAACCAAATACTTACTGTCTAGTCTCACCAATATCCCAAAGTCAAACCCAGCCCCGCCATTAAAAATACACAAATGTAAAAATTCATCTCTAAACCGGAACTGTGACTGCCCATGCCTAGAGCAAGTAAACATTATCAAATATTTAGGAGTAACCTTCGATACACACCTGAATTGGAAGCAACATATACATAATACTACAAACAAAATCCGAAAATCTATATACTTTTTCAAACAAACACGCAATTTCCTTCACCTAAAACTTTTAAAAACAGTATATTACTCATTGTGCCAATCTCACATCGAATACGGAATTCTAGCCTGGGGTAATGCATATTCCAATGCCCTTGATCCCATCATGAAAGCACAAAAACTAATCATAAAAATAATTCTTAAAATGCCGCTTACTACCAGCACTGATATTATCTTCAATTCCTTCAACGTTATGGACATAAAACAGCTCTACTCAAGATCCATATTACTTAATTTACACAAAAACAACAAAACACCATACAAAGCTACACAAACAATACACAATACCCGAGCCAAAAACAACGAACTTCTCCAAACTCCTTTTTTCAAAACCACCTTCGGGCAAAGACACTCTAAATACATAGCTTGCAAACTATACAATACACTACCAACTACGATCAGACAAAGTGACTCCTTTACAAAATTCAAACAAGATATTAAAAAATGGATTATAAGTATTGGACGCCACACTATCACGAATATCTGTAAAATAAATCACACATAGACATAAATAACTTTTCACATACAACCTAACCCATATAAAACAAATGAAAATAATGGAATCCTGTCAAATTTAACCTATAAATAGACTAGGCAGAATTGATTTCATTACTCCATCTCCAACATTTATAAAATAACTCTCTTTAAAAGATTTATTACCCTTCCAATCACCCTTCTGTTTTAATTCTATTCATAATATGTATTTTACCTGAAATATCCTTGTAATTACTTTATTCATTTATATACCTGTACGCCTGTCTCGACACAGGTATACCCTAGTGAGACAGGCATACAAATAAAACCATTGTAAACATATTTTATTATAGATAAATAAATAAATACAAAGAAATGGGAATAAATAAAATTAAAAAAAAAGAAAATTCTTGGCTTAACTAAACCTTTTTAGAAAAACAATATATTATAATTTTATAAATTAATTTTATTCTTAAATGTTGCGAAAATCTCTCTATTTCCCTCACTAAAAGCTCCCCAAATGGCGAGTTCAGTGAGATATGTTCATTTTTCAATAAGGAGAAAAATCGGAAAATAGTGATAAACAGATCACAGCAGGGTACCGAAAGAGACTGATGTTCGACTGCTTAGATTGGCTTACAGAAATGATGATACAAAGCCATTTTCGGTACCACAATGTACAACCCATTGCATTTTATAACATTTTATTGCTCATTTCTAGACTATTTTTTCACGTTTTTATTACGTTGTTTTTTTCTATATTTTTAGTGTTTTTTAGTGTAACCCGTCCCGCCCCGGATACAGTGCAGGGATTTATCGGCCGCGCGCAGGAAGTGTGGGACCGTGCTTGCTGATTTATCTCCCCATGGAACACACCCCCCAACCCTTTGGCTCGGGGCCACCCCTACAGAGATCACATGTTGTACCTTGGCGGGCTGCCCGCTGTCTTGCGGCCGCTAACAAGACTTATGGAACACTGATGCAGGAGTCAAACACTTTAGATAAGAGATTACTCTTGAGTTTTCTTCATCAATTAGTATCATTTTATTTTGGGTAATTGCGGTCCTGTCACTAGGAGCTGTTTTTATTTTTATTTTTTTTTATGTGAATACTGCACAAGATTCCAACTGCTCTCTTCTGGAGCCAGTAAGACTATGGCATCCTTAACCGGGATGTGCTGTGAGGCTTAAGGTAGTTGGGAGGGAAAGGAGATGGGGAAGAGGGAGGTAGAGAAGTATTCAGATCTGATCACCTAACACGGCTAAAACAAAACCATTTCAAGAAACGTTACAACTCTGAATGGTGGTCTTACTCTAGTGCGGTACTGATATTACCTACACACTGGAAAGTGCAGTAAAGGTGCTATATATTATTTTTAATGAATAAATTATGAAATAACACAAATTAATCAAATTAAATTTGTTTGCGAAAGCAGGGAAAGTCGAGAGCTTTATCCCTCGCTCACAAAGGCCGTTAAAATTAAAATTTGCGAAATAAAGAGATGACGCAAGTCAAATGGCTTTTGCTGTGTCTGGTGACCAGGTATATGTAGCCACCTCCTTCTTTAGTCTCCACTACCTTCAACCTCACAACATACCTTAAAAGAGGATGCAACAGTCTTTCACATTAGAAAAAAACAATGCTGCAATGTGAACACCCCTTTAAAATAAAAGCTTCCGTACTGTATAACAAATAAGTGGTGCTCACAACAAAATTTGTTACAAAACCAAGCGTAAATACACCAGAGCATTTCGTTAAAAAATCTATTTTTTCTTCAAATTTGAATCTTATGATATTTAGCTCTTAATACGTCTGTTGGCCACCCCTGTTCTTATGGCATTAAGCCACGTCCGCACTTATTCCGGGATTTTAGTGTTCCGGTAGACTCGGAAGTTAATGCGGAGGGAAAGGGGTAGTCAGCAGAGGGTCCTCGTAATGATCCTTAAGGACATTTGAGTGTATCTGAGACCATTGTCGGCCCGCGACTGTCTGCTGGACGAATCATTAGAAACGGAAGTCCGTCTCTCAGACCGCGTAGTGTGGGAAAATCAATAGGGGAATCAATTTAATATAAACGCTAATGCATACATTTAATATGTCCATGACAAAATTACTAACGTATGACGAACCATTGTTTACGAGGAAGTTAAATGGATTGACAATGATAATAAAAGTCTTTATTAGGATGTGAGTACCTACTCACTAAAATAATTAGAATAAATTGAATGTTTATATTATTGCTGTAATTAAATAAATGTAGACATATTTTATGATGAAATATTTATTTATTTTAATAATTTGAATTGTATTACAACAAATAAAACAATATATAATAATATTAAAAAAGTTATTGACATTTTCATAGTCTAATCTTTAAGCACTTCTTTTTCTTCTTTCTATTTTTTACTTTGTATGATAATTTTTCCAATTTTCAGCATCATTATGCACTAAATCCATAAGTTTACACTAGACTTCACACAGAGTAATTATATTCCATTGGTCACATGAAACAGGCAGCCGCCTAGAATGGTGTATGGTGATTTAATGTATCTACACTATGTAAAAGTTCTACTATTTTTTTTTATTTTTTTAATTTTTTATTTATTTGTTTATTTAGCACAGCAATATACATTTATATACATAATTTATTAAATTTTGACTGCCCAACTAGGAGTATTATCCCGTTTTAGGACAGTCAAATAATTATGGGTATGAACATGTGGATAAAAAGATCAAATAAAAAGAAGAGAAAGAATATAAAATAAAATAATAAAAAAAAAGTTTAAAACATAGTACCTAACTGTTATTTGTTTAGCATAGCAAAAGAAAAAAAAAGAGATGAGAAAGAATAAAATAAAAATGAAATAACCAATTAAAACATAAAATAGTCGTGGATTGTTTAGCATAGTTGTTGAAATGGTAATAATAATAAATAAACATTTATTTACAAGCAAATGTTTAAAATATAAGGTGCTAACTGGGGTTTGCATTTCATATTATTGTCCTACAAACACATTTTGCATAGTGAGAACTAGAAAGAGAACAGAAACAATAAAGTAAAATAAAATAAACAATTAATGCTTGATTATTACTGTAGTTTGCTAAGCATAAATATAAAATAATAATAAAATAATAGGTATATATATATACTTATAACTGGTGTTTACATTGCATATAATAAGCCTACATACATATTTTGTATAAATATGAATAAAAAAGAGAAGAGATAGAATAAAATAAAATATGCAATTAACATAAGATTGACAGCTGTTTTCTAATTTAAAAGTAATAGGTAGGTTCATACAGATAGGTAGATAGGTAGATACACATAATAATATAGATTAGAAGAAAGGGGTATCTTTTACTTAGTTTATTTTTGTTGGAATTTTTGTTGTTGTTTTTGGTTTGTGTTTGATTTTATTTTTTATGTAGTAAAAGTTCACTCTCCTTTCTCCCTAATTGTTGAAACCAAGTAGTGGTCAATTTACGAAGAACACCTGTGCTTTCCTTTTTCCAAGCATCAGGCATGAAGTTGTATAGTTTTGGACCTAAGAAAGTGAAGTGTCTTTGAGCGAGAGATGTTTTGGTTGTTAGTGTTACAATTGGATTTCTCCGTGAGTGTCGGGTGTTGTGAGAGTGGTTAATAGATGGGTAGAGGTGGCGTTGTTTATGGGTGTTTAAAATTAATTTTCTCATGTACAGTTGTCTAACATCCAGAACTTCTAAGTCTTCAAATAGTGCATCACTGTGATATCTAAATGGTTTTTTAAGGATTACCCTTAGTAGTGATTTTTGAGCTTTTGCTAGTTTGTCCAAAACAGTTTTTACACATCCACCCCAACCTAAGGATGCATAGTCTAGAAGTGACCCGCACATAGCATCATAAATGAGTTTCAATTCTTTTTTACGTAAGATATTTCTGATTGTCATAAACATGTACGTGAGCTTTCTAACCTTTGTGGTGACTAGGTCCACGTGACCGTCCCATCTAAGGTATTTGTCTAATACAACACCAAGGTGTATCGAACGTGAACCTATCCAATATGCAGAATGGCCGCTTTATCAACATGGCCGCTTTAGCAACAGCTTTATCTGCATGGCCGTCCGAGGACGAATGAGGTCGCGTTCCACATGCTGCGGGTATTTACGTTACCCCCTCCCTGACCATTCGAGACCAACCGAGGGCCCGTTCTGAACGCTGCAGATTTTACTTCACCCCCCCCCCCCCCCACCCCTCTACTTCAATGGCGTACGGACAGCCAATCAACGAGCTTCTTCTCAAATGCCATCTAATTATCTGTTTGTAAACATTTTTAGTATGTAATTAATATTAAATTTACGCGAGTCCTGCTAGAGCTACTTTAAATAAAAATATATAGTTTAAAAGGCTGGACTCGCGTCCATACAGTTGACATAAAATAAAATATCTGAATGTTTTCATTAAATAGATATAAGGGTTTTTTCACACTGATGTCGGGCTAAATACCCACTGGTTAACACTGTACAATTTTTTCTGAAGTTAATAAAAATGCTAGAAAGAAGTGGTTTACACGAGAGGGAGCGGAAAAGAGAGTGATGTTGCGGATACAATTCAAAATTATCATTTAATCCTTACATAAGAGGACACGAAGCTGCAAAGAAATGCACCAACGTTCAAGGGGTAGTTCTGCCTAGCGCGAACCTATATTACACACGGTCGCGCGGCAGCATATATATGGAGCGCCAAACTCCGTTCAAAGCAGTCTTATCCGAACTTCAATCGTCGCGCAACATCCTACTCTGACCGCCTCTATCTTCTTGTACCACTTCTTACTACCTGAAAACTGCAATCGCCTTTGACTTTCGACCTTGCACTTCCTTGGACTGCTGAATAGACTAGAAGCCCAGCACCCATATTTTACAGTCAATATAGAGGACATTAGTCCGATATACCAAGGTATGTAACATGTATTTTATAAATAAATAAAAATAATAATATAGGTAAACAATTTTTAATTTGGGAGGCGGGAATGGGTACCGCCGCCCCAGGAACCTTTATTGGATAACCAACACCTCTGCCATAGGTCACCCCAAGTGGTTCGCTATGTTTGGTGATTTAGCAGGGATGCCCGGGTTCACGGGGTGAGGTTTGTCTAGGTCTTCTTACCCACCCCTCAAACCCTTTCCTTCTCAGAACTCTCCTCTCCTTCCTTTCCTTAAAAAACCCTCCACACAGCATCCCCAAAGATGACATAGGCCCCGAGGGAAATTATTTTCCTCAGGGCCTCCTGTGTGGAGCTCATGTAAAAAAAAACATTTTTTTTGGTACGTACCACCTCACTAGAGTGAGCCTGTTCCGAAGTGGCAGGAAATCAATCTAATTGTAATATTTTAATCTTAGAAGAAAAATAAAATTAAAACAAAAATAAAATTTAAATAGATAAACAAATAAATAAAAACAAAAGAAATGAGAGAAATTGAAAAAAGATGAAAGAAAGAAGTAAAAATAATTGAAAAGAAAAGAGAACAAAAGGCGTTAGAAGTTGCATTTGTTGACTATCCACGTGTGAATTTCGTGTTTTAGATTTAAATTTTTTGTTATGAGAATATATTATCAATTAAATTGGATCCAGATTATGGTAATGTCTTTAGATGGATTTGTCTCCGGAGTCATGTGTTGATTGATGTCCATATTTTGTTTCATGATTGTATAGCGCAATTTGATGGTTTATTTTGTTTTTTTGTAATGTATCGATGTAATTTTGATGTACAGTTGCTGGATGTTTAGTAAAGCAAAGTCCTTAAAACAAGAGTATTGTCGAAAATCTATAAGGTTTTTTTCTAACAACTTTAACTAAGGCTTTTTGCGCTAAACCCAATTTTTAATCATTGAAGTCAATATTAGCGAATCTCATCCAAAAAATTAATACAAGAAGACAATATAAGCGATTCTCAACCGAACATTAAATACAAGAAGACAATATTAGCGATTCTCAACCGAAAATTTAATACAGAAAAACCTAGACCTTCGCTTTGCCGGTGCATGTAAAACATTTTGATCGTAAAATATAAATAATACGTTGTGCGGGACAATAGTATCAACTGCCCGAAACCAGTGGCGCTAAGGTAACCCGATTTGGGGAATGTTGGGAGGTGATATTGAGGTCAGGAATGAGAAGAGGATAGTACCTAACCCTGATAAGGATAAAGAAGAAGTACGAAAGGAAGTTAAGAAATGATGACCTATACAATAAAATACAAACGGAATTAGCTAACCTTTAGGTGCAAACTCAAGGAACTTACCACTCGTCACAGAATTAATTCCAGATTATTCATTAGTCATCGGATTTAAAAAAATCTTCAGTTGGCTGTTAACACCATTTCATATTTATTTATGTCTTGTTCAGAACGTGTTATAAAAGTATATGCCCAACTCATTTGAACAGAACTCACGTAATGGCAATAAGCGCGTTAACGTTACATTTAATGTGACAAGCAATTAAAACAACGTGTTATCTATCTGTCACGCCCACGCTAGTTTAAAACGTCTCTGTTAAGAATTAGACCCTTCAGAGCAAAGGTCGCATTTCTCGTACGTTTCATAATATAATATAGGAAACAACGTTGCCTTCGATTACAATCGTATTATGTCGGTGGTTCGAAGGTAATAAGAGTAAGTAGTATGGACCATAATAAGGATATTTGACGAAGGTTATTTGATAGTAAGTACCTAATTACATCATCAACTACATAGGTACATGGATATAGCAATGGTTTTTTGAAGTGAAAGCTACTTTAGCACCTTTGTGATTTGAAACTCGATGAAACGAAAAATAGCGACACTAAGAAGAGACCACACATATCTATGGGATTTAGCCTGCGAGAGAATGAGATAGTCCCCTCTTTGTGCGGTGCTTCGTAGCCTCCCCACTCTTGTCTACCTTAGTTTTCTGAAGATTTCACTTCAACCTCGTGTGAACTGCACACCCACTTTTATTATTTTACTTTTTACTAACCGGTTTCATCAGAGCTTCAACACCTAGTTTTAGACTACATCTTTAGGATTTAACCTGCGAGAGAATGAGATAAAATAATAGGTCTAAACGGCCGGCGTAGTGCAGCGGTAAGGCGCTTGACTAGCATTCCGAAGGTCGCGGGATCGAATCCCGGCGTGGCAAATAAATTTTATTTGATTAATTTGTGTATTTCACAATTTATTCATTTAAAATAATATATAGTATATTTGCGGCACGTTCCAGAGTGGAAGATACTCTCAGTATCGCCCTGGTGTAAGACCACCATTCAGAATTGAAACTTTGCTTGATATGGCTTCTGCCGTGTTTGGTGACCAGATCTGAATAGCCAGGTACTTCCCCACCTTCCTATTCCCTATCTCCTTCCCCTCCCCACTACCTTCAGCCTCACAACATACCCCAATTGGGGATGCCATAGTCCCACTGGCTCCAGACGGGAGCAGTTGGGACTCTTGTGCGGTTTTCATGTAAAAAAAAAAAAAAGGTCTCCTCTTTGTGCGGTGCTTCGTAGCCTCATCGCTCTTGTCTACTTTAGCTTTCTGAAAGTTTCACTTCTACCGCGTGTGAACTGCACACCCATTTTTATTATTTTACTTTTTACTTACCGGTTTCATCAGAGCTTCAACACCTTAAGCAAATTTTTAGACTACTTTTTTGAAAGTTTTTTTTCCTTTCAATTTTCTATAAAAAAAAACAATTAAAACAGATGCGCATATATTTAAGTCATACAAGCTATTCAAATATCGTGACGCCAGAGCTCACCGTTAGAGTATTTGTTATTCCATAATATCAGAATTTTGCTAAAAACAAGTTGCCACATATTTGACATAATTATCTTATTTTTGTTTGTTTTACGTAAATTTGAAAGCTCCGTATATCGTGATGGAAATTCTGATATAAACTTAAAATAATCGAGTGTACAGATACATTTTAGGCAGGTAGAATTAAACAGGTAAGTAAGTAAATAAGAATTTTCTCGAAGCCAAGGTTCACCTTTCGCAAATGTCGCTGAATCAGATATCCAAAGTATCTAAATAATGTGATTAAATTCTAGTAATTTATAATCTATTGGATCAGTCGTAAGGTTCAATTTCAATTATCAAGACAATAGAGGGATGGTCTAATTTTCTTACTTACCAGACTTTCTTCGTTGACATTATGCAATCTTGTGTTTTCTGTTTCAATGAAACCAAAGCATTTATCGTCAAAGAGGCTTTTGGATATAGTGCGTGCTTAGATAACATTTTAAATCTCTTCTTTAAAGAATGCCTCATTTGATATGTTTTACGCCATCAATCATTTTGTAAATTAGCCCCTTTTACGAGTGTTTCTTTTTTAAATCTAAAATAGCCTGGTCTCTATCCCCCTTTATAAATAGCCCGAAACGTTAGTGTGTCAGACCAACGTTAATCCGATTTTCCAGTTAGGGCTAGTTGAGGATACTTTGCGGCTTAGTACTCTAAAGCGTGAAAATCGTACCTATCTACCTCTCTGCCTGCATGCAGTCATTTGTGATACTTTTGTAATTAACATGTTACAAATTACATTATAAACACGCCAGCTTTATAATTTCTTATTTGGTCTGAACATGTTTCTAATATGAATGTATTTTTAAAGGTATTGTCTGCCAGTTCTTCTGGTTCAATCTTCTTTTGGAGGTTGGTTTTACCCATGAGACCTTTTCAGAAATCTGTCTGTAGTCAAGTTCAGTTGCTGTAAATGGGGTGTTAAGAAACGTCACTGACATATTTTAACCAATGATCTTTGATCCGTGACTTTGTTTTTGAAAAAATAAACCAAAAAAATCACAAGTCACTCGTTACTCAACCGGGTAACCACCCAACCCGCACCCTGTCCGTAACTTTCCAATACCTCCAATCCAATGATTTATTCGTTTTAGTTGCAAAAAGTCACGGGCGACCAAAATATCACCTACGTTTTTTATTCCAAATTTTTATTTATTTATTTTATTTTAAATGCAACTTTTTTTGCTGGCCTCTGTGTTTCCTCCTTCCTACAACATGGGTCTCTTCAAGACCAATGTTCATTCCTTCCTCTCCTCAAAAAGACCCTCCACACAGCATCCCAGATGACATAGGCCCTGAGGGAAATTATTTTCCTCAGGGCCTCCTGTGTGGAGTTAATGTAAAAAAAAAAAAAAAAAAACTTTACAGTTATACGTAACCAATAAAAAACTTACATTTTATTTTAATAGCGTTTTTTAAAATGCTGAATGTTAGTTGAAAATATCTCTGTCAGGGGACAGGTAATTTAGTTTCAGAATTATTTTTCTGAGCGGCATTACTAATGGTAAGTTAGTTTTGCATCTCGGAACAACAAAAGTTCTGTGTCTGCGCGCTCTTGTTAAGTTGTCGGGAGCATAAAACTAAAAAAATTTGTATTATATCGGGAATACAGATATAACCATTTGGAAGATTATATGCTGTTGTCAGCAAAGCACTTTTCTTTTTATCGGCAAGGCTATTAATACCCAGAATGCCAGACAAAAAGGCTGACAAAAATATACTTAGGAATCACACAAGGTACCTGGCATTAATCTCTTAATGACCTGTACATTGCTTATCAAGCCTTGTGCGAATATATTAACATCAACTCATACACATTTCTGATAATCTTCTTTGTGTGTGCCTATATGGTGTTTCACGTGTATAATAGGTTTAACTGTTAATTGTTACCTTAAGTCGAGGAACACGTTTGTTTTACTATTCATATGGATTTTCAGACGGGCAATATTATGGGTGTTTGTCGTTCTTCACGAGGTCACTAAAATATATCTTTTTAAAAATCAATTTTCCCAATTTGTATTAAGTTGTATAAAATTTAGCTAAAATTTAATTATTTTTCAAGCATCCAATAAGAGAGTTAAAGCTAAGCGAAACCAGGTGGAATCTAGAAGACAATTAATAAATTAATTCCGAAAGCCATAGAAAAACCTTATACGTTCTAAAAATAAATTTAACTCTATGTAATGGTGCGTGTTGTATTCTTCTTTCACGATTAAGGATTTATTTTGTGAGAATTTTATTTGATTATGTCTTCTTATTCTTTTCAAGTGGATTTCAATAGCATCATTTGTTGGATCCCGTCCAAATATCTTGAGGGGGAACGAATCGAAGGCCTTCGCTGGGAACAAAAACTCCGACGTGAAAATTGTTAATGTGGTGAATAATTGGTTTTATAAATTGCCGTTAAAATGGCAGCGGAAAATATAATCCATCATCCTTAATCATTGGGCCTGCTGAGAAGTTCCTTAGCTTTTTATTATTGAAGTACTTTTTACTTTGGTTTTTACGTGTTATTATATCTTACTTTCAATGAACCAGGGTATTACGTTTTGTCAATACCTTTCAATATATAGGAGGCGTTTTGGGTACCGCCACCCCGGGAACTATTTATTGAATAACCCAAATCCCTTTCGTAGGTCAACCCAAGTGGGTCGCTAAGTTTGGTGACTTAGCAGGGGTGCTCAGGTTCATGGAGTGAAATTTGTCTAGGTCTTGGTACCTACATCGTAGCGTACCGGATAGGGAGAGATAGGTTGAGCGTAACCTAACCAGCTTAGACCTCTCCAGCCGGACTCTCTCGACCTATCGTCTTGCACCGCAGTAGGGGGATGTGCTTATACGTGGACTATGGACACGTGGATATACACTCCTGGACACATTGACCCTCAGGTACCTACCCATCCCTCATACCCTTTTCCTTCCCAGAACTTCGTCTCCTTCCTTTCCCAAAAAACCCACCACGCAGCATCCCCAAAGGTGATAGAGGTCCTCAGGGCCTCTTGGGTGGAGGTAATAAAAAAATACAAATCTTGATTTGTGAGTAGGACAGTTTTTACTGGCAAATTTTTCATCATCTTCTTCATATCTGCTTCCAAAGCTTCGAACAGAGGCCTTCGTCATTTTTTCTTGATATGCCTATTCTTTGTTAGTTCTCTTCAAAGCGTCAGCACATCTGTGGGTGATATCTGCATCTTTTTCCTACTCAAGGTCGCCGCCCGATTAAATTGTAATTCCAGCCAATTTGGAATGAAACCTCTTAGTGAGAGCGGTACCCATTTAAGTCATAAAATAATTAATCGAAAAATGTATTAAATCATCATTTTTTATGATTATTTTTAATTTTGCATATAAATAACTGGAAATTTAATATGTGAAGGTAGGTACTTAAATAACATAATCTCTTACGTATTCAAAAATATACAATCAAATTCACGCGAAATCATCGCTTTAAGCCATGGTTGTAAAATTCAAGACATTATATTATATAATAAAAACTAATTGCTGCGTCCATGCAAAATCATTTGAATTACATTAGAAGATGTGCGTGTATTTTTGCTCGTAAAATCGCAAAGCTCTATAGAGAAAGTATCAATACTAATTGTATGAACTGCAGAAAAACTCGCCAATTAACATGTATTTGCATAAATTAGCACTCTCGGGGCAATCGCCTCATGGCGTTAATTGCTGGGGAATTGTCCCGTCGGATGACCAGCAGGCAAACACCATAAAGGCTTTAGTTCTCGTGGAAGAAATCTTGAAACTTGGCATTCCAACGAAAAAATTACTATTCACGTAATAAAGCTGTCGTCTTGTTAATAAAAAAAAAAACTATATAAAACTAATTGATTTGTTGCCGTGAAGCGATGCCTTTTGTCCTTATTGCTTTGCGATAGGTTGACTAACTTTGTTTAGACAAAAACACTGTCGATTTTGATTGTACATCATTAATTTAAGGTGGTTTTTCACAAAAACGGCGCTTTATAAATTATCCAATTATTATTATTATTATTATGACCAGAGATGTTAGGCAAATGTCAGTCTAATTTGTTCGCCTTTCGGAATAACTCATATAGGTCTCACAAAAATGGTTGTTTCTCTTTTACCATCATAGTCAAAAGAGAGATGACAGTAACGTTTATAATACACTAGCAGACCCGGACACACGTTGCTGTGGCTAACGAAACACAACGCCACGCCATTACCCAACCTTATAACCAACGCCATTTGTTAAATCAAATCCATACCACCCGCTTGCCAGCCCGCTCCATTTATTTATATATAACCAATTTACACAAAACCTAGACAAATTATATTCAATTTTTTATAAGAAAATCTCCCTTTAGAACTTTTGAAGGTTATTTCCATCAACGTAATATATAATTGAAGAAGAAGATAACAACCGGGACGTGCCGGTTAGACGAGAGGTCTGGGTTCGAGTCCCAGTTGCGACCATTGTCTTTTTTCTGTTTTCTGTGTCTTGTTCTCTTTCATATTTTCGTTTAGATTATTATTGTTATCTTCTTCTTCAATGACAAATTATAAACCTAAAAAACTTCCTCATGATTCACTCTATCTATTGGTGAAAACCGCATGAAAATCAGTTTAAACGATCATAGCGCACAGATAGCGGGAGCGACTTCATTTTATACTATGTAAAGATTTGTCTAAAAAAATTTTTGTCTAAAGTATTTCTATTTTTTTTCCTAATTTCCATTTTTAAAACTTTTTTATGTTTGTATGCAAAATTTTTACATGTAAAAAATTATATATTTATTTCGATTTCATAAATATACGTTCGTTACGGATACGTTCGTAAATATTCCATTTATTTGAATTTTATTGCGAAGCGGAAATAATTTGACCAATTTTAAAATATGCCAAATTTCTGAAGGTCTAAAACGCGAGATACAAATAATCTTTTTATATTATTTTGTGCCTAAAGAGTATAAAAACTGTATTTGTATGAAATACTGAATTGTAAAGGTTAAAATCCTTTCACGCTGGTTAGTGCTAGCACAGATTTGCGTAATGCTACATAAGACGTATATTATTAGATTGCACGATCAGTAAAAGTCAGAAGTTAAGACTAAACAGCAATTACTTTGGTTTTGATAATCGGCTTACATTATTCTCAATCTGCAGTCTGAGTGTTATGTCGCATATTAACTACCAATCTGTATCCCATCTCTACAACTTGGTGCTTTATCACTAATTGGTGATATTCTGTAGAAAACGACAAAACATTTACATTTCAACGGTTTAAAAAAATTGACTTCTACACAATATACAATATTTGAATCGTATTTTTCATAAGCCCATAAAAAAGTTACAAGGCTGGTCAAAATGTTGTAGGTTCATTTTTTTTGCATTACAACATTTGTACACAATTGAAATTTTTGACAAACAGGTTTTTTTCTATGACTTCGTTCTTGAGTTCAACAACTTGGTTGTGGAACGATTTGCCGGCCTCTGTGTTTCTTCCCTCCTAAAACATGGTCTCTTTTGTTTAGATTACTGTTTATTGTAAAACTGTATTTAACATGGATGACTTATTGGAAATACTGTTAACTGATTTATAATAATGACATTATAAAAAAAGACTTTGATGTTAGACAGAGACAACAACTCCATCATTACTAGTGACGTACAATATATAACATTAGTTATGTGACATCTTCGAGACCCAGGTTCACTTCTTCCTTTCCACCAAAGACCCTCCACATATCGTTCACAAAGACATATTAAATTTAGTGTAAAAAAAAATTTGCAAATTTAATTTTGTAAATTTTGATCGGAAAACATTAAAAAAGAGGGCTTCACATATCTAATAAAATTAAATCAGGCGGATTTTGTGACGTCACTAAAGAAATTCAACCTTATCACGACCAGGGAAAGGCATGTGTGGTTACTACCAAATTTCAAGGTTATTTTATACTATATTATAATAAAACGAATATAAAACTTTATTCCACTTAATTTAGTCTCTTCAGTGTCGCTGTGTTTGCACTTTTTAATATTTCTATTTTTTAGAGTGATATTTCATGGTGGAATTCCATTATAATATATTATAATAAAACTAATATAAAACTTAGTCTCTTCAGTGTCGCTGTGTTTGCACTTTTTAATATTTCTATTTTTGAGAGTGATATTTCATGGTGGAATTCCATTATAATATATTTTAATAAAACGAATATAAAACTTATATATATTATAATAAAGTTTTATATTCGTTTTATTATAATATATTATAATGGAATTCCACCATGAAATATCACTTTCAAAAATAGAAATGTTATTTTATACCTTGGCCTTGACCCTAATATCTGGACGACTTCTATACTTGTCTAGAAGATAAATTCTCCTATCGGTTATTGGCTAAGGATCATATCATCACCCTGCACGTCGCATCCCGGAATAATTTCTAACTCCTGAAAACAACAAATAACCTTCGACAAAGCTGTTGTGAGTTCATTTAAAAGAAGCGGGCAGAAGAAAGGCGCAGGAGTGTCCGATATGATCATCTAGATATCTGCCATCACTTCATTAGTCTGCTGTCACCTCATTATCTCTCCTCCTCACGTAAGAGGCAAAGGCAAGAAGAACTGTTACACTTGCTGCTTCAGGAAGGCCCGTTCTTTGTATTGTCTTCTCGGAAGCACATAATTAATTGCCTGGAGATTTCGCCGGCTGATGGACATGGGTGGTGAAACGGTACGCGCCAATTGGCACGCATGCGATTGGCCGTCCGGTGACCAATGGAGGACCTTCACGGTCACCTGAACAAGTCGGAATACAAATGCCTCCAGTTCAACAAACTAACATCTTTATTATTCAAAGGTGGTATTTAGAGACGCCGAGGCTGTCTTCGACTGACCGGATACGTACAAATAAATGTCGGTGAAGGTGCGACTGTAAGAAAAGATTCGTTAAATATTCCATGTTCTGAAAAGACTCGAGTTAACTTTTTTTAATTGACAACATTTTGACGAAAACGTGTTTCCGATGGACACTGGCATACAAGTATTACGTGTATGTTAGTAATTTTTTTTAATAAAAGTGGTTTTTGGCTCTTTTGCACCTGCCCTTTTCACATTTTTACTATATGCATCATCTTAAATGAAAGTGTGTGAACTGTGAAGATCCCTTTCTTTTAATCCTGGTTTCGACACAACCGTGTCTTTCTCAGACTATTTTTTAGATGCCCAGAGCTGGTATAAAGACATTGTGATCAATATTCAATGAGAGTAAATCCTTCGATAAAAACATAAGAATTTAATAATTAGTACCGCCGTCCCGGGAACCATTTATTGGGTAATCAGCAGATTTAGCAGGGGTACCCGGGATTATTGGGTGAGTTGTGTTCAGGTCTTGGCGGTGAATGTGATCGGTAGACCCTTTGACTTCTCCAGCTGGTCTCTCTCAACCCATCGTTGTCCTACATCGCAACTGAAGAGATGGATTGACTCTTGCACACACTGACCTTAGATTTCTACTCAATCATAACTTTTTCTTTCCAGAACTTCCCCTCCTTTCTTCCCTTAAAAAGATCCTCGGCACAACATCCCCAAAGATGACACAGGCCTTGTGAAATTATTCCCCCCAGACCCGATTACGTATGATATTAGTGATTAGTACGATGGTGTGAGAAATGTGGATATCCGTAAAGAATGTAAGGCTGATGTAAACATAATGAGTAAGATTAAGAAGGGACCCTCAGATGGTTTGGGCATGTAGAGCGAATGGACGAAGAAAGTAGTGTAAGAAGAATATATGAGGCGAATGTGAATGGTAGAAGATGTTGGGGACGCCCGAGGAGGACATGGCACGAGTCGGGCCACGTCAAAGTCAGAATAATAGAATGTATGAGACGATGCATGAATGTGAGTGAGGCAAAGAGTGTGTGCCAAGACCGAGTTATTTGGCGGTCGTCCTCTCTGCCTGCCTGGGAAACGGCCTGATGGTTAGTTAGTACATACGAGTATATATATGCAAGGTGTACACATAATTCATTTTGAAGTTTATTATCTTACTGTCATACCGTTTTGAGGTAACACACTTACTTTTACTGAAGATAGAAATTTAGAAAGGTGCAGGATGGTTGAACTACATACTATAATTAATATTAAATTCGCTAAAAAAATCGTCCTGAAATAACACATTTTCATTTATTCACATGGTGTCTCTTACTTACGCAAGCTGGTGCAAAAAATGCTAACAAAACTGCTCCTTTGTGGCGTTTTGTAGTCAATGTTTTTTCAATTGGAGATGTGTCGACTCAACTCACCGCTGTTGCAACACTTGCAATAACATTCTGCGGACGAAAAGGGTTGCAATTTTTTACACCAATGACGATTTAAATCCTGTTAGTTTTCTATTAAATAAACTGGTGTGTACGATATGAAAGAGGTATGCAATATAATAGACCCCTGCATGGCGAAAATATTTATTTAGGACAGAAATTTTAGCTGAAAACATTAACTTAATTTTGGAAGCAAAGAAAAGTGAGCTTTATAACTAGTAAGGATATGGGTCGGAATGGTTTGAAGGGGTTTGGGTGTATGACTTTGCATGGTTTGTTTGGGCTGATAATATTTTGTCAGCTCACTGGCTCAGAGGAATGGCGTGGCATCAATTCAATCCTTTGCCAGTTATCAATGGGGACGGGGGAGTGGTGTGGGTAGGGAAAGGGTGACGGGGAATGGTGAATGGTGGAAATGTCTTCATGTTATATTGACGCAGGACTTATTGGAGTATTCTGTTATCATAGCGAGGCGAAGTGCGTAACTGAGAGCGTATTAGAATATGATATCTGGTACCACAAGGAAAGTTTTTCTAACACATTAGTTAGAGGGGGAATTTTGGTAGGTACTAATCTATAAATCATGTAACTTTTAATTCTGGCGATGACTGTATGCTGTAAAGCACAATGTCAATGATAAAGGCTCAAATCCCGACGTGCGCTAGTAAATTTTATTTGATTAATTTGTATTATTTCGCAATAAATCATTAAAAATAATATATAGTATATATATATATATATATATATATATATAGAAGATTTCTCTTAGTATCGCCCAGGTGTAAAATCCTCAGTTGAAATTGGTTCCGCGCGTCTTCATCCCGCGACAAAACATCCCACAACAAAATATTTACTAAAACCTTAGAATTAGGAAATGTATATATATATTTATAAGACGTAGAAATATTCTTAGACTGGAAAACCTAAAAAGAGTTTTCTATGCAATTGTTCAATCTATATTACAATACGGTATTATAGGATGGGGAGGAACATGATGTTATTTTAAATCCTCTCAAAATAGTTTAAAGATTAATAATTAAGGTTATTCTGAAAAAATCATCTACATTTTCTACTGAAAAAATCTTTTCAATATTCAAAGTATCTACAATAGACAATATATATAAAAAAATATTCAATACTACAAACTTTGAAAGAAATACCGCTAAAAAAATTACATTTCAATCCATCGGCAAGATATCAAAACAATATTAAAATCCAAAAATTTAATACCAAGCACATCCAAAATTCTTATCTGTATCTTGGTATAAATTATTTCAACCAACTCCCATTAAAATTAAAAATTATCGAAAATAAACGTAAATTTCAAATTAAATTTAAAAAATTACCTGAAACACCCGTAAGAGTACGTAACTATTATTAATATTTCATTTAATTTAAATCTGTTTATTGATATATCTCAAGTTTTTCTCACGTATCTATTGTTATTAGTTGCAATATTATTATTCACTTACTCAAATGATACTCGTAACATTGATATCATAATTGAGCATGAATTCACTCACCAAACACAAGAGCTTTGTCTCTTTATGGTGAGGAAAGGCTTTTATTAAATTCATATTACAAATCTGTTTAACATGTAGGTAAAATAAAAATGTATAATTATTGTAAGAACGTACAAATATTAAATAAAAAATTAAATAAAAAGCAAACATAACCTAACCTAATAAAAAAATGGGACAAAAATAATACAGACATCCGTAAAGACAATAAATTATTGTTCAAAAATACTTATATGAAAGAATTCAGGAGATACATTTTGTACTTGGGATATTATGTCGAGGGATATTTTGTCGGAGGATATTTGTCGGGGATATTTTGTCGGGACTAGATCTGAACAGACAGGTACTTCCCCACCTTCCTATTTCTCATCTCTTCCCCCTCCCCACTACTTTCACAACATTCCCATTTGGGGATGCCATAGTCTCACTGGCTCCAGACGGTTAGATTAATTGCTTTTAATCATTTTTTTATGTGCGGATTCACATAAAAAATGATTAAAAACAATTTGATGTACAAACATCAGTCAAAATCGAATTTCGTAAAAAATTTACATTCACCAATGTTGACGGAGTTAAATAATTTTGTCATTTTTTTAAAAACGCATTTGTTTTACCCAGAAACATAGATCTGACCAGAAGGTCGTCCTAATTTGCCTTTATCTTTCCTAATTAATGCTAAGTTTATCATAGCCATTACAATCCAAATCGATTTACTGGGTTAACTATCACATTCCGTAGTATTAAATATACGTCAGCAAATAATGCTCATGCACACACTCCCTAATACTCAGACAACACAACCTAGGATACGAATATGGTCATAGACCTTCATGGTATATCGAAGGGGCAAAGTGTTTTGATATTTTCAACGCAAGCCCTTCTAATATACATACCGTATATTCTGCAGACCACGATTAAACTGAATCTGCTCAAATCTATTATATCCGTTTAATATCGAGTCTAATCTTACTAATATTATAAAGGCGAAAGTTTGTATGTACGTATGTTTGCTACTCTTTCACATTGTATATCGGTAAGCTCTGGCGTTGTGAAATTATTTATTAAACGTTTACTGTCCAGACCAGACGAAAAGCCAAACAAATCGTTGCTATAAGTAATTATTTGACTTGCGCTGTCATTTTTTTTGTTTAGGTTACTATGGAGATCCCTTTGATAGTTAAAATTCAAATATGTATAAAA
Source organism: Limnephilus rhombicus (assembly GCA_929108145.2). Classification (NCBI taxonomy): domain Eukaryota; kingdom Metazoa; phylum Arthropoda; class Insecta; order Trichoptera; family Limnephilidae; genus Limnephilus; species Limnephilus rhombicus. The sequence continues at coordinate 49,241,003 of OV815285.1, forward strand.
TACTAATCTATACTAATATCATAAAAGCGAAACTGGTTATGTTTGATTGTTACGCTTTAATAGATGGCACGCGAGCTGTTTGAAAAATGAATGTAATAGGTATGGAGGGGGGGAGGGGAGTGAAGGAATGATTGGGGGTGAGGAGGGGGGAGGGGGGGGGGAGTGGAATGGGGATAGGGAAGGTGGAGAAGGCGGAGTGGGAACCCCCCTAATACTATGGGAGTGAAGCCGGGGGCAAAAGCTAGTATAATATAAATTAACTTGCCGCTTTTACGTACCTGATATATATTACTTCGTACCTGATATATATTCTGTGACTATTTTATTTTCAAATTAGTTTCTTCTGTTCTGGCCTGTCACAAGAACTGGACACATTTCATTTTTCCCTCGGGGCCTTTGTTATCTTTGGGGATGCTGTGTGGAGGGCCTTTTTAGGGGAAGGAAGAATATAAAGTTCCGGGAAGGAGAAATATATGAGGAGTGGTAGGAATCTGGGGGTCAATGGGTCTATGAGTGACGAACGCATGAATCCATCCCTCCCACTCATCCATGAACCCATCCCTCCCCCCCTCCATCACTCAAATACATCCATCCCTCACTCCCGATATATGAACACATCCCTCCCAGTTTCTTCCGATCAAGTCGATGCCCTAAAAAAACCTCATACTCATAACAATAGTAAAATATAGCTAAAATGTAGTTAACCATTTTGGGTGACCTATGACAGGGGTGTTGGTTAACCAACAAATGGTTCTTGGGTCGAAGATATCCATAACCCTCTCCCACTTGATGATAGTTTTGTAATATCCAACATCCTTTAGACAAAGAAGTTTTTCATATAAAACTCCGTTGCTTTATATCATGCTCAATGAAAAAATAAAAACTATTGGTACATTACATTTATTCAAGAAAATGGTCAAAATATGTATACTACCTGAGAGTGCTGGTTTTGGATTACCCATGTTGTCGCTTATATCATAAATCACCCTGGAATCAAGATATATTTCGTACAATCCATATTAATTTAATAACTGTGTATGTGCTTAACTTATATATTATTATGTACATTTTAATTTGCTTATTGTTATAAGTATTTACTTATTATTATCTACTTCTTTCGTATCATAATTTACTTACTGTACTATATAATTGTTTTTAGTATTTACTCATAATTATAATGAACTTAATTTACTTATTATTTGTTGGCGTCATGTATTTTTTCTCGGAAGATTTTTTCAATGTGGATGAGTGTTTCAGGCTGATAATTATTGCTTATAATAATTGTTACCCTTTGTGCTATGCATAAAAATCTTGTCTTAAAAACGTTAGTTTAACAATTAAAAATAATAATTAATTTATATAAAAAAAAAAACATTGTTCTAAACTGTCAAATTAGTATAAGCTTTCCCTGACGTAGGAACGTTTGTTCCGAAACCGGTCGGATTTGCAAATTATATAAGTGGTTTATACAAAGTTATATTGTTTCATTTTTCAATAATTAATTTACTTATGTTTATTTACTTATTATAATAAATGGTTTATTATTGTTTACTCATAATTATAATATATATTATCTACTTAATTTATTTATTTTATATTTATTGCATAAACTAAATAAATTTATTACTTAATTATTATTATTTTTAATATACATAATTGTTTATTATCATTTACCTGATATTATTTAGCTGTTGTTATTTACCAATCTTTATTTTTTGTTAATAATTAAATGCTACTGTGGTATGGTCACCCTATGAACGCATCTGGTAAGCCACAACTAACAGGTAACTTGTATTTTTAGTTTAGAGTATAATGTTATTGTTGCCAACGATGAGCATACTGCCCAGTGCCCAGCTATAATTAAATTATTAATAATCCATGTCTGAATAATTGTTCTCAGTGCTTCTTTTGTAGGTTTATAATTATATTTTTATTAAGTTTATATGCATGTTTTTTTTTTAAATTACATTGTAAAACTGCATATCTCGATACAGGAATGCCCTAGTGAGATATACAGCTTATGTTTTTCATGTATTTCTTATTTTTCAATAAATAAATAAATATGTTATGTGATATGTTTATGGTATCACTAAAAACAAAAACTGCATAAAGTTCATATGCGGTTTATTGTTACAGAATTTAGATTTAATTATTATAGAGTCTTGTATAAAGATAGATAGTTTCAGAAGCGCAGTCTGCTTGAGCTGATTGGAAGGACATATGTAAATTTATCAGCCCGTCCTAATATTTTCAGTGGCAATATTGTTCTTGGCTGGAAGAACAGTCCTCTGTTGGTTCCGTTCACTTCCCTTGTCACTCTGGGAGCTGTTTTCTCATTCTCTCCACATTACAGACTCTGCACTGGATGACTGGATACTGGCTGTCTCCCTTCAACGCCAGCGGCGGTTTATTTTAAGACATTACCTTATTTGGAAATACGTGAATAATTAAGTGGAAACATCGACACCAAAATAGGGAAATTATTTTGGTTCATTGTATCAACACGAACTTTTCCTTTCCATTCTTTAACACCCCCGACATCTTTGACTATTTAAACACAATTTCGATGGCCTATTTTTACGATACATTGAAAAAATCACAGATTCCTAAAAATGGCCTTAGAAATTTTTTTAAACTAAAATTCATCATAATTCGAATGATCAAGTGAATAAACAAACTGATGTTAACCATATATTTTTCCAAATAAAGAGTCATAAAGAATCGTTTAATGAGTGGTCGAAAGTTTAAATAGCTCCAATAAAGACTGGCTTTATACCCTGCAAAAATATAACAAATAATTAATTATATACGCGCCGTTCTCACTCCAAAAATTATGGTCAAGAATAACCTATACGGATAATTAAACGTGCACTCATCTGAAGGAAATTAGGCAGGAAAATATATGACTTTCTCGAACTACTTAATCTGTAAAACACATTTACCATTTGCTGCGTATTAGTCGTATTATCCATATTAAATAACACATTCTTTTAGAAACTATCGAATTAAAACTTGGACGAACTCAAGCGGAAAATAAGGACAAAATGTTTCACAGAATTTGAACAATCGTATATGCATATATATGTTTATACTGTTTATAATCAATGTTGCATGTTAGTATTTAATGATTTGAGTTTAATCCGATTGTAACCTGAAAATGTAATTACTCATGATTATACTACATGTATATGTATATAAAAACTAATTAAAAAAAAATATATATATAGTTCCTGTGAAACAAATGGTACATAATGATTAAAGGAACTTTGATGATTTTTTTAAATTCTCTGAAACAACTTGCACTATGACCTATGACTGAAATTCGTTAAAAATGGAATCCGTCAACCGGTAAATTTTAAGACCTCTAGAAACTAAGTAGAAAATATTTAAAAAAAAAAAATCGTTAAATTGACCATCTAAAAAAAGAGCTACAGTAATCCCCCGGTTTACGATCACTCGATATCAGGAACAAGTAAAAGTCTTATCACACGGTGGGAGCTTATAATCTATAATCCCGGTTTAAGATTCTCGTCGGCTCATTTTTTACACGGAACTCATTTTTATGAGATTACTGAGCCATGAGAAATCAATCTGTTTTTTGGTTTGTTTTTATTAAAGCATTTTTGTGGCCTTAGACACCAGAGTGTTTGTTAGATGAAGAATTACTTCGGCTTAAAAATACAAAATTTAACAGGGAAAGATAGCGCTTGTCATTCAAACAAAAAAACGATTCTAGCGTTTTTTTATGTTGAGGTGTAATTTTGACGTAATTGCGATTTAAGCGAAAAAATGAAGACATAAAATTAGTTTTTTTTGGTACTTAATGTTTGACAAATTTGGTTAAATTTCCTGCCTAAAGGTTAACTTAAAACACATTTCTTCAAATGAAAACCAATAAACATTTTTATTGGGATAATTTTTGAAGGTTGAAACAATCAATGTAATACCTAAGTCATTGAATAAGAAGATAAAACTTATTAGTTTAAACGAAATTTGAAACAGAATAAGACACAGGAAAAAAATGAGGATAATGTTGATAATTTTGAATTTGAAAAATAAGATGAAAAAAATGATACAAAAATATAAATCCCAATGGCCGAATTGGTTAAGGCGCTGTGTCCCGGTAATACAAGATATCCTGGGTTCGAGTCTTAGTTGCGTCCGTTACCTTTTTTTATTTTTCCGTGTCTTTTTTGTTTTATTAATATTATCTTTTTTAATTTTAGTTTATCAGGGAAATAAACAGTTATACATATTTTATTAAGGTAATTACATATTACATGGTTGCATGAACTAGCGAAGTTTCTGCAAAAAATTATAGTAGGTATGTACATAAAAACGTAGATTAAAACATTAAAGAAAACATAAAGTGGTAGAAAAAGAAGAAAAAAAAAATATGTAAAAGAAATTAAAAAAAAAACACAGATTTAAAGCATGTAGGATCGATAAAATGAAATTAAACTGTGAACCTATATAAAAGTAAAATTATTTTTATAATAAAATATCTTAAATGAAAACCATTTTTTTTACAAAATATAAAAATAATTTCTTGATATATGTCTCGGTTTTATTGCCAGCATTTCAAGTGTATTCCGTAGTGATATAGCTAATATCACTTTTTTTTTTATTTATTTTTACATTGACTCCACACAGGAGGCCCTGAGGAAAATAATTTCCCTCAGGGCCTATGTCATCTGGGATGCTGTGTGGAGGGTCTTTTTGAGGAGAGGAAGGAATGAACATTGGTCTCACAGAGGCCGGCAAATCATTCCACAGCCGAGCTGTTGAACACAAGAACGAGTCGAAGAAACGACCCGTTCTCATGTGACAAATGTCAACCGTGTACAAATGTTGGGCACGCGTTTGGCGTGTTTCCCGACTATGCACCGGTGCCGAAGGGATCAATGATGCTAGTTCCTCGGAGCATCTTCCATTGTAATACCGGTAGAACAAGGATAGCATTCCCACCCGACGCCTGTGCTCTAAAGATTGCAATCCGTCTGTTAAGATGGGAGAATCTATCAAACGGACCGCCCGTTTCTGCACAGAGTCGAGGGTATTTTTCAGGTATTTTGGAGCTCCAGACCAGAGATGGCTGCCAAATTCAACCGTGGGGCGTACTTGTGATTTGTACAAGGTTAGCAGTTGTGTACTATTAAAGTATCTGCGGGCCCTGTACAGTACGCCCAGTTTTTGGGAGGCTAACTTTACTCTGGCTAAAATAAAATAGTTATGTGATACTAGCTATATCTACTACTGGTTATCCCAATTAAGTAAGTCAGAGTGCACGATATTTTTTACATTGTGACCAAAAAGTCTTAATTTTAATAATATATGTACATGGATAAAATTTTGTGTGGTAGGTAGGTAATTAAGTATCTATTAAGACCACGTTTATGAACAATAACAGGAAATGTATACAATATAAATGATTCAATTTAATTGTAGTAAAACCAAAACTAAGAGTCCTGCTGACTAAACACTGTGGTTTTTACTTGCACTCTTAATACTATGAAAGAATATTATTGTAAGAACGAATTTCAAGCAAGCAAGCTTTACAGAGGCTTTAAAGTTTAAATAAAGTCTGGGATCTAGTAGTAAGTAGAGGATTCCACGGCTTCCAACTACGCCACTGTCCGTAAATACAAATTGACCAAGTGTTTTCCAATAGAAAGACGATTCCGTCATCCGATATGTGGTCACAGAGACTCGATTGGGAAAATAGAGTGGATTCCATAGAACACACTGAATGCGGGATGAGATCAGTACAAGTGGTTCCACTGAATATATTCCCTCCGACAAATGCATCGGCGACTGCAGCCCAGTTCCCAATATGCATTAATCATGAACCTCGTAATGTATAACTTGGAATAATTGATAAGAAACAGAATCACAATCCAATTTTAAACAGTAATTGGAATCACAAAGCAGTTTATTTCGGAACTCGGTTGAGAGGAAATTCACCAAACAAAAGTCGCAATAATAATATTTTTGGGAGCTGGAAAAATAACTGATTTAAATCCATTTAAATATTATGTGCCTTCTAGGTATCGTTTTTATTTTTGAAGTGAAACTTCTATAGCCCTGCTGTGATTGATGTGTGTGCTATGAAATGACGATTACTGCACCTGCGACGCATCAACTGCGTTCATTGGCCGCTTTGATTATGATGTCACTTTTAAAGGCTCCTATTGGTTGAAACGGAAATTACGATTTTTTTTTAATAATTCCATCCAATAAATTATCATCAAAAAGCCATTCGGCGCCATATTATTTTTTTGATATTTAAAAGGTCCCTGTTAAACGCTGATTCAAAGTGCGTTTGAGCTTTCTATCGAATTGTATCTAATAAGGTGACAAGCTTAAAATGATAGTTGACCTCTTCTTCTGATCACAATTTGTTCAAAAGGTGAAAATGACTCGACAGTTAACGGGAAAATTTTAACTTTCAAAAAACAAAATGGCACTAAATGGCCATTTGATGACTTTGTAAAACGTAAATTTCTGTAAAACAATTGGGCCTTAGTCTCCTGGAAATTCACCCTCGGAAGAATTTAGTTTACCAATGTAATATATATCATTACCACTACCAACTGGTTTCACCGAAGAACCTGAGTTTAAAAGTTGTTCTTTTTGTGAAATTTCTTTTTTATTTATCTAATGCCAATATTTCGATACCAACTGGTAACAATGATAGATAATATTTAGAACAATCAATAATATCTAATATTTATTTATTTTATATCAATGTTATAAATATACCGTTAACACTGATTACTTGTCACAAAAATCATAGTTAAACAGGAAATAGAAAAATAGTATAACAATTATTTGAGCATTTGATTGAGAAATGACACAAGGGATACAGTTACATACAAAATTCTAGATTACAAATAAAATAAAATAAATAAAATAATATTGCAATGTGTCTAGTTTATGAAAGTTAAATCAATACCTCAAAGCTTCAATAGTCATGATGAAAAAGAAGATTAGAGATAACTAACGAGCTAAAGATTTCAGACAGAGAAATCTGTTAAAATTTCAATACATCAGAATTCATCGTTGCATATGTTTTAGAGGGACATAACAGATTTCATTCCTTATCAATCTTATCATTGTATCTATCATATTTGGTGTTTATTTATATTTTTACGGTGTACTTAGAGTAAGATTGTGTCCTGATTTTTAGAGATTAGATTTGGTGAGATAACTATAATTTACAAACTTGAGGTGAATTGTCACAAAACTGCGCCGTAGACTAAGATGTTATTATTTTTAATATTGAAGTCACCAGTGGCAATATTTCCATAAACAAAGTTTATCGAGTCCAATGAACTCATAAAAGATTACCAACATCATTCTACCCACCGCGTAAGTTAGTCAGTCACTGTTGTTAGTTGGTTGTTGTACAGTTTGTTTTACAACTGTCTCGAGAAGAAGAGAAATGAATAAGATTCCTCTCAGTCTCCAGTTCGTCAAGAGCCCTTGAGCCCATCTCCAGCCTCCCGCCGGTCCTTGAATGATCTGCCCTCCAGTTACAACATTTCACTTTTTTAATGTTTTTTTACTTCAGGTCCCTCGGCGGATCCTTGAGGTCACCCGGAATACCCTGCTTACCGACAAGAAACATAATGTAAATAATTAACATGTTAGAGGTAAAGCATTTGTTTGCACGCTATTGAAAAATAACTTCTTCAAACGTATAAAAAGCACTCGTTTTTTTGGATGATGTAATAAAATAACGAAGTTTTTAATTCTTTTTTAACATTTTCTCATTTGGTATTATTATATTGAACAAATTAACTATACAATGGCGGTCAGACTTGATGGAATGCCAAATATAATTGTCTTGGCGCACTCACTCTTTGCTTTACTCACAATCCGTGTAATACAAATTCTTTTTGTATTGCGAATCTTTTGATTCATCAAATATTTCATTCCCTTTGCTGTGTCAAGTGCTCCAGGGGCATACCCAAATTCTTATTTCATCAACATAATCATCATTCCAGTTCACGTCCAATTTGGGTACCGCCGCCCCGGGAACCATTTATTGGATAAGTAACACCTCTGTCATAGGTGACTTAGCAGGGGTGCCCGGGTTCATATGGGGTGAGGTTTTTATAGGTCTTGGCGGCGGATGCATCTGCCCATTTACTCGAGGGAGAGATACTGGTTTTATCTCTCCAACCGGACTCTCTCGACCTATCGCGTTACACCGCAGTGGAAATGATTCATGCAGTCGGATGGATTTATGCGCCACTCCTGGACACATTGAACCCCATATTCCTACCCACCCCTCATATATTTTTCTTTCACAGATCTTCCTCTCCTTCCTTTCCTTAAAAAGACCCTCCACATAGCATCCACTAAGTTGACATAGGCCCTGAGGGATATTATTATTCTTTAGGTCCTTCTGTGTGGAGCTTATGTAAAAAAATCATATACATATTGCTCGTAACTAATCCACTCTTGATATTGTCTGCTCTACACGATCACCTAAGTAAGCATTATTAATTTTGTTTATCAACCCTATATTCTTTTCGTATCGGTTTATCGTATGATATCAAATTTTGGAGTCTTTCGGAAGGTTTCTTAATAATAATAATAAATGTTTATTCCAGTATGTGGGGAGGATAGTGCAATCCCACACATTCCATATTCATTGACTTCCTCCGCATCTCTTTAACAACTCTAATAATAAAATCTTTCTTTCTTCTTTATATCTCTCTCTGGGAAACTTGTAAGGATCAACAAGAATTCTCACATAAAGTAAACACATGCATGCAAACAGTAAAATAACATTTTGATAACAATACGTTTTGAACTCAGTGCGCAATATTCAAGTTCGGTAAATAAAACAAGATATCAGAAACAGACTGTGGAGATTTATTCGAGTTAGAGAGCATTTAATTTGTCCGCCTATTATAATGCTTTTCATTAGACATTCGATCCTCGACTCGCTGTTTATTTCTCCTTGCATTCCTGTGGGCAAATCCAGATAAATAATAGTAGGAGAAGTGTTGACTTAGTGGCGGGCCGAACCACCGCAACGGTGTGGTGTCGTCTTCTCTTGTCTTCTGGAATTACTAGAAAAACATTCCGTCTCCTCCATTTATCACGGAGGCACTTCTAGAAATGTCAATTTTATCCTCCTTCTTTTTATTTTGTCTGGAGTCTGGTGTATCCAGGAATGAACACGGAAATCTTTATTGGTTATTAATTGTTCGTGTTTATCATTTTATTTTGGCTTATTGCTCTTGGCAAAATGGTGTAGTAAAGCAAAGTTGTGTTAAAATAATGATATATTGATATGTATTGAAAAATTTTTTTGTTTAAAATACTTTTCATAGAGCAATTTTGATACAATTCTCCAGCTTTAGAAAAATCGTAAAAACTACGGTAAACCGGGGGTAAAGGACAATTATTACTTCTACCATGCATGTAATTTATTCATTCAATTTTATTTATTAAACTCAAAATAGATCCATTTCACACGGTCTAATATAATCATAGTTAAATTTAACATTTTTATTTTTGCTTTACTTATTTCTAATACTTCTTACATACATAATTTTTACACTTTTAATCTAGGTACATTTTTAATTGCATTAATAACTAAGCTATACCTTTGGATGCCTTTATTTAGTAAACTAATCTATTTCTTGGATTTTTTTTTCAATTTCTTAGTCTAAGTATTTCTTTCTGTTTTGTATGGTGTGTGTGGAAGTTTTTTTTGTCTTATTTGTCTCTAAAGTAAGATGGTTGTAAATTGTTAAAAAAACTCTTTAGATAGAAATCAAAACTTTTAGAAATTTCTTTTCTAAAACGTTTTGAAAAAAAAACATTTAAAAAACCTGATTATATCTAATTTCTTAACCATTTTCTGTAATGGCATTTACTTACTAAATTTGTCTCATAATAATTAAATATAATCTGTGAAAGCATTTTGGCTTGCTTTTTTGTGGGATAAATCGTCAAAATTTGAAAAAAATTGACACAGAATATCGAAAACTTCACCAAAGCGCAAAATTTTCATATCATGTTGTAGAATTTTGATACGGTCACTCAGATCAGGGACTTAGGTGTTATATTTGATGAAAAGTTAACATTTACTTTGCACGTAAATGAAATAACAAATAGAGCTATAAAAATCCTTGGTTTTATATGCAGAACAGCAAGTGATTTTAAGTCACTAGAATGTTTGAAAATATTGTACACTTCTTTAGTAAGAAGCCAGGTAGAGTATAATTCGCCCATTTGGTCCCCATTGTATAAAATACATTCCGACAATATTGAAAGGGTACAGCACAAATTTTTAAGATTTGTTAACTTTAAGCTGAATATTCCAATTCAAAATATTAACTATGTCCTTTTGATGAACAACTAAACTTAATTACGCTGTTAGATAGGCGGATCATCTTTGACCTTGTACTATTAAATAAAATCATTAATAATTGCATTGACAACCCTGAAATTTTCGCCAAAATAAAATTTTACGTACCGACCAGAAATACGAGGCAATGTGCTATGTACCTTCTTCTGTGACAATTTTAAAACAAACTATGAGGCTCATACACCTATAAATAGATTGCATCATTTTGGTAATAAATTTGGGAATATTGTAGACATGTTTGCAGATTCTGTATTAGTTATAAAAATAAGTCTTTATAATTACTTTAATGAAATGTATGATTTTGATTTTAATTTATTTTATTTTTTATTATTATTTTAATCATTATAATTGTGTACTACGTACCTGCCTAACTATTATTATCTATCCTTGTAAAAGCCCACTAGGGCGTAAATAAATAAATAAATAAATAATTCGGGTCAGTTTAACGATTTTCTGATAGAATGATGATAATGGGTTTTGAGTAGGTACCTTACACTTCGAATTTCATTTTCATTAGTCTTCGTTCATGTGGGAGCTTATTCCAAACTTTAATACCTCATACTCCTAAACAGCTCAATGCGACAGCCGTCAAGCTATATTTAGGGATTATACTATGTTAGGACTCTTCATTTGTAGCATCTGCAGCGTAGTAAAATTAGAACTTGCTTGTTCGATTTATCGTACAGAGGCAAAAATATGTTAATATTCAGTACCTGCATTGACACGTCGGAATTGTTGTTAAAATTCATGGACATGGCTTACATAAATGGCTTTCCAGCTGTTATAAGGAAAGCGATAAACAAATAGACAAGTACTATTTCAATGGTTCAACGCACCAATATTATGGATATTTAAACGAAAGATTTGAATAAAAGTGGGTACGTCTATAATACGAGTAGTTAGATATATTGAAACTTGTACAAATTTACACATGGACATGAAAGAGGCGTATATCTGTCTCTCTCGACTTTTATTCTCATTCCTTCTGACTTTCGTATTGTTTATATTCATAGAATGTCACCTGCAAGAGCCATGCGGTCATAGCTGTACCCAGAATGATTAAATGAACACTTATGCTGAAGTTTATTTACAACGTCTACTTAATAGTCGATATTAATTTTTTTTTTACATTAACTCCACACAGAAGGCCATGAAGAAAACAATTTCCCTCAGGGCCTATGTCATCTTAGGGGATGCTGTGTGGAGGGTCTTTTTATGGGAGGGAAGGATAGGAAGTTCTGGGAAGCAAAAAGGTATGAGGGGTGGGTAGGAATCTGAAGGTCAGTGTGTCCAGGAGTGACAGACATATGAATCCATCCCTCCAACTGCGGTGCAAGGCAATGGGTGAAGAGAGTCCGGCTGGAAAGGTCAAAAGGCTTCCCTCAACCAGTCTCTCTCGATCCGACACGCTACGCAGCAGGTGCAGGACAGACGCTTCTACCGCCAAGACCTGGACAAACCGCATCCCATAAACCCAACCAATTAATTGAAACAACTTCAAAATATATGCTAGTTTGTGTTAATGCATAAGAAATTTGTTAATGCATATTAACATTTATCCCAGCAGGGGCCATCCATAAATTACGTCACACCTTAAGGGGGGGGGGGGGGGGGATGAAATTTGTGTGACGTAATTTATGGATGACCCCTCACGGCTAATTTGTTCGCTTTTCGGAACAACTCGTATGGGTCTCATAGAAAACGTCGTGTATCCCTTATTATTATAGTGAAAAATATGATACAAACGGTGTTAGAAAGAAAAAAAACCACGCATTGTATTCAAATCTAATAGATAACAACAAAAGAAGTAAAGTGTACATCTTTATGAAAACAAAATTTCGGATCGCGATTCAAAAAAAGAGGTTGATTTTTTTAATTATTTTTTTTACACGGAATGACAAAAATAAGCTGACGATAACGTAAGGTGAGCCATTTTAAAACTTTTTGTGTTTGAATGCAAAAATTTTACACTTAAAAAAATTAAATGTTTATTTCTATTTTAAAAATTTGAGAGCGTATTTTAACATCTTTCAAAAACAGTTTTTAGTTTTCGGATATGTTTAGAAATATTCCATATATTTGGATTTTATTGCTCAGCGGAAATATTTTAACCCTCTGACAAAATACGGTCGTGGTTAACCTAGCATCAATTCTTAACAAAATAAGCAACCCACTGTATCATAGAAATTTGCTGCGTTGGCAGTAATGCATTAATAAATTAACGTCATTATGTATTAAGAATTTCCCTTGTAATATTTTATCTCCATAATAATTAGTTTAACACCCTGGATTAAGTAAGGAACTGTTATTAGGAGCTCAGGAGGGTGAAGAGGAAGACTTTCAAAGTAATAGACATGTGCCATACATTATATTTTGTACGCATTATTGTCATCTCGCTTTCTCTCACTGCGGCTCGATTATTTCTAGCGAGAGTTGACAAGTATTTATTTAACCTACCACACAGTTAAATTAATATCTTCTCCAGGAAGAACTAAAAAAATCAAAATAAAATATTCACAAGGTAGTCATCATGTTCACCATGGAGAAAATTATTTCTGAAAAAAAAAATCTTTAAAATAAATTAATTACCTTGTTTGGTGCAAAATTATATAAAGGACTCTGGTACACAGCACGCGTTGCGATGCCGTATTCAAAGAATTAAATTGTTTCCTCTCCCTCTCCCGCTCCCCCGTCCCACCAACCCCCCTCCCACGTCCCATACATTCAGTCCCAGTACATTCAGTATTCCAACAGCCCGCGTGCCACCTATTACAATTTTTTTATTCAAATTTTCATTTCTTATATATTACAAATATTTATTTTTGTATATTATAAGATCAATCAGTCAATTTTGATAACTAACATAAGTACCTATTTTAAACATCTATAATTCTTGATTCGATTCAGAATATGAGGCGAGTACTTCAAATAAATCCGTTAATTTAAAGATGTTCGAAATTAGAATTTTGATTTAACAACCATTGTTTTAAAAAATGTCATTCTCAAGTTTTGACATTTTTGACAGGTTTTCCAAGAGTTTTTGTAATGATTAAAAAACTTTTCAGGTGTATTGTCATATGTTTGTAATAGTCCAGAAACCTTCGCGGGGGTTTAAAGAAGGTATTTTGAAAGTTTCAAAAATTTCCTATGCTTAATATAGCAACGCATAGCGGACATACATACAAACATTTTTAGATTTTTATGTATATAGATAAAAAGATATTTCACATGATAAATCCACGAAGTCATTTTCCACAATTGGATTGAATCCATCCCCCTCACTGCGATGCAAGGTCGAGAGAGTCCGACTGCTGGTTGGCAGTCGCATCCGCCACCAAGACCTGAATAAACCTAATTCCATGAACCCGGCGTCCCTAAACTTAGCAAACTACTTGGGGTATAGTTGTTGGGGTTGATTAATGATATGTATCAAATTAAGATTGATATGATGATATGTATAGAATATAAATTATTTTATATAAAATGTGTCCTTTTTGGAAATAGATTTTTTTGTTTGTTTATTATATGAAGTGGAGACGGTTTACCATAGTTTCCATGAGCACTCAACCCATGGGCCCAATGTGCTGTCCTCAATTTCACCTCATTCCTAGTAACATTGTCCCTTTGATACAGTTCACCAGGGTTGTCTCCTGGGTCTACAGAGGGTCTTCTCATGCAATTGAGCCTTGTTCCTATTAGGGCGGGGCTTTGGGACCATAGGTGAATTGGAGTCTCTTCATCCTTTTGTCATTTCCTGCATCTATTGGTGTTTTGTGTTTTGTACTCTCAACGGCTGCATATGTCTCCTGAGATGGCCGAGTGTCCGTTAGTTTTTTTATTTATTTTTTTATTGTTTTTATTTCTTGCTAGAGCAATCCCGATGAGTTACAGAAATCATTTTAGGACAGGAGAAACATACAATTGACGGGTGAGTTGAAATAGTTACAGTTAGAAATTTTGATATTAGAAATGTAAGTTTACCATACAATATAGACGAAAAATAAAAAAAAGGTTGAGTAGAACAAACAACAATAGAAAACAATTAAAGAAAAAAGGAATAAGGTTATACAAATATGGACGATTACAACTAAATGAAAAAGAAAAGAAGAGAAAAGAAAGAAGACAATTGAACACGACAAGAAAATTACATAGTTTCATCGTTAAACGTACTTAAAAAATTCTTTTAAACCATTACTCTGATTTTTTTTTATTTTGCTGGATTCCCTTGTACATATCTGAAAGTGAATCATATAGTGAACAGGCAACGTGGTTCAGCGATTTTATCCCATATTTTGTAGTGTGTGTTTGAGGTATGCTGATTTTAATGGTCCTACCAGTTCCCCCAGTGAGTGCACTCCCCACATTGAGAAGATTTTTTCTTAATTTATTTCATAAAAGACATATAAGTATGTAAGTAGGTATTTATAATTATTTCTCTGTTATGAAATATTAGTTATCATAGATTTATAATTATTGCTAAATACGGCGATATAGAAATAATCAATTTTAGCGCTTAACCCACCCATGCATACTATTTTATCACGGACAAGTTCATGGATGAATGAGAATCGCGGAATACTGGAAGTTTATTCCGTCCGCATCCATATTATCAAGTGAAGACACTTTCAATAAAGGTACCACCTACCTATTTGTTATTCCGGTTAGCTTCCTTTCTCAGTATTTTATTTCCTTTCCATGAATATTCATCGCGGTTGATTATAAGGAGTCCCCGGCGACATGTAATAAGATGATGACCGAGCAGAACAGAGAGCTGTGCTAGAACTAAGTGAATGGGCTCGCTAGCTCTAGACCAGTGGTCGAAAACTGCTGCTCGCGAACCACATGCGACTCTTTGGGTACTTGATTTCATTATATTTAACGAATTATTAATACTTCTTTTTTTAAATATTCACACTCTAAATTAATAATCCTACTAATATTATAAAGGCGAAAGTTTGTATGGATGTATGTATGTATGTTTGTTACTCTTTCACGCAAAAAATAGTGAATGGACTTTAAAAATTCTTTCACTAATAGAAAGCTACATTATTTGCGAGTAATATGGGCTGTACAGATTTAAGCTCTATATATATATGAATGTGTAAGCTCTGGCTTTACTAATAAGCTCTGGCGTTATGAAATTATTTATTATACGTTTATTGTCCAGACGAAAATCAAAACAAATGGTTGCTTGGTAACTAGCTGTCATTTTGTTATTTGTTTAGGTTACTATGGAGATCCCTTTAATAGTTAAAATTCAAATATGTATAAAGTACTAATCTACAACCTATCTTTACTAATATTATAAATGCGAATCTGCGTATCTTTGATTGTTAGGCTTTAATAGGTGGCACGCGAGCTGTTTAATAAAATAATCTGAGGGGTGGTGGAGGGGGGCTGGTGGGGGGAGGGCAGGGGAGGGGGGAGGAGGGGGATGGTGGTGGGATTAAAGAGGGGGAGGGGAGAAGAGGGGAGAGGGGGGAGGATTGGAGTGGGGATAGGGAAGTTGGAGGAGGCGGAGTGGGAACCCCCCTAATATAGTATAGAAGCCGGTGGAAAAAGCTAGTATTTAATAAATCAACAAATACAAAGGCAATGTTGTCACCAGGATGTGCTGTCGACTCGACGGTTAATCTAGTATGCCTTTATCGCCGAATTTTCCCATCTATCCCTATCTATAGCTAGGCATTTGGTATTTGGCATTCCTTTTCTATCCAGATTTTTAAAGAATTTTTAAACAGTGCCTCTTTGGAGTTCTTCGGCCAATTATTTTTATTGGGATTCGTTTATTCGTAGGCAATTAATTGTATTTCTCTAAGATGTTTAAAAAAATCTGAACAATTTATCAACTTTTTGAAGTAAATTTTCACGTCCTGTGAAAGTTCTATTCAAGTTCTGTGATTATTTCAGTTTTATAAAGCAACTGGGCTATAATGACATAATAACAGAACTTGAATAGAATTTACACAAACCGTGAAATTTAACTAAAAAAATTGATGAATTATTGTAAAATTTTTTTTAAACAACCCGTCGTAACATTTGCACGCCAGACATTTTTACATTGGCGAGTGCGTAGTTTACGCTGGTTGTTTATGCTGTAGGTATGTTACAAAGTGTCGCTTTTTTAGAATTATCGATATTAGTATTCAAAAGTATCTAATGTCGGCTAACTTAAAATTATTTTGTATGAAGCGGCATTTAATAACGAAAATGTAATTTTTATAAAATAAAAAAGATTGTTAAATGATACATTATGTAGTTCATTCAGTAAACTTAGTTTTAACCGACTTCCAAAAACAGGGTTCTGGTAAAAAAAAATGGCCCTCAATAGACGTGTAAGTCGTTGTACTGTTGATATTTGTCTCTTTTATCTAATGAGTTTGGCGACCTCTGGTCTAGACCAAAACCCTTCTGTACTTGTTTGAGTACTCGGTGACCATCCACAGTTATTATAAATTCGCACTGGTGTGCATTTAGAGCAGATAATATCTTCATTATTTAATCTTGATTACCGATGATGACGAATTATTATGCTAAAATATGTAAACACAACTAATAAATGTAAAACATTTAATGTTATCTCCGCAGGCATCGAAATTAAAATATTCTAGGTTTGAATGGACCATAATTATTAACGTGGTGAATTTATTCTTATTGCCTTCTACGTCTCCCATTTTGCTGTAAAATGGCGTAATCTGATTCGCAATAAAAGCTCTATTCTTATCAATAATCCAATATTTTTTGGTTAACTGCTCAATAAATCTATATATAAGACACTATTGTAACCGATTCCCCCTGTTTACATTGTTTACGTCTTTCTTCTGGTACCCTCTTCTACTTGGGGTATCTTCACCCTATAGCCCGAAACAACTCAACGAAACTCTGCTAGTAGATATCGCAACCATAATGTTTTTCTCGTAGTCTATACATACACCAGTATTAAAACAGTTATACGTACACCAGTATTATAGAGAAGAATGCAAATTTGGAACATTTAAAAGTAGTGTAGGTAAATGATAAATGGTAAAAAAATAACTAATAGTATATGCAGATGTCCCAAAAGTCAACATCATCTATAAAAAAAAATTTACTCATGAATCCGGCAAAAATGTTTGTACAGGCACTTTTAGTTTTATTTTGAACTGTGATGAATATCAGGATTATTCGGGGTAGCGTAATGAAAAACAGAATCCTTAAATACGTAATTTTATATCTGTGGCACTCGAAAACTAATCTAACGTGAAATCGACAATTTATAAAAGTCATATTGTGGTATTCTGGACCGTCAAAGGGGTAACGTTGAATTTTGGGACACCCTATGAATAAGTATAAGCAGTAACAAATGTGTAGTAAAAGTAAGTAAATATCACGATTGAGCTGAAGATCTAAAAATAACAAAGACAACAATATCAAATGAACATGCAAAAGGTAACAATATTGTGTTTTGATTAACTAGAAAAGATTGATAGGAAATAGAGCAAAGTAGAAGTATAAAAACATCATGGAGCAGTTTTACTATTTTGTGACATACTTCAAAAGATAGTTGCTAAACTATCTAATAAGTAATGTTGAAAATGCCAATGATCAATGCAGCATTTTTAGGCAATTGGATTGGATATATTAACTACTAGTACATCTTCCATAAACTTTTCTTGGACAGAAATAGGTATTTGGTTTAATTGTCTTCCGATGCGTCGTATTGTATGAATATATTATGTTTTATTCGTTTATACGCCATTCAACAAAAAATGCCATCTAAATGACATTTTTAGCGGCACATCCTGCCGATGTTCCCAACTTTTCGATCAATCAATCTGAGTCACCGATCAGCTAAGTGATTTATTCAGTAACGCTCTATTCACTTGTTGGTCGGAGAGTTGCGTTACGAAGAGCATTTGAGGAGTGTTGAGCAAAAATTTCAGCTCAGTAGTTGATCAATAGGATTGGGTACAACGGCCGTTTCTCTTACAGTACCATACATGTAGTTTTTAAATTATGTTATGAGCGTATTTGCGCATTTGAGGAGTGTTGAGCAAAAATTTCAGCTCAGCAGTTGATCAACAGGATTGGGAACAAAGGCCGTTTCTCTTACAGTACCATACATGTAGATTTTAAATTATGTTATCGGTTTGATGGAAAAGCTTCGTGCTATGTCAATTTTCTGTGATATAATATAATGATTGATTAACCCAACGCTTGCTGTTAATTATATAATGCCGATTAAGGAAGCTGTCTACACATAATAATGATTCTATCAAAGTTCGCAGTAGCTCTCGTTCCGCACAGCTGTGCGAGTACACCAAGTATTGTTCGCAACTAATTTACAAATTGCAAACTTCCCTGCACGCTTGGCGAAAAGTTCATTAATATACCGGCGGAGGTACCCGCCGGAAAACGCAACAACTTGGGCAATTTAAATCTCACACACCTTAAGCGCTGGAATATTCTGATGTTTTCTGTAATTAAAACTTTTACATACATCTCCATTTCTATGGCAGACTTGCTGCTGTATATCTTGTATATCTATGCTGAGTGTGTTGATGGCCTATGCCCTATGCCCTGTGGGGAGCCCAGTAACCATAGATTCATTTCCTGCTACTAGGAAGGCACTTGGCAGGTAGGTAGATTGTAGGTGTAGCGTGAATATTGAGCTTACCAAAAGGTAAATTAATTTCGCAAACGATACACAGTCCATGCACATTTTAGGAAAGGAGTGGCGTCCTAAGTAATTTAATTAATTGCTTTACCTACAATGTTTTAACGCTAGTAGTTTGTATGAAGGATTGGTCCAAGTTCGTAGCGTTTTTGGATTCCAGGACGAAGTTAGTACATTCGGTTATTTTTTGACAATAGTGCTAATGTCGTAGTAATTTTTTACTGAAAATTCAAGGTTTGTAATATTTGCTAGCAACAACTGTACAGCTTTTTAAAGTTACTTTCACGACTTAATAACGACATACGATACGATTGTTCCACCCCAGCCAGGAGTACTCCTGTCCCATTAAGACCGGTACACCAGGGGCATTGATTTGTTAGGACTTAGATCACCGGCTCTGAGGATGGGAAGAAGGTTGGAATGCAATCGACCGGTAAATATGTCAACCTAATAATCCAATATTAGAATTTAGGTTGGTCAGGAAGAGAGGATTTGACTGAGAGATGTTTTATTCTTCATATCTTTCTTCTTCTTGACTCTTCTTGACTCTTCATTGTGATTCCTGGTCCGCCTTGCCCCTTCTTAATTCTTCTTGGATCGTTTTGGCTCGCCTCGACTCTTCTTGCGTCTTCTCGTTGCACGCTGACTCTTCACGGTTCTTGCTGGTCCTT
Source organism: Limnephilus rhombicus (assembly GCA_929108145.2). Taxonomy (NCBI): domain Eukaryota; kingdom Metazoa; phylum Arthropoda; class Insecta; order Trichoptera; family Limnephilidae; genus Limnephilus; species Limnephilus rhombicus. The sequence continues at coordinate 49,260,723 of OV815285.1, forward strand.
CTTGTTTCTTCTTGGTTCTTCTTGACTCTTCTCGGATCTTCTTGTCCATTCATGGCTCTTCTTTAATCTTCTTGTCTCCTCTTGGCCCTTCTTGAAAGAGAATATATTTATTATTATTGTTGATGTATTCTGTTCATTTTATATTCATTCTTAAATCATATTCATATTTTCGTTAAAGTTTTTGTGTGCCCTCCCAATACTTTGTTAAATACACAACGCATTAAAATATGGCATGATTTTAGTTGGTACTGTATTCATAATGATAGAAAAACAGCTCTGACTAGCAAGTAATTTAAAAAAAGAACTTCTCAAAAAACATCACAAAGTTAAATGATATTATGATGGGCCGAGCGTATCGGTATTCTTAGAAAAGCACCCTATTCGTGCAAGCTCTCCCCCTATTACTAGAGCCCTACAGCTGAGTAGCTGGGTACTGGGTACTGGGTAGATCGGTAGACTGTTTCAAACAACACAGCACGAGGAGCCACCAGCCACGAGCCATCATGAAATGCGCCATTTCTCGACCGCCTGATTAACCCTTCAACGTCGAAAAGTTCAAACTTTCAACACTTTTGAAGACGCTTCTGATTTGACAGCTGAAATTCCAACCAAGTCGTAAATCATCAGGTCGGGGAGTTATACCGAGCAGGAGCTAAACGTATTTATTTTAACGTTATTATCATATTATTATGACTAAATGGATTCGTGCTTAATTCGGGCAGAAGTTCTGATAAACCCTGAGGATTTTCGGTATCAGTAAAACGAGTTATATTTACTTAAAATTATTGGATTTAAACATTTCTTCTCTAGCCGTAAAATACCGTAGAAAAAAACAATGATATTTTTTATACTCTTTTTAACGTAGAAGTCAAAAAGCTTAAGACTACTTTTTGTAGCTTCAAAGTGTCGCCAATGGTCACCATTAATGTAACAGTTGTCAGTTGTCAAAAAAAAAAAAAATAGTTACTTTTTGACTCCCAACATGAAGATTGCATTTCAGTAGTTTTTAAATTAATCTGTCGTGGTATCTGCTGTGTGAATGTGGAAGTGAGGAACGTTGCTCTGTCATTTCAATGAGATGATAAGCAGTTTTGGTATTTTGTATCTTCTATAATCTTATACTTTGAACTCTTCGAACCTTCTATGGAGTTTCTTTGGTTTTTTTCGGGTGTGTTATTAACAGCTCAAATAAAATGGGTCAGGTAATCATACCATCAAAGTCACACACCATTCATCTAACTCAATTTGCGAGACGGGTATGGGTACTGCCGCCTCGGAAACCCTTTATTGGATGACCAACACCCGTGCCATAGATCATCCAGACGGTTGGCCACGTTTGGTGGTTTACCGGCTCACTCATTTGCCGACCTCTTGCGTGGCGGGCCGGATCGGGAGAGGCTGGAGTTGGGGAGACCACCTTTTTACTTCTCCAGATGGACTTTCTTGAACCATCGCCTTGCACCGCAGTGGGGGGGACGGATTCGTCACTCCTGGACACATTGAACCCCAGATTCTTACCCACCCCTCATACCTGTTTCCTTACCAGAACTTCCTCTTCTTCCTTTCCCTAAAAAGACCCTACACACAAGATCCACAAAGATGACATAGTTCTTGGGGGAATTATTTTTCTTCAGGGCCTCCTGTGTGGAGCTAACGTAAAAAAACATAATGTAAAAGAACACGTCACTTTCATCACAATTATCCTAAAGAAAAGATCAGACTAATATTTTTCTGATAGATTATTTCCAATTTGCTACTTTTTTCCAACTGTCTCGAGTATTATCTGAATCTTTTAAGATTAAACCTTAATTAATTTAAAAAATATCTAGATCCAGAAAATCGAAAAATCTAAAAAAGTCGCGGCACGTCCCCGGTAGCTGCCGATCAAACTTTTTCACCGCTGTTCGATGGTCCCCTTTTTATGCAGAATATATAATGACTTGTCTTATAAAAGTACCTACGTTAGGCACTCGGGTTCCATTACTAAATACACGGTTAACTTTCGTTTTCGTCAATCATAATTTCTGTCAAACTTTCATGGCGTATGAAAAAGAGGTCTTTCCTTTTTTGACATACACAAATACATCATCTTCAAAATGTCTCGTGTTTGTAGAGTTATTTATTGCCGGACAGCGGACATGGAGTCGTGTGGAGGATCATTAACTTATGTCTTCCCCAACTAGAATCAAAATCCAAAATAACTCGGTTACAGTGCCCGAAATACGCAAACTTTTTGAGCAGGTTTCGAGGAAAATTGCTAAAAATTCAACAATGCGGGTAAAATTTATTTTATTTACATATGCATATATATTAACAATACATTACAATGTGATCATTTGTCTGTCCAACTGGGCAGAATACCCGTTTCAGGACAGCCAAATTGTATATTTAGTTCATAATATTCTTAACAAAGGAATAGTTTCGTTCAAGATATCAGGGAATTTGCTTCTGTCAAGAAAACTTTTGAGAACACTAAGAATTGTATATAATTAAGGGATGGTTTCTTTATTTCTTTAAAAGAATCGCAAAGATGTGATTTTTTTCAAGGTCAATTTGGAGAACGTAAATAAATGCATTCAGAGTGAATGCATTTATTAATGTTCTATGAGTGTTTTCTTTAGTGAGATCACAAGTAGGAGATTCTTTCCAGGCCATTTTAGAGAACATTTACAATTGCATAATCAGAATTTACACATTTATAAACCAATATTTGACATATGAATTCACAATGTATTTATAACTATTTAATTTTAAAGTACTATAATTTTTCGAATTTCTTAAATAGTAGAAATTACACAATTATAATCCAAATATATGACAAATTATTTTTCAAGCTCGTTTTGGAGAACATTAATTTATTTAGTTGTTTATTTATTTCTTTTATTTTAGGTCCAGAGGGCTTTTACATAAATAAATAAAAATAGTCCAAGCTTTTGTATAATAATAATAATAATTGGATAACTTGTATAGCGCCGTTTTTGTGAAAAATCACCTCAAGGGCGCTGTACAATTTATTAAAAATTCTTAGGTAGGGATGTCGAAAGCGAAAAAAATATCGATATATCGATGTATCGATATTTATTAAAATATCAATATCGACTTCGATATATCGAGGAAAAAATATCGATATATCGGTCAAATTTTCAAGAGATTTTGCGTTTTTAAAATAATAGTGTATTCAGCTCTATATTATCAATCTATCAATGCCTTTTTGATTGCATTTTTTTAATTTCAAGAAACGTTCAATCATTGTCAGCATTGAATCCCATCTAGTTCAGACATCGAGTAACAAAACTAGTTCTACTCCGAATTCGGCTACTACATGTTTCCATATAGGTACATGATTTCTCGAGTTCTCGACTTTTATCGAGCTTGATTTCCCGGGAACAAAGCCCAACGATTTCCCGGGAATTCTCGAGCCGAGAATAACCCTAGTTCCTATACGGTTTTGGATTCTAGTGACTTTAAATACATAAATTTAAAAAAATATCGTTTTTGATAAAATTTTCGATATTGGATATTTTGTATCGATATACCGGATCAAAATATATCGGCTAAGAATATCGATATATTGAATTAAAAATATCGATATATCGATACTTTTTCAACAAGCCTATTCTTAGGTTCTGTCTAATTTAACTATTTACAAATGGATACAGAAACATACATACCTAGCAGGCCACTTCCGATAAACACACTTTAATTAGATTGTTTATGCTTGGAGAAGATACGATTCTGCACGCTGAGGACACTATATTTAAAACACTGGACATTGTACGATTTTACATTTGCTACCCCCATCACTATTAGTATTACCTCTATGAAAAGATTTGTGGCAAAAGTTGAGTTGATATGTATTTCGAAAGACTGGAAGAGTTTAGGACTCTTTAGGGCTGGAGAATGTTCATGAAATGACCTTTACATTGTATGGAATAACTTCCGCTCCATGTTGAACACTGTCAATGTAGGATTAATCTTAACTTTACCAGTTTACAAATATGTATATATTTAAAAAAAAAACAGAGTATTCAATTCACACGCCCTAGAAACCTTCAGAAATCTAAAGTAGACAAGAGTGTGGAGACTACGAAGCACTTTTTTATTTTTTAGCAATGTGAAGGATGATTTTTTCCATATTTTCCGGTGAACCTTTCTTCTATACGTTTTTTCATCTTAATAGTATTTGTGTTTTCGTCTTCGAAGTCACTAGATGTCGCTATCTTTTGTGTTTTCTTTTGCATGTTCATTTTGGAGTGGTTTGAAGATTGGATATTGATTTTACTATTTTAGATTAGATTAGATTTCGTAGGATTCGATCCTTGGTTCGAAAAATGACTGCAGATTTTCATCAGGCGCTTTATACCACCACACCAAAGGAGACTGCGTGGAACGTGGATTTATCGTATTATATTGGAACCGAGTACCCGTGAATTAAATAAAAAAATTATTGCGATGTCTTTCTCTTGCGGACTTAATCCTGTAGATGTATATGTTTGTCTCTTTTTAGTGTCGCTCATTTCCGTTTCATCGGGTTTAAAATCACAACGGTGCTAAATAAGTTTTCACTTCAAAAATTAACAATATATTCTGGTACGTAAAATGAAATACATGTATTCAAAGTACAAATTTTATTAACTGATCTCGATCATTTTGAACTGTCAATGTTGGCTTTAGATGACTAGAATGTACCTAGATCAAATACAACTTTAAAAAAACACTGCGCAGTACCTACTCGTTTATTTTCCTTGAGTGCCTATTTTGATTAATTATTGTAAAGCGCCCTTGAGGTGAACTTGTTAAATTGACCAGGTGACTTTGTACCTATTCTTATACAATACACACTATTACAAGTGGTACGCTTTTTTAGTGCAAATGATTCCATTGACCAGTTATTCGGGTTGGACTTCTTTGGGCCAATCTCAAATTTACGATCCGAAATAATTTGCAGTTGCTCCTCGTTAACAATACGGCCGAAGTTCTGCGTTCGGAACGTTCCGATGATTGACAGAGAACCTTGTTAAAAGTTAGCAAACAAATTTCTCGTAGGGGAAGGCGCAGCACTAAATCTCGTAAGAGTACACTCTTTGATGTATTGTAAATAATGAGTGCCAGTCGTAAGTCGCGAGGAGTGCTACGTAGTGGAGGGTTTCCGTTCTCCACGTTCACCGCGTGGAATAATCCATGGATGTTAATGGAGGGTCCACAAATAATCTCTCTAAACTCTAAACCGTTCAGCAATTGTTTGTGAACTTTTGATAAGAATTTTGTTTGATTGGATACTCAACGTGTTGTCATTTCTGTGCTTTGCATACATCAAATGTTTTAACAAGATTTTGATTCATTTTTAAAAGTAAAGGTCGTAACTATTTTATTGTCATTGAGAGTTGTTGATATTTTCTTCTTCAATGATTAATTTTACAATGAGGTATAAGCTTCAATAAGTTAATCCTAATAAATTAAAAATTCATTCTAGAAAATATAGAAATATAAATAAAATTGGTAATGTTTGTCTAAGACACAATCTACGCCGTCAAAATGTTCTGGTAAAACTTTGCAATAACACCAAAAAGATGGCAGCCAAAAAATATGGAAAATATGTAAAGATAGAATAAAAAACATACTGAAAATATAAACTGAATACTTTAACATATAAATAAAGAAATATAAAAACATTCTAACACATTCCCCATACACACAAGCCTAGCTTTATTACACATCTCATACATTAGACATTAGACTGTATGAAATTATTGTTATTACGAGTATATACATTGTAAAATATTTTCTTTAAATGATGATGTAACATTATTTTTCTGAATAAATATATAATATTATTTTTTAATTGATAAACTAATGTTTAAGACAAGATTTTTATGCATAGCACAAAGGGTAACAATTGTTACGTTTAAGCAATAAAATTATTCGCCTGAAACACTCAACAACAAACACTCACTCAAAAAATGTAATAAGCAGTAATTGTTGAATGAAACACCAATAGTATATAATGAATTATTTTGCGGGTATGAGATAAGCCGACGTAGCTCAGTATTAAAGAGCAGTTGACCGGATATCAGAAGGACGCGGGTTCGAGTCCCGTCGGCGGCATGCTTACTCGGGAGATGATTTCAATGTAGATGAGTGTTTCAGGCGAATAATTATTGTTTATAATAATTGAAACATATAATAAATTAATTTAAAAAGGTTAATGATTTAAAATTTAAATTTAAATGAAGGAATGTAATGAGGTGGTAGGACGGCTGGTAGAGCCCCCAGTTCCGGTAAAATTAGAGGATCTTTCGCATTTGAAACACTAACTTTTTTTTAATTTCCCTACGTATTATTACTTCTTTGTCTCTTTCTTGAGAGTAGTTGATATTTTTATCATCTTCGTTGATTAATATTACAATGAGGTATATAAGTTAATTGTAATAATTTGAATAGAAAAAATTAACGAATGACTTCAGAGTCGATGGCACTTTCATTATTGCTCTAGTGAGAGAGCATCATTTAAGTACAAGCGAAACGTTGCATTGTTTTAAATGACTATAGCTTTGATTATAGACATACTCTGGAGAATAGGGAACTTCCTAAATTCCCCTTTACTTTATACCTCTCTTCCCAAGATATTTTCTACGTAGGTACGTACCTATATATATTTAATTGCAAAGATTCTATCGCTAATAAATATTTACATAATTAATATTTGAAGAAGAATATAAGGCTAAAAAATATGAAACAGAACGAGACGCCGAAAAAATTATTTATATATTAGGTCCTTACATATGAAATTGGCGTTTTGCCGTACTGACAATTTTGATCTCAAATATCTTCTCTTTGGTTAGGAATTCCAAATTTAAATTTATAAAGCTATTTACTCATGTATTTGTGTTTCGAAAATTATAATTCATTTGTTTTTTCCTTAATTGTTTTTTTTTTCTTTGCGTCACTTAGTTTACAAAATGGAAAACTTGAAATATCGCGTTATTTACGAGTACGAGTTCCACCGTGGCACCAGTGCTGCAGAAACGGCTCGAAAGATTAATGATGTGTATGGCGACGGTGCCGCATAAGAAAACACAGTTGTGTTTTTTTTTGTCATTCACTACAGCTTTCTTAAATCTGGCCAGACGATTACGGCAGATGTCTATTGTCAGCAACTGCAAAACATAATGGAAAAGCTAGCTGCTAAACAACCGAGGCTGGTTAATCGCTCTAGGCCACTGCTGCTTCATGACAACGCTAGACCACACACTGCACAACAGACGGCTACCAAATTAGAGGAGCTTCAATTGGACATCCACCGTACTCTCCGGACCTTGCCCCAACAGATTACCATTTTTTCGAAATTTGGATAACTTCTTGCGAGGAAAAAATTCAACTCCAATGGGGCAGTCCAAACCGCCTTCAAAGATTTTATTGATTCCCGTGCGAATGTTTTTTTTTAGTAAAGGGATCGACGAACTACATATGAGATGGCAAAAGTGCATAGATAGCAATGGTACATACTTTGATTAAATAAATATATTATATTAAAAAAATCGACTTTATGTTCCTCCCATACAAAACGCCAATTTCATATGTAAGGATCTTATATTTATTGACGCCTTGAAGGCTTTTACAGTAAAACATTATCATAGATACATAAGTTATAAGTTATAAATAAAAAGGTGACGGTGCTCACTGAGAATCGAACCCAGGATCTTTATCTTACAAGGTCAACAAAGTCTCTATCAATTCGGCCAATGGATTAAATTAGTAGAAAATTATTTAAAATTATTTGAAGATAATTTGTTACTTCTGATTAATAATTAGGTCCCGATGGCTGAGCACGTTGTATGGGTAAGGCAGAGGTTCTGGGTTCGATTCCAAGTTGCGACCTTTACCTTTTGATTTTTCTGTGTCTTGTTTGTTTCACGTTTCGTTTAGATTTATCAGTGTTATCTTCCTCTTCTTCAATGACTAATTATATAAATATTTATTTACGACAGAATCTTTGCAGTCACAACCAAGTGCCTACTTACGCACAAAATGTCCTCGGTAATAATTTAATTACCTTGATGGGCATAACCTTTAAAAGTTTTTAAAATAAAATTGCCCATTCCAATAAAATTTACATGCCTAATTATTTTGTGATGAGACATATTTTTGAATGTGTTCTTATTCCAAAGTCACGTCTCTGAATTACGTACATTTTGATAAAAAAATGAGTTTTAGGGAAACATGCTTACTGCCGGCGTTGTTACGTTTTTACCGTAGACTGAAGTAACTCCCCCGACGCGAGGTATGATACAAATTACTGCATTAAATATATCAGATCCACCCTAATTTGATCATTCCGCCTCAAACGAGGGAAAGGCGCCGTTAGAAAAAACGATGTACAATTTTTTAAATTTGAAAATCGAAACATGGACGTTTGTATTCAAGACACGCTAGTTACGGAATTAGTAACCACCGCCACCGTTGCGAGAGTTCTGAAGGGTTCCCGCAGAAATGCAAATATCCATTCGTTATTATTTTAATAATATCTCCGTCTGCACGCTCGCTGCTGCATATCATATTAAGTCATACTAATGAAATAAATTCTAATTTATCGCCGTCCTCTTTCTGGCCCTTTCGGCCACTTTATGCCGCTTTCTGTAAACGTTTGATGAATGCCATACGGCTGAGAGATCTGTGAAATGCCTTTGAAGTCGGGGGTCTGTTTGCGTGTAATCAAAATTTCCACTTCGTTAATACTGCTCTCATTAAGGAGTACGTATCACACTACACAGAATTTCCTTTTTGATTCCTTAATAAATAATACCCCACCGGAGAGGCTATAAATTGTAACTAGACACCAGACGCTAGAGCCGTATCAAATAAATAAGAACAGATTAACAAGCTGTACGTTAATCTGTATTATAGTTTTACTTGGCGTATGTTCGTATAAGCGTACATCATTGTTTTAGAATATTCAGCGCCAACTAATTCCAGAGATTAACATCGAATACTCACGTGGGTCGGAGCGGGTAATGAGTAATGAGGATTGGTCTGAAGTATACAGGCTATGTAATCGGCAGTTGTCGTGGCTTCAACTAGAACTGCAGAGTCATCCACAGGTGGCATTGTTGGAGCATGTGGACATTGTTGTTCGCTGTGAGCCGCTAGCGATACTCCAACCTCGGCACAAGTCCAACACTGAGTGTAAGGTCTATCAGTTCTATCACAATCACAAGATATCTCAATGCAGTAATATCCATATTCAAACACGACAATTCCTGCACCTAATCGATAGCACAACACTTTGAAGATATCACTTCGAAAAGGGGAGAACATTTGCAAAATCCAAATCACCCACAGTAGACATACTCTGCACTGTCCTGTGAATTCGCTTATTGTACTTGCCTCGAGAGTTGCTTGGTCTGCCTGTATATGGCACGGAATCGCTGACAATGGTTGAGCGAACATGTCTACAAGACAGCTTACAAGTCTGATTGGAATTATGGGACTGTCTTCGATGCTGCTTGATGTCCCAACATCTGTTTGGGACATCCGAAGATGAGAGAAGCTCGCCTCGTGTACTTGTTACATGCAAATTGAATAACGTTAACAATTTGCACGCATCCAATCTCATAAATAAAATGAGAAGCAAACTCACTAGGTCCTCAGAATGTTTATTGTACATAAGAAAATAGTAGATAAATATGCAAAGAAATATGTGAGAACTGGGTAGGTAGAGATAAAAGCACCGGATAATAATGATTTTTATAACTCCGTTTTTGTGAAAAATCACCCCAAGGGCTCTATACAAATGTGGTGTTAAAAATATTTACATTATACCTAATAGGTTCAAGAAAATTTTTAATATATTTTTTTTAATAAAATTTGCGATAATTTTTATGACTCTTGACTCACAATCCGGAGGTCGCTGGTTCGAACCCGGCATGCGCAAATAAATTTTATTTGATTAATTTGTGTTATTTCACAATTAATTCATTTAAAATAATATATAGTATATTTGCGGCATGTTCCAGAGTGGAAGATACTATCAGTATCGCCCTGGTGTAAGACCACCATTCAGAATTGAAACGTTGCTTGAAAATGGCTTTAGCCGTGTTTGGTGACCAGATCTGAATAGCCAGGTACTTCCCAACCTTCCTCTTCCCCACCTCCTTCCCCTCCCCACTACCTTCAGCCTCACAACGTACCCCAATTGGGGATGCCATAGTATCACTGGCTCCAGACGGGAGCAGTTGAGATTCTTGTGAGGTATTCACTGTAAAAAAAAAAAATGTTACTGGTGTTCTTACTCAGAAATTCAAAAAGTTGGAGAACATGGTTGGAACACCTTGAAAGTCAAAGTCAATTCTTTTTATTACTTTTATTGTTTTAGACACCAATAAATTAATATTATTAACCCCTCCAGCGTCGGAAGGTCAATACTAGCCACATTACAATATATTATCTGCTTGTTTTAATAATATTGATTTAAAAAAATAAGGTTGTATTTTTGCTCAGGAACCTGTAATAAACATGTGGTTTTGTTAATTTTAATGTACATACCTAATATCTGTGTATACTTGCCAAGAGAAAAATTACAAAAAATAAATCAGCACCACCCCAGAAACATATGGAGCGACCAAATTAATCAAACACTTGCGTCAAATCTTATCAAGACTCCTTATTACAAAATAGTATGAATGGATGCGAATGAAGCAAGGAATATGTACGTGCCGTTTAAATGGTGTGATGTTGTTAGTTACTTAGTTGTTCCATTGTATTAATGATAGTAATAATAATAATTGGCTAATTTATATAGCGCCGTTTTCGTGGAAAATCACGTCAAGGGCGCTGTACAAATAAATATATAAAATAATTAATATTACTGGCTTATAACTAAGATTTACAATTACAACTAGTGCCTTACATCTAAGACTTATAGCTACTTATATTACTGGCTAACAACTAAGATTTACAATTAAAACTAGTGACTTACATCTAAAACTTATAGCTAGTGTCTTATGACTAAGACATATTGATTCTGACTTAAAACTGGTGACTTAATAACATACATATTTACAATTAAGATTAGCGCCAGAAGAAGTAGGAAGTTTTTACATAATATTGCAATTCGAGAACACGGGTGCAACAATGACCTTAATGGGTTAACTGCATTTACGGGAAGATATAGATATTATCCCACTTCTACACATTTTTCATTCTTGCCGGCATTGAGGTATATAAATAGAGAAGCAAACTTCATTACCGCTCATCGAAAAAAGCGTAACCACTCTACAACTGCAACGACGTAGCTTTGGAATCACTAAACAATTGAAAGTAAACATATATTTGTCTCACTTGCACAAGTCACGAGAACATTACCACCGCTAGGATTAGACAAAGCCAGAAACACAAACCTGCAATAGCGGCTTGGTGTTGCCTATTATTTGAAATTTTACCCAAAATAAACAATGAAATAGTTTTTTTTTACGTTAGTTTGGAATAAAATAAACTTATTTAAATTATTTTAAATTTAATTAAAGGAAAACAATCACTTTGTTTGTAACCACGATTTATTGATTTAATTTTTATTTACCGACCGGTTTCGCTTAATACAAGCATCATCAGGGTATAAATTAAAACTGATGAAAAAATACATTGTGTGAGCTTATATATACATACAGACAGAGACAAAACATAATATAAAGTAAGAGTGAGAGATTGTAATTAACATCCTACATAGTGATAGAGAGAAAGAGACGGGTATATCTAATGAATAATTACATTATATCTACCGGGACAAAACGTCATTTAAACAGGTGATTAAGAAATAAAGTGGCTACGGGTTTTTTTAGTTTATGGGAAATATTCCTAATATCGGACTGTTGGACACATTTAACTGATTATTAAGGATTTGGGTTTTTGTTTTAACGGCTTTCTTTATTTCGAGTGCTTCTAAATTATTAAGCCTGTTACCATGACTATTTCTGTGTAAAATCTTAACACCGGTGTTTTGATTGAAGGTATGATCTTTATCAATAAGGTGATTAGCGAATTCCGAAAATCCATTATTATTTAAGCATCTAAGATGTTCTTTGATTCTAATATTGACATTACGCGTCGTTTTACCTACATAAAATGATGAACAATCATTACAATCTAATTTATATATTCCGGAATGACTTAGTTTTTCGTCCTTATCTTTCGAATTAATTAAAAACTTTCCTAAATTATTGTTTGTGTAAAATGCCGGTCTTATTTCGGGAGGTAGATTTTTTACACTGCAGGAAGAGAACTGATTAATGAATAAAATACGACGCCATTGGTAACAAAGATTATTATTATTATTTATATTATTATGATTAGTAAATAAGAAATTCTTAGTGGCTATTTGTTTTTGTTTTTTATTTAAAATTGCATCAATGAGTTCGGCATTATAACCATTATTAACCGCGATTTTTTTAATTATTGCTAGTTCGTTGGAGAAATTAGTATTAGATAACGGTATTGTGACCAAACGATGAACCATTGAATGAAACGCGGAGTGTTTATGTGAAACAGGATGATTGGATGTGTTATGGATAACGACGTCGGTGTAGGTAGGCTTGCGAAAGATGTTAAAATTTATTTTATTATTTACGATAGATAAGGTGAGATCTAAAAAATTTAAAGTTGAATTAGTTCCTATCTCTAATGTGATTTTAATGTTTTGATGGTATGAATTTATAAGGATGAGGAAGGCATTTAATTGACGTTGAGTCCCTGTCCAAATACAGAACACGTCATCGACGTATCTACGCCATAGTAAGACGTTTTTTACAAGGGGTGAGGCACTAGTTAAAATTTTGTTTTCTAAATTATTCATGAATATATCAGCAATTAAAGGACTTGTAGGAGACCCCATGGGAAGGCCTTCGATTTGCTGATATATAACACCATTGAATTGAAAATAATTTTGGTTAAGGCAAACATTAAATAGTGAAGTCAGATCATTCACTAAATCTTTGGGTAAATTAGAAGTATTTAATAAATTAGAGATCAAACATTTGCTCTCCTCTATGGGGACATTAGGGAACAAGTTAACCACATCAAACGATATGAGTTTGCAATTTTTAGGGAGATCCAAATCTTTGAGTTCTTCTACTAGTGAAAATGAATTTTTGATCGTATATTTTGGAGAGAAAATATTGGAATTATGGAAAACATTAGTAATAACAGAAGATATTTTAAAATTTGGGGCATCACAGCAACTAACAACTGGTCTTATAGGTTTATCACTTTTATGGATTTTGAGGAATCCATATAATTTTGGAGCTTTCGAATTCTTTGTTAAAAACTTAACTTGATGATATGACTCATCTTGAAACATTTGGGATTTACAGGCTTTAAGAGTTAGTTTAACTTTATCTAAGAATTTTCCAGTAGGGTCTTTTTGAAGAGTTATGAAGTTGTCGTTATTGATGAAATCTTGCACTTTTGTATTGTATTCTCTTCGAGGTATTATAATCACGGTATTTCCCTTGTCCGCTTTGGTCAGGATTAAATTTTCGTCTTCTAATTTAGCACGAATATTTTTCATTACGGTTGTCTCGGGGTTTGGAGTAAATTTAAATTTAGGTATTAGATTTTTTATTGTTTCTGCACTTTTGTAGAAGAATCGTTGAGGTTTACCATATAAAGCTGTATCGATATCTACTGCAACGTTTTCTATTGCAGAATTAAAGTTTTTATTATTATATTTTAGGTTGAATTTTAAACCTTTCGATAATAGGTTCATCTCTTCAGGTAGGAAATGTACTGTTGACAGATTTTGGACTCGGTCAAAAAACGTATGAACCGGTTTTAGGTTTTCATTATTATTAGATTTATTTAAGGAACACAACATATCAAGTTTTTTATTAATTATATTAAGTTTATTAAATGCTTTCACAGAAACTAGGTGTCTGACTTTATCGTCGAATAAGTCCCACTCAACAGAGTGCAGATCATATACTAGTTCTGTATGTAAGAGTTTTAAATTAAGTTTTATATTATTACGTTGTTTATAAGCACATTTAAGATCCTCTTTTAGCCACGCTATTTTTGCTAGATGAATGGAAGATTCATGGAATGATGAATTATTTTTAGCACTGTTAAAATGTACATTTATGTACTTTGGAAACACTTTCTTTCTTAAACATTGTTTGAAAAAATATATATTAATGCACAAAACTTTGTATTTTATCGAAAAGTTTTTATACATTTTTGCTTTTGAGGCCGTACTCGCCGATTTTATATTTTGGTAGAAAGCAGTCACTTTGTGGTTTGACATATTAATTAAAGGAAAACAATCACTTTGTTTGTAACCACGATTTATTGATTTAATTTTTATTTACCGACCGGTTTCGCTTAATACAAGCATCATCAGGGTATAAATTAAAACTGATGAAAAAATACATTGTGTGAGCTTATATATACATACAGACAGAGACAAAACATAATATAAAGTAAGAGTGAGAGATTGTAATTAACATCCTACATAGTGATAGAGAGAAAGAGACGGGTATATCTAATGAATAATTACATTATATCTACCGGGACAAAACGTCATTTAAACAGGTGATTAAGAAATAAAGTGGCTACGGGTTTTTTTAGTTTATGGGAAATATTCCTAATATTGGACTGTTGGACACATTTAACTGATTATTAAGGATTTGGGTTTTTGTTTTAACGGCTTTCTTTATTTCGAGTGCTTCTAAATTATTAAGCCTGTTACCATGACTATTTCTGTGTAAAATCTTAACACCGGTGTTTTGATTGAAGGTATGATCTTTATCAATAAGGTGATTAGCGAATTCCGAAAATCCATTATTATTTAAGCATCTAAGATGTTCTTTGATTCTAATATTGACATTACGCGTCGTTTTACCTACATAAAATGATGAACAATCATTACAATCTAATTTATATATTCCGGAATGACTTAGTTTTTCGTCCTTATCTTTCGAATTAATTAAAAACTTTCCTAAATTATTGTTTGTGTAAAATGCCGGTCTTATTTCGGGAGGTAGATTTTTTACACTGCAGGAAGAGAACTGATTAATGAATAAAATACGACGCCATTGGTAACAAAGATTATTATTATTATTTATATTATTATGATTAGTAAATAAGAAATTCTTAGTGGCTATTTGTTTTTGTTTTTTATTTAAAATTGCATCAATGAGTTCGGCATTATAACCATTATTAACCGCGATTTTTTTAATTATTGCTAGTTCGTTGGAGAAATTAGTATTAGATAACGGTATTGTGACCAAACGATGAACCATTGAATGAAACGCGGAGTGTTTATGTGAAACAGGATGATTGGATGTGTTATGGATAACGACGTCGGTGTAGGTAGGCTTGCGAAAGATGTTAAAATTTATTTTATTATTTACGATAGATAAGGTGAGATCTAAAAAATTTAAAGTTGAATTAGTTCCTATCTCTAATGTGAATTTAATGTTTTGATGGTATGAATTTATAAGGATGAGGAAGGCATTTAATTGACGTTGAGTCCCTGTCCAAATACAGAACACGTCATCGACGTATCTACGCCATAGTAAGACGTTTTTTACAAGGGGTGAGGCACTAGTTAAAATTTTGTTTTCTAAATTATTCATGAATATATCAGCAATTAAAGGACTTGTAGGAGACCCCATGGGAAGGCCTTCGATTTGCTGATATATAACACCATTGAATTGAAAATAATTTTGGTTAAGGCAAACATTAAATAGTGAAGTCAGATCATTCACTAAATCTTTGGGTAAATTAGAAGTATTTAATAAATTAGAGATCAAACATTTGCTCTCCTCTATGGGGACATTAGGGAACAAGTTAACCACATCAAACGATATGAGTTTGCAATTTTTAGGGAGATCCAAATCTTTGAGTTCTTCTACTAGTGAAAATGAATTTTTGATCGTATATTTTGGAGAGAAAATATTGGAATTATGGAAAACATTAGTAATAACAGAAGATATTTTAAAATTTGGGGCATCACAGCAACTAACAACTGGTCTTATAGGTTTATCACTTTTATGGATTTTGAGGAATCCATATAATTTTGGAGCTTTCGAATTCTTTGTTAAAAACTTAACTTGATGATATGACTCATCTTGAAACATTTGGGATTTACAGGCTTTAAGAGTTAGTTTAACTTTATCTAAGAATTTTCCAGTAGGGTCTTTTTGAAGAGTTATGAAGTTGTCGTTATTGATGAAATCTTGCACTTTTGTATTGTATTCTCTTCGAGGTATTATAATCACGGTATTTCCCTTGTCCGCTTTGGTCAGGATTAAATTTTCGTCTTCTAATTTAGCACGAATATTTTTCATTACGGTTGTCTCGGGGTTTGGAGTAAATTTAAATTTAGGTATTAGATTTTTTATTGTTTCTGCACTTTTGTAGAAGAATCGTTGAGGTTTACCATATAAAGCTGTATCGATATCTACTGCAACGTTTTCTATTGCAGAATTAAAGTTTTTATTATTATATTTTAGGTTGAATTTTAAACCTTTCGATAATAGGTTCATCTCTTCAGGTAGGAAATGTACTGTTGACAGATTTTGGACTCGGTCAAAAAACGTATGAACCGGTTTTAGGTTTTCATTATTATTAGATTTATTTAAGGAACACAACATATCAAGTTTTTTATTAATTATATTAAGTTTATTAAATGCTTTCACAGAAACTAGGTGTCTGACTTTATCGTCGAATAAGTCCCACTCAACAGAGTGCAGATCATATACTAGTTCTGTATGTAAGAGTTTTAAATTAAGTTTTATATTATTACGTTGTTTATAAGCACATTTAAGATCCTCTTTTAGCCACGCTATTTTTGCTAGATGAATGGAAGATTCATGGAATGATGATGATGATGCTTGTATTAAGCGAAACCGGTCGGTAAATAAAAATTAAATCAATAAATCGTGGTTACAAACAAAGTGATTGTTTTCCTTTAATTAATATGTCAAACCACAAAGTGACTGCTTTCTACCAAAATATTTTAAATTTGTATTTTTCATTATATGACTAAAAGAATGCACAACTAATGAAATAATGAAGTCATTATTTGTTCCAATATTTTTTATTGAACCAATAGTATATAATACTCGAACAGAAATGGTTTCAAAACTGTTTTCAAATTTCTTTTCTTGGCAATCGAATTATTTCCACCCACTTCTCACGGCGTGCTGCATCTTATGGTGCCATGAAAAATTATCAATATAAAATACGTAAAAAAATATAATTACTTACTAGATTATTCATTAATAAACTAAAATAAGTTTTAATGAAGTATGTTGTATGAAGATTAAAACATAATTTTTATTAAGTATTTTAATATGGTTACCTCCATAGTAACTTATTCCATAAATTATGTATTCTCCCATTAATGTGGGAAAACCAAAACGACTTTTTAGTGGCAACACTGAACCTATATTGGAACACTTACCTACATTTTATTTCATTTTCTGCTTTTTTTAATAAAATGTGAATATTTAAACAATAAACTTAGGTGTAGAAAGTAATTCCACTTGCTTTATTATGTTGAATCGCATTTTTCGACTGACGTTAGCGGGGCATATGCTTTTGGACATATGTACAGTGGCAATGCTTTGGCGCGGTCATTAGTCATCTAGTATATATATATCAATGCTTGCCGGTATGAAATAAATTTCTTAAGTCGTTTATATTGACAAGAGTAAACCTTTATTACCTATCATTTGTTTCGAGGATTCAAGTGAAGAAAATAAAAATATCATCTTTTTCTTATATAACGAAAGAGTATCTAAATTTGTCTGTATTTCTACCCGGAAAGCAGAAGAGTCAAGGTCGATCAGAGCATTTGGTGTTTTTACGGACATTACTTGTTACAAATGGTTGCATTGTACTTCCATCGGTCAATGTCAGCCCTTGATGGATAGTGTAAGGTACTCACTCTAGGAGGAGGAGGTCCTAACGGGGACACTCTGCTTCACACTCCACATTTACTCGTGTACTCACAACTACCAACCCAAGCAGCCAACAAACACTTCAGCTCAAGATACTCCGAACCAACATCAAAGAAAGGCCGTAAAAGGATGAAAAATAGAAAAAAAATCTGTGTCCTCGGTTCGCTGATTTGTTACAGCGCTTACAAACATACTGATGAAAGCTCCGTTGTATCTTATACCTATTTTCGGTGACCCAACTCGGAATAAAACCAACTCAGAATCACCTCAGAAAGGTCATTAAGAGTGATGATAAAAAAATGGTTAAATAGGCTAAGTTAGATTAGGGTTACCGGCTTTAATAAAATTATTTTTTCATAGCTTTTAATGACCTTCCTGAGGTGGTTCTGAGTTGGTTTCATTCTGAGTTGGCATGGAACCCCTTTTCATAACAGAACGTGTATAGTGTATACGCATAACGTGCATATGTATATCCATACAACGGATCTATCAGCGGTAGATATAGGCTTTTATAGTAACGACGCCATACAAAAACATTGTAGTACAAATAATTGGTGTGTATAAAGAATTTAATTACACATTAGCACAGCAGAGAACTGTTTGAAGTCTTGTTGACCTTGAATCGCATTGAGTTTTATATTGTTTTGTAACAAAACAAAGAAATATCTTTAAAAATAGAGCGAGAGATAAAGGCTGGCACTTTGATTTGAACTTGCTAGCGTAATAATTTGTTTATCACACGTGAATGCATTTAATTACTTGTCGAACGTATTGAACAATGTAGTTTTATTTGTTGGAACAAAGATAAAAAACTTAATTACTTCCGTGAAGTAACAGCCTTACTTTAATATTTTTTATTTTTGATGCTGACAATTCGTGGTGGAATTCCATTATAATAATATAATAAAATACATATAATTCTTATTTCCACTTAATTTATTTTTGACCGTAACCGGTTTCAGCCTGTTAAAGCCATCTTCAGACTGGTATAAATAATTATTAATCCATAGTTTATATACATAACACATGAGGGAGAGGGAGGGCAATAGTATACCAGGATTTAATTCAATTTATATAGTTTTTTCTAGTTATTGTCATGTCGTCTTTTACGATTGGATTTTTAATTATTTGGCTATTAGCAATAGACATAATTATCTTAAGTTTATGGATTACTTACAAGTAATGACTCGAGTGAGTTGGAGTCATCGGCGGCGCAGGTAAAGGCTTATGAGGCGAAGAGTATCCCAATGGCTCGGTAGCCTGAGATGGAGCTGCTCCCTGGACTGAAGGTGCTGGGGGCCTTCTAGTCGCGAGCGGTTGAATCTCTTAAGCTGTACGATGGACAATGCGAGCTGCGAGATGAAGAGTCCTCGAAGGTTGTTGGCGCAACAAGCGCAGGCTCCGGCTGTGAGTCGCCGTCGGTCTAGCTGATTGGCTTTTAACCACGCTGGAGTTATTTATTACATTGCTAATAGCAAAATAACTAAAAATCCAATCGTCAAAGACTACACAGCAACAAATATTGAAAAACAGTATAAATTTATTTACATATACACGGCACAACAAGTGCCATTAACATAATAGACATACTTATAAATACTACGACAACATGAAAAATAACAGAATAAATGTTAGTACAATTTAAGAAAAAAGGTAAAAAGTAAGGTAATAAGTAGTGAATAAAAGCTATAATGTATAAAAGTAAATTATAAAGTGTAAAGTATAAAATATTAAGTAGAAACCATAAATTTATTAGGTAAAAGTAAAAATAAAAATTTAAAGAGAGAAATAAAATAATAAAAAGTAAAATGTAGAAATATAAGAAACCTACATCTAAAGATTTAAATATGAAATATAAAAAGTAAGAAATCCTGGATTATTTTAACCGATATGATAAATTTTACAAGTACTTATGATTTCTAGTGCATTAATAGTTTTAGAGTGAAGTATAAAAGATGAATTGAATAAAAGATGGATTTTACAGACTGAAACCGGTTATTGTAAAAATAAAGTAAGTGGAAATAAGTTTTATATGTGTTTAATTGTATTATTAATCTAACCTTAACCAACACGGCAAGAGCAAAGTCACCCCACTATGAATAACCGAATAATTTGAGAAGCTGAATCAATTTATTAAGTTAAATTTACATCATTTCTCAAGACAACCGCGATATCTGATAGCCTGGCTGCACCACCTGCACCGTGAAATTTCATTATCGCGTCATTACGAGCACTATGCCCTGAATAACGAAATTGTTGCCTCTCCTCTTGTATGTTCATGTTCCCCGGGTAGCTCTGGGTACTCTATTAAGGGGTGTTATTATTTGTACCCTGAGTAATGGATGTAGCCGGATCTCGGTGCCTGTCACCCTAGCATTATCTTCACCTCCCCTAACGAGGGTGCATCATTTTTCCTCCCTTGAGGGATGCGGTTTCGCCGAGAAATATCGATAGTCATTCGCTGATACTGCAAGATTACTTTCACATTTTCAAGCTCTGCTCTTGCGTAAATAAAAACGAATTTATTAATGACTTATTTTAAGAATAAGACCAAGTTTATACTCATCATATCTTAATTAAATACCTTCCAAAAATATACTGTCTTGAATAGCTTTGTTTCAAAAATTTTACAATAGTGGTTTCAATGATTTCAGTTGTCAAAACTCGGGAACCTATTTTACTTTCGTAAAACTTTTGTGAAGGGACAATTTTTGAAGTGAAACTTCTTTAGCGCCATTAGTGACTTAAAATTCGGGTGAAACGGAAATGCATCATAACGCAGTTCTACACAAATATGCGGTTCTATATGTTATGCCATCTGCAACTTTAAAAACTTTCTCTTGTATTGTAATGCATTATTTTTACTAAAATGTGTCTTTATACCTTCCATTCACGTGATGTTTACTTTTTCAAGTTCATCTTTTTTATTGTTCAACTTTGTCTCTGTATTATAAACTTGTATGTCAAAGCCCATCGGGGGTTGATATATTAATAAATAAATAAATAAAATAAATAATGCTGTAAATTCGCACCTCGTCGCGTGCCTTCCATAGCGTAGTTGCAAGGTGCCTGACAAGTCTCAGCGGCCGGAGAGCCAGACATCAAGCGAACGGGGGTTCGAATCCTACAAAAACCAAAAAAAAATATATTTTTACTTGGGAAACCAATATCAAATCTTCAAACCACTTAAAAAAAAACCAGCAAAAGGAAAGAAAGCGACATCTAGCAACTTTCTAGTTTCACTTCTATCGCGTGTGAATTACACACTCTGATTGTTTTTTGCGTGTGAACATGTCAAGGAAGATGATTCATAAATAAATAAAAACCTTAAATCGATCTGTTTTTGTTAAAAAAAATGTTTCGTTAATTATTTGTGTTTGCGTAATATGGTATGTTTTCATTCGAGGAATATGATGTTCAATGTTTGTTACGAACTGTATTACATGATTATTAAGCAAAGAAAACCAAAAGATGAAAAGATATCTAAAACACTGCTTTAATAGAGTAAAAACGTTAAAAAAAGCATGAATTTTAAGAATTTGACAAACATCAAGTAGCCCTTTGTGTACTCTGTGAAAACTGTCAAGGAAACTTTTTAGAGGGAAGGATCAAGTGAAAGAGAGGAAGAATAATGAAAAATGTTCCTCCGTACACGGATACATCAAACCCAATTTTGTTGCCAAGTAAAGTTTTTTCTTGTAAACAGGCCCTGAATTATAATTTTTTGTGGAAACTGTTCCAACCTCCTTGTTGAGTAATGATACAACTACAAAAAGGATCGCTCCTTGCGCCAGATCTTATTAGGTTCAAGTGCCTGAATTAAGCAACCTTCCCCTTTGAGAAGCAGGGAGGGTCGGAGTATGTGCTATTTGAATAAGGGGATGATTTATAGGGGAGTTCTGCAATTTTATTCATTAATATTGCCGATCACGATCCTTTCTAATTCCCAAGTACAGGAGACCGGGCCTGGCAGGTTGTGTCGGCTATTTTTCACTAATTGCGAAGCGATTGAGATGTAAATGATATTATTCTTGAGAGGAACGCTGCTTCTGCATTAAGAGATGATTGATGGAGAAGTATTACAACATTTAAGGCTAAGGAATATATTTTAGTATCAAATTGAAGAGCGTTTTACGAAATAACAAAGCTAACAAACTCCTTTTTAAAGATGGTCGTTGTGACGAAAATACCATACACGTACTTTAATTTATTAGAACTTGGTTTTAAACACATTTAAATTTGTAGATAATTTACCCCTCAGGCTAATTTGTTCACTTTTCGGAGAAAACTAATATATGTCTCATAGAAATCGCTGTGTCACCCTAACTATCATAGTGAGAAAACGGTGTTAGAAAGAGAAAATTCCAAGCTCTATATTCCACTCCTTCCGCATAATGTTTGGTCTCCCCAGATATTGCAGCGCTTCCCAGATGTTCACGGAGTTGCGAGTTCCCGGCTTTGCAGGCCTTATTATATCCAGGGTGGCAGGAATGAGGGAAAGGATAACCAGCTCTGGAAAAACCTCATATTATATTATTTTTTATTTATTTATTTATTTTTTCAGGTTCTCCATAAAACAGTTATACACCAAATTATTACGGAGAATATTACAAAATATAAGAGAAAAAAGGGGCAAGGCGGCAGTTTCACTATGTTGAGACGTATGTCAAAAGATAGTTACTGAACTCTCTAGAGGTAACATTGAAGATGCCAATGCTCGATGCAGAATCGTTAAGCAGTTGAATTGCTCTATTTAATGGGGCATTCTGAAAGGAAGAAATTCTCGCTTTCGGAGCATAAAAAAGTGTGTGGGATCTCCCACGAGTATACGCGTTAGGGACATATAGGTTAATCTCCTTCAACATAGGTGGATTCAGTGCAATACCGGAGATCAGCTTAAAAAAATGTTTCCCCAAAAATATTTTTCGGCGGGCTTCTAAGGTATTAAGATCGAGCATTCCTGTTAAGAATAACGATGGGTACAGGAATGGGTAGTATGTATATTCCCTCATATACAGGTAACGCATAAACCTTTTTTGTACTTTTTCTATTAGGATATGGTTTTGTTCAGAGGGTGCCCAAATAATGGAGCTATATTCCAGGATGCTGCGGACAAGTGCTTCATATGTTTTTCGTATCGCAATTCCATTAGTAAATGATCTCGCATTACGAAGAACAAATCCGAGCATTTTGTTGGCGCGGGAGACAATGTCTGATATGTGAGATTTGAAAGAGAGATTTGCTTCAAAAATCACGCCAAGGTCTCGAATCTCGTTTTTGCGTGTTAGTATAATTTTATTAATATGGTATGGGAATAAAAATGTGTCTTGTGATCTTGTAAATGTGACGACACTGCATTTCTGGATGCTGAATGGTAAGTTATTCAGTTCCGACCATTTGACAAGAGAATCGAGATCTTTCTGCAGAAGAATGGAATCTATATGACTTTTAATAGCTCTGAAAAGTTTAATATCGTCAGCGAAGAGGAGATATTTTGAGCGGTTAATGGTCTTGCCTATATCATTAAAGCATAAAAGAAAGAAGAGGGGTCCTAGATTCGACCCCTGGGGAATCCCGGAGTTAGTTTTGTATTCGTGAGAAAACTGGTGTCCGTTACTGACATACTGACGACGATTAAGTAAATAGCTATCTACGAAAGCGAGAAAATCCTGAGAGAATCCGAGGTCACTCAATTTTTTTAATAAAATATCATGGTCGACTTTGTCAAATGCTTTTTCGAAGTCTGTATAAATCACATCGACATGTACAAAATTTTCAAACGAATTATTTATATAGGTGGTGAGATTCATTAGGTTTGTTGAGGGTGATACAGTGGGACGAAATCCATACTGATTATATACTGTATATATTATATATATACCCTTATGGAATGTGTGGGATTGCACTATCCTCCCCACATACTGTAATAAACACTTATTATTATTATTATTTAAATATAAAAGTTAACCACAAAATAAATAAATTACACAACTTTTTGATACCTAATTTTTGGCTACCAAATTGAAAAAAAATGAAACTTTTGGAATTTTTTATTAATTATTTTATATGAAACGACAATAAAGTAAGGTAACAATAACGTTATTTTTTTTTCTTTATTAGTAATTTAAGTTTTAAAAAACGTAAGTTGAGCCATTTTAAAAACTTTTTCATGTTTGCATGCAAAATGTGTTGCTCCAAAAATTACATGCTTATTTCAATTTTAAAAATTTAAAAGCGTATTTTTCCATCTTTAAAAAACAGTATTTAATTTTCAAATGTGTTCAGAAATATTACTTTTTTTATTTTATTGGGGCAAGTCGATGTTTTAGGGGTTGGGAAACATAATTAGGCACCTACCGAAAGTAGTGCGAATTAACACTGAGAAGAATACAAGCAGCTAACTGCCAAGGTTTTATTTGCTTCTGGCAAAATTGCCTGAAATTTAGAATCACTTCCTTTGATACGACAGCATCATCTTCTCTATTTACGTAAAAAGAGCCATTTTAAGGTCTTAATTAGCGGCTATGTTTCCGTTGGATCACACGGCTTGGTACAGCTTCCTTTGAGGCCGCCATCTGAGCCGGAACATATTATACGCGGGGAAATTGGGCTGGCTTCAAATGATAATAAATCCTTTCCTTCTTGCCAACGAACACCTTTGAAAAGATACTTAATTGAGATTTCCGCGAAACGGAATATGAGAGAAGGCTTTCCTGTCAACATTGTTCCTTTATATTATGTTCAGGTTTGTACTAGTTTTGAGGGAAATTCCTGGTTCTCGTGGTAATTGCTAATAAGAGTAGTTTCTTTGTAAGACATTCCAAAAAGATCAAATTACTACTATTATAATGTATTAAGTAGTACAAAACAAAAGAAAAAATATGTCATACATATTTGCATAAGTGTTGAGTACGCATATAACGAAATATGTTTGTATCATATTTTAAATAAGCTATACCAATATTTTTTTGTTTTAATAATAATCGTTATTTTATTTATTGAAACATTTATAGAATGAACAATTATTTATTACATCAATCAAATTACCATTGGGATGTGCATCAGTGGCGGTCCGTGAGTTTTCAGTGAGTTAGAATGCTAAGATTGAAAAATATGACGTTATTGATGTTGTTTTAGCTGAAAATATATACATATATTTTTTTATTTCAATTTTTGTTCGAAGATTTTCAGGATTCTTCATTGTTTCACAAAAAGAATCCAAAAAGTTGAAAGTAAAAAAAAAACATTTTCAGCTACAACAACATCAATAACGTCGTATTTTTCAATCTTAGCACTCTAGCTCACTGAAAACTCATGTAAACCACCACTGAAATGTTCATAGTGATATAAGAAATAATAATAAACAAAGTAAAATAAAAAAACATAGTAAGTGTATAGGGTAGAGAAAGAGAAGAAAGAAAGATAGAAAAGAAAGAAAGATAGAAAAGAAACAATAATAAAACACTTTACTCCATAAACAACTTCACAAGTTAGTTAAGTATGTATTTACTTATTTATTCGACAGATATTATACTTGTGTTAAAGATTTTTTTTTATTAAAACCGTTTCTGTTTCATTAGATTCGTTTAATAGTGCAATCGACGTGATTTTTCACAAAAAGTTGTCATGAAGATGGTGCCATTTCATTCATTTATATTTTTCTTATTTTCCGCTTTTCGCTTAAGTCTTAATGTGAAATTATAACAAATTTTAAATTACGAAAATGATATTTATTACTCTAGTAAAAATAATTTAATAAACCATAACTAATATCCGTTCACACTAAATCGAAATCTTATCAAATCGTACTGACAATAATATCGATTTTTACTCGCAACTACCTTGTAGTTTCAGCCGAGCGATTCTCTATGTTTTTTTTTATTTTTTATTTTTTTATATTATAATATTTAATCGAGGCTTCTGACTCGCATACTGCTATCATTTTTTGCCTCATCTGTTTTATTTATTTTAAGGTTTCATTTTTTTTTTTAAATATATCCTATATATTAATGTTGCAATATTAATATATGTATGTATCTTTATAAAACAATGTATCATATATTTTCCATGTTGCACCATCTAATGAATTTCATGAGTCTTGAAATGGCATAGTAGTCGGTTGAAGCTATCAAATTATGAATTTCCGATGGGTTTGAGGTCATCAATATTGTTACTCTCCGTTGTTCAAATTTAATGCACTTTGTGAGAGTGTGTTCAATGTCTTCAAATTCTTCACATATAGAGCACATTGGAGAATCAGAGAGGCCTAACAGACACAATATTCTTCCCATTAGTGCATGTCCGGATCTTAATCTAAAAATGACTCTCATTTCTGATCTCTTCAGATTGGTTTCAGTGAACCATGGTGTTTTAAAGGGTTCTTTTTGAAGCTTTCTATACCATACGCCCTTATTGGCAGATAAATTTTCAAAATGCTCATTCCACATATTATTACATAGTAAATGTATTTTTTGGGAGTAATCTTCGTTATCTGGCGTCCAGTCATACTCGTGACCTTTCACCCCTGCTTCGTCTGCCAACAAATCCGCCTCTTCATTTCCATGTATCCCTACGTGAGATGGAATATGTTTAATTCTCTATGTTTTGTGAGATCGAGAAAGATCTCGGGCGAGATCTCTTGTCAGATTTGTGTGATTTTCTAAGGCTGTTAAATGAATAAATAATCATGCATACTTGCATGAATTCGTTTTTAAAACGACTTAAACCAAAATACGTGACAGCTCACAGCTGAAATTCTGACATCGGCCCATAGAAAAAGCAAATGACAACCAAAGAAAATACATTTTTCACTTCGAATGCTCTGGAATTGCTGTTTAAAATCTTTTGGGTACGTGCTGATGTACCTGTCTATAAAGATATATTATAAAATTGAAATGTCTATATAAGATAACCATACCAAACAAAAAAAGATTACCATGTGCGGGTTTCGAACCTGATAGCTCTTGGATCAGAGCCAAAGGGCTTACCTCTCTACCGCGGAGATCGTAACAAATTAACACTTCTAAAAATGAACTAGTGCTCTATTTCTTTTATTTCTAAAAGGCGTTAATGAACACAGTCATATAAATAACATTTCTTGGACGTTCAACTGATGAAGTGACGAGTTATCCCACTTATTTCTCGAACCCAATAATGAAGAGTCATTGAAATCGTCCAGTGGTGCCAATAAAGATAATACCAATAATAATTTATTTGATCGTTTTCATTAAGACATAATAGTATTTATTATTGCATTGAGGATGTCCTATAAATCAGCCATCATTGATTCTGGCCGCAAACCAGCGGCTGGCGATGTGTCCAATTATTGGCTGGAAATGATTTATCATCTGCCTTTTCTAGCGATCTCAAATAAATTATTTGTTTATTATACGATTCCGCTCTTACCTTGATCAGCGTTAGAAGTTCACACGAGCTTCTGGGATATTTTGTATTTAATGACATAATGACTAACATTCTTTTACTAATTATTATAATTATTTGATTCAATAATTGATTATTTTGGATGACGTTCTCTGTGGTCGATGGGTAAGGCCATTAATATATTTTATTTAATTAATTTGTGTTGTTTCACGATTAATTCATTAAAAATAAAATATAGTATAATTGCGGCAGGTTCCAGAGTGGGAGATACTCTTATTATCGCCCTGGTGTAAGATCACCATTGAGAATAAAAAGGTTGCTTGAAATGGTTTTAGTGTTTGGTGATCAGGTCTGAATAGCCAGTTACTTCCCCACCTTCCTCTTCCCATCTCCTTCTCCTCCATACTACCTCCAGCATTACAAAGTTGCTACCGTCTGGAGCCAGTGAGACTACGGTATCCCCAATTGGCGTATTTTGTGAGGCTGAAGGTAGAGGAGAGAGGAAGGAGGTGAGGAAGAGGAAGGTGGGGAAGTACCTGGCTATTCAGATCTGGTCACAAAACACGGCTAAAGTTATTTCAATCAACGTTTTAATTCTGAATGGTGGTCTTAAATCTTACGCTTAGACTTTGGAACGTGCCGCAAATATATATTATTTTTAAATAAATGAATTGAAAAATTTCTTCCAAAATAATGATTTTCATTACTGGGATCTATTAAGATCATTCTCAATAATTAATATTGGTAGCATGTAGGAAGCTTTTGAGTGCAGATTTGGTGGTTACAAGTAGTGAGTTAACATACTCAGTTCCCATACCGATCAAATGGTTATGAGTGTTATGAGGCACGCGGTGTTAACGACACTTTTATTAATAGGGAATTAGTGTTATGTCCTCCACTCGACCACACGATGTGGCGACTAACTAAGATGGTCGTCATTACTTGTAATGACTTCCATCCATGTATGGTTCCAATAAACATTCATTTTCGACTGTTGTAAGCAATTCGTGATGATTTTCAGTAACACATTTGAGGCGGAATTTCTTGAGTTCTATGGAAAACGTTCTGAAAAAAAAACTTCAAACAGTCATTTTTCTCAATACAATTTCAGTTGTCACTGTAATTAGGGCCTACATTGTTGTAACCAACCTTAACATTAACAAAATCTTAGTTTTGTCCCCTCTCATTCTAAAATATAAATTAAAAATATACATAATACTTAAGTTAAATACGTTATATAATTATAGAGAGTGATCTTCCTCCTGCTTAGATTGTCAAGTATGCCAAATTTCATCTATCTCCTAAAATAACATAATATTATAGTAATTCGTTCAACAGAGATACAGCGAAAGACTTACACTTTAATACGACTTTTTTGATTTGATTAAAACATTTATAACTATAATATTGATAAAGTTATTATATTGAGGACACGTGGATAATTTGAAGAGCGCAGTTTCGTTAAAAATCACTCCAAGAGAGCTAATAAAGGTTTTTAATCAAATAGTGTTAAAAATTGTAAATAAGTTCCACTTTGTTTAATAGATCGAAAATACCTGGATTAATCAAACTTCCACATCCTTCGACCAAATTTCGATTACCTCCTTACTCTTCTTTTATGTTTAATGTGCACTTCGAATTTTTGTTATTTCTAAACATAAACTGCCTCCTGTTCTATATTATATTTTTATTATTATTGATTATCTTTATCTATTGTCCTGTGCCAAAACAGCACTGCTGTTGTTAATTTTGTTCTATTGGCATTGCTTTGTATATCCAGCATATTATTTATTTCATATTATTTAGTTAATTTTAATAAGGACTCGTAAAGAACACTATAGGATAACTTTTTAGTTTATTACATTAAGGGCACTTGAAGTGAAATAACACAAAACTGCGCTGTATAAATACTACGTTGTTATTATTTAATAGTCGTTATTTGGTCGAAGTCTACAATCTTGTACATGCTCCCCTTCGCATTTTCAAGTGTGTGGAAATTACGTGAAACAAATAATTCTTCAAATTTTATCAACGAGTACGTATCAGCTTACGTAAGTTTTACAAATATAATAATTTTTTTTTTAATATGGTTAAGCAGACTAGGGGTAAAGTAATTGTGGCAATTTAAAAGAAATTATTAGATGCATATTTCAATCCCACACGCCTTTCTTAATATTAGTAGAAGAGAAGAGGAAAATTTTCTCACACTTAATTGCCACTCCTTCAACAAGTAGTGAGTTATTCTTCCCAGCACTGAAACTCATTAAAAGGCAGGAAAATAATAAATTTCACTTAGCGCCAACCTACTACAATTTCCTTCCTTATCTATCGGCGCTTCATTGAAAAACAATTAGGGACAATTCGAGGATAATGCGCGACTTGAACTAAATTGGCAAACTACTGGTGAAGTGTTGTTGTTTCTGTGCCCACATAACATTGATTATGTCAGTGGTGTGCCAACTTTGGTGGGCGTACTGCATTGGACATTTAATTTATGATTCTTACCCACCAAAAGTGAAGTTTAAGAACTTTTTATTATAATGTTATCAAAAATAAATATAATGAAAATCAAATTACTTTGTTTAAACCACTATTTAATTATCACTATCAACATGTTTCAATAACTTTAAAATAGAATTAAATATTATAAAACAAATTGCAATCAATAACGGATATACCTACTTCAAAATTAATAGACAATATGTTAAACAAAAAATATAAGAAAAAGTTTTTTAGATCTTTTATATATCCACACGTTGTTGACAATGATAATAATTGGAGAAAAATTATATTTTAACACGTCAAATAATATCCAACCAACTTTTTATACAAATAACAAATTAAAAAATTATACAGTAAATAATAAGGATAAATGTGAATTTTTTAACAATTCTGGGATTTATAAATTAATTTATAATGATTGTGACTTTTTAAACAGGGTGTTAAGGGACGTACTTGACTTACTTTTAACCAGTGATTCCTGACATTATTTGGAGTAAAAAATGTAGATGAAATTTTGGTCTCCGGTGACTTTTTGGATGAATTTTTTTTTTTCAATTTTTTTTTCTTCACTAAGGCATGTCGTCACTGGTCACTCAGCCGAGTAACCGACCAACCCCTAACCGCGCCTTCAACTGTTCAACACCTACCATTTTTTATGTTTTTGTAGAAAAAATAAATAAAAAAAAAACACCAAAATTGTCACCGGAGACCAAAATTTTATTAACATTTTTTACTTAAAATAATGTCAGGAATCACTGGTTAAAGTAAGTCAAGTACGTACCTTAACACCCTGTATAGGAAAAACTTGTAGAAATTTTAATATTAAAGTTAAGGAGCATATTAGATGTTTAAATAATAATTATTATTCTAAATTTGCCAACCATATTTTGGAAACTAGTCATTCTTTTGATGATAAAATTTTACATACTAAAGGGCTCTACACACGACACTGCATGCTGGCCTGCAGGGACTTCTGCCGCAGAGAGTCCCTGCATGCGTCTCGTTCTAGCGGCCCTTTAACAAACGAGACAGCGCTAGTTCGCTCAAACCCACGCTCTCTGCAGGCACTGCAGTGTCGTGTGGATGGCCTATTACACTACGGGCATACAATTAGATAATTTGGAAATTTTACAAATTAGAAAAACGCGTTAATTATAAATTAGATATTATAAATAACCAAACATTTTTTAAAAATAGCCATCTTCTAAATTTATTTTCTTATTATAATGCTTACTATAATTATAATTTTTTATGTTGTTATTTAAACTACCTATTTCATTATTTGTTTTTAAAGGTACTTTATTATCTAAATGCAATTTTATATATCCTTAAATAATTTTTATATAACTATTTTATTGAGATTTTTAAGGCAAATAATCACCTCTAAATTAAAATTTTTGTCTTTGTTATAATTTGTCAATATTTGTTTTTCATTTATTTTTTTAAATTAACATCTCGTCCTGATGAAGATAACGTTGTTATTGACACATGTTGACGGTGATAATTAAATAGTGGTTTAAACAAAGTCATTTGATTTTCATTATATTATAATGAAGCCACAAAGAATGTTTGCTAATATTGAAGAAGTAAAAATGTATTTATTACTATTACCTCATCCATATATCAATCTGTATATAAATATATAAAGAGTAGTTGATGACTTTGTTATTTATGCAAATCCACATAAGTATATAAATTATTGATGAAATTTTGTAGACTTGATCCAAAAAATAATAAAAAGGTCACTGTTTTCATGTAATTTCGAAGAACCTCGCCGTCCCCTTTTCCCACGAATTAAGCGTAATTTTGCTATTTTTATGTTTTGAAATTATTTAGTCGATTTATGTTCATATTGTCTGGTATCAATATACTCAATGGCGTAGCTATAGCATTTAATTGACGGGAAGTCGAGCATTAGGAGAGGGGCGATTCGATCACGGGGCGGGAGGCAAGGAAGAAAGGGGGGGGGGGGGAGTCAGAAAATTTGTTAGAAAGCTTTCTAGGACCTCAACTTACAAATTATTGTTTACAACACAATGATAAAAGATAGAATATTGCAGTGTTTTCCAGTAGAATATTATAAAGAAAGACAAATATTCCCGGGTTACGAAAAACCTGACAATATTTAAAAAAAATCTCCTATTACCAGCGCAGTAAGCGGAAAATGTTGTTTGTGTCGTGATGGAACACCTGTAACGATCTAAAGCGCGAAAAAATGGCTTGAAGATGTGTATTAGGTGGCATTCATGGTTTGTAAAAAGCAACGAGTCGTTCAGATAGAACACTTAAAGTCCCAAAAACAGAAAAGCTAAGTTACAGTGCCGGTATGGGTACCGCCGCCTCGGAAAATATTGATTCGTTAACCAATACCCCTGCCATAGGTTGGCTCAAGTGGTTAGCTACGTTTGGTGATTTAACAGTTGGTTCTTGAAACGAGGTTTGTCTAGTTCTAGGAAGCGAATGGAGTCCATCCACTGCGTGGCGGGCCGGATCAAGAGAGACAGCTTGAGGTAGGCATAATCTAGACCTCTCCAGCCGGACTCTCTAGACCCATTGCCTTGCACCACAGTGAGAGGGATGGATTCATACATCTCTCATTCCTGGACACATTGACCCCAGATTCCAATCCACCTCTCCTACCTTTTCCTTCCCTTCTCTAAAAAGACCCTCCACACAGCATCCCCAAAGACGAGATAGGCCCTTATTTCTACCTTAGGGCCTCCTGTGTAAAGCTAAAGTAAAAAAATTGTTTTTGGTCACTGGACTCCCGATTACGTCAATTCATAGCTGCTTCCGAGAGAAAGTATAAAAAGGGTGGTCAATTAAAATCAATTGGTTAAATGTGTTATAATTGAATATGTCCCCAGTCACTTGGATATTGTCACTAGTCGTGAGTTACGTTACACTGTTACAACGACAATGGGGGAGATTGATCCGGTCACAGCATTCCCTAGCCCGAAAGGCAATGATTAATTAAGAGTGTCCCAATTAAACGACGCCAGTAATCGTAACCACTACCACATTGTATGTAATTGTGAGATTTTACGACATTTTTTAAATGTTTGTTGGAAGATTTGGGGTTAAATTGGGATGATGGACACGACGAGTCACGTGTGAAGAATTGCTACAAGTGTCGCTTTAAACGCTTCTGAGTTTAATTAAATGGTTTATTGTTATCCTTTACGCAGGCAATGCACAATGGGTGGGAGATTTTACAATTACTGCGTTTTAGTTTACATCTAAAAAGCGATACAAGTTTTAAACTTAATGATACAATTTCAAAGTAGATGCAGGTGTGCAGGTTGATGGAAGTGTCCAGACGATGAAGTTCTTTATCAAAATTATTAAAAACAGATTTTCTTGAGAAGAGAAAAAAAACACTTAACATACTAATTTCGCCTGTCGGTTAGTGACTTGAAATATTTCTGCGTAATGCGTAACATTATTCAAATTTAAAAACGTTTAATTGAACTACTTACAATGGGAAAGATTAATTATTCTCCGTACCAGCTTTTTTAAATTATAACTCAATATCGAATTTATTTCAATCCAAATTAGCTTTAATTTATACAAAAAAAAAATGAAACAATTCAACTTTGTATAAACCACTTATATGATGCGCAAATCCGACCGGTTTCGGAACAAACGTTCCTTCGTCAGGGAAAGCTTATACTAATTTGACATTTTCATTTTTCTTTAATGGATAACCACAAAGTAATAGCTACATTCAAAAATATTTAATTTATACCTTCATCCAAAAATGCTGAAAGGCGTGATGATAAAACTATTAAAATAATGTACTTTTTGTAATAATTTTTTGATTATAAGTATTTATCATTTTTTAATAATGTCTAAATTTAATAAGAATGTAAAAAAATCTGAAATATATTAGTTTGTAAGTGCGCAAATAAATACACAAACGGACCAATTTTCGTCAAGAAACACATGTACGTACATATTTTTTAATGATTTTATTGAAACTAAAATTAAAATTCTAAAACATGCGTTTGCTAGATAATGTATAGATTTATTTTACTGCATAATTATATTATTTGAAATGGGTGTGGTATAATACAAAATATTTTTTGAAAATTTAACAAATCTGCCAACGACCTATGGAATAACCTTATTATACTAAAAATTTTAAAAATTTCTCAAAATTTATTACATGCGAATGCTAGATAAAAAAACAATCTTTCGAAATCCATTTATAATGTTTTGTGGAAAAGAGTCAATACGTATAAAATCTGATTTGGAAATGACATATTTCTGGTTTTCTCTGGTAATGCCCTCTTAAATAATACATTCGTAATAATTATATTTAGTTCTTCTTAAGTCGGTTCTAATTAAGCCAATTTCCGTGGTGGACAATGCTCCTCACTCCTCGCGTTTCTGCGTGGAGAGCCCTGGACATCAGTCTACCAGACGCCAGTGATACTTAGTCCCTCCAGCGCATTGGTGACTTTCCTCTGGTTCTTTTGCCTTCCAAATACACTTTGCCAGTGATTATGAGCTTCTCCAAGTTTCAGTCCTCAGTTTATTGAGCAACGTGTCCAAAGAATCTTAAAATACGTTGCAGGCAGGTTGTTGAAAGCTACTGTGGATGGAATTCCGGAATGGACACATTAGTACGTCAGGCTGTCCCTCGAATCCCGAGCATTTTTCTCCAGCACTGCATTTCGAGGGCGTCCATCTGCTGTCCGCTGTTTCCACGTCGTACATAAGTATAAATAGCAGTACCATTCAAAACACAATAATAAAAGTTTACGGACGGTAACCGACGAGTTCATCGAAAATCAATTCATCGAAAGGAAATTCATCGAAAACGAGTTTATCCAAAATCAATTCACCGAAAGCAAATTCATCGAAAACTAGTTCATCGAAAATCAATTCATCGAAAATCAATTCATCGAATGATCAATTCATCGAATCGCCAATTCATCGAAAAACATTTTTTGAAGATATTAGTGCTGTCAAAATTAAATACCCTAAAAGGTCTGTTTAACTGAGTTAAATGTGTTTAACAACTGTCAGTTTCGTAGTCACAATGTAAAATTTATAGGTTATCTCTTCGATTT
The DNA here is from genome assembly GCA_929108145.2 of Limnephilus rhombicus. Classification (NCBI taxonomy): domain Eukaryota; kingdom Metazoa; phylum Arthropoda; class Insecta; order Trichoptera; family Limnephilidae; genus Limnephilus; species Limnephilus rhombicus. Next base: position 49,295,638 of record OV815285.1, read on the forward strand.
CCGATTGTCCGATACTGCAAAAAAGGGATATCTAAGGAACGGTGACCAGACAACTCATAATGAAACCAACTCATAAACAACTCAGAAAGGTCATTAAGAGTGATGATAAAAAAATATTTAAAAATTGGTTAAATAGGTTAGGTTAGGTTAGGTTAGTTTAGGTTGACCAATGCTTTTTTTAACTTCTCGGTCCGCTCAGCATTTCTCTCAAATATCAACAAAATATATTTTTTCGATTAATTGGCGATTCGATGAATTGATCATTCGATGAATTGGTTTTCGATGAATTGATTTTCGATGAACTCGTTTTCGATGAATTTGCTTTCGATGAATTGATTTTCGATGAACTCGTCGGTTACCGTCCGTAGCCTTTTATTATTGTGTTTTGAATGGTACTGCTATTTATATTTCTGTACGACATGGAAACAGCGGACAGTGGATGGACGCCCTCGAAATGCAGTGCTGGAGAAAAATGCTCGGGATTCGAGGGACAGCCTGACGTACTAATGTGTCCATTCCGGAATTCCATCCACAGTAGCTTTCAACAACCTGCCTGCAACGTATTTTAAGATTCTTTGGAAACGTTGCTCAATAAACTGAGGACTGAAACTTGGAGAAGCTCATAATCACTGGCAAAGTGTATTTGGAAGGCAAAAGAACCAGAGGAAAGTCACCAATGCGCTGGAGGGACCAAGTATCACTGGCGTCTGGTAGACTGATGTCCAGGGCTCTCCACGCAACGCAGAAACGCGAGGAGTGAGGAGCATTGTCCACCACGGAAATTGGCTTAATTGGAACCGACTTAAGAATAACTAAATATAATTATTACGTATGTATTATTTAAGAGGGCATTACCAGAGAAAACCAGAAATATGTCATTTTCAAATCAGATTTTATACGTATTGACTCTTTTCCACAAAACATTATAAATGGATTTGGAAAGATTGTTCTTTTATCTAGCATTCGCATGTAATAAATTTTCAGAAATTTTTAATTTTTTTTGTATAATAAGGTTATTCCATAGGTCGTTGGCAGATTTGTTAAATTTTCAAAAAATATTTTGTATTATACCACACCCATTTCAAATAATATAATCATGCAGTTTTCGATGAATTTGCTTTCGATGAATTGATTTTCGATGAATTGATTTTCGATGAATTCGTTTTCGATGAACTCGTCGTGAACCCTACGGACAGCCGATAGTATTGAATTCCATGCCATTTTGTAAAACATATTCGTTACAATTTAAATAATAAATTCATATTATCTTTCAAAAGCCGGACCTTGAAACTGAAGCAGGAGAATTACGAATGCAGTACACTCCAGACGGGCTTCAAGTACCTACCTGACTACCTTCCTATGCAGTTTCAGAGATGCAGTCCCGCTGGCTGTAAGGACAGTTGTAAAAATAATAATATATTTCTTAGGTACTTGCTGCTTCCCGTTTTGTTGTGAATCGGCAAAGGGATTGTTAAAATGTAAATTTTAACATCTCCTTGGAAATTCTTCACAACTGAAACGGATTTTGAATTGGGATCGGTTAACAAGGTCAGACCCAAGAATTAACCGATGATCAAATGTGTCATAACTTTAAATTTTTATGTGTTATAGAGTAAATTTGGAAAATTTTACATGAGTATTATTGTTAGCGGCCTAAACCAGAATTTCACTATTTTACTAAATTATGAACGTCTTTTTTAAGTACGAATAGGTAGGTACTTTGTTTTAGTGATATTGCAGTATGAGCAATATTAAAACGTCTATAACCGCTATATCTATCTAATTTATTTTTGAAATAGTAGTAACCATCCGGAAAACAGATTTTTGTTTTATAGTTTACAAAATATTAAAATTAATAACTTTGTTTTAGGTTATAGCTAATTAGTTTCAGAAATAACGGTGTCTTCTACATGCCAAATTATTATTTGTCTATACTTTTGAATGTAGCGACAACTTGTGGTTATCCATTATAGATAAAAGAAACAATGTTACTTTGTTTGACCCACTTGTATATTTGAGTAAAGCCGACCGGTTTCGGAACGACCGTTCCTTCTTCAAATAATGATAATCATAAAGGAAAACGCTTAGATAACTTAGAAGCCCTGGAAATAAAAAAATCCCTTAAAAATAATGAATCTACTATCAACAAACAAAAAATATTGTCTTACAGCCCAATCATGGATATGTTCCCCTTCCCACCCAACGGCTCCACCTCTATCTTAGTAATAATACATTGTTCCCGTCCACTATTTTGTAACTGTCAAATCAGTATACGTTTGCCCTGAAGAAGGAACGGTCGTTTCGAAACCGGTCGGCTTTACTCAATTATACAAGTGGTTCAAACAAAGTAACATTGTTTCATTTAATATTTATTTCTTCAACATACACAATGTTGAACAAAATTTCTCTTTGTGTACAGCTTTATATTTGATTTATTTATTAGGTTACAGTTTACAGTTGAAAAAGGACAATAAAATGTAACGTATAAAAAATTATTAAATAATAAAAAAATAAACTTAAAATAGATTTACTTCACTAGGTCTAACATAAACTTTTGTCAGACTGATTACATGGATAATTTTTACATATAAACAAGTTTAATTTAGTTAAATTTCACTGAAAACTAAGTGATACCTCCAAACATTAAAAAATTCTGTGTTTTTGATTTGTTCAATATTTTTACTTTAATGTTTTCTTTCTCTAATGTATGGCGCGTGGGAGTCTTTATTTTACTATATTTTGTACCTAAAGTACCTAACTTGGTAGTAAATTGTTTTAAACTTTGTGAATACAAAGAAAGACAAACATTCCCGGGTTAAGGATAACCTGAAAACATTAGGAAATCTCCTATTACCACCACAGCAAGCAGAAAATATTTTTTGCGTCGTGATGGAGGACTTAGCCGGCCCAGGAACTAAACACACGACGCCTGGGAGCCAAACGCGATGCCAACTTAGCCACTGACCGATCGTTACAACTATTCTTTGTTTAACACACAATTAAACATTTATATTTATTACACAATGGTCTCATTGCTCTATTCTGAATTATTTAAAAATTTTCAAGCTTCCTACATTACTAAGATAAAGAATACTTACTAGAATGCAAACTGTGAGTCTATGAGTAGGTACTGTAATGTGACTGACTGCTGTAATAACGTTGTGTCCGAAAATATCAGGCATTAAACTAAAGTAACATGGTGTTTTCAAAGTCATAGCCTTATTTATATTTGAAAGGGTTTATACTTTATACCTCCAATAAAGTGCCAAACGGACGCACATAACAGCTAAACAAGTAGTAAATATGTTAACTTATTTAAGGAATGTCACTTGGTCCCCTTTATTAGACGCTTTGGCAGGCGTGGAATTAATTCAGTGTGTCAACTGCACAGACTGAGTGCGCGGCTCCGAAACTGAAAACTGTCTTTTTATGTCTTATTTACGCGCAGAGAAGAGCCTTTTAGCTCCCTGAGCAGGTTCTTCACGCAAAAACAATATTAAATATTCATAAAATGTGTTGGGCGGGAAACACACATCCTTCCTTACATAAAACTGTCAAACAGGGACATTGGATGCAGCACGTAAAACCAATCAACAAACTAAACAAATAAAACGCACCCACGCACAAAAAAAACATAACCAAAACCACTAACACTATTAAATTCATTTGTTCAGGGGAGGTTTCTTTTGACTAGGTAGTCGAGGCTTGACTCTTTTTATTAGATTATCCGTAAAAGCCTTAAAGCGCGCCACATCCCAGGAATAAAAAGTCGCCCATGTGAACGTTATTAAGAATTTCAGCAATCATTTCACTTAATAATGGTGCCCCGTTTATTCGTACTTGGTCCCGTTTCATAGCGAAACATAATTTATTTAGGATTGGGAGCTTTTACCGTTGGGACTAAGCGTTATTTTTTAATGCAAATCTACAAGTGATGCTAACATTAAATGCGAGATTACAGGATTTGGAATATCCTAGCACATCTTTAGCTAAATTAATAAAATTTCTTGTGTTTTTTTTAAATGAAATTTCTTTTGCGCCCTTAGTGTATTTAAATACGTATGAAACGGAAATGCGTCATAACTCAGTTCTACACAAATACTCAGTTCTAATATAATGTGGTAAATTCGCGCTTCGGCGCGTGACTTCCATGGCGCAGTGGGCAAGGCGCCTGACAAGTATCGGCCAGAGAGACAGACAACAAGCGAACGGAGGTTCGAATCTTATGAAATCCAAAAAAAAAAACATTTTTATTTTTGTGAAATCAATATCCAATATTCAAACCGCTATAAAATAGACAGGCAGAAGAAAAAGGCGAAACTAGCGACTTTCTAGTTTCATTTCTACCGCGGGTGTACACATTCTGATTTTTTTAAAATAAGTTTTGAAAGTTGTTTACATACGTCATTATAAAAGTGCAATCCGCAAGACATAATTTCGGAATCTTCGAAATTGAGTAGGTGAAGATTGCTCTAAGCTAAAGTAGATAAAAGTGCGGAGGCTACAAAGCACCGCAAAAAAAGGAGACCAATCAGTCTCTCATTCTCTCGCAGGCTAATTCCTGTAGATGTATGTGTTTGTCTCTTTTTAGTGTCACTATTTTTCGTTTCATCGAGTTATCACAACGGTGCTAGAGAAGTTTTCACTTCATGAATAAAGTAAGATAATATTATGTGGCAGCTGAGGTCATAGTCATGAGTCATGACCATTTACCGGACAGTGGTTGAGTGGGCATAGCGCTTGCGTCCCACCCGAGCGTCGCTTGTTCGATTCCTCGGCTGGCTAAGTCCTCCATCACAACACAAGCAATATTTTCGGCTCTCTGTGGTGGTAGTAGGAGATTTTCAAACATTGTTGGGTTATTCGTAACCCGGGAATGTTTGTCTTTCTTTAATTTTTTTTTTTACGAGTCATGAGTCATGACCAATTTGGGAGGCGGGTATGGATTCTGCCGCCGCGGGTTATTGGATAACCAACACCCCTGCCATAGGTTACCACAAGTGGTACGCTACGTTTGGTATTACTTGCCCTTTGTCTAGATTTTAGTCACCAACTGCATGGCGGGTAGGATCGGGAGAGACTGGTTGAGGTAGACCTAACATAGATCTTTCCAGCCGGACTCTCTCAACCAATTACCTTGCACCGCAGTGAGAAGGGATGGATTCATCATAATCGTCAGATTCCTACCCACCCCTCATACCATTTTCCTTCCAAGAACTTCCCTTTCTTCCCTTTCCCTAAAAAGATCCTCCACACAGCATCCCCAAAAATGACACATACCCTGAGGGATTTTTTTCCTCAGGGCCTCCTGGGTGGAGATATTTAAAAAAATGACATTCGAAAAATATTCCAAAATAGATTTTCCAAAAATAATTCAAAATAGAATTCAGCTTTCGCCATGTAAATTGTGTTTTGGAAATAAATTGTAAATCTGAATGTTTGGCCAACACGACCCATTAGGCTTTAGGCCAAATTTGAAACTTTAAACCCGCACTTTCCAAACCAACCTGGTAATTTACGCGAAATTGGCTAATGCAGTAATACCGCCTATCATATGGTTTGTCGATGTTGAATTTTTAAATGATAAAATTAAATGTAAAAACATTTTTTGAATACAGCTGGACACCTGAATTTTTGAACTTGTGGAGTTTGAATGATGAAAGGGGTGTTTTGCTTTTAACTAATATTTAAAAAGGTAGATAAAGTGTGTTTCGTTTATAGTCTGACTAACTAATACGTAGTATATTAAAAGCATCTTCTACGTTTCATAGTTGAAGATGCTTTCAGTATCGCCCTGGTGTAAGATCACCATTCCGAATTGAAACGTTGCTAATGGATTTAGCCGTGTTTGGTGACCAGATCACAATACCCAGGTACTTCCCCACCTTCCTCACCCCATCTCCGTTCTCTCCCCACTGCCTTCAGCCTCACTATTGTGGATACCATTGTCTAAGCATACCCCAATTGTGGAATACCATGGTCTCAGTGGTAGCAGACGGGAGAAGTTGGATTAGGTTAGGTATTCACACAAAATATTCTTACTATACAATAAATTTCCAATGTCAATTTTAAAAATGGGAAATAGAAAACTGCAAAAAATTGGACAGAGTCGAAGTCTATTTTTTTTTAGAAAAACAAACCCTCCCGGGTTACGAATAACCCGACAATATTTGATAATCTCCTACTACCACCAGAGTAAGCGGAAAATGTTGCTTGTGTCGTGATGGAGGATCTAGCCAGCCGATGAATCGAACGCGGGACGCCTGGGAGGGACCCAAACGCGATGCCAACTCAGCCACTGACCGGTCAAATATGTAAAATCTAAAAAAAATAACAAATATGTACAGTGCCCTTGAGAAAATTTTTCACAAAAAAGGCGCTATATAAATAATATTTTTATTAAGGAACCGTTATCATTTCGTCCATCGTATAATAATTACTGTAAAACATCCGCTTTTTTAATATAATGCAAATCGAATACAAAGTTGAACACTGGCATAATTTTTATAGCCCATTTAACTCACGGTAATATTGTTCCACTAATTTGGTCACAGCTCTATTAAAATATTGTGTCACTTGTTTAAAAATTATCTTTCCACAAAGTCTAATAAATTACGCTCGAGTAAGTTAATAATTTACATATTAACGGCCGGAGTTAATAAGCATTTGGCATCAGTTATGATTTTTGACCATATTAACAAATTATGACAAAAAAACTAAGAGAATTCGTTGGTTATATTGTATCAAGTATTACATAGCTCTTTTGACAGCAGACTGCAGACTTTATTATTTATTCTCTGCAGCTCTGTAATCTTCGGTCTATGTTTCAAGTTGAATGTCATAAAGTCAACTATTTTTATTATTTTTCTAATAAAAAGTAACACTTTGGATGCAATTCAATTCAAACCCACACAACTTTCTCGGAATGGCGCTTTGATATAGCAAAAATACCAAATGGAATTAAAAACTGAGGTGAATTTATCGTTGGTGAGAATTCTTGAATGGTAATATTACTCCCACGAAATTGGAAGAGTTTAATCTAAATTATCAAGTTTGTTATTTTAAAACTAGCCGTGCGTACGACTCAATCCTCTAAAATGGCCTTCCGATTAACCGGACATTAAATTTTAAAGTGTATTTGAATAATTATTATTAATATTGTTTCATTTCTACTGGAGAGTTCGGTTGATACTTCAAACCTCTACTTTTCTCTAATAAAATTTTTAAGCATTAATAATAACGATAATTGGATACTTTGCATAGGGCCCTTTTTGTGAAAAATCACGACAAGAACGCTGAAAGATCATAAATTACGAATTATTAGGCTGTATCTAATTCAGATAAATACACTTTTATTGGAAAGTTTAAGTTTGGAGAAGATACGACCTTGCACGCAGAGAACACAATTTTAAAAATCACCGCTTGATTTTACATTAATTTGCTATTTTATCCTCAATTACTTATTATATTATCACATTTATTAGAAAATTTGTGGCAAACGTAGATTTGATATTGGGGAGTTTAGGACTCTTTAGAACTTGTGTGAAATGACTGAACCTTAGAAATTCTCACTAGTTTACACTTTTTACATGTTTAGATATTTTCAATTTCGTGAACTGTAAAATGTGAAAGGTGTCTGACTTTATGGACATGATTGTCTGAAAAGACATGTTTTAAGTTTAGCTCTAAAGTCTGTGATCATTCTTAAAATACGTAGGAGGTTTTAGGTTCTCACACTCCGAAAACATACTCGCTGCACTTCAGTAGGACCATATATTATCTTCACACCTACTTAATTTTCAGTCAAGTTAAAATTCTTCTCAACAAATTCATATTTTTTAGCTTTCCAAGCCTCTTAGCGCGGTCGATCGATAAGGATTACATCGATAACTTTCTTTGGTAACTTCTCATCTAGCATAATTGCAGATCGTCAACGAATAAATAACAGTGCACAATGACTATGTGTTCTTAATACCTATATTCGGTTTAGCGGTCTGCAGTCGTCCTAGGGAACGATGAGAAGTTACCGATTTTTATCGATACAATCTTATCCAATAATTTGGTACAAACTGAAAATTTATAACAATGTTTTTGTTATTCAGGATGTCTTTCAGGTCAGCAAAACAGGGGTTGCACTGTAAATGTCCGCAGACGTTGAATAATATGACATGAAAATATATGCAGAACTTGCATTAAAGAATTTATTCATGAATTAGTATGATTTTTTCTTCCATATCGAGGGAGCAACTACCATCTACCAGGTTGACAGCGGCGGGAAGAGTAAACGAGAATACAGCCTTCATATTAGGCAGAATATATCCGACAACGAGCAGCAGTGAACCGGGCAAAAACTGAATATAAAAATATTATGTAGATTTTGCCATTATTTTGCAATGGGCTGTCATGAAGGCTTGTTGAATGTATGGTAGGTGGGCTACGTACTGCGAGGGTACCTCGGCGGGTCCTTTGCCGCTGCGAGACAAGCTGAAGAAATTACTGCGGGCCCATGAGAGCAAATGTTTATAGGACTTTGTTTGTGGAGGTCGGATATAAAATTAGACTTTGTAAATGTGATGCGAAATGTAAGATGAAGGAGACAAAATGTTTATTGGTATGAAAAAGTAAACAAGTCAGAAGAAGGATTTAAATATTTATATAACCAGAGAAAACCAAAAATATGTCATTTTTAAATCAGATTTTAGACGTATTGACTCTTTTCCACAAAAATTTTTAAATGGGTTTCGAAAGATTGTTCTTTTATCTAGCATTCGCATGTTTTAAATTTTGAGAAAAAATGTTTATTTTTAGTATAATAAGGTTATACCATCGGTCGTTGGCAGATTTGTTAAATTTCCAAAAAATATTTTGTATTATACCACACCCATTTCAAATCATATAATCATGCAGTAAAATAAATTAATACATTTTCTGGGTATCGCATGTTTTAGAATTTTAATTTTAGTTTATATAAAATCATTAAAAAATATATACGTACATTTGTTTCTTGACGAAAATTGGTTCGTTTGTGTATTTATTTGCGCACTTACAAACCAATATATTTCAGATTTTTTTAACATTTTTATTTAACTTAGACATTATTAAAAAATGATAAATACTTATAATCAAAAAATAATCACAAAAAGTACATTATTTTAATAGTTTTATCATCACGCCTTTCAGCATTTTTGGATGTAGGTATAAATTAAAGCAAATTTGGAATGAAATAAAATCGACATTGAGTTATAATTTTAAAAAGCTGGTACGGAGAATAATTAATCTTTCTAATTGTAACCGCCCTGCATGATCGTAAGAACAACATTCGACGAAATGTGGATTTTCGGCCGCTGGCTGGTTAAACGCTCTTCATATAAAAATATTATCGCTATATTTTTACAATGGCATGAATTTCAAACGAATTGTTTTTTGTTAAAAAAATTTGATTTAATTTTTTTCTAAACTTCGAATACTCTACGCGATAGGTAGTTATATATAGTGTGCACTATTAGGTAAATAAAAATATAGAAAACATTAAAAAATGATCTCTTGTAATGATCTCTTTAATGATCTCGACATGCTTGTTGGCCTCCGTAGTAAAGGAATTAAAGCTCTTGACTATGAATTGGAAGGCAGCGATTTTGGATCCTTTATTGAGAACTTTATCAATTAAATTTATTTATTTCACTTTAAATTCATATAAAAAAATATATTCTATAATTGCGGCATGTTCCATAGTGGTAGATACTCTCAGTACCACCCTCAGTATCAATCAGAATTGAAAAGTTGATTGAAATGGCTTTAGACGTGTTTGAAGACAAGATCTGAACAGCCTGATTCTTGCCCCCACACCTTGCACTTCCCCACTTGATTCATATCCCCGTACTTTTCAGCCTCAAAGCATACACCAATCAGGGATGCCATATTCTCACTGACTTCAGATAGTAGGGAGCTGTTGGGATTATTGTGCTGTATGAACATAAAAAACTGCCCAATAAATTCATTGATAAATGAAAAATCACTTTATTCCAGCACATAGTTGGATAGGTACTAATTTTAATTAGACTTAAACATTAATGTAATCAGAAAATCTGTTTTCAATTCCACCAAAACTCATTACATTATATAAGTAGTGAGTTCCGTGTTCAGTTACAGTTACAGAGTTTTATGTCCAGTCGATTAGTCAGACATCTCCGAAAAATCGAAATTTGAGTTCAGTAATTCAGTATACGTTATTTAGAAAAGTGTACCTTTCATCTGGTACAATACTCAGATTTTACCTACAAAATGTTGATGTTTTGGGGCTCACTGAAGGATATTTGAAAATGTCGTACTAATGTACCGGACAGTTAAGCCTCCTGGTGTTATTTTATAGCATATATATATATTATGTGTCATTAGAACGGGGTACCCCAGTAAGGACACATTTTATCTAAAAAAACTGTAAAACAAAGAAAAATAAATAAATAAAATGTAAAATATACACAGTTGTGAATAATACTTGATTCATGGTGAGTATTGGAATATTGCTTTACTCATTATCTGCAAACTTAGTATTTGGAGATGTCTGAGTAATCAACTGGGCGATCGATGTCTTGAAATAATATTTAGCCATCCAGAATTACTACTTTACTGGCATTTGCAATTAACATAATGAAATTTTGTTTAGATTTGGATTTTGATAGTCTTCGGATTTCCCACCTTCAATTGAAGAAAAACAAACCAAGAAATTAAGAATTTACCCTATAAATTACATCAAAATTTCATAGCGAGGGTGTTTTCCTGTCTGCGATAATTGCTTCCGTGCAAATGAGTCTTGTGTTGAGAAACCAACCGAAACATAATTTATTCAAGAAGTTATATCGAGCACAATGCAAAGATCATCAATTCCATCGAACCTACTTTATTATTCCGATGCCAGAAGAGATGATATATGTTTGTCAAACAAAACAGGTCGAATAATTCATTGGCCGTTATGCCCGACCAAAGTTCCTCGCTGGGAACTACGATAACAAATTAAAAATACAAAAAGCATCGGAGGATAAATCATGGGCTGGTGGAAACGCTGAAAAAATTGCTACAAGTGTGATTTATCTCGGAGGAACGAATGATTCAAACTTGTGGGAAGTGTTTTCATCATATTTCCGGTAGAGATTATAACTCAAAATATTAATTGCATGTATTTAGCGTACACTGAATGGTACTTTTTTGATGTTGTTCTTTTAGATGGTTTTTGTGTTTTATTTCATCTGTTTTAAGAGGAAACACGGTCGCCGAGAAATTTAAATAGATAATATTATAATAATAATTTTACCAAACTATTGCTGTGACTGTCAGTGGTACCCGGGTTGTCCTTCTTTTTAACCTACATAATTTTTACCACTCTGTCACATTTCCACCCCTTCGTCACATTTGTTTTTACTATGAATGAATTTTCTTTGGATCTCAGAGGGGACATTGTAACAAGAGGTGGCTGGAGACAACTGTGATTTATATAAAATACACGTCTATCACGCGGAGTTACAACTCTGTCACGTGATTTTTACTACAAAAATATAAGCACATATTTTTTTTAAATGCACACAGGCGTTACGTCTTTAGTATAGTAGATTTTAAAGTAATTATAAAATAATAATATTGGTTATTCTGTTGAATTTTTCTTCAATCTCTGGTGGAGACAACTTTATGTAGGTTAAAAAGAAGAACAACCCCTTCCCCCCACCCCGAATACTGAGCGAAAGGGACAACTCAATTTGTGGTTTTGTATTCCCCATTTTCCTCTTTTAAAACTGGACTGATTTTTAAGATATTTTTTGTCATCTGTATAAGAAGAATATTTTGAATATCTGTACGTTTTACTTTGTTTAAAATACATTTTCTAAACGGCTGTGGAGTGCGTTCAAAACAGACAATTTTAACGATTTTTGGAGGGTCCTAACTCCGATAAGAAGTAACTTAACTAAAAAAAAACAAGACGTATCGACCCGCTATTGGCATATATCTACATTAAATATTAATATATTTACACTTTTATTATCGCCCAGAGAGGAAATTGGGGAATTCTTTTGTTTTCGACAAAATGCCGACCGGTTTCCAAAAAAAACTTTAATATAAACAATATACAATTCATAGGAAAATTTTGTTGAAATCGTAGTATCGTTTGTTCATTTTATTAATGAACGACTCTAAAGGAATGAATTTGAAATAATAATAAGTACATTTTCAAAGTACTTACCTATACCTAAGCATAAACTCTCCTTAAACCTGCGAAAGAAATCGATCTACGGTAGTGAAATCTAGGTAAACAGGTTGTCGTTAGAAAGCACAAAACTTTCAATTCAATTCAGTAATCAGACGTATAAAAAAATCTATCAAAATTGTTGAGAATACCACAATCACTTTCTTAATGAATAAAAAATGAACTTCAATTCATAAAATCACGACACCATAAGAAAAACGTGGTATGAATCCATCGGCATTGCTACCCACGTGTTATATATATTGTGTTATGTTCGCCTACCGCGTCAGACATCGAACCCGCGACCTCCCGCTTATCAATCACTGCCTATTTCAGTCAGGTGAATGGATCATCAGACCCCTTCAGGTCTCGTCGAGACCGTGATCGAGCCAGTCATGTAATCAGTAATCAACGACGTGAGATCTGCAACAAGTAATTTGGTAAGCTGTTCGGAATTTCGAAAAAAAAATATCATGCATTTTATTAACTTGTGAACTTGCACGCATTTGTTACTGCCCCTGTCAAAAGCATTTAGTTTTTTTCTGATTTCGTTTGATTAATTTCGGTTTTGAACACTTTGGATTTTAATGGACTCCCAAGATGTAGTTGCTATAACAATACATATTCGTATACGGATAATATTTAGGAAACTACCGTATTTTGTTCATTATCTTGAACTGACAAGTTACTTCAATTACTATGTTATGTGCTATGTACCTATTGAAGGTTTTAATGTTATATGTTTTCACGTCTAATCACACACAAGCCAAAGGCTTTTACACGGCTTCGCCAGAGTTTTAAGATTTTTCTTCTGGTTATAACCTATTGGAGGTTGGCTATCATTAAACAATCTTAATCCTGCAGATCGGAGAACTTGATTAATCTTTTATTAACCCTTCAGGTATTGGACTCATTCTGTCAGAAGGTCAGGAAATTTCCGCTTTGCAATAAAAATAAAATAAATGGAATATTTCTGAATGCATCCAAAAACTAAAAACTGTTTTGGAAAGATAATAGAATATTTTATTAAAATTTATTATTAGAAATTAACATATATTTTCTGAAATATTAAAATTTTTGATACAAACATAATAAAGTTTCAAAAATGACCTACTTTTGTTCTATATAATTTTAAGGATAAGGAAATAAAAGAAAAATACCACATATTTTATAAGGCAAATGTATTTATAAACGTTGTTATCACCTCATATTTTTCTCGTTTCATAAAAAAATTGAAAATAAACGTTTTTTCGTAGTTTTATACAAATTTCTCAAATTGCTATCGGAAACTTTGGTTTCATAGAGGTGCACATTTTCTCTTTCTAACACCGTTTAGATAGTTTAATTATATATCAAGTATTTTTATAACTTGTGTGCTTTTTTTATCTAATTTTATTTTTATTATTTCTTTACTGTTTAAAAATCATCTGTCATGAATTAATTGTACTACCAAACATGTAAAAGCCCTTTGGGCGAAATAAATAAATAAAAATATTCTACATCATCAATGTAGGAGTTACACACCAAGACGTTATAACGTCATTGGTTACACAGCAAAAAAAATGCGACTTACTTTTTTTACTTTAGCTTCACACAGGAGGCCTTGAGGAAAATAATTTCCCTCAGGGCCTATTTCATCTTAGGGGATTCTGGGTGGAGGGTTTTTAATACCTACGCTTTTTGTTAAATTTCTTTAGCAATAATATAAATCTATTGTGGGGTCCCTGCATATTTCAAAGCTCCGTAGCTTACATTATAAATGACGCTCCAATCTGAACATAACTGTGTTGATTTAGACGTCATCGATAGAAAAAGTTGGCAAATATTGTAAATTGTAACGCCTGAGTGCCACGTGGCTCGAGCGTTTGCCGCTTTGCAAACAGATTTTCCGCTTTATAATTAAGATTTAAATATGGTAAACTGATCATGGAAGTAACGTAAAATTAATTTAGCTTATTTTTCAAAAGCAAACGAGTTGGCCATAATATGATAAATCATTATTTTAAACGATAAAAAATATCGATGAGAGAACAATGGAGTTCCGCATCATAATAGATACCGAAAAGCATCCGTTGTACGAGGAATTTTGCTCCTTGATTTTTATACCTACAGCTGGACAACATACAGTCCGATTCATCGGTGGGTGAATCACCAACAAGCCCTTGAAAAGGTATTCCTTTTCCAATTAAATCCACTCAACTTATGCATGTATTAATATCATATTAAATCTCGTAAGCCCGTGAAAAAGTTTAAGTAACCTACGTACAGAAATATAGGAGTGCATTACAAACTATAAAAACATTATATAATGTACTACTTAGGCTCCCGTGGTACTGCAGCGCTTTGAAGGTGTTTGCAGAAGACTAAACAGAGAGTAACAGTTCTTTGGCTCAATTAACACGGCTTAACAGCTTCTTGACGATGGACACAAATAGGTATTTACACAACGTGAAAATAGTGTTGCTATTAATACAAATTTCAGCTAAAATCTACCGACGTTCGTGAAAAATCTACCATAATTTTTGTTATTCAGTGAAAATCAACCGATCTTTATTGAAAATCTATCGAATTCAGCTAAAATATACTGATGTTCATAAAAATGTATCGAAATTTTAGAAATTTCGAAATCGCTGGGGATTTTTTCTACCGAAATTCTCTAGCCACCCCCTCCCACGATGCGATCATCAATGTACTGAATTTTTCAACTCACATCTACCGATTTTCATTTTCGGAACATGAAATCACTGCGAAAAAGTTAATATGTAGGCACTGATTGTAAATTTATTTCTATTGTGTTTAAAATCGTCCCTAGTTACTAATTCCTTCGTTTTGTTTTGTTTTTGGCGGTTTTTAATTTTGCCTTTGGCAGGTGTGTTATTACATGATAAATATAATGCATGCTTATAAACGAAGGGTTGTGTGTGGTACTACATGTACATACCACTAGCAATAAACCTAGAGTAGAAAACTTTTAATGATATTTTACATATTTTTATTTTTTAACGGGAAACCACAAGCTAAAACGAATGTATTATTAATGCACCTTATATCGTCACGAATATATGTAATAGGGATAAAAATTGCTTGGCAAACGTCTGTAGATTTGAAGCGCAAAATTATTTTTAATTATTTTGTCATTAATTTGATAAGAAACAAAACAAGTTAATCAATGGAAATTTTAGCCTAAAAATTATATTTTGGAAAATTAGATGCGTTCATACATTTCTAATGAAAAAATAATTTTTTTAGTAGTTTACACTTTTATTCTATAAAGTGATTAACAATTTTATGTTAGTTCTATCAATGGAAACGATAGGAAAAGCTTTAATTTATCAAAAGAATATTGTTTTGTATTTATAATGTAAGCCAATTCATAGTAAAGATGAATCTAAAATAGTGATTTAGCGTTAATCTTCGCCTTAATAATTCGCGTTGAAAACATATTTATAAGAGAATTTTCTGGTTACCTCTTCCCACGTTTCGTTGTGTTGAATGCCGCGCTGTGTTTGGCAATTAATTTAGGTGACTGTTTTATATATTTCGATGTACGTATAGTCAGCTGAGATGTTTCGAAATCAATTATGCTTTGAGAGCGCCGACAGAATCAGCACCATCTTTCGATACGGAAACTGATGAGATCGAGATGTGAATAGCTTCGCGGATGACCAGAGGAAATTAAGTCTTCAACATTATCAATCACAACTTGAATACTTCTCATTGGATATTGTTAGCATTTCTGACCGGCCACTTTTTATTTGGTTAAGTTGACAATGTATCATAATTAGTGGGTGTAAGAATAATGTATAGCTGGATTATAAATCAGGTATGGCGGCTTTGGAAAGATGAGTAATGTTCGGGCTATGTCATCTAGAAGTCTTCGAAATAAAGCGGCTGGCATTCTTAGTTTCAATTCGAGCTAAGTTCAAATAACGTTCTGTTTGAGTAGGTATCTTGTAAAATCATTTCTGATCGCATTTATTTCGATATTCGTTACGATCAATGTGACCAACAGGGATTATTCTGATTGGACAATTTAATCAGAAGCCTAAATCACAAATGATCCAGTTTTTGGCGAGGTTTAAACTTGATCCAAAATACAGGTCTTAGGTACATTGTTCGGACAAAACACTTCTTCTAGTCTTCATGACATTTTAGATTTAATTTTTTTTAAATTTTATTACACATGTGGTCTCAGATGAAAAAAAAACATGAGAAAAATTTCAATCACTTTCATTTTCCCTTTTTTATAAAAATTATGTTTTTTATTTAAATAACGAAAGAAATAAAACAAACATTCTTTTTCAGGAAGAGTTATAAAATGTATGATTCATTTGTATGGTTGGTATTTTAACGGCCACTGGCACACAAAAAAAAAACTTCAAAAAAGTTTCGAAATTTTATGTAATGTGTGACATTCAGCAAATTTCGGAAAATAATTAATAAATAAATAAAAAATTGAGGTCATTGTTTTTTGTTGCAACAATATGAAGTATAGTGATATTTGAATACAAATTTGTAGATGATATGTAATGTTGGCGGTTATTTCACATATTATAAGGGTTTTAATCTATTCTTCTTTATCATTATGGGGGATATGATGTATGGTATAATTAATAAAAAAAGCATTTAACACTAGAGGTACTTACAAATTTATTATAACAATTTACATCCATTCCATGACTTATATTTAGGTACATAATTTTTTAAAATATTCGTAAATGAAAAGTGGGAGTCTTCTTCTTCTTTCGTATGGTGGGGGGTCAGAGGGGGACATCTAGGTCTGCGAGCCAGTCTAGGGCCTCAGGCGTTGCCCTGTGGACCTCATCAATCCCGCCGGGGAATGAATGGAGCGGGCATTCGTTGACCACATGTTCGGTGGTCTGCACCGCACCGCATTCACACGTCGCCGACTCTTTAAGGCCCCATCTATGCATCATATGAGCACAACGGCTATGGGAGCACCTTATCCTATTGATGGCAGTCCAGAGTTTGCGAGGCAATGAGAACCCAGGCTGTCTCTCAGTGGGGTCTTGCACGAGATGGGCGTTTTTGACGTTGGCTGATTGCCACTCAAGCTTCCACCTATCTTCTGGGGTTAGAGGTGTTCGAAGGAGTCTTTCTCCTTCCGTCCAGAAGGGTTTTCGAGACTTTAAGCGGCATGCCGGGTGAGAAACGACATCATCGTGCAAGGGTATTTCGCTTTTTTGCAGCGCCTTCTTGTATTCCCTCAGTGTTGCAATCTCTCGCCTGATATTTGGCGGGGTTATATTTGCAAGTACGGGGAGCCAAGGAAGAGGAGTCGATTTTAAGGTTCCGCGGTATTTTAAGGTATTTTAAGTGGGAGTGAACAAGTAGAGATTTACAAACTGTTACGTCGTCGGCAATCTGAAACAGAATGGTTCCTCTTAATTTTTTACCGGCAATAAGTGACGAGGTGAAAATGTTGTGGGATCACTATTGGCGTGTGAGGAGCCAATAGGAATGATTAGCTGCATCATTCGCTGCCACGTTATTACAAAATCATTTTTAACCTTGAGATTTCAGTGAGAAGAGGCTACGCAAATACAAAAAAATACACCTAGTTTTTAGTCCATATATTAACAGATTTCTACCTTAAAGTTTCCGATTCAATTTCATATTCAAATTATCTACCTAAACATCCAAATTGTTCTAAAAAGTAAACTGAAATACCACAGTTTATATCTGCCAATTTATTATTTATTTATATATTTTTATCTTATTTTATATTTGCATCTGCGGGGCCACAAACAAAGTGGAGAGTAAAGAGAATCTACGAGTAAAATATTTTCAAATAACTTAAATGATATTAAACCTTCACCCGTTTAATGTCGTGAAAAATTACAATGCATTGTATTTTAGCACTCGCCCCAAGTGTGCTCACTGCTCAGTGCTCAATGTGCTGGACCTGAAGTTAAATATAAATAATTCAACGGGCTAATAGAATGGAAGTATATTCATCTTTGGGCTAACAGTTTGATATGAAAAATGGTAGTATTTTTATCGCTTAGTCATCTTTTACATGGGACGTTTGACAAATAGCTTTTGCTGAATAGTCTCCGGGGGTTATGTAGACTTGACGGAAACTGCGAACTGTCAAAATTCGCACTTTTTTGCCGGAATTAAAAAGTTTCAAAAGTGACTTGATGGCACATTCTGCTCTCCGGGGTGAAATTAACGAGATAAAACATGCCTAAAACACATTTAAGGTGGGTTAACATTTTTTTTGTAAAACTTGCAGAGTTAACGTGGCCCATTTGGCTCCAAGGTTAAAAATTTGAGAAACATATTTTTATCAAAATATTAAATTTTTTTGGGGATTATGAACTTACCTTTCCGCACAATAATGTTTCTTAGACATTTTAGATTTGGTTAGGTTAAGTTCGGAAAGCCTAGGTCAGGCTAAATGACTTTAAACCTTTATTATTTGCGAGATTTTAATATTTCCGAACCTTTTAAATATAATTTTTTTTCTTTAATTTATAATATTTTTTCATCGTAATAATTACTACAATATTTAAATAGCTTAGCATAGATACTAGGAGATCGAAAACTGATGATCTTTATACTACAAATGTTCAACATTGGTTAATTATGAAGGGAAGGAAGTATTTTGTTGCTTCACATTATTGAAATGTGTCAATTTGCTTTATAGTTGATTTTTTTTCTTAATTCTAAAAAAATATTTTTCTAACCTTTTTTTTTCAGGTTCTCCACAAAACGAATATACACTAATATATTATGGAAAAGATCACAAAATTTTAAAAAAAAAACTCACGGGGGCAGTTTTACTATGTTGTGACGTCAAAAGATTATTGCTGAACTTTCGATAGGTGACATTGAAGATGTCGATGTTCAATGCAGAATCGTTAAGCAGTTGAGTCGCTCTTTTTAATGGCGCATTCTGATAGGCAAAAGTTATCGCTTTCGGAGCCTAAAAAAGTGCATGGAATCTCCCACATTACAAATGTTATTATTAATCTTTATAGTATATCTACATCTTCATTTGTTCATGAACATGTATATCTCAAACATAATATACATAAGTTTTGACGTGGTAGTCGAAAAACTTTGTCAAAAAACTTATATGAAATTTAAAATTTAAAAAAAGTAAATCTATTTACGTAGCTGGTTTATGAAAATACCACCGTAGAGGTAATTTGAGTAGGAAGAATATCTCTAAACAATAAAAATAGAATCTAAGTAAATGTTGGTTTGTGGTGAAACATCTCGCATAATTAGATCATAGCTCGTATTATTTATTAACAGGTGAATTCACTCCAAAACAATTATACCAGATTCAAATAATATACCATTGATTCCCACGCCAATAAAATTAAACCGTAGTAAAGGAATCGACAAGAGAAAGACTGACGAAAATAATTATTTTATTTGGACTGTTTTGGTAACAATTCTAATTAAGAGTTAATTATCTTACAAACATTGAATTACTATTATGGTGACATAAGTAAAAACAAACGCGAATATAAGATATCTTAATTCTCTGGTATTTTTGGAAAAGAAAAACATCCACGCGAATGAGTGAAAAACAATAATAGTATGTCTAAGCACGTATTTCTTTGGATCTTTTGTGGGTGTATTTAACCCACTTGTTGGGTTCATTTATTGTTTTATCAAAGCATTTGTTGAATACAAGAAAGGTTAAAAGTCTTCCGAATGAAACAAGTAGCTGTAAGGAAATAATTATTAAAGGTTATAAAAACAAGTTTAAAAGGTTTTAAGCTATTATTGTAAGGAAAGGCATAAACGAGCTAAGGTTAAAGAAGAATTATTAAGGGAACCAACACAGGCCATGCAAATATCCCGCGGGAATTGGAAACGAAGGTTCTGTAATGTAGGTAGATAGATGTGTGTTATAAATTGGGATCAGCTTTATATAGAATTGAGATACAGTTGAGGGCACCTCGGGTGACCTTTCAGTGAAACGGTATCCGTCGATTCCGATGGGATGAAGATTGAACACTTAGGTTGGCTATTAAGGCTTAGGCTACCTACTCCCGAATTTTATGAGAACGTCTGAGTTCAGACGGAATCGCCTAAATATTTTTTTTGAATGCTTCCAATAATCATTAAAGATTTTAAGAACACTCTTGGCAGAAAGTTAGCGAATGATTTTCTGTACGAAATTTGAGAGAATGTCAGAGATGTGATAGAATCGCTTAAATATTTTTATGAATGCTTCCAATAATCATTTTAATGTCTAAAATAATAAAAAATTAACTCATTTCTGAAATAATGTAAAATAATAAAGAATAATGCAGTAAAGGTCCACAGGCTCTTTCACAGATCAACATCGAGCAAACGGTAAGATTTTGAAAACACTTAGCAGAAAACTTAGCGAATGACTTCTCATAAAAAAAATTGGAGAATGTCTGAGATGTGAATGGCCTAAATGTTTTTATGAAGGCTTCTAATGATCATTTTTATGTCTAAAAAATAACAAATGAACTCATTTCTAACACCAAATAATGTCATAAAGATCCACAAACTCTTTGACAGATCAAAATCGAGCAAAAGCTGAGATTTTTAATACACTCTTGGCAGAAAGCTTAGCGAATGATTTTCTACACATACCTACGGTGATTGCGCATTAGCTCATGGATAGACTTGTTCTTGTGTTGTGTTAAGTCAGTTTTTGGGTTTCTGGGTTCTTTGAGTTTCCTCCCTTCTACAAAATTTCCCCCTTCTACAGTGTTTTCTCCCTTCTACAGTGTTTTCTAAACATTGGTTTACTCCTTTTCCCTAACTTTAAAAAACCCTCGCACAAATCTAACAGCACTGCAAAAGTCGACATGACAATCCCGTATGGAGTAACACAAAAACGTAAACTGGTTTTCTGGACCATAAATAAATAGCTGCGGATACGTGGACTACTCAAAATGACGACGTTTTATTATCTTTTCTGAATTTTGTTGATTTAGTGCAAAAATTTTGCAAGCATCCAAATTGCTTTTTTGAATTCGTGTAACAACTGACGTATTAATGAAGGTCATTATATCATTTTGATACCGGGAACTCTGCACAAGTAAATATGTTAAAATTTTTAAATTTTTGATTGATAAGATTAATTGAGTACTACGCCGCAGGATATTATCTGCCAGCTCTTCAGACCAAAGGCCAGGGTTCCAGAGAGCAAAGAGATTCACAGCCACAAAGCGATCACTTACAGTCCTGCCATCGAGAACTCCCTTATTCCCACTCTTTCTGTTGCGTGTGTGATTTATGAGAAAGACGAAGAGATCCCGTCGGAGCTATCAGAGGTACCTATTAACCTATCGCGATTACTTTTCACGGTGCCGTCTTGCGCAGGCCCGTCGGCTGAAGCGTCATTAGTGCGCATGCGCGTTTAGGGTATAGGTCACACTCGATGATGAAGAAGAACCCTGCTCATTAATCATCAGGAGTTGAAGACATCTCACAATGGCTCCCGCATTGACAGTCAATGCCGCGTTCGTCTGTAAGTATAGATTCTTTAAACAAATTTCATTACCACAAGTTACGTAGTTCAAGTTCAGAGTCCAAAGGAAGGTAACTCAATAATTATTACTAGCAGTTAAAAACCCGCAGGTTTTTGCTGCTTGGCCCTGCGGGCGGCTTTTACTTCGGCTTCGCCCAGTTTAAGTGTACGTAACCATTTTATAAATCCTGGTTATTTTATAAGAACTGGTTCCAATAATAGCCAGTTCCTCGTATCCGCTGTGAACTGATCTGATCCACTGTGATTCAGTGACTGAATGACAGCTAGTCGTAGAGTTAATGTAACCGTGACAGGCAATGCCGCCATATGTAATCTCTCCATATCCAGAAATATACTTAAAATCTAAATATCCGTAGAACTTATACCTTGGGAAGAAACGTACACATGAGAACTGCTGACGGAAGTAGCGACATCTTGTGTCAAATTCTTGAATTCGAAACCGAATTATAACAGTACCTTTATGTGAAATTCCACGTACACAGATGTTATTTGTGCATGCACTCGTAGTTGCGTTCTGAAATTCAACCACGCAGACGCAAGCTTATTAATACTGTTTGATGATGATTGAAATTTGTCACAAAAATTGCTTCAGAGTTGAACTTGTAAATCTAAGCAATAGTTTGACTTGACAACTGAAGAGGCATCAACATAAACCTATTAGCAATATTGACAGGTTGATAGAAAGTTTTGAACTAATTTGTGAAAGGGCGCATAGATGATTTGAATATGTAGAGCTGATGAACTGAGATATGAGTGAAAATATATGAAGGTCAAGTGGATGTAAGGAGTCAGAAACACACAAAAAGTCATGACAGAATCAACTTAATCAAATAATCGAGGGTTATATGAAGGTTAATAATTCGAAAGATGAATGGGAATGCGGTAAGACAGAAGAAAGTGTCGTGTCTTTAGAAGTTAGTTTAAAAGTTTTTTCATCAAAACATTACTTGCCCATGAAAATTACTAATATGATTTGATTAAATGACGTCACAGAGTGAATTTGCGATTTTTGAAAATATAATTTGAAGTCGATTAGATAATACTTTGAATACTTTGAATTACTTTGACAATACTTTGAATTAGAATTTTTTTCACTTAACGAATACACATGATTTAAGAATATTTTATAATTTGGGTACCGCCACCCCGAGAACCATTTATTGGATAACTGACACCTCTGCCACCCTGTTTGATGACTTAGCTAGGGTGAGGTTTGTCTAGGTCTTGGATGTGTTTGCCCACCTACTCGCGGTATGGATTCGCCTCCCTCTGCATGTTGGACTGGATCGGGAAACGGCGGTTAAAGGAGACCTGTTGACCTCTCCAGCAGGACTCTCTTGCCCAAACGCCTTGCACCACAGTGTGGGATATGCTCATTTGTCCGTTACTCCCGAACTTACCTACAGATTCCCAACCACTCCTCATACCCTTTTCCTTCCCAGAACTTCATTTCCCTCCTTTTCATAAAACCACCCTCTAGATAACGTAGGTCCTGAGGGATAATATTTTCCTCTGTGTAGCTAATGAAAATAAATATAAGTATAAAGAATTAAGTCAAATAATGTAGACCTGGTTTTAAATGTAAGTTCAACATGCGTCGAAGACAAGCTGCAATAATACGGTTGTTCTTCATTAAGGACTAGCCAACATTAGTTTCTATTACGCTGTACCCATTCTACGAAACTAATCGTGACGTGCAAGGTTAAAGATTATTACTTGCAAATGGCTATAATTTTTGTAATTCTAATTAATTAAATAAATTCATTCTAGTTAATTCATTTGAAGCAATTATTCTTATTCTAGGACAGACAGCTTGATCGTACATTGAGAGATGTTCCTCAAATATTCACTATTCCAAAAATATAATTGAGAATAAAATATCTTCCAAAATGTATTTCTGCCAGGGGTTAAACTTGAATGTTTAACATTGGACATTACGCCTTTATATCACACACGATATCGATTGTTAAAAAATATCTGGATTGCCTTCGGTTATTTTATTAGTCGGGATGATTGATGACGTTGGGCAGGTAGGTACCTTTCTACCCGCGTACTTCGACCTACCAAAGCAAATCCCTACATTCATACTCCTCACTCCAGATCCGTAGAACGTCACTATAGACACTCGTACTTGCATCTTTAGTAGGCAGAGAAGATGTACGAGTACTGCCACATTTACTCTTTTGGTAAAGGAAAAAATGGTTCTAATCCCGGCTTGAGTAAGTAAGTAATAATAATAATAATAAATAATAATTATTGTCTTCATTTCTTAATAACAAATAGAGATAATGATATCCTCACTGGGATCTCCCGTGCTGAGGATTTCATTTACATTTTATAATTTAATTATAAGAATAATATGAATTCGACATAACATATATCATGTAGTATTTTTTCTTAATAATTATAAAGTAAATAAGATAGTGCTTGTTTATAATTCAGTTCATTAGATTCGGTTTTAGTCTGTATTTGATTTCAGTATATTTTCTATTTCTGATCTCCCTATATTTAGTATCCAGCTTTTTATTTGAAATTTAAATGTTATAATGTTGAGGTTTTTGAGTGAGAGTGGTATTTTATTGTAGAGTTTAATGCCATAATATAAGAAGCTTTTTTGCCCAAATGTTGTGTTAGCAGTTACTTGTTGGATATGTTTTTGACCATGAGATCTAGTGTTTCTAATGTACGTGTCAGTTGTTATTTCTTGGGTTTTGTACTTATGAATGTAAATGAGTATAGTTTTAGAATATAGTTGTTTAATTGACATTATGTTAAGATTGTTGAAGATTTCTTCATTGCTAGTTCTTACAGGAACTTTCAGTATAATTTTCATTATGGCTTTTTGAGTTTTAATTAGTGGATTTAGTATGTTTTTATTTGCACTGCCCCATCCGATAATACCGTATTCTAACAGTGATTGGCAGAGAGCCATGTAAATCTTGATTAAGTCTTTTTTAATGAGGAGAGTAATATACCCATTGAGTAAGTAAGAATGGAAAATACTCTTAGTATCGCCTCGATGTAAGACCACTATTCAGAATTGAAACGTTTGCTTCAAATGAGATCTGAATAACCAGGTATTTCTTCATCTTCCTCCTCCCTATATTCTTGCCCTCCCCACTACATTCCACCTCACAACATACTCCATTTTCGGATGCCATAGTCTCACTGGCTCCAGGCGGAAGGGAGCAGTTTTACCTATGCAATGATAAATAACGTAATTTCTACAATTGTAATAAAATTAATAAACGTTTTTTATGCAAATACCGCACAAGAGTACCAACAGCTCTCAACCGTCTGTAGTAAGTGAGACTTTGGCATCCGCGATGGAGTATTTTTTTTTCAATAGCTCCACACAGGAGGCACCGAGAATAACAATTTCCCTAGGGGCTTATGTCATATTTGAGGATGCTGTGTGGAGGGTTTTTTAAGGGAAAGGAAGGAGAGGAAGATATGGGAAGGAAAAAGGTATGAGGGATGGATAGGAATCTGGGGGTCAGTCTAGCCAGGAGTGACGAACGTATGAATCTATTCCTCACACTGCGGTGCAAGAGGTGAGAGGTCAAAAGGCCTCCCTCAATCAGTCTCATCCGATCTAGCCTACGCAGTGGTTGGGCAAACGTATCCGCCACCAAGACCTAGACAAACCGCACCCCTTGAGTATGAGTATGTTTTAAGGCAGAAGCTAGTTCCAATAACATAACATCAACAATTTCCAATAATTTTACTTAGATTCTATTTACTTATGTTTTTATTATTATGTGCATGCATGCGTATACATATGTATGTGTGTATGTATGTGTACATGTATGCATTTATATGTACCCGTCTCAGAACAAACATCGTCTAGTGAGGCGGGTTACTTACTTGTTTGTATAAGATAATGTTATTTCGAGTGGAAGGTGAGGAAGTACCTGGTAAATCAGATTTGGTGTCCAAACGCGGTTAAAATCATTTCAAGCAAAGTTTCATTTCTGAACAGTGAGACAAGACAATACTGAGAGTATCTTCCACCCTGGAATGTGTCGCAAAATATCATCATCATCATCTGTGGCTCTACAACCCAGGTCGGGTCTTGGCCTCCAGCAGAGCCTGCCTCCATGACTGTCGGTGTTGTGCTGCGTTGCGCCAGTTTCGGATGCCGATGGTGCTTGCATCTTTCACCACTCCATCCAGCCATCGAAGCTTTGGTCTTCCAACTCTTCTCCGACCCCCAGGTGCACCATCCATAATTCGCTTTGGAATATCTCCTTCGCTCATTCTCTGGATATGTCCAGCCCACCTGAGTCTTCCAGTTTTGATTTCCTTGGAGATATTAGGGTCCTCGTAAAGATCGTATAGCTCCTGGTTGTATCTGAGACGCCATTCTCCATTATCACAGACTGGGCCGTAAATCCTTCGCAGCACCTTCCTTTCAAAACTTTCTAGGGCTCCTTCATCACCCTTACTGATTGTCCAGCATTATACATAAGAACAGGTCGCAAAATATACAACTTATTATTTTTAATTCATTACGTTGGAACTTGGAATTCGTAGTAGAAACCTCTGAATTCGTAGTAGAGCGCTCTTCGTCAAGGGCCCTTCAATGAAGATAATAAAAATGCAAATCGTAAATTAAAGTCACGAACAATAAAGGGCTTGAAAGTTTGAAGTACCATAAATAAAATCTTTGTCAAGCCTCCATTAATTCATTCACTGCACTCTGTATATTGCACATGGTCTGCCACAGCCATCAGCCTTGAATCTTCAGTCCCTCGTCTTCTGGAACAGCGAGCAGCGAGCAGCGAGTGTTGGCCGGTGATCTGATATCACTCCAGATCTCCCGATACCATTGTACGACACTTCCATCACAAAAGCCTCTCTCCCGTCCTGTAAATCTTCTATTCTCTATTCTCATGCGAGCCACAACAATGTCGCGGTGGGCACAGATCCCGCCGAGATATGCCCCCTTTTAAAAGATTTATTAATCTCGGAATCTGGGAGCCATCTTTCTAAAGAACCACCTGGACCACTTATTAAGGTCGTGTGATTGTTGATGGATGTTCTGCAGTGCACCTTTTTAGTGAAATATGGAATACTTTTTTGTCAACCGAGAAACAATGACTTTATCGGGGAATCACACTTTACTCGGAAATGCACCGAATAAAGAATTGTAAAAGGACTCTTGTGGAGTGCGTGTAATTTTTTAAGATGTCTTGAAATTCTGTTATTGCGATGAATTCATGTGAAAAAGACGGGATTTGAAGACACTTCAGATTATTCTTTCGGTTCGAATACTTCTTTTGAATATCGCGGGAATCTGATAAAGAACATTATAAGCACGTAAAAGGTGTGCTGTGATAATTATTTTTATAATAACTAGCTGACCCGACAAACGTTTTTCTGCCATATAAATTATTTCTACTGAATATTTTGGTTGTTAAAAAAAAATTATGAATGTATTGTAAGTGTGTGGGGATGGGATCTATGACAGAAAGAGGAATGGAGCGCTGTAGACGATGACCGCCGATAAAAACAAAAAAAACAACTAAAGTTAGAAAATGAAATAAAGAAAATTAATACGAATTTCGAAGAGTAATTGAGTGTACGATATTTTTTGTCAGTCCGTCTTTAGCCAACACAAATAAGCTCGTTCTGTCTGAAATACGAAAGACGGTTAAATTTATTCATACCAAAATACTAAAATCGCGATTAAAAATGGGAGGGTGGGGGTACGGTTAAAATTTTGGGTTATATGTATTTTTTGATGCCAAATAAAAAAAATACCAAAAAAATTGTCAAAAAATGGAATTTTTTTCTGGATTTTATTTTTTATTTTATTTTAGAGAAGGTTGACAGTAAATCAAAGATTACAATATAATACATTAATAAGATGTTAATTATGCCAATTATGAACTTTCCACTGATGATAGTTAATAATAAATAATAAAGTGTAACATTGTAAGGGTATTTTCGTAGTTTCATTTTTTAGGGGGGGGGGGGGAGGAGGAACATAGGAATAGGATTAAGAAGCAAAGGACGGGAACATATGTAGGGATTGAACTTTCTAGTTTGAGTCATGTTGCTTGGTGAGTTTTCGTTTCATGTCACGTAAAGTTGAGTTAAATATGTCAATGTGGTAATAATTTAAGTTAAATGAGTGTGTGGATCTGTAGATAAATGAGTTCTGTTTGGAGTTGGTCTTGCAAATAGGGAGATTAAAGGTAAGCGACTGCCTGCTGTTGCGATTTGGAACATGGAATGATAGGCGTTGAAGAAGATCAGGACAATCGATTAAGTTATGTGTAATTTTAAATAACATTAGCGAATCTGCTATTTTTCTTCGACAAGTTAACGTTTGTATTTTGAAGAACTTTGCAGAGTCTTCATTACTAACATGAGATCGAAAAGAGCGGAAATTGAGGTACCTTAAAAATCTTTTTTGAACGCTTTCAATTCTATTTTTGTGCACTGCGTAGCCTGGGTTCCACACCTAGTGATGTGAAATATACTTTAAAACCTATTCTCATACCTACCAAATAAACATTAAAAAAATTCATAAAAATCGGTCGAGCCGTTTCGGAGGAGTGCGACCACAAACACCGTGACACGAGATTTTTATATATAAGATATAGGTACTTACATAACTATCAGATAAAAAAAAATGTATGTATGTAGAATATCTCTTATGTACAAAAAGGCTCTGCTGTTCGCTGTATATACCTAGAAAACCTGCACATGTCATGTGGCCCATCGATTACTCATATTCTAATGGTACAATAATTGACTTTTGAAAGGTCTCAACCCTCCAGAATCCAGAAAACGCAGTCTATAAAGTAGTATAAAGCACACGCGGAGGTACGCCGCACAATGAAATATTTTTCCCCGTACAATGATCGCCTCGTATTATACATAGTTGTATAGGCACACAGTGTTGGCTTTGACATCTAAAAATGGACTTAAAATGTGGTTTTCAATCAAAGGCTCCAAGGAGCAGGGTGGTATGAAGTGCTCGTAATAAATATCACCGCAGGGAGCTGTCAAAATATTGCGATCCGTTCTCACACCAACAATGTGGGCCGACCAAGGACAAAACCAAAACACTAACGACATTTTCTTTCACCTTTGATTGTCTCCTTTCAAACTGAATCCGAGAAAAAACCCTCGACGAGAGCGCCATATTGTTTTAAGCTCTTGTCCGCGAACAAAGTGCTCAGTCCTCTTTGTCCGGATATTAACGACTGGGATTTCTTGATTTTCTTTATTTAGGTGGTTACTCGCTTGAGGTAGTGGTTAGGCAGCGGTGGCCAAATGGCTAAAACTTATCTCGCGCTTGATCTCAAATATCATCGACTGAGACAGCTCACAGTGTTACAGTAGTCATCCCGGGTTTTATTGTGATAATAATGTCTCCAAACAAGGCGTGAGCGGGGACGATATAATGAAACCTTAAAAAGGAAATTCAATGACAATCAACGCCTTTAGATCGTTATCAGATTGCAGATCATTAAAAATAATCGAAATTGTGCCTAAAATAAATTCACGTGTTTATTTGTTTGGAAACTATAGAATTTTAAATCAGTTTTGGGGTAAAAAAACGACCGTCGGCAAATATTATAATGTAATTTTAGTGATTACGTTCGCTACCTCTACCCCATGCAATATTGTATGTAAATAAATTGTTGTTTTTTCATGTTCTTTGTAACTCGAGTAGTACGCGCCGAAACGCAAGCAACCGGAAAACTAGAATGGGTAGGTACCTAGGTAACTTTTGTGTTTTGTTCCGAGTCTTTTGGGAAATGTTCCGACAAAGTTTTGTTCACTGAATGGTGCTTGTTCCGTAATGATTATGAGTGTTGCCGTTTGGGCCGGAGAGCGTGTCTCTCTGATCTCCTCCGGAGGTGTCTGCATCGTCTCTTGGCTTTCTGGGGATAAAAAGGCGGTAATGGACTCCAATGTCGGCGCAGCATGTTGGCCATACAAGGTCGGGTCCGCTAATAGCAATTGCCATTGGCCCGCGACCACCGATGACAGGGCTGTGCCTGTTCACAAATCGTAAATATTCCATAAATAATTCTTACTAACTTTTCAGAGTAAATAATCACGAATATTGGGAAATAAATAAGCATGATTATTTACAATAAATTAATAAAAAATAAAAAAATTACTGTGAAAATACCTCCGACCTCATCTCATAAGGGGACATCGATAAATTACCTCACACGAATTTCATGATTCCCCCCCTCCGCTCCCCCGTCCCTGTCACAGATCGTCACATTTGTGAGACCCCCATATTTTGCAATTTTTCTTCTATAAAAATTTTGCGTTTTAACAATTAAGATTTTTACGTGTGACGTCACAGAACTGATGACCCTCCCATACCCCTTGTCACACTTCTCTACTCCCCTCCCCAATAGCTTTATATTACACATTTGTAGATTTTTTAAATAATATTGACATTTCAGAAAGAAAAAGCAAATTCACCTACTACTTGAGTTTGTCTGGTCTGAACTTTATGGCAATTCAAACTAAATCTTCTTTTGGTCAAAGAATTTTTTTTAAAAGGTTCCATTCATATTTAATAGCCTTCCAGAACATATATATATATATATATATATATATATATATATATATATATATATATATATATATATATATATATATATATATATAATTAATTATATATTTAATTATAATATTAAATCATCTAATTCCTTGAGCACTTTTAAAAAGACTGTTAAGTTATTTGTGTTAGCCGAGGATTGCCAATTGTTTTTCTCTACTTTATCCTTTTTAAATTAATATCATATTATTTTGTCTTAACTGTGTTTTCATCTTTTTCTTGCCAAATTAATATCATAATATAATAATTACGTATATATTTCTCATTTAATTCTTTTTAAATAAATATATTTTTCTAAAAACTAAATCTCAACATTATGGTCACTCTACATGTTTACATTGTAATGTACTATCGCCTTCAGCTTAGTAGGTACCCACCATACTCATAATCTGTAAGAAACGTACAACAATATTGTTCTTCAATAACTATATTATTTTTGTGTTATTTTAAATTGTAGAGTTGTACACCTCAACCCCGGCTTGACCTAGTGAGGTTATAAACTGAATTGTAAACATTAGACCTAGGTACCATGTAAAGAAACAAATAAATAAATAAATAAAGTATTTATATAATAAAGTATTAACAAATAAATAAAGTATTTATTTATTTATTTGATAAACTTACTTATCCCTTAACAGATCACCTTTTCTCAAACCTACAAACATACTCCCACATAGCCATATACGAGTACCTTCACACTGCGCACATCATTCGCACATCAAAGAAAGTGGGACTATGGCATCCCCAATTGGTTAGGTCAATCCCCAACGTTAAGAGGCTGAATGTAGTGGGGAGGGAAAGGAGAAGGGCAAATACTTGGCTATTCAGTTCTAGTCGCAAAATACGGCTAAAGTCATTTGAAGCAACTTTTCAACCGTGGATGGTGGCCTTAAACCAGGGTGATACTGAGAGTATCTTCCACATTGGAACGTGCCGCAAATATACCTACTACATATTATTTTAAATGAATTAATTATGATACAACACAAATTAATCAAATAAATTTTATTTGCCCACGCCGGATTTCGATCTCGCGACCTTCGGATTGCGAGTCAAGAGCTTTACCCCTCCATCACGGAGGCCGTCAAAAGGGTATCATAGGTACCCACCATGAAATACTACTTAATATCTGTAACTTTTTTCATCACTGTAACCAATATTCTGTTCGTTTCTAAATATAAAATAAAAAAAAATATATAAAAAACTAACTTTTTCCCTCAGCTTCGCTCGCACAGTGTTAGGCGGGTTCCCACTCCGCCTCCACCTTCCCAATCCCACACCATTCCCCCCCTCCCCCCTCTACCACCACTCCTCCACCCATTCCCCCTCCCCCTCCTCACCTCCCCTCCATACCCGTTACATTCATTTCTCAAACAGCTCGCGTGCCATCTAATAAAGCGTAACAATAACAAAAAACAAATAACAAAATTCTAGCGCAGGTCAAATAATTACCTATAGTTACCAAGCAACGATTTGTTTTTTATGTGGACAATAAACGTATAATAAATAATTTCATAACGCCAAAGCTTACCAATATATATATAGCCCATATTACTCGCAAATAATGTAACTTTCTATTAGTGAAAGAATTTTTAAAGTCCATTCAGTAGTTTTTGCGTGAAAGAGTAACAAACATATTCGTACATCCATACAAACTTTCGCCTTTATAATATAAGTAGGATGGTATTTGATTTTGTGGTATCCCTGAAAAACGCATGTGAGGAGGACATACTCCGATATAGCGGAACATCATAGAGGCGTAGCCAATAGGCATTACTGGACCAATAACCCAAACCCAATGTCACACCGAACACTCTCCCAAAATGCCACTAATGTTGGCTGGTGTCGAGAAATCAACGTGTTTTTTAGCCATTTTATTCAACTATTTAAAGAGCAGTTCGATGTTTTTTGGTCATTCAAAAAAACCCTTGCGGCGTGTCGCCGAGCTTCAATAATAAATATGGTAGAAGCTCAGAAATATAGGATATTCGAGGCTTTTAATACGACTTAAATTTCTCCAAACATTTATCGGTTTTTGTAGCGTATCGTCGTTGCACATTGAAAGTGTGATTCAGAGTACTTTCTGAGAAAATCGATAAAAATTATTAAAAAATAAATAAACGGTAAATGACACCTCTGTTCATTGGAAAATAAAGAAAAAATGTGTAATATATTAATGGTATGTCACTTAATAAAGAAATGGTTTCTCCCTGCGGATCCTTTCCCATTCGTCCCGTTCCCCTTCCGCCTCCCCTTCCTCTCCCGCGTCACTTTCGTCTCTCGTATTCCGATTCCTCCACCTTCCCTCTCCCCTCTCCACTCCCCCCCTTACCCCGTCCCGCGAACCCTCCTTCCGTATTCCCCTCCCCCCTCCCAGGTTCCCCTCCCCCTCCCGGGTTCCCCTCCCCTCCCTCCCACGAAACCCCAACCGAGTTCCTCTTCCCCTCCCCCCTGCCACCTACTGCATTTTTTAATAAATTTCATAATGCCAGAGCTCAATAGCAGTTAGGTATATACAAACCTTGTCCTGACAATAACGATCACAAAAAGAAATATTTAAGCAATTTGGTGCAGTCGTTCGGAAGTTATGCGCGTACATGCATTTCGGCGATTCATTTTCATTTATATAGAAGATAGATAGATAGAAGAAAGAATATAGAAAATAGAAGATAAAAGATAGAAGATAGAAGACAGAAGATAGAAGATAGAAGATAGAAGATAGAAGATAGAAGATAGAAGATAGAAGATAGAAGATAGAAGATAGAAGATAGAAGATAGAAGATAGAAGATAGAAGATAGAAGATAGAAGATAGAAGATAGAAGATAGAAGATAGAAGATAGAAGATAGAAGATAGAAGATAGAAGATAGAAGATAGAAGATAGAAGATAGAAGATAGAAGATAGAAGATAGAAGATAGAAGATAGAAGATAGAAGATAGAAGATAGAAGATAGAAGATAGAAGATAGAAGATAGAAGATAGAAGATAGAAGATAGAAGATAGAAGATAGAAGATAGAAGATAGAAGATAGAAGATAGAAGATAGAAGATAGATAGATGGATTTATAGATTTATCATTTATATATATATAGATAGATAGATAGTTTCATTATGAGAATATATTTTTTGCAAATATTAATCATTTTATACCAGAAAATCGCATTTTCGTGCGAATTTGTCACATGGTTCATATTCTGTGCACAGTTTTCACACAAATGGTCCATTTTTAATACCAGCTGTTTAAATACTTTATTAAAACTTACTCAAATTTGACATCTGGACCCTTGCCTAGTGTTAAAGGAGAGATCGCAAAGTGATGTGAATGTTATGCGCAATAATATGCACCCTTGGGAAATTAAATAGTTGAGTTATATGCAGAAGACATGAGATTATTTTTTATTATAATATTTTTGTACTATTTTCGCAAAGTACATTTATCAGACTTTAAAGGGTAGGTACCTACTTTTTAAACTTTTATGGCCGATACTTCCTGGTTACTGTGAAACAATTAATTTTTTATTGATATTATGAACTATAATAAATTGTCCAATTACACAAAACACATAAAACAAAAAGAGAAAAAAAAGGTATTACAAAAAATTAACAGTTCATAAGTAATAATATGTGAATGAAGTAATGAAAAGTCGTCGATATACTCCATACATCAACGGCTTGTTCATTTGTACAATTCACTTGAACGCTGAACGTGATTCTGCGTTAAAATGTAGGTAGTC
Organism: Limnephilus rhombicus; assembly: GCA_929108145.2. Taxonomy (NCBI): domain Eukaryota; kingdom Metazoa; phylum Arthropoda; class Insecta; order Trichoptera; family Limnephilidae; genus Limnephilus; species Limnephilus rhombicus. The sequence continues at coordinate 49,329,721 of OV815285.1, forward strand.
TGGACAGTTAAGGACAGTGTCCATCATCACACATCTACCCTGACGATGGATACTGTAACGCTGTCCGAAACGATGGGTAAAGAAGGAGGTATAACACCCCAAAAATAAATAACGAAACTACGTTTATTATTTTATACCTTAGACAAAACATTCAAGTCAAATCCTGAATAAGATTTTGATAGATAGATTGACATATTATTAGTACACGATAAAATTCTTTGTTCTTCGATAAAACCGACAATACTTTGACTATTTAATTATTGTTTTGGCGTATTAGCGCAACTTCTGTTGGGTACCTTTTATACTCTTTTATTATTCGTATGTTTGTGCGATATTTGTGTTAATTAGGTAGTTATCAATTTTCTAAATTATGAAATTTGTGTATTGTAATATTTTGTTGCGTAACCTACTAGGATGTTACCCCGCAAATAACAGAATCAATTCCTAGTAGAAACTGTTGCGCAAAGGGGAAGTTTCATAAACTACATTTCATTAAAATGGGAAATGATGTTGTGTTTACCGTAATAATGATGTACGCGAACAATACGTAATACCCGAGTCTACCCCAATAGTAAATCGAAAGCATAAGTTATTATTATCCAAACAAACACGGCACATAATTCTCTAAACTTCAAATCCAATCAGGCGTAATGGTATCAAAAGGCAAAAAAGGGGGCACAGAATGATCATAATAGATCGGGAACAAAAAATATCTTGTGGGCATATTGCTTTCGTCGATAATTATAAAGCCATTGAAAAAAATCTATGAAAGCCAAAAAAGCAGCAATAACACGAGCTGGCTACAGTGAGGCGAGGTACGCCCGCCTGTTCACACAAAGCCATTTATTGGCGGCCGTTGTTATGCTATGAATGCGCTTGTGATCATCCTATTATATTTGTAAGGGAATGATAAGCGGGAATAGATATTACAAGATTCAGAGCTACGGGGGGGTATTGGTTTCAAATGACCGCCCCCCTCTGGCCTACCGGCCCCTTCCGACGTTGAGCCACTGCGCGCCGGGGGGGAGCAAAAAGGACCAACACAAAATACAAACAATAGAACGCGAACGATATTATTTCTCGAAGGACTATCCAACATACACACACATATCTACAGTACACAAGATAACTTCATAATTTCATTAAACTTTATAACAAATTTATATCTTTTGCTTGAACAGATCTTCAAGAGCTTGGATACAATTTAACCCTTTCTGGTAACACAAATGGCTGCTGCCTTCTTCTCGTTGATGAAAATTTGAATGAAGGGCATATAAACTGTATGCCCTATATTTGAGATTCATCCGGTACATATTGGAGAAAATATTTCGCGTTCCTAATAATATGTAAATGCCATACAAAATCGATTTCGATGCGTGCGGTGCTCGGGTTATTATTTATGAGCTAAAGTGTACACAAGTGTACTAATCTACAGATTTAATTTGACAAAGAAATGATTTATTTTTCAAACTTAACACACAAAATATATATAAAAATCAAAATAGGTAGGTACGTATAAGATTATATGTCTATGCATTGCTAAATCATTCATTCGATTGCGATGAAATTTTGGGAATTTGATGTGCGCAGCCTGCGATGGTTTCTATATAATATATATATATATATATAAGAGTTCTGACCTTCGACCAAGTATATCTAGACAGGGCGTGTGGGTCTTAAAAATGACACCGAAACCAAAAATATTGGTTTACGAAAACATTTATCAAAAAGAAAGTCCATTATCTCACAGTCAAAAGATCGCAAGAAGCATTGGTTTGTACCTTTAGTTGGTCTGCGTGGATCTTATTTGTTTTCCAGCAAGTTCCCGGTAACGGAATTACTAGCTTTGTGAAGATCATTTTTAAAACACAAATTTCAGGAAGTTAGAAATATTTTAAGTGTGGGCTATCGCGGGCTTTATTATTAACAATTTAACCAGTTATAAGAATATCTAAAAAATGTGTACATAACATATGAATTCGAGGCAGCGTATCGAGAAAAGTAACAATTGATAAAAAAAATGTTTAATTTCTTCCTAGTAAAACAACTACGTCACGCAAGAGATGCAAGGAATTCGATGGGTAGTTTTATGAAATTACTCGTAGGTGGTGTCACTTTGGGATTGGAATTGGGTATGGGAGGGCTTATCTGTAGTTAATATATCGATGGTTCTGACTAATAGTGAGTTCTGACATCATGAAATTATGCGTTGCTAACCATTCATCCGACTGGGATGAAACTTTGGGGATTTGATGTGTGCAATGTGCATGCCCGGGATGGTTTCTATACATATATACGGGTGAGCTCTGACATTATGAAATTTGTATAAAAAATTTCAATAAGTGGCACGCGAGGTGTTTGAAAACAGAATGTACCAGGACTGAATGTATGGAATGTGGGAGAGGGGAGCGGAACTCGGGAGGGGGGTTCGCGGGATGGGGGAAGCGGGAGAGGGGAGTGGGGAGAGGGAAGGTGGAGAAGGCGGAGTGGGAACACGTGAGGGGAAGGGGACGCGGGAGAGGGAGGGGAGGTAGAAGGGGAACGGGGGAATGGGAAAGGACACGCAGTGAGAAACAATTTCTTTATTAAGGTTATTATTTATGAGCTGAAATGTATAAACATCAACAGATTTAATATCATACAAAGAGTTGATTAATTTTTCAAACTTAGCACACATAGTATAATTTGTATCTATATCTCCCAAGCTTACAAAAATAATATAATTATGTATTTGCAATTATGAAATTGTTTGATTTACATTTTACAATTTCGTAAATAAATTAAGACTTGTATGAATGGGCCCATAGTTGAGAGACTTGAATGTTAATTTAATATACACCTGGCATTTGGTCCATTGAGTCAAAGGTGTGTTAATTAATAACGCCGAATGTTGAAAACTTGATTCAGAATTCCTTTGTTGTTAACAATAGGTGAAAAATAGCATTTCCCTTATTAAATTAGATTCTTCCACATTTTTAAATTAATGGAAAAAAAATGTTACTTCAAAACCTTATTAGAGAACACATTTGACTCCATCTGACTAGTGGGACAATCGCTATTTTTTATGTGAATAACGCAAAAGAGTCCCAACTGCTCTAGTCTGGAGCCAGTATCCCCAATTGGAGTATGTTGTAAGGCTGATGATCGTGGGAATATGTGGAAAATCTTCTCCAAGCTCAAACATTTGAATGAAAATGTGTTTATTAAAAGCGAAACCAAACAAAACAAAAACGGCATCGCGCGCAGTTCAAATTGTCCAACAATAATAATTATTATAATATTTTGAAGTGAAACTTATTCTATAGCCCCGTTATGATTTGGATTTTGGATGAAACAGAAATGACGATTAATTCACCTGATACGCATCAACTGGCTCTCATTGACCGCTTTGATTATGATGTCACTTTTAAAGGCTCCTATTGGTTGAGATATGAAACGGAAATTAAGCTGGTCTTTGATTATGACCTCATTTTTCATGTATTGGTTGAGATTTTTTTGTAAAGTTTCGGTTCTACCGCGTGTAAACTGCACTTGAATTTTTTTTTTAAGCCCATGGGGCTTTTAGAATGGGTACCTAATTTTTACATAATGGTTAGTAACACTTAATTGCTCCGTGGTGTAATGATCATCGCATGTGATTTTGAGTTGGGAGATTACGGGTTCGATTACCGCTGCTGTGCAAAAAATTGTCATTCAAATATATACTGTTATTATTTTGAGGTGACAGCGGTCTTAAGAAACTGTGACGAATTAGATATGATTTGAGATTTTCTAAGTATTATCGTGATTTATTTTTTGTGTATTTTGCCGTGTTGCATTACCTCCTTCTTTAGCCAAAGTTTAGGATAGCATTACGGTGTCCATCATCAGGGAAGATGTGTATTGACTAAAAGACGGCATAATACCCCCAACAATTAATCACAATATTGGTGAATTAATACATTATACTTATATAGGTAGAAACAAGAAAATAATTCTCGAACGATAGTATGAAAATACCTCACAAGAGTTCCAGCTGCTCCCGTCTGGAGTCAGTGAGACTATGACATCCCCAATTGGGGTATGTTGTATGTTTTGAGGCCGGGAAGGAGATGTGCCGTGAATTCATGAAAAAACTGATCTACAGATTCCTCCACAGAACCGATACACTTTTCCTTTCCAAAACTTCCTCTTTTTCCCGAATGGGAAGGAGCTGGGGTAGAGGAAGGTGGGGGAGTGCCTGGCTATTCAGATCTAGTCACCAAACACGGCTAAAGCCATTTCAAGCAACATTTCAATTCTGAATGGTGGTCTTACACCGGGGCAATACTGGGAGTATCTTCCCATCTTATTATCAATTATAATAATATTCTAACTTTTAACCGTATTTATTACCTGTGTGTAGAATAATTATTTTGTTTCTATGTAACGGACATTCTTAACACAGAGTCGACCATTTCAGTTCACGAAATAACAAAGGAATCACAAAGTTGCTAATAATACACTTCATAATGCTGTTGAATATTTTATTGTTCTTAAAATCGCCTTAGTAATTTATAGCCACGCTCAACTAAAGACATTATTTCATGTTTGATATTGTTACTCTATTCTTTATCATGAGTATGACATACGGAGCCAACCTTTTGATAATATATTTAATATTATTTTATTTATATAATATAATATATTTATTTTTAAAGACATTGACGTACTTATGTTCGCAGATGATTTGAAACTTTTTAAAGCAATTTGAAGCCTGGACGACTGTTATATTCTCTCAGCAAACATGTCAAAATTAATTGAGTGCTGTAGTGTCAACAAGCTATACCTTAATGTTAATAAATGCATTACTAAGAGATTTAAAAAAATAAAAAATCCAATTTATTTCAATTACACGATCAATAACATTATTCTCGAATCTGTTGCTGAAATTAATGATTTAGGTTTTACTTTCGACACTAAACTTAGCTTCATGACACACATTGAAAATATCTCAAAGAAGGATTTAAAAATGTTAGTTTTTGTACTAAGAGTGGCTGAAGATTTTACCAACATTAAAACATTAAATTGTATCCTCATCAAAAAAATCCTTAGCTTTTTAAATTATAAACTAAAAATACCGAAAGAACAATTAAGCTACACCTATCTTCTGCGTTTATCTAATTTATTAAAATTGAGTGACAGAAGAACTGTTTTCGATCTAGTATTTTTATTTAAAATCTTGCATAATAAAATTAACAGCCCTGAAGTCTTGGCGCTCATAAATTTTAATGTGCCAGCCAGAAAAACAAGGTCAGTACTACCGTTTTATTGTGGCAATACTACGACCATGTCCCATTTCAATATGCCACTACACGGAATTCAAAACTTTGGCAATATGTTTTCGCACATGGGTGTACGGAATGTGTCGCTGATAAAATATAAGTATGAAATAATAAATCATTTATCTTCTTTAAGATAAGTTATTTGCATGTATTACCTATATACAAATTTATTTTTTCATTGTTACAATATAGTAATATTTAAATATCCTAGGATTTATTTTCGTTTTGTTATCTGAATATCTACAAAGGTATGTCTTTCTCAACTATTTCTTTCTGTTTTACAAACTCACTGGAGCTGTATTTTTCATGTTGTTGCTATACACTATGTTATATTATGTAAAAGCCGAAAGGCGTTAATATTATAAATAAATAAATAAATAATGAAATCGGATATAGGTAAAACGATGAAATGAATGTTCTTGTAGAATGCTGGATAATTTAAATAAAACTACTGTTAGGTATACATGTATTTCAAAACTCCGTAGCTCACGGTCAAATTAAGCCGCCGCTGCCCGAGTTTCGACCGCTTTCTTACATATAATTTCTTACAAGATAATATCTATACATTCGTCCTCGCTTAAACGCAAGTTATATGAAATTCCTCCGATAGAAAAAAATCGCAAACCATTCTCCGAAAATTATTATTTTCAAGTCTGTTTCAGTTATTTTACAAGTTACACGTACGAAAAAATTGAAAGTATTTCTTTAAATGCTGTTTTAGACAGCCCCCAAGAGATTTTTGCTATATTTTAAAAAGGTTGTGTTTTATTAAACAATTTCACAATTTTCGCATTGATTTTATCGCTTTAAATATTAGCGCGCTCCTCTAACATTTGTAATTACATATCTCTCCATCTTCTTCTCTGTGAGCACGGTTACGGCGCCTTAATGATACAAGTTCGAAAAAAGTGCGTTCCTGACAGAAAATATTGAGCACCTTTTAGGACATCATATAATAATATAACAATGAATTATTAATAATCGTCACTAACAATGAATTAATCATTGTTAGTGACGATTATTCGATGTAGAAAATGATTTCTGTTTCACGATTTAAATATTCACAAATAATTTAAAAATGTTTATTTGCTATCTCACTTTTTCAAGGTGTTTACAATTTTAATTAGCAAATATAAAGAATGTATACTATTCCCTTGTTCCACTCTTTGCTTATCTAAGGAATTATAGGTTAGTCAGGATCTTACAAAACCATCTGAGTTCTGTAAAAGTTTTGCAAAGATTAATCATAAAAGTAATACTAAAAATTATTTCCAGTTCCAAATGTTGATGACATATTCAAGCAAGCTTCCATTATAAAAATGTAAAGAAAGAATAACAAAGATTATCAAGAATTTTACAAACTAATGAGAAATGGAAGTCATTTTTTTACTCATAATTTTATTACAACACAAATGCAAAACCATTATATTTAGCAAACCCTAAAAAATTACAATAATCCCCCTTCTAAATTGCGCTGTATTATCAACAAATCAGAAAAATAAATAAATTAAACAATTTAAAAAAACTTACATTAAAAAACAAATATTTTATACAAAACTTATTACAATATCAGGCACAAGAGAGCCTCTATTCTGATAAGGTATAGGTACATGACCAATGCTGACCTTAAATGTAATATTTTGTAATATATATATATATATATATATATATATATATATATATATATATATATATATATATATATATATATATATATATATATATATATATATATACATCCCGCTATCATTTCTGCGTCCTTTCATCAGATCGACATTACTGCGTCTACCTGAAGGACTTGATTTTACATAGTTCTAACTAAAGTATATACTATCTTTTCAGTGTTTGATTGTAGTTAGGTATTTAAATTTTTGAAAAACATTAATTTAAAAATATACAAAACGATAAAAACGCCCTTTAGCGTTCCACCAATCTGAACTCCTTTCATATTCAATGCAGAGAGGCATCCTGCGTATATTTACTTTAATTTGGTCCACAATGAAGCGTCCAATTATATATTCATTTTCATGTTGACGACAAACCGACGTCTTGCGACGTTGCCGCTTATTTGTTCAAGTTTTTGGTTGAACGACTGTATAGGTATTTATAGAATATGAAGGCGACAATATGTCTGGCCCATACATCGCGGACTCTAATCAACCCGGCGCGGCGGCAATGCCCACGTAAAATTTATTAAATTGGTATGAGATTTTTTGAGACTTATCATTCAGAATTAAAACGTTGCTTGAAGTGTGATTTGTTATTTTTAGTGACTAGATCTATATTGCTGGGATCTTCCTTTGCTTCCTCTTTTCTCCATTTTGATTTCGCATCAGACAGTGATTACCATATTTTGGCTATATCAGTGGACTCCTGTATGGTTTTCTCATCAAAAACAGTTTTTTCATGTTAATTTTAAAGAATGAACTCTAGATATAAGTGCTTAATTATTACTACAACACGATTATCAGTAGAAATATTATGTGACCTATTAATTATAAAGAAGCCGCAGACTTCGCAAAGAGTCAAATTGGGAGGCGGTATGGGTACCGCTGCCCCGGGAACCATTTATTGGATAACCAACACCTCTGCTATAGGTCACCCCAAGTGGTTCGCTACGTTTGGTGAATTAGCGAGGGTGCCCTATAATGTGTAATGCTCATGTGGTGAGGTTTGTCTGGGTCTTGGCAACGGATGCGTCTGCCCACCAGCTACATAGAAGGCCGGTTCGAGAGAGAATGGTTGAGGGAGTCCCTTTGATTTTCCAGCCGTATTCTCTCGAAACATCGCTTTGCACCGCAGTGGGAGGGATGGATTCATATCCGTCACTCCTATTATGTCCGTCACTCCTGGACATACTGATCCCCAGATTCCTACCCACCGCTAGTATCCTTTTCCTTCCCAGAACTTCCTCTCCTTCTTCACCTAAAAAGTCCCTCCCAACAGCATCCCCAAAAATGACATAGGCCCTGAGAGGAATTATGTTAATAATTAATGAAAAATTAAATTAGAATTATAATTAGTTAAATATATATAGCGTCCCACCGAAACAGACCTTTCCACCGAAACCGAATCTTCGGTGTCTGTCTCAGTTTCGGCCGAAACCGAAACTTTTTTAGAATTGTTAAAAATCGATTGAATACTGTTATTTGGCTTATTTTTTTATAAATTTGGTTTGTTTTATAGAAGTAATTCTTTTTTCACATACTTAAATTATTGTTTTTATTTATTTATTTAATTTAACACGTGTTAACTGTCGGAATAAGTGTACAAAATAAGCCAAATAACAGTAAACAACCGATTTTTAACATGTCTAAAAAAGTTTCGGTTTCTAAAACCGAAACTGATGCCAAAACTAGATTTTTTTGCCAAAACTTGCCGAAACCGAAACCGAACCTTCGGTCGGTCACTAATTATTTATATTTTTTTTATTATTTTGAATAATATTATAGACCGGTCAGTGGTTGAGTGGGCATCGCGTTTGGGTCCCACCCAGGCGTTTCGTGTTTGATTCCTCGGTTGACTAAGTCCTCCGTCGTGACTCAAGCAACATTTTCGGCTTACTGTGGTGGTAGTGGGAGATTTTCAAATATTGTCGGGTTATTCGTTAACCCGGAAATGTTTATCTTTCTTTTCAAAAAAAATTAATGCTTATCATGATTGACGATGCATTTTCGTTCACGGGAGAAACAATTTTAGGGGTTTTAGTGGCTTAGGTTTTTAACAACTAAATTATATGATAAATCCTTTAAAGGAAAGGGGAAAATAGAAAAGCGAAAGCATAAAACTGTCTAAACAAATAATATAATATGACTTCGGATAATAAGTAAATATTATGTAATAATAAATGACACTGTCCTTTGCAGAGAGGACCGCCAAATAACTCGATCTTGGCACACACTCCTTGCCTCAATCACGTAAACTTTTAAAGCTCTCTAAAAATATATATATTATTCTTGAATATAATATCTAGACATTCCCCGTGCTGAAAAAAAAAAATAAAATTCCCTCCATGGAAAAAAATCAGAAAATATGCTCCAAAAATTATTATAAACACATTGTTTTCAGTTATTTTACAAATTATATGTATGAAAAAATTCACAGTGTTTTTTTTAAATGCTGTTTAAGACAACCCCCATGACATTTTTGCTCTATTTTAAACGAGTCGTGTTTTATTAAACATTTTCACAATTTTTGCATCGACTTCGTCGCTTTAAATAAAAGCGCGCTCCTCTAGCACTCGTAATTTCATATCTCTCCATCTTCTTCTTTTTGAGCCCGGTTGCGGCTCCTTACGTGCTAACTTTTGAGTGTCTGATTGTAGCCAGTCTATTTATGCCAGTTCTGAAGAATGAATTCTAAACATAAGAGGATTGAAAAAAAAATTGTCCAATGATATCAGATAATAATTAAAAGGGTTAATATTACTTCAACATTTTATCGGATGTACCATCAAGAGTTGTACGGTGTACACTTAGTGTACTGGTTCATGAACTTGACCTAATAATGAAAATTTTGTTTGTATTATATATATTATAAACAAATACATCACATCCAAACACTTGAAATGTGGTTCCTAGAACTCTATAATGGATTAGGAGGCCCGTTACGTAACAAGGGATTCATTCATTAATTTTGTCTTCTGGAATATTGCCGATTACTCTAATGAACGGTTCATGCCATTAAAAAGATAACGTTTTTAATCTACATTTTTGACAGCAGTGCAATATCTCTCAACGACAGCGGATACCTACTTATCGAGGACATCAATCGCACCTACTGTGAAATTCATCGTGTTCTACATTGCCGGTATCCGTGGTCGAGGTGTAAGGCTCTCGAATTGCAATCAGGAGGACACGGGTTCAAATCTCAAAGTCTTTCAAATCTACCTTCAATCCCGCAGCATGAATAGGTACCCCAATTGGGGATGCCATAGACTCACTGGCTCCATTGGATGAATGGTGGTCTTACACCAGAACGAACTGAAATTATCATCTTCTCTAGAAGAAGTCACAAATATAGCTACTAATACAATAACATATTTTAATTAATAAATTATTGTAATAATATACGTATTAAATCAAATAAAATTTTATGAGCTCACGCCGGGATTTGAACCCGAAACCTCCGGATTGCTAATAGAGAGCTTTGCCCTCGACCGCGGAGGTCGTTATTTCCTGTCTTTAGGTTTTCTTGCACGTCTTAATTAAATGGAACCGGGTCTTTTCCCTATCATTACACACTTCACGTTAAAAAAATGTACCAATATTTTTAGTTGATTAAAATCGCCAATAGCCAATTCTAGTAGTTTTTCTCGATTAGTCTCTGAAGTTCACCTGAACGTTTTCGGTTAAGTAGGAGAACTTTGAAAAATACAATTTCTATCATTAGAAATATGCCAGAATACAGCATCACGTGCCTTGATTTTTAAATGTTAATCTAGCAATGAATTTCAACACGTTTTTCGAGTAAGAAGAAAAGTAACGTGTCACATAGCACTCTCCGTAGGGTGAATTGCCATAAACAAAAAAAAAGAAAAGTAACAGTTTTCAAATTACTTGCAGCTTTGGCAGATTGGGTAATTATTACTACAACACCATTATCGGTAGAAATATTACGTCTTTTGCGAATCTTATAACAAAATTATAATTAATTCAATTTGGGAGGCGGGTGTGGGAACAGCCGCCGCAGGAACCTTTTATAGGATAACAAACACCTCTGCCACAGGTCATCCCAAGTGGTTAACTACGTTTGGTGACTTAGCAGGGGTGCCCGGGTTAATGGGGTGAGGTTTGTCCGGATCTTGTTAGCGGATGCGTCTGCCCACCAGCTGCATGGCAGGCCAAGTCGGGAGAGATCGGTTGAGAGAGCGTCTTTGACTGTCACTCCTAGACACATTGACCCCTAGATTCCTACCCAACCCCAATACCATTTTCCTTCCCAGAACTTCCTCTCCTTCTTTTTCTAAGAAGGCCTCTGTGTTTCCTCCTTCCTACAACATGGGTCTCTTCAAGACCAATGTTCATTCCTTCCTCTCCTCAAAAAGACCCTCCACACAGCATTCCAGATGACATAGACCCTGAGGGAAATTATTTTCCTCAGGGCCTCCTGTATGGAGTTAATGTAAAAAAAGACCCTCCACACAGCATCCCCAAAGATGACATAGGTCCTGAGGGGAATTATTTTTCTCCCAGGGCCTCCTGTGTTGTGCTAATGTAAAATTATATGTTAAATCTCTCAAAAGGAAAATCGAAAGCATAAAACTGTGTAAACAAATAAAATAACATGCCTTTAATAATAAATAAATATTATCTCACAAAAACTAACCAACCCGCTGTTTCCTCGCAGGGGTTCGCAGAGACGACCGCCAAACAACTCGGTCTGTGCATATGTCATAGTCAAAGGTCTGTATGCAGTCTCTTCGCGGAATGACTGGTATATCGGGCTAACCCCGAAATAAATTCCAATGTCGGCCTTTGATTAAAGTATTTTTAGCCAAACCTAGAAGTTCCTAACTTTTTCACTTTTTCGTCAAACATCGAAATTTCATTAAATTGAGTTTTGACGTTTGCCTGACCAAATTAGTTTCTCCTAGGTTTGACGAAAATTCCTTAGTCAGTGGCCGAAAAACTTCATTTGTTTGGGCTTTGACTAAGACTTCAAGTCAGACCTGAGGATTGACTAGTCAAATCTAGGAGCGCCGGAGCTTCGAGAATTGACTATATCATACACACTCCTTGCCTCATTCACATCCATACATCGCTCTTTCATTCTGTCTTTCGACATTACTCGAGAATTCGGTTTACTCAATCATGCCATGTCTTTCTCGGGCATCCCTGAATTTTTCTACCATTCAAGTTCACGTCATATGTACATATAATCTCCTTACAACCTATCTTTAGATCATTGGCTCTACATGCCCAAACCATCTAAGATTCCTATTATTATCTCATTACACTCATCAGTCTTGCATTCTCTGTGAATCTCCAAATATTTCACATATATTTTTTACTGTCAAATCAGTCATAAATTGAAGAAAAAATTGTTTTATTTATTCTAGTTATTTGTAGTAAGTTTTCAAATTACTAATATATTAAGAACATTGATTTTATCTTGTTTAATAATAATAGAGTGGCTTGGCACACGATTAAGCATTGTAGGAATTTATAATCATGGATAAGAAAATATCTAATATTTGTTTAAAAATAGTAATATAAAAAAATTAAGTTGCTGATATATTTGGCGTACAATAATAATATAATCAAAAGCTAAATTTGAATGAAATCATTTCTTTTGTTATCCTGATTGCAATGTGCGATGTTTTTACTGTGAATGATCTGTATCAGAAGAAACGCTATTAAAAAGCGATGTTGCCAAATGTAGGAGTTGCGATACGCGAGTCAATAAAAGCCAATAAAAACGTATATTATGCTAAAAATATACGCTGGTCTACTACAGCGCCACGGCTCGCCGCTCGGTGACAAAACACTGAACTAAAATAGCATATTTCAGTTGATTTAGGTACCAAAACTGCGTCTGGCTTATTTTCGTTTTTGGACTGTATGAGGGTAGAGGAGTGGGGAAAACTTGAAATTACATGTGTTCGATCCTGCGTCCGTATACCGGACGCAGAATGACGGTCGGACGCAGGATTGAATGAAAGTGGACCATTAGAAGACGCAGCAATGATAGCGGGATGTATATATATATATATATATATATATATATATATATATATATATATATGAATAAATACCTATAACCCATTACAACAAAATTAAGCTATTTGTTCATCTCTTACCAAGCAGTGTCATGTCTGGACTGGTCCCGAGTGCATGGAGAGTTTTGCAAGGTGTTCGCAATCCGTGGGTTGAACATCTCTGGCTTATAATACAATGTATGTGAATTATAAATCAACTTAATATGTTTCAAGTAACTATTTGCAAACACGGCAATAAAAAACATTTGAAATACCTACAGAATTAAAACACAATACGAATGATTCTTAATGCTGGGTTACACATAATGTAACGACTTTATGACAAGTTTACTTTAAGCAATTCGATAAATTCGATTAATACAAAAATAAATAATATCATTCTGATTATTTTTACGAAAATTTTGAACTGAACAGCTCCGGTTTTTTAACTGAAGTTAAAATTTCGAAATTGAATTCTAAAGTGATGGATATGCATTACTAAATATGTAATATAAAATCATGTTTTTTGAATAAATGAAGATAATATAAGCGAAACTCAATCGAAAATCTGGAAACAGAAAAATCAGAAAAACATATTGACACCTCTGGGACTCGAACCCAGGACCTCTTGCTTTCCGGGCAAACGCGCTAACCACTGCGCCACGGTGTTATGTTTAAATAAAGTATTATTATTATTTTTTTGTATTTCAAAATTTGAATTTTTATTTTTATTTCTACTTTTCTTTAAAATATGATATTTTTTTCTGTTTATTTTTCACTTACTTTTAAATATTTTATAATTTTTATTTAGTATATTTAATCATCTGTTTTAATAAAATAGTATTTGTATTAATTTAAATAAATATTAAAAAAATAAAAATAGTATATAAATTATATTTAATTTAAATAAATATTATAAATATTAAAATCTGGTACGACTACCATAACACGGGCATGAGCCCAGTGTGGTAGCCAAAAAAAAAACAAATATCTGTAACTAATAAAAAATTTATGAAATAAAAAAATAAATAAATATAATAGGTGCTTTAATTAAATACCGCGAGCGGAACACAATTTGCATTTGAAATAATCGAGAATTTTTTATTGGACTTTTTATAAGCACAGAAAAAAATCAGGCTTATTAAAAAGGCCTTTAAGTTCAACATTTACCACTTTATTACGAACTCCTGTGAGCTTAAGGAATTATTGTATAATTTGGAAAATTAAGTTCTCTAGAAAATGATTGTAAAACATTCAAATATTTGCGTCTGAACTTTTTTTTCTTGAATAAATGAAAACCGGTGGTTAGTGTTAAACGGGAATTTAAACTATATCGCAATCTACATAAGAAGTGTTATTGTTAGGGGCCTGATCCTGAAATTGTTGTGGTCCATCACCTGAATGAAGCAGGAAATCCGCTTCTAAAGTCAAACTTGCGTAATATATGCCAAGGATCGATTAGATTTTGTGAATTGTGACGACCAGACATCGGATTATATGCAGAACGCTGCATCTTTCAGTTTTAAAATGCAGGAAACTGCATTCGGAGGAAGTACTGAGCGCAGTTGGCGTTAACAATAAAAATTACAAGTGTGCAGTTCACACGCGGTAGAAGTGAAAACTTCAGAAAACTAAAGTAGACAGTAGTGGGGAGGCTAGGAAGCACTGCACAAAGAAGAGACTGATTATTCCATCTCATTCTCTCGCAGACTAAATCCTATAGATGTATAATAATAATAATAATTGGACAATTTATAGAGCGCTGTTTTTGTGAAAAATCACCTCAAGGGCGCTTTACAATTTATCACTAATCTTAGGCTCTATCTAATTTTATTATTTACAAACAGATACAGAAACATACTTGCCTGCAGGACACTTCCGATAAAACACACTTTATTAAAAAGTTTATGCTTGGGGAAGATACGACTTTGCACGTGGAGGACATTATATTCAAAACACTGGACATTGCATGACTTTACCCTTGCTACCCTCATCACTGTTGGTTTTACATTTATATTAATAAGAAGATTAATGGAAAAGTTGAGTTAATGTTTATTTTGAAAGTCTGGAGAATTTTAAGAATTTGCTTTATTTTACACAATTGGTAATTTACAATGTTGCGAGCCGTGAAGGCGAAGGTGAAAGGTTTTTTTTTTTTTTTAAACTTATGGATACGACTGTCTGAAAAGATGAGTTTTAAGTTTAGCATGTATGTATTCGTCTCTTTTTCGTATGTATGTGTTTGTCTCTTTTTCTTTTCATCGAGTTTCAAATCACAACGGTGCTTAAGAAGTTTTCACTTTAAAAATGTCCAAAGAAGCGAAGCTAGCAGTCCACAGTAATAATCGGATAATTTTTTTTTAAATGCTGTTTTTGTAAAAAATCATCTCTAGGACAATGAAGTGCTGATATCGACCATAATGTACGGCAGTGAGGAATGGAATTTTTAACTTTAAAAAAAAAATTCTTATTGTTTTTTTTTTTAAATTTTAATGTAAATTCTGTTTAATTTAATGTTCTGCAAGTATTTTAGTTTGTGACAGGTATTTCGGCTAACAAGGATATTTCCAAATTTTCTAATGGCCTTGTAAGCCGAAACAGCTGTCACAATAATAAAAAACTAAAATACTTGCTAAACTTAACAACAGCATTATTAAACGATTAATATGGGAATGGAATATTGGTTCAAGAATTGAATCAGGTCCATCCTCTCTGCCTATCTCTGCGGAGAAATGGTGTTATGGGTTGTTAGTCAGTAAATAAATATGAGTATGTAACCCCCCGACTCTCGAAATATAAAAATCGCCCAAAACTTTCTTCAGATTTCAGGTCAAAACTTCCAGTTTCTTTTTTTCACTCCCACCCCCCTTGAAAATTTTCGTCACGCAATTCCAACACAGCAATGCGTGACAAAAAACAAACAGTGTTAAAACGTTCGGTTCATCTGAACGGAAGAACAAAAAACATGAAAGCGTTTACTTGTTACAAAATGTCATACAGCCTTGCAAACAAAAGTAAAAGTTACGTCCACCAAAAGCCATGGTGTCATTCATGCCTCGACTGAACAATGCGTTTGATATTATTTATTGGGAATGTCGTTATTAATGTATCAAGCATTTAGCAACATATTTCAAAACATTTATGACACAATACTTTATCAGATCGCCGATTATGCTAAGATGTGAGTAGTACTCCTATAATATAATATGTATTAAAACATTCATCATTAAAGTACAATTGCTGAATCGATTTAAAACACAAGATAGTTTGGTTTGCTTAATCTGGTTTGCAGTCCCAATAAGAAAGCATTACTTCCATGGGGTAAAGTTGGATAAAACATTTGTACAGCGCTGTTGAGGTGATTTTTCACAAACACGACGCTTTTTTTATGTGAATACCGCACAAGAGTCCCAATTGCTACCCCAATTGGAGTATATTGTGAGGCTGAATGTAAGTGAAGAGCGGAAGGAGATGGGGAAGAGGTAGGCGGGGAAGAACTTGGATGTCAGATCTAGTCATCAAATACGGCTAAATCCATTTCAAGCAACATTTAAATTCTGAATGATGGTCTTTTACTAGGTCGATTCTGAGAGTATCTTCCACTACGGAACGTGCCGCAAATATGCCTTATATTATTTTAATCGATTAAATGTGAAACGCAAATAAAAAAAAAAAAAAAAATCTTGCTCACGCCGGGATTTGAGCCATGGACCTTTGGATCTATATAAACCATCCAAATATGTCCACACTTGGTGGATGGTTAGATCGGTGACACAATGTTTTTGCTTTCAGTGGCCGATAGAAATCGAAATCCGTCGTGGCTCCAAGTTTGTTGCAATGTTTTGAAGTAATATTTATGGAAACAGTTGCAAAAGATCGGCCTTTAGACAGCTTATTTTATTTTATTTATTGGCGTTATAAACAGTCTGTATAAATTCATAAATGACAGTGATAATAATATGTATGTCATTGACCAATAAAATAACGACAAATTGAAATTTAGAACCATAATACAAAAATACACAACAATACCTATACCTGATATAAACAATTCTGATAAAGTGCAACTTCTTACTATCTACAAAAAGTGATAAATGAAAATTTTCAAGGGTTTACAATTAAATTTTGATGGATATCAATAATATCTTTCAGGAAGTGATTTTATTTGAATTCAAACTGCTAAAAGTTGAAGAGATACTAAAAATAAAAAAGAGAAATACAGAAATCAATCAAATATTAAGTTATTAGTAAAACTTATGGCATTCAATAGTGTTATTTGTTTATGCATGCTGTGAATTTATAAAGGTTTGTGTTAAACACATCGATATATGGGCATAATCTGTTAAATGTGCTACAGCTTCTTCTTATAAATCCTTTTTTAAGATAATTTGTGTTACTCTTAGGGATACGAAAGGTGTCCGGAGATCGAGTAACTCTTAATGGATACCTGAAATGAATATTTTATAGTAAGTATGGGCTATCAATGAAATTATGAATAATCTTGTAGAGCATTAATAGGTCTCTGATATCTCGGCGTTGATCAAGAGATTTAAGGTTTACGGGGACATAGTTTTCATCATTTCGCACGCGATAAGAGACATATTTCATAAACTTTTTCTGAACTCTTTCTATATTTGCTTTATATGTAGAACAATGAGGGTTCCACACTGTAGAAGCATACTCCAGGTGGCTTCTAACATAGGGTATGTAGAGACATTTTGCAATCATAGAACATACTAAAATTGGGAATACCGAGATTTTCATGGTAAGAGCTACGAAGAGCATCATTGATAACCTTCTGCACCGACGCTGACGTCCAACCGGGAGACACTCACCTTTCTGCGAAATGCGTTCCCAACTTGATTGCAACGGTTGACAGTTGACAGTTTTTGTCGCACATGTTCCTACAATACGGATCTCCAAAACCCGGATTCATCAGTTCTGTTAAATTGATCAGACCCTTCGCATCCTCAAAATCATTTGACCAGAGAGAAACCGTCGATCTTCCGTGTAGAGTTTATATAAAAATATATATCATACCTAAATCTGTCTGAGACCCACGGAAATCAGTTCAGGATCAACATATTTATAAACTCTTTTGTATATAATGAGATGATTGAATTACAATCACATGTTCACCACACAAGACGCGAATATCGAATAAAAAAATTAAAGACTCAACTATTGATCAGACAATTCCGCGTAAAACTATTATAGCATCATTAAAAAATGTGTTTACCTGAAGATACACAACAAAACAGAAAGAAGACAAAGGGATGGTTGATGATTTGGGATAAATATTGCGATGTGCTGCCAACGTTAGACCTTTGGTTCTAAATTTAGGATTTATTCTTTGTTGAATTCTTGAAGTTCGTCAAAATACCTCACATTGCATTATCCCCTCAGGGAATGCGATATTATTTAAACTTTTGGATAGCAAAAAATACGAGCCACAATGAATGAAAGGAGGGTACGTGTTTGGAGAAAAGCGGGTATTATCGTAATTTCTAAGGAACAGTTCAGTGGCCGGCCGTTTTCTGTACAAGTTTGCATGTTTTATCGTGTTCTTGGATATCTGCCTTTTTTTGTTATTTTTCAGTATAAAACTCCTTTATAATACTTACAACATTTCTAGAATTTAAAATTTGCTTGTTTAGCTTTTTTTCTCTCCTTTCTTAATTATAAAACAATAAACTGATTTTTTTGAAGCAGCGAAACTCTGAACTTATAAAATTTGTGTGGTTTTCACCTTGTCTTGAATTTGTAATACAATGTACCTAACCCTTTTCTCATTAGAATTTTGTAAAATTACATTATATAACTAAAATCATGGTAAAAGTATTCAGTACCAAGGTAGGTGCATTCACGTCTTCCATTCTTCAAGAAGATTCTCCGTACAGCAACCTTAAGATGATATAGGCCCTGAGGGAAGTGTTTTATTTTTTTTTATTTGAATACCTCACAAGAATCCCAACTGCTTCCAACAACCTTATGGAGCCAGTGATACTAGGGCATCCACAATTGGCGTATGTTGTGGGGAGCCAAATTGTATGTTTAGTTCATAATATTCTTAACAAAAGAATGGTTTCGTTCAAGAGATCACAGAAATGAGCTTCTGTCAATACTACTTTTGAGAACATTAGTAATTGTATTGTGAACGAATGTATGGATTCTTTATGTCTTTGAAAGAATCGCAAAGATATGATTTTTTTCAAGGTCATTTTGGAGAACATTAATAATTGCATTCAGAGTGAATGAGTGGTTTATATAGTGAGATCACAAGTAGGAGATTCTTTCCAGCCCATTTTAGAGACGACTACAATTTTATAAATAGAATTTACACATTTATAAACCAATATAAACAAAACAAACACATCCTTTGGACAAAAACACTACAGATACCAGGCTATAAAACTATACAATTCTCTTCCTACACAATATAAAACAACTAATATAATTGAATACAAAAAAAAAACATAAGAAACTGGCTACAATCTTTTTAACTTTTAATTTATAATTTTTGTCGTATTGAAGTCGATTTTATATTTTGTTTTTTATTGAAGTCGATTTTATATTTTGATTTTTATTGTTTCTCTTTTTATATTAGCTATTAACACTCTTTTGTTTTACTATTCACAATTTATAATTTACAACTGAAAAATGTCCTCTACAACACAGGTGAACTCCTAGTGTGGAGGACAATATATTATACCTTTGTAATGTAAATGTACTAAGAATAAATAAATATATGACATATGAATTCCCAATGTATTTAAGACTATTCAATTTTAATAGAGTACAAAATTCTTAGAATTTCTTAAGTCGTAGAAATTACATATTTATACCTAAGCCACATATATTACATATGAATTTTTCAAGCTCGTTTTGGAGACAGTAATTTTTTTTTTATTTTACTCCTAGATCGTCTTTACATAAATAATACAGGCAATACAACTTTAACACGAGAAAAAATAGTATAAATAAAGTTATTATTGAAATAAAAAGTATATAAATGAAATAAAAATATAAGCAACAACAGTTTAAAGTACAGTGACACATGAAATAACAATAATTTACGATAAAAGATACATACATAATATAAAAATACATATAACAAAATATATAGTACCAAGCATTCCGAGCAAATTTTCAATTAAAAAAAAAGAAAAAATTGGTGGAATAATATTGATTACAAAAAAGGTCCCCAACATTTTAAAATTATGAGCAGCTATTGTAGCAAAAATTTTCAGCATCGATATTATTTGAGTAAAATACTGAATCTATTATTTTTTAGCGCACCGCACTGTCCATAGTGTCCATGTGTCTCACATCCCCAGACAAAAGCCTTTCAACACAAATCATGTTATTTTTAGACAGAGAAAAAGAAGACGACGAAGAAGAGAATGCACATCGACAACAATAATAATTACACAGTTTTGGCTTGGAATGGGGGAATTAACCAAGTATATGGCTTTATGGAGTTCCCATATTCCACTGTGGGCGGCGGTCGAACCGGTACCTACCGCTCCATTACCATGTACATTATTACCAATGGGTACAATCACCGTACAGACAAGGATGTTATTTTTTATATAAAATATTAGCATGAATTAAATAATATTAATTGTCTCATTTTTGTAGGCTCTTGTGAAGAATTGCCCATCTCGAATTATTTGGAAGGCGGATATGGCAACCGCCGCGCCGTGCCTCCTCGGGAAACGTTTAAAAGATATACACCTCCAGAACCTGTAGAACACCTCCATCAAAGGTCGCCCTAAGTGGTTCGCTACGTTTGGTGAATTATCAGGGGTGCTCGGATTAATTTGTCCGGATCTTGGATGTGTCCTCCCACTAACTGCGTGGAAGGCCGGTTCGGGAGAGACTGCTTGAGGGAGCCTTTTAACCTCTTCAGAAGGACTCTCTAGGAACAGCGCCTTGCACCGCAGTGGGAGGGATGTATTCATACAATTAGGGAGGCGGGAATGGGTACCGCCGCCCCGGGAACCTTTATTGGATAACCTGCCATAGGTCACCCCAAGTAGTTCGCTACGTTTGGTGATTTAGCAGGGGTGCGCAGATTCACGGGGTGAGGTTTATCTACCCATCCTTTAAACCCTCTTTCTTTCCAGAACTCTCCTCTCCTTTATTTCCTTAAAAAACCCCCCACACAATCCCTAAAAATGGCATAGGCCCTGAAGAAAATTATTTTCCACAAGGCCTCCTGTGTGGGGCTCATGTAAAAAAAAAATCGAAATATTCTATGAATGAGCGAATGTTGATGTGAACACGGCAGAATAATAATATTTTAAGCTCACATCATATACCACGACGTGATTGCATTCTACGAAAATACTGTGAATTTATTTGATCGTATTCGGAAAAGCACAATGTAAAATTTTAATCGATATATCCATTAGTATCATCACTAAAATAGAATTTGAGACAGACCATGTACAGATGTGTAACATCCCTGGCTACAGTGTACGGTATACCTTATGTACATGGTTTATTCATATTGTGCAGACCACGTGGGGCAGGTCACGTGTCCGGGTCACGGGTCAAATCTCACGTGGTGTGAATCGCGCACGTCAGTTCATACACCATACTCCACATACTGTCGTGTGATCACAGATCACTGATCTTTATTATCATCCGCAGTCTGTGGGATGCACGTCGAAACTTTATGGTTTATTAAACTCGAGGCACGCCGGAGATAATGCATAAAATCAATGTCAAGGATTTATTGTAAGTAAATTCCGAATGGTGCTTAATGTTAAAACAGTGACTTATTATTGTTAGGGCGGCTTGCACCAAAAGTTAAATTTGATTTAAATCTCAAGTTAAACACATTATTTGATTTAAGCCAACTTGGCGTCTTGCACCACAAAATTTAAGTCGTTAAACGCATTTAAAGAACTGTCAAAGTTAAATACCCAGAAAGGGCTGTTTAACTAGGTTAAACACGTTTAGCGAGCAAGTTCTGTCAAAACAATTTTAGGTTATTCCTTCGATTTCCGATTGTCTAATATTTCTGAAATCTGTCTCATTTATTAATTTGTACTCACGATGGACTTTTGTTTTTTATTCTGATGTTGACGAAGAAATTATAGATTTTATAAGTAGACAGTTTATAGTGAGAGAAGTAAACACAAGAACAAATTTATCTGATACTCAGTGGCAGAAAGTTTCAAAGATTTCTTATTGAGGAATAGGTTTTGATTTATTTATGGAGGAATACTTTGAAGGTTGTAAACTTAAAATATACCTACAGCATTCTTACAATAGTTTAAAACAACCTACATAAATGAAATGAAAAACAAAATTACTACTCAGATATTTGTTTTATTTTTAAATCTAACAACAAAACCTCTTTTTGCCCCATTTTATAGTTATGTTTGTTTTATTTTCGCACTCATTTACTGGATGAAAATAAAATAATTCACTACGCAACCACAACATAACCTCAAAATACTTTGACACTCGCAAATTTAAGCACCCCCCACACGGACTATTCGGAGCGATCGTGCCCTCGCCACTTCAAGTCGCTGTGCAAAAAGTGTGCGTGTGGGTGGTGCTAAGGAACGATGCAACTGTTTTACCGACGCTTTAACGGCGGTAACTGTTTTACCGACGCTAAATGGTATTTAACTAAATAACCGCTCCAACTGCTTGGTGCAGGACGAAACTAAACACATTTAAGTTAAATGTATTTAGTGACTTAAATGCATTTAGTTAAATACAATTTATGATAAAATTAGCGATAGTTGGTGCAAGCCGCCCTTAGTCGTGAATGTAAGATTATTACATTGCGAGATGTGGCGGAAGCTTTTACTGTGGAGATGTATGAAGTACCTACCACTTTTGTTGCCATAACTTTGATTAAAGATTTTAAGAAAAAGTATACATATAAAATGGACAATGAAATGAGCCGTAAAACTAGTTAGCGAACGTACCCATACTACGTGACCAATTTTTTGCAATTTTTAACCCCCCCCCCCCGGTGACCAAAAACCTAAGCAACCCGCCGCTCATTTGTATGGAGCGTGACATTTTGAAGACCCCCCCCCCTAAACGTGTCACGTAGTATGGGTACGTTCCCTTAGTTAGAGCATGAAAGGGCATTGCAAAGCCCTAGCTAGTTAGAGGATTACGAAAAAATCCGTAGAATAAAAAAAAAAAAAAAAGTTTTTGATATGTGTAACGAATGAACATAGAAACAAACGAATGCGTTAGTGGATAAAATCAGACCAGAAGAAGTAAAAATACATTCACTCCAACGGTGACCGGCCAACTCAGTATGAAACCAATTCAGAACCACCTCAGAAAGGTCATTAAGAGTGATGATAAAAAAATGCTTAAATAGGTTTAGTTAGGTTAGGGGGCGTTCAAGTATTACGTAACGCAATTTTTGAAGATTTTTGACCCCCCCCTCCCCCCCCCCCCCCATGTAACGCGCCGTAACGTTTTTCCGTACAACCCCTGAGAAGGAACGGTCGTTCCGAAACCGGTCGGCTTTAAACAAATATACAAGTGGTTCAAACAAAGTAACATTGTTTCATTTATCTATAATGGATAACCACAAAGTTTTATATTCAAAAGTAAAAATGAACAATATTATCTTCGACAATTTTTTTTTCGAATTGGTAAAAAAGGCGTAAGACGAGAGGTTCTGGGTTCGAGTTCCTGTTTCTACCGAAATTATTATCTTTGTATTTTTATGTGTCTTGTTCTTATTATTAGTGTTATTTTCTTCTTCGATGATTTAACATTGTTTGATTTTAAGCCTCCACCTGTAACCAGCAACCGACATGTAACTTTATACACATGACATGCCATACCAGTATCCGCGGCACCAAACAATAAATTATAATCCCCGTGGATCCAACCGTTCAAATGTGATTCTCAACAATAACAATGTAAACACGGCTTCTCCTCACAATTAGTTGTAATATTATGGTGGGCCTGCTTCTTCTGACAGTGACAGGATCCTCCGACCCTCGGCTCCTCATTGTACCTCACTACTGCTGGTGCAGGTACACTTGCTCGTATAAATGATTTGGAACACATCATCAATCATCGATTTGATTAAAAGAAAAGGCAGGAGATTCTGACGAGAATCTTGGCCGATATGAATTTGAACTAATTGGATGGATATGATTTTAAATAGGATTTAGACATATTTTTTTACATTAACTCAACATTTCAGAAAACCATGAGGAAACAACCTCTCTCAGGAGTTACGTCATATTTGATTTGGGATGCTGTGTGGAAAGTCATTTTAAGGAAAGGAAATAAAAAAAGCCCAGGGGGGTCATGACCCCCCTGGGCTGGGTTCAGGACCTAGGTGGACTACTAATTAAAAATATTAAACATAATGTTTTTTTATATTTTTGGTATCTATTATTATCAAAATTACCTACCTACTTTTTACTTGTATATATTATTATCAAAATTAAATTATAACTTCTTGTGACTTGACCACCACTTGTGACCCCCCCCCCCTGGCGCCAAAGCTGGATCCGCCCTTGCGTACAGGACGCCCTTAGGAAAAAATCCCTCAGGGCAAATGTCATCATTGGAGATGCTGTGTGGAGGGTCAAGAAAAGAGAGGGAGTTTTGGGAAGGAAAAGGGTACCAAAGGCGGGTAAGAATCTGTAGGTCATGATGGCTGTATATTATATTTAAGTCATGATGGCTGTATCTTTGCAATATTTTCTTTAACCCTAGAAAGATAATCTTATGTTGACTTAGGTTAAAGATAATGATGCGTCTTAAAGATGTACTGAAGTTCAAACGTGTATATTTGACATATTATCATACTTAAACAGTTTACAGGTATGTAGTTGAATAATAAGTTCAGGGTTTTGTACTTTAAATTAAACCAAAATATTTAATTTTAATTTTTAACTTAACTTTATTTAAATAAACCAAAATAATTTATTTATATTTTAATTTTAAAAAATAACTAAATGCTGTAAACTGTAAACCTCTTACAAATCAACTGTTAACTGTTGAGTATTTTTTTTATTTATTAACATGAATATTTTATTTTATGTCTAAATCGTTTTTTTTAAATGCTATGAAAGTTTATTTGCAAATCAGTAATTTTTTATTCGCTAAATCACATTTATAAGAATAAATCCGAAAGTTACACAAAAGATAATCAAACGTCTTTTGAAGGTATGGATTATGTATTTCTCCGTAATTATTATACTTACAGTGCAGACAGAGCTGCCCCGCGCAAGCTATGCTCGGCAACTGAGCTAACTGAGATAGACAGCGCGCTACGTTGCGAAATAACAAAACGACAGCCATACTTGTGTCTCGCTTACGTCACAAAGACATAATAATAACATCGTTGTGGAAGTTTCTGGAAAACCTTTCCCAAACCGTGAAGTTGAATCATAGAAGTCGCTGAAAACTTATCCAAAACATGGTTCCCCTCAGGCAGAATCTCCTAGTGAGGAGAACTACGACAATAATCTACATTATATATATATATATATATATATACTAGTTGACCCGGAAAAAGTTGTTCTGCCATATGAATTATTTCTAGTGAATATTTTGGTTGTTAAATAAAAAATAACGAATGTATTGTAAATGTGTGGAGATGGGATATATGACAGAAAGAGAAATGGAGCCGTAGACGATGACCGCCAATAAAAACAAAAAAAAACACCAACATTTCATCAAAAAACACATTCATTTTCTCAATTCAATGTATTTCATTAAAGTAATGGACATATTCATTGTTTGATCTCTTAAAACTTAAATGTAAAGTGAAAAAAATACTATATTTTTTATATTATTAAGTAGGAAAATGGATAAAGACAATCAATATTAATTTAGAAGAGCTATTGAGTTTACGATATTTTTTGTCAGTCCGTCTTTAGCCAACACAAATAAGCTCGATGGTTTGCCTAAATTTGTTCATACAAAAATGGGAGGGTGGGGGAGGAGGGTGAAAATTTGGGGTTAGGGGTCGTCCATTAATCACGTGCGGCTTGAAAGGGGGGGGGGGGTCAGAAAAAAACACGAAATATAACGACGGGGGGGGGGGGGGGGGGGGGGGGGTAAAATGAGAACTCACGTGTATTTATTTTAGTGATAATATTCTCAAAATTTCAAAATACATTGTACTTAAAAAAAAAAAACGTGATTTTGAGGGGGGGGGGGGGTTAGTCTAAAACCTCACCACATATCACCAGGGGGGGGGGGTTAAAAAGTTGCTAAAAAAACATCACGTGATTAATGGACGACCCCTTATAGGTATTTTTGATGCCAAATAAAAAAATACAAAAAAATATTTGTAATTTTTTTATATTTTTTATTCTGGATAGGGACACCCTAATCACCTAGCGGTATGAAATATACTTTGCGTCCTATTCTTATACTTACCAAATATACATAAAAAAATTCAAAAAAATCTATCGAGACGTTTCGGAGGTGTGCGACCACAAACTCCGTGACACGAGATTTTTATATATAAGGTTTAACACGTCTCTGCTATAAATGTAAAAATTAAATTATAGTAACCAAATGAAAAAAAATAATCTAAAATGAGGTTAAGATTGATTATGAACCTTAACCTTTCCATCACCTGGTAAAAAAACCTTTCGTGCGAAACGTGTAGGCAGAGCTTTAGAAGATTTTCTATGACAATAATTGACAATAGTGCTTATCTCCCGACAGCCGCTTAGTTAAAGTAAATCCACATGAATAAATTAAGCTTTATATTCTAAGTACGTACTCTCCTAAATTATGATTGATAAGATGAGATCAATTAGCTTTCAATCGTTTGTATGGACCATTATGCTTTATTTTCTATTGTGACAGTTATATCAGATCACGGGGATGCTGTACTGTATCTATGCCAGTGACACCGGGAAGAAACATTGAAATATGTTAAGCTAGATGGATTTTTATATTTCACTGAAAAAGTGTATTTTTTTTCAGTTTGATTTTCATTAATGACACATGTTGTAATCCTGCATGAATTTGCGATAAAAAGTTATTGAAGTAAACTAAATCTACAAAGTCATTACGACGTAAGTTATTAATCTACAAAGTCATTATCATTAACCGAGTGCAGAAAAAGTTAGGGGGGGGAGGGGGGGGGGGGGTCTATCAAAATCTCATGTTACTTGAAAAGAATATGCGAATCTCACGAATGGGCCAAGGGGGCGGGGGGGCGGGGGGGCGAATCTCACCAAGGGGGCGGGGGCTCTAGATTGGAAGAAAAACTACTTACGTAATTAATGTATGCCCCCTAACTGGCTGGTAAGACGGCTATTAGCGATGTGATGTCAATAATGCCATATTCACGAACACGAATGAACATGTACGAGTAGTTTCGGCGGCAAATCAAATATCGCAAAAAATATTAATTGTTTTTGTGTTTAATTCGTAAAACTCCACTTAATTTTCGTTATTTGTTTTGGGATGTTATGCCGTGTTGCGCTACCTCCTTCTTTAGCCAACGCTGTCCGAAACATGGGCTAAAGAAGTAGGTAGTGCAACACGGCATAACACCTCAAAAACAAATAACGAAAATATTTTCGACCGTGAAAATCTAAAAACGTAACTCCATTTAATGTTTTAAAAATTTAACATAAATATAAATTTAATTATGTTATTATTGAGTTCTACAAGTATTTTAGTTTTTAATTATTGTGACAGCTGTTTCAGCTTAGGCCATTTTCAAATTGAGGTTATACCACTTTGAGACGAATTATTTGTATGATTCTAAATTTCAATTTTGCAGGTGACACGTTTTAAATCATGATAGGAAATACGTTTTAAGATTTTAACGGCCAAAAGTATTTTCGTTATTTGTTTTTGGGGTGTTATGCCGTATTGCGCTACCTCCTTCTTAAGCCAACGTTTCGGACAGCGTTGCAGTGTCCGTTCATAATATAAAGATATAAAGATGCCATTTTTATCGTTATTTAAAAAAAAACGACCATAAAAAACAGTGAAAATCCCTTTAACAGAACATTATTTTTTTTTACATTCGAACAATAATTAAATTAAATGAAGACATACTAGCGAAATTCAATCGAAAATCTGAGGTGCCAACATCTTTTGATGATTTTTGTTTCCAGATTTTCGATTGAGTTTCGTTTTTGAATTTTTACTCATAAAGTTAAAAATAAAAATAAATAAACAATAATTTTCTACATTTATCATCGCTATTTTTAAATTTTATTATTTGGCTTTTATTTAATTGTTTGGTTACGACCGATATTTATGTGTGTTACTTTTAATAAATTGCGAAATTATTAACCCCGATATACAGGCTAACCCAGTGGGTTTAATAATTACATGCTAATTGTGAAGATGCCATAAATAAATAAATATATTTTAAGATCAGCCCGGTTTGTAATAATTTTTGTTTCCACATCAATGGTTACCAGGTAGGTAGTTACCTAATTGGTTTTTCATCTCAGGTACGTTATAATCCACATAATGGAGGTTAGTCTAGAGTTGTAGCCACCATAAACATCGGACATTAAAGCGTGTCCATCTCTTATCTGTGTGAAATGTCAGAACTCATTTGAATAATTTAGAAAACGTCTGTGTTAGGCTTCCTCCGCGGCTGAGACTGGACCCGAACCACTCTCCGAATCTCTGAACGTATTGGTTGCCGGGGATTAGGGATGTCGAAAGTGAAAAAAAATATCGATATTTATTAAAATATCAATATCGATGTCGATATATCGAGGAAAAAATATCGATATATCGATATAGCGGTCAAATTTTCAAGAGATTTTGCATTTTTTAAATAATAGTGTATTCAGCTCAATATTAGATATCAATAGTAATTTTTGTACACAATGTGCTTTTTTTAATGTACAAAAATCTCAATAAAATTGAAGGTATTTTTATTACGTAATAATTACAAAAATATCAAAAACTAAAAACCTGTCTTCTAACTTATATGTAAACTGAGACGCATACAAAGTTTGTAACATTCTATTGGCTAATTAATCTGTCAAAAAGGACTTCGTGTTTGGAACAAGGTACAGGCAATAATCATAGACAATTGGGAACCAACATATAGGAGTGGCTTAGAAAAAAATTGCGAAAAATAGCATACATTTCTATGTATGTACCTACACACATGAGATAGTATTGGTGATCACAAATACTAATACAAAGACAATAGATTTGTAAGCTATTAATAGTTAAAATTTCAACCGCCAGATGTCATGACCCAATACAGTTACTTTTTTTCCTTTCGTTCCTTAACGGTTTTGGATTCTAGTGACTTTAAATACATAAATTTAAAAAAATATCGTTTTTGATACAATTTTCGATATTGGATATTTTGTATCGATATATCGGATAAAAATATATCGGCTAAAATATCGATATATTGAATCAAAAATATCGATATATCGATACTTTTTCAACAAGCCTACCGGGGATTAAATGGCTCACAATCACATTCTTTGTTTCCAATATGGGACGTGTGGTGAAGCTTACCAGTTAATATCATAATAAAAAAGAGATTTCGTTTTAGTACCTATCTGCATACATATTTTGAATTTTGCTGCTCATTTGAATTACCAAACCACGAAAATATTTTTTTTATTGTTGTTGATATTTCTTAGAAACTTATTTGCAGGAGTCAATGTGACTTCAGGCAATGAAGTCACAATATAATATTTAATTTGTTTTCGATTTCGTAGTTTTGTTAAGGTATTATTAAGGTATTATTTCATAGTTTTACGTAAGGTTGTGTGCATTAAAAAAGGGCCATAATGCCCTCGTGTGAATAATATTACATTTCGTATACACTACACAAAATTACACTCGTTTCACTCAAACACACTTACAAACAACTTTCTTACACGATATATTATACTCATTATTGCATGCGAATTAATGACTGACCAAATCGATGTTTTATCGATCGAATGATTGTTCATCCAATTCCTCTATCGTGTACAGATGTACCTTATTTTATGTAGGTAAGATTAATGTTTTGTGGCGAATTCTAAAAGCCCAATGAGCATTTATTATTACAACTATAACCATTGAGGTCTAAATTAAATTTCTATGATCATAACTAATAACTACAGATTGCTTTAACAAACTTCCTTCGAAGCTAAAAACTATTGAAAAAATATACATCAAACTACCGTAAGAGCCCTTTTTGTTTTGTTTATTTTTCTTTCTCTCTTTCCCGCAAATCTTATTGTCCCCATAATTTATTAACATTTTTACTAACATTTGTTTATTTATGGCGAAGAATATAGCAATACATACCGGTCAGTGGTTGAGTGGGCATAGCGCTTGGGTCCCACCCGGGCGTCGCGTGTTCGATTCCTCGGCTGGCTAAGTCC
The DNA here is from genome assembly GCA_929108145.2 of Limnephilus rhombicus. Lineage (NCBI taxonomy): Eukaryota > Metazoa > Arthropoda > Insecta > Trichoptera > Limnephilidae > Limnephilus > Limnephilus rhombicus. The sequence goes on from OV815285.1 coordinate 49,360,077, forward strand.
TCCATCACAATACAAGCAACATTTTCGGCTTTCTGTGGTGGAAGTAGGAGATTGAACATTGTTGGATTATTCGTAACCTGGGAATGTTTGTCTTTCTTTAAAAAAAAAAAGAAAATGCATTTACTTTATACTACTCTGTATTAAACGGTTCCATGGTAACTCAGAATAATATCAACTCAACACATCGAAAAGTCATTAAATGCTAAAAAATAAAGTTGAAAAATAGCCCATAACCTAACCTAACGTAACCTTTTAACCAACGTTTTATTTATTTTTTCTTCAACGACTGTTCAAAGGAGGTGTTGAGTTGATTTCATTCTAAGTTGTCCGGTCATCGTATTAAACATATATTATATATTTTTTATTTTTTTTTAAATAAAATAAATTCAAATATATATATATTATTTCGGAATTTGGAAGCCATTACTCTCAAAGCATCTTTCAATTCCGTTGGAGCGATTTTTCGCTTGTTTTTGATGGCACGTCCTTCGATTCTTTTGTTATTTCTGTCACATTTGACCGAGTGAGCCTAGAATGGTAGGACTAGGACCCGTACGGCGGGGTATTGGGGAACTGGGGGTGTACGGGCGAGGACGGTAGTAAAGCTTCTGTTTTTTTGGGCCCGGGTCGTTACACATAATAGTGGTGGATGGAAGATGGAGTCGGGATATAACGATCATATTCTGAAATTGCTGTCTGGGAGAAATGGAGGAGACGAAATAAATGGAATCTTAGATGCGGTTAATAGTTCCTCAAACGTAGATGTTACCACAGAAGGGATAGATCAGGGATGGTGAACCTACCAACACGCAGATGAATTTAATTAACTTTTTTTCCAAAATTAAATTTTAGTAAATTAAAAAATATTTCACCTTTCATTAGCTGATTGTTTTGAACATTAAGGCTAGCGTAGGATTAAATAACTTGAAATAATAATGATTTTAATAGTAAACCATTTCCAATTTTCAGTACCCACCTAAATATTCAATTTGGAAAGCGAGTACGGGTACCGCCGTCCTGGTAACCATTTGTTGGATAACCAACACCTCTGCTATAAGTCAGCTCAAGTGGTTCGCTACGTTTGGTGACTTAGCAGAGATTCATGGAACGACTTATTATGATGTAACATTTAAATAATAATGTACGGATTTTAAGAAGAAAATAATAATAATATTTGGATGATTTGTATGATTTTTGCGAAAAATCACCTCAAGGGCGCTGTACAAACTTGTAATATATTTCTGCAACGTTTCTTCTAACTACAAACCATTATAACAACTTGTAGCTAGAAATTGCATCCACTGGTTCATTTATCACCGATACGAAACTGTATGTTCAATGATTAGACAAATGAATGCGATGCTGCCTTAAAATGTACTGTACAGTGTACAGGCAGAAGATATACAGGACCATACTTACCTGGGAGGTCACTGTTATTGTTTATCTAGAGAAATTTAGGCCTAGTTGCATAAGCACAGAAAATATTGGACACTGCATTACATATAAACATTATCGTGATATTATATTTAATCTGGCCAGACATATGTCCGTCACTCATGGACGCAATGACCACCTGGTTCCTACCCACCCTTGAAACCTTTTTGCTTCCCAGAACGTCTTCTTCCTTTCCCAAAAAAGACCATCCACGCAGCAAACCGATATGCCCTTGACGGATTTTTTTCCTACTCTGTGGGAGCTAACGTAAATAAAAACTATATCTACTAACAAAATGATTACGTGTTATTTTTATAAAATTAAACTTAGAACCTGCAGTCCAATAATCTTGTGGCAGCTTTGCCTATAATATTTGGGAATAAAATTCCTGTAATATCAATGTTTTATAATAAATATACCTAATAAACAAAAAATAAAATATAAAAAATAATAATATTAAGTTTAAGAACCTAAGTCTTTCAATCAAGCATCTTATGGTTTAAAAGGATAAAATTATTGGAGAATATAGGTCATAGTACTTAACATATGAAGATATATTCTGGAGAGAATATAAATGACATAACGCATATTTATTCCAAATATAGGTTGAGCCCTTCTAGGAAAGGGTTTGCCACCGCTGCGCTGGTTTAGAGTAAATCGGTTATTTGTGATTACCGAACGAGTTTGGGTTAATGGCTGGGCCTTCCAAATAATCTAACTGGTCCGTACAAATCGAGGACATCGCCATCATACGAGAAGAATTACATTCATTATATTCCTGATTTAGTTCAATACTATAGGAAGACCCTCTACGAATTGAATATGTTCGATATTACCCAAGTATTCCATTAACTTGATTGGACTCCGTGAAAGTTTTCTGAATTATTCACACGTTTGTAAAGTTAGATGGAAAATGATTTTCTATGAAAAAGCGCCATTGATTTTCTTTGTTTCAGAGTAAACAGCCTTCAGAGCTATCAATAATTACTATATCTCCATTGATTCACTATTCGCAATGTGGACTTTCGTAGCACTCATTATTAAATAGTTTAGATATATAGTTCAAACTTCGACAACCCACACAAGTTTTACTTAATGTTATGGTAAAGGGAGTTTGCCTCGAATTGCTACCTTTATATGGGAAACTCGTTTTCAATTAATAAAATTAAAAGCATGTAGGAAATTGGTAGGTACAACGGATAACCAGTCTATCATGTATATCTCTTTATCGAAAGACACGCGAAAAGATGTGTTTTTTATAGCCGCATGATCAAAAATAAGGGAATGTACGTGAGAAGTTTTACCGTATTCTTTATTATTGCCACACAAGAGTCCCAATTGTCTGAAGCAAGCTAAACTATGGAATCCACAATGGGATATGTTGTAAAGCTGAAGGTAGTGCGAAGGGGAAAGAGATGGCTGGGGGGAACCAAACACTGCTAAAGCCATTTCAAGAAACGTCTCAATTCTGAGTGGTGGTCTTTCACCAGGGCGATACTGAGAGTATCTTCCACTCTGGAACGTGCCGTAAATATATTATTTTTATTTAATAAATTGTGAAATAACACAAATTAATCAAATTAAATTTACTTGCGTACTTTGTATTGCTCTTTGAGAGCCTTACTCCTCGATCACGGAGGACGTCCAATAATAACTATACAAATAACACTATTAAAAAAAACATGTCTTCGTTTTCATAAAAATTAACACGATTAATTTAGATTTTAAGCATAAAGAGTTATTTCATCACAAGCAATTCTGCATTATGGATTGGATACATTTTTTTTTCAATTAGCACCACCCAGGAGGCCTTGAGGAAAATAATTCCCCTCAGGGCCTAAATCGTCTTTGGGGATGGTGTGTGCTTTTTAGGAAATGAAGTAGATAAAGTTCTGGGAAGGAAAAGGGTATTAGGGGTGGGTAGGAATCTGGGGGTCAATGTATCCACGAGTGACGGACGTATGAATCCATCTCTCCCACCGAGGTGCAAGGAGATTTTCCGATAGATTACGGCTGGAGAAGTCAAAAGGACTCCCTCAAACATTGTCTCCCGTTCCGGCTTGTGGGCAGACGTATCCGCCACCAAGACCCGGACAAACTCATGAAACCGAGTAACCCGGCTAAGTCACCAAACGTAGCGAACCACTTGGGGTGACCTATGGCAGAGGTGTTGGCTATCCATTAAATGGTTCCCGGGCGGCGGTACCCATACCCGCCTCCCAAATGAACACATAATCCAGAGAAGTGTGGTCTACACGGATTTGGAAGAAAACTATTGTAACCAATGAAACCGCTCCTCTGCCAAGCCCCTGACCGGTCAATGAACATGATTATTTCTTCAAAAAAGTATTCCCATGTTTAAAATTTTCCATTTTTTTAATTTCACTAGATTTAAGGAAAATTTTTGCTTACTCTTTGCACGCAGATACGGCCTCAACCCACTTCTATGAATTTATCTCTCCAGTGGTTAAATGTCTTTGAATTTTCAGTTGATATGAATTCTCGAGCACCATCAAACTTTTACCTACAATCTGTAAACGTGTAATCTTATTTCAAGTCTTTATTTTAAGGCTCCGAAGTAAGCATTAAAAAAAGAAGAAGGTGGTTTCAAAGGAAGATATGTAAATACGAATGTTAGAGCGAGTGCGCTAATATTAAAAAAAAAACTATAGTAATGAAGCGAAAATTGTGAGAATATATAATAAAACACGACTCTTTTAAAATATTGCATTTAAGAGCGTTTAACCAGGCAGCGGCCGAAAACCCACATTTCGTCGAAAGTTGTTCTTACGATCGTGTAGGGCGGCTACAATGAGAAAGATTAATTATTCTCCGTATCAGCTTTTTAAAATTATAACTCAATATCGACTTTATTTCATTCCAAATTTGATTTAATTTATACATACATCCAAAAATGCTAAAAGGCGTGATGATAAAACAATTAAAATAATGTTCTTTTTGTAAATATTTTTTGAATATAAGTATTTATCATTTCTCAGTAGTTTTTCAGTATTTATCATTATTTAAGTTACATGAGAATGTAAAAAAAATCTGAAATATATTAGTTTGTAAGTGCGCAAATACATACACAAACGGACCAATTTCCGTCAAGAAATACATGTACGTATATATTTTTTAATGATTTTATTTAAACTAAAATTAAAATTCTAAAACATGCGTTACCTAGATAATGCATTGATTTATTTTACTGCATGATTATATGATTTGAAATGTATGTTGTATAATACAAAATTTTGTTTAAAAATTTAACAAATCTGCCAACGACCTACGGTACTATTGTACTAAAAATAAACATGTTTTCTCAAAAATTAAAACACAGCTTTACTAGATAAAAGAACAGTCTTTCGTAATTAATTTATAATTTTTTTGTGGAAAAGAGTCAATACGTCTAAAATCTGATTTAAAAATGACATATTTATGGATTTCTCTGGTAATACCCTCTTAAAGAATCGTTGTAATTTTTTTCATACCCATAACATGTTAAATCACTGAACAAAATGTGTTTTTAATAATTTTCGTAGATAACTTTGCGATTTTTTTTTACCTAGGGAATTTCAAATTATTACCGCTTCGACTCAGGAAATCTACAAATAATATTTTCAAAAATTACACAAAATTTATTAAGAACTTAAAACCTTAAAGTGTTCAATGAAAATATGTTATAAGTTGGAAGAAATTCGGAATGGCGGGTTTTAAGTAAAGTTTGCTGAAATACAGCAAACCTATTTACAGTATTATTTAGCATTTTAAGTGACTAAAATGAATCCAGTGGATTGTGTTCGTGTTATCGGAAAAACTTGAAACTTCAAATATGTGTAGATTTATTCTACTTACTGTGTTTTAATGTACCCACGACCTACGTTTGTGTAATACATTACTTGCTAAACTAGCCGGTCTCAGTGACGTGCATTGATCTACTTATGATAAAAGGTAAGGCGGTGCAGTTTTTAAATATTTTTTGAATAATTGAAATGGCAATTTTCATGATGTAAAACGAATCTACTATCAATAAAGCCACCGGAAAAATGATCGTGTGCTTATGTACTTACGCGTAAAGTGGACATTCTGCATGTGAATATTTTTTTTAAATTTAAAATTATCTGTTTCTCGTTCTCAGATAGAACAACTGTCTATATATATGTGTGTCAATTTGTATGTATACGTAAATGTATGTATGTGCGTATGTATGTATGTATGTGTGTCGTGTATACGCATGCTTGTGCACGCTTAAGGATACATATGTGTATTTCAGGGTGTATGTACGTGTACATGTATTTGCACATGTATGCATGCATGCACACATATAAAACTATAAATGAGAATTATGTTTTTGAATATGGTCTTATAATTTTGTGCATAACTTTTCTCTTTTCTTTTCTATTTTCTAGTTTTCCTAAAATTTATTCTCATTATAAACTTTCTACCATAATTTTTCCAATTTTCAACATGTTTATACATTTAATCCATTTGTTCACACTAGACACCACAAAGTAACTGTATTCCATTGGTCATCAGTCATCATACTCATCATGAAACAGGCAACCGCCTAGTACTAGTATGGTGATGTAATGTATCATATTAGAAATGAAAATGTTTTAAGGGCCCGTAACCCGGATTTCTACCGATTTATTATATATTTCCCTTAAACACGGTAAGTTTTAAAGCTCTTAAAAAATATATGTTATTCTTGAAGATAATATCTAGACTTTGCCCCCGCCGAAACGCAAATTATATAAAATTCCGTCGATAGAAAAAAATCGCAAAGTATGCTCCAAAAATTATTATAAACACGTTTGTTTCAGTTATTTTACAAGTTATATGTATGAAAAAATTCACAGTGTTTCTTTAAATGCTGTTTAAGATAATGCCGAGATTTTTGCTCTATTTTAAACGAGTCGTGTTTGATTAAACGTTTTCGCAATTTTCGCATCGATTTTTTCGCTGTAAATGTTAGTGCTCTCCTCTAACATTCGTGATTTCGTATCTCTCCATCTTCTTCTCTTCGAACCCGGTTGCAGAGCCTTAATGTGTTACCATGTAATTTATAAAAAAAACTAAGAAATGCTGATTAAATTAAAAGAGAAGTATAATCTACTATACATTTAAACTGCAATGAAGCAGCTTGTTCACAATATTTATACACAATATTATTGCACTAATTAATAATACCTATACAGATTATTATAATTGATACTTCTAAGGATTTAATACTAATATTATATTTTAAGGCGGGTATGGGTAATGCCGCCCGGCTTCCAACTATTTATTGGAAAACCGACATCTCTGCGATAGGTCACCACAAGTGGTTCGCTGTGTTTGGTGACATAACAGGGTTCAAGGTTCAAAGTTTTGCCCATGTTCTGCGTGGCAGGTCGGATCTGGAGAGACTGGTTGCGATGACCTGTTGACCTCTCTATCTGGATTCACTCGACCCATCGCCTTATACCTCATTGAGAGGGATGGATTCATACGTTCGTCACTCCTGAACACACTGATCCCCAGATTCCTATCCACCCTCATACCGTTTTTCTTTCCCAGAACCTCCTCTCCTTTCTTTCTCTGAAAAGACCCTCCACACAGCATCGGGCCCCGAGGGATTTTTTTTTCTCAGTGTCTCCTGTGTGGATATAATAAAAAAACTTAATGTAAGTAATGAGTATTGACCAACAATGCAATGTACTTTTGTTATTGAAATGTAATTCTGCAAGTGTACATGAAAAATATAGTTTGGTAGTTATTTGGTGGTTTGTTGAGATGAATGTGGGTAGATCCAATAATGTCATCTGCTATTTTCGTTCAGCGATCCGCGTGGTTATACTTACTTCACACTTCTCTGATCTGACTCCATGGGTTACCAAATACACCAAAAATGAAAGGAATGTTTCTGAATACTGAAGTTACATTTATTTAAATTACGAAATACTACAAGTATTAACTTGGAAGGTTTATAGGGAAGATACTCGAGCAAACAAGCTAGCGCGTCAGGTAGCCGAGAAACGAATGAATTCCGTTCGCTTTGCCGGAACGGAATTCGCGCAGGCGCGGTGAAATAAACATAAAGGGGCATAAAACCAATTATTAGGCTGTTGAGCATCATTCCCTACATACCTCCCGCCCAGTTTTTTAGCGATAAAAAATTAAATAAACTTAAATAAGATATATAAGAGCAATGCTTTAATGTATAAACCAGTATGGTTTTTAAATTTTTTTTAAAACGAAAAAATTAATTATCTTCAATTGTTTACTGGAGCACTTATTTATTAACTCAACATGTTTATGGAGTTTTATTGTAATTAAAGAAAACTAGACTGGGTATAGTTATCATCCAGAGTGGACCTATTATTACTTTTATTTTAAAGCTATTGCAAATAATTATTAAATGATTAATAACATCTATATGCTTCAGTAAACAGTTGGAAAGAATTATGATTACATAAGTATTAAAATTTGAACAACATGTTCATGCAGTGCCAGTTGAAAACGATAGCAGGTTTATTAAATATTTATACAAGAAATATGAACTTAAATATACGTAAAAGTTTTATTAAAATCTAAATATTTGAAATGACTCAACGAAAGCAATAAAGGATTACTAACTAGGATAATGCTTCAACTAGTTGTTAATAGGTGAGTATACATTTTTGGCAAAAAAAAAAAAAATTTATTTACAAAAGTTTTTTGTTTGAATTTATAAAAATGGTAGTTATGAAACCAAAATATCTAAGTTTTCTATAAGTTAATTTATATATTAAGTTATTAAAAAAACAAAAGGAACATATAAGTGTACATTATACGATTAGCCATGTATTTAATATAGTCTAGAAATATGTTGAAATGATTATATAGTGAAGTCATTGTAGGTACCAATGTAGTACTTCATATTTCTATATTATAATAAATATGTTACATCACTTTTGTGATACAAAAGAATACCCCACATCACTCTGAATGTGGAAAATTTTCAGTAAAATTTTTATCTATTATTTATAATAAAGTAAGTACTTGTAAGAAATTACACTAATTTTTAATGTACTGTTACATAATTTAAAATTTGATACAACAAAACAACTGTCATGTGTACATAGAAGTTGATCAATTATTTGATCATTTTTTACGATATTAAATTTTATTATACTTAAATGCACATACAAGAATTGTTTTTGTTTTCCTTTTTTTAGAAAGACGAATAAAAATTATCTTCGATTGTTTACTGGAGCACTTATTTATTAACTCGACATACAAATGGAGTTTATTATTATCAAAAGGAACTAGACTGGGTATGGATCGTCCAGAGTAGATCTGTTATTTTCTAAAAATTATGGCAATTAATTATTAATTGACTAATAGCATTTAGTCGCTACCGTAAACAATTGAAAAGAATTAGTACATATTATTTATATAAAGATTCAACAAGTGTTCAGTCAGATGGTGAGTATCATTTTAAAACACATCTGAGTGACCATGGTTAAAATTACCAAAGGTAAAAACATTTTCACTATACATGAATTGATAAAAGTTTTAATGTTTAAGTTGAATTAAGAATTGTCTTATATATGACATTTTTGTTAGTTAAAAGTTATTTAACAATGTTAGATACCAGGTTTATATTTATATGTTAATATATTCCATATTGGGAACATGTTCAATATAGAATATATTAAGATTGAATTACACAATAATTATACAAACCTATAAGAAGTTATTTTTAGCATAAGTTGTATAAGTATTGTGAAAAGCGATTATTGCTGGATAAGAAGGTTTCATTGATTGATATACAATGTTTTATGTTTGCTTAAACATAGGTACATGTAAAAATTTCATTCTAACATTCTATACAAGTTTTTAAAGAAAGGTTGTATAAAATTTATAAAAACTTCAACGCATAAAGCGGAGTGGCTAGATTTACTATTTATATATTCATCGCAAGCTGCGGAATGTTTTATTTTTAAAACAAGGTTATTATTTACGTTAATATGTGTTATATTGAGTATGTGGTCAATACAAGACATATTACGCTCTGTTAATATTAAGTTTAAAAAATGACTATTGTCTGAGTACATCGTTTTTTACACACTTTAAAGTGTTAAATTTTTCTTAAAACTAGTTACATGGTTTACATGATTTTAAAAAAATGAAAAATTTTTCATTGGTTAAATGGTTCATCACTTTGATGACCGATATGTATTGTATAAAACAAATAATAGTACTAGAGTTCAAAATTTCTTTCAAAATTGAAGTCTTTAGTTATCAGTAATTTTACAGATATACGGTTTAAGAATACAAGCTTTGTATATGCTTTTTTTTTAAATATTATTTTTGGTAGTCATTTTTAATTTGATATGGGATCTGTAGGAAGGAAAAGAATTAATTATATCTAATTTTGCCAATTATTTGCTTTCCGACCGATAACGGTCGCCAAAATGGACTCTACGACCAGATCTTGTTCTTTTTATTTCTGGGAGTGGTTCCTGGACAGTTGTAGCAACAGGAATATTTTCTTCTACTGGTACCTTTTCCTCTACAGGTAGGAAGGCTGGTTTTAACCTATCTATGGAAACACGTTTATTTTTGCCCTTTACGTTGATTACAAACGTTTTATCGTCGCGTTCCTCCACTTTATAAGGTCCTTCGTATGAATTTTGAAGGGGCCTTCTTCCACTGTCTGTTCTAAGAAAGACATGGGTAGTTAGAGATAAGTCTTTATGTACAAAGCATTTCCTTGATCCATGGGCGGTGGTAGGTGTTGGCTTGATATTTTCAAATTTTCTTTGAAGTCGACCTACGTAAGTGTCGGGTTCTTCTTTAGGTGTTTCGGTGAAGAAATCACATGGCAATCTTAATGTTCTACCATATGTGAGTTCAGCTGGGGAACATTTTAGATCTTCACGAACAGTAGATCTCAATCCGAGTAGTATGAGCGGAAGAGTCTCCAACCAGTTCGGGTCACCGCTCGCACTAAGAGCGGCTTTCAGAGTACGGTGCCATCTCTCTATTAAGCCATTGGCTTGTGGGTGGTATGCCGTAGTCCTTGTATGTTTATTTCCCAATTTTTCCGCCAGTTTCTTAAAAAGAAAGCTTTCGAATTGACGGCCCTGGTCTGTGGTTATCGTCTCCGGGGTCCCGTGACGAGCTATCCAGTGGTCCATCAGTGCATTTGCGACGGTTTCTGCAGACATGTCTTTCAATGGTACTGCTTCAGGCCAACGTGTGAATCTGTCGATCATTGTCAACAGGTATTGGTATCCATTGCATGCTGGAAGAGGTCCAACTAAATCGATATGTACGTTGCGAAAACGGTCTTCTGGTAAGATATAAGCTGATGGTGGAGCTACTGTATGTTTTGAGACTTTCGCTTTTTGGCAAGGGATACAGTTTTTAACGAAAATTTTTATGTCTTTCGCCATCTTGGGCCACACAAACCTCAATTTCACTGAGTTTGTTGTTCCGAGTATGCCTGGATGACAGACATTGTGTACGCTTTCTATTACCTCGGTTCGCATGGACTCTGGAACGAAAGGTCGGACATGACCAGTTGATATATCGCACCATAACGATTTATCTGTGCCAGGTATCACCATTTGACGTAGGGAGAGGCCGGTGTCATCTTTTGCCTTAATTAGATCGTCAGTTTGACACTGCGCTTCTGCCATTCTCCCATAGTCAATTGTAGAGGGACACTTTATCTCCTCGATCCGAGACAGGGTATCCGCTACTACATTCTCCAGTCCGGAGATATGCCTAATATCAGTCGAAAATTGTGCGATGTAGTCCAGCTGTCTTTCCTGCCGTGGAGAGCTGGAGGCTCGTTTCTTGTGAAAGGCATAGGTGATTGGCTTATGGTCAGTATAAATACTAAAATTACGTCCTTCAACGCTATTGCGGAAGTATTTTACGGCTTCGTAGACACCTGTTAGCTCGCGGTCGAATGTGCTGTAATTCCTCTGAGCTGGAGTGAATTTTTTAGAGAAAAATCCAAGTGGCTCCCATGTGTCGCCGTTTAACTGCTGTAAAGAGGCTCCGATCGCCGTATCGCTAGCGTCTACCATGATAGCGATTTTGGAGTTGGGATTCGTATGAGCTAGCAACGCTGCATTTGCAAGATGATTTTTGCAATCTTCGAACGCTGCGGTTAATTCCGAGCTCCATGTAAGTTCTCGTTTGTCATTCTTTTTCCATCCGGCTATACAGTCAAATAATTTCGCCTGGGTGTGGATAGCATTAGGTAGGAACTTCCGGTAGTAATTAAGCATACCTAAAAAACGGCGCAGACCTTTCGCGGTTTTAGGTAGTGGAAATTCTGTTATCGCTTTCACTTTTTCTTTAATAGGGGTCATCCCCTTTGGTGTAATTGTATGCCCCAAAAAATTTACGGTAGAGGCACCAAATTGACATTTTTGGATGTTAATGATAAGACCATTTTCAGCTAGGCGTTTGAATAAAATGTCTAAGTGTCTTTGGTGTTCTTCTTCACTTGAAGATGCAATTAGTATGTCATCAAGATATACAAAACAAAAATCCAGATCCCTGGTGATGGCGTGCATAAAGCGTTGGAAACTTTGTGCCGCGTTGGATAACCCGAATTGCATGGTGGTAAACTCGTACAATCCGAACGGTGTGATGATAGCCGTTTTCGGTATGTCTTCAGGTTCTACAGGTATCTGGTGATATGCCCGCGCTAAATCAATGGTCGAGAATACTTTTGCTGTTGACAGTTTGTGAGTGAAGTCGTGGAGCTGAGGGATCGGATATTTGTCCGGAACGGTCTTTGCGTTTAAACGCCTATAGTCTCCACAGGGACGCCACTCACCGTTAGGCTTTTTTACCATATGCAACGGACTGGCCCAGTTGCTCTTGGAAGGTCGGCATATTCCCTGTTCCATCATAAATTTAAATTCGCGTTTGGCCGCTTCTAGAAGTGCTGGTGCTAACCTGCGCGCACGTTCGGTTACAGGAGGGCCTTTAGTTTCGATACAATGGGTCACTGTATGCTTAATTCCTGTTGTCTCCATGTTAGGCCGCGTCAAGCTTGGGTATTTACAGAGGATATCTCGATACTTCAGGGTGTTAGATATTGTTGAAATGCCTGAAGAGATTCCTTTGTATTTCGTGCCTCGAATCAGTAATCCTGTAGACGAGTCCGTGATCGCTGCCTTTTTTAAATTTACGGTAAGGTTGAAGTTGTGCAGAAAATCGGCTCCCAAAATAGCTCTTGATACATCTGCCACTATAAATTTCCACTTCATTGTCCTACGTAGACCCAAGTTGAGTTCCAGTATTCTTGTGCCGTAGGTTTTAATGCAATTACCACTGGCGCTGTACAAAGCTGGTGTGCAGCTATCCGAGGTAATGCATTTTTTATTGTGGTTAAAATCTCTAGGGATTATGGAGACGTCAGCTCCCGTGTCCACAAGGAACTTCTGACGTGTTTCACGATCAAATAGAAAGAGACGACAAGTATTAGCAGGAAGCTCACATGTCTCTACTGTGGTCTTCCTCTGTCGTTTCCCTGGTGTTTTTTTTGGAAAAGAACACGGTTGGTAGCACTTGTATGCCTTTTCACCATAAATGTTATGCCATTTACAATATCCCTCAGGGTTCCTGTTCGGAGATCTCCCACGAGACCCTGACCTTGGTCTTCTAGCGGGGTTTTGTCTAGATGGGGACTGGTCGTGCGAATTTCGGCGAAAGTTTTGTCTATTTCGTCCTTTATAATCGGATTGTCGATTGGCGTTGTTTTGGTCTAACTTCAATTGTTTGATTTCTCTTGTAAGTGTGAGCACTTGTTTTTGAAGTTCTAGAAGTATGGAATTCTCAGGTTCTTCGGCTCGCGATGTGCTTAGTCGCTTGTTACGGTCAACCGCGGTACATTCGGTTGCCTGGTACACATCAATAATTTTATCCGCCGCTGAAGCAAGTTGTTCGAGATCGTTGTCTGACAGTGCGGACAGTATCGCCTGGACATGCTGTGGGAGTCTCTGCAACCATAGTGTTCTGACGATGGCGCTCTTTGCCAAAGCGGGTCCCGCTAACTCCTGCATGTGCCTTAGTAGACCAGTTGGTTTTCGGTCCTCCAACTGGATGCCGGTGAGAAGTCGAGTTAGTCGCTTCTCCTCCGAGTCTTGAAGACGCTCGATGAGGGCTGTCTTGACGCGTACATATTTTTCTTGGGCAGGTGGATTAATTATTATGTCGCTTATTATCTGCAGGGTGTCAGGATCAAGAGCGGCAATTACGATGTTGTACTTGGTGATGTCGTCTTTTATCCGAGAATTCACGGCCTGGGCCAACCAGAGAGCAATATTAGACTTCCAACAGCTCGGTAAGCGTACTGAAACTGGGTGTACGTCCGATGCTGGTCTGTTGTCTCCTTCCATGTTGTTTTTGCTGTGATTGCCGCTTGGGATTGTGGAAGGATCAGAAACGCTTGAACTGCTGGCGTTTCCTTCGTTGGTTACGATGAGATTACTTGAGTTTGATTCGTTGGAGTTTTCTTCTTTATTCTCCTTTTCGATAGTAAACATCTCCCAATTTGGTCAGAACAATTCGCAGCAGAAATGGCAAAATTTCAAAGGAAGTGAATGTATGAAATAATTTTTTAATTTAATACCCATATAAGTTTAAAAATGATTTCTAAAATTGTTTGTTGCAAATTGATAATGTTTTTATTTTTAAAAGTTAAAAATTTTGAAATCTGTTAAAAATTATATTAAAAGTTTAAAAATAACCGAAATTTTTATATTTTATTTTAGATGATGCCAGAAAGTAAGAAGACAAAATCATCCGTACGATTAATATTGTAATACTATTATTAAAATTTATTACTTGGCTAAAAATATGTATAAAAATCTCCAAAACTCATGAAATTTAATATTATCATCAAAATGAAATGTGCTAAACTTTAATAATATTATTGAAATATATTAAATGATGATAAATTTATTGGTAGGTAGTTACGTTTTCGAGATGCAATTAGATTACAAGAGCTCTGCAGATTTTTCAAAGGCAACACATTTAAGTTGTAACATATTGTACACGCATCAATTAATGTAACAATTTTCTAAAATGCTGGAAAAAATAATTAGATTAATGTAAAACTTTTTAAAAACTTTCACGTGTCTGATGAGTCATCTTTTTCGTGAGATCGGTTGGCTGCCTTTCTCTCGGCAAAACTGGTCCGCGAAACTCGCCGGTGTGGCTCTGCCTTTATCCGGAAGATTCCAAGCGGTGATGTGTGTCTCCGCCTTTAACCGCTCGCCTTTGTGAATCTAGCTGAAATGGAAGGCCAGCGAATTTAGTCCTTTTTAATGCACAAAACAAGGAAATATACATAATCTTTGACAGGGATTCATGAGACAGCTAGATGATATCAGACAAAATGGTTAGCAACGGTTTTATACCGTTTTACTTCAAAATGTTGTGATAAAAATGGCGGGTTTCACAATCCGCGATTAATTCAATTTACATTTCACAATTAGAATTATTAACTTGAAATTTGTGGGTATATGAAAAAAACATTATGTTTTAGCTGAAAAACAAAGCACATTGTTAATTTTAATAGAAGTTAAAACTCATTTTAAACCTTATGCTCGTTTATCACTGTCATTATTTGATAGCATAAACGAAGCATATTATATTTGTAAAATACTGAGGTCCCCCGGTGGTCATTGAACGTAATTGAAGCTAAATTAAGAAATGCTTTTTAATATTAAAAAAAATAAAATGCGACTCACCGGGTGCGTGATTTCTCAGGATTCGCTTCCCGACTCCTGACGGCTGCTGTATGCGAGTTTCCCATTTCTTCTTGTGTGAGTCGTGTCACCAGTTTGGTAGTTATTTGGTAGTTTGTTGAGATGAATGTGGGTAGATCCAATAATGTCATCTGCTATTTCCGTTCAGCGATCCGCGTGGTTATACTTACTTCACACTTCTCTGATCTGACTCCATGGGTTACCAAATACACCAAAAATGAAAGGAATGTTTCTGAATACTGAAGTTACATTTATTTAAATTACGAAATACTACAAGTATTAACTTGGAAGGTTTATAGGGAAGATACTCGAGCAAACAAGCTAGCGCGTCAGGTAGCCGAGAAACGAATGAATTCCGTTCGCTTTGCCGGAACGGAATTCGCGCAGGCGCGGTGACTGAGTTGCCCGTGCATAAAACCAATTATTAGGCTGTTGAGCATCATTCCCTACAATAGTAAGTAGGTATATATTTATCTAAACCAAAGAAATAAATTTTTATCTTTCAAAAGAGCAAACAAGTTCCTTACCAAATTAATGAAGAAAAAATACCAGAGTGTGCAGTTCACACACAGTTAGTCAGTAAACTAAAGTAGTCAAGAGTGGGGAGGCTACAAAGCACCGCACAAAGAGGAGACCGATGGGATACGAAGCACCGTACAAAGAAGAGACCGATTATACTATCGCAGATAAATTCCAATAGAAGTATGTGTTTGTCTCGTTTTAGTGTCGCTATTTTTCGTTTGAGTTTCAAATCACAACGGTGCTAAAGAAGTTTCCCAAAAAAAATGTTCATCAGAAATTATTATTTTTTTTCCATCTTTTCTTCTAATGCTTCCATTTTTATTACGATAGGCTCAGCTTTTCGGCCTTTATGGACTGCACGCCACTGGCATCCCGATTTACAAAGTAAGAACATTAAATTAACATTCCTATGTGAAATAATATATTATAATATTTCATACATTACCATAAAAATACATGAACTGTTAAATCGGTCTGCAAGGCTCACGCGAATTTCGTAACTGGCACAGAATAATAACAAAGTGGAAGAAACTGTTTTTCTGTTTCTCACAAAAAATTTCATTTGCGTTTCAGCGAACGCTTTTGCTCCCCATACTAAAAAGTAACGGCTTCAAAACTAACTCGCGTTACGGCAGTAAGTTTAAAAATGCATGTTTTATTCAGTCGGGTTTACAAGCCTTGTAGTTTATATTGAAGGATAAATCAATTCTGAGTTGTTTGAATGCAGTAACGAAGTTACCTGTAGAATTATCAAAGTTCTTGATTACAAATTTGATTCGTATGACTGTTTTGAAGTACAGACAAAAAACAATAGGATGACGGCGGGTGGCACCGGTCGTTAGCTAAATGTTACCTGGGGGTAGCAAGAATTTTGACGCCTTTGATGACCAAAGTAATTAATAATCACGGTAACTCCGCACCTATCTCTTTCCTGCATTTTAATTATATTTTCACTTATTTCAACCTGTGTTGCATGTTTTCACACAGAAATACTTTTCACATTAGCAGGAAAACGGGCGGCGTTTCGTTCATTCAAACATATTCCCCATTTTGCCCCCTGGATTTTGACACTCCTGCAAATATTTTTTAATATAGATATCAGAATGTGCCTTAAACAGAGCAATTCAACTGCTTAACGTTCTGCATTGAGCATCGACATTTTCAATGTTACCTATAGAGAGTTCAATAACTACCTTTTGACATACGTCACAACATAATGAAACTGCCCCCACGGACTTTTTTTTCTCTTCTTTTAAATTTTGTAATCTTCTCCGTAATAATTTGGTGTATACCTAACTGTTTTATGGAGAACCTGAAAAATAAATAAATAAATATCGACCAGTTGGGTGTCATTACGTTCTGCTTTTTGGATTAGTTCATTCTTACATGAGTTAGGAGGACCCTCCAAAAATCGTTAAATTGGCTTGATTTGAACGCCATCAGTATACAGACTAGACAATGAATTTAAAAAAAGCAAAACTTACAGACATAGAGTATTTTCTTCTAATACAGTTAGTAAAAATATCTTAAAAATCGGTCAATTTGGAGGATAAAAATGGGGAAATATAAAACTTCGATTTTGACGATTTTATCAGCCTGAGGTTCAGTTATCGCTTTCGCTCAGTATTCGGGGGAGTAAGAGCGACAGTGACAGCAACAATTTGGTAAAATAACTATTAATCAAATTTATCGGCGACCGGGTTGCGTATTTCCAAAACCGATTCAGTCGCGGCAGCGACAATTTACATTTTAAATATACCTTTTTATTGGTTATTTTTTATCACATTTCAAAAACAAAAATTGTTCTAAAATCTAAATAAAATAATCTTTCTGATGTATATATTAGAAATTAATAATTTTATTTCTAAATATTTAAATTTTAATATTATTCCCATATATTGTAAATACACCTCTATATTGATAATTTTTTATCACTTTGCAAAAACGAAAATTGTTCTAAAATCTAGATAAAATAATCTTTCCAATGTGTATATTATAAATTAATAATTTTATTTCTAAATATTTAAATTTTGATATTCAAAATGTAAAGCGACTGAACCGGTATAGGTTTTGGAAATACGCGACCGGGTTTCAGCTATTCGGTCATGTCTTGATGGTGTTGGATTCGGTCTCCGAAACGTGCAAAAATATAACAAGACTAGCGCAGACCTCTTAAAAATCACGGGTTAGTCTGAATTCTTAACAAATCAATTCCTATTTTGAAAATTACAAGAGAAATATTAGTTAAAACATTGTTCAACGAAAAGGTAGTTAGGTACTGATAAAGGATCGTATGAAGGGTTTTGAACTGATTATAAGAAGGATTTAGCCTTTATTATGTTAACTTTAAAATGACACTTAAATGTATAGCAAATTTGAGTTCATTGAACAGTTCAGATTTACGCAGAACACAGAGTGACTTTATACGAAACGTCAATAGATTTCTTTACGGATAACAGATGATAATAGTACTTACCTTTAATTTATCTTTTTACAGGTGTAATTCAAACTCTTATTATTTTTTTACAGCGTAAGTAATTTTATTTCAAAGGCAAAATGAAAACAAACAAAAAACAAAACAATCATTTGTCCTAATTCGTTATTATTTTTGGTTCCATTAAATCGCTATGACATCAATGTCAACAGAGACAAAAAGATTTCTTTTTTCGTCAGAAAATTGTTTCATTGTTCGACAATAGACAAAATTGGCCTTTACGGTGAAAAAATGCACAATTAAGGTTAAGGCTAATCATTATATTATCTATGACAATAGCATTAACCCGGTTTCGCCAGAGATTCATTTTGTTATTGTGGTTGTAGAGAAGTAGAGATATGGAATAAGAAAGTGTTCTTTTTGAAAATTGAAAAGTTTGTAAAAAATCAATTGATATGGCGCAGGCGTCTTTACTTATTATTGAAGATTATTATTATTTATCATTTAAGGCTCTATAGCTCAAGGTGACGTAACCTACAACCCTAAAGGACGTTAAAATCCAAAGTTTAAGTCCTGGGTAGTTTGCTAGATGCGATCGTATGTTTTTCCGATTTATCTGTTTCAGATTTTCGTTTGAGACTCGCTAATGTTGTCGTCAATGATTAAATAATAATTAACTGATCATTTATTTAACGCCGTAAAAATATCACCTTAATTGCGCTTTACTAGGTAATTTATCTAACCTTTAACTATAACTAATCATGCAGACTTATAAGCAATAACTAACAGCTAAGGTTTTGTTAATATTGGCTTACAACTAAGACTTTTAGCTAGCAAATAGATTTATAATTAGTGACTTAAGTACATCTAAGATTTATAAATTTCTAGTAACTTAAATAGTGACTTCAAAATTAATGACATTCATAGTAATGACTTAGTTTTTGCAGTATACTCATGATATTCTACATTTTAAGAGCCATTAACTAGCGGCCGAGAATGTAAATTTCGTCGAACGATGATCTTGCGATCGTACTCTCGCAACTGTACAGGGCGGTTCCAATGAAAAAGATTAATTCCGCATTTTAACATAAAATATCGATTTGATTTCATTAAGAATTTGCTTTGATAAATACCTGCATTCAGAAATGGTAAAACTCGTGATGATAAAACCATTAAAATTATGTACTTTTTGTAATTATTTTTTGATCATAAGTACTTATTTGAAATTTTTCAATAATGTCTCAGCAAAGTAAGAATGCAATTTTTTTTTAATTTGTTAGTTTGTAAGACCGTTAATAAATAAACAAAATGAATTATTTTCGTCACAAAACAAGGGCGTGGATATTTTTTTAATGATTTTATTTGAAATAAAATTAAAATTCTGGAAATTAGCTTTCCCAAATAATTTATTAATTTATTTTACTGCATGATTATATGATTTGAAATATATGTTGTATAATAAAAATTTTTGTTTAAAAATTTAACTTTTATTTTAGTTTTCTCAAAAATTAAAACATAGCTTTACTAGATAAAAGAACAGTCTTTCGAAATTAATTTATAATTTTTTTGTGGAGAGTCAATAAGTCTAAAATTTGATTTAAAAATGATATATTTCCGGTTTTGTCCGGTTATTCCCTCTGACTGATTTTGGTAATGCATAGACTGAAATTAACTAACTAACCATCACGCCATTTCCGCAGGGGTAGGCAGAGAGGATGGACCGCCAAACAACTCGGTCTTGGCACACACTCTTTGCCTCACTCACATTCATACATCGTCTCTTACATTCTCTTCTATTATTAGCCCGACTCAAGTATCTGATTCATTTGATCGTGCCATGTCTTCCTCGGGCGTCCCCGGCTTCTTCTACCATTCACATTCGCGTCGTATATTCTTCTTACACTACTTTCTTCGTTCATTCGCTCTACATGCCCAAACCATCTGAGGGTCCCTTTCTTAATCTTAATCATTATGCTTACATCAGCCTTACATTCTTTGCGGATATCCACATTTCTCACACGATCATATATTGTATTGTTAAATAACGCTTCCAAAACTGTGGACATCTTTAACAGTAGACTTGAAGAATTCAAGAGGCATTTAAGTGCTACTCAATACCCACTATAATATTATGTATGTATTTAAATTTTATTATATTTACCCATAAAGGTGTAGTTTGTCACTTTTGTTTTGTAAATGGACACACAGTCTGTAATACACAATTTAAAAAAAATTTAAAAAATGTTCTACCACACATACGTCTCAAGGATCTCATTTTAACAACATTCAGTTTACTTTCATCCTTCCTCTGCCAGTTCCATGCCTCACTGCCATACATCAGGGTAGTTACCAGGACTCCATTGTGGACTGCTAGCTTCGCTTCTTTTGACAGTTTTTTATTAGCGCCGGCGGCATTCAGTCCACCATTAATGGAGTTACCGGCATTCACCCTTCTTTCGATATCTCTATCAGCCTTCCCGAAAGGTTTATAAAAATATGTTATTAGCGCAAGAAGAAAGAAGTTCCTACCTGTATTAATATTATTATGTTGTTGGAACACGAACAGTCGGATAGGTTCAGTAATTATTTATCCAAGAAAAACGGTTCTTTCTTTCACAATCTCCTAAGGATCAACATTATCAGACAACTAAATGTCATCCTTTCAGCAGCGAAGAGCTCTCCTTCTCTCCTATCATATTTAATTTTATCAGTGCATGATCAGGGCTTGTTTTTTAGTTCTGATGGTTTTTATATTGTTTTTAGATTAGTCCAATCTACTCAGTTGATCGATCTCCAATGGGTGGTCAAGCGTGATGCCTGATTAAACTTATTCCCCGTGATTGACTCGCGTAGAGATAAGACAAGCTGAAGAAGATGTCACCAGAGATATTCGGATAAAGAAGTATTGGGAAATGTCAAGGCTGGATCATACTTAGTACACAGAAAGGTGAGGAGATATTCTGATAGATAGGCGATGGAAAGCGTCCCACGCAGATGCTGCATTACCATAGATAACGAAATTCCCAATGAAATTTTTGTGGAGGGATTTAATATTACGGGTTTTGAACAGAATTACATAAATAATAATAATAATATTTGGCTAATTTATATAGCGCCGTTTTCGCGAAAAATCACCTCAAGGGCGCTCTACATGTTTAAATGAAACCACATCTTTGGAAACCACCAAAGGCCAAAACCTTAGATCATTTATAAAAAAATGTGATTCACAAAAAAATTTAAAAAAAAACATAAAAATATGGATAAAAAATAATGATAGAGCATTTACCGGTGCACTCACCCAAATTCGAAATGAGTATTGAACCAATGCTGTTATTATTGTACCAATGTTATTGTTATTATTAATGCAACCATTGTGTTGTGCGATTTTATTCTAATATAAGTGTAGGTATTTTTGTTGTTTGTTTTTTGGGGTGTTATGCCGTGTTACGCTACCTCCTCCTTTAGCCAACGTTTCGGACAGCGTTACAGTGTCCATCATCAGGGCAGATGTGTAAATGTTAGTGGTAAAATGTGTGCTTAAGTACTTCGAAGCAATACCGTGTTGCCAGCTCCACTCCACTGCGAGCTGGAATTACCGTAAACTTGAAGATGGCTTTCTGCATTTAGCTTTGGTGTAGCTAATCTAAAATCATATCTAAGTGTAGGTATGTTCACAGCATAATAAATTGACGTAAAATTACTGCCTCAACACAGGCTAGCCTAGTGAGGCAGGTTACGAGAAATATAAATTTATAATTATAAATCTCTATTCTTTAAGTACCTAATGTACCTATATATGTATTTTTTTCTTCTGTTATTAACTTTTGTACTTATGCAACTTTTAAACTGTACTGTTACTGTACTTATGTTGTACTTTTTGTTTTTGTAGTTATAAATCTTAAATTTTTTTTGTTCAATAAAGATATATTATTATTATTATTATCTATGATCTTCGTTTAAACCACTAATTTCAATAAAAAAATATCAAAAATAATAATAAAAAAATATCAAATAAAAAAAAAGTTAAAAATATCAAACCAAAGGATTCTTCACCGGGATATAAAATATGTACATATACTGAAAATTAAGACAAAAGTATACGCACATAAGCATTGACAATAAATTCCTACCAAAAGACAAATATATAGCAGTACGCGGTGGGAGTAAGTAAGTATTCAAACATTATTATGAAAAACTAATTATGTAAAATTGTTATAAAATTATCAGCATGATGCGGTGCTGATTTAATCTACAGTCATAGTGAAAATCTTAATACGAACCTATTTTAGAATACAACTATATATTCCTGAATATAAAGCGACCTTGAGGTGTGCAAATCACTAATACGTAAAAAAAAAATATTTGCAAAAATCTCATCGATATTAATCCGAAACTTTGACGGCCAAACTCGAGCGTGTCAAAATGTATGTTTGTTTAAATCCTATGTTATGTCCACTGCATAACTATTACATTATTATTATACCTAATATTTAAATAAACATTTGGCACCTTCTTGAGCCACAACTCGCTTTGTACTCTGCTTCTA
Organism: Limnephilus rhombicus; assembly: GCA_929108145.2. Lineage (NCBI taxonomy): Eukaryota > Metazoa > Arthropoda > Insecta > Trichoptera > Limnephilidae > Limnephilus > Limnephilus rhombicus. The sequence goes on from OV815285.1 coordinate 49,382,782, forward strand.
TTGACACTGCTTCTGCATACTAAACCCGCTGAGATAATAATCATATCGTGTTCAATAGACGCCAATACGCAATTGTGTGTGGCGTTAATATTTTCCGGATTCTTTGAACATAGCTAAGTTTACCCAGAGTATTATGTCAACTGAATATTATAAATAAGTTTTTTATGAAGTAATATTTCTTATAATTTCTGTGATCTCTGGTTCAGGGGCGTACAGCCGTAGTCCACAGTGGTCAACATTTTTTTTTCGATAAATTTATATAAAAGTATGTGACAGATCTCTTGAATAACAATTTTTGTTGATATTTTTAAGTCCACCTAAAACAATTGCCACATAAAAAAAGTTGCGTTGATCTAATAATTACAAAATAGTGTAAAAATTTTATTACGTTACATAATTTTTTGACGGCCAAATTTATAGAATTGAAAACTCGTGAATGTAGCGAACAAAAATTCGGGATAATTTAAGTTTAAAAAAATCCTAGATATTACCTACACCAGTCTGTGCACCTCACGTCTAAAAATGTATGTTACTAATTTTCTCTTATTTATTCAAAATAAACATTTCCTCTGTAAGTAGATTTGTAAGTAGGCACTTAAATACCTATCCACTTAATATGATAAACCATAAATATTTTTCTTAACATTAAAAAAATGCAGGTGTGCAGTTCACATGCTGTAGAAGTGAAACCTTCAGAAATCTAAAGTGGACAAGAGTGGAGAGGCCACGAAGCACAAGGAGCGGATTATTCTTTCTCACTGTCGTAGGCTAAATCCTGTACATATATATGTTTGTCGCTTTTTAGTGTCGTTTTTTCGTTTCATCGAGTTTCAAATCACAACAGTGCTAAAAAAGTTTTCCCTTTAAAATATTTTAAATAAGGAATTATGCAATTTGTCCAAAGAAATGTCATCATCTCGATGACAATTTTTTTTAAAAACTTTCTTCAGGCCGGTAGGTACCAACCATAATATTGATTATTCCAATTTTATATCTTGTAGTAGGAACCACGATCATGTGAACTCTGGCGGGATAAAAATGAAATATCCAACATATCCACCATCTTGAACAGGAACGTGAAAAAAACTTTACAGGAAATAGAAATGTCAAATGGTCGAATTAAAAAAAGGACTTCGCTAGTCGATCAAGATGACAAAGGTCTGCAAGTAAGACATAATAGAAAGATTTTCTGTTGTTTCAATTTGTTTTTTTTTTTAACAAAAAATGTAGCATTATTACATAATAGCGAATTCTCGGCACGCGTTGCACTAATAAGGAAATTGTTTCTCCCTGCGTGTCTTTTCCCACTCGTCCCGTTCCCCTCTCGCCTCCCCTTCCCCTCCCGTGTCCCCTTCCCCTCACGCGTCCAGCCTCCATCTCCCCCGCCTTCCCTCACCCCTCGACAATGATTCCCTCCTCTCTCCCGCGTTCAATGTATTCAGTCTCAGATTTTTAAACACCTGGCGTGCAACCTATTGCAATTTTTTTACAAATTTTCATATTAATATATTACAAACATTCATTTTTACATATTATAAGAACAAGCAATCAAATTTGGTATCTAACATAGGTACATATTTAAAATAAATATAATTTTTGATTATATTCAAAGTATTCGATTTTGGTTAGTACCATTGGTGAGTACATCGATTAAATTCATTAATTTAAAGAGTTTATTCGAAAATTGAAATTCGATTGAACAACAGCAAAATGTCAATCTCAAATTGTGACATTTTTAAAAGTTTCGTAAGAGTTTTTGTAATGATTGAAAAACATTTCAGATGTATTGTCATGTGGTTGTAATAATCCAGAAACCTTCGCGAGGGTGGAAAGAAGGTATTTTGAAAGTGTCAAACATTTTCTGTGCTTAATATAGCAATACACAAATAACTTACATACATACATAAAACCAAAAATACATTGATTTTTAAGAGATGTTCGGTCATCGGTCATCACACTTTACTGTCTGTATAGACTGCACGCCTCTGTTAAATACGATATATTGATCAAATAGACATTTGCTTCATTCTTGCTAAGTATTTGCACAAATAATGCGGTTGGGCAAACAGGCTTTTTATACAGTTTAGTATAATTCATCTTGTGCAAGCTGTGGGAAGAAGAAAGATTACTTTTAATAATGAAGCCCCAAAAGATAAACTCCGTTGGCAATTTTGGTTGAAAGGACCGAATAAACACTATTGAAATCCATTATTGTAGTCGCAGGGGGACAAAATGTTTTTTTATATTTTGTATTCAACCTCATGCCTATGTATTGAACTGTTTTTGTTGTTATTTCGCCGTACCGCAGTTTGGTTACACTAGTTTAGAGTTTAGACATTACATTTTGTATGACTTTCAATTTATGATTTGATATCTTACAATATTCAAACCAAAATTATAAAATTTATTGTCGTTAAAGAAGCAAGCTGTCGCAACTACAAATCAGAAAATATGTAAAAAGGAAGGAGTTTTGGGAAGGAAACAGCTGGTGGTCAGACGCATCCACCGCTTGGATCCGGATAAACCTTACCCCATGAATCCGGGAACCCTTGCTAAGTCACCAAACGTGGCGAACGACTTGGGGAGACCTATGGCAGAGGTGTTGGTTATCCAATAAATGGTTCCCAATTTATCCAATAAATTTGGGGCGGCGGTACCTACTCATGCCCGCCTACCAAATTATATAAATAAAATGAAAATGAAACAATTGGGAAATAACTATTATTTTAGAGATCGAAGAGAGCATTTACTCTGTAGCTTTTTTTTTTTTTTAGAAATTTAATTAAAATTAAATTTGATAATGTTATTATCGAGTTCTGCAAGTTTTTTGGTTAGTGTTTTAATTACAGCTGTTTTGACTTGTAAGGTCATTTTCAAACTGTGGTGAAGCCACGTACGGACGACTTATTTATAAGATTTTAAATCTTATAAATAAATCTTATAAATAAGTCGTCCGTACGTGGCTTCACGACAGTTTGAAAATGACCTTACAAGTCGAAACAGCTGTAACTAAAACACTAACCAAAAAACTTGCGGAACTCAATAATAACATTATCAAATTTAATTTTAATTAAATTTCTAAAAATTAAAATGGAGTTCTACGAATTAAACACAAAAACAATTAATACTTTGTAGCTTGTCATAATACAAAGTATAAGCACATATTATATTTGCTTGTATTATAACTATTTTTGTTTTTGTTTTGGAGCATACATTCTATCTAATGTGTTTAATTTTACGGGGTTCGAAGAACACTTTGATAAATTTTTAAATAATTACCTGGCTGCTTTATTAAAAACAGCATTTTAAGCCGATCTCAGGTGGTCAAATATTTAAAAGCAAGCTCTTCGCTTTCTGAAGTGTTTTTCTTTAGCCCGGAATGAGTGTTTTAAATTAGCTTTACTTTTCAATTACCAATTTCAATATCACATTCCCCGAAGGTCCTACTCCTCTTTACCAGCTTTACGGCCATCTTCTCGAGGGGTTATTTCAGGAAACTTTCCACAGCACTCTGGAAGAATATTCTTTATAATATTTAGATATTAATTATTAATAGGCTACAGGGCCCATTACTTTTTACACAGTAGCCAGCTAAAACGCTTCACAACATTATAAGTTTTATTTTAAATTTAATTTCAACTCCCTTAACATCGAGATGGTGATTAAAGTAAGAGGTTTGCTTGAATTTGGAACATCTCTTGAATAAAAGTGACCAGACTTAGTAAAGTTTTATGTTTGGTATGTGTTGCAGGATTTTAATTATTTATACTTTATACCCATGAAAAGGCAATCGCTACATTTCTGTCCAAGCTCTGAAAGAAGAAGACGTTTTCGTGTAACGTCTTCTTTATTTTTTATTGTAACTGTTCCCAATTGTCCAATGCAAGTGGGACTATTGAATCTCCATTTAGGGTATGTTTCGAGGCCGAAAGTAGTAGGAAATGGAAGGAAACATGAAAGAGGAAAGTTCGGAAATACCTGTCTATCCAGATCCGGTCTCTAAACACCGCCAAAGCCATTTTACTGATGTTATCTACCACATTCACAATATAAATAATAATAATATTTGGATTATTTGTATAGCGCCGTTTTTGTGAAAAAGCACCACAAGGGAGCTGTACAAAATTAAAATATATTTCTATAATCTTACTTCTAACTAGAAACCAGAAAAAAAAACTATAAAAACTTAAGGCTAAAAATTGCATCCACCGGTTCATCAATCACCGATACGAAACTATATGTAGGTACAACGATTTGACGAATAAAAGGGATGTTGCGTAAAAATGTACTTAAATTAATAGGAAAGCTATAATATATTTGTTATTAGGTCAAAACGAAAATTTAAAAAAAAAATACAAATAAATCATTTCATGCGGTTTTTTCTCCTTTTTTATACCGAATTATGAAAAATCACCATTTTCGCAAAATGGCTTTTACCAATTGATATATTATATCTCTATGTTTTTAGCACGAAACAAATACAGCAAAATTATGATAAAAAATAGTATTCCGCTGTATTTACATTCAGTGCGTTCATCGATTATCCCTTCTATTGTGGGGTGACCATATTTCGGGTCCACTTGCAGCCAGCCCCCGCGTCACAATGGCAGAGCACGCATTGCACAACACACACTCCATTATTCTATTCCAAGCCATGACACGGTAGGTTCCTACCACTGTCACACGGAGGAGATTACTACACTGTCAACTGCGAGGATGCTGGATTTAAGCTGGTGTTGGTGATAATTGCGTAATACATGTTGCTCCTTTTTTAAATTAATTAAAATTATCCAATTGCAAATAGTTTGCATTGTGGTCAGAAGTATTTTTTGGTAACCGTATATTATGCTAACAGTGGGCTGTTAAGGCGTGAAAACAAAAAAAAGAGCGTACTTTTGACCGCACAACTGAAGTAAAACTTCTGCTCCATCTATATAATAGGAAGAGAGAAAGAAAATGTGCGCGCGCACTGCTCTCTCTTGCTCCTACAGTGTGATACAGACAATAGACCTGCACTGTGTAACGTAACTGGCTATGAGAGAAAGAAAGAAAGAAAATGTTTGCTCGCACCTCACTTTCTTGCCCCTACAGTAATATACGAAGCGTACTCCCTCTTAACTACCGTTCGCCTCGCTTTTCGTAACGCTCTCGTCACGCATTCGCCAGCTTACTCCCCAAGTCGAGCGTGCGTAAACAAGTTTTACTTCAAAAAAGATCTTTGGAAATAACAATTTTGAGAATAACATTCTACAATAACAAAAAACTAACTAACCAACCATCACGCCATTTCCCGCAGGGGTAGGCAAACAACTCGGTCTTGGCACACACTCCTTGCCTCGTTCACATTCTTACATTTTCTCATACATGCTCTTCTATTATTTGTCATGGCCAGACTCAAGTATCTGATTCACATGGTCGTGCCATGTCTTCCTCGGCCGTCCGCGACTTCTTCTACCATTCACATCTGAGCGTACATTTCTTAATCTTACTCATTACGCTTAAATCAGCAAAAAACTGTCCCAAGAAGCGAAGCTGGCCGTCCAGAATGGAGTGCTGGTACCTGCCCTGATGTATGGCGGTGAGGCATGGATCTTGCAGAGGAAAGATGAAAGTAGACCGAATGCTGTATAAATGAGATCCCTGAGACGTATGTGTGGTAATATCATTACGATTGTGTGAGAAACGGGGAGATCCTCATAGAATAATCAACGAATAATAATACTTATATTTGAATAATGATTTTGTTTGAATCAAATTAATGTATGACTGAAGTGGAATCTTGGATGTGGAAGTAAAACCATTTCATATCATATCAGATATCATATTTAGATTGTCAACAAAATAAAGCAGGACATTGAAAACACTTGAAATATCGACTTTTGTAACGTGTCCTCTGTGTAGTATTTTCATTTCTATCGCAGGGCCATGGGATCAACGTGATCATTACTAACTGCCATTGGTGATCAAGCATCGGGAGTAGATATAATAACCGGTTTCGCCAGATTTTGCTCTTTTTTTATTATTAAACAGTCGAAAAATATGGAACCAACAACCATAATAATATTATGATGTCTTGTCATACTTTCAAATCTCCATGGCTCATTGATGAAATGACATTGGACTCTGAAAATTGTTGCACTAAGCTGGTAAGACGCAAAAAGTTTTATTGCTTCTTTCGTATTATTATGAGTACTGTAATGTATTCATTTTATTTTTTATGTGAATACCGCACAAGAGTTCCAACCGCTCCAGTCTGGAGCCAGTCTGCATCTCCGTTTGGGGTATTTTGTAAAGCTGAAGGTAGTGAGGAAGGGAAGGAGATGATGGGAGAGGAAGGTGGTGTAGTACCTGGCTATTTATAGCTGATTTCTGATTTCATTTCATGTTCCCGAAAGAGACATTCAAACAATAATCTCAATACCAATTCGCTTGTTAAATGTGAAATCCCTCATACCACGCACACACAACTCAGGTAACCAATATGTAGAAGTAGCAGGTACTTAGCACCAAAATAACTTACGAAAAAACATTTCACATATTGTTTAAAAACAGTTAAAAACATAAAAAAAAACATTCCAAGTTTTAAAACCACATTCAGACAAAGAAACTACACTTATTTTGCAACTAAACTCCATAATATTCTTCCTCAAGACATAAAACTAATAAAAAAATTAATGAGTACAAATCAAGAATAAAAACATGGCTGAAAGAGATCAACGAAAGCACTCTAATAAATACACTAAAAACGACATAGAAGACAAATAATTAAACAATTTTAGTCTGCCTCCGCACAGGAACCCCTAGTGAGGAGGACTAAGAAATACAATATCTTTACCTAACATAACCATTGTATTTTGTATACTTATAGAGTTACATATTCGCTTTAATAAAAAAATAAAAAAGTTATTAATTTACAATTTTTGAGTTTATTTATTGTCCTGTTATACGTGGTGGAATTATATTGTATTAAAATTGAAATTAAAACACTTTTTAACTTATTTCCACTTATTTATTTCACCAGTTCATCCTATTATGGTCATCTTCAGGCTGGAAATTGACATTCTTTTGTTACAGAATTTATACAAAATTAGGTAGGTAGGTAGGTACACCTTAATTTTTTTAATTTACAATTTGTTTCCATGGCCTGATTGTAAATTTGAATTAATTTAAATAATATTAGTATGTTTACTCTGTATAATTGTTTTGTAATCAATTTTTATGACAATAAAATCAGAGTGTGGAATTCACACGCGGCAGAAGAGAAACCTTCAGAAAACTAAAGTAGACAAGAGTGGGGAGACCACGAAGCACTTTTTTTATCAATGTGAAGGATGATTTTTTTCAAATTATCAATGTGAAGGATGATTTTTTTCAAAATTTTGTCGTCAAATTTCAGTGCACCTTTTCCTATACATTTGGTCATCTTATTAGTATTTATGTTTTCTACTTCAGAGTCGCTAGACGTCGCTTTCTTTTCTGTTTTCTTTGCCTGTTTTTGGAGTGGTTTGAAGATTAGATTTTCTTTTTTTAATTTCGTAGGATTAAACTCTTGGTCCGCTCATTATCTGCCCATTAAGGTTCGTCAAACGCTTAGACTAAAGAAGACTTGCGCGGGACCGTGGATTTAGCGAATTAATTAACTACCGTGAAAGAGAAATAAATAAATATTTTATTGCTATCTCACTCTATAAGTATGTTATTGTCTCTTTTTAGTGTCGCTCGCGTCCGTTTCATCGAGTTTCAAATCACAACGGTGATAAAGAAGTTTTCACTTAAAAAATTATGCTGTATTTAAAGGTATTTGTACCATAAATAAATATGATCCAGTTTGCAACCGCTGTGATCTGCCATTAAAAAATGTAGAACTTGGAACTAGCCCCAAAATTCGCAGCAGGCTTAAAGTACCAAGCCGATTGATTTGCGGTGCGGCCCGGGGAGCCATTGTGCGCCCTGCCACTGAGAGCTCCTCTGCGACCCCTCTTTCTGTTACATGCCTCTCTCACGAGAAAGAGGGAGAAGTTACAACGGGGCTATCAACAGTCTGCCTATATCAGTGTGTGTATGTCGTCAGCTATTATAACGATATCGGTTTACCCACATTCATTCATTCATTCAAACGTCATAGCAATAAAAGATAATTTATTTGAATTTGGAACGGAGGAAAGGGCGGGACGCTTCGCTACCGGCCCTGTTCACTTTTTTTTAAATTTCGAGTGGGCGTTCCGGAATAATTCAAATTGAGGTTACCCTACAGTAAATTTTGTATACAAACTAGACCGTTTTGTAAGAAATATTTTGTTTAAAATGAGGTTCCCACAATGTGGTTTGTAAATAAATTGTTATCATTTTTAATTGAAAACCAAAGTACTTAGATTTATTGTGTCATAATTTATAAGCTAAATTAAGATCTTTTTTATTGCTTTAAAAGTAGTTAAATATTAAATATGAAGATTATGCCTCCCATTCACTGCATAAAACTTGTAACTCATTTCTTTATTACCAAAAAAATATGTTTAAATATTTCAATATTCTTTGAAAATGGTTTATGTTTAGTGTTTCGAGAATTAAATTAATGCTGCTTGAAAGTGATATGCATATAACAAGATAATATCAGATATTTTAAACTGCGAATCCCATCCCGTCCCGCGTTCCCCCTCCCGCGTGCCCCCTCCCATCTTCCGATTCCTCTGTCCCGCGAACCCTCCCAAACTATTATATGGAATAAACTAATTTTTTAAACAACTCATGCGCCACTTAATGGAACATTTTGTACGCAAATTTCATTACACCAGAGCTCACCATTATATTGTCATTATTAAATTTTTTGGCCATTTGTTGTGCGCACAACAAATTTCAGTTTCATTCTATTCGTAACAGAAAATAATTTCATAACGGCAGAGCTCACCATTAGGTATAGAAACCATCACGGGCGTGCGCACAACAAATCACCAATGTTTTATTGCAATTGGATGAATGGTTTAGGGACGGTGTAAGGGACAAACAAAAAATATTAACTATTAATATTATTCACATTTATAATAAAGCCACTGTAATATCTAAGTAGGTTGCTGACCCAACTTTTGGTGTATCGAACCTTGTTCTAATAGATTGCAATTCAAAGCTTTCAGAATCTCTTCCTGCTCCTGAGTTCCTGAACATGTGATTAAAGGATAATGGAAATTTTACAAATTGGTTACGCCCATACACATACCTACACATACACATACCTACATAGCACGCATACATACTGTCACTGCTTGGAATTGGTATTAATATTGTTGCAAGTTCCTTTTCCTACCTATCCCTATTTGCCTACCCGCCAATCTTACTCAGTCTGTAATAAACGCCCGCCGCAACATAGCCATTGTGCTTCTGCTATCGGTGAACCGCTAAAAACAACTCCGCCGTGTATCCGCTATTAAAATAACTCCGCAGTGTATTATCAAAATAAACGAAACACGCGCTTATTGCTGTTTGTGCCTGTTGGATGGGAGAGAAAGCAGACGATTGCATTGCCAGCATACAAGTTCTTTTATCCTTTTGGTGAGTCCTTTCCTTTCTACGCAACATGTATTTTTATTATTGCAAGCAGTGGTAGTAACACAAAATCAAGGTCCTTCGCCAGTAATTTTTACACAACACATAAATCCACTCTACACAATCATCATAAAATATCATTCACAAATTAATGGGAAATATACCCAATATTGGGCTATTGGACACATTTAAGTAATTACTAAGAATTTGGCTTTTGGTTTAAACGGCTTTCTTTATTTCAAGTGCTTCTATATTATTTAATTTGTTGCCATGACCATATTTGTTAAGAATATTAGTGGCGCTTTGATTCAAGGTAAGATCTTTATCAATAAGATGATTAGCGAATTCTTAAAAGCCATTATTATTTAAGCATCTAAGATGCTCTTTAATTCTAATGTTTAATTATTAATATCAAAACCACAATGTTACTGCTTTTTACCAACATGTTAAATAATAGTTAATTAGATTTGAACTCTTTTTATTAAATTTGTACTTACTAACCAAGCCGGTAACCATTGAATTCGAATTCACATAAAAAGTGTGAGAAATGTTCCGACGGGACATACAATCACGAACTTTATGTTGGCTTCCGATTTTTATGCACGACCAAATTAATTTAATTTACTATTTACCGGCAAAGATCAAACATCTGATAAATAAAGCCGTAAACAATCTTCAAAGTAAATATTATGTAAAAATAACTGTTTTTAAAATATACGGATTTACCAGAAGATATTGTGGGTGTATTTAAGTTATTGCGTGATGGCAAGGACTTTAAAAGAAACTTGAAGGCTAACATCCTTAAAATGTTTTTATTCATTTTAAGATTTTTACCAAGCTTAGGTGTTCCACTTCCGTATATTTACCGTACCCGATATATTTACAGTACCTACCCGATGAAAATCTCGACTCTGTGCAGAAACGGGCGGTCGGTTTAATAGATTCTCCCATCTTAACAGACGGATTGCAATCTTTAGAGCACAGGCGTCGGGTGGGATTGCTATCCTTGTTCTACCGATATTACAATGGAAGATGCTCCGAGGAACTAGCGTCATTGATCCCTTCGGCACCGGTGCATAGTCGGGAAACACGCCGAACGCGTGTCCAACATTTGTACACGGTTGACATTTGTCACATGAGAACGGGTCGATTCTTCGACTCGTTCTTGTGTTCAACAGCTCGGCTATGGAACGATTTGCCGGCCTCTGTGTTTCCTCCTTCCAACAACATGGGTCTCTTCAAGACCAATGTTCAATCCTTCCTCTCCTCAAAAAGACCCTCCACACAGCATCCCAGATGACATAGGCCCTAAGGGAAATTATTTTTCTCAGGGCCTCCTGTGTGGAGTTAATGTAGAAAAAGAAGAAAAGTCTTCATAAGAGAGCAAATGAACATCGCCTACAAAATATGCATTTATGATTTTTTTTAATGTTAAAATTCCTAAGAATCAACCTACATTACAAGAACTTACTTATGCTGATATCTAATACTCAATTTATTAGATAAATTTTACTTTCAATTTGTTTGTTTTGCATATTTATTTCGGTGTTAACCTAACTAGGGGTCCTAGCATGGTCGATCGATATAACCCTATATCAATACGATATCGGTATAATCCGTCATTTATGGTCAGTTATCAATATGTGCTAGCACGCTCAACAATTGATAAGGGATATTCCGACCGACGATTGACAAAAGCCCACCAAATCGTTTGCATTCTTGTATGGATAAAACCCCAATATTTATACGGAATGTAATAAATCCGTTGTCTATGGTCAGTTAGCGATATTTGCGAGCACAGTGAACATACAATTCCGACAGTCGGTTGACAAAAGACGCCGTTTTTACCGTGGCTTCCGGAGTGACAGATAAGCTGTCAATATACAGATTTTTAAAAATAATGTCGTTTGTTACGCAAAATAACTGGCTAATTAATGAGTAGAGGCGAACTAAAAAAACTCTTAGAATTTAAAGATATCGTATACGAGACCCATAGACTCAGTTAATTCATTTAAAAGGCGATAAATTCATTGCTTTCAATTTCGAGAAACGAAATTTGTTAAAATGTCGTTTAGTCTCAAACAGTATCAACATGCGAAACGTCAATATTTATTTGAGTTCGTATTTCAATTCGAAATTGTCATTTTATTGGTATTTTTCATTTGTACGTAGGAGCACATTTCAAATTAAGAAACGAAAATTCATTCAAAAGATCCCCAGAGTTGCCATCGTATGTCGATTCCTTATTTATTTCCCTTCGACGTCGGTCTGCCTATCGATGGTGCAAGCGTGGTAGGGCAATCGGTTCGTTATCGATACAAATCACTCTGTCCTTTATTTAACTGGCGATATATCTACACAACTTTATTAATAATGACATTCTTTCTGCATAATTACTGGTTTATTAATGAACGGAGGCAGATTATCGAAGATTGCAGGATTGAATTAAATCGGAATTCAGACGTTTTCGTTTGACAGTTTCGTACATACGAATATATCTCGTATTACGGCAAATGATCTCATTGTCCAATTAACTCCTTTTTTTACTGTCAAAAAGTACATGCGGACTTCCAACGTATATTAAAGTGTGTGTATTTAATATTATTATGAAATCTCAGCAAAAATCTCGATGTAAATGGATCTTTAAATGTTCAAAAGAGAAGATTATTAGTTAGTTGTCATATTATTCCATTAATGGATTACGATATTTTTGACAGGTATTATAGACCGGGAGCCTGGCTATACAAACCCACGTCGTCGAGTACACTGGTGAAACTACTTTGTAGTGATAATGGACATTTAGTAAGCCTTAAACAAGCTAGTCTGCCGGTGCACCTCTTGGCAGGTTCCACGCAGTCATGGAAATAGTGAGCGATTTTTGAAGTAAAACTTCTTTACGCACGATCGACATGGGGATGGGGATGGGGATGGGGATGGGGATGGGGATGGGGATGGGGATGGGTATGGGGATGGGGATGGGTATGGGTATGGGGATGGGGATGGGGATGGGGATGGGGATGGGGATGGGGATGGGGATGGGGATGGGGATGGGGATGGGGATGGGGATGGGGATGGGGATGGGGATGGGGATGGGGATGGGGATGGGGATGGGGATGGGGATGGGGATGGGGATGGGGATGGGGATGGGGATGGGGATGGGGATGGGGATGGGGATGGGGATGGGGATGGGGATGGGGATGGGGATGGGGATGGGGATGGGGATGGGGATGGGGATGGGGATGGGGATGGGGATGGGGATGGGGATGGGGATGGGGATGGGGATGGGGATGGGGATGGGGATGGGGATGGGGATGGGGATGGGGATGGGGATGGGGATGGGGATGGGGATGGGGATGGGGATGGGGATGGGGATGGGGATGGGGATGGGGATGGGGATGGGGATGGGGATGGGGATGGGGATGGGGATGGGGATGGGGATGGGGATGGGGATGGGGATGGGGATGGGGATGGGGATGGGGATGGGGATGGGGATGGGGATGGGGATGGGGATGGGGATGGGGATGGGGATGGGGATGGGGATGGGGATGGGGATGGGGATGGGGATGGGGATGGGGATGGGGATGGGGATGGGGATGGGGATGGGGATGGGGATGGGGATGGGGATGGGGATGGGGATGGGGATGGGGATGGGGATGGGGATGGGGATGGGGATGGGGATGGGGATGGGGATGGGGATGGGGATGGGGATGGGGATGGGGATGGGGATGGGGATGGGGATGGGGATGGGGATGGGGATGGGGATGGGGATGGGGATGGGGATGGGGATGGGGATGGGGATGGGGATGGGGATGGGGATGGGGATGGGGATGGGGATGGGGATGGGGATGGGGATGGGGATGGGGATGGGGATGGGGATGGGGATGGGGATGGGGATGGGGATGGGGATGGGGATGGGGATGGGGATGGGGATGGGGATGGGGATGGGGATGGGGATGGGGATGGGGATGGGGATGGGGATGGGGATGGGGATGGGGATGGGGATGGGGATGGGGATGGGGATGGGGATGGGGATGGGGATGGGGATGGGGATGGGGATGGGGATGGGGATGGGGATGGGGATGGGGATGGGGATGGGGATGGGGATGGTAAAGGTCGATTGGTAGATGAGAAAATTAGCAGGTCTGCCAAATTGGGATAGAAATTAGTAAATTTTACGTCATCGAGTACACGAATGAAACCTAGGAATAACTGAAGTCTAGATTCTAAACCATCCCATTGAAGAATTTCACTAGTTCCATGACTGCGCGGAATCTGCCAAGAGGCGCGGCACACCAGCTTTTTTAAGGCTTACTAAATGTCCATTATCACTACAAAAGTAGTTTCATCCTTGTACTCGTAAGGTTTGTGACGTAAGATTTATGTACCGGCTCCCGGTCTATAACTGCGATACCATAGACATTGTGACAGCTACGTAGAAAGTACCTCAAGTGTTGCCAGCGTATAACAATTTCTTTTTGATTACCTTACATTGCCCATCAATATCGGTTCGGTACAAAATCGTCGGTTGTTATGCCATATCGATTCGATATTGTAAAGATAACGATTTCAGTGTGCTAGGACCCTAGGTCACTGGAGACATGTTCAAATAGCAAGCGTTAATTTTTGCCCTCGTGTACCTCGATACACAAATAATAATCACGTCGTTTGTAAAAGCGATCCGTTCTCGGTGATCAACATGTACAAAAGTGTACAAACCTTGTGCCTTCCTTGTGCATGAAAAGTAAAACTCTTCAAAACAAAATGTTCAGAAATCGTTACATACTTAGGTAATGCCCAAGAAATACAAAAAAACTGGACACATGTTTGGCGATCTTTCGACAACCCCTGACACGGCGGCTTTCACCCCGGTTACTTCAGAGCAACTTCCATAGAAATACCGGTGGAATTAATTCGAATTGTTGATACTAGTTTTCGAGAATTTAAGCATCCGGAACATTGCTTGTGTAACGTGTCACCAACCTAAACATCAGACGGTGTAGAAGATTAAGAATAACAGCATGGTAAGTTAGGTAAAGAGAGAAAGGAAAATCGTTGTTTACCGTTTGGGAGATGGTATTTTTTATTTCGGGACCAATCAAAAGCTTTCTACGGAAGGCTCAGAGTTCGGAGTAGGTACCTAGTACGAGTTTGGAAATACCTCACGTCAATCAGCGACTCAGGTCGATGAAGCATGTCGCTAGTTCCCAAGTGGTTGTTGGCTCTAGCGATGGGCCATTCCATTCACAGTCACTCTTCGTTACAGCTTTTTTCAGAGTCTAGCTTTTTTGTCAGCAGTTGAATGAAATGTTTGTTCTTCGGGCCTGTAGCTTTGGAGGCTTCGTTATTATTTGCCTCTAATAGTATTATAGCGGAAGTTAATCCGATTCGAACTTTCGCTCGATTTTAAAATGGTTCGAAATCGGCCCAGTTCTAGAAGTTCCTAAGCGGATTTATTCAGTAAAAAACACAGGATTTTTTCAACTCTCTTTAATTCAAAAGGTTAAGAGGTAGTTTTTTTTTCATTGACTTTCAAGCATAGTCTACAAAAGCCTTCATTTAAGTCGTAGTAATTTTGTAGGATACTCATAAAAAGCCATTTCTGAATTGTACGTCAACAAACACCCACACATATTAATAATACTACGTAGGTATCATTCATACTACGTAGGTATCATAACACAAACACAGGTGACTAAATGCTTGTTTATATTTACATATGACGTCTATTGTGTACCAACTTGTTTGCTTATCATGTATTTATAATGTAGGTACCCACCGACAATACACTGCTCACTTCTGGGTCGAATTATACAAAATTAGCTTAAATTATTACAGTGAATTGTTGTCCTCGCGAAAATAGACCTAATGAACTTTACACAACTCCCGCTTCTAGCCCGTTGGGCATTTATAAGGTTCAATTTATGTGGCCTTTTATTCTAGGCGTAATGCAATGTACACATGGAAGCAGAACGGTTCTAGTACGATAACAAGTGGATCAAATAAAAGGCAAAAACAATAGGAAGGTCTTTTCAGTAATGACTCTTTACTAATGAGGCACTATTTTGGTGTATCATATCGTTTTTTTCACTTGGTGCCTTTATTACTTGACATTGCCTGAACAAAGTGGGGACAGGCTTTTTAAACTTGCATGTTTAGTCGACGAATACAGTGTAATGTAATATTTAATCAGTCCGTATAGAAAAAAAATACACTTGATCGAGTAAACAATATAAATATAAGTATTTATTAGAGGATTTTTTCCTGATAAAGTTGAAAGTAGTTTAGTTCGAAATCTGGCTGATCAGTAGAAAAGTTGAGTCCTTGCCCGGAATAATTTTGTATCCAACAAAACTATCCATGTTGATTATTTATTGATGGAATAATTTTGGGCATATGGTGGTGCATCTTTTAAGGTACGGATTATGGAATTGATAAAATTTTAGGCATTATTTTAAATGTTGGTTTGTGGAAGAACGTTGTCTGATGTTGTTTATCAAAATCACCGAGCATGGATTAATTCAAGAAAATAAGAGGAGAAAACGAGCATCTTATGGCTGAAACGAGAAAAACTTCAAAATCCAGAAGTTAAAGGATGTAGGAAAGTGGTATTGGTTTAGAAAAAATATTATTAAGCCTGCTTTTTAGACGTTGAAACATTAATGTGGAATAATGTTGTAAGTTGATCACATGGCAATGTCTCGAACGTAAATGGTTTTATTTATTCATATCGTTATTTGATTTTTAAGTTCAAATACATCAGAGCATATTGCATTCTGTAAGGCATAAAGAGTAAAACAAAACATTTTTTGGAAAAACGATGTGAGTGAAAATTTTATATACCACATGTTTCTCTAATTTAGCATAAATTCTTGCAATAAACTCAAGTTTAATTATTATTTTTAATTGTTAAACTAACGTTTAAGACAAGATTTTTATGCATAGCACAAAGGGTAACAATTACTATAAGCAATAATTATTAGCCTGAAACACTCATCCACATTGAAAAATCTTCCGAGAAAAGATACATGACGCCAACGGGACATGAACCCGTGCCCTTCTGATTGCCGGTCAGCTGCTCTCTCAATTGAGCTATGGCGGCTTATCTTATACCCGCCAAATGATTCAATATATACTAATGTTTCATTCAACAATTATTGCTTATTATATTTTTTCCACCTTAAAACAACCAACTTTATTTTTGCGAGAGAGACACTGTTAGTGTTAAATCCCTCGCTAGATGGCGTCGAGACAAATTATGTCTTCATTTATTGGGGAAATACTTATATTAATTATTATTTTTAATTGTTAAACTAACGTTTAAGACAAGATTTTTATCCATAGCACAAAGGGTAACAATTATTATAAGTAATAATTATCAGCCTGAAACACTCATCCACATTGAAAAATCTTCCGAGAAAAGATACATGATGCCAACGGGATAGTTTTCAGGCTGATAATTATTGCTTATAATAATAGTTACCCTTTGTGCTAAATAAAATTTATAAAAATCATTTATAAAAATCATGTCTTAAACGTTAGTTTGAGACAAGATGAGGCTGATAATTATTGCTTATAATAATCAAATTTAATTGCCTTTCTTCACGATTTTTCATTTAAATGTATTTTATTTTAAAATCAAACCTTATTTATTTATAAACAGAAACAAACAGTACAGTAGTTACTTTGGTGAAAACAATTTACAATTTTACCGGGTGATGTGCGTAGTGGGAATGTGTGTGTGTGTGGGAGTATGAATGTATGTATGCGCATTGAACAAATTATATTATTGGCATGATATTCTTTTTAAATTTAGGCAGTGAATCGGAGAAAATGTCGATATGAAACATAACTGGTTTCGTTTTTTCCATTTTTCTCGTGACAGGAATATTGTTGGATACAACCCTTTTCCTGGCAAGGACTCACATAATACATATTGTATAGTAACTAGTTAGAAGAATGGAATAGTTCAGTATTTTGGTCGGTTGTCTGTTCCGGTATGTCTACCTTATTTATATTGCATCAAGTATTGTACAAGCTCGGTCACTAACTAGCCTACTTTGTTCGAACTAGCGCAGTAGAAGTTAAACGTGGACCCACTATGAATAGCTATTTTCATTAATACCTAATACGAACCAAGCCTTAAGCCTACCCATTAATAGACTTTCAAAATAACAACGTAGTAACTTTAATTTAGACGAATTTCGATAGTTTTTCAAGGAAATCATCACTATTTCAGATTTTTTACAATACTTATTGGGTTTTCTGCACCAGAAAAACATTTTTCGGTTTATTTTGGTGCAGAATTTGATTGTTCAAATAATTTATTATTATAATAACGTAGGAAATGTTGAAAACAAATGTAACTAAAAATGTTAAACCCCCTTTCCACTAATTAAATATCTGTTCTTCTGATTGTATTTTTAACACTTCTATTTGTAATATTATCATTTGTAGTTGCCTACTCTACTTATTGTTAATTGTGTTAGCTATAACTAACTAACTAACTAACTAACCATCACGCCGTTTCCCCGCAGGGGTAGGCAGAGAGGACGGGCCGCCAAACAACTCGGTCTTGGCACACACTCTTTGCCTCACTCACATTCATACATCGTCTCATACATTCTCTTCTATTATTCTGACTTTTGACATGACCCGATTCAAGTATCTGATTCACTTGATCGTGCCATGTCTTCCTCGGGCGTCCCCGACTTCTTCTACCATTCACATTCGCGTCGTATATTCTTCTTACACTACTTCCTTCGTTCATTCGCTCTACATGCCCAAACCATCTGAGGGTCCCTTTCTTAATCTTACTCATTATGCTTACATCAGCCTCACATTCTTTGCGGATATCCACATTTCTCACACGATCATACATTGTTTTACCACACATACGTCTCAGGGATCTCATTTCAACAGCATTCAGTTTACTTTCATCCTTCCTCTGCCAGTTCCATGCCTCACTGCCATACATCAGGGTAGGTACCAGGACTCCATTGTGGACTGCTAGCTTCGCTTTTTTTGACAGTTTTTTATTAGCGCCAACGGCATTCAGTCCACCATTAATGGAGTCACCGGCATTCACTTCTTTCAATATCTCTTTCAGCCTTCCCATCTCTCGTAAACATACTACCCAGATACACAAACTCATCCACCTGCTCCAAGTATTCATCATTCACAACTATGTTGCATACTGTTTTCGTACTCTCTCTTTCAAACACCATGACTTTAGACTTACTTACATTCATCATTAGCTCATTCTTCATACATACTTTGTTCATCCTAGATACGAGAGACTGTAGATCTTCCATAGTGTTAGAAATAAGCACCGCATCATCAGCATACAACAGGCAACATACTTTCAGATTACTCAATTTCGCGCCCAATCCCACCTCTTTCAATTCTTGCATACAATTATCCATGTATAGATTGAATAACCATGGTGACATTGGTTAGCTATAAGAAATAGTATGTAAGTACTTACCTAAAAGCTGCACCCTTTTTACTTTCTGTTCATTTTGAGGAATAAATGTTTTTTGAATATGAATTTGAATATTTTTTTTCTAAAATATCACAAATATTTATTTATTTATATTAATATGTGCCTATACTTACGAGCTTTTACAAACATATGATATAAATAGAAATTTTGATTCTGATTAAAATATAAAAGTAGAACCCGTGCAGAAGAATATTATGGTAATTATGGTAACATTGATTATTTTTATTGAGGTATGTTATTACAGACTGTTTGTAACTATATCCCGTGCATTTGAACACATCTACCATATCTGAAAAAGTATTGCCAACTGCATGCAATCTAGGCACTCGTACCTATAAGTACCTGAATGACTCAGACCTGATATTGTTTTACAATTAAAAATAATTTAAATCGAGTAGTTCTTGTTGGTATATGGAAGGCAATTAAGCTTAATAAATTTGGGGTGTGTTAAATTAAAGGCATGTCGGAAATTAGTATTCTGTTTGAAAGTTTTAATAATTCATAATATTGTAAAAATGTCCCAACCCCCCACTGTGCTTGCCAGTCTTTTCGCAGTGCAAACTGGACATGGAAAATAAAGTAATGTAAGTAAATTTATTATTGTTGGCAAAAGGGAAAGGATGTTCACTATACATCATTCAGTGTTCAAGGATCTCCGCTCCTGTCCTCGGAAACCTATCGGGATGCTGAAGGAGTTTTATTCAAAGAATTTGGTTAATGGAGTGTCATCACAAGCTCAATAGTGCACACAAAACTACTACAACGTTCCGTTCCTCTTTTCTGGTGGTTCCGGAATGCCTATGTGAAGCACCGCTTGCCTAGTCACCCGGCAGCGGCCGATTACGTCCAATCGATTCATTTTTTGTCGCGTCTTGTTTATTCTATTTGTTAGGACAGCGCTGTGTTTGCCCGCCATTCAGCCCGGCTCTTTCTTCCTTCCACAATAACTGATGCAATCTTTCACCGGTTAATTGTTTTGTTCGACTTGCGGTGAGCATCCACGCTGCCTCTTGAAACAGCAACCTACATCAGCCGTCGACGACAAATTTCACAGTCTGCTGGCTTGTGAAAACATCTCTCAGTATTCTTCGCCGTGTTTACTAAACACTAAGAAGGTTACCATTCCACTTTTTACTTCTATCAAACCAAACTTGGACTTTTCTGTAATCGTTAGACAAATATTTTTGTTTATCCCCTTTTCCGTCAGTGGATGCGGTTGTGCAACAATGGGCATCTTTAGAAATGTCTGAAATTCGGATCCTGTTCCCATTGTGTTTCGGATTGCAGCGGATTAAAGTGAACTCAATCAAAATCTGTAGAATTCGTTGAGCACACATACTCGTATATACAGGCGCATCGCATCGCGGAGGATTTGAGATTACCATTTATATTAAAATTTGGCGTGGGTAACTTAATCTTATACTACGAAGGGTTCCAGGAAATATCTTTTATTTTATCAGAATTTTTTTTCTGGAACATAACATTTCGGTAAATCAATTTGAAAAGCCGGTATTAATCCAAACGTCTAAATATTTCGACAGATCCAATCCCAAAAATATTTTTAATAATGTTAAGATCGAAGAATTCACGAAGGTCACAAAATAACCCTCTTCGTTGGAAGCAAAGGCTAGGAGCTAGGACTAGAGTAAACATGGAAATAATTGAACTTAGGAGATTTGAATGGATTTCAATAAAGCCGGGCAGTATAAAGAAAAGGTCGAACGAGATTAAAAGGTCCCCGAGATTTGCGAATGTCTCATTTCTCCTGATTCAGTGACTTACAGCGCAATCAATGGACCCAGGGATGCTGTAATCTCTTCGATATCTTTTTTTCGGGCCAGACTTTTATTCTTCGGCCGCTCCAGCCCTAATCCTCAGAGATCACGCCGTAAGATAAAAATACAATAAGTTACAAATGTCCGAGCGGGTTTTTAGATCGGGCCCGAGATAGACCAGGCCCGGTGGATCTTAAAACCTAAACATTAACAAAAAATAACACAGAAGTTGGTAAATTGTTCACCTAAAGCTGCAGACGTAGGAACGGAAGCGGTTGGAATGACAAACCAGAAGATAATGCAATCGCGGTTGAGTGTGGAACTCGATATGTTTCCGCCTAAACCTAAACACTAAACACCAAACTGTACAATTATTCCGAGATATGCGGGAAGTATGCACAAACAGACAAACAAGGAAACAAGCCCCGAGTGCGAGGGAACTCTACAAATGAATTCGGGACAAAATGGTATTTTGTACTATTTTTTCAACAACATAAATATTTGAACATTGCTGAGTCATATTAATTAAAAGAAAGAGGCATCGCAACTATTAGGAACCAACTAGACTAAATGCCATCGAAAAATTCCAATGTTTTTATGTCACATATTTACATCTTGGTACATAATGTTGGTGGGTTTTCAAATTTATTGGTCGGTCCCAAATATTTTTTGTTAGCTTATCCCCTAAATGGTAATGATTAAATACTTTAGGATACAATTAATGAGAAAGCAGAATGTTAGCACAGTGCCTACTTAATAGGATATTGTATATAATGTAACTAAGCTACGTTGTGTGATTTAAAAAAAATACTCCGGCGTCTAACAGATTTTCTTTTTCTATTTGAAGTTCAGTTGATGGCGCGGTTGATTTAGATTAATGAGTAGGAAGGTTAAAACCCCAGTCATTCCATTTTTTTTAGTTTTAAAAGTCATTTAAAAATTGTAAGTACAGTAAAAAAAACTTTGTATGTACGTCCATTCGAATTTCATTTTCATTTGCTTGGTTGAATGAATGCCATGGAATCTTGGAAGTAGAAATTAACCCACCTCCCGACATCCGACCGAGCTGAAACTCCTCAGATACACTCGTTATCGATGACAATATATTCTAAAAACTGCTGGCAATCACGCACACACACACACAAGCGGATATATACGCATTTTTCTGAAATTAGAATAAATTAAAGAACTTAATAAAATCGCAATTTTGGCAAGGTTGGTAGCGCGGTTGATTCCGATCACTGGGAAGCAAGGTTCAAACCTCATTCATTAGAATTTTATTTAGATGTCATATGGTAAAATAAAACTTGGTTTTTTGTTGTTAATTGTTCTATTCTTTTATTTTTTAATCATATTAGTTTTTTTACACGATTATCGACTATCATAAAAAGCATATGCCCGTATTACGGTAAAAGAACTTAAAAGTAAAATTAAAATTATTAAGTAATTATTCCTAGCTGATTGTACATAAGTACCTTTAAGGATACTAATCTCGGTTGTGGGTCTGTTTGTGACGTAACCCTGCTTAAATTAACTCTGATTTCTTTTGAATTTAAGTGACACTTTTAAAATTTAAAATGATTTTATGGTTGATCTCTTGATATGGTTGATTGATACAGGTTGTAGCAGAGTGGTGATGCATACTCGATTTAAAAATGCAAAATCATTTTATTAACATAAGTGATGTTTCCCAGGACTTCATCAAATGACGCTCTGGTATTTCTCATACAATTATGCGTTAACAATGAATAATACAATCCATGCCTTGGATATTCAATTTATTTATTTTGGTGGCATTGAATGAGGCATGTTATTACTCTTTGTTGGTACCTAACCACTTCTGCGTTGGGACGACTAGACTACAAAATAGACGATCGACTATTATTTAGGTAGAATGACCACGCGTAGGTAGATAAATTTTCAGTATTAAAAACAATGCAATTTAAAAAACTTCTCTTATTATCATTTGCACGTTTTTATGGTTGAGGTTGCGATTTTATTATTGCAAATATCTCAGAAACGATGAGCTCTGGCATCACAAAATTTTAATATGTTTTCTCTCTGAAATTTCTAAGTCAAACCACAAGAACATTGGTGTCGCGAAACTGCGACTCCACTGTAAATTGGCATTAAGTGCTGCAAAGAAAAGCCTATGCAACCCTCGAAGGACCAGTCCCGAAACTACGTGATCGCTAAGTAATACTAACTAACTAAATAACTAACCATCTTCCCGTTTCCCCACAGGGGTAGGCAGAGAGGACGGACCAACAAACAACTCAGTCTCGGCACACACTCTTTGCCTCACTCACATTCATACATTCTCTTCTATTATTCTGACTTTTGACATGGCCCGACTCAAGTATCTTATTTATTATACAAAAGAAAGTACAAATAACATATTAGGAAGCTTTGCCTGTCCAACTAGGAAAGTTTCCCGTTCCAGGACAGACAAATTGAGAGGTTTAGTTCATATTATTCCAAGAAATGTACATAATTAAATAACAAACAAAAAAATAGAAACAGTAACCTGGTAGCATATATTATTATACTCGGATTTACCGAATTAACCTGGTAACGCATAATATATTCGGATTTACAGTGTATGAGATAAGCAGGTAAGTTAGTTGTAAGTATTGAAAAGTATAAACCAGGTACCTGATAACATTTAACCTGAGGAATTACATAAAGATTTACAACATAAAGAGTTAATGCTATTAAGTATCTGATTCACTTGATCGTGAAATGTCTTCCTCGGGCGTCCCCGACTTCTTCTACCATTCACATTCGCGTCGTATATTCTTCTTACAGTACTTTCTCGTTCATTCGCTGTACAATAAATAGCATACACTCGCAAAACCTGATGGATAGTCAGTCGATAGTTCAGATCTGTGCTTTTTATTGGAAAATTGAAAGTAGGACTCACCGTTATAGATGGGGCCTCACTGAACTGCAGCTTGTGATGTACACTTCACAATGTTTAAATTTAAAAATGGTAATATTATTATAGCAAGAGGTTATGATACATGCGCCATTTCTGAGATATTAATTTGCACTGAGCAATAAAGCACACTGTCACCTCTCCAAAGTTGGGTACTTTTTCTTGCAACAATTTTTCATGGTGACATTTAGGAAGAAAAAATTAGGTAGGTGGGATAACTTCAGGATTTTGACATATGCTACCCACTACCCAATACCCAACCAATCCCATATAATAATGCGCGAATATATAATATGCTGTAAAAAATTAGATAATATTAGTTATGTCACGTATGTTCCTAAATAAAGTATCTGTCTCATATCTCTCATGCAATGTAAAATAAAGGTAGGTTAGGTACCTTTGATTAAACGGTGTCTGAAGATTTTTCGACACATTTTCAAATATTTGCCAAAATTGTAAAACCGATATTTACAAGGTGTGACAGAATGTATGTTTTGTATGCGGATCCCCAGCTAATGTTAGCATATTGTAAAGTTGATTGAACCAAAGCGTAATATATTAGATATAAGCTTTTTACAGATAAAAAATATCTGATTGTTAAAAATATATAAATCAATTTTCTAATTTTTTTTACAACTTGACAAATTTGTTCCTTCCATTTTAAATTTTTATCGATAATAACTCCTAAATATTTGATTGTGTTTGTTGTTTTTAATATTGTGCAGTTTTGGATACAATAATTTTTACTATGTGTTTTGGAATTATCATGGATGATGATATCAATGTTTTTAGGGGTATCATTTTTGTGTATTGCAAATGGAATTACAAATGTTTTATCACCATTTAGTGATAGTAAATTTACGTCGAAGAAATTCTTTAAAATATTTATGTCTTCGGTGGCTTTAAATGTTACTTTTTCCCAAGTTTTATCGCTAATTATTAGTACCGTATCGTCGGCATATGAAGTAATTTGGCCATGTAGTGGTTGAAAAAAAATGTCATTAACATATATGGTGAAAAGGATTGGTCCGATTACTGTACCTTGCAGGATTGCAAAGTCTGATATTTCTTTATCGCAATTAATCTGATTTTTTTTACGACTTGCGGTCGATTTTTTAGGTAGTTCGAAATCCATTTAATCGCATTGTCTTTTATACCTATATTGTTCAGTTTTTTTTAGTGGAATCTCATGGGATATACTATCGAAGGCTTTTCTGAGATCAATAAATATACCGGCACATTTTTCACCTTGATCCAATGATTCGTTGATGTATGAGGTATGTATATATATGTACCCGAATTATTTTAACCATCGATTCCTGATCATATAAGGAGTACAAAAAGAAGATGTGGTTTTGCTGTCTGATGATTTAAAAAAATTGAAAACACGCCGCCACTGATCCTACTCCTACGCGGCGACTGTATCACGTGATATGAGCGCTATGTTACCGTGCTACTGGAACGAGACGGCGCGCGGCGTCCTTATTGCTGTACTCAGTTGCGACAATATATTTTTATCGTTTTTAATGAAAACAAAATCCATCATCGGACAGCAAAACGACGTCCACATTTTTTATTCCAAATATGCTCAGGAATCGCTGGTTAAAATCCTTCGTGCTATTACAGCCTGTATATGTACCTACGCCCATTTACGTACGCAATAAAGGTAAAATTAGATAAACGGTAAACAATAGTTCACAGATTTTGGATTCTGCATTTTATCTCAAAATCATGATTTTATTATTTATGGCAGTTACCTACTATAAATATTAAATTAATACTAAAGTGTGTGTCAAGTGTGTAATACAGATTTTTAATCTATCAAATCAAATTTTTTGTTTAGATTCAAATGAAAAATTTGACCACCTGAATTTAGGCTCAAGACAACAGCCACCAATTAATTAAAATGATTAGAATCAGATCAGAGAATGTACTATATTCCTTATTAATACTATATGTGTACCTGCACGTAAATACTTTGTTAAAAATATCCAAGCTTTAGGCCCGAGAAATGTAGCCTCACGGTCATCCGATTTAATGACTTGCGCTTTCTGAAGGATCTCAGTCGGCAAAGTAAGGACATTAATGTTTTGATGTAAACATTTTTTGTAAAACCATTCTTAAAAGTTAAGATATTGTAGAATCATTCGAATCCTGTTGTAGCTATTAATCTCTTGTCAAAGCTTTGGCCTTTATGGGTTTGAAACTCAAAGTCTTTCTTCTTCATTTGAAATAAATGAATCTGAAATTTGCAGATCATTAAAGGGATCGATTTTCTAAGTCGATAAATGCTCGGTTGACACAGGTATTTAAGTTATTAATGATGTGAAGTGCCTTTGTTGAGTGATTTTTTTGTTTGTCAAATATGCAGGTTAAAAGGGAGAGCTTAGAAAACAAAAGTTATTTAGGATGATTAAAAGTTTTTTAAGCTGTGTCATTATTATTTGCCTAACTTTTAAGGATATTTTTACAGATTGAAATCATCAATGTTGATGTGCTGAAGTCAATCTTCTGTACGTCCATAGGACTTTTACTTTGGTTACCTAATGTTTACATTTTAACACAAGGGTTAGTAATAAATAAACAATTGGTTGCAAAATATAATTTCTTAATTAATGAAGACAATTATAGCGATATTTAATCGAAAATCTAAAACAGAAAAATCTGCTCAGGGGTGCACTACCAACTGAGCTAATGTGTCCATATTCGATTCGGTCATTTAACTGTATCATTCTTCGGCCAAGAACGACCATTCATTTTCTTATCGTGTATTTTCATTGGCTGCTATCTTTATGTATGATTGCAGGATTCAATCAGAACTAAATTCTATCTAGATAGTGTCTTGGATAAATGAGTCCATTTTTATTTTAATGTGCGACATCTATTGACTTTTCTGCAAGACCAGGATGCATATTTTTTAAACATCTTACGTTACAGCGTTGTTACAGTGTCGCATCTAGGATGAACGAAGTATGTACGAAGAATGAGTTAATGATGAATGTAAGTAAGTCTAAAGTCATGGTGTTTGAAAGAGAGAGTACGAAAACAGTATGCAACATAGTTGTGAATGATGAATACTTGGAGCAGGTGGATGAGTTTGTGTATCTGGGTAGTATGTTTACGAGAGATGGGAAGGCTGAAAGAGATATTGAAAGAAGGGTAAATGCCGGTAACTCCATTAATGGTGGACTGAATGCCGTTGGCGCTAATAAAAAACTGTCAAAAAAAGCGAAGCTAGCAGTCCACAATGGAGTCCTGGTACCTACCCTGATGTATGGCAGTGAGGCATGGAACTGGCAGAGGAAGGATGAAAGTAAACTGAATGCTGTTGAAATGAGATCCCTGAGACGTATGTGTGATAAAACAATGTATGATCGTGTGAGAAATGTGGATATCCGCAAAGAATGTAAGGCTGATGTAAGCATAATGAGTAAAATTAAGAAAGGGACCCTCAGATGGTTTGGGCATGTAGAGCGAATGAACGAAGAAAGTAGTGTAAGAATATACAATATAATATACGACGCGAATGTGAATGGTAGAAGAAGTCCGGGACGCCCGAGGAAGACATGGCACGATCAAGTGAATCAGATACTTGAGTCGGGCCATGTCAAAAGTCAGAATAATAGAAGAGAATGTATGAGACGATGTATGAATGTGAGTGTGGCAAAGAGTGTGTGCCAAGACCGAGTTGTTTGGCGGTCCGTCCTCTCTGCCTACCCCAGTGGGAAACGGCGTGATGGTTAGTTAGTTATTTTAAAATTTAAAAAAATAATAACATACTAAAATCATCAGAAACTATACCTTAACTTGAAAAAAATGTTAGTATGTTTTAAAAGTAGAATTTGTTACATCAAAAACGTCGATATCATTGGTACATTTGTTTGCTAAACTGCGTATGCGAGAAATTGAAATTCAAGGATGACATTGAAATAGGTCCGTATACCTAGGGAGTCGAGTATCGACTGGACTCTGCAGTTCAATTTAAAATTTAAAAAAAATAAGCATAGCTCTCTTATCCTTTGCCGATCCTCAAGTACATGTGTTTTTAAGGTATTGAATAAAAAAATTGTAGATAATTTGTTCAAAGAGGATATTTAACTAAAAATTAATAAATTGTAAAAACTTTCGCTGAATTCTTTTGACATTTTTAATATGAATTTTATGGTGAGGTGAGCAAAATTACTCTAATCAGTCCTTGATATTAATTTGACGTTAGTCTTTGACAGGGTAGATTTTTTGTTGACAGAATCATAGAAAGCGTGTTGGACCCGCTTTCAAATCAAGAATGAAACAAGTGGTCGTCGACAATAACACAGTAAGCGTAATTCTTAATCGTAATTATTTGATCGTTGTTTTCCGATTTTGACACCTACAAATCATCGTAACATTTGCGCGCGGTGACGAGGCCACTTTCAATAGTTGAAATACGAAATACATTCACCGCGTCAGTCAACATTAGAGCAACCCCTTATTACTGCATGAAGTTTGCGGTTACTGTGTAATTTACACATCAAAACTATTGTACCAATCTCAACCCATCTGTCAAGCTGGGGACTGATTGAGGCTTGTGGAGGTTTTGTTCAATTGAACAGTTTATGCAACCAATTCAGGTACGTACTCCGCGAGAGTGATTCGACGTTTTTTATTAATACCACCCTTTAATGGGTCAATTTGGCCATTTAAGAAATTAATGATAATAGTTTGAGATATGGAACAAAGTCATTATGTAGGCATGTTTGTTAAATTATGCTCTGAACGGTTTCTAAAACGTATCGTTATTGAGTTATTGAGCATATAAGTGGCTAATTCATAATGTAAATTCCTTTTATGTAATAATTTGTGTTAGGTAGTCAACTATTAGGAAGGCAAGTTAGAGATCTACTATTACGGTATACAGAAAGGTTTCTCGAAAACGGTTTTATTAACTTCTTCATCACGATTTTTGATGGTGACCATTTGATCCGCTGACAATTGCCCCCCCGAAATGATATTAACATTAAAATTTTAAATTTTTGTCCATTATTTACCAATTTCAAACGGAAAATCGACTTAAAAAATACCATTAATAGTAAGTTGGTATGAGTATCAAACGAATTTATACAACTTATCGATTGATAAGTTTTAAGATTTTCACGGCCAAGATCTACCGGATCTGCCGGATCTGCCCTGATGATGGACACTGCAACGATGACCGAAACGTTGGCTAAAGAAGGAGGTAGCGCAACACGGCATAACACCCCAAAAACAAATAACGAAAAAAACTTGTCGATTTTATTGTACTTGTGCTTTGGTATACACAGTATTTTTTTTTTCACATAAGCTTCACACAGGAGACCCTGAGGAAAATAATTTCCCTCAGGGCCTATGTCATCTTTGGGGATGCTGGGTGGAGGGTTTTTTAAGGAAAGGAAGGAGAGGAGAGTTCTGGGAAGGAAAAGAATTTAAGGGGTGGGTATGAATCTTGGGTTCAGTGTGTCCCGGTCATCCGCCTCCAAGACCTAGACAAACCTCACCTTATGAACCCGGGCACCTCTGCTAAATCACCAAACGTACCTAACCACTTGGGGTGACCTTTGGCAGAGGTGTTGGTTATCCAATAAAGGTTCCCGGGGCAGCGGTACCCATTCCCGCCTCCCAAATTGAAATACAGTAATTTAGAGAAGCAGATATTTCCTTGATGCATTTGAATGAAAATATGTTTTTACTTCTGTTATTAGGCGGTGCATCCTCTCTGCACATCCCTTCGGGGTCACTTAGTTATATTTTGTATAAATAGGTACACCGTATTTTCCCAAAACCGATTCCACATTGTATATAGGTACGCCGGGGGGCCAACTGTCGGCGGATCAACTGTCATGGAACCATTTTTGATATGTATTTGTAAATTTATACGCCCAAAAGGTGAAGTGTCAGTTTACTTCTGGAGATTAATGCTGGAAGTACTTTAAAACGACATTTATTTGAATGCTATGAAAAACCAATGTCAGGTGAAATTGCGGCCTATCTAATGGAGAACTTAAAATATTGATTCAGTGTTTTTACGCTAAGAAATCGATAAACAATATCATTCCTGAGTGATTCACAAATTTGACATAGGCACTTCTAGTATTAGACCCCAGAATCAAACTGTTTCCTAATCGTATCAGATCGTCAAAACGGGTTAAATGCTTTACAAGGACTCTGTTATTAACCTATTAACCCAGCGTAGTAATCAAAGCACAATCCAGACACCATATTTTTATCTTTTTAAAAGTTAATTTATGAAAGTCCGCTGAATTGACAAGGATTTTTTTATGTGAATATCGTAAAAGTGTTTCAGTGGATGGTCCGATGCTCTGTAGGGAACCCGCTTGCACAGCGAGGGTGTAAACTGTGCGTGCGGCATAAAATCAAAGTTTATAGACTTACTGATTTCAATACTTCGTTTGTGTGGAAGTACCATATGATGTGCAACAAAACTGCTCCCAACCGTCTGGGGCCAGCATTGGAGGGGACCCCAACGCTTTCCCAACGGCGCGGCGTTTTAAGGAAACATATGGTTTCCTCCTTCACCGCACACGTCAAGACTCTATTTTATTGAACGAAGCTACATTTATTTGAACGACTCTAGACCCTCCAATGCCCATGCATACGGGGTTAGAAAGCAGTGAGACTATGTTGCGAGGCTAGAAGTATTAATGAAGGACATTAGGAAGAGAAAGGTGGTGAAGTACCTGGCTATTCAGATCTTGCCACAAAACATGGCTAAAGCCATTTCAAGCAACGTTTAAATTCTGAATGGTGATCTTAGACCAGGTCAATACTGAGAATATCTTCCACTCCGAAAAGTGCTGCAAATACACAGCAATATGTATTATTGTGACCAAATCTATTTTTTTTCGATAAAACAATACACACCAAAAGAATCTACGGTATACTTTACAACATTACGAATACTTAGATATCCATATATGAATCAGATGATATTAAAACTACGCGTGTTCAAGGGACATTCGAGTTGAAACAAAGTCCCATTATTTCTTTGTTGGAAAACTGGATAATATTCATAATTCAGAAAACTTATGAAATACTTACATGTAATAGAAATAAAGCATTAGTTTTCGATTTGTTTCACAAAAATTTAATTAAGTCATTAGTCATCTTAATTGTTTGCTTTTCATTGGAAAATAAAATTCAACATGTACCATCCCTTATTTCATAATTTAACTATCCCTAATAATATAAATACGCCTTTCGTGTGATAAAAGCATTTCGCCTATCGTGTTATATGTTGGCTGTATCACGAGTGAACCAAAAAAGGTAGATAACTCAGGGAAGATTGATGGAATTTGGTCAACTCACCATAAAATATATCGAGAGAATTCAGCGAAAGTTTCTACGATTTATTAATTTTAAGTTAAATATGCCCTTGGAACAAAATAACTACACTTTTTTATTAAATATCTTAAAAATAAGATTGGCGAAGGATAATCCACCAATGGTTCATTTTTTAAATTGTAAAATTCTGTTATGAATATGCAGTAAAACTATATTTCGAATAAAAAGTTTGTAATTTTTTTTACGTGAGTACGGCGCAAGAGTCCCAACTGCTCCCAATCATTTTGAGCCATGACTCTGACATTACCAATAAATTGGGGTATGCTGTGAAGCTGAAGGTAGTGGGGAGGAGGGAGATAGGAATGTGAGGGAGCATCTGGCTATTCAGATCTGGTCACCAAACACGGCAAAAGCCATTTCAATTAAAGTTTCGATTCTATATGGTGGTCTCTCACCAGGGAGATACTGAAAGTATCTGCCACTGGAATTCACCGCAAACTTATATGTGAATAAAACAAAAAAAATCTAATTAAGAGATTTGAACCCGCGATCTTAGGATTCGTAGCCAAGGATAGTAACCACTCAATAATAAATTGTTACTCTAAAATTTGAATAAAAAACAGAGTGTAATTCACAGTCGGTTGAAGTGAAACTAGAAAGTCGCTCTCTTTTCATTTACCTATTTATTTTAATGTGGTTTGAAGATTGGATATTGATTTCGCCAAAATAAAAATGATTCGAACCTCCGTTCGCTTGATGTCTATCTCTTTGGCCGCTGAGACATGTCAGGCGCCTTGCCCACTGCGTTTAATTTACCGCATTATATTAGAATGAAGTATTTGTGTAGAACTGAGTTGTGACGCATTTCCGTTTCTTCCATATTTCAAATCACTAACGGGGCTAAAGAAGTTTCACTTCAATAACTAGCTGGATATTGAGGATCCGACTAAGGAAAAGAAATAAATGTTAAATTTTATGAGCCAAATTTGCCAGCTTTGTACTTGGTCTTCACCTTTCTGCACAGACACAGGGCAAATAAGGCAAATTATAAAAGCTGTTCTTTGTCCTACGCAAGCACTTAATTAAAAAATGTGCAAATCATTCGGTGGATAATAGAAAAGACACATGGCGGTACCTCATGACGCAGCCCACCACATAAATCTCCATTAATGGCCTCCGGGCCTAACAAAAAGAGCCAACATTTTTGGCGAGCTCACGTGCGATTAATTTATTGATTGAATATTATTATATTTTAATCTAATGACTACCATTCAATCAAATTGAAATATTCCGTTGTTCTAAGGCTTTTACGAGGCTTTATCTTCGATAGTTCACATACATCACGCCTTTGAACTGAAGTTTTTTTCGCTTCCTACTTTGCAGTTCTTTGATCGAAATTCAATACAATGAATAGTTTTTTTTTATGTGAAAGATAGCGGTTGTTTCTGATGTTGATAATTCAATTGATTCCAGAATTAGGACAGCAGCTACTCGGTTATGTAAGTACCAGGAAATTATTTTTAATGTGCTGACTCATTTCAAAAACACACTTAAAACTTGAACAGTTCTTGAAATTAAATTAATAAGCCAATTTTGTATTTCATCTGCTTTAGAGCATTTGTTTTCATTTTATTCGTATGCTTTTTGTCTCTGAACTCAGAGGTCGAGGGTACGAAACGAACAGTGGGCAAATGAATGCTGACTTTTATTTCTATGTTAAAAGAGGGTTTCACAACTCAAATCTTTTGGCGGGCTACAGTTAACACTCGTCGTAGGTGTATTAAATTTTCACCTTTTTCCAAACTGAGTGATAATCTTTACATCAATCTTGTGCAATACCACCAGTCAGAATCGGAACTTTGTTTGAGATGGTTTTAACTATTTTAATTTTTTTTAATTTTCACATCCTGCACAGAGTAGGTATTTCATTCCATTTCAAACAACCTGCTAAGGCTCCATTGGATTCTTGCATTTCGGTATAACTTAAACACAATAATAAAAACGCTCATTCACGTATCTACCCACAATTCTGTAAACATGACTAAACATAATTGTTGAATAATTCAGATGATATTTATCTCCCGGGTCTCACAGGACCAAGAAAGGATAACTTTAATGTTACGGACTTAATTCATTTGTCATACTAAACTGAGCTACTTAAAAACATCTAAAAAAAGATCAGGTCTTTGAAGTTTTGAATACATTCAAAGAAAGAACAATATTTTTGATGCGGGACCGCAGCGTCAGATCATAGATGGACCGATGGTACCTAATCATCTATCTTTATTGTGACTCCTTTAAATGTCAAATTACCGCTTGGATGGTTTGGAGATATTCATTTAAATCCCGATCGCGATTCAGATGACGCTGTGATGGATCCCTGGCCGTATTGTTTGGCGATGCTGTCCAGATATGGGAGTTATCTCGCGTCCCCTTTAAATCCTCACTTTTGATTGATTTCCTTTTGGATTTGTCATCTGACTGGCTATTGTCGACAAATCCGGCAGCGTGCTGTATGGAATGCAAGAGGGATCGTCAACTCGGTGCTCGCGTGCGCCCACTTCTCAAGGACTTGCGTTCTGCATATCAAATTCTACTTGAATTCTAGTTGAAATCTGCTCAATAAACAATACTAATAAATCGATCATTCATTAATATTGATGCACCCTAGAGAGTATTTCATGATGTGCAGGGAAATTTTTTCAATACTGCTTGGTATTATAAGCCAAGAACATTCTCCGAATGGAGGCAGTTACAATCTACCGATAAAACAATAGGTTTCATTGATTTATTTGATTTGCTAGACCATTTGTGAATAGTAGAGTTATATATCATCTTATCAAATGAAAAAGGACTTAAAACATACTTAAAAAAACTCAGAAAATTTGTGAAATAATTTGCCAATCTGTGGCTCATCATATTTTAAACAAATACCAGGTACGGGTGGCGTATTTACAAAACCTATACCGATTCAGTCGCGGTAACGACAATTAACATTTTAAATATACCTCTATATTGGTTATTTTTTATCACATTGTAAAAACAAAAATTGTTCTAAAATTTAGATAAAATAATCTTTCTGATGTGTATATTAGAAATTAATAATTTTATTTCTAAATATTTAAATTTTAATATTATTTCCATATATTGTAAATACACCTCTATATTGATAATTTTTAATCACTTTGCAAAAACAAAAATTGTTCTAAAATATAGATAAAATAATCTTTCTATTGTGTATATTATAAATTAATAATTTTATTTCTAAATATTTAAATTTTGTTATTGAAAATTTAAAGCGACTGAAACGCGGTAGGGATTGTAAATACGCGTACGGGTGTAAATGAGTTTGAAAATGTCATTGTTAGGTACAGATATGGTGAATATATGTGTCTATTTTAAATATAGCATAAAATACCTACATATTATTTTGTGGTTTTAACTACTGTTTCATGGCAAAACCACTCCGCTGTTTCTAAGGCAAATATTACTTGCGTTGAGAAATGCTTGATAAGTGTTAGGTACCTACTGATTTCAGTTCAGATGATCATTCATATTATTAAATTTTTTGGTTGTGTGTCTGTCTGTATGTAACTCTGATTCAATGAATGCTTTCAAATTTTCAAAAATTGGAATTGATTATGTCAATTCAGGCAAGCGATAAGTTAAGAACCTGGATTCTGAAAAATATTTCTATTAAAAATAATTTTGTACATGAAATGAATAAAATGTATAAAATAATGTTTTGGTAATTTTTTTTACAAATTTCCAACGTTTCGTGATTTAAAAAAATTACTAATGGTGTTCATTTAACTTTGGGAGGAAGGAATGGGTACCGCCGCCCCGGGAAAATTTATTGGATAACCAACACCTCTGTCATAGGTCATCCCAAGTGGTTCGCTACGTTTGGCGATTTAGCAGGGGTGAGCCGGGTTCATGAAGTGAGATTTGTCTAGGTCTTGGACGCGGATGACCAGGACACCCTGAACCCCAGATTCCTACCCACCCCTTAAACCCTTTTCCTTCCCAGAACTCTCCTCTCCTTCCTTTCCTTAAAAAACCCTCCACGCAGCATCCCCAAAGATGACATAGGCCCTGAGGGAAATTATTTTCCTCAGGGCCTCCTGTGTGGAGCTCTTGTAAAAATAAAAAATCGAAGAGTTAGTTTCTGTGGAAATTCGATAATATTTGTATTTGAAAGTCAAATACTTAGAAAAATATTTTTTAAATACAATCAGCATCACAAATCCTACAATTATAATAGCCCGTGATTTTTCCCAGGTCTGCGCTAGTTTTCCATAAAAATTAAGAAAAAAAATCGTCGTTTTTTAATAAATATCACATAAAAAAATCAACGTTTATAAATTTAGAGACATTAAAAAATCACCATTTTTCTACATAAAAACAGTCGTTTATAATAATACTCGTTTATACAACACATAATCAAAACCACATAAATAAATAACACATAAAAAATGATTGTTTATAAACAAATAACACATTAAAAAATCGTTGATAGGTCCCTATACCGAATTTGACCTTTTTTAAAAGCTCGCGGTGTTTCGGACCACTGGGTTATGAAGAATGAACCGAAGGTTGAATACAAATGATTGAATGTATTCAACCTCCGAACGGAGAACAGAGCAGAGATGATCCATGTTATAATTCCGTCTCGTCACGTCCCCGACATTGTCTCTAAAATATTGCGTAAGATAAAAATACCTGAATGGCAATGGCCGTGAACTTGGGAGCTTATTGGCTCATTTCATTTTAATATTCAGGGCTGCTAATACCCGAGCGTTATAGGTGTGGTCTTTTTCAGCACAAAGACAAATACCGAGAATTTATATATTATGTCATTAGTTTTAGGTAACTATTAGGGCCTTCTCCCGTGGAGAAACTGAAATGAACGCACCAGCACTGCTGGTCGTGCGGCAGTCGCGTTTCAGTTGCATTGTTAACAGGTTGCCACGGTAGCGGCTCATGAACTGACAAGTTTTCGAATTGCGTCGGCAACTGGTTTCATTTTTTCTCTATGAGCGAAGGCCCTAATCCGGCTTAGCCCGGGATTTGGATTCTTGTTTCTTGTACGAGTATTTTTTTTTTTCTGGAGCCGGTAAGATTAACAATTGGGGTATGTTGTGAGGCTGAAGGTAAGACTGGAGGGAAAGAAGATGGGAAACATTAAGGTGGGGAAGAATCTGGCTATTCATATCTGGTCACCAAACACGGCTAAAGCCATTTAAAGCAACGGCGATCTTACACCAGGGCGATACTGGGAGTATCTTCCACTCTGGAAAGCGCCACAAATATACCTTAGATACATTATTTCAATTCGGGAGGCGGGCATGGGTACGGCCGCCCCGGGAACCATTTATTGGATTACCATCACCTCTGTTATTGGTCACCCCAAGTGGTTCGCTGCGTTTGATGACTTAACAGGGGTGCCCGGGTTCATGGGGTGAGGTTTGTCCGGATCTTAGCGGCGGATGTGTCTGCCCACCAACTGCGCCGGATCTGGAGAGACTGGTTAAGGTAGACATTTTGATTTCTCCAGCCAGACTCTCTGAATTTTTTTACTCTCGTAATACGTAAAATTATTCAATTGCAATGAAAATTTAGTTTAAAAAATTGGAACTGACAATTTCAAAATCATATCAGAGAAGCGATAAAGCAGTAAGCAAAATAATTTTATTTTAAATGTGCATTTCTATTGATAAAATATTTGACGAATCTAGAAGTCGTAATTTTTCAAATTTACGAAAACACTCGGAAGGTAAATTTCTTCTTTTAAAAAGCAAAGATCCCGAAGCAAGTATTTTTTATGATTACTTTATAGTATAACAAATCCAGTATAATATCCCGTGATTTTTCACGGGTGTGCGCTAGTATGACACTAAAATGTATAAATTATTATGTATAATACCTACTTATCCAACAACTGAACATTTTCACAAA
The DNA here is from genome assembly GCA_929108145.2 of Limnephilus rhombicus. NCBI lineage: Eukaryota > Metazoa > Arthropoda > Insecta > Trichoptera > Limnephilidae > Limnephilus > Limnephilus rhombicus. The sequence goes on from OV815285.1 coordinate 49,419,809, forward strand.
TTCTACCTACAATTTGTGTATTTTTTTGGTAGTCAAAAGAATTTTAAAGCTCTATAGCTCAAACCCACCAAAAATGAATTCGCCAGCTCAAAATATTTACTCTTCTAACATTTCAGATAAAAATTTAAAATAAAATAATGTGCAAATTTCATAACGCCAGAACTCTCAAGTAAAGAGGTTTTTCTTTCGTTTGATTCCGGATATGGTGAAGTTTCCAGGTTCAATAACCGAGAAATGAAGCGTAAGAAGATGGGAATATAAAGTTCATTTCGTGTTTGATTATGCATAAAATGTTGATAAATATCATCGTTCTCACTGGTAACTTAAACTAAGCCAGTATTAAACAACTCAACCCGCCGAAAACTTCCACGTAAGAACATGTAAATTTCAATACCTTTCGGTGGGGGAGGGCTTATAACAATGTGAGGTATTTATTTCACATAGCGTTTGTACGACGTAATGGCAAACTTTAACGATTGTCTCCAATCTGTATAAGTTTTTATTCATCGCAGGTAACAGCATTTCCATTTTGGAAACGTGTAAAGGAGGCTTTTACGCGGTGAGTATATTTGTTCGACAATTCACGAAAACTCATTGAATTGGCAAACAAAACATCACTTCCTATTGTTGAGGAGTTTTTTTATCGGATGACAATCTAGATCGCTTTTGAATAAGCATGAGATTATATTTCGCTTTCAAAGGAACCTTAATATCGCTAAAATCATCGAATTACAACAACGGTTTCTCCTCAAATGTCCCACGAATGTGCCCATAAATATGCAAGGCGAAACGTGTTATTACAGAATCGTTAACTTTGGTATGCGTTTAATGAATTTCGCGTAAATAATTATTACCAAAACTCGTTTTCGTAGTCCTGAAAATGAAAGAAATTCATTGTTTTAATTTTGGCTATAGGGAGGTTTAAATATTTAAATATTTTTTAATATTCTCAATAAAAGCTTGTGGTTATAGTTATAAGTTATAACAATAACTGTAAGTCTGTTGAATTTATACAGAACCTATAAATAAAGCTTTTATTAATCGTTGTGTAAAACGTTTTCGTTGGATATCACGTCAAGGGCGCAAATCCAAAACTGTTGATTTGATCGTTCGTAAATATTAGCTTTTAGGTACGGGTTATTTTTGAGTTATCAAGAAGTTGAAAACATATTAAATTACGTTAGAAATATGTGAATAAGTTACACTGAAGGTCAATAATTTTATTGTTAAACTTTGTGTGATACCAGACAAGCGCCTTAATTAGGAAAGTGGGACTATGGTTTACATACTATGGATTTAGAGAAATGCTATCTTGTTAATAAATGCAAAGGGGAATAAGTTGGGAAAAAGGAATGATTTGGAAGACTGGCTATTCTTATGTCATCACCCAGCATAGCTCTATTTTTATCTGTATACCTCATAAGAGTCCCAATTGCTTCCAACCGTCTAGAGCCGGTGAGACTATTGCATCCAGAGAGGCAATTACCTGGTTGTTCACCAAACCCAGCTTAAGCCATCTAACGTTTAATTTCTGAAGGGTGGTCTTACACCGGGGCGATACTAATAGTATTTTCTAATCTGGAAATTTCCACAAATTAGCTTTATATTATTTTTGATCGCTAAATTGTGAAATAACATAAATTAATCACAAAATTATCTTGCTCACGCCTGGACATGAAACCTCCACTTCCGGATTCTGTCGAGAGCCTTAAGGCTCTGCAACCGGGCTCGAAAAGAAGAAGATGGAGAGATACGAAATTACGAATGTTAGAAGAGAGCGCTAACATTTACAGCGACAAAATCGATACCAAAATTGGGAAAATGTTTAACAAAACACGACTCGTTTAAAATAGAGCAAAAATCTTGCGGGCATTATCTTAAACAGCATTTAAAGAAACACTGTGAATTTTTTCATACATATAACTTGTAAAATAACTGAAATAAACGTGTTTATAATAATTTTTGGAGCATACTTCGCGATTTTTTTCTATCGAGGGAATTTTATATAATTTGCTTTTCGGCGCTGGCAAAGTCTAGATATTATCTTCAAGAATAACACATATTTTTTTAAGAGCTTTAAAACTTACTGTGTTTAAGGGAAATATGTAATAAATCGGTAGAAATCCGGGTTGCGGGCCCTTAATCCCCGAGCGCGGAGGCTGTCGAATTTCTAAACTAAAGACTTTAAGAAAGATTCTCTTTATGAATATCTTCCACTGTGAAACACGGTGCAAAGGCATGATATTTTTGAAGTGAAAACTTATTTAGCACCGTTGTGATTTAAAACTCGATGATAGACAAAGTGACAATGAAAAGAAACAAACACTTACATCTATTGGATTTAGCCTGCGAGAGAATGAGATAGAATAGTCGGTCTCCTCTTTATACAATGCTTCGTAGCCTTCCCACTCTTGTCTACTTAATTATGAGTATATAACCAGAGAAAACCAGAAATATATCTTTTATAAATCAAATTTTAGACGTATTTTCCACAAAAAATTATAAATTGATTTCGAAAGATTGTTGTTTTATCTAGAAAACGCATGTTTTAAATTTTGAGAAAAAGTAGTTTTTTAATATAATAAGGTCGTTGGCAGATTTGTTAAATTTTTAAACGAAAAATCTTATTTTACAAGACATATTTCATACCATGTAATCATACATTATTGTAAATCAATACGTTATCTAGTAAACACATGTTTAAAATTTTTAATTTTAGTTCAAATAAAATCATTAAAAAAAATATTCGTACACTTATTTATGACGAAAATTTCCCTATTTTGTCTATATTTACGGTCTTACAAATTAAATCTATATGTTAAAGATTTTTTAAACATTCTTACTTTGTTTAGACATTATTGAAAAATGGTAAATACTTATGATCAAAAAATAAATACAAAAAATACATAATTTTATAAGTTTTATCATCACGCCTTTCAGCATTTTTGGATGTAGGTACAAATTAAAGCAAATTTGGAATGAAATAAAATCGATTTTGAGTTATAATTTTAAAAAAACTGGTACGGAGAATAATTAATCTTTCTCATTGGAATCGCCCTGTACGATCGTAAGAACATCTTTCGACGAAATGTGTATATTCGGCCGCTGACTGGTTAAAGGCCCTTAAGTTTTCTGAAGGTTTCACATCTACCGCGTGCGAACTGCACACTTGTATTTTTTTATTCAAAGAGTTAGTTTTTTAATAAATACGTTATTTCTCAAGATACGGTTTTGGCTCGCGATCATCCCGACCCAGAGATCCAGAGAAAAGGATCTTACCGCTCTGTCACTAAGTTTGTCAATAAGCCTACAGTAAAAAAAATAAAAACGGTGCTGTACAAGTCATTCAAATATCATTATTATAAAGCACTTTTTAAACACACCTATATGAATTCTTACTCGTACCAGAGTTATTGCTTAAAAATTGGTTACCGCGGGCCGATTATATTTTTCCTCCTTGGATAAATAATAAATCGACGGGACGAACTGCAAGTCCAGCATCTCACGGGGCCTGTAATTATTGACAAGTGATGCTGCCATTGTCATCTCGCATAAGATCATGTACCGGTTCTCCCATAATGATATTACTATAATTGCTGCCTCGCGGTATTTGCAAAAATAACGGTGTTTTATAAGCTCTCCGGAGGTTTACCAAGCTGGTTGACGAGATATTTTTTATTGATAAGCTCGTATATTGATATTTTTACCGTTTATATATGACGTTCCAAGATATATCGCTTTATCCAATCGCAAGTGTACAGTCATAAATATTTAATACCTACGCGTATTTAATATTCTTTTTTTAACGTGTGCCAGCGTAGACATATTGGACAAGTGTAGATAAAAAAAATATTAGGTCCACTTTTATACCTTGTTTAACAGTTAATTCATTTTTCGTTAACTTTTTCTTAATTGTAACGCTTGTTTTTTTTAAATTTTTTTATCTGAGATTTCATAAAATTTAAATGTGCCAATAGGTGCCTCAGGCATTTTATTTCTATCTAAAGTGAATGTGTGGTATAATCATGTACGATATATTGATATTAACCAGAGGCGAACATTATGTACTTAAGGTTGATGTCAGTGTTTTAAACACGATTAAAAATGGACCCTTGGATGTTTTAGACAAGGCTTGCCTAATCTGCGGTACATGGAAGATGTGTGATATAATATTTAAACAGAAAATTATTTTAATTATCATTTTCAAATTTGGAATTGATTTATCAAAAATTCGCTTAAGCCATAACATACCTTAAGCCATATAATACGTGCTTAAGCATGTAAATTGGTATAATTCATTAATATTTTTTTATCATTCTGCAGCACTTGTTCTTGTTCTGGTGTGTTCTGTGCATAAATGTTCAGGTTTATAAAGCTTACGTTTATATCCCTTGATTTTTCACGGGTCTGCACCGGCCAGAGTACCGAGTTAGATTATAAAATGCATTATTTATTTATACTTCTTTTTCCCTTTTCACGTGGACGGCCAAGACGTGTTGTTGAAACAATAAAATGATCTAATAAAAATAATAACAGAAGCTTTGAAATTTGAAAACAAAATGATTGTGTCAAATAAACGCAGTATACGGGGGCAGTAAAATGAAATTACGTTTCGAATTCCATTCCAATTCTTTCACGTGGAATAATCTGCAACTTCAGCAGGAAAGTAAAGAGGTGTGTTGTGTTCGGTGGTCAAAATAAACAAGGCATCGAATAAAGGTGCACGTCCATGAGTAACTGCCGCTTGCAGCGTTCTGTTCTGCAGTAGTGAGGCGATATCTAGATTAGATCTTGTCAGATTTGGTCCAGACGGGAGGAGAGCAGGTGTTGCGAAAGCAATCACCTGCGAGATGTAAGAAAAATACAAGTAAAATGAGCGCAAGCTGAAATACCCCCTCTAAACGTCTGCGCTCCTTGCATATTAAAATAACAATGCAAAGGGATTTTTAAAGAAGAAGCGCATATTTTTGCATTTTTGGATAAGAAATTGGGCAAACTGCACACTGATTCAAAAGTGTTTCGTGTGTAAAAAAATGTCAAATTCTCAGACTTATGATTTAAAAGCTCTCGTTAATAGACGGAGATTTGAAAAGCGGGAAACATAGAAAAAATAAGGAGGCCTACGGTGGACGCCAGAAAGCTCATGATGATCAGTAGATAAAATGCTCCGACAATAAATGGCTGTTAATAGCAAATTTCTAAAGTAAAATTTTTGTAAAATATCCTTTGAAGGGATTTTTGAAATACTAGAAAATAACTTTAGACTTTTAAACTTAAAACCTAAAAATAATCACTTTATTTGGTAAGATTGGGTTACTGTAAAAACAAAAAAGAACCATACCCTTATTATTTAAAATCAACATCTTCAGTATTTGCATACTTACAGCTGTTGCGGAATACCTCTGTAAAAAGGTTTAGACCTTTGATACAAATTGATTCACAAGAAAATGATCTAAATTTGCACATAGAATAATAAAAAAAGGTTCTTACCACAAACAACAACACCACATTCTACCCTCTTGAAAAATATGTACTACGTTCCTTTAAAATAAATGAAAAAGAAGGATGAATGAATTAGGTAAATAAGCAAACGTTGAATTATTGACAAATGCTTAATTTTAGATGGTGGATGTCTTAGTTTCGATGCTACCTCCTTTCCATGTAGGCTTGTAGCCATTATGTAATTCTAACCGGACTATATATTCAGTATTTTATTTTGCGAAATCAAATCCTAAATCAAAAACCACTCATTTATCTCAATTCTGGGAAGCTGCAGGCGCCAGATAAATTTGTAGGTACATGTTTGTTTTGTTCAGATCGCTCACGCGTGTGCTGCAGCTTTTCTCTGATGATGCAGTGCGAAACACCTTTGTCGGCAGGAACAGTTTCTGAACAAAATAAGAATGTGGTTTCAGTGGCACGAGTAATGGGAGATTATCCAACTCTTTCACTCGTGAAATTGTTTTGTTGCCCAGGAAAACTCGCTGAGAAGGCCGAAGCAATTTGCTCCCAACAATGGAAGCTAGTTTCTCGAGCCTAATGGAAGGCTAACAGAACTAAGACAAAGGAGATTTGCGACAATTTGCAAACTTTGTCTTTGTTATTTTTGATAATCTGTAGTTTTACATGAATTAGTGAAACATAAAGACAAAACGTATTGTTTGCTGAAGTTAAAGGGCTTGTTTCTTAGAATACCTGCTAAACTGTTAAGCTGAAAGGAAGTTAGCTATTATAAATAAATTATTTGTTTATTTGGTCCATCCTTATTTATTTCGTACCTTAGGATTACAATTTTTAATAATACAAATAATGTAATACAATTTTTTGAATAATATACATATATAGGTATTTTAGTACGTGCGTGTAATAGTGGCATAGATTCAGATTAATCCACGATCGTCGTGATGATTCATTATGGGGGGAGAGGGGAAGGATGGTGGTGAGAGGCGGGGGGGGAGGTGGAGGAGGCGGAGTGGGAACCCCCCTCACACCATGCAAGCGGGAAAAAGCTAAAAAGAACGTTTTTTGTTTGTTCCTTACGCGGTGTCTGAACTTCATCCGATTGAAATGAAACTTTGGTGAGTTGTTGTGCCCACGCCCGCGATGGTTTCTATGTATAGTGGTTAGCTCTGGCGTTATAAAATTATTTACTTTGCTATTTATTCGATTGCGATGAATCTTTGTTGAGTTGTTATGCGCACGCCCGCGAATGCTTCTATATATGTATGGTGAGCTCTGGCATTATGAAATTCGTATAAAAAATTGCAATAGGTGTCACTTAAGCCATTTGAAAACTGAATGTACCGGGACTGAATGTATGCAGCAACGCTGGAGTGGGGAGGGGAACGCATGCTGAGAACTCGCTAGTTATATTATATATATACTTCTTTTCGTAAATGGAAACCATTCGCCATTAAATAAGAAAAATGTTTTCTTTTTCTATCTCTTTTAGTAATTAATATAATATAATTCTTGTCCAAATTATCTAAGCGCCTGCTTCTTAATATTTTTCATTCCCTTCACATCGACCTACCGTTCCTTTAGAATTTAGTCACCTGTAAAATATGATATAATATTTGTAATTTAACTTTAATCTAGTTTAAGTGTTAAATTTAATTAAAATTCAAATTTGTGTACCTACCTAGGTTCAATTACATAATTATGTGACGTTTATGAGTTAGTTTAGTAGCGGCATATTTATACCAGTAAATGGAATAAAATTTACAATATATTACGGAATATTAACCACCATTCGATATTCTTGAAAATTCTATAAAATTTATAGGATACTAATATATCAGCGGCCATTACGGTTTGGCAGTATTGCCATTATGTGTTTCAAGTAATATATTACGAGGAAGTAACATGTATAGAATTGCACACGATAATTAATACGTGGTAGCATGTCATTACAAGGTATTAATAGACCTATCTACCCACAAAAGCGTTAAAAAATTGACAACCATTATAAAATTGTTTTCTTTTCTGTGAATAAGAGGAATAAAAAAAAGAAACTGATGACTAACTAAAAAAAATGGACTCTAAATTTGTAATGAATAAGAAAATAGAAGCATTTGCTAAATCTCCGCTTCTATGTCCATTGTCATTTTCATCATATGATCTAAATTAAAATATGTATTTTGTTTGCGTTTTGACCATTATAAGATAATTCCTACTCCAATGTAAACATTTTTCCCTTCAAAAATCAAACAAAAATTCCATATCATCATAAATATAATAACGGTTTAATAAAGAATAGACATGATAACACAAAAAAATATTGTTAATCGTCAACAATGTTGTAATTCATATTACCTGTAAGGTATTCCCCAAACAATACGAAGTAACTTACAAACCCCAGATAATAATCCTTCCATAACATCTCTACATATTATAAATTAAAGTCCTTCGCCGTGTCTATCAGTCTGTTCGCGATAAACTCAAAAACTACTGAATTTTGAATTTTATTTGAATTTTGGATTTTCATGCGGTTTTCGCCAATAGATGAGTGATTCATGAGGAAGGTTTAAGTATATAATCTGTCAAGGTTTTGTGTAAATTGATTGAAATGTATAATATATAAAGTAGAAGGACTGTAAATGGTGGACGAACGGGCTGGCAAGAGGCGGGGTGGATTGTAAATGCAAAACAATAGTTATGCCGAGGTTGATGAAATTTTGCACATGTGACCTTCAAAATAAGAGGAAGGTCACTGTCTACATTTGATTTCGAAATTCTGTGTAAAGCTCGGGCATCGCCGGGGACTTCAGCTAGTCATAAATATAATACCTAACGATTTGACAGCAATAAAATTACATTTTGTCATTAATAATTTACATTGATTTTAAGGTTTTCTCTGGACATTATCGAAGTGGGCTACAAACCCGAGGCAATTAGCTTACTGGGAATAACCAAATAATTAGAAATTCGACAGTCAAAGACGACTTAGTAACAAATAAAATTAATATAATTGATTAAAATCCTTGTAGGCCACCCCTCCCCAATACGTTTTGTAGGTATATAAACTATAGGATAAGAATAATTTATACCAGTCCGAAGATGGCTTAAACAAGCTGAAACCGGTTTCGGTTGAATAAATTAATGTGAAAATAATTTTCTTATTTGTTTTATTATAATTATTAGGAAGATGAAGGTTCGGAAAAACATTTTCTTACCTAGTCATATGACATACATAGCTATAACCATTTCTACCAACATTTCAATTCCGAATGAAGCGTCTATGTACTTATCTGAGACGAGATGCAAATCATCTACATAAATATAATGTATGTATCGACGGTCCCGTAGAACAATGTCGGATCTGCAAAAAAGCAAAAATCGTTTTTTTGGCTTATTTTAAATTTCTTTTCTTACTTTTGTAGTCTGCGTTTTCAGATTTTTTTTATCTTGATTATTTTAAAAGTTATTGAAACGAACAAAGTCGGTTGTGACATACTATTCGAAGAACATTGTCAGATGTGCACAACCGACTTTGTTCGTTGTCATACGTCCGCCATTGGAGGTGCGCGCGCACGGTCGGTTTGTCAGAATCGACTTAGTTCTTCGGAGAGTTGGGACGGTGAGGACGTGCGTGATGAATCAGTGCTTGCAAATCAAAATAAAAGTAAATTGTTGCTCTTTTGTTAGTAAGACAGTATAAACTAACGATGCCTCGAAAATATAATAATCGTTTTAAATGTTTGCCTAGTAAAATGTGTCCAATTGACAATTCAAGTGATAACTGGAATGAACAAAGTGCAGACAGAGATATACGAGAACCAGGACATGCCTCTAACGTGTCGAGAAACATTAATTGTCGAATAAAGCAGTTAATGGACATTACAAATAACATTATTTATCCAAATCAGGATAATGAGAATGAAAAAGAAGTTGTACTAGGTAAGTTTTTATTGTTTTCCTACAGAACTGCTATGATTTTAAATTACTTCATCGGGCCTCCCAAAAACAATGTTGGATTGTCATAACCGACAACAATCACAGAAAATAAATTATTTTTCTTTACAATGAGAATTTTTACTTTACATTAATTCAATCGTTGTTAGGTGGTACTAAAATATGTTTAAGTGATAAAAAATTATGTGTCGCCGTAAAAGCACATCCGACATTTTTTGTTGGAATCTGTCAAGTAGCAGGGTGCAGGAAACAAACATCCGACTTTGTTCTTGGAACATTAAAAAAATTTTTCGTGTCGGATGTTCACATCCAACATTATTCTTGGGAAGTTTTTTCAATACTACTTTGTTCGACAAAAAAAAACACTCTTAAACACCTGTAAAATATATTTTTTTTACTTTGGCGTTATTGATTAAACTAAAGTAAATGCAATCCTGCTTGAAAATTTATAATTTTATTATGTTTCATCAATTTTGTAAAGATTTATCTGCTGTGTTACAATAAAAAAATTGATATTTGTGTTACAATAAAAAAATGTAATTTAATAAATATTTGAAATTAACATATTCCATGTTTTTAGATCCCTGTTCACGCCGTGAAGATACTCCGAATCGAATAAATAATGCGGATATTACAAAATCGATGAATCCAGATTTGAATTCCCTTGATTCGTCTCAGTCACCACTGTCACAGGAAGAAGAAGGTCAATAATTTTTACTTTACTTACTTATTATTCATCATAAAAATTATAAACGTTCTTAGAATCAGATTTTCTTAAACTTTTGAGAAACAGAGTTTATTTAATTTTTTTAAACCTTTCAGAGATTCCTGAATCACCTCTTCCTGATGGGGTTGATAAAATGCAAGAGGAGTTTGGAGATATCATGGAGGATCTGTTAAAAGATTTGAATAGTCCACAATCTGTATCTCAGTCCGATTCGGCAAAAAAATCAGGTAGGTGTTTAAAAAGCGCATTAAAAAAAGAGAAAAGATAAAATTTATACCAAGTATGTAACTTCGATTTGCTGCTAGTATATAGAAAATTATGTTTTGATTTTAGGCGTTTCTGAATCCGACCCTCCGCGGAGTGTAAATATTGGCCAAACAGCAGACCTGATTGCTGAAAATGATTTTTCATCGCTGCTTGCTGGATCAGGTAAATTATTAAAACATTAATTGTATCTGAAACTATATAATTTTTAAAGTAAATTTTCTGAGATTACTTTTAATCGATGGAATTAAAAAATATTGTTGTAATTTCAGATATTCCCGGTTCGCCTTCTTCTGTTACTGTGAACATAGAGTCCAGCAGACAAAATGAACAGCCGCAATTGCTGGAATTCAACGAAACTCCTGTACCATCCCCTGTGAATGGCCACATATTATGCGATGACGACTTTTGTGGCATACACAATGAGGATTATAATATTTTACCTATAGATAATTCTCCAAGCTGTTCTTCGAATGCATCATCTCCAGCTTCAAGCATTAATACGAGGATAAATACAAAACGCCGCCGAAATCAATCGGAATGGGTAGACATCAAACGAAAATGTCTTAAAAACCTGGGCAAGAAGTACTTCACCAAACGTGGAAAATGTGCCGATGAAAAAGTACTTGGCCCACCTTGCTCCTGTAAGCTGAAATGTGGCACACATTTTTCAAATAAAGAAAGAGCAGATATTTTACAAAAATTTTGGAACCTGGGTGATAGACAGCTACAATGGAGCTTTGTTGTTAAATATACTACAAAGGAGAAGAAACGTCGTGCACTCACCAATGATTTAAAACATAACCGTCAGTATACGTTCAAATATTTCCTGCCACAAAGTTCAATGTTATTGTTGGAATCTGATAAGACCAACGTCTGTAAAATATTCTTTTTGAATACTCTTTCTGTCGGGGAAAGAATAGTTACAACGGCCTGGAAGAAGTATGACGGATCAATGGTCGTTCAGCCAGACAACAGAGGGGCCCATAAAAATCATAAAAAAATAATTGTCGAGGATGTGGTGAAAAGTGTGTGCGACCACGTTCAATCATTTGTACCGGTCGAATCGCATTATATTAGAAAAGATTCGACAAAGTTATATTTAGATGGAAGTCTCAGCATTGCTCGGATGTTCAAATTGTATGTTGAATGGTTTAACCCAGACATATATACCAAAAAGGCGCAATCTGAACGACAATACAGAGATATTGTTAATCAAAAATTTAATTTAGGTTTCCATATCCCTAAAAAGGATCAGTGCGACCAGTGCTATGCATTTAAAAATATGTCTCAGCCCTCTGATGAGCAGAAAGAAGCCTATATTCTGCATCGCGAGGAGAAAGAGTTTGCCCGGAACCTAAAAAATAACGACAAGGCCAAAGCTATCGCTTCTGATGGTTCAACAATATGCGCGACTTTTGATTTTCAAAAGGTGTTAACTTGTCCTCATGGTAAAGCGAGTATTTTTTATTATAAACCAAAATTGTCCACCTACAATTTCACTGTTTACGATATGGCAGCGAGACACGGAATCTGCTATATGTGGCACGAAGGAATCGCAAAACGAGGAGCCAATGAAGTAAGTAGTTGTTTGCTTGATTTTATTAAAAAAAAAGTTGAAAAGGGGGCTAAAGAATTCAGATTCTGGTCTGATAACTGCCCTGGACAGAATCGAAATAGAGTGGTTTTTAGCCTATATTTATATGCAGCTAAAGAATTCGGAATCAACATTACACACAGCTTCTTAGAAAAGGGTCACACTCAAAATGAGGGAGATAGTGTGCACGCAGTAATTGAAAAAGCAAGTGCTCCTAGGACGATTTATAGTCCAAATGAATGGAAGATTCTCGTGAGATGGGCAAAAATTGATGAAAATCCCTACGAAGTTCGAGATATGTCGCAAGATAACTTTTACGACTTTAAAATACTGTTAAAGAATAAAAATTGGACTAAAGATACCCAAAATAAAAAAATGACATGGAGCTACGTCAAGCAAGTTCATACCTCTGGAGATCATTCCAATCAGCTGGAGTATAAATATGACCTCAGAAAAGAGTTTCAGACTATCATCGTTCGTAATGCCACAAGACATTTTCATGCTATTGACATCGAACTTCATAAGGCGTATGATACCCCTTTGCCGATTCAAAAAGATAAATACAATGACCTTATAAGTCTTTGTAATTCAGGAATTATTCCTGAACAATATCATGAATTTTATAAGACCATAACATACGGAAACATTGGTGTTAATGATGGTGACTCCGAATAATAATAATTATTAATTTAGGTCAAATAAAAATTTTCCATTTTGAAAATAAGACTATTGATGTTTTAATTTTATGTTATGATTAGGTACCACCCTGTTATGTTTCATTTTTTGTTATATTTTCTTATTTCATCTCTTTTAAAATGTTATAGTCGTACTTATGTAACTGACTCGTGTAACAGACTGGGCTTGAACAATCCTCCCAGTTTTGCTAGATTAAAATAAATAAAACTACGGATGTTTTAATTTTATGTTATGATTAGGTAACCTGTTTTGTTTTTAATTTTTAATGTATTTTTTCTCTTTAAATAATGTGTATAACTCATGTAATATGGCAGACTGAGATTGAAATATCCTCCCACTTCTGTTTGGATTAAAAACAAATAAAAAATTGAATATATTACTTTCCCTGTTTTTATTTATTTAGTGTCAAATTATTATACATAATTTTTATTAAAAAGGGGTTCCTTCACGTAATTATTACAAAACATAATAGATTTTTTTTTTTGTAATACTAGAAACAAAAAAAAATATATAAAATAAATTAGGTTTTCAATACGACAAAAACTTATGTTTGAATTCCAAAGAATAAAGTAGGATATACATATACGACACACATGTTTCATGCTATGTCCGTAGAACAATGTCGTATGTAAACATCCGACAACTCCTTGTTCGTAAAAAAAAGTCGGAAGTGATTTTTCTTAAAAACTACAACAATGTTGCAATAAGCTGGCATACTGTATTTTTCCAATTAAATAAATAAGGGTTAACGCAAAATATCAGATCAACTTTACATTTATTTCTCTCAAAAAACTGTAAAAATGCAGAAACGAAACTTTAAACAGCTCTCCTGCGAAACTACGATTTTGCAGATCCGACATTGTTCTTCGGGACCGTCGGTATCTACCACTTGTGTTTTGACGGCCTCCGTAGTCGAGGGGTAAGGCGTGGAATAATCGCAAGTATATTTTATTAAAATTATTTGTGTTGTTTCACAATTAATTCTCTAAAATAATATGTCATACATTTGCGGCACGTTCCAAAGTGGAAGATACCTCACTTGCCTTGGTGAAAGACCGCTATTCAGAATTGAAAGGTTTGAAGTGGCTTTAGTCGAGTTTGGTGTCTAGAGCTTAATAATAATAAGAATAATAATTAGATAATTAGCAGAGCGCCGTTTTTGTAAAAAAATCACCAGATGGGCCCTGTACAATTTATTATGAATTCTTAGACTCCATCTAAGTTTATTTACATGTAGATACCGAAACACACTTACCTGGTATTCTGGAATATATATAAACACAATTAGAAAGTGTATGCTTGGAGAAGATACGAATATTCAAATACTGAACATTGCGTGATTTTAAATTTGCTACCCCCATCACTGTTGGTTTTAAATTTATGAGAAGATCAATGCCAAAGTTGAGTTAATATTTATTTTGAGAGACTTGAGAATTTAGGACTCTTTAGGACTGGAGAATTTTCATGAAGTGACCTTTACAAAAGCTTACAAATAAGAATTTGCTTAAATGTTACCCAATAAGTTATTTACAATGTCGCGGGCAGTGGATGGTGAAGGGTAAAGGGTACTTACCCAGGCACTTAGGATAGTTGGAACTATCTTAGGATAACTAACTTAGGATAGTTGTGCGATATTCACAGTAAAAAATCTTCAAAAACCTTCTAAAACATTTTTTACATGTTGCACCAGGTTCCGTTCCGGTATATTTGGTTCCAGAACCAAAACATTGTCAAGAGGTCGTAAATTTTTTTCTTGCTAATTCTTTTTATTTTTTTTGTAAAGTTCTAATTTGGTAAAAAGAATTTAGTATTCCAATAATTAAGTGAATGTTTGTTGGTCATACAGCTACCGTACAATCTACATATTCGGTTTGTGAATACCTTTAATTAATTATCCACCAATCTAATAAACGAAATCTCTCTCAAGAGCAGAAATCAGTTAATAAAGTTTGACACGCCATTCATTGCAGCCTCGGCGTCAAAAATATTTACAAGCAACGATATTTCAATGTCAAACACAAGGAAGTGAGTTCTATTCACTACGAGTTTGCACTTCGATATCTTAAATAGGATCTTAGAGACTACGCAAAACAAACAGATTATAACTAATCAAAATCTCTTTTAATCCGGTTTTATTGAAATATATCCTAGTACGAATGCCAGCAGTTTTATGTGGACTGGATTGTAGCTTTCAAAGTGTCACCGTGACAGATGTACCCGGACTGTTTTATTACTAGTCACCAGTTTTAATTACACCGAAGCCACAATATCGAGCGCTTGATCTAGCGTAATAAAATGCGCCTGATTTATATTATTATTAAAGCAGGCAGTTTTCTTTGGAACTGGAAGGCTGTGTAGACTGTAAAAGGCTGTGTGGGAGTCAGGCTGCGCACGCATACGTGACGGTGAATAGTAATGACTGACTTACCCCGTTTAACACGGTGATGTAATGTTTTGGTGGAAATCTATGCCCCTATCTCGCGGGGATGATCAAACCATACTCCCGCTTTTACCTCTCTTTATACTCTGCGGAATTCTCGCTACCTTGCGTCGTTTCACTGATGAGCTTTTATATAAACTAACAAATTATCTCATTCACCCGCGAGTAACACGATCCGGAGTTCTTTTTGTTGAATTATCTGAATGTCAAATCTGGATTGAAGGATGTTTGTTGTACGAAATGAGACAGTTAAAATAATATCACGAACTAAATAGGTGGACAGTAAGGAGGTACCACCATAAATTAAATGATAACGAATTTAAATATAATATTTTACGATAACTATAATATTACGAACTACGACCTCCATAAATTTTAAATAAGTTACTATAGTTTGACTATTTATATTCTGATTCAAAAAATTACCTCATAAATCTGGACGTTCTCTATTACGAGCTGGCTTACTTCCTATTAAGGGTATGGAAAAAAATCTTGTTTTGATTTGTCTAATAATGAAAAAGGGTGTTAATTGAAGATATAAAATAACGTAATTTTTTTAATAATATTTTGATATCATCGTCTTCCTCCGGATTGACTTTGAAATTTCACATAATAGAGAAAAACCCACCCTTGTTAAATCTTAAAAAAATGTTGGATAAACCATTAAAAATTAACTATTTTTCAATAAAACATGAAATAGAGGGAAAAAAACGTATGAATATAATTCAAATGAACTCAAGGCAGTGTATTCAAATACCAGCAAAATCCTTCTACTCTCAAATTTCGGCATTATTGCGAAACTCAATTTTGGGACTTTTTGTAAATGATTTCGTAAATACTCACATATTACTACATTTGCTATGGAAGATTACAAAAATTTGTTTTAAAGATTCATAGTCACTTTTATATAGACTAGAAATAACCCCTTAATATGAAAAGTTTCAAAACTTTGAAGTGAATCCGGAGGAAGAAGATCGTATCAGAAATTTGAAAAAATTTAAACACGTCGTTTAGAACCTATTTGGCACCCTTTTATCACTCTTAAAAATAAAAAATCACATTTTTTTAAATGACCCACTATACTGCCTACTATTTAAGAAGAACACTCTTCCACCAGAGTTTTTTTTGGTTCCTTAATGCCTTCTATATATTATTATTTTTCTTTTCATCTTCTGTACGTATATAACTTATTATTAATGGACCACTACGCTACCTAGAATCTCGCGAGGAACAAAAAATGAACAAATGTTTGATCTTATTAAGCAATTTCTTGTAGATGTTTTTTTTCGTATTTATTTACAGATGAGAAAATATTAAATGAAAACGGAAGAAAGGAAAATATTTTCTTAATGTTAGATCGTTTCAATTTTGCGATACGGAACCGTGTTGTGCTGTTGTAACACAAGCCATATTGAATCCTCTTTTAATTATTTATTAATTAATTCTTTATTTGTCATGCTTTCTTCACCGCTCTATACAGTTGTAATGAGTTCCGTGATTTTGACTTCTTTTAAAAAGGAAGTCTTATAATTAATTAAATACGCTCTTGCATACTTTTTATTCATGCGTTTTAATATTATTTGAATATTTTCTTTCCTTTTTCTTTGAAATGTCTTTTTTATGATTCAGTGTAATTTTAATTTGGATTTATATTAATGTTTGTACAAGTTTTTTTTTGTTTTTTAAATATTGTTTTTATTTCGTAACTACATTACAATTCTTATTGTAATATAGCCTATAGAAATCTGCCATGATACGGGCATGAACTTAGAATGAGATGGTCATGTTAATGCATATCAATATTATAATGTGAAATTTATATTAAATAAAAATTAAAAATTGTTTAATTTATTACCTACGCATCGCGGTGTCTACCATCAGCAGAGGTGAGCAAAGCATATTTTGATCACTGATGATGAAAACTACAAGGCTGTAAAAAAAGATGGCCCACGAAAGAGGAAAAATCATAACGCTGAACACCACAAAATTGGCACTCCTAAATTGCATCTAAAATACATACATGTTTGTAAATTTTTACTACATAAATGATCTAACGCATAGGTTCTCAACCTTATTTCGTGCACCGCCCACTTTTAGAATATTTTTTTTCTTACTGTGGGATGGGGATGGGGAATGGGGGGGGCTCAACTGTCACGGACTCAATAATTCGATTATTAAATTATTTGTAATATATTTTTGTTAAGCAAGTAAAAATAAACAATTCTTTTATATTTTAAGTACCGGGTTTCTACCTCCTTCCTTTTTGAATTCATGATATAGTGTCAAATCTTAAAAATAATAATACACGTTAGATGAAAATATTATCTATACAATAAAAATTTAAAAAAAAAACATTAAAAAGTTCAAATTTCATCCACTTCCCGATCTACCGAAATAAGTGAATTTTCGCATACGTGATAAAAATTATTACAATACATACAATAACAAAAATTAACCAATATTAAAGTTTACTTTGCTTTTATTAGTACGTGAAAGGGTGTTTTTTTGTCTTTTTAGATCATAATTTTTTTACCTACCCACGCTCTCACTGTGCCATCTCAACACCCCCTAATTTTCTTTGGGCCTTCTACCGCCCCCCCTGACAGTTTCAAACACCCACAAGGGGGCGTTATTGCCCACATTGAAAACCAATGATCTATCATAACACAAAAACTAACCTTAAAAATGGAACATTCTAGATTTGAGATATCACAATTGTAGGATTTGTGAAACTTAAAGCTTAAATAAAGAACCCATCAGAATTATCAAGAAAAAATATTCACGGACATTTGTACTAATTTACTGATACGTCATCGCTTGTCTGATTTTTTTTTTACGAAAATAATTTCCCTTAAAACCTATTTTATCTTTGAGAATTATGTGTGGAGGGTGTATCTTAGGAAAGGAAGGAGTGAACCTGGGTCTTGAAGAGACCCATGGTGTAAGAGGGAGGGAACATAGAAACCGAGCTGTTAAACTCAAGAACGAGCCGTAGAAACGATCCATTCTCATGTGACCAATGTCAACTGTTTACAAAAGTAGGACGCGTGTTTGGCGTGTTTCCCGATTGCGTACCGGTACCGAACGAATCAAAGATGCTAGTTCCTCGGAGAGTCATCCATTGAAATACCGATAGAACAAGGACAGCGATCCCACTCGACGCCTGTGCTTTAAATATTACAACCCGTTTATTAAGATATAAGAATCTATCAAATGGACCGCCCATTTCTGCACAGAGTCTAGGGTTTTTCAGGTATTTTGGGTCTCCAGACCAGACGTGGTTCCCAAATTCAAGCGTGGGGCGCACTTAAGTATCTACGGGCCGTATACAGATACAGTAGGTACGCCTAACTCCTGAGAGGATGGCTTAACTCTGGCTTCGATGGAGCCCCCTTACCTGAGCTTATCACTTAGAGTTACACCAAGCACATATATGTATATTTTTTTAAAGAAAGACAAAGATTCCCGGGTTACAAATAACCCAACAATATTTGAAAATCTCCTACTGCCACCAAAGAAAGCCGAAAATATTGCTTCTGTTGTGATGGAGGACTCAGTCAGCCGAGGAATCGAACACGGGACACCCGGTTGGGACCCAAACGCGATGCCCACTCAACCACTGACTGGTCAAATATCAATGGAGAGCCTGTTTGGAAGATTGCTTCTTTTACGGAGACTAGATTTAAGTTTCTTTGACACATTAAATCCAATTTGTTTTAAATTAAATTTATCTCAAACCCGAGTTTTGGAGTTTATTAAATCAGAGTTATACCTACAGCACAAACCGAAATTAGTATTGTGATTACAAACATTATTATACCAAAATACAAATCATTCTATGAAATTCTATTATGCCCTTGTTAAGTTTGACACAAGTGGACCGCACAGCGCGGTATTTTTCAATTCCTTTAGATTGCGAATAAGGAACAAGATTAGGTTCGGTTTAAGTAAAAGGTTTAAAGTGATGTTCCCACTAATGTATCCCTTATTTTTTCAATCCCTAAAAACGGGACCACTCAGAGAGAGGGGAAGGTCAAAGAGTGACGGTGCCGACAGTTACAGGATGAGAAGAGAAGGAAGGGGCAAAGAACCGTTGGTACTCGATATCATTGATGTTCTTTTTAAGGTTCATCAAAACTACATAACATCACAATACACAGATCGACAGCGAGCATACATATACAGGTGTCCGGGGGTAAAGTGCATTAACTTCGGGAGGTGATTCTACATGATGGTAGGAGTAAAAAAGGTTAACAACTTTTTCCGAAATTCCAACATTTTTTTCCCATACAAAAAGACGTACCGTCTGTTGAGAGCCTGCCGGGCGCCCGACGCGATTGTGATTGGCCTGTATCGTAACGGCGGAAAATAATAAATTTGGCCGCACACACCGGACTAATTTTATCTTTTTACCTCAAAACTACCCCTAAAAATTGGAATTTCGAAAAAAATTATTTTTCTTTTTTAGTTGTACTATCACGTAGAATCACCTCCCGAAGTTGATGCACTTTACCCCCGGACACCTTGTATATGAGTTGTACCAAAAATTGATATATTGTACCTATTTTCGAACTGCAGTCGTAATCTAACCCACAAAATCTTTAAGTGATATGCTCAATATAAGTAAGTAGATAAATAAGTAGATTCTTGACTAAAACTGTGCAAGCAATTTTGGTGAAATAATGGTTCAAAGGCGATCCGCAAAGTAACATATTAACTATATTTATATTTTTTTGTGGTTAGTTATTAGAACTCCATATTAGTAATATCCGACCGAAACTGGACTTTCCACCGAAACTAAAACCGAAACCGAAACTTCGGTGTCTGTCTCAGTTTCGGCCGAAACCGAAACCGAAACCGAAACTTTTTTAGACATGATTATTGATAATTTTTTGTTCCATGAAGTAGTTAACATGTTTTGTAATTTTTTTTAAATTTTGTTTGTTTTATAGAAGTAACATAAAAAAAGATTATTTTTTACTAACTTCAATTATTATATATTATAATAAAACGAATATAAAACTTTATTCCACTTAATTTTATTGGACCGTAACCGGTTTCAGCTCGTCAAAGCCATCTTCAGACTGGTACAAATATTTCCTAGTCTACGGTTTATATACACAACATATTGGGGAGGGGGAGAGGGGTGGTCTTCAAGGATTTTAATCAATTACAATAATTATATTTGTTGCTAAGTCATTTTAGACTATCGAATTTCAAAATATTTTGGTTATTCCAGTCAGCTAATTACATTGGGTTTGCAGCTCACTTCAATGATGATTAGGGAAAAACCTTACAAGTAATATAAGTTACTAATGACAAATCGTTATTATATTTATGAAGTTTGGTATTTTTAATTGCTTTTTGAAGGGATACGTGTTTATATTGGAGTTGAAATGGTCTAAACTAATTACATATTTTAATATCGAAAATTATTATGAAAATTAGACTGGATACAAAAGCGGGGACTTAGCAAATGAATCTAATTGCTTTATCTTTACAAAGTTACTTTATAAAGGGGTACATGTTTACATTGGAGTAGGAATGGTCTAAACTAAATACCTATTTTAATTTCGAAATTATTATGAAAATTTCAATGGATACAAAAGCGGAGACTTAGCAAATGATTCTAATTGCTTATTCATTACAAAGTTAGATTCTATTTTTTTAGTTAAGCGATTTTTTAGTTATTAATTTGATCAAACGTAAAGAAATAACAAGACTACTAAATACATGTATAGAACAAAATTACTTTAGATTCAATAATAACTATTATATTCAATCTAGTGGCTTGGCCATGGGGAGCCCGATCTCACCGGTGCTAGCTGAATTCTTTATGGATTATATCGAAGAATCCATCGAAAAATTAAAATCTTTTAAAAAATTGCCTTCTGTCGGAGATACGTAGATGACATTCTGATTATCTGGACAGGAACACACAGGCAATTAGATATATTTCTAAAAGAAATAAATAAAATTAATAAATCGATCCAATTTACAATGGAAATGGGGGGAAATAAGATTAACTTTCTCGACATAGGTATAGAAATCATACACAATACATCTAGACATCACATTTCACATAAATTATCAGTATTCTATTCACTCATTCACAGACTTTTACATGTGCCTTTGAATTATATAAATTACAATAATGAATTAAATATTATAAAAACCATAGCACAGAATAATGGATACAAGAGCGAAACTATTGACAGTATATTAAAGAAAAAGAATAAAAAACTTACATTAACAATCATATCACAAGGCCTCGATAATAATAATGAAAAAGATTTTACTAAACAATGGGTTAAAATCCCTTATATTGGCGAAATATCAACTAAAATATCCAGATTAACTAATAATGATAAATGTAAAACAGCTTTTTATAATGTGAATTCTCTAGGGAGAATTTTAATTAATAATAAGGATAAAAGAGAAAAACTCGAAAACTCAGGCGTTTACCAAGTGAATTGTGCCAACTGCCCATCGTATTACGTAGGTCAAACTGGGAGGTCAGTCAAAACCCGAATTAAATAACATTTTACAAACTGGGTGAATGACAAAGGAGAATTGTCGAATGTAGCATCACACTTATTAGAAAATAAACATTCATTTGATAAAGACAGAGATGTTAAAGTTCTCCATATTTGCAATAAAGGTCATAAACTGGATAGACTAGAATCTTTAGAAATTACCCGCTTAACTAAAAAAATAGAATCTAACTTTGTAATGTATAAGCAATTAGAATCATTTGCTAAGTCTCCGCTTTTGTATCCATTGTAATTTTCATAATAATTTCGAAATTAAAATAGGTATTTAGTTTAGACCATTCCTACTCCAATGTAAAGATGTACCCCTTCATAAAGTAACTTTGTAAAGAAAAAGCAATTAGATTCATTTGCTAAGTCCCCGCTTTTGTATCCAGTCTAATTTTCATAATAATTTTCGATATTAAAATATGTAATTAGTTTAGACCATTTCAACTCCAATGTAAACACGTATCCCTTCAAAAAGCAATAAAAAAACCAAACTTCATAAATATAATAACGATTTGACAATAAAATTAGGTCATTAGTATCTCATATTACTTGTTAGGTTTTTCCCTAATCATCATTGAAGTGAGCTGCAAACCCAATGTAATTAGCTGACTGGAATAACCAAAATATTTTGAAATTCGATAGTCTAAAATGACTTAGCAACAAATATAATTATTGTAATTGATTAAAATCCTTGTAGACCACCCCTCTCCCCCTCCCCAATATGTTGTGTATATAAACCGTAGACTAGGAAATATTTGTACCAGTCTGAAGATGGCTTTGACGAGCTGAAACCGGTTACGGTCCAATAAAATTAAGTGGAATAAAGTTTTATATTCGTTTTATTATAATATATTATAATGGAATTCCACCATGAAATATCACTCTCAAAAATAGTAATACTTCAATTATTGTTTTTTTTTTTTGTTTTATTAATTTAACACGTGTTAATTGTCTGAATAAGTGTAAAATGTAAGTCAAGTAACAGTAAACAATCGATTTTTAACACGTCTAAAAGAATTTCTGAAAATTTTATCAAATTTTCACATGCCTAAAAAAGAAACTGATGCCGTAACTAGATTTTAAAAACCGTAAACCGAACCTTCGGTCGGTCACTATACTACTCCATATTATACAGGGTGCCCGAGGTTAAAGTCCACAAACTTCGGAAGGTGATTCCACATGACAGTACAAGTAAAAAAGACTTTTAACAAAATAATTTTTTTCGATATTCCAAATTTTTTCTCACGGATTCATCTGTTCGTCACTCCTGGCCACGTTAATCGCTAGAATCCCACCATCCCCTCATACCTTTGTCTTTCTCAGAACTTCCTCTCCTTCGTTTCCACAAAAACGCCCTCCACGCAACATCCTTAAATATGATGTAGCCCATGAACGATAATTTTTCCTCGGGGCCTCCTGTGTGGAGATAACGTAAAAACACTAAAGACGGGTTGTTTCAAAAAATTTCAACATTTCATCAAATATTTGAGGTCAACATTCTCGTTCTGAGAAAGTTCTATTCAAGTTCTGTGATTATATCAGTTTTATGAAGCTACTGACATTTAATGTTATAATAATTTATTAATAACCTTCGCCAAAATATTAAATTTACAATTATTACAAGCAATAATTGTCAGCCTGAAACACTCATTTACATTGAAAAATCTTCCGAGAAAAGATACTTGCCGCCAACGGGACTTGAACC
The DNA here is from genome assembly GCA_929108145.2 of Limnephilus rhombicus. Classification (NCBI taxonomy): domain Eukaryota; kingdom Metazoa; phylum Arthropoda; class Insecta; order Trichoptera; family Limnephilidae; genus Limnephilus; species Limnephilus rhombicus. Next base: position 49,443,194 of record OV815285.1, read on the forward strand.
CGTGTCCTTCCGATTGCCGGTCGAATGCTCTGACCACTGAGCTATGGCGGCTTATCAAATACCCGCCAAATAATTCAATATATACTAGTGTTTCATTCAACAATTACTGCTTGTTATATTTTTTCCACCTGAAAACAACCAACTTTATTTTTGCGAGGAAGACATTGTTAGTGTTAAATCCCTCGCTAGGTGGCGTCGAGACAAATTATGTCTGCATTTATTGGGGAAATACTTAAACTTGTTAAATATTAATTATTATTTTTTAATTTTTTATAAACTAACGTTTAGACAAGATTTTTATGCATAGCACAAAGGGTAACAATTATTACAAGCAATAATTGTCAGCCTGAAACACTCATTTACATTGAAAAATCTTCCGAGAAAAGATACTTGCCGCCAACGGGACTTGAACCCGTGTCCTTCCGATTGCCGGTCGAATGTTCAGGTGGAAAAAAAAAAAAAAAAAAAAAAAAAAAAAAAAAAAAAAAAAAAAAAATATAACAAGCAGTAATTGTTGAATGAAACACTAGTATATATTGAATTATTTGGCGGGTATTTGATAAGCCGCCATAGCTCAGTGGTCAGAGCATTCGACCGGCAATCGGAAGGACACGGGTTCAAGTCCCGTTGGCGGCAAGTATCTTTTCTCGGAAGATTTTTCAATGTAAATGAGTGTTTCAGGCTGACAATTATTGCTTGTAATAATTGTTACCCTTTGTGCTATGCATAAAAATCTTGTCTAAACGTTAGTTTATAAAAAATTAAAAAATAATAATTAAATTTACACTGGAACATAATGATAACAACAATTTAAACTTCTTAGACTTAAATATCAATTTAGATAATAATAAGTGTGTATTTAATATATATAGAAAACCTAGACACACTGATTGTGTTATACCATCTACTTCTCTTCACCTGTCACATAAACTCGCCTCCTTCAACTCGATGATACATCGTCCTATTAATGTCCCTTTAAACAATGATAATTATAATAATGAAATTAACATTATAAAACAGATAGCCCTAAACAATGGATATAAACCTGAAATAATTAACAGCCTAGTTTTTAAAAAGTAAGCAAAATTTTTAACAAAAAAATATATTTATAGTGGTAATAGTAACAACAAACCTAGTAACAACCTAATATATAAAAAAAATATTATACCGGCGATTTATCTTTAAAAATATCCCGCATATTACCAGATCATATTTCTCCATCTTTCTATACTAATTCTAAAATAAAAAAAATGATTAATAACAAGGATATTTCTTATAAATTTGAAAAAAAACGGGATATACACTTTAGAATGTAACGATTGTGACGCACAGTATGTAGGAATGACTACTAGAAATTTTAAAACCAGAATCAGGGAACATGAACTTTGTTTAAGAAATAATAACTACTCCGAGTTTGCTAACCATCTCATAGCTTCAAAAAAGAAAAAAACTAAAAAAACATTGCAATGTAAATTCATATTTTAATTTGTGCGCTTTAGAAACTTTAGAAATTAACAAAAAAATTAAATCGAAAATTAATTAAGTTAATAAAATAATAGCACCATGTAAATCACCTCTGCTTACGATGTTTCCATGTAATCTTGACTCCTCCCACCGTCCTCCCCCTCCACCAAATTCCCCCCTCCCACTACCCCCGCCTAATTAATTGTGTACTTGTATAGAATTTTTAAGTTAGTTTTAAGTTTGCTCGTTAATGATACCGACGTATCGAAACCGGTCGCAAAAAAATTTAAAATTAAAGTAACAAATGTACATCGAAAATTAAAAGTTTTCAAAACAAAAATAATAATTGTTATTATTAATTTTTTTATTTTTCTATTTATGTTCTTATTTCTTTACTGTGTAAATATATAAATATGTATAACTATATGGGACGTGTGGGATTGCACTATCCTCCCCACATCCTGGAATAAAGAATTATTATTATTATTAATTACAGAATTTGAAAAAACTTGCACAGATCTTGAAAATTGACCTCGCATATTTGATGCATGTTCAAATTTTTTGAAACAATCCAACCTAACAGAACTTATTTCACTTTAAAAAGTAATTTTATTTTGTAATTATTTTTTCTTAAATTTAATAGGGTCATGAAAAATTTCGCATTAAAAAAAATATCAATATTTACAAAATAAATGTACATATATGTGGGCAGGTAATATATCTCTTGACGCCAGCAAAATATTTTTATACAATATTAAAAACTTAATTCATTGAACTTATATAAAGAGATATGAATGCAAATACCAAATAAATCAATATTTTATTATTTAAAATGTGAAATATAACAGTTTTATGAGCATTACAGTTAAAGAAACAATTAAAAAGAGCCGTAAAGAAAACAGCAAACAAATCAAACACAAATTAAATTTAATCGCTGGTGTGGGAGTGCAGAAGTCATAAAGTCGTTCCTATTAAAGCCACTATAAACGAAGAAATTCAGAATCGTAATTAATATTTTTAATTGATATTGTGTTTTCATCCGGGCATTAAGATATATGACGGTAAAATAACTATCGGAAATGGCACCGTTTTGCAATGAAATTACCCCAATGGCGCAATATAATGTATGGATAATTACTGCATAATATGCACAAAATTACTTTATTACACTTTGCGTTTTGTTTTTGGAAATTAAATAAATTTATTATTTTATCACATATATATATATATATATATATATATATATGTATATATATATGTAGAACAATTTTCTCGGTTTACCCGCGTAACGTAGTCCTTAAAAGGACTTTTTAACTCCTGACGTTTCGGACAGAATTCCCAACACCTGGAAAGTCTTAATCGATGAAAATCCCCCAAAAACGGCATTTCCAAAATTACCAGTAGTGTCTCCAATTAGCTTAACCAATCAGGAATCTACTGCCAACCCCGCCCTCCACCCCCTCCACCATCAATCACCTGCAACCCGGGTACTTCGTTCTAGACATAAAAAGTGACTTGCACTCACTTAAGTTTTAGCTTTTGGACCGAACAGACATGCGAAAGTTATCAGTTTGAGACAAAAACTCAAGACATTAGGCCTCTGAAGATGGACAGTGTGATCTGTCCGAAACGTCAGGAGTTAAAAAGTTCTTTTAAGGACTACGTTACGCGGGTAAACCGAGAAAATTGTTCTACATCTTACACCCGTGAAAACCTTAATCATAACATATATATATTAACTTTCATTATCTTCACACTGCAGGTGAAATCTCAGGTTAAAACCCTAAAACGTGTGAGTTCTGGCGTCATAAAATTTGCGAAACAGAAATAAATATAAGAACGCTACTGTCTCGTAAAGTCATTTCCATCGTGAGCTGTGAAGATTTGAGATTTAAAAAAAAAAAGAAAAACAAACATTCCCGGGTTACTAATAACCCAAAAATGTTTGAAAATCTAATATTAGCACCACAGTAAGCGGAAAATGTGACTTGTATCGTAATGGAGGACTTAGCCAGCCGAGGAATCGAACACGCGACGCCCTGGTGGGACACAATAGCGATGTCCACTCAGCCACTACAAAAAAAGACAAGAAGACCGTCTTGGTTATTCCACAACTAAAAAAATGAATTTGCTAAGGGTAGGTAACACATATTAATCCAGTTTTTATTATTTATTTGTACCCCTTTACCAATAAACTTGATTTAAATTTTATGTGATAAACTAACATTTACCATCCATTAATGTTTGATATCAGTTATTTAAATTTCAAGCACGTTTATTAGGAAGACATATTTGTATATATTGTACAGAATCGTGCAATTGCAACACCCCCTTTAAAAACATTAAAAATTATGAAAGAAAAATAACCCATAACCTAACCTAATGTAACTTGATGACTTTTCATGTTGAAGTTGCACGATTCCGAGTTGTCCGGTCACCATATATTATGCAATTAATTAATTAATAATATATTTTTTGAATAATAAGCTTTTTTTAAATAAATAGATTTTATTTGAGTTCCATTTTGCCAAAATTGGAATGTCACCCTAGATGTTTTGAACTAGCTTTGTTTCTTGGTGGGTATATAGCAATTAAAGATTTATTTATGGTCTATATTGTTTGAATTACCCATCTGTTCACTAATATGATATTTTTATTTCTTACTTTTTTATAATATTTTAGTGTTTTAAATGTAGTGTATTTTAGTATTTTGTGTGTGTAAAATCACTCAACTTTATAAATGTTAACCTCAACACAGGCCTAGTCCTAGTGAGGTTAATTTTTTTGCATGTAAAAATTAAAAATAAGAATGTTTGGTGAGAAGTTATAAATAAATTTACAATAATTAAAGTCAAATAATGTAAATTTTATAAAAAAGATATACAATTAGAAACTCAAAAAAAATTGCTAAAAAAGGCGATTGAAAGTGGAGAATTATAATGATTTTTTCACTTTTTTTAATAATTACACTAAATAAAAAGGTTCTCTACTCCTTTGTGAGAACGTGCCCCCCATTACCCCAAGGGGTGGAGCACTTTTGGCCATCCTCGCCCCCCAACTAGGGACAGGACTGGGGAACACGTGATTTTAAACATCGTTATGGTCCCATTGAAGGGGTCTTGACGTCCGGACCAGAGGTGTGGGTTGTAGGTACGATAAGGGATGCCTTATTTCTTTATTGCTCTTATTGTATATTAATTTTATTACAATTTTGTTATAAGATGTTTATGTGCACTATTATTTCTGCCCATAACATCGCGTCCAAAAAACTGGTTTTATAATATTCTCTTATTTCGTAAATCAAAACCGAAATTTCCTATTTTGTAAGCAGGTACTTTATAGGTAGGTACCTTGTAGGTAGGTACTTTGAAGGTACTTTGTAAGTAGGTACTTTGTAGGTAGGTACTTTGTAAGCAGGTGCTTTGTGGGTAGGTACTTTGTAGGTAGGTACTTTGTGGGTAGGTACTTTTTAGGTAGTTACTTATTGTAACATTGTAAAATACACAATTTGTCCAAAGAAACGACACTATCTCAATAAAAATTATTTATTCAAACATTCTTCAGGCATAGGTAGCATATTATTGAAAAATTGCAAATAAACTCGACGATTTAAGATTTGAAAAAATAATCTTACTGGGCCATAGTCAAAGTTAGCCATCTAGTCAAAGTAAGGCTTGCTTCAACAATAAAGTTGTTGCATCATAAATACTATCTAAAACGGAAAAGTGACACACAAAAAAATTTACAGACAGACGAATCGGTTTAAGCGCTACAACTTTGATCATTACTGAAAAGATTTTTTTTTAGTAATTTTGTTTGTAGACCAGTGTTTTTGATTGCCGAATTTATTAATTTATTCTAACTAGGCACTTCCCGGGTACGCCCGAGTTTCAAAATTCTTCTTTTAATAATTTCTTGAAATTAAAGTGCGTAGTGTAATGCTTTACATACCAACTCATTGTTTTACGTAAAATAAAATCCATTTTACAGTTTTTGATGTATAACTTTAAATCCATTTTATAAAATAAAATTGTATTCCTCTGGCTTTGTTGCGTACGTTCCCACTGACAAAAAATAGTTTTTATGTTATTTTATTAAAAAAATCGAGATGTTTAGCAAATAATTTCAGTATTCTGTTAATTTTTAAAATAAGATTTAAAAAAAAAAACATTTGAAAGCTCTGGATTAAAAGGGCACGATATATCGTGCGTAAGCGTGTTAAGTATTAATAATATCTTCGAAATAACAATTTAATAATATGTAAACAGACGTGGGAGTTTCGGCGCCGCAGCCATAGCCAAAGGACTAAAGACCAAAGAAACACGACCCCAATTCCCATCGATCCTTTTTATACTATCCTGATCCCAGAAAGGGATGTCTAATGACGTTATTAAACGTTCATTTTATCAGAGATTTCAGAAAGGCATCATTAGTCACTTGCTGGACTAGAGCCTTATTTTATATTTTATTCCTGGAATTATTTCTGGTAAAGCAACAGAATTCGTTAATTAATTAATATCCAGAGATTCCTTACAGACGCGGGAAACGGTCGAATAAAATTGTTAGCTATTTAGGTGGAAATTCCCAAAGGTTCTTGAAAAAATTATCAAGGATTTTGAAAATAAACACGGACCAACTCAATTCAACCTACGTAGAAGCTTGCCGTCTGAATTTTCATTATTTTTTGTCGAGAATGAGAAACAGATGAATTCTTAATGTAAAAGTGTAATTTAATTTTGTGTACCTACCTACCAAGCTACGTTTGGAAAGCCTCGTAAACTTCAGCATTTTTATGTCAAATGAAAGGAAGCTAATACAGTCGTTAATATTTATATGATTTGCATTTTATTATTACTACGCTTTGTATTGTACACATTGATCACTTATTTTTCCATTTTTTATTACAACAACTATCTTTTATAACTTTTGAAGGTTATTCCCATCAATGTAATGTATCATTGAAGAAGAAGATAACACTAATATTCTAAACGAAAATATGAAAAGGAACAAGCAACAGAGAAGTAAAAAGATAACGGTCGCAACTGGGATTCTCTGGGAACCTCTCGTCTTACCGGGTCAAACGCCTCTACCAATTCGTCAACTGAGACTTCTTATTTAAGTGTCATTTTTGTCAATCTCACATTTCAAATATCAGAACATTATTTTCGACTATTTTTTTCCTTATTATTGTCAGCTACCTTTTTCATTGGAAACAAGTTTTCTATGAACTGGTTTATAACCTAGATAGTGTCTCGGATAAATATATCCGATTTTATATATATGGAACACCTATTGACCTTTTTTGTAAAAGTCTAAATGAATATTCAATTTTTATTAGAACAACTCTCTTTTATAACTTTTGAAGTTATGTAATTTTTTTTGCATGAGGTTCTGGGTTTGAGTCCCAATTTTTATTTATTTTTCTGTGTTCTGTTTTTCATATTTTCGTGTAGATTATTAGTGTTCTTCGTCTTCAATGACTTATTTTCCTCTTAGAATTTTCCTTTTAACCACAGATTGATAATAACCTTTTTTTAAATGTATGTGAAAAAAATATTTTAACATCTGTGTTAAATTGTTTGTATTATTTACAATATATTGGCGCCAACAAAAAAACTGTCCAAAAAAGCGAAGTTAGCCGTCCATAATGGAGTCCTGGTACCTACCCTGATGTATGTCAGTGAGGCATGGAACTGGCAGAGGAAGGATGAAAGTAGACCGAATGCTGTAGAAATGAGAACCCTGAGGCGTATGTGTGGTAAAACCACGTACGATCGTGTGAGAAATGTGGAGATTCGCGAAGAATGCAAAGCTGATGTTAGCGTAATGAGTAAGATTAAGAAAAGGGACGCTCAGATGGTTTGGACATGTAGAGCGAATGGACAAGGAAAGGAGTATAAGGAGAATATAATATGACGCAAATGTGAATGGTAGAAGAAGACGGGGACGCCCGAGGGAGACATGGCACGACCAAGTGAATCAGATACTTGAGTCGGGCCATGTGAAGAATCGGAATAATAGAAGAGCGTGTATGAGACGATGCATGAATGTGAACGAGGCAAGGAGTGTGTGCCAAGATCGAGTTGTTTGGCGGTCCGTCGTGATGCGGGGAAACGGCGCGATGGTTAGTTAGTTAGTTTAGCAAATACGCAGGGATTTAGACCAGGTTCTTTTAGGTCTAGAAGAGTCTAGAGCTAATAATCTTGTTGTTCTACCACGGAGTTTGATTTTGATTGTTTCTAATTAAATTAAAATATCTGAATATTCATCCAATTAGAACTGATAGAACAAAAGAGAAACAGATTAATGCAATCAGAGAAAACAAGAAAAAATGATAATAGCCAATAGCCACTCTGCCTCGTTAATAATGTCTCTAAATGTCTATACTGGCCTTCTCTACAAAGCACGTCGGAGGCGAGAAATAATTAAATTAACAACGATATATGTTGGAAAAGAATATTTTTCGTGTTTACAAGTGTTCAGGCTGGTAATGAAACTTGATTATTACGATTATCGCTGTTTTTTTCATTGGATTTGCATATTAATCGAGGAATTACGCGGAGACATTAGCATTTCTTTACCCAAAAGCCCAAATAATTGTGAACGGCCATTGCTGGTTAATAATTTCATTATTTCCCATTGTTCAGCGTTCAACAGCAACATGCTCTCACGTGTTTTATATACGAGGAAATCTTTGTTTCGAGCAATAAAACCCCCCATAATATGTGTAAATGGCGTTTAGAGAATACAGGGTAGGGTTGTGTTTTTTGAATTATGATAAACACTTATCTGTATCCGTTGTAACGTTTTGTACAGGACGCTTCATCGCAATAAATTGTTAAAAAGATATTATTTTTCTTAAGTTATAATGAGGTTCACGCAATTAAAGTATCATAATAATATAATGTGGTAAAGCTACGCAGCTGTATCCGTATAAAATGCTGTAATCCGAAAATAATGCAAGGTCCATGTAAGCGCCATTGAAATAGACACTTTTATCTTGGTATTTTGAGTGCATAGAAGGAGCAATGAGTGTAGAGAAATTATTACGAATAGACGAAGAGTACGTTTACGAAGAAGAAAAACAAATACTTGAGTTGAAAAGTTTTTTGCTAGAGGTCTGAAAATAAAGTATGTAGGTAACAGTCCTCACTCGATTTCCCAAGGTAGTAACTTTGTTTATAATGTAAAAGATTATGACATAATTTATTACCGATCCATGGGTTACCAAAGTTCGTCCTGCTTCTCTTTACTTCACAATTGTTAATATCGTGATGACACTATTTGGAAAAAATAGAGCGTCTTCCATAGGGTGATGACTGAAGACTTTTGCGCCACATTATAAAAATTCTATCAGTAGGTAGGTAAATTTGTGAATATGAATGAAGCGATGAGGATTTTCTTCTTATTCCTTGCACTGTCCCAACTCATTGCCTAGGTAGGCTGTTGGACTCTTCTTTTTCTCAGGCTATAACTTCTCCGGTTCTGGGTATCGCTTTCATCCAGGTCGTTTCTCTATAATATTTTGGAGCATTGAGTCATCCAGGAGTTCTTTAGTCTTCCCCTGTACTCTAAGACTAATACCTGCATAGTTGGAGACTTCTTCTTCTTAAGTCGGTTCCTCATTGCTGAGGATCATGTCACCTACTCCAATTTCCATGGTGCCTCTTCTTCTTCTTCTGCCAAACATTTTTCCAGTGACTATGAGTTTCTTATGTTGGAGTCTTCGCTTTGGCAAGCAACATGTCCAAAGTATTTTAAAATATGTTGTAGGCAGATAGGGGAGACTTAAAAGAGGTCGTAATATTCATCATTCTTTTACATTTCTCACTATGATAGCAAGAGAGTTACAGCGATTTCATTGAGACCTATATGAGCTGGGACCAATATGGTATCCTATGATTAAACGGGTTAGGCTCCATTGCAGTAAAAAACAAAAGTTCGTCCTTTTGTTGAACATGTAAGTTCTTGGAACGTTTCGAAGAAAGGTTAAAAAGAATTAAGTCTAAAGTAAATACGCTTAATGACAGTGCCTTTAATGGACACGTTCGTAATTTAATGTTCCACTGTCTTTTAAGCACTTCCTCTACTCCATAGAAGTACTTAACCAGCGTTAAGTATGCTTCCGTGTGTACCTGCCCAATGCTCATATTGAAGTAACAAAGAATATTCTAATTAATTCAGGTACCTACCTACTTAAAAAGAAAGACAATTTATTATTAGTGACACATTATGATAAGTTGTATTTTACGATGCGTCAGTAGTTGGTAAAACCGGAATAGGTGTGAATAAGGATTTAACCTATTTATGCAGTCAATTATAATTATGATTTCTTTCACAGGGTTGAGATAGAGTTCATAACGCCTTTACTTTCAATAAATGTTTGGAATTTTTTTAAACGCCTAAGAACCAGTTAACGGAATGAAGTATTGATTGGGTTTTCACGCTCATACCGCGGAACTTAACCGCTCAGGCTAATTTGTTCGCATTTTGGAACAATTCATATAGGTCTCATATAAATCGTCGTGTCTCTCTTACTCTCATGGTTAGAAATATGGCCCGAGCAGTATTAGAAAGAAAAAAATGTCACGCTTTATATTCAAATATAAAATTTAAAAATAATATAATGTACAGCTTTATGAAACCAAAGTTTCCGACCGCAATTTAAAAAAAAACGTATAAAACTTTGGGAATTTTTTATTATTTATTTTTACATGAAACGAAAGAAAAGTGAGTTGACGATAACTTTTGTAATACATTTTTGCCCAATAAAATATATATACACAGGGCATTAAGGGACGTACTTGACTTACTTTAACCAGTTATTTCGGACATTATTTGGAGTAAAAATGTAAATAAAATTTTGGATTCGAGATGAATTTTTGAACTTTTTTGATGAATTTTTTTCTTCAAAATCAAACGAAAAAAAAATCTTCTGCATGTCGTCACTGGTCACTCAGCCGAGTAACCGACCAACCTCTTAGCCGCCTCCAACTTTACAATACCTGCCAATTTTTCATGTTATTGTAGAAAAAAAACATCAAAATTTACCGGAGACCAAAATTTCATTTACATTTTTCGAAAAAATTTCATTTGTTTTTGTTTTTCTTTTCGTTATTATTATCTACTTTTATTTGGAAAAAAGTAAGGTGAGCGATTTTTAAATCTTTTTCATGTTTGCATTAAAAATTTCCAAAATTTTATGCTTCTTTTGGATTATAAATTTTGAAATTTTATCTCCTTTCAAAAACAGTTTTTAGTTTTCGGATTATTTCAGAAATATTCCATTTATTTGAATTTTATTGGAAAGTGGAAATATTTTGACCTTCCGACAAAGTCGGCCCGAATTTTGAGGGGTGGTACAATTTTTATTTAATTATAAATTGTAACTAAAATATGTATATTGATAGCTTTCACTACGAACAACTATCATTTAAATATTTAACGAAAACGAATCAATAAGGTTTACTCCGGGCATGGCTAACTGCAAGTTTTCGACAAATAAAAATAAATTATTATCTGTGACTTATTTTTGGGGTATTACACCGTGATGCGCTACCTCCTTTTTAGTCAATATTTCAGTGTACATCATCAGGGCAAACGGGAAATTATTAAACTACATTGCACATATTCCCCGATGATGGACACTGTAACGCCGTCTGAAACGTTGACTAAAGAATGAAGTAACGCTACACCGCCTTTGGCGGTGAAAATCTCAAATCAAAAACAAATATCTTTGTTTTTCGGCTAAAACTGGTTTTTGTTATTATCTGATGTTTTACGTTGTCTGTTACAAAACACAGTTTTCTGTGTGACATTTCTTAAGAGTAACTCAGGAGACGAAATAAACCGCGAATTACGAAAACATTCTTTAGATTTTGGATAACGATATCTCATCTCACTAAAACAGCAAATTTATATTAGAAATATTTGGACATCTTTGTGAACACTGATCTATAATATATTATGACAACCACCTTATTCCGAAACCCAGTATAGGAGAGATCGAATGTTTAAGATTACATTCTCAGAATATTTTAGCAGCACGGTCAAAAAACAGCTGTGAAATAACACGCGAAGGTATGTTGTATTAAAACAAATCGGAATGACGAAATCAATAAAAAAATACTTATATTCTTAACTATAATGCATGGTCACACACAGCTATAAAAGATTTAAAAAAATCATTTGGCTTGGCCCATTTCAGCATAACGCTCGCCATATATGAGTATTTTCACTGGGAATGTACGGTGAGCGATATGCCGAAATACGCATACGGCTGTGTGTGACACATGCATAAAGAAAAAATCAGTTTGAGTTGAAACACCAAGGAACAGTGAGCTCTGGCGTCGTGAGTTTTTCCACATTTTTCAATGAAAAAATTATTTGTTTTTTAAGCAAACTACTTCACTGGGACATACATTTTAATATCTGCACAGTTTGGTTATTTCTAATACTTGGTGTGGTTACCGCCGCGCCGCGCCGCTATAGGAACAATGTATTGGATAACCAACAAAGTAACCTTTGGTGTCTTGGCAGGGGTTGTTTATGTAGGTCTTGGAGGCGAATGTGTTTGCCCACCTATTGTATGACGGGCCGGATCGGGAGAGGGTGCTTGAGGGAAACCTTTGACCTCTCCAGCTGGACTATCTCGATCCATCACCTTGCATCGCTTGGGATGGATGGATTCATACGTCCGTCACTCTTGCATACACTGAACCCCAGATCCCTACCCACCTCTCATACCTTTTTCCTTCCCAGAACTTCTTCTCCTTCCTTTCTCTAAAATATGCCCTTAGAGATTCTTTTTCCTCAACTAATCCAAATAAATTGTATTCTGATCTCATTCCCATAAAACTATTGATACCATGTTTATATAAATTTGTAAATTTGATGGCCTCCGTGGTAGAGGGGTAATGCTCTCGAATAGCAATCCATGCGCAAATAAATTTTATTTGATTAATTTGTAAATATTATTAATTTGTAAATATTATTTCACAATTTATTAATTAAAAATAATAAGATAGTTTATTTGTGGCACTTTGCAGTGTAGAAGAATTGCTCTGGTGTAAGACCACCATTCAATACTAAAACGTTACTTGAAATGGCTTCAGCTGTGTTTAGTACGTACCCAACATACCCAAATTGTGGATGGGATGGTCTCTCTGGTTCCAGACGGTTTGTAGTCTCATAAAAAAGACAAATATGTACCTATTTTAGAAAAGGAGTCTTGAAATCTACTAACTGAGAGACGAAACAAGTTGGTTATTAAATTACTTACAGTGAAACAGAAGGACATATGAAATTGATATATTATACAAGAATCCAAATCACGCGCGTAGCCGGATTATAAAGCTAGTATCAAGATCCTGAAAATATGCAAAAGGCGTATTTTAACGACCTCTGACTTGCAGATAGGATAATCCGAAAAAATACCAAGAATCTTGGAAAAATTTCTAAAACTCGTAAAAAGTTTGATATCTGACTTCCCTGAAGATGTCTGTCATAATTTGCGAGAAAAAAACTCTTTCGCTTGGTCATCTGAAGATTGCCATGACAGATAGTGCTTGCTCGGTCTTTTGTTATTTCTACTTAAATCACTAATGTTTCTGTAACTCCTCTACGGGCGCCTTACCAAGAATAACAACAAAAAGTCTGACTTGGAAAAATAATATACGGACTTTATCGAACAATGGTCACCGTTTTGGAGTGTATCCTGACAAAGCGACCATCGACAATGCATGTGAAAGTGTCTACATTTTTGTAAGCGATTAATTCTTTTAATGCTGCGTTGTACACAAGTTGTACTGTTATTTTAAAATTACTTGTCTTTATTTTATTTCCGTTACTTGACAAAGGTCTTTAATTCGAAGGTTGGCGTGCGTCGTTGGTTGTGGGAATTTTGTGAAAAATTTAACTGAAGGCGATGCACTACGAAGTAATGCAAAATCATGTGTTTTTGGTTTAAAAAGTTAATGGCTGAGAAACATTATACCTAGATGCTTAAATTAAATACTGCAAGTAGAACACATCTTGGCGTTTAAGACGATAATATAACCTAAAATATATTCAGAAGCTTAACGACGTAAGTAAAGAAGCCGTTTATACAAATTGCGACTCCCCACCCGTGTTTTGGACGGACCTACTGTCAAATTTTCCTTAACAAAGAAAAGAAGATGAAAAATAATGTGGGAATCTTAACGAATCGTATTGGACGGACCTACGGTTGAATTCACTCTAGCAGGCCTGGAGATTCGACCTTTCCGCCGCGTTCATTTTAATTAATTCTGAAGAACGTGTTACAAATATTTAAAATGTGTCTCCATGTTTCCCTCCCGAAGTTATTAATTCATCGTCTAGAAAAATAAAATCTGGTGGTTACCACTAACTTTATAGTTGAAAAACGGGTTATAAAGTTTTAAAATCTTTGCTCGTAAAATATATTAATGGAAAGGTATTGCTTTTATTAATCTTAAATATAAAAAACTTACATATCCACGGGTCTGTTGGAATAAAAAAGTTATTATAGTTACGAATTCGCCGGAAAAGATTAAAATATGAATTTTGAACAACAAAAATTATTAGGGATTTGAATGATCGAGTATTTCTTTGATAGGTAAGTCCAGGCATATGAAGACTGCTTTAAAGTTCTCCTACTTACGAACCTCTTTCCGGTAATGGTTTTATTGTATCATGTGGCAAATGAAATTATTTAGAAAATTATCGTAAAACATTTAAATATTTGTGCCTGAACGTCTCTCAAAGTGTAATAAAAAAACAAAAACAGTATTTTGAAGCACATCAGCAGCGTGCGTTTATAGGTCTAGAGAAGTTGCCCGATTATCTAAAGCAGGGTTTCCCAACCTTTATTTCGCCGAGCCTCCCCGGGTCAGAAAAAAATCACGAAATATCACAAGGGGGGGGGGGGGGGTATAATGAGATATCACGTGTATTTATTATACCTACATTTAAAGATAATATTCTGAAAATTTCAATATACTTTGTACTAAAAAAATACACGTGTTTTTTGGTATGGAGGGAGGGGGGTAGTTTAAAATCTCACCACATATCACCGGGGGATGGGGGGGGGGGGGGGGGGGGTTAAAACGTTGTTAAAAAACGTCACGTGATTAATGACCCTTTAATTATGTATGTTTCAAAAAAATTAAGAAACACATATTTTTATATTAACTAAATTATTTAATTGAATTTCAAGTAGGTACTATACAGATACAATATGTTTATTTATTATGGATCTTTAATAGAAGAATAGGTACACTATTAATCATTAATCACTTTCACATTTACATTTCTTAGTTTTCTTTTAATTTTACATATTATTCTATTATTATTTTTTATTTATTTTAATTTTATTTTTATAATTAAATAATGACTAACAACATTCAAAGTAAGTTTGGAACAAATAAATAAAAACTTTTAAAGTACTGTTGAGATACTCGAGCTTGCATGCTCTGTACCAGTTGGTCGATTCTGGGTTCAGTCTTTGCTAGAGCTATGGTTAAAACCTATTACGCCCCCCCTGACATTTCTCTACGCCCCCCCAGGGGGGCGTGCCCCCCTGGTTGGGAAGTCCTGATCTAAAGATCCTGGTGTTGAAATCCAGTTGACGTTATTAATAAATCGAGTATTATTATTTTGAAAAAAAAATCGTCATAAGATTCTGCAGTTTTGTACATAATGCTGACACACGATTACTTTACCCGAGTTATTGGTTACCTTTTCCATTTCTGACACCCCTTTAATTTTTTTACAATAAGGCATATATTCACATTCACGAAAGTATGCCCTGAAACTTGTGTTCACAATTTTAATTCACATTTATAATCAATTTGGGAGGCGGGAATGGGTACCGCCGCCCCGGGAACCTTTATTGGATAACCAACACCTCTGCCATAGGACACCCCAAGTGGTTCGCTACGTTTGGTGATTTAGCAGGGGTGCCCGGGTTCATGGGGTGAGGTTTGTCTAGGTCTTGGAGGCGGATGACCAAGACACACTGAACCCCAGATTCCTACCCACCCCTTAAACCCTTTTCCTTCCCAGAACTCTGCTCTCCTTCCTTTTCCTAAAAAAACCCTCCACACGGCATCCCCAAAGATGACATAGGCCCTGAGGAAAATTATTTTTCTCAGCGCCTCCCGTGTGGAGCTCATGTAAAAAAAAAAAAAAAATCAGTTCTTCTATTTTTAACGTAAAATGGCCGTGATAAGAAACAATAGGAGCATTGCGGCAAATTTTTTTGTTGTACGTATGTTACATTAACCGAATTATGTGTTTTAGGTAGATGTTTTTTTTTATTTTTATTTTTTTATTTATTTCATTTATTTTTTTTTGTACATACAATAATGGCATTACATTTTTCAGATACATTTTTTTATATAACGTGATTCACCTTTTTTTAGAGCATGCTCGTGTAAAAAAGGTGGAGCAGCGTGCGTGAAAAACTATTTAAAATATTTTTTTAGAATTATAATATATATTTTTATATATATATATACATATATATAATACATATACATATTCAAAACAAGATATATGAAGTAGAATAGAAAAAAAGAAGAACAGTATAAAAAGAAGAAGAAGAGAAAGAGGAAGAGAGAAAAGAGAAAAGAATATAAAAGTAAATGGATTTCCAAAATCAATTGTCGAGAGACATTCTATTGTATTATTAAATTGAATTATTGTAATATGCTAATGATTTAGTGTTTTTATAGAACTTTTGAATTTTTTATAATTAATTTCCAATCTTAAGTTAAGGGGTAACTGGTTAAACCACTTGACTCCAATATATTTATAAAAATGTTGGGCTGTAGTGGTATTACAACGCGGTATAGTTATAGAGCCAAGAATACTTGGTCTTTTGCTGTTTGAAATAGATAATGAGTTATCATTGTTGAAACAATCTTTGTGGATTTGTAAAAGTGTAATTTTTTTATAAATATTGTGTAGTGAAAGGACTTTAAATTCTTGAAATAAACTTACGGTGGGGAAGTCATATGGTTTTTTTAGAATTATTTTTATTAATAATTTTTGGATGATTTCTAAAGGCATGAGAGAAGTTTTGAATGCACCACCCCAACCAAGAATTCCATATTGTAATACAGATTGCATCAGTGAGAAATAGATAGTTCTTAATAGTTTAAAATTTAAAATGTTTCGTATTCTAAGAAAAATGTACATTAATTTTCTTAATCTTTCTACTGTTGCATTGATTTGTATTGTTAATTGTATATATAGATATTAATGTATTTTACGTAGATACAATTATCTTCTTTTCACAGTAGAACCTAATAAATTATAAATTTTTACTGTTTCTATAAATTTGGCATGTTAAATAAGGAAACTCGTGTTACGCCTTTAGCTCGATATCCAACTCTAGTCCTGGATATTTCACAATATTTCAGACACGTACCAAATTTACGATCTAAGGAGTAAAGTTCTCACGGTCGCTAATGCGTCCCTAACGACCATTGTATTTTAATTTCCGAGAAAGTAGACATTGCTCTGCAAGGACGAAGGACGTTTCATATTCTGACAAGTACGCTAGTTGGAGGGTAAGGAATTGAACCCTCGAGAAGATAAAATACAGCTAGAAATTAGATCAACCTCATTGTTTCAAATAAAAAGCCTTTAAAATGGTAGGTTCAATTCAATTCAATTTATTCATTTTAAGAACATCACAACATTACAATTTCCAAGCGTTTTAAAGAGAAAATAACAGGAACAAAGCTTGCCATTTGAATTGTGCTTCATTGATGTTAAACATATCGATTCTATTTAATAATACGACAGCTCTGACGGCCACCGTGGTTGAGTGGTAAAGTTATAGACTAACAATCCGAAGGTCGCGGTTTCAAATCCCGGCGCACGAAAGTAAAATTTATTTGATTATTTTTTCAATTTAAAATTCAGTTTATATTATATTTGCGGCACGTTCCAAAATGGAGGATACTCTCAGATCGCCCTGGTGTAAGACCAACATTGCAACGTTTCAATTCCAAATGGTGGCGATGCTTGAAATAACTTTGGACGTATTTAGTGACATCTGAATAGCCAAGTACTTCCTAACCTTCCTCCCTCCTCAGTATCTTCAGCCTCACAATACACCCCTATTGGGGATGCCATAGTCCCACTAGCTCCAGACGGGAGTAGTTGGGACACTTATGCGGTGTTCACATAAAAAACAAAAGCTCTTATGATGTTTACGTTTAGTTGAGGTTGATGGAGAAATAAGTACCTTTCATAAGATTATAAAATGACCTTCAAGAGAATGGAATAAATCGAGGATGCCAAGTAAGATGAGACACAATGAATTAAGTAAATTGAAAATGAAATTTAAGAGAATGGAAAGCAAAAAATACGTGACAAGACATGGCGTGGCGGTCTATCCACTCCCTGTCTCTTTTGTTAGTCGATGTCGCTTTAAAAAGTATTTAAGACCAGTGTAAATAATAATACCTAATGATTTATTTTAATAAGGTATTTATAATTAGTAAATCTGAAAAATTAAAATTAATATATAACTAGCGCAGACCCGTGAAAAATCACCGAATACTAATAATAATAATTGGATAATTTGTAAAAATCACCTCAAGGGGGTGGTACAATTTATTAAGAATTCTTAGGTTCTATTTAATTTTACTATTTACAAGTGGATACAGAAACATACTTACCTGGCAGGTCACTTCCGATAAACACACTTTATACTTTAATTAGAAAGTTTATGCTTGGAGAATATACGGCTTTGCACGCGGAGGACATTATATTTAAAACACTGGACATTGCGCGATTTTACATTTGCTACCCCCATCACTATTAGTATTACATTTATGAAAAGATTAGTGGCAAAAGCAGAGTTGATGTTATTAGTAACTATTTTATTGCTCGTCTGAGCAATCAGGTTCAATTTTTAAAAGATACATAATGCAAACTTGATTTCATTGAACGTGAAAAATTACACTTAGACAATCAAAATTAATATTTTTGATGATATCTAACGAAACCTTAAAATAAGTAACAAAATAAATAGTTTTTACTTTGATTTGTTTCCGTAAAATGTATTTTATAGTCAATAAACCTAAATACAAAAACAACTCGTGTCAAAGTACCTAGCTCTATACTGACTACCGCGTAACAAAGAACATTTATTGCGCTAGTAAATATTATCAGTTACCTATTACCTATCATGCCATCCTTAGAATATAATTTTATTTGGAAGCTACCATACATATTTCCAGCTAGGTAGCCGCATAATGTAATATTGCCTACAGGTACAATCATTCTCACAAAATTGGTTTATGTATTTACCCTATTTCTTGTATGTGATTTCAAGAAACGTTTAGATGGGACAGGTAGATTTGAAAATTGCTTTATTTTTTTACAATGGTTGTTTTTTTTCTCTCGAGGGTAAAATGAATAGTTCCCGCCTCCCGTCTCCCCGCCTCAAGGGCAATACTGAAGGAGGAATAGGGATTTCTAAAGGAAGAAGGCTTTACGATGAGAAACCTTCAAGTTCTGCGTTCTTTATGAAGGAGCGTGTCCTTTAAAACTCGTTCGTAACGAGAAAAGAAAACCGTATTTTTGTCTTACATGATAAAGTTTTCTGATAAAATATTCGTAACACATAAACAATCGCAATTCAAATGACGTAATTTATGTTACTAAACTAGCTGACCCGACAAACATTGTTCTGCCATATCAATTATTTGTATTGAATATTTTGATTGTTAAATAAAAAATAACGAATGTATTGTAAGTGTGTGAAAGAGGAATGGAGCGCTCTAGACGATGACCGCTGATAAAAACATAAAAACACCATCTAAATTAGGAAAATGAAATAAAGAAAATCAATATGAATTTCGAAGAGCAATTGAGTGTACGATATTTTTTGTCAGTCCGTCTTTAGCCAATACAAATAAGCTCGATGGTTTGCCCACGCGAGTACATGGTGCCGAATAAAATATCAAAATGACGCGATGAAGTTAGATGAGACGGACGTAGCGCCATCTGTCATTCAATAACGAAAATAATTTCGTTCTGTTTAAAATACGGAAGACGGTTAAATTTGTTTATACAAAAATACTAAAATCGCAATTAAAAAATATGACGGTGGGGGTAGGATGGTTAAAATTTGGGTTTAAAGGTATTTTTGAGGCCAAATAAAAAAATACAAAAACAAAAATTTGTATAAAAAGTAGAATATTTTTTCTGGATAGGGAAACCCTTATTACATAACGGTATGAAATATACTTTAAAACCTATTCTCATACCTACCAAATATACATTAAAAAAATCATAAAAATCGGTCAAGCCGTTTCGGAGTAGGGCGACCACAAACAACGTGACACGAGATTTTTATAAATAAGATATTACCCCGTGGAGTAGAGATTGGTAATGATTTTCAAGGCTGTGGTTTTGATTCCCCACAAGTGCATCCAAAAGATTGCGTAGATTTATATGTATATTTCTTTTAACATTTTTACAGAGTATTAATTTTTTTAATATTAACTCCACACAGGAGGCCTAAGGAAAATAATTTCCCTCAGGGCGTATGTCATCTGGGATGCTGTGTGGAGGGTCTTTTTGAGGAAGGGATGAACATTGGTCTTGAAGAGAACCATGTTGTAGGAAGGAGGAAATACAGAGGCCGGCAAATCGTTACACAGCCGAGCTGTTGAACACAAGAACTAGAACGAAGAAGCGACCCGTTCTCATGTGACAAATGTCAACCGTGCACATATGTTGGGCACGCGCTTGGCGTATTTCCCGCACCGGTGCCGAAGGGATTAATGACGCCAGTTCCTCGGAGCATCTTCTATTGTAATACCGGTAGAACAAGGATAGCATTCCCACCCGACGCATGAAAAAGTTATAAGATTAATATCGTAAAGAGTTTTTTTATACAATAGTTCTACAAAGGAGGCCCTAAGTGAAAAAAATCCTCAAGGCATATGTTATCTTTGGGGATGCTGTGTGGAGGGTATTTTTAGGGAAAGGACGGAGAGGAAGTTCTGGGAAGGAAAAAGGTACGAGGGGTGGGTAGAAATCTGGGGGTCAATGTGTCCAGGAGTGACGGATGTACGCATCCATCCCTCCCACTGCAAGCTGACGGGTCGAGAGAGTCCTGTCGGAGTGGTCTAGATTAGATCTCCCTCAAATAGTCTCTCCCGATCCCAATTGAATTGTTGACAGGTTCATAGAATGCAAAGTTTAAGATTAGTTTTTTCTCAATGTTAACAATAATTAGAAATAACAAAATATAAACAAAAAATATTAATTCTGAATTTGAAATACGAGATCGACAAAAATGACAGAAAAAAAACAAACCAACAAAAATTTCAAAATTATTCCAATAAAAATTGAATAATTCTGTTCATGAATTTGACTTTCTTGAAGATGCGGATTTCTAATAACATATTAAAGATATACCACATTGTGTACAATTTATAAAGGCTCTCCCTAAATAAAACACCCACATTTAAATATCTACTTAGCATTAAATATACCATTTTTAATACAGGTCCTTAGAGATAATATTGTGTGTATTTACGTCGATGTACAGCCATTTTAATGAGTCCAATAATAGTAGCAGGTTTTATCTCGGGTACAATTTATTACGATACCTTCCTCATTAGTATCTTTATTCCTTACAAATAAGGTTTCAGTTGATAAATCAATCGCGTGTTTACATTAATTAAGGCTTTTAATTTAAGGGTGGAAATATTAATCCGTTTTGGAGCACGGACACTGTAAAGTGCTTTACCTAAGATCTGATACTTCGTAACCTTTCTACTCTGTTAATTATGTAGGCTACAAAATTTATCAGATTAAAGAAAAATTTAAAATAAAATTCCTACAGAATTCCCCATTGTTTCCACACCCTCCAGCTTAACACACGCCTAACTATTGTATATATACCTATATTTTATTTGAATATCTAACAAGGAATCCAACTGCTCCCTTGAGACTACGGCATCCCCAATTGGGTTATATTGTGAGGCTGGTAGTTAGTGGGGAGCGGAAGTAGATGGGATAGGGGAAGGCGGGGAAGTGTCTGGCTATTCAGATCTCGACACCAAACACGGCTAAAGCCATTTCAAATAACGTTTCAATTCTGAATTATGGTCTTACTTATGGTCTTACACTAGGACGATATTGAGAATATACTCCACTCTGGAACGTGCCGCAAATATACCTAATATTATTTTTTAATTTTTTTAAATTGTGAAAACACAAATCAATCAAATAAAATGTATCTGAGCACGCCGCGATCGCTGAATCGCAAGTTCTCTTGACCACGGAGGCCGCTCGGATATGCCATAGTTCTACTGGCTCTGGCTAGATGGAACTCTTGTGTGGTATTCACATAAAAAAGCCATCTTATTGTAATCGAAACTTTGATCACATGATAAATAATAAAATTATAAGGAACCACCGCATTATAACAAGACGCACGTCATGTTTTTGTATTTCAATTCGTAGCAATGAAAATAATTACATTGTCTTATTTTTAGAAACGTAAGAAATACAATACACAGAGCTATTTTCAAGAACCTACGCAATTGAATTCAAGGAAGATAATTATATCCATTTCTTTACATAATATTTTAGAAACCCCCCACTTGGGGTAATAATAGGAAATCGTGATACGCTTCGTCATATTGTATATTTTTACCTGTTGAATTTATTGTACAAAGTTTCAAATATTCTACGCTTTATTAGGTGAGCCATTAACTTAAAAAAAATAAAACGACTTCCTTTCAAATGTTGATCATTATTGTTCCACATTTTAGAAAACGTCATCAGGTCGCAGAAGTGTGCCACAAATGTCCAACGGGCATTGTTAGAAGCTTTGTTCGTCTGTATCTTCTACAGTTTTGTTTTATGACCGGCTGCCTATTCTCATATTCGCTGGAACTAATTGTTGGAAGGTCTGCCCATATTATGCCGCGACGGTTCGGACAAGACAAGTAGCAAATTGTTAAAAGTGTACCAACGGAACTATTCTATTGTTTAGAAGCAAGCATTTAGGTTTTAACCTTGCCCAAAGTATGTATCTTTGTAGAACATAATGAAAAGTGTGTCAGGATTGAATGGAAACTGTAAATCAGAGAATAAAGCCCCTGATAAAGACAAACGACGCCAAATTGCCCCAATAAAACAAAAGAATGCAACAGAACTTCCAAGTTTAAAACTTTATTGCTCAATTTCAATACATTTTTGTAAGTAAGCATCTCTGTCATCAGAACTTTGAACAATGCTTGAAATTAAAACAAATGTCTACAAGAGGGTGTTAGCACTTGACAAAATATAATGCAGAACTTTGAGACACGTGTCTATAACGAATTTATTCAAGTTTACGGAATAATGAAGGGCTTTTGATGAACAATAGAGATTCGCAGGTATGTAATCTGAAACAAAGTTTAGAAATAAGTATCTTGCAAATGGCACAGCCTAAGAAGTTGTCTGAATAGAGCTGATTGTTTGGAACTTCAGATTATGTAGAATTTGATCCGCTTCATGCGATGTGTTGTGTTTTAATGAGCAGGGATAAGTGCTCCAAGAATTCATAGATATTCGTGATACTAATACTCACTATTAACAAAATACCTTCGTATAAAGTTTCACACGCTTCTTATTAGACAATCCATCATTAAATTCACTTTAGATCTAGTCTTAGAATCGTCCTCAATTTCCCAGCAAAACTAACAAGGAACCTAACGTCAATCACTAATAATTATAATCACTAATAATTACGGTTAATACTAACTAGCTATTATTGTAACCAATATACATATTTGTAATCACTAATAATTATAATTAATACTAACATCGAGTGATGTAGTGCATAATCTGTTAAATAAAATATTTTTACTTATAGGCATATTAAAATAGTGCTGTTTTTCTAGCGCCAAAAATGTGTACTTTTGTATAGAACTATAAGCTGACTTTTCCAAAGGTAACCTAAAAGGTTTTTTTATAAACAAGATGAAATTGGCAATTTTTTAAAATTATTAACTAATATAATTTTTTTGGAAAACCTTGATATGGTATAAAGATACGAGTAATATAGGTGACATGATATGGAAAATTTTGAATAAGTTTTTGCGTTTTGCTTTTGATTTCCCAAACACTTTCATTAAAGGGGCATAAATTAATTACGTGAGCAGTTTTTCTTCCAATCTAGACCATCCCCCCCCCTCTCTTGGTGAGATAAATTTGGACCACTTCATATATTCTTTTCAAGTAACGTGAGAATTTGCCGGACAAAGAATGTATTGTATATTATTAATAATAATAATAATATTTGGATGATTTATATAGCGCCGTTTTTGTGAAAAATCACCTCAAGGGCGCTGTACAAACTTATAACACATTTCTAAAAAACTACAAGCTAGGCAAACAATTATAAACAACTTATGGCTAAAAATTGCATACACCGGTTCATTGATCACCGATACGAAAAAATATGTACAATATTTTGATCAATGAACGCGATGCTGCCTAAAATTCAATTATTAATATATACATATCATAAATAGCATTTCTCACAACATGTGACACGAATTACGTCTATAGTGTATCTAAATTTAGATATCTATTAAATAATAAACTATGTTAATGCCGGTGACCGGAAAACTCGGAATGAAATCAACTCAACACATTATTTGAAAAGTCATTAAAAGTGATGAAAAACAAAAACATAAAAAAACTGTTAAATAGGTTACGTTAGGTTAGGTTACGGGCTATTTTGAGATTTTTTCGTAGTTTTAAATGACTTTTCGAAGAGGTGTTAAGTTGACGCGATTCTGATTTGTCATGGAACCGTTAATGTCAAGTGACCTCCAAGGTAAGTATGGTCCCGTATATTTTCTACCTGTACAGAATACAAATAAGACAATACATATGTGTATATTTTGACGCAGCATCACGATCATTGGTCAAATCCTTTCTACACACAGTTGTTGTGTATTAGTGATCGATGAACCGGTCGACGCAATCTGTTGTTAGCCATAAGTTGCTATAATAGTTTTTCTAGTTAGTTTACGTAGTTAGAAGTAAGATTTTTTTAATGTGTACAACGCCCTTCCAAATATAAATCATCCAAATATTATTATTATTAGGCATGGTCAAGTGAATCACACATTTGAGTTAAGCGATGGAAAGAGTTGGAATAAGATAATAGTTGTGTGAGACATTACATGATTGTTAAAGAAGCAAGGAGTGTGTGCAAGGCTGTGCTTTATTAAATAGTTAAAATTTCATTCTAATTCCAAAAAAGCGAAACACAGCTCCATCTACACAATTTTATCAAAATTTTCAAAACCCATATTTTAAAAAGGTCCCGGGGAGGGAGCAGGTTCTACTAATCTATGCAATTAGCTTTGGTAAATAATTTTTAAGTGCTTGCATCAATTAGTCATTTGCCTATCCCAGAGAACAAGGAAGTCTAATGACTTATACCTGCTCAAAAAACGATTTAGTTAATGAATTGCTGCCTAGAAAAAAATTTTAATCCAGGTGGGGGCTAGACGCTGATTATTTTTGGTAACAATAGGAAATAGAGACCGGATATTATTTTTAACGGTGCATTTTTCTACAAAGTACAAGTTACGTTTTCGCATTCATGAAAAAAGGGATTTTCGCAGAAGGTGTGATTACGGTTAAACTTAAAATAATTAATAATCTGCTCGTTCAGATATGTCGGTAATATAAATATTTTAGAAAAAACCCTTTTTGCAAGTTACGCCATAAAATATTATAAAGAACTATGTTGCCTATACACTAAATAATTCGCTTCCAGATACTCGTATGTACAAGGGAAACCAGCAAAATAAAAAATTCAGAGTAATGCTTTAAAAGAATATTTTTAAGTACGTTTAAGGATAAAACTATGTAATATCTTGTCATGTTAAATTGTCTTGTTTCTTTTTCTCTTCTTTTCTTTTCCATTTTAGTTGTAATCGTCCTCTTCTTAGGCGGTTGGGGTCCGCTCTTCTCGTTCTCAGATTGTAGATTCTTCCGTTCAGAGTATCTCCTTCATCCAGGCCATGTTTCTGAAGTATTTTGGAGCATTGAGTCATCAATGAGTTCTTTGGTCTTTCTCTGGATGACTGTCGATGAAGCTCCATAGACATTACCTGCTTCACTGTTTGGTCTGATGGTCTGGTTTAGTTGTAATAATCCATATTTGTAAAACCTTGTTCCTTATTTTCTTTAATTGTTTTCTATTGCTGTTTGTTCTACTCAACCTGTCTTTTATTTTTCGTCTATATTGTATACGAAACTTATATTTTTAATATCTAAATTCCCTTGTATAATTGTAACTATTTTCTCTCCTAAAATGAGTTCTGTAACAAGAAATAAAAACAATTAAAAAAATAATAAAGAATTACGTATGCGACCGTAAATACGCAATATGACTATGAAAAAATGGTTTTGTTTGTATAAAAACCCAACTCTTTGAAGGAAGCCATACAAAAACGATATTGTAGTATTGTAGTCCAAATTGAGTTTTTGTTTGGATAAAACTATTTATGCACATTCATATTGGGCGCAAACAAACGATCCATCTTAATATTTTATAACATTTCTTACAAACAGAATTTTTTCATTAAAATAATCAAAGTACCTCAATCTATGAACACCATATAAATTATTTTTAGCTAACCCTTAAGTCCTACCAATGTACTTGAAGTAAATCTAACCCGAAAGTGTCTATCGTCTGACTTTGTTTCATTGTGAAATTAAGCGAAATTATTATTATTATTTTTTTTTATTTAATTATTTTAATATTACGTTTGATGTGAAACGCCTGTGTTGAGATGGTTTTTTTTTCAATTATTTCTGGCTTTCACCCTTCAAGGGTGTTCTAGGCCATCATTTATAATTACAGAGAAAGGAAAGGTGAATTTATATATTAATTTTATTTAAATGTGCAAATTTCAGAATTTTATGGAAGATTGCAGTAGAGTTCAGACTTAGAAGAGATGAAATGTTGAATGGAGGAGAGGCAATTTTTGATAACGCTTGATAGAAGAGAGGATATTTATTTAGAGAGGGACAATAAAAAAATATGTGATCTAATGTTCCCACATCTAGACCACAGAACGTACAATCTGGGGAGTCAAGCACATGAATTTTATAAAGGTGAGAAGGAACGGAACAATGTCCGATTCTCATACGAAGAAGTAAGGAAATTTCTTTTTTGGAAAAATGGGGGAATTTTTGAAACCACGGTTTTGATGGGATAGTCTTTGCATTGAGGCGTAACGGGCACCCTTGGATTGACTAGCAATGTTCCAATACTCTGTCCAAACATTGCGGGATCTATCTTTGATGATGGAAAAAATATCAGACAGGGGAATATGGTTTACGAGGGTAACGGTAGGGTTAGACGCTCCTTGTTAGGTGGAATTTTGTTTACATAATATTATGAAAATGACAGTTAAAAATAAAATCAGTATTTTTTTTAATTATACAATTCAATTATGAATGTAGAACATTAAGACAAAACAATTATAATTTGGATTAAATTAATAGTTTACGTATGTAGGAACATGTGCGGTGCATTAATAGAAAAAATCGATCTCCCAGAAAGCTTGCCTCATAGTGTAGATACCCACTTATTATTTTTCGTGCACAAATTTTAGTAGAAAATCCATTTTAAATTTCTATTTAAAACGAAATCTGATTAGAAAACCAAGGAAAAACGACCCATTAGGTTTTTCTTGGAAGGTTTTATTCAATTTGTTTACATATTCAATGGACATTATATTATGTACTTTACCTATACATTTCAATGAAATCACGTTTAAAAAAAAATGTTGAACCCGTCTCAAGCAAACTTTGACATAAAAAGGGTACATAAAAGAAAATAGAGATATTGAGAGGCAAAAATTATAATTAAAAAAAACTGTTGATTGAGGAGCACTATATTAAATGGTATCCTTACACATTTCAAACAACACCCCACCTCGTCTAAAAAATATAATTAGATAATCTATTCGAAAGAAAGTCTTTTAATTCCAGCAAACGTTATTTGTTATTCCTCTTAGAATTATAAATAACGCTTCCGTTTTTTCCATTAGTGGCACAAAAGACATTTGTTTTCTCGAGCTTTGAGATAACCCTTTTAAACAAGGGCAACGAGAAGACATCCATTCCTATAAGAAAACTATCACAGGCAACTCATTTGGTTGGCTGAGCAATTGGACTGAAGAAGAGTTTAATATGAATGATTACCGCAGAAAGTAAATTTTTAATGGCATTAAAATATTTTAAGAAGAATACTGATAACTTTAAGAGGAAACGTTTTGAACTTACAAGCGAATTGCCCAATTTACTCTCTGGTTTTGACACTACTGCAATTTTTGTTTAGTATAATGTAGATTTTTCTTTAATAAGTATATAGGAGTATGTAGGTTTTACACCATCTCAATTTTCAGCCCGATTCCACTTACAGACCAAAGTCAACATTTTTCGCTTTACGCGATCGCTATTTTCATCTCTATTTTCATATCCATGATTTCAGTTGGCATCACAGCAAACAGCTTGGTTAACCCCTCTGCTTGGTTCAATATACTCGCACCTCACAATCCGGAAGCCTCAATTTCGCGCGTAAATTCTGAAACCGTCACTTTTGATCGAGTTTGTAAAATATCTATGCAAGTTAGCTTTCATATTTCAAAGACAATAAGATGCATTATATCGTTCCCTTTCTGATTAAAAAAATAATACATAAGTTTACATGAGAGGAAGAGAGATATATAGCTTTTAAAATGTAAGGTCGCTCGGGACGTTTTTGGTCTTATGAAAGTATAACACAATTACGTGTATTGGGATGTGTTTACTCCTAAACAAGCAGACGGGTTGTGTTGTTTGCAGTGATGACAATTGAAATCTTAGATATGAATATAGACCTATTTTCATCTCTATTTTCATATAGAGAGGAAAGTAGCGATCGCACAAAGCAAAATTTTTTGAATTTGCTCTCAAAGTGGAATCGGGCTGAAAAAAGAGATGGTGATAAACCTACTTTATGCGCCATCGACAGACGTTCAGTATACAAACTACACAATGTATTTAAAAAAATGCAAAACGTACAGACATAAAGTATTTTTTTCTAATACCTACAGTTCATTTAAAAAAATTATATAGTATATTTGCTGCACGTTCCAGAGTGGAAGATACTCTCAGTATCGCCCTGGTGTGAGACCACCATTCAGAATTGAAACGTTGCTTGAAATGGCTTTAGCCGTGTTTGGTGACCAGATCTGAATAGCCAGGTACTTCCTCTTCCCTATCTCCTTCCCCTCCCCACTACCATCAGCCTCACAACATACCCCAATTGGGGATGCCATAGTCCCACTGGTTCCAGACGGGAGCAGTTGGGACTCTTGTGCGGTATACATGTAAAAAAAAAAAAAAAAAAGTTAGTGAAACAAATGTTTAAAATGCGTCCAGTTTTGAAGGAGAAAAATAGGGAATACAAAACCTCGATTTTGATGGTTTTATTTAGGTATTATCAATCTGAGGTACAATTGTCCCTTTCGCTCAGTATTTGAGGGAGTAAGAGCGAGAGTGACAGCAAAAATTTGGTAAAGTGCAGAATAGACAGAAATATAATATAAGCAGTTTAATATTCAGTTGCTGTAGGTGATTTTATTGGATTTAAAAAAATGTTTTTAAAGTGTTATGTAATTCCTCTTTGTGCGGTGCTTTGAAGCCTATCAGTCTCCTCTCTGTGCGGTGCTTCGTAGCCTCCCCACTCTTGTCTATTTTATAATTCTGAAGGTTTCACTTCTACCACATGTGAATTGTTCACTCTGTTTTTTTTGTAGTGAAAACTTATTTAGCACCGTTGTGATTTGAAACTGTAGCAACACTAAAAAAAGACAAACACATACATCTTTAGGATTTAGCCTGCGAATGAATGAGATAGGATAATTGGTCGCCTCTCTGTGCGGTGCTTCGTAGCCTCCAAACTCTTGTCTACTTTAGTTTTCTGAAGGTTTCACTTCTACCGCGTGTGAATTGCACACAATGGGCATAAAATGAATTAAAACATTTTTTTTCTCTGAACTCGATGGCCTTATTCGATATCAATGATGAAATACCTTTTCCATGTAGGTAGATACTTGTCGCACAGCAAGAATCAATTTGACTATTAAATCAGTCTGAATTCTGAATGCGGTGCCCAACGTCATTCCACGTAATAATATGACGCCCATAATAATATCTTTGAACGATGTCCAGCGGGCATAAAACTTATACAAGGAAACGGATAGATCTTCAGAGAACATTCATACGGTTTGTTCCTTCAAATTATGTTATATCTCAGACAGGAATCATAGTTTTTTTTAAGTTTGTAAAAAGAAAAATATTAAAATCGGAGCAATTAGATTCTGATCAGTAATCAAAAACAAACTTAATTATAATTTTTAATTTTTAAACTAACGTTTAAGACAAGATTTTTATGCATAGCACAAAGGGTAACAATTATTATAAGCAATAATTATCAGCCTGAAACACTCATCCACATTGAAAAAATCTTCCGAGAAAATATATATGACGCCAACGGGACTTGAACCCGTGCCCTTCCGATTGCCGGTCAGCTGCTTTCCCAATTGAGCTATGGCGGCTTATCTTATACCCGCCAAATGATTCAATATATACTAGTGTTACTGTTCAATACAACTAAAGTTGGTTGTTTTTAGGTGGAAAAAATATAATAAGCAATAATTGTTGAATGAAACACTACTATATATTGAATCATTTGGCGGGTATAAGATAAGCCGCCATAGCTCAATTGGGAGAGCAGCTGACCGGCAATCAGAAGGGCACGGGTTCGAGTCCCGTTGGCGTCATGTATCTTTTTTCGGAAGATTTTTTCAATGTGGATGAGTTTTTCAGGCTGATAATTATTGCTTATAATAATAAAAACAAACTTAATTTTCAATGCCCATTTGCAGTCTCTAAGCTAAAATAGTTGGGTTTTATGGAATTCCTTTTTAAGATTATTTACATGGGACTGAACATTGAACAATATTAGTAAAAATTTATGGCCGTTTTACACCATCTCTTTTTTTAGCCCGATTCCACTTCGCTTTACGCGATCGCGATTTTCATCTTTATTTTCATATCTACGATTTCAGTGTCATCACTGCAAACAACACATGAACTATTCTGTTTGCTGTGATGCTGTCGAAATCGTAGATATGAAAATAGAAATGAAAATAGCGTAAAGCGAAAAACGACGACTTTGGTCTCTAATTGGAATCGGGCTGAAAAGAGGATGTCGTGTATTGTAGGCAAAAAGATTTATTTGTTATTTTTCTTTTTGATTTTCAGATAGGAATAAATAGTAATAGATTTTTAGTATTAAAAAAAAAGAAAAAAAAAATGGATGTCTGTAAATAATTGTTTTATAAGGGACTACTTGGTTTCAAGTGGGTTTCATACTTAATATTTTCTTTCTCTTCTTTTCTTTTCTGAAAACAAATTATGCAAAGCAATCGAAATAAAAAGTGGTTAAATCGATATTAGATCAGATATTGTAATTGTAGTATTTGTGAATCTGAATATTTATAAAGAACATTAACAACGTTAGAACAAGGACAATCATTGCCGGGGAATTATCAAGAATAAAATTCATTGGGAGATACTTTGTCGGAATTCCTGAAACATCAGTTACAATTTTGTAAAAAGTAATTCCAGTTTGTCATTTGTATTTCTTGTGCATTGTATGTAAAACATTCTAAACATAAAATGAAAGTGGGTTTACAAAGTTATTGTTTTATTTTAAATTATGTCACATCATAAAGTATCTGCTTCATATGAACAAACATTCTGGACATTTTGTGTAGAAGAATTTTATTTCTTATGTATATTTTTTACTTAATTTAAACCGGGAGCAGATAAAAATGAAGTAACAAATGTAGATGTGAAAAAAACTCGCTAAGCTAAACTTTATCGCTAAGCTTGTCTGAATCTTCATACTATCATCAGTTCCAGTTTTGAAAGTGACACTTACAATTAAAGCAAATCTGAGTTTATAGAACCAGAGTTACGTAGACAGACACACAACCGAAAAAAATACAAGTGTGCAGTTCACACGCGGTAGAAGTGAAAATTTTAGAAAAGTAAAGTGGACAAGAGTGGGGAGACTACCAAGCACCGCACAAAGTGGAGACCGAGATTCTATTTCATCCTCTCTCAGGCTAAATCCTATAGATTGTATGGATATACGTGTTTGTCTCTTTTTGGTGTCGGTTTTTCGTTTCATCTAGTTTCAAATCACAACGGTACTAAGGATGTTTTCATCAGTTCCTGCTGTTGATTGTGAAAAAATGTAACTTATTTCCAAACGACATTCGTAAAACAGGTCCCTGTATTATTAGTTGGCATTTATTTATGCATTTCCTGCCGTTACTCCGGAGCTACCGCAATGGTTGGTACCGGTTTGCCGCTGACATGAAATTGCAGCACGCAGGTGAATACCTGTCGTCAAAATGTTACTACGGCGTTCGAATAATTTACATACAAACAGCTACTTCCAGCAACCGACCGACCGCCAGACCAACAGACCAACAGACCAACAGACCAACAAGCGTACTTTGTACAAAGACTGACGTCAAATTTATCAACTTTTGTTTTCGGAAGTTGCGGTATGTGGTTCAATTGCATGACATTTTTGGTTGTATTCCGGCAATGTTTTAACGGTGAACATGCGGAATGCGCGAAAACGGTTGAATTTGTATATTTTTGGTAATGGGGGTTTTTTAATGAATTTGTGGACACTTTCTGGTGTACTCTGCCCATAAAGTGGAAAATAGATGTTTGAAAATGGATATACAGGGTGTTAAGGGACGTACTTGACTCACTTTAACTAGTGATTTCTGACATTCTTAGGAGTAAAAAATGTAAATGAAATTTTGGTCTCCGGTGATTTTTTTTTCTACAACAACATAAAAAAATGAAAAATGGTAGGTGTAGGTCAGTTGGAGGCGGGGTGTGGTGTTGGGCGGTTACTCTGCTGGGTGACCGGTGATGATTTGCGGAAGATTTTTTTTGTTTTATTTTGAAGAAAAATAATTGAAAAAAATAAGTCATCAAAAAATACATCGGAGAACAAAACTTCATGTACATTTTCTACTCCAAATGGCCATACGGGCGTATAATAAATAAATAAAATAACTGGAAGATAAATTATTATTGTTCCAATCGGGTGAGTCATTTTTCGTATCAGAATTATAGATTAAAAGTCTTTGACGTACTTGTGAGATTTTGCAAAAAATAAAAGAAAACTTTATATGTGGAGGGTGATTTTTTCCATATTTTTATTTTACACCTTTTCCTATACATCATCATCATCTTATTAGTATTTGTGTTTTCTTCTTCGGAGTCGCTGGATGTCGCTTTCTATTGTGTTTTATTTGCCTGTTCATTTTGGAGTGGTTTGAAGATTGGACATTGATTTTAAATTTTTTTTTTGATTTCGTAGGATTCAAACCTTGGTAGGTACGCTGAATGTCTGGCCGCTAAGGTTCATCAGGGGCTTTACACCACTAGACCAAATGAGATTTGCGTAAGACCGTTGATTTATCGTATTATATTGAAACCGGGTGCCCGTAAATTAAATAAATATTTTATTGCTATCTCATTCTCTCGCAGACTAAATCTTATAGATACATGTGTTTATCTCTTTTTAGTATCGCTCGCTTTCGTTTCAACGAGTTTCAAATCACAACGGTGCTAAAGAAGTTTTCACTTCAAAAATTAAGTTAGTCGCATTGGTGTCACCAACCCAATGTTAGTGGTGCATATTGGAGTCACCTACATTTTAAGAACACAGTAACATGATGGTATAGTTATGGTCATTCCCATAATATTAGAAGCGTTTGAACACACATAAAACATTTTATTTGAACACAAAACCGAGCGGTCCGGCTAGAAAGACAAGTTTTTGTGTCATGATCTCAACTTGCAACAAAAGTATAATATTTTATTGCAATCATGAAGTTATCTCGATATGACGTGGTTTATTAGCACCATTCTAGCGTTTGATGAGGGAATACATATGGTCGTCATTATTCCAACTAGTAAGTAGCATCCACTGAATAGATATAATACCCAGAAGTGTGATGTACACTGATTCGAAAGAAAATTGATACGTTATTATACGCTCTATTGAGCAGACCCGTGAAAAAACACGGGATATTATAATTAGGTATATTAGGATTTTTGAAGCAGAAAGTATTTTCGAAAAAGTAGCAGTTTTTTGCAGAAAGTATTTTCGAGAAAGTAGCAGTGTTTTGCAGAAAGTAGTAGAAAGTAGTAGTTTCGAGCCCGCAACCGGGACCGCAATACAAAATTACGAATGTTAAAGGAGAGCGCTAACATTGGCAGCGACAAAATCTGTGCGAAAATTGTGAAAATGTTTAATAAAACACGACTCGTTTAAAATACAGCAAAAATCTCGCGGGGAGCATCTTAATTATCATTTAAAGAAAGATTGTGATTTTTTTCACAAATAAAATGTATAAGATAATAGAAACAGACTTGTTTTTAATAATCTTTGGAGCATACTTTGCGATTTTTTTCTATCGAGGGAATTATCTTCAAAAATAATATATACATTTTTAAGAGCTTAAAAACTTCAAATGTTTAAGGGAGATATGTAAGAAATCGGTAGAAATTCGGGTTGCGGGCCCTTAAATAAATAAGTTTTGAAATAAAAATGCATTAATTTCATTGCCTTCTAAACAAACATTGTCAATTTTAGAGATGTTCAGAAATTTAATTTTCGAATGAACCCCGTCAGTAAGATCGAAAATTTATGACATTTGTGACTCCTGGACACATTGACCCCCAGATTCCTACCCACCCCTAATACCCCATTCCTTCCCAGAACTTCAAGATTTTTAAACTCTTCATGATTTTTATTTTTAAATTTGTACATGATTTTTTTAACCTACTTATTATTTACAATAGCCGTTATTACCAACTTACACCATCTTTTAATTTACTAATTGAGCTAGAACTCCCTCACCCATCACAAGAGCATTGTCTCTTTATGATGGGGAAAGGAATTTTTTTTATTTCTTTGTTAAAACCTTATGTTACTATGTAACTGATGTAACTTTATATGTATTTTTAATCAGCATTGCCATAAAAAAAAAATTTAAAAAAACTTCTTCTTCCTTTCCTTAAAAGAGCCTCCACACAGTAAAAGAACATTCAAGTGCAGTTTATACGCGGTAGAAGCGAAACTTAACCAAAACAGTCTCAACCAATACTTGAAAAGTGAGGTCATAATCAGAGCGACCAATGAGCGCAGACCAGCGTAGTTTCCGTTTCATATCAATACGAGCCTTTAAAAGTGACATCGTAATCAAAGCGGCCAATGAGCGCAGTTGTGCGTCGCAGGTGCAGTAATCGTCATTTCCGTTTCACTTCAAAAATCCATTTCAGGCAACATTTCGATTTTGAATTGTGGTCTTTTAGGTGAATGGAGGTCTTTCAGAGCAATGCTGTAAATCTCTGCAACTCGAAAATATACCGCATACCTATATACTTACATGTGTATATTATTTTTTACAAAAAAAATTGTGAAACGACACAATTTAATTTAATTAAATTTTCTTGCCCACACCGGGATTCCAACCCACGGATTCGTGTTCGAGAGCCTTACCCCACCACCACGGAGGCAGTTTAAAGAAATTTGTTTTGAGAGAAACAGCCAAAACTTTGGTCTTTAAGGCGATCCAATAATCCAGGAAAATGTCGAAATCGGAAATCACGCCCCTTTATGGGAGAAGTTTAAAAATACTTGAGAAAAAGCTTTTGGAAAGGTTGGAAAAGGTTTTTGAGATTTTTTTTCACGGGTTGATTTCGTAAAGACCTGTAAAAAACGTTAACTCCTTTTTTACGCATTATTTATTGTAATAAAACGGAAATTTAAAATTGATTTCACGAAACCAAGTGACGCGGAACCTAGCGTCTGTTCCCCGCTACGGCCGAGGGAGGACTGACTGAAAATGGGTGTGGCGAGTCGGTAGTTCTTCGGTGGACGGAATAAGGTTCACTTTGAAAAACCAAATTCGTCGACCTGCGGCCGTATTGTAAAATAACAACGCAAAAATGCATATTTTATTTTATTTTGTGAAGTTCGGGTGAAAATATACATTTTTTTGCGATTATTATAAAAGAAACTGAATTTGCCACATTATACAATAAAACTATATCCGAAAAGGGATTTATAAATAGGAGAGTTTGGACTTGAAAGCGTTTTTTACAGACCTTGTACTTTATTTTTTATAGGCTTTTTAAAAGACTTACAAAAAAATTGACCGAAGTTTTTAAGGGCCAAGATATGTTTTACACGCAGTATTTAATTGAAGCATCTATAATACTTCTAAGCGATCAAGTTTTCAAAACAAAAACATGTGATTTTGTACGATTTTGCATTATTTGGTATGACTTCATCTTAAGTTCCCACTTCTTGACTTCTAGACAACAGAAAGTACATCTCGGGGAAGTGACTTGTGAAAAGTTAAGAAGTTAGTGGAGAAAACGGAACCATCTCCATTGTTATCTACCTACATAAGCATACACTTTACCACTGTCAATTACACTGCCCTGATGATTGACACTGAAACACGGTCCGAAACGTTGACTAAAGAAGGAGGTAGCGCTACACGGCATAGTCCCTCTAAAAATCACTTGAAAAAACAAATGAATTATAATTTTCGAATGGGCTCATTTTCAGAGTTGGGTTCGTTCATAACTTTGGCTCTATGGCAGCGAACCGACTGAAATTTTGGATTCTTACTTACACTGATGTTCTGTACCCGAATCACCCAAAATATCCTCCAAAAAACGCATTGTATATTTCTTCATTCAAGGCGGCGGCAAGCAATATTAACTGAATTACACGACTTTCTGTACGTTTATTTGTTCAGTGGTAGCAGTACTGTCGTTAGGAGCTGTTGGCCAGTGTTGAGCGGTTAGTACACCTGACTCGGGGTCTGGGGCAAAAAGGGAAGAAAGACTCGAATCCGCTTTACTAGCGTATAAATCTTCAGCCGGGTAGATCGGGGCGGGACGGCACCGTATTGCCTTTTGTCACGCCACTGTGACATCACCCCGCTAACCCTCGGCTCCTCTCCGCCCCTCTCTCCCCACTCGTTCCCTGCAATAATTGCATTTTATTGCATTGATGCAAATAATACGAAGTTGTGTATCGTAGCTCGCGACAGAGATTGATATAGTTGGGAGTAGGCACTTCTTATTGCAATGATGAAAGAAGTGTGCCTGGGCGGTATTACGCTGGTATGTTATTATTTTCTTTATACGTTAGTAAGTACATATTATATAATAACACTCCGTATGTAGATGGCAATAAGGTTTAAATTCCCGTTTTATACCTGCCACCTGTTTTGATTTGTTCAAGAAGAAAATATCGCCACAAGTTTGAAGTTCAAGCACAAATATTTAAATGCTTTACGATCAAGATTAAGATAACGTACTCGAAGACTTGGAGCTTCTAAACTGGAGAGAGCTGCTGGCACAAAACCGAGATGAGTGGAGGAAGACTCTTAAGGAGGCCAAGACCCACCAGGGGTTGTAGAGCCAATAGTGATGATGATGATCATTTCTGTTTGGGGCTATTTTCACTTGTTTCAATTTTTTTGAAGTTTACTTTTGAAGGTTTTACAAGGTTTGAAGTTTACTTTTCTGATTCCGATCTTCTTACTGATACTTAAAAATTGCAATTTTTTTTATTTTCATACATATCTAACTAATCATTTAGATTGTATAAACCGATTCCAATTGGCTACAATGACGTTATGACATTTAAACGCTACTGAGTGGTAAAACGGCAATTTCGTTTGGCGGATAATTATTATAAATGACACCTTATTAAATCGTTGTAACCTGTGAAAATACCATATTGATACAAAAACTCCGGCGAAACTTATAAATGAGTTCATATATAAAAAAGCCGGTGTGTATTTATCACTACTCGCCCAATTGTTTTTTTTTCTTTCGTTTCTGAAAACATTTCAATTTGGAAGGCGGGTATGGGTACCGCAGTCTGGGGAACCATTCATTGGATAACCAAACCCCCTGCCATAGGGCCCATAGGTCACGCCAAGTGGTTTGCCACGTTTGGAAACTTTGTGTGAGGTTTGTCTAGGTCTTGGCGGCGAATACGTTGGCCCAGGAGATGGATGATGTTGGATCAGGAGAGACTGGTTAAAGGAGACTTAACCTAGACCTCTCCAAACGTCTGTCACTCCTGGACACATTGACCCAAGATTCCTACCCCCCCCCCCCCTCATACCTATTTCCTTCCCAGAACTTCCAGTTCTTCCTTTCCTTAAAAAGACACCTTACAACATCTCCAAAGGTGACATAAACCCTGAGGAAACTTTTACTCTTCAGAGCTTCATGTGTTGAGCTAATATAAAAAAAAATAATAATGATAGAACAAACGTGTCCTGAGAATAAACTTGTTATTCTCAACATTTCAGAGTATTTGCATCTCAGGAAAATAGATTTCTCCACGTGTTTGACATGGAGTTGCACTACTACACTTCGAATAAAAACTCATTCCTGCATAAAAAGGTGCTTTCAGACAATATTTCTCTAAGTGGTTAGAATCTACATACATACCCACTTTATACAAGCTTCGGTTAAGCAGGTTGCGCTCTAAATGTTTCATTCCAACTTCAAAGCTCGTTCGTTACCAGGTCAATAGGTTCAGTTTTAATAAAAATCTTTTGAAAAGTATTTTCCGCGATTCCCATAGCACTCCGCTCAGCCCCGACTTTCCCATTTGCCGTATTAATAGAACGATAGAGATTCCGTATGGTTACACGAAAAGCTTTTTATTATTTAACCCAGTTATGGGAATGACAGTTGCGTGCACTTTTCCCAATCGATTTCTGCGTTCCTGGAGGGAATCGTGGAAATGGGACTCTCTCGACCCCCTCCCAACCCTCCCCAGCCTTTGTTTCTTCCTCGTGACGGTCGTTAAATAAATATATGAATCAGGGGAATTACGAAATGAAATAACTAATAAAATTTTATATTACTTTTATTACTAATAGGAGGCGCTTTCATATTTTGTATGAGTGGGTAATGCGTAGGTGGGTAGTTAATTCATATGCAGGTAATCGTAAAGCTTTGAGGAAATTGACGAGATTTTTAATGGATTTCATCTTTTTTGATCTTTAATGATTATAAAAGCTATATTTTAAGCTAGCGGAAGAGGCCCTTGACGGTTAATTAAGATTGTTAGAGGTAACTATAACATCTATCGAGTTGCTAGAGTTAAAACCGGTATTTAGCATAAATAATATATTATTATGAAACCATTAAATTGAAGAATGAGCTAATGATGAATGTAAGTAAGTCTAAAGTCATGGTGTTTGAAAGGGAGAGTACGAAAACAGTATGCAACATAGTTGTGAATGATGAATACTTGGAGCAGGTGGATGAGTTTGTGTATCTGGGTAGTATGTTTACGAGAGATGGGAAGGCTGAAAGAGATATTGAAAGAAGGGTGAATGACGGTAACTCCATTAATGGTGGAACTGAATGCCGTTGGCGCTAATAAAAAACTGTCAAAAAAAGCGAAGCTAGCAGTCCACAATGGAGTCCCGGTAACTACCCTGATGTATGGCAGTGAGGCATGGAACTGGCAGAGGAAGGATGAAAGTAAACTGAATGCTGTTGAAATGAGATCCCTGAGACGTATGCGTGGTAAAACAATGTATGATCGTGTGAGAAATGTGGATATCCGCAAAGAATGTAAGGCAGGTGTAAGCATAATGAGTAAGATTAAGAAAGGGACCCTCAGATGGTTTGGGCATGTAGAGCGAATGAACGAAGGAAGTAGTGTAAGAAGAATATACGACGCGAATGTGAATGGTAGAAGAAGTCGGGCACGCCCGAGGGAGACGTGGCACGATCAAGTGAATCAGATACTTGAGTCGGGTCATGTCAAAAGTCAGAATAATAGAAGAGAATGTATGAGACGATGTATGAATGTGAGAGAGGCAAAGAGTGTGTGCCAAGACCGAGTTGTTTGGCGGTCCGTCCTCTCTGCCTACCCCTGCGGGGAAACGGCGTGATGGTTAGTTAGTTAAATTGATAACACTTTTGGTTTTACAAAAATTATGTGATATTTGCGCTGTTAGATATTTTAACTGTTATAAATGAAAATGTTTAGAGTACCTAGTAGAAATACAAGAACTGTAATAGTTCAATTTCATGAAGAGCTACTTAGTCAGTACAGAAACTTCTTAAGCCTTTCTAATACATATTAATACTTTCAAATACGTCTGTCGTTGTCACCTTTAGTAACTAATAGAATAAACTGACTAACCATCACGCCGTTTCCCCTCAGGGTTTGGCAGAGAGGACACATCGCCAAACAACTCGAACTTGACATACAATCCTTGCTTCGTTCACTTTCAAACATCGTCTCAAAAAAATTTTCTTTATTTTTTTCGGCTCTTGATATGGTCTGACTCAAGTCTCTGATACATTTGATCGTGCCATTTCTTCCTCGGAACTCCCCGACCTCTTCTATCACTTACATTTGCGTCATAAATCCTCCTTAAACTCATTTCTTCGTTCATTCGCTCTACATCCGTGGTCGTCAAACTGCGGCCCGCGGCGGATATTTGTGCGGCCCGCACAAATATCTGGCGTTTTCTTTTTAAATATATATTTTTTTAAGTACAATTATATTATCCGTTTTTTTTGCGGCGCGCACAAATATCTGCCGTTTTCTTTTTAACCAAAATTTTTTTCACGTACAATTATATTATCCGTTTTTTGCGGACCGCACAAATATCTGCTGTTTTCTTTTAAAATATATATATTTTTTTCATGTACAATTATATTATCCGTTTTTTTGCGGCCCACACAAATATCTGCCGTTTTCTTTTTATTTATTTTTTTCATGTAGGTACCTGTAATTATATTATTCGTTTTTTGCGGCCCGC
The DNA here is from genome assembly GCA_929108145.2 of Limnephilus rhombicus. Taxonomy (NCBI): domain Eukaryota; kingdom Metazoa; phylum Arthropoda; class Insecta; order Trichoptera; family Limnephilidae; genus Limnephilus; species Limnephilus rhombicus. Next base: position 49,483,702 of record OV815285.1, read on the forward strand.
ACAAATATCTGCCGTTTTCTTTTTAAATATATTTTGTTTCATGTACAATCAATAATATTTTCCGTTTTTTTACTATTAATTATATTTTCGTTTGAGACTTTCAGGGGGGCAGTATAAGATCCATAGAGAAATAGAGGGCGTAGAGATAGCACAGTGAGGGTGTAGGTAGGTAAAAAAATGGTCTAAAAATACCAAAAAACACGCTAATCACGTACTAATAAAGGAAAATAAACTTTAATATTGGTTAATTTTTGTTATTGTATTTATTGTAATCATTTTTATCGCGTGTGCGAAAATTCACGCATTCCGATAGTTCAGGAAGTGGATGAAAATTGAACTGAAAGATTCCAGTACACATCTACACAATTTTTTTTTTATATAATATAATGATTTTACGTGTATTATTATTATTAAGAATTGACACTATATCATGAACACAAGAAGGAAGGAAGTAGCAACCCGATACTTAAATACAAAATAATTGCTTTTTAACTTGCTAAACAAAAAGGTACAACACCCCCCCCCCCCCCCGAAATCATAAGTGTGCGGCCCGCGGTGATACCTTACATTGTCCTATAATATTTGGCTAATTTATATAGCGCCGTTTTCGTGAAAAATCACCTATGTGGCCCTTGACCAGAAAAGTGTGACGACCGCTGCTCTACATGCTCAAACCATCCAAATATCCATTTCTTAGTCTTACTCATTGCACTCACATTAGTCAGCCTTACATTATTTGCGGATCTCCACATTTCTCACAAGATCAAACATGGTTTTATCACATAAACGCCTCAGGGATCTCATTTCTACAGAATTCCGTTTACTTTCATCCTTCCTCTACCAGCACTCCACTGTAAACTGCTAGCTTCGATTCTTTGCACAGTTTTAAATATTTTTAAATTTATGTATAATTGTCGCCAATCACGTACTATCTCTAATTACCTATATACTTTTTTTTGCAGGTAGGTACCTACTTAAATTATGACAACACCCTAGTATGGGTATACCGATAAAATAGAAAAACATTTTTAAGTAGATGTTTGTTTTAACACAAAGTCAATTATAATACCTACTTGAAACCAATGCAATGCCAATTAAAAATACGGTCGGTAAAATCAATTAGCCGTTTTATAAATTATGTTGACAATACGAACTTGATAAATTAATTAAGTATATTTTAATATTAGTTGACCGTATGAAACTCCGTATTTACCCAAATAAAGGCAAACTCACTTTATTTTACTAGATTAAAAAAAGACGTAAAACTTTTTCATCCTTCAAGCAAATGTCGTGATTCATCGTATGCATTTTATCGAGCGTAAAGCTGTTTTTTGTGTGAGGAATTTTTTTGTTAAAAAGGGTTTAATTTCGAAAAGGAAAGACGACCACATGTCACTGATTACACACCATCGTACACCGGTCCCTTAAGTGAGAAATAATTATACTAAATTATAGTCACACGATTTAACCGAAAAGCTTTTTGTGTTAAAAGTGAAAGTCTCTTCGGTGTAGTGGCGGACCTGTCCCTCAGGTAATTAATTCATTAATAGTCTAGTTACTTTTTGATCTCGCCGAGTGACGGGCAAATTTATGATAAGTTGTGAGAACAGGGTAAAGTTTATTTATAGTATCATCATTAATTAATTAATTATATTTTCTGTATAAAATGGGCACTATGATTTAAAGTTATTACTGTAATCTTTATAGATAAACTTTTAGATTTTTATTTTTATTACATTTTGGGAAACGTTTGTTGGATAACCATCACCCTTGCCATATGTCACCCCAAGTGGTTCGTTACATTTGGTGTCTTAGAAGGGGTTTCCGGATTCATGGAGTGAGAGAAAGGTAGGAATCTAAGAGGTCAATGTGTACAGGAGTGACAGAGGTTTGAATCCATCCCTCCAACTGCTGTGCAAGGTCGAAAGAGTCCGACTGGAAATGTCAACAAGTATCTCTCGATCCGGCCCGCCACGCAGCATTTGGGCAGACGCATCTACCGCTAATACCTGAAAAAACTTCGCCCAACCGCACAAATCTATATAAATAAAAATGAATCACCGAAATGTATGTACACGCATAACTTCCGAACGACTGCACCAAATTGGATAATTTTTTTTGTTGTGTTCGTTATTATCAGGACAAGGTTTGTATAAAACTACTGGTGAGCTCTGGCATTACAAAATTTTTATAAAAAATTGCAATATGTGGCACGCGAGCTGTTTGAAAACTGATTCCACCGGGAAGGGGGGTGTGGAGTGGGGAGAGGGAAGGTGGAGGAGGCGGAGTGGGAACACGTGGGAAAGGAAGTGGAGGTGGAAGGAGAACGGGACGAATGGGAAAGGACACGCAGGGAGAAACTATTTCTTTATTAAATGGCATAGCAACGCATGCCGGGAACTAGCTAGTATTAATAATAAAAGCAATTCGTAATGAACCATGTTCCTTTTGTATATTAAATTCTTTATTCAGAACTTCTATTTAAATAATTTAGAGTCTTAAAATAAAAATATTTAATTTGTTTTAACATATTATATTATTCCAAAATAATATTCTAAATAACGCCGCATTCATGAAAATAAGAGAAATAAAAAAAACACCAATTCTCATCATCCCAAATTGTAAAAAAAATAATGAACAATTCAATGCAAAATGCATCGTACAAAATTTTTACATTTCATTGCCAGTTTTAAAATTCACCTTAAACCCAATGAAAATATAAACTAAATAAGATTACATTTAAATACATACATATGAGTGTGTTAATTATAACGTTCTTAAAATTATGTTACCTATCATATTTTTTTAAATATAAAAAAAAAATCCAACGCTACGGTGTTTTTTACTGCATTGTTCTAAGAATTGCAAATATTTAAATTTTGTATGAAATGGCTAATTGCACAGTTTAGATTAAAAAGCCTAATGTATTTCGATAAAATAATGTTGCCTATCCCAAAAATGTCAAACACAAATCTTATCATATTAGAAGCGTTATTAGCAAAACCGTGATGTCGACTAATATTGGTTTTAACACGATTAGAAATTTACACCATTAAGACAGATAAAGCCGATTGATTCAACACTTTAAAAGAGAAAAGCGTCAACTTCAAAGTGAAGCGAAAAGCAAACAAAAAGTAAAAAAAAAACCGATAAAAATTTAACAAAAAAATATGTAGAGCAAAGATTATATACAAAGTATCTTTTTTCCTTTTTTTTGGGGTAGAAAGTAAAAAAAGATATCTCGTTGTGACCGAGCGGAGTACCAGGAGCGGAGCACCTGTCAGGATGTCGATATTAGTGGAAACGGTTCATCACGATAATGATTACTGCCAATAATACCGAGGACCCTTTCAGTTTCTCCGTCCGAAGGGCACCAGAAAGGGTGACCATTGTGAATACGCCGAAATATTATGTAATATTATAGGTTAGGGTCTGGGATGTTTTTTCGTAAAATAATGAAGGTACCGAGCTATCTTCTCAGGATGCGAGTTGTAAGCAGTGGATTTCATTTAAAAAAAACGAGTGTGCTTTAGACCACACGACTGAAGTAAAACTTCTTCAGCTCCATCTATACGATAGGAAGAGAGAAATAAAATGTGCGCGCGAACTGCTCTCTCTTGCTCCCACAGTGTGATACAGACAATAGGCTTGCAGTGTGTCTTAGATATACGAAACGTAACTGGCTATGAGAGAAAGAGAGAAAGAAAATGTGTGCTCGCACCTCTCTCTCTTGCCCCTACAGTAATATATGAAACGTAACTCTCTCTCTTTCTATCTTCACTAATTTATATCTCCCTCTCAACTACCGTTCGCCTCGTAACGCTCTCGTCACGCATTCACCAGCTTACTCCCCAAGTCAAACGTGCGTAACGATGTTTTACTTCAAAAAGTTTTTTTTTTAAATTTTAATACCCCACAAGAGTTTCAACTGCTCCCGTCTGGTGACAGTGTGCATTCCCAATTATTACTAGAAAAGAATATACGAAGTGGCCCAAATTTATCTCAACAAGACGGCGGAGGGGGGTCTAAATTGGAAGGAAAACTGCTCACGTAATTAACGTATGCCCCCTTGCGAGGCTGAAGGTAGTGTAGGGGAAAGAGATTGGGAAGAGGAAGTTGGCGATGTACCTGGCTGTTCAGATCTGGTCACCAAGCATGGCTAAATCAATTTCAAGCAATATTTCAATACTGAATGGTGGTGTTATACCAGAGCGATACTGATAGTATTTTCTAATCTGGAGCGTGCCTCAAATGTACTAAATATTTTAATAATAAATAGTGAAATAACACAAATCAATCAAATAAAATTTACTTGCGCAAGCCGGGGCCATGATCTGCTCAGTCGAGAGTTACATCTCGACAATGGAGGTTGCCAAATAAGTACTATAAAATAGAAATATGAAATAATTGTCTTTGTTTAAACCACTATTTAAATTTGGCTTTAAATGAAAATAATTTATTTACGTATTTTAAAACCAATGGTATCTACCTAAGTCATTATTAGGGTACAAAGTATACTTAAAATGCAGAAATAACCACAGATAAATACGCACAGGTACAATAAGCTTTGACCCCTTGGAAGCCAAGGGCACGGCCTAATTTGAAAACAGGCGCGAAAATTTTGCTTCCCGATTTTTGCTTAAATATCCGTATAAATACGAAAATGAACTGATGTTGTTATTTTTAAATAAACCTGAATAGACATCCTACGTGAAAAAACACATTTTAAAGGTGATTGATAATAAATAAATACCTTTATATGCATTTGAAAAAGGAACAAAAATGCTAAAACTCACGACTTTTCGGTTTTGACTGAAGTCACAGATAAATTAATTACAAAAAAACTAGAGTTGCCACAGGAATGAAATCTTTTACCCTACTTATAGGGATATTTGGCGCAAGTGGTTTTGACCTTGTTTTCATACAGTTTCTTTATATATAAGGGTCAAAATCGCATATAAAAGTTTTTATTTTTGAAATTTCTTAGAGGACACCGGTGTCCCCATGGCCTCCCCGGGGTTGAGGGTAGTTAACTAGGTTATTATTGTAAAAATAATTATGAGCTTAAAAATTTTTCAGAATTTAAACAGAATCAAGGAGCAACAATATATAATTTACTTATTGGTTTCAGACATCATCCACTCAGATTAGTATATATAGTATTGGTACTGTAAATATTGGGACTTACAGCATGTGAATGTTAAATTAATGAAATTTTCCCCCTCCCCCTCCCACCTAAATCACAATGAGGTCGTTAGTGTGTACTAATACATCATCATTGTTTTTAAATTTGGAATTAAAGAAAAAAGACAAATATAATATCAAGAGTTAGCTAACATATTATCACGTTATTTTCGCAGGGGTAGGCGGTAGTGAAGATAGAATACTACGAGTTGAACACAACATTAATTCGCCAAACCTAACCTTCTGTTATTCAGACTTACAAATATATATTATACGAATAATGATTGAGAAAATAGTAGGTAATTATCAGAAACAGAATTGGAGGAAGTTAAAATGTCACTATCCGTGATACTCCCATAATTTGGTTGACATTTGGCCACCCCACCCGATTTCTGTCACACCTTTCGTGACTGGTCGGAACACCTCTAACGTGTAATTATTACACTGGACAACTGTCCCTTTCCACCTTAAATAATACCTTACGTTCAACACCATAATACACGTCCAACGTCAATATGTCCAAAGTTCATAATATCGCACCCCGAGTACTTTAGTGTATTAACTCAAAAAACGTAGTTTTGAGATATCAGCGTTTGTAGTTATGAATTTCTTTATCTGATTTTCGATTAGGGCGGTACACAACCCTAATAATTTTTGTTTGCTAAAAACTCACATTTTAATCACTTCCGGTGAATTTGTAACTACGATAACTTTTTTTTTTATTTCAATGTCGCACAAGGAATGCGAGTTATTTATATTATATATTAATAAAAACGGTACCTTAACTTTAATATATTTTACGTACGGGGAATTTTAGATTACTCAATTTCGCGCCCAATCCTACCTCTTTCAAATCTTGGTACAATTATCCATACACGCATTGAATAACCAAGGTGGCATTACACAGCCTTGTCAAACCACCCTGTAAAACCACTGGTAATTGTCGTGTAAGAAATAATGAGATCCATAAAGAATGCAAGGCTGATGTAAGCGTTATGAGTAAGATTAAAAAAGGGACCATTAGATGGTTTCAGCATCTAGAGTCAGAATAATAGAAGAGTATGTATGAAACGATGTATGAATATGAATGAGGCAAATAGTGTGTGACAAGACAGAGTTATTTGGCAGTTCATCGGCGAAGTAAAGTAACTCAATTAATAAAAAATAAGTAATAAAGACAACAAAAAAAACACTGCATAACACTGCTTTTTAAATAAAAAAAACGATAATTTTTGACTTAATACACTAAAGTACTCATGATGCGATGTGTCCAAAGGGTCACCGTCGTCTATACGCCCTTTTACTTTCAATCGCTGTAATGCGTTATGGCGATATCCTATTTTTTACCATTTCTAATGGATTTGTTAGCCGTTTCATTATGTGATGTTCTTCGTTTTTCAATTCTCTTAGTGTCACATAAAACATCTGCTGCTTGGGAAGGGGTTAACATTAACGTCATACTCGATTCAAAAGGAATTCTTTTTGTCATTCTTGACTCTTTGTGCACGATCTAAAATATTTTCTTACTTTGCATTGTGACCAACATGGTTAAGATGATGTACAAAATGTGATGAAAATCTTGATCATTGTAGAAATTATCTCCTACAGAAAAAGCAGTGCCAATTTCTGCAATCCGAGAGCATTTATATATTAAATTCACGCGTGACAAAGTCATCAAATATCATTTTAGCGCCGTATTGTTTTTTGACAGCTGAAAAGTTACCGATAAATGTCGATACTACGTACGTTTCAGCTTTTGAACCAATTGTGATCAGCAGAAGAGGACAACTATCACGTTGTTAATAAGCTTATCAGCTTATTACAATTTGATAGAAAGCTGAAACGCACCTAGAATCAACGTTTAACGGGGATCTTTCAAATGTAAAAAAAAAAACACAAAATGGAGCTGAATAGCCATTTTAATGAAAATGTTACATTTGAATTTTTGCAAAAGAACTGGTCCTTAGTCAATTCCTTAAAAAAAATAATATAAAAGAAACCGGGAAATAATTATTGTAATTAGAAGTTAGAACTAGTTAAGAAAAACTTGTACACAAATAGAACTCTGCCTATGTTGAAACCTGCAAATTATTGGATCAAAATTAACCACAGTTCTGCACCTCTACGTATCTACGTCGTGTAGTGTAAATATCACATATTTGTTTACCTATGTTCCTTCTGTGTGAGTTTCGTAAGTTTAATCAATGTTGACTGATGTTTACGTAACATCAACCATCATTCCACCTTCCATCAAAATTTGATCTTCTTTTTATAACCTTTTTTATATCAGAAGCTGCCCAAAAAACAGGAAAACATCCAAGTTTCAATACGGTATTTTGCATGGAATTTTACGAGAGTGGAAGTATTTTATCCGCAAGACTGGTTTCCAAGATGGATGTGAAATTGTGAAATTCAAGAACAATTTTTATCGAGCTCTTGGAAGCTTGAGACAAAACCCGTATAGTAAAAAAAATAACATGGCACGGAGTTTAGAGATGTTGGCGTGTTGTAATGTGCCCCTTTTCATATTATTTTGTAGCGAGTGGACTCTTGTAAGTCATCCTTCACACGGAGTTCAGTTAATGGAAGGTTTGTTTGTGAATCTTGAGCCGTGTAAAAAAGCATTACTGGATACCTTACCCAGTAATATTACATAACAGTTTGGTCATGTATTTCTAAACATATTGTGTACGAGCAGGTACTTTAATACTGTTCTGTTTTAGCTCTTAGATTTTTTAACGATAATGATACGATAATGGAATGCCACGCGTGGGTTACACACGAAAATAGTATATTTTTTACCTGGTGTGATTAATTTAAAAAACTTAATTAAAATTTAAATAAAGTTAAGATATCATATAATAACATATTAATAATACGATGTTAATTACAAACGGCGGCGTCTTTGCTTGTAAAGGCATATTTATTGTTTTTGTTTATTACGCACTAAAATAAATTATTAAAAATTAATAGAATATGTACTTTGTTTAACCACGTTTATTTTTTAAAACACCAACACGTTTCGTAAGCAATGCTTACTTCTTCAGGGTTTACTTAAAGTTTTAAATAGGTATATGTTGCTTTTATAAGCAATAAACACAGTTGAAACTAAGAATTCTATGAATTTTGAATTAAAATGGCGCCTCAAAATAAGATTCCTGCGTTTGAAGAAATAAATAAATTCGCTTTATTTGTTCATCATCGTATGTTTTCAATATTTGAGGGAATATGCATTCAGTTGGTTTTTAAACACGCAATTGAAAAGAGCATCATGTGTCGTCGCAATTTATTGAATGTGTTTCTATGTCAAATTCCTTAGCCCAGTAATTACCCACTTTATCAAGAGAATAATTGATACGAGCCTCATTCCTGATGAACTAAAATATAGTATTGTAAGGCATATTTTGAAAAATGGAGATCTTTTCGAAATTAACAATTACAGGCCAATTTCTATTCTACCGGTACTAGAAAAAGATTTAGAAAAATATATTTCGTTAAATTTAGATAAATATTTAAATAAATTGAGTATTATAGATGAATGCCAGTACGGGTTCCAGAAAAAAAAATGTGATAAATTGGTGGAAAATTTTTTCGATTTTATAAATTCACAGCTAAATTCTAAAAAACATTTACTGGTGCTTTTATTGACTTCTCAAAAGCTTTTGATACTCTCAGCCATATACAATTAATTAAGGTACTTTAAAACATTGGAATCCGTGGTAAACTCCTCTCATTTTTTAAAAACTACTTAACAAATAGAAAGATGAATGTGAAGATTTTAAATGAAATGAGTAAAGCAAGATATGTTAAATCAGGAGTACCGCAAGGATCAATTTTAGATCCAAAATTGTACATTATATATGTTATTGCTATGTCTAAACTCTTTAAAAAAGCCTTTAGATTCATTTTTGCTGACGATAATGTACTTGTAGTATCCAATGAAAATATCGTAGCTATTCAACAATTGCAAAGTGACTTAAACGAGCTACAAATGGGCTGATGATGTTGGATTAATTATAAATGTTAAAAAACCAAATGTATGGGTATAAGATCACAAAGCCTGGGAATATGGAATACACCCAAAATAATTGCTCATAATTCTGAATGAATTCATAGAAAAATTGAAAATATTTGCTACTGTGAAACAATTGACTTTACTAACGAATATACTTATCTGGGACTAATAGTAGACAATAATTATAAATGGGATAAACAAGTGGCTAAAATTTGTAACCACTTCCGATCTTTAGCAAGTAATTTTTATAAATTGAAATTTATTTTGCCCCATTGCTACTCTTAAAATTATTTATTTTTCTATGGTCGAATCCATCCTTATATACGGAATACGAACTTGGGGGCACACAAACAAAATTTATATTAATTTTAATTTTTTTATTTTTTTTTATTTATTTTTTTTATTTATTTCTATTCTCGAACATACACAATACAGATTATTACATCAGTTTACATAGATATTAAGTTTAGTAATAAGAAAAAAAAAGTTAATCATCCGTAACTGTGTATGTAGGTACCCAGTAGTATTTTGTGAACACCTCACTAGGCGAACCTGTGCTGAGGTGTTCCCATGTTTGGGAATAAATGCTATTCTGTCAACATAAGTAGAAACACCGTATCCTCCTTGATATTGTCAAGAAGGACACTGTGGGTCGAACCATGGCGGCAGTATCGAATACATAAATTAAAGAATAGTTGCAGTTAGGATCTACATATACACTTATTCATAGCATCTTGTTTATGTTTAGGATAAATAATAGTTGTGATAAATAGGTAGGTATTTTTTCTATGGACCACTTGCCACTGGTATGAATAATATTGTGGTATTATTTTTTGTCTCAAAACAAAGTTTGTATAATAATATATGTATTATAAGTTTGTACAGCGCCCTTGAGGTGATTTTTCACAAAAACGGCGCTATATAAGTCATCCAAATATTATTATTATTATTATTTATAATAAAACGAATATAAAACTTTATTGTATAATAATTTATTTTTAATATTTGTGTTTGGTTAGGTATTATAATGTTTTTAAGAAATTTTGTAACACGTAATTTACTATCTTAACTTATTATTAATAATAATCTTAACATGTTCAGAAAAAACATTTTGATATGAAAGATTTAAACATTTAACAATTTATGTTAAAATTGTCATAATTATTTGTATATTCGTTTATAGGCGTTTACCTAAAGCATTATGACAATTTTAACATAAATAATTAAATGCTTCAATCATTCATACGATAATATATTTTCTGAACATGTAACACGTAACTTACTGTCTTAACTAATAATCTTAACATGTTCAGAAAATACATTTTCATATGAAAGATTTAAAAATTTAACTATTTATGTTAAAATTGTCATAATTATTTGTATATTCTTTTATAGGTGTTTACCTAAAGCATACGAACACCTCAACACAGGTTCTCCTCATGAGGTGTTTACAAAAAACAATACTTACCTGTTTGCATATAGTTACTGATCATTACTTTTTTGCTACTGGTACTTATTATTTATGTAAACTATATACATCTGTATGTAGGAGAATAGAAATAAATCTAATATATAAATAAAAAATATATATTTTTATTTTTTTATTATTATTATTTTTTTTTAATAAAAAGACAAATAACATTGTTTACATCACTTTTATTTCTACACAATCTTATTTAAAATAAATAAAAAATAATTTAACTCATGGATTTGTGGACCCTACATGCTCTGAATCCCAGATCGATGAATCTTACAAGTAAGTCTCGGAAGTCATAAATGGAATGATTTGAGTAATCTGGAGAATGAAACCGACATTGAATGTATACTGTAAATTAACATTTGCTATTGACAAATTTTATACATGTTTTTAATACATTCGTGTTCCGGTTGACCTCCTCATCACTAGCTCGTGTAAATCACTGGCGGACATATGTCACAGCCATCGTGGGAGCCTGGGCTCGAACCCGACACCTCGCACCTCCGCACCTGTCGTCCATCCCACCCAACCTACCTCCTTACCTGTCTCTGTATGTAGTACCTACCCTACACGTGTACACATACATTACCTACCTCCACCGCCATACATATTATTACAACCAACCAGATACATCGATGTGAACTGTGTCGTTATAGTCAGTAATGCACGCATGTCGCATGACATGTATTGCGTGAAATGGTACTCGTGTTCAGCCCTATGCTGGTATATTGTTCAAAGATATTTTTATGCATGTAGATGGCGTAAAAGTAACAGTAAAACGTTCTTTGTTTTTTTACAGCACAGTCTTCGATGCGGTACCCATATTAAAATATTCAATAAAAGATCTTCGAAAGAATTCAGACACAATGTTAAATAAAAAATTTTCTTCCACTTCACATGTTTTTACTGAATCACTTCAATTAAGGTAATTTCTCACAAAAACGGCGCTCTACAAATCATCCAATTATTATTATAATCTACATTCGTCATCTTTCTAAAAAAATACGTTTTTTGTATCGTTTGCAGAGATTAATTTATTTTTATTTTTTCAGACTACGGGTTAAATCTTCCCCACAGGAAAAACTAAACCCTTCCACACACTTTTCCACAAATAATCATCTAGTCCATTCATACTATGCAATTGCACTATGTAAATATAATAAATACAAAACAGTACAAGAATAACATGTCAACCTACCAGAGACCAAATGGGAAAATAATTCACCAACTCCATTTATTTTCATATCAAAGGGTTTTGCTCCGTGGAACTCCTAATTGAACCTATAAATCCCACTGATCCCTCAACATAAATATTTAAAAAATCTTCTGTAATCCTACATATATTTAAAATGATTGATTTTTGCATTTTTATATGTAAATTCTTTGACAAATCTAATATGCCTTAATTTTGAATGAGAGAGCTAGGTATAATGCCAGTAGCCGAAATAACAAATGATAATATTTTTATAATCTGAGAATGCCAAATTCTTTTAATCTCATTCCCTAAATCTGTATTTTTTTTACATTAACTCCACACAAGAGGCCCTGAGGAAAATGATTTCCCTCAGGTGCTCCGAGGAACTAGCATCATTGATGCCTTCGGCACCGGTGCATAGTCGGGAAACACGCCAAACGCGTGCCCAACTTATGTACACGGTTGACATTGTCACATGAGAACGGGTCGCTTCTTCGACTCGTTCTTGTGTTCAACAGCTCGGCTGTGGGACGATTTGCTGGCCCCTGTGTTTCCTCCTTCCGACAACATGGGTCTCTTCAAGACCAATGTTCATTCCTTCCTAAAAAAATTAATTATTTTCCCCAGGGCCTCCTGTGTGGAGTTAATGTAAAAAAAAAACGATTTGAATGAAAAAAATGCTTAGTAGTGCATCGCATTCGGATCAAATAGCGTGGTGTGAACATAAGTTAAAATATTTAAAATTTACTTGCGATAGATATTATTAATACAATCGGCGAAGAAAGTTGCAAATAGAATTTCGATGATTATAGAATCATTCAAAATTAATTAAAAGGATGCGGATGGTTGGTTCAAAGACGTTGTCTCGGTGTCGTTGGGGATTCCCCATTGTTTCACATAACAACTCTATGAGGTCGACTAAGCAAGCTTGATTCAGTATCAAGCAAGCTATTTAAGTACAGTTTCATTGCTCTAGTCATGATGAGTAATAATTAGTTTTTTTTGCTGTTAAATCCGGCTATGATTTTTAATCGATATCAATTTTGGCCACAGTGTTGTTGGTTATGATTTATTTTGTGGTTGGGAAATATACATTTAGGTACGTATTTTATTTATTTATTTTATTTATTTATTATGAATTAACGCCGATTAACGGCGTTTACATGGGAATTGCAATAATTTGAAAGAATAAACATAGTTAAGAAAAAAAAATAATGTGACAAAAAATTAAAGAGCATATATTGAAGTGACAGTATAAAGCAAAAATAGTAAGCTATAATAAATACAAACATGAAGAAAAAGAAAACCCCACATACATGAATGTGTACAAGATATTATGAACTAAAAAATTACTACGTAAAGTTCGTAGTAATAAATTTAAAAATTTCAGAAATAAACATTGATGAAGAATATAAACATACAAAGTATATTAGATTATAATCTAACAGAGAAGCGCTGACAAACAGCTTTAATTAAATAATGTTTGTACGTTGATAATCTTTCAATATTTATCATATCATCAACAGCATATTTGCTACCAAGTACATGCAGCCCATTTATTATGGCATATAATTCAGCATTAGATCCTGTATTATTACAATGGTAAGGTAATTTGTGACGAACTTATCTACTCGATACATGAAAACATATTAACGAAAGAAGTTCAGGAGAGTTCAACAAGATATTAACAATTTTAAGCAAATAAAATAAACCAGAACAAATTCTTCTTTCTTTTAATGTATCAAGTCCCAGTAGATGTAACAGGGAGAAGTAATTAATGTTTTCAATTGATATTCTCAATTTAAAATAAATGTGACGTAAGAATTTATGTTGGACACGCTCAAGGGAATATTCATGTGTACTGTAATATGGATTCCAAATGGTAGAATAAAATTCTCGTTGGCTTCTAACAAGAGAAGTGTGTAGTAGTTTGACATAATATTGATTTTTTACTTTGTTACATCGTCCAGCGAAGTTTCCTTTAATAATAAACTAACGTGTTTAAAGTTTGGAGAAAAAGAAAACACCCTTATTAAAGTATTTGATTAAATATGCATTTTTTTCGACTAATGTTTTTTCTGTTGAATATAATATAATTTTTAGTTTACTTAGAAAGCGTATAAAAAACGTTGATTATTATGTACGAAAAATTAAACAAACCACATTGTTTTGCAAACCCATACAATTATAAAGTGACCAAAATAAACAAACGGCCTCCGTGGTCGAGGGACCAGCAATCCAAAGGTCGCGGGTTCAAATATCAAATCCCGGCTTGGGCAAGAAAATTTTATTTGATTGAATGGCGTTATGTCCCAATTTAATCATTTAAAATAATATAAGGTAAATTTGCATGACCACCAATCAGAATTGAAATGGTTTTAGCTGTGTTTGGTGACCAGATCTGAATAGCCAGATACTTCCCCACCTTCGTCTTTATCGTCTCATTCCCCTCCCCATTACCTTCACCCTCACAATATACCCACTTGGGGATGACACAATCTCACTGACTCCAGGAGGTTGGGTGCAGTTGGAACTTTCGTCCGGAAATCGCATAAAAAAATAAAAACACAGTTCACACGCGGTAGAAGTGAAACCTTCAGAAAACTAAAGCTGACAAGAGTGGAAGGCAGAAAATACCGAACAATGAGAATACCGACTATTCTATTTCATTTTCTCGCAAGCTAAATTCCATAGATGTTTGCCTCTTTTTAGTGTGGCTTTTTCGTTTCATTGCAAATCACAACGGTGATAAAGAAGTTTTCACTTCAAAAAAGAAAATTTGTTAAGTGCCCGATGGTGGTATTCTTTACTAAACGGTGCTATAAAAATGTCCGATAATAATAACAATCTGAGTCTTCGGAAAGTTGGAATTTAAAAATAGTAACAATTAAACAAGAGTTCGCTCTTCTGTGGCTTGCTAACTGTAAGTTTATCGTTAGGAAGTAATACTGTACTAATTTAAAAGAATTGAATTGTTTTTTAGTGGTTAGATTTAGAAAGTCGTAAAGATTTTATGATTCGTAGGGTCCAAAGATATCGGCAGGCGATGAAGAGGTCAATCGCTTTATTTCATAGTCACGCCGCCCCATGCCGCTGTTGAATATAAGAAGTAAGAAGCGACGCTTTATAGGACCTAATTAATTTTATTAAAGGTGTTTTTAAGGTGGCATAAATAAGTTTCGCACCTTGCAAATTCCATTGTACAGCCGATTTATTATGTTGTTTGTAGAGTCAGGTAAATTTATGAATGCTGTGTTGATTTTAATGGCCGTTAAGATATCTGTATACGATGGACAATTAATTTAATTGGAAGGTGTTTGTTTGTGATTTATTAACACTTATGGTGGAAATATGCGGCGGGGCGGAGAGGCCCTGAAAGAAGACCTTGTGGCCGTGGACTGGTATGAGTGCAACAGTAATTAAAGGCGATCCGGATGTTTCATTTCTAAATATTAATGTAAGTAATTTTTCTGGTCCGAAACTTTCAACTTGAAAAGGTTCGCCTGGTTAGATCTCGCGTAGGTTGAAATCAAACCATTTTTCATGAAATTTATCAGTTTTATCTCCCAGCACATAACACAAAAAAAAATAATAATTTAGAATGTGAATTCACACGGGGTAGAAGTGAAACCTTTAGAAAACTAAAGTAAACCAGATTGTGGAGGCTACGAAGCAACGCACAAAGAGGAGTCCGATTATTATACTATCTCATTCTTTTGCACGCTAATGGGCTCTCCACACGACACTGCATGTAGTGACTGACAGTGAAACTAGCGCTGTCTCGTTTGTTAAAGGGCCGCTAGAACGAGACAGCGCTAGTTCGCTCAACTCCACCCTCTTTGCAGTCACTGCCGCAGTCACTACATGCAGTGTCGTGTGTAGGCCGCTTAAATCCTATAGATTTAAATTTTTTTATTTATTATTTTTTTATTGTTTATATATTTACGTACATGTTCAATTATTCCAACACTACTCTTCTACGTAAGTATTAGCTTGGGGCTGGAAAAGTAGTGTAGATTGTTTCTTTATGGATATTAAACACTCGTCAACAATACTAATGTATGTGTTTGTCTCTTTTTAGTGTAGCTATTTTTCGTTTCATCGAGTTTCAAATCACAACGGTGCTAAAGAAATGTTCACTTTAAAAATATGTAAACGACCGGTCAGTAGCTGAGTTTGCATCGCGTTTGGGTCCCACCCGGGAGCCGGGAGTCACGTGTTCGATGCCTCGGCTGGCTAAGTCCTCCATCACAACATAAGCAACATTTTCCGCTTTCTGTGGTGGTAGTAGGAGATTTTTATTATTGGTAAATCAGGGAATATTTGTCTTTCTATAAAAAAACGCAAAAACACTCTGTTTAAAACCACTGATTTAAAATCATATAAAGTAGTTTAAAACAAGTTCTTTGTTCCATTTAACAACTTGTCAAACCATGAAGTGATTGCTCTATATGAAAACAAATAAAAATAACCCAGCAACATAAATTTAAGGAATTATTAAGTATTTTTCTATCTTGATTTCCTAGCTCGACAAATAAAGCCAAGGTAACACATGTTTGCACCCTGTGTATATTATTGAAAAAAAAACGGCATAATATATTAAAATCAACATTTGTGACGGTTTGTTGTTGTGATGTTCGCAGTTTTAACGCGATAAGAAAAGAATATGTACTTTCTAAACCCTTTAAATTATTCTTCAATAAGATAAATCGTTTATAGTTTACATCATTCTTACTTTATACTATATAAAAATTCACAATTTATGTATTTGTATAAAATGTTTTGTGTAACTGTAAAATAAATAGAAAAAAAAACAACTTAAATGTCTCGAAAAAGGAGGCCTGAACCATGAAGAATAATATTAGATCACGAGGCTTCAGGAGATGAGGTGTTGACTTCATTTTACGTGCAAAATTATTCACAACATCTTCGTGCAGAGAATTTGAAGTTCAAGTACTACTCTCATTTTCACGACCGTACTGCGAGGTCTCACTTTCATAGGCCAGCGAAACATCGCCCTGCTGACCTTACCGCCAGAACGACTTTTGCAGCAGTTCACAGCAGGACGGGAGCTTACGTAACCTCACGCGCACAGAGCACCGTCTCACCTCTCCTGCTGGTATCTGCTTCCCTGGTAGCTCGCTGTTGGTGCTACATCCAAACCAGTACGCTTGTTAGGCGTATTAGCCGGTACAGGCAACTTGCAACGGGCAACAGGCAAGAGGCACTGCCGCATGCCGGTAGGTAGCTTCCTCACTGAAACAAACCGGTAACCGGTAGCCAGGCTCGCAGGTGTCGGGTAAGAAGTAAGAAGCAAGAAGCAAGAAGAAAGACGGGCAAGTGGAGGGGACATAGGCGTGGTCAGAAGCCTCGCTTTAATATCCGGTCTCGGGCCGACCAATAACAACCGCCTGTACCCGCTTTATTAGCATATTCGCACGATTAACATGTCCGCTGAGAAACGCTTTGTCAGTCGGGAAAAAAATTAAGACGCGCACCAGTTCAATTATAAGTGGGAAGTAAATAAAATGGACGTGTCGAGAAGTGCTGGATTATCCTGCTTCCACTGTCATTCCAACTTCACGGTAGTTTGTGAAGCTTTTATACGAAAGCTCGGTGAGTTCGTGCATTCCTTAATCTTTATTACAAATTAAAGGAAAACAATCACTTTGTTTATTACAAACCTCTTATATTTGTTTTGGAAGATAGTTTGTAACTTTTTGATCGAACATTATTAAATTCTACAATAATTTAACTTTGTTTACATCACTTTTTTATGAAAACAACCGGCTTAGGCGAAACCGTGCTTTCGCCAGGGAGCTACAAACTACAATTTGCATTTGCCCTGAAGAATCCGGTTCACATTCTCATATAAATAATAAAGTAATGCGCACAGAGTGACAGTATTTTCGACTTAGTATCAACTCAACTAAACGCCTCTTTGAAAAGTCATTTTCAGTTATGAATTTTTCTTTTTCAAAAATAGCCCATAACCTAACGTAATCCAACATATTCTATCAATTTTTTCATCATTTTTAATGACTTTTCAAGGGAGGATTGAGTTGAATTCATTCTGAGTTGTCCGGTCGCCGTTTTTATCACTTATATTGCCTGCAAGATGCTTTTACTTCCGAGACAAAACGTAGAAACCATAATATGGGTAACTCATATTATGAGACCCTACCTAACCTCACCTAACCCATCTTAACAGTTTATTGCACCCAGAAATATAATCCATTGTGACTATCGATTCGTTCAAGAATCCATAAGGAAAAATAAGCTTACCAAGTCTATAAATCACATATATCAGCATTACGCTATCGCCGACAAGACGGTTGCAATCGTATTATTTTTTTTTTCGTGAAGATAATTTCATAGACTTTGCTTAACGGCTTGAATAAACATGTAGACTTTATTACTAAATATTTCACTACTTATTTGCATAAAAGAGATATCTAGAAAACGTATAAAAATCATGTTTTTCCTGCAGTATCAAATTTAACATCACTTTATTAACTCATTTACAAGACATTGTTTAATGTTTTGAATAAATAACTGCAAACATGTTATTACATTACTGAATCTACTGATTGCAATACTAAGATAAAACTGCTTTAAGAGCGTTTAACCAGCCAGCGGACGAAAATCCACATTTCGTCGAAAGTTGTTCTTACGATCGTGCAGGGAGGTTACAATGAGAAAGATTAACTATTCTCCGTATCAGCTTTTTAAAATTATAACTCAATATCGAATTTATTTCAATTCAAATTAGCTTTAATTTATCCGCTTCATATGAACAAATTTAATTTATACCTTCGTCGAAAAATGCTGAAAGGCGTGATGATAAAACTATTAAAATAATGTACTTTTCGTAGTTATTTTTTGATTATAAGTATGTATTATTTTTCAATAATGTCTAAATTTAATAAGAATGTTAAAAAAATCTGAAATATATTAGTTTGTAAGTGCGCAAATAAATACACAAATTGACCAATTTTCGTCAAGAAACATATGTACGTACATATTTTTTAATGATTTTATTGAAACCAAAATTAAAAATCTAAAACATGCGTTTGCTAGATAATGTATTGATTTATTTTACTGCATGATTATATTATTTGAAATGGGTGTGGTATAATACAAAATCTTTTTTGAAAATTTAACAAATCTGCCAACGACCTATGGAATAACCATGAATACTAAAAGTTAAAAAAAAATCTCAAAATTTATTACATGCGAATGCTATATAAAAGAACAATCTTTAGAAATCCATTTAGAATTTTTTGTGGAAAAGAGTCAATACGTCTAAAATCTGATTTGAAAATGACGTATTTCTGGTTTTCTCTGGTAATGCCCTCTTAACAAAACCAAAATATTTATGCATTTTGATCTGTATTAAATAGTCTAGAATTACGAAAATATCGTTGATCGTAAAGTGTTGTTTAAAACTTTAAAAAAATCCATAATTGGCTGAAATGTGATATCTAATGTGTGGAGAGAACTATTAAAAGTATGCCTCCACAACTATCAACTATCCAACTTAATTAATTAACAACTAACACTCTATTAATTAACGGCTTCATAATGACCATTAAAATTCTGCAAAAATATTTTTTATATCAGAATCTCATGCTTGTGGATGTTGTCATAAAATAACTCGTGTCAACAAATCTGCAATTATTTTTGATTTAATTATTTTAAATTGAGTAAATATAGGAAAGTCGGTATAATTTATGATGCCTACAATTAATTTAACAGCTGTAGATACTTACATATTATACGAGTTGTTAACTCGTTAGGTCTAAAAATCATTTAAATTACGTCTAGTCAGTTTTTGGGTCTTGACATGATATTCATGTATTTTGCACAGTGTATGCTTGAAAGCTCTCTTTAAAGATAAGAGTTATATTTTGTATCACGGCATTGTTCAATATAAAAGTTCGGTTGGACACCGAGCGCAGTTGCTTTCTGTCGTGCTTTAGACATTTAATGTAATAACTCCTGTGTAGATGTAGAATTTTCAATTTGGGAGGCGGGTATGGGTACCATCGCATTTACCATTTATTGTATAACCAACACCCCTCAGGTCACCCCAGGTAGTTCGCTACGTTTGGTAACTTAGCAGGGGTGCCCGGGTTCACGGGGTGAGGTTTATCTAGGTCTTGGCGGCCAATCCGTTTGCCCACGTACTACGTTGATCGAAATAGCTTAGTTGAGCGAGACCAAATCAAGACCTCTCCAAGGCGCGGAAGGATTTTTTTCCTCACGGCTTCCAGTGTGGAGCTATTGTAAAAAAAGGATAGATACATTAGTGCAATGATTAAATAATTCATTTGTAACACCCACACAGGCACAAAACAATAAAAAATAATTAATTATAATTTTTAATTTATAAACTAACGTTTAAGACAAGATTTTTATGCACATCACAAAGGGCAACAATTATTATAAGCAATAATTGTCAGCCTGAAACACTCATTTACATTGAAAAATCTTCCGAGAAAAGATACTTGCCGCCAACGGAACATGAACCCGTGTCCTTCTGATTGCCGGTCGGATGCTCTGACCACTGAGCTATGGCGGCTTATCTAATACCCCCCCAAATAATTCAATATATACTGGAGTTTCATTCAACAATTACTGATTATTACATTTTTCCACATGAAAAAAACCAACTTTATTTTTGTGAGGGAGGTATTGTTAGTACTAAATCAATCGCTAGGTGGCGTCGAAACAAATTATGCCTACATTTTTTGGTGAAATACTTTTAACTTGTTAAATATTAATTATTATTTTTAATTTATAAACTAACGTTTAAGACAAGATTTTTATGCACAGCACAAAGGGTAACAATTATTATAAGCAATAATTGTCAGCCCGAAACACTCATTTACATTGAAAATTTTTCCGAGAAAAGATATTTGCCGCCAACGGGACAAGTATCTTTGCGGCGACAAGATACTTGCCTATTACTTTTCTCGGAAGATTTTTCAATGTAAATGAGTGTTTCAGGCTGACAATTATTGCTTATAATAAAAAATAATTGTTATTAAAGAAGATAAGTTAAATTTGATTCTGATTCATTTGATTCTTGTGTTCGATTCCCAGTTCTTTTTCATATATAGTTTATATTTATTAGTATTATCGTCGTCTTCATTCATATTACATTCATGGTATAACCTTAAAAAATTATTAAACAAGTTATTCCAATACAAAATGAAAAATAAATATTGATATTTTACTAGAGCACCGATGAAATTTTTTTAATTATTTAAATTTTTGCTTAAGCTACTCTACAAATAATAAAATGTAATATTAGAAGATTATTTTCTGCCAAAATTAGTGCTTTTGAAACGAAGGTTAATTATTTTCTTAGTCTATAATTACTTTGTCTACCATAATTTTCCAATGAAACACCTACTTTATATTTTTTCTTGAGCTGAAAGTCTAAAATCATGATTTTGAACATAATCTTGTAGTCATTAACGAAACAAGCCGCGATGATCTCAGATGGGAACAATTTATTGAATCTAAGCAGCCGGGAGCTATAAAAATTAATTACTAGGAGGTTTTGTATTATCTATTTTGTTTTAAATAAGCATTTTTTTAACGGCGTGACTGTCAGTCAAGCGACGAGAGAAAGAAGAATAATAAGAACGAAAGATATATGAAGCTTTGAATACATACAGAGATCACTGAGCCATTCTTTGTTTCGAGATACAAAATAACTTTATAACCATCATTCCTTTAGTAGGCGCCTAATTTACACATCTACCAGATCTGCCTGATATACCCTGATGATGGACACTGCAATGCTGTCCAAAACGTTGGCTAAAGAAGGAGGCAGCGCAACACGGCGCAACACGGCGCAACACGGCACCCCCAAAACAACTAATGAAAATACTCTTAGCCTAAAAACGTACCTGCCTAATTTGCTAACTTTTTTTTTCATTTTGTTTAAGCACTTACATACTGCTTACTAACAACGTATGCAAGGACACTGGAAGTCGAGATTCGTTCAATTTAAATAAATGTAGCTTCGTTTAACAAAAAAATTAGAATCTTGCGAGAGCCTTGAAGGAGTAACCATTTGTTACTTATACCAGGGCGGGTAAGTGGTGGATAACCTCCAATTTGTTATTTATTTAAAAAATTACCGTTTACAGCCTTGGATTTATTGAGCAAGTGACGGCCTCCGTGGTCGAGAGGCAAAGCTCTCGATCCAGGCTCCAAGACCGGAGTGCGCAAATAAATTTTATTTATTTCGCATTATATTAATTAAAAATTACATGTACTATATTTGGGGCACGTTCCAGAGAGGGAGATACTCTCAGTATCGCCCTGGTGTAAGACTACCATTCAGAATTGAAACGTTGCTTGAAAAGGCTTTCAAGCAACGTTTTGGTGATTAAATTTGAATAGCCAAGTACTTCTATCTTCGTATCCCTACTCCTTCCTCTCACCACTACTTTTAGCCTCAACATATACTTGTCATAGTATAGTACTTGTCATTCGACTTACTATTGTATTCACTCTTGAGTTGTAGGTATGTACAATGTACATATTATTATTATTGCTGTTGTAAAGTGAGAATAGATTTCTGACTCTGAATACTTCATGTTTGAAATTTAGTAAGCAGATTATTTTAGTTTATATTGTGTTTTTATATCTTTTTTTTTTTTAATAATTTTAATAATTTTAATATTTTTGTTAAGTTCTTACGGGTACAGGACCCTTACTTTTTTGTTTTACTTTTTAATTATAATTTTAATTATGTGAAAATCTGTCATTGTGTAAAATATCTGTTGATTTTCCATAATAAATAAAATAAAAAATAAAATAAATTTAAAATAAAACATATCCCTATCTAGGATGTCATAGTCTCACTGGCTACAGACGGGAGCAGTTTGGGACTCTTGTGTGGTATTCACATACAAAATAAAAAAAATAAAATACCAACTCAATTCATAAAGTATGATTTATTTATGCTGTCTTTTGTATCATGTTTCAAATTATTTTTTATTATTTCCACACAGCCTCCTGTGTGGTAAAAAATAATTTCCCTCGGGGCCTGAGCCATCTTTGGCGATGCTGTGTGGAGGGTCTTTTAAGTAAAGGAACTAGAGGTAGTTGTGGGAAGTAAATAGGTATAAGTGGTGGGTAGGAATCTGTGCGTCAGTGTGTCCAGTAGTGACGTATGAATCCTTCCCTCTCATAGCAAGGCATTGGAAAAGAAGTGAAAGGGTTTACCTCAACCTCTCCCTATCCAGCCGATAGGCAGACGCATTTGCCACCAAGCCTGAACAAACTTCACCCCATGAACCCGGGCACCCCTGCTAATTCAAGAAACGTAGCGAACAATTTGGGGAGGAGTTGGTCAAATTGAAAGTGTTTACCCTTCAGACTGCAGTCCGGAACAACTTCGCGGATCTAAACCAGTAACGGTAATGTATGTTCTGGAGCCACGATGTTTGTCGACTATTTTCCAGGGTAAAACATTTTTTAAAATTAGTTATGTTTATTATTGGTTTGTTGGAAACAATAGTTGGGTATTTCTTTCTTTATCCAACATTTTAATAGTGTATCTAGACTGAACGGTGTTTGTGTAGGTAAAAGCTTACAGCTTTACTCGACAACATTAAATATTATCTTCGTACAGGAGGTCCTAAGGAAAAAAATCCACAAGGCCTATTTATAAGTTCTGAAAAGGAAAAAGGAATGAGGGGTGGGTGGAAATCTGGGAGGGAAGTGTTCAGGAGTGACAAATCTACGAATCTACCCCTCCCAATGCGGTGTAAGGCGATGAGTCCAGATGGAGAGGTCAAAAGGTCTACCTCAACCAGTCTCTCCGATCCAGCCCGCCACGCTGTAGGTTCGCAAAAGCATCCACCGCCAAGAGCTAGACAAACCTCACCCAATGAACCCTGGCACCCATGCGTAAAGCAAACGTAGCGAACCACTTGGGGTGACCTATAACAGGGATGTTGGTACCCATACCGCCCACCGAAATTAAACTAAATAATGATGATTAATTATTCAAGTCAAGTGACATCCGAAATAACATTATTAGATAAATTATTAAAAAACACAAACATTTTTTTAAAATTCTTTACTTCTTTTGTAATACGTTCTTTATGATTCCTGTAAATTTTTATTAGCCGATTAACATGATACATTTTATCGCTTCCATCTTAAAAGATAAAAGTCGATATAAAACTAGCGGATTGTCTACTCAATAAACAATCGAATAAACCAAACCAACAATGGAGGAAACTTGCCTAGGTAAGGTTTATGAAGGAAATTGGATATCTGTTATAATAATTGAAATATAAGAGTTTCGCCAGCGAATGTTCAGAATACAAAACATATTAATTTATAGGAACATTTCGAGTCATGTAATGGCGAAAAGAACATTGAGAAAATCGATTATATTTATTTTATGACTGTTTTGTCTATTCAATGAATGAATGAAACACATGTTTTGCGAGAATCAAGATAAATAAAACATGTTCACCGTTCGATTGTAAATAAAATGAAAGGTTTGTAAAAATTTCAAGTAGGTATTTTATTACATTTTAATTCATTATACACCCAAGCTTAATAAGTACAAAAATATGTATAGAAAGGGTCTAAAATATTGCATCCACCGGTTCTTCGATCACTGATACAAAACTATATGTACAATGCATTTGACTAATGAACACGATGTAGAAATGTGTGTTTGATGTATATAGGTATTTCTTTTATTTAAAATTTCCCTACACAGGCAGAAAATATACAGGACCATACTTACCTGTTAGGTCACTTGAGATTACAACCATTTATTTAGAGAAATTTAGACAGTTTCCACGCAGAGGACATAATTGGGAAACACATGAAGCCATTATTTACTCCTTGTATATATTTTTATAATAATATGTTCTTTAATGAGGGCATATGGGAAAGGCAAAATTTTGTGATGGGCGGTACGTTAGACTTAAGACTTTAGATAAACGTGTGCAATGAACGAAGAAAATAATCAACCTAATGGTTGATTATTTTTCTAACATAATATACTAAAATGCGACTGCTTCCAAGTGTAGTTTTTAAAACATCTATGATAATATTTGGTGTGTGTTATTTAGTAGTGGCCTTAAAATTAATACCGCCAGAAAATTTCAAAAGTGATTTGAAGGCAAAAATAATTGGCTAGTTTTAACGCGCCATTTATGTGAAAAATATTTTCACTTCAAATCATAGTTTAATTTAAATTTTAAATACTAATTTGCTAAGAACACATCATTACAATTTGATTAATCAATTGAAGATTTTAGTGGCAAATAGGTTAGATTTTTGACTTTGAACCAAGAGGTCGAGGGCATAAAAACCGACGAAGCAATTTTAATGTATTTTTCTGAACTCAGTTCAAATTTGATAATAGGCCACTTGCATCACATTTTTTTTTAAAATTGTTCCGGTTTAGGCAAATATTCTAAGACATTCTGTATTTTTTTAATCGTGTTTTTGAAACCCTGGCGATTTTTTGAAAATTTCAATTCGAAAAATCAGACCATTTTTTATAAACAGGAAAGACGGGACATAATTTTATAGGTGCGAAAATACGATAATTACATAGCCGAAAATCATTTTAAAAAAAATAACGTTTTCCACACCAATGGTACAGGAGAATAACGAGGCATACCAAAAATATTAAATCTCATAAATATTTTTTTCCTTGATCCATCTTATTAATCATAAATCATTATAATGTACAGCGTCTATATTACTAAAATTCAATGTAATATACTTGTACTTGTAAATTATAATAATAACAAGAATATTATAAAATTTGATTTTGTTAAAATCCGCACCATTATCATTATACTTCTAAAACACGTACGGACAACGTAAAATGTACGGGGTTCTCTTCAAAACATCTGTCAAAAAATCAAACCAAATGATAAGTTCGCAGAGAACAAACAATAAATCTAGTGAACGTTAAACGTCAAATTCAAAAATTCGCCTGAAATCAAAGTGATGCCATATAAAAAAAATAAATCAGTGTGGAATTTTATAAAATTAATAGGAACATTTTCGGAGACGGGACATTTTCATGTAGTGACGTCACGAGCCCTGTACATTTCTAAAAAAAATTCCTAACATTTTCGTAATATTAGTAAAAAAATCTATCCACACGATTTTTTCCAAGTCGTTATGAAGTCCATGCAAGTGGCCTATTGTGAAAACATTCCTTTGTTTAAGGTACATTCAATTAAAATATTCCTCTCATTATGACGGTTCAAACACCCCTGTTTGTTATTGAGTTGTCTTAATTAATTTGTACTCTGATAATTTTTTAAATATGATTGTTTGACAGCCGTTAACGAGAATATTATTAAAATTTTGAGCAGGAGCATAATAATATTAGGTTGATTTAATATGCATTTTAATTATTTTAATATTCAATCTAAACTCAATCGTAACATCGCTTCGGCTTGATGCTATCTCGAACAGTGTTTTGTTTAATGACCATGTGTCCTTACTCAATTAATACAAACATTTAAATAATTATTAATGATTGGCCATTTCATGGTCCATCGTTACGTCTGGGCTGACTCGATTATGGACGATTTTACCGAAGATAAAATTTAATGTTCGTCTCTGGTATTTTGTAGAATCTGTTCAAAATAGCTCAGGGCATTCAGTCTCATGTTCGACTAGAATGTCCACATTCTGCGCTTTGAAAGCGTAGACGAAATATATGCGGTCATTTACACATTCCCAGGTAGGAACTTATATAAATTTCGAGGCAGGAATTCAAGTTGTTGATTTGTTTAATTCGATTTTAATGTTATTAAAAGAGATTGAGTAGGTTAATAGGTATTATTTAATTACCTCTGTGGTTAGGATCGCTTTGTGTATCCGGAGATGGCGTGTTTGTTTATCATTGACGCGCGAAATACTTGTTTTTTTCTGATGATATTTTGACGACCTCTACGTTTACAACCTTCTCTTTGGACCCAAAAGATACGTTTAAAACATGGAATATTGATTTAATTTATTTCGGTTTTTTGTATTTTTTATTTTTACATTAGCTTTTCCTCAGGGCCATGTCATCTTTGGGGATGCTGTGTGGAAGGTCTTTTTGGGAAAGGAAGTAGAGGAATTTCTGGGAAGGAAAAATTTATGAGGAGTGGGTAGAAATCTGGTGGTCTGTGTGTCCAGGAGAGTTGGACGTATGAATCTTTACCTCCCGCTGCGGTGCAAGGCTGTGTTCCGAGAGGGTCCTGATGGAGAGGTCAAAAGGTCTCTCTTAAGCGGTCTCTCCCGATCCAACCTGCAGCTAGTGGGAAGATGCATCCACCCAACCTCACCCCATGAACCCGGGCACCCCTGCTAAGTCACCAAATGTACCCCGCACTTGGGGTGGCATGTGGTAGTTTCTCAACATGTGTGGAAGTAAAGTAGGTATTATATTTTTCAGATCGGAAATAATTCTTAGCGCCATCTCCCTGGCGTTGAGACCTTACAGTATTCACCAAAATGGTTTGCAATAATTCCACTGGCTTTTTGAAACTGGCACTGTTGTGCGGTTTTACGTGAAAATTGTGACGTTGGATTATTCGATTGGTGAATCACATACTTATCCTTAACCATACCTTCAAAAATTTGTATGGAAACATACGAATTGATTACTGCGGTTTAAAGGCAATTAATTCACCTATATTTCACCGCTTACCTCATATCTGTCAGATTTATATTTAAAAAATCGTACAATTTACATTAATTCTAAAAATCAGGCACCTAAATTTGGGTAGCTATCTTTCAAAGGGTTATGCCATATTGTTTGCTTCATAGTTGTAAGTTATTTATAATAATATCCCTTCCAGGATAAGCAATTTGGGTATTATGCGTAGGAAGGAAGTAGTTAATTGGTGGTAAGTATTTAAGGCAGTATACATCAGGTAGCGGTTCCTACGAGTGGGTGTACTGTGTAGGTACCCACTTATTCTGTCAAATTGTGGTTTGTATTCCAGTACACGTGTTGTACAAATATTATGTTAATCCCTTGAACGCTGTACGCACGTCCCGAGACATGACTTACAAAGGGCTTGAAGTTTGTTACGATAACCCCAGTCCTCGGCGAGGCGTGGAGTAACTCGATCCTGCGTGAAACTGTGGCATTTCTCCTTAGCCTCCTTAACCAACGTAAGGGTTTCATATTTCAGGTTTTTTGTCACGTCAAAATCAAGTGTATTTTCGTACAAAAAGTGACTCAAACCTTCAAACACTTTCCAACGATACGAAATACACGAGATTGGGCTTCATGACACATATTTTACCACATTGTCCCGCATTTTTGAAGTGAAAACTTTTTTAGCAAACAGACACATATGTACATCTATAGGATTAAGCCTGCGAAAGAACGAAATAGCATAATCAGTCTCCCCTTTGAGTGATGCTTCGTAGCCTTCCCACTCTTTTCTACTTTAGTTTTCTGAAAGTTTCACTTCTACCGCATGTGAATTGCATAATCCGTTTTTTTTTAATGATAGCTCTACGCAGGAGGCCCAGAGGAAAAAAATCGCCCAGGGTCTGTGTCATGGGTGTGGAGGGTCTTTTTCGATAAAGGAAGTCTGGGAAAGAAAAAAGGTATGAAAACGGTGTCCAGGAGTGACGTACGTTTGAATCGATTCTTCCCACTGTGGTGCAAGGCAATGGGTCGAGTGAGTCCGGCTGGAGAGGTGTAGGTTAGGTCCCCTTCAACCAGTCTCTCCCGATTTGGCTTTGCAGTAGATGACTAAGACCTAGACAAACCTCACGCCGTGAACCCAGGCACCCCTGCTAAATCACCAAACCTAGCGAAATACTTGGGGTTACTAACGGCAGGGATGTTGGATTCCAATAGATCCTGTGGCGGCGGTATGCATACCGGCCTCCCAAATACTGCAATCTCAATAGGTAAGTCATTAACACATCACCACTATAAGTTAAGTTTAGTTAGGTTGGGTTAAGTTAATTACACTGAAATGTCATTCTACCCCAGCAGTAATCCTTCATCGGTAGAAAGTGTAGTACCTATTATGATTGTATTGCCTAATATCTCTGATTTGCTCCAAAAACGTGAAATCCATCGCTTCAAAAGTCGCAGTAGCCAGATGTTCAGATTTAGATCGGGCAGAATTTAATGGGCAGAAAAAATACTACTAACATATTAAAGTTAATTTAAAAATGTGATTAACATAATTTTGCAGTAGTTAAATGTTATTTAAAAAGCAATTAGTTGCGTCCCTTGAAAAGTCGTCATATGTAACTTACACAGTGATGGATTCATCGTCATCAGACATCGACGATATATTCTAAGGGGGCATACATTAATTACGTGAGCAGTTTTTCTTCCAATCCAGACCGCCTCCCCCCCCCCCTTGTGAGATAAATAAGGGCCACTTCATATTTTCTTTTCAAGTAATGTGAGATTTTGCTGGACCCCCCCCCCTTTTGTGCTCACGTAATTAATGTATGTCCCCTAAAGGAAAATAACTTATTTAAATGGTATGTACACAATTATGTTATATGGCGCTGATCGTTTATTTTATTATTTTTTTTTTGTTTTACCTTTAGTGTATTGAATATTTGGAGAAATGTTTTTTTCTCTCAGATTTCTTAAAAGAATAAGTATTTCAAAATTAATAGATTACTTAATTTTAAACACGTTTATTGTTAAAAAAAACCGACATTTTCCGAATATATATATTTTTAAAATAACCTTGATGAAGTCAAGCATTGCTTACGAAACTTGACAGTTTTTTTTAATGATAAATATAGTTAAAACTAAGTAAATAATTAATTTTTAATTAAAATGGTCACCAAATAAGTTTGTTGTGTTTAAAGAAGAAATAAACATTTAATTAAGAAAAAGGTTTATATTTTAGTTTTATTATATTTTATTGTTAAACAAGCATTATTCATTAAATAAACAAGTCATATAAACAACAACAATGAGGTTTGGGGTTCCAGAGGTGACGAATGTATGACGGATGGATGTGCAAGGCAAAAAAGGCGTCCCTCAATCATTCTCTCTCGATCAGACCCGCTACGCAGCAGGTGGACGCATCAGTCGTCAAGACTCGGACAAACCTCACCCCATGAACCCGAA
This sequence comes from Limnephilus rhombicus, assembly GCA_929108145.2. NCBI lineage: Eukaryota > Metazoa > Arthropoda > Insecta > Trichoptera > Limnephilidae > Limnephilus > Limnephilus rhombicus. The sequence goes on from OV815285.1 coordinate 49,513,709, forward strand.
CTTGCTAAGTCACCAAACGCAACGAATCACTTGAGGCGACCCATGGCAGAGGTGTTGGTTATCCAATAAACGGTTTCTGGGGCAGCGGTACTCACATCCGCCCCCCAAATTGAAGATCCAAGGGTTAAAACGTAATAATGCAACAAGCGTTAAATCGACAAACATTGTTGCGCGGAACATAAATATTATCTCATTAAATCACAATCAATGCTTTAACCATTTTAATTGGGACTCTAGCAAAATACCCACCTATTGTAAGATAGATATAATTATTATGCATTTTGCAGCAAAAGGGATTCAAATGAAAGGGGGCCCTATAAAATTAGTTGCTTGGTTTTAAACATTGATTAATGCTAATGGTCCCTTTCTTAAACGATACCATCTTGTATTTTTTCCGCCTGATCCAATGTCGTCTTTCTTCTTTCAAGTGGCCACTTGTGTTTTTTGTCAATAACAACTTTTTACAGTGTTATTATAAGCGGTCGTCCGAACATCCACTTCTGGTCTTATAAATTCCTCCTGATCGTTTCTATACAACCAGTAGTCGCAGTGCGGAGCAAATGAATGATCAAAAGTTAGAAGGATTCCTACATTACACATACTATAGTGTCTATGGTATGAACTAAAAATAACTTGTCACTGAAAAGGTTGAAAATATGTCTCTTACTTACAGGTGCCACCTGTTTGATTTTATTAAATATTTGCGAATTAGAAGCACAATAATACTGTATTTAGTGATTTTTGTGAATGATTAATACTTGGAGCAGGTGGATAAAATTGTGTACCTGGGTAGTATGTTTACGAGAGATGGGAAGGCTGATAGAGATATTGAAAGAAGGGTAAATGCCGGTTACTCCATTAATGAAGGACTGAATGCCGTTGGCGCTAATAAAAAACTATCAAAAGAAGCGAAGCTAGCAGTCCACAATGGAGTCCTGGTACCTACCCTGATGTATGGCAGTGAGGCGTGGAACTGGCAGAGGAAGGATGAAAGTAAACTGAATGCTGTTGAAATGAGATCCTTGAGGCGTATGTGTGGTAAAACAATATATGATCGTGTGAGAAATGTGGATATCCGGAAAGAATGTAAGGCTGATCTAAGCATAATGAGTAAGATTAAGAAAGGGACCCTCAGATGGTTTGGGCATGTAGAGCGAATGAACGAAGAAAGTAGTGTAAGAAAAATATACGACGCAAATGTGAATGGTAGAAGAAGTCGGGGACGCCCGAGGAAGACATGGCACGATCAAGTGAATCAGATACTTGAGTCGGGCCATGTCAAAAGTCAGAATAATAGAAGAGAATGTATGAGACGACGTATGAACGTGAGTGAGGAAAAGAGTGTGTGCCAAGACCGAGTTGTTTGGCTGTCCGTCCTCTCTTAGTTAGTGATTTTTTGTCACGTTATTTTGAGTACCTACTGTTTACTTTACATTAGTTGAGCTGGAATCATTTTTCCATAGAAACTTCACCTGTCATTTTGGATAACATAAGAAAACGTTTAGGCGGTGGTAGTTTGGAATGTTTTGTTTTGGTAATTAAAAATTAACATATAATTTTGTATCGTTTTGCATAGTTTAATTATTCTATTTGTTATTTAACCTATTAATAATATGTTTGTGTTAGGCCTATACTACAAAATTTCAGATGAATAAAACAGTTCATATTTTTAGCAACACGAAAACAGAGGTAAGCAATGTTTACTTGACGTTATTAATAGGTTTTATAAACAAGGAAAAAATAAGAGTTGACTCAATAAAATGATGGTGTAAGTTCTATTGCTATGTAAACACTTATTTGCTCGACAGTTTAGCTCGATTGAACATGTTAACTTGGAACCATGCTCGTCGTTGATTCAACACGCTCGCGCAGCTGAACACAAGACGACGTCAAAGTTGGCGGTGGCCTTAACATGAACTAACTCTATATCTACTAACTACTAACATTAAACTCTAAAAAAACACATTACATACCATTTTTCATAAAAAAAACCAAACACGCCGTATGAAATAAACATAAGGATCCATTCTGCACCACACACTCAACAACACCACTGTAACTTATTGTGTACTAATATTGAAATGAAAACTTCAACCAAATATCTAGGAATCACTATTGACCAATGTCTAAAATGGATACCGCATATAACCATTCTTAAAAACAGAGTAAGAAAATTGACATATATTTTTAGCTGTTTGAGACATATTCTAAGTAAAGAACTACTGAGAATGACGTACTTCGCATTCTGTCAATCCATAATCCAATATGGTATAATAAGATGGGGTGGCACCTATAAAACTCACACACAATCTCTTTACATTGCGCAAAAACTAATAATTAAAATAATATTAAAAAAATCATTTCTTTATTCATCTGAACTAATATTCAAAGAATTTAAAGTCAGAAAATTAAATACTCTCTTCCTGTATCATTCAACCTTACAAGTTTACAAAGAGGATATCCTAAACAAATCCATACCTTTCAAAAACACAGTAAATCTCAGGCAAAAATACATGTTACCAATTCCCATTTGTAAAAAAACTTTGGGTCAACAAAACTATAAATACTTAGGAACAAATTTCTTTAATAAATTACCAGAAAATATAAGATCCCTTAAGGACAGTTACAAAAATTTCAAAACACAGTTAAAAAAATATACTGAAAACCTTAACTAAAAAAAATAAAAAATAAATAATAATTAAAAAAATATATACATATACACACATATGTTTCTCTTATTCTTAATAAAAACTAAATTTAAAAAAAAATCAAAATATCCTAACAAATAATACTTCCTCCCGTACACACAAGCATTTGCTTATTATGGGAGAAAATTTTTAAAAAATATCTATATCTGTATTTAATTTTTAAAGTTTTTTTTTATATACTTTCATTATATTTATGTATCTATTGTATGTACTGTACCAAAAAAAAAAAATCTAATTTGGAAGAGGGGTATGGGTACCGCCGTTGTTGGAACCACAAGTGGTTAGCTACGTCTGGTTCCTCCACATAGCATCCTCAAAGATGGCATTGAAAAATGTGGAATCTGTCCCAGATAATCTTAGATATGCAATGGTATTTTTTTAAATAGTTGTTTCTTATATGCGTTCATACATTTATAATGAAAAAATGGTTTTATGCCAACTCAGAAGCATCTCAGAAGGGTCCTTAAACGCTAAGAAAAAATAATTTTAAAATAGCCGGTAAACCTAACCTAAACTTAACCTATTTAACTAATTTTTTTAATATTTTTTTTCATCACTCTTAATCACCTTTGTGAGGTGGATCCGAGTTGGTTTTATTCTGAGTTGGCCGGTCACTGAAAAAATAAATTTGTTGGTAGTTTACGCTTATATTTTTTTATAAAGAAATTAATTCTATTTTAATTTTATTCATGGGAAACGATATCAATTTACCAAAAAATATGTTTTTATTATTCTAATATAAACCAATTCGTAGTAAAGATTAGACGACAGAAATGAATGTAGGGACGCTTATCAATATGTGTGCTGATGCGTATTCTCTAACTAGATTAGAGTAAACCGTTAGGATGTAAGCAATATGGGAACATGATCTCAAGAAAGGTTTTAATTTCCAACCAAAAAGCGCACCTTTTACAAGATAAGATTGTGCTAATATTTGATGTAGGTAAGTTCCTAAATCTTATCTACAAAAGAGATTTACAATTTTAATTAAGCTCTCAAGATTTTTCGCTGGCAAGTATTAGACATAATTTCTAATCCTACTTTACACGAAGAAATTAATTAGAAAATCTTAATTACAGAGACTCGCAGTTGGTAATTAAATCATGACATCTTTATCCGAAAATCTAGGTGAAGGCTGTCAGAAAATTAATCATGAAAATCTGCTTACCAAACAAACACAAAAAATGATGACGCGGTGTGTAACCAAATACAATGTAAATATAAAACAATGCCAATGCAAGACACACGGCAATGAGAGTTTTAAAACAATATTTATGTGGGTACATTACGACATCTTCTGTCAAAATATATACACTGTTATATGTGACACTTACGGTGTTGAATTTCAGAACAATAAGACCTCGTGTATTTGTTTAGATATTTTGTTGCATGCCTACAATTCTAGTAGTAAAAAAGTAGATAGGTACACAGCAATATTCGATTACCGGCGTCAGTTTTAAAACAGTGGTTCTAGGGTTCACGACGAGTTCATCGAAAACGAATTCATCGAAAATCAATTCATCGAAAATCAATTCATCGAAAATCAATTCATCGAAAGCAAATTCATCGAATGATCAATTCATCGAATTGCCAATTCATCGAAAAAATATATTTTGTTGATATTTGAGAGAAATGCCGAGCGGACTGAGATGTTAAAAAAGCATTGGTCAACCTAAACTAACCTAACCTAACCTAACCTAACCTAAACTAACCTAACCTAACCTAACCTAACCTAACCTAACCTAACCTAACCTAACCTAACCTAACTTAACATATTTAACCAAGTTTTCAATATTTTTTATTATCACTCTTAATGAAATTTCTGAGTTGTTTATGAGTTACAGTTAGACTACAAAACAATTGGAAAAGCCCATGAAAAGAAAATGAAAACATCTTACCAAATCAACTGAATAGGTGTGAGAAAAAAATCTTTAAAATTTGTAGACATTTTGTATCATTGTCTATCATTGCGTCATTATCTTCCACGTTCATCTTCAAACAACATCAAAATCATCTTCTCCTGATGCAAAATCAAGTCGGCTACACTAATAACACCGCCTTTCCGACAACAAGCAATTCTCCGTCTTTTACAGTTTTCTCCAAGATCTGTGACAGGTTCAGGATATTGGATTGAGCAGGAACAGCAATCGCTTCCGCCGTCTTAAATGATTTCAACAAAATCACGCAGGATAATAATAATAAAGTAATAGAAAAAAATAGACAGCGTCGCGGACGTCTGCGTGCCAGATCTGTACTCATCAAAGCTAAGTGCCTAAACGAAGTGGATTATTTTTTGATTGTCGAAAGAACAAGACCTTAGCTAACATAAAAAGACACAAATACTACAAGAGCACAGTACTTGATGGCACAAATTTTAATACGGTAACGATTGGTGCTGTGATTCGAACGATGAAGAAACACTTGAATGGACCGGTACAGTTGCTGATCTGCTTTTTTCATTGCAACGAGCTGCTTCTACGCCTTTCAATTATGAAGTCGGATGGTACAACCACCGGCCCTCGTGGTTTTTCCGGCCCCGTAGGTTCGACTTTTCATAATTGTCATAATTTACTGGTACAATCTTTTTTCAAATTGATGTTGAGTATTCAACATCAAAATTTAAGCACCAATCAAAAATACTTGCTTGATATTTTCAAAGCAGTTTTTAGCAAGAGTTGTCCTCCTAAAATTGCCAAAAGAACCCAGGAGTGATTACTACAGTGAGTCGAATCTAACGATTATATATTGGAAGCGCAAAGCCATCAGAAAATTTTGTTATGTTAGCCACGTTTTTCATGAGGGCATACTTTCCTATGTGGTTTGATATAAAACTGCATGGGTCGTGCAAAAAGGTGCAAGGCATGTTTTTAGCGTGATTAAATATTCGCGCTATCTTCCGGACGAATTAAAAGCAATAACTAATCCGGCGGTGCAGCGAAACGCTTACTTCGCTCATCCTGAAAATTTACTCGTGTCAATGATAACCGATGAATCACCTACCATCTAAGAACTTGGAATAAGGCATTTATTGAAGGCCAGAGAGAGTTATCCGGACTGAAAACCAAACATTTAAAGTACCCACATTGAATTTTGATGCACAATCCTACTTTGATATATATTTTGGCAAGATACGCCAATCACGTATTCTCCCATTTTGGAAGAAGAATTAGAAGAACTTAACCTAACCTCAGAAGTCAGCTCCATTTTCATCAACTTTGACAGGTTCCCCTGTCTTACAAAATCTGTAGAATCTGTACAACAATCTGTAGAACGTTTTGTAAAGGTTGTGACTGAAATATCGTCGAAAGTGTGTGGCAAGAAGAACAGGGAAGCTTTATTACTACAACAATAAACTCCAGGAAAAATATGCCAAAAATTGTAACAAACGTGATTTTCAACCGGAATAATTGATCACATTTAATTTTTCATGATTAATGTAATAATTATGAAAGTAACTTTTAATGTTGTGACTGCTTTAATAGTAAATAAATTGATATCGAGAATTTTGTAATTCATTTCCTTACTACTTGGGAATAATTCACAAAAAAATATTTTTGAATCATTTTTCGAACGCTTAGGGGAACCTAGAAACGATAATATATATTTTTTTTTAAATTTTTTATTAACACCAAAGACCTAAGACAACTTTTTATCACTAGCGCTCAAGGAAATAAGACAAAATTTTTTTCGCCCTACAGTTGCGGCCCACACTAGTATACATGCATGTTACAAACGCAAAACGATCCACGAATTATGGGAATGGAATGAAGCAACAGCAAACGGCATGTGTAGGTACTGTCCGGTATATGTAGATTCCGTCGCATTGGGAATCTTTTATTGGATTACCAGCACCTCTGCCATTGGTCACCATAATGGGTTTGCTACGTACGGTGACTTAGAACGGGTGCTCAGGTTTTGGCGGCGGATGTTGTGTGGATGGACTTCTTACCTCACATCACCTGCAGCGTGGCGGGCCGTATCGGGAGAGACTGGTTGAGGCAGGCCTTTTGACCTCTCCAGCCGGACTCTCTCGACCCATCGCCTTACACGTAGGATGACTGGATTCATACGCGCCGTCACTCCTAGACACAATAACCCCCAGATTCCTTCCCACCCCTCATACCTTTTTCCTTCCCTCTCCCTCTCCTTCCTTTCCCTAAAAAGACCCCCCCACACATCATCCCCAAAGATGACGATGGAAATTGTTTTTCTCAGGGCCCTTTGTGTGGAGCTAAGTAAAAAAATGTATGTCCATAAAACATAACATTCAAGTGCACTAGTGCATACATAATACATATAAAAAAATTGTGTGGAGTTCACAGCGCGGTAGAAGTGAAAACTAAAGTAGACAAGAGTGGGCAGGCTACAAAGCACCGCACAAAGAAGAGACCGATTATTTACGAAGCGCACAAAGAGGAGAACGATTATTCTATCTCATTCTGTCGCAGAATCACAATGGTGCTGAAGAAGTTTTCACTTCAAAAAGAGCATTAAAAAGAAAAAGAAAATTCCGAGACAAGTTTAAAAAGAATATAAATATATGTACATGTAATAATAGGTCCTACACGATACAATATATATGCATTGAAAACATATTATTTAAGTCTGAAAATATGGGTAAACTTATGCACATTAAACAATGTATGTCCATTCCCGAGGTGAATTTACGAGTATCTAGGCGAGGAACAGCGAAAATAATAATATTGTGCCTAGTACTTCGAAGAGGTAGATACATTTTTCATTTTTATTTTTTTATTTAAGCGACTATATAAAGTATACAAAATATAATGGTTATGTTAGGTAAAGAAATTGTATTTCTTCATCCTCTTCACTAGGGGTTCCTGTGCCGAGGCGGACTAAAATTGTTTAATAATAATAATAATAATATTTGGATGATTTATATAGCGCCGTTTTTGTGAAAAATCACCTCAAGGGCGCTGTACAAACTTATAATACATTTCTAAAATCTAAAAACTACAAGCTAGGCAAACAATTATAAACAAATTATGGCTAAAAATTGCATACATCGGTTCATTGATCACCGATACGAAAATATGTGTACAATATTTTGACCAATGAACGCGATGCTGCCTAAAATTTAATGAAAACAGGACCATACTTACCGGGGAGGTCGCTTGAAATTAACACTGTATATTGTCCATTTAAAGAAATTTAGATAGAAATCGCACGCAGAGGACATTATTTAATTATAGTTTACTAACAGACACGGCCACACATTGCTGTGTGGACGAAACGCAACGCCATTACCCAACCTTTATAAAATCCACACCACCCGCTTGCCAGCTGCCCGCTGCCCGCTGCCTGAATTGAATATTTGAATTTCTCAGCTTTTCTCTACTATAATAAGCATGTATTATACATATAAACCTTCCCCTTGAATCACTCTATCTATTGGTGAAAACCGTTCGTTCGATTCGTTTTAAGATTTTCACGGCCAAAAGTATTTTCGTTATTTGTACACATCTACCGGATCTGCCCTGATGATGGACACTGCAACGCTGTCTGAAACGTTGGCTAAAGATGGAGGTAGCGCAACACGGCATAACACCCCAAAAACAAATAACGAAAACATGTTAGTTTAAAAGACCTATGCGCACATACATTTTGAGCGACTTCATTTTATACTATGTTATGATGATACTGATTTGTAGTTAAACAAGTTGATTAGATGCAGGAGTTCAAAACGGTATAGTTCTATTATCTTAGTTAAATCATAATTGGAACAGATTATTCAGGGGGAAATTATGAAAAACGCCGCAAGAGAAGACGCCGCTCCTCATGGTTTCGATAAACACATGCCTGGTGCGAGTGCAGTTCCGCTGCCGGGGTAGAAGATTACCCTTTAAGATGTTATTTTTTATGTGAACACTGCACAAGAGTTTTAACTGCTGTCAACAGCCGGGAGCCATTAAGACTACGGCGTCCCCGATTGGGTTATGTTGTGAGGCTGAAGGTAAGGTGAGGGTGGGGAAGTACCTGGCCATTCAGATCTGGTCACCAAACATGGCTAAAGCTATTTCAAGTAACGTTTTAATTCTGAATGGTGGTTTTACACCAGGGAGATATTGAGTGTATGTACCAATGTGGAAAGTGCCACAAATATATTACATTTTATTTTAAATGAATTAACTGTGAAAAAACACAAATTAAAATTTATTTGCTCACGCTGGGATTTGAACCCGCGACCTCCTTATTGCTGGTTGAGAGCCTTACCCCTCAAAAGGCCCATAATTAGGACAGATAATTCAGAAGAAAAGTGATGGAAAATGTCGCAGTTCCTCATAGCTTCGAAATATGGGCGTAGCCAGGTTGTGATTTAGGGTTAAAAATAGTAGGTACCTAAAAAAAGTGGGCTTCTACAACATATTCATGCTGCGGGCTCTAAGAATACAAAGAATATGAAAGGAAGAAGAAAAAACCATCCTATGAAAATTTGAAAATGAGACTCGTGCGACAATTTCAGAGGTCGTGCATCGGCAAGCCAGGGTGGGGAAAAAGCCCCATCTTGCCCCTCCGTGCAAAAGCCCAGGTTTCGTAACACACATCTGGTGCAAGTGCAGTTCCGATGCAGCGGTGGAAAATTACCTAATGATACAAGAGAAAGTGAGAAAAACCAAATTTTAAATCATTTTCCTTTTTTGTATCTTTACTGTATATTTACGTACTTACTCCAAACTCTCCAAACAGACACTGAGACTTCGTAGTTCAAAGCCATCACTGAAATACGTCGGCGTCGTATTGAGAAAGTCAACAGCCAACATCCAACAGCCAGTTGTGTGGGCCCGTTCTGTTTACTGCTTCGTTCTCTTTACATGTCATACAAACAATGGGACTATGTTGTTTGATATAAAATCAAATGACAGACGTAGATCAGGTATCAAATTCCGCAGAATTCGACGAAGACAACAATGTTCCAATTAATACGGTTGCGGCTATCGCTTGAGGTTATTGTTCGGTTCAAACAATGCTATCGAGACGATATTATATTTCTTATAATTATTTTTTTAATAAAGTTTTGTTTGATTTTGTTCAAATCATTGTCGAGCTTTTGGCTTGATAATGATGTTGTATTTATCTTTATGTAATATGAATCACGCAGCCCGCGGAAATGAGAGCATATTGTGGCAACTTTAGCCATTTCAATTTACTGTTTTTCACCGAACTCATTTTGAATATTATGGTATGGTTAATGCCATGGTGCCACCACTATTTACTTATCGAGAGATCTTCCTGCCACAGAAGGGCTAAGGGTTAAAAAACATTTGATCTTGTGTACTAGGCCTTACCACTATTCGAACACAAATAAGTGTTTCGTCTTATTACCTTTATAAATGTATGAAAAAAATGTTATTTTCTGAAAGCGAGTTTTATTTAGCATGTTTTCCTGTCTCCGAAATTCGCAGTAAGTTTTGTTCGCAGCTAAATTATAATATAAAAATGATTTTTTACATTAGCGCCATACAGCAGGCAGCCGAGAAGAGACGGGAATATCCAAGAAGAGACGAGAAGATCCAAGAAGATGCAAGAGAGCGAAGAAAGACAAGATACAAGAAGAGTCAAGAAGAGACGAGAAGATCCAAGAAGATGCAAGAGAGCGAAGAAAGACAAGATACAAGAAGAGTCAAGAAGAGACGAGAAGATCCAAGAAGATGCAAGAGAGCGAAGAAAGACAAGATACAAGAAGAGTCAAGAAGAGACGAGAAGATCCAAGAAGAACCGAGAAGAGGCAAGAAGAAGGAAGGCTTAAAATGGCATGCGCAAATAAATTTTATTTGATTAATTTGTGTTTTCACAATTAATTCATTTAAAAATAATGTATAGCATATTTGCGGCATGTTCCAGAGTGGAAGATACTATCAGTATCGCCCTGGTGTAAGACCACCATTCAGAATTGAAACGTTGCTCGAAAGTGGCTTTAGCCGTGTTTAGTGACCAGATCTGAATAGCCAGGTACTTCCCAACCTTCCTCTTCCCCACCTCCTTCCCCTCCCCACTACCTTCAGCCTCACAACATACCCCAATTGGGGATGCCATAGTCTCACTGGCTCCAGACGGGAGCAGTTGAGATTCTTGTGCGGTATTCACTGTAAAAAAAAAAAAAAAGAAAGGAAAAAAAATAAGGCTCAATCCATTCTTTTTATTTTTATTTTTATTTTAGTTTATTTAGGAAACAAACAGTTATACATATTTTAATAAGAAAGTAACATATTACATGATTGCATTAACCAGCGAAGTTTCCGCTACAATTTATGATATATATAAACATGGATTAAAACATTAAAGAAAACATAAAGTGGTAGAAAAAAAAGAAAAAAATATATATATACAACAGAAATGAAAGAAAAAAACACACACAAATTAATTCCTTTATTCTTGTCCACCCTAAATTCCAATATTGGCTTATTGGGTTGCCATGTATACTGGTCGATTAAACTCCAACCTCCTTCCTATCCTCAGACCCTTGTTCTTAGTCCTAACAAATCAGTGCCCCCTGGTGTACCGGTCTCACCGGTACAGGAGTGCTCCTGGCTGGGATGGTATAATCGTTTCATATCGTATATTAGCTTCATACAGGAAGGCCTGAAAATAATTTTAATTTTTTATTTTAAAAAGACCCTCCACACAGCGTTCCCAAAGATTACATAGGCCCTGGGGGAATTTTTTTCCTCGGTACCTCCTGTGTGGAGCTAATGTAAAAAATGTCATCTTAGGGGATACTCTGTGGAGCGTCTTATGAAGGAAAGAAAGGAGAGAAAGTTATGGGAAGGAAAAAGGTGTACAAATGGGTAGGAATCTGGGGGTCACTGTGTTCAGGAGTGACGGACATATGAAGCCATCCCTCCAACTACGGTGCAAGGCAAAGGGTCGGGCTGGTGAGGTTAAACGGCCTCCTTCAACCAGTTTCTCTCAATCGGGCCCGCCATGCAGTGACGACGTGGGTAACGATTAGGTAACTACCTAAACAAACCTCTCCCCATAAAACTGGGCACCCCTGCTAAATCACCAGATGTAGCGAACCTCTCGGGGTGACCTATGACAGAGGTATTAGTTATCCAATAAATGTTTCAGGGGGCGGCGGTTACCCATACCCGCCTTCCAAATAGAAAATTTATTAAGAATAAATACGACGAAGGATGTAGAAAAGGGAGATGCGGAAGATATCTACATAATAAGACGTAAAAGTTGCAGGGAGTATGTCACTTAAATACCTACTACAATAGAGTTCGAAGCATTTCACATAGATATCTTTATGTACCATAGAGCTGTGGGTCGACTGTTATACTGCACCTTGTTGGATAAGCAGAAACCACTTATAACAACACCTCTCCAACTATCAAGGGACCAGTGCACTATTTCACAGATCCTTCACCATTGCATAGGAAGCCTTTTCCCCAATTCACCAACACTATGATCCGTGCCAAGGCTGCCAGGACGGAGTACAATTTAATGGCCCTCTGGAGACAGGAGACCATCAAATATCCCCCATAAACTCAATATGTAATGTATTATTATTGCTTTTCTCTTATTATAGTACATTACAATGTCATGATTGGGAGGTGATGCGTTGCTCTATTCCAGTATATCTTCTGGAAAAATAAATATAATCTTTTCTTATCGCTTTCTTTTATCATTAAGGTGATGCATCACATCAGAGGTACGTAAGTAGGAGATTTTGAACTTTTGGACAGTTTTTATGGGGCTGATACTTTTTTTTCCGGATTTATAAAAAGTAAATGTATTTAATAAAAGCATTACAAATATTTCATAGCGATCTAATTTTCAAACCAAAATCACACGTTTTTTCATTTCTTAATGTGGCATCACCTTAAAAGAAAACTGGTAGCAGATAAATTAAAATTTAAGTAACAAATGTACTTGAAAAGTAAAACTCTTCAAAAAAAATGTCTAGAAATGGTTACACAAGAAAAAAAATCAGTGTGCAATTCAGATAAGCGTGGAAAGGCTACGGAGCACCGCACAAAGAGCAGCCTAAATCCTACATGTACGTGTTTCCTTTTAAGATTAACCATAAAACGCTACGCATGCAATTATTGTAATCTTTACGCATTGTATTGAGAGAAAAATCGACAGATTGTGGGATTTGTAAGAAGACAATACAAATATTATATTTGTTTCCCAACAAATGTTAACCAAGACGCAGAAAGGTTTATACGCGGGTATTCCCATTATCTTGTATGATTCTGCTTCCCGATTACACAATACAAAACGAAATAACCAAATGGGAACAAAAAGGATCTTTTTCCCCCGAAATTACTCTCCGGGGAAGCGGCGAACGGAACCGGCTTTTTCAGATCGGAAATTAATTGTGGCCTTTATTGGAACAACATAAATTATGCACATAAATGGCCGTTTGATTTTCGCGCGGAACATGAAAAACTCATTATTTCTTTGAAAGGGTTATTCGAATTATCGGTTATCGTTCGTGGATTACGCATTCGAAACAAACCTACGTATTCCCCAGTCAGACATTCCTACTTTGGCAGCATTCATATTTTATTATTAATTTTCATCGCTTTTATAAAAATTATTTTGGTAATCTGGAAATATAACAAACACAAATTGTATTCACGCGAAAAAAAATTGTATAATTAATAATTACCTGTTCAGTGAAACGAACCTTTCACCATTATTTATTAGATAAATTTTATTTTACTTATAGAGTTTATCATTGAAGAATTTAAATCATTGAAGATAAATTAACTACCCCCAAACGAAAAATATGAAAGAGATAAAATATGTCTCAGTCGAAATACTGTGAGATACTGTTGAAAGGGTTAAACATCACGGAAGTTGATATGGTCGAATTAGCTCAGTGGTCAGAGCACTACCCCAGCAAGGCAGAGGTTTTGAGTTTCACAATATTTTTAATTTTTATTGACAATGTTTTCCTATTATGTTGACTCCTCCCACCGTTCTTTCCCTCCCCCAAAATCACTTCTCTCACTATCCCCACCTAACAAAAAACCTCTGTAGGTACTTTTTATATTTAAGTTAGTTTTAAAATTGCTCGTAAATGACACGAATGTGTCGAAATCGGTAGTAAATAAAAAAAGTAACAAATGTACATAGGAAATAAAACCATTCAACATGTCTTGAGTACTACTTGTTTTTTATTGATAAATTTGATAAATGCATTTGTTTTTCATTAGCTCCACACAGCTAGGGGTCTGTGCGTCCAGGAGTGATGAACTGCAAGTATAAGTCGATGGGTCGACAGACTCCTGCTGGAAAGGTCAAATGGTATCCCTCAACCAGTCTCTTCCGATCCGGCCCACCACGTAGTAATATGGCAGACGAATCGGCCACCAATACCTAGACAAATCTCACCCCACGAACTCGGTCACCCCTGCTAAGTCACTAGACTTAGAGAACCACTTGGGGTGACCTATGGCACTGCTGTCGACTAATTATAATTTAATGTCAAGTTTTATACATATTTCATATCTGTCATAGTAATACAATTGTCGCAAATAATAACTCAATTTACGTAGGAGAATTTCAACATTTAATATCATCTGTAACGTTTTACGTGAAAAAGCCTTTTAAATCAAATTTAAAAAGTATATTATTCATATGAAGGTCCCTCCCTTTTGCGCACTTAACTGCTTGTATATATTTTTTATTCTTATCATCTTGTTTTATTCGCTCCCTTTATTTCTACATTTAAAATCATATCAAGGCTGGGTAGGTAAGAGAGAAGTGATAAGGGTGGGTGTGGGAGGCACTCTTGTCGTGGGGAAAAGGTTTACATCCAGATAATATGAATATTAAAAAAAAAATTAACTGATTTTTCCTGTTTCTTTCTCTCATTTTTTATTTTGCTGTTACTCGTAACGTGGGAATAAAAAATAATAATTTAATCATTTTATGTATCCAATTTTTATTTCCTTTGTCTCGCTCAGGTTTAAAAGGTTTTTTAAAATAAATAATTGAAATTATGAAGAAATAAAATGAGAGGGTGTGAGAAATTATTGTTTTTAACAACAATTGGGTATTAAGTACAAAGTTTCATAGCTCACGATAGAAGCAACGAAATGAAGAAATTTTGTAACCGAAAAAAGGTTAATTTTGGAATTTTTGGAATTTTCAAGAAAAACTCACCGTTTGAAAGTTTTATTGAGGCATACAAACAGGTTTTATGATAATCATGATACCCAATGAAAATTGTCTGAGGGAGGAAGAAATTTGTGAGGAAATCTCGTGGTGAATTAATCGATAATATTCGATCTCAGTGACGAAATTATTTTATTATTTTGATTTTCACGCTTGAACTAAAATAAAGTGTAGATACTTCGTTAAACCTATCATAGAGATTTATTTTTCTGAGATGTCTGTTTTTTAAAAGCATTTACGTATGATAGGCAAGTAAGAATAACATTCTCCCTAAATATAATAATATTTTTGACGCCTCACGAGGGCACCCTTGTCTGTAAAATGTAAAGACAGGGGAACTATGTCGCCGCCCGGTTGGAAACCGCTGTGAGGCAGGTTAAGGAAGGGGCTGTAGGAAGGGTTTTAATAAAGAGGGTCTGGAAGAGGCTCGGACTATAAAAATAACAGATGCCGGTAGGTCGTTCCACATACGAACCGACTTACACAAAAATGAGTCGAATAAACGACCGGTTCTCATAAAGCCAATATCAACTGTGGACGGGTATTCCATTCTTGTCTGGCGAGTTTTACTCACGTACACCGGTGCAACCGGAATCCTTCTTGCTAGTACCTTAGAGCAGGCTCAATTAAAATACCTTTAGAACAGATTCAGCATGCCTACATTGAGGTTGGGCATTACAGATTTCAATTGGTCTGATAACAATGGATTGGTCTAATAACAACCGCACTCCATTGCACAGAATCAAGTAATTTGGGGCTCCAGCCCAGAGGTGGCTTTCATAATCTGTTGTTGGTAGTACTTGAGATTTATATAGGGTTAGCAGCTAAATATATACGGAAACTTCCGTTTAGTCTTTTACATTAGACGTTTTACGAGAGTTTTTACAAATAAATTAGCCTTTTCCGGAATTAGTCGAGATAATAAATATCATACGGCAACCAACAATGCGTAGCTAGTTCCTTTCCTTCCCAGAAAGAAGTCCGGAGGAAGAGCATCCTTTACTTGAAAAGTAACAAATTCCTTCACTTAATTAAATGTTTCGAGCCCAAATAAATGTTTCTCTCCTTTCTTGCGAAGGACTTAACCAATTTTCCGAATGTCCGCCCTCTGTTGATGAAGAAAGAAGTACAGAGGATGTAGAACTTACGAGAACAATACGAGAATTTCACTAGAATACTATTTCATGCAAGCTCAAATTTTTAACTATTGTTTTTAAACAAATGTATCCAGACCGGATATCGGGAATCTACGGTAACCGGTCTGGTGAGTTCTAAAGCTCCACAATAAGTATGGACGTTTCATTTTCCAAGGAACATAATATATTATAGAGCTTATAGAGCCTTTTGGACCCCTTTCATATTATACCCCGTACGTATATCTTATTTAAATCCATTTTTAAGAAGGCGTCCGTACGTTACGAACATTTAATTCCGTATATTCCGGGTATGCAATACATTTATGTGCTTTTAGGTCATCAATTTGGTCTCGATTTGCCAACGGGGTTTATGTACATAATGAAACGTTGTCATTTTAAATACGCGTTCATATAAACAAAGGTTAATTTAGAAAAATGAAACAATACAACTTTGTAAAAACCACTTATTATAAGTATAAGTGGTTTTTACAAAGTTGTATTGTTTCATTTTTCTATAATGGATAACCACAAAGTAATAGCTACATTCAAAAATATAAAGGTTAATTTGTTCATTGAAACCACAATGAAACCCAACTGCTGATAAGGAAACTACCTGTGAGTATGTATATTAATGAGCAATCATAAAAAAAATATGAAGTAATACAAATGAAACAACCTACAGCAGTTGACGAACATGAAGATGATGAAATTAACAAATACGAAGATGAGGAAATCAAGAAAAACATGACATAAAAATATGAAAATGGTGATATCAACAAAAATGAAGATGAGTTCGACAAATCTGAAGATGATGAAATCATGAAATATGAAGATTAGGTCTGCAGACACTAAGCTGGTAAAATCAGACACTAGGTCTGCAGACACTAAGCTGGTAAAATCAAAAACACGAAGATGAGGAAATGACTAAAAACGATGAAGTGGTCCACAAACATGAAGATTACGAAAGACCAAACGTGATAAAGTGGTCCGCAAATATGAATACTGGGAAATCAACATAAATGAAGATGAAGTCTACAACCATGAAGATGAGGATTAAAAAAAAATTTAGTAACATCAACACAACACCTCGCCTACAGTCCGCTTCGGTACAGGGATCCCTAGTGAGGAGGACTATAATAATAATTGCATTATTATATGGATCAATTATAAAATATATATCTATGTTACCAGGAATGTATCTTATGAATGAGACATCATGAATAAAATAAAATTTAAAGAATATCATAGGATAGACATCTGAAAACATAAAAGGCTTACGTACGTGCTTAAATTTATTTAGCTGTGTCGGACGCTGTTCGAGTAGAAACTGGAGTTTTTTTTTATAAATTAAATAGAATTAAATATAACAAAAAATTAAATATAATTTATTTATACTAATTAATAATACATCGCCAACTTGTAATAGGTCTTATCTTTGCCCCAGATAAGCCAAAATAAGCTGGTTTATCCTCAATTCTAAGGGTTAATCTTTTTTAACATTAGCTCCACATAGGCCCTAATAAAGAAAAATAATTACCCTCAGAGCCTATGTCATCTTTGGGGATGCCTTGTGGAGAGTCTTTTCAGGAAAGGAAGGAGAGGAACGGTGTGTGAATCCATGTTCCGAGAGAGTCCTGCTGGAGAGGTCAAAAGGTCTCCCTCAACCAGTCTCCGGCCTTCGATCCGGCCTTCCACTCAGTTGGTAGGCAGACGCATCCCGGATAAACTAATCTTATCTAAGATAATCGATTTTAAGACTATAATTTTTTTAAATATGTTCACCAATGATCTGCGTCCTAACGTTTTACAATCAAAGTACTGTGTGAGGTTTGCGGGAAGTGGGTTTTTGACAGTGCCCGCCATTATTGCGGATGGCGGCAAAAACCGACCAAATTTATAACTCGGGAAAAAATAATTTTTTCCCTCCGCGCCACTGGAAAGAAAATTCTTCGACAAATAGATGCACTAGTGACCAGAATGTGCGCAAAAAATACTCCGTTCTTGTCCAAATAGGGGTTAGGATTAAATTCAAATATTTAAACCAGCTCAAATATTTAAAAAAACTTTTACTTGACAATATATTTCGTAAGCCAAACTAAACCCCAGATATTTTTTTTTGAAAGCCAAAAATTCTTGGATTACGAATTACTTGACGATATTTGAAAAACCCTACTAATATTATTTTATGCGGAAAACGTTCCTTTGTTGTGAAATTAGCAAGAATAATAATACTGGGAATGACGATGTATGAATGTGAGTGAGGCAAAGAGTGTGTGCCAAGACCTAGTTTTTGGCGGTCCATCCTCTCTGCCTACCCCTGCGGGGAAACGGCGTGATGGTTAGTTAGTTAGTTTAATAATTAACAAGGACTAGGCTATGCAACAACCAAGAATAGAACCATTACAGACGTTAATTAACAAAATTAGCATGTAACGGAAATAAGAAAGGTAAACATTCGGGTATGCGAATAACCTAACGGTATTTGAAAATCTCCTACTACCACCGCAGTAAGTAGAAAATATGGCTTGTGTCCTGATGAAGGATTTATACGGATGTTTGTTTGCGGCCGCAAATTATCTGGATCGGTGTGAACTTATACACAAAGAGTCGAAGAAACGACCCGTTCTCACGAAGCCAACATCATCTGTGAACTGGTGTTTCCCTCGTGTCCGTCAAGTTTCACAAACGTGCGTCGGTGCACCGGGTATCAATGCTACTAGCCCTTAGAGCAGGCTCCATTAAAATAAATTTAAAATAGACCTAGCATGCCCACATTGCGTTTGTGCATTAGAGAAGGAAATCGATCTGTTAATAATAATAATAATATTAAAAAAACTGTTTCTGAAAAAAAAATAAAATACACAGATTTAGGAAATGAGATTAAAAGAATTTGGCATTCTCAGACTATAAAAATATTACCATTTGTTATTTCGGCTACTGGCATTATACCTAGGTCTCTCATTCAAAATTTAGGCATATTAGATTTGTCAAAGAATTTATGTATAAAAATGCAAAAATCAGTCATTTTAAATACATGTAGGATTACAAAAGATTTAAAAATATTTTTATTGGGGGATCAGTAGGATTTATAGGTTCAATTAGGAGTTCCACAGAGCCGAACCTTCTGATATGAAAATATCTGGAGTCGGTGAATTTTTTTCCCATTTGGTCTCTGGTAGGTTGACATGTCGTTCTTGTATTGTTTTGTATTTGTAATACTTATATAGTGCAATTGCACAGCGTGGATTGACTAGATGATCATTTGGGAAGTGTGTGAAAGGGTTTAGTTTTCCCTGTGGGGAAAATTTTACCCGGACATTTAAATCTGGTGCCTAAAAATAGAAGTTTATTCCAGAATGTATGCAGGGGAAGTGCAATGCAATACATTCCATATTTTGAAATAACAAAAAAAGATAAATAATAAGTTAAGGTAAAAAGTAAATAACAACACATAAATTAAATAAAAAAAAACGAATAAGCATGAGAAATGAAACTGAAAAAAAATTATGTATATATCAAACACTAAAATGAACGTAAGTAGCCGTTGCAGCAATGAATTGTCAGTATGACGGACCGCAATTCTTTGCACACAATCAAGTAGGTTTATCAAGTTTTGTGGGGCTTCAGCCCAGAGGTGGTATCCAAATGCAATTGTTTGGCGTGCTTGAGATTTATACAGAGTTAGCAGTTTATTTAAAATCTGCTGGACCTGTACAGGACGCCCAGTTTCTTGGAAACCAGTTACAGTTATATATTGACTTCTTCGGAGCCCATGTACTTAGATTACGTTCGGAACGTCATTTCCATTATGAGTTAAGGAGCTTTAACACATATTATTTTCAGAATTCATTTTTGTTCCCTATTCCCAAAATTTAAGTTCTTCAAATAGGTAGTTTCTTTCAATTTAATAAAACTTTAATAAAAATAAATGTTTCACATAAAATAAAATTTTGACCCGAAACATTTGTATGAAACTTAATTAATTTACACGAAACATCCTAACGGGTTCACGCAGTTGATATTTCGATGGTTTCACGAGAAATATTTTTTGTTAATTCTTGCCATATTTTAAATCTCGAGTTTCCCATTGTTGCGGCAGGCTCTCTTTGCAGAATGTTGCCATCCCTCTGAGTAAACAATCATTATATCCTCTCGGTGTTGCCATATCCTTGAAGGGGGTGGCTAAATAAGGCCTACGCGGGCTGAGTAAGAAGATAGGGTAGATGTTGGGCGGGAAGGGGAAGGGGAGGGGAGGGAGGGGGAACCTTCCTCAAACCTATTTTCGTTTCGCACATCACGGAAGGTGAAATCAATGGCGTGTCACCAGCGCGGGAAAAAATGTGCTTTTTCTCATAAAATATGGAACGTTAAGATAGGTAGGAAATGTTTCTGAATTAATAATAAATCCATACCACAATAGGGCGTTGATGGTGCCTTCGAAGGGTGAATGGGCTGTGTTGTGGAAATAATATAAATCACACGGAATACTGCAATAATAAATAATGTTTGTCACACTAACTTATTTTGTAACTACTACTACTATCTACCAACTTACAAAATTAGGTTTCATTCCCCCAGGTAGGCAGATGTTTCACGAACAGAATGCCATAAAAATTCAACATCCTCCTTGTCTCAACCAAATTCTTGTATTACCAAATTCTTGTCTCACCATATTCTTGTCTGTTCAAATTCTTGTCTCACCAAATTCTTGTTTCAACCAAATTCTAGTCACACCAAATTTTTGTCTCACCAAATTCTTGTCTCATCAAATTCTTGTGTCATCAAAATCTTGTCTCACCAAATTCTTATCTCACCAAATTCTTGTCGCACCAAATTCTCGTCTTGCCATTTTTTGTCTTATCAATTCTCGTCTCCTTGTCTCAACTAAATTCTTGCAAAGTCTAACACAACTTTTAATTTCATATCTTCCTGAGAAGACACTGCTTTCTTCCACCCACAAATTTTGCATCAAATATTTTTTAACAAGATTATTAAAACAATCTGCCTTGTTCCATAACTGGAAAAGACTGCATCTATCAACTTTTAGTTCTTTCTGCTCGAAGTTTTTTAATAAATGTTTTATAAGTACTCATAGCTAATAAATGTCCCTCTCTGCCAAGGTTGAAGTATATTTTTGTTAAATAATAATTACGAAAACATTTTTTATCTTTCCATGTATCTGAAAGCCAGCAACAACAAAAAACTGTAGTGTGGGAAACAAGAAAATATTCAGGTATTAACAAGCTAAAAGTTGTACGTAATCTGGCCAATCAAACAAAGCAACTTATGTTAACTGTTAAACTACTGGGCGCGAGTGTTCTAACCGGTGTACACCGTAACTCCGTAGGGCAGTGCCATACGCACCCTAAAGTTGAGTGTCGCACGGGGATCGATACGCCTCGAGGGGATTACTATGTATCTAGGTTAAGGAAAATCGTGTTTAACCACGCGGCATGAAGATGCTCTGGGAATCCATAAAAATACACCAAACAGAGGCAGGCACCGTATTGTATATTGTTATCCCACTATTCTGCTGTTCAGGCACGATCACCGCGTAACAGAGGCAAATTGCTAAGTGAAAGGTAAGTCAAGATCGCCCACACCCAGGGGGCGTGGAGCGGGTGAGGGGGTTATAAATACCCCGTGCGTGTGTTTCCGTGAAAACGCAGGTAAGGTAAAGTGACAAGTTAAATAAATGTGGAATAAGGTGTCGTTAACGATACTGGAAACTCATTTTCAATGTTTTTTTGCGTGATTCCAGACAAAGGAAGTGGAACTATGGCTTCTCCATAAACCAATAATACATTAGGTTTAAATTTTACAAAACTGATAAACAACCATATACCATATATAAGAGGCTGTTTAACAGTTGTTTAAAATTTAAATACGTTTATTACTAAGACCCTTATGTTTTGAAGTTTAATGATTTGACGGAGGGGAATACTAATCGAAAGATATCTGTTATGATCAGTTGTGGTTTCAGATCAGTCAATTATCATAGCTAAAGAAGTTTGAATCAACATTTCGGAAGGGTACTGACAGTATACTCCATTTGGAAAGAGGTTTCAGTGTATTTTATTTCTGTATGAGATTCTATTTTTCAAAATGATGTTTTTTTATATCTCTAGGATTTAACACCACAACCTATTGATACAGAGCCAAGGATCTAACCGCTTTTCCACGTTATTAACATGCAAACTCGGTTAGGAGTCTAGGAACATAGAAAACAATAATTTATGAGTGTTTTTTATGGTGTTGGTTATCGATGTCTTACAAAAACTGAAAATACATAGATGTATAATTTTCTTAATAGAGGTTTTCAATCTTGCGCCCGGCCAACTCCGGGTTGGTAACAGTGGAGCAGCAAGTGTATAATATGGGTCAGGGGGAGGACGAAGCTTCTACCTTATCCTTGTCCCACCCCTCTGCTGTAGGGAAACTCCTTATTATTGTTCCTTCAAATAATAAGACAAGGATATTCCTGACATGGAGTGTACTCTAGTGTCGACCTAGATGGGATAATGTGTTTGTTCTAGTCAAATTTGGAACATCCGAAATTGCTATGTTAATACTGAAGAATTTGAAGTTAATAAGTTTTAATGCTTTTTCTTGTTTTCAAGGTGTTGTCTTTGACAACGCGAGCACAAATTGAATCGACTTCATGAATAAATTAGTAAACACTCTTGAATATTCTAGCATAGAGTTTCAAGAAGCAGACATTTTAAACATTGCGAAAAGGTTAAAACTAAAATGGTACCTACATTATTCACGACAATGTGAAAGCAGAATAAACATAATCGTTCTTTACAAAGAAAAAAGAAGACCACTAGAAATGCGATGCTTGATAGCCCCTCCAGACTCACGGCGAGAAGCCCCGAGAACACCCGAGAAGCGTGAATGTGATGAGTTTCTCGCATTCTCTTTCTTGGGCTCGCCTGTTCTCGGATAGCTGTCGGTAAATTTGGCCGCTTCAAAGGATTTCTCGGGCGAGAAGCGAGAAGACTACTACACTCACGTTTTGTCTCAGTATTGTTTAGTGAGCGGTTGAGAGTAGACGTGCGTCATATTTTTGTTTTTGTTTCGAAAATTTTGTTTCCTTGTGTTAAAAATGTGGAACAATCAACAAGAGTTGCAATTTATCGCACAGAGACAAACCTGCAGCATTTTGAATATCGTCTGTAATGTCGTCCATACCGGATGGGAAACAGATCACGAGTGAGAAAAATCAGAGTGTGGATAAGTGCTTGTTCTCGCCGTGAGTCTGGAATCGCCTTGAGAATTTAGTCTATCCGGTAGGGTCTTAAGTTTCAAATTCAGAAATTCGGTGTCTGAATACAAATTCAAAATCAATTTGAATGGCGATATTTGATATCAGGCAACGTAAGAGAGATGACAGAGAGCATTATTTTATTTTATTTTAATTTTAACATCTTTTTTTTTTTTTTACAGTGAATACCGCACAAGAATCTCAACTGCTCCCGTCTGGAGCCAGTGAGACTATGGCATCCCCAATTGGGGTATGTTGTGAGGCTGAGGGTAGTGGGGAGGGGAAGGAGGTGGGGAAGAGGAAGGTTGGGAAGTACCTGGCTATTCAGATCTGGTCACCAAACACGGCTAAAGCCATTTTCAAGCAACGTTTCAATTCTGAATGGTGGTCTTACACCAGCGCGATACTGATAGTATCTTCAACTCTGGAACATGCCGCAAATATACTATATATTATTTTAAATGAATTAATTGTAAAATAACACAAATTAATCAAATAAAATTTATTTGCGCATGCCGGGTTCGAACCCGCGACCTCCGGATTGTGAGTCAAGAGTCTTACCCACTGGACTACGGAGGTCGTCACATTACGAGTAAAAACTCAAATTGTAATATTTAATTAAATGAAGACAATATGAGCGAAACTCAATCGAAAACCTGGATCAGAAAAATCAAAAAAAGATAATGGCACCTCTGGGACTCGAACCCAGGACCTCTCGCTCTCCGGGCAAGCGCGCTGACCACTGCGCCAAGGTTAATCTAAAATAAGAAAAAGATATTGCGACACCTCGGCGCAGAGTTAAGAATCCCGTCGGCGGCATGTATCTTTTCTCGGGAGATTTTTTCAATGTAGATGAGTGTTTCAGGCTAATAATTATTACTTATAATAATTGCACAGCGTAGGGAGTGTGGCGAACCCATCGCTCAGGGAGTGGAAAGACAAACCTGCAATAGCCATCCCAAGCCAAGGTGTGAGCTACCGAGCTCAGGCTGAATGTCCCGGGGAACAGCGTCACGAACGGTGCCTCGGAGAAACGAGGTCGCATCTCGGAGTATTTAGACCTCACTCCAGCACTCAGGGCTCCGCTGGAGTGGACCTTCTATTTCCCTGGTAACTCGTGGGACAAAAAAATTGGACCATTCGAAAACAAGGGGCCTTTTGGGAACCTAGGAGTGCTGAGGTCACCTCTGTGGATTTCCTTCCTGGAGCCGTAGGAGGAACCAAGAGGAGAAACCGTGGAGAGGTGAGCTCAGGCCACCTCCACGAACTCTTCCCTTGTGGGGCCTTCAAAGAACCGAGAGGAAGGGCACCCTTCCAGCGCGGGGCTTTTGTGGAACCAAGGAGGAGTGAAGTGGAGAGATGATGTCCTCTTCCCATGTGGCGCCTTCGAGGAACCATGTAGGAGTGAAGAGGAGTAATGAGGCCATCTTGGTGAACTCTTCCTCTGTGGGGCCTTTAAGGAACCAAGGAGGAGAGATGAAGTTCTCTTCCCTCCTGGGGCCCTCAGGGAACCAAGGTGGAGTGGACTCTTCCCTTGTGGGGCCTTTAGGGAACCAAGGGGAGGTGGACTCTCCGTCGTGGAGCCTTCGGGGAACTAAGGAGTGGAGAGGAGAGATGAAGCCTTCTTCCGTCGTGGGGCCTTCAGGGAACCAAGGAGAAGTGAAGAGGGGAAATGAGACCTGGGAAGACACATTGTCGAACCAGAAGACATAGCTTCATTTCCAATGACAATCCTGGTGAACTTTATAAAAGGGACTGGGTCAAAGGAATGAGGTAAAATGTGAGATAGTACAAAGGGTATATGGCCTAAGTGCTCACGGGAACTATGTATATGTAAACCGTCTCCACCTAGCGAGGGATTTAGCACTAACAGTGTCTCTCTCGCAAAAACTAAAGTTGGTTGTTTTCAGGTGGAAAAAATATAATAAGCAATAATTGTTGAATGAAACACTAGTATATATTGAATCATTTGGCGGGTTTAAGATAAGCCGCCATAGCTCAATTGGGAGAGCAGCTGACCGGCAATCAGAAGGGCACGGGTTCAAGTCCCGTTGGCGTCATGTATCTTTTCTCGGAAGATTTTTTCAATGTGGATGAGTGTTTCAGGCTGATAATTATTGCTTATAATAATTTTTACCCTTTGTGCTATGCATAAAAAACTTGTCTTAAACGTTAGTTTAAAAATTAAAAATAATAACAATAAATTATTGTTCAAAAATAGTTAGAAGAAAGAATTCAGCGTAGTCGATATTTGAGGTGATCCAAATATTAATAAATTCGCTGGCTCGATTTAAAAGTCTAAAGTCTATAGGTACACTGTCAGCGGTGACATTGGTTTCCATCAAAAGCTTCATCGAAGGCATTCTTATTTCGGTTGTGAGTGTGTTGTGCGTATGTGTTTGTGTGTATGTGTGTGTATATATTGTCTATTTAGTTGACCGAACCATTTCTTGTCGTGTGTAGCAAATACCAAATACCATAACAATAACATAGGTGACCTTGACTGTCCACAAAATAATATCACATGCCTTATTTCTACAAATAATGTCTACCGCACTTGAGACTACTATGAAAAGCTTTTATTGCAAAAAGCCAAATATTGAAGGTGACACTATCGAATTCAAGCATCTCCACACATTTTTTTATTGAAGGTAACTTTGACGTGTGTTTTGAATAACGTAATAAAATGGGTTTATTTCCAACAGTGGTGGTAAAATCCAGGTATTTACAAATATACATCTAATCAATATTAATACCGCAATGGTTCTTGACAGCTCTCAACCATCTGCAGCCTGTGAGTATATTATCGATAGCGGAAATTTGAAATGCTGTAAGGACAATAAATCCAAAAATGAATTAAACATCTCATTTTTCTTCGATTTTTTTCTCTTTCGATCTGCGTATTCGAAGCGTGCGTTTTTTATGACATGGGGATTTTTTTGTGATAAAATTAAAAATAAATTAAATACTGTTAATAAAATTTCCAAAAAAAGTTAAGTTTTTTGAAAGAACTATTCAATGTTATTTTATAATAAAAATTCATATTTATAGGTCTACAAAAACAGGCGATATGATTTTTTGAAAAAAAAAATTATATTTAATTGACATTTTGTCCTTAACAGCATTTCAAATTTTCGAGATCGTTATGACAACATTTAGGTATGATGTGAGGCTAAAAGTGGTGTGAGGAGGAAATGAGGTCGATAAAGGGCTGGTTGTTACCTGGCTGTTCAGACGTGGTTTCCAAATAAGATTAAAGATTTAAGACGACAATATACCCTAAAATATTTTCAGAAACTTAACAAGTAAGTAAAGAATCCGTGTACATAAATTGCGACTCGCGACCCGTGTATTGGAAGGGCCTACTGTCGAATTTGCCATATCAAAGAAAAGAAGAAGAAGACGAATAATGCGGGAATCTTAAGAGGAACGCATGCGCGGCCTGTTTCATACAAAATTTAAATTTGGATTTACGGCTAAAATATGAAATGAATTGTTTTTTTGTTTTTTTTAATTGATAGGTTCGGCATATATGAAATTAGGATGTGGATCCGATTTTCGATTTTTGCTTTTAATTATAAAATACAAGCCCCAAAAGAAGACCATTTATCCATGAATTTAGGAGGCAAATTTGGAAATATTTTGCGACTAAATGGATGCTTTTTTTAAAAAATCCCTTCATATCCTAAGTGAGGCATATGATGAAGAATACAACAAAATTTGATTTTACATTCAAAAATGTTTTATTTGCATTAAAACCCGATTTAGTAAGACGCGAATTCGACATAAAAATAGCAAGCTTTTTTCCGTTGTCTCGTTTACACATTTGCGATCCCGATAGGGTGGCGGGTGAGGCGCGGGCCGGGAAGGGACTCGTGTCGCCCGGCAAACGAACATATACATTCAAAGATATCTTCTCATTCGTCATACATCAACAATCGGTGTATCTGGGAGTGTGTGTGTGTGACTAGACTAGTAAACTAGTAAGTATCTGCTTGGAGTTTTTTGTTTGTTTAGCGGTGTAGAACTATTATCAATTATCACTGATTCCGCGCTAAAATATCAAGACGGTTTTGTTGAGTTTTTACGATAATCGCCAGTTTTAAACGAAGTATTCCCAAATAATTTATTTTGTTTAATATGGGTAAGTAATAACAATTTGTGAATCTTTAATAATGATGATTAATGATATTATGAATTTTTCAATCGTTTGGGATACTTACCTTATTGATTATTTAAAATGTTAATTGTGTTTTAGGTCAAAAGTGGACAAACAGTAAGCCACCTAGCAGGCACCGGAAAAAGAGAAAATGCAATGTTAAAAAGTCAGAAAGAACACGGAACAGGTGATATAAAATTAACTATATTATTATTTTTTTAAATTATACTAGACAATTTTTTTACAGTAGGAATATAATGTTATTTTTGCTTTCAGTTCCTCCGTAAATGATGTTGAAGTTTCCCAGGGTACGTCTCGCAAGAAAGATTTAATCGATGCTGACATCGATGTAAATGATTGGATTTCGAGCAAACAGTAAGCAAAAAAAAAATCATTTTCATAAGAACGAGAAAGCATTCGAGAAAGTATTCAATGACGTCAAGATGCTTGTGTTTAGTTGGAGTTACATTTTTGGGGTTCAACTTTTATTTTTTCAGACCTGTACCAAACGCAGCTACAAAATATGTGGCTTGGCGTATTTCGGCATATCGCTCGCCGTACATTCCCAATGGAAATATATGGCGAGCGATATGCTGACATAGGTCAAGCCACATCTTTTATAGCTGTATGGCAGCCGTCTTTTTTATGTAAGTATATGAATACCGCACAAGAGTCCCAACTGCTCCCGTCTGGAGCCAGTGAGACTATGGCATTCCCAATTGGGGTATGTTGTGAGGCTGAAAGTAGGGGGAGGGGAAGGAGATGGGGGAGAGGAAGGTGGGGAAGTACCTGGCTATTCAGATCTGGTCACCAAACACGGCT
The DNA here is from genome assembly GCA_929108145.2 of Limnephilus rhombicus. Classification (NCBI taxonomy): domain Eukaryota; kingdom Metazoa; phylum Arthropoda; class Insecta; order Trichoptera; family Limnephilidae; genus Limnephilus; species Limnephilus rhombicus. The sequence goes on from OV815285.1 coordinate 49,541,957, forward strand.
AAAGCCATTTAAAGCGACGTTTCATTCTAAATGGTGGTCTTACACCAGGGCGATACTGAAGTATCTTCCACTCTGGAACGTGTCGCAAATATACTATACATTATTTTTAATGAATTAATTGTGAAATAACACAAATTAATCAAATAAAATTTATTTGCCATGCCGGGATTCGATCTCGCGACCTTCGGATTTCGAGCCTGTCAAATATTTTCCATGATATTTATTAAATATAGGTATATTTGGCGGAGGGGAACAAACGGCGTGCCCTAACTATTTGCTTTGGATACATAATATCTACACGAGTACCTACGTAAATATTATTATTACAAGTCTGCCAACAAATTCTAGAAATTTCATAAAATTAATCTAGACATAATTAAAAAAAAATGAATACGCCACCGAATATACATAGTAACTTCCAAGACACCGATTTAAAATGTGATGTTATACGTAGTTGACTTTAGAATCTGACATGCTGACGCTGCCAATGGGCAGGAAAAATGACACTCAACTTTTCTAGCGTTTTTATTATATAAATATATATTTTTTAAATGCATCTAAGTATTTCAATTTTGTTTTCTCGATGAAATGAATGTATTAGTGAAGTGGAGTCTTGGAAGTGGAAATTAACCCACTTTCCGACATCCGATCCAGCTGAAAATCAGCAGATAGACATGTTGTCGATGACAATGCATTCTTTCAATTTTTGGTGTCAATCACGTACACATTCGCGGACGTTTACATATTTCTCTGAAATTCGTTGTCATTACATGTCTGTCTTATCCACTCGGGACTTTACTCAGTTGGTAGCGTTGTTGACTCCGATCCCTGGGAAGGAAGATTTAATCCTCGGTCAAACCTTTTTTTTAAGCTAAAGACATTTGAAAAGAGTGTTACAGTAAAAAAATAACCTTGTTTTTATACGTGTTGTTTTTTTTCGTTGTGATTTAACATCTAGATCTAGGTAGTAAATGGTTTCTTTGATATTTTGATAAATTCCTCGTTGCAATTACTCGTTTCTCGCTGACCGTTAAATTTGTTATAATTCTGGATTTAAAGTTTCTAAATGGAAACATAATAGTACGTTCAGTTACGGTTTAGGTACTATTAATATAATATAAAATCGGTAAATCTAAAATTTACTATTCGAAAACGTGGATTGGGTTTTTTTTTAGTAGATACATGTTATTTTTTTTCTTTCAGTTCCTGCGTAAATGATGTGGAAGTTTCCCAGGGTACGTCTGACATCGATGTAAATGGTGGGATTTTGGGCAAACAGTAAGAAAATAATTTCATTTTCACAGGAACAATTGAACCACGGAATGTATTTAATAAAATCAAGATACTTGGTGTTTAGTTTAAGTTACATTTTTACGGTTCAGCTTTTATTTCTTAAATATTTTCTACGATAATTAGTAAAATATAAATTAGGGGGAGGGGGGTGCTAAAAAAAAGACGTGCCCTAAGCCAAATATTATCTTATTGATCCTGATTATTGGTGTAATTCTTTGACTACATTTTGGCCAATAATTTTTAGACATTTGTACAATTTGGTTGAATTCGTAAGTATAGTCATTATACCCATTGCCTGACGGCATAATGCGATCTTATGTTTTCATGAAGTGATGCCTAATTTTTTCTTTCAGTACCTTTTTATTTTACAATATTTATCTTAAAAATCTTACAAAACTGATAAATCAGTTTGATTGTAAGAGATTATCGAATTATAGAGTTTGAAAGCGTATTTCATCACCTTTTAAAAACAGTTTTTAGTTTTCCGATGCGTTCAGAAATATAAAATTTATTTGGAATTCATTGGAAAGCGGATATATTTTGACCTTTCGAAAAAACAGGCCCGAGACCTGAGAGGTTAATACTGATTTTCAATAATAACCAATGTGTCACGTACAGAATATTTGGCAAACCAAACAATTAATTATGGAGGTTTTCGTAATATTGAGATTCGATGTAGTGTGTTAGACTGTATATTTATAAACGCAAATACAATGAAAACTTTAAAACTACAGTAAAATAATTCGTTATAATGTTGGTAATCCACAACATTATAAAATATTTTAGTAAGACCCTGTATAGAGGGGTAAGCATACACTTTTCACACCGACCTTCATCATAAATTATTTTAGTTGGTTGTGTTTATGAATAGTTTAGTAGGTACCTACTCACCGATATCCTATATGTGTAATTCGTGACAAGATATTGGAGTGATGCAGCTTCCGGCTTCGAGTATGCTTTCAATAGATACCTTCTAAATGCTGTCTGCAATAATGGATTGCTGTTTCTAAAATAATGTTTTCGACATACATGGCATGTTTAGGGCTCCTTAAATTTCTTCCATTGGGGAATACCCATTCCCCGAGCACAGGATTCCATCGACCATACTGGTATTTACGTTGAAAGAACTCGTTTGTTCAGTCTCAATAATTTCTTATTTTTTGCACATTTTACATTTTGCAAATTTAAAAAAAACGCTTATTAATCCTTTTCTTACTTCTTTTATCAATTCTAAGTGTGAAAAATTGCAATCATAGGGTAGGTGGTTCATTGAGCCAAAGTGCGAAAAAGCAAACCAACGTCAATAATTCTTCGACCTTCCGGAATTGTTTTTGTACATTCTTCAAGATGCTGCTCTGTGTTGAGACTGGAGACAGAAACAGAGTCGCATGAACTCACATTGTCATTGGAGTGGCTAACAAATGTCGAGCGTTTTGGTTTATTTGGTGCTGTGCGTTGGGGTAAATATTATTATAAAATTAATATACGACAGATTTTTAAAAACTTTTTAATTTTCACCTACCTAACGGTATAATGCGCTATTTTTATTTATTTTAAAATGTGGCTCCTTCTCCCCGCTGTAATACGTAATCTGCCCTTCCTGCCTCACTGCCTGTCCTGCATTCCATATTTTGTAATATCTTTGAGATCCGAAAGTTTTTGTTGTGCACGTTCATTTTACATCACAAAATTTCAAAATCACAATATGTATATCGCATACAACAGGGGTTATATCGTTTTTTTTTTAATAATATTAACTCCTTACAAGACTCAGACAATGACCCCAAATAAGGGGGTCGCAATCGTAATTATTCCGGTAGTTCCAATTTTTTAAATATATGTTTTATAAACTGATCGCCTGTTGTAAATCCTAGTATTCGACCTTGGCGCACTTGTGCTCGCGCTAGCATTTTGAAACACCACAGAATATAAACCAAGTAAAACACTGTTCCTCTGTTTCAATTTTTGACCTGATTTTGGTGGATTAGAACCTCGATACCTAATAGAGATAAATAAAACATATACCTAAAATCATCTATTATGTAAAAATGTTAATTAATTGGTAAATACTGTAATACATAGAAATAAATAAATAAAAAAAGTAAGTAAATCTTTAATGCAATTTTATGCTCCACAAAATCGGTTAATAATATTTTTTTCTCGATAATGCACTGGAAAAGAGATAATCACGAAAACACAAACCTAGTCGTGCAAAATGCTTGTTTGTGCAAAATTATACGATTTTTTACGGCTTTATGTATCAGTACCTACTTTTTAGAGAAATTTGTCAATAAAAGCAATTGTAGCATTTTCAGTTTCAACAACACCAACAATATCGTATTTTTTCAATCATAGCACTTCTAGCGCAATGAAAAATTACGGACCGCCACTGGCAAACCCATATGTTTTGTTAGTAAGTGGTAGGTACTACAATAAATTATTAAATAATATACCTAGGTCTGAATATTTTATTACGAATATGTATTGAATATTTATGTACAATATTTTTATATTTTGAATATTTATGTAGCAAAAAAATAGCTTATTGCATTTTTATGAATTAAGACTTTAAAATTAGGTATATACCCACCGAGTTAGTTGTTTATAAAGATGCTTAGATATTTTAAATTAGATGTTATTCATGTACTTGCACTGTGTAAATTTATGTTAATAGAGTTGAATTATCTATGTAGTTATCAAGTGAAAGATGTATTTATTTAACTGTAATAAATAATAATAAAAAATATAATGTCAGTATAACTTTTTAATGTGAACATGCGACTAAATATCAGGTTCGAATAGGTTAAAACAATTACATCATGCATTAAAAATTCTGATTTGGGTTTTATTTCTTAATATTTTTTCCCCAGAACCAGGGAGATTTCCCTGCTTGAAAGTTGTTAACATCTCAATTTCATTAAATATTAATTAGGTATAAAATCTTAATAATTTCGTGCATACGATTCCCAGATCTCCTATAACAATACAATTCTCCGTTAATTTCAAGGCACTAAACAAAAAGATCATTCCCCGTATTCTCCGATAAAATGATGTTTATGTTTTTTCACGCATTTATTTGCGCTGAACCACCAACAAGCACCATAAAAAATATGTCGAGAGACTCCCGTAGTAGCGTATCATACTAATACAAATTAACTCATCAAAAGGAAAATTTCCTCGGCTTCGCGCGAATAATCAAGTATAAAATTACGCGCCCTTTTCTTCAAAACTCTATAATACCATATTTTGCTAGCTAGCGCTGTGGCCAAATACCACTACATAGAAATCTTCCCTTCTCGCCTCCCCGCTTCCCACCGCAAATACAATATTTCGTTAGAAAGGGACAAAAGAGAGGCTGGACACTAGGGAAGAACGAATTTGCACGCCGGCAAACAATGGTCTTAACAACATAAGTGAAGAAAGCGTGTAAACAAATATGCGTCGAATTCATCCAAGCAGGCCTGGAGATTCAACCTTTCCGCCGCGTTCTAATTAATTCTGAATAATGTGTTACAAATATTTAAAATGTGTCTCCATGCCTCACTCCCGAAGTTATTAATTCATCGTCTAGAAAAATAAAATCTGGTGCTTATCACTAACTTCGTAGTTGAAAAACGGGTGATAAAGTTTTAAAATGTTGTACGTAAAATATATTAAGGTATTGTTTTTAATTTAAATACAAAGAACTTATATCCCCAGTGTTCTGTTGGAATAAAACAGTTATTATAGTTACGAATTCGCCGGAAATGATTAAAATGTGAGTTTTGAGCAAACAAAAATTATTAGGGTTGTGTACCGCCATAAAAAGAATTAACAAAAAACCGCTATAAAAGTATTTTACTCTCTGGGTATCAGAGTTGTTTTACTATTTCGGAAGTGTGTCCGTCTGTATGTTCATTTCACAATACAAATCAAAATCAATCGGAATGGAGCAATAATTGGTATATGTTTCGGTAGGATTAATAGCTCCGTAATGACAATCATTATATTATGACTAAGTCGGAATCATTGCTCCATTATTGAATCATTAAATTGTTTCAGTAGAATTCATAGCTCAATAACCGAAATCATAAACAATAATGCACTAGCATTTATAGCTCCATAATGGCAACAATGAAGCTCTTATTATTAATATTATACAATAAATTAATTAATAAATGACAAATGTATTGATTACAAAATTACACATGGTGTCCGAAACTATTGGAAAACAGGATACTGGTGAATCTATGCTAAATTTCAGTCGATTTTGTGGTATAACTTTTTTTATGAGCTTTCGTTTTCGAGTAAGTTGAGTTCGAAGTTGGAATGTTTAGTTTAAATAAAAAGGCTACTATCACCAGTTGATTAGTCAGACATCTCTATATACTAAGTTTTCAGATAATGAGGAAAGCAATATTCGAATACACGCCATTAATAAAATATTATTTGTCTGTGTTTTAGATATTAAATATGCTATAAAATAACACTGGGAGGCATAACGGTCCGGTACATTAGTATGACATTTTGAAACATCCTACTAGTGACCCAGAAAATATCAACATTTCGTTTTTTTTATTTTTTTTTATTTGATTCAACTGATTTATACATGTGTGTTACATATTTGACTAATGTAGGCCTCACTGGGTGCTTTACCCGTGCTGAGGACCTCATTTTACAGTTTGATATGATTTATTTTTTTTATTTATTTTTTATTTAAGATACATATAAAATAAACACTAAAGAAAAAAGAGACTCAATAATAACATATGAGAATTAAAAGAAAGAAAATAGAGCAAAACAAAATAGAGTAAAATAACACTAAAATAAAACAATAGAATAAAACTATATAAATAGGATAGATACATATAAACCGATAGTGAAATTAAAAGGTTTTATATATTAGTGAGTATTGCAATGGTGTATGTCTATGTGTTTTTTAAATTTTTTTTTTATGTTGTGATTTTTTTGTAAAGTTGCCTTTTTTGGTCTTTAATCCATCTTTTAATTTTGAGTGTGAAAAGTTTTTTGTTTTCTTCTTTTTTTAAATCGAGTGAAAGATGGTTGAATGCTTTTATTGCCTGGTATTTGTGATGTCTTTGTCCAAAGCTTGTGTTTATCGTCGGTGTTTTTAAGTTTTGTATGTATGCTTGTCTAACTGGTCTATTAATGGTTTGTGTTTGTTGGAGTTTGTGTTTTTGGTCAAAGATATAGTTAAGAAGTGTTTTTATGTATAATTGTCGTATATCAAGTCCGTCGAACATGTTGAATATTTGATCTGTGTCACTGTGTTTAATTCACTACAGGTTTTTCTGCATTATAGGTAATTGATTTGGTGGTGTTTATCAGTAATCTGAGTATTGTACTAGATAGAGAGTACACTTTTACATATAACTGCGTACTCAACAAAAATTTTGGTTTTTCAGAGATGTCTGGATCAACTGGACGATCGAAATTGTCATTAAAATGCGTCGGTAAACCCGGCTCGAATAGTTTCCCCTTAAATTTCCGAAAAGGGTAAACAGAAAATCAAAAAAAATATTTTGAGTACTCCGTGACACCATGTAAGGCATAACTTTATTTATAGGTATAGCAACCAGAGTTGAGTTGAACACAGTACTCAGATGCATTGCTTTCATACAATACGTTTCATACTAATTATTCGACTATACAAACAAATATAGAAATAACGACTTTTAGAAAAATTGTTAGAACTTATATTAATAATGTACGAATAATCAATTTAGACGATCTAGATTCTAGATGGTGAACCCTAAACTTTTTGTCTATTTCTTGCTACTACAGGGAAGGTAAACAAAAGGCTGACGTATAAATTATTTAGCTATGACATCATATAAGTTTATATTAAAATTGAAAATTTGAAGCATGAAAATATTAGGTGGAATTTCAAAATCGATATCCTGACACGAGAGGGGATATGGACTGTAAATCTGATTTGTGTGAAACAAGACAGTTGACGGCGCTTATTAAACTCAATCACAGGAAATGGCAAATGGAAGGGGAAAGTCCCTACCTGTGATGGGTTCATCTGCCGTTCTGGGCCGATCTTGATGTTGGCTGCTCTCCACGATCACGGCACAACGATGGTCACAATTACCGACACTTTTTATTACATTAATTAGTGTTTTTACGATTAATAGCGAGATTCCGAGAGCGAAATATGAACGATATCATGGCGAATTTTAAACTCATTTGATGAAAGTAATTTTAGATTTTGTGCAATATTGTAGATGTGTTCCACGTAGGTATGCAACACCTCCCTCTTGTTCTGTAGGGTCTTTTAAGGAAAGGAGAAAGACAAAGGAAAAAAATAACAATGAAGGACTTGGAACCATGTGTTTAGTTTTTAAGCTGTTTACAATTTAGCAATTTTGTAGTTATGTGATACATACGAGGTGTTAAAGGACGCACTTTTTTTTTTTTTTTTTTTTTTTATTCCAGTTAAAAGAAAATTACATTTTCACTCATTTAACTAGAAATAATTATACAAATTAAAATAAAGTAAATATTTCAATACAGCGCTATTCAACATCATTATTTTGTTTTTCAAGAATAAATATTAATAATTTTTTTTTAAATTTACCCAGCTTCTTTTCGTTTTTAATGTCGTTTGGGAGGCAATTATATAAGTTGCCTCCCTCGTAACCAATGGATTGTTTACCATAGTTAGTGTGGATGGTGTTTAAATGTATGTTATCGTGTTGTCTCGTAAAGTGTTTGTGTACTTGGGACGTTTTAATGAATTCTGTGTTTGTGTGTACGAGTTTATTGTTTATTTTGTATATAAGGAGACATGTATTGTATTCATATAGTTTTCTTAATATTAGTAGTTTTGTTTCCATATATATTTTTTTTGTGGGTGTTCTGGGCTTGTAGTTAAATAGTTTTTTGATTACCTTGTTTTGTATTACCTGTAATTCATTTATGTATGTTTCACATGCGTTTCCCCAGATTTCAATCAAGTAATTTAAATGTGAGTGTACGAGACTATAATATAAACCTTTTTTAAATTTATTTGGCAACAGATATGATATCCGGCTAAATACGCTAATTAAGGGGATGATTTTATCTTTAATACCTTGTATATGTTGTTTAAATGTCAAATGCTGATCAATGCACAGCCCAAGATATTTTTCCTGGATCAGGATTTGAAGTTCATTGTTTTCAATTTTTAAGGGTACATGAGGAGGAACTATTTTACGGGGTGAGTTTAAGATCATGTATCCTGTTTTTTTTAACATTCATTGTTAACATATTTGATTGGAGCCAACTGTTGATTTTTTCTAGATCTGTTTGTGCATTTTCTAGTAAAATATCTAAATCTTTACCCAAGTAAAAAATTGCTGTATCATCTGCATATAAAAAGATTTCACCATTTAAAATTAATTGCGAAATATCATTTATGTAAATTTGGAACAGTAGTGGACCTAGTATGGACCCCTGCGGAACTCCATAGTTTATTGGAACGTATTTGCTATTTTGATTGTTAATGCTAACAAATTGCTTTCTATTGCTAAGATATGATTTGAGTAGATTAAGAGCAGGACCAACTACACCAATTTTCTTGAGTTTCTTGAGAAGTATGTCGTGACTAACTGTATCAAAGGCTTTTTGAAGGTCAACTAATATAGATAAAATATAATTTCCACCATCAATGCCGCTTCTAAGTTTACTGATTAAGTCATTTATTGCTCCTAGTGTGTTCGATTTTTTCCTAAAGCCGTATTGTTTTTTATATAAGAATGATTTTTTTAGCAGAAAATTGTTTAATCTTTCGTAAATTACACGTTCAAAAATTTTTGATAAAATTGGTAAGATTGAGATGGGTCTGTAGTTTGAGGTATTTGTTTTGGACCCACCTTTGTGAATTGGTATCACCTTAGCAATTTTACAGCTATCGGGAAAAGTTCCTTCTTTGAAACATTGATTGATTAATTTTGTTATAGTAGGAATCAATTCTGTGGAGATACTTAGCACTGTTTTATATGTGAGTGAATCGTAACCTGCACTTGCATTTGGTTTTGACTTACTTTAGCCAGTGATTCCTGACCACATTTGGAGTAAAAATGCAAATGAAGATTTTGGTCTCCAGTGACTGTTTTTGATGTTTTTTTATCCTCAAAACCAAACAACAACAAAAAATAAATCCTTCTGCATGTCATCACTGGTAAGTAACCGCCCAAACCCTTACCCCGACCCTAAATATCTAATTTTTAAAAATTTTATAATTTAAAAACCTTTTGATTTCTCCAGCCGGACTCTCTCAACCCATGCCTTGGGCGGCAGAGGGGGGAATGAATTCGTACGTCCGTCACTCCTGGACACACTGATACTCAGCCCTATTTCCCGTTTCCTTCCCAGAACTTCCTCCCTTTCTTTACCTAAAAAGACCCTCAACACAGCAGCCCCAAAGTTGACACAGGTCCCGAGGGAAATTGTTTTCTTCAGGGCCTCCTGTGTGGAGCTATTGTAAAAAAAAATATCATCGGATACTAAAATTTCACTTACATTAAAAACTCCAAATAAAGTCATGAGTCACACAATGACACACTGGTTAATAAAGTAACTAAATACGTACGTCTCTTTACAGTCTGTATATAAATAAACTAACAATTTATAGATTTTGTGTTTGAACATTATCTCGTAATTTTACTTCTTTTACAAAGAATGATATTTTATCATTTGTTTGAATTTGTTTTTGACCACTAAAATGTATTTTATTACGTTGTTATTAGTTTGATGAACAAAATGTGTTTTGCTTTCCGAGACTTTTCACAGGAATAATCGAATACAAATTACAAAACAAACCTACGTGGCAACACTTCACGACAACAATAATGTAAACACTAAAAGATAAAACTAATAAATTGCCCTAATATTGGCCATCCTTTTAGTGACCTAACTATCCGTTTGGAATGGCTATCGGGTTTCTCCTGGAAAACAGAAGGACTAGGAGTGACTTCCCGCAAGTTATCCTTCGCTGATATATCACTCCTTTGTTTGTCATGGTACTTAGTCCTTCTAACTGTCTACATCAGATTTGTCATGTTTTTTGGTTGAACAAATAATAAAGAATGATATTCCACTTTTGCGTGGATAAAGGACTGGAGGTAAAGCGTAAATATGGAGTCCTTGTTTTTGTCGCGGAAATGGGTTCACTCTGCAGCTTTTTGTTGGTTTCATGGTGACCTGTGATTAGGGAAACGATGATTTTTTCGTATTTGTCACTCAAATCGAAAAAGTAACATACATACGTATGAAATATTTCATACGCGTATTTTAACTGTGGTTATTTTGATTTGGTAAAGCTTTTTACACAGTGGAATATATTTGAAATGGTATACGGTTTACGGCGTGTAGGCACGGACGATTCATCTGTATTCCTAGATTTGCAATAAAAATAACATGACAGTTTTTCCGCAACAAAATTGAGAAATGAAATAATAGTATCGTCGTTTTTTGAGTTAGTTAGTATCAGAGTGAAGCGGTGTCCTAAATACTGTTTTGTTGTGAAATAAATTTTATAAATCATCGCGACATCCATCAATAATTTATTTTATATGTAGCTAGATACAATATCACAAACTCGCACGGTTCTTTTGTTTTCCTTTTTATTGTAAAACCATTAAATAGGTACGTTATTTTTTTTTTAACAATAATTTCACACATGAGGCGTTGAGGATGATAATTTCCCCCAGTCATGTGTCATATGCTACACCTATGAGGATGATCTTTGGAGGGTCTTTTAAAGTAAAGAAGGAGATGAAGTATAGGATGGAAAAGGTATGAGGGGTGAGTAAGAGGGATGTGTAGGAATCTGGGGGTCAGTAGGTCCAGGAGTAACGGAGATATGAATCCGTCCCTCCCACTGCAGTGCAAGGCGATGGGTCAAGAGTTCTGCTGGAGAGGTCAAATGGTCTCGCTCAACCAGTCTCTCCCGATCTGGCCCGTCTCGCAGTAAATGCGCAAACACATCCGCCGCGCCGCCAAGACCTAAACAACCCATGAACTCGGGCGTTCCTGCAAAGTCACAAAACTGACCACTGGCAGAGGTGTTAGTTATTCAACTCGTTGCAATTGCGGTACTCATTTTTTTCATTACCTCCTCAACAATTTTTAAAACGCGACTTTTTACGTGACAGATATTTTCAGCGCAACGACGATAAGACATACGGATTAGGGAAAGGAAACGTGTTAATATGGAGTAGAAGTGCAAGAAATGTTAGTACGAATAGAGACAGTTCCTATTTAGTATCAAATTGTTGTTAATAATTTATTTATTACAACAATAGTGTTAGTAAAGACCAGCAATAAAGGCAGAGCTATCGATTCTTGATTGCTGGACTCGGGCTTGGCGGATAACGAATTCAAAAATATCACGTAGAAATATTGTTCGGTGATATTGCAGTGGCAGTGATCTGTCTAGCAAACCAGCAGAAAACCAAATACATGGCCGTAGGATGCGCCCGACAAACCCCAACTCTCTCATGTGGAAGCCAAAATTTTGAAACGGTACCAAGATTCACATACCTAGGCTCCCTGATAACAAACGACAATAATACCTTCCTCTTCACCTTCATCTTCCTCTTGCCAAATCTACAGCATGTTAAATTATATACATATATTTATTATTCACAACTTAATCCTTAAAAAAAAAAAAACTTTATTTTATTTTATTTTAAATCAGATCTCAAAACTATGGTCACCCTAAAAGTCTACATTAATGTAGTACCTAGCGCCATCAGTTTAGTAGGTACCAGTAGGTACCCATAATCTAATCTCAATCTGTAAGAAATACAACAATATTGTTCTTTCAAAATCTGTATAATTTTGTTAACTTGTATAATTATTGTTAACCTCAACACAGGCTTGTCCTAGTGAGGTAACAAATTGTATTGTAAACATTTTTACCTACAGTGTAAAGAAACAATAAATAAATAAATACCACAGAGGAGATCCAGAAGCGCATAGTGAACGCAAATCGCTGTTATTTCCGCCTATAAAACCAAATAAAATCCAGACTGTCCAGAAATACCAAGATATTAGAAAAATTAAACAATACAACTTTGTATAAACCACTTATATAATGCGTAAATCCGACCGGTTTCGGAACAAACGTTCCTTCTTCAGGGAAAGCTTATATTTAATAATTTATAATAATTTTATTACCATAATAAAACATTGTTCGAAACTGTCAAATTATTATAAGCTTTCCCCGAAGAAGGAACGTTTGTTCCGAAACCGGTCGGATTTACGCATTATATAAGTGGTTTATACAAAGTTGTATTGTTTAATTTTTCTATAATGGATAACCACAAAGTTATATCTACATTAAAAAATACCAAGATATTAGTTTACAAAACACTTATCAGACCAGTACTCACATACGTAACTGAGGCTTGGGTACTAACTAAGAGGAATGAGCAAGCACTGGACGTTTTTGAAAGGAAAATTTTGAGGCGTGTCATCTATTTTGGCGCAGACGTAACAACAATGAGCCATATACTCTGTTTAAGGATCTAAACGTCACAAAATGTATTAAACTGGGAAGAATTCGGTGGCTGGGTCATGTAGAGAGAATGACCGAGCATCAAGCACCAAAGTCCCTGCTGAACTCAAGACCGGTAGGGCGAAGGAGCCTGGGAAGACCAAGATTAAGATGGAGCGACAACGTCCTCAAAGATATATCTACCTTGGAGTTTCTAAACTGGAGAGAGCTGGCACAAAACCGAGATGAGTGGAGGAAGACTCTCGAGGAGGCCAAGACCCACCAGGGGTTGAAGAGCCAAGAGTGATGATGATGATGATGATGATATCGCAATAATTAAATGTATATCTTATTGTTTGAAAAAGTCGTCACCCATGTGTTTCGCCCAAAACCGCCGTGGCAAGGAAGACGTCTGGGTATTCAGCAGCAGATTGATCATTGCTTATGAAATTGCTTAAAAATATTTCCATAAAAATTAGCATAAATAATTTTGCGATGACATATTTCAAAGGATTATTTTACATTCGGTAGGAACCTCCGGACGGTGGCCGTTCAATATTCCGATTTGCATGAAGGGGTATAATTTATTAAAAAAATTATGGTATCGATACACGACTGGTCAATAAAAAGTGTAAAGGTGATTTAAAGGATGACATTTTGAAATATTGCACCCGATTTAGTTTTAATAAGGTCATTCACCAGGAGGCTGCAAAATATTATTATTTAAAACGAAAAGTGATAAATTATCGAATAACACGAAAATAAAAAGCTGTTTTGAAGAATAGAATATAGTTGTTTGATTTAATGGTAATAAAGTTTTATTGTTTAACGATAAAAATAACCACATAAGTGATTGATAAATTAATTTGTAATATGTGAATATCGGTGGAAATGTTGGGAACAGGTTAAGTTTGTTTAGCTGCTTTGTTAAATACATAAATCATCGAATAAAGAATACTAATACTCGAGACCTGTGGAATAAAATAATCACACGAGACTTTGAGATTTTTTTTTCACTTTGAAGAGCTTAATTTAGCACGCAATTTAAAAGATTTTAAATTATAATATATCGTGTTCTCATGGTACTTACCCACCTAAAAAGAATAAAAAAACATTTTTTCTTCAAGTTTTTCTACAAGACAGCCTGTTAGAATCTTCTTCGGAACCGTCTAAAAAGATATCAAAAATAAAATAACGTACGCCAAGTCATTTATTAGCACATAATATTAAATATTAACTTAAAACCTACATGTAAGATTTTATTTAAAAACTACATATATATTAAATTATTAACGAACTAACAATCACGCCGTTTCACGCACCTTGTCACGCCCTCATTGCTTCAATCACACTTATACATCGTCTCTTACTTGATATGACTCGACTCAAGTGCTTGGTTCACTTGATGGTGTCTGTCTTCCTCGGGCGCCCCCGACTTCTTCTACCGTTCATATTCGCGTCCCTTTAACCATCCTTCCTTCCAAGCCGTCTAAGCGTCCAATTTCAACACGTAATATGAAATATTATCTTATAACCTATATGTAAAATTTTCTTAACAAATTATATATTAACTTATTAACGAACTAACAATCACGCGCCGTTTCACTCACCTTGGCACGCCCTCATTGCTTCAATCACACTTGTACATCGTCTCTTACTTGACATGACCCTACTCAAGAACTTGGTTCACTTAATGGTGTCTTGTCTTCCTCGGGCGCCCCCGACTTCTTATACCGTTCATATTCGCGTCCCTATAACCACCCTTTCTTCCAAACCATCTAAGCGTCCAATTCTTAATAAAATAACGCTACAATAATACATGAGCCTTGCATTGTTTGCAAATATCACATTTTTTCACACGATCATACGTGGTTTTGTCAGACGTACGCCTCAAAGATCTCATTTCTACAGCATTATGTATACTTTCATCCTTTTTCTGCCAGTTACATACCCTCCATTGTGGACTTCACATTATTTTCGCTATTCTGGATAATTTTTTGTTATTTTTTATTTTATTTTATTTATTTTATGGAAAGTTGACAGCAAATCTGAGATTGCACAATTATTATTAGTGTTATTAATACTTGTATGTATGCTTATTATCATATTTATATCTATGCTTATTTACATACATATAAGTTGTATGAAGTTAATTTAATTATGACCAAAAACGAAGGCCATAAGGTACGTAAAAGCATTATTCTAACCGTGCCAGCAAATCTTCGAAATAGTCTTCTCGGTGAACAGGAAACACTTTTCTAAGACCATGATCCTTAAAATGAAGTTTAAAAAGAGTGTCGATTTGAAAAAACTAGAAGACATAACAAAGAAGTTAGATAAAGAAATGCCATTTGATCATAGGAAACCAATTACCATTATGTGCCAGTTTCGCAGTGGGCCTGTCATTAGAATAACTTATCTCAGACCTTTTTTGGGAAAAGGCTAATAAAGTTGTCTCCAGCCATGTAGAATAGGAACTGTATTGATAAGGGTCGCTGGAGAAGAAATTCACAAAACAGTGTATTTGGAAATTCTATAGCTATTACGTATTATCCCAGGCCCCGAGGAAAGGCCATTTCTGAAGATACCTATGTGAAGGTAAAATGAATAGAAAGAACTGCGCCCTCTACTAATGCTTAAACAAATAGAAATAATATTAAGAATGAAGAATGAATGAATTTAAAAAAAAATGTACACTACTCTTCCAGTCAAAAGCTAATGTTTCCATGGAAGAGTAGTGTTGGAATGATTAAACGTGTACTTAAATATATAGGCGGACTTCGTACCGCCTCATAATCGATAACTATTGTGTTAACATAGCCGAATTAAATTCAGTTTTTTTCTTAAGTTAAACATTACACAATGAAGCAACTATCGATGAGCAACTGTCAGTATCAGAAATGGCGTTGTGTACGAATTTATAATTTTTGTAATTTTTGCTTTTCCACTTACCTACGGGAATTGCTTTTCATTTTTTATAATTATTGTATTTTTCCTTTGGAGGGGTACAGACATACGTTCACCGTTTGTCGATGATAATTCGTTCCATACAAAATGTATGAGGAAAAGAATTTTCTTCATAACCTAAAACTCGCCGTGATTACAGATTTATTTATAGCAATGGATCCCTAATAATACCTTCCATTCAAGATTTCACACTTTTCGCTTTTATGAGGACGCAAACCGTTTTTGATATTATTTAATTTTTTTTCTCATTATCTTCACAAAGGAGACTCTAAGTGAAAAAAATCGAGCGCAGTTTACATGCGGTAGAAGCGAAACTTTACCAAAGCAATCTCAACTAATAGGAGCCTTGAAAAGTGTGGTCATAGTAAAAGCGGCCGATGAGCGCAGACCGAGCGTCATTTCCGTGTCATATCTCAACCAATAGGAGCCTTGAAAAGTGACATCATAATCAAGGCGGCCAATGATCGCAGTTTGATGCTTCGCATGTGCTGGAATGCGTCATTTTCGTTTCACAACAGGGCTAAAGAAGTTTCACTTCAAAAAATCCCTCAGGGCCTGTGTCATCTTTGGGGATGCTGTATGGAGGTTCTTTTTAGGTATTTTAAGGAGAGGAAGTTCTGATAATGAAAAAAGTATGAGGGGTGGGTAGGAATATGGGGGTCAATGTGTACAGGAGTGACAAACATTTGATTTATGTACTGTTGGTGTCACAAAGTTAAAATCAAGTATCCTCCATGATGGACTATAGAAATGCATAAAAAACAAATCAGGAAAAATACAATAAAAGGTACATGCTCAAAAATACACAGACCTAATACTAGATGTTTACATAAAAAATACATGATAAGATTTAAAAAAGATATAAACTGCGCCCATCATATCTGGATGTACAAAGTTTGGTACTTGGAGTTAATCAGGATAGCTATCAGAACAGAGTTTGTACCTACTTATGACTCGTTTTCCAAATAACATTTGAAAAAATAGGATTTCAATATATCGTTTCGAGATTTGTTAGAGGCCTGTCTTAATTCTTCAGGCAATTTGTTATAGTTAGTGTACGCAATGTATTCTAATGATTTCAGTCCGAACTTTGTTGAGTGTATTTTTGATAAATGTAGTTTGTTGTGTTGTCGTGTATCATATTGGTGAACGTCGTTGTTATAGTTCAGTTTTATATTTGTGTGGGTGTTGCACTGAATAATATTTAAGATGGTGTTTGTTATCTCAAAGCTAGGAACAATCTTAAATGGTAATACAAGTGCGTGACGGTAAATATCTTTAACATGTGTATCCCAAGGCAAGCCAAAAATGTTACGTAGGGCTCTATTTTGGATTATTTGTACCTCCGATATCAATTTTTTGGTAGCAAAACCCCAGATACCCGAAAGGTATGCCAAGTGGGAGTGAATCATAGCATAGTACAATGATCGCAGCATGGCTGTGGGAAGCAATCTACGTAGCCTGTACATTACACCGGTCACCGGAGCAATCTTTGATTTAACATGGTCAAAATGATTTTTCCATGAAAGCCGTGAGTCAATTAAAAGTCCTAGATACTTTGCGACATCTGTTTGTTCCAATTTGTTTAGTCCAAGGGAAATGTTTAGGCGTTGTTTTCTCTTATTCCCGAATAGCACATAGTGAGTCTTTTTAATATTAAGACTAAGTTTATTAATTCTCAACCACTCGGCTAGATGAGCCAAATCTCTTTCCATGTCCTTTTCCATTTCGTTTAAATTAGTATTATGATAGAATAATATTGTGTCATCAGCATAAAGTTGAAGTGTACCTTTCACTCCCCATTTTGCAATATCATTTATATAAATTAAAAATAATAATGGCCCGAGAATCGAGCCCTGTGGTACACCACATGTTATATTTCTATGATCACTTGAATCTTTTCCAATAACAACCGAACAGCACCTATCCGTAAGATAACTAGATAAAAGTTTTAGATTGTTGCCCACGATGCCCAGATATTCAAGCTTTTTTAACAGAATCTTATGATCAACCGTATCGAACGCCTTTTTGAGGTCAATGAAAATGCCCGCTGCATATTTTCCTTGATCTAAGTGTTTTTGAAGAGTTAGTACAAAATCAAAGGCAGCACATTTCGTGTTGGAGAATTTTCTGAACCCATATTGTTGAGGCGTGAGAATATTATTAGTTGTGAGATATTTTGTTAGTCTATTTTTGATTACATGTTCAAATACTTTGGAGAAGACTGAGAGTATTGATATTGGACGATAATTAGATGGATTTTTTTTGCAGTCTTCTTTGTGAATTGGAACGATTTTTGCAAGCTTTAGTTGATCCGGAAATAGTCCACTCACTAATGACTGATTAATGAGAATAACAAGATGATCCGCTAATTTTTGTTTACAGAATCTGAGTAAGTTGGTTGTTATACCATCGACTCCTGGAGATGCATTAGTTTTTAGTTTTGAGATAATTTTTAAAACTTCTAGTTTGTTTGTATTGGCCATGTAGAGGGACTGTAATGGCTTTGGTTCCATGTTTATTGTATTTACGTCGTCTGCATAAGATGGGATACTCGCAGCTAAATTTTCACCAACCGATGTAAAGAAGTCATTAAACGCTGTACATATCTGCTTCGGGTCATTTATGTCTATATTATTGATGGTAAGAGTTTCAATTTTATTTGTAGAGTTCTTTGGACTGTTAGTTATGATTGAATTTATTGTTTTCCAGGTTTGTCTTGGATTATGTATGTTTTCTTTAAAAATATCTGTGTAATATTTTTTTTTGGCGAAACGTCTGTAATTAGTAACCAAATTTCTTGACTTATTTTTTTGTGATATAAGAAGACTGTTTTGTGGATCTTTCTTCCATTGTTTGTATTTAGTATTTCGTTCTCTAATAAGGAGATCCAGTTTTTTGTCAAACCATGGTGTATTACCCTGCTTAGGGTTTCCTATTCGTATCCTTGGCTTAAATTTGCAAGTGTTAATTGCTGTTTCGATATATTTAAAGAATTGATTAAAATTTTCGATTATATTGGTGGTGTCATGAGAAAACGGTTGGGTTTCAAGATATGTTCTTAAAGCCCTCTTATTGATGCTGATGTTTATGTTTGGTGGTATTCTGTTGTTAGAGTGGTGTTTCAAAGAGTTTTGGTAGTCTAACATCATTATACTATGATCACTTATCTGGTTATCAATATTGGAGGTCGTTGAAGATATGTTTTCTCTATTTGATATAATATGGTCTAATAGAGAACTGCTGGTTTCAGTGACTCTCGTGGGATGTGTATTATTACATATGAAATAGTTGTATGAAAATAAAGTGTTGATATATTTTTTTGTTGTATCATTTTTTTTAAGAACATTAATGTTTAAATCCCCGAAGATGAGTGTATCTAGGCTACTTTTTTGTAAAATAGATTCAAGATATATTAGAAAATCATTTATATTATTGTTAGGTTTCCTGTATATAGCATATATATTTAAAGGTTTAAAATGTTTATATTGTACCCTAACACCTAAAAAAGAGTTATTCGTTGACCACTTTTCAATAACTTCACAGTTAAATGTATTGTGAGTATATATCGCCACTCCTCCTCCTCTTCCAGTAGTCCGGGAAGCAAAATTGCCCTGATAGCCATTGATGTTGAACAAAGATCCTTCTCCATCTCCCAGCCAAGTTTCGGTGACAACTAAAACGTGCACAGTATCCGTTATTCTTTTGAGCGTTTCTTCTATTTCGTCTATTTTGTTTCTAATACTTCTGGCATTAATGTACAGGACTCTCAAGCTATTTTTTATGGGCATATAATCATCCACCGATTGGTACTTCCTTTGTATGATTGATTGGTCACCATCTTTTTCAACAAATTCCGGCGTAGTCCACTTTTTCCCTAACACGTTCATCCATCATCTTCCAAATTGGACATTCTGAGCTGGTGGCTCTGTGGTCGTTATGATTTAAATTTTTACAATTGATACATGTAGGCTGCTCTTTTTTGTTAGGGCAGGCCTCGAATTTGTGGTTGCCCCCGCAGTGAACACAGGCCGTTTCTTCCTTGCAAAACAATTGGGTGTGTCCAAAACCCATACATTTATAGCATTGGACCAATGGTGACTGATCCTCCACTTTTAAACGTTGGTATCCCAATCGTATCCGTATCCGTATCGTGTTCTGAAACCGGTCGGATTTACTCATTGTATAAGTGGTTCAAACAAAGTTGAATTGTTTCATTTATCTATAATGGATAACCACAAAGTTATAGCTTCATTCACAAATAGAAGAATAATAATTTCAAAATAAAATACATTTTTTATTCAGGCTGAAACACAGATAAATATTGTGACGTGTGGACCTACATGAAATAATAACGTAAAATAAAAACAGACGTAAGTAAAACGACAGTAAGTAAATTCTAAACCATTTCTCAGATACACATCTACCGGATCTGCCTTGATGATGGACACTGCAACGATGTCTGAAACGTTGGCTAAAGAAGGAGGTAGCGCAACACGGCATAACACCCTAAAAACAAATAACGAAAACATTTCTCAAATATTTAATTTTATTTCAGCGATGACAAATTCCTACGACGAATATAACGTAGGAACATTGTACTTTATATTATTACGTGAAAGGAAAATGTTATAATAAGGCTGTAAAAGTCACTTTACGAGATGTACTATTTATTACTCTTTGAATGGTTTTTCTGCGAAAAAGCAATTGGAATATAATATTCAAAGATTTTTGCGTAGGCACATAAGCGTGTATTGTTTTTTTTTTTAATAAAAATGATTAAATTTAGATGAAAAATGCCCTTCTTGGAAAAATACACGATACACGATATTAGTATTTTTATCCATCCTCCCACGTTGTTAAGGTCTTAGATGCCATAAATAGGGTAGAAAAATTAATTTAAATGTATTATGTTGTAGTTACTTTTAGAATTAAATTGGCATGACCTTCAAGGAGTCGTTTGAAGGTCGGAAAGTCGAAGTGGGTAGGTATTGAGCGTGGTAGTGGTAGATTGTAGGCAGAGTGAAGAAGGTAGGTTGTATGTATTTAGGGACTAATGGGGTATCGGTATTTTTCCTTGTAGTTCATGCGGGGAGAACTAAGTGAGGGAAAAGTGGTAGTTGCTTTCTTGTATTCTGATCACGTTCGCCTCCCCCTCCCTCCGCTGGTTCTCAAATACACCTTTTTGCTGTACTTAAATTCCGTATATTATTAGAGAAGGAAAATAGCAACAGTAGTAGCGCAACACGGCATAACACCCCAAAAACAAATAACGAAAATGCTTTTGGCCGTGAAAATCTTAAAACTTATCAGTAGTAGCACCTAGTTGGAACCTACCCCTTTGTACCGATGTTCGCAATTTTTCGAAAAAAAAACTTAGTTTGGCATTTTTTGTAAATTACCAGTATATAGTGTGAAATCCCTGTACTGTATCGATAATTGTAAAGTTTTCTTTTCATTTCCTTAAAACGATCAATAAAGAATAGATAAATTATTCAATACCAGGATTCAAAAAATTATTGACTGATGAGTTGTTGGATGAAAATTTGGGAGGCGGGTGCGAGTACCACTGCCACGAGGACCATTTATTGGATAACCAAAACCTCTGGCATAGGTCACCCCAACTTATTTGCTACGCTTGGTGACTTAGCAAGGGTTCCCGGGTTCATGGGGTGAGATTTGGCCATGTCTTGGAGACGGATGTGTTTGTCCACCTACTGTGTGGCGGGACGGATCGAGAGAGACTGGTTGAGGAAAACCTTTTGATTTCTCCACCCGGACTCTCTTGACCCATCTACCTTTCCAAAACTTCTCCTCTCCTTCCTTTCCTTAAAAAGACCTCCCGTGTGGATCTAATGTAAAAAAGTAGAAATCTGTTAATGTTTTGTCAAGTTACAAGCTCTTGTAATAAATGATCTATTACAGTTAGCATTAGGACAGAGCTTTTCAAAAATTGGAGAGGATCCTTGAAGTCATTTTTCACAAAACGGCGCTATAGAAATCATCAAAATATTATTACATTTTTCTATTATTCTCGCCGAATTCGCTCGAGTCTCAACCCATTTTTTTCACACTTGGCAAAATGAAAAAAACAAAAATAAAAATTGTTTTTAAAAACTCTTTCCTTGTGATGGAAAAGTGATTTCTAGTTGTTACATTAACCTAGTTGCATCCGTGGCAAGCGATCTTGTGACTTATTACCTTCTATTGGCATCTCATCCAGTAGCGGATGTGACGATTGACACTAGTCTTCAACACCGCGACGGGCCGAGAGAGTGCGAACTGATTCAATCTGTTCCTGGCTGCCAAAATTACGTTAACAGTTCGCGGTGCGCTTCCGTGATCGCTCTCCACCTTCTCGTATCATCAAAATTAAATTATGAGTGTTAACTGATTGTAAATATAATTCCAAGCAACCTTATAAGTGTCCCACCTTTAACTCAGATACATCCTCAATGGAAAAGCTTTTGAAATAACGTGACGCCCGAGCTCACAGTTCTTAAGTGTTTCCTTAGACCTTAGACGAATTTTCTTATATGCAACATGTAATACTACCCTTCAAATACATAGATACTTTTTAAGACAAAAAATTTCTTCGATTGGTAAAAAAATACACGCCTCTATTTTTAACATTAAATTATATTGTCTACGTGCATATCATACAGAATTAAAAATAATTCTAGTCACATATTATAGTCATCAATGAACATGACAGTATCAAAAATGAACGTGCGTCACTTCGATTTGTCGATGCACAAGTTTCAGAAGTTTGAAAGCGCAGGATATATGTCAGTCCCGACATTAACTAAACCAATCAGAGTACATTGTCTAACTCCCCCGGTTCCTACTTCCTACTTCCCACTTCCTACTTATACAGGGAGCACAGCAGTGCAGCCACCAGGGTACAGGGATGGATGCATCCACGAAGTGCGCAGATTAATTTGTCCAATTAAAAACTTTCAAAGGAAAAATTGTTCAGCTAAAAATCGCCACATTTATTCACAGGGTGGTGTTTTAACATTGTGTGAAACTAGAAAAAAGTAAAAAAAAAAGCTTTTAAAATTGGCCTTTTTTGCCTTAACTCCACACAGGAGGCCCTGAAGCTACCTTCAGAAAACTAAAGTAGACAAGAGTGGGAGACTACAAACATCGCACAAGAGGAGACCGATTATACTATCTGATTCTCTCGCAGGCTAAATACTATACGTAGATGTGTGTTTGTCTCTTTTTAGTGTCGCTATTTTTCGTTTCATTGAGTTTCTAATCACAACGCTGCTAAAAAAGTTTTCACTTCAATAAGCCCTCACAAGGCCTATGTCATCTTTATGGACGCTGTTTGGAGGGTCTTTTTAGGAAAGGACGAAGAAGAAATTCTGGGGAGGAAAAATATATGACGGATGGGTAGGAATCGGGTTTCAGTGTGTCCAGGAGTGAAGGACATATGAATCCAACTCTATTGTGGTGTAAGGCAATGGGTCGAGAGAGTCCGGCTGGAAAGATCAAAAATTCTCCCAGTCCAATTTATCCAGTCTCTCCCGATCCGGCCTGATATGCCCACGTAGCGCATACGCATCCGCCGCCAAGACTAACCTCACCCCACGAACCCAGGTAACCCTGTTAAGTCATCAAACGTAACGAACCACTTGGGGTGACCCTTTTGGAGGGGTGTTCGTTGTCTGATAAATGGTTCCCGCCTCCCAAATTGTAAATCAAAGAATGCCCAAAATTCATTAAACCCTACGAGATTTTCAATTGTACCTTGGTAACATAAAAAATTTAAACTGGCAGAATCTATCCCCTGAAGAAAAAATATAGATACCTACTCAATTCTACTGTTTTCATTGTTCTTATCTTAAGTACAAATGTTTATTTTATTTTTGTTTACATTTTAATACGAACATCAACCAAATAAAGCTGAAGATCTACTTACAATTTGTTTATACATTAATTAATTTGTTTATAACTTATCGATAACCATAATCGGAAGTTCGACAAGCAGTTTCCCGTCCATAGGTAAAGCAAGCAGTCCTAAGTGCCACAATCTGCCATAAGGATTTTACGCCTCATTTACAGGAAGAAGTATCACCAAAGTTTCGCTTGAAAAATCTTTGAAATTTCCGTATACGTTTATAATGTTAAGGGGATATTCCATTTTCTTGGAACGTGTCCCATCCGCCATAAGCCCTGGCGTATATTAAAATAATCCCATATAATTTATTGCTTTGTAGTCGTGATAGTTAAAAAAACTCACGGCAGATTGTGTATATTACGTAGCCCCTTGTATTTCTTAAGAGGCTGCCTTGCTATGGATACACATACATTGTTACACAATCACAATTATATCTTCAAATGAAACAATGGCCTCCTGTTTGATGAAATTTTTAAATATCCTGAAAAGTTTTTTGACCTTTTTGAGACAGTTCAATTATTACAACACCCAATTTAAAATTGATAATAATATTTCATCATCTTATAAAACTGCACATGTAGGTACTGTTACAATTGACAGCCATGATTAATTTTATTACAATCGTAGTATGTCAACACAAAAATGCACGAATTGAAAAAAATCGAGTGCAGTTCACACGCGGCAGAACTAAAACCTTCACAATAACTTGCACAGAATCTCAACCAAGGGCCTTGAAAGGTGGGCTCATAACCAAAGCGATGCAGTAAGGTTTCATTCTATGTCATTCCCTCGCAGGCTAATTCCTATGGATGTAGTGTTTGTCTCGATTTAGTGTCATTTCCGTTTCATCGAGTTTCAAATCAGGTTCGGGCGTATACCCTTGTAGGCACCGCGATTATTATTATATTTTGAGCAAAATGCCACCTTGACTCTAGCAACACTTGCCTGCGCAACAAAATGCGCAGACAGCAGAACTGAGCTCGCGAGTGGAAAAAACTTCGAGATCATTCCGTTCTGAACGTTCCTCTCGCCAGTAAGCTATTTTTAATTACGCAAATTATTGTCGCGGATAGAATCCTTGTAATATCTCACTTCTGGTGTCAAATAAAATATAACTCTACCAAACAATCAGTGTTATGATTTATAAACTAAATTCCGTGACCATTTATTTAGAGAACTCGGATATCTCTGATGAGGTAAGCAGAGATATCCAGCATCTACTAAACCCTAATAGTGTTAAAAACTGCAAGACTATTCGAAATGTTCTCTAAAGGTAGAGGAGGTACCTAGTAGGTACGTTCTTGCTTTTTTATGGCTTACTGTTCAATCGTTCTTACTTTTTGAAGTAAAACTCTGATAAATTATCCTATTTATAGCCACTATTCATAGGTTTAAATACCGAATAGTAAACTGAGACTTTTTAAATGAACAAATCGTGTTAAATATATCAAAAAATGTACGTTATCGAATGGATAGAGAAGGATGGTGAAATATCCCCTGAATGTAACAAAATCAAAATGTAATGGTGGTGTTTTATCGGCTGAAGGATAGAAGCTATTTTTGTATTTTTTTGTTTTTATAATTTATGCCTGCATACTGTGTGGATCAAATTCAATAGTATTTTTGCTTTATATTTGTTTATGTGCAAGTGTTGTAAACAGTCATTTCCTGCACTATTTACTAGTATAATTTCGTAAATATTGTTAAGTGTATATATGTATGTAAAAGCCTAAATGGGCGTAAATAAATAAATAAATAAAATCGATTTATTTATCGATAAGCACCGTTTTATTCCAATATTTCTCCTTCGCTATTCAGAGAGGTTTAATAGGCCACATGGTTATCACATCGGTGATATGCAAAAGGATGTTCAAATACAGACTCAGTATTTTGGTAAAACCTTGATCAAATAATGATAAACAAACAATAAAATGATGAAAAACGAGTGTGCTTTAGACCACACGACTGAAGTAAAACTTCACTAACTTATATCTTCCTCTCAACTTCCGTTCGCCTCGCCCGGCCGTTCGCCTCGCCCGGTCACACTTTTCATAACGCTCTCCCCACGCATTCACCAGCTTACTCCCCAAGTCAAGCGTGCGTAAAGGCCCGACCGTTCGCCTTGCCCGATCACACTTTTTCGTAACGCTCTCGTCACGCACTCCCCAAGTAAAGCGTGCGTAAAGAAGTTATACTTAAAAAAACAATTTTCAGGTATAATAAAATAAATTAATTGACTTTCGCTAAGAGATCAAATCATAACTATACAAAAAACGACAAACTTGCAAAACTCTCACGTGCAACTGACAAAGCCAGAGTAACATTGAGAGCTCTCACACCAAATTTTTTGTTTAACATAAAGTACACTTTTTGATTATTGATAATTTTCGCTCTACAAATTATTCAATTATTATTATTAGTAGTAGTAGTAGCTGCGAATTGCAAATTTCTGCAGTAAAGATAGTGCTTCAGCACACATGCCAACAACGAAAATATAATATTGTGGCTATTCTATCACAGACACAAATCCGAAAAGACAGCTTCTCTCAGCCTTTTTTATTGATATTTAAAATTTTCCTTCTTTTACTAACGCCCTACATCCTCATAACATTCCCTGACATTTCGAGCCTTGAACAATAGGTACTCCTGTATAGCTATCACAAAAAATGGGCACCTAAAATTCCACGTCGAATTACTAAATGGAGACTGGTTAAAATTGATTGAACGGAGAACAAAATGATTAGAAGTAGTTTTGCTCTTTATATTGAGTTTATTAATTATTTCGCCATCAGCGTTGTATAGAAATTCATGTTATCCTGTCTAAAGTTAATGTCTTCTGTCTAATAGAGGTGATCTGTACTCTGTACGGTAGTGATCTGGTAGAATCTGGTAGAGGTAGTATAATAATAATAAGGTAGTAGTACGTTATAGGAAGGTAGAAGCCACCACTCGTTTCCAGACTGGTTTGTAAATCACCAAGTTCAATGTTAGACAGGGAAGGTCAAATAGAAGATGTTATTTTAATTATATTTTAATCTCTCAAAGTTTCTCTTTCCATCTAAGGTTGGTTTTCATTAATCGCCTAGTGGAGTTTGATAGGTGCGATAGTACCTACCGATATTGTTACATAATCATTCATTTATACTAAAATGTTGTAAAAGTTGAACTAATTGATAATCAATATATTTATTAAATTCACGGCCGGTTGTGATACGTACCTAACCTTCCTAAAATAAAATAATTTTAAGATATTTGTCGGTGCGCCTAATATATCAACGGAAGAAAAATATTAATATTTCACGAATTATTTTATTTAAGCATTTCACATTAAAATTCCTCTGTTAAGAGCGTTTAACCAGCCAGCGGCCGAAAATCCACATTTCGTCGAAAATTGTTCTTACGATCGTGCAGGGCGACCTCCGTAGTCCAGTGGGTAAGACTCTTGACTCACAATCCGGAGGACGCTGGTTCGAACCCGGCATGCGCAAATAAAATTTAATTGCTTACTTTGTGTTATTTCACAATTAATTCATTAAAAATAATGTATAGTATATTTGCGGCATGTTCCAGAGTGGAAGATACTATCAGTATCGCCCTGGTGTAAGACCACCATTCAGAATTGAAACGTTGCTTGAAAATGGCTTTAGCCGTGTTTGGTGACCAGATCTGAATAGCCAGGTACTTCCCAACCTTCTTCTTCCCCACCTCCTTCCCCTCCCCACTACCTTCAGCCTCACAACATACCTCAATTGGGGATGCCATAGTCTCACTGGCTCCAGACGGGAGCAGTTGAGATTCTTGTGCGGTATTCACTGTAAAAAAAGGGCGGTTACAATGAGAGGGATTAATTATTCTCTTATTATCCTCTGATTATAATCAAGAATGTAAAAAAATCTGAAATATATTAGTTTGTAAGTGCGCAAATAAATACACAAACTGACCAATTTTCGTACAGAAACACATGTACGTATATAGTTTTCAATGATTTTATTTAAACTAAAATTAAAATTCTGGAACATGCGTTTCCCAGATGATGTATTGATTTATTTTACTGCATGATTATATGATTTGAAATGGGTGTTGTATAATACGAAATCTTTTTTGAAAATTAAACAAATCTGCCAACGACCTACGGCATAACCTTATTATACTAAAAATAAACATTTTTTCTCAAACATGCGTTTACTAGATAAAAGAACAATCTTTCGAAATCAATTTATAATTTTTTGTGAAAAAGAATCAATACGTCAAAAATCTGATTTAAAAATGACACATTTCAGGTTTTCTCTGGTTATACCCTCGAAATGTAATGGGCCGCTAGATTCTTGCTTATTTAGTGGCTAATTGTATAATTGTATGTATTGCAGACTGACTGCAGATCAGGAGGAGACTGTGGACGTGTTTAAAACTATTTTTAACCAAATTGAACCAACGACACGTGCACCAATACATTTAAAAGTGAGCTCTTGTAAATGATTTGATTCTCTTAAAGATATGTATATTTAAATCAATTATGTTGAGTTATTTTTTACCTCCCGTGCCGTAGGAGTTGTCATATTATGTATAAAAAATATTGAAGAGCCAAGAAGAGACGAAAATATCCAGGAAGAAGCAAAAAGAGACGAGAGGCAAGAAAAAAAATAACGCTCAATGCATTCCCTTATTTCTGCACATCCTAAATTTCAGTATTGGCTTATTAGATATACCGGTCGAATAAACTCCAACCTCCCTCCTATCCTCAGTTCAAAGTGTTCAAAATCTTAACACATCAGTGTCTTTGTTGTATCGATCTCACCGGGACAGGAGTGCTCCTGTCTGGGGTAGTACAATCGAATCGTATCAAGTATGTTTTTGTCCCTACGTAAATTATAATATTGTACATAGGCTACAAAATAAGCACAAAAATAAAAGTAAATCTATTGTGTAGCGGCAGGCGGAGGCAAAAACATTGGGAATGTATGGCGAAAAACCAAATAATCTTTTATCTTTTACGAGTGTATCTAAGTCTGTTGGACCCATAAAACAAATTTGACCGGTTAAATAACTATAATTTAATTGTTTTGCCGTTAATAATGAATTTTTGTTTTGCTTCCGCATTACTTAGGTTGTTAAAAAAATGAATAATTCATATAAAATATTTTATGTTAATTTTCTCGTTTTGTGAAAGTTCTATTCAAGTTCGGTAATTATTTTAGTTTCATGAAGCAACTGGCCTATAATTATATTTAAATGTCAACCTACCCATCCATCAAATGAACTCTTTCCAAAAATCAGGGTCTCAGACAATCGACAACTATTTACTAAGACAAGCATTTATTATATACGAAAAAATAACCTACTAATGGCTCCACAACCTCAAGCACACACCCGCTTTTCATTAAATCTGGGTTGTGTGGTCCCAAAAACTAATACCTCATTCGCTCAACGACAATTCTGGTTCATCGCTTCTAAAATTTATAATGCTCTGAGTACTGACGTAAAGGCAAGTAATTCAAAATCACTTTATATAGCGAGTGTACAACATTGGATATTTGAAAGGAGACGAGCATACTTCAAAGATACATCAGCTCTTAACACTACATTTTAATTATTAATTTTTGCAATAAATTTTTTTTATTTAAATTTTTATTTCTATTATTCATTCTTAATTTTTCAATCTAATTTTATTAGCGTTTTAATTTATATATTTGTATAGAATACATGAGCTCTTAACATTGAATTATTACTATTAGTTTCTGTATTTCAAAATTTTAAGCTAAATTTAAATTTCTATTTTTCTTTAAAATATGATTTTTTTTCTTTATTTTTCACTTACTTTTATGTATTTCTTAATTTTTATTTAGTATGTTTATTATCTGTTTCAACATAATAGTATTTTTTAATTCCTATATAAAATATTAAATGTACGACTACCACAACACGGGCATTAGCCTAGTGTGGTAGCCAAAAAAAAACCCAAATATTATGAAATAAAAAAAAATTATTCAATCACAGAATTTGATTAGAGTTACTCAGAATGTGAAAATTAACTTCAAATATTTGATGAATTGTCCAAATTTTTTAAACAACCCGTCCATAAATATTTTTGTCAACTGATTTTTATGACAGACATAAAAAAAGCAACAAGTTCTAAGGTAGGCAAGTTGGTAGGTAGATACTGTAAATGTTTGAAACATAACATCATTTTTCTGCCATTCCAGCGTCCGACCCGCGGGTTTTGAACCCTGCCGGTGGGAATCTTTTATTGCCTTTGGCACTGGTGTTCTTTACGACCACCGTGATATAGGAGCTTATGAATCGCGTTTGAGTTTTTTTCATTATAATTTTTTCAACCTTACGCAATATGACCGCCTACGTGTTCCGCTTCCTGGCCGCTTTGTTTAGACAAATTTAACACGGGAAACGAAAAAGCGCCGCGCTAAAGCTCATTTAGCGCTAGGGACGAACTTTACTTTGGATCGGTGCTTACGGAAACTTTTGTACCTCACTTAGTCTGAACTTAATTTTGAGGACAGGGGATCGATTTTACGCCGAAATGTTGTGTATCACATTTATTTAGAAAGTATTTTTATCAGGCGGAACTTAACTAATTACAAAATAAGCAAGACGGAAAAGCAGATTAGCATACATTCGTTGCTTAATTTACATTCATACATTTACTATTTTATTTTATTGCCATCGATGTGAACAGCCTACTGATATTATTCTGACGCTACACTGCCTTACACTAGGATTTGGGTTCCGTTACAGTTGATCCCACGACAGTCGGCCCCTGGCATAATTATATGCAATATGCAGTCGGTTTAGGGAAAGAATGGTTTATCTACCAACACAAAAATTAACTAAGTGTCCCCAAAGAGGTGTGTAGAGAGGATGTGTCGCCGAATAACAAAGTATAAAAAAACATATTTTTCAAATACGTCAAGGAAAATAACTTTTTGTTTATATATTGTATTTGTATTTGAAATTTGTGCATTTCACAATTTATTCATTTAAAATAATATATAGTATATTTGCGGCACGTTCCAGAGTGGAAGATACTCTCAGTATCGCACTGGTGTAAGGCCACCATTCAGAATTGAAACGTTACCTGAAGTGGCTTTCGCCGTGTCTGGTGACCAGATCTGAATAGCCAGCTACTTCCCCACCTTCCTCTGCCGTATCTCCTTCCCTCCCCACTACCTCACAATATACCCCAATAGTCTCACTGGCTCCAGACGGGAGCAGTTGGGACTCTTGTAAGGTATTAATGTAAAAAAAAAAATACCAGGAAATATGTACAAATAATCGACCCTGTAAATAAATTCGTTTGACATCCATGCCAATTTATTATGAACGGTATTTTTGAAGTCGATAGTAGGTTTGAAATTGGTTAGTAAAGCTCAAAAAATTTGAATTTATGTTTCTACATTTTGAAAAATAAAAATATAATGTTCTCTCTCTCTCTCTGGTTTCAATCCTGGGATTGGTTTGCAGCAATTTCATCTATTCGTTTCTTCCACTCTTCCCTGTCTTGTGCGGCTCTTTTGAAGTCTGCATATGATAAGCAGCGCACGTCGTGCTGGTGCAGGTCCTCCAGGTACTCTCGGCGTGGGCGTCCCCTAGCGTTTGTCCCCTCGGCCATACCCTCCATTATGGCATGCAAGAGGCCTTCTTGTCTTATTGCATGGCCGATCCATCTTGCGCGCCTTTCGGACAAGGTCCTGAGCAGGTGCCTTCCTCCTTCGATTCTTTGGAGAACCTCCTCATTTGTGATGTGGTCTCTCCAGGAAATTCCTAGTAGTCTTCTATAGGACCACATCTCAAAAGCCTCTAGTCTCCGTTTATCTCTTTCGGATATGCACCATGTTTCGCAGCCGTACATCAAGATACTCCATACATAGGTCTTGATGAGTAGTATTCTCAGTTTCAGGTCTATATTTTTCGATTCTATTATTTTCGACCTTTTATTGAATGCAAGCCTAGCCTGGTGTATACGGCTGTCGACCTCGCTCTTAGACCGACCGTCCCATGTTATTTTGCTCCCGAGGTAGACAAACTCCTTGGTGTTCTTTAGTGGAACTCCTGACATCTCTACTCTCATCTGATGTTGGGTTCGGCCTACAGTCAGCAAATGTTATAATAATTATAATTTCAAGGAGGGTACAAATGTCAGGGGGAAAATGTCGGGAATCAACTCTCGAGGATCAATTGTCGGCTCACCTAGGATTTTTATCAGAACTCCACTGTCTTCAGTGGGACAGGATGGGGTTTTATGAATTATTTTATCGAAAGAGAAATGAATAATC
The DNA here is from genome assembly GCA_929108145.2 of Limnephilus rhombicus. Classification (NCBI taxonomy): domain Eukaryota; kingdom Metazoa; phylum Arthropoda; class Insecta; order Trichoptera; family Limnephilidae; genus Limnephilus; species Limnephilus rhombicus. Next base: position 49,573,902 of record OV815285.1, read on the forward strand.
ATTTTGCTGTCCTCCGAGCTCGCTTTTTAATTAGATTAATATTATTATTGTATTTTTTCACATTAACTCCACTCAGGAGGCCCTGAAAAAAAAATTCTTTCTGGAGCTAAGCAATTTTGAGGATGCTGTGGGGGCTGCACAGGATGGTAAATCGAGTCGTGGAAACGACCTGTTCTCATATGACATTAATGTCAACCATGTACAAAGAGAGCAACGTCTCTAGTTTCACGAAGCATCTTCCATTGAAATAAGGTCAGCATTCGCTCTTTTTAAAAAAAAAAAATCTTTCCAAAATAATTTTTGGTAGTTGCATTTATCGAAATCAGTTTAACATCAATACTTACCTAAGTATCAAACATTGAGGAAATCCTGCCTCAAATTTCTTGTTAAACCATTCATATTAATAAACCTATAATATCGTTGGTATAACAACAACTTCCAAATAAATAAAATCATTAAAAATCACAATTAAACCTTCGTTTTGTCAAACAAGCCAAATGTGTATTTTCACGCCATTCCTGCCACATTAATTTTCATGTTCCATTCAAAAAAATTCCGTAACGAGCTATAAAGTTATTCAATACAATAAAAGTAAAATAAAAGCTCGACGTTAATGTGGCCCGTAAATAATTTCCTTTTTTATTTTGACACTAAATGCATCATGTCCGAAACCATAAATGTTGGTCGTAAACTCGGAATGGATTATTGTACCACTATTTTGGAATTGGATGGAATGGAAAATTGAAACACGTGCTTGTAATTCAATATTGAACATAATGCTAAATTTTATTGAGACTTTTATGTCCTAGTCAATCACATTCGTACGAAGCTTCCAAGGTAGGCTTGGTACACTTCATACATTCTCGAGATAAAGTATCTTATTCAGATGCCCAGGAAAGTAATGATTTATTAATATTGGTTATCTGGTGTTATCAGATTTGTAAGATTGTTGAAAGTTGTTTGTTGGAAGGGATATTATTTTATTATCAACGACATTCTTTCATACAATTTGGGAAGATGAGGAAGGCTTTTTGACCTCTCCAGCCGTAATCTCGTCTCGGATGGATTCATACATCCGTCACTCCTTTTTTTTTTTTTTTAGTATATTTATTCAGTTTTTTTTTAAATTTTACAATATTAATCTTTAAAATCTTACAAAACTGATCAATCAGTTTGATTGTAAGAAATCTCTCAGTTGTCCTATTTAATTAATACTATTATACTTTTATGTTTTACATTGTAATAACTGTGTAAAATCTAAAATACTAATTATTATAAACTACTAATTATTATAATGTTTATGAATACAGTGTGTGATAGTAATTTCCAGGTATTTGATCAATATTCGATCTGGGTATTTGTATACAATATTGTTTGCTTTCATGTTCTACGGAGATAGAATGATTTAATTTTTTTTTGATATTTGAATAAGATGTCTCATTTTTAATATTTTCAGGTAATGCGTTAAATATTTTCGGAATTCTATGCCTCTTTGTTCTATCACCGTATACATTTTGAGATTTATTAATAATAAACATTTGTGCTTCTCTATGCCTAGTAGGGTAGTTGTGGTTTATAGGTTTTTTGAATTCTGTATCCCAGAATTCATCTAGCGTTAATTGATAATCTACCTTACTGTGTATAGAGAGGACATTACACAAGGAGAAAATTTTTTTATAATCGCCTTCACATAATTGAACTTTTTTTTTGCCTGATATCAATTTTAGGAAACGGATTTGTAATTGTTCTATTTTATTTAAGTACGTTTTGTACGTTAATCCGTAACTATTTATTCCGTATCCTATAATTGATTCTGCTAATGCGTTGTATATACAGTATAATATATTTTTATCAACAAAGTTTTTTAGGTGGTAAAATTTCCCTAATATGGATCTTAATCTATTACATACATTTTCAATATGATTTGACCAGTTAAAATTGACATCTATAGTAAGACCAAGGTATGTATATTGGTACACTTTTTCTATATTTGGGCAATTACACTGTTGGGATTGGTTTTTTTGTGTGTAAACAATCATACGAATGACTTTTTATATGCAATTCCTTATCCTGACAATTTGTATATGGTGAGTGAATAAGCATATATTTGTTTTTTTTTGCGTTTATAATAATGCCATTGTCGTGTGACCATTTAATTATGTTGTTTAGGTCTTCTTGTAAAATTTCCTCAATTTTTTGTGGATTTTTGTCAGCACATATAATGCAAGTATCGTCTGCAAACATGTAGCATTTACAACGTTTTATTACGTTAGGTAAACTGTTTACTTGCATTATATAACACGTAGGTCCCGATATCGAGCCCGTAGCTACTCCAGTGCTTGCCAACATTTCATCACTTAAAATTCCGTCAATTTTAACTTTAATTTTTCTTTTAAACAGGTAATTTTTAAACAAATTATTTAAAGGACCTCTAATACCACATTCCTCCATTGCCCTTAGTAGTGTTTCATGGTCCAATGTGTCAAAGGCCTTTTTAAAATCTATAAAAATTATACCAATATAATATTTTTCATTTAATTGGCAATTTATATGATCAGTGAATTTAGAAAGTAATTGTGTAGTACTTTTTTCTTTTTGAAATCCGTACTGTATGGGATTTATGATTCTATTTTTTTCTATAAAATTTTGTATTTGGTTAAAGATAGCCCTTTCAATAATTTTATCAATACACGAGAGAATCGCTATTGGTCGATAGTTTGTGAAATCTTTGTGGTTTCCTGATTTATATATAGGTCTGATGATGGATGTTTTTAGTTCGTCAGGCATGATACTTTTACTTACACAAAGGTTAATTAATTTAGTCAGTATTGGGATTATATTATCAGCAATTAACTTTAGGTCTTTAATTCTTATTTGGTCATTGCCTTCTGATTTTTTAACATCCATATCATTAATTATTTTTTTAACATCTTTTTGTGATACAGGTCTAAATCTCATTGACATAATAGCAGGAGTTGTATACGTGTTACGATCTAGGAATTTTTTAGTACAATTATGTCTTATGTCTTTTATTTCTTTTACGAATGTTGTAGCAAATTTATCGCATAAAAATTTTGTGTCTCCTTGACTTCCCATATGTTGAAGGATTATTTTATCTAGATTTTGTTTAGATGTTTAGATTTTGTTTAGATTTTGTTCCTAATCACACTGACCCCCAGATTGCTACCCAACCTTCACACCCTTTCCCTTCCCAGAATTTCCTCTCCTTCTTTTTCTTAAAAAGACTATCCATACAGCATATCCAAAGACGTCATAGGCCCTGAGGATTTTTTTTCCTCAGAGACTCCGGCGTGGAGCTTATGTAAAAAAACGACACTCTGAAATTATGTATTTCATTCCACATAAAATTACCTACGAAATCAAAAAATGTGTAATTATTTTATTAAATACCCACCTACATTAATATAAACCATATTATAATATTTTATGTGACACTTTTTTGTCAAATAAATTTAAAAAATCGCACAATTTGTCCAAAGAAACTCGTGATCTCAATGAAAATTATTTTTTTAAATTTTCTCCGGTCAGATAGGTACCACCATATTGAAAAAGCCAGTCAAAGTTAGCCACCTAGTCAAAGTTGGCCATCTGATCAAAGTAATAAAGTGAATGCAACAGATTTTCAAAACCGGTAACATAACATACCAACATTTATAGATAAAGAAAATGCCAAACGATTGAGTTTTAAAAGAACTTTGCTGCGCTCAGTCAAAAACATGAATTTTCATTATAGGAGAGATTTATTAGAGTGCATTAGTGCTCTGTAATACTAAAAATAACTTTATGAAAATTTGTCGAAATCAACGGATATCGGCAATCAATATGAAAAATTCTATTATTATAATAAACATAAATTAGGTGGTGCCAATTGGCGGATGTACCTAGTAATATGGGTTCATTGTAGTACAGAACACATAATACTTAGTCTCCCCTCTGTTCACTCACAATTCAAGTCGGGGCCCTGAGGCATCACTTGCCTGCCCCACCTAGAGAATAGACCAACCTGGATATTGTAAATAACTCAAAGGTGACATGTTTGCAATATTGGATGACGTACCTACATTGAAACATATTCATAATTGTGAGTTCATTTGCATGCAACATTTGAGTTCCGACTGCCTAAGTCTATGATACCAACTCTATGAGAGCAAGCCTCTCGTAATTTGGTATATTGTCGTGTGGATGTAGGAAATTTGGAGGGTAATGAAATGGTGTGTGTCAGTCAGAATGAGGCACACAAGAACTGTAAGAGGCTGGAAGTCCCCATCCACGGAGGCGCAAGATGTCGGAAGAACGTCGTCTCGGTTGCCCACTTTAGAGCTGTTCTGAGGTGATCCAGTGGCTCCTTCCTTATAACATAGCCGGGTCTGGTCCAGAGAGTGCAGGGTATCCTTGGTCCAAGGTGAAGCGATAGTCAGTAAAAAAGAGGCGAATGGATCCAGGGTCAGAGCTAGGTCGGGCGGGCAAGTGGAGAGAGTTGTTGACGAGAAGAGGTTTGCTGATTAATTGACTTAATTCGGATTTATAGGGTGTGTGACAACAGCAGCGTCTACCGTTGCCATTGCCGTGCCGAATCGAGTGAAAGCGCCCGATAGCGGCGAAAAATTCTCTCTCTGCCTGTTCGCTTACCCCCACTCCGACGATTTACTTATCATACAATCATAATACAATTACAAAGTTAAAAAAAATACAAATGCTCAACACGTCCGTTACAATGGTGAATAGAAAGGTTGTGAAGTATCTGGCTATAACATTCTGTTTGATACGATGCGTATCAATATGAATGAAGCGAGCGTTAGGTGATTTACGATGATTCGTATGTCTTCCCACGGTGTGATGTTTTGTTAGTTATTTTGGCAGGATTTAACTTATTTCATTTGTGAAATGATGGTTATATATCTATCTATCTACTTCTATCCTACCGACTTTCTTTTGGGTATGTTCGGAAGTAATGTACACATTGCTACACATTTCTGACTGATTCGTGGATGGTCTGAAAACTCGGCTATCATGGAGAGCGTTCATTTCTATGTGCGCGACGGTTATCTCCGTCTCGGACAGCATAAACTGTTCTATCTCACAGCCTGCAGGACTAACTTGCCAATGGTCATGCCGGTGGGGAGAGCAATTTTGCTGTTGTGAACAGAATCACTTCAGATATCTACATATGTATCATCAATGAAGCTACTTTTGTACGGCAAGCTCTGTTGCTATGAGTAAAGTTGATATCCACTGTTTATGTTTTTGTAATTTTCCTTTACAATTGTATTTAAAAACACACTAAAATGAACAATTTTGTACTGTTTTTAAAAATAATAAACTGAATTGGATTGAATTGAATTACTTACTGGGCTTTACAAACATACATATGAAAACATCTGAAGAATATAAGTAGGTAAGTACAGTACAATCTTATAATCTCAATAACAATAGGTAACATAATAACGTATTATTGTGCATAAAATTAGTGCGAGAAGTAACTACAAGAAAGAGAGCATTGAATCTGGTGTTGTTATCTGATTAATTGGGTACGCGACAATTAATCATACTTACGAGGTCAGGGCTGCCTAAAGATCCGAAACTGATTTTAAATAAGAAAAAAATATCGCAAATATTTGTAAGCGGTGGAAATACGGGTATTATACGTATTTTTTAATAATTCTAAGTATCAAGTCATAGTCAAGGGTGTTTATCCACATTATCACACCTTTAAAGTTAAACGCATACCGCTGAGAGATCTGTTGTGAGCCCTACCTCTTTTGTGTAAGACGGGTGCCACACACAGCTATAAAGGATGAAAGATCATCGCACGCCCAATAACGCTCTCCATACAATCCCATCAGACCTATCACACCTAAGCAGTTTATGCGCAGATCAACCAGAGACAATACAGATATTACGCCTTAACCGCTCCTTAGGCGGTATGCGAAAAGTTATGCAACCCCCTCTTCGCCAAAAACAGGAGAGGGGGTCATTTTATTTACGGAGCTGCCTAAACGGGCGGATGACAGATGTTAAGTTGACAGATTCAAAACAAAGAAATGGCATTTCGTGGCAGCTCTGTAATTCATCTGACCCCCTCTCTTACCATAGGAAGAAATATTTGATACCATCATGTGACGGTACAACATATATGCGCTCGCGGTTCGTCAGATATCTGCTCGCGCTTTTATCTTTGCGTTTGGCTGATGCTTAATATAAAGTGTGGTTGCAACGGAGTTATCAGCGGCAGGATCAGATTTCATATTCACGTATATATTTATACAAATTTGTACCAATCAAACTTTTATCATCAGAGAGAAATATCTGCAATAACAGGGATGGTACTCATATCTAATGAATATTACTTACTTGGCCTGTTATCTCATTTATTTCCATCTTCATAGCTAAAATACAATAAAAAATCAATGTACCTTCTGTTAAAATGGATATTATGTTCGAATTGAATCCTTGAAAAGGACTTGATATACGAATTCATTTAATTAAATTGCTCCGAAATTGCTGACCTAATTAAATTTCCTTGTGTAAATTTACACGTTTTACATTCAGAATGAAATTAATATCGTAAGCCCGAACCTAAGTACCGACAAGTAGATGTATAGACAAGTAGGTTTAACGGAGAGAAATAAAATATACAAAATGGAAGATTCATGTCATAAATTGCTCAAATTTTAATAAGTCTAAAAGTATGGAATTACGCTGTTCTTTAATGAATAAATTACAAATTTCCTTCTGTGCCATAGGAAATAATGAATTTTGACGAATTAAAGGCAGTCGAAACACAGTCTCAGAATAAGCCATCATAATTAAACTGTCTAATAATAAAAATATGTTTTCCCGTACCAGAAACATAATGGCGGACGATAAGGGACGGGGATCGTCAACTAGTAATAACGAGCACCAATGTTTAAATTAATACAGATACGTGTAAACTTCTCCAATTTATTGTTTAAAAATATTAATATTTTTTTATTCCAGGACGTTGGGAGGTTAGTGCAATTTCCACAATCCATATATAGAATGTGAGTACAGTAAATTATATAAGTACTAAAATGTATACAAAATGTGAATACAGTAAATTATAAGAAAATAAACAAGTTGAATAGAAAAAAAAAACAATAAATAATACCGAAACCGTTCGGCTTTACTCAAATATACAAATGGTTCAAGCAAAGTAATATTGTTTCATTTATCAATAAATAATTAATTGTGTAAGGCGTGGTCTTAAGTCAGCTCGGGCCCAGCGCTCTTTCAGGAGTGGCGCTTGGTGCTGGAAGGCTGCGGTCACCACCTTAATGTCGGAGGCCGTTAGCTGCATCCTGGCTCAAGTGACCCGGTGTCTCATTAGGCCGGCGAATATCCATTCGTAATTCGGATCCGGAGTCTTTCCATCGAGCTGATTCGATAGTGACACCACGTTTCACACGTATATAGGCCAGTACAGTTCAATGCATTAATTCAAATATGTTTTTTACATTATTGCTTCATTGATTAATCAGATCAAATTGAATATATAATATCTATATTTGGCAATTTTTATTATAATGTAATATATAGGTACATCATTGGTTTACCTTTTCGTTATATATCCACTAACTGTTGTTTGTAAGTACATTTACTTGTGATTAGTATGTATTGTCTCCCTCCCACTTATCAATTATCAATTGTTGTCTCTTTCAAATACATTATCTCTTTCTAGTGTAGGTTCGTTTGTAGTATGTTATATTATTTCTCTCCTTATCATTCTACGAGATCTTTATACAGCGTCTCAGAATTTAGTAAATATTACATCTGGAAGAAACTTGGTTTAAGCGAAACCAGTCGATATATGAAATAATAAAAATTCATGTTTAAAATACCAAGAACGGGTTGTTTCAATGAATTTTAACAATTCATCAAATTTCGATGTTAATTTTCAGGTTCTGTGAAAGTTCTATTCAAGTCCCGATATTATTTCAGTTCTGTGAAGAAACTGACTCATAATGATTTAATAACAAAACGTGAAGAGAACTATCACAGAACTTGAAAATTTACTTATAAATTATTCAATATACGTGAAACAAAAAAAAATGTTATCAGAGATAATTTTCGAATTTTAAAAAGCTTGTCATTTTGTAGTATCAAGTCTGATCTTTTCTACTCTTTAAAGTGAAACAATTGGGATGTCATTGAAACATCAAATTATAAGAAGATATGACTGTTATCCAGTGGAACCGTGGTCAGCCTAAAGAACCACACCTGTTTTTATTGCCTACGTGGACTCTTTATAATCGGTATGGGTCAAAAATTCAATGTCGAATTAATTATATCGCAGTTAAAACCCACGTAATATAAATCGCTAACCCTTTTTAATAATAAATATTAAATAATAAATTCTGCAATGACAATATCAGTTTAAAACTAAGGCAGATAATGCTAAAATGTTATGTGTGGTCGGTCTTGCTCTATGGATGTGAAACATGAACCTTGAAAGTAAATACCATGAACAGGTTAAAGGCTTTTGAAAAGTGGCTTCACTGGAGAACGCTCAAGGTCCCATGGAACGACATGATCACCAACACAGAAATTCTCAGGCGGGCTAGAGCAGATAGAGAACTGCTTACATTAATAAAAATCAGAAAAATTTCATGTCTGGGTCATATACTTCGAGGGGAGAAGTATCACTTGCTCCGTTTAATATTGAAAGGCAAGATAGAGGGTCGCCGAGGGCCTGGTAGGAGACAAATGTCTTGGCTGCGTAATATACGAGAGTGGACTGGCATTAGAAGTGTGGAGGAGCTATTCCGGGCAGCGCAAGACAGAGAGACATTTTCAAGATCGCCAACGTCGGGGGGGACCTGATACGGCAAACAAAGAAGAAGAAATAATAAATAATCCAGGTCATTGATCGCAGTCCTACATAAAAAAGGTTGAAGACTCCTCTGTACCAAGTCTTAAGGTGTCTAACGCTTGTAAAGTTGGCAATAATACCTAGTTCATTCAAATTACGTGCCATAATTTTTTAAATTAGTTTTATGTTACAATAAACGGAACAAGTTTTTAATTAAGGTGATCCGACGTCGTCATAAATTACTCGCTACCGGAGATTTATGTTCTCCGCGTAGGAACAAATGCCATCAGAGGCCGCCATCTTGTGAGGAAGCGATTCTTTATTGAAAAAAGCCATCTATTATAAACATGTTAATGAAGGGACTACATTTGTATGCCTATTGTTACTGGGCCCCATTACTGCTCTAGACTCTTGTTCTCCTGGTACCAAACTACCTGGTCTGTCGCAACTTGTATTCCCTTTAGGTATTCTTGATGGTTCCATGACAAATCAGAATCATGCAATTTCAACACCCCTATGAAAAGTTAAGAAAAAATAGTATTGAAAAATAGCCCATAACTTAACCTAATGTAACCTAATTAACCAACTATTCATGTTTTTGAACTGAAACAATTTAGCCCTGTTAGAAATTATAAATTCGGATGAAACGGAAGTGCGTCACTAAAATTTATATAAATTCGCACCTCGGCGCGTGCCTTCCATAGCGTAGTTGGCAAGGTGTCTGACAAGTCTCAGCGGCCAGAGAGACAGACATCAAGCGAACAGTGTTTCGAATCCTACAAAATCAAAAAAAAAAGTTTTATTTTGTGAAATCAATATTTAATCTTCAAACCACTTAAAGAAAAAGCAAAAAAAAGAAAGCGACTTCTAGCAACTTTCTAGTTTCACTTCTTCCGCGTGTGATTTACACACTCTGATTTTTTTTAATTACTTTTAATGAATTTTCAAAGGAGGTGCTGAAATTGCATAATTCTGAAAGATCCAGTCACTATTCTCGGTTCCATTACAACTCAGAATCATGCAATTTCAACACCTCTTCGGGAATTGATTAAAAATTATCAAAAATAAAATTACAAATAGCCCATAACCTTTTCTTACGTAACCTATTTAACCGTTTTTTTTATTTATTATTTTTAATTGATAAACTAATGTTTAAGACAAAATTTTCATGCATAGCACAAAGGGTAACAATTATTATAAGTAATAATTATTAGCCTGAAACACTCATCTACATTGAAAAAATCTCCCGAGAAAAGATACATGCCGTCGACGGGACTCGAACCCGCGTCCTTCTGATTTCCGGTCAACTGCTCTGCCCACTGAGCTCTCAATTAAAAACAATAAAAATATACTTTCAATAACACAACACCAATCTAGTTTTCACGAAATCAGTATTTTTTTTTTTTTACATTAACTCCACACAGGAGGCCCTGAGGAAAATAATTTCCCTCAGGGCCTATGTCATCTGGGATGCTGTGTGGAGGGTCTTTTTGAGGAGAGGAAGGAATGAACATTGGTCTTGAAGAGACCCATGTTGTAGGAAGGAGGAAACACAGAGGCCGGCAAATCATTCCACAGCCGAGCTGTTGAACACAAGAACGAGTCGAAGAAACGACCCGTTCTCATGTGACAAATGTCAACCGTGTACAAATGTTGGGCACGCGTTTGGCGTGTTTCCCGACTATGCACCAGTGCCGAAGGGATCAATGATGCTAGTTCCTCGGAGCACCTTCCATTGTAATACCGGTAGAACAAGGATAGCATTCCCACCCGACGCCTGTGCTCTAAAGATTGCAATCCGTCTGTTAAGATGGGAGAATCTATCAAACGGACCGCCCGTTTCTGCACAGAGTCGAGGGTATTTTTCAGGTATTTTGGAGCTCCAGACCAGAGATGGCTGCCAAATTCAACCGTGGGGCGTACTTGTGATTTGTACAAGGTTAGCAGTTGTGTACTATTAAAGTATCTGCGGACCCTGTACAGTACGCCCAGCTTTTGGGAGGCTAACTTTACTCTGGCTTCGATGGAGCCCCCATACCTGAGCTGGTCACTTAGGGTTACACCAAGCATATCAATGGAGGTCCTGTTCGGAAGATTGCTTCCGTTGAAAGAGACTAGATTTTCATTTCGATCCCTTTTAGACGTAATCAGACAAGATTGGGTCTTTGAAACATTAAATTCAACGAGATTATTTTTACCCCAAGAGAAAACACTCACGAGGTAACCGTCCATTCTTTGCTTCAAAGCCCTACAAGCTGTTGGAGTTTGTGAGCCCTTTGGGGGCTTGTCAAATAAAAAGCTATCATGAACTGTACTGTCATCCGCATAACAGTGAATTGGTGCACATGACAAAAGGTCGTTGATGTGCAACAAAAACAAAGTCGGAGACAGAACCGATCCCTGCGGGACGCCAGCATTTATCGAGTGTGAGGAAGAGGTGAAACCATCGACTACCGTCTGAATCGACCTCTCCCTCAAGAAGTCGGCAATCCACGTACACAAGGATGCGGGAAGTCCGTAAGAATGCAGTTTGTTGACAAGTCCTCGGTGCCAAACCCGGTCAAAGGCCTTGGAGATGTCCAGTGCAACCGTTTGGGTCTCACCGAAACGTTCCAGGCATCGCCCCCAAACATGCGTCACATACGCGAGAAGATCACCGCACGAGCGGTTCCGCCGGAATCCGTATTGACGGTCGTTAATAATTTTGTTCTTCTCGAGGTATGTGAGCAGTTTGTCGTTGATCACACGTTCCATCACCTTAGACAGAACTGATGTGATCGCTATGGGGCGGTAGTTGGCCGGGTTGGAGCGGTCACCCTTCTTTGGAATAGGATGGATAACCGCTTTTTTCCAACCAGAGGGCACAGAGCCAGTCTTCAGGGACATTTTAAAAAGCTTCGTCAAAATTGGAGCTATTTAGCACTACACTAGCTTTATTAACATCAAGCCCTAGTAAAACATGGAGTACTTCCCGATGCCGGATCCTCAGCTTTTTCATACGAAAACCGCAGTGAGGAACCGACGTCGGGACAGCACCTTGGTCATCGAGGGTTGAGTTATCCGCAAACATTTTACCTAGTAAGTTAGCCTTTTCGGTGGCGGTGTTTGCTAGTGAGCCGTCAGGTCTGGTTTCTTTATGATTAAAAGTTTTGTTTAAAACTTTACCCGTAACATTTCCTAGAGCAGATGTTCTCGTTTTATGACTTTATTGGCCGATATTCTAATATCTTTTAAGAATCATTTTGAAGGTGATATACTAGAGGCAATCAGATCGCCATTACTCCCGACAAGTTGTAAATTCATTTTACATAACAAGCGTGGGGCTGCAATAATAAATATTAAATAATAAAACTTTTTGTAACACGGTTGGTAAAGCGAAAAAAATGAGTAGAAGGAAAAAAGAGAAGAATGCTTCCCGATACAGAATTGAAATATTGTATAGCCCATTAACCAGCGGCCGAAAATTCAAATTTAGTCGAATGATGGTCTTGCAATCGTACTCTTGCAACTTTGCAGGGCGGTTCCGATGAGAAAAAAATTATTATTCTCACATATTCTGTAACTTGATTGATTATTCTTACATATTCTGGCAACGTCCAGAGTGGAAGATACTCTTAGTATCTCCCTGGTGCAAGACCACCATTCAAAATTGAAACGTTGCTTGAAATGGCTTTAGCCGTGTTTGGTGACCAGATCTGAATAGCCAGGTACTTCCCCACCTTCCTCCCCAATACCTTCAGCCTCACCAATACCTTCAGCCTCACAACATACCCCAATCGCGGATGCTGTAGTCTCACTGGCTCCAGACGAGAGCAGCTGAGACTCTTGCGAGGTCTCAATATCGATTTCATTTCATTCTTTTTTTTTTTTTTTCATTTACTAGATTCTTATGTATCTTGAGGAGATGAATCATTTAAATTTACTGAATTTAAAGTTAATGTTCTTTATACAAATAGAACGGCGTCATATGCGCCTTGCAATTTTTACCTCATGTGGCATTCAAAATTGGCTTTAATATATACCTACATTCAAGTTAGCAATAAAAACGCTTAAATGCGTGACGATAAAATTAAGTATGTAAAAAATCTCAAATATATTAGTTTGTTAAGAACGTAAATATATAATAGACAAACCGAATTATTTTCGTCGCGAAACAGCGTGCAGATCGATTTTATTTTAACTAAAATTAAAATTCTGAAAAGTGGCTTTCCTAGATTATTTATCGAGTTATTTTATTGAACGACTTGAAATGTGTGCTGTGTATACATTTTGTTTGAAAAATTAACAAATCTTCCAACGACCAACGGCACAACCTTATTATAATAAAAAAATATACATATTTTTTCATAATTGAAAACATTACTTTACTGGATAAAATAACAATATTTCGAAAACAGTTTATATTTTTTTTTCGGAAAGAGTCGTCACATCTAGAATTTCATTTAAAAATTACATACTTGTTGTTTGTGTTTAGTTATTCCCTTAAAAAGTATGGTCCAAAATTATCCAGGATCAATTAGAGTTTTTTTTTTTTTTTCAAAAGAAGCAAACACATTGTGACTTGACATTTTAAATAAATAAAAAGAAAACACTTTGTTTAATTTAAAAAACAAATAAATAAAAAGAAAACACTTTGTTTAATATAATTTAACATTCAGCCCTATTATAAGTATGTTTCCCGTTATCCCAATCGCTCCTCCCCCACTTCCCTCCCACAACTGACGCACTGTCCCGCTCTAATTTACTGTCTCTTTCTTTTACATTTTGTATATATATATGTATATTTCCCTGTATTTGTCAGTATTTTATATTCAGTCCTGATGATGGTACGGAGGTACCGAAACCGGTAGACGGAAGAAATAATAAAGTGACGTAAACAAAGTGTTTTCTTTTTATTTATCAATTAGAGTTGTTGCAAACAGCGTATTCTTTTAAGTTTTTTATGTTGGTGTAATAAGCTTTCGGCAGAAAGTTACTGAGAAACAGTTTTTGTTTTGCCTTAGTATACCTCCTGTTGTAATCAGGACAGGGACAGGAACGTACCGCAAATATAATAAGTATATATTATTTTTAATTACATCATTAATTGCAAAATAATATACATTTATTATGTAAAGTGTATTTGCACACGTCAGGAATTTAACCTGTGACCTTCGGATTGCTAGCGAGAGCCTTACATCTCTACCACGGAGGCAGTCAGCAAGTGCATATACGGCACCTGCACTTTAATCAAATTTCTCGAAATTTTTAAAAAATTTGCCGAAAAATTTACCAGTAACATCCTTCTATTAAAGATAGGTACATGAACTGTTTTTCAATTACAGAAATATTCTTTTCTGGGTCGAATAACAAATAACAAACACAATATATGCACAAAATGCAATTAGGTATGTCAGAATCTACTGTGTCCTCCTCAACTCTGATAACTATGCTCATAATACCAAATTGGACACACAATTGGACAGATTTTAAAAAAAGTACGCAAGTACCTATTTAAAAAAAATGTTTCTATAATAGTGTCTAAAAATGCTTGAAATACACCGTCCAAACAACGGTGTATTTTATTTATGCGCGTTAAAACAAAACAAGTCTGTTCGAATCAGTTATTCAAAAATTCAAATGGATACTGGTCATCTGATAGACAACGGATATAAAAAACTATCCGAGCAATAAATAATTTATTGTCGGAGATATTTTAAATGCTAGTTCCTCCTTCCCACACAATTGGCCGCGGAACATTTGTGTAGGTTTGTTGGGATATTTTTCAATTTAAAATGAATGATCGACATTCTTGGAGAACTGAATACAGGACTGTTATAATTATAGCAATGTGTTCTACAATATACATAAATACGTGTTATCTATCACATCTACATGTACACATGTTCAGCATTCAATGTACACAAAGGAAGGTGAACGAATTCAATGAAATAATGGACATGCGTAATTAGGCACTGCCTACAATCAATACACACGTTAAAGACGTACAAAGTAAATGTATGATTATGTTGGAATATTGCTGTAATAAATGTTTGCATTGTGTATACGTATCCTGTATTTAGTCTCTTTATTGCACGTTCGTTATTGTGCTTGGTAAATAAGAAATATAAAACCTCTTATTATATTAACTTCAAATAATTATTACTTACTACGGTAAATTGCATTGGACGTTTAGTACTGGAAAAGTAATTGCTGTATGGAAATTTATTTCACCTGTCCTTAAGAAATTTAATGCTTAAGGTTTAATTTTAATGTGTTTGCAAAAGGAAATTGGTGTAAGCCATAAACATGTGGCGTAGTTTCTACCTAGTTATTCAGAAATAAACAATTCTAAAACTATTTCGTGCTTTGAACGCGGCACCGTAAATAAAACGGTTGTTTTTCAAGAAATTGTGCTCTTTTTAGAATGATCTAATAGTACTTAAACACAAAATACATAAACTTGTCGAAAAACCGCACTCAATATGCACCTACAATAAATTTATCACTTTTTTAACATTCTACAAAATTTTGAAATGCGGTATTATCGGACTTTCTTCTTGAGAAAACCAGTTTTTTCATTCCTCCGTCCGATTTATGACCTTTTAATTATTTAACGACGCTAAATGTGTCTTACTTCGACGGAATTATATTAAGATATCAAAATTTATATCGTTTCTTAAGTACTTTTTGGGATATTTAGTGATTCTGGGTTGTTCTCACTAATGCATTTTACGCTGGCACTAAACTACTAAAAACTCATTAAGGATGTAAAAAGACATTGAGAATAGATTCTTCATAAGATAATTCCGAAGTTTATCTATGTGTATATTATGTATTGACTATTTCGGTAAATAAATCTACAAAGTTTTATAATATTTTTCACGCCTAGGATTATAATAAATTAGGATATTGATTAGAAATTAATTGTACCAGGTTATTTGTATAAATTATTATAAACCACCAGTAAAAAAACGTTAATGGTTGAATCTTGTAAACACCTATTTTTTCATTAATTATACGTCGTAAATTTAACATTCCTGAAACAAAATTATTTTTGCGGAAATTTTAAGGTAAACTAATTTGCTTAATCTCAGTGAAGCTTTTGTTGTCTAAAAGTATTTGGCAATGATAAGTTTTCGTCGTCGATTAAATAATATTAATGATTTCCGAAAATTTACAAATCAAGCTAATAATAATCGTTATTTAACATTTCAGTTTTCATTTTTTCCTATATTTGATAATATATTCAATAGATTAATAGCAGCAAATGGTGATTATTGATAAGGACTGCGTGAAGACATTTGTAGGCGTTATACCTATGTAACAGTAATCATCAGTATGGACCTTCTGATTATTCTATTTAATGGTAGAGTGAGAGATTCTCTTCAGGATTGGGGGAATAAACGAATACAGGTTCCAACTTGTGAGGTTTCATTGGTTTAAGCAATAAAAGAGTTCATTTCCAAAACAACCAAATCCCAGTATATTTTTATAAAGAACATAACAATGTTGCCCTTTTGAGGGGCCGGGTTTCACATCCCCAAAAACATAACAGATTCTGACAATTTAACAGGAACATAATAAGCAGAAAGAAATGTCGTACCTGCGGACCATGGATCTTTATCTAAATACTTCTACAATGACGCGAACTCTTAATTTACTTGAAGATAGCGCGTTGATGAACCGCGGGCCATATTCTCACGCAATCTCCAGGATGGGAACCAGGAAAGACTCCCCAGGAAGGCCAGAGTTTGAGGACTCTCCGCCAGGGAGTAGGGTCCATGATCAGCACCAGTGCTCTGGTTGAGCCCCTCGGATAACCAGAATTTCCGTCAGCACGCCTCATCAGGAAATGAACGCCAAGTAACCATCCGTCACAAATATGAGCAGCAGTGACCGTACCAGGTCATAAGAATTCTCCCTCGCGACGCTCTTCAATATGCCGGTCGCGATTATATAGGTAATTTACAACATCGTTATGCCGCGGACAAATATCGGTCACAATGGCGGCGACCAAACACATTAGAAAACAGCGTTCCGATCACATCAGAAAGGAGCGTTCGCAAAAAGTGCATCGATGTGCATCGCGATTAAAATCGTTTTAAACAAACAATTTGTAACAAAGGGATTATCCCATTTTTAAATCCAGAACTATCACTTAAGTGACTAGTCGAATTTGCACCGGCTTCCTGTACGGTGCAAATCCAAAAAGTACCGCCGGAAGTTTAACAATAATGTTGCCAATCGAAAAAATCCAAAATACGGCGATTCAACAATTAAAGTAAGCGGCCAGGTGAAGGTTTACTAAGTCAGGCTAATAATTATTATGAAGTAATAATTATTATCGTGACACCTACTATCGATATAAAATAATTTATCGGTTTACCTTTGAAAAATTTATCCAATAAATTGAATATTCATTCTACACTTAAAGAAAAGTCAATATTATCCGACACCATTGAATAAATATTATAACACTAGAAGTTTCTTCCGTACAAATTTGTATAGAAAAAATGTTCCGTTTAGCCCAACTGCCCAGCGTTCCGTTTCACTTACAATCGCCTGAAATCATAAAAAATTGTTTTCCATTTCATTTGTTTTCCGAAAACACATTTCAAAATGAAATATTGGTTCAAATTGGGCCTATATTTGGATCACGGAAAACGTCCACAATCCACTACTTGCGTTTTTCTCTATTCTATATTCAAGATAAGGGTCGACCGAGATCTCGGTCTCGGTCTCGGTCTCGGCATTCTCGGCTACAAATTCTACCGAGAACTCTGTCTTGGTTCTCGGCGAAAAAAGGCCGAGATTCTCGGCCATAACCGAGACCGTTATAAGTAGGTACGGTGTAGGATAATGCGATTCAAATTTACCGTGCGCTTCCACATTCGTGACTTGGTATCAGTGCGTGAGAGAGCTGTCGATAATTAATTATAATTACTAGCCAGAATAACTACATAAACTAGTTAAGTGAATATCATGAACATTACGTATTATTTTATACGTATGTTGGAAAGCTGGTACGAAGATTTTTTAGATTCAATGGCCACATTCATCAGAACACATCGATTCGCTGATTTGTATGTTTGTTGCTATTTTTCTTGGAACTTAGTTTATAATAAACTGCCAAAAACAGCAATACAAATCAACTAATCGATGTGTTTTGATGAATGTGGCAATTGATTCATGGACTGAGTTTGTTGGGGTGTGTTATTTCGATTTTAATGTGTTTACTAAGTACGTATAATGTTTTATTGTTGCTATACTATGCAAAAATAGCGCATTTTCATTTTGTTTTCAATTTATCTATTCTCGGTCTCGGCTCTCAGTCTCGGCCAAGATTTTAATTTATTCTCGGTCTCGGCCGAGAACGAAAAACCTGTCTTGTTCGACCCTTACTTCAAGATACTTTTGTGGTTACAAATATATTCGGGTAGAACTTTCATAAATACAAAGACAGCGGACAAATTAGTATTGGTAAATCTTAAAATAAGAACGATAAAAATTACGGAAAATGAAAAAAAAAAAAAAAATCTCTGAAATGAAAAAAAAAAAAAAAAAAATGATCAGGTCTCAGAAGCAATAGTCAGAGCATTGTCCCGGTAACACAGAAGTACTGGATTCGATCCCCAATTGCGATCGTTACCTTTTTTCTGTGTCTTGCTCTGTTTTATGTCAAAAAACTCAGTTTTAATTTTGTACTTTGATGACGCTTATTACGAGCGAAACCGGTCGATCATAATAAATTAAATAAATTTCGTGGTTGTTAACAAAGTAATAGTTTTATTTCATTAATATGTCAAAAATAAGTGACCGGATAAATCAGAATAATGCAACTTCAACACTTCATTTGAAAACTGATGAAATAAATAAATGGTTAAATCTGTTATTTTAGGTTATAACGTTATGAGCTATTTTAAAAAAAAATCTTATTTTCTTTTCAAAGGGATATTGAAATGCTACGTTGTTGAGTTGTCGTGGAACCCAAACTTCAAAGTGTAAGCTTTTTACAAAAAAAAAACGAATCCAAAAATACATGAATTAAAAAATTATAATATTATCTTCATTTCCAAAATTCATAATTTTGGTCGGATTTTTTAATTTTAGGCGGAAAGGTATCTGCATACATCTTTGCTGCATACAGAAAACTTTCAGTAGATTTAAATTCACTAGCAAATAGCAAAGTTTAATTACTGTGCTACATTTTTTGTTATTTATTTTTGGGGTGTTATGCCGTGTCGCGCTACCTCCTCCTTTAGCCAACGTTTCGGACAGCTTTACAGTGTCCATCATCAGGGGTGCTGTGATGGTCACTGTAGCGCTGTCCGAAATGTTGGCTAAAGGAGGGGGTAGCGCAACACGGCATAACACCCCAAAATTACTTTTGGCCGTGAAAAGCTAAAATCATATCCTACTATGCTACAAACACTATCACTGCCTGTATTTCGGAAACATCATGGCTTTTTTAAATTCATTGATAAATTAATAATGTTTTTCAATTAATAATGAAGGTTTCTGGGTTAAATACCAAATATTTAGGTACAAAACAATTTTTCTGTAACTATTTGCAATCTACGTACAAAAAAATAGGGACCAATCCTTAAGGACTATTTTTCGATACCTAATCTGAAAATGGGTGTTCAAGAGTAAATAAATCCGAAAAGTAACATTCTTAGTAAAATCTGACAGTAAATTCGAGATTGTGTTGCCTTAAAAACCCTACTCAGGCCTAAGGAGATGGAGGGACGTTAAAAATTGACTATGTGACCCTTGTAATGCCCGGAAACCTTATTAGTTACTTATACATAACGGCTTCTCCAACAGATTCGAGGGAACAGGCCTGGGACTTGAGTCTGGAGATAGAACCCGTCTTTCGTGAGGATTAGTTGTTAGTTTTATATTATGCTAATGAAATTAAACAAACTAAAATAACGCAAAAAATTGAGTGCTGATTTCTTAACGTCCGCGTATTAAATCAGAAAAAAAGATATGCTAGGCATTAATGTAATTTTTAAACGACTTCAAAAAGGAGGGGGTTCTCAATTCGAGTGAATTTTATTTTTTTTATGTTTGTTACCTCAGAACTTTCGAGTGGGTGAACCGATATTGATGATTTTTATTTTTTTATTTTTTTTATTTGTAAGCTGGTGCTTCCCATGTGGTCCCATTTTAATTTGGTCCAGTTCCGAGAATGGCATTCATGAGAAAACCGTATAAGTCTTAAATTTGCATTAAGTATGTGCGCGACAAATGGACGAATAACTCAATACCACGCCAACCGATTTCGACGATTCTTTTTTTATTGGAAAGGATGTACTTCAAGAGTAGTTTGATGAGAGTTTAGTTAGGTTCTGATTGCCGGATCCATGACAAAGTAAGGGAACTCTTCAATTCTTAGGAGCAAATTAACGAAACTCGTCCGAATCTCTTAATTTGACCCGTTAAATTATGTCTGTCTCATATGAGCAGCACGTTTAGTAGATCTACCCATATTCAAACAAATAAGTTAGTGTAGGTACTTCAGATTCACTAAAAATCAAAAAATAAACAAAAATTCTAACAAAACAAAAAAACGACTTCAAAAAATGCACTAAAAAGTAAAAAAATTATTTCGTATTCTTCTACAACTTCATAATCAACTTACTTTTTCTACTCATCAATATGTAGGTACGATTGTTATTTTTGGAGTCGGTGTCAGCAAAGGTCCGGCCCGGCGTGTTCACTTGACAACTCCCCTCACGCCGCGGCCCCGCTCTCGCCTCTCGCCTCGTCAAGTCGCTCGTGCGACACAAGCACATCTCACCTATAATTATGTTTGTAGTTATAGGTGAGATGACCTATAACCTATATATATGACCTATAACTCCAAAAAGAGAGACCTATGAGACATATGATACCTATCTTGACTGACAATGACTCCAAAAATAACAATCGTACCTACATATTGATGAGTAGAAAAAGTAAGTTGATTATGAAGTTGTAGAAGAATACGAAATTATTTTTTTACTTTTTAGTGCATTTTTTGAAGTCGTTTTTTTGTTTAGTTAAAATTTTTGTTTATTAAACGGTTGAATTGTGATGAAATTCCAGTAAAACAAGTTTTTATTAAAACCACCGCAAAGCTGTTAAAAATCACGGGATAGTATCATTGCGTACTAGTTGAAACGTGTTTCAATATTATCACGCGAGTAGCAGTGCGCTAGTGCAGTTTGGCGTTAGTTCAAATTGGACTGGATAATTGGAGGTAAAAAAGGGGAACCAATTTTTATGTTACCTGTCTCATGTAAATGGGGAAGTCTGAATTCTTGATAAATCAGTTTCTATTTTGAAAATGGCAATTAAAATGATTTTGTGTGAAAATATTATAAGAATGTACCTACAAACTTTATTGAATTCTCCAAACACACTTTCAATTATGAAAATGAAACATTCAAAGCAAAGGCTTTAGATTTTTAGAATTATAGACTGAAGCACAATCGAAATTATTATTTGTTTAATTACTTATTTTTTGAGACAGGGACAGTTTTAACCTGCAACGGATGTTTTTATAACTGGATCAGTGCTAGGAAATAAAGTTCGTAAGCTTTATAATCACTGTACAGCCGAGAAAGTTTCACAAATATTTTTCTAAATTTCTGAATCAAGTCAACAAATGTAGTACCTACAAGACTATATATTTGTTGGCTTTATACAGAAATTCGATTTTTATAAGAACATTAATGGAAGCATTTTAACACAAAAAGGGTTTCTCAAGGTGGAGAATAAACAAACAGTTGCCATCAAGTCAAAGTGACTCTAATCCACAGTAATCGGATTACTGTGAGGCGGATCACCCAATGTTTTCCTTGTATGGTCAAAAGATACACCCGTGAAAAGAAATCATTTTAAAGCATTGTTTATTTATTGAATTCACAATTCTTTCAAGTTTTCTTAGAATAATTGAAGACTACCTTAATATCTTCGAGAATTCCAAATACTATCTAAATATTTAAGTTGATCTTTAAAAACAAAAAATCATTTGAAAAATCATTTTGTTTTACTTCACGTATTATTTGCGCCTCCGTGGAATACGTTTACTTTTCATCGTTGTCTTTTTTTCTATAATGTTTTTACTGCCTTCTGAAAGCCCTCTTCTATCTTGTTGAACGGATCATGTAATTATGATATTTTTCCATATATTTTTGGTATGTTTATTGGAAAAACCATTTCTCTCATAAATATTGTGAATCATTTACAATAGTTAAATTTCAGATTCTACATTTTTATTATTTAATTCGTTGGTTTGCGTAAAAGTAAAAAGTTATTCATTCTCGATTTAGTATCGTTGTTATTAAAATATTTGTCTGTGTATACACATAATGCATATTTTTGTTATTAGTTTTTGGGGTATTATGCCGTGTTGCGCTACCTTTAGCCAACGTTTCGGACAGCGTTGCAGTGTCCATCATCAGGGCAGATGTGTAATAGTTAGGGGTGATGTTAGTACTTATCTACTTAGGAGCGATACCGTGTCGCCAGCTCCACTCCTCTACGAGCTGGCGCTACAATATACTTCAACATGTTTTTTTGCGTTTAGCCTTGATGTAACCGTCAATTAATTATTACCGGATACCGGATACTAAGAACTATCGAGTTTAGCTCCGTCGTCTCTATTAATATTTATAGGATTTATAGAAATTCACAAAAATCCTATATCGTATATAATCCTAATCCTGTATCGCCCGCACCGCGCGCCGCGGCGCCGCCCCGAAATCCACTGTTTTAATATAATATATTTAAATATACCGAGTTGTTTGGCGGTATGTCCTCTATGCCTACTCCTGCGGGAAACGGCGTGATGGTTGGTTAGTTAGTTGGTTAGTTATATATTCATTTTAAAAACATTACAAAATAACAATTTCAAGGCGTTTTTAAAAGAGAAAAATATTTTAGGTGAGATAAACTGATTTAGACTAACGGCAACAAAGCTTGCCGTTAGTTTGAATTTTGCTTCATTGATGTTATATTCGAAGTGATTCTAATTAACAACAAGACAGCCCTCCCGACTGGTATAACCATTGGCAAGTTAGTTCTGCAGGAGATAAAACAGTCTATGCTGTCGGTGACGGAGATAACCATCGGGAACATAGAATATATTTCTTTTATAATCAACACCTCTGCCATAGATGACCACAAATGGTTCGCTACGTTTGGTGATTTAGAGGGGTGCCCAATTTTATGGGGTGATATTGGCAGCGGATGCATATGCCCACCCACGCAGGTCGGAAGAGACTGGCTGAGGGACTCTCAACCCATCGCCTTGCACCGCATTGTCAGGAATGGATTCGTTCGTCCGTTATTACTGAACACATTGACTCCCAAATTTCTATCCATCCTTCACACCTCTCTTTCCTTTCCCTAAAAAGACCCATCCCCAAGAATGACTTAGCCCTCTACGGAAAGTCGTTTTCCTCAGGGCCTCCTGCGTGGAGCTATCGAAAAAAATAAGATAAACTTGAAACCTTCATCTATTAAAAATAGGTGAGATTGCATGTTAAGTTTATTCCGTTATTTTCAATTATTCAATAAGAAAACAATAAATACAATCTTCAAACTTTGGCGAAGCCCACGACGTAAATATCCAAAATTGGTTGTTGGTTTATTACCCTAGGCTTTTTAAAAGCATGTCCTATTAGTAAGTCTATTAAAGCAGTCATCGCATTCCGTCTTGGAGTTTGCAGCTTGTTAGAATCTCCTTGAATAAAATGGTTACAGCGTTTCTTTATTCAGATTTCCTTAGAAGTTTACAACAATAACAAAAACATAACATAACACACCGACTAGGTCTGGCAAAGCGTCCGCCACTGATTCGATGGTGGCAATAAAAAAGAGGACATCTTTATTACGGATTTCGTACCATAAATTTCCCGATAATTACCGGGCCCGAAATACCTTGAAGAGTACCCACCGTGCGGTAGGGTGCCCAGAACTTTATGTAAACGTCTAGAAATATGTAAAAACTGAAAAAGAATAAAAAACAAAATAACGTTACCCCCTAAGAGCGATGTAAATTGTGGTAAAATTGTTTAAAAACATCAGAGTCCCACGCAGTGAAGATGAAACTAGAAAGCTGCTACATGTCGCTTTATTTTCTTTTGCCTGTTTAATTTAAAGTCGTTTGAAGATTGGATATTGATTTAAAAAATGTTTTTTTTTTTTTGGAATTGATAGGTTTCGAACCTCCGTGTATGCTGGATGTCTCTCTGGGCGCTGAGAGTCGGAGGCTTCATACCACGGTGTTATTGGAGGCCCGTGCGTAGTCGCGAATTTAGCGTATTATATTAGAACCATAGACATCCAAATGGATAGACAAGAAGTTACAAATGAGGGGTAAAACCAAACTATGGAGGGCAAAGAGGGGAAAGATGACTATGATTCGTTAAACAATCAATCTGACAGTATATAGGCATCTCGCATTACAATATCACCATTTAGTTCTTAAAAGCAAAATCTGCTTTGAATGAATAGACCTTTTTAGGGAACGTACCCATACTACGTGACACGTTTAGGGGGGGGGGGGTCTTCAAAATGTCACGCTCCATACAAATGAGCGGCGGGTTGCTTAGGTTTTTGGTCACTGGGGGGGGGGGGGGGGGGGGGGGGGGTTAAAAATTGGTCACGTAGTATGGGTACGTTCCCTTACATGGGAGCGCGAATTGCTTGCCACGTTAATAACATATTTGCTAAGGCCAAATGCTCGCCCCAAAAAGACTCGCCCCAATACAAATAGCAATATTTTGTTACCGTGTTTACTTAAAACACTTTTACAAATGTTTCATAATTTACTTACCCCTATAACCAGCGACGAGCACACTGGAGAACCGCCCACATTCGCTATGTGCACATTGATATGTAGATATATTGTATAGCACGAGCTACCGTTTTGGTGTGTTATTTCGTTAATTGTATGGATGTTAGCTTCTCGCTGTTCACGGTAAGTATGATGACGTCACACATTTTAGATTCAAGCGAGGCTCTATCCCCTCCCCGTGGAGCGAGCCGGTTCCAAGGAGGAGCTCCAGCCGGCGCCATGTGGAGGGGGAAATAATACGTTTTTATCACTTAGGGCAGGTCCAGATATATTCATATGTCCGTGATTAGAACCGAGGACCATTAAATAATACATTCTAGTGACCCACTTTCGTTTCATCCAAATTTCAAAACCCCAAAGGGGGATAAAGAAGCTTGACTTCAAAAAAATTTACTAATTACCATGCGATAAGGCCAACTTAACTATGTCACAGAATAGACAGTGAAGTTTACTTACTATTCGGCTCTATCCTTGTTTTAACACTCTAACCGAAATCTTAATTATTATTGGACGTTTCAATAATTTCCAATAAGAATTTCAGTCTTATATAACATGAACAGTTACTTTTAAAATTAATTTAATTCAATTGTTATCAAGTTTAATTGTGACAGTTTGGTAATGCATTCAGAGGGCGAAACAGCTGACACACTAAATAATAATTGCATAGCAGAACCTGTGTATAAATAAGTTGCGTTTATAAATTAAATATTGATATTATTGAATATATATTTATTATAAAAGAAATATAAAAAAGGGACGGTTACTTAAATATTTAAAATAATCCCAAAACTTATGATTGAAATGATTGTACACTTTCTATCGTTTTATTATTATTTCTCGGATATTCACATGTGTAATAGGTAATTTAACTTGGGTTTAACACTCGAACGGTTACGAAGATAGCCGATCTTATCCGATCTACAGGCGGGCACTGTCAGTGAGCGATTTCACCGGATCAGATTAACGCGGAGCATCATTTAGTACGGACGTAAGTCCAGTAAGATATTCATTGTAAATACGATACTATACTCCTAATCTCTGACGAACCGAAGCATTATTGAAAACTCCCGATCATCAGAATTATATTGTTAATAAGAGAAATTACCAGTTACATCATAATGCAAATCATAATGCACTGAGTATGACGTTGGGAGCTGAATATAGCCTAGAAATTATTGTAAAAGTTCACGTCGTAAGCAAAGATTCGCTGTTCTATGAATGTATATAAATAATTGATTATAAAGTTTCTCCAAATACTGCTTAACACTTTAAACATTTTATATATTTAATTTTTTTAAAGGAGGCATAGTGAATATACATGAACGTTTTAATGCTGGTAAAACATTTTTTTTAATGATTGATTGCCTATTGACGTAAAGTCATCAACATGAACTGCCAATGGGTACAATTAAGTTGATTAAAACAACTTCTTTATGTCTTTAAACAATAATATAACGACACGTGTCCGAACATTACATCGTTTATCAACATTTTTAGTAAATGAATGTGTAATGTCACTTACACACATGATTAGACGTAGTCGTAATAATATCGTTCCACACGAGGTAAGTTGATCATTTTTCCAGGAAAGTGGGTACAGTACGCATTTACACGCATTTCTATTGAATTGACGAGTTTTTTCATATTTTTACACGTGGAACAGATTTAGGATTGATGCTAGATTAGAACACATATCCACTTCGTGATAAATAATTATGAAATAAATATTGTAAATTATACTGCTTAACTGATAATAAAAAACCTTTAATAGTTACCGAAATTTTGTTTTAAAGAGTTTTATTTCACATGTACACTTGTTACTTATTTTTTTATTTATGTAATCATTATATTATATGGTTAATTAAATACAAAAAGTTATCGAAATATTAAGCCGTTGTGAAATCTAAAATTTTTATGGCGATTGGCTTACATATTATATATGACTTAATTTGGTACCTTAATAATAAATAATCATTGTCTGTGCGGTAGTCTCAGGGAGAGGTCATAGAGGCCATAGTCTCAGAGAGAGGAACTTTTTTTTTTTTTTTTTTTTACATAAGCTCCACACAGGAGGCCCTGAGGCAAATAATTTCCCTGAGGGCCTATGTCATCTTTAGGGATGCTGTGTGGAGGGTCTTTTAGGGAAAGGAAGGAGAGGAGGGTTCTGGGAAGGAAAAGGGTTTAAGGGGTGGGTAGGAATCTGGGGTTCAGTGTGTCCTGGTCATCAGACCTAAACACACCTCATCCCATGAACCCGGGCACCTCTGCTAAATCACCAAACGTAGCGAACCACTTGGGGTGACCTATGGCAGAGGTGTTGGTTATCCAATAAAGGTTCCCGGGGCGGCGGTACCCATTCCCGCCTCCCAAATTGATAACTAGCGTCGTTGATCCCTTCGGCACCGGTGCATAGTCGGGAAACACGCCAAACGCGTGCCCAACATATGTACACGGTTGAAATTAATTTGTCACACGAGAAGGGGTCGCTTCTTCGACTCTCCTTCCTATAACATGGGTCTCTTCAACACCAATGCTCATTCCTTCCTCTCTTCAAAAAGACCCTCCACACAGCATCCCAGATGACATAGGCCCCGAGGGAAATTATTTTCTTCAGGGCCACCTGTGTGGAGTTAAAGTAAAAAAATAAATAAAAAATAACTTCAATAAAAATAATCACTCTTTGGTAAAGTATTCTTAAATACCATGGAATTTATTATAAGCAATAATTATCAGCTTGAAACACTCATCTACATTGAAAAAATCTTCCGAGAAAAGATACTTGCTGCCAACGGGACTTGAACCCGTGTCCTTCTGATTGCCGGTCAGCTGCTCTTGACCACTGAGCTATGGCGACTTATCTAATACCCGCCAAATAATTCAATATATACTAGTGTTTCATTGAACAATTACTGTTTATTACATTTTTTCCACCTGAAAACAACCAACTTTATTTTTGCGAGAAAGACATTGTTAGTGTTAAATCTCTCGCTAGGTGGCGTCGAGACAAATTATGTCTACATTTTTTGGGGAAATACTTTAACTTGCCAAATATTAATTATTATTTTTATTTGATAAACTAACGTTTAAGACAAGATTTTAATGCATTACACAAAGGGTAACAATTATTATAAGCAATAATTATCAGCTTGAAACACTAATCTACATTGAAAAAAATCTTCCGAGAAAAGATACTGGTTTTCAGGTGGAAAAAATGTAATAAACAGTAATTGTTCAATGAAACACTAGTATATATTGAATTATTTGGCGGGTATTAGATAAGCCGCCATAGCTCAGTGGTCAAGAGCAGCTGACCGGCAATCAGAAGGACACGGTTCAAGTCCCGTTGGCGGCAAGTATCTTTTCTCGGAAGATTTTTTCAATGTAGATGAGGGTTTCAAGCTGATAATTATCGCTTATAATAATTGTTACCCTTTGTGCTATGCATATAAATCTTGTCTTAAACGTTAGTTTATCAAAAAAAAATTAAAAACCATGGAATATCATAAAACATTAAACCTTTTATTGGTTAGTCAATTGTTTTTTGTATTGATTCCTTCAATATCAATTATTACTATTTTGTAACAGGAGCACAGAAATTTATTAGTTAAATAAAGTATTCTTATTTTGTAATTTCATGAAAGGTAACAGTTTTTATAAATTATTATTAACCGGTTGACCATGGATTTATTGATCAGGCTGTACCAGTGTTGGTAGCGCGATGGGGATACCGGTATGGAGTGACCATGTTAGCCGACACACCCGTGCGTGTAACTCGCATAGGATGAACTAATGAAATAATGGTCTTTTTTGTGTTTAGAGGAATTAATAAACAAATTATGCTGTGTTTAGCCCAATTCATAAGAACACGAATAGTGCTTGCGGAATTTGCGCTGGTCACTTCGAATTGCCTGACATTTTTTTTTGTGTGTTTTGTTTATTTAATCTTTTATAAGCCCATGGGGTTTTTACGGTGAGTAGGTATATAATACATATTACCATTTTTTACAAAAGGGGTAAAGTATGTAATGCAAAGTCGGGTTAGTTACACCATTTATAACTCGAGAACAGCTGGACCGATTTTTATGATCTTTGATTTGTTGGATTTATCTCTACGGCGAAAAGCAGAATAGCTATTAAGACATTGAAAATTTTTACTAAAAAATAAATTATGTGAAAATTCTTTTCCTCATGCATTTTGTATGGAACCAATTCTCATCTTTTGAAAGAGCTGCAGGAATATTGTGATAAGTATGTATAATACTGAATAGTGAGTGCATTCCAAAAATTCAAAAACGTCAAAAGTCAATGCGCTGATTATATATATATATATATATATATATATACATATGTCCTAGTCCTGAGTGTACTTGAGTCTCGATCATCTGGGCCCCACACGAATTAATATACACTTTACGCATTGAAAGAGTCCATAAGAAATTTTTAAGGTTTTTATTCTCGCGGCTCTATGGACGTTACCCTTGGCTTTACCCATCGATTTTTATATATTAGGCATGACCAATTACCACTCCCTAGAGACACGTAGAGGTATTGTGGGATCAACGGTGAACGTATGTCTGCACCCCTCCAAAGGAAAAATATAGTAATTTTAATAAATCTCCCTCATACGTATAAAGAAAATGAAACGCAATTCCCGTAAGTAAGTGGAAAAGTAAGAAAATCACAAAATTTATAAATCCGTGCACAACTGATACTGACAAAAACAAAACACGGACAGTTGCGCATCGATAATTGCTTCATTGTGTAATTTTTAACTTGATAAAAAACTTAATTTAATTCAGCTAAAAAGTTAACACAACAGTTATTGATTCTGAGGCGGTACGAAGTTCGCCGGGTCAGCAAGTTAATAATAAACAATAGGTTGCAAAAAATATTTTATTACATTACAGTAGTCTCCAATTGGATAAAATTTATCAGAAAAAATGACTTAATAATAATAAATTTAAAAAAAAAAATCTCTAAAAAACTGTAAAAAAAATAGAAATTATCAGAAGTAATATGTTGACATAGAAAAATTGTTTAAGTGTGTTTTAAACATCGAAATTGTTGCATTAAACTTTCAGTTCAACTTTGGTACGTCTGGTTGGTCGAGTAGGTACTCTTAAATTGACTACACTACTTTTTTAAAAATAAATCAATGTGCAAGGGTAATTATTTTAGAGAATAAAATGTTCATAAATCGATATACAAGGAGTGTAGACTGTACAAACAAAAGTGTTAAATAATGAGGAAGATGTAATACTGATTAAAAAAATAGATAATAAATAAAAGGAATAATTCCAAATATGTAAAAACCATACGAAATACATTTTCTATGAAATGAAACAACATATCCAACACGAGTTCCTACATCATAAATAGTTAAGGCTTTGGTAAACGAAGTTACTTTTGGAATGATAATTCTCTCAAGATTTCCATATTGTTGGCTAAGATTGCGCAAGATCATCGTGTATTGCCAATATTGCCAATCTTGATGGAACGCGTCAATATTGACGGACGCCTTGCCCTGCAAAACTATTAATTGACGGGTAATACAATTATTGTATGGCAGTAGTCAATAATAAGCAATTTATCGTGCTAGTTGCGAACTCTGACGGGATGAAAAGGTTACATCCAACACGACCACCACCTTGAACCGGAAGCGAAACACACAAACATACAGATAGATGAAATGTCAAACGGTCGAGTTAAAAAAGGACTTCACTTCGCTCAGTCAATCATAATACATCCAATGCTGATTCTATTTATACTTTCTTCAACAGATGTACCAAAATGCTTTAGGTCCTGCTGTGATAAAATTATGTAGGTATATTTATAGGGAAGAAACTAGAATGTTGGTAAAATGGTGAAGGTAAGTATCTAATATTCGCCGATGGTCAGCAATAGGAAGTATCCGATATCAGAGCAAAGCCGCCAAAGAGATTCGAGTAGCAAAGGGTCACGGTGTTAGTCTATGCTACACAGCGATGTCCGTTCAAGTGAACGCTCCAGTACATCCTTAAGTAGGTGTGTAACAACCTGCACAGTACACAGGTATGTAAATCAACCCGTGTGAGGTGTTATTCCAATATCTTTCCTTGGGTCCTGGTACTCGTGGGGGAATACGGTATACACTTGGGCGAGCCACGCTCATTAACGCGAGCTGGCAACGAAGTAGGTCGAAGGTAAAAACTTCAAAGCAATTGCTTCCATGTGAAGGAGCACAGCAGTGTTGGGAAATAAATTTCTTTGTACGTAAATTGAATCAATTTACTGTAAGTTATATTCTGACCTTGACCTAAATAAATCACAATTTTTCTTTCGTAGTGGCATCGCCGTACAAATTATCCAATAATTATATTGTTTGTTGATTTAGCAGAGGTGAGGTTTGTCTAAGTCTTGGTGGAGAATGCGTTTGAACAAATACTGCGTGGCGGGTCGGATTGGGAGAGATTGTTTGAGGGAGACCTAACCTCTCCAGCCGGACCCTCTCGACCCATCGCCTTGCACCGTAGTGGGGAGGATGGATTCATACGTTTGTCACTCCTGGACACATTGACCCACCCCTCATAGTTTTTCCTTCCCAGAACTTCCTATCCTTCTTTTCAGACAGTCAAGACAGGACAGTAAGTAGAAATAGGCAAACCCGACAATCTTGAGCAATATTGGCCAACAATTTGGAAATCTTGATGGAAATTTATTATGCTGATCTTAATTTCCGATCTATTATAGGTGGTAAACTAAGTTTACACCGGCTGTGCATTCTTTTAAAATCTTCCCATTAGAAATTCGTTTAATTTAGGTGACACTCTTGCCGAATCCTGTCAACTAGTGACAACATCGGACAACATACAAGGGCCGAAAATAGTATATCTCAGCACGATCGTAAACATTTTTGAATAATTGGAAATTGTCTACTTTATCGTTGATGATTTCTCTACTCAGTTGTCTATATCTCTCTACGAAGAGACGTCTGTAGCGAGAATGAAGCGATAACCCGGAGAAGAGTCGTAAGTTAGTCCGTCACATCTCGCCCCATAAACTGTTGGATATTTGCACATAAATAAGCGATTGAGCCGACTTAAAAACTTGAAATATTTTAATGAAACACCTTTCATTGGTTACCGGCACTCATAAACTAGCGGCTTAGTGCGAGCACTCACCTTCTTGTTAGCGATGGGAGCTTGTTCCCTATTGACCGAATCATTATTCATACCAAACTTAATACTAAAAAATAGATACACGCATGGCCATAATGGATACAAGACTTAAAATATCGAAAATATTAAATTATTATTATTACTAGAATTTTACACAAATTTCCAATTGAATTGATTATACATTAGAACAATTAATTATTTTATCTAATGAATTAATAGTAGGTAAGTACTAGGTATACAAATTCTTTGTCAACACATACATATTTAACCCCTCTGGCTTCGGGACAACTCACATAGGTCTCATAGAAATCGTTGTGTCTCCCTTACTATCGTAATGATAAATATGATATAAACGATGTTAGAAAGAGAAAACACCACGCTTCATATTCAAATCTAAGAGTTAACCATAAAATAAGCAAAATGTATCTATACCTACCAAATTTTCAGATCGTAATTTGAAAAAAATTATGAAACCTTGGGAATTTCTCAGTAATTATTTTTACATTTAATGACGATGTGACAATAAAGTTTATAATACATTTGTCTAATGAAACTTTACTTTCTTCGTTATCAATAATTTTAGTTAGAAAAAATGTCAGGTGAGCCATTATTAAAACTTTCTATTTATCAAAATTATTATTTTTATTTCGTTTGATGAAAATCGAACCTGACAAGTTTATTTATTTTTTTACTTCAAATAATATAATTTTATTACCTTATTGTATAATGGCACTACTCCCCATTTCAAACAGGAGAAATATTTTTTCTTAATTGAGTTGGGTAGTTTGTTAACAACAAATTACTTTCTTGTAATTAGTTTTAAGAACGGTAGGTTTTTTTTAAAATCTGTAATATATGTGAATAATAATAATAATAAAAACCACCTTTCGAAAACAGTCTGTTTTATTTTTTGGATGCGTTCAGAAATATTCCATTGATTTGTATTTTCTTGCCAAGGGGAAATATTTTGACTCTCCGACAAAATGTGATCGAGGCTTGAGGCTGAGGGTTAAACATATTATGTAAAAGCGTTGAGAGGAATGCCTAGAATTTGAATTTATAGTAAGAAATAAATCACAATATGCCTTATTTTTCGTTAGGTATTTAAAAAGCACGTTTTCTGGTGTATATTGCATGTGGGTAGGTACATCGTTAGAATTCTTATCTACATAGGTTTTGTAGGTTGACATATAAATTACAGTTTACATTTTCAGCAAAGAATTACAGTTACCTATTCAAACAAAGGTGTAGTTATGACGTACATCGTAGTATTATAAATAAGTCTGAATAAGCATGTGACTGAATCACAGTTTGAAATTCCCTTGAAGGGCAAAACGACACGCATTAAAATAATAACTTAACCGTGGGTATACCTACCTTACAATGTTTTTGTAAAAGTATCTATGTATTTTTTATTTTGTGTGAAGTGAATATTTGATATAATTCTGTAGATATGTGGTTTAGGTATTAAGTATATCTATTTCGGGTCTGCCGGTGTCCTCAATTTTAATTAATATTTTAAAGAAATAAAACAGGCAAAATTATTAGTATTGTGTCACAGC
This sequence comes from Limnephilus rhombicus, assembly GCA_929108145.2. Taxonomy (NCBI): domain Eukaryota; kingdom Metazoa; phylum Arthropoda; class Insecta; order Trichoptera; family Limnephilidae; genus Limnephilus; species Limnephilus rhombicus. The sequence continues at coordinate 49,607,307 of OV815285.1, forward strand.
AAAGTAGTAGGTACAAACATAATAAATTCGTGCAGTGTTACATTTTTTTTATTTTGTATACGTGGCAGCAATTATTTCTAATAACGGGGATTCTTAATAATATATACCTATAAGAAAATGTTATAATTAATAATTATAATATATTAGAAAAGTAGGCGATACGGATATCAAACTACGAATATCAACTTACACAACCCGAATGGAATAGTGAAAAATTGAGCAGTAAGCTCATTGGTACCTTTTTGCGAGAAAAGGCCTTTAACTCTTAACGTCTTGAGAACGTCCACAGAAGTACACATTTGAGCATTTAACTCCCAGGGCCCTTCATGTGGGCGCACACTCCATGCTTCATCCATATTCAGACATCAAATGGCTTAGTACTTTGACCAATTTGTTGCCTGCAATGGGCAAAACCTGGTTAATATATATTGTTCTTAAATCAAAGGCTTTCTGAAATGGCTAATCATCACATCAATTTTAGGTAAATATTATTGGTTTAGATTGTGGGTTGGTTATTCTGAAATAATTTGAGAATTATTTAATCTGACACAAATGGGTACTTCGCCATTTACATATTTCAATCAATTTCCCCAGTTTATAATAAACCTTTCATCTAAATATGAGCTTATATCAGGTAACCTGTTGCTCGAACAACAAGACTCACCTCAAATACGAAATTTAATACTACTGGTATTTATAACATTATTGTGTTGGTGTTTATTAATTTAGATTTACGTGTCTATTTGCCTAATGAGAATAATATTTGTTGGAATTAGGGAATCTGAGAACGCAATATTAAATATACGGATCTGGGGCAAAATACAAATACCAACGTACAAAATACTTTTTATTTGCATGTGAAGCATTTTGATTTACCATTACCGGATTTTAATGATATTTATTTATTGTTTTAACCCTAGAAAGATAATCTGATTTTACCTATCTTAAAGATAATCAATCATACGTCTTAGAGACGTATTGAATTTTAAAAGTGAATATTTGAAATATTATCATAGTTACACAGTTTAAAGGTAGTTAAATAATTAGTTTAGGATGTCTAAAATGTATTTTTTTTTCATTTGTTTTGAAAGTTTAAATGCTGATCAGTCATTATATTTAAAAATAACATAGACATTTTTTTTTATTTGGCTAAATGACATTTATACGAAAAAGTCTGAAAGTTACACAAAAGGTCCTAGAGACGTAATGAAGTTTAAAAGTGTAAATTGGACATAATATCATACTTAAACAGTTTAAAGGTAGTTGAATAATTAGTGTAGGGTTGTGTACTTTAAATAAAACGAAAAAAAATATTGTAACTAAAAAAGTAACAAAATTCTGTAAATACCCTCTTACAAATCAACTACAAAATATTAAGTCCTTTCTAAATAAATAAAAATATGTTTTATGTCTAGATCGTTTTATTTTTACATGTTATGAACGTTTAAACGTTAATCAGTCGTTTCCATATTTTTTTATTATTTCGCTAAATCACATTTATGCGAACAAGTCAGAAAGTTACATAAAAGGTAATCATACGTCTCTCGGACGTAAGGTGTACATATTTCTCCGTAATTATTGTACTTACCGTAGTGACAGAGCCGCCCCGCGCAAGCTCTGTTCGGCAACTGAGCTAACTGAGATAGACAGCGCGCTACGTTGCGAAATAAAAAAAAACACAGCAATCCTTGTGTATCGCTTACGTCTCTCAAACGTAGATTATCTTTCTAGGGTTAAGATAGTAGGTATATGAATACCTTCATACCTATATTTGTCCTGTTTTTCAGCTGATATAAATACCACAATTTTCTGTAATGTTCTTCTTTTCCAACCCCAGTGATTGGGATTATTTGATGTATGTTCGGGAATCTTCAATAAAGCTCATGTCTCGTCGATGTCTTGTTTATTTACGTGCGGTTTATTTAACTGGACCAAAGGTCCGATCTAATGGATGCTCCGGGTAATTCTGAAGCAAAGGAACTCGGCATTAAGGACGCCCAACTGTCGGTCGGATATCGTCGGCTATTTCACGGTATTATACACGAATGGCGACAGTTGAAACTCTCTTACAGTGTTACTTTACTGACATCTGTTGAGACACCTCAAGACTACATATAACTACCTATACCTCCATCTTGTAAATCTGAATGTATTATACCATGTTATGTTACCAGGTTAATTCGGTAAATCCGATTATAATATATGCTACCAGATTACCTTTTCTACTTTGTCACAAAAAAATGTATGTGTACTTATATTTATATATTTTATATACATTTTCTGCAGAAAAAAATGAAATTTTCTGTTTTTTTTTTTTTTTTTTTTTTTTTTTTTGGTTTTGTTTTTTGTTATGTAATTTATGTACATTTCAGGTATAATATGAACTAAACATGTCAATTTGTCTATCCTGGAACGGGAAACTTTCCTAGTTGGACAGGCAAAGCTTCCTAATTGTAATTTGTACTTTCTTTTGTATCTATAATAAATAAAATATAATATAATAATATAACGGCATCTATCGAAGGACATTGAATCTACATATATATTACTTGACACTACATTTTCTAAACATAGATTTAAATATTTTAACATTTTCTTCTAATTGAATTTCCTCTGGTAATAAGCTAAATAACTTTTTTTTTTCTACAGAAATCTAATATGATTTCCTTTTTTCGTTTCATGTTTGTGCTTGTGTTACAGGTTTTTAATTTTGTACTGAAGTTCAGGAAGAAATGTATAAACATTAATTATTTTGTGGATAAAAATATACTGCCGAAGTAAATAATTTGTTTTAATAACAAGCTTTTATATTTTGAATTTTATCTTTATGAATAAAACCCCAAAATTTTATATTTAATTAAACGAAGACAATATTAGCGAAATCTAATCGAAAATCTGGAAACAAAAGTATTGTCAATAGTAGCACATATTATATATTGTCAATAATAAGGAACTCCAGTGAAAAATATTCTGGCTTTAAAAAAATATGTTCATATAGACTATAGACCAATAAACGCTGATTCTGAATATATAAGTTTTATTTAAAAAGTCAATTTTTAATCGGGTCGTAAAAACATGCCGTTAAGGTGACGTCACTGTTCGGCGTGTCGTGACGTCACCGTAAACATTATTTAGGCCTAAATAATGTATCAAAAGTAAAGGTATCTCTTATTAGTCTATCTCTATTATTGAAAATATTCAAAAACTACTGCACACAAAAAATAGTAATGCTATTTCTAGGTAGAATACTTCGAACAACGGAATTCAAAATGGCGGCAGTAGATCAGCTGATTGCCCGAACCTATACTAATTTTTCAGGAGTGATGACATCACACGATTCACCATACATACGGTGATTTTCGGGGGGTCTTGAAAAATTAAAACTTTGACAATTATTTTAACTATTAAAAGTAACTCTAAAAATAAAAATAAAAAATGCAGTTATTTAAGTTAGAAGGTCATTATTTATTGAAAAAAATAAAAAAAATGGACTGGAGTTCTCTATTGCGTATATTGTCAATATCAGTATATTATATACATGGTATACACACGCAGTATATATACATGGATAAAGAATTTTTCATCGTCCCACGAAGTTTGTCAGAGTAAGTCCGAATTAAAAACCCTAATTTCGGTTGTGATTGTTTTCGGTCTGTAACTTCAGTTTAATGAGCTCTAGAACATAGATTTGATTTGAATTTAAGTATCAAAATTTGAACTGAAATTACTTTATTTTTAGTTTAATTAATTAATAATTGTATATTTAGAATGTTATTTTCACGGTTCTGCGCTAGTTTTAAATAAATGCCTTCATTATATTTGATCATAATTCTCAGCATTCCTTTGACATCAATGAACTTCCGCCGTACATTTTTGTTTTATTATATTTCCATTAGACGGGTGAGATAAGAACTTTAATTTTATTATGACGCGAAAACCTCCGCGGAGCTTTTTAATTGATGTGAAAAGAGGCCGTGATCGATGTTTAAATAACTCTGGCCTCGTAAAACAGTGAATTAAGAATGAAGAACGACTCATTCTCCATGCACATTAACGTATTGATATGATTTTTAGCTCATTCATATGAGATTTATAACTGTATTATAAATGACGTGATTGGTGATTGATTGACAAAGTGACACCTGAAATATATTACGTAATAACTTATGAATACTTCTTGGGAAATGAGAAGGTTTCAGAAGAAGATCGGGCAGGAAGGAACGCAGATTAGTTTAAAAATAATTAACTAATAACATGATCTTGAAGTTACCTATATATGGTGTCTGGAATCTAGTGGTGTAAGCGGGAAAATCTACATCCATTGTTATCGATTAAAACTTGTCCAAAGTTGGATTCTTTTAGGTGAAATTTGTGGTCTGCGGGTGCCTCAGATATTTTCTGCTAATTTGTACTATATGACGCTAGCTGAAGCCCCTGAAGTTGCCCGGGCTTTACAAAGAATATTTTGAAAACAGATGTAAACATTTAAAAAAAAAACTTATACCTAAAGTGTGACAAATATCATCAAAAGAATCAACATTTTGGGTTAAATAGACGGATAAAGGGTAGAGTTGTTTTACGAAAACTCATATAGTGACCTTTCGCGTGCTTTGAAAATAAGGTGTGCCAAATTTCATCAATCTGGGAATTAAACTATAGATTTTTCGTGATTTATTTTTGGGGTATAACGCCGTGTTGCGCTTCTTCCTTCTTTAGCCTACGTTTCGGACAGCGTTACAGTATTAAAATGTCCATCATTAGGGCAGATGTACAGGGTACTGCTAAACCTGTACTAATCACGAGTGCATCCCGGTTGAATTTGGCAGCCACCTCTGGTCTGGAGCTCCAAAATACCTGAAAAATACCCTCGACTCTGTGCAGAAACGGGCGGTTCGTTTGATAGATTCTCCCATCTTAACAGACGGATTGCTATCTTTAGAGCACAGGCGTCGGGTAGGAATGCTATCCTTGTTCTACCGGTATTACAATGGAAGATGCTCCGAGGAACTAGCGTCATTGATCCCTTCGGCACCGGTGCATAGTCGGGAAACACGCCAAACCCAAAATTTGTACACGGTTGACATTTGTCAATGGGTCGTTTATTGACTCGTTCTTGTTTTGAACAGCTCGGCTGTGGAATGATTTGCCGGCCTCTGTGTTCCTCCTTCCTACAATATGGGTCTCTTCAAGACCAATCTTCATTCCTTCCTCTCCTCAAAAAGACCCTCCACACAGCATCCTAGGTGACCTAGGCCCTGAGGGAAATTATTTTCCTCAGGGCCTCCTGTATGGAGTTAATGTAAAAAAAAATATGTGAAAAATTGTGTAGAAGTGAAACGTTGGTTAAAGAATGCAGAAACAAAATGCAGAAAAATGCAGAAAATTGTCCCCAAAAATCACGATACTGCTTTAGGCTGTGAAAATCTCAAATACAAACCCACACCGGGACACTCTTCTTTATATATTTATAAAGTAATTATTTAGAAAATAGTTTTAACTGTTAAAATAAAAATTTATAGAGAAATTCTTTAAAAAAAAAATTCAAATAAAGTTCTTCTTAGTTACACCCGCCCTGCTAATCTTAAAAAGTAAAAAGAGTCAGCTATTAATATGAACTATCATGTATATTAGCAAAGCTGCTTCGTCGCCCGTTACCAGTTTGACAAGAACTTGGCATTAAAGGCTTTGTATCATAATATTACATGGAAACCAGCGAGCTCAAATCCTTTTTTTTTGGCTTTTAGCGTCATTTTTCACAAACTGCATTACAAGGTTATTAATGACGTGGTTCGCATCTCCTTTGACCCCGGGAAATCTGAGACGAAGCATTATTAAAACACCTCATAAAAAGGACCAATTTGAAAGGAAGAAAAATAATTTAATAAAAAATTCAATATTTAATAAGAAAAACTCTCTTTTATAACTTTTGAAGGTTATTCCCATCAACGTAATATATCATTGAAGAAGAAGATAACAATAATAATCTAAACGAAAATATGAAAGAGAATAAGACACAGAAAACAGAAAAAAGACAATGGTCGCAACTGGGACTCGAACTCAGACCTCTCGCCTAACTTGGAGGTGCGCGTTTACCAGTTAAATTTAGACTTTTATAAAAAGTCAATAGTTCCATATGAATAAATTCGGATACTTTTATCCGAGACGCTATCCAGGATACAAACCAATTCTTAGAATGATTGTTTCCAATAAAAAGGTTAGTTGCCCATAATATCGAAAAAAAATTAGTTGAAGATAATATTGATAATTCTAAAATTTGAAAAATGAGATTGGCTATTATCTCGCACTTAGTATAAAACAAATAAATAAAAAAAAATAGCTACATTAAAGACATTAAATGTTGGCTGAAGAATCTATCGGAAAATGAACTTACTAGTATACTTAAAACATCATAGAAGTTTCTGGAAAACCTTATCCAATCAATGAAGTTAAACCATAGAAGTCGCTGAAAAACTTATCCAAAGCATAGTCCCCCTCAGCACAGTATCTCCTAGTGAGGAGGACTACAAATATATTTTATATTTTATATATACATCAAACTAACATGTTTCATATAAAAATGTAAAAAATATCATATAGTTACTAAATAAAAAAATAAAAAAAACTATTATGACGGCTTGACAAAAGGTAGCAATAGCGAAATTGGTTAACGCGCACGTCCCGGTTAGACGAGAGGTCTGGGTTCGAGTCCCAGTTGCGACCATTGTCTTTTTTCTGTTTTCTGTGTTAGATTATTTTCGTTAGATTATTATTGTTATCTTCTTCTTCAACGATAAAAAAATGTCCAAAGAAGCGAAGTTAGCAGTCCAGAATGGAGTGCTGATACCAACGCTAATGCATGGTAGTTGAACTGGAAGAGGTAGGATGAAAGTAGACTGAATGCTAGAAATCAGATCCCTGAGGCGTACTGTGTGTCGTAAAACCTTGCGTAACTCTACTTGATATGTTGTTTTTTTTAAATTTGTTCCCTTTTTATTGCTTTGTAAATACCTCATATTTTACAATATTCTTTTTTCATTGGGAGGCGGGTAAGGGTACCGCCGCCCCGGGAACCGTTTATTGAATAATCAACACCCCTGCCATAGGTCGCCCCAACTTTGCTCGATACATTTGCTGACCTAGCAACACAGTATGAGGGGACATTGAAGGTCTAGATTCGTTACATTAAATGTAGAGCCGTTTATTCAAAAAAATTAGATTCTTGCGAGAACTCCGAAGGGGCGACCATAAGTTGCCTATACCGGGGTGGGATAGTGGTGGGTACTTCAATGCTGACCTAGCAGAGGTGCCTGGGTTTGTTGGGTGAGGTTTGTCTAGTTCTTGAGGGCGGATGGGTTAGCCCACACGCTACGTGACGGGTCGGATCGGGAGATACTGGTTGACGGAGACCTTTTGACCACTCCAGCTGGATTCTCTTGACCAATGCCTTGCACCGCAGCGGGAGGGATGGGTTCATGTGACCGTCGTCAGTTTCAAACTCACCCTTCATACCCTTTTCCTTCCCAGAATTTCCTCTCCTTCCTTTCCCCGAAAAGACCCTCCACAAATCATTTCCAAAGATGACACAGGCCCTGAGGGTTTTTCCTCAAGGCCTCCTGTATGGAGATAATTGTTAAAAAAAACTCAGTTTATTTTTTGTATTATTCATTTTTTCACAAATAAGATTTTAAATGTAGGAAATTTGAATTCTTCAGTATGCATTGAATATACGCACTTAGTTATTTCGTTCCTACTTTATAATTGCATTTATCTGCATCATTATTACTTCCTGTATTGGTAATACATGTGTAATTTATTCTTATGTTTTCATGTATCATTTTTATATAAAAGCCGTTTTAGGGGTAAATAAATTAAATAAGAAAAATGAAACAATATAACTTTGTATAAACCACTTATATGATGTGCAAATCCGACCGGTTTCGGAACAAACGTTCCTTCGTCAAATGCAATGATTGTCCCTCATTTTATATTGGAAAAACAACTCGTAATTTTGAAATCAGAATCAAAGAACATTTAAGGTGTCTTAATAATAATAATTTTTCTGAGTTCGCTAACCATATCATTGAAAATAACCACAGTTTTGAAAAAAACACAGGGATAAATATTCTTCATATTAATCATAAAGGAAAACGTTTAGATAACTTAGAAGCTTTGGAAATTAAAAAATCCCTTAAAAATAATGAATCTATTATCAACAAACAAAAAATATTGTCATATAGCCCAATCATGGATTTGTTCCCCTACCCACCCACTCTACACTAATACCTACCCACCCAATCTACATTATTAACTAACAATGGCTCCATCCCTACCACAATAAAACATTGTTCTAAACTATCAAATTAGTATAAGCTTTCCCTGACGAAGGAACGTTTGTTCCGAAACCGGTAGGATTTGCACATCATATAAGTGGTTTATACAAAGTTATATTGTTTCATTTTTCTATAATGGATAACCACAAAGTAATAGCTACATTCAAAAATTAAATAAGATTAATAAAGTCACACTTAGACCATTGGAGAAAGAGGATGAATGGAAAAATGAGTGTAAAGATAATACATATTTGACGAGGAAGAGAATCCTATATGTCGAGAAGCTTTAGGAAGAGTCAAGAGTCGGAATACCAGAATTTTGAAGACATAATGTAAATTTAAATTAAAAAAGGAGTATGTGCCTATGCAGAGTTCCGTGACGGTCTATCCTCTCTACCAACCAGTGGCGGCTGGTGCTCACAAAAATCGGTAGTGCGCTAAAAATCTGGCTACTCTAATTAAAATGAATTTAATTATGAAAAAAAATCTTACCAATTTGTAGGTTAGGTCGATTCTCCATTGTCTCTTTTGTTTGTAACTTGCACTTGTATTAAAAATGGGCCGTGGTGGGCCACTATTTTTAATTTCTAATCGTTTCAAAGTTCAGCGCATTGTTTTTTATAAAATAAACATTAATAATGGAACTCATTTTTTATTCTTCCCGACTCATCCAAAAAACTAATAACAATGGCGTATTGACCTGCGACCTGTCACAACGGGTCTCATTGTTTATGTTGGTTGGTATGCTGTAGAGATAAGAAATGGTCGACGCTGAGCGGAACATTGACTAAACTAAAACTAAATCTTAATTAACACACAATATTAATAATAAAATGACACGACCGCTTCCCAAATTAAGATGCTACTGAACAAACGGTCCTTTTGACATGGTGGAAATTCCCGGATCGCCGTCCATGGGTTATTTAAATTTGCAAAGGATTATACCTACCTACGATTCTGGCTCATGGAGAATTGTGTAAGGATTCTCTTCGATTGTGTGATCGCTTTGGCAAATGCACTCCCGGCCTGAATATAGTAACAAAACGTTCTGCTTCTGTTATCTCAGGATCTGTTACGCGAGCGGGTATACATAGAAACCTATATTATGTATGCATTAGAAGCAAAGTGTGTATTGTGATTTGTGATGAGGCATGTCGGAAATATAGTATGTTTTTCGGTGATCGGGAATTTTTGGGTTGGCAGAAATTTTGGGAGTGCGTTGCACCGCCGCACCTTAGGGCTGGCCGCCACTGCTACCAACCCATGCGGGGAAATAGCGTGATGATTGCTTACTAAATTAGTTATTTAGAATACAATAATTTGCAATGTTTTTTTGTGCGGGCTTTTTGCTGAGTGCGTTGAGCTTGACTGCAGTTTTGAAGAGCTGCAGCTTGAGGTGTATTAGCCAGAGAGCTTGCAGCAAACCAGTAAGGTACTTAGCTCATTTCCTTAATCAGATGACGATTTGATTAATTGCCAACACTCGGTGGGGTATGATATATGCACCGAGCCGCTGTAATAATACAGGGGAACATTTAAGCGCTAAGTCTGGAAGCAAATCTGGCAAGGATTAACTTAGGGACGAATGCTATTAAATGATAAAACTGCACGCTTGTTTATTCAAATTTAATTAATGCGATTTAATAGTATTTTTAAATATAAAACCAAAATTATAAACAGTCAGTTAATAAGAAAAGACATGCATGTGTTACACTACAGAAGCCAGTAAAACTGTAAATCTTAGGTTTTACTAATACATCTTAGGATTTACCAACATGGTTGTACAGTAAATCTTAGGATTCACCAACATTAAAAGTTGGTAAATCTTAGAATTTACTGGAAAATCTTAAGATTTACCGTAGTAGGTACCTACGGGCTTTTACAGTAACGTATACATTAAGAAGAAATTGAGCAAAACCAATTGCTGCATATTACATACATTTATTTACATTAAAATGTAAATAAATTTTATTTATATTTTATGTAAATAAAATTTAATAACGTTATTATTAAGTTCTGCAAGCATTGTAGCTATTTTATTATTGTGATGGCTGTTTCACGTTCAAGGCCAGTTTCAAACTTTATCAGACTGAAAACAAAAACTTTTAAACAATTTGAAAATGATTTTGAGCGCCGAAACAGCTATCAAAATTTTGAAAACAAATAAAATACTTGCAGAACTTAATAATAAAACTATTATAATTATTTTGCAAAAAAAAAATAATCGAGTTCTTCGAATTAAACACAAAATAATGCGTACTTTGGATACCAACTCATTTTTGTATACAAATATCTCAGAAATGACAAAAAACTAAATAAAAAATGGTGTAATTAAGGTTTTTTTCGATTGTTAGCGTTTTATGTGTCGAAAATACTTTTTACACTGATGTCATTTTGACTTTATCGATTTTGTTATTGTAGAATTTGCTTTTATTTTTCTTTGGGTTATAAAGCTTCATCTTAACATAAAAAAGTAGAATATAATACCACTTAAACGCTCTTTCCATTAATTCTATACCTTCAAACAGGTCCCCTGTGACCTAATTAAATAAACGTCAAAATAGCAGCCCAAAAAACAAGCCAATGTTTAACCAATAGATCACGTTAAACATAAATACGATAAAAATACCAGATACATATTGACAAGACCGGAGCAATTGTAAACACAAAATAATTGTAGATATAAAACAAGTGTTTCTTTTCTTGATATATCTACAAGTATTTCTTAGAATCTAGCTATTTTCTGGACAGAAAAATCTGCCGATTTCTTATGTCTCCTGTCACAATGTTTACAATTGTTCAATTTCCACACAGTAATTATTTTTACTGGTCTCTTCACAGGTGGTCAATGGCATCAAATAATATCATTAAATTCCATTGAAATTAAAAACATTATCGTTAGAATCGCCATGCACCTGCTGTGCAGTTCTGCTTTTACAAAAAAACACACCTGTATTTAAGCGTAGTTGTTGATAAAAATAATTGCATGAGTAACACCTATTAATGCTGTTTAAAAGAACCGTGGGAAAGTGACACATGAAATATAACCTTAGGGGGATGGGGATTACAATTAGCAAGATGTTGGCAATTAACAATTAAATAGGTAAATACTTTTTGCATTTATAGAGAAGTTCATTGCATGTGCGTTTCTTAAATAATATTATCACAGCAAGGTTTCTACTTTTTTTGCATTAATCCAGAACCCCTGCCATAGGTCCACTAAACGGCTCGCTACATTTAATAGCTAAGCTAGCACACACCCTCCCGAAAGATGACATAGGCCACTAGGGATATTTTTTTCCTCAGCGCGTCCTGTGTAGAGCTAATGTAAAAAATAAACTTTTCTGTAAAGAAATGTCATTATTCCCCACTACCAAAATTATATTTTTTTTAACGGCTACCTTTGGAAGTTAGGAAGTATTTCACCGCCCTCCTCATAGATTATCCATACAAAAACGTACATTTTCGATTAATTAAACACGATTTATTTATTTACAAAGTCTGAGTTTACTACTCTATAAATAACTAGTTTACCGGTCAGTGGTTGAGTGGGCATAGCGCTTGGGCCCCACCTGGGCGTCGCGTGTTCGATTCCTCGGCTGGCTAAGTCCTCCATCACAACTCAAGCAACATTTTCGGCTTTCTGTGGTGGTAGTGGGAGATTTTCAAACATTGTTGGGTTATTCGTAACCCGGGAATGTTTGTATTTCTATTAAAAAAAAAAACTGAATCTATAAATAGTGGCTACACTTAGGATAAGTTAGCCGAGTTTTTTTTTACCTATTGTGAGTATCTATTTGTTTGTTTCTTATGGGTAAGCTATCAGCAGGTTGGAGAAATACTCCCTAATAGTCTAATAATAAAACATGTTTACCTCCGCATCTCTTGTAAACCTTGATAATGATATGAAAAGCCTTACACGTTATTATTTAAGAGCTTGCTTGCTTTTAAGCGTTACAAGCAAAAAAGTTACGTTTTTGTTCGCTCAGCTTTTAAAATATACATTGTTGATAAAATAATAATATAATATGGGTACAGAATATAATATTATATACGTGCCGCATTTAACGAGTCAAGTTATAGGTTTCCGAGCTTCTCGACACCACTTAAGAAGTGGTATAAGTCCTATTATCAGCACTGACAGCGTATTTATAAGTCAAATCCTCTTAGCAGGTTATTTATGGAAACTTAACATACCATTTTTTGTGGTCATTTCTTATTCGCGACAATTCCTGTTGATAGATGGCACTTGGATTTTATTTCTCGTTTTTTGCGCGCATTTATTGGCTTCAAGTTTCCCTGATATTTTCCGCGGCTAATTTATGGACTTGCTCGCCTGCCCCGGCTTGTTATTGCTACCAAATTGACCGTTAATATCGGGATTATGAGATGTGTCGCCTGCCATTATTTACTTTTTAACAAGATGTTTCCCGGGGAGATTATTTTTAATATTAATGGGCTTCATTGGAAACATGTAAGCATATAACATGCAGCCTGGAAGCCAGCTTTCACCAGCGGCATTTTTTGTTATTTTTTTGTAGGTTCTTTAAGAATAATGTTAATTTTTATAACTCTTTATAGATAAAATAACAATTTTTATCGGTTTCGTTTACAAAACAAGAAATTAAACATCTTAATTTATTTACTACCTAAGATGTCATATTAAGAAACTAAATAAGCGTATTTATGACCAAATTTCTCGCGGTTTTTCATTTTATGGGTGGATAAATACTGTCAACCTCAAAATTCCTCATATTACAACTTGAGTGCAAAATACAGTAGTGGATGAAACATGATCCATTTGGTGGGAGTGGATACTAAAAATATACAACGTAAGTTCTTCTGTTACTAAGTAGTAACGATGTTAGTAGAATTCTTTACAAAATAACCCAAGAAAAATTGTTAAGTCAGTTTTCTGAAGCGTTTTCGAAAGTTAAAATTTTTGGGGTGAAAATACCGGTTTAAAAAATATCCCCGACAAAATATCTTACGGAAAAAACATCCCCCAACAAAATATCAACTAAAACCTAACCTAACCTAACCTAACCTAACTTAACATAATCTAACCTAACCTTATCTAACCTAACCTAACAAAAAAGGACAAAATAATACAGATATCCTCTAAAGACAATAAATTATTGTTCAAAAATAGTAAAATGTAAAATAAGGTTAGGTTAGTTTTTTTTAGTGGACATTTAGTGGATATTTTGTTGGAGGATGTTTTGTCCGAAGGATATTTTGTCGGATATTTGGTCGCGGGATGAAAATACGCAGTACTGAAAATACCAACCACCTCTGTTCTGGAAATTCGGTAAACAAGTCAATGAACGTCCTTAGTACAAGAAAAGCCATAAAGTTAGGTTAGGTTCTTTAGATTTATTTCTCTTTACGATCTGAATTTCAAACGTGCAAATTGATTCATTCAAGGCAGCTGTTATTAGGAGGCCATCATTTACCTTTAGGCCTGAATTAATCTCGCTGCTCTAAAACTCTTCCCCCGACATATTTATTATGGGAATTTACACGTTTCAGTCATAAAAAAGTAGCGTCATATTAAACCAGCGTTCCCGCGCAAAATTCACATATAAACAACTGTCTTCCACCATTGTCTAATCGCTGACGCCATCTTGTCTGACATTACGTCCATAATGTCTTCATTTACAGGATGATAGATGTCGCCTTACCTTCAATTAAATAAAGCAAACCTACTAACAGTGTCAGTACTGTCAGTCCCGTGGGGGAGACGGGGCTTGGTTGTCACGCGGGTTGGTTGCCAGTTGTCACCCACTTACTAAGTTTCACGTATAAAATAATATTTCCGCTAGTTACCTAGTTCTTAGTAACATAGAATTTTCCTTACTTTAACTACTTGACTCTTATCATTACGACCGAGAAATGATGTCTGAGAGTGTGATTTTCTCCGTTAAGGCGCCGCTACTTACATTTCTACCGATTTCTTACATATCTCCCTTAAACACTTGAAGTTTATAAGCTCTTAAAGAAATAATGTTATTTTTGAAGATAATGTCTAGATGCTGCCCACGCCGAAACGCAAATTATATGAAATTCCATCGATAGAAAAAAATCGCAAAGTATGCTCCAAAAATTATTAAAAACATGTCTGTTTCTATTTTCTTATAAATTATATTTGGGAAAAAAATCGCAACGTTTCTTTAAATGTTGCTTAAGAAGCCTCCCATGAGATTTTTGCTTTATTTTAAAAGAGTCGTGTTTTATTAATCAATTTTTGCCAGCCTTTGTGGAATCATGTAATGACAACATATTTGATTCTTCTAGATGGAATCCGAAATCTAATGTTGAAATAATGAAATACGCTGAAAATATCAACAACAAACTTCTAAAGATAATTCAAGATTTCTCCCAATTAGAACCTGACAAAAAATCTGCAAACTCAAACGAAAGCCAAATAAATTCCCTGTATAAAAATATTGTGGAAGCACTGCGAAGTGCTGCCTCCACCACATTTAATAACAAGAATAGAAAACATAGAAACATTCCGGGATGGAATGACATGGTTGCAGCCAAATACGCAGAATCAAGAAGCGCCTTTCTCTCATGGCTTCAAGCCGGAAAACCACTCTCAGGGCCGGTTGCCGAAGACAGGAAGAAATACCGAACGATCTTCAAAGTAGCTCTGAAAAAATGTCAACAGTCAGAAATTCAGCAACGAATGGATGGTATCGCAGCATCACTAATAAATAAAGATTTCCATAAATTTTGGCAAAAAACCTCCTCAGAGTTGAAAACTAATATGAAAACTCCTCTCTGTGTCAATGGAGTAAGAGGCAAGGAAAATATCGCCAATGAGTTTCGTAACTTCCTCTCTAAGGCGGGTGAAGAAGCAGCAGAAAAATCTCAGAATATAAATTTTAATTTACTACCGCTCTCAGCATTACTTCGCATATGGTAGAAAGAGCTGTCAGAGAAATGGCAACAGGAAAAGCCACAGGACATGACTCAATAGCCCTCGAGCACATTAAGTATGCTGGACCAGCGATTTATATTATCCTAGCAAAACTATTTTCAAATATTGTACGTTACAGGCACATCCCGAATGAAATGACGAAAACGGTAATTATTCCCATAATTAAATCAACAAATCTTGATCCATCCGTGATCAATAACTACCGACCAATTTCACTCTCAACCACAGTGGCAAGATTATTTGAAAAATTTTTATCTGCTGTCGTAATAGATCAGCTAAAAACAGAGGATAACCAGTTCGGATTCAAACCTGCACTGTCAACATCTATGGCAATATATTCTCTAAAAGAAACCATCAGTTATTATAAACTAAGAAAAACGCCAATCTATACCTGCTTTCTAGATTTAAGCAAAGCATTTGACCGTGTATGTCATAATAAACTGTGGGAAAAACTAAGGAAAAGAGCAGTTTCAGAAGATGTAATAGGTATTCTTTCAATTTGGCACACGCAACAAGAAAATATTGTGAAATGGTCTGGGGAATTTTCCAATCCATTCTTTTTGAAAAGTGGCGTAAGGCAAGGAGGAAGCATGTCTCCGGTTCTGTTCAATCTATACACCGACGAGCTTATTCAAAGACTTAATGCTACGAAAATAGGCTGCCATTTAAATGGAGTATGTGTAAATAACATTAATTACGCAGATGACATGGTTCTTCTTGCACCGTCACTAAGCGCATTAGAGAAATTACTAAAAATTTGTGAAGACTTCGCAAAAAACCATAACCTTTTGTATAATACCACCAAGTCAATAGTTATGGTTTTTAAACCGAAAAACGAAATCGTCCAAACACCCTCAGTATGGCTAGATGAAAGGAAAATGAATGTTAATCACAGCGTTAAATACCTAGGACATGTCATCACAGACGACCTTAAGGATATCGAGGACATGGAAAGGCAGAGAAGAGCAATATCAGTTAGAGCGGGTATGCTGTCAAGACGTTTTTACTCCTGCAGCCCCAAAGTAAAAAGAATACTGTTCAACGCTTTCTGTACCTCGCTGTACACATCAGAACTGTGGGTTGACTACACTGTAACCCAATGGCATAAGTTAAAGGTTGCTTACAATAACGCCTATCGCCAACTTTTCCGCCTACCGAGATACTGCAGTGCTACGGAAATGTTCCTGGAGGGACGAGTACATACTTTCCGTGCACTTCTCCGCCACCGCATGGGAAGTTTATGGCGCAGACTGCGCCATTCGAAGAATGCGATCATCACCGCCATGACTGCCTGGATGGAATCTCCCCTGATGACCCTCTGGAGACGGGAGACGATGAAATACCCTCCGTAAACGGTTATTTAAAAATCATTTTAGTGTTTGATATTTATATCATTTTTTCTTTTCAGTTTCATTTTTAATGCTTATTCGTTTATTTAATTTAATTTATGTGTTGTTGTTTACTTTTTACCTTAACTTATCATTTATCTCTTTTTGTTATTTTAAAATATGGAATGTATTGCATTGCACTCCCCTGCATACATTCTGGAATAAACTTATATTATTATTATTATTATTATTATTATTAAACATTTTCGCATCGATTTTGACGCTTTAAATGTCAGCGCTCTCCTCTAACATTCGTAATTTCATATCTCTCTATCTTCTTCTTTTTGAGCCCGATTGCGGACCCTTAAAGTATTTTTAATAGATATCATAAATATGAATGATTTCCAGAAAATGAAAATATGTTTTCGCGGTTTTGTTATTAATATTAAATTAACAACATGTTAGTTTGAGAATACTACATGTTATGACACTGCAGCTCATAATAGCGGTGATATTAGACAATAATATATCCCATTGAATAATGTTATAATAGTTGTTATGACTTTTCAGCTATTTTTTAAAAATTTAAATTTTAGTTTTATTTTAATTTATTAGGGGCATAAACAATTATCCATATTTTATTAAAGTATTTACATATTACATGGTTGCATCAAACAGCGAAGTTTCCACGAAAACTCATAGTATATATAGAAAAACATAAATGACTAAAGAAAACATAAAATGGTAGAAAGAGAAGAAAAAAAATAGAAAAGATAAAAAAAAAACAGATTAAATTAAGTAAGATAGATAATATGAAATTAAACTATTAACCTTCGTAAAAGTAATACATTTTCAGATAATAAAATACTGTCGTATAGCTGAAAAACTAAAGTAGGTAAAAACTTAAGAGTCTCAAGAAAGTCACCATGTTTTTTCTTACAACGGCAGTATATGTAACAAATTTATAAAAAAACTTACGGAGACAAAAGCTAAAACCTAATCCACAATAATTTTTCATTTGGATAATTGCTAGGCAACTACGAAATTTTGGTAATTTAGTTTTGGAAGTCAGGTTTCACAATATTGTAAATATCCTGAAAATTACAAAATAACATAAATTTGTATTCGATTTTGTATGATTTGAATGGTGTAAACCTCAAACATTCCTTTTATTTTGTAATCTATAGATACATTATTTGAAAAGGCACATTTTTTCACGAAAAGCCCATATCTCCAATTTTTATTTGTTACGGTCATGTCCAATTTCGTTTTCATCATCCCTTAGAAATATGTTATTTATTATTTACACAAGTCACCCCCGGGACCTCCGGCGCGGTTAATCGAGAGTCGAGCGGGAGTCACGTCGCGTCGGGTAAACAATAATCCGCCCGTGGAAAATCGGCAGCAAATCATTTATGATCGATTATACGAATTCCGAGTGAGCAGCTTTCGGTGAGACGCATCAATTGTGTATGCAGGGATGGCCAATGTGGATAATTTATAGCATAAAAATATTTACGAAAGTTGTTTAAAGTGAACGCATACTTTATTTTTCTTACATTGAAATTCTGAAAATATTTATGCGCACACTTTATCTGAATTAAACGTTCGCCCTAGACTTGCAGAAAAGTTAATATATGTCGAATTTAAAAATAAAATGGATACAAATTTATCCAGACACTATCTAGACAGCATTAAGTTCGGGTTTGAATCTTGCAATCATACATAAAAGATAGCAGCCAATAAAATATGCGTTAAGAAAATTAAGACAATGTTGGCAGTTCTTTGTTGAAGTATGATACAAAATATATTTTCTATTTTATATATACATCTAACTAACATGTTTCATATAAAATTTAAAAATATATATATAGTTACTAAATAAAAAAAAAATAGAAAAAAGTTACAAAATGACCGAATCGGCTAGATACACTTAAATTCAGTTGGTAGAGCTGTGGCCAGGAAAGCCGAAGGTCCTGGGTTCGATTCCCAGAGGTGCCAACATCTTTTTCTGATTTTTCTGTCTCCAGATTAACATTGTCTTCATTTAATTAAATATAAAGTTAAAATTATTAA
Source organism: Limnephilus rhombicus (assembly GCA_929108145.2). NCBI lineage: Eukaryota > Metazoa > Arthropoda > Insecta > Trichoptera > Limnephilidae > Limnephilus > Limnephilus rhombicus. Next base: position 49,625,987 of record OV815285.1, read on the forward strand.
TGTATAACCCTTTTATAAAAGTTGCACGATGTTTAACACGTCTCAGTTACTTAAAACTTTAGCTATTTATTAATACATTCTTAGTAGACTATTCCCAATATATAGTAAGGCCTTTGAGCTTTATAAAAAAGGCATTTGAGTGTAGTGCAATTACTAGAAGTTACAATAAAATAATCACGTTTTTTCGAAATACATAATAAATGGACCAAGAATCAATCATTATTGAATCACCCCTTAATGTAATATTTTGTTATTATCAATAATGTACAAAAAACTAAAACTACTCACCCACCATTTTGCCTCAAATAATTGTACCGGTACATAGCGAGTGGATTTAAAGAGAGAATTAATAATGGAGTAATTGATACTTGAGTCAGGCCATGTGAAGAGTTGGAATAATAAAAGAGCATGTATGAGACGATGTATGAATGTGAACGAGGCAAGGAGTGTGTGCCAAGATCGAGTTGTTTGGCGGTCCGTCCTCTCTGCCTACCCCTGCGGGGAAACGGCGTGATGGTTAGTTAGTTAGTTTAATAATGGAGTAAATAAATAATAAGGAATTTGCTAATTTTTATCACAATTATTTTGATAATTGCAATGAAAGTTCTCACAACAACATGACGTAGGAAAAAGATAAGGCGGAGCCCTCCTAAGTATTCGACACACAAAACAAAAATTATTACGATCATGGGGGTATACAATCAAGGTCCATAAATAATGTCTCTAAATAAATAAAAATTTACCACACATCCTAATATTTTCTTGTTTTGCACCTGGAGTCATATCTTTGAAACAAATCCAAATTTAATTATAATCCTTAGCTATACAAAATAAAGCAAAACTGTTGAGATTAGGTGCTCCTTTAAATTTGGGTTGTTAACAATAAGAACACAACACATCCGATATATTATGAATTTATCTCAAAATATAACACCTGCCCTTACCAGGCGCCCAAGCGGAGAAATCAGTTCCACTACTCGCTGATTAGCTTCCCCTACCCGTCACTACTCCGACGCTTCATTGATCCTCCTTCCTAGTTCCTATTTGGAGGCACATAACCTAGTCGCTGGTTTTACCCCACACATCTCTTATTAATATTCCCGTCATCCGGAAACAATCATCACCTGCTGCAGGGAGCATCACCCCGATCTACCCTCATTTATATGACGTCACTTCAACTACCGCCATTAGTTCTTATATTGTTGTTCTATGAACTTTGGTTTCGGTTCTTGATTCTATCAAATGATTTTTTTACGTACATAACGATTTTACGATTTTTGAAAAAAGCAGTCGTAATCAAAATATTTTTGAAATTATTAACTTGTGTTTTCAATGATTTTTTATATGTAACACGCATTCTACTTTCGAACAGTGTCATCGTCAGAGCATATATAAATTTTATATGCAAGAAATTAACACGTACATAGGTAGGTATACATTATATTCAATTTCTAAGACAATTTTGGAAAGCTATGCAATACTTGTATAATTAAATGATGAACATTAATTAATACACCACGTCGTGTAACAATTCGAATCGGAACAATAACACTCCTTATAACCACCAGCCACCAGCCACCTGATTTGATTTATTCACGAAAAGTTATTCCTCTCCTTCCTTTCCTTTAAAAAATTCTCCACACAGCATTCCCAAAGACGACATAGGCCCTTAGGGAAATTATTTTTCTGAGGGCCTCCTGTGTGAAGCTCATGTTAAAAAAAAACCTCGCCAAAAAAGTGTTTTATTTTTTCTGGGATAATTCGAAAACCAATTATTAAAAAAAAAATACAATCATTTTCTAAAGAATTTAATTTTCTACACTGTACAATAAAACTATAAACGAAAAGTAGTTCCTAAGAAGGAGATTTTGAACTTTAAAGCAGTTTTTATAGTTTTTTGTATTTCTTGGGCATCAATTTTTATAGACCTGATAATTTTTTTTTCTGGGCTTATAAAAGGACTAATAAAATGTACCTGATTTCTTCAAACGAAAATGTTTAATTAAAGTAGGTATCTAAAACTCTTATCTTACTCGCTGTATTTAATTAAAGTAGGTATCTAAAACTCTTATCATACTCGCTGTATTTAATTAAAGTAAGTATCTAAAACTCTTATCTTACTCGCTGTATTTAATTAAAGTAGATATCTAAAACTCTTATCTTACTCGCTGTATTTAATTAAAGTAGGTATCTAAAACTCTTATCATACTCGCTGTATTTAATTAAATTAGGTATCTAAAACTCTTATCTTACTCGCTGTATTTAATTAAAGTAGGTATCTAAAACTCTTATCTTACTCGCTGTATTTAATTAAAGTAGATATCTAAAACTCTTATCTTACTCGCTGTATTTAATTAAAGTAGGTATCTAAAACTCTTATCATACTCGCTGTATTTAATTAAAGTAGGTATCTAAAACTCTTATCTTACTCGCTGTATTTAATTAAAGTAGGTATCTAAAACTCTTATCTTACTCGCTGTATTTAATTAAAGTAGGTATCTAAAACTCTTATCTCACTCGCTGTATTTAATTAAAGTAGGTATCTAAAACTTTTATCATACTCGCTGTATTTAATTAAAGTAGGTATCTAAAACTCTTATCTTACTCCCTGTATTTAATTAAAGTAGGTATCTAAAACTCTTATCTTACTCGCTGTATTTAATTAAAGTAGGTATCTAAAACTCTTATCTTACTCGCTGTATTTAATTAAAGTAGGTATCTAAAACTCTTATCTTACTCGCTGTATTTAATTAAAGTAGGTATCTAAAATATTTCTAAGCAAACTAATTTTTAAACCATGATTTTGCATAGCTTAGCACTTTAGCAGTACATCACCAAAAATCATTGCATCAATTCCAATTCAATACTGCACTAAACCTTTAACCATTCACAAAACGACGTAAATCAAATGTTATCGATGTGCAATATGCAATATCCAATAAGCCCCGGGTCAGGCATGAAAGGGCCGTAAACACGATTCAATCAGTCCCCGAAATACCCCGCCCAGTTTATGCCGTCCTGGTGGGTGTTTTGTTCCATTATGATTGTGAAAGACACTTCCTTCCCTATTAGCTCCCGATAGGAAGTTGTCTGATGCAGTTGACTTCATATCGAATTATGCCCCGCTGCAGACAAGGTGCAACGTCATCCTGGCGTCAAGCACTGACAAGTGACGGAGCATAATGCACACAACATTATTTTTAAGTATTTTAATTCTTTTGATGGGTGTTACGGAACGTTTTTGAGCAATATTACTTTTGCAATATTGTTTTACCACTTTAGTTTAGGTTATGGCGAAGGTTAACGTTAAATCGCTATTTTAGATTCATCTCTACTACGAATCGGTTTATATTACTAATGCCAAAAATATGTTTTGGAAAGATTGGAGCTTTTCTTACTGTTTCCATTGAGTAGAATAAAAATTAAACTGTTAATTAGAAACAACTTTTTAAAAGAACATTTTATGGCTAAAACTTATCTATGATAGTTTCCATTGATTAACTTTTGTTCTTTCAAATCGTGATCCCTAGACTCCGTTCGCCAAGCGATTTTTATGCCTGAGGGAGCGGACTGCGTATCGGCAGAGACGGGTAGGGAAATAAAAGGCGTGCAGTCGTAGTAGTGAGTCAGTCTTTATTGTTGAGCTACGTAGCGAAGGTCGAAGCGGAGCGGAGTGACAGTGGTGCCGTGAGTGATGCTGCTGCGTTGCTGATGCGTGATGATGGTCAGGAAGCTGCGGCGGTGAAGATCACAAGTCTTTAGGGAGCCGGCGTGTTGCTCTACACCGTGGCGGTATAGAAATGACCTTGGTCCAGGCGGTCGATCGACGTCGTGATGACGGATATGGCGGCTGTGTCCTTTGGGTCGGAGCACACACGTGACGCAGGAAGGAACCTTGAGAGGCGTAGAGGATGAACTCTGACAGCGAAACGCCGTGGGTTTTGGTAGTCAGAGATCGGGTTGCACCTGAACAGAAAGCGCTGCGGGCTTTGTAGTTGAAGGTATGATGACATCTCACGTCGAGGCGCGATGGGCCGGACAGCGAGATGGTGGTTGGAGATGGAGGCCTCGAAGGTGTTATGAAGATGTTCCTGATGTCACACAAACTTAGCACACGAGACGCAATTGCAGAATTAACTAAGCTTATTTACAAAACATTAGATAGAGGTAAAAAATGCTTAAGTATTTTCATTGACCTCCGTAAAGCTTTTGATAGTGTCTCACATTCAATTTTTATTTTTATTTTTTTTTATTGAAAGAACAGATTATACATATTAAAATCAACAAACAAGTCCTGCTAAGCCAATTGAATTGGCTTGTCAACAGATGCTTATATTTTAGTTACATATATATTTTTTACATTTAAAATTTACATCTTATATATACAGATTCAACATTTTTTTCATACATATCAATATCAGTATAAATTTTTTTTTTCGAAAGCCAATTTTTCACCATATATTTAACCTTATTCATAGAATTACATTGCTCTATAGTGTCAGGTAATAAATTAAATATCTTCGGTATAATGTATTCAAACGTTCTCTGTCCGCACTTATTGTTAAATTTCGGAACTATTAACCCGCCGCGTCGTTGCGCGTGAATCTAGTGCTGTATTTATGTTCTAATTTCTCTTTATGCTTCGGGGTAAATATATGCTGAATTATAATTTTGTTTCATAGTATTGCCTTAACAGGTAAAATTTTGGCACTCTGAAACAGCAACGGTGTATCATGTCTCTGTTTGAAAATATTAGGGACGACTAATAATTTTACAATTGCGTTTTGTACAACTTGGACTTGTTTCAGATTGGTTATAGTAGTATTTCCCCATATTATACATTCTGCCAGCAATTGATCTGAGTCTTTTACAGGTTTTTGTTAATATGTTTGTCCCATTAAAAAAAAAAAAAAAAAACAATCTACTGTAACACCAAGATACACGTATTCCGTAACTAATTCTAAGCTTTCACATTTACAATTAGTTGGAATATTTTTATGGATGCAATTAAAATCGTGAGAAATAATATTAGGATTAAATAGAAATTTGGCATTAGGTGATCTCATATGCATTACTTTGGTTATTTTTAGCATTTATTAATAGTCCTGCATCATGTAACCATTTACAAAGTTGATTAAAGTCAATTTGCACGAGTTCAATTGTAATTTTAAGATCTTTATGTGATATGACTAATGCCGTTTCATCTGCGAATACAAAATGTTTAACAAAAGAGAAAAGTTTTTCATTATACTAAGATAAATTATATAAAGTGGAGGTCCCAATATGGAACCTTGTGGAACTCCTGCAGATACATTTTTTTGTTTTACTAAAAGTATTATTTATTTTGGTATTATATATGATACATATTTTTCTATCTCTAAGATAATCTTTAAATAAATTTAACACATTTCCTCTTATTTCTATTTTTTCTAGAGTTTTCAGAAGTTTTTTAGAGTTAATTGTGTCAAAAGCTTTAGAGTTATCGATAAATAAAACAATAACATGTAATTTATTATTTAATTGATTATTTATATAATTGGAAAAATCTTGCAGTAGTTTTTCGGTGTTTTTTTTTTCTCTGGAAGCCGTATTTAAACTTAATAATATAGGTATAACTGGCAAAGCTAAAACATGGTTAAAAAGTTATCTCCATCAAACAACTCAACAGGTAAAAGTAAACAACGAACTAAGTGAAATAGAAAATATAGATTTTGGAATTCCACAAGGAACTGTATTGGGACCTTTACTATTCATATTGTATGTAAATGAACTTTTTGAACTCCCAATCATTGGAAACATTACATCTTACGCAGATGATACAGTGATTACTACTGAAGGAAATTCTTGGAATGAGGTCGAAGTATTAGCTAACAATGCAATTAATATCGTAAAACTATGGTTCGACGAAAACTTATTGATACTAAATGTCGAAAAAACCCATTTTATATCTTATAGCCTAACAGGGAATATCTCAAATACAAAGGTAAACATAAGAATTTACGAAAAAAATTGCCTTCTGAGGATCGAGTGGTAAAGAAGAAATAAAATATCTTGGAATAATTATCGATAATAACATCAAATGGAAAAGTCAAATAAATTCCACAGTGGACAGAATAAGAAAACTGATCTTTATATTTTTTATACTTAGAAATACTGTAACATTAAAAATACTAAAAGATATTTATTACGCACTTGAGCACTCTGTACTACAATATGGAATCATAGCTTGGGGGGTGCATATAAATCATCCCTACTTCCAATGGAAACAATAAAAAAAATATTAATAAAAATCATCTTAAAAAAGCACTATTACTAAAGCCCTATTACCCAACAATAAATGTTTTCCAAGATTTCTCGGTTCCCCCACTAACAAAAAATTATGACAAAATTGCACTCCCACAATTACACAAAGATTTCTTTAATAAAAATACTATACCACAATTAAATATTTGCAAAAGAATCATATCTGTTGGAGGACTAACCGCACCATTAGTACGAACTACAACAGCACAACCAGGGCTGGGCAAAATACATGCTTTGCTGTAATTGAAATACAAATTAAAAAATACTTTTTTGCATGTATTTAAAATACGAAATACAAAATACTTTCATGTCGTGTATTTGAAATACAAAATACAGTATTTTAACCATTTTTTAATTTCAAATACAAAATACATTTGGTTTTGGTAGAACCTTTGGTTGCAATAAATTGTCGTAAGTGCCCATATCTAAGGGTGCGTTTCCATAGAAGCAGAGTGAAACAGAGACGTGCTAAAATTGACTAATCATATTGCTCAGGAGACACATCTCGTCTCTGCTCTACTTGTAAAGTTTTGTGGTATGGGACTTAGGTGTTAGATTATAATAATTATTATTATAATAAGACTAGCTGGTTCCCAGCATCCGTTGCAATGCCATATTCAAAGAAATAAATTGTTTCTCTCTGCATGTCCTTTCCCATGCGTCCCCGTTACCTTAACGCATCCCTTTCCCCTCTTGCATTCCCCTTCCACCTTCCCTGCCTACCCTCTCCCCTCTCCCGCTCCTCCCATCGCGCCAACCCCCTCCCGCGTTCCATATATTTAGTCCCAGTACATTCAGTTTTCAAACAACTCGCGTGCCAGCTATTACAATTTTTTTATTCAAATTTTCATTTTTCACATATTACAAATATTCATTTTTCTATATTATAAGAACAATCAATCAAATCTGGTACCTAACAAGGGTACCTATTTAAAATACCTATGATTTTAAAAAATCCATAGACAATTATTTTGTTACAAAAAAAAAACAGCTGCCTGCTAAATTCAATTTCATCAAACGCGCGAACTGTCAGACGTGCGAAGTTAAAATAGTCGTAAAGTTTTCTGAAATTATCCAATTTTCTGCGTTATTTTCTTAATTTTTCTTTCCGTAAGAACCTTCTATAAAGAATTAGAAAACTTAAAAAAAATGAATGAAATAGGTAAAGTCATTCTGAAGTTATGGCGTGACCAAGGGAAACAAGGATTAATTTTTATATATAAATGGATGACATTTGTAAAGCGCAATTTTGTGTTATTTCATTTCTATGCTCTTCTCTACAGTAATTAACTTAAAAATAATCTAGTAATCAGTCAAATTATTCCTATAGTGCTTAATCTAATACTATGATACAAAAATGTACAATACAAAGCAATGAAAAGTATAATATAATATGGTACAAAATGTACAATAACAGTGCTATTATAGCACAGGACAATAATAATAACTAGCATGACGTAAAAAAATGAACAGTTCATTATAAAGCAATGATAAGGGGGCATACATTAATTACGTGAGCAGTTTTTCTTCCAAACTAGACTCCCCCCGCCCCTTGGTGAGATAAATTTGGGTCACTTCGTTTATTCTTTTCAAGTAACGTGAGCCTCACCATTTTCTGGAGAAGAGAGGGACAATCAAAAAATATGTGATCTAAAGTTCCCACATCTAGACCACAGAACGTACAATCTGGGGAGTCAAGCACATGAATTTTATAAAGGTGAGAAGGAACGGAACAATGTCCGATTCTCATACGAATAAGTAAGGAAATTTCTTTTTTGGAAAAATGGGGGAATTTTTGAAACCACGGTTTTGATGGGGTAGTCCTTTGTATTGAGGCGTAATTAATGTATGCCCCCTAAGAGACCTACATATAATGATTATTAAGAGTGCAAAGGACAATAATACAGGATTCTAGCGTTTATAGTCTATGCATTATCTATGTGCGTTTATTTTCCATTATCATTATGAAGATCGCTAAATGTATTTGCCATAAGTATTTGAAATACAAATTACAAAATACCTAAAACTACGACACATATAAAAAAAAAATTAAATTGAAATACTCTAGTACCACCTCATAACTTTAATTATTGTTTAGAAATATGTTTTGTTTTATCAATCCTTTGAATCATTTATTAACTAACCAATAATTTTATTACATGTACCTATCGTATTTTCTAAAAAAGTTACTATTGATTTTTGTAATAATATTTTTAATTTATATACTTAGATGTAAAAGTATTTAGTTCTCCTCTCCTAAACACAAGCAACTGCTTTATTAGGAGAGCGATTGAAATATTGTTGTTATAATATAATGTTGTAAAATTGTAATTATAATAAATGTTTCAATAAAAAAAAAAATTAAAATTAACCGCTGCAGGTAGGTATATGCCGGCGGTGCCTTACGCGGTGTGGGCCATAGGTATTTCTGGTGTATTTTTACGGCGCCAGTGGCGGCGCAATGAATTCGGCAAAAGTGGGCGCTACATGCCTATGATCTATATTCATGGCGATATAAGGTACACTAAGACCCCAAGCTCTTCCTAGACATGATAGTTTCATTTTGATTATTCTCTTTCAAACTTTCGATTGCGAGTTGCTAATATTTTCTGAAAAGTCTGAATTTAACTGGTTAACGCGCACGTACCGGTTAGACGAGAGGTCTGGGTTCGAGTCCCAGTTGCGATCATTGTCTTTTTTCTGTTTTCTGTGTCTTGTTCTGTTTCATATTTTCATTTAGATTAATATTGTTATCTTCTTCTTCAATGATATATTACTTGATGGGAATAACCCTTAAAAGCTATCATTTATTAAGTATCATTTCATCGTTGTGAACATTACTGTTAACCTCACTTCATTTGAATAGTCTCTTTTGCTTTGCGGATATTGAAGGAAAGACAATAATAATTTTCATTTCTCTGTGGATGGTACGTTCGTGACCACTTTATATTATCATTTTCAAACCTGCCTTTCCCAAGAGGGATAAAATGATTTCTTAACGTTTTGAATTAAAACCAGCTCCACAAAGAGTTATTTTTATTAAAATTTTGGTTCTAATTCACGCGTGGGAAGAAAGTGTCTCATTCCATCATCAGGCAGGTCGTCTTTAAAATATGCATGAATCAATTCACGAAATTGGTGCCATAAAAATACCCGAAGCCTAGATACATTCTAGCACGCGTACTTATATATTCTGAATATTAATAACACATTAACAGCGAGCATAAACAATGAACGTCGTCACGGTAGCCATTCCTCATCATTATTTACTACGAAAAGATGCTAAATCGGCCGAATTATCGGCCATTTGGATAAGTAATTCCGGTGCCAAGTGATCATTGCTCTCTTGCGTACAGCTTTCGGATACTTGCTCTAAATAAACTATCCACGGAATTATTCATGACAGAATTAATTACAGTTTTCAACGCGTTTTGGAAGGCCCGTCGATGTCATGAGGGGCATCGTAAAATTATGCTAATTCCGGCTAATGCTGGCTTCTCTCCTTAGATGGGAGATGGTCCACGGAGTAATGGAGCCTGTTGTGATGCCTGCTCTGCTGTGCCTCTGTCTGAAGCACACTCTGCCTCTTGTCCACCGCTGCGGGCGAATCTCAACCGACCCGAAATATGTGATGTCTGTAAGATATTGTGTACCTACATACTGCATACATATCATACATATAGATGATGGGGATACTTTTTACCATTCGATAACATTGAAAACATTTTCAAACAACGGCATTGTTTTTCCTTATTTATTATTTTTACAGTTTTTTACAGGGTTTTCGACCACCACACTAAGCACGTGCCCGTATTATTCATTTATTTACTTATTTATAAGTTAAATTAAAAAGCTTACTTTTTAACAAAATAATTGACTTACCCGGTGGTACTGATTTATAAACGCGTAAAAAAACTTTCATTAAAATAATAGGTAAAACAAAAATTGATGATAATTTATTAGGATTGCGGCATTTGAAGACGCACCCAAGCCGTAATCAGAATCAGGAATGCCAGTCAATATTTTTTTTAATGAATACTCACCTAATTTAAATATCAGAATTTAAAAATAAATGATTTATGTCGTTTTCATGGTTAAAATAATTTTTAATTTTTGAATTTTTGAAGTTTCAGAGTGCCAAAATTTTACCTGTCAAGGCACAAAATTATAATTCAGCATATATTTACCCCGAAGCATAAAGAGAAATTAAAACATAAATACAGCACTAGATTCACGTGCAACGACGGGTTAATAGTTCCGGTAATAAGTACGGACAGAGAACGCTTGAATACAATATACCGAAGATATTTAATTTATTACCTGACACTATAAAGCAATGTAATTCTATGAATAAGGTTAAATATATTATGGTGAAAAATTGGCTATCGGAAAAAAATATTTATATTGATATTGATATGTATGAAAAAATGTTGAATCTGTAGACAAAAGATGTACATTTTAAATTTTAAAAAATGTACATAATACTAAAATATAAGCACCTGTTGACAAGCCAATTCAATTGGCTCAGCAGGACTTGTTTATTGATTATATTATGTATTATCTATTCTTTCCATAAAAAAAAAATATATATTTTTAAAGCCTGTCAAAACGATCAAAATCGGGCAGGGTACGCTTGACGTCTTACGTACCTCAGTTTTGACGATTAATAGTAAAGACTTCCACGCGGCTCGATTAAAATCAACAAATCACAAAATAAATTGTTGACAGGAATTCTTAAAAAATAATACTTTTGAAGTTTAGAGTATTGTATTGAAACAATGGAAATATATACATCTGCCTTGATGATAGACACTGCAACGCTGTCCGAAACGTTGGCTAAAGAAGGAGGTAGCGCAACACGGCATAATACCCCAAAAACTAATAACAAAAATGGAAATATTCGTTTTTAAATGACAATTTATCCGTTCCACGTAAATAATATATACCTATAATAAAACTTATGTATTCTGAATCAGCCATGATCTATTGAATAATACATTTTTTAAACAATAATATTTTACACTTAAGTTATTTATTGTTCAGATGTTCAGTGATAGAAATACACGAGGCGTACGAAAATCCACAAAGAAACTTACAAACTACTGAGAGTTTCGAGTGGACAAATTTTGTGGCGAGGTAGGAACGTAACAAGGGCTTCGAAGAAACATCTTGAGGAAGTCTTCATCTAAAACTAAAGTAAGTTTCACTCAGAACTGTTAACGTAATAAAGTCTTCTGGAAAAATATCTTAAGCAAGTATGTGAACAATGTCTTTCCTAGATGTTGATAACGTTGAGCCTATCTTTTAAAAAAAATTATTTATGAAAAAAAAATCGCTTTTCAAGTAACTACATAACCTGCACAATTTTAATTTAACAAAAATGGTTTTGCATAATATAACAAAAAATATATATTATAAATTGAAATTTTATTAATCTCGGCTAAATATTATTGTCTGAAGAAAGAACAGGACTGAGGATAATGGTTTGGCAGTACTTGGCTATGTAGATCTAGTCACCTAAGATAACTAATGACATTTCAAACAACGCGCAACGTTTCGATTCTGAATTGTGTTCCACCACCAGGCTTGTCTTTTTACCTATGTTCCGTTAGCATTATAGTGGTTCCTAAAATCAACCAATTTTTAGACTGGTATCACCAAACCAGCGAGCTTGAGGCAAGAATTGCACACTCCGTTTTTTTTAAAGTGATAACTTCTTTAGCACCGTTGTGATTTGAAACTCGATGAAACGAAAAATAGCAACAATAAAAAGAGACAAACACATACATTCATGAATTAACCTGCGAGAGAATGTGATTAGTATAATTGGTCTCCTCTCCGTGCGGTTCTTCGTAACCTATCCACTATTGTCTACTTTAGTTTTCTGAAGGTTTCATTTCTACCGCGTGCGAATTTCACTCTCTGTTTTTTTTGTTTGCTGTGAATTGCGCTCTTCTGATATTTATAATTGATAGAAAAAGTGTACTTTGAGGACGGGTTGTTTAAAAAAATTGACGGACTCATCAAATATTTGAAATTAATGTTCACGTTCTGTGTAAGTTCTATTCAAGTTCCTCGATTATTTCAATGTTGCGAAATAACTGTCCAATAATAATATAATAACAGAACTTGAATAGAACTTACACAGAGCGTCAAAATTAACTTCAAATAATTGATGATTCCGTCAAATTTTTTGAAACGACCCATCCTAAGTTAATAGATTAATTTGTAATAATTCGAGTTTTTATTCTATACGAGTAATTACACACTAAACTAGTTAACTTTAAAATTCCGAATAAAGATAATAATAATAATAATTTTTATTTTGGTAATTTGTACATTTAAGTTTACAAATTTCTAATTGATTATAATATTTCATATTCACTATATTTTTTCAAGTTTTATGTAGCTCCTACAATACATCTTGAACTTTCCAATTGGTGTGGACTTTAAAGTTTCTGGTAGTGTGTTATACAACTTCATTCCCTTGTACAGTAGACTGTTCTGCGTATTCGCTTTGTCCTTTTTTGTAGCCTAATTTCCTTGCACGTCCTTGTGTTATATCTGTGAATGTCTTTATTGTATACAATTTTATTTGAGAAGTATTTTGGTAACGTGTTGTTCAATATTTTGTGGATAAATACCGTCGTGTTAAGGTCAGCATCTGTTTCACGGTCAACCAATTTAGTTCCTTTAACATTTTAATTATTTTTGAAAATCTGTTTCGGTGAAGAATTATTCTCATTGCCTTGTTTTGGAGAATTTGTAACTTATTTTGTTCTCTTTCGTTACATAGGAAAAGTATACTTGAGCAGTAGTTGAAGTGTGGAGCAATCAATCATAATCCTCTGTCATAGGTCACCCCAAGTGGTTCGCTACGTTTGGTGATTTAGCAGGGGTGCCCGGGTTCATGGGGTGAGGTTTGTCTAGGTCTTGGAGGCGGATGACCAGGACATACTGAACCCCAGATTCCTACCCACCCCTTAAACCCTTTTCCTTCCCAGAACTCTCCTCTCCTCCCTTTCCTTAAAAAAAACCCTCCACACAGCATCCTCAAAGATGACATAGGCCCTGAGGGAAATTATTTTCCTCAGGGCCTCCTGTGTGGAGTTCATGTAAAAAAAAAAAAAAAATTGAATTGTATATGGTGATTGCAGTTTTTCTAGAAATTTTTGGCCGAATTCTTCCAAAAAAAGATATCTTTTTGCCAATTTTCTTTTGGGTGTATTCAGCATGTCTATTGAAGTTTAGTTTGGAATCTAATATAACTCCTAAGTATTTCATTTCAGTAACCTTTTCAATAATTTCACCATCAATTTTAATTTTGCTTTCACTGGATGTCTTTTTGTATCCAATCATTTTTTGTATTTAATTTAAGCTTATTTATTTTTAGCCATCTTGATACATCATTTAGTTCATTATTTAAAATGTGTATTAGTTCTTCATAGTTATCTCCAATTAAGTATATTGGTGTATCATCGGCAAATAGTCGTACTTAATAAATAATAATAATAAAGAGAAGTACACAAAGTCACAGCATTTTTAAATCCTCCAAAGTACCCCCATTCCTCTGTACTGCCGCAGTACTGGCAGGGTCCAGCGTCCAGTGCTCTAGGCTCTATATTAATATCTCCGTTCTTCGACGGCCGCAGCCGGTCCACTAATGCGTGAATATATCAGACCCGGTTATTGTTGAGAGATCCACCACGATAATTATTAAACACTTATTTCATTGGGCGATGTTTTTCATTTTAACATAGTAACGACCCCGTGTCGCTCTTTAACACATTATTTCCCTCCCAATCTCTCTTGATGCATGACCATGGGCATCCTAAATTTGTGATGATGTTGTGTGTACCGCGTGTCCAAAAATTACATATCTAATTTGAGAACAGGTGGACATGTGGCACTCGTTGTGTCCGAAATAATTAAGTCTTTGTTTTTTAATAAATATCCACATTTCTGCATTAGATTTTAAGGCACCTGCCACCATCATCAGCCTCCTACAATACACTACAAGATGAGGGACATGTGAGATGTCTGTAGGCTTACCTTACGCCTGGTTTACACTCTCTGCATCCAACCACAAGGAACCTGAACGCAATAACATATTAGAGACGCTTGCCTCGTCTCGCGAATTTCCACATGATTGTAATTGGACCAAATAGCATCCAGATTGTACGTCTCAGTTTACCGTATGTAATACGACACCAAAACAATTGTTAATATCAATTTGTATTGTACCTAGTACATACAATATCTCTAATAACCTTGAAACCTTTTTAATACCGAATTAAAACAAATTTTTATCAAATCAATGTCAAGAATGACACGATTATATAATAAAAACTGCGAACTTGAAGACTTGACTATATGTTCGAAGTCAATCACTACCTTCAGAAGGAACTTATACTTTGTATATATATGACAATCTCCTCACTTAGAGCCGTTTTGTAATGATTGAATCATTCACCTATTTATGCATTGGTTCTATAATATTTGTATGAATGTATATGTGTGTGCTCCTCCTTGTTTTATGTACGTACTTGAAATTAAATTTATTATTATGTACTACAACTTACATTCATACTAAGAATGTTAACATGAATGGTGTATAATTGAATTCATGGCTACAACCACATTGAAAATGAAAACCAATCTAATCATTATTTTTGTAATAATTTGTGACGTGTTCTGTTTGCTAGCCAATAAATAAATAAAAATGCATGAAATCTAACGTAATTGTTATATTTATGGTGAAATGTCCGAAACAAAAATTTTGCTAAATGTCGTAAACCCATCTCTCAGCAGACAAGATTGAATACATGGGCATTACCAGCCAAAGTAGATGTGCCCGTTTGTATTTTCGAAGAAACCAGTTTTATTTATAAAAGTTATTCATCCATCAGCGCCGACGGAACGATATTCGGCGCCATCGCATCGATAGTGAATACGAATAAAAACAATAAAATTAAATAGCTTGAGAGAGAGACATTAAAGAAACATTATTTCATTATACCCTTATCTAGTCACGCACTTAGTCATAAGATCACTCCATTCCCAGCATCTCAAACAAAATGCCAACAAATCCAAGACACAACATTAGAAATTCCCACGATTTTCTTTCTGAACCAATTTATCTTCTTCCAATCAATATGTTATTTTGATGAGGTGGCATGAAACTGGATTTCTTCTTTAGTTTTAAATGAACCAAGCACCATTGTTCCTAAAACACCTGTCTCAGGTTGGGAATTAGAGAAACAGGGATGGAGAGAGTGTTTGGATGCATCCTTGTTTGCTTCATAGTAATAAAAAGAATTGGGATGTGTCGGAGTGAGATTTTTTCGGTATCAGAATTGATGTCATTGCCATCAAATGCTCTTAGGCTCCGATCAAAAGTTCATAAAGATTCCGTTGAATTCCTTGACAGAAGTTATGTCCGGTTTATCGGTAATTCTTTCGATATCAACAAACGTAATACAGAATTAAAATTTTGAGAGGTAAAATAACTGCATATTAATTTTGTACATATTCTATACCCATTGTCCATAAAATTTGCAAAATGAAAGGTCAATTCACACTAGTTTATAAGAGCATTAAAATCGTAGTTGTAATGGCATTTTTTAATAACGCCAATTTGAGAAATATTGCTTCTACAGCGCTTTACGAAGATAAAGGTAGATTAAAACTATATAAAAGCTGCTTTAAATAAACCAAAATGGTGAGAATACATATATACACATGTGGCAAGCTGTGAAAAGGATTGAATTGATCAGAATTGCGAAAAATACATAGGAAGTTCAAATTTGCCCTATAGAATTTAAACGTTTTGGATTTCGCTCTTTTATTAGTTTTTATTGCTGCGGTAGTCTTTTTCTACATACTTGTGGTTATATAATTGATAAGACAAGCATGATATGAACTGATCGTTACATACCGATTTAATAATTGTTTAAAAAGGCAACAAACTTATAAACTAATTACCATTGCCCTCTGTAGGGTAAAACTCAAATTCATTAGGTTCGGAACTTGACTAAACCCTACTGTCATTTATGTTAATTACTTGTAATAAGATCAATCATTCTCTCTCAATCGGTAATGAATAGTGTTATTGTGGGCTATTCGTAAACATACTGACAGTTGGTTTGTTGTTGTTAAGTTTTTTTTTACATTCGTTGTTTTATAAATACAACAGGATTGCTTGAATCCTAATTCTTTCTAATTCGCAAGAGAGACAAGCAGTACCTTTAGACCTAAACACGGGGATCGGTCGCCAACTAGAGTAGAAATAAAAAGTGCAAAATCATCGTGTAAACGTGTTATTGTAAAATAAACTCAGAATACTTGTCTAACCGAGTGTGTTTTTTACTGAATGTGATCAGAAAACTTAGCCATAATTTATATTGAACCAATCTGACTTTTCAAGAAAGCTTTTAATGTTATCTTTATCATTATGAGCCGAGCACTCAAATTGTGCCTGCGTTAAAAGATCGCAATTTAACTCCAAACTTTCGAGTCACCGAAAGTTTCAAATTTTCATTTTATCATCGTCCTAATGTCCACATTTATGATTGATGAACGCGTAACTCTTATATAATATTTCGTAATCGATAACTTATGTCTGAAGGGTAGAAAATGACGAGAAAATTATTAATTTTCAAGGCCACCCCTGCCGGCAATCAATACTTCATTATACCTAGCCCGAAAAGCAAAACTGTTTCGGAATTACTGAGAGAGATGTTTATCACTAGGTCGATAAGTGCGCGCCCCCATTTTGTAGCATATGTGAAAACAACATATCAATTCTTCCATGATTGGTACCAGCATATTTACTTATCAAAATGTCATAATTTTACTATTGATAGGATCTCTTCATTTGATGGTTATTATGTATGACACATGGACTATAAAAATTCAATTTAAATCAAATGGAAATGTGTTATTAGATTGATGCATTATTCATATTGTTTAATGGCGTAATCGGGATGATGTATCAAAATTATTCAAATATCTTCAGGGGTCAGTACACTTTAATGCAAAAAACAGTCTGCAAGGTAGATGCATATTTGGATTTGATCTTCAATCCACGAGGCATTGGTTTGGTCGTCTACAGTCTTCCCACTATTTTGGACGGCTCTTGGAGCAATATATATAGGTATTTTACCTATTTTAACAAAGTTATGTTATTGTATACGTAAGGTAGATACCCCATTTATTTGATTAGATGATTGCGCTCTTAAGAGGGTATTACCAGAGAAAACCAGAAATATGTAATTTTTAAATCAGATTTTAGACGTATTGACTCTTTTCCACAAAAAATTATAAATGGATTTCGAAAGATTGTTCTTTTATCTAACATTCGCATGTTTAAATTTTGAGAAAAATTTTTATTTTTAGTTTAATAAGGTTATACCATAGGTCGTTGGCAGATTTGTTAAATTTTCAAAAAAGATTTTGTATTATACCACACCCATTTCAAATATCGCATGTTTTAGAATTTTAATTTTAGTTTAAATAAAATTTTTAAAAAATATATACGTACATGTGTTTCTTGACGCAAATTGGTCCGTTTGTGTATTTATTTGCGCTCTTACAAACTAATATATTTCAGATTTTTTTAACATTCTTATTTAACTTAGACATTATTGAAAAATGATAAATACTTATAATCAAAACATAATTACAAAAAGTACATTATTTGAATAGTTTTATTATCACGCCTTTCAGCATTTTTGGATGTAGGTATAAATTAAAGAAAATTTGGAATGAAATAAAATCGATATTGAGTTATAATTTTAAAAAGCTGGTACGGAGAATAATTAATCTTTCTCATCAAACGATACATTTCTGTTCCCCTACCACATTAGTAAAAATAAATTAATACCTAAAAATCAGATTATTGTTGATTATTGAACGAGACCCTGGAGTGGTTTACGAAGCAAATACCATATATCTGACATTGTCTCCCTTGCCAAAAAAGCTTGGATTTGTCTTTCGTAACGCGAGATCATTTACTAATGGAATTGCAATACGGAGAACATACGAAACACTTGTTCACAGCATCCTAGAATATAACTCCATTAATTGGGCCCGTTCTGAACAAAAACACGTCCTAGAAATAGAAAAAGTACAGAAGAGGTTTACGCGTTACCTGTGTGTGAGAGAATATACTATATATTCCTGTATCCATCCTTGATCTTAACAATAATGCTCGATTTCAACACCATAGAAGTTCGAGTTTTTTTTAAATTAATCCCTTGAACTATTCTTAATCCACCAACGATGAAAGACTTTAATTTATATGTGCTTAACAAGTACACCCGTGGAAGATCACATGCACTTTTTTATGCTCCGAAAGCAAGGATTTCTGCCTATCAAACTACGATAGAAAGGGGAACCAGAAAGAGAAGAAGGAAAGGTGATACGTGTAACGTTTGTTGTTGTAACAGTTGAACTTACTAATTCTCGTTATTTCAAAGAACCTACGACACTAACACCACATTGCGCATTGGCGCAGCCGCTAGGAGATTCAGAAAAAGAGTAGGCAGTGATTTTTCGGACCAAGCTTAAAACTAGTAGGTAACTAATATTCCAAAACATTGTTTATTTCGGAAACACCGATAGTGTTTCGGACTAGAAACATAAATTTAAACTTCAATAAAACGTATTTGTTTCTGTGTAGATTCTACGGGAAGATGGGTAGGTGACTATTTACCGTTATAGCGACGTCATATTACACCTTTGCCGCTTTGGGTGGCAATGCGGGCTTTGTATTATCTATGGTCTGTTACCAACTAAAGTCATTATTTCATTAGTCCCCATAAATAAAAGTTTGGGACCTTGCGACCACACCTGCCTCCAAAAGCATAATACCCCTATAAAGTGGTATGGACACAAATATAACGCAGGCAATGGAAAATATTTATGTGGTAAACTAAATATTTTTCGGAATTAAATAACTTGTCTTAAATAAAATAACTAACTAAATTAAATAACTAACTAAACTTGTCTTAAATTAAATAACTAACGGAATTAAATAACTTGTAACTTGTCCTGCTTCCTTTATTTACATGAAGTGGGAGTAAAAAAAGATTTTTTAATGAAATAATTCAATTACTTTGTTGATAACGATGATTTATTTATTCTTTTTTTTAACGGATCTCTACACATCTACCGGATCTACCGGATCTGCCGGATCTGCCCTGATGATGGACACTGCAACGCTGTCCGAAACAGCCCAAAAACAACTTACGAAAATACTTTTGGTGGTGAAAATACTTTTGGCCGTGAAATCAAAGAATACATTGCGTGATCTTACGTATCTATACTTAAAGAAAGAGACAAAACTTAACATAAAATAATAAAAAAAACAGTGGGGAAGTATGAAATTAAAAATTGAAATCTTACATGGTAATAGAGAGAAAGAAGCAGATTTGTATATATGTGTTTATTTTAATATATATGTACACAAATAGAGACAGTTCTCTCTATTACTGTGTAAGATTTTAATTTCATGCTTTCTCTCTGCTCCTTTATTTTATATTATGTTTTGTCTCTTTCAGTATGTGTATACAAGCTCACACAAAGTATTTTTGATTAGTTTAATTTTATACCCTGATGATGCTTGTGTTAAGCAAAATCGGTTGGTATTATAAAAAATTAAATAAATAAATCGTGGTTATAAACAAAGTAATTGTTTTATTTCATTAAACATGTCAAACCACAAAGTGACAGCTTTCTACCAAAATAAAACATAATTATATTCGTTTCGATTTTTTCATTTTATGTCTATCTACCCTGGCGGAGGCACAATTGTATAAAAACCGGTTAGCATTATCACAAAAAAATAAAACACTGTTCATGTAGCAGCAGTTTTTAATTTGCGTAATTATTTACATTATTTGATACTAAAGACGGGGTGTTTTACAGCATTTGATAATTCATCAAATTTCACAGTTAAAATTAAAGTTCTGTGAAAGTTCTATCCAAGTTTTATCAATATATCATCATGGGCCGGTTGATTCACAGTACTTGACTAGTAACCAAACTTACAGAACTTGAATTTTAATATTGAAATTTGATGAATTGTTGCAATTATGTGAAACAGTCTTCCGAAGTAATTAAATTGTATTCCACTCAATCCATGTATTCTTCACAAAAACTGTAAAATCTTTTTCATGTGTGTTTGTAGGTAAACATTTCCTACTCTTCGTGTCTTTATTTTGTATAATGTATGGGTAGGGTCATAGTCTGTTAATAAAATATTTAAAATATTCAAAAGGCTTATAATTTCATAAAGTTTATTTATACTGTTTTTTCGCTGGGTGATGTAACACAGACTTTTTTTATCGAGTCAAAGTAAGATCATTTGAATATTAGAACATCAATTCAAGGATTGCATAATAAATCTATGAATAATATACCAACGATATATTATTCTTGTCCAATTGAAAGCCAGGGAGCGTAATTTTTGGACCAGCTCCAATGAAGTTCCAGAATATAATTATACAGAGGATAATAGGATAATGATTGCATTGGAATAATAGGCAATGAATATTAATTATGAACATGAAAACAGAAAACGAAAAAGATGTTTGCGTTGGAGATTCAACAGTTGATTCTTAGAACACTTATCTGAACTCTTCTCCCCACAATAAAACACCCTCCATGTAATTATTTAATTGATTTGTGGGTTTGCATTTTTTGTTTCATAGCTTTTTATTATTTATGTTTTGGATGTTGCGTGCTTTCAAATAGGAATAATAATAAAATGATAAATGGTAAATGACACACTTGTCATTAAAATGAAAATAAAATCATTTATAAATATTTTCTAGTATCCAGGACGCCCTGACATACCTAGTCAACATTACAGACCTATAGATACTTTGACACCAAACGAAAATTATGTGAACGCCGAAATCTTAAAAAAACATGAATACATCACACATGTGAATGGTAGAAGAAGTCGGGGACGCCCGAGGAAGACATGACACGTCCCAGTGTATCAGATACTTGAGTCGGGCCATGTGAAGAGTTAGAATAATAGAAGAGTATATATGAGGCGATGTATGAATGTGAACGTGGCAAGGAGTGTGTGCCAAGATCAAGTTGTTTGACGGTCCGTCCTCTCTGTCTACCCTGCGGGGAAACGGCGTGATGGTTAGTTAGTTAGGGGGCAAACATTAATTACGTGAGCAGTTTTTCTTCCAATCTAGACCCCCCCCCTTGGTGAGATAAATTAGGGTCACTTTGTATATTCTTTTCAAGTAACGTGAGATTTTGCTAACCCCCTCCCCCCTTTTGAGCTCACGTAATTAATGTATGCACCCTTAGTTAGTTTTCATAAATACGTCAAAAACACAACATCAAAAATACATGAATTCAGAAAAAAAATTCTGCGATTGCCAAAAAATACGTTGTGCTAATTATATTATGTATGATCTGTATCTCTAATTGTATCTCTTGTGCCTCTCGCCTCCCTTTGTATTATTTGTCATTTGAGTGAACTTTGTATTTTTCTATTTTAATTATTTTGTTGTTTAATTTTCAAAATTTAGAAATGTATACTTTGACTGATTGATTTAAGTAATTTATATAAAATTTGTGCATCAACTGTGTTTTTATACTGGATTGCTCTCACGTGAGTAGAACATCTGAAAAAATCCAATATAAATAAATAAAAAACATTTTCCATGTTTGCTTATAATCAAATTCTCGAAGCCATCATAAGCATAAATCCACATATAGACACACTGATATGTTTTTAATTTATAATGCAGCTAATCGCGGTTCACATGTTTCAATTTTAGTTTATCGAAACTTGGAAGCATATTGATAAGTGTAAACCTTCTTTCAAAAAAGTCGAACAAGCTTTTTCAAACAATTTTTGTCATTCAATGAAAGTTGATCAACCCGCAGTAAGGGCAAAAGTGATAGATATTGTTTCCAGAGTATAGATATTATGAATAAAGGCTTTCACATACAATGTTTTAATGGCATGTTTAGGTGTTCTAAAAAGTAGGTGTTGTTCCAAAAGCTCATTATTTTTCATTGAAATAAGACAATTAGTACAATTCTAAATAATATTTTAATGTTTCAAGTAGGCAGGGCTGGGCAGTATTTGAATTACTTGTAATTGAAATACGTATTTGAAATACAAATTTGTATTTCAATTACTTCCTGGAAACGCATTTTGTAATTGGTATTTCAATTACCTGCTGCTGAGGTATTTTGTAATTGTATTTCAAATACTTATGGCTTCAAAATACATTTTCAAATTACATTTAGCGATCTTAATAATGATAATTAAAAATAAACTGACATAGATAATACATAGACTAAAAATACTAGAATCCTGTACTATTGTCCTGTGCTATATCACTCTTACTAATGATTTTTTGTAGTTCTCTTAACATTGCTTTATAATGTACCTACTGCACATTTTTTTTATATCATGCTAGTTATTATTAATGTCCTGTACTATAATAGCACTGTTATTGTACATTTTGTATCATATTATATTATACTTGTCATTGCTTTGAATACAATAGTACATTTTTGAATCATAGAATTAGATCAAGCACTATAGGAATAATTCGACAGAATACTAGATTATTTTTAAGTTAATGTATATAAAAATGAATCCTGTTTCCCTTGGACACGCCTTAACTTCAGAACGACTTTAACTATTTCATTCATTCGTTTTCTAATACTTTATAGAAGGTTCATACGGAAAGAAAATTACGCAGAAAATTGGATAATTTCAGAAAACTTGACGACTATTTTAACTTCGCACGTTTGACAGTTCGCGCGTTCGATGAAATTGAATTTAAAAGGCAGCTGTTTTTTTTGTAACAAAAGAATTGTCTATGGATTTTTAAAATTTTTAATATTTTAAATAGGGACCTATGTTAGGTACCAGATTTGATTGATTGTTCTTATAATATACAAAAATGAATATTTATAATATGTGAAAAATGAAAATTTGAATAAAAAAATTGTAATATCTGGACTGAATATATGCAACGCGGGAGGGGGGTTGGCGGGACGGGGGAGCGAGAGAGGGGAGAGGGTAGGCATGCAAGGTGGAAGAGGAATGCGGGAGGGGAAGGGGATGCGGGAGGGAAACGGGGAAGCACGGGATAGGACATGCAGGGAGAAACAATTTATTGCTTTGAATATGGCATTGCAACGCATGCCGGGAACCAGCTAGTGTTATTATAATAATAATTATTATTATCACAAAATAAACACTATAAAATATCATAAAATAAACCTAAGTCCTATACAACAAAACTTTACAAGTGGAGCGGAGACGAGATGTGTCTTCTATATGATTGGTCAACGTCTCTGTTTCGCACTCTGCTCAGCTTTACTTCTATGGAAACGCACCCTTAGATAAGAGCATTTACGACAATTTATTGCAACCATAGGTTCTACCAAAACCAAATGTATTTTGTATTTGAAATTTAAAAAATGGTTAAAATACTGTATTTTGTATTTCAAATACACAACTTGAAAGTATTTTGTATTTCGTATTTTAAATACATGCGAAAGAGTATTTTGTAATTTGTATTTTAATTACAGCAAAGCATGTATTTTGCCCAGCCCTGCAAGTAGGTAAATACTTAATAGCTCGTATTAAAACCATTTTAAACAGATAGGTGGAATAAAGCTTATACATTCAAAAACAATAAAAATAATTGAATCTCTCTCTCACCACAATTATTTGCATTCAAATTGTATTTTAACGAAATGCAATTCGAAGACAATGAATCCATTTGCATAAGTGATTTGTTGTGTTATTTCGTGTTTTGATTGATACATCCGGTTCGGTGAAATAATTTCAGGAAGTGTCCAATTTAGAACAAGATTGGTTAAAATTTTAATAAATATTCAATGAATAATTAAACCGTAATTCAATTAGAAAATAACATCTGTGAAGCTTTAAGTATTAAACGAACGGGATTTTATTGAAATAATTGTTTTATAAATTGGAAGACGTGTGTGCAAGTCACATTTATCATCATCTCGATACCGTAATAAAACCAAGGTGAGGAAGATCTTTGAAGGGAAAAGGCATGAGGGGTGGGAAGGAATCTGTGGGTCAATGTGACCAGGTTGGACGTATGAATCCATCCCTTCCACTGCGGTGCAAGGCGATGGGTCGAGAGAATCCGGCTGGAGAGGTCTAGGTTAGGTCTAATAATCCGGCCCGCTACACAGTAGCATTTGCCATCTCACCCTTGCTAAGAGATCGAGCGTAGCGAACAACTTGGGGTGTTGGTTCATACATACTCGCCTTCCAAACTAATTTATGTAAAATAGTAGTAGATGTTCCTGGGAAACTATTCATATTTTTATAAATAATATATGAACACATTTTATGATAAGCTGTCACAATTTACAAAAACATAAGTTTGCAAAATAACATGTAAGTTATAACGAAAATAGAATCAGATGGTGTACGGTGAAAACTTTGGGTCGGCACACGAACAGTTAAATTTCACCATTTGAAGTATTTTTTTCCGAATGCATTTATATTACTTGATTGCGTATTCACACAAGCATAAATGAATGTAAATATGTTTTAAAATAAGTTATTTCTTCGAGCATGATTTTTTGCCAACATACGACTACGAAAATAAATTTTAATAGCTTCAAAATACGCACATCAAAATATAAAGTTGTACATAACTAAGTTTCAGAGAGTCGCAGATGTATGACGTGAAAAATGAAAATCATAATAAACAGAATATTTTATCTACCCTTATACAGTGAAGTTAACTAAAAAAACACCACCTTAATATACATAACCCTCATAATAATAAAAATGTGGATAATAAACTGTATCGTTTCATGTTATATTATGCTAACTGAGCGTTGCAAGTTGTAAGAATGAATGCGCCTAACCCAATTATGAAACTTTTTTGCATAAATAGCAGTAATCATCATACAATGCCGACACGAATGCTTTTTGTGGAATGAAATTATTGGACTGCATTATAAACCTGATAATAGGTGGGTTCACACATTCATTATAATATTATTATTCTACATTTAGGTACTATGTTTTAATAAATATTATTACCAAAATATATTATTAAGAAACTTTTGCATATTTCGCTCGACTAAATTGAGAGGATTTTAATTGCAGAAAACTATTTATGATTTTCGAAAATTGACTAATTTTAAAATATTTTTTTTCAAAGAAATTAGTAATTAGATCTCATCAATACAACTCATTGACTTCCTAATAAATAAAGTTTTCAAGCAATTAAAAACTTTTATACTCTTGTTTTATTTTTGACCGTGACAAGTTTTAGCTTATTATGGCGACCTTCAGAACGGTACAATTATTTCTTAAAATTTGGTTTGTATGTACAACATTTAGGGGAGGGGGTTAACAGGGGTCGTATGCATTATACGGATTTTTCCATTTTTTAATTTTTTTTTACATGAGCTCCATATGGGAGGCCCTGAGGAAAATAATTTCCCTCAGAGCCTACGTCATCTTTAGGAAAGCTGTATGAAGAATTTTTATTAAGGAAAGGAAGGAGAGGAGAGTTCTGGGAAGGAAAAGGGTTTAAGGGGTGGGTAGAAATCTGGGATTCAGTGTGTCCTGGTCATCCACCTTCAAGACCTAGACAACTGACTTCGAGTTATAAACGCATGATTTTCTGAAATTTTAAAATAATTTATAAGATCAAACATTTCTACAATTTACATTTCTAATAATTAAATTAAATTTAAAATGAATATCTCACAAGAGTACTAGTAGACCCCCCGTCTGGAACCTATGAGAGCATAGCGTCTCCAATGTTGTGGGGCTGTTGTATGTTGTGAGGCTGAATGTAAGTGGGGACGAAGAAGCGGAAGGTGGGATTATATTGGTTTGGCTATTCAGATCTAGTCACCAAATATGACCAAAGCCATTTTAAGCAACGTTTCAATTCTGAATAGTGGTCTTACACCAGGGCGATACTGAGAGTATCTTCCAATCTGGACCATGTCGCAAATATACCTACCTTATATTATTTTAAATTATTAAATTGCGAAAAAAAACAATCAAATAAAATATTATCTGCGTACGTCGGGATTTGAATCCGTGACCTCCGGATCGCTAGTCGAGAGCCTCGACTCTCGACCACGGAGGCCGCCTTTACTTTCAATACAACATTCGTGAGAGATTGTCATTATTCGAAACATAAAAGTTTCTTAAAATTGCTTTAACTTTGCTTAGTACCCAGGTTTTAAAAGCCAGATACTTCACAAACTTCCTCTTTCCCTTCTCCTTCGCCATCCCAATTTACGTCAGCAAAATTTACCGAATGGTGCCTTGATAACAAGTAGAAAACCATTCTAATTCCTTTATAGTCTTCGTCCGACGTTATTCCCACGATTCCACGACAAAGTAGATATATTACGAGTATGTGTATAAAATTATAAATCTATTATTTAAAATTTTGCTCTTTTGCCAGCAGTGCACAAAGGTTCTAGTTTAGTTTAATTAATTTCCTCTGGAAGCAATCACGAGTATAACGACACAGCTCGAGAGCGATATGAATAAGACCCTATTAACGGAATAACGCAATACTCAACTCGCTGAACGTTGTTTCATTGTGCGCTTACGAGAAGCGTTCATTGTGCGCTTTAAATGTTTCAATTTGCATGCACAGTCAATAATTTCTGTTTCGGACAATTGACTCCGAGATGCGCGTTTATCAATCAAGGTTTGATAATTTATTAATTTTGTATTACGGTAATATGTACCAGTTCTTATTGAAGAGTTCTAATAGAGGCTGTAGTAAAAATATCGCCCGGCGCACACAAGGACGGCCAAAGGGAATTACGGCGCCAAAAATAGCAAAAAGCATTGTCTTCAAACTAATCATAAATATTTTAAAAATTTTCTCCCTAAATTTATTTTGAGAACGGAACTAAGTATCCTGCGCATGCGCGCAAAGTTAAGATATGTATCGCGCTGCCAATATTTCTCATTTGCGCTCGATTCATTGACGGGCAAGGGCGTAGCGAGGTACGGGCAGGGGGGGGGGGGGCAGCTGCCCCCCCCTAAAAGGTGCAGGAAAGCTCACAAACCGTAAAGTTTACGTCGGTAGCCTATTGTTTGTGAGAATCAATTTAATTTTTATTATTACCTTTTTAGTTTGTCATGATTAATGAAGCATCATGAAAACGGGCCTATCAGTTACATTGCGCTGTTATTAAATCAGTTTTCATTATATGTGTTCAACTGATAGCCAAGTACTCGGGCATATTGGAACCTATTGCCAATGCTTTACAATTGGAAACTATCAATACGTACGCATGTATGAGTCATATTAATGGTTTAATTTCTGTTATATAAGCGATTTTTGGAAGCGATCGAGTATCATTCCTTATTTAGATTCCCTAATTTCTGCATTGGAGCAGCGTTTTGGTGACCAAAATTTGCCTGCTTTCGGGTTAATGTCGCTACATCCCTGTACAATGCATTGTTGAATACGTCATTAATTGATTTTAAAGAAAAAGCACAAAGTTTTTGCCTATACTACGATTTACTTAAGGGTATGTATGACCAGAAAAGGGTTACAAGGGTATGACCAGAAAAGATCTCGAAAAACTAGATTTTATGAAGTGTTTAAGGAGGCGAATATTTTCTTTCCCGCAACAAAAAAAGCAATACTTATTTCCTTGGCACAACCTTGCACTACAGGTAACATAGAGAGGTCCTTTTCTATACTGCGTCGTGTTAAAACATGGCTGAGATCAACGATGACTAAAAACCGTTTGAACGCCGGAGAGGTGACACTACTAAAGATATTGTCATATTGAATACGGTGTTATTCATATTTTCGTAGCTCTATGGCTCCCCCCCCCCAGTAGGTATTATTTTGTTGCAGCATTTACATTAGATATATTCTTGGTTTGTCTACACCTGCCCCCCCCTTAACAAAATCATAGCTACGCCCTTGTTGACGGGGTAGCTAAGCTACGCACGTCCTATTTTCCCTATTTAAAAATCAGAAAGTCTTCAACATGGATTTTAAATCTTCAGATAGATAATTTAATCTGCAATTATTATTAACATTACAGATTTAACGTAATATAGGATATACATAGTAACAGGTATTATGAAATTTAATTATTGTTCAAAAAATAAATTGAAATGTTTATTTTCAACATGAGTTTAGAAAAAACCTATACCGAGTTCCACGACATTATTTTACTAGTTTAAAAATATACCTTTTAACTAAGGTGTGTGAAATTGTAATATGTATGACCCCCTTTTTCCCTCATTTCTTAAAACGAGCGCATTCTTTTCAGGTAGTTTTGGAAAATGAGGATTAAGAGAAAAGAACTACATATTTATAATGCTAAAAATTGAACAATTTTACAAGTTATCGTTATTTTAGACTTTAACCATATTTATATGCTTTATCCACCTGTCACCACTAATTCAAAATACAGATATAATTAATATTTTTTAAATAGAATACTACCACCACCACCTGACACCAAGTAACCCTAATAAGATATTTTTGAAAGATTTTCTTAGGTTCTTATGTGCATTTCTGAGCAGAATTTCATATAAAAATACTTTTGGAGTCGTAAATTGATAATTCGGCCTTGTGTGCGGCGACCCACGCAGCTGCCCGGGCCCTAGACTTCGAGGACGGCCACTACATATTCTAGGTCATCAAATAATGCGAAAAAAATGCTTATACATAAACAATATATGCACAGTATTTTTATAATTAATGGCTAACGCCTTCCATGTATACAGGTTGGAAATGCTGTTTAGTACTTAAAATACAATTAAAATAAAGGCGGTCAACTCTGTAAGTCCCAATATACAGCATAATGTATTTAAATGAAATGGAACATGTATACTTCATAGAAAATATAAAACAGTGCCTTCTTAGCACCTTGTAGAACAAATTATGGCTATGGCCACAACTCCACACATACACAACCCGAAGATCGTATGTTAAAATGGTAATCGCTATATTTGGTTTCTAGATCGAATAGCCATACACTATGAACAACCGAAACTAACCTGTATAATTATATAAGGTTGGGAAACTCTTTTCACACTAGCTTTCATGAGGATCGACTTAACATTAATTTTTGCTGTTCTTTTTAGGGTCTTAAAACTTTTCCCATTAAACCACTTCATTAAAAAAATAAGCATGAATCTAGGAAAACCCTTTGTTTGAAAAAAAAATTGTTCTGTATCCATAATATATTTCTTTCATTCATGGTTATAAATTTAAAATATAGAAAAAAAAAACTTCACAATCGTACTTATTGGAGACGATCAAATTTAAAACCTTGCTTTAAAACCATTCTTTAATCCTCCCTAACATTTTCTAGCCTAACGAAAATCACCAAATAGATCCATTAGCTTCCGATAATTTTTTAAATTTTTTTTTTACATTTACATCAGGAGAGTAAAATAATTAACCCAGGGTCTATGTCATCTTTGGGGACGCTGTGTGGGGGGTATTTTGAGGAAAGCAAGGAGATGGAGTTCCGGCAAGAAAAAAGATATGAGGGATGGGTAGGAATTTGGAGGTCAGTGTCTCAAGTAGTGACGGACGTACGAATCCATCCCTCCCACTGCAGTGCAAGGCGATGTTACGAGAGAGCCCTGCTGGATAGGTCACTCCCAATCCGACCTGCCACACAGCTGGTGGACAGATGCATCCACCGCCAAGATCCGGATAAACCTAACCCTATGAATCCGGACACCCTAGCTTAGTCACCAAACGTAGCGAACCACTTGGGGTGACCTAAGGCAGAGGTGTTGATTATCCAATAAACGGCTCCCATACCCGCTTCTCGAATTGTATATTGTCTATTTTTTACATTTGTTGTATCATTTTTTCCCCTCGTAACATTTTCCAAATTGTGATCCTAAAGTTCCACTACCTTGATTTTGCGCAATTGCAATAAAAATAAGAAAACTATTTTTGAAAAACCGAGTTCAAGGAGTTGGTTGGTTCCAAGTCAGCCCCTACGAGTAGTGTATAGTGTACCGGGGTAGATACAGGGTGAGGCGTACAGGGGGTGTTTCAATAAAAGCGTTTGCATACATATAGCTAAACTCTGTCGTGGTTTCGACAATTTGTCAGCGGGGAACTTTGAAAATTAAATTTATTTAAATGCTTTCGGTCCTCCGGGACTGAATTTAAATATCACAGGAGCGGGAATAGGACCCCCGCCGAGATAAGCCTCTCACCCACCCCGTGTAGCGCAACGCTATTTACCTAATCTAATTATACCAAGAAAAGGTTTTCTATAATTGGTCAAAGCAATATTTTATCTCACTTTTATCGAATTGAATTATCAGTGTCAATATTGGGCATGCGTATTTAAAAGGGTTTTTTAAGAATCCCCAAAGCGGTGACTCTCGGTTTAGCTTTTTCGGGTTTTATGTTGTTTTGCTAAGTGTAGATCTTCGAAATCTTAGAATGTCGTTTAATTTTTCGTATTATAATAAAAATAGGGTATTATTTATGTTCTAACTGTGACCAACGTTTCCGTCTCGGTCTTGTGGTCGAGGGGTAACGCTCTCGACTAGTAATCTGAAGGTCGCGGGTTCATATCCGACGTGCGCAAGTAAATTTTATTTGATCAAATTGTGTTATTTCATAATTTAATCATTTAAAATTATGTAAGGTATATTTGCAACACGTTCCAGAGTCAAAGATACCCTCAGTATCTCACCGGTGTAAGACCACCATTTAGTGTTGAAATTGCTTTTAGCTGTGTTTGGTGACCAGATATGAATAATAATCAATATTAATAATAATTAATAATTCTTTATTCGAGGATGTGGGGAGGATAGTGCAACCCACACGTCCCATGTAGTTATACATTTTTATATATTTACACAGTAAAGAAATAAGAACATAAATAGAAAAAAATGATAATAACAAAAATAAATAATCCATTATTATGCAGGGCGTGGTCTTGAGTGCGCTCGGGCCCATCGCTCACTCAGGAGTGGCGCTAGGTGCTGGAAGGCTGCGGTAACCAATCGGAGGCCATTAGCCGCATCCTGCCTCCAGTGACCCGGTGTCTCATCAGACCGGCGAATCCGTGCAATCCTAGTTCCGTAAACATTGTCGATGCACCGATAACCAAGTACGTTCTCACCTTCTCTTACCAATCTCCTTCCCCTCTCCTCTACCTTCAGCCTCACAACCTACCCCAATTGGGGATATCATTGTCTCACTGCCTCCAGGCAGCCGGGAGCACTTGGCACCCTTGTGCGGTATTCATAAAGTCTAAGGGAGAGTTATATTTTTATACTCTTCCGAAATTTACCAATCAGTAGTTGTTTTTGTTATTATTTACGCACAAGATTTAAATGTCCGGGCTTAATTTTCCCCTCAGGAAAAACTAAACCCTTTCACACACTTCCCAAATGATTATCTGGTCAATCCACGCTATGCAATTGCACTATATAAGTATTATAAATACAAAAAAAAATACAAGAACAAAATGTCAACCTACCAGAGACCAAATGGGAAAATAATTCACCGACTCCAGATATTTTCATATCAGAGGGTTCGGATCTGTGGAATTCCTAATTGAACCTATAAATCCTAATGATCCCTCAATATAAATATTTAAAAAATCTTTTGTAATCCTACATGTATTTAAAATGACTGATTTTTGGATTTTTATATATAAATTCTTTGACAAATCTAATATGCCTAAATTTTGAATGAGAGACATAGGTATAATGCCAGTAGCCGAAATAACAAATATTTTTATACTCTGAGAATGCCAAATTCTTTTAATCTCATTTCCTAAATCTGTGTATTTTCTTATTTTTTCAGAAACAGTTTTTTGAATATTACAAGAATTTGGAATAGCTACATCAATGATATAAGTTTTTTTTTAAATTTTGTCATGTAAAACTATATCAGGTCTATTATGACTAATTGTTCTGTCTGTTAGAACAGTTTTATCATAATATATTTTATAAAATTCATTTCCTAAAAATGAATTTGGTTCATATTCATAATATGGTACTATATTACGGCAGTCAATCAATCAATCAAGTTATGTTTAATTCGTCAAACAAATGGTTGAGTATTGGAGAGTTGAGCGCGGAAATAGAAGGATTTATGCTTGCCATTCAAGATAGACTCATTAATACTAAAAATTATAGGAAGCATATAATCAAAGATATAAATCAAATTGATTATTTATGTAGAAAATGTTTGGCCTTTCCCGAAACTATAGAACATATTATATCGGGATGTTCTATATTAGCGCCGTCCGAGTATACATTTAGGCACAATCAGGTTTTAAAAATAATTCACTTCACTTTATTTTTCTTATTATTAAGTCTTACTTTATTATTATTATTAAGTCCATAAAAGTTCTACTGTTTCTACTTGCCCAATAAATTACATAAACTTTTTTAAGAAAGGTAGGCGCTTACCAAATGTTTTTAGGATTAGGACAATTTGAAGAAAGAATCTGAACGCCATGGAAAACTAGATTTTATTTTTGAAACTACCATGCGCAAGCCAAGGTTTATATAATATATCATAAAAATATCTACATAGATAGCTACTGTTACAACATCAGTTGCGTTGTGGTTTCAGCATTTTGCCCACTTCAAGTCAGATGGCAGCGGATTCGATTCCCATCACAACATACAAATACATTTAGATTTTTTTTTTATTATTTCGTATTATGTTAGTGACGCGAGTCTCTAGGATTAGCAATAAATGTTTAAAAAATAATTGATACATACAAAATATTATAGTGTTAAACGGGTTAATCTAAAATATTTTATTATTATCGATTTTTTAATCCATTTTTCGAAAATGTTAGTTAGGCTAGGCTAGTACGTTTAAGCAATGTTTTACAACCCCTCTTATTCTGTACATCCACGTATTTATGTATGTGTATTGAGTGGCACGCACTTGCACATATACACATATTTCGTGTACAAGTACCTACCCACTTGTATATGGAAGTTAGTTAGCGAGTAGATAGAAAGGGCAGCAAGAACATTAACAAATAAGGAAGACTATTATATTTTGTAAGAAAGGGGTTCCAACTATTTTAAGGGATGATCCATCATAATCCATAATTTCAGTTGTAATATTTTGTCCAATTTATCACAATTGGAAATCTTATGCCGTACTCAAAAAATATCCTAAAGTAAATAATTTTTTTAATTGAACATTGTACTACGATAAGGACCAACATTTCATATTTATTTTTAAATTGGTATCTTTCATAATATTTAAAAAATATATAATAATTATAATAAACATGTTGTTCATGTATTATTTTGTATTTATTATACTTATATAGTGCAACTGCATATCGTGAATTGACTAGATGATCATTTGAGGAAAAGTGCGTGAAAGGGTTTAGTTTTTCCTGTGGGGAAGATTTAACCCGGACATAAAGACTGGTGCATATAAAATTGGATAATTTGTAGAGCGCCATTTTTGTGAAAAATCACCTCATTATATATAAATGCCTTCTTTTAATATTTAATCGTCATATTGTCCTAGAGAAGGTACACTTTTGTGTAAGACACTCAAATCAATTAAAATGGTGCCTAAAATATGTTTGAGTACCCACTTTTTTTACATTAGCGTGTTACTATCATTGTACAGATATACTCAAATCCTAGACGGGGTTTGTTTATTTACTTAATTACCGTGATCCAACAGGTAAAATCAAGTTATACACGGTGACCGGAAACTAGTGGTAGGTACAAGCAGGAAATTAGCGAATCTACTTCACGTGGAGAAGCGATTGTACATTTTTTTTAAATTTGTTAAAAATTGTAACTATTTTCCCCTTTTTTAGAAAACGGGTTAGAAAGCTATTACGCATTTTAAAAGACAATAAACAGCTGATGTAACAGAATAGCGGTCGATTTTTTTTATCAAATTAATATTAAAAAGTTTCAACTTTCAAGTCGATTACTCGAAGACGAAAACTCAAATCAAAAATGTGATTAAGATTCATTCCCACGTGATCACTAGTTTCTGGACATCGCGCAGAAATGCTTCACCAAACAGTTCAATAGACTTATATCAATTTATATAGTTATGTAAGTAGTTATCTGCCAACCGAAAAAAACCACAAATAAAATATGCATTGCAATGTAAACATGGTTAATACAACTCCCTCATATTATAAGAGAAGAGTCCATAGCGTGGGGATAGAATTACCATGGCCGACCCTCGTGCATTTTGTTTGCATTTTGTATGAGCTTTTCATTTAGTAAGGGATCTTTCGTTTCGCGGATTTTCACAGATTACGCGCCTGATTAAAGTTGGATTCACGCGACTGCCTTCGCCAAGTCATGCGATCCTGGCATCACTCCAATCACCAACTAATCATAGTTGTTATTTTATAAATAAGTTAGAATAAGCTTGTAGGCCCAGTTGTTATTTTTAAATAATGAAACCTTGCGCATTAATCAGACGTAATAAATCAGGTGCTCACAAGGGGTGAGCACTTTTCATTACCATTAAAAACACCTTTTTTATTTATGTTTAGATATAGTCCAAAATATTATTTTGGAATTTATTTATTTTCAACTTCACGTCTGGCTGGACTTTACTTATTTTGACACACAGAACATCTATATTTATTTATTAACATACATTCAGTTTACAATAAAATAATAAGAAAATTTAAAAAGTGTAAAATATAAGAGTATATGATGGTATATGAAACCAAAGACAAAATCAGAGATAAACGTAAGAAAATAGAAGTGACAAGTCAAGTCAAGAGCTAGCTAGAAGTCAAAAAAGTTATGAAATATCTTCAATTGTTCAATGATCGACAAAAATCATTTAGACTTATACCAAAAAAATCAAGGTCTTGACTTTAGTTGACCAGTCAACACAGTCTGGACAGTGATGAAAGATATTCATAATTAGTAGTGTGTTGATTGAGGAAGAGCAGTTCGTTATTTTTGAGTCTACGGGGAGATATTTTGAAAGGGATTATTTGTAGTAATGTACGTAAATCAATAATACAATCAATATTTTTGAAAAAACAAATGAGATGAAATTTTTTCCGACGGTCTTCAAAAGGAGAAAGGTTTAGAGTTAGTTCAATTTCATCATGCTAGTAATTGCCTATATCTAATCCTAACCTCCTTGCAATGCCTCTTAAAAACCGATATTGGGATTCAATAAGCCAAAAAGGACAGCATAAAAAGGAGACCAAACAACACAACTATATTCATATTCTAAATGAGCATAAATAAAATTCCACGCAAGACGAAAAAATAGTAGACTGGGAATAATAGTACAACAAATAAATGAAATCAAAAATCGAAGCAGAGCTAGGAACTTTGCTTAATTAGATTTGTTGTACTGTTTTCCGATATAAATCCCACTAAGACCTGTTATATTGAGTGATTGATGCGTTAAATATGTCATTAACTTCCTTATAATCATTACCCAAATTCTGTACATGGCTAACGGAAGCTATCGGAAATATGTAGGAAATTATTTGAAGCAGGTTTTAATCATAAACTCGATCTAATATGAGAACGTTTCTGAATGGCTCTCGGAAAGAAAGAATTCTTGAAAAGTATCAAAAATACTAATTTCGGTTGTGTATCTGCATTTCTGGTTCAATAAACTGTGGAACTGCGATTAGCGTTGAATTTGTTATTTTCAAAATTGGATGTTACTATTGGAGTATTCATACAGATCTTTAAAAAAATTGTTGAAGAAAAATCATTTTTACGGGCAGCACAGTTGTCAAACGCAAAAATAACATATGTAGGTTAAGGTCGTCCAACACTTTTTAAAAATTATTTTTCATTTGGCCACAACGTAGTAAAATTTCAGCGAGATGGCTCAAGTAGAAAGGGGTGCTCAATCGAGTGTTGTTTTTGAATTTTTTGTGTAAAATGCTTAATTTTTACTTTTTGTTACAGGACAGTTTCGTATGTTAAACTGTTAAATAAATATTGAAATAAACTACTGAAGAGTTTCATAGACAAATTTATACAGTTCTGATACTTATTTAGTAGACTGTAAAGTGAATCAGTGAAATTAAATGTGTTCACTCGAAAAAAAGACGAAATTTTTCTACTTGGGGTTCGAAATATTGAGCCATTGACGAGGCTTAACCAACTTCTTACTCTTCGACAAGTTTTACTTATAGCAGACTCACCACATGCCTTTGTTATCATTTCACACGCTTTGTTACACTTTATTTAATTTTTTACCCAAAATTTTACAAATTCTTTGATCCATTTAAAAAAGAAAACAAAAATCGTCGAGTTCATGTCAACACGTCTAACCTTAGCGGCTGCCACAGACAAACTAAATAATGAATACAGCTGAAAATTTTACCATACTTCAGGGGCATGTATACCAATATAAAAAAATTGTCAATCGAACTCTCCAAACCCGCGAATTTAAAATATTCCCGATACTTTTTGAACAACCGATGTATATTATTGATTAAAATAAAGGGTTAAAATTTTCATCAAATCCCGTTGTTCAAACCTGTTAACGAGATCAAATGACGTACTTATTTACTGAAGTCAATAGCCATACCATCATCATTTTTAAACGCAGCATGTTATAAAATTTCATTTGACACCACACAAAAGGATTTTAAAATTTTAACTTATTACAAACGCTTTTAAATCGAAACTTAATATTAAGCTATAAATTTTAAGCGTGTAACGCAAGCCCTTATGCATAATTCAAAGCAATCATATTCAACACGAGCGTCTGCATATCAAATCACGCGGGTGCCCAACATCCGCACAAATCAGATTATCTTGTGTGTATTATTATTATAACGCCTAACGAACATTATAAAATCAACCGTCATAAAAATAATGTAACGTTTCGCAGGACACACAATGACTGCAAATTGTATAGCCCCTCCCGAACTGGCCAATAATGGAGGACTTGAATGGAATTGCATTTTATTTTTTCAATTTGATGTGGTGTCAAAAAAATGATAGAACATCGATGTAGTAAAAATATTGAATGTAAACTTTTGATGCAGGTTTTTCAATGTAAAAAAAATGCTTTAACAGGAGGCGCTTTTTATCTTTGGGGATGCTGTGTGGAGGGTGTTTTTAAGAGAGAAAAGGAGTTTTATTTGGAAATACAAACATTCCCGAGTTACGAAAAACCTGACAATATTTTAAAATCCCCAGGAATCGAACACGCGATGCCCCAAACGCGATGCCAACACTGCCACAACCAACACGGTCACATTATTTCACAACCGTGCAGTTGAACACAGAATCAAGTAATAAAAATGATTTAGCACGTTTTTAGTGCTGAACGGATCAATTAAGATAGGATAGATTATCCGGAGCTCCATTAATTAGAATACTAGTGGAACATACACAGCATTCCTACTAAAGTCCTTTCCTACTAAAGGTCTCAATATTGCAATCCTAGCGTTAACTATGAAAGCAATATGTAAAACATATTGTACTTTTTTGTATCATTGAAGGAGAACATATTATAACACTAATAATCTTATCGAAAATATTTTAGATAGAGAACAAGACACAGAAAAATTAAAAGCTAACGATCACAACTGGGACTCATAAAAAAGGTAGTTGCCAATAAGAGGGAAAAAATAGTCAAAGATAATATTGTTAATTCAAAAATTTGAAATATGACGTTCAAATAACAGATGGCAGTAGCCGAATTGGTAAGGCGTTTGTCCCGGTAAGAAGAGAGATTTTGGGTTCGTGTCCCAGTTGCGACCGTTATTATTAATTATTACATTGATATTTTCTAATAAAATTATTAAAATCGTGTTTATAAAACGTAGATGATTTATGAAAACATCGAATATATTGCATGACTCTTGTGCATCATCAATTTACATATGTTTTGAAACGAAACATCTAAGTCCGATATTCACCCCCTAACTGCAGCCGAGGACGTTTCGTAAGGATCACAAATCAAATTTGAAAAGCAAATAACGTAGATCAGAATTGCAAATCAAATAATACGCCACTTGAAATTAATAATAAAGTGACGGCTATAAATTTAAATCATGCAATTGAAAGTGTTGTGTAGGGGTTACAAATTGCACGGTTTCGCCTAACTGTCAAATGTCCCGCCCCCGGGGTTGCCCGGGCCATGGGCTAGGGGTTGAGGGGATAACATTTGACCTCGGGCAGAAATCTAGTTTAACAGTTTGAATAGAGGTGTGCGCAGTGTAAGGTTTGTATCTGATACATTTCAACTGTAGTTTTGCACACAATTTTTGTTTTATTTTGACAGTTAAAACCTCAAAAAACGAAGATAAAATTTATTATGATTATATGTTACAATACCGACATTAGTTTTGATTGGAGAATTCATAAGGAATTTGGCTGTTGAAAGCGTTTAATGATGAGATTAAGAATGGGATGCTTAGATAAGTTGAATAGATGCAGGGTTGATATACGTAGAAAATAGTACCAGGAGGGTATACGGCATGTAATGGAAGAAGGAGTGGAGGATGCCTGTAAAAGCGTAGAACGTTCGAGGGAATCCAATAATCCAATAATTCAATTTTTTTTATTTTTTATTTTATTTTTTTTTATTTATTTATTTATTTACATATGCATATATATTACAATACATTACAATATGATACTTTGTCTGTCCAACTGGGCAGAATACCCGTTTCAGGACAGCCAAATTGTATATTTAGTTCATAATATTCTTAACAAAGGAATAGTTTCGTTCAAGATATCACGGGAATTTGCTTCTGTCAAGACAACTTTTGAAAAAATTAAGAATTGTATATAATTAATGGATGGTTTCTTTAAGTCTTTAAAAGAATCGCAAAGATATGATTTTTTTCAAGGTCAATTTGGAGTTTTGGATTTGTTTTCTTTAGTGAGATCACAAGTAGGAGATTCTTTCCAGGCCATTTAAGAGAACATTTACAATTGCATAGTCAGAATTTACACATTTATAAAGCAATATTTGACATATGAATTCCCAATGTATTTATAACTATTTAATTTTAATAAAGTACTATAATTTTTAGAATTTCTTAAATAATGCCAAGTATCGCCGTAGTGGAAGAATATGTATTTTTTTTTATTAAAAAGAAAGACAAACATTCCCGGGTTACGAATAACCCAACAATGTTTGAAAATCTCCTACTACCACCACAGAAAGTCGAAAATGTTGCTGGTGTTGTGATTTGTGATGGAGGACTTAGCCAGTCGAGGAATCGAACTCGCGACGCTCGGGTGGGACCTAAGCGCTGTGCCCACTCAACCACTGACCGGTCACACTGACACTGATGTATTGGAAGATGCAAGAATGTGAATTAGTGCACAAGCAAATGAAAACGTGGATAAAATTGAATGCATTATATTTACGCACACCGATAGTACTGAAAGTTTCAAAAAAGTTTTTAGAATTAATTTGCAACACCCGTTCGCAGTCCCCTCTTACCCTGAAAATGCTCAAAAACACTTGGTGCTTAGCGACGTTTATAAATTCCGTGTAAATATAGTTAGTTGTAAATCGATTCAATTCGACAATATTTCTTTTATGTTTTTTTTTAATTCATACTACAGCTTCAAAGAAATAAAACTACATATTTTTAATCCATCCAACACACCACTATACAAGCAAGGGTCTCTTAAAATGTTTTACCTGTGTGTGTTAACCAGAACGTAGTTTTGTATATTTCATTATGCCTGCCTAAAGCCTACTTTAAAAGTTCAAATGTCGCGGGGATTAGTTAGTTATCATATTCCTGTGTTCTGCGATTTTAAACAGATAAGTACATCTAACAAAATTAAAACCCAAACAAAAATAAGACCATAAAAGCCGTTTACTTTTATCCATAATGGAAACAAGAGCGTATTGTAGCAGATTTAACTTATATTATACATGAATACGTTTGTTGAGAAAAAGATGTTGATAATAAAATAATTAAATTTTTTTCTGTCTCAATATATGTCGTGTTCTTTGTTCAGTTTGTTTCAGAAAGGCTGGTTAATAGTCCAAACAATGTTGAACCAATCAATTAATTTCCGAAGTAATAAAACAGTGAAACAGCGAAACAGTTAAACTTTAGGAAGCACAGCAGTTTCGCCAGACTGCCAGTCAAAAGGGGAAACGGCCTAGCCAATTTCACATAATGTGTTCCATTGTAAACATACTTCCCCCAGTTTTATATTACTACTGACGGACTTGGGTGGGGTGCTTTCCAGAATTGAATAGCTCAGCAATAGACAAACTTTTACATAATTTATTATTCCAATAAAAATATAGATTAAACCGAACACATGACATTTTTTTTCGTGTGTCTTCATTATGGGAGTTCCGTTGAAGTGCAAAGACATTGTAACACTGAGGAAATACAAGAAGACTCTGCGAAAAAGCGCAATACCTTTGCACGATGATGTCATCTCTCATCTGGCTTGGCGCTTGAAGTCCCGAAAACCCTTCTGAATGGAAGGAGAAAGGCTCTTCCGATTACCTCTCACCTCAGAAGATAGGTGGAAACTTGAGTGGCAATCGGCCAACGTGGAAAATGCTCATGGCACACAAGACCCCGCTGAGAGACAGTCTGGGCTCTCATTGCCCCGTGAACTCTGGTCCGCCTTCAATAATAGGATAAGGTGCTTCCGTAGCCGTTGTGTCATTAGAGTCGGCAATGTGTAAATGCGGTGCGATGCAGACCACCGAACACATGGTCAACGAAGGCCCCCTCCATTTACTCGATGCCGCGATTGAAGAGGTCCATGGGGCGATGCCTGAGATGTCCCCCTCTGACTGTCCACCACTCCACAAAATAATAATAAGAAGAATTATAGTCAAGTTAGATGATATAATATGTTGCTGACATAGTGGGATATGTATATCAGTGGTATGCTAATACCAAATTGAGGTAGTTGAAATTACAGTTTCAATGAATACTCAAATGGGACAATGCTGGGTACGAAACGTAGAACGTCGAAAATAAGTCAGTTGGGTTTTAAATATCAACATGGCATCCGTACGATTAGAGATTGCCAGTGAAATAAGATGGGCTGAAAGAACGGACTGGCAATTTTCGCCATTTTGAATGATCAGTATATTAACTCAAAAATTTATTAACCACGAGGAGCATCCAAATGCTACAAATTGAAAATGGCACTGAATGCCGATTTGTGACGACGTCAAATGTGACGGGAGTTCAAGCACCTTGGTCTGAGCCCGCTATTATAAATAAAAACAACGAATGCAATTCCTATTAACCTTTTTAAAGTTTGTGGAAAATCAGCAGCTATCGAAAACTATATGAAACCAACTCAAGAAATTACACAATACAATACTTAGGTTAGAAAGCACCCATCTACTGAAAAAAATTATGTTATTCATGAACAATTATTATAAGCAATAATTATCAGCCTGAAACACTCATCAACATTGAAAAATCTTCCGAGAAAAGATACTTGCCGCCAACGGGACTTGAACCCGTGTCCTTCTGATTGCCGGTCAGCTGCTCTTGACCACTGAACTATGGGGGCTTATCAAATACCCGCCAAATAATTTATAAACTAACGTTTAGACAACCTTTGTGCTATGCATAAAAATCTTGTCTCCACGTTAGTTTATAAATTAAAAATAATAATTAATATTTGACAAGTTTAAGTATTTCCCCAATAAATGTAGTCATAATTTGTCTCGACGCCACCTAGCGAGGGATTTAACACTTACAATTTCTCTCTCGCAAAAATAAAGTTGGTTGTTTTCAGGTGGAAAAAATATAATAAGCGGTAATTGTTGAATGAAACACTACTATATATTGAATTATTTGGCGGGTATTTGATAAGCCCCCATAGCTCAATGGTCAAGAGCAGCTGACCGGCAATCAGAAGGACACGGGTTCAAGTCCCGTTGGCGGCAAGTATCTTTTCTTGGAAGATTTTTCAATGTTGATGAGTGTTTCAGGCTGATAATTATTGCTTATAATAATTGTTACCCTTTGTGCTATGCATACAAATCTTGTCTAAACGTTAGTTTATAAATTAAAAATAATAATAATTATTCATAAACATTACGCGTCAATAGTAGTACTTTAATTATTGTATGTTATCTTTCAAAAATACCTAAGCAGGTACATATGTACTATTCACAAAAGAGAGAATGTATAGTGTATAGGTTAGATCAGAAATTTTTGGAGGAAAGATAGTTGATTAAATAAAATGACAAAGTGAGGCATGTATATAGGAACATACACGTAGTTTCACTATCCCTGAACGGATCTCGTTAGTATAGTTAGTTATATGAAGTTTTGTGATATCCCAACAGACATCAGTTAAATATTTTACTAGAATACTATCATCTATCGTCGCTCGTGTACGAACGGTTCCGATGATATCCGAAGGCATCTGGTAGACAGGCAGACACCATCAGTCTGGTGACTCGGAGCCTCAGAGTAAGAACATCTAGTTTAATTAAATATTCATTGTGAACATCTTAATGTCCTAAATAAACCTCGATCTTATTTGGAATTTTCCCAATAAATTGTAATCATTGAAATCAACAGATATTATGTAAAGATTTAGTTAGGTTTCTTAGCTTACGAGTTTCTTTTGTGCAATTTGACTAATTGAAAAGGACCCTTGGCATGAAATTCAACAAAAACGACACATAATCAATTATCCATTTATTATTATAGCCCAGACGCTAGTTAAAGCTCGCTTACCATAAACTCACGACCCATGGAATAGCGCACTGGCTGCCAAACGTCGCGCGGTTATTATGTGCTAAAATTTAATTTGGAAACGGGTATGGCAATTTGTAATGCAGCGTACAGCGCGATCTGTCAGGCGGGAGAAATGTGCATCAAAATGATTCAAGAAGTGTTTTTTTCTCCCTTTCTTTGGGGATATTAGTCGCGGGCGTTAACTTCACTTGCTCGTGTATCTGGCGCTGAGTTTGAAGTGCGATGTTTCTTTCACACTTTATTCGCACCATTTATGAAATTCTACAACTTTGGCTCGTATGAGAGCGTGGATTTTCTTAGACATTTAACTTTCTACCCATAATAATAATAATATATAGGGTGTAA
Organism: Limnephilus rhombicus; assembly: GCA_929108145.2. Taxonomy (NCBI): domain Eukaryota; kingdom Metazoa; phylum Arthropoda; class Insecta; order Trichoptera; family Limnephilidae; genus Limnephilus; species Limnephilus rhombicus. The sequence goes on from OV815285.1 coordinate 49,669,373, forward strand.
CTAACAGCACATGGCCAAAGGATTTTAAACAGCAAGGAGCATATTTGGAGTAAGAATAAAATATGTAATTTTGCTGTCAAATGATATTTTTTACAATTAAAAACAATAAAAAATATTTTTCCATCACGCGTCGCAACTGAGTACCTAATCTGGTATATCCTAGTGTGTCACGTGATAAGCACTCCGTCTCATTCCAGCAGCAAGATAACACACGTAATAGCGTGCGTATCACGTGATCACGTCGCGACGTGTAGGGGTGTGATCAATGGTGACGTGTGATTGAAAAATATATTTTTTGTTTTAACCCCTTGGAAGCCAAGGGCACGGCCTAATTTAAAGGCGTGAAAATTTTGCTTCCCGAATTTTGCTTAAATATCCGTATAAATACGAAAATGAACTAATGTTGTTATTTTTACAGAAACCTGAATAGACATCCTACGTGAAAAAACACATTTCAAAGGTGATTGAAAAATAAATAAATACCTTTAAATGCATTTGAAAAAGGAACAAAAATGCTAAAACTCATGACTTTTCGGTTTTGACAGTGGTCTGAAGTCACAGATAAATTAATTATAATAAAACTAAAGTTGCCACATGAATGAAATATTTTACCATACTTATAGGGATATTTGGCGCAAGCGATTTTGACCTTGTTTATAAAAGCATATAAAAGGTTTTTTTTTAAATTTCATAGGGGACACCGGTGTCCCCATGGCCTCCAAAAAAATAACATCGATAGCAAAATGACATCTACTTTTTACACTCCAAATATGCTCAGGAATCACTGGTTTAAAACCTTCAGGTACGTGCTGTTACACCCCGTGTAAAGTAAAATTATTTATTGGAATTTTTAATATTTTACCTGAGTGAGCTTCACTTTAAATGGTTCAAAGTCAGAATAAAACTAATGCAGTTTCCCTCTCCGGGTTTTTTTTTTAACTATAAAAAAGTCACATAATTCATAGTAAACAACTTTAAAGTTATTAATTAGTACAATAAATATATGTGTACCTAGTACATTTATCAATACCTATGAAAACCATAACTTTTCGTAATAACCGTGGGAATAAATGTTTTCTTTTATTTTTTAGTTGTATTTTTTCTAAACTGATTTTGTTATAAATTGCACCTTATAAGTATGTATTTCCAATGGTATGGTCTGATTGTTTTGTATTTCAGATCCAATAATGTGTTGTTATTTGTATTTCTGTTACAATCTGGACCCCTAGCACGGTCGATCGATAAGGATTGTACCGATAACTTTCTGTAACTTTTCATCGTTCCCTAGCATGACTACAGATCGCCAACGAATAAATAACAATGAGAAAGTCTTCTTAATAAATTCGACGTCAACTGTTGTTTGTATATTAGCGATCCGCAGTTGTACTAGCGAACGATGAGAAGTTACCGAAAATTATCGATCGACCATGCAGTGCCAGAACATGATATAAACTGCTCCTGCTCTTAACACAGGAGTTCCTAGTGAGACAGGCATAGCGCACCAATTGTAATAGAATTAGAAAGATGCATAAAATAAATAAAAAAAATAAAAACAATTCACAAAAAATTTGGTTCAAAAGAAAAATGCATTGCAATATTAATTTATTATTATTAACGTTATATTTAAATAAAGACAATATAAGCGAAACTCAATCGAAAATCTGGAAACAGAACAATCAGAAAAACATATTGACACCTCTGGGACTCGAACCCAGGACCTCTTGCTTTCCGGGCAAACGCGCTAACCCCTGCGCCACTTGCCCGGAAAGCAAGAGGTCCTGGGTTCGAGTCCCAGAGGTGTCAATATGTTTTTCTGATTTTTCTGTTTCCAGATTTTCGATTGAGTTTCGCTTATATTGTCTTTATTTAAATATTACAATTTGAGGTTTTACTCATAAAGTAAAAAAAAATAAATAAAAAAAAAAAATTTATTAACGTTGTTAAAATTTTATAATATTATTGAAATATTTTATTCTCAGAAACGGTTCCAAAAGTTAATGTAAAATATTTTTTCAAAAACAAGATACGATTCTAAATTGTGTTGATAACATTTTACTCACCTTTTTTCGATGAAAGCTCCCCTTGTTACCAGTTGAAACACATAATGTATTTTAATTCCTAAACCAATTAAAAGTTATTTTATTTTTCCAAGGAACAAATGGAAAACCACACAACTCCCATCATGGTGCAATCTGCAGAATTTGGTATCCTTCGTTCTTTTGGGATTTGCGTGAGGGCCAGAGGTAATTTCCTACCCTTGTTACAAAACAACTCCCTCCCTGTTCATATGCTAATGGTGGCTTATTCAATTTCATGCACACATAGATCATCAGGGTAGCAAAATTCTTGCCAGTTATACAAATAGTAATATAAACATTGGTGGGTTATTGAATTAGAACTGTTCATTAGAGCGAAATATACAAAAATGTGAAGTCCCTTGTGTCAAGAGGAATAGAGTGGAATAAAATAGTGTTTCAATTTGTGGAGCAAATAGGTTAATTTACAGCATTTAGCAAATAGGTTAAACCTACCTAAAGATTTTTTCATCGATATAAATAAATGAAAAAAAACAGAGTGTGCAATTCACACGCGGTAGAAGTGAAACCTTCAGAAAACTAGAGTAGACAAGAGTGGGGAGACTAAGAAGCACCTTTTTATCAGTGTGAAGAATGATTTTTTCCTTATTTTTGCCGTCGAATTCCAGTGCATCTTTTCCTATACATTTTGTCATCTTATTAGTAATTATATTTTCTTCTTTTTTTTAAATTTTTTATTTTAACTTTATGAGTAAAACCTCAAATTGTAATATTTAAATAAATGAAGACAATGTAAGCGAAACTCAATCGAAAATCTGGAAACAGAAAAATCAGAAAAACATATTGACACCTCTGGGACTCGAACCCAGGACCTCTTGCTTTCCGGGCAAACGCGCTAACCACTGCGCCACGGTGTCGATATGAAATTCGGTCATGTTTAACTGTACCATACTTCGACTAAGAACCACCTACATTATGTTCATTTTCTTTAACGCATATATTTTTTTAGTCCCAGAGGTGTCAATATGTTTTTCTGATTTTTCTGTTTCCAGATTTTCGATTGAGTTTCGCTTATATTGTCTTTATTTATTTATGTATTTTCTTCGTCGGAGTTGCGATATGTCGCTTTTTTTCATTTGCCTGTTTATTTTGGAGTGGTTTGAAGATTGGATAACACGGACATATGAATATATCTTGGATGTCTATGTTGGATACTGATTTTACAAAAATATTTTTTTTCTGAATTTCGTAGGATTTGACACTTGGTCCGCTGGATGTCGCGTTTGAGTGGAAGATGTTCTCAGTATCGCCCTTATGTAAGACCACCGTACAGAAATGACACATGTTTAGTGACCGGATCTTGACCTTCAGCGTCACAACATACCCCAATTAGGAATGCCATAGTCTCACTGGCCCAAACGGTTGGGACTCTTGTGAGGTATTCACATAAAAAATTACCTACCTGATTTTTCGCTTATCTAAATTATTCACGAGTGGTTCATTATTCATTGAGTGGAAGATACTCTCAGCATCGCCCTGGTGTAAGAAAACCATTGAATTGAAACGTTGCTCGAAATGGCTTTAGCCATATTTGGTGACCAGATCTGAATAACCAGGTACTTCCTCAGCTTCCTTTTCCCCATCTCCTTCCCTTCCCACTACCTTCAGCCACACATCATACATTGTCTCACTGGCTCCAGAGGGGAGCAGTTAGTACTCTTGTGACGTATTCATGTTAAAAAAAATCACCCAATCGGTTTCAATTTTGAAAACGGCACTTAAATACAAAGCAAATTCGAGTTTCCGAGCTTATTGAAGCAGAGTTAGGCAGAACAGACATACAACGATACAACCGAAACGAGTATTTTTGATTATTTCAGTTTACACAAGAATGGAAGCCATTCCTTCAGTTTTCCCCATATAATATTTTAGTAATTTGATATTTTTTACTAATTAACACACATTTTATTATTTTTTATTAAGTTTCACGTAAAAGATAAGAAACTAATTATAATCAATATTTTTTTATTAACTTGCGATAAAGATTTAAACCGACAAAGTGCTTCAAACAACCAGTCGAAATCTTCATTGGTATAATGTAATTCTCGAATAATTAAATTCTTATTATAGAAGAATAGCGTCGTAAATTGCTAATTGAATTAATATTTTATGTCGCCTTTATAGCTCTTTCACTAACGAGTGGTATCGGAACTTGGAACTTTTCCAAACAGAGTCCCTTCACGAGGTGGTATACTCGTATTTGTCTTCGTTATTTATTGCAGTCCAAATTATTTACTGCTGTTTTTATTAGTGCATAAATACATGAACTGAGCGTTTTTCTTGGGGGGGTAAATATTTCTAATATCATTGTCGCTGTTTCTAAGTTATATTTTGTTGGGGGAGATTTGTCTGATGTGCAGGACCGTCGCTTTCGTGCAAATAAATTTAACGCCCCAAGTAGGATATAATTTATTTCCTTACTTTTTTATTTGTCACAATAACATTTAATTTAAAAATATATTATTTTATAATGCGGGACTTAGCCACGATGCCAATTACAACGTGCCACGATGCACGGTACGACGTCGTTGAAACTGTATCGCCGGTGTCGCATTCATTTGTTATTGAATATTCAAAGATGACGGACGACATCTTCTCAATATCGTCTTCTTAATATCAGCATGAGGAGAACACGTCTACTGTGGTCCATTTTTCGAGATTTACTGCGACCGACCACACGACGAAACCGTAGCACGATGCGACGTCGTATCGTGTTTATGTGTACGAGCCCTTACTGGGGGCTTTACCCTACAATTTAATAAACTATGAAATAATATTTTTTTAATAAAATAAAACAATGACATAAAATAAAATACATAAAGGCACTAATCTAATCTCGGTTTTTGTGATGTGCGTTAGTAATTCACATTAAATATAATCAAAATTAATATAAACTTAATTGTTATTTTAATAATTGGAACTGATCGTGTAGACTCATTTTGTTTGTGATGTCGTTAGTTAATGTACACTTTCAATGAAATGAAATTTTATTAGAATTTACAATTGAGAACGGGTCGTTTCTTCGACTTGTTCTCGTGTAAGTCGGCTCGTGTGTGGTACCTGCTTTTCTTTCTTCATTATAATCCTAAGAGCTCCATTCATAAATCACTTTTTACAGCCCCTACCTTAACCATTCTCACTTCAAACACTGGCATGTCGAGTGGCGACGTAGTTCACCTGCCTACACGGTACGGAGGAAATTTTAAAAAAAAATAAAAATAATAATTTTTAACACGTCAAAATAGCTCAGATTAAAGTGGCAAGTGGTGAATAAGTTAAGCATCACGAAATACAAACAAATAGTTTATTATTCTCATTGACCGATGGCTTCCTGTTCGCTACCGATGACTTCAAACGTTATTTAAATGTTTTTTTTTTATTTTTTTAGTTTTTATTTAAATGATTTCAAGTAACCGTTTTTTTTTATATAAATTATGATTTTCGTATATAAAACTATTTTTTGTTATCTATGATATTTTCACTCTAGCTAGATAGCGTTTTCCAAATGACCCAAGGAAATTATGCAGGCCCTACACAAGACAATTTTTATATTTTGATATCAACAAAAAAAAGTTTTTTTGTATTTTTTTGCCAATATCAGAGAGGATGGACCACAACATAACTCAGTATTGGCATTAATATATATCTTCTCAATAATGATACAATTATTTCTCGAAAATTAAAGAAATGGCCCCTTGATCAGAACGCCCGTGAGTTTCGCCCTAATTGCTCGTAAGGAAGCTGCGGCCCTGGAGGGCTGGGGGAGGCTGGGGGGGAGAAGAAGAGGGCGAAGGTTCAGACAAATACAGTATACAATACAATATAGTAGACTCGCAACGCTTATTATTTGTTTTTATGTCAGTTCCTTAACTTGGGCAATTACGCAGATTGCGTAAGGGTATTTCATTTATAGACTTCCACTTCCATTTTGAAATATTAGACAGTAAACTTAGCATTTTACTTTACTTGGGAAACTTTCCCGAGATAAGTACACTTGTTATCTGTTTCGGCTGTCAAAGTACTTGAATAATAATGAACAAAAGGAGATAGCACAGTAAACAAGTTGTTTTGTTTTTGAAAAGCGCCGTTTTATACGAGCTTTCTTTTATGAGTGAACTTCCAAACTCTGTAATTGAACGAAACAGTGTTCGGGTATTCCTCTCAGAGTGAAATATAAAGTAATCTTGTGGACTTACAATTTAATGGAGAGCAGTTCTCAAATTGACTTCCGAAAGAAAATAACATAAATAATATCTGTGATTTAACTGTCTCTTTGTCTGTGCCTTCTTAATAAATAGGCGCCAATCAAAAAATAAAAGGATTCCTAGACTGTTGATGATGATAGTTGGAGTTCGAGTTATATACACAACATTTTTTTATTAAAGAATACTAAGTTTTAATAAAAATACATTGTTTTACTTTGTTCCTGTTTTTGCTCTTCAAACTTAAGAGTCAAAATGGTTTAAATTGATGATTAATTTGGTTCCATAACTGGAGTCATTATCGACGACTTTCGTGAGATAGTTGTAGTTGTTTTTTTTTGTATTGCTCCACACAGGAGGCCACCAAGAAAATAATTTCTTTCAAAGCTTATGCCGATCTTATGGGATACTGTGTGGAGGGTCTTTTGAAGGAAGAAGAGAAAGTTCTGCAAAGGAAAAAGAGTGTGTGTAGAAATCTGGGGGTCAGTATGTCCAGGAGGACGGACGTATGAATCCAGCCCTCCGACTGTGGTGCAAGGTGGATGGGTCGACGAGTTCGGTTGGAGAAGTCAAAAGGTCTCCCTCAACCCGTCTCTCTCGATCCGGCCCACCAAACACCACAATCCTTACCTCATTAACACGGGCATCCCTGTTAGTAGAAAATTTCGTAGCGAACCATTTGGAGTGACCTATGCCAGAGTTGTTGATTATTCAATAAATGCTTCCCGGGGCGGCGGTACCCATACCCGTCTCCCAAATTGATATTCATTACCCAATCTAGAGAATGCCGGTTCAAATCCTAACAGTAGTAAAAAATCGTAAGCGTTTCAACTATACAATTAGATGATTCATGAATTAGATTGTTAAAGCTAGAATTAGATGATTCATGAATTAGATTGTTAAAGCTAGAATTAGATGATTCATGAATTAGATTGTTAAAGCTAGAATTAGATGATTCATGAATTAGATTGTTAAAGCTAGAATTAGATGATTCATGAATTAGATTGTTAAAGCTAGAATTAGATCGTTAGAATTGTACCTCGTTGCAGAGTCGAAGAAATTCCCAGTGCCGTCTAGTAGAGAATCTACTAATAATACTATTTTATTTTAGTTTATTTAGGAAACAAACAGTTATACATATTTTTATAAGAAAGTAACATATTACATGATTGCATTAACCAGCGAAGATTCCGCTACAATTTATAATATATATTTAAAAACATGGATTAAAACATTAAAGAAAACAAAAAGTGGTAGAAAAAAAGAAAAAAATATATATACAACAGAAATGAAAGAAAAAAACACACACACAAATTAAAGCATATGGGATATATAAATCATCCAAATATTATTGTTATAATAAAAAGAAGGAAAACCAACATAATGAGAATGAAAAAAAAATAATAATAACATGCAGCAGGGGTGGAGAGTTCGTAATTAACAATTTGTTTTAATTTTTTCTATTATGGATTTAATAAATTGGCCTGAGGACAAATGGAAAATATCAGCGTCGTAAAAGATATCATTGTATTTTGTGCACGTCCTTCGGAGAAATGAATGTTGTGTGTAATTTGTTTTTCAGTGTGGGAACACTAGAATACTAGAAACATTTATCAGATCTGAAGAGCCAGGTATTTACCAACCGTCGATTTCTCATATTTTTCTTCCCATATCGTCAGCGTCACAACAATCCGTAAATTGCGAATAACGTTCTACTGATTTGGCTCTGGAAAAGTGGAACTCTTGTGCACATCACCTTGAAAGCAATCGTCGACACTGTATCGTATTAATTTTTGTGAGTTTAAGTACGCGAGTAGGTACTGTTTAATTTAATTTATTTTTATTATTTAGTTTGTCAGTCTGTCGACGCTGTCGACGGTGGAGTTGGTAGCACGCGCCAGGAAAGATGGCAGCCGACGTAAATTTGGGTTCCCTGACGGGACGTTTTTATTTTGGAAAACTCGTGTTTCGATTTCGGCGGTCTAAAGTAGTCATCTATCAATGTGACCTTCAAACTTGTAAAGGAGTTGTGTCTATAGTGGGAATTAATATCAGACGTGGACGATTCTTCGCCAGCGATGCCTAAAGTCAGAACGAAGAAGAACAGCCGTTATGCCATACGATATGACTGTCATCCCCGACTAGGTCTCCATTGTTGATTTGACGAGGGAGGAATCGTATATTGCGTCGTAACTCAAAGTGCACAGACACTTGGACAAACAAAGAAAGTAAGATTGCTTCAGAAGATTGCTACAAGATTTCAGAAAAAGAGTGTTACTCCGCGAGCAGATTTTTTCAACCTCTCGAGGCCGGCGCATGACATCTCTTGGGCTCTGGTGAGCAGCCAACTCGCGCTGCAGGGTACACACGCGGCCGGTATGGCATGTTTGACAGCAGTATTGTGTGTGGATCATTTGTGGTGCCCATAATATCAAGAAAAAGCAATTTGCACGGAGGGCTAGGACGTAAGGCGCGCGTGCTGTTTGGGAATGAGAATTCTCGGTTTGAGGCTTCTTTACGCGGTTGCGGAAGAGCCCCCTCACTTGGATGCTCGACGGTTTCATGAGGAAGAAGGCCGTATGTCCGGAATCCTGGCCACGGATGAGAAGATGTCCAAGACGTTCTTTGTGTCCAAGAAGTTCTCGCGTGGGTTTGCGGATTATTTAGTCCAACTCTCTTTCTCTCACCTGTTACCGTTTTCACCGAGTAGCATAAGGTATTTACATGTGTTTGTTTAGTTTAATATAAATAAGAATTGTTCTCTAACAAAATCTTTCATTTGAGATGAACCCTACAATTTTTACCACTAACTTGAGATGGATATCATTGCTCTGCCTTTACTTACATAAATTCACATTACAAGACGACCTGTTCGAGCACAGCACATCAGAACAGATGTTCTAGCACAGCACATCATGACAATTATTAATCAAAATTCTGAAACAATACAATTTTTTTTTTCTTTGTTTTTCAATTTTTTAGAGAAAAATGTGTCCTTACTGGGGTAGCTCGTTGTAAGGTCACATTGTGCAAGTTTTCGTGTTTGAAATATAAGTAAACACCTATATTAAATTTTACAAGAGGAAAATTATAAAATTATATCTAAAATAAAGTACAATACAAGCATTAATCTTTGTTAGGTTGCAAAATTATATGTATATTCTTCCTTCCCGTGTCCATAATCCATATTTTATTGCTTCTTTTGAAGTCAGTTATTTTTTTAATGGTTTTTGCTGCAAGAGGAGTAAATTAAATAACTTTGTATAGACGTATTGCATATTTCTTTGTCCAAAAGTTGTAGGTTGGTGGAATGTACATATGCTGTAATGTAGATCTTGCGAATCGACCCGAGTTTCTCTGTGTAAAGTAATTTTGGTTTTTGAATTCGTATATTAGAATATATTTTGTATATTTTTCAGTGACATTAATTACTCTTTGAAAATCTTAAAACTTTTTGTACAGGTAGGTACCGATCTTCAAAGATTTTTTTTTTTTTTTACAGTGAATTCCGCACAAGAATCTCAACTGCTCCCGTCTGGATCCAGTGAGACTATGGCATCCCCAATTGGGGTATGTTGTGAGGCTGAAGGTAGTGGGGAGAGGAAGGAGGTGGGGAAGAGGAAGGTTGGGAAGTACCTGGCTATTCAGATCTGGTCACCAAACACGGCTAAAGCCATTTTCAAGCAACGTTTCAATTCTGAATGGTGGTCTTACACCAGGGCGATACTGATAGTATCTTCCACTCTGGAACATGCCGCAAATATACTATATATTATTTTTAATTAATTAATTGTGAAATAACACAAATTAATCAAATAAAATTTATTTGCGCATGCCGGGATCGAACCCGCGACCTCCGGATTGTGAGTCAAGAGTCTTACCCACTGGACTACGGAGGTCGTCAAAGATGTTAAGAATGCCAAAAAAATAAATCTTGTACAGTAAACGGAGAATTCATTATTCCGTCCAATTCCGTAAATTGTTTGTGTTTGATTTGTATATGTACCGCCCCATCCTATAATGCCGTATTGTATAATTGATTGACAGAAAGCGAAGTATGTGGTTCTAAGTAATTTTTCGTTTAAAATATCTCTTAAACATCTAAATATATATGTTAGTTTCCTTATTCTGTTGTTCAGAATATTTATGTGTGGAGACCATTTTAAACGCTGGTCTATTGTTATGCCCAGGTACTTAATATCAGTTTTGCTTTCTATTTTTGAACATGATATATTACATTTGTGGTTTTCTGTATTTGTCACAGAGTGGATTATTAAGTTTATTTCTTTAGGTGTTTCCTGTTTTTTAATGAAAAATGGCAAATAATAGGTTTTTTTAGAATTTAAAGTCAATAGGTTTTTATCAAACCATAATTTTAGTGCATTGATATCTGTATTTGCCATTTTGTTTAATTCAGACCAGGTGTTTGCTTTTAGTAGTAGGACTGTATCGTCAGCGTAGGAGACAATGTCTCCATATTTAGAAATATTGAATATATCATTGACATATATAATAAATAACAATGGTCCCAAAACTGTATCTTGGGGTATTGAAAAATCGCTATATTTTGAATCGCTGACTTGATTTAGTAATTTTACTTGTTGTGGTCTTTCATGTAAATAACTAGCTATCCATGCTAAAACTTTCCCATTAATTCCTATAGATTTTAATTTATTTATTAATTTTTTATGTGATATGCTGTCGAAAGCTTTTTTCAAGTCTATAAATATTCCGATACATTTTTTATCGGAATCTAGGGCCGTATATAAATAGTTGGTTATTTTTGCTATCGCGTCGTGAGTACTTGTATTTTTTTTGAAGCCGAATTGATTATCATTGATTATTTTATTTTCATCTAAGAATGTCCAAATTTGTTTTTTTACAATTTTCTCATATATTTTTGATATATTTGATAGAAGGGAAATCGGGCGGTAATTTTGTGGGTCTTTAGGACAGTCTGTTTTATAAATGGGAGTTATAATTGCTCTTTTGTAATTATTGGGAAATTCGCCATTTGCTAGACTTAGGTTTATTATATGTGTTATTGGGAGAATTAAGTATGTTTTCATCGCTTTTATTGTCTTAGCATCTATGTTATCAAAGCCGGGGGCAGAACCTCCTTTTAGTTCCGAAATAGTTCTGTCAATGTCGGCTTCTGTGACTGGCTCAAATTTATTTATTTGACATTGTGTTCTGTGTTGTGGATTTGATATATTGGTCGAATTTATGGATTTTGCTAGGTTTTTTCCAACGTTATTAAAATGGTTATTTTAAATATTACAACATTTTTTTGTGTCATTTTGTACATTATATATTAATTTCCCATCTGATATTTCGGATATGTGCTTATATGTTTTATTTTTATTTATTATTTCATTTATTGTTGACCATATTTTTTTATTATTGTCTTTAGCTTCTGTTATAATTTTTGAGTAATAGTCGTTTTTCGTTTTTCTAATTAGAGTAGTTAATATATTTTTATATTTTTTATAATATAGTACAATTTTATTGTTAACTGGTGGCCTTTGTGTTATTTTATAAAGTTTATTTTTTTTCGAATGGCTTTTATTAATCCTAGAGAAATCCATGGTTTGATTTTCTTTGTTTTTGAATTGGGGACGATCTGTGTTGTTTTTGTTGCTTCTAAAACGTGTTTAGTTAAAGTTTTTTCAAACAGTAAGGCACTTTGGTTGGTGCATTTATTTTTTAAAACTTCTTCCCATTTTTCATTTATTAATGATTTTTTTTATAATTCATAGTCTATTTGGGAATATGGAAGATTTAATTTGGGTATTGTGTTTAGTTTTTTATTTGTCTCATGTAATATAAGACACGCGTAATGGTCAGTTATATTGGTTTTCCAAACAGTAGATTTAATATTTTTTATTTCATTTAAATGTATATTACACCAGATATGGTCTATACATGATGGAGTTTGGTTTTTAATTTCTCGAGTGTTACTATTAATACAAGATTTAAAGTTGAGATGCGTCATCATGTTAATGAAATTATTTTTTTCTATTGAGTTATGGTTAGCAGAAATGTTTATATTGAAATCACCACATACAAAAGTAAGAATTTTCGATAATTTGCTTAGATATTCATATAGTTCATTGATGAAGTTAGTTATGTTTGATTTGTGTGTTCTGTACACTGTTATAATTCTGTATAATTTGTTTTTTAATTTTATATCTATTTTTAGACAATTTACATGTTGTATATATATTTCTTCAATGTTAATAATTTCACACTCATCATGAACAAATATAATTATACCACTATTTTTATTAATTGGTGTTGTTGTTGCGATGCCTTTGTAGTTAGGTAGTGCATTAATGTGTTGATCGTTATTACAGTGCGTTTCTGTTAACACTATGCAGGCGGGCGATAAAAACAGATCGTTTATATTTATCAAAAATTCATCAAGGTTTTTTGCGATGCTTCGAATGTTCATGTGTAGTAATAAAAAGGGGGAACTGTTTGTAACGCACCACTTATTAACTTCTTTAATATTTTGACATATTTCTTGGTTTATTTTGTATTTTTCGTCAATTTGTTTTACTATGTATTCGGTCATTTTGAATTATAATTAATTTTTTCTTGAGCAAAGTTAAGCATTTTCAATCTGTGTTTGCATTTTTCACTATTTGATTTGTGGTCTGTTGGAGTCGTAGTATTAAATTTTAAATTAAGTTCTGTGCAATTAATGCATTTTGGTATTTCGTTCTTATTGTTGCAGTTTTTTAAGTTGTGTTCACCCGCACAATGAAGGCATATTGGTTTGTTCGGTGGTTGGAGGCAACGCATTGCTGTGTGACCATATTTTTGGCAATGGTAACACTGCATTAGGGGGTTGCAATCCTCCACTTTAATTTGGTAAAATCCAAGGTTTACGCTTTTTTTCGAAATTAGAAGATTTCTGAGATCTCCACTGGTTTCGAGAATTATATTTTTTTGTTTAAATTTTTTAATTTGTATGGTTCCTTTGTATTTTATCTGGTTTGGGTCCATTTCGTAAATAATTTTTATGTCTTCATTTTGCAGAATCAAATCTGATATAAATACTTCTTGTGTATATTTTTCGTCTATTCCTTTAAAGATCATGCACGGTCTTTTTTTATCAATGTTTTCAACGTGTATTCCTTCAAGTTTTAATTTTGTAATTTCATTTTTGATGTTGGCCATATCATCCGCTTTTTGTAGATTTATTATTAATTCATTTTTTGATGTCTTCCTGATGCTGCTTACTCCGATTCCCAGTTTAGATATTTTGACGTTCTTTATGATGGTTTCTTTTATGTCTTCGTTTTCATTTTTAGTTTTTATTATAACGGGGAATACTGGAATTTTAGGTGTCGCGTATTTTCCACTGGCGATGCTAGCGTAACTTTTCGTAGTTGCTTTGTTTTCGAGATTTTGGAATTTTTCTAAGTTACTGATATATTTTCTATCACTCACGATTATATTTTCTTGTAATTCGATAATTTTTTCCTGTAATGAGAGACTCTCTTTGTTAATTGCATCTTTCAAGCTCGTTATTATGAGTTCAATAGTATTTTTTGTTTTTTGGTCCTTGACTGTCTGAATTTTCGCAACCTCACTCTTTAGTTCATTTATACAGCTTGCTACCGTCATTTTTGGCTTTGGAATTTACATGGCTTATTAAAAACAAAGAAGAAATTCATTAAGAATAAAAAATTTAAAAATAAAAATTTTCGCCGGTGTGGGATTCGAACTGAGTGCGGCAATTCAAACTTAAATCGGGCAAACAGTAATTCCGACGCATTAGTCCACAGAGCCACCGGCGCTAGTTGGAGTTCCGGTAAGAACACTTGTATTTGTTTCTGTGATGGTTCATGCATACAGCGGGTCGAGTTACTTGTTGTCTTTATTGTCGCACTAAATAGAAACCGTTTTGTTTTTGTAGCTTGTTTAAACACATATTTTGGTACTTCCGGGTGGAAAAAAATTAGAGGCATAATCACCCGTCGATAGCGCGCTAAAAACTGCGCAGGACTGCACTGGTTGTAATGGCCCACTTCACTTTTTATCGCACTTTTGGGTATATTATTGTAGACGTTTTCAAAATGCGTTTGACGTTTCATGTACTGAGAATATAATATGAAAAAGAAGTTCACTGTATTCGCAAATTGTTGAAGACTTTGAACTTTGTTTAATTGGTTTGGGTTCGTTGAGCCTATAAATACGATATTGATATTCATTAAGTTTAAGCCAGGAATCATTCAAGTAGTTAGCTACGCTTTGTGGGGTGCTAAAGTTTGTCTAGGTTCTGACGGCGGATGCGTCTGCTGACTTCGTGGCTGACCGGATAAGAAAAAAAGATTGAGGGAGACCATTTGACTCTCCAGCAGAAGTTTCTTGACCCATTGCCTTGCATAGTAGTGAGAGGGATAGATTCGTACGTTCGTCACTCCTGGACTCACTGACCCCCAGATTCCTAACCACCCCTCTTGTCTTGTCATCCTGCATATCCGCATTCCCAAAGATGACATAAGGCCTCCTGTGCGCTGTAATGTAAAATAAAAGCAGCAATTTATTTGCATTGTTTGATTATTATAGTTTTATTGTATGAATATTGACATGAATAAAATATTTATTACTTACTAATGCACAGTTAAATATGACAGAAAATAATCACACTTTCATTCTTATAACATTTCCCATGTCAGGGGCTCACTAAAAACACATTAAAGATCTTTGTCATGTAATGTTTTTCAGAAATGCTATTTAGCAATGGCTTTATGGTTAACTTGCAAAAATACAAGAAAATTTATTTAATGAGATACTCGTAACTAACTCCTGAGTGTAATGGTACTAGGGTAGCAGCGGGGTGCAGGCGGTTCAGAGTGATAAATTTCGTCCATCCAGGCTAGTGGCAGCCATCTAGATCAAATATGGCGGAACTATTTCCCGTGCTAATTCCACGGGAAACCACCGTCGAAGCCTTCGCAGGACTTGCTTAGGGAGGGGGTGGAGGCTCGATCGGAAGGTTAATAGGTCAAATGCTAAATTAACACTGACATTAAAATCAGATGAAAGATTCTGATACCATCTCGTTTTAAACATTTTTAAATTCGATATACTTCACGTTTTTCCTCAGATGTTTGGCGTAAAGGGTGGAATGTTGCACACTTCATCCACATTCCAACACCTTACTTCGTCGCTTGACAAGGTTCGATTCCAGGATTTGATTTTTTGATTTACCGTAAATTTGAAGTAATTTTATAAAATTTTGTTTTTGTATTCGCCATTTTGGTGATTGCCATTCGCTATGCAGGGATGCCCGGGTTCATGGTGAGAGGTTTTGCCGGAACTTGGAGGCGAATTCGTCTGCACATCAACTGCGTGGAAGGCCAGATCGAGAAACTGGTTGAAGAAGACCTTTTGACCTCTCTAGCAGGACTCTCTCGGAACATCGCCTTGCACCACAGTTGGAGGGATGGATTCATAAGACCGTCACTCCTGAACACACTGACCATCAGATTCCTACTACACCTCATACTATTTCCCTTCCCAATACTTCCTCTCCTTTCTTTCCTAAAAAAGCCTCTGCACAGCATCCCTAAAGATGAAATTTGTCCTGAGGGGAATTATTTTCCTCATGGCATCCTTTGTGGAGGTAATGTAAAAAAAATACACATACGAGTTTATAAAATTGAAATCTAGTGGCACCAAAGATATTCAAAATATCTTTGAGTGGCACCTTATTCTAAAGTAGAAGTTTCTCTTCGTATCGTAACGGAGGACAACCATTTGGAATCGAATACTGATTGAACTGACTTTTGCTTTGTTTAGAAATTAGACTGTGTGACACTTTAAACACTCTTCTTTTCCACCCCATTTTCACCCTCCTTCTTTCTTCCATATAACATTCCCTAATTGAAGATGACATTTTATTTATTTATTTATCAATTTACGGACAACAGTCCAATAAAAACATACAAATAACACGAATAAAAAAAACAGAGATGATAGTGAAGGGAGAGCACATATAAATGAATAGTAATGACAATATAAAATGTAAAAAATACATATAGAATAAGACACTACAAGTCAAAGCATTTAAATATTGCGTATCGACTGCCGAAAGTCATTTAGTTTTACACCAAAAAAATTAATGCTTTGACTTGCTTTGATAAGTCTCAAAATTCTGGATAAGGGAGAATGGTATCCATAATTACATAGTGGAATGTTGATTGAGGAACAGCAATTCATTATTTCGGAGTCTACGGGAAGAGATGTTGAACTGGATGAGTTGTAACAACGAAGGGGTTTCAATAATACTGTTGATAATTTTAAATATGCAAATTAGATCAGAGGCGTTTCTACGTTTTTATGAAGAAGAAATGTTTAAAATGAGATCAATTTCATCATATGAGTACTCGCCCTTTCTTTCCAAGCAATTTCTCTTTGATGGTTCTGGGAAGTTGGAACTCTTCAGTATCAGTTTATCATCGTATTCACGCTAAAAACATTGCGCTTCAACCTGCCTTTTTAAGTAAAGCATGATATTCGATAAACGAAAAGCTAGGCTTCTGAATAACGCGCTATGGATCGACGAATGAGAAAATTCAGAACCCGAAAAAGCATAAATTGTGTTCGTATTTTTAGAAACAATTTAAGTGAGAGTAATTATTCCTCGAAAGTAAATTAACCGGTGCGTTGTGCGAGGTCGTTTTATAGTTGTTAGCGTATTAAGAGGGGATGGTTTGGTAACATAATCACGAAAGCGAGTAAGTAATTGAAAATCATTAGTGGGAAAGGGTTTAAAGGGAAAGCCAGTAGTGTCAGAGGTCAATCATAGCAATGCCCGTATATTTAAAGTAATGTAGCTGAAAATGAAACTAAAATGTGAATCTGGAATAAAAAGGCTTCAAATTCATTAGCAGGTAGTGTCCGTGCTGTTGAGTTTGATAGACAATACGGGGTGTGCAAGGTATCGAGAGCATCTCATATCCTTATCCTATATTCTCCCTCCCCTCCCCCTCTTCTCCCCTTCCTCTCCCCTTCCTAAGTCTAAATTTAGCTTAAGATAAATTAAAACTCCATCTAGAAACAATATTAGCATAAGAAACTCTTTTGGCTTCACTGCAGTTAACGTGTATATTTTTATGTCTATTGTATGTATATAAGCTGTTTGTTTCTTACAAATAAAATAAAATAAAAACAACTCTGGTCTGGAGCCCGTTCACATATAAAAAATTATTGATTCCAAAAATGAATCTTCCATCTCAATGATTCCCTCAGGTTGGAATGCTAGTATGTACTACCAATACTTCAATGGATATGGATATCCTTCAAAGAACTAATTTTATTGATCCTCTTTGCCCTTAACAATTGATATTACTCAAAAACAAGTCCATCATTCGTTTACAGTTGAATGTATTTCGTTAAGAAGGGTTATTTTAGATCTTATGCACATCAGAGTGTGGAACGACCTTTGGGTTTATGTTTTTCCTTCTTACATTGCGGATCTCTTCTTGGCCTAAATTCAATTCTACATCTCCTTAAAAAATACTCGCTTCACGTCATCCCCAAATTTGACACATATCCCATGGGACCCCATAGGGCTTGCTAGGTGGAATATAAAATATTTTCAACAACGGAGTACCTACATATGGTCTGGAGCCCCAAAATACCTAAAAAACCCTTGACTCTTTACGGAAACGGACGGTCCGTTTGATACATTCCCCTATCTTAACAAGCGGATTGCAATTTTTAGAGCACAGGCGTCAGACAAGTATGCTGTACTGGTTCTACCGGTATTACAATGGAAGATGTTCCAAGGAACTAGCATCATTGATCCCTTCGGCACTGTCGGGAAACATACAAAACATGCGCCCAAAATAGCTCGGATCCAAAGCTCGGCTGTGGAATGATCTGCCGGCCTCTGTGTTTCCTCCTTCCGTCAAGATTCACGTTTACTCCTTCCTCTCCTCAAAAAGACCCTCCAAACAGCGTCTTAAAAGATGTCATAGACCCTGTGGGGAAATTAATTTCCTCAGAGCCTCCTGCGTGGAGTTAGTTAATATAAAAAAAACATATATTCTTACATACAAACAACAAAAATTCGAAAATATATATGTATATCTTAGTTTAAAGGAATTTATGTTCACGTGGGTGAATGAGTTGGTTAATTTAATTTCAGACGCACAGTAACCTTAAGTAAATTTTATGAGTGGGTTTTTTTTCCCAAAGCTTGAAATCCAAAAGTTTCCGCATCATTTGAGAAAGAGAATTCCGGAATATTACTTCGGGGAATCTAGCGCGGATATTTCCACAAACACAACTCGCACAAATACAAATTTATCTTTATTAGAAACGAAATAGACTTATTACGCATTGGATTTTTGTTTTCTCTCGAATGAATGGAAAACAAAGCTTTTTTACGTTCGCTAACGTACACAATATTTCATTTTAATAATATTCAATGTGATAAAAATCCGCCTGTTTCGTATTGTTTATTTTTATTCCCTTTTCTGTGATGAAGAGACTATCATGCCATGAGAAATTACGATATTCAATGAAAATATTTTCATATTTGAATATTACGACGATTTATCTACATGTTGTTTTATGAGGTAAAGCATATTTTCTTTGATGTGTATTTATAACTCAAAAATAAACCAATTCTGTGTTTCAACGTAATTAGGTTTGGAGTAAAGTAGAGGTAGTACATACACAGGGAAGTTTCATATCGAAATTAATATCTCTTTGTGGGCGGTGACATTTAAAGAGGCAGAACAAGTAATTACTGCCGACATTTTATGTGAATTTTATAGCGAAATCTTTTTTTAAACTTGCGATTCACAAAAAAAAACTATTTTATTTTATTTTATTAAATTTAGGAATTAGGTATTTATAAGATACCCATAACTAGCTGGGGTACCCGGCTTCGCTAAGCGAACTAGCAAGATCTCCTCATCTTTTACGTTTGGGCATTGTTTAAAATATAAATCAAATCAACTATATTATTAAGAAATACACTAAGTAGATTTTATACACTTTATTTTCGATTTATATTCAGTCTCTGTATCACTTTAATTACTCACACTCACTGTTTTTATTCACTAATTGTACTTCACTGATACGAAACTGACGTTTGAACCCACGACGTATCTTGCTTTGCATACCCCTTCAAATGGGTGCTCCTTCAATACAAATAGGCTTCGAATGGTCCACAATGTTCCAGAACATTCAACAACATTCTAGACTGTTCTGGAATGTTCCACAATGATACATACCTTATATGATACATACATTCCTATACAAAAAAGGCTTCGAATGGTCCACAATGTTACAGAACATTCCACAACATTCTAGAGTGTTCTGGAATGTTCCACAATGATACATACCTTATATGATATATACATTCCTATACAAAAAAAGCTTCGAATGGTTCACAATGTTCCAGAACATTCCACAACATTCTGGAGTGTTCTGGAATGTTCCGCAATGATGTTCCCAATTCCCTATTCCTGAACATTCCACAGTATTCCAGAACGTTCCAAAAAAGCAATTTCAATATTTTCTTTTCATACAGTTAGTAGAAATTTTTTTAAATCGGTCTAGTTTTGGAGTAGAAAAATGGGGAATACAAAACCTCAATTTTGATGATTTTATTTAGGTATTATCAGCCCGAGGTGCAGTTGTCCCCTTCGCTCAGAATCCGGGGATAAGAGCAACAGTGATAGCCACAGTTTAATAAAATACCTGTGGTTCAAATTTCTCGGTGAATGGGTTTCCTCTTAAATAATGAATTCACGAGAAATAGTAATAAAAAGGAAGAAATTATATGGTGGGATATAGGGATTTTAATTTTTTTTTATTTATTCATTTTCGGGAAATCGACAGTTTAGGTTTTTTTTCAGTTTGTACATGAGTAATATAACCAAAATAAAATGGATTATTAATATAGTTCTTGTGACGTTAACTCTAATAAGACAGCATAATAAGGAATAAGAAATAATTAAATTTATTAGAAGGGAAAATGAAGCCAAAAATTATATAAAACAAAAAAATTTATGAAGCGAAAAATTACACAAATCAAAAAATTATTAATACATTGGTAACGACGAATATAAGAAGACAGGTTGTACAAACAAACCAAATCATAACAGTATTATAAATATGAACAATACAAACATAACATTATTCAAGAAACATCACAGAAATTCCCTATTGTGGTATTTTTTTATATTTGGTAAGTTCGCAATTGAGATGGCAAGAGAAGTAGAGGACGTCAACAAATGAGATGGGAAGACGGCCTAAAACTCACGGCTGGACATCATTGAAGGAGTAGCGAGTGACAGGTCCCAGTGGAAAATGTTAAAGGAGGCCTATGCCAAGAGGTAAACTGAGCTTCGGGATATATTATAACAAACAATAACATGTCTAGTATTCATACCTAACAGAAGTCCAGAATAAAAAAGGCTTATTATTATTATAACTATTAAGTTGGCACTTGAAAATGTCCATTTTGGATAATTATTGTAATTATTGCATGGAGTGTTCAGGCAATCATTTTGTTTCCAGTTCGTTTTGCATTGATCTACTTTGAATAAAATAGAAAAGCATGTTGACAAGACAGAAATGCAATCGATATGCAATCCTTTCTATAAAAGGTGATGACTGGTGACTATGGTTAATATTGATAATAAAATGAACTTGGAACTATTTTTGTAGGTTTTACCACAGACTTCATCAATCAATCATTGAGAACAATAAAATAAATGCACAATAAAAACACATACAAATTTATATGTGTTTTTATTGTAAATTATGGCGAGCCACAAAGTTAATGCTTTTAACAAAAAAAAAAGTATTTTGGTAGAAAGAAATCTAGTGTGTTATTAATAGGAATTTCAAGAATGTACATAAAAAAATCGAAGCTAAAGTTCAATGAATGTCAAATCTTTTTCACCTTGAGCTTACGTTCCTCTTTTTGTGCTTGGAAAGTTTCGTATGCACGAAGCCGTGAAGGTTCCATGTTTGACAAAATGTGTATTGACATCGGGAGATAGCGACGCCTTCGTAAGCCTTTATCGACTCGGACTAAAATCAACTGATAGAGATATGATCTGAGTAAGGACAGGTTGAATCAATCCAATATCTATCCGGCTCATCCGTTCGGGCGATAAAATTGAACGGAATATTTTATAAGTTTATTTAGGTAATTGGATTTCCCCTACCTACTTCAAACCCCATTCCGATTGCTGTGGGTATGTACTTACATATATGTAGATTGTAGATAAAATGTCCTATGTAAATAACAGCGGCGTGCAGTTCGTTGTAAAGGATACACATTCGTATAGTTTGCATTAACTGAAAAATGTATTAAAACCACTCGTAAACTCAACTAAATGAAATAAATAACTTTAAACCGCCTTAGCATATCACCCCTAGTGAAGACTAAAAATCAAAAAGAAATAGATATCGAAATATAACAAATTGTTAAATTGTTAGGTACATACTTCATCATCACCACTCTTGGCTCTACAGCCCCTGGTGGGTCTGAGCCTCCTCAAGAGTCTTCCTCCACTCATCTCGATTTTGTGCCAGCTCTCTCCAGTTTAAAAGCTCCAAGCTTTGAGGACGTTGTTGCTCCATCTTAATCTTGGACTTCCCAGGCTCCTTCGCCCTATCGGTCTTGAGTTCAGCAGGGACTTTGGTGCTTGATGCTCGGTCATTCTCTCTTCACGATCCAGCCACCAAAGTCTTTCCAAATAAAGGCACATTTTTACCAAATATTAAAATTCAAACTGTTAATCTTGAAATATGTTTAAGCTGTCTCTATATATTTATTTTTTATCTTCACATGTTTCATTAGTCTATATCGTATATATCTGACATTTAAGGCTCCATTATAAGCATTTAAAAAGAAGAAGAAGACTATTGAAGATGTTTTTAAAGGGAGATAAGTAAATAAGAATGTTGAAAACAAATTGTAACGATTTTGCGCAATAATAATAATAATAATAATTGGCTTATAATTATAATAATTATTTACCAAATTCATTTTTAGAAAATCAATTTTATAAAATATATTACGATAAAACTATACTAACAGACAGAACAATTAGTTTTACATGACAAAATTTAAAAAAATAACTTATATCATTGATGTCGCTATTCCAAATTTCTGTAATATTCAAAAATCTGTTTCTGAAAAAATAAGAAAATAGACATATTTAGGAAATGAGAAAGAATTTGGCGTTCTCGGACTATAAAAATATTACCATTTGTTATTTCGGCTACTGGCATTATACCTAGCTCTCTCATTCAAAGTTTAGGCTTATTAGATTTGTCAAAGAATTTATATATAAAAATGTAAAAATCAGTCATTTTAAATACATGTAGGATTACGAAAGATTTTTTAAATATTTATATTGAGGGATCAGTAGGATTTATCGGTCCATCTAGGAGTTCTACCGAGCCGAACCCTCCGATAGGGCCCATTCATTTATTACGTAAGACGAATTTTGCTAGTTTTCGAACCCCTCCCCCCCTATTATAAGAAAAAATAAGAATATACCGCCCCCCCCCCCCTATTTGATATTTATTACATAAGAATCTAAAGGAAAAAATGAATACACTTTTGGTTTGTTTTAATGTTTATTTCTCAATGCAACAATTTTAAGAAACGTTTATTTGTACTTACAAAAGTGCTAATAATTTTAACTTTGCTCATTTTTGTGATCTTACGTAAAAACTATCGAGACTCCATCCCACCCCCTTGTAAGAAAAAATAAAATATCCCCCCCCCCTAAATCGTCTTACGTAATAAATGAATGGCCCCATATGAAATTATCTGGAGTCGGTGAATTATTTTCCCATTCGGTCTCTGGTAGGTTGAAATGTTTATTTGTATTATTTTGTATTTATTATTTATTTTAACGCCCGGATGGGCTTTTACATAAAAGTTTATAATACAGAGACAAAGTTTTAAATAAAAAAGATGATTTTGAAAAAGTAAACAACGCATGAATGGAAGGTATAAAGATACATTTTAGTAGAAATAATGCATTACAATTCAAGAGAAAGTTTTTAAAGTTGCAGATGGCATAAAATAGTATTTTTTAAATTTTTTTATTTTAATGACAATATAAGAAAAGTAAAATTACAAAATAAGTAAAAATACAAAGTAAAGTGGTTTGTTTACAGTCCTCCTCACTCCTCACTAGGTATTCCTGTTCCGAGGCGGACTGTATGTTGCTGAATGGGTGTTGATTTTTATTTCCTCGTCTTCTAGTTTCTTGATTTTCACAAAATAACAATAAATAAAATAAAAGTATTTATGTTTGTTGTCTGCAGGTTGTATTGGGGTTACTTCATAATTTTAATGATTTCCTCATCTTCCTGTTTACTTAACCATAATTTGATATCTTTTTTAAACATTTGTATCTCCATGGTGTTCTTAATTTCAATTGGAAGGGCATTGTACAATTTTGTAGCATGGAAATTATGTTTTTTCTGGCCAAAAGATGTATTTAATTGCGGGATGTTCAGTAGTTTTGAGGATTTTGACCTTGTAGTGTAAGTGTGCTGGTCAGCAAGGTATTCAAATTTTTCTTTAAATTTGAGTAGTGCATTTTTTTAGTATAATTTAATAATGCTGAACACATTAAAGTTTTTAAAAATTTCTTTTGATGGAGTTTTAATGGGTACTTTTAGGATTATTTTTAGTTATTATTAGTATACATTGTGTATTTTTACAAAATTTACATAAAAACAATTCTTGACAACTCGTATCAAATGTCAAAGTACATAAAAAAGAAAATGGCAATAGGTTTTTATATTGTAGATAAATATAAAAATACACAAATATATGCAATGTGCTATGTGATTCTCCATAAATATCAAAATATACTATATAAAAATATTATTCAAGTGTTTCTTAAATAATGGTAATTTTGTATTAAATACATCGATACTTGGGGTGAATTTGTTTGCAAGTGTATGAAATCGTGGAATAGGTGCATGTATGAGGTAGTTAGTTCCAGAATTATTGTTGCCGAATACTATGTTTTGCCTTGTCGCTCCAGTTGGTATCTTAAAGTCAATGAGATGCAAAGTTCACAACAGTCTAATTCGTTTTTCAGTTTTCTAGGGAATTCAATTTAAGTGTATTTAGTAAGAATGTATAGTTAATGTGTTGAATAGGTATATATATTTTTTTACATTAACTCCACACAGGAGGCCTTTAGGAAAATAATTTCCCTCAGGGCAAATAAAGGAAAATAATTTCCCTCATGTAATCTGGGATGCTGTGTGGAGGTGTGGAGGTAATATGGATGTAACTTGAAGTTAATAAATAGTGCTGCACTCGTTCAATATTTTTTTTATATGAATTTAATAATATGGGGACCAAACTATGGAATTGTATTCCAGCAAGCTGCATACTAGTGACAAATATACAATTTTTATAACTTCTAACTAATCAAAGTCTTTGATGGTTATGATTTTAAATCCTAGTGTCTTCATGCCTTTGTTGGTTATTTGTTGTATGTGATTTATAAATTTTAATTGGGTATCAAATATAACTCCAAGATCCCTGATTTCTTTGACTTTTTCTAAGATTTTATTATTTATTGTGTATTTGAAAGATAGGCGGGGTCTTTGATTGGCAAAATGTTAGTGTCTCACATTTATCGATATTGAGGAATAAGTTGTTTGCAACACACCAATTGTGTAATTTGTCAATGTTTGACTGTAGGATTAGGCAGTCACTTATATTGGAAATTTATTTATATATGTAATTTGATGTCATCGGTAAAAAGCAGAACTTCTACATCGTCGAAACAACTTATGATATCATTTATGAATATAATGAAAAGGATGGGTCCGAGATGACTCCCTTGCGGTAGACTACTAGTTATAATATAAAGTGTATACTATATTATATTATACTTATATAGTGCACTTGTATAGCGTGGATTGACTAGATAATTATTTGTGGAAAGGTGTGTGGAAGGGTTTAGTTTTTCATGTGGGGAAGATTTAACCCAGACATAAAGTCGTCAAAAGGATAACTTGTAGAGCGCCGTTTTTGTGAAAAATAACCTCAAGGGCGCTGTACCCGATTGTTGTAAAAATATTTAATACATTACGGCTTATTTAAATAGAGCAAAAACCTACAGACATCTGAATTACGTACTATTTAAAGAAACGCTGTTATTTTTTCATAGCTACAACTTGTTAAATAACAGAACCAGATCTGTGTTAATAATTTTCGGGGAAAACCTTGCGATTTTTTTCTATCCGGTAAATTTTTAACAGTTTTTTCAACTTAGCATGTGAATAGAGAATATCTAAAAAAATTACGTATATTTTAGCTGAAAAGGTGTTCAAGGCAAGCATGATAATTGATAATATATGCCAGTGGAAATTTGGAAAGCGGGGCCGTGACAGTAGGTCTAAAAATTTAAAACTTTTAAATGGCAATACGTAGATTGCTCGTTGGAAATATGTTTAAAAAAAACCCAATGGCTCTAGTGCATATTTTTGACTTTCGGTGTTCTATTATTGGTACTTTCCGAAAGCAGATGATTCTACATCTACTGTTTCTTTTATAATTCAGCAATTGACTGAGCGAATCTTACACCATGGACTATATCTAATTATTTTCAGTTTCATTTTGCTTTCACATATTGCTTACATTATCTTCTTTTCTGTTTTTTTTTTGTGCAATTCGAGACATGCTTATTAAAGACAAATAAAATTATAAATCGTAACTCACACCATAATCAGGAATGAATATGACGTACGCCATTGGTAAACAGGTACATACGTTTATTGAGGTGCCTCCTGGGAACACATATTTGATTGAATTAATTGGGTTTTGATTCTATGGAAATTTCCGCACGCGGAAATCATTCACGATCAAAGGGCATAGTTAAGGAGGGGTGCGCGGGTCCAATAAAAATAGTTGATCCCAAATGTTTCACAGAGTATTTTTTCAGGCTCAAATTAAAAGGCTTGTACCTCGGTTCATGAATTTTAAAATTTGACCCAATTCATCAGCGAAAGCGGGTTCATTCGGCTAGTTAGTTAGCAGGCGTTGGATGACTAACAGAAGCGTGGAATTATTTTGATTATAAAATGGTGATATCAACATTAACATTATCAACCACCGATACATTTGAGAAAAGAAAAGTTAAAGCTGGTATTGATTGGAACGCTTTATGACTAATAACGGTTTTTTACAATTTTTTGTTGTTGAAGTGATAACTTCATAAGCACCGTTTTTGAAACTCGATGAAATAAAAAATAGGGACACTAAAAAGAGACAAACACATACAAACATCTATAGGATTTAGCCTGCGAGAGAATGAGATAGTATAATCGGTCTCCTCTTTATGCGGTGCTTCGTAGCCTCCCCACTCTTATCTACTTTAGTTGTCTGAAGGTTTCACTTCTACCACTCGTGGATTCACGGAAGGAAAATATTTTAAATCCTAATATATAGAAACCTCATTTTACGGTTCAGAGAGGCAAAATTAAAAACTGGATTGATATACTAGTAAGTGCGCGTTAAAAGTTGTAAAATTGAATTTTATCTTAATTAAGCTGCTAAGTTATCGACTTCCTTCGGCCACAGTGTAGGTTATGTTACCACGCGAATACGCGTTAAACAGCCAATATAAATTCAGATTTTTATTCCCCATCATTTAATCGCAATCACGGCCTTAATGTGCTATATGTTAATGAGGAATTCACAAGTTCAAGTACAGCACATTATTTCACGCAGCACAAAGACGTTAAAGCCCGGTTTAATATGTTATTTGTTCAGAGTCTAAATGACCTCTCTGTAAATGGTTCAGGATGTGGGCGAGGCGGCTCGAACAAAGTGGAAGAAATGCTCAGAAGTAATATTTTAATTACGATACTGGTTGAGGTTTCACAGCAGTCATTTAAGTTTCTCACTCCGGCTATCTGGGAGATAAGATAAACAGGTGATTACACGGGATCGCCAATTAATGAGAATCAGATCTGGTCCGCAGGTGAGACAGCCTCAACCTCTCTCCTTGACAAATACTGCGACAGCTCCGTCGCTTGGTGCCGAGGTGAGGACAAAATGTCGAGTGGACCACGATTTTATTATGTTTACATATTTTATCTCAATATAAGTGTGAGAATTTATCGGTTTAATTTTATTTTTAATTAAGGCATGGGTGTTGTAAATGTTGTCCGCTCGTAAGTGGAGAGTGACTTAGGTGGTATTTTTAATAGAGATATTCATT
Organism: Limnephilus rhombicus; assembly: GCA_929108145.2. Classification (NCBI taxonomy): domain Eukaryota; kingdom Metazoa; phylum Arthropoda; class Insecta; order Trichoptera; family Limnephilidae; genus Limnephilus; species Limnephilus rhombicus. The sequence goes on from OV815285.1 coordinate 49,696,934, forward strand.
TGCATAGGTATTGCGACAAATAGATAAATTAACCCTCGATGTGGTCTTCTGTTGTTCTTGTGGGCGATAGCTTGTAATATTCGTATGATGACCCGACTCGTGATCCCCCGAAAGTTAAACCCCTTGACAGTTGATCCCATGACAGTTGTTCACTTGGAAAATTGATCCCTTGGGAGGTTGATCCCAACACTTGACCCCCCAAAGGATTATTTCTGTTGTACTTCCTCCCTGGTGACGTATGCAGAGAAGATACAGGCCGATAAGTACTTATATCTGCAGACTTCTTGAGTGGAAATCGCTATACAAATATTAATGTTCGAAGGAGTATGCAGAGAGGACATACCGTCGTATAACAAAAGATGAGTTACTTGGGTATGCAATCGGCTTTGAGAAAATATGACATACCTAACTACATACATTTTAAAATATAAGTAGGTACGTACAACGGAAGTAAATATAAATAATTCTTCGAGGGACCAAGGGTCCGAGGGAACTTCCATTGGGATGGGGATCAACTGATCGGGGGGTTAAATTTCAGGGATCAAATTTCATTCAACCAGTGTCATTAAGGGCACCGTTTAAATATTTTTGCACATTATGGACAGTGCGAACGTATGAATGTTGCATCAGAGTTGACCGTTGATGGAGCCGAAAGCAACATGTATTCACCACGGAAAACAATAACTTCGAGGGGCCAAAGACACCAGTTACACCAGTTTCAGACTACCATGCAGTACGTAGCACACCTCCCTGCATAGACTTTCCCGTATATAGAACGAAGGCTCTGTTCTCTGTTCTTCGGGTCAGATTGGGTTGTGCATATTGCTGAACTTTTTTTCAAACTGTGAAAATGGTTTTAAAACTCGGCTATCGTGGATAGCATTAATTTATATGCTCTCGATGATTATCTTCGTCACCGACAGCATATACTGTTTTATCTCCCGACTTGCAGGACTAACTGGAAGGATAATCATGCTATTGAATAGAATCAATTCGCACATCAATATATTGAGCATCAGTGTGAGACGGTACCTTTAGAAGCTTTTTGTTTATTTATTCTTATAATTCTGTTTTTTTTTTAGAATTTTCATTTATTTGAAGAAGAGTGACGGAATTTGATATTTGTTCAAGTCTACAGATTTATTACGAGATTAATGGAATTTTGCAAAACTTAACTTTTAAAACAGGAGGAAGGTCATTGTTTTCACGTCTACAGTCTAGGCGAGATTTCGAAAAAATCAATCTCATCCCCTCTTCCCACCGCTTTAAACAGAATTTTGATACTTCTTGATGAAATTTTGCCAATCAAAAGGAGAGAAAAGTACTGACTATATCTGATTTCCAAAAGCTCCTGTAAAGCCCGGAAACGCTTTGTAAAGCTAGTATTCGTGTAATTTTACTTTGTAATATTTTATTTAAAAAGGCCTTTAAATTGACATTTTGTAATAATATAAATAATGGGAGATATATAATAAATACAGCTCTCTATCTGCTCCGGGCTGATCGTCAGGAAAATTTCATATCTGGGTCACATACTTCGAGGAGAAGTATCACTTGCTCCAATTTTTTTTTTTTTTTACGTGAGCTCCACACAGGAGGCCTTGAGGAAAATAATTTCCCTCAGAACCTATGTTATCTTTGGGGATGCTGTGTGGAGGGTTTTTTTTAAGGAAAGGAAGGAGTGAAGAGTTCTGGGAAGGAAAAGGGTTTAAGGGGTGGGTAGGAATCTGGGGTTCAGTATGTCCTGGTCATCCGCCTCCAAGACCTAGACAAACCTCACCCCATGAACCCGGGCACCTATGCTAAATCACCAAACGTAGCGAACCACTTGGGGTGACCTATGGCAGAGGTGTTGGTTATCCAATAAAGGTTCCCGGGGCGGCGGTACCCATTCCCGCCTTCCAAATTGAAGATAGAGGGTCGCCGAGGGCCTGGTAGGAGACAAATGTCTTGGCTGCGAAATGTACGAGAGTGGACCGGCATTAGAAGTGTGGAGGAGCTATTCCGGGCAGCGCAAGACAGAGAGACATTTTCTAGAGTGATCGCCAACGTCGGGGGGACATGATAAGGCACACCAAGAAGAAGAAATAATAAAAAAGTATCGAATTGATGAGGCAGAAAGTTACATATTGAAATATAATGGTAATACAAAAGCGTTGGCGGATTTAATTTGTTTTCTGAAAAGTAAAGTGATTATGAAACAACAACAAAAAACAAATGAATTTAGGAAATATTTAAAAATTTTCAGGAAAACGGATTCCACCAAAACATTAACATGTATTAGGGAGAAGCAATGTTTCGGGGAAAAGGATATTATTAAGTACAAACAAATAATATTCATTTCCAGAAAAGCAACATTAAAGCGCCAAGTTTACGATACAATACAGATTAGCTATTTACAATACTGTTTGCCCAATCGGTTGAACAAACAAATAATCGGGTTTGATCAGTTGAGCGAGCCCCGCCGATTTTCCTCATCTTGTCATCGGGCATTAAACGAAGCAAGATGGTATTGACGTTTGGATTATTCTCTTTGTATCTTCTGCTCGCCTGGTATATAGCGACTAACTCCGTACCTCGGGTTACCTTTCCTTTCCCACCGTTTAAAATGGGAAGGCCAATAAATGTGGGAGGTTTTAAGGTAGGCTCTATATTAGGACGGAAGTACAGTATTACCCGAAATCATCTGTTGAAACCGTTTTAATTAATATTATAACTAGTTGTTCTGTGAACTGTGACCTCGCCTTCAAAAAGTAGGTTCACATTTATTATTTTTAAATAAATTAAATTGAAAATTTCAAATACTTTTATCTTATTATAAACTATAAATATTTTAATTGAAATTTAAAAAAAATAAATAAGGAATAGAGAGCTCCAGTCCAATTTTTTTAATGAATAAAGACCTTCAAACTTAAATAACTGGATTTTTATTTTTCTAGTTAGTTTTAATAGTTAAAATAATTGTCAAAGTTTTAATTTTTCAAGACCCCCCGAAAACCACCGTATCTATGGTGGATTGTGTGACGTCATCACCCACCGATAGTTTTATTTACTTTCAACAGGTGTTGACATTTGTCAATGGCGGAATGACTAGGTTTGAGAAGTCGGGCCTTTTTATTTAAGATTAACTGCTTCTTATATAGAAAAACATTGGTAAAATATAAAAAGTGCAATATAAAAACAATAAATCATCTTTTTCATTGCAAATACAAATGACAACGTAAGCCGTATGTAGCGACTCGAGAGTAGGAAATGCGCAGAAGGCGTCTGCGCAGCCTGGTTCGCCTAGTTTTGGGTGAGCAGGATGGCGCTGTACGGGGGAAAGAGATGGTGTAGTGGCAAGCGTAAAAACGGCGCGCTACAAGCCATAATATTTTCACTGGAGTTCCTTATTATACAATATGTAACCATCTCATAATTATTTTTACAAACTTTTTTCATGCCGGTAGGTATCATAATATTGATTATTACGATTTGACAGCTCGTAGTAGGAACCAGATCGTAACAAAGTTTTCCCCTTTTTGTAACTATTTTTAAAGGGGCGCTTAAAATGAAGAATGAAAAAAAGATTTTAAGGAGAATATACGACGCAAATGTGAATGGTAGAAGAAGTCGGGGACACCCGACGCAGGTATGGCGCGATCTGGTGAATCAGATACTTCAAAAGTCAGAATAAAAGGAAAGTATGTATTGAGATGGTGACTGGACAGCTCAGAATGAATTCAACTCAACACCTCCTTTAAAAAGTCATTAAAAAGTTGGTTAAATTACGTTAGGTTAGGTTATCGGCTATTTTTTACATAGCGTTAAATGAAATGTGTGTGAAATACGATGTGGAGCCGTATGCGACAATGTATGAATATGAGTAAGGCAAAGGGTGTATGCTAATACCAAATTTTTTTCTCACATACTCTTTACCTCTCTGCCTAACCCTGCGGAAACGGCGTGATGGTTAGTTCTTTCATGACAAAGTAGTTAGTTCTAAAATTGGCCTGCCTAGTGCGTTGTCCATAAACATTTTGCTTTGGTTGATCCTTATAAAAAAACTAAAATTTAAAAAATAAATTGAATATCAAAAATAAATAAATTCTGGAGCGAAGTCAATATCTCAACAGCCTACAGTTTTAAAATACAAGGTATTCTTGAAGTACCCATTAAACACACTATAAAATCCAATGCCGAGTTGCAGAACTCACAGGTAATAAATGAAAAGCGTAAAGTTTAATAACGATATAAGCTCGGTAACCACCCTGTACTACTTCTCGACGTTATTATCCCTTTGGGTGCACGTAGTGAAAAAGCTCGCCCTCTGAAAAAGTTTTATTTCAGTGAGCTGAAAAATTTCGCGTATTTTTATAACGAAGGTTACGCTCGGCATAATTATGTCAGAAATTTAACGCAAAAAAGCAAAATGTAATTTCAAATATGTCACAATGTTTCGTATTTTCCTGCAACAATTTATCGGCGCTCGGAAAATTTGGTAAACGAAAATTTATTGATTAAATTTGAGGTACACACAGATTTTTCATTCAAGGATGTCACTAAACTTTTTACCCTATTTACTGGAAAGTAAAATAAATTTTTCACGACGGAGGAAATAATATTTCTGAGTTATGTTTAAAACTCATTGATGCCTTTTTTTGTGAATGCTTCACAAGAGTTTCAGTTGCTCTCGTCTGTAGCCAGTGAGACTATGGCATCCCCAATTTTGGTATGATGTGAAGCTGAAGGTAGCGGGGAGGGGAAGGAGATGGTGAAGAAGAAGGTGGGAATTACATGGCTATTTAGATCTGGTCACCAAACACGGCTAAAGCCATTTCAAGCAACGTTTTAATTCAGAATGGTGGTCTTACATCAGGGCGATTCTGATAGTATCTTCCACTCTGGAACGTGTCGTAAAGATACTATATATTATTTTAAATTGTGAAATAACACAAATTAAACAAATAAAATTTATTTGCCTACGCCGGGCTTCGATCCCGCGACCTTCGAATTGCGAGTCAAGAGTCTTACCGCTGGACTACGCCGGACGTCAAATGTGCAATCGTACCTACCCTGATGTAAGGGAGTGAGGCATGGAACTGGCAGAGGAAGGATGAAAGTAGACTGAATGCTGTAGAAATGAGATCCCTGAGGCGTATGTGTGGTAAAACCATGTACGATCGCGTGAAAAATGTGAAGATCCGCAAAGAATGCAAGGCTGATGTTAGCGTAATAAGTAAGATTAAGAAAAGGGCGCTCAGATGGTCATGGGCATGAAGGGCGAATGAACGAGTAAGGGAGCGTAAGGAGAATATATGACGCAAATGTGAATGGTAGAAGACGTCGGGGACGCGAGAGGAAGACATGGCACGACTAAGTGAATCAGATACTTGAGTCAGGCCATGTCAAGAGTCAGAATAATAGAAGAGCATGTATGAGACGATGTATGAATATGATCGCGGCAAGGATTGTGTGCCAAGATCGGGGGGGTTTGGCGGTTCTTCCTTTCTGCCTACCACTGATTGGAGGTCTGAAGTCCGAATGACTACTTTATCATGTACTTTACCAAATTTATTTTACACTTAACTACTTCTATTGATTCACGTTGAATAACTTTAGCGGTGAGTATTCAGTTGTTAAATAACAGGTAAGCACCTAAATTATTTGACGAAAATTTATACGCAAAGAAAATATTGAAATTCATACGTTTTTCTGAATCGATTTTTTTTCAATCACAACCTATTTTTGACGCTTTTAATAAAATGCTATCTTATTTAACATTTAACGACTGAATTAATTCCCTTAGTACCAATTGAAGGTTAAAAATCATTTTCACAACTTTTTATACTCCCGAGGTACTGCAGCGTTGTGGAAATGATTCTGGTGGGACTAATGCACTGTTTCATAGCATTTATCCATTATCGAAATTAAAGCCTTTATCGCTGCCAATACCAATCCAAGAATACGTAATATATTTTTTAGCTAATGAAAAAAAACTACTTTAAAAGTAAAAAAGGCACAAAATTTGTTCCCTTTTTTTACTTTACCATTTACGGAAACTACATTGCACCCTAAATATTGACTTTAGAAGTCTTCTTTCTGCGAACTAAACACCAAACAAGATGCACTAACTAGTATACAACCACCGACATAATTCCTCTCATTAGAGTAACACGACACGAGATCGTACGCGGCAATGTTGGTTCTATCTACACCTACCCCATCAAGTAGTACCGTAAGCAGTAATAAGTATAGAGCAAGTTCACCCGGAATCTGATAGCGTTTCGCGCTCGTGTTCACGTGCCTAACAGCCATAAAATAAAAACGAGGAAATAATAACATTCGATTATTATTTTAAATTGCCGCGGTTTACCGGACGATCGGTCAGCTGTTTACGCGGGCCATAAATCACCTGGAAGCCTTAATATGATGTTGATTCATTGCATCGCCGACGCGTAGGGCTGGATAGCGGGCTATCTTTCCCTTCGCCACGTGGCGTGACGTTGACGTGGCGGCTTTGTGGTCGCGTGGCGTGCTGTTAAAATGGCCACACGAGTGGGGGATGGGCTGAATTTACGCCGGAAAATTGTTTAGTGAAGTTGGAATTTTCAGGTGGAAATTGTTAAAAGCCCTTTGTGGATATTATTGTAACGTCCCAACTAGGAGTTCTCCTATCCCGGTGCAACAAATATTGGGGAGATTGTGACAGATTTGTAAAACATTGAACAAGAAGGAAGTTAGGTTTTAAATAATCGGTGAAAAAAAAATCACAGCAATCTGGAAACATTTAAGCCACTATCCAAGAATTTATACCGATTTCTTACACGTTAAGTTTAAAAGCTCTTAAAAATATATATGTTATTCTTGAAGATAATATCTCGATATTCCTCGCGCCGAAACGCAAATTATATAAAATTACCTCGATAGAAAAAAATCGTAAAGTATTCTCCAAAATTTATTATAAACACGTTTGTTTCAGTTATTTATCAAGTTATATGTATGAAAAAATTCACAGTGTTTCTTTAAACGCTGTTTAAGACAACCCCATGAGATTTTGGCTCTATTTTTAACAAGTCGTGTTTTATTAAACATTTTCACAATTTTCGCATCGATTTTATCGCTTTAACTATTAGCGCGCTCCTTTAACATTTGTAATTACATATCTCTCCATCTTCTTCTTTTTGAGCGATAAACAGGAGTTTGAAGACATGTTTATTTTCCTGATAAATGGTATTTGGGAATTTAGGAGGCGAGTATGGGTAACGCCGCGCCGCCGTGTGGGTAATTTGTTGGATAACTAATACCCGTGCCGTAGGACACTCCAAGTGGATCGCTAAGTTTGTTGACTCAGCAGGGGTTCCCGGGTTCATGGGTTAAGGTTTGTCTAGGTCTTGGGGCTGGACGTGTTAGCCCGCCTGTTGCGTGGCGGGCCGGATCGGGAAAGACTGGTTGAGGAGACTTTTTGAACTCTCCAGCCGGCCTTTCTCGACCCATCGCCTAGCACACCAATGGGAGGAATGGTTTCACACCTCCGTCACTTCTTGACACATTAACCCCCAGATTCCTACTCACGCTTTATACCGTTTTCCTTTCGAGAACTTCCTTTTCCTTCCTCTAGATCTCCTTCCTTTACCTAAAAGGACCCCCCACGCAGCGCCTGAGAGAATTTTTTCTCTTTAGTGTAATTTGAAAAAAATATATCAGTGTAAGAATTAAAAATTAACCCCAGTGAAAGCAAAGGTACGGTGTTGTTTTTAATTACTTTCGTGTTCTTAAAATGCAACTATCTTTGGATTTAAAAATTTCATCCTATTTGCTAGTCCTTCACAGTTTAATGATATTATTTATGATAATCGTGTAAAATTAACGGGTTTTGTTACCGATCTCGACTGTTGCGGTAAACGGCAAATTGAGTGGCGACACATATTAAAACGTGGAAAGCTGAGTTTTTATGGGACTTTTCCCACAAAAAACTTTGCTAACTTAATCGCGAAATTATAGGTGAGGTCAAGCCGAAATTAAATAAACAAATCTATAAACTTTGCTTTCTATTTCTAACTAAACTGATTTGACTTGTAGCCACAATACAGTGTTGGTAAAAAATAGGCGGAAAAAAGCTCCTAAAAGTTTTGCTTTTTATTAAATTATGTAGCACACAAGAGAAAAGAAAAAGGAAATGAAATAAAATGAATGTGATAGATCTCACGAAAATGTCATTTAGGAAGATTAGCTTCTTTTTCTTCGCGTTCTACGACTTTTTCATCCCGCTTCAACTGAATTCAAATCTTTTACATTCAAATGTAAATTTAATTTAGTTTTATAATTTTTTCCTCGTCTTAAATCGTGGTTCTACTCCGTTCATTGCAAATTATCACGCTATTCCAATGTTATCGTCCACGTGAAAAAACCTTGATACGAAATGTCTGAAAAGTCGTATACACGATGGTGTGTAAGTATAAATGATTTTTTGTGAACATTGTTGTTGTATAAATTAATCTGGGTTCAAATCTGCGTTCGTGCAAGCTTTTTCCGAATGTCTTTATTCGTGCATAAATATTATTTTATTTCTGGCGTCATAAACAACAAAAGGAGAATTCTGTTTATGGTTGGATTTGGTTAAGTGAATTTTGCAAGTTTGTTTTGCTACTATTTATTTCGTTTAGCTTATGTTACCAGGGTACCTACAAGAATTCGCAATGAAAAATAACTAAAAGTAACGAAATTAATAGGTAATGAAATGAAGCGTATTTGCTAATTTCACATCTGCCAGACGGAAATAAAGAATAAAAGTTAAATTGTACAAAAATGTTAATTTATGTTTATGCTAAATTGTTTCTTCTTCTTCTCGTGCCCTGTCCGTTCAACGGACATTGGCTATCATGTTGTGTATGCGAACTTGTTTACTGCGGCCCGGAACAGCTCTACGGTTGACTGGCCAAACCACTGTCTCAGGTTTTTGAGCCATGAAGTTTTCCTTCTTCCAGGGCCCCGTCTTCCGGCAATCTTTCCCCGCATTATGAGATGCAAGATCTCATACTTCCCTGGATGTCTCATCATATGTTCAAGATATTGAAGTTTTTGGATTTATATAGTTTTAATAATTTCTTTTTCTTTATTCATCCGAACCATAACATATTCATTTATAACCCTGTCCATCCAGCTTATTTTAAGTATTCTTCTATGGATTCACATCTCGAATGCGCTAAATTGTTTGCTGTATGGCATGGAACTCACCTCACTTTAGGAAAAATAATTCATTATTGTTATTGTATTTAGACATGTTGTTTTCATTAGTTTATTTAAATGACAACGTAATTCAAAAATACATTTATTCATAAAACTAACTGATAACATCATATTCCTAGCCATGTTCATTACACGCAAGTTTATTAAAAAAAAAAACATATAAAATCAATGTTTAAGTAAAATTTTTATATCATCATTTTTCTGACTCTGATTTTACACAAAGTTTTTTTAAACGTTATCAGGCGCTTTGGAAAAAATCAGGTTAACACTTGTCACGATTTGGAATTCTTCAAAAAAACGAGGCTTACTCGCTGGAGTATTTTTTCAGGAATACCAGAGACAATAATGAATGGAAACTTAATGATTATCTGAAGATTAAATAAAGAACCAACACCCAAAACAAAAATTTAGAATATGAAAATCATTATTGTCACCATCGACTGTAGAAATTAATCACATTAGGTACCTAGTTATAAATTCGCATAATTAGTTATAATCCCGAATTTTTTGCGCATTATTTACCAATTTCAAACGTCAAATCGACTTCAAAAACACTTTTAATTATAAGTTGGTATGAATATCAAACGAATTTATATACAGTGTCGATTTTTGTACTTATACGCTGGTATACAGACAAGTACTTTTATACAGATAAGCAGTGGTGGCTCGTAACTTTTGGGTGTGCTAGGGTGCTAATATTAAAAAAATGGCATCATGGATGTTGTTCTATGCGAAAAATATTTTTTTTTTCAAAAATCGGTGTTTTGTATGAAGATTTTTGAGGAAATCGGTGTGGCACACCGCCAAATTGAAACGTCCTGGAATTTTTCATACAAAAAACTGATTTTCAAAAAAAAAAATATTATTTTCGGCTACAACAACATCAATAACTCCATTTTTTTAATATCAGCACTCTAGCACACCCAAAAGTCACGAGCCGCCACTGCAGATAAGTAATATTCAGACTAGTAGTTTTACACAGTATAGAGAGAAGTAGTTTTATACAGACTAGTAGTTTTACACAGTATAGAGGGAAGTAGTTTTATACAGACAAGTAGTTTTACACAGTTTATCCTTGATGTATTTGAATAAAAAAATGTTTTATATTTTTGTTATTCGGCGGTACATTCCCTCTGCACATCCCGTCGGGGTCACTTAGTTTTAGTTATATTTTGTGTAAAGCCTCGATTACATTGAGCGAGTTACAAGCTACTATCTGGGAAATTCACTATCTGTTAGTAAACTCGCTCAGTGTAATCGTGTTAACTGGCAGATTGTGGACAATCTACAAAAAAAGTTGAAAGGTAGTCATCTTTACTTGCTACTCGCTCAATATGGCGGCCTACCAACATGTGATTTCGCAACTGTCAGAATTAGTTCGCCCGGGAGCCGTTATTCTCGCTACTGGCTAGCGTGTGGCGCTACCTGCGAGCTCAAGTTTTTTACAAAATGTCGACCGAATTGGTTCGCGCAGGAGTCGTTATTTTAGATGCTACTGTCGCTAATGAGCGTAGACAGTTTTGTGTGTCATCATGAAAATCGCACTCGCCGATTCACCCGCTTTTAAACTTACCGGCTAGCAGCTTGTAAATTCGCTCAATCTAATCGAGGATATATATACATACCGTATTTTCTCTAAACCTACCATGCTGAAAAATAGCTACTGTTCATCGGTCAAAACAAAAAAGGTTCATCTGGAACTAAATATTTATCCCTAAACATTCAGGAATATACTCAAAGGCGTATAGACATTATAGACCAATCAAATTCATAAAATTTTTGGCCAAATACGAATTCCCGCACATTCCATCGACTTTGTAAATTGTATCTCGCTCTCGCGGAGATACAAAACTCCCTTAATTTCAATGTTAACGAATTCCTCCTGGATAGGTATACGGAGATAAATCATGTTCGTACATAACTATTTAACATTAAACTCACACCATGTATGAATAAAACACAACAGAATGCTATTGATGTTCCGTGGTAAAGCATTAAACTTCACTGAATAGTCTGTAAATTACTGACGGTAAACACAAACGTATGATCGGTCACTTTTATGTGTTGAAGCCAAGGTCTCATTATTTATACCTTACAGTGTATGAACGGCTCTAACCGTGGTTGGGTTTGTGGGGTTGATATAGGCCAGAGAAACCATCGATAAATTAGCAATGCAAACAGGTGAGGTCAATTAATCAGTATGATGTTTGGCAGGAACTGGATATGCGCTAATGTCGGCAAGCTGCTCGATGACGTAGTAGTTAGAGATGAGATGAATTAGAGTTGATACCGTTGAAATTGAGTTAACTGGATAAATTTGCATAAGAACGTTTCGTTTCCTGAACTATGAAATTTTGCAAATACAGTCATAAAACAGTTTTCGTGAATTCATAGAAGCCTGTTACAATGAAGTGAACTATTCATAAGGCGTTCATATATCTTAGCAACTATTTATTTTACCATTAGGTAATGTGGGAATATTTTTTTTATTTTACTTGCAGTTATCATAATGTTTACCTCTAAACTCATGACTCATGACGTACGAGCATAAAAATAAATAATTAAAATAATAAATTATTAAGCCATTCAGGGAGTCCCAATTGCATGTGAAGTTAAATATGAAAGCGAAATGAACTGAAAATTGTATTTAATTCAAGTGTCTTTTTCAAAATTTGTACTGATTGTTCAGACAAGTGATAAAGTAGGCAATTACCCAAATAAAATTATTTTATTTTATTTAAAAAATCTTTATTTAAAATGTGTATTTGTTTTTTTTTTTTAATTTTTGAAAGATTTATCTGGCACGTCAATTCAGATAAACGATTTTATTAAAATGTTCAAACTTTGAGAATAAACGATTTAGCACGACGGGGACACTATATTAAAAAAAAATTGCACATTACGTGATATACAGATGCTATTTTATCCACCATTACTATTGATATACTATATTTATTAGATCTCTGTATTTTATTTTAAAAAAACAATATTTGTTTTCTAAAGGCAATGGGATTCACAAATCCTTCAATTATAACATCCTGTGACTTTTCACAGGTCTGCGCTGGTTTTGTACCGTGTTTCAGTCTTGATCCCTAGCAAGGTCGATCGATAAATATTGTATCGATAATTTCTCATCGTTCCCTAGCATGACTATAGATCGCCAACCAATATATAACAGTTCACAATGATTAAGTGTTCTTAATATATTCGACGTCAACTGTTGTTTGTAATTTAGCGATCTGCGGTTGTCCTAAGGAACGACGAGAAGTTACCGAAAGTTATTGATACAATCCTTATGAATCAACCGTGCTAGCAGTTGTATTCAAATAACTGCATTATAGAAAGAATACCATGGATTGATGGCTTCAAATCTAAAAAGATCTTGCGCAGTTTTTTTCAATGTCGTTGATCCCCAGACCAATGAATAATGAAATGGTATGGTCACATTATCTATGCACAAGGATAGGCTATGTTGGGTAAAGGGGGGGTGGGCTCATCCCTGACCATTCAGTGTCCGATCTATTTATAATGCAACACTCCTAATTGATTGAACTGCGTTTGATTCTGACAGCGACTTGCATTGAACTAAGTGGGAATTTTTTATGACATTGGTTCTGCTTGTTGGATTTGTCGGGTCGGCTTGACGGAATGTGAATTTTTATAACATTGTCAGGCGATTGCAGAGGATTGAATCCCGGGATCTCAAGAACGTGATTCCCAGGAATCCCAGTCATTTGTCGGCACCGTGATCCCGGTGCTGCGCTTGTCTTAATCCCGGAATTACGGTATTTTTCTTAGTTTTAGGACCTTGATATAACATTGGGAACATCTTTTCGTTCAGCATTTCGTTCAGTTCATAATATGTCAGGGCAGTTAATAAATCAATGTTACATAATCTGTGTATAATCAACAATAAATTAAAATGAAACACTTGTTGCAACTCCTATTTTTTTTTAATAAAAATGTAAACATTTAAATTTCGGTACCAGCACCGGGATCCCGTTCTGAAAAAAATCGCAAGATTGAAATCCCTAGTGTAGACCACCATTTAGAATTTAAAAAATATTTTATCAACAATTTAAGGGAGTTGAAGTTGTGGAATTTAATCGATTCAGTGTAATTTGTAAAGAGTACATTTAGTTTATACGTAAATAATGTGCTTAAAAATAGGATTCTAATATAAACATAATTAGATAAAAAGCGCAGGTTTGTGGTGATGTCACGATAATAATTATTACTTAATAATAATTATTTTCCTGACTTAATAAACCTTCACCTCGCCGCTTACTTTAATTGTTGAATCGCCGTATTTTAGATTTTTTCGATTGGCAACTGTATTGATAAATTTCCGGGGTTACTTTTTGAATTTCCGCCGTACGGGAGCCCGACGGGAATTCGATTCGTCGCCTTAAAATATAAGTTGGTGTGTTCATTATGTGTTAATGTCACAGTTACGGGCTAATACCTTTTACAAGAATTATGTCACTAATTCGAACCGTGATTCGTATGTAGTGGAGTGTGTGGATCGGATTCTTTTTTAATTGTCCTGGAGCGACGAGAGATCGCCATGTTTTAGGCTAACACACCGCCGCGCTCAAAACTGATTGTGAAATATCTGGGGAATCGCGGCGAGCGCATTCGATGGCTTTGCGTAAATAAGGCCCAGTAACAAGCTACGGTCGTGGCAGTACCTATTTGTCGCGACATCCGCCGATGGATGGATTCCTGGCGCTCATCTTCGGATGAAGCATGCTGATCGAAATGGGGTTCTACCCGGTGCTCCCTGTTGTGCTCAAACCGGAGCCCTGGTCCTGATCGGGAGCTTGGATCCTGCTCCCTGGCAAAGGGTCCTGATACTTTGAAGCTTTCCTTGGAGTCTTTTCTCGGTGCCCGAACTGGAGATTGAGCGAGACTACAGCCCGCGCTTCCTCAGCATGCTGTGTGAAACTAAATAAAGTGTTCGCGTGAATTTACAAGTAATTTGTTTAGATCCATGGTCCACAAGTACGCTATTTCTTTATTTTAGTGAATTGCCTCTTAAATTTCAGAATAGGTTATGTTTTTTTGGGAAATGAATCCCGGTCCCTTGAAGGGCACCGTTGTATTGATGATTTAAATATAGTTGTAATTGTTACTAGATAATCTCTTTTATTCACCTAGCCTAACTATCCTTACCGGAGGGAAAACTGTATTTTCCCATCCCACTAACCTGAGGGAGTTTTTCATGCTCTGAATAAAAAAATGGTACTAAGAAACCATTATGTTACAGTGACACTTTGTCGTAGTTCCAATTTCTGAAGTCAGTGTGTACAAAACCCCGGTTGGTAATATTTTTGTTGTTTGTGTTTTTTTTATGACCAACTGGTACGCTCAGAAATTAAAATATTGGAAAATACAGTAGTTTATAATACCTAGTTTAAGATTATTTTAACAACTCTCAAACGAAAAACGTGAAATGGAAAATTAAGAAAAAAAGATTCGGTCGCATCTAGGAATTGAACCAAAGACCTCAGCCTTGCTGGGACTTTGCTCTACAGCTGAACTAACTCGACCATATCAACTTCGGTCGTATTTATCTGTATCATACTTCGACTAAAAACTACCAACACTATCTTCATTTTTCTAACGTATTTTTTTCGATGCTATTATCTTCTTACGCGATTGCAAGATTCTACCAGGTTTAATTGCAATCAATGTAGAGTTTTGAATAAAGATATCCATTTTACAGTTTAACAATGTCTGTTTCATTAAAACATCGTTTTGTCTCCACCCCTAAGAGATAGCACAAAATTGTGCTAAGCAGAGGTCGAACTTCTGGCAGAGGAAACGACGTGTATTCGCTTCCCAAGAATAACACGGTAAGCGGTGTCGGTGGCCACCACTTGTAAGTTGGATTCCTCATCAACGCCCCGGCGTTCCACGTGGAAGATTACTTCAAAGGTGCAAATGCAGAAGTTGCAAGTTATGCGGAAACTTGGACCTCGAATCTAGTTGCTCAAGTAGATAGACAAGATTACCTTTGATAGGTGAAAACGTCTAGGTACTTGCTGAATGCCTCGTTATATACTCTGGACAGTTGGAATTTCTCGGTTACATCCTTAGCTAGAGGGGTTGTAAGTCTGTTGAGTCGTGTTTCTCTCCCTTCTACTCCTTTAAGTACGTTTCTGATCGTCTTGCAGTTCCCACTGGGGAAGATGTAGCTCATTAATGCAATGTAATCTATTATTTTAATAGAAAAATGAAACAATACAACTGTGTTGTATTGTTTCATTTTTCTAAAATGGATAACCACAAAGTTATAGCTACATTAAAAATATTATTTTAATCATTAACAACACTCAAAAAAGGAAAAAAATGAATACAGACTTCTTGTGAGACATTAAATTATTGTCAAAAGAAAAAAATGTAAAACAGAAAAGACAGAAAAAGATTCGGTCGCTTTGCTTTAAAACACCCGGGCAAGGCTGAGGTCCTCGGTTCAAGAGGGTATTTTTAGTTTTTTTTTTTAAATTCCCAAAAAAATTTGTACAAAATATTACGGTTCCATGCCAACTCAGAATGAAACCAAAAGAACCAACCAGAAAGGTAATTAAATGCAACGAAAAAATAATTTTAAAATAGCCGGTAACCCTAACCTAACTTAACCTATTTAACCAATTTTTTAACATTTTTTTATCATCTCTCTTAATGACGTTTCTTAGATGCATCTAAGTTGTTCGGTCACCAATATTACGATACACAATGAGCGCATTTTTATTGTATTTTTACGTTGACGAATACATCATTCTAATATTATAAAGGCGAAAGTTTGTATGGATGTATGGATGTCTGGATGTATGTTTGTTACTCTTTCACGCAAAAACTACTGAATGGATTTGAAAAATTCTTTCACTAATAGAAATATAAATTATTTGCGAGTACTATAGGCTATATATATATTGGTAAGCTCTAGCGTTATGAATAATCTCTGGCGTTATGAAATTATTTGTCATACGTTTTCTGTCCCTAACAAAATCGATTTATTGCTAAAGTCAGAAAAAAGCAAACCTATTGTCACCTTGGAAACGATGTTTTATTTTTTAATTAGGCAATTTAGCCTAAAAAGAGTGCTTTGTTGGCGTCGTACTATCTCTAAAAATGACTCACCGAAATGTATGTATGCGCATAAACCCGAACGACAGCATCAAATTGGATAATTATTTATTTTGTTAGTTTTTTTTTTTGCATAAAACTTCCGTTGAGTTCTGGCATTATGAAATTTGTATAAAAAAATATAATAGGTGGCACGCGAGCAGTTTGAAAACTGAATGTATCGGGAATGAATGTGTGAAATGCGAGAGGTAAGGGAGGGGAGTGGGGAGGGAGGGAGGGGGTATGGGAGGGTGTTGGTGGAGGGGGAAAGGGGAGGGGGAGGATGGTGGGGGGGAGGGGGTTAGGGGAGGGAGAGATGGGATGGAAGGAAGGGGGAAGGATGGAGGAGGGTGTGGGGAGGGGTAGGGGGTGGGGGGAAGGGGGTCGATGGGGGGAGTGGGTGGAGGGAGAGGGGGTTGATGGAGGTAGTGGAGTGGAGAGAGGAAAGGTGGAGAAGGCGGAGTGAGGTGGGATAGGGGGGAGGGAAGGAAGTGGAAGGGGAGGGGTGGAGGAAGGTGGGGGAGGTGGAGTGGGGAGGGGTATGGGGTGGGGGAGGGGTCGGTGGAGAAGGAGGGGGAGGGTGAGGGGGGTTGATGGATGAGTGGAATGGGGAGGGGGAAGGTTGAGGGGGGAGGAGTGGGGGGAGGGGTGGGTGGAAGGGGAGGGGGGGGAGGGGGGTTGATGGGGGGGAGTGGAGTGGGGGGAGTGGTGGGGGGAGGGGGAGGGGGGTTGATGGAGGGAGTGGAGTGGGGAGAGGGAAGGTGGAGGAGGCGGAGTGGAATCCCCTAACACCATGCAAGCGAAGCCACTGGAAAAAGCTAGTTTTCTATATGATTTAAAAGTGGTGCATTTTTGTGAATTTGGCGGCATTGACGTCACGCCAACCACGGGGAATCCCCTAATACCATGCAAGCGAAGCCGCGGGAAAAAGCTAGTTTTCTATATGATTTAAAAGTGGTGCATTTTTGTGAATTTGGCGGCATTGACGTCACGCCAACCAACGTCCGTGATAGCGTTTGCAATTAGACTGTGTTTGTTTTTAGACAATGGCGTTTTCTACGACATAAACACATCGTAGAAAGTTGCAATTATTTGGGAATGTGCTGTTTTAGATCGTTTTTTAAATCAATAATTTTTATTGAAAGTTATAAATTTTTAGTACGACGATCAGAATCAGAAAAAATATCTTTATATTTTCCGCACATTTTTAATATTTTTCATATTTTTCGCTTGAGAGTTGTTAATATTATCTTCAATGACTGGACATGTTTTCCTCATCTACATGAATGTCGATTTCCTCAAAATATTTAAAATAAAATATTTTTCATGTTTGTTGACGGTAGGTGTTACTTTATTTATTTATTTATTTACGGACTTACGTCCAATTTAAAACAAAGTATCACGAAGTATAGAAATGAACAATGTAAGGATTCGGATGGTACATGAAAGCAAAGACAAACAAACAACAAACAACGAATTATAATTTTAATCACATTTTTGCCACATTTTGATGTTTTTAAATTTTTATCTTAACGGTGTTTTTAATTTCAATTATGGTTTTCTGGCCAAAATATGTATATAATTTTGGGATTTTCGGTAGATTTGAGAAAACAAAAATATTTCAATTTGAGATTTTAATCATTAAGTTATTCTGCTATAAATATATGAAAAATCTATATTTTTATTTTATAATTTTATAAAATTTTTGTACTGTTCATTGATATATATTATTATGTCTCTCTCTTTGCCTTAATACGAGTTTGTTCTTTCTAGGTATTTCGCTTATTTTTATTTAATATAATTCTGATGAAGTTTGGCTAAAATGAAACCAGTATATTTTTATATAAATACCGCACAAGCGTGTCAACTGCACAATCTTAACCGTAGACGATGATATCTACGATTGGGGTTTTTGTGAGGCTGAGGATGTGCGGAAGGGAAGGATGTTTCGAAGAGGAAGGTGAAGAAGTGAATTCAGAAAATTAGATCTGTACCCCAAAAATGGTTTAAGCCAATTCAAGGAACGTTTCAATTCTGAATGCTGCTATCACCAGGGCGATACTGAGAGTATGCTACCAATCTGGAACGATCTGAATAAAATAACACAATTTGATTTAATATCCTGTCTAGGAACCCGCGATCTCCGGATTCGTAGTTGAGGAGCTAATCAAAGGTCAAAAACATAGAAACAATTGCTCCATTTCATGTAATATTTAACTATCTTCGAAAATATATAAAAAAATGTTTTTTTAACGCATTTTAACCATAAGACAGGGGAGTATCAATTTACAAAACAATCAAAATTAAATTCTTCCCACTCAAATCATTCCGCACCCTGTTTGTTGAGTCCATCGCTTCCATTGCAATGTGATATTGTGATAAATAATATTTCTATATTCAAAGTTCGATTACTCACGTATCGTCAACGCCTACGCGAATTACGTCATAGCAATTCGATAGCGGGTCAAAGTTCAATTATTGGAAATAAATCCGAGGGCGACGATTTAATTGCCAGAACTTACAACACGAGTCGGTCATAGGATATATCCACATTATGTCCGACTGAATGAATCCACAATGATACATTGACAAAATTTGATAATGTAGCGTGCTTTTAATTTCATAGATTGCTTTGGGTATTACGTCAAACTCACTTGGCATTTTTGTTCAATTTACTGAATTTTGTAAATCGATAACGAATAATACTTCGGGTAGGTATATTTCTTATGTGATGTGTGGCTTTTCAATATTTTCAATGTTAATAATTGAAACTTCTTATATACAATATTATAATATGAATGAAAAATAGCAAGATAATATTGTTACATAGGTATTTTGTGTAAACACCCTTTTGTAAATATATTTTCACTTATCTTTTTGTCAGAATTTTCAATGTCAAATGTATTCAACGTTGAAGCGTCATTTTATATAAATACTAAAGAGTACCCCACTCGCATTGAAATGCCACTCAAAGAAATAAAGTGTTTGTATTTTTTGGTTATTAAAGTGCTTTAAGTACTTGCACAACTTTTTTTTTCCGTCTGGCGCGTGTACGAATAAATCAAAAGGTTTTCCGACGCATGAACAGGCCACTTACAGCTGACGTGTGAGAGGCATGGATTTTTCAAATTTACCCATTGCTATCACCTGCCGCTACTATGCCTCCTTTGCAATTACTCCCTCTGCTCCTCCCTTAACCACTTGTTCTTAAGGCGGTACACAATCCTAACAATTTTTGTTTGCTCAAAACTCACATTTCAATCATTTCCGGCGAATTCGTAACTAGCACAACTTTTTTATTTCCATGTCGCACAAGGAATGCGAGTTATTTATATATTAGATTAATAAAAACAGTATCTTACCGTTAATATATTTTTCGTACAACGATTTTAAAACTTTATAACCCGTGAATTCGACCGTACGTTCGTACAATACGCCGTGCCGCGGCGTATATTTGTTTACACGCTTTCTTCACTTACGTCGTTAAGATTCCCGAATTATTCGTCTTCTTCTTCTTTTCTTTGATAGGGCAAATTCGACAGTAGGTCCGTCCAATATACGGGTCGCGTGTTGCAATTTGTATCCACGGCTTTTTTACCTACGCGTCGTTAAGATTCTGAATATATTTTAGGGTATATTGTCGTCTTAACCACTCCGTTGACCCACCCCTAAGCAACATTTCCCATGCGTTCTCGTTCCCGCTCCCGTTTGCCTCCCGTGTGGCCATCCCCTCCCGTATCCTATCATCTCGCTTTGAAATGCATAACGCCAGAGCTCATCACTATATAAATATATAGAAACCTCCGCGGGCGTGCGCACAACAAATCACCAAAGTTTTACAATCAGATGAATGGTATAGGAACGCACGTTGGACAAACTAAGAAACGTTCATTTTTATATACAATGATCACATTTAAAAAAATATGAAAACCCTCCATGTTTTTCAACTTTTTCAAAAATTACGTTGAAATTGTTATTGTACCTACCTGCCTCCTGTATTTTTTGAGGCAACATGATATTTTTTACACAATAATCCAAACGTGGGCGAAGTCGGGTACTGAAACTATTTATATCACAATATTATGTTGAGAATATTAACACATAAAAAAAACAGTTCTTCCATCTAGCCTGAACCAATTTCGAACATATCTTCCAATCAATCTTGTCAATATTTTATTTTGACAGCATAAATCACACTTGCGTGAACGGTACGTGAATTTTATCACTTTTTACCATTTTAATCCATTTGAACACCATTTTCTAACAAAGTTTCATCGAAAATAACGTCAGAACCTCGTCACATCAGAATCTAGATATAATAGAATCGCAATAAAAACGCCAGCATTTCCCGATCCGCTAGTTGAATGGTACGGAAATGATAAGGGCCGGTTGAGTTATTAGGGCCGGCCGACTAAAGCCGGGGCACGTTAGGGTGGGCCGAGGCACTTGTGACTCGCGCCCGGCCTGGGGCGGTGAGCGGTGAGCAGTGAGCCCTACAGCTGCTCTTGATGCGGCCGAGCTAGGGATGGGGCAGATCTAATTTTTTGATACCGTAACCTCCCGCCGTGAACAGAGGTCGAGATGGATATCAAGGATGAGTCAACGCTACCGCAATAGTAATAAAAATCGGAGCTGTTCTGATTGACTTTCTCGTACGTTTGGTCTTATTATTAAGCTTGCACACTAAATAGTATAGTAAACGGATGATTGAAAGGACAGGTGTAGATGTATTTATTAATATTAATGTAATAAATAATAATAACCATTCTTACAAATTCATGGTGTAGCCCAAAGATATTCAAATACAGAAGAGATATGCTATGGTGTCCGCGCAACTGTCGCCGGACTACGCGCTAATTAGCGTAGTTTTCATACAAAAAGAATTTGTTAATTTCGTTGAGTTTTTGAAAATGTGCATTAATATTGGTTAACAATATATTTTGAATAAGGAAAGAATTCGTTCATTTAGTTTAACGTTCGTTTGGTTTATTCGTTAATTATTTGTTCTTTTAGTTTATTTGTTAATTGGTAAACAATATCGGCGACACCCGGAAGCGCAGACCCACATAGTAAAAACAGCAGATAGCACATCTACTTATATTTCAATATCTTTGGTGTACCCCAAGGGTCGCATTTAGGCTCAACGTTTTTTTTTTACTTTTTACTATCGATGTTTCTGTATTTGATAATAATGTTAAAGTGTTACTTTTGCAGACCATCTAAAACTTTTTAAACTTATAAAAACTATAGATGACTGTGTTCACGTTCAAATAAATTTAAATAAAATACAATTTTTGTAAACGTCTAACAAACTTTACGTAAACATTACTAAATACTACATAATAATATATTTCAGAATAAATCAAAATTACAATTATGAATACCTATATGTAGATATTATGAAATTGATAATGTTTCTTCCCTTACGTACATCAATGAAATTAATTATCTTGGCATTATTTTTCATTCCGTATTTAATTTTCTTTACTTCAATATAATAACAAATAAACGATTTAAAAACCTTACTAACTAACCATCACGCCCACCAAACATCTCGGTCTCGGCACACACTCTTAGCCTCATTCACGTTTAATCAACATGCAAAAACAAAGTTATTTTACTATTATAAATATATTTTTAAATGTCTTTTAAAACTTCAAAAAAAATATATTTGGTTTGACCTTTCTTCCTAGTGATCGGAAGCAATCAATCAAAGCGCTATCTACCGGACCTATCGGGAGTTGGTCAGGTCGACATTTATTTCGTGTATTAAGTGCTTTGATTTTTTCGAATTTCAGAAAAATGCATATATGTCCGAATGCTTGGGCGTGATTGCCACCAGGTGATATAATACATTGTAATCGACAACGAGCCATTTGTCGAGTTGTTCGATCAAATTTCGAGAAATGGGTTAATTTCCATTTCAAAGATTCTGCGGCATTCACTCACTCACCCAACCAAGAAAACAAACGATCAAATAAATATCTTTAAAAATGATTGGCTTCATTCTCCGTAAGAGATTTAAAAAATATTTCAAACTTAAAAATCTTAAATTCTTCTTTGCTTCGAAGTCAAGTCTAATATAATTCTTTTACCTGGTTCTCTTACTTTAAAATCTACCATAAATACTCGTACATCCACTTAATGGAGGAATTAAAATTATCAAAACTCTGGGATGGAAGACTTGTTACCTACTTGACATTTTTATTTAAAATTGTTAATGATATTATAGACAGTCCTGATTTACTTAACCCAATTACCTTCTATATAGCAACTAGAAATACACGATCAAAAATCATTTTTAATTTCAACATTCGTCGCCAATCCTTTATCTTGAATAATATGATAATTTTTATGGATAATATTATAGTATGAGCAAATAATATATGTAAATAAGTAGGTACAAAGTGGGAATGAATTATAACGATTTCAATAATAACAATAAAAAGAGTGCAGATAGAGGAAAACAAACGATTCAGACTATTTTTTCGTATTTGCTAAACCATTCGTCGCCATATCATGAATAATATGATAATATTTATAAATAATTTAGTACTGAGTTACAGTACTTACAAAACTCGACGTTTATGAAAAACAGTTCAAAGGCGATAAATTTGCCTGCAAATAATACACTTAACAATTTTCTTTACACTTAAATACATCAATAAATGGTTTTATGCCAAACTATTAACTAGGAAATTGACACTTCACCCTAATTTACTTCTTTCAAATTTTACTACAAAGACAGCATTAGTTCGTGGTAATACGATGACAGACAATATAATGTACCCACTCAGTATATTACTAACAAAATTTAATTAATTGGAACGTGAAGCTAAATTTTAATCTATGGAAAATTAAAAAAAAAAACTTTACATCAATTATATTAAACGTGTTGATATAATCGATAATAATATACCCACGTAAAATATTGTGTAATCGTTTACTTTACGAGGTAGGTGCCTACCTTAACCACTGGAGCGCTTTTTGCTGAATTTCAGCACCACCTACAAAACCTGGGTTTGCTTAGCAGCTGAATTTCAGCAAATTTTTCCCAGATGCATTACATTTTTTCTTGTAATATTTTCAAATACGCCCACGGTATTACGAGACGTTTTTTAGTAGGGGGAAAGATGCTACTTATATTTATAACAACAGATGGCAGCGTACTCTAGTTATGTACGAAATATTGGTAAACGAAGATTCGGTAGATGTCTGTAAAATATTAAACTGTCAGAATGTGTCGGTGTGAAATGCGGCATTTTATCATGTTTTAGTGGATTTTTCTAACATATTTGTATATCAGTGTTATAGTGATTGAATTAGCAATGCATTCAACTGTTTCAACGTGTTTCAAACTATAAAATTCAGTGATTATTTGGAAAAAAAAAGTTTTGTGGTTATGTTTTTTTTTTTTTTTTTTGCCGAACGGACTGTGTTTGACAATGCGATATTT
This sequence comes from Limnephilus rhombicus, assembly GCA_929108145.2. Lineage (NCBI taxonomy): Eukaryota > Metazoa > Arthropoda > Insecta > Trichoptera > Limnephilidae > Limnephilus > Limnephilus rhombicus. Next base: position 49,720,749 of record OV815285.1, read on the forward strand.
TCTATAAATAAACCAATAATCGAGTTAATTGGTTTTATTTTTTATTGTGTTTCTTGGGCATTGACTATGTAACAATTTCTAGACATTTTTGTTTTGAAAAGTTTTAATTTTCCATGTACATTTGTTACTTTAATTTTAAATTTTTGTGACCTCTTTCGACACGTCCGTGTCATTAACGAGCAAACTTAAAACTAGTTAATTAGTATTATGGATTTAAGATAATTGATGTAAGTATTTGTTTGATATACTGCAGCTATTTTTGGTGAGTCCTTTATGAATTCCATTTTAGTCTTATTAAAAGTGTCGCCATTTTTCGACTAAATTTGTGTCAAAGAGAACATTAAACAGTTCACAACACATGAAAATTCAGTTTTCTATATACATATGTAGAATTTGATTATAAATTAGACCATTTAAAAGAAACCTAATAGAAAATATTTAATCTGCAGGCAAAATTGAACTTCCTTGGCGAGTTTACAGGGAGAAAATCCTGAGAATAGTTCCGTTTTGAATGTTTATAATTTATAATATTTTTTTATAAATCCTAGGAATATGTGATAATCAACCAAAGATAGGTGAATTCATTGACTATATAGAGCTATGATCAGTTTGTATGTCTCCATATTAAAATTCGCAGGAAAATATTCAAAATGGTCACCAAAATATCACGAGCAATCCGAGGAAAAAAATTAAAATCGCGCCGTCGCGTCGCTCCTGTGGTTATTAAAGAAAATAATTGGAAAGAACCATGAAAGAAATAGAACAATTCGGCTGTATGAGAAAGTAATAAAAGCCAGGTCAAGCCAAAAAAAAAAAAAAAAAAAAAAAAAAAAAAGGTCGGCTAATATATTTCAACGGCTTTGGAAATATTCAAATCGATCGTCATCCTCCCGGGCTTATTCTGATCAAGCCGATTGATTGGCAGAATAGGGCGAGAGGGCCTATTCCGCTAAATCATATTCCAGCTCGAGTATGGATATAAGGCCGTAAAAATACCCGCACAGATAAAAGAAAAGAGTTCGACGAATCAAATTATAACAAGAGAGGTCAGCTATGCTTTCAGATGTGATCGACTTGAACCACTTTCACGTGGAATGATTTTTTTATTGTAGTCATGGAATCCACACATAAAATATTTTTTTGGAATACCCTTGGGGAAGGAAAATTTGTTTTGAAGGATTTTGCAAGGCCTGCCCTTTTTCGCATAATATTATTTTTTATTCCTTGGATAAAGTGCCCCAGTTACGTAAATGGCATTGGTATTTTATATTAGTTTGTACCTAAGTATGATCCACGCTAGACCAAGGTATTTATTTTCCATGAGAAATATTATTATTTAATCGATTTCTTTTGTGCTTATAATTTTTTTTCATTAGATCCATACAGGAGGACTTGAGGAAAACCATTTTCCTCGGAACCTACGTCATCTTTTGGGGATGCTGTGAGTGGGGTCTTTTTAACAAAAGGAAGAAGAGGATGTTCTGTGAAGGAAAAAAGTTTGACGGGTGGGTAGGAATCTGGGGGTAAATGTGTCCATGAATGAATGTGGGTCAAGTGACGTATGAATCCCACTGCGATGCAAGCCGATGGATCGAGAGCTAGATTGAGAGCCAATGGCTAGAGAGATCTAAGTTAGGTCGCTGCCAAGACCTAGATAAAACTCACCGCATGAACCCAGGCACCCCTGTTAAATCACCAAAATTTAATGTAGCTAAAAACTTGGGTGATTTATTGTAGGGGTGTTGATTATCCAATAAATGGTTCCCGGGGCAGCGGTACACATAACCGCCTCCCAAATTGTGAAGGTATAATAATCATTATCGATATAGTTTCTACTGTTTCGGCTTGATATTAATTTAAAACTCCTAGTCCCACATATTGAATGCTTGAAAGTCCGTATTTTGTCATTGACATTCATCGTTAATGCTTTTTCACCAATAGTCTATTTTTATCTCCTTGTTCGCGAACGCTCATGACTCTTGATTCTTGTCTTTCACAAATAACCAAATAAACCGCAATAGTTTTTGACAGTGATGCTAGTTGCTAAAACTATTTTGCAGTGTGGACGATACACGGTGATACCACTAGGCGACATTGTTAATTCAATTTGGGATTTTCACTGACATTCCTTGTTTTTCCAATGTATTTCCATTAATACACATAGTTTTTTTAATTGCCATTTAATGCCCCGAGAACGTTCTCAGGGCATTAAATGGCAGATCATTTAATAAAAAATTATCATAATTTTGAGAAAAACCGTGGACTTAAAATATTACATACGGGTTACAAGGCATCTCAGATAAATAATTTAGAGATTTTAGAAAATAGGAAAAATGTTAATAATAAAGTAGACATAATTAATAAGCAGCAAATTTTTATAAACCCTATTTTGAATCTTTTCCCACTTAACCGGTCTTCCTCTGCTAATGACTTTAAAATCTCTTATTTTAATAAACTTCCCCCACTCTTACCACTTCCCCTCCCTTCTACCCTTTCCTCTAATATCTAACATTTTTAAATACAATTCAGCAATGTCGGCCTCACTGGGTAGCTCACCTGTGCTGGGGCCTCAATTTTAAAAAAACTTAAATTTATACATATTACATTAAAAATAATATAAAAATAATGCTGCATAAAAAAAAACTGAATTTAAACTAAAAATAAAAATTTATAATTTAGGTAAAATGTATTTTTTAATGATGTGTTTTATATTTATTTTTGTGTGTTACGTGTATGTTTTATTCTTATTATGTAATGAGATTTTGGAAATATTGTCTTTTTTGTTCTTTAATCAAATTTTTAATTTTGAGTATGAATTTATTTTTATTTTCTTCTATTTTATTTTCAAGGGTAAGACTGTTGAATGCTTTTATAGCATGATATTTATAGTGCCTTTTTCCAAAGCTTGTATTTTTGTATGATTGTCTTACTGGTCTGTTAGTGATATTTTTAGATTGTTGAAATTTGTTTTTTTGGTCGAAAATGTAGTTTAGTAGAGTTTTAACGTATAATTGGCGTATATCTAGTACGTCACAACTGCTGAATATTTGGTCTGTACACAAGTTGTCCGGGGGTAAAGTGCATACACTTCGGGAGGTGATTCTTAATGATAGTAAAGTAAAAAAGATTGACTACTTTTTTTGAAATTCCAATATTTTAAGGTAGTTTTAGGGTAAAAAATAATATTCTTCTATAGAAAAATATTTTATTATTGAAAAAAAATGTTGGAATTTTCAAAAAAGTTATTTGTCTTTTTTACTTTTACTATCAGGTAAAATCACCTCCCTAAGTTTTGTGCACTTTACCCCCGAACACCATGTACCTATATTCAAAATAATACACTGACTTAGAATTCTAGTTAAATTCATATTTAACCTTGATTAAATATGAATTCATATTCAAACTTTTTTAGGTATTATAGAGTTGGGCTTGCCAAAATACTGACCTTGGTTATACATCTGTGACTACTGATCAAAGAATTGCCATCTTCCACTAAATATTGGACATTTTAAAGTTCCAAACAACTACTGTTGAAATCCAGGACTGGTCCGGTCCTATTCTCAATACCAAAAGAGACAGGTGCAAACACGGAATATGTTGTTCCACGATCAATACTGATTTCGTACTGCAGATGACAAAAATTAATCTGGGAATGGTTGTCGATTTGCCACAACACAGAATAGGCGAGCTAAACCGATTTGGTTGTATTGGATTATTCACATGGGGGCAGAGATAATGGGATTACTTAGGGCTGTCAGGCAAAATAGTGCATTTATGCATTTGCGGGCTGCAGCCGTCATTTGATTACTGACAAGATTATTATATAGGAATACATAGAGGCTTATCTGTAATAGCGCTGTGCCATCTAATAAACCCCGACACGACAGTTGTGGGAGAGCCATTTGGGACGTTATTGCTTAGATTTTATCAATTCCGGCAATATTAATACTATTCTAAGAGATTCCATTAATTCATCCACTTATCATTTGATGATTAAGTGCTAGATGTTGAATGAGAGTTTACGAGTTTTTTCTTTGAGTTTTATAACAGTTTAGGAGGCGGCTATGGATACCGCCGCCCCGGGATGCATTTATTGGATAACTAACACCACCGCCGTAGGATACTCCAATTGGTTCGCTACGTTTGCTGAGATTTGTCTAGGTCTTGGAGGAATTCCCCACCTACTGTGTACTGGATCGGGAGAGATTGTTTGAAGGAAGTCTAACCTAGACCTCTCCAGCCGGACTCTCTTGACTCAACGCCTTGTACCGCAGTAGGAGGGATGGATACATACGTCGGCCGCTCCTGGACACGTCGACCCTCAGAACTCCACTCACTTCTCTGAGATTTTTCCATCATACAACTTCCTCTCCTTCTTTTCCCTTAAAAGACCCTCCACATAGCAATCCTAAAGATGACATAGCCCCCTAGGGATTTTTTTTTCTCGGTGCCTCCTATGAGGAGCTGCTATAAACATAATACCAAGAAACCTTTATTTATTTACTGTGGATCAAAATGAACTATAATTAAATTCGAATACTTATGTCGATTTTATTATTGCACCGGGCTCTTATACTAACTGTAGGAATTTTCAAAACAATTGAGATGTTAAACAACTTTTAGACCCGCTGTGACAAGATTGCACCTATATCCGAGACTGTGATTATTTTGGCATCAAATTTAATTATACAGATGTTAATTTGTACGGGTCTCAAACTTGTAACCTCCTGCTCGGATTCGACTGCGTAAAATACTCCTCTATTAATTGAACAACTGAAGCAGAAGAAGGTTTTGTATGAAATAGTATCTTTTAAATGTTCGAGAGAAATGTTAATATCCAGTTATAAGAAATTGTGCAGTACGTTTGAAAGCTCTTTAACCGACAACGTAATACGACCATTACTTTAAGAAATATTCAATTCAATCGAGGGAACTTAGACTCTCAAGTTTAATACTACTAGGTAAGAGGAAGAATCACCATTTGAGATTTCATGGTATTTGCATATTGCATCCATCAAGAATTATCGGTAATATCAAATGATGGGCCATGAATGCACCGGTACTGCCTGGTTTCCTGGTACCAGGTGCAAGGTACCCAGAAGGTGTAGAAGATTGAATAACATCCCATAACAAGGATATGAACTCGGGGTACGTACGAGATACCGATATGACTAACGCCCAACCCATGTATGGGGGATAAGTGATCTTACTTCGTGAATGACTCGAGGGGATACGGAATCGACGATCTCCACAATGCTCGCATGTGTACGAGCTCCGAATGATATTCGATCACTCGAAACTAGCATTTAATAATAATGTCAACGAAGAATTATCGTGTTTTAATTATGTTTCTTCGTGTTTTCTCTATTAGTCTGCACGGAATAGCAAAATAAACACTAAACCAAGCTGAAGTGGGAAGAAAAAAGATAATTTAAGAAAATTTAATTATACGAGTATAAGTAAAGTGTTCTGTAATCCGCGTACAGTAGTAATGTTATATTTTGTATTAGTCAGAAGTACAGTGGAATATGCCTTGCCAATTTGGGACCCGCAGCACAAACTGTATATTGATAGCATAGAAAACATTCAGCACAAATTTATAGAATATCTTACCGATAAATTCAACAATATCCTTGAACGCAGATTTCAAATTTTGCGACAAAGGCGAGCAATAGCTGATTTAACATTTATATACAGAATTTTAAATAATAACATCGACTGTACTGAACTTCTTTCCTTAATTAATTTTAACATATCCTTAAGATGTACACACCACACAGAATTATTCCACACACTTAATCATAAAACAAATGCAGCAACTAATTCGCCAATTAACCGTGCTTTTCATACGTTCAACAATGTTTGTCTAAATTCTAATACCGACATTTTCTCCGATTCACTTCCAAAATTTAAAAAGAGCATCATGTCAATAATGTAAATTGTTCAAGGCGCATACATATATACATACATCACCACTTCTCACATCTACAAACATACTCACACATACACACTTACCCACTACGCAATCACCCGGCAATCACTTAATATAAATAAGATACTTCAATGAAACATTTCATAGGTACTCACCTCGAAATACACTTAATAACTATAAATTTTTGCACCACTGAAAATAATGCACTGTTTCTTTCTTTAATAAATAAATAAAAGAAATAAGGGGTATTGCGGCGGGTAGCAAATGATCCCTCTCAAGATCGAGGGATCAAATGCTGCGTGGATGTTGTGGACTGTATACTGTATGCGGTTCTTATTTACCTATTTTATTATATTTTAATCGCACTTACCCATACTGCTTCCCTCTTCGTTCAGTGTTCACTGGAAAGGTAGGTATGTTAGTTTGGGAGAGATGGGAGAGATGGAAGGGAATGGCGATTGGGAATGATCGCGAAATAATAAGCGAGAATGGATGACGCGTGGCGATGGTACTTGCGAATAGCTGCGAGATTTAAAAGTTCACTTTGCGGTTTGATTACTAAAAACTGTAAAAGCGGTGCGGTTTTAGGACTTCTGTCCTGTGCGGCGAGGTAAATTCAACTGAGGCAGAGGGCACCAAATAGGTAGTTTCAAAAGGCAACATGTAACAATAAAGGCGCGAACATGCCCCCCCCGCCTTGACCAAGTGGTCAAAAGAAAAAGACAAATACAAAAAAAAAAAATTAAATTAAATGCGATGCGATAGGATTCAATGAACAATTGACGCTCAAAAATAAAACAAATTGAGCATAAGCATCCAAAATATGAAGAAATAAAACAATAGAAGGCACAGACCCCAATGGTCGCCAAGCAAAACAAAAAAAAAAACAAAAAAATGAATTGGAGTAGGTATCTCTATTTTAGATATATATCTGTATATCTGTTTAGATATACATGTGGTACATCAACCATTAACGGAGGTGGTAATGCTGAAGATTTTATCTTATGGTAATAAATACATTTCGAAAGTTGTGAAGGAATCTTATTTCGTACCGCTATTATCCAAAACTTCCGCTGAATAGTGAATTGAAGGCTTCGCGGGTCAACATGAGAATATAGTTTATGATTATAATCTATAATTAAATAAGCTAAATGACAGATTTTCGGAAATAAGATGGGAAATTTGTTTTCGTATATCAGATCTGAGTATTTGAGTCGACCGCGCACCCTGATAATACCGCGGCTATCAAGAAACGGTTTGAAGTTTCGAATGTACGTTGAACATGGAACGTTATTTCGCATGTTACGTATATCGACAGAGAAATATGTTTCCTGTTCGATGCGTATGATTTTCAAAAGCGAGTCATTTAACTCACGAGAGCTAAGATAAGTTGAGTTTGTATTATCCGTACCAGGAAGTTTACGACAATTATTAACGACACGCATTATCCATGCGAACGCGTTGCAATTTATTAAACGAAGAATATTTGCTAATAATTGAATTAGGTACAATTTGAGATGATACACGCGCTTCAAGGTTGCGAGTTTTGATTTCTGGTGGATCAGCTACGCGAGAACACATGCCAAAAGTAATTGGCGGTTCATACTGATTGGTTTTCAATTCCGGTAACTGTTCCGAATTTGCGTGCTTAAATGGCGCAATAGGCCACTCGGAATACGGCTGGCAAAGCCATTTTGGACCATTCCACCAAATATCATTTGCCATCAATTGTGATGGTAGCATACCTCTCGACAGACAGTCGCTAGGGTTCTCAGCACCTGCGACATGATAAAAATGACTACTATGCAAATTTTCGTGTATTTTTGCTACACGATTGGCAACAAAGGTTTGCCAGCGGTGAGGTGATGAATGAATCCAACTTAAAGTTACAGTCGAATCAGAAAAGGCAAATATTGAATGAACAATAAACCTCGCGGAGTAATTATCAATTACCCTTTTCAACAGTTGTGATAACAATAATGTTGCGCATAATTCTAAGCGTGCTAAGGAGACGACCTTTAACGGTGCTACCCTTGATTTGGCGCAAACTAATTGAACCTCAATTCGGTTATCAGAAGTGGTCACCTGAGCGTATATCACTGCCCCGTATGCCTTTTCGCTCGCATCCGCAAACCCAACGAGTTTTAACGTGCATCCTTCAGCGACTCCTACATGACGTGGAATCCAAATTGACGATATTGACGGCAATTCTGCGTTGAAATGCTGCCACTGGCGTGATATACTCGTGGGTGGGGTTTCGTCCCAATCGATTTTTAAAATCCACAGCTCCTTTATCAGAAGCTTGGCTTGTACAATTATAGGCGCCACCAGACCCATCACGTCAAAGAGTCTAGCGACAGATGATAAAATATTGCGTTTTGTACAAGTTCGATTGTCTAGAGTGACTTCAAATGCGAAAATGTCATTCGAAGGATGCCAGCGTAGGCCAAGGATTTTTAGCGATGCATCATTATCGAAAGTTACACTTTGCGACAAGCGAAGTTCCAATGGAATGTTTTCTAATACTTTGCTGGAATTGGATGCCCACTTAGCGAGTTGGAATCCTCCTGACTGGAAGAGCTCAATCAACTCTCCAGCCGCGCGGATAGCTTCTTGCTCATTTAAAGCAGAGCTAGCAATGTCGCGAAACGCCACGATTGATAATATCCCTTGCCGTAGGGAAGCGAGCGCCTTCATCTAACGTTAACTGTTTGATTGCTCGAAGGGCTAAGAACGGGCTGCACTTAAGGCCAAATGCCACGCGATTGTATTGATAAGCCTGAAGCGGCTTTTGCGGATCGAATCTATATAAAATTCGTTGATAACGACGATCTTCTTTGCGAACATTTATACATAAATACATTTGACGAACGTCGGCGGAAATTGCGATAGGAAAAAGGCGTAAATTCAGAAGAATGCAAAATAAATCATTTTGTAGGCTTGGTCCCGTGTGTAAAATGTCATTTAAAGATAAATCATTTTTTGTTTTTGCGCTTGCGTCAAGAACCACTCTCACTTTCGTGGTCATTTTATCCTCACGCCTAACTGCGTGATGCGGAATGTAGTACGCGTTTTCTGACGGTAAAGCTTCTACCTGGGATAGATAAGCTCTGTGAATATGTTCTCTGATCACTTCATCATAGAGCGGTTTTAATTCTGGCATATGCTTAAATTTTCTCTCTAGTGCATAAAACCGATTTTGCGCAGCTTGCAATGAATCACCTAAGTCAGACGGGTTGCCTTTGAATGGCAAAGCCACTTCATAAGAACCGTCCTCAAGGCGAGTTGTGGTGCTTTTAAAAATGTTCTCAGTTTCCTTTTCTTCAAGGCTGTGAACCGGTTCCGAACCGATATCTTCGATTTCCCAGATTTTTTTAATTAAATTCTCAATTTCGTGCGTAGCGCAGAAAGTTAAAGTGGTGTTTGATTGAGAATTTACTGGAGCGTCACCCATGAAAACATGGCCTAATGTGGTTTGAATTGCGACTGGAAAACCGGGGGTGATTACCTTATTTGGTAACAACAGTTGAGAGAACAGACTAACGCCAATTAGCAAATCAATTGGACCAGGCATTGCCCAGGTGTCGTCTGCCAGCGGAATATTTATTTATTTATTTATACTGCGTTTTTACAGGTTGTTCACACACATGTGAGAACAACCCAGTTATAAAAACTCAGTTAATTATACAAATAAGATAAAGTAACAATTTATACACAATCAATTAACCAAATAATAAAATAATAATTTTGGAACAGATTAAAATAAAATTAAATAAAATAACAAAAAAAAAAAGTTACATATAGAATTTAACAAAAAAATCAAAGTTTACTCAAATAACAATTAAAGAGAGGCAAGATAAGAGACATAATTAGAGACAAACATGATACACATAATAATTTATCACATATTTTTCAGCAATTGGAGAGCATTTTTTTTGAATCCATATAAATTATCAACAAAAATATCTACTTCAGCACACTCTATCTTATTATACAGTCGACACATTTGGGTCAGAGGGCTAAAATAGGCGATATTGTTTTTAAATGTATTCAGGTGAAACATATTATGGCGTCTTAAGCAATGGGAATTGGGAACATTTATATCAATGTTGCTAAGACACAATGAAGTATCAAGATGGCCGTGAATTATTTTATGTAAACATATTAGATCAGTCCATTGCCTTCTGATTTTAAGTGTATTAATTTTGAAGTATTTAAGTCGCATGTCGTACGATCTAAGATGTTCATGTAATTGACATTTAAAAGAAAACAGTCTTAGCATTTTTTTTGAACTGATTCTACAATGTTTTCATACTTGCAGTAATGTGGATTCCAAATAGTGCTTCCATATTTGAATCATGAACTTATATGACGTCAAGTCCACTTTGCGAGTAGGTAAATTAGCGGTAATTTTATCTAAAACTAGAGCGGTTATGGAGTATTTGAAATAGGGATCAATCCTAGATTGAATTGTCAATGTGACACTTCCTTTTATTGATTGCGTTTTGCCACCTAAGCCCTGGACTGCGAGGCGCGTTCCTGGTCTAACCGCCATTCCTAATTGTTCACAACAATGTGATGTTATGTAATGCTTTTGTGAGCCTGGGTCTAAAATACAGCGAACGGTATTCTCTTCACCGTTTCGATCAACAGTGTGAACCTTGGCTGTAGCAAGTACTTCAGTAGTTGCACCTTGTCGAGTGGTTGCTGACATGGTACATACCGAGGGTTCTGACTCGTTAGGTTGAGTTTCTACATTAATCAAAAATTTTAAAGATATTTTCAAGATCTGTGAAAGATCTATTCGAGTTCTGTTAATATTGGACAAACGAACAGCTGGCCCATAATGAAATAATGTAAGAACTTTACAACTTTAACAAAATTAGAAAATTATCTTAGAATTTGATGAATGTTTCCCATCCTGCCAAAAAATCCGTCCTAAGAGCTTACCTTTAGTTTTAAATAATTTACTGTAAAGTTACTTGATTTATGGTGGGTTTCTTCATTTACCGAGAATGCTAAATGCAATGCTAATTGTAAAAGTAAACGGTCAAATGCATAGAGATTTTTAAAATTCGATCGTTTATTTTTACAATTAGCATTGCATTTAGCAGTCTCGGTAAATGAAGAAACCCACCCTAAGTATTAATTATTGATGGGTGAATTCAAAGATATTCAAATATAAATGAGATATGTATGATGTCCGCGCGTCTCCGCGGACTACTACCTAATAGGAGTAGTTTGCATACGAAAAGAATTTGTTCATTTTGTTAATTTTTCGAAGGTATGCATTAGTATTGGTTAACAATATAGTTTGAGTAGGGAAAGAATTCGTTCATTTAGTTTAACGTTCGTTTAGTTTATTTGTTAATTATTCGTTCGTTTAGTTTATTCGTTAATTGGTAAACAATATCGGCGACACCCGGAAGCACAGTCCCCACCTAGTAAACACATGTGGTTAGCACATCTCTTATATTTCAATATCTTTGGGTGAATAGGCCACTTGCATTGAATTCATAACGACTTAGAAAATCTTTTTATTAAGATTGCGAAAATGTTAGTCAATTTTTTTAGAAATGTACAGTTTTATTTTTATTTTTAATTAAATAAATCCATTATTTGGGCTCGTGACGTCACTACATGAAAATGTCCCGTCTCCGAAAATGTTCCTGTTAATTTTGTAAAATTCCACCCTGATTTATTTTTTTATATGGCATCACTTTTATTTCAGGCGAATTTTTGAATTCGTTCACTAGATTTATTGTTTGTTCTCTGCGAACTTATCATTTGGTTTGACTTTTTGACAGATGTTCTGAAGAGAACCCGTACAATTTAGAAGTCGGCACGTGTTTTAGAGGTATAATGGTTATGGTACTGATTTTAACAAAATCAAATTTTATAATATTCTTATTATTATTATAATTTACAAGTACAAGTATATTACATTGGATGTAGTAATATATACGTTGTAAATTTTAATGATTTATGATCTACTAGCTGACCCGACGAACTTCATACCGCCTCAGAATCAATAGCTGTTGAATTAAATTCAGTTTTTTTATTAAGTTAAAAATTACGCAATGAAGCAATTATCAATGCGCAACTGTCCGTGTTTTGTTTTTGTCATTATCAGAGATGGCGTTGTGTACGGATTTATATTTTTGTGATTTTCTTAGTTTTACAATTACTTACGGGAATTCAGGAGGCGGATACGGGTGCCGCCGCCCCGGGAACCATTTATTGAATAACCAACACCTCTGCCATAGATCACCCCAAGTGGTTCGCTACGTTTGGTGATTTAGCAGGGGTGCCCGGGTTCATGAGGTGACTTATGTCCGGGTCTTGGCAGTTGATGCGCCTGCCCACCTGCTGCGTGGCGGGCCGGATCGAGAGAGACTGGTTGAGGGAGGCCTTTTGATCTTTCCAGCCGGACTCTCTCGACCCATTGCCTTGCACCACAGTTGGAGGGATGGATTCATACGTCCGTCACTCCCGGACACACTGACCCCCAGATTCCTACCCACCCCTCATACCTTTTTCCTTCCCAGAACTTTCTATCCTCCCCATTCCTTAAAAAGATCCTCCACACAGCATCCCCTAAGATGACATAGGTCCTGAGAGAAATTATTTTCCTCAGGGCCTCCTGTGTGGAGCTTATGTAAAAAATGCGTTTCATTTCAGAGATTATTATAATTATTGTATTTTTCCTTTGGAGGTGTGCAGAAATACGTTCATCATTAATTTGTATCATTTTCGATTATTGACATTGAGTGTGTAAGAAAGAAGGGCAGCATTATATGATAAAAAAACAAATGCACAACAATCAACGCATTGACATCTGACGTTTTTGAATGTTTGGAATTCATGCACAGTTCAATATTATACCCCTCACAATATTGCTGCAGTTCTTTCAAAATAGGAGAATTCGTTCCATACAAAATGTATGGGAAAATTTTTTTTCTTTATAAATATTTATTTCGTTAACTTTTGTGATGTTTTAATAGTTATTGTCCTATCTGGGGCGGAGACAAATCCAACAAATCAAAGATCATCAAAATCAGCCCAGCCGTTCTCGAGTTATAAATAGTGTAACTAACTCGACTTTGTTTTATATATTAAGATAAGATGGATCAAGGAAAAAAATATTTATGAGATGTAATATTTTTGGTATGTCTCGTTATTCTCATGTGCCATTCGTGTGGAAAACGTTCTTTTTTTTAAAAATGATTTTCGGCTATGTAATTATCGTTTTTCGCACCTATAAAATTATGTCCCGTCTTTCCGGTTTATAAAAAATGGTCTGATTTTTTGGATTGAAATTTTCAAAAAATCCCCTGGGTTTCAAAAATATGATTAAAAAAAATACAGAATATCTTAGAATATTTGTCTAAACCGGAAAAAAATTTTTAAAAATGTGATGCAAGTGGCCTATAAAATAGGTTCGATAAATATTTAAATTTTACTGAAAATTCACACCAATATATTTTTTAATTAACTATTACGCCACTGCACGAAGTCAAGAAAGTAAACATCACAGTATACATGAAAAAAGTCAGGTAGGATATAGCTAGTAAAGAAATGGAAGATGCGGATTAATATAACGAAGGCGTATAATTAAAATTGATCTTGGATTCCAGATATGTAGACATTGTAGACCTCTCTCTGCCCACACTCGATATTCGGTATACCGCCGTGTTGTGGGATGTGGAAGGTACATTCTTGGGAGTTGGCTCAGATCTCCCGCGGCCAAAGGAAGGAATATAAGAAAAGACTACACGGAGTACATAACATTTTAGGAGCACCGTCGTTTATATTATTAAAATTGTTTCTGTGGCGGAACTTTGAATTATCGTTGCGAATTTAAAGAAGGATCTAGGATCTAGACCAGCCGATCTATGTGGGATATATTAATTAATTCATACCAAATTGCTAAATGTTGGTGGAAGTTATCATTTATAACAGTACACACATAGTAAATTATTTATTGATTTTGCTGTCGAAATAATCAAATTACTTTTAGTATAATCATGATTAAGCTTAAAAGCATTTCTTCACAAAAAATATGGAAATAAAATTATCGTAATAATAACAAACTCATAGGTTTTGGGTTGTAGACTGTAGGCGTAGGCTGACTGTTGTAACGTTAACCAGATAAGGTATTTCGGGGATGGCTACGGGTGTGAGAAGAATAACGGAAATCAGCACATTTTCTTGTGAAACTGTTGTTTTTATCACTTGTTCGCTTACATGCAGATCAATTCGAATGTCTGTTTTTGCAAATAGGTTCTGCACAATGAAAGTAGAACTAGCGGCTATGGATCATTTAAGCTCTCAGCCTCGGGACCTTTTTGTCGGAAGGTCAAAATATTTTCGTTTTGCAATAAAATCCTAATAAATGGAATATTTCTGAACGCATCCGAAAGCTAAAAACTGTGAATGGTAATAAAATACGCTTTCAAATTATGTAATTCAAATAAACCAAGTAATTTTTGAAATACAAAATCATGAACGCAAACGTAGAAAAGTTTTAAAAATGGCTCACCTTTTTTTAACTTACCTTTTTATATAGATACTAATAACGAAAAAAATAAAAAGATTATTCCATTAGGCAAATATATTTTAAACGTTATCGTCAACTTTTTTTTTGTTGTTTCATATAAAAGTAATTAATAAAAGAAAAAACGAGTGTGCTTTAGACCACGCGACTGAAGTAAAACTTCACTAACTTATATCTCGCTCTCAAATTCCGTTCGCCTCGCCCGATCACACTTTTCGTAACGCTCTCGCCACGCATTCACCAGCTTACTCCCAAAGTCAAGCGTGCGTAAAGGCCCGACCGTTCGCCTCGCCCGATCACACTTTTCGTAACGCTTTCGTCACGCATTTACCAGCTTACTCCCCTTTGGGAATTTTTGAAGTAAAACACTTCAATAATTCCCAAAGTTTTATAAATTTTTTTTTCAAACTGTGGTCGGATTTTTTTTTTCATAAAGCTGTACACATAAATTGTTTGGTGGTCAACCTTTAGATTTTAATATAAAGCGTGATGTTTTATCTTTCTAACATCCATTATATTTCATACCTAGATAGTAAAAATGACACAACGATTTATAGGAGTCCCATAAAACTTTTTCCAAAAACGAACAAATTAACATTTTGGCCTTGTTAATTATGATTAACCCTTTGACTATTTTGATATTTTGTCCTCAATCTTGATTCATCATGTTCATGATTTATTTAAGAAAAAAAATATATTTTGGAAAAATATATTTTGGAAAAATATATTTTAACTGCGTATGCATACTGGGAAGATGAGCTTACTGTTTTTTAAATTTAGTTGACTGTAGATAACACCATTCTGCTACACTAAAATATCATTGTTAGAATGCAAGACTCCACACGAAAAAACTCCAAGATTTAAAGCTAAAATATCGAATTCAGACTGTATTGTAAAGAAGTACAAGAAAGACTAGATTCAGCACATCTACATATAAACACCTATTCTAGATTATTAAACTGGAGCCGGGGGGCTGGAGCAAGGCAAAAGAGGGTTCAAAAACACGCTCCACAATAATGGTAGGTACAGACCAGAGATTTCATCTCGCAGACAGCAGCCGCGGTGGTTATCTCTCGAGATGCAGAAGAGAACATCATATTATATGCAGCAAATATTATATGAATCAAAAGTGCAGCGTCGATAGTGGGCGGTACTTGCATTGTTGCAATCATTCTGTTGTTAAAATTTTGCACTCAGGCGATATTTTTAAAATTGGTTCTTTATTACAAAACAATTTTTATGCACTGGGGTACGAACTGTTTTTAATTATTGAAATGTAATCCATTGTGGACACGTATGATGAATGGTTGGAGACAAGATTCTCGGGGGATATTGGGGTGTCCCAGAAAGACATAGCACCAACGAGTGAATCAAATAGTTAAGTAGAGTCATGCCCAGATTCCAATATAAGAGTGTCTTTAGATGGGAATGAAGCCAAACATATGTTTCAATGCAGAGTTGTATGGCGCTTCATCCTCTCTGCCTACGCCAACATATGTACACGGATGACATTTGTCATATGAGAACGGGTCTGTTCTTCGACTTGAGTTCAACAGCTCGGCTGTGGAACGATTTACTCTTACTGTTTACTGTTTACTGTTTCCTCTTTCCTGCAACATGGATCTCTTATAGACCAATGTTCATACCTTCCTCTCCTCAAAAAGACCCGCCACACAGCATCTCAGATGACATTTGTGGAGTTAATGCAAAAAAAGAGTCTCAATGGTTGGTTAGTAAGTTAATTAGTAAACCAGAGATTGAAACCTATTTCACATCCTTTCTTTCGTAGGTACTTGTTATACACAAAATTATTTTAATTTAAAAAAAAATTGCGTCTTATTTCTTCCAGTTATTTTTACAGACAAAATTTTTTGCTAATTTTAAAATATGATAATTTTATTTAAACGTAAAACGTACGTAAGAATAAAATACAAAGTAAGTCGTAATGTGGATATGTATTGGGGTAGTATTAGTAAGACCGAAGAACTCATGGATGACTCAATGTTCCAAAATTCTTCAGAGAAACGGCCTGGATGAAGGCGATACCCAGAACAGAAGATATTACAACCTGAGAACGAGAAGAGCCGACCCCAACAGCCTACCTAGGCAATGAGTTGGGACAGCGCAAGGAAGAAGAAGATTGGGGTAGTAATTAGTGGGTAATTTTTATTTTTTATTTTATTTAAGTTTTTATTCCAGACAGTAATGTAACTAAAAATATAAAAGTACGTCAAAAAGTTCATAAGTATAAAATATACCTACATGACTTACTTTAACCAGTGACTTCTGACATTATTTGGAGTAAAAAATGTAAATGATAATTTTGTCTTTCAATGGATAAAATCTGCCTCACCATTCAAATTTTTTTTTACATGAGCTCCACACAGGAGGCCCTGAGGAAAATAATTTCCCACGGGACCTATGACATCTTTGGGGATGCTGTGTGGAGGTTTTTTCTTAAGGAAAGCAAGGAAAAGGGTTTAAGAGGTGGGTAGGAATCTGGGGTTCGGTGTGTCCTGGTCATCCGCCTGCAAGACCTAGACAAACCTCACCCCGTGAACCCGGGCACCCCTGCTAAATCACCAACATAGCGAACCACTTGGGGTGACCTATGGCAGAGGTGTTGGTTATCCAATAAAGGTTCCCGGGGCGGCGGTACCCATTCCCGCCTCCCAAATTGGAATATTATAAAACATGAAAAATTACGTCATCTGTCAAACATATAAACAAAAGAAATACACATTAGTCTGAGATGATTTACACATATCAGTTCCGATTTCGAAAATTAAAAGTTAAATGATCTTGAATAATTTTAAGGTACGCAGTAGAACTATTTTACAACACTTAACGCTTGCACCGAAATTAAAATAAGCATATTTAATTACATTTTTTATTATATTTTCAAATTTATATCACGAGAGAATATTAATAAAAAAAGTCTGCTGATTAAGATTTTGCTTAACCATTTTTTTTAATCTTTTCTATAAATGAAAACGTTGTCAAAGAATCAAGATAAATGATCAGATCTCGCTTTAGTATTATAAACGTCGGGCATTGGAAGGAAACCTTTCGTTCAGAGTGAATCAGGCATGCATAGTTGCATAGGAGATCAGTATCGGAGATTTGGAAGCTGCATGCTGTACCATTGTATTCCCGAGGGTATGAGATGGCTGCTCAGGACGTTGCATCCCTCTTTAAGACGTCCCATTCCATTATACCAGCACGTGTACGTGAATGCACGTGCATACACAGACTTGCATTATCCGGACGGGCATTTTCAGGAATGAGGCGAGACTGGAAGATTGACATTTTATTTCTTTTGTACATTGTTTTTTGCAGACATCAAAAGATTGCCTTAGTTGTTTAATTTTATATAAATTAGTATTAATTATTATATAAATATTTGTCACCACCTCAACTAGACAGACTGTTGTGAGGAAACGCGGGTGGCGGTACCAAAACAAACGTATTACCCTATTACTATCTGAATTTTGAAACAATGCCAATGTTTTTTTTAATATAATGTAGGTATCAACCACCGATTTATCCCTACGTTTTGCTTTTTTGATAAGCTTCTTTTAATAGGAGCCCCTCCAAAAATCCTTAAAATTTCTTAGTTTGGATGTTGTCAACAGACATTTAGTAAGTATACACATTGTCAATGTATTTTTAAAACTCGAAAGTACAGACATATAATACTCGTATTTTCTTCAAATACAGTTCATGAAAAAATCTTAAAAATCGATCTAGTCGAAGACAAAGAAAACGATTTTATTTGGATTGCAAATTGCCCGAGTCCAATTTTTTTTAACATTAACTCTACACAGGAGGCCCTGAGGAAAAATAATTCCCCTCAGGCCCTCTGTCATCTTTGGGGGTGCTGTGTGGAGGATATTTTTGTGGAAGGGAAGGCGAAGGGACTTGAAGAGACCCACGTTGAAAAATGGACGAAACCCATAGGCCGTTGTCGCATTCGCTCAGAATTCGGAGATGGGAGGGGAAACAGCGACAGTGAAACCAATTTTTTTGCAAAATACCTAAAATTCCTTCATAAAGCAGTCCCAGAGAGTGGTCGTTATTACGTTCTTACTTTATTCTCCCACGTATTGTATGAAAACGAAAAAGATAGAGTCTCCCTGAGTCTACTATAATAAATATCTCTCCACCTTGCACAAAACACATACATAAAATAAATAATCCAGAGCTTTATACTTTTATCAAAATGCAACTCATTGCATGCGATGTAGAAGATTTCAACTTATAAATACGACTTACAAAAAAACACCATAAACTTTTATATTTGACAAGTGTTGCTTTGTAGGAACATAAAATGAGCAAATGAATGCTGTAAAAGGGGGTTAATATTCGCGATATTGAATGCTCTCTTTGTTTATCAGTATGCTAATAATAAGCTCGCTTATAAAGGAGAGACATGTACCCACATGCTTTGGTTATTGACTGCTTAATTTTGCCCTGTGCGTGCTTGAATGGGCATTAAACTGTTGTCGTAAGGAAGGCAATAAAATAAATTTAATATCAGGGTAGCAGCGGGCACGACGCCGCGGGGTAAAACGTAATACATTTTATATTGAATGCATCTACTCCTGTCCGAGGGAGCAGAAGAAACAATTTGTTGTTATCATAAAGCCATAATTTATTACGCGCCGGTTGAAATATGAGCCGCCTTATCTCTCAAGGAAGAAAAATCTTTGTTTCTACATACTCTGAAAAACAATTCTTTCGTCGGAATGTATTAATATTTGTAATAAATATCTATTGACAGTCTTCCAACTAAACTTCTCGTTGACGCTGGTAAAAACAGGCAGTAAAGTTTATGATTTACCACAAAAAAAAATGTAGCGGGTAAAGATGATAATCAGCGTTCATACATATTACTCTTATAATATAGTATACACAGACAAACAACTAACTAAGCGAAAACTTTATTTCTTGTGAGAATTAGATTGTGTTTTTAGCTATTAATTGTTTTAGTGTTTAATTCGTAGAACTCCATTTTAATTTTTTTATTATTTTTATTTAAATAAAATTTAATAATGTCATTATCAAGTTCTGCAGGTAAATTAGTTGTTTTATTTTTATTGCAGCTGTTTTAGCTTGGCCATTTTCAAACTGTGGTTAAACCATTTTGAGACGACTTATTTATAGGTACGATTCTAAATTTCAATTTTTGAAGGTGTCTAAAATGATTTATTATCGGTTAAATCAATTTATTGAAAAGTAATTGAGACATTAGACAACCTATTTTATTTATTTATTTTATTTTTATTATTATTAAATATTTTAATACCACTCTTCCATGGAAGCATTAGTTTGTGTCTGTAAGTGTAGTGTACATTTTTTAATGTTATATTATAAGTAAATTACAATGTGAAGGTAAAAAATTACTAAATTACTGGCGAGACAGGAGGTATATATACAGCACATATGATGAGATTGAGAGACCTTAACGGAATTGATATGAAGATTTGTTCAATTTGATTTTTTTCCCAATCGTCGAGACGGGAAGCTGCGAGTTCCTTGCGCACTGCCACTAACACACCACCTCGGTCCATCTTAGCGGTAATTATACGGTCCCTATCTCGTCGGAATATCGTGTAACGCGAATCTATGAATTCGGCCGTATTTACGCTTGTTACAAGCCACGTTTCAACTAGAACTATAACATCATAGTTATTCGATGAAATATTAATAAGAAGCTCCTGAGTTTTGGTCTTAATACCACCACAGTTCTGGTAATAAACAGATATAGATAATGAGGTCATTTTTTTAGAGTAAGGGTGTTATTCGACTTATTCCACATTTGCAGGAGCGGTACATTAATTAGGACGTATGATGCATCAAAATTATATATAAAACATTGATTACTTAGTGCAAAATATGAATGAATATGCAGGAAATATGATAGTGCTATATGATTATTTATTTATTTATTTCAAAAAAAATTATGGAGGTATTGCGCTATAAACAAATATATTGAGTAATTTTGCAAGAAAAAAATTAATGACCAAGAGTACAGGATAGTGATAGAAAGCTGGCATCGATAGCAGCAGTAACGAGTTTGTTCTAGAAGTCACATATTTTGTTGACCATGAGTGCTGATTTTTTTAAGGTCTCCCTCGCAACGAATGGTGACCACTCGAGAGAGATCATTCCTCTTCGCCAGGATACTGCCATTCCTCACCCATAAGTATTTATAGCCGTTTTCTTTTCCGGTGGCACGTGTTTTGGCAAAGAGTATTATATTTTTTAGTGTCAGGTGCTCATTAAATGTATCAATCTAGAAATATTGTATTATTTGTTAAAAACAAAACAAAGTTTAACCTATTTTAAGAATGGAGTATCACTTGAAAACTGAGTTATTCTTAAGATTAAATTATCTTTAAAATATTTTTTTACCGTTTTTTTTTTTAGTTATTTGTTTTTGGGGTGATAATGATACCCGAAAAACAAATAACGAAAATGCTTTTGGCCTAGAAGATCTTAAAACGTATCTGATTTTTTTTATAGTGTTTATTAATTGGATTTTATCGTTAATGTTTCTTATTTCTTCCCATAGTCGGCGTAGTCGATTGAAAAAAGTCTTCCTTGGTAAGTATAATTATTTTGTGCAAAGGAAGTGTTTAATTTTGGACATGGAAAAATATATTTATGTCTAGTAAGGTTTTCAGTTATACATTGATACTTTTCTTTTATAATTTGAATCTATGCATTTTTATTGTACAGATCTTTGAATGAAGGTACCTACTTGGAATTCTTTAAATAATCGGTCCGTTGGGTATTCAGAAGGTTTTTTAATATGATTTTAATTACTACGTACTTTAACTAATACACAATAATTGTTAAGATCTTCTTAATAATGATTATTTAGTATTCGTCGGATTGAAACATGAACAACTGTACTATATACTACATACTACTGTACAGCTGTACAATATAATTTACCGGACTTGAAGAATAAAGCCCAACATTTAATTGTACTAAAATTGGTGTTAAATAATGTAGATAATGTAGATTTTCAACATAAAAATCCTTTCTCATGTGCTAACCATATAGTACTCACTTTGATTTTACACTCGTAACTCTTTTAAATTAAATTATTTCATACTATTTTGTATTCTATTATATTATTTTATGCATATGTATATTTTCTGAATACTCTCACACATTCTTTATATTGCATATGATAATTTACTGTATAAAAAATCGAACACCACAACAAGGGCATGTGCCTAGCATGGTGGTCGAAAAATCCCCAACTTTTGTAAAAAAAGATTTTTTCAATGAATAAAGAAAAAAAAATGACGTCACTGCTATGACTAATTTAAGTGCGTTATGTTGTTTAGGTTTTGTAAACATACCAAAGAGTGGGGAATAAATAATTTTTTTTGCGCGTATAAAATATTCGTGTGCTATAATGAACTTTTAATTTACGGCCGTTAGCCAGCGATATTTGACGTTGCTTGTTTTATCATTCCATACATTGTATTATTAATTGCGAGACATTAAATAATATGAATTGATTCAATTAAGTGAGCACTCGCGGTCGTGTGAAGCGCCAAGCTGTGCGGATTTTAAGAAGATATGGTTTGAACCTGCAGGGAGGAGTATTGCCGGTAACCTTCGTGTTAAGGCATCATATCGGTAGCCAAGGCATTTCAACTGTTGCACAGTTAATAAAGTTCTTATGCGCCCGGTGTCGAAATCACTCCCGGACTCCTCGCTTTGTATTCTCTTTGGGTTAATCTGCAGTATATTATGTGGATATGTTGCATTGCAGGGGATATAAATGCCCAGCTTCTTGTTAAAGCTTCTACATTTTTATCGTAATTATTGATCGTTGATGTAAAATTTATAAACATAATCAAAGATACTCATTTCTTTTGTTGGTCTGTCTGTGATTGTAACTCTGGTTCAATGAACTTGGTTTTTTAAAAATTTAAGTGTCATTGGTACTTACCTGTACAATTATACAAAATTTTAAAATAATATTATTTTATTTTAATTTTTAAACTGATGTCAAGAATTTAGCAAAGCCATAAAGAACCCACCGATGTATATAATATATACAAGTATGTATGTATATATTTTTGATGTGAATACCGCGCAAGGGGAACTGCTCCCATCTGGAGTGAGACTATGGCATTTCCGATTGAGGTATGTTGTGAGGCTGAAGGTAGTGGGGAGGGGAAGGAGATGGGGAATATGAAGTGGGGAAGTATCCGGCTATTCAGATCATGTCATCAAACTCTGCAAAAGCCATTTCAAGCAACGTTTCAATTCTGAATGGTTGACTTACACTAGTGCGATACTGAGTAACATCTTACACTCCATCTGAGTAACATCTTACATCTTACTTAGTAATATCTTACACTCTGTAACGCGCCGGAAATAAACTATATATTATTTTTAACTTGATTATTTGCGAAATAACACAATTTATTTGCACTCAACCACATATTGTTTACAAGAAAATATTTAGTTCTGTATTATGCTTGGTTAGGAATTACAATATGTTTATTTTGTTTATTCGAAAATTTAAATAAATATATAGCTCCCTTGAGGTGATTTTTCACAAAAACGGCGCTCTATAAATTATCCAATTATTATTATTATTATATCACAAATTATTATTATTATTATATTACAATATAGGTATTTAGGCACTCTTTGGATTAACCAGAGACACCCGAAATGGATTGTTTTGAAGATAGTATCCGAACAAATGAATAACTGTCATCTGTTGTTTTGGAAAATTTTGCTGTTTTTTTTTTTTTTTATCATTGTAAAAACTAACTAGTTGTGTATGGTTGACAACTAACTACTTGTGCATATTTCAAAGTCGCAAAAGAATTTCTGATCTGGAATTTTAGTGGACAAATTTACGGAGGCCTCCCCAGCAACAAAAAACTGCATACAAGGTTGGTGAATCTGTTATTTTCCCTGGAGTTTTCGATTGCCATTCTTTGTGATATATATTTGTCCGCGCAAGTAGATTTCATAATCAAATCTGTGAGTATTAAGCTCAGAGGGTCTGGGGTTATTTACACACCTCAGGCTCGCATATTATAATGCAATGCTCGATTTTCAAGATTTTCGTGATTTTACAAGGGTTGTTATTTTTAGCTATAATGCCGTTGTCAATCCTACAATTTATTATAATACCGCTTGATTTTTCACGGGTCTTTTCACGTACGTTAGAAGTTTCTATATAATACTACGATCAAGTGAAAACGTTTGGCAATCTTGTTTTTGCTGGCTAACACATTTTAACACTGGTAGCTCGTAACCATTTTTTTGCTGGCGTCCTTAAATTATATGAACAAAATTACTCTTATTGTCTGGAAAAATGTTTTTCGTAAGGAGATTTTCTGATTTTGTATAGGTCCTCAATAGATTCCTGAATATCTTCAAACAAGAGTCCACTTTAAAAATAAACATTTTCGGCAACAAAAAAAATACAACACCATTTATTGGATAATCAACACCTCTGCCACAGGTCATCCAGTATGAATGACTACGTTTAGTGACTCAGCAGGAATGCCCGGATTCATGGTGTGATGTTCGTCCGGATCGGCGGATGCGTCTGCTCACCAACTGCGTGGAATGCCGGATCGGGAGAGTTTGGTTGAGGAAATCCTATTGATCTCTCCAGCAGGACTCTGCTGAGTGGGAGAGTTGGATTCATACGTCCGTTACTCCAGAATACACTGGCCTCCAGATTCCTACCCACTTTCCACCCCTCATACATTTTTCCTTCACAGAACTTCCTCTCCTTCCTTTTATAAAAAGACCCTCCACATTGCATCACCAAATATGACATAATTATTTACCTAAGATCCTCCTGTGTACTAACATTATTCGTTTATTTTATTTTATTTGTTTATTTCACGAAAAAAGGCATATTTTTAAGTATTTTTTCCCCCGCCATTCTAGGGATGTCTTTGTGTTATGGCAGGTGAAGTTAACGGATTGGAAATATACATAACTAGATTTTTCCCGCGGCTTTGCTCGCATGGTATTAGCGGGGTTCCCACTCGGCCTCCACCGCCTCCCACCCTCTACCCACCCCTCCCCCTCCCCCCCCTCATCTCATCCATCCCGTATCCTTCCTACCCCCACCTCCCCCCACCCTCCCGCATTTATTTGAAGTAATCCCCTAATAATTTGAATCGAATAAAGAATTACAGATATCTTACTAATGGTGCTACCTATTGCAATTTTTTTATGCAAATTTCATAATGCCAGACCTCTGAGCTATGGCCTATATGTTATTTTAATATATGAGCTATATTATTGTAAAGTTTCATTAAAATCCATTCAGAGTTTTTGCGTGAAAGAGTAACAAACATACATAATACATCCATACAAACTTTCGCATTTATAATTTTTTGTTAGGATATGCTTGACAATAATAGTAATTTGATTATATTATTCAGATTAAGTTACAAACATTTTATATATTTAGTATTTAAATTAGGAAAATTTTTTTTTTTTTTTTTTTTTTTTTTAATATAAATTTAGGTTTCTCATAACCTGCCTCACTAGGCTAGCCTGTGTTGAGGCAGTAATTTTATGTCAATTTATTATACTGTGAACATACCTACACTTACATTAGAATAAAATCACACAATAGAATGGTTGCATTAATAATAACAATAACATTGGTACAATAATAACAGCATTGGTTCAATATTAATTTCGAATTTGGGTGGGATTGTAGAAAGATACTCGTATGAAGATAGATTAGATGGATGGAGTGTAAAATGTATCAGTATTATGATTGAAATATATTGCAGATGTAAGCATCCATAGCGTCATTTCATATTTTGAAAGTAAGGAGTCAGGTTTCGGTATTTCGGTTGTCAGGGAGAAGGTTGAAAATTTTAGGGACTATGTAGATGAATTGTCTTTGTGCCGTCGTAGTATGTATTTTCCATCAATACAATAAGTCAAGTTAAGGGTCAACACCGTATCTTGCCACTTTCTTGTACCAACATTTTCAAGAGTTGGTATATAAACATATAAAAAACGTAAAAAAATAATGAAATTAAACAATGATTATTGCCCTTTCTCGCAACCCCAAACACGGCAAAACCGGTGATTTCAACATTCATTGCATAAATTATATTCCTCACAACAATCTATGTATCTATATATCTGAATAAAAATGAATCGCCGAAAGATTGCACCAAATTGGATAATTATTTTTTGTGTTTTTATTGTCAGGACAAGGTTTGTATAAAACTTATGAGCTCTGGCATTATGAAAATTGTATAATAAGTAATATATTCAATAGGTGGCACGTGAGCTGTTTTAAAACTAAATGTACCGGGACTGAACGTATGGAATGCGAGAGGGGGAAGGGGAACTCTGGAGGGGGGTTCGCGGGACGGGAGAAGGGGGGAGTGGAGTGGAGAGATGGAAGGTGGAGGAGGCGGAGTGGGAACTAGCGATGTGTAGGTTCAGCCGGAGTGGGCTCTTAAACTCGGGTTCTCCGCGCGAACCGGCTCCTACTCCTACTCCCTTTTCAAATCGACTATTCCCAAAGAACCCGGTACAGTACTTGTAGCCAGAACTCGGAGGGCCGAGCTACAGTCGGGTGGTGGCGGGGTGCGGCGCGGTGGCAGTTCGCACTCGTCAAATCCGTGCGTCACGGTCCGAGCCACATGTGCGAGTCGGGAGTAGGTGGCGCGTACGAGTTCTTTTGCGCGCGGGCTCCGGCTCCAAGGTGGGACCCGAGCGTCTCGATTCGAGCCATTCGGGAGTAGGCCGTGCGTTCGAGTTCTTTTGCGAGCTCCGGCTCCGAGGTCCGGCTAGGGTGAAACCCGAGCGTCTCGGTTCGAGCCATTTGCGAGTCGGGAGCAGTTTGCGCGTTCGAATTCTTTTGCGCGCTTGAGCCATTCGCGAGTCGGGAGGGGCTCCCGGGACCTGCTCCAAGAACTCTAGTACTTTTAAAAGGAAGCACGTCTCGGAGGCCTCCGGAATAATGCCGAACTTACCCATCTCTAGTGGGAACGCGAGGAGAAGGGGACGCTGGAGAGAAAGTGGAGGCGGAAGGGGAACGGGACGAATAGGAAAGGACACGCAGAAAGAAACAATTTATTTATTAAATGGAACAGCAACGCTTGCCGGGAGCCAGCTAGTAAAAAATAATTTAAAAAACGTTGGTCCCATTTTTGTACCAACTCCACAATAATTGGATGAACGATTTTCTTTTATTCGTTTTTGCATTTCTCATTTCCCATCAACATACCTTTACTTACTAAAGCACAGATTGTAATATACTCTAGTAAAATTTTAAAAAAGTGGTCATAATTCATTCACTCTATTTCATCTAGATAGTAAATATTATATTCTCCTTTGCATTGAAGTAATCCCGATAAAAAAGACATGCATACATTGGTCCCCTTAGTAACTCAACACAAGGAGCCGTAGATCACATTTTTCCAGTCCTAAGCATTAAATGTGTCCGTGCATATGTTTTGTATCACTTTCGTACATCTCACAGTATGACGTCCGCAGGGTTCAAAGGAATGGATTCTCTTACATTTTATTACAAGGACAGCGTTTGATGACAACCTCACCCGTGGACTCTTTATTCTTTAATGGTTGAAATATCACGGGACTCTGTATCGGTCAGAGCCATCGCTTTCGGAATTTACGGACCTGTATTTCGGTTTTAATGTCCTCATGCTGTTAGTTGAAATCTTAATTCAGAGGGTTAGCGAATGATTGCACTCATAATGTAGGGAACACGACACATTTTTTGCATAATTGGACACACTCTGCAGAGGTTTGCCGGGCGAGTGGGCGCACTCTACAAACATGGAAATACTTTGATTTTAAGGAAAAAAACAGATTTTCTGTATTATTATTGTTATTTTAGATTGTAATGTAAGGAATAAACAAGTTTTGTTTATCAGGTAGCGCAAGATGGGGTTGCAAGTAGGCATGTTGTCGTAGAAATGGGTAATTTATATTTATTTTACCAGTGACAGCTTTTCGCCTTCCTTGTGCAACTTTGTCCAATTGTCTGGAAATGTGAAAAAGTAATATTTGATTCAAAGAACGATCAAAGATTTTTTTTACTCGTACATAAAATTGATGGCCCCTTGGTTAAATGGTTACGATCCTTGGCTATAAATCGGGAGGTTGCGGGTACAAATCCCGGCGGGCACAATGAAATTTTGTTTGTTTAATTCACATTTTATTTAAAAAAAAAAAAATTATTACATTTGCCGCAGGTTCCAGGGTGGAAGATACTTTCACTATCGTACTGGTGAATGACCAACTTTCAGAATCGAAACGTTGCTTGATGCTCGTTTGGTGATCAAATCTGAATAGCCCTGTACTTCTCCGCTTCCTCTTCCCCATCAACTTCCCCACCCCATCAACTTACCCTGAGCCAATTGGGGAATTGGGGATGCCATAGACTCACTGGCTCCAGACCGCTGGCAGCAGTTAGGACTCCTGTGTAGTAGGTACCTACTTAAATAAAACAAAATTAACACAAGTAAATAATTACAGGTTTTTGACCTATTCGTTATACTACCAAGAATTATAACTAAGTTCCAAATATATATCACCTTTTTCTCGCTATAAAGGATGGAATGTTGATGAAATTATGACTCTCGACACGTCCCACATATTCACTACTTGATCATGTCATGGCATTTGGTGACGTTCCCGATGACTTAGAATTTGCATAAACATTTTCAAAATACATAAAATGTTATAATTATCTTCTTGAATTTATTTATAAAAATTGAACATAATAAATAAGGAAACCTGAAATCTTAACAAAAACAAATATTAGATTGTAAAGTTACGATGGTTTTAGTTTTTTAATATTCATAACTATTTGGTGTCATGTAGTTTTGTTTTGATATGTAAATACGTGTGTGGATAGTCTTAAAATATACGGCTTAACTAAAACGTTTTTTACTTAATTCATACAAAAAACGCTATAAATCTCGAGCTCTTTCTTTCAGTGAATATGCAGATGTAACTTTTACGAAATTTACAGTTTGTTCTCGAAATGTTATAATGGCTCACAACAAAGCGATCCGAGGGTCAGTTTTATGCGTTTAACATTTTAATTCGTATAATACAAAACCCATGTCATTTCGCCTGACGTTTATAATTCGGGTTCCGTTCAACGTTGGCCTTCTTCCCGATAAAGAATATTTATCAAATACGGCCCGGGATGACCTTTAAATTGATATTTATGGAAAGAGACATATTTCTTGGCTGTGTTTCTTCGGTCCGCGGAGGATCCCGAATTCTCGGGAATTAATCATGGGGACCACCGAAGAGGTATTATTTGGACGTACTTATGTTTGTGTAAGGTTTCCACAGGGCCGGCGCTAGACTTTCTATGGATTTTGAGTTTTGTAAGTAACGCACCATCCGGCATTATCATTTGTCAACATTTTCATTCTCTTAAGCATTGGGGATGATTGGTAGGATGATAGATAGGCTGTTTGCTTGAGGAATCGAGGTCAAAATTCACAATATAGCCATATCTCGATGTAAGCTATTAAATTCACGAAAAAATAAATAAAAGTTGCAATCAGTTGGTTAAACCCACCAATACAAAAAAGCCTCTTCAAAAACCTCAGTAAGAGTAACTCACGATGTAATTATAATGTCAATAGTATTATTTTTATTTTTTGTTGTTTCTCTCATAAAACTTTTGTTGATATTAATTTAATGTATCAATTTTGTCCCTTGTGTAATTTTGATTTACTTTCTTTCTTTATTTTTAAATATTGCTATTTTAACTAGGCCAATGTGGATATTATTCTGCAGCTTAACCCCTTGATGTAGCCTATTGAATTATTATCAATAGACATTAACTTTGCTCAGTATATGTAAAAATTCAGTGCTCGAAATACATATTACTTTACAGTCAACATGAAAACTGACCTTTATACATAATAGACACATAACATTTCTTATCATTTTTGTGCCTCAAACCTAGAACTGTTTAAGACTAATTTTAGCCGTGTTCTTCAGTCAGGCTTTGTTCAGCGGGCACTTCGTTTAGATTTATTTTTTTCATTGATAGTATACATATGAATAGTTGTTGCACATAATTAACGAAAATAAGTCTAATAACTTCACGTTAATTCTTCATATAGAATAATGTCCAAATGGAGATAAGAATTTAAACATTTTTACGAAATAATTAATAAAGTAAGATAACAGAAATTAAAATAAGTCGTCTTTGCAATCAACGATTCAAGTTCGAAGGTTCAAGACGCCCCTACAATAACCAACGTTTAATGTATTACTTTCGGTATTTACTATTTTTCTAAAATGCTTTAACGTGCTTATTGTAAAGATTGTCGTGGAAGTTAATCAAAGAGTCCTCCGTGTTAAAATCAGAAATTAATAATGTTGGGTGATACATTCACCTTATGACTTTATATTCAGGTAAGTCCAACATATACAAATCCCCCAATCCCCTCCTGTCCCCAACGACTTTGGGTTTAAAGTTGAAGGTATGGACAAGAGCATGTTGTCGGCTTTTGAATAATGCCCACAGATAGTGTGATGATCATTTTATTAAAGCAATGCCGCCATTAGGACCGAGGTAGGTACAACGTACAGCATCCAGCGTCTTCTAATGATTGTTTCTATCGTTGTGTCTATCATGCCACGCTCGGTCACCTATTACTATTAGATAATGTTGGGAATTCTTTGTTTTAAGCCACGCTATCACGTCATATAACGGGTTTTAATTTGATAACTAAATGATGCAGGATTAGTGGGCAGACGCGATTACACAATACAACACGAGGCTGGGTTGGGAATGTGAACCATACATTGATACAACCAACGTTTATTAATGTATAGACCAGGAGAAATTGGTTTTAATCCTATTGAACCCTCTCCACTGCTTTTTCTTCTTCTTTATCCACTTTATAGGTCCGGAAAGAACGCAAGGCTGATGTAAGCATAATGAACAAAATTGAAAGGGACTCTTAATTGATTTACTTATTTTTTTTATTTGATAAGCTTCGCTCTAATTTGTGATAGAACTAAGACACCCCAATTTATTAATGGCCCACGAATTTGTTTGGTTGCAAAGTATCACCACACTACATAATATCGTTGAAAAAACCCATCATATTTTTAATTTCTTTTATCTAAGTACCTACATAAGTAATCTTTCACAAAATTTTTAAATAAATTCTTTCCATAATTGGCAGAAAAACACATTAAGTACTCAATTTTCGAAACTTTTAAAAGTTTTTTTTGTTTGTTTTTAAAACAAATAATATAAATAAATCATACGTTTACAAACTTTTGTTTAATTTTTCCTTTCATCTAGGCACATACGTAAAAAGTAAAATTAACATTTTTTCTCTTCTAAAAAGTCTCGTACCTATTTAAGTTATAAGTTTTTATTTTACACTCTACACAGAAGGCTCTGAGAAAAAAATCCTTCATTGCGTATGTAATTCTTGGGGATGCTGAGTGGAGGGTCTTTTTAGGGAAAAGAAGGAGAGGAAGTTCTGGGAAGGAAAAGTATCGGAGGGGTGGCAAGGAATCTGGAGATCAATATGTCTAGGAGAGACGGACGTATCAATCCATCCCTCCCACTGCGGTGCAGTGACCATCTAGGTTAGGTTAGGTTAGCTCAACCTACTAGTATGTGGGCAAACGCATTGGCCGTCAAGACCTAGACAAACCTTACCCTATGAACCCGGACACCTCTGCTGAATTCACCCCAAATGTTGTGAACCATTTGGGGTGAATTATGGCAGGGGTCTTGGTTATCCAAAAAATGGTTCTCGGGGGGTTGGATCGCATACCCTCCTCCCAAATTGATATTTGACCTCTCAACAGAATCAAATACTCTTTTTCTTATCAGAATTTGTTTTTGGAATATTGTTAAGTTTTGTACCTTCTTCTTCTGTCAACGTTTCGGACAGAGTTACTGTGTCCATTAACAATGACCCAATAAACAAATCAGGAAAATACTTTTGTCCGTGAACATCTCAAATCACATCACTCTTTTCTAATTGAAAAATTAGTGCAAAACATGGATCCAACAATTCTTTAATGGTTCATTTTCAAGATGGCAATAACACTGAATCAAAAATTCTATCTAATTGCAGCGCAGTTTGGATGATACCAGAGCTCACCGTTCGTGAAATTTTGCTGCTTCAAGACAAGATAATTATAATATTATTAAAATAATGCACTCCATTTCATACTCTTACGCTGACGCCTCCGCAAAAGCAACATGGTAACAAACTTTCATAAACCTACCAAACGTTAATGATGTTTCTGATTTATAATTCAATTTTAATGATAATGCGATAAAACATAACAGATAATATTTCTCCCGTCATATAAGCAAGCTACACGTTTCCACAACACAGGCGCTTTTCATAAAGACATGAGATTCACGATAAAACATAAATACATTTTTTCACAGCAAAGATGGCCACACCAATAAATCAATCAATTACATATCTATTAACATAAAAAGCTCCCATATATTTTCAATCTAATGGCGGCATAGGTTTTTTACTAGCGTCATCTAATGTTAATGGTGTGAATTATATTGACAGTTGCTTAATCTTCATTAAACACGCTAGTCTGTTATTCTTTATGCCGCCCCATGTTGGGGAAGACACTAACATATTGTCGAGATTCTGAAACAACTGAGTTTGTTCTTTTGTACAATAAAGTTATTGAATATTCCCCATATATTGTTGAATTTATTAACACGATTGCGATTTATTAACGTTGTTTTTTGGAGGCAACTCATATGTTAGTCCAATGACTCTCAAACGTTTTTTTTTGTATGAAAAGCAGTAAGTTTTGGGTTTACATGACGTAATCGCAAGGCGTGAATACATCTACCAAAATTAAACAGTCAGAATTACGCACGAAAGCAATTAAAAATGGACCTATAACCATAGAAAGAATTATAATAATAATAATATCTTTATTTGGAAAACAAACAGCTTTACAAAGATACATAAAAAAGATTGCTAAAATAAAACAGAAAGCCTAAAAACATGTTTTTGCTGATATATATATATATTTTTTTTTTAGTAGCTAGGCAAGAAAAAACTAAGAAAAAATAGTTAAGAGTAGCTAAATACTTAAAGATGCATGATAAGAATATAGAAAAACTCAATAAAGGGTAAGCTTATGATCTTATAGGAGTATAAGGATGATGTGTATGCAATTAGGGAATATGTAAATATATTGCAAATTAGGAAAGGAAATCTGATAAATAATAAAATAAATATAAATATGGATGTTAAGTGGTGTGTTGTGATGCATTACATTTATCTAATAGTGTTGCTTTGAATTTTTGAAAGTTATATTGGAGATGTCTGTATATGTGAGGTGTGTGTTATGATATTGGCAGGCTCGATGAATGAATTCATTTTGTAAGTACTTGGTGTTGGAGCGGCTGTTATAAAAAAGGGATACGTTGAACACAAGAACGAGTCGAAGAAATGACCCGTTCTCATGTGACAAATGTCAACCGTGTACAAATGTTGGGCACGCGTTTGGCGTGTTTCCCGACTATGCACCCGTGCCGAAGGGATCAATGACGCTAGTTCCTCGGAGTAGTTCGCTAGTTCCTGTACAGTACGCCTAGTTTTTGGGAGGCTAACTTTACTCTGGCTTCGATAGAACCCCCATACCTGAGCTGGTCACTTAGGGTTACACCAAGCATATCCACGGAGGGCCTGTTCGGAAGATTGCTACCGTTGAAATATACTAGATTTTCATTTCGATCCCTTTTAGACGTAGGTAATCAGACAAGATTGGGTCTTTGAAACATAAAATTCAACGAGATTATTTTTACCCCAAGAGAAAACACTCTCAAGGTAATCGTCCATTCTTTGTTTCAAAGCCCTCCGAGCCGTTGGAGTTTGTGAGCCCTTTGGGGGCTTGTCAAACAAAAAGCTGTCATGGACTGTACTGTCATCCGCGTAACAA
Source organism: Limnephilus rhombicus (assembly GCA_929108145.2). Classification (NCBI taxonomy): domain Eukaryota; kingdom Metazoa; phylum Arthropoda; class Insecta; order Trichoptera; family Limnephilidae; genus Limnephilus; species Limnephilus rhombicus. The sequence goes on from OV815285.1 coordinate 49,754,240, forward strand.
TGAATTGGTGCACATGACAAAAGGTCGTTGATGTGCAACAAAAACAAAGTCGGAGACAGAACCGATCCCTGTGGGACGCCAGCATTTATCGAGTGTGAGGAAGAGGTAAAACTATCGTAATCGACCTCTCCCTCAATTGTCATTTTTAAATAAAATTTTAGGCGTATTGACTCTTTTCCACAAAAAAGTATAAATTGATTTCGAAAGATTGTTCTTTTATCTGGTAAAATTACGAGTATATATTACGATATTAGAAAATGTGTTTATTTTTCGCAAAATAATAGTTTAGTTAAATTTTCGACCAAAATTTTGTATTATATATATTGTATTATATTTTGTATTATATATTTTTGTATCATGCAGTAAAATAAACCAATAACTCATCTGGGAAAGCTATGTTTCAGAAATTTAAGTCTGGTTCAAATAAAATCATCAAAAAAAGATCCGCACGCGTGTTTTGTTACGAAAATACTTCAGTTTGTCTGTTTATTTACGGTCTTACAAAATAATATATTTAAATTTTTTTAACATATCTACTTTTTTTGCTTAGACATAATTGAAAAGTTATAAATACTTATTATCAAAAAATAATTACAGAAAGTACATAATTTTAATAGTTTTATCATTTTTGAATGTAGGTATAAATTAAAGCAAATTTTGAATGAAATAAAATTGATATTAAGTTATAATTTTAAAAAGCTGTTACGGAGAATAATTAATCTTTCTCAATGGAACCGCCCTGTACGATCGTAAGAACATCTTTCGACGAAATTTGGATTCTCGGCCGCTGGCTGGTTAAAGGCCCTTAACAATTAAAACCTATTAAACAGACATTTTTTATCCCCGTTATTCATGCAGATGTAAATATAACTCCTGGATGACTCAATGCTCCAAAATTCTTCAGAGAAACGGCCTGGATGAAAGCGATACCCAAAACCGAAGTCGGTTTAGGGAAAGTACGGTATGCCTACTTACACAAAATATAACCAGGTGCGGAGAGGATGTCCCACCGTAAAATTGTAAAACGTATTTTCATTTAAATACTACAAAAAAAAAACAAAAGTAAAACTACGTGTTTATACTACTGTGTGTATATGCCAGCGTATAAGTACAAAATATCGACATAGTAAATAAATTCCTTGATATTCATACAAACTCATTATAAAATATATTTTACAAGACGATTTTAGGATTAAAATTGGTAAATAATGCCCAAAAATTATACTTTTTAAAATTAAAAACACTTGCGCATGCTGGAAATTTAACCCGCGACCTCCGGATGGCTAGTGGAGAGCCTTGCCTCTCGACCACGGAGGCGGTCGTATTTACCTATAGTATGTACTTAGCGTTAGATATTATATTATGGTTTTTATTTTATTTTTTATTCCAGTTAAAAGAAAATTACATTTACACTCATCCTAGATATAATTATACACATTAAGATAAATAAATATTCCAATAAAGCGCTATTCTATTTCATTATTTTGTTTATCAAGAATAAATATAAATATATATATTTTTTTAATTTACCCAGTTTCTTTTCGTTTTTAATGTCATTTGGGAGGCAATTATATAAGTTGCCCCCCTCGTAACCAATGGATTGTTTACCATAGTTAGTGTGGATGGTGTTTAAATGTATGTTATCGCGTTGTCGTGTAAATTGTTTATGTACTTGGGACGTTTAAATGAATTTTGTGTTCATTTAAGGAAATAATGAATAACATGATTTTTACGATCGAAGCAAAGAACTGTCGAGTAATATGAATATGAATTAATATGAAGTTATATATTATGTACAAAGACAGACACTGATACAATTAATAATGTAAATTATTTGAAATAACTGTTGTAAGCGGTGTTGAATTTATAAAATGTATTTTCATTTCTCTTTTTGAAAAAAAAAAATATTTAAAAAAAAAATTTCGTAACTCAACTGACAATATGTTTGAATGTAACTAGAAACCAATTAGTTTGACACTTTTATTAGATGCAGTTACTTATTTTAGTCATTGTATCCACGTTGCCAGATTTAAAAAAAAAAATAAAAAATGGTAGCGAGCGATGATCGCAGTCGCCCCATATTACGGTTATTCATTCATTGTCAAACGGGTTAGAGGTAGGTAACAAAGTTTCTCTATGAGCTTGTACAAAGAGTCAGCAAAGATGATGGAATCTTCTGTTTCCTTTCAGAATGTATTTCAATGACCCGATATGGCCTCAACATTGAAATTTTCTTTATAAATAGTCTTTTACATTTGGCCTTATACGCTCGAGACAAGCTCTGTAAAAACATTAGACAAATGAAAGGCCAGTCGTAAAAGGTTCAAAGCGATCCATTAATATTAACATCCGACTCTGGGTTTAATAAATTCCTTTTCTGACGTTTTTCTTGACTCAGCGTGAAATTTATGTGATTCAAGTCGTGGCTTTACATGAATTAACAAAGCATGTAATTATTTCTCTTCTATCTGTTTTCAATAAATCATTATCGCCGGTTGTCGTACAGTTCTATAGTTGGTTAAGCTATTAAGGTGAATAAACTATTTGAATAAGGAGGCGTCTCTGCAATATATGTAAAAAAATACAAAGTAAACATTAACATAGAGAGAAGAAAAACAATATTCAATTCAACAATCGCATAAATCACAATTGACTTAATACTATTCGCAAATTATGTGTGTGTTTTTTGTTCAGTGGTGAACTGGGTTGGTTGATTTAAAAGTCACTGTTTCAGGCTTACACAATAAGGTCAGTAATTTACTAATTACGATTAACTTTTTGAAAGAAAACTTTTGATATTCATTATTATTATTTTATTATAAGCAATCGACATAATATGTCTTAAAATTCCCAGAGGGTGTAGAATAACAGTCTTCTAGATCTGCGGATTATCACGAGGACAGGAATGATACAAGAAAGGAAAAGTGATGACGAGGGAAAGAGAAAGGGCAGTTGGGAGGCACCATGCTTTTTGGAATTTCTCAGTAAAGCTAGAATCCATTCAAGTAAGATTTCAAGTCTTTTTTATTTAAATATCGCATAAAAGCCCAACTGCTCCCAACCGCCTGGAGCCAGTGAGACCATGAAATCCCAAATTGATGATTAATAAGTTACAATAAACTAAGTCGTCTTTTGGAAAAACAATCTTTCATTTTAATACATCCTAACACTTAACCCTTCAAAAATTTGGCATTTTTTTCGGATGGTCCAAATATTTTCGCTTTACAATAAAATGCAAATATTTGGAATATTTCTGAGCACATTCAAAAACCAAAAACTGTTTTAGAAAGGTGATGAAATACGCTTTCAAATTATAGAATTTAAAAAAAAAAACATTTTTTTTTATTATAAAATTTTTGCATACAAACATAAAAAGTTTTCAAAATGTCTCACCTTACGTTTTTTCTAACTAAAGTTACTGATAATAAAAAAAAATAAAAACACATACATATTTTATTAGACAAATGTATAACAAACACATATTGTAATCTCTCTTTTTTGTCACGCTATGAAAAATAATTTTAAAAAATTCCCAAAGTTTCAAATTCTTTTTTCAATTTGCGATTCAAAACATTGTGTACATAAAAGCGTACATTTTACTTTTTTGGTGGCTATTTTAGATAGAATATAAAGCGTGGTATTTTTCCTTTCTAACACCGATTAGAACATATTTCTAACTACGATAGTAAGGAAGTTACGGCGTTTTATATGAGACATATGTGCGTTGGGACAAATATGGTCTCCTGTGATTAAACGGAGAGTCCCCATGCCCACACATCCTATAATACGTATAAAACTCCATTTTCGTTTCCCTAAAAAATGTAAACTTTTGTTTCTACTCACAAAATAAAAATATGCATAATTTCTGATGAAACCTTTAGGCCCAATTAAGGAATTACCCAGTTTGGTTTTATCTCCAATACGCCCCTGTCTGCGTTTGGACATATCGCACGAAGCTGATTGTTTATGATGATTTAATTTGTGCCAAAAAGTGTTCCTTGTTTTTATTAACTTAATTAATTCACATCTTCATCCTATCGTCGATACAATACGTCTTGGGACAAAGCGCTATTATGTCCAATTCTCATAAAAACAATGCGTAAATAAGTCATTAAGACGTTGAACTTTAGATTTTATCAACATGTAAATAGACAAATATGCGGTGTTCTATTGGAAAAATCAAGATTTAAATTAGTCGATTTTGTTGTGTTTGACTAATAAATAATTCGATGGATGCATAAAGATAAAAAATATATTTTTATCAATAATTATCAAAATGGCAAATTATTAAAAAAAAAGTTTTCGTTGCCATTAAAAATTAAAACACTTAGTAATGTTATTATTAAAATAAACAAATATTTTAGTTTTTATTATGACAGCTGTTTCGGCTTTCAATGCCATTTTCAAACTATGGTTAGGTCACTTTAAGTACACTTATTTATATTATGATTCTATATTCCTCACCCAAATTTTATAAGAAAATAATATCAAAATCTTTTTTAAATGCAACAATATCAGGACTGGTATAACAACAATACCGAAACACTTGCTTGCATACTTAAGGCTTCATGAAGTTAGTAATAGATTCGCAGATGTGGCAGATCTATTTAACTTCACGGAAGGTAGGTACAAGAAGACTATGCTTTCACATCTTTTCAATCAATATTAATTTTATTTGTACTATAGATTTTTGTATCTAATTGTATCTCTGGTGTCATTTTTCAATCAATTGCCGCAATTAACTGTTATACTCTTTTTTATTGAAATGAAACTTCCTTAGTCCCGTTAGCGATTCGGAATTCGGATGAATCGGAAATATACTCCTATCAAGGCTCCTATTGGTTGAGATATAAAACGGAAACGACATGAGGTCTGCGCTCATTGGCCTACTCACTGCACTTTGATTATGACCTCACTTTTCAAGGCTCCTTGGTTCTTCATGGTTTGAGATTGTTTTGGTAAAGTTTCGCTTCTACCGCGTGTTACATGCGCTCGAATGTTTTGTTTCTAATATTTTCCCGCTGATTTTGTGACATATAGGTAATCAGTGTTTATTGTATAATTATACCGTTGATATTAAATAAGCAAATATCGCCTAAAGTACTTAATGTATTGCTTATATAATGCTTATACAACTTTTACACACAAATAATTTTCTGATTAACAAATTTCTTCAACTGATGTTGAAATTAACCGCAAAAAGTATGTTCATAAAATGCCTGGGTACTCTTGTATTTAGCATATAGAGTCTGTCAATTAAGAATAGAAAATATTAAAAATTGAACTACTAAATTTGTAGGCTGGCAACACCAATTTAACTGTCAAATATTCTTTCAAATCGCATTGACACTGAATGTATAAAACACTGTAAGTCACTTTTAAAAAACCTTCTTTTCGTTCTTAAAGAAAAAATAATAATTCGAAGAAGCACTGTTGTTAAGGTATCTTATAAATTTGATTAAATGGTGTTTTATAATGTGATTTGCTTTCATTTAATATAACATAAATTTGAATTTAACAGTAGGTAAAAAGGAAGAATCACTAATGGTGAGTAGTTACACTACTTTTAGGTCGGAATGAGTTAAATATATTCAGATCTAAAATTAGAGACATGATCTTAAACCCGGGCAACGCTAGTAGGTACTTAAGCTAGTATTATAAATGTGAGCAATTTCCAACTGTGCTTTTTATTTTACTATATCGTTATTCCTCATTGTATTAACAAAAAATGCAAAGGTATAATATACCTATATGCAATTCTAATTTTGAGATTGGTAGGTATAAAAATTGCAATAAAAAAATATTTTTCCCACTTTCATGTGTTTTTGATTTTTTACAAAAAATGTAGGTTACACAGCTTTACTTTTTAACACCATGAGTTATGTGTTTAGTATTGCCATTTGATCAACAGTGGCGCCCTCCTATGTTTTCTACTCTTATTTGACAGACTGTACTACCATTTTTACAACAGCACAATAAAACATTTTTTTTTTACTTATTATAATTAGGTACTACATACGTATATCCCAATGCCAACCATTCCAAAAATCATTTTTAATTCAGGCTTTCAATTTTCGTTATTTGTTTTTGGGGTGTTATGCCGTGTTGCGCTACCTCCTTCTTTAGCCAACGTTTCGGACATCGTTGCAGTGTCCGGCAGATCCGGTAGATGTGACATCTACCGGATCTGCCGGATCTGCCCTGATGATGGACACTGCAACGATGTCCGAAACGTTGGCTAAAGAAGGAGGTAGCGCAACACGGCATAACACCCCAAAAACAAATAACGAAAATGCTTTTGGCCGTGAAAATCTTAAAACTTATCAGGCTTTCAATGTTTTAAAATAAATAAAGAAGTGGTAACTTAAGTACTTACACAAAATAAAAATAAAAACATTTATTTAATTGTTTTAATGCTTCAAAGAATAGGCCACTTGCATTGAATTCATAACGACTTGGAAAAAATCGTGTGTATAGATCTTTTTACGCGAATTTTTGAATTCGTTCACTAGATTTATTGTTTGTTCTCTGCGAACTTATCATTTGGTTTAACTTTTTGACAGATGTTCTGAAGAGAACCCCGTACATTTTAGAAGTCGGCACGTGTTTTAGAGGTATAATGGTTATGGTGCTGATTTTAACAAAATCAAATTTTATAATATTCTTATTATTATTATTATTTACAAGTACAAGTATATTACATTGGATTTAGTAATATATACGTTGTACATTATAATGATTTATGATCAATAAGATGGATCAAGGAAAAAAATATTTATGAGATGTAATATTTTTGGTATGCCTCGTTATTCTCCTGTGCCATTCGTGTGGAAAACGTTCTTTTTTTAAAATGATTTTCGGCTACGTAATTATCATTTTTTCGCACCTATAAAATTATGTCCCGTGTTTCCGGTTTATAAAAAATGGTCTGATTTTTCGGATTGAAATTTTCAAAAAATCCCCAGGGTTTCAAAAATACGATTAAAAAAAAAAACAAGGAATGTCTTAGAATATTTGTCTAAGCCGGATTTTTTTTTTTTTTTAATGTGATGCTAGTGGCCCATTGGATTAAAGAATCAATAATTTGAAAAACTTTGGATTATTATACAATTCGAAGTAATATTATAAATTTTGTCCTTCTTTTACGTCGCAACGGAGCGACCGATCGACATGATTTTTTGCAAAAGGGTAGTTAGAAGACTGGGAAGAGACATGGGCTACTTTTCATCCCGGAAAAACATTTCATTCCTGTGGGAAAATTCTTTGTACAATATTTTCTCCCTAATCACTAGCAAAGCCGCGAAAAACTAGTTTAATATAAATATGATGATTCGTTTTTTACTATAACATAATTTTATTTATAAAAAACATGTTACACATATGTTACACATTTACGTAGATTAGATGTTTTAAATCACCATACTAGGCGGCTGCCTGTTTCATGGTGACCAATGAAGGATAGTTACTTTGAGTAAAGTCTAGTGTAAACACATGGTACTAGTATGTAATGATGTTGAAAATTGGTAAAGTTATAATAAAAAATAGAAAAGAGAAAAAGAAGTGCGTAAAATAAACATGTAAATAAAATAAACCTGTAAACATAATATGGTACTAGTATGTAATGATGTTGAAAATTGGTAAAGTTATAATAAAAAATAGAAAAGAGAAAAAGGAGTGCGTAAAGATTATGAAAATATACATATCAATATTAAATTTTTTATTTTTATATGTTTGAGTGCATACATGCATGTTTATACAGGTTTACACATCCATATACACATAAACATACACACAAACACACACATATATGCATCTACGTACATGAATACATCCATATATATATCTCTCTCTGGTTTCAATCCTGGGATTGGTTTGCAGCAATTTCATCTATTCGTTTCTTCCACTCTTCCCTGTCTTGTGCGGCTCTTTTGAATTCTGCATATGATAAGCAGCGCACGTCCACCAGCAGGTCCTCCAGGTACTCTCGGCGTGGGCGTCCCCTAGCGTTTGTCCCCTCGGTCATACCCTCCATTATGGCATGCAAGAGGCCTTCTTGTCTTATTGCATGGCCGATCCATCTTGCGCGCCTTTCGGACAAGGTCCTGAGCAGGTGCCTTCCTCCTTCGATTCTTTGGAGAACCTCCTCATTTGTGATGTGGTCTCTCCAGGAAATTCCTAGTAGTCTTCTATAGGACCACATCTCAAAAGCCTCTAGTCTCCGTTTATCTCTTTCGGATAAGCACCATGTTTCGCAGCCGTACATCAAGATACTCCATACATAGGTCTTGATGAGGAGTATTCTCAGTTTCAGGTCTATATTATTCGATTCTATTATTTTCGACATTTTATTGAATGCAAGCCTAGCCTGGTGTATACGGCTGTCGACCTCGCTCTTAGACCGACCGTCCCATGTTATTTTGCTCCCGAGGTACACAAACTCCTTGGTGTTCTTTAGTGTATATATATATACAGGCATGTACGCAATACCAACACGTACACATATATACATACATACATACTTGCACGCATACACACATATACTCTTCTTCCTCACAGAAGAGTGGTATCAAAAATTATTGTATCTACCATTGTATGGAAATATCTCTTGTGATGTTTGTATAAAAGTATTATTGTGAATTAATAAAGGGAAGCGTTTAAAACATTATTACACAAATAAATCTACTTTCGTACACCGGTTAGATACAATAGTTATGATACAACAAGTGAGATTATTTATTGTATTACCACTACGTTCTGGGTTCAACATACAAATGCACAGTATCCAGTATCCAATATCATACAGGTACCAATAATGGAATGGCGCGTCTCCACTTTACAGTTGGGAATGATAAATTCATATTTCTTTTCCCGATGCAGTTTTATCAGGTGTTGTATAAGGTAAGAGATTGGATGGAATAAGTGGCGGAGTATTGCCGATAATATTATGTCAGAGGGAAAATAATAAAAAGAGGATAATACGATATTTCATTTCGAGACGAGATTTGAGAGGAACGGCTTTGCGGCCTTTTTCACACGAAATTTAAATTTGGATTTGAGGCCAAAATACTTAAGCCGAATAATTTCTTTTTTTAATCAAAAGGTATAACAGATAGATATCTGAATATGTACTGCGTTTCAAATTATAAAACATGGGTCAATAAAAAATTAAAATTTGCATTTTCAAATTCATTTTTTGTGAGGTCACGGTATTTATTAAAAAAATAATCTTACACAATATTTTTTTTTACATGAGCCCCACACAGGAGGCCCTGAAGAAAATGATTTACCTCAGGACCTATGTCATCTTTGGGAATGCTGTGTGGAGTTTTTTTTAAGGGAATGAGAGAAGAGTTCTGGGAAGGAATAGGGGTTTAAGGGGTGGGTAGGAATCTGGGGTTCATTGTGTCCTGGTCATCCGCCTCCAAGACCTAAATGCGATAAATTTGTGTTGCAACGTAAATCGGCCGTTTCTAATTTTAATTTAATTAGTATTCTAAAACCTTTAACAATAATTAACATTTTTAATTGTATATTTCATTGCATTTAAAAAGCAGTTGAGATTTTTTTTTAAATAACAATCATTAACTCACAAATAATTATTATAAGCAATAATTATCAGCCTGAAACACTCATCAACATTGAAAAATCTTCCGAGAAAAGATACTTGCCGCCAACGGGACTTGAACCCGTGTCCTTCTGATTGCCGGTCAGCTGCTCTTGACCACTGAGCTATGGGGGCTTATCAAATACCCGCCAAATAATTCAATATATACTAGTGTTTCATTCAACAATTGCTGCTTATTATATTTTTTCAACCTGAAAACAACCAGCTTAATTTTTGCGAGAGAGACATTGTAAGTGTTAAATCCCTCGCTAGGTGGCGTCGAGACAAATTATTACTACATTTATTGGGGAAATACTTAAACTTGTCAAATATTAATTATTATTTTTTTAAATTTATAAACTAACGTTTAGACAAGATTTTTATGCATAGCACAAAGGGTAACAATTATTATAAGCAATAATTATCAGCCTGAAACACTCATCAACATTGAAAAATCTTCCGAAAAAAGATACTTGCCGCCAACAGGACTTGAACCCGTGTCCTTCTGATTGCCGGTCAGCTGCTCTTGACCACTGAGCTATGGGGGCTTATAAAATACCCGCCAAATAATTCAATACATACTAGTGTTTCATTCAACAATTACTGCTTATTATATTTTTTCAACCTGAAAACAACCAAATTTATTTTTGCGAGAGAGACATTGTAAGTGTTAAATCCCTCGCTAGGTGGCGTCGAGACAAATTATTACTACATTTATTGGGGGAATACTTAATCTTGTCAAATATTAATTATTATTTTTTTAAATTTATAATCTAACGTTTAGACAAGATTTTTACGCATAGCACAAAGGGTAACAATTATTATAAGCAATAATTATCAGCCTGAAACACTCATCAACATTGAAAAATCTTCCGAGAAAAGATACTTGCCGCCAACGGGACTTGAACCCGCGTCCTTCTGATTGCCGGTCAGCTGCTCTTGACCACTGAGCTATGGGGGCTTATCAAATACCCGCCAAATAATTCAATATATACTAGTGTTTCATTCAACAATTACTGCTTATTATAGTTTTTCAACCTGAAAACAACCAACTTTATTTTTGCGGGTTCAAGTCCCGTTGGCGGCAAGTATCTTTTCTCGGAAGATTTTTCAATGTAGATGAGTGTTTCAGGCTGATAATTATTGCTTATAATAATTGTTACCCTTTGTGGTATGCATAAAAATCTTGTCTAAACGTTAGTTTATAAATTAAAAATAATAATAATCACAAATAATTGCCAAAGTTACCTCAAATATCATGAAAAATAGATTCATTTATTTGCTTGTATATTATAATTTAAATCATAAATAAATAAAGTAGCATAAATCCATAATAGATATTCGCTAATCCTTTTGATTAAATAAAATAATTATTCAATTTTCGTTTATTTGTTTATGGGGCAGTACGCCGTGCTGCGCTACCTCCTTCTTTAGCCAAAGTTTCGGACAGCGTTACATCTGCCCTGATGATGGACACTGTAACGCTGTCCGAAACGTTGGCTAAAGAAGGAGGTAAGGAGGTACGTAACACGGAATAACACCCCCAAAACAAATAACGAAAATACTTTTGGCCGTGAAAATCTAAAAACGTACATGATTCAATTTTTGAAGTATTTTGCCCCCAAATCAAAATTTTAATTTAGTATAAAAAGGCCTCTTAACCGTTAGTTAGCTAAAAGGAGCGATATGAGATGTTTTTATTATCGTAATTGGTTTTTGGGGTAATATACCGTGTTATGATTTCTCATTCTTCAGACGATTTTTTTTTTAATATCCTAAATCCACCGAGATGTTTTTACATTAAAAAATAAAATTATCACTCATTAAAGCTTCTACTTCCGACAGAAAATATGACAAACTCTTAGCATTCATGGATTGATTTAATGTTTTGTTCAAAGTTGTTTTTTTTTTTTAATTTTTATCCAACGTCAACGGCTTTTTAGATAGTTGTTACAAGGTTTAAAATACATTGTTCGATGTTCAGAGACACAATTTTTCTCGCGAGCCGTAGTGCATAATGAGGCTGTATTATTATAGTTCATGCGTCCCAAATCGGGGATTCCCACAGACAAGACCGCCGATCGTCTCCTCCGAACTTATGCGGAAACACCCGAAGCCGAATCTATAAAATCATTTTAATTTCATTGGCAAGGCTTTTAGATTTCATTTAAGGCATTACTCAGCGCTTTTGGGAATACGCTGCATGAGTAGGCGGTAGGTACACCTAAATTATATTATAGACTTGTAGATATATTTTCAGGCGATGTGTGAATCAGCTCGTACACCGGGTAAATATGGCATGAAATTATTGTCAGATTGTCGTGACGGAATCTCATAGAAATGGCTTTGTATTGATCATATTAGAATGAAATTGCATATTATATATTTTTTATGAACTGCATAACACTATTATGTCTGTATTGTCGAGATGCTTCACAATGTCGTGTTGTTCATGAACTACCAAAGTGTCAGTCAATATCATACTCTTTAGTTGGTAGAAAATTTTATTAAGTACGTCTAATGCTAGTTGATAGTTAATAGATTTTCGTCAAGCAAAGATTCCTACCCACCAACTCATTCATTTTTCCTTCCCATAACTTCGTCGCCTTCTTTTTTTAACAAGACCCTCCACCACACAGCATCCCCAAAGATGACACCGGCACCGAGGGGAATTATTTTCCTCACGTTTTCCGGTGTGGAGCAAAAGTAAAAAATGCATAAAATCTGATTGCAGAAGAATTGAAAACTGTTTTTTTTTACTGTGAATACCGCATAATAGTCCCAACTGCTCCCGTCTGAAGCCAGTGAGACTATGGCATTTCCAATTGGGGTATGTTGTGAGGCTGAAGGTAGTGGGGAAGGGAAGGAGATGGGGTAGACGAAGGTGGGGAAGTAACTGGCTATTCAGATCTGGAGACACTGGGAATATCTTTCGTTTTGGAACGTGCCGCAAATATACTATACGTACCTACATTTAATTAAATTAAGACAATATTAGCGAAACTCTAACGAAGATCTGGAGACAGAAAAATCATATAAGGATATTGGCACCCCTGGAACCCTCGGCTTTCCGGGCCATACCTCTACCAACTGAGCTAAGATGTCTCTATCCGATTCGGTCATTTTTAACTGTAACTTCGACTAAGAGATACTAACATTATCTTCATTTTTCTTAACGTATATTTTATTGGCTGCTATCTTTATGTGTCATTGCAAGATTCAAACCCAAACTAAATGCTATCTGGATAGTGTCTGGATAAATTTTATTTTGAATATAATATGCGGCAGCTTCTCCCAGAGGTGCTATAAAATATCCTTTTCTGATTTTTTTTGGCTCCAGATTTTCGATTGAATTTCGCTAATATTGTCTTCATTTAATTAAATATTACAATTTGAGGTTTTATTCATAAAGCTAAAAATAAAAATTAATGCTATATATTATTTTTAATGAATAAATTTTGAAATAACGCAAATCAATCAAATAACATTTACTTGCGCAAGCGGGGATTCGAATTACTAGTTACTAGTCAAGAGCCTTACCTCTCAACCACGGAGGCAGTCGTTAATATTGTCTCCGATAATTAGATTTAATAATTTGAGGTATTACCCATCAAGTTGTTACACTGTTACTATGTAGAAATATGTATTTTGGCGAAAAAAGACTTGCTTCGAGGTGCGAAATAAAATTAAATGTATTAATACATAAGTCAGATATTTTATAGTGGATATACCCAGCAATATTTAGGTACAAAAATAATACGTTCCTGAAATTCAACTATCCTTTTTTAATTTATAAAATATGAGGGTAATGAACATATTATATGTACGAATAGTAGAATGTACTAGAGAACCTCATCAGAAGGCTTCAAATGATGTAGGTAAGTTAGGCACTAATATATTATAATAAGGTTCAACGTTCAGCAAACGCGAACAGTGTATGTAGTTGCCTAGTTGTTTCTCATCCGACCTTTATGCGTTACGTTTGAGAGTGTTTTATTAAAATTTCTACCTGAATAAGCATATTCCTTAATTAAATGATGCTCTCTCGTGGAATAACCCGCGGCTACCAAAACACAAGGTAAGTAATGGATAAATTAGTCAGGTTCTTGTTCCTTATCTAGCTCGCTTTGTTTTTACCACAATAAATGTGAATATGTAACCGTCGCAGTTAAGGGTACCATAACTTTTAAAAATGCCTCAGAAAAATAGAACATTACGATTTAATCTGGGAAGAAATAAAATCAATTTCACATCCTACTTGTTGTATCTACGCGAACGTTTATTATAACTGTTTTATTACGCTTGTCAGCCATTTAATTACACGCCCAGAATTCATTATTCGTATTTTGAATTTCAATAATACCTACTTTTAGTAATAGGATTACGGTTGTAGGGAAATAACAGCCGATATCTCATTGTAATAATAGTCTCGAATTTGCTTATTATTCAAGTTAGATAAATTTTTTTAATCATTGAAGACAATATTAGCGACTCTCAAACGAAAATCTAAAACAGGAAAAACAGGAATTGAATTCAGGACCTCAGCCTTTGGAGCCAATCGTGCTGCGTTATTTGTGTAATTATGTGGGACACTTTAGATTTTAGATTTTATTTCAAACTTCACATTCGAAATACATACTTAATACAAAATTTTGTTTTGAAGTATTTTACTTTCAATGTAGGTTATTTTTTTATTTAAATTTTAATTTATCTGCTACCGGTTTCGACACATCCCTGTCATTCATAAGCAAAATTAAAATTAACTTAAAATTTAGACAGTTAAAGAAATGATTAGATTTTATTAGGTGGGGGTGGTGGAAGGGGTGATTTTGGGGGAGGGGAAATAACGAGAAATTCGAGAAAATCGAATAACGAGAAACGAGTCAACATAACATGCGAACATTGTCAATAAGGGTGATTAACAAGATGCCGTTATTTTTTAATAAAATTAATTTTCGTATTATTTTTTGTTTCTTTGCTTCTAAAGTTGTTAAAGCGCACAAATTAAATTGAAATAAATAATAAAACCTTACCTTTAGAAACCTTAGAAATAAACAGATAAATAATTTAGTTAACAAAATAATAGCACCCTGTAAAACACCCTTACTGACAATGTTCCCATTTTGGAATGTTTAGCCAACGTTTCAGAAACTCTTGTATTGCAAACTTAATTAAACGTCTTTTGAAGACCAGGGCTTAACCTAATTAAGCCTAAGAGAACCAACTGCATACTGATTGATTATTTTTAACACCAACTGTCTGCATTTGAACAATTCATATTACCTGTGTGAGATTGTGTCTGATTCCGACTGCGAACACAATAACCACCGCTTACAGTTTCCTTCAACACCAGAATATATTTAAACATTCGAGCCCGTCATACAATGAAGTCCAGAGCCCGGGGCTATTTTAGTTTTTAATTTACAATTTTTATCTCCTCCGTTTTGTTACAATCTACTGCCTTTTATTTGACGTTAATTTATTTATTGTAATGCTAAACATGTCTAAAGCATTCGAGTTATAAGTTTTGCGTGTATCCCCTGCCTTGTTTTAATAAAGTAATTTAATTTAATGCATGAATCTACATAATTTGAATATGTTGTAGTAAACCAACTGTGAAGAGTTTACAAGATATTGGTCTTTTTGTGTTTAGGGAAAAGCTGTATATTACCAAATACCCCGTAATTAATTTATAATTTATATAAGCTTTATACAAAACCAGCTAATATCTTTTAAAGAATCTTTTACATAATAAGTGCGACAACTTTATTTAAAATCTCGATTAGGTACTGAGGGTATTTTAATGAGGCCAAAGCATTTGTAAGTGTGAACATGGCATTTGAATTTAGTTTCTTGGAGTTCATTAGTTATTTTCTCATGAAAATTATAATTTGAGGAGATCGTGCAGTACGATTTCATTTGACTATGACAAGACAAGTTATATTAAAATTATATTAATGATTACTTTTACTATAACAACTGACATAATAATAACAAGGGGTCATTTAACCATTGTAATATAAATGTAAAGCAATGTAACAGGTCGTGGCTGTAGATACAAATGTTAAAAGATATAGGCAACTACTAGGTAGGCAGGTACGTCCGTTAAAATTTTTTTGATTGATGTAAAATGAGTCCATTTGACGG
This sequence comes from Limnephilus rhombicus, assembly GCA_929108145.2. Taxonomy (NCBI): domain Eukaryota; kingdom Metazoa; phylum Arthropoda; class Insecta; order Trichoptera; family Limnephilidae; genus Limnephilus; species Limnephilus rhombicus. The sequence continues at coordinate 49,769,991 of OV815285.1, forward strand.
CTGGCGTTATTTAGCGTAAGGTTACAATCTGCAATTACAATTACAGTTACAATTACATCCTACAATCCGTAGGTCGCGGGATCGAATCCTGGCGTGGGCAAATAAATTTTATTTGATTAATTTGTGTTCGTTCAGGATTAATTCATTTAAAATAATATATAGTATATTTGCGGCACGTTCCAGAGTGGAAGATACTCTTAGTAACGCCTTGGTGTGAGACCACCATTCAGAATTGAAACATTGCTTAAAAATGGCTTTAGCCGTGTTTGGTGACCAGGTCTGAATAGCCAGGTACTTCCCCACCTTCCTATTCCCCATCTCATTCCCTTCCTCACTACCTTCAGCCTCACAACATACCGCAATTGGGGATAGACTCACTGGCTCCAGATGAGAGCTGTGAGACTATCCTCAATTGATGACTCTTGTGAGGTATTCATTCACAAAAAAAAAAAAATTAATGAAGTTTATAATGTTATATTGTAAGATCACAGTATTCATTTTATTATATTCTTGTATAACAGTAATGCATTAACACATGAATGAAATATGATGTGAAGAAAGTAATAATTTATGTAATTCAATTAACGTACCACATTGTGAACGATTGGCATCGCGCTTGGGTTTCACCAAGGCGTCGTGCGTTCAATTCCTCGGCCGGCTAAGTCCTCCATTAGGAACGACACAAGCAACATTTTCCGCTTGATGTGGTGGTAATAGGAGATTTTCAATTTTTGTTAGATTATTCGTAACTCGGGAATATTTGTGTTTCTTTAAAAACAATAAAATATAGAAACGCAATACACTACTCACTAGCAGCCAAGTAAAATTATTCTAATAACAAAGTTTCTGCACTTTATTTATTTATTTTTAATTATTTATTTATTTATTTATATATACGCATATATATTACAATACATTACAAAATGATACTTTGTTTGTTCAACTGGGAAGGATACCCGTTTCGGGACAGCCAAATTGTATATTTAGTTCATAACATTCTTGACAAAGGAACAAAGGAAAGGAATATCACAGGAATTTGCTTCTGTCTAGACAACTTTTGAGAACATTAAACATTGTATTCTGAACGAAGGGATGGTTTCTTTATGTCTTTGAAAGAATCGCAAAGATGTGATTTTTTTCAAGGTCATTTTGGAGAACATTAATAATTGCATTCAGAGAGAATGAGTGGTTTCCTAAGTGAGATCACAAGTAGGAGATTCTTTCCAGGCCATTTTAGAGAACATTTTTATTTTTTTTTATTAGAAAGTAAAAGTTATACAATATTACAGGAAATAAAATAAAATAAAATATTACAGAAAAAATAAAACTCCCAATAAACTACTTTTAAGTAAAAAAATGAAACAATACAACTTTGTATAAACCACTTATATAATGTACAAAGTTGTATTGTTTCATTTTTTTATAATGGATAACCACAAAGTAATAGCTACATTAAAAAATATATACTTTTAAGTAGTTTGTCAATGGGTGCTTTTACTTTGAAGTTTAAAAAATAAAACTTATTATGCAGTTAGACATTTTTTTATTTGCATAATTAGAATTTACACATTTATAAACCAATATTTGACATGTGAATTCCCAATTTATTTATGACTATTTAATTTTAATAAAGTGCTACAATTTTTAGAATTCCTAAAATAGTAGAAATTACACAATTATAAACCAAATATATGACAAATGATTTTTTCTCAAGCTCGTTTTATATACCGAATAAATTTTCTAAACAGGCTATTATTTTTACAAGATCTTGTAGGTACCCTTGGAATTGTTTATATACGAATACAATTATGAATAACTTATTGATAGGGTGAATGAATGTTTCCAGTCGGATGCTGCGCGAGCACGAGATCTCTGTGAGTGTTACATCGCGAGGGACCAATATTCATTTATTTCAAACAAACATAGGAGGAATATTTGATTATGGTGGCCTGTGGCGCACTTCACAGGTTGCCGCATTCTTGAACCAAAGAGCATTAATTTTTGATCGATACGACCATCATCGTCTATATTATTATCTCGAAAATCGTAAGTCTCTAATATAAATGACCATTGTTAAATTTTAAAATCAGGGTTTGCGTGAGGTTTGAATTAGTAGAGCCTTTTTCATTAAAACTTAATTTTGGATTTGAGGTCATAAAACCCAGCCAAGTTATAATTTTATATTTTATCACATTAACATGGGCAAGATTATTTTTTTTACAATAGCTGCCCTGAGGAAAACAATTTTCCTCGCGGCTTTTGACATCTTTGGGGATGCTGTGTGAAGGGGCGCTTGATTTGCATTCCGAAGGTCGCGGGATCGAATGCCGGCGCGTGGAAATAAATTTTATTTGATTAATTTGTGTATTTCACAATTTATTCATTTAAATAATATATAGTATATTTGCGGCACGTTCCAGAGTGAAAGATACTCTCAGTATCGCCCTGGTGTAAGACCACCATTCAGAATTGAAACGTTGCTGTGAAATGGCTTCTGCCGTGTTTGGTGACCAGATCTGAATAGCCAGGTACTTCCCCACCTTCCTCTTCCCTATCTCCTTCCCCTCCCCACTGCCTTCAGCCTCACAACATATCCCATAGTCCCACTGGCTCCAGACGGGAGCAGTTGGGACTCTTGTGCAGTATTAATGAAAAAAAAAATCCCAAAGCAGACAAAAGGCCCTGAGTGACATTATTTTCCTTAGGGCCTCCTGTGTAGAGCTAATGTAAAAAAAAGTCTCAACACATTTAAACGTGTTTTCACTGTGCGATCTTTAAAGTTATAATCAAAAAGTAAACTTTAATTATTTATTACTTTATCAGGTTACAAAGGGCAGATTATAATTTTCCCCTTTTAAATTGTTGAAATCCTTACAACAAACAGTAAACCTTTTAGTTTAAAGAACACTTCAAGTTTCAATAGCTCATGACGGAAATAATGTTGCTTGCTGGAAAAAATGCGAAACATAAATACCAGACAGAAAACGCGGTGAAAAAAGTTTTTGATGTACCTACCTACCCGTCAGACAAAATAAATTTATTATATTTTCACTTCACATGGCGCCCGGAGACTCGTACTTAAACCGGGAATCTACGAGTTCATCAAAAAACTCATTTTTGGGATTAAAAAAAAAAAAAAAATTTTCAGCAACTTAAGGGTCTATAAAACTTTTGGAACCCGATCTACGGGTCGACGCATTTTAAAAGACATTAAACAGCTGACATTAACCTCCTGACGACCGATTCTTTTCAAATGTATCTAAAAAATCCTACTTTGGACTCGATACATCCGAAAATATAAGCTGAAATAAAAAAAATGATAAACCGATAAATCCTCTCCAAATGTGTCCGTAGTTCACCAGTTTCCGACTCTCACCACGAGTTTCCAATCACAGCGTACTTATTGTAATATCAATTATTACTTCATTGTAACCAAGGTAAAAATAAAACATTTACAAAATCCAATCTTTTAAAATCTTTTCTTAAAAATTGTTAGCGAAGATTTTGCAGCATCCAATTTCACAATATAGCTCCACTGCAGTTTCCGAAGCTAGCATCTTAAATCCATGGTCCAATAGCCGTTAAAGTAAAGTACTAAACGGTTCCCAATTTGCACTTTATCATTACAAAAAAATGTTAAAGCTCTCGCTATTTCGCCCTTCATAAGCAGTAAACCACAATTTTAAACACCGTAAAAGTGTAAAATAATGGGGGAGCCTCGAAGCCAGCGTCCTGTTAACTGCGATCAGAGAGACAGATATAAGATTAAGCTTCCAAGGGAGGATTGGTATAGAAATATAGGAGCTATAATATATCTGTGACTCAAAAGGAAAATCGTAGGTGACTTAAAATATTAATAACATTAATATATTAAAACACTTTTATACTAGCTCCACACTGCTCGCGAAGTTCCTCGACGAAATATTCGGGAAGGTTGACCGAAGTTCGAAGTACGTCACTACACACTCGTTCAACTTCGCGAGAAACTCATTCGCGCGGTGGTGCCGTCAAGACTCGCACGTCATGGACGTTCAAGTCTGCTGCCGTTGCAATGTGCACGCTCGCGTATTATAATTTACCTACACTGCATACCACGTCAGCTCTAAGACATTTCATATACCTAGCTCCTAAAATATATGCTAAAAATATAAATATGCTATCATTATAATTAATTATATTTATTATAAAATTTTGCAATTCAATTTAATTTGTACAACTTATAATTTAATTTATCAACCATTACAAATGTATAATTTCCAATCTGTAAACTTCACCCGCATAACACAGGGACATCCCTAGCATGGCGGATGAAATAACACAAAAAACTAAACAATGTACAATATTCTTATAACAAATTAATAAATAAATAAACAACTATGTGCATATTTATAAAAAAAGGAGGAAAAGAAGATGGTGGATGATTGCAGTTGCAATGCACCGGAACAGAATTAGGTTAGTTTAGTCAATTAAACTATGAAAAGAGAACTACCGGGAATAAATAAATAAATTTGGTACAAAAGGATTGAGTTTTTTTAAATTATTGTATTTTTTACAGCTAAAAAATAATTACTAGCACGGACGTGCGCTCGCGACGACGTATTGGAGCGAACTGAAGTACGAGTAGTGTAGAGAGGCACTTCGTCTAGGCACTTCGTGCAACTTCGAGTCGTTTGACTCGGGCGCAAAAACCGACAAAAAATGGAGGTCGCCCGAGGCGAGCCAAGGTTGGACGAAGTAAGACGAAGTGCCCCTCCGCACTATCGTATTCGGCTAACCTCGTTCAACTTCGCGAGTAGTGTGGAGCTAGAGTTAAACTTTTTCCACTCATTATTATTGACTGTTACGGATTTCAGCTTATTAAGGCGATCTTCATACTGGTACAATTATTCCTTTAACTATAGTTTATACGCACAATATTTAGACAAGGGGAGTTCACAAGGGTGGTACAATGATTTTTTTAAAATTTATTTAAACTTCATAGATTAATTTACAATTTATTTGGGGAAAACCTTACTTGAAATAATTTCACCACTTTAATATTTTTATTAATAATAAACACCTACCTCACAACTATGAATGTACCAGTATCCACTTTTAAAATTTAAAACATAATGTGAGTACCGCACAAGAGTCCCAACTTCTCCGATCCGTCTGGAGCCACTGAGACCATAGCATCTCTAATTGGGATGCGTTGTGAGGCTGAAGATATTGGGAGGAAATGGGGAAGAGGAGACTTGATAAGTACCTTGGGTATTAAAATCTGATTGCTAAAACCATTTCAAAGCAAACGTTTAAATTCTGAATGGTGGTAATTTATCAGGGCGATACTAAGAGTTCCTTTCACTCGACATATTATTAATTGTGAAACAATACTAATTAATTAAATAAAATTACGTCATACACGCCGGGATTTGAACATGCGATCTTCAAATTCATAGTTGAGGGCCTTAACTACCCTAGACCACGATGTAAATAAATGTTTATCAAATCTACAGAGCATAGTTTATAATTCAGTAAAAAATTGGCCATGCGGAATCCATTACTTCATTCCTTAAAAAAGATACAAATAATTACGACAATATTTTTACCTTTAAAATTTATTAAAGTATTAAATTAAAAAAGTTAGTTTCAGAAAGTTTTGATGACATAAAATAAAGTTGAAATAGGTCAACTGAAGAACAGCGAAACATATTCTGTTAACCTTGTTAAGTGGAGGTGGAGTCGCCGATAAGTCTACAAAGAAAATAACAGACACCAAACTTATTTCAAATTTTCAAAGCATCTGGGTGGAAGTGGTGCAACATCTTAAACTTTATTAATTGCGTCCTTTTTAATATTTATTAAGGCCGTGAGTTAAAAGGCTTGACCACGCTCCAAGTATTTAAGCAGGTCGGAATTAGACCGGCCCCCATTTAATTAAATCAGCCCAACACGTAGTACCCGTGTATGTATAATATATGAATAAAGGATGGTAATGTGATGAAAGTAGTAGCCTGTCACTTTATATCCATCTCAGCCTCAAAGCCTTTCTGTTCCAGATCATGTAGGTATATATATATATTATCTTCTCCAGTATTTTTTAGCTAGATCGGTGATTCTCAAAGTGGACGATATCGCCTCCCCAAGGGTTTTACTTTAAAAAAATTATTTAAATTGTTTTACGACCGATTAAAAATCGATTTACAGGACAAGATTTCTTATTTTATATTCTTAACATTTTTGGAATTATATTTAAAAACTACTGATAATCCACGGATTTAGAAATTTCATTCAAAAGTAATTTACCTTTACTCTTGTCTTGTTACGTTAAGCTTTTTTACACTAGTTCCACACACGGCTGATGAAAATATTTTCTCTAAAGGCTTTCGATATCTTTATAGGTGCTGTGTGGAGGATCTTTTTAGGGAAAGGAAGGAGAGTTAGTTCAGGGAAGGAAAATATATGAGGGATGGTAGGAATCTGGGGTTCAGTGTGTCCATGATATCCGACGCCAAGACATACATAAACCTCACCCCATGAACCCGGGTAACCTGCTAAGTCACCAAACGTAGCGAACCGCTTGGGGTGACCTGTGTGGTACTGGGTATCCAATAAATCATTCACGGGGCGGCGGTACCCATTCCCGCCTCCCAAATTTTACAAAAATAATCATACGAAAGAACTAATGTTCTGTCGTGTGGTCAATTTATTTATTTATTTATAGTGGGTTTTACCTGGTTACATGAAGACAATCTAGTCATGAAAACTCAGTTAATAACAAATGGGAACATAAAATTATAAAAACCTACTCAGTCGAAGATCCATAATGTCTACATAGAAATACAAAATTATGAAATTGTTTTAAAGCTTACTATTTTTAAATGACAAATAAAACAAAGAGAGGCAAGAAACACAAAGAGAGTGTCAAAAGACAAAAGAGACACAAGAGACACAAGAGACACAAGAGACACAAGAGACACAAGAGACACAAGAGACACAAGAGACACAAGAGACACAAGAGATACAAGAGACACAAGTGACACAAGAAACACAGGAAACACAAACGACACAAGTGACATAAGACACACAAGAGAAACAGGAAACACAAAAGGAACAAGTGACACAAGAGACACAAAGAGGGACACAAGTGTATCGTAACATAATTAGCTCATCATATTTTTTAGCAATAGCAGAACCTGTTTTCTGAATCCTTCAGGTGAACTACCTCACTACTATAATGTCTACTTCAGCACCCTCTATCTTATTGAGTAATCAACACATTTGAGTTAGAGGGCTAAAACAGGCGATATTATTTTTAAATGTATTCAAGTGAAACGTGCAAGAGCGTCTTAAACAATAAGAATTGGGAAAATTTATTGCAATATTGCAAACACATTACGCATCAAGAAAATTCTGCAAGTCTTGAACAAATCGTGGCGAAGACTAACGACTACGGCCGAAGTTTTCAGAATAAGTCGTAGCATTCCAAGAGTATCAATGTAGTTATGCACCATATTAAATCTAAGATGCAAGATGTTTACACAACGTTGAAACAGCTGCCACAACAATAAAAACTAAAATACTTGCTGTACTTAAAAATAATATTATTACTTCTTCTAATAGTGCAAAATTATTTTGTGGTAACATAATAATAATATAATATAATATAATATAATGGTAAAATAATAGTTTCTTGGAGTTTGCCAACCATTTAATAGAAACTAGTCATACCTTTAATTTTAACAGTGGAATAGAATTAATACACTGTAATGTCAATGGCTTTCAGTTGGATAAATTAGAAATTTTAGAGATTAGAAAGAGTGTTAATGCAAATTTAAATATTATTAATAATCAAAAATTGTTTTTAAATGACCCGTTATTAAATCTATTCCCCTTTTAATTTTTTAATTGTTCTATATTGCCCCTCGTCCCCTACACATTTTCTTTCAAATTTTATTATTGTTTATGTCTATTATTTTTCTCTATTACCTATGTATTATGTCTATTTTTAAAATTGGTTCTGTTAAAACCCTGAAGAAGTCAGCTTTGCTGACGAAACATGTCGGTTTTTGTAAATAATTAAGTGGTCAAAACAAAGTTATCTATTAATTTGATAATATTATTAAATTTGGTTCGCCTTAATTTTTTTTAATTAAATAGAATTCAACGAAGTTAACACAAAAAAAATTATAGATGAAAAAAGTAACAGAATTTCTCCTTCTCTACGAAAGCGCTCCTATTTCTTGTTTACGTCTGAACATTATTTACATTCCATATAAAGCCTGAAACTTAGAGGCCTTGAAGAAAATATATTATTTGAAAAGAGGAAGGGGAGTTGAACAAGTTTGGGAAACTCTGAGCTAGATGATAGATAACTTCCTTGCGTACAAACGAAACATAAAACTGGAGGAAACAATTGCCGTAAGTGTTGTAATTTAAAACAATCAGATTTCCGCGTGTTTCCTTATTATAAAGCTGGATTTCGTGAGAGGATAATTCGGATTGCTCGTTTTGCCGACTCTTTCAATGTGTGGACTTATGTTGAGTGTTGAGTACCTATTTCTTATTATACATACATCCACTAAACAAGTATGAAAATAGAAAAATGAAACAATACAACTTTGTATAAACCAATTTTTTGTATATTAATAATTTTTCAGTTCAATGTTGCAAAAATCTCCCTTCTAATATTAAACCAGCGTTTTATACAAGAAATAATATCGGTAATTTTTTTAGAAAAAGACCATAAATTGACTAATTCCGGAATATATAAACTCAAATGCAATGATTGTCCCTCATTTTATATTGGAAAAACAACTCGTAATTTTGAAATCAGAATCAAAGAACATTTAAGGTGTCTTACCAATAATAATTTTTCTGAGTTCGCTAACCATATCATTGAAAATAACCATAGTTTTGAAAAAAAACAGGGATAAATATTCTTCATATTAATCATAAAGGAAAACGTTTAGATAACTTAGATTGGAAAATAAAAAATCATTTAAAAATAATGAATCTATTATCAACAAACAAAAAATATTGTCATATAGCCCAATCATGGATTTGTTCCCCTACCTACCCACTCTACACTAATACCTACCCACCCAATCTACATTATTAACTAACAACGGCTCCATCCCTACCATAATAAAACATTGTTCTAAACTGTCAAATTAGTATAAGCTTTCCCTGACGAAAGAAAGTTTGTTCCGAAACCGGTCGGATTTGCACATTATATAAGTGGTTTATACAAAGTTGTATTGTTTCATTTTTCTATAATGGATAAACACAAAATAATAGCTACATTCAAAAATATAAGTATAAAAATAATGAAATTGCTTTTCTAGAAATTTTAAGACAATTTCGTAATGTTTGTGGAGGAAATTCAAAAAAAAAAAAATATTTTTATTACTTTATTGAAGTGAAACTTCTATAGCACGGCTGTGATTTGTATTTCGGATGAAACGGAAATAAAGATTAGAGCACCTGCTACGCATCAACTGCGCTCATCGGCCGCTTTGCGAATAGCGACCCGATATTATTATTCAAATTTGACCTCAACGAAAGCTCAAATTTAAAAAAAAGGTTCTAAGAATGGGTACCGCCGCCCCGGGAATCTTTATTGGATAACCAATACCTCTGCCATAGGTCACCCCAAGTAGTTCGCTATGTTTGGTAATTAAACATGGGTGCCCGGGTTCATGGGGTGAGGTATGTCTAGGTCTTGGAGGCGGATGTCCAGGACACACGAAACCCCTGATTCCTACCCAACCCTTAAACCCTTTTCCTTCTCAGAACTTTCTTCTCCTTCATTTCCTTAAAAAAAACCTCCACACAGCATACCCAAAGATTACATAGCCTCTGAGGGAAATAATTTTCTCTGGGCCTCCCGCGTGTTTCATTTATCGATAATATTGTGTTTCAAACATAAAAAAAACGTTTCATTCAGAACACCATATGGCGGAAACCTGACAAGTTTTAATATTTTTTATCATATCGTATCTTTTTTCTACACAAGTTAGGATTGATTTTTTCATCAGGCTTCAGCGGAGTCATGGGTCACGCGGCTGGGAGGGGGGAAGGAGGGGGGCAGTAAAGCAAAGAATAGTTGCGAATAGTTTTCAATCAACCCCCCGCAGAGCCGGTGGGGGTAAAGGCGGACTGAAAGCAACCCCTATCAAATGTCTGCAGGATATTCCCCATAGAGTTACCTCGTTTCCGACTCGTAACACTTCCTTTATTGTGATCTTTTTACATTCGGAAAAAACGGAATTGATAAATAATACAAGGCGTGAAATAGACAGATCTACTTTGATGATACCGAACACCATGAAATCCAATATTTATTAATAATACCAAAAAAAAGTTATAACATTTTCATTAATGCAATATCATTGTTTAATTGAATACGTATATATTTTCACATCTGAAATCAAGCCGTACTTAAAAAAATTACGTTCAGGATGAAATTCCCGCTAACACCGGCCACATGGCTTGATTTATGCAAAAAAAATTGCCAAAATACGTTTGTTTTCTTTTATTTTCCGAAGTTCGGGTACAATTAGATGGGACATATACATAAATGGAATCACTAAAAAGCTTACGAGACTTATATATTTCTTCAAAAACCTAAGAAATATACTATCCAGGAAAGACATCAAAAAAGTATTTTATGCTTTATGTCATTCCCGTATTGAGTACGGAATTCTAGTATGGGGATCTGCTACACCAAATCATATTAACCACTTAGATACTGCTTAGAAGAGCATTATAAAAACAATACCAAAATTACCCATCAGAACCCCTTCAAAAGATATTTTTAAGTGTTTTGACATTCTAAATTTAAAACAAATATATGCCAAGAATATTCTTATACATCATTTTATAAACAGAAAATCTCCTTAATTAAAGGAAAACAATCACTCTGTTTGTAACCACGATTTATTGATTTAATTTTTATTTACCTAGGTAAATAAAAATTAAATCAATAAATCGTGGTTACAAACAAAGTGATTGTTTTCCTTTAATTAATATGTCAAACCACAAAGTGACTGCTTTCTACCAAAATAGAAAATCTCCTAATGAAACTCGGATACCTGACACGAGAGCATCAAAAAAGGATATACGAGATGTTCCAAAATTCAAGACAAGTTTTGGCCAAAGAAAACACATATATCTGGCAACCAAATTTTACAACATCCTTCCTCCAAGTTTGAAAAAGATAGAAAAGATAAATAAGTTTAAGGAAAAAATCAAAACGTGGGTGAATGAAATTAATGCATACTAGAGAGTGTATTAAAAACACCATAGAAACTTAATAACTGAAAATCAAAGAAATCTACCAGTCCGCCTCAGCACAGGACCACCTAGTGAGGAGGACTAAGAACAAACAGATGAAATATTTATATACATTATCATATCTTGTAATTATCATCAAACCTGTAATTAAATAGTCACTCATAAAATAAAAAAAAATTATAGGAATGTTTGTGAAACGCAATCTAAAAAACTTAATTTGCCACATTACACAATAAAATCCTTTCCGAAAGGAAGATCTTAAGAAGGAGATTTTTCACTTGAAAGCATTTTTTGTAGGCCTGATGCTTTATTTTTTAGGCTTATAAAATACTAAGAAAAGCGAAAATCTATTTGGTCAAGATGTGTTCTACTCATAGTATTTAATTGATGCCCTTAAAATATGTCTAAACGATCAAATTTTCAAACCTAAAATACACTATTTTGCATTGCCTCAAATTGCATCTATTTTGGAACCACTAGAACTATTTTAAGTCACCGTATCCCCGCTCAAAAAGAAGAAGATAAAGAGATATGTAATTTCGAATGTTGGAGAGAGTGCGCTAATATTTAAAACGGAAAAATTGAAGCGAAAAATAAGTGTGAAAATGTTTAATAAAACACGGCTCGTTTAAAATAGAGAAAAATCTCTTGGGGGCTGTCTAAAAGAGCATTTAAAAAAACACTGTGAATGTTTTCATACATATAACTAGGAAAATAATTGAAAGAATCGTGAAAATAATAATTTTCCGTGCATACTTATTATGTTATAATTATAATTATTATTTTTCTATCGAGGGAATTAAAAACTTCAAATGTTTAAGGTGGATATGTAAGAAATCGGTAGAAATTCGGGTAGAGGCGGCTTAATAGTTAAGAACTGAAAAACAGTTCAAACAATAAATACTATTACAAGAATAACAATTCTCGCAATAAGAACCCACGCATCAACCTAAGATACCAAACCACGTTCCTTGAAAAAAAAATAGAAACAGGAACATTGAAAAACTGGAATATAATTTGGCGTAGGAAGATATAAAGATAACACATTACAGAACAAAGCCAATTGACATTTTGATCTTCTCAGATGATAAAAATAGCAGAGGGATACAGTATGAAAACGCCACAAGCTAACTTGTACAATTTCATGGAAAATGATATTCGAAAAATTGCAATTTTGTTTGTACCTGGCGAAATACGAGTATATTATAATGAGGATCTCTGTGTCAGAGTGGTAAGCTCCATGGCTCCAACATACGCCTCGTAGAAATCTATAGGGATGCGTTGTAAGATATTAACATATACGTACCTAACAAGTATTGTTGTACTCGAGGGACGCGCCAATCAACGGTTCGATGTTCTTACGATGCTACATTGACCATTGACATTTGAAACGTCACTTACACACACACTCACGCACATGTCACAAAATAGTAATACTGTCCCATAACCGTATCAAATTTCAACTTTGCTCTTCCTCTACTAATTTCTTGTAAACATTTTCTAATTGTACCAACGTAACATAACACAATAATGTCACCTCTTGGATGTTTATTTGGAATTGATGTCTTTAGTATTGGCTTAAATCTGCAATACGCTCTCGAGTTTTAATTATTTCCACCATCTGTTGTTGGTAAAACATGTTTCCATATAATATGAATATTTTTTCGGCTTACTGTACCTTCATGTGTGTTTCGTAACGCTTAATTGGATCTCGATAGGTTTGTTCTGTTTCTAATGGTGAAATTCGCACTTGGGTGCCTACCCTGGCTGATAACTGTCCGCTGACAGCCGTTGTCAAGGAGACGAAGAAGTATATTTAGTCTTCTGATCGTAACGCTTCTGTCAACATCTTACTGTTTTTATCGAGACAGGATAACAGACTCGCAGAGTGAAGTTACCGCCGGTAATTCATCTTAATCGTTACAAAACTGACTTGCAACTGCCTGTGGTTCATCCAGACAATAGCCAATCGACCACGAGCGATCCCCAAACCTGGCAAGATCGCCAAACTAACTACGTAAGTACCCTTGTGAAATTACCTTTGCCATTTGCTGCAGTAAACGTACCATATCGAGACCCACATGGCATAGCTCGTATAGAGTGAACATTCTGTTTCACTGTAACCCATGTAAGGTGGTGCCATCATCGCGCTAACCTAACAATAATGTTCGCGCATTATTATATGGGGTTGATTGGGTATTGCATTCGCAGACTTGGTGGGTAGCATATGTCAAAATCCTGAATTTATCCCACATACCTAATCTTTCCATCCTAAATGTCACCATGAAAAATTGTTGCAAGAAAGTACTCCACTTTGGAGAGGTGACAGTGTGCTTTGCTGTTCAGTACAAAATAACATCTCAGACAGGGTGCATGTATCATAACCTCTTGCTATAAGAATATTGCGATTTTTAAATTTAACATTGTGAAGTGTACACCACAAACTGGAGATCAGCGAGGCCCCATCTGCAACGGTGAGTCCTATTTTCCTTTTTCCAATCTGGGCTTATCTAATTTTCCAAAAGCACAGATCTGAACTATCGACTGACTATCCATCAGGTTTTGCGAGTGTATGCTATTTAATCGTCCCGTATAACTTAGCGATCACGTAGTTTCGGGACTGGTCCTTCGAGGGTTGCATAGGCTTTGCTCTGCAGCACTTAACGCCAATTACAGCGGAGTTGCAGTTTCGCGACACCAAATAATGTGTTTTAAATTTGCAATCTGTTTTGTAATATTGGTCAATCACTGTTTTATGGAGACCATGCAAAATAAATAAATGATAAGAAGGTAGCATCTGCGTCATTGTTTTCACACAAATCTACACTTTTAAAGTGATTTATTTTTGGGGTATTATGCGTGTTGCGCTGCCTCCTTCGTTTCAGACAGCATTAAAGTGTCCATCAACAGATGGACGTAGATAGAAATGGATGTAATGTAATGCTGTCCGAAACGTTGGCTGAAGAAGCAGGTAGCGCAACACGGTATAATACCCCAAAAATAAATCACTCTAATATGTTTAGCCGTGAAAATCTGAAATCAGTTTTTTCCGAAATTGATGAAATATGCACTTTTTGACTGTTATTTCAAAAAACCACCCCCCACCCCCTTTTTCTTGCCCCTGATATCAGAATAAAGCCCAGCAACGCTGGAAGCTTCAGCTAGTAAAATATTATTATATCTAAAATACATCTTCACCTCGTTCCAGAGTTGACTCCTAGTATTGACTTGGTGAGAGACAACCATTCTGAATCAAAACATTGTATGCAAATACCTTTAGCCGTGCAATTTCATAACCTTTCTCTCCCTCAATTCCTTTCCCTCCCCACTTCATTGAGCCTAACAAAAATTCCCAAATAGGAATGAAAAAGTCGTACTAATCGGCGTTTCACACGATTCTTTTTTCGTCCAGTTTCCAAATGGGACATTGTCAATATTGTCATTAATATTGATTCGAGTTGAAAAAAGGGTGTGTTCTATTTTGGTGTGCATTTTACTACAGTTTAGGATGGTGGCGTTATTTGATATATGCCGCTTGTGTTTTACGTATGTATCCAACTATATTATGTGGAAATATTGGTGTTTATTTCGTTTTATATAATATGCATTGCGAGCGTGTATTACAGTATGTTGTGAATTTTTTCAAGTCTAATTGACGGCAACATCAAGATATGCTTCATGTGATCCATGGTTTTCTGCAAGTTGCTGTCATTTTCTTACTATTTAAATCCATCTCAAAGTATCATTTCTTCTATAATTATCAAAGTATCATTTCTTCTCTAAAGGTATTTGCAATTATCAGTATGAAAATGTAAATATAAAAAAAAGGTCGTGAAAAACAAAGATTTTTCACATGCGTCTCGCTATAGTTTCCATGATTCGAAGAAAGATGATCCCCGACAGTTGGCCGTCCGGCATACTTATATATAAAACATCATTATTATAAACAATAATTATCAACCTGAAACACTCATCCACATTGAAAAATCTTCCGAGAAAAGATACATGACGCCAACGGGACTTGAACCCGTGCCCTTCTGATTGCCGGTCAGCTGCTCTCCCAATTGAGCTATGGCGGCTTATCTTATACCCGCCAAATGATTCAATATATACTAGTGTTTCATTCAACAATTACTGCTTATTATATTTTTTCCACCTTAAAACAACCAGCTTTATTTTTGCCACCTAGCGCCACCTAGCGACGGATTTAACACTAACAGTGTCTCTCTCGCAAAAATAAAGCTGGTTGTTTTAAGGTGGAAAAAATATAATAAGCAGTAATTGTTGAATGAAACACTAGTATATATTGAATCATTTGGCGGGTATAAGATAAGCCGCCATAGCTCAATTGGGAGAGCAGCTGACCGGCAATCAGAAGGGCACGGGTTCAAGTCCCGTTGGCGTCATGTATCTTTTCTTGGAAGATTTTTCAATGTGGATGAGTGTTTCAGGTTGATAATTATTGTTTATAATAATTGTTACCCTTTGTGCTATGCATAAAAATCTTGTCTTAAACATTAGTTCAACAATTAAAAATAATAATTAATATTTGACAAGTTTAAGTATTTCCCCAATAAATGAAGACATAATTTGTCTCGACGCCACCTAGCGACGGATTTAACACTAACAGTGTCTCTCTCGCAAAAATAAAGCTGGTTGTTTTAAGGTGGAAAAAATATAATAAGCAGTAATTGTTGAATGAAACACTAGTATATATTGAATCATTTGGCGGGTATAAGATAAGCCGCCATAGCTCAATTGGGAGAGCAGCTGACCGGCAATCAGAAGGGCACGGGTTCAAGTCCCGTTGGCGTCGTGTATCTTTTCTCGGAAGATTTTTCAATGTGGATGAGTGTTTCAGGTTGATAATTATTGTTTATAATAATTGTTACCCTTTGTGCTATGCATAAAAATCTTGTCTTAAACATTAGTTCAACAATTAAAAATAATAAAACATCATTGATATATATATACTAGATGACTAATGACCGCGCCAAAGCATTGCCACTGTACATATGTCCAAAAGCATATGCCGCGCTAACGTCAGTCCAGTGCTCATTGTGACGCCGACCGACTTGTGCCGGACGATACGCGATCAAAACTATCACCAAAATGGTTAAATGCGTCGCGAAAAAATGCGATTCAACATAATAAAGCAAGTGGAATTACTTTCCACACCTAAGTTTATTGTTTACATATTCACATTTAATTAAAAAAAGCAGAAAATGAAATAAAATGTCAAATACTCTAATATAGGTTCAGTGTTGCCACTAAAAAGTCGTTTTGGTTTCCTACATTAATGGGAGAATACATAATTTATGGAATAAGTTACTATGGTGGTAACCATATTAAAATACTTAATAAAAATTATGTTTTAATCTTCATACAACATACTTCATTAAAACTTATGTTAGTTTATTAATGAATAATCTAGTAAGTAATTATATTTTTTTACGTATTTTATATTAATAATTTTGCAGGGCACCGTAAGATGCAGCACGCAGTGAGAGGTGGGTGGAAATAATTCGATTGCCGAGAAAAGAACTTTGAAAACACTTTTGAAACAATTTCTGTTTGAGTATTATATACTATTGGTTCAATAAAAAATATTGGAACAAATAATGACTTCATTATTTCATTAGTTGTGCATTCTTTTAGTCATATAATGAAAAATACAAATTAAAAATAATTTAAATAAGTTTATTTTATTACAAACTAACGTAAAAAAAAAACTATTTCATTGTTTATTTTGGGTAAAATTTCAAATAGTAGGCAACACCAAGCCGCTATTGCAGGTTTGCGTTTCTGGCTTTGTCTAATCCTAGCGGTGGTAATGTTCTCGTGACTTGTGCAAGTGAGACAAAGATATGTTTACTTTCAAATGTTTAGTGATTCCAAAGCTGCGTCGTTGAGTTGTTAAGTGGTTACGCTTTTTTCGATGAGCGGTAATGAAGTTTGCTTCTCTATTTATATACCTCAATGTAAAACATACAGTCCATTCAGGGAAAGTTCGTTATATAAAATATAAATATGTGTTTCAGAAGGGGTTTTGTAGAGAGCATACACCGCCGAATAACAAAATTATAAAACATATTTTCATTCAATTGGATTAAGGAAAAAATACTCGTATAATATATACTGTATACACCAGCATACAAGTACAAAAAATCGATACAGTAAATAAATTCGTTTGATATCCATATCAACTTATAATTAAATGAATTTTTAAGTCAATTTTTGGTTTGAAGTTGGTAAATAAGGCAAAAAAAAATTAATTTTATAATAATTAGAATTGTCAAGGGGTTCAACTTTTGGGTCCTCTTTGTGTTTGGCCTCTTGTACAGTGATCACTAAAAAAGTTATCTATTCGAAATGCTGTTATACATATCTCCTTTTTGTATCTGTCTGCATATTCGTTGCAGCCCAAACGATTAATTACTCGCACCCCGCATTATTTCTCACAGCAGGGGTGTGAAACTGCAGATGTCTAGCAACAGGCATAGACAACATTTTAATAC
Source organism: Limnephilus rhombicus (assembly GCA_929108145.2). Lineage (NCBI taxonomy): Eukaryota > Metazoa > Arthropoda > Insecta > Trichoptera > Limnephilidae > Limnephilus > Limnephilus rhombicus. Next base: position 49,787,786 of record OV815285.1, read on the forward strand.
CCGATAATAGGCTGTTTAAAATGCACTCCTTATCCCTACCGGACCACACGGCATCATCGATGATAAATTGCTTCAATGACGTTCCTGTATTGTCTATGGCGATACAATACAATAACGACGCATAAGCCATTGTGGGGGTTTTGTTCACATTTAAAAATGATTCTTTGTTGCGTTGAAAGAGTTGATGATTTGGGAATGATTTTCGTGTTTTGTTTTGATTTTGAGGATCAAAAAGTTACATTTTAACAAATGACTATTTAAATAATGTTATATTTTAATGAAAACCACATTGAACCATTTTTTTCTTTCTTTATCCAGTGTTTCTTCCAGCTGTCAAACACAAAACATTGTTGGAAATTAATTAGGCAACTTTCTTGAAAAAAATAGTTTTTTTAATGATATTCCTTCCGGCAGATGGAGGAAGGACTTTACCGAAATTGGCAGAGCAATGTATTAAAAGTAAAGTGGTTTATAATAACAAATTTATGTGTATTTATTGTGGTTATGCAAATCACAAAGTAAATGCTTTTTCGAATGCGTAGAAGAATTTCTATTAACATTTGAGCTTTTAAATCTTCCGGCGAAAGAATTGACCCAAGCAAAATGATTTTTTTAACCTTGGACCTAGAGCCTGGGTCATCTTTGTGGATGCTGTGTGGATGGTATTTTTGGAATGAGAGGAAAAAGGTATTTTATTTATTTATTTTTTTTCATAAAAATTTTATTAGTAACAGATATTTGTTTTTTTTTGGCTAATGGCTTTTTTGCTTTTTGGCTTTTTTTTTCTAATGCCCGTGTTGTGGTAGTCGTACAATTATTATTTTAAATACGATTTAATAAATACTATTTTAATAAAACAGATTATTAAACATACTTAATAAAAGTTAAGAAATACTTAAAAGCCAGTGAAAAATAAAAAGAAAAAAAGGTAGTAATTAAAATGAAACTTCAAATTTTGATATACATAAACTAATAATAAAGATTATGTTTTAAGAACTCAAGTGTTCTATACAAATATATAAATTAAAATATACAGGTATATAAATTTAAATTAAAACATAAATAAAATTAAGAGAAAAAATAATAACATTTTAAAGAAAAATAGAAATAAAAATGGAAATAAAAATTTTGAAATGCAAACTTAATAATTAAAATGTAGTGTTAAGAACTCATGTAATTTTTGAAGTACGCTCATCCTCTTTCGAAAATCCAATGTTGTACACGTGCTATAAAAAGAGAATTAGAATTACTTGACTTTATGTCAGTACTCAGAGCATTATATATTTTAGGAACGATGAACCAGAGTTGTCGTTGAGCGAATGAGGTATTAGTTTTTGGGACCACGCAACCCAGGTTTGATGAAAAGCGGGTGTGTGCTTGATGTTGTGGAGCGATTAGTAGATTATTTTTTCGTATATAACAAATGCTTGTTTTAGTAAATAGCTGTTGAATATCTATGACCCTGATTTTGGCAAAGATTTCATTTGAGGAATGGGTAGGTTGACATTTAAATATAATTCTCAGAATTAGTTTTTTAACTAAAATTATTGGTATAATAATGATAATAATAATGTCTAATAGTGGTGAGTGTGGGTATAATAATACTGTCTAATAATATGAGTGGTGGGTAGAGATCTGGGGGTTAACGTGTTCGGGAGTGACGAACGTATGAATTCATCCCTTCCACAACGGTGCAAGACGATGGGTTGAGAGAGTCCGTCTGGTCAAAAGGTCTCCCTCAAACAGACTCTCCCGTCCGACCTGCCACGCAGTAGAAGGACAAAAGCATCCGTCGCGAAGACCTGGACCAACCTCACTAAGTTACCAAACGTAGAGAACCACTTTGGGTGACTTGTAGTAGTCTTGTTATCTAAAAAATTGTTCCCGGGGCGGCGGTACCCATACCCGCCACCCAAATTGAAATTTGAAGAAGAAGGGGAATATAGGAAGGTAATACCCGTACGTTCAGATCCTGTCGCCAAATACAACAAAAGCAAAAGTTCAGGTAGGGTACTGTGTGGTCGCTCACCATGGTAATATTGAGAGCGTCTTCCACTGCAGAATGAAATCCAAATACACAATGTATTTATTCAATTTTTTAATTCAAAGCAATGAGATTTGACCCTGAGATGCAGACATAGAAATCAAGTTTGTAAATATTCGATTGCTGGACAATAGAAGTGGCGTACAAAACAGCCTTGTTTGTTAGTTACACGACAAAAGTTTCACTGCACGTAATTAATTTAAAAAAAATCGAAAACACTTGGTGCCCGGACACCAGGAGAACATGAGAAGTATCGTTAATACGTTCGGTCCCAAAAAGTGTGAAATGTGAGGAAATTATATTCCATTGTCAGGTAATAGGTGAGGCTGATTCCAAAGGATTTCACGCGGCGGGACTGGAACGAAACAACCGGCCAACAATGAAAGGGTGTTAAAATATTTCTATTATAAAACTCTGATGAGATATTCCTGTTTTTATTCCGGTTCGAACGTTTTGTAATCGACAGTCGCCACAGAGTTGATGTCCGTGAAATGTTTCCTTTGATGGAAATGGATGTAGATCTGTGCTCTTACGTATCTCATTGTTGAATGGATGAAACACGCTGTCTTGGTTTATTTGATCTCTTTAATATTAAATATGTCCGTATTGAAAAACACAAACACTAATAAAATATTCAACTAATCTGTTTGTCATTCCAAAATAAATTAAAAGCGGATTTTTTTAAATTCTGTGAATTGAATTTAGTTTTTTTTTTAAATCAAGGTTGATTTCCTAAGTAGACACTTCACTACTAATGTAATTTTGTAATAATTTTTATGTTATATCTCATAAGAACGCCACTGTCTATGCCATACGCAGTGTAAACACAGGGGAACTATGTCGCCACCCGGTTGGACAGCGTTGTGAGGTGGGTTAAATGTTCTTTAAATAAGAAATTTAAAATTGAAAGACGAGTCCATCAGGGACAGGGGAACAAACCAAAGTACGTGGAGCGGGAGGTGGCGTGACCGTCTACCTTTCTGTGATTTGTTAACAAATTAAAGCTTTGCAACCGGGCTCGAAAAGAAGAAAATGGAGAGATACGAAATTACGAATGTTAGAAGAGAGCGCTAACATTTACAGCGACAAAATCGATGCGAAAATTGCGAAAATGTTTAATAAAACACGACTCGTTTAAAATAGAGCAAAAATCTTGCGGGCATTGTTTTAAACAGTATTTAAAGAAACACTGTGATTTTTTCATACATATAACTTGTAAAATAACTGAAACACACGTGTTTATAACAATGTTTGGAGCATACTTTGCGATTTTTTTCTATCGAGGGAATTTTATATAATTTGTGTTTGGGCGCTGGCAATATTTAGATATTTTCTTCAAGAATAACATATATTTTGTACGAGCTTTAAAACTCAACGTGTTTAAGGGAAATATGTAAGAAATCGGTAGAAATTCGGGTTGAGGGCCCTTAATCTGACAGTATAAATGTAACTCGCATTGTAAGGTCGCGATTTAGTCGGCGAAAATAAAATGCGCATATGAATTACCAATCTTTTTTTACAACGGCGCGTACATTGCTGGTTGCGTTAAAAAGCTTAACAACAATTCCCAAATTGGGTGAATAAAAGTTCGGAATGATGTCATTGTTTATTCAAAGCATTCTCGAACACACCTGGTGCCAAATTTATATGGTTTGTTTCCTGCCCGTCAAAATGATACTCAGATGTCAGATTTCATGTTAGGACAAGTCTATAAATTTAGATAACTATGGAATTCAAAGTTTAAGTGGAACGTTTACTCAGCCCTTTTCGGCCCGTTTCATACAAATCTTAATTTTTGGATTTGAAATCAAAATACCCAACCAAACTGAAAAATTATTTTTGAAATCATAAGTGCATCGAATATCTAGTAGGATGTAGGTAGGATGTGAGCTACTTTATTTAGTTTGGCTTTAAATTATAAGATATGGGCATAAACATCAGAATTCATATGTCCGTGGATATGGGCCATTAAAGATTTGAGTGTTTTCACGATTTTAGAGTCAACCTGGGCAATTATTTGCGACTAAATGAAAACATAAAAAAAAATAACTTTATTTAGTTTAGTAGTAATTTTAATATGTAAACAACAAATTTTTGTTATGATAGGTAATTTGTACTTTAAATTAACACAATATGTTTTTTTTTATTAATATGAATTTTATTTTATATTTCTTATAACACAGTAAAATAATTTTTTTATTGTTTTTCATTTACTCATAAATAATTGCCCGAATTGCCTCTAAAACCACGAAACATTAAAATATTTAATGGCCCATGTATATCTTATAATTTAAAGCAAAAATAAATAAACCAACTCACATCCGTATTAGATATTTGATATACCTTTTGATTGCAAAAATAATTTTTCAGTTTGGTTGGGTATTTTGACTGGGCCGCAAATATGTACGTTAGACACAGTTTGTGTGAAATTACAAATAAAAATCTTAGGTTTGTTCAAAAAATTTATTGTTTTAACATTTTTTCTTCCTACAATGTAACCGTATAGAATCAACCTACCTGGGCTGCAGGACGTCTTCAATACAAATATTAGTACGTCAAATAATCGAATAGTTTTAATACGTCTGCGTGATTGAATTTCAGAACTCGGCTTCGAGTGCACGTCTGATGCCACGACATACGCGCGGAAACTACCAAAACATCTGTGTACGTGAAATTTCAAACCAAGCTACCCTTGTAATTCGGTTTTGAATTTAAGAATTCGTCAAAGATGTCGCCACTTCCGTTGTCAGGACGCATGGGGACGTGTCCCTCCTAGGTGTAAGTGCTACGAATTAGTGAATTTGTAGTATGTCTCCGGATGCATGGAATGAGTGAAGGTAGTACTTAGTTGTATCACGCGGCTATATATTACATATGACATCATTGCTCGTCCCGGTTACTTTGTCCCGGTGGCTAGCTATCACTGGATGACAGTGGATCCGAGGAACGGGCTATTTTTGGAATCAGTTCATATTGGATTTATAAAATGGTCACTAACACTAACTGGGCGAAGCCGAACCAAAAGCCGCCCGCAGGGCCTAGCAGAAAAACTTGCGAAGCGGGAGTTTAACTGCTAGTCATAATATTAATATCCTTTCTTTGCTAAATGCATCAATTGATTCGAAAATTTGTGGGACACGAATGTTGCATGTCTGAATCTCGAAATCTGTGGGCGAATGGGCCATGTTCTAGTGTACTAATGGCCAAGAGACAGGTTAACTAAGATTGGTTCTGACTCATTCTATTCGCAAAAAATAACTATCTCACCCAGATCTTACGCCTTCTACCGATAGCTAAATCATTGCTTATTGTATTACAAGATCAATTTCGATGATTCATCTAGGCATAAAACATGCAGATTCCTCACTGATTTATAACGAAATAATATTTCTATTTTTGAAACTGACAATAAATTCATGTAAGAATTCCATTATAATATATACAACAAATATAAAACTTTTTTCCACTTAATTTTATTGACCGTAACCGGTTTCAGCTCGTTAAAGCCATCTTCAGACTGTTACAAATTATTCTTAGTCTAAGGTAGATATATACATAACATACGGGGGAGGAGAAGAGGGTTGGTCTACAAGGTTTTTTAATCAATTATATTTGTTAGTAAGTCGTTTTAGACTGTCGAATTTCTAATTATTTTGGTAATTTCAGTAGGCTAATTACCATGGGTTTGTAGCTCCCTTCAATATTGTTCAGGGGAAAACCTTACAAGTAATATGAATTATTAATTACCTAGTTTTATATTGTCAAATCGTTATTATATTTATGATGTCTGGGATTTTTTTATTGCATTTTGAAGGGATTCATGTGTACATTGGAGTTGGAATGGTCATTATATAAAATAAATACATATTTTAATTTCGAAATTATTATGAAAATTACAATGGATACAAAAGCGGAGAAATAATTAACGAACTTAGCTTAACGAAATAATGTTGAAAATCGCTATCATTGACGTACACTACCTTGATCAATGATCACAATACAATTAAGCCCTATATATATATAGCTAACGAACTAACCACCAGATTCAAATCAAATTTATTAATGTTACTATTAAGTTCTGCAAGTATTTCAGTTTGATAATAGCATTGAACGCCGACACAGATGTCTCAATAATAGAAATAAAATTTTCTGTTATTGTGTTAAATTTGTAGAACTTAATTTATTCTTATTTTTAATTTTAAAGATAATCAAATTATTTATTGTTGTCATTAAGTTTTGCAAGTATTTCTAATGAATTAAGTTTTATAACTAGTCATCACAACGATTCCTGACAGACCGCTAAACAACTCGGCCTTGGCACATTCTCCTTGCTTTAATCACATTCATACATCGTCTCATCTCACTGTCTCTTCTCTTGACATGACCCGACTCTAGTACTTGGTTCTCTTTATCGTGCTATGTCTTCCTCGAGTATCCCCGACTTCTTCTACCATTCACATTCGTATCGATATTCTCCTTACATTCCTTTCATCCACTCTACACGCCCAAAACATCTAAGCGTCCCTTTCTTAATCTTATTCATTTCGCTTCGTTCTCTGCGGATCTCTTTTTCACACGGTCGTCGTACTAAAAATTCGCATCAGGCATCTTATTTCTACAGCATTCAGATTACTTTCATCCTTCCTCTGCCAGCCATCAGGATTGGTATCAGCACTTTATTATGTACTGCGAGCTTCACCTCTTTGTACATAACATTTTTTAGGGCCATATATTGGGCATTTATATTGTGTAAATGTTGTTTGCAGCTACCTCTGGTCTAGAGCCCCAAAATACGTGGAAAATCCTCGACTCCGTGCAGAAACGGGCGGTCCGTTTGGTAGATTCTCTTAATGATAATCTTTAGAGCACAGGCGTCGGGTAAAACGATTTGCCTCTTCAAGATCCAGGTTCACTTCTTCTTTTCAACAAAAAGACCCTCCTCACAGTATCCCCAAAGATGACAAAGGCCCTAAGGGAAATTATTTTACTCAGGACCTCCTATGTGGAGTTAAGGGCTACCACTGATGCTCCACTCTTTATACTGCATTCAGTCTAATTTTACCCTTCCTCTGCCAATTATATGCCTCAATGCGCATCACCGCAGTTTGCATCGGAGCTATCCATGAAATATTGTATATAACTCGAGCACTCCTTATGTCTAATGATATTTATAGGGTGAGGATAATGCAATTATACCTACACTACATAGACAATTTAATAAATAGGTGAAACGTTAAAAATTTAATTGTGTGGGGGTAAAAACTGCATATTAAGGACCGGTCAGCTGGAACATTGGCAGCGGAGTAATAATAAGTAACATTTCAATTTGGGAGGCGGGTTTGGGTACTGCCACCTTGGAAACCATTTATTGGATTAACAACATCTCTGCCATAGGTCACTCCAAGTGGTTCGCTACGTTTGGTGACTTAGCAGGGGTACTTGGATTCATGGTTTGTTCGAATCTTGGCGGCGGATGCTTCTGCCCACCAACAACGTGGCAGGCTGGATCAGGGAGAGACTGGTGGAGAGAGACCTTTTCACCTATGCAGGACTCTGTTGGATCAACGCCTTGCACCGCCGTGGGGGGAATGGACTCATACGTCCGTCACTCTTGGACAATAACCCTCATATTCCTACCCACCCTGATACCCCTTTTCTTCAAATATGAATTAGTCCCTGAGGGGAATTATTTTCCCCAGAGCATCCTGTGTGGAGCTAAGTAAAAAAATAATGCGTTTTTCCGCAGGATCTGTCAGATGAAACGTACACAACTTTCTCTCGACACCCACTAAAGGTTATTCACATTGAATCAAAATATCTTTACTCCTCTCTACTCTTCTGTTATCCCGATACTTGTCACAACCTATCTTAATTGATTTCCTCCATAGTAGTTTCATGTTAGAATAAAATCCTCTTTGTCGGAAAAAATTTATGCAACAAGTGGAGTTCCACAGGGTTCACACCTTGGCCCAATATTATTTATCTTGTTTATAAATGATCTTTCAAAAATATTTCATGATGTATTTATCTTACTTTTTGCTGATGACCTCAAAATTTTTAGAATAATTCAAAATATTTACCATTGCAACATTCTTCAAGATAATATCAACAAATTGTTAATTTGGTGTAATGAAAATAGACTTTACTTAAATATCTCAAAATGTCATATAGTTAGATTTTCTCGAATAAAAAATCCAGTGATCTTCAATTACAACATTGATAACAATATTCTGGAGACGTTAACACAAATTAAAGACTTGGGCATCACTTTCCAATCTAATCTTTCATTTGTTAACCACATAACAGAAATCTCTAATAAGGCCTTAAAAATGTTGGGATTTATAACTAGGCTAACTAGAAATTTTAACAATATTAAGTGTATAAAACTGTTATATTTTGCATATGTTAGAAGTCAACTTGAATACAATTCTCCCGTCTGGAACCCATATTACAATATACATGTACAAGCTGTTGAAAGAATACAAAACAAATTCTTACGTTTTCTTAATTTTAAAATGGGTATTCCAGCAATTATGTTGAACTACAATACTATTTTGAATGATATGAATATGCTTACATTGTCAGACAGAATAACTTTCACTGACTTGGTATTTCTGTATAAAATTCTAAATGATTTAGTTGACAGTCCGGTATTGCTCGAATTGATAAGCTTCCGGATTCCACTACGTAATACTAGAAGTCAGGATTTATTTCAGTGCAGTAATTCTGGAACTAACTACCATATGTATTCCTCTTTACCCCGAATACTAATGGAGGGAAACAATTATACCAAGTCAGTGGACATCTTCAATTTATCTTTAAACAAATATAAAATATTGTTACGAAGGCAGTTCAGTTATGTACAATAAATACTGTATATTTCTTACTATTCATATGTAAAAGCCCCGAAAAAGGGCGTTAATAAATTAATAAATAAATAAATAAATAAATAAATAAATGTCTTCCTCGATCCTCCACGGCTAATTTCATCCACCTATATTTAATCCACCTTATTTTATTATCTCATGAAACTTCTTTCTGAGTCCAACTTTCTATTAATTTGTACATCCTTAAATCCGATTACATCAAACATAAACAGTTTTAGATTGTTTTAGCACATACATAATAACCTCCCGGCTCTCAATTCTGGTGCATGCTACTTTCTTCATTGCTCTGCAAGTCTAATGCCTCACTATCTACATCAGAGCTTGAATAATAAAAGGTAGCAAAAAAGTTTTTCAGTTGGAATACCAGCTTTATGCTCCCTTTATTGTTTATTCAATCTACTTTTGATCACTTGAAATGGATGTCATTTCATCCAAACACTGCTCTCTGGTTCTGTTGAGTAGGAATTTGCCCCAGTTTCCAGCGCTTTGGGATGTCAAATCCGCGTTTGCATATTCTCCGAATGAAATCATAATAATAATAATAGTGGGATATGAAGATTGACGCCTGTGATTCCCTTTGGGACCCCTATACAAAGTCCGTCAATCATTATTCAGAGTATGAACAATTATTGTGAGAGCGATGTCACACATGAAACTGTCAGATAATTCAAGCAATCAAATATCTGAATTTCTACCCCATTTTAATTCGGAGCCACTCCCCTAATTTATGCATACTTCATAGAAATAATATTAATGGTTTGAAACTTAAATTGAACTTTTGAATAAAGTTGTTATTAATGTTTCATAACATTCATATTATGGCGTACACTTTTAAACAAATGCAATGAGTAGCAGATTTAACGCTAGTTGAGTTACCTATCCAATCTGTCAACAGACGGTGAGTTAATACTGCGGAATACATCTAACTTTGGTTAGTAGGTACCTTTGTTATTTCGTAATAAATATTGAAAATAACGACCGTACGAAATTAATTAAAATATATTTGTACTTAAACAGCATTGCTCTCAGTATGATTATGAAGTCTTCAGGTCAGGATCGTTAATTAATGTAAATCTAGTTTTTTTTTCTCCGTAATTCATCTTTATTAATTCTTTTACAATTCGTGTGATTTGCTTGTCTCACTAGGAACCCCTGAGTTAAAAGCAGGCTCAGTTTATAATAGAAATACGAAGAATAACACAATGTTATGTTTAAAATAAAAGGCAATCAGCAGCATACCATTGGAAACGCATTCTTACAAATGGAGGCGCAGTTCATAACGAAAATTCAAATAAAAATGCAATATTACATTTAAAATTACAGTTTGGGGACTTTCCTGTGAGACAAATGTAAATCATGTTCAATCAGTTCAAAATTCATTAGTTTAATTATTAGCTCATAAAAGTTTATACGAACAAAGGCGCAATGTTCCGTACTTTTACCAGAATCTCAAAATTCTCTCAGTAAGAGCAATTCTGTGGCATATAATTATTTTTCAGCATATATACATAAATAGACTGGACCACACTTACAATACTCGATTTACGTTAAATGAAGGATTAATCGTACCTAAGCACTTAAACAAATATGGACAAAGCACGCTGGACTACATGATACCTACTTGTTAAATATGTTACCTGCTAAAATTAAAAAATGTACAAATAATATAAAAACCAATATTATATTGAAAAATTGGCTCGCCGAAAGAAATAGTTTGTATTAACATTTTTGTAGTAACACAAAAAAATGTCTAACTGCATAATAAGCTTTATTTTTTTAACTTCAAAGTAAAAGCACCCATTGACAAACTACTTAAAAGTAGTTTATTGGGACTTCTTTTTTCTGTAATATTTTATTTTATTTGATTTCCCGTAATATTGTATAACTTTATCTTTCTAATAAAAAAAAAAAATAATAAAAATAAAAGACAAACAGAATCTGACCATTGGAAATGCACAACTATATTGAAGCAAAGTTTGTAACATACGCAGTTTATAACAAAAATAAGTTTAAAATGAAAGACAATTAGCATTGTACTATTGGAAATGCATACTTATAAATGGAGGCAAAGTTTGTAACATAAGCAGTTTAAAAATAAAAATACAAATAACAACATAAAGAAAGTTACGTTTAAAATAAAAGACAATCAGCATTGTACCATTGGAAATGCGTACTTCGTTAGAACTCTTCTGGTAGTTAAATAATGCAGACATTTTAAAATATTTAAAAAAAGATTAAAATTGATGGTTTATTTGTATTTTGATTATGAAAAACGAATTTCCACCCTTTGTACAGTAACGCAGATCTATTTATCTATCGCTAAAAGCGTAGATATAAAATACAATAACAAACAAATTCAATTGATTCCTGTCACTTGATACGAATAGAATTACACTTATAGAATATAGAGGGGTGGATAAAAATAAAAATTGATAAATTTAATAACAGATCCCCTACTTTGACTTGTGACTCCCTCTTCCTTTGGGACTGGAATCAGTTCGAATGCGATAAACAATTTTGAATCGTGGTGGAAACTTTGATAAAGATAGCCGTAAAAATTTTCCATTTTTCTGCCCCTTGTTTTTTTGTTGTTTGCATCTTGTTGTTTGGTTCTTTGTCATATATTACAAATGTTGATTCATTTGTATCTTTATCAAAAGAAAATCCACAACATAACTAGACATGTAATTATGTAAGTATTTACAGATAATACTAATACATGCAGAAATTGTGTAATGAAATACAAATATTTTTTTACAGGACAACCAGTTTTATAAAAAGAAGAATGTATAGTGAGATTTTTAATTCTTCTAATTTGTAATTTTAAATACCTTCTTTACAAAGTTTGTACCTTTATTGAAACCCATAATTGGCTAATTGGTTCGCTTTAGGGAACAACTAGTATAGTTCTCATAGAAATCGTTGTGTTTCCCGTGAGAAATATGATCTGAACGTTGTTAGAAAGAGAAATCACCAGGCTTTACATGTCGATTTAAAAGTTAACCAAAAAGTAATAAAATTTTACCTCTCTGTGAAACCAATTTTTTTTTTATGTTTGTAATAAAATAAATAATATTAAAAAATATGTGTTTAAATTATATAATAACATTAAGAAGCGTAGTTTATCACCTTTAAAAAACAGTTTTTAATTTTCGGGTTCATTCAGAACTATTCCATTTATTTGGATTTTATTGCGAAGCGGAAATATTTTGACCTTCTCACAGAATGTGTCCGAGTCCTGTGGGGATAATATATGTTATGTGGTTTTTATATTAGTACATATGTACATAATACGTAATATTTTAAGTTAAATAAATAAATGTACGCCCTCGGTTGAACCCAGTCAAATAATCTTATACATTGTAATTATGAAAAAAAAATGCAGATTTAAGCAAAAAACACATACCAAAAATGAAAACGATGATGATATTTGGACCTGATCTTGGGGTGACATTCATCGATCTTTGTTTAGGTTGGGTCTATGATGAACAGCTTTTCTAGGACTAGATAGGTAGGTACTTTTTTCATTTTATTCGTAGGAGATAAGTCTACATTCTCATTCAAGAATAATACGCCATTATTATTTCTAGCTTCTTCCAATTTTTATTTGTTTTTGTTTTGGTCTGCATCGCAGGTCCCAAAACTGAGAATACAACAAAACACAAGAATACCTGTTTTATGTTGTGTATGGTTTAATTGATTATGTAATATTTAGAAGGGGTTCCTTAGGGTCTCGCAGGTTCAGTTCGGTAGTCCTAGACCCTAATTACAGGTCCCGGTGAGTTATTAGGTTGGACATCTAATTTATATTGCCCTATCTCGGAAACACAGGGCAACATCTCTCAAAATATATCTCCCTTGATGGTAATACTTGGGGTAAAAGAAGAAGCAACGATATTCAAATTTGTTCTGGGTGAGCAATAAAACTAAACAAGTGAAAGAATGTTGATTAAAAACGGCGAAATTGGGATTTAAACTCTTAGACACCGAATATATTGAGTCAGAAGCTCAAAATATTTCCGCTTTGCAACAACATCCAAATAAATGGAATATTTATGAACATTAATGTTTTTGAAAGGTGATAAAATACGCTTTCAAACTTTATTAATCAAAGTAAACGTAAAATTTTTTAACTATAAAAATTTTCTATGCACACATAAAAAGTTTTAAAAATGGCTTACCTTACGTTTTTTCTAACTAAAATTACTGATAACAAAAAAACACAGACATATTTCATTAGACGAATGTATTAGAAAGGTTATTTTCACTTCACTTTTTTGTCGTTCCATGTAAAAATAATTTTGAAAAAATTCCCAAAATTTTATAATTTTTTGTTAAAATCCACATTTTGGATTGCAACTTTAAAAAAAAGTTCATAAACATTTTGCTTCTTTTGTATTGTTATATTTGAATAAAAAGTGTTATTTTCTCTTTCTAAAACCGTTTGTATCATTAAATTGAAATTAAAACAATTTTTTAACTTATTTCCACATATTTATTTAACCAGTACCGGTTGCATCCTATTATGGACATCTTAATAAGACATCTTAAGATGTCCATAATAGGATAAAACCGGTACTGGTTAAATAAATATGTGGAAATAAGTTAAAAAATTGTTTTAATTTCAATTTAATACAATATAATTCCACCACGTATAACAGAACAATAAATAAACTCGTTTGTATCATATTTCTCACTATGATAGTTAGGGCGACACAATGATTTCTACGAGACCTACACGAGTTGTTCTGAGGGGTTAAAAAACTCCGAATAATTTTGACGGGAGAACATATTTTTTTCATTACCTACGTACCCAAGCAGCTTAATAAATTGTTTATGAAAAATTAAAACAGCTTAAATGGATTGTGATCACGATTTGGTACAGAACTTTGATTACCAACTGGAATATTGATTAGCAACAAATATCTACTTTTAGTAAGTTTTATTAGTGTGAAAAATCACGGAGAATGGTGGAGGCGCTATTGCGTTCTAATATCTCGTTGGAGATTGATGTGGAATAATTGGAGATAAAAATGGTGAACTATTTTTTCGCTTGTGTCATTCATCAATAAGGATAGTATAAATTCTCGACAAATCAATTCCAATTTTGAAAATGGCCATCAAAATAATTTTCGGTTAGGAATATTAGGTAGGTATTTCCAATTTTGAAAATCATGACACAATTCAAATCAAAAGCTTATGTTGGGAGGAGATTGGTACTGCCGCCCCGGGAACCATTTATTAGATAACCAACACCTCTGCTGTAGGTCACTCCAAGTGATTCGCTGTTTGGTAACTTAGCAGGGTTTCCTGGGTTCATGGGGTGAGGTTGGTCTAGGTCTTGGCGACGGATGACTTGGGCACACTGAACCCCAAATTCCTACCCTCCCCTTATACATTTTCCTTTCCAGAACTTCCTATCCTTTCTTTACTTAAAAATACCCCCCACCCATCATCCCCAAAGATGAAGATGACAGATGACTCTTATGAAATAATTTTTCTCAGGGCCTTCTGTGTGGAGCTGATGTAAAAAAAAGACAGAGGCACAACTCAAATAAAAGCATTACACCTTTATTCTTCTTCTTCTTGTGCCCTGTCCGTTCAACGGACGTTGGCTATCATGTTGGCTATGCGGATTTTGTTTTGCGGAACAGCTCCACGGTAGACTGTACAAATCACTGTCTCAGGTTTTTCAGCCATGAGGTTCTCCTTCTTGCAGGGCCCCGTCTTCCGGCAATCTTTCCCTGCATTATGAGATGCAAGATCTCATACTCCTCTGGATGTCTCATCACATGTCCAAGATATTGAAGTTTTCAGATTTTTATAGTTTTAATTATTTCCTTTTCTTTATTCATCCAAACCATGACATCTTAATTTGTAACCCTGTCCATCTAGCTTATTTTAAGTATTCTTCTGTAGATCCACAGCTCGAATGCCTAAGTCGCCTAGTTAGTTCTTCAGTAAGCGTCCATGCTTCCATTCCATAAAATAATATCGAAAACAAGTAGTATCTGACCATTCGCATTCATAATCCAAGGTTGAGATCATGATTGCAGAACATTTTTTTCATGCGGTTAAGCTTGTTCAATGCGGCATTTGATTTCAACTGAAGGATCCCATCTATCATTTACATTGCAGGTTTATACCATTATAGGTTGTAAATTATTATGCCTGACAAACAAGCAGTTCTGTAAAATTTAAAAAAATGTTCACTTATAAAGCCCATAACACACAAAAAAATGTTTTTGTTTCAAACCGTTATTAATTGACCAAAAAATACGGAATTGTAACATTAAATGCACAAAACCGTTTTGTCTATTATGCCTGAACTACATTAGATTCTGCATATAAACTACATTACATTTTGCAGTGTATTTAGCAGGTCTATTGTCCAAAACATTATATAATTCTTTAGTGCTGTGCCACCTTTTTTTTCTTCATTTATTTCTCGAACGAAAAAGATCTCAATTTGATTGTATTACAACGAAATAATAAGCGGCATCAAATTACTTTCATTTTCCAAATCGTAAATTCAAATCTTCCTGTCATTTTCTCGTCAACGTGTTCTCGTCCCCGATCTTATTCCAGCATATTCGATTATGTCCCGCCTGGGTTGATTTCCATATAAATGCGTGCTACGTGTAACAATATATCTCTCCTGAGGGTGTATGAGTGTACCTTCCACTCAAATACACTCGCAATGTAATGACCATTGACTTGACATAACATACAATTGGCTTTTCTGATATTATTTAGAATTTCGATTAATACCTGTGTCAAAAATTAAATAAAAAAATTGATTTTATGTTTCCTATTCAATATAATTCTGATTTTAAACCTAACCAAAGGCCAATGATATGAATTGGCGAGGAGGATCAGATTAGACTATAGAAATCAGCAGAGCCTGAAGACTGAAAACGTTGACAACATAATACATAGCTGTAAGAAGCAGCTCTCTAATCGTTTCATGGTGGATTTTGACCAAAAGGTTTTTTTAAAAATATATTTGCTGTCTTGAGGAAATAGCCATAAAAATTTACCTCTAATCACATTGCATTAGAATTGAAAAATAAAGAAATAAATTGTAATTTGTAAACTACTCCAAATTGTGTGTAATATATAAAATTGAGAGGGAAAAAAATTACGAATTTGCACGCATATTTTTTTTTTCAAATTTTCCGAAAAATTATATATCAGTAAACATTACGAAACCTTTCCGTTCGAAACCTTCTGTGCGAGTGGATTTTGTATCTATGCCTTCCGTGCTATTGAAGAAACATTAGCAAACGTACTAATAAATTTCGGCTGTCTGTGATATGCGTTATTCACATTCAATGAACTCAAATTTGCTTTGAATTTAAATGTCATTTTCAAAATTGAAACTGCTTATGAAGAGTAATCCAGACAAGCGACAAATTAGGTACGAAATTTATAATCAGATAATTACTTTGTACGAATTAATTATTAATAAATAATAATTCAATATTTGAAATGTGCATCAAAGATTACTGTTTGCATTTTTCTGTTCATCCCTAGATTTGTCAACGACAAAAAAAATAAATTATTATGCATTAAGAAAATTTACAATATTTATGTATTTGCTTTTGGAAAGCAATGACCACGAGGCAAATATTTTAATATTACTTTAAACATTTTCACGGTTTTGCGTTATTTATTATTAATTATAATAAAAGTTGTTGTGTTGATGTTAACACCAACCCAACTGCACCAGGGTGCTTAATTTTTACATGACTGTAAAATAGAACAATCGCTCATTGCGAGAGTGTTCATCTAGTATTTTATATATCGATGTTCTAGGCGAGTTATAGAAGCTGGCTCGGTCACGTACCAGTACCAAACACGTCCACCCATAATTATCCTACTGCCTGCTACTTGCTACCTACATTATATTAATGGGCCACACCCGAATCGTTACCCACCAACCCCCGGCAATTCAAACCCTCGGGTCGAAAAACCGAATCAATCCACTCACCTATCAATTCATCCAAATACACAATCGTACATTTTTACAAACAACCATTTGCTTCTGTTTGATTGGTGGTTAGGTGAAACAAAGGTATGGTATGCATGAATCAAGTTCCGTATAATTTGAATGGTCTACATAATACATCAAAATTTGTAGATCTTTGTATCTAAACAATGAGAGACACGTCATGGAAATGGTCGCAGCGTTCACTCAAAGAATTTTTGAAACCTTGTAAATAAACAAACCCTTTTAGTAATAATACCACAGTAAACTGATTTTAAAGGGTTAATCCAAAAACAGATGTGGGTTCACAAAACGCTGCCCGTATCCGAATATGATCTAAAATAAATTATTATACGTTTCATGAAAACAAAACAAACATAATTCATGAAAAGGGTTAGGGCCTTGGATTTTTTTGAAAATAAACAACATATTGATGGATGATAATATTATGGATCCACATTATATTTCCGATAAAATGGTTTAATACATCTTAGATTTATTTTAATAACTTGTATACAAATCTACCAAAGTCTCCTACAATTTATTTTTATTTTGTATGTCTTTTATATGTTCAGATTTTATGTCCGGGTTAAATCTTTCCCAAACGAAAAACTAAACCCTTTCACACACTTTTCCACAAATGATCATCTAGTCAATTCACGCTATGCAATTGCACCATATAAGCATAATAAATACAAAACAATACAAGAACAACACGTCAACCTACCAGAGACCAAATGGGAAAATAATTCACCGACTCCAGATATTTACATATCAGAGGGTTCGGCTCGGTAGAACTCCTAATTGGACCTATAAATCGTATTGTTCCCTCAATATAAATATTTAAAAGATTATATTGTTAATTAAAAGAAAATTATTAATTTATTTTGGAAGTTGATGGAAAGGTCCTCGGCCAATCTGTGGCCATCGCGCGCTACCTCGGCAAGAGGTTTGAGCTGGTCGCCGACGATCCCCTGAGGGATGCACTCCTTGAAGCTCTGGTCGACAACCTTAGAGATCTCCACGGAAAGTTTCAAGACGGGATCCAGCTGAAGACTCCCGAAGCCAAGAAGGACTGCGATGAAGACCTGGAGTTCTTCCTGAACAGAAAAATAATATTATTATTTAGTTAATAAAAACAGTTTATATGTAAACAAGCCCTGTGATGTAATTATTGTTATACGTGACAGCTGTTTCGCCTTCTCAAGGCATTATTATTGGTTAGGCCACTTACTTTATGTAAGAATAGCGAGCGAATAATATTTTTTATCAATTTATCAAACTATCTTTCGGATTATTGGATTTTTTTAAATAAACTGTAGATCCCTTCAGCACCGGTGCATAGTCGGGAAACACGCCAAACGCGTGCCCAACATTCGTACACAGTTGACATTTGTCACATGAGAAAAGGTCGTTTCTTCGACTCGTTCTTGTGTTCAACAGCTCGGCTGTGGAATGATTTGCCGGCCTCTGTGTTTCATCCTTCCTACAACATGGGTCTCTTCAAGACCAATGTTCATTCCTTCCTCTCCTCAAAAAGACCCTCCACACGGCATCCTAGATGACATAGGCCCTAAGGGAAATTATTTTCCTCAGGGCCTCCTGTGTGGAGTTAATGTAAAAAAAAAATCTGCTAGCCAAGTTCTAATATTAGAGACCATAAAAATACTTATAGTGATCATTTGGGAATAACTCACAATGACCAAATTTTAACAATGCAATAATGGGGAAAGCTTTAAAAGGGCAATAACCATTACTAATTTCCGACATTTTACACGGAAATCAATAAGGGCATAGGTAATAAAAATAAAAACAGTAAGTTTTAATAAGTACCAATCTAGAAATAATATAAATACGCAGTCTGCAAGCAGCTTAACCACAGTTTGATAGTGCCTTCATAATGCGAAACAGCTACCACGCGTAGTAATAAGGGGCCATCCATAAATTACGTCACACCTTAAGGGGGAGGGGAGGGGCAAAATTGCAAAATATGTGATATCAACGGGGGTCTCACAATGGTGACGATGTTTGACAGGGACCGGGGGTAGGGGGGGGGGGGTCTAAAAAATCATGAAATTCATGTGACGTAATTTATGGATGGCCCCTAATTACATTTCAACTGAACTGATTTTAAAAATTAAATAAAAATATTATGGAATACATTAATTAAATTAAAACTAAAATGGAGTTCCACAAATTAAACATAATCTTTTTAATATATAAAAACGAACGTTTCTTTGTTCGTCCTTTATGCATGCCTAAAGCATTCATCCGATTGTGATAAAACTTTGGGGATTTGATGTGCGCATGCGCATGCCCGCGATAGTTTTCATACATAATCGTGAGCTCTGGCTTTGTGAAATTATTTCGTATACTATTCATCCAATTGTGATGAAACTTTGGAGAATTGTTATTCGCAAGCCCGCAAATTTTTTTATACATGCTGGTGAGCTTTGGCGTTATGAAATATGTAAAAAAATGCAATGGGTGGTGCGCGAGTTGTTTGAAAAATGAATGTATTTTATGTAATTTAGCTGCAGGGAGGGAAGGAGGGAGGGGGTGAGGAATCCAGGAGGGATGAAGGTAGGAAGGGTGGAAGGGGAATGGGGATGAATGGGAAAGAATAATATGAACTAAGTTTCCTAGTTTTTTTTTTTTTTTTACATTAACTCCACACAGGAGGCCCCGAGGAGGCCCTTTGGACAGGCAAAGCTTCCTAATATGTAATTTGTACTTTCTTTTGTATCTATCTATAATACTTAAATAAATAAATTAATTTAAGTGGCATTGCAACGCATGCCCGGAACTTGCTAGAAACCTTCGATCAAGTACGTAGGTCAATGCTAGAAACACATTAAATATATACATATGAATATATCCTATAAATAATAATTAATTTCGGATCTTGGACGAATCAATAAATTGATTTTGATCTACGTACTATTTCAATAATAATTTTAATCTTCTTCTGCGATCATTTCTTGAAGATTGAGACGCCCTGCTGAGCAGAACATAGTGCGACATGGTTTTTTTTCCTTTAAAATTAAATACACGAATTGTAGCGTTACCTTATTATCGACAATCACGGAACTATAAAACTTTTGGATACTTTCTTATTCACTGAAAAATAAAATAGAAGGACTCCTTATTAAAAATCTAATGAAGGTGAAGAATTCACGAAGGAAAACTCTCATTACCGCGTAAGAAGGTGATATTTAATTATTTATGCAATTTACGGTTTTTTAAGAATTTTCACCTCTCGGCCCAAAGCTGAATAAGGGATAGATCTAAGGTGTTGATTGGCTAACCAAATCAGGTAAGAAACCAAAACTAAAGCCATTTCCTTTAACCTACAATGTTTAAATTTTTCTGAATGGTTTTCTCTCACCAATGTTCAACTGAGAAATTCAAAATAGATTTTTGATGCTCTCAATTTTCAGTCATCAATCAAAGTTTACTTAAACGATTTTTGATTGTCCTTGCCAAGCTTTAAACCCACACCTCAGTGTTACATCCTTGGAAGAGGCGGGGAGGTGGGGGGGGAGGGGGGTGGAGGCGGGCTGGGGTATGGGGGGGGGGGGGTGGGGTATGGGGGGGGGGGTAAGGGGGGGGGGGGGGGGGTAAGTTAATGATGTGCTACAGGTATAAGTTGTTTAATCGTGTTAATTAGTAGGATTAACTTATTGAAGTTTTAACTTCATTGTAATATCTGGTGACCGGACAACTTAACAATATGCGACTTCGTCACTTCTATGAAAACTCAAAAAAGTGATGAATTCTTGAAGTGAAACTTCTTTGGCCCCGTTAGCGATTTGAAATTCGGATGAAACGGAAATGCGTCACAAAAATTATTATTTGACGGTTCTCGGTTCTAATATGATGCGCTAAATTCACAACGACGCACGGGCCTCCAATAGCGCCGCGGTATGAAGCGCCTGACTCTAAGCGCCCATAAAAACATCCAGCGAACGGAGGTTCGAAACCTACCAAATCCAAAAACATTTTTATTCTTGTAAAATCAATATCTAATCTTTAAACCACTTTAAAATAAACAGGCAAAAGAAAAGAAAGCGGCGTCTAGCGTCTTTCTAATTTCACTTCTACCTCGTTAATGAATTGCACATCCTGATTTTTTTTTAAACTTTATTAAATAGGTCTGCCGGATCTGCCCTGATGATGGACACTGCAACGATGTCCGAAACGTTGGCTAAAGGAGGTAGCGCAACACGGCATAACACCCCAAAAACAAATAACGAAAATTTATTAAATAGGTTACATTAGGTTAGGTTATGAACTACTTATTTAAAAATTTTAACACTTTTATTGCATTTTCAAAGGGATGTTGAAATGCCACTTTGTTGAGTTGTCATGAAACCGTAATATATAATCGGTTAATTGTTTTCTTGCTTTACCTCGAAAAATTTGTTTGTTACGTTCCGATTCCGGTTTCAAGAAAACTATTAAAACAGCAACCGATTCCAGTTGCTGTTTCAATAGTTTTGTAAAGATTCTTGTTTTCAAATGTGAAATCATCGTGCGTATTAATTAAGTTAATAGGAAATTAAGTATATACTTTCAAATCTTATGATTTTGGAGAAAATTTTGGTATTCAATTAAAATAAGAGAAAATTTGAAACATTTTTTTGACGCGATTTCTACACTGCCTATAGAGCCACTAGTTATTATGCAAAGCCCCAATGTACATATCTTTTTCGATTTGATATCGGTTGAGAAAGCCCAGTACACTTGACTCTGATTTTTTGAGAATGGAGTCACGCACGCCCTGGGTAGGTCGGGATAATGTATGGCACAAGATACCAACGCCGTTTCAAACACGAAAAGAAAACCTTATCAATTAACTCTCCGTGGCGGTGGCGGTAGCGACCGTTTATGAAGGGCCTTACCGGCCCGCGTAATGCACAAGCCCTACAAGGCCGTATTTAAGGCTGTGTTTAAGAAAAACCACCTCAACCCAGGCCAGCACACTGACAAATATTGGGCGCCAGTTATATAATATCTCAATTCTGAAAATTAAAAGCTAAAAATTAACTTAAAAGTAGTTTTTTAAGGTATTCGTAAAACAGCTTAAGGCTCCGTAGTAAACGTTAAAAGAGAAGAAGAAAATGCTTTGAAAGTGAGATATGTAAATACGAACGTTAGAGGGAGTGCGCTAATATAAAAAAAAAAACGATAATAATTAAGCGAAAATTGTGAAAATATTTAATAAAACACGACTACTTTAAAATAGAGCAAAAATCTCTCGACAAATACCAAAGTTGCGCATAAACATACATACATTGTTATTTTTATTCACATGTTAAATTACATAAAAAAAAATTGAATAACAAATAATTTTTGGAGCATATTTGGGAATTTTTTTTTATCCAGGGAATTTCATATAATTTCCGTTACTACCAATGTACAAATAGTATCTTCAGAAATAAATTATATTTTTTTAGAAACTTTTATTTTTTTAATTTTTTTTTATTTTTTATTGTACGACAGACAGGTGAGTCCAATTACGGTAAAATTTTAATTTTCTTATAACTAACAATACATGTATATAGTTTTTTTAAAACATGGTACGGTGATATCAAACACATCTATATCCGCTGGTAGGGCATTAAGCAATGCCATACCTCTTGTCATGCTGTGTTGAGCCATGACATCTGTCCGACCCTGCGGTATGTGGAATAGGGCGTGGCTACGAGTTCGACAGTATTTGTCAGGAGCGAATAAGCCACAGCATGACAGGAGATATGGAGTTTCAATAAGGTTTTTTATTAACTTTAATTCGAATACCATGAGCCCGGCATTACGCCTGGTCTCTAGTCTTTGATAATTTGTCTCCTTTAGCAGTTCCACGTGATGCATGAATTTCGGATATATTCCGTAAGATCGCATGTAAACATACCTTAGGAATTTTTTTTTAATTTGTTCAATCATATTTATGTATTTAAGTTGATATGGTATCCAGACAGTACTAGCGTACTCCAGCTTGCTTCTGACCACTCCGTTGAACATGGCGGTCATTGCTTCTACGTTACTGAATTGTTTGCAAGTTCTAATTACAAAACCAAGCATTTTGGAGCAAGCCGAAGTAAGCTGCACTATATGATTTGAAAATGTTAGCCTGGGATCAAAGGTCACCCCAAGATCCTTGATGATATTTACCCGTGTTAGTATTTCTCCATTCATTCTATACGGGTATAATAACGGATTTTGTGAACGACTATAAGTCATAACGACGCATTTTTTTATATTGAAATTAAGTTTATTTTCTAACGACCATTTCATGAGGTCTGCCTGCAGTTTGGAATAATCGTCATCTGATTCGATTTCCATCATCAGTTTCATGTCATCCGCGAATAGGAGACATGAGCTATGACGTGTGCAGTCCTGAATGTCATCTATTAGAATAAGGAATAACATGGGACCTAGATTCGATCCTTGAGGAATTCCTGACAGAGCTACGAACTCATGGGAGTCGTATCCATTTACATTTACATACTGGCTTCTATCTTTTAAATATGACGCAAAAAATATCAGTAAGGGTTGATTAAAACCTATTTTGTGCATCTTTCTTAATAGAACGTCGTGATCTACTCGGTCAAATGCCTTTGCGAAATCCGTGTAGATTACGTCCGTCTGATGCCTACAGTCTAGGCCTTTTGCTACCCGTCGAGAAAAAGAGAGTAAGTTGGTTACCGTTGATTTCCTCGGTAAGAAGCCATGTTGATTTTCTCGTAAGAAAGGCGCGATTTGCGGACTGATTTTATCACAGATAATCATTTAAAAAATTTTTGGAATTGTTGACAGTACTGCAACTGGTCTATAATTTCTGACATCAGTCTTTTCATCGGTTTTGTGAATAGGGCTGACCCTCGTTAATTTCCAACACTGTGGAAATGTGGATGACATGATGCAGAGATTAAATATGTAAGCAAGGGATACACAGATATTTGGAGAGATTTTTATAATTATCGAAGGAGGAAACTGTCCGGACCAGTAGCCTTGTCAGGTCGCATATTCCGGATACAGGCTTCTATTTCCTGGATGTTGGTCAATCCGAGTGAGATATCTCCAACATTCCAGGGTGATGCTGTTGGGAAATTGGTTTCAAGTTTCGGGGTTACTTGACTATAAACGGAATGAAAATAGTCAGCAAACTTATTAGCAATTGTGTCAGGGTTAGTAAAAGTTACGCTTTCCTCAGTCAAGCATGTTGTTGAGGTTGGGTTAACTTTTTATGACCTAATATAATCCCAGAAAAACTTTATATCGTCTTTGATCCCATTTTGAACATTTTTCATGTATTGATTTTTAGAAACTTCTTAAAGTGTGCAAGAGAAATCGTTATAAATTGGTGGAAATTCGAAATGCGATGGCTTAATACAACAAAATAGGGTATTTTACAAATGAGGGATTTTGTAAAGAAAAAAATGTGGAATATTTATAGCTTTGTATTGTTGTTCGCAATAAAATTTTATTTTTTTATATTTCCATTGATAAATTATTATTGAATTTAAAAACGATAAAAAAATAGCTAATTCTTTAATGTTCTACTGGCTGCACAGACTGTCACCAGGCTCCCTAGCACAGTCGATCGGTAAGGATTGATTGGATAACTTTCGGTATCGTTCTTATCGTTCCCTAGCGTGACTGCAGATCGCTAACGAATAAGTAACAGTTTACAATGACAGAGTGTTCTTAATATATTCGACGTCAACTGTTGTTTGTACGTTAGCGATCTGAAGTTGTCCTAGGCGACGATGAGAAGTAATCGAAAGTTATCCTATCAATCCTTTTCGATCGACCGTGCTAGAGGACCAGGGACCGGGACAAACGACGTTGAACGGTAGGACTTCATTAAGAAAAATGGTGAGCATATGAATACCTTACAGTGTACGTACAGTATAGGAAGATCTTAAACAAATAAATATTAACATTAAATAAATAGACGGTCAACTTGATTCAATGCCCTGTCCTGGGTTGAGGTGGTTTTGTTAAGGCTCTGCTGTGCTGTACTGCGTGTGATACCGGCTTACCGCCATAAATAGGTCAGAAGGGTTGCGGCCGCGCTATCGGGGTGAGTAATTAAATATCCTGTTAGGAATTGGGCCTGCAATCTACGACCAGGGAGCATTCGAAGGAATTACTGGGGACATTGCGAACGTGTGCTTTTAAGCACGAGAATTACTGATTAGCTAGTATTTAATTTAGAAGGCATTCGTTACTTTATTTTTAAAGCATATTTTGTTTTGCATTCCATAATCTACAATCTATCAGTTATAACATCAGGGTCTTGATAGAAAGCCAAAACCACCGGCAATAAGGAACTCCACAGGAAATATTTTTTTTATGAATGTTCACATTCTAACTTGAGTATCAGCATTTCTTATTTTTTTAACAAATATTATATTCACACTAAAAATAATTTTCAAAGTTTGAAATCTGTGAAAAAATATGCGAGTTTTATAAATAACCTAGCTGGTACCCGGCATGCGTTGCATTGCTATTTAATAAAAAAAAGTTTCTTCCTGCGTGTCTTTTCCCATTTGTCCCGGTCCCGTTCTGCCTCCCCTTCCTCTCTCGCGACCCCTCCCCTCTCGCGTTCCCACTCCGCCTCCTCAACCTTCCCTCACCCCACTCCACTTCCCCCCTTCCTCCATCCCGCGAACTCCCCTCCCGAGGTTCCCCTCCTTCCTCCAGCATTCCATGCATTCAGTCCCAGTACTTCATAATGCCAGAGTTCACCAGTAATTTTATACAAACCTTGTCCTGACAATAACGAACACACAAAAAAGTAATTATCATATTTGGTGCAGTCGTTCGGAAGTTATGCGCGAACGTACATTTCGGCGATTCATTTTTATTTATATAGATAGATATTATACTCCTTTTTATAAACTAGGGAGATTTTTTTAAATTAGGGAGATCACATTGAAAACTTGAACTATATATTTTGTTTACATAAACGTTTACAGTTTGTAATGCAAGTAATGTAACGCTACTGGTTCATGACAAGTTAACGAGGAGTGATGAATTTGGTTGAGTAAGGGTTAATACGCATAAAACCAAGTTTTTTTCACTTCCATTAGAATCGATCACACCATCATCACCACTGACACGATCGAATTCCACAGTTTTTCAATCTCCTAAATCCCACTTTTTTGAAGTGCGTGATTCACGTTTTATAAGGGAATCTTGTTTTTTTTAAACTTCATGTTGTTAAAAGTTTTAACTTGGAGAGTACTGAACTTACTAACAACCTTAAGGTTCAGGACGGTCGATCGACAAAACCCATATCAATACGATATTCAGTAAATCCGTCATCTATGGTCAGTTAGCAATATTTGCAAGCATGGTAAACATTTGATTCCGACAGTAGTTTGATAAAAATTTATTTTTAGCGTGACCTACCGAGAGTCCGATAAGCTGTCAATATACACAACTTTTTTAATAATGTCGTTCGTTATGCAAAATAACCGGCTTTCTAATGAATGGAGGTGAACTAACGAAGCTCTTAGATTTGAAAGATCGATCCATAGACTTAATTAATTCATCTTTCCAGCTTGGAGAACAGGTAGTTCAAATATGACAAAAAACCTCATTAACAATTTAATTCTCATTTAATCTCAAAATGTACATGCGAAGCGCCATGCATACCTGAGTGTGTTAGTTTTTCAATTCAAAATTGTCAATTTATTAGTATTTTTAATTTTTGCATGGCCGTTTGACATTTACGAATGTAAATCAACTCAGATCCGCCAGTGTTGCCAAAACATATCGATTTATTTTATATTCCCTGTCAATATCGGTCTGGCTATATATAAAGGGCTGTATAAAAACGTCGGTAGTTACGCCTGTCGATCCGATCCCACTGACCAAAATATGTTAGGTCCTAATACTAATCTCGACAACCAAAATATTATGGTAAATCCTAACACTAACCTGATGGTCCACTAAAACATGATAAGTCCTAAAGTTTCCAAAGAAAGTACAACCGGATTAATAGCAAATAGATCGACTTGTGTTCCCTAGTTTTAGTAATATAACGCTTTTTATTTGAGTTTGTGAAACTCAAGATTTTCATAAATTTTAACTTTGAAACATTACGGGAATTAGACGGATTAAAAGGAAACAGCTGAGCCAAATAAAAATTAAAAACTGTAATGATTAATAACTTCTTATGTTCTGCAGCGCTTTCTTTGGTTAGAAGTCTTAAACAGGGTACATCATGCGAGTCAATTAATCCATTTAGTACCATTATGAATAATTGTAAATTTATTAGCAAACATGTTTTATTCAGGCAATACAAAATATATTAATAAATATTAATATTGTTCCTCATGGCTGTCTCTCGTAATGAAAAAACCGAAAAATTCCGACGCAATTTTAATCTTAGTGAACAAGAATAAGAATGTCAATTTACAATTGATGTAGGCAATATGATAACGAATTACTTACCGGATACGTTCTTTTGTAAATTGGCAAAG
This sequence comes from Limnephilus rhombicus, assembly GCA_929108145.2. NCBI lineage: Eukaryota > Metazoa > Arthropoda > Insecta > Trichoptera > Limnephilidae > Limnephilus > Limnephilus rhombicus. The sequence goes on from OV815285.1 coordinate 49,815,206, forward strand.
ATGTGGGGTGAGATTTCAGCTGTTGTCTTTCTTCATTCATTTAATCAGAGCCTCTTAAAGATCCCAATAAAAATCCTTTTCGACACTTCCGATAGTCCATTCCTTGATTCCTTATTGAAGTGATATCCTAACTAAAAGGTATTAAAAGTGTATGAAAATGCTAATAGTTCTTTATCCCTCCTAGGCAGCTATGGGTACCGCCGCCCTGGGAACCATTTATTGGATAACCAACACCTTTGCCATGAGTTACCCCAAGTGGTTCGCCACGTTTGGTGACTTAGTAGGGGTCCCGGGTTCATAGGGTAAGGTTTGTCTAAGTCTTGGCGGAGGATTCGCCTTTCCACTTAGAGCATGGCAGGCCGGATCGGGAGGGAGTGGTTGGGGGAGACCATTTGGTCTCCTGCAGGATTCTCTCAACCCATCGCCTTGCACCGCAGTGGGAGTGATGGTTTCATACATCCGTCACTCTTGGATACACTGACCATCAGATTCCGACACTCATTCCTTTTTCCTTCCCTGAATATCCTCTCATTCCTTTCCTTTTAAATACCCTCCAACACATCATCCCCAAAGACCCTGAATGAAATTATTTCCCTCAGGGTCTCCTGTGTGGAGTTATTGTAAAAAAATGATAGCGAAATAGTTCATATGGCTTTCTGCATCAAAGACCGAATATATTTGAGAGTCACAAAAAATGTAATAAATCAATGATTCAAACATCGTGTACAGACATTTCAAATAGTCTGATGGGAAATGCGATTTGTTGATTTAGGTAACTGCCCTCCCTCTTCCCGTTTAGCCAACGTTTGATATTAATGACAATTTCACTTGCTATTTGTGTAGAAGTTAAATGGATCCAATATTCTATTTGATTTTAATCACAGCGTGGCCTGCTCGACTAATTTCAAAGTGGGAATTCACAGTTTGGATTGGTGTCATGTTACATTCAGTCCGTTTTGGTAAACTCGGTCTTACTCGCAAACTGAATCTTTGGCCTGGATCCATCCGACTAACACCAGAATATATTTAGAAATTTGGTCCGTTTAATATGCAACGATTCAAAGCTGATGTTCTGAATAAATTCACCGCAAACTTGTGGTTCACAATAGCACAACACCGTGTGCATTCAAACCAACATTAGCACAGAAATCTGCATTCGCATAAGGTTGCCAAAAGAATCATTTGAAAGTGTGGACTCAAGATGATATCAAATTTCTCGGGAAATAGAATTTAGAACTTTCGTTGAATAGTGGCAAAATAAGAAGGATTTGTTTTATTTCGTAAACCGTTGAGAGATATTTATCTAACTTCACATTTTGAGAAAATTTATAAGGTTTAAAACATATTACTTGTAATATAGCCTAAGTATCAAATATCAATTTCAAGAAGAGTATTTAGTTCACACCTGCCCTGATGATGGATGTTGTAAGACTATCCAAAGCATTGGCTAAAGGATGAGCAAGCGCAACATGGCTAAAATCAATCACTGTAAGCGGATTTATTTGGCGGTGGATTTACTTGGTACCACAAAGGGTTTTAAACAACGCTTCGTTATTGACTGATTTTATTTCACAAGGTAATGATAATGTGAGAACACGTTTTTTCTCAGTCGAATTACAATATCTAAGGTCAACTAAGTGTAATACACAATACTAAGATTTGGCAATGTCTTTAATTCTTCGATGAATTCTTAAAACAGTACTACTTATCACTATTATATCTTACGCAGATGATACAGTGATAACTATTGAAGAAAATTCTTGGAATGAGGTCGAAGTATCAGCTTGCAATGCAATTAATATCGTAAAACTTTGATGAAAACTTTCCATTTTATACCATATAGCCTAACAGGGAATATCTCAAATATAAAGGTAAACATAAAAATTCACGAAAAAAATTGCCTTCTTAGGATTAGTAGTAAAGAAAAAAAAAATCTTTCAATAATTATCGATAATAACATCAAGATGGAAAATTCAAATAAATTCCACGGTACACAGAATGAGAAAACTGATCCATATGTTTTTTAGACTTAGAAATACTGCATCATTAAAAATACTAAAATATATTTATTACGCACTTGCGCACTCTGTACTACAATATGGAATCGTAGCTTGGGGGTGCATATAAATCAACCCTACTTCCACTGGAAACAATTAAAAAAATATTTATAAAAATCATCTTAAAAAAGCTCTATTACTACCCAGCAATAAATGTTTTCCAAGATTTCTCGATTCCCTCACAAAAAATTATGACAAAATTGCACTACTACAATTACATAGAGATTTCTTGAATAAAAATACTATACCACAATTAAATATTAGCAAAAGACTAACCGTACCACTATTACGAACCACAACAGCACAGCATCACTATATATTCAAGGGTTTAAAATTATTCAATAAATTACCCCTATATATGCGATCGGAACAAAACTGCGACAAGTATATAATAATTGAAATACTTTAGTACCAACTCATAACTTTATTTATTGTTTAGAAATATGTTTTGCTAAATCAATCCTTTGAATCATTAATTAACTAACCAATAATTTTATTGTATTTTCTCATAAAATTACTATTAGTTTTTGTAATAACATTTTTAATTTATACAGATGTAAAAGTATTTAGTTGTCCTCTCCTAAACACAAGCAGCTTCTTCAAAGATGACATAGGCCCTGAGGGAATTTATTTTCCTCAGGGCTTCCTGTGTGGAGTTAATGTAAAAAAAAGCTGCTTTATTAGGAGAGTAATTGAAATATTGTTGTTATATTATGTTGTAAAATTGTAACTTTAATAAATGTTTAAAAAAATAAACAAATAAAGTGACCTCTTTGTGCGGTGCTTCGTAAAATAAATCGTTTGTGGAAAATAATTTTTAAACTTGGTAACAATATTATAATAAATAAACCACACAATTATCCTACTCCTAATAGTCTGCGTTAGTTTCATTCTCTAGAATCTAAAAGTTTAGTTTTCTGAAGGTTTCAATTCTACCACGTATGTACTGGACACATGTTTTTTGTTTTCAATTGAACACCAATTGATCAAAGTCGCAAAGATGTAAATCCCCGCCACGAAAGAAAAAGTGATTTTCAAAAAAAATAACACTTTCTTTGGCAGCCCTACTCTGTGGACTGGAGATGAAATGACAGCCGTTACTAGTGCAACTGCAACCTACAAGTTCAGGTGTGAAGCCACGCGGGGAATGCCGCGAAGAGGTACAAGGCACAACCACAGACATTTATTGGAAGGGAAACTCTCTGGGCTGTTGGCGAAAGCTCTGACGGGAATAAGCTCTGTTCCTCTAGCGGTAGACTTATTAAACATTTTTATTATTATTATCATTATTTTACAACGCTGCAAAAATATGCTAAAAATATTTTTTGACACAGTAAAAGCTCTCAAAAACGCAATATGACGCACGTATTCTGATGACTAGGGGTAAGGCTTTTGACTCGCAATTCGAAGGTCGCGGGATCGAATCCCGGCGTGGGCAAATAAATTTTATTTTATGAATTTGTGTTATTTCACATAATAATACACAGTATATTTGTGGCACGTTCCGGAGTGGAAGATACTCTCAGTATCACCCTGGTGTAAGACCACCATTCAGTATTGAAACGTTGCTTGAAATGGCTTTAGCCGTGCTTGGTGACCAGATCTGAATAGCCAGGTAATTCCCTATCTTCCTCTTCACCATCTCCTTCCCTTCCCCACTACCTTCACAACATACCCCAATTTAGGATGCTTTCACTGGCTCCAGACGGGAGCAGCTGGAACTCTTGTGAGACATTCATATAAAAAAAATTCATTCGAACGTAATTCCCCGATCAGCATGGCTTGAGTAGAGGCCTAGGCTGCGATGAATTTTGAAGTGTCACATGATCAGGTGCAATAGAGCTACGACTTTGCCACAAGCATATTAAATAAACAGAGTGTTTTGACTATTTAAAAAAGTGTAGTTTACTAAGCTATAGCTTTGACTTCGTAATTTGGCTATCACGCACCCAGGCCTGTACTCTGTTTGGCCTTATCAAGCTGAGTAGGCAGATAGAATAGAACCTCCACTACTCTATCTCCTATGATTTTCTGACTCTTTGACCTTTCTGGTCCAGAACGTCCCTGACTTAGTCTTCCATCCACTTACATTTTTTTTTTTTTCATATTATTTGCATTGTGTATTTGCATTTGTATTCGTATTTGCATTTTTCATATTGGTGCATTTCTGTACTTTCCATTAAGTGTAAATCATACCTTAAAATAAGTGTGCCCCCCAATACTGCACCAACAATTGCAAATACTTGATCCACATTCATAAAGATGGCGGCATGAAAGCTGAAAAGGATTCTAAATATAAAAGCTTTTAAACAAAAAGATCAACGTACTAACGTTAGTATTTTTACGGATTAAATTACCAATGTCATGAATTATTTTTCAAATAGAACTTTGAAATAATCCAGTCAAAGATTGATATGTTTATTAAAAAAAACTTCGATAATGAACTTGATTTCTTCTCACAAATGCTCAGGCGTGATTTACTGCAGAGTATCAGGTTGTTGTTTATTTTTTTATTACCATCACTTCAGATTCATCAGAAGTGTCAGAAGCCAAATCATTGGGATTAGATCGCGGTTCATTCGTTCAATCTGTTTTTACGTTGTATCTAACCATGGATCCAATAACAAATTTCAAACTTCTATGACTTAACAATTTATGTATTTTATTGGAGTGGTGTGTTGTAGGTTCGATTTCCGTTGCCTAAAATACCTGGGTGCGGTGATAAAATTCCATAACTTCAACTCCCTGCAAACACGACGTTTAATTTTTGATCAAATCCTATTATTTAAAATTCTGAAAAATGGCTTGGACTCGCCTGAGCTTACCAAGTTTATAAAAATCCGAATACCGACCAAAACGAAATTTTTTGAAGTGAAAACTTTTTTAGCACCTTTGTGATTTGAAACTCGATAAAACGAAAAAGCGACATTAAAAAGAGACAAACACGTACATCTATAGGATTTAGCCTGCGAGAGAATGAGATAGGCTAATCGGTCTTCTCTTTATGCAGTGCTTCGTAGCCTAACGGTTTTTTCTATGTGGGTTTCTTCGTAGCTAGTAATTACTTGTCTACTTTAGTTTTCTGAAGGTTTCACTTCTACCGCGTGTGAACTGCACACGATTTTTTTTTCATTTGCCTTAAAACTCAATTTACCAGGACTGAATGCATGTAATGCGGGAGGGGTGAGGGGAACCCGGGAGTGGAAGGGGAACTCCGGAGGGAGGTTCGCGGGACGGAGGAAGCGGGCAAGGGGAGTGGGAAGCGGGAAGGCGGAGTGGGAACGCAAGAGGGGAAGGGGACGCGGGAAAGGAAGGGGAGGCGGAAGGGGAACGAGACGAATGGGAAAGGACACGCAGGGAGAAACGATTTCTATGTGAGATATCTATGCGTTGCTAAACCATTCATCCGATTGCGATGAAACTTTAAGGATTTGAGTTAATGGGAAAGGACACGCACGCCAGGAATGCTAGTTTCCTATAAAATTATTTACAAAGTAAATAAAAATATTTTTTGCATTTGAAATTGTGACCTCTAGACACCGTTGGTCAAGCGATTTTTATGCCAATTACCTACATTGGTCTCGACGTATGTAAAGCACACTTAGAAATTCATACATTTTTGGCTTGTGTCTTTCTCGAGTTTAAAGAAGAAATAATTTTGTCTACAGAATTAAAATACAGATGATACTACCCATGGACATACTGAAATATTTGTTTGATGGTAAGATTGTACCTTCTCGTAGAGAGGATATGACAACTTAAAAATCAATGAAGAATTTCGTCCAAATACGCACCTCCCAATATCGAGTCAATAAAACAAACTTGATAGATACCGTTAATTGGAATGTTTGATAACTTAATTTCCCATTATTTTTTGGCTTCCTGTGTTTCCCAATTGGCGGTCGATTACCAAGAACGTAATGCGTCCACTTACTTATAACGAAAATTTAATGGGTGTTATTCCAATGTTACATGGAATAACGGTTCAACACACGGTGCCTACAGAAAGTATAAGTAGGCTTTTGAAATTGTATTGCCTTAATTCAAAACGTACATCTTCCGCCAATTTTCTTCTATCCTCCAGATTCATCGAAAAACAAACAATAACAGCGTTACCACATTGCGAAATATTTTTCCGAATTGAGATAAATCAAGCTAAGTAAATAGGAAGATTTAGAAATTATTTGGGTACATTGCTTCGAATTTGAATAATATCCGGCGATTTTTAATTTGTTTTTTTTTTTTTTTTAACATTAGCTCCACACAGGGGCCCTGAGGAAAATAATTCTTCTCAGGGCCTAGGTCATCTTTGGGGATGCTGTGTGGAGGGTCTCTTTAGGAAAGAAAGGAGAGGATGTTCTGGAAAAGATAAAGACTCTGGGGACTGGGTCGGAATCTGGGGGACATTGTGTCCAGGAATGACGGATGGATGAATTTATCCCTCTCACTGCGGTTGTGATGGAGAGGTCAAAAGATTCCTTAAAACCAGTCTCTCCCGTACAGCCTGCCGTGGTGTTGGCAGACGCATCCGCCGCTAAACCTCACCCCACGAACCCGGGCACCTTTGCTATGGCAGAGGTGTTGGTTAATCAATATATTCAGCGGTACCCAAACTCGCCTCCCAAATTGAAAATGAACTAAAGTATATTAACTAGAAATTTCTGACTATAATGAAAGCACTTATTACCTTTCACTTACATTAATAAACCTGACCTGTCTTGTGTCTAGATACATATAAATAAGATTGTGTGGATTTGTTTTTTATAAATAATTACAGTTTTATTTCAAGTTTAATGAAATTTTGCACATTGGTTGGGCGTTTACACAATACATAGCTACATTTACCTACATTCATCTACATATATTATAAACCCTGTGCTTGTAGCTTGATTGTTATTTGTTCCTTTCCTATCCATCCCCATCATGTTCCTTTTCCTACCCATCCCTGTATACCTGTCATTTTAACGTTACCATAATAATCAGTCGTCAATCGAAACTCACCGCGTAAACATCTAATATTCCGCGTGCCGCATTAGCAAACTTAATCCCGCATACTGCAAGTAAGATACCTTGACTGATAGTCATACGAGTGCATCAACAAACCCAGCCAAGATAGAAGAAATGTGCAGCGCAGTAAGTCCTTTCTTTCCGTTCCTCATGGCCTTTCTTTTTTACTTGTGCAGTGGTATTTCATATATTTCAAAACATATAGAAGGTCCTTCGATATCCGCAGACACATAAATCACACATCAACCATAAAAGCAAGAGGAAAGTCATTTATTTATTTGATGCAATATTATTTACATTTTTTACATAATTCAATGATGTTGGCCTCACTGGGTGGTTTACCCGTGCTGAGGCCTCCATTTCATATACAAAATTATACACAATACATATAAATATATATATACATAATATTGGTGAAAAAAAGTAAATAAAAAACATACGATTAAGATAAATTAAACTTAAAAATTAGAGATTTAGAATTAACGTAAAATTAAGAATAAATAATATTATATAAGGTTAAAAACGATATTTTAAATACGTGTTGAGTGTTTGTGGGTGATTGTGTTTTATATTGGTTTTGTGTGTTACTTATATGTTTTGTTATTTTATGCTATGATATTTTGGTAGTATTGTCTATTTTGGTCTTTAATCCATTTTGTAATTTTGTGTCGGAATTTATTTTTGTTTTCCTCAATTTTATTTTCAAGTGTTAGACTGTTGAATGCTTTTGTAGCGTGATATTGGTAATGTCTATGTCCAAAGCTTGTACTTACCGTCGGAGTTTTTAAGTTTTCTTTGTATGCTTGTCTAACTGGTCTGTTTGTGATATTTTGTGTTTGTTGAAGGTTGTTTTTTTGGTCAAAAATGTAATTTAGTAGCGATTTAACATATAATTGTCGTATGTCTAGTACGTCACAACGGTTGAATATTTAGTCTGTATCAGTAAGTCTATGTTTTTTAAGTATTACCTTTAAGATCGTTTTCTGCGCATTGTCTACATAAGATTTCTAAAAACTACTCGCATCTTCTTTTCATACCCTAAAGGCTGAATTTTGATACTTCTTGATAAACGTTTCCATAATTGACATTCAAAATAAGAGCAAAATTACTGTTTTCATCAGATTTTGAAAAACTCTGCGGAAAGCGCGGGCTACGTTTTCAGATGTTTGAAAAACCTTCTGCGGGTTTGAGTCCACGACGCCCAAACTTAAGAAGAATATACACGTGAAATCCTATTTAGATACTATTTTGATTAATCTTTACGACGAATCGGCTTACAGTATGAACATCAAAAAATATGCTACGGATAAATCGAAGCTTTTACTAGCTTTTATATGTATTGGAATTACAATGAAATTATTATTTACGTAACAAAAAATATAAGCGTAAACCACCAAAAAAAATGTTTTTTCATGACTTAACTATGAAGTAATACAAGAAACAATTTTAAAAAATACCCCTTTATGGCTAAGACTATTTTTGAGGTTTCCCATGTTCTAACTTTTTTTCGTTCTTATAAAATTATGCACAAAATAAATAAAAACCACTTTTTCGCTTACTTGCCTCGTGCAAAAAGACGCTCGATTTTTAAATTTTGCAGGCATGAGATTCGAAATATTTGTAGCGTTTATATTCCTCTTAATGATATGATTAACGCTTTGTCCTAGACCTAGCCTAATTTTTTAGGCAGATAACACCCTTTAAAAAATCATTATAGAATAAATATTTAATTCCTTAGATCTCACGTAATATCAGTGGCTTCTGAATCGACTACGAAGCAACGTTTGTCTGGCCGTAAAATCATATGTTCTTAAATTGACGGATTACCGTCCCACGTAATCGAATCCTTGACCGCAGCCGCAAAAGCTCGCTCCAGATATAATCCTGGTTCAACAACATTACACTGGAGGCTTAAACTTTAAACATTTACCAGGTGCGGTGTGTACACTGTATCTCGTATAACGTACACGGTACAGTGTGTACCCGGTACGGTGAGATTCTGTTGGTACAACCGAAACATGGATCTCTGATAATAATATTACGTACAACAACACGGTCAACATTCAACTCAAGGTGTATCGGGTAATCCGATGTAAATATTTGGTAATGTTTCGGACAAGATGAATTTAAATATTTTATTTTTAATTTTTAACTTTATGAGTAAAACCTCAAATTGTAATATTTAAATAAATGAAGACAATATAAGCGAAACTCAATCGAAAATCTGGAAACAGAAAAACATATTGACACCTGTGGGACTCGAACCCAGATTTTCGATTGAGTTTCGCTTATATTGTCTTCATTTATTTAAATATTACAATTTGAGGTTTTACTCATAAAGTTAAAAATTAAAAATAAAATATTCATCCTTTAGCAGAAAAGTCGATAGATGTCGCATATTAAATAAAATTGATAAAGATTTATCCAGACACTATCTAGAGAGCATTTAGTTGAGTTTGAATCTTGCAATCATACATAAAGATAGTTGCCAATAATATATGCGTTAAAGAAAATGTAGGTGGTTCTTAGTCGAAGTATGGTACAGTTAAACATGACCGAATTTCATATCGACACCGTGGCGCAGTGGTTAGCGCGTTTGCCCGGAAAGCAAGAGGTCCTGGGTTCGAGTCCCATAGGTGTCAATATGTTTTTCTGATTTTTCTGTTTCCAGATTTTCGATTGAGTTTCGCTTATATTGTCTTCATTTATTTGAATTTAAATATTTTCGAAAATAACTCTTTTGTTTGGTACCCTCACTTGAAAATCTAATCCAATCCCATTGAAAAAAATCAGCATAAATTCTTAAGACATACAAACTCTAAACTCAACCTACTTATAGAAATAATGAATTACGACTACTTGATGAAAGAATTTCTTCTTTTGGCAGATTTGTGATTGAATCGTGTACAGACCATGGATTCTTAGCAAGAATCCAAAATTTTAGCCGGATCGGTGGCATTATTAAAACTCTCGGATAAAAGGCTTATTTCCGACTTGACTTTAATTTTTTAAATTGTTAATGGTGTCATAGATAGCCCTGATTTAATATGTTTAATTATTTTACACATACCAACAAAAACGACACGATTTAAAATTATTTTTAAATAATTTCAGGACTGGAGAATTTCCATAAAATATGCAATACGCAGTACAATACAAAGTACGCAGATAGAAATGTGCGCCAAAACAAAGTTGTGCGGTGAGCAATCATCTTTGCCTACTAAATTTCTTTTATCTTCTGGAGGCACCGCTTTACCAAAATGCCACCGAGAGTGTCAGACTTCACATTAAGAAATAAAAATAAAATGAAACACTTTTCTCAGAAATTGTAGATGTGTTGCAACTGCACTGAATATAGTTAAAAGCAGCCTGTAGTAACATACCTCAATAATAAAAATTAATTTTAGCAGAATTTTAATAAATGACTTTTGGATGATTTCCGTAGCTTCATTTTCGTGAGAAAATAACCTCAAGGGCACTTAAGACATAGGTAAATGGCGTTTTCCAAAAAAGATGTCGGTGACGTAATAGGAATTCCACTTATGTGAGATGCTACATTTCGATTAAAAATATACGTCAACTTATTAAAGAAAGTATGAACTTCATGACATCAGTATTTAAAATAGAAAATATCAATAAACTTTTAAAATAATTGCAATTTAAGTTTAATACTGTTGGTACAAGATTCTTTTACGTCACTTATATTATAAAGTTTATAAAGAAATTTAAAAGAAATTCATTATTTAAGAATTTTATTTATGAATTGAAAACACAACCAGTCTTCTAAAAAATATTAATAATTACGCTCATTGAATTAAATATTAAGTTTTTAAATAAAAACATTCTTTTACGCTACTTTTTGGTACTTTGTACTATATATTATTCGTTCTAGATAGACAAATGTGGGTTTTTGTTTTACCAATGTTTAATTATAACAAATTTAAAATGAACCATTAACTATATCTATAAAAATAGAACAATTTTCTTTAAGATATATTTATTAATCTTAGCAAATAAATCACAGCAATAACAGGACAGTGGCGTAAAAAGAAATACTTGGTAACGCTTAGGAACTCTAAGGCAGCGTTCAGATGTATTTAAAATCTTATTACAAATTGTTAAAAGTTTTCTGTATCTAATTTTTCACTTGTTCTTTTTTCTTTTCTTTTTGTTTTCGTTTCTGTTCTCTTCAACGACTTCTTTTTTCTATTTTATCTTCTTCGGTTAGTTCTTTGATTTTCTTGTGGTGTTTTTTTTTTGTCTTTGTAACTCTTTTTTTTAAAGGTTTTATATTTTTCAGGATAGTTTTTAATTTTGTCTCTCTACCTTTTTTGATTTTTCTGCAGCTGTCGACGGCACATTTGAACCTTAAATTAAAATACATTTTCAATAATTAGATACGTAAAAATGGGCTACACGTGCAAACCATAGCCTGAATTAGGGCACTAAGCTTAAAGGGTATTAAAGTACTCGTTAATATACACAACTTTTATTACAGGACCAACTAAAACACACACAGGAACAAAAATCAACTGTTCCATGCTACATTTTATACTAACTCGATCAAAGTTGTATGGACCAGCGGATTTTATTTTTATTTATTTATTGTTATATGTATATGTCATAGAAGAATCTTTTCTTTTTATATTTTTTATGATTTTTTGTTCAATGCATCACTCAACCCACATACCTAAATGCAATACGTTACATTATGTAGATACATACAAAATATAAATTATTACAAAATAGTAACGCTCTTAAAAATACACTAAAATACAGGTAGAGAGCCATCAGGTGAACCGACCTTTAGAATTCAATTACGTTACTTTTATGTTCCATTCATGAGACTGTAGCGTAATAGAAGTAACGTAATCTCGTCAATATTTTTTCAAAATGTTTTCATTAATAAATTATGAAACTTCTGTTTATTCTAACTGAACATTTTGCAAAACAATAAATGAATAAATTTAATAAAAAATAGAGTTGATTAATTTACCTGGAGAAATATGGAATCGTTGGTGGAATATTTTTTTAGTACAACTGAGAGCGACAACTTCTGTTGCAAATTCTTGGCAAACTGGCTGTCGAAAATCAAATATGGTAGCCCTCATACATTAAATAATGTTGCTATTTTCGAAAATATGCATCGATTTGGCAAAATTTGGTCTGGAAGAAGTCAATAATGCGGAAATTCCACCATACGCAATATCGCAGAAAACTTAAAATCTGGTTTTAAATTATTTTGGACGATAATTAATCTATATAAAGGTTTCAAATCGAAAATGCAATATTATCGTATTATTATAATTAGAAATAAATACTAGGATAACTTTAAATAACGTAAAATTTTTGAACTCTAACTGGTAGCGGTAGGTGAAGGACATACCAAAAACAGTGACCTTAACAGTAATCTTAATTATTTTAAAATAATATTGTACCAGACGTATCAGTGTCTTTACAAGAACTGTAAAAAAGGGACCGGTCTTAGTGCACGTTCAGAATGATGTGATGATAAAAATAATAAAAGGGCTGACCTCCCTAGCACCCAGTGCCTGGTGGGTGAAGGACACTGGATGTGCCGATTCTTCTGCCTGAGCCTGGCGCCTGGCGGTTGCCTCAAGTAGGGCCGGCTTTTCTGGAGGAGGTAGGCACCAGGACTGAAGACAGGCAGAAGTTGGCGGGAGGCAGCTGGTTGATGAAAAACTTTGTAGAAATAAATAAGACGAGTTTGTTGAGTAGAGATGAACTGATTTATTTCCCAAAATGTGGGTCCTTTTATACCCAAATTTGGGGTAAAATGTGATCACGTGGTACAAATTTGTGGTGGGAGGTTTGACCTTGCCCGTAAGTATAAATAGGGCGGCGTTTCTGTCACACCTTATTTTGTCGGTGTCGCCCATGAAAGTGGTCGCTTAAAATTGCGAATTAGAAATAATTCTACAGGGTAATATTGGTATATACAGGTACATTTCATAATTCTAACATATTTATATGGGCATGATTTATCCCTAGATTTTTGTTTTGGTGAGTTTGTGGCAATTTTTAGGCAAGTTTACAATTTAGTGATAGGTTTTTACTGTTTGGCTAATTGTGGGAAGTTAAATCAAGAATCTAGTATTTTTCCCAGGTCCCTCGCAAGACTAGCTACTGAAACCTGTTTGTTTCATGGTCTTGCGAGGGCCCTGGATTTTTGAAATGGGAAAAAACGGATTTTTGCAAGGAATTCTTCTAAGTCTTTTTTTTGGGCAAAAAACGCCCTAGCATTGCGAGTTTAAGGGTCAGAGGCTTAAACTTTCTTTTTCTGGATGCCTTGCAGGACTTTGGAATGAAATATGTTTATTTCATTGTCCTGCGGGGTGTGTGAGTTTAATTAATTGAAAAAATATACTTTTTAAAGGTTGGCCTCCTGCAGGTGCCACCACCTTGCCCAGTGGGAAAGGCGCCTGCCATAGAAAAATAGCAAGTATGTAAATTATAAGAGTTTAAAATGTCTCCCGGTGGCAACCTTAGCACGCAAGCATTTATTTGTTGCACCGGGGCATTGTACATAATAAAAGGATAATAAATGATAAAAATTTTACATATATATTTCGGCGAAAAGATCGTCGCTGGCGGCACGGTACTAACGAGCTTAGTGGCCAGAAATTTCGGAAGAAATTTCAAAGAAATGACCACTAAATGTAGAGGATGCAGCCAGCGATGATTTTTCTGAAAAAATAAACGAGGGTACGTAACACGTCGGTTACAAATATAGAATTTTAATAGATTCATTCATTATTTTTAGTCCATAAAGGTATTTATTGTTATTATATTGGAAAAAATATATGGGTGGTCATTAAAACCGACACAATATAAGTTATTGATCCTGAAAGTGATCGGACACTGACTTTTACCAATGTACAAATTTTTTGGAAAACGCCCTATAATACCAAGCGTAATACCTAATGTTCTTCTGCAAGGGTTCTATATAATTTAATTGCATGTTTTAATTCATGCTTCATTGCTGTTCCATAATTTTTTATGTGTACCATATGTTTGTAGAAGCCCATAAAGGAATGAAATTTATGTAAATAAATACTGTTTATTCCAGCTTCTATGACGTGTTTTTTTTAAAATTGTTGCATACTTCCCCTTCTTTGATTTCTTTAAGCCATTTTTTTATTTGGAAACCATTTGCATATCTATGCTTTTTGTTGATGGTAGGTAAGTTAATTGTAGTGTTTAGTAAAGAGGTATTTGTAGTTCCTCTGTCCAAAGGCAGTTTTAATTTTGGGGATATTCATTATGTCATTTTAATTAGGTCTTGTGTTGTGAAAGTTTTTTGATTTTTTAAATGTTTGCTTAAATCATATCTGAGACTCCAAACATTTTGAAGATATCTTTTGTTGGGGTCCATGGGAGCTTTTTAGATTTTTGAGATCGCATATCTCCATTCTTTTCTTTTTTTTAAGTATGTTTATTCAGTTTTTTTACTTTTACAATATTTCTGTTACAAAAATCTTACAAAACTGATCAATCAGTTTGATTGTAAGAAATCTCTCATTTTTCCCATTTATTTAATACTAATATACTTTTAGGTTTTACATAGTAATTACTAAGTATAATACTTAATTTAAAAATACTACACAGCAAAAAGTATATTATTTAATATTGATTTCTAATTATTATAAACTATTAATTATTATGATGTTTATGAATACAGTGTATGATAGTAATTTCCAAGTATTTAATCAATATTCGATCTAGGTATACAATATTATTTGGTTTCATGTTCTATTGAGATAGAATGATTTAACTTTTTTTTGATTTTTGAATAAGATGTCTCATTTTTAATATTTTCAGGTAATGCGTTAAATATTTCCGGAATTTTATGCCTCTTTGTTCTATCACCGTATACATTATGAGATTTATCAAAAATAAACATTTGTGCTTCTCTATGCCTAGTAGGGTAGTTGTGGTTTACAGGTTTTTTGAATTCTGTATTCCAGAATTCATCTAGCGTTAATTGGTATTCTACCTGACTGTGTATAGAGAGGACATTACATAAGGAGAAATTTTTTTTATAATCGCCTTCACATAATCGAACTCTTTTTTTGCCCGATATCAATTTTAGGAAACGGATTTGTAACTGTTCAATGTTATTTAAGAGGAACGCATGCGTGGCCTGTTTCATACAAAATTTTGTTTTGGATTTACGGCTAAAATATCAAATTAATTGTTTTTTTCTTTTTTTTAAATGATAAATTAGGCATGTATACAGTTAGGATGTGAATCCGATTTTCGATTTTTGCTTTAAATTATAAAATATAGGCCCCAAAAGATGACGATTTATCCATAAATTTAGGAGGCAACTTTGGAATTTTTTTCTGGGCATATGGACGCAATTTAAAAAAAAAACTCCTCACATCCTGAGTCAGGAATATGATGAAGTATACGACAAAATTTTATTCTGCACTGAAAACAGTTTTATTCGTGTAAAAAACCGAATTTAGATACGCGCAGATTTGTAGTAAAATTACTTAGGTTTTTTGTTGTTGTCTCATCCACTCATTTGCCAGCCGGACGGGGCAGCTTGTACGGGGGAGCTTGCGCGGGCCGGGGGGAGGAGTAAAATCGCGCCAGACAAACTAATACATACATAACTCAATCGCCATACATTAACAATGGGTGTATCTATGTCTTTGTTTGTTGACAATATGCAGGTGTTCGTTGTTTTAGAACTCTTAATTTTTACCGAAAAAATCGAGAACCATATTCAACGTATTTGTGTTTCTTGGTAGGTAGTAAGATTATCATTTTTTGCAGTTCAGCTTTTATTTTTTAAATATTTTCTACGATATCGGGGTACCTACCTACCTAGGTATTTATGGCAGTGAGGCATGGGAACTGGCAGAGGAGAATGAAAGTAGGTACCTAGACTGAATGCGAGGCGGGTATGCGTACCACTGCCCCGGAAACCATTTATTGGATAACCAACACTTCTGCCATAGGTCATCCCGAATGGTTCGCTACGTTTGGTGACTTAGCAGGGTTGCCCGGGTTCATGGGGTGAGGTTTGTCTGAGTCTTGGTGGCGGATGCGTCTGCCCACCAGCTGCATGGCAGGCCGGATCGGGAGAGAATGGTTGAGGGAAACTCTTTGACGTCTCCAGCCGTAAGTACTCTCTCTGAACATCGCCTTGCATCGCAGTGGGAGGGATGGATTCTTGCATCCGTCACTCCTAGATGCACTGACCCACAGATTCCTAATCATCCGCAATACTTACCCTTTTATTTTTCAGAACTTCCTCTTCTTCCTTTCCTAAAAAGACCCCTTATTTTCCTCACGGCCTCCTGTGTGGAGCTAATGTTAAAAAAAGCTGTAAAAAGAGATCCCTGAGGCGTATGTATAGAAAACAAATATTTATACATAGTAAATTCCGAGACGCCGATTTTGGAACTTTACAGAATAATTGAATGTGAAGTTACACATATTATTTGACTTTCAAATCTGACATATTAACAAAGGACAAGATTATGTTTTTATACAATAGCTCCACACATGCCCAGGAAGAAAATAATTCTCCTCAGGGCCTATGTCATCTTCGGGGATGCTGAGTGAAGGGTATTTTTAGGAAAGGAAGGAGAGGATGTTCTGGGAAATAAAAAGGTAGAAGGGGTGGGTTGGAATCTGGGGTCAGTGTGTCCAGGAGTGACGGACGAATGATTCTATCCCTCCCCGTGCGGTGAAAGGCGATGTTCCGAGAGAGCCCTACTGGAGAAATCAAAAGGTATCCCTCAACCAGTCTCTCCCAATCTGGCCTGCCATGAAATTGGTGGGCAGACGCATCCGCCGCCAAGACCCGAACAAACCTCACCCCATGAGCTCGGGCACCCCTGCTAAGTCACTAAACGTAGCGAACCACTTGGTGTGAGCTGTAGCAGAGGTGTTTGTTATCCAATAAATGGTTCCCTGGGCTGCGGCACCCATACCTGTCTCCCAAAATGAGTATTAACACTCAAACTTTTATAGGCGTTTTTATTGCTGTTTTTTTTTTTTATTCCAAAAATATTCTACGTCTTCTACGACATTATATTGATAAACTTTTCCTTGGAATTAACTCGCTGAGAATTTAAATTGTTATTATTTTGAATTTAAGTTTTCTAAAGGTACAATATTTTATTTCTTACTGGCGAGTTCCCGGCATGCGTTGCAATGTCACTTAATAAAGACATTGTTTCTCCCTGCGTGTCCTTTCCCATTCGTCCCGTTCCCTTTCCTCTCTCTCGTACCCTTCTCCTCACGTTTTCCCACTCTGTCTTCCCTCTCTCCACTCCCATCTTCCGCTTCTCCCGTCCTGCTAACTCCCATCCCTCCTCCCGCATTCCATAAATTCAGTCCCGATACATTCAGTTTTCAAACAGCTCGCGTGCCACTTAAAGCATATATACCAGAGTGGAAGATACTCTCAGTATCGCCCTGATGTAAGACCACCATTCAGAATTGAAACGTTGCTTGAAATGGCATTAGCCGTATTTGGTGACCAGATCTGAATAGCCAGGTACTTCCCCACCTTCCTCTTCCCGATCTCTTTCCCCTCCCCACTACCTTCAGCCTCACAGCATACCCCAATTGGGGATGCCGTGAGGCATCTCACTGGCTTCAAATGGGAGCAGTTGGGACTCTTAAAATTCTAATAATATTTCTAAAATTCTAAAATTCTCTTAATATTCATAAAAAAAAAATCTCACCACTATATATATTAACCATCGCGGGCATGCGCACATCAAATCCCCAGAATTGCATCGCAATAGGATGATTGGTTTAGCAACGCGTATGGAACAAACATACATACAAACAAACATACATTGATTTTTACACTTAGATGTTTCCTAGAGTTCTTTGCAGAATTGTATAATATTATATATTATCATTATTTTTTCCGGAGCTCTTCTAACAATACATGTCTCAGCTAATATTGAATGAACTAAGCAAAAGGGTGATTTCTCGTCTTGACGAAAATATATTGACATATAAAATTAAAATTTTGTTTCGGTGGTTTCTCGCGTTTTTACTGTGTACACGTCGAAACGCGGGACACCGGACACACTAATACCATTACGAAATATGTCGGGAGTCTCCCATATTATAGGACGTGTCGCTATGGATATTATCAACAAAAGGGGCATTGCACCGTCTTCGTGCAAGTATTCGGGCATGGAAATAAATGCCTTATTTTGTTTAACTCTATTTTACTAATTTACAATTTTACGTCATGCATCCGATTCCCGTATCTCCTATAACAATATAATATCTCCGTTAATTTCAAGGCACTACACAAAAAGATCATTTCTCGTATTCTCCGATAAAATGATGTTACATAATAATTACGCGCCCTTTTCTTTAAAACTCTATAACACCATATTTTGCTCGCTAGCGCTGCAACTAAATACCACTACATAGAAATCTTCCCTTCCCGCCTCCCCGCTACACACCGCAAATACAATATTTCGTTAGAAAGGGACAAACGAAAGACATGAGATTATTGAAGATCTACTTCGGTCGCCGGCAAACAATGGTCTTAAGTATGTTTTGTACGTTAATCCGTAACTATTTATTCCGTATCCTAGAATTGATTCTGCTAATGCGTTGTATATAAAGTATAATACATTTTTATTAACTAAGTTTTTTAAGTGGTAAAATTTCCCTAATATGGATCTTAATCTATTACATACATTTTCAATATGATTTGACCAGTTAAAATTGACATCTATTGTTAGACCAAGGTATGTATATTGGTACACTTTTCTATAATTGGGCAATCACACTGTTGGGATTGTTTTTTTGTGTAAACAATCATATGAATGACTTTTTATATTCAATTCCTTATCCTGACAACTTGCATATGGTGAGTGTATAAGCATGTATTTGGTTTTTTTTGCATTTATAATAATGCCATTGTCGTGTGACCATTTAAGTATATTGTTTAGATCTGTTTGTGAAATTTCCTCAATTTTTTGTGGATTTTTGTCAGCACATATAATTCAAGTATCGTCTGCAAACATGTAACATTTACAACGTTTTATTACGTTTTGTAACTGTTAGGTAACTGTTAACTTGCATTATATAACACGTCGGCCCCGATATCGACCCTGTTGCTACACCGGTGCTTGTTAACATTTATTTCATCACTTAAAATTCCGTCAATTTTAACTTTAATTTTTCTATTGAACAGATAATTCTTAAAAAAAAATTTTAAAGGACCTCTAATAACACATTCCTCCATTGCCCTTAATGTATCATGGTCCAATGTGTCAAAGGCCTTTTTAAAATCTATAAAAATTATACCAACATAATATTTTTCATTTAAATGACTATTTATATGGTCAGTGAATTTAGAAAGCAATTGTGTAGTCCTTTTTTCGTTTTGAAATCCGTACTGTGAAGGATTTATGATTCTATTTTTTTCTATAAAAAATGTATTTGGTTAAAGATAGCTCTTTCAATAATTTTATCAATACACGAGAGAATCGCTATTGTTCGATAGTTTGTGAAATCTTTGTGGTTTCCTGATTTATATATAGGTCTGATGATGGATGTTTTAATTCTAGGACACCATGTTCGAGACGAGAGTGCTGACGCGAGTACTAATATCTACAGCCTGTATGTCGGACGAATATCTACAGCTCATATGTTGAACTAATATCTACGAACTTCAGAGTGTTGACTAATATCTACAGAGCTGAGGTCGGACGAATATCTATGACGGTCCCAGTGTTGACTAATATCTACAGAACGTAGGTTGAACTAATATCTACAGAGCGTAGGTTGGACTAATCAGCTAAATGTGTCCAATAGTCCGATATTAGGGATTATTACATACATACTTACATAAACTAAGTTTTTTAAACTGCATGCGCAATATTACGTTATTCCAATATGCTATACATAATTACAAATCCAACCTCTGCCAGTGCTGTAGATATTCGTCATCACTTTGGTTCTCATAGATATAAGTCAACAGTTTGAGCTGTAGATATTCGTCAACACTTTGGTTCTCATAGATAATTAGTTCGATTTTTTCAGTTTTCGAATTCCTGTAGATATTAGTAGACGCCTCCGGTGATAGTCATACTCCGAAAAGGTATGGCACGTGAGGAAGGAAAAACATATTTTCTATGGAAGGTTCCAGATAATTGACATGCAATCATATTTATACCACCTGCCTTACATGAACAAGATTGAGGAAGGACCACTCAGATGCTTTGGACATGCAAATTGGATAAACACAAAAAGAATTGTCAGGAGACGAAGAAGAAAATAAGTTGGGGACGCCCTAGGAAGACATGCAACGATTAAGTGAATCATATCCTTTTTCGGTTCAGATAATACGTCAGAATACCAGAAGAGTGTGTTGAATGACGTGATGAATTACAATAATAATAATACTAATTGGATTAAGAGTGCCATCACTTCAAGGGCGCTTTACAAATTATTGTGAGTTCTTAGACTCTACCTAATTTTATTATTTATAAACAGCTACAGAAAACATGCTCACCTGGCAGGTCACTTCTGATAAACATGCTTTGCGAATTTTGCACGCAGAGGACACTACATTCAAAATACTGGACAGTGAAGAAAAAATTGCATTTGCTATCCCCCATTTATGTTTATATTACATTATGAGAAGATTACTGGCAAAAGTTATGTTGATATTCGTTTTGAAAGATTGGAGAATTTAGGAATCTTTAGGACTGGAGAATTTCCATAAAATATGCAATACGCAGTACAATACATAGTACGCAGATAGAAATGTGTGCCAAAACAAAGTTGTGCGGTGAGCAATCATCTTTGCCTACTAAATTTCTTTTATCTTCTGGAGGCACCGCTTTACCAAAATGCCACCGAGAGTGTCAGACTTCACAATCTTACTGTCCACAAATGCCATGTATTCTTCCAAAGTTTGCAGTTGTTCTCAGTTCGCTTCGCATCCTCGTTAATCGTGAGGCCCCCGTGATTTGAATCAGTTAAAAACATCTTTATGGCTTCATTTGGAGAGGTCCATATAGATTGGTCGGTCGGTTGGCCCAACTACTTTGTTTATTATCGCCCTGAATTCGGTGCATGGTGCGACCGGAGAGAGGCTGACTCTTTATTGCCCTTGCGTTTATGCAGCCATATAATTCTCGCTTTTAATTGATACGTCAAGAGATTCAGTATTGGGAGAGATAAAAAAAACACTCAGTCAGGTTTCGTTATTGATGATTGATTGGTTTGGAATTCACTTAATTAAAAAGTTAAAAGTCAGAATACTTCAAATGGCAGAGAATTAGGTTAACAACTATTTCTGCTGTATTATGAGCGATGAACAGGTAAATCATTTTAAAGAGAGACAAATTCTTTGAAGTAATTTGGAATGCCCGCCCGCAGTCCCCCTTTAACCTACAGTAATTCTGAGACCATTATACAAGCAATAATCTCTTTTAAATATCACTAATGAATTTTGAAACAAGTATACTGAAAATGGATGGTTTACTAAATTGGAATTGGTAATTGATTGGACAATGTTCGTGATCAATAGATACTTTCATTCATAAGGTAACAGCTTTTTAAAGTATTTTTCTTTAATATGTTTTGAAACTGTACACAGGTGTTCGGGGTAAAGTGCATTAACTTCAGGGAGTGACTATGTTCCTAATGGTAGAAGTAAAAAAGGAAATACTATTTTTTTTAATTTATGTGGGTATTTTTTTTCCATTTAAACAATTATTTTTTTGTATCTTAAATCGTTGGAATGTTAAAATATAGATTTTTACCTTTTTTATTTGTATCTACTGTATACCTACAAGTAAAAAAGAACCTCCCGAAGTCAGTGCACTCTACCACCGATATAAATTCGGTTGTGAAGTAAGTCGGTCCGGATGTAACGTTCTATAGTAATTCAAAAATAAATCTTTTTAAAAATAATTTTACTCACCCGGGTACATGGGGTGAGGTTTGACTGTATCTCGACTGCGGATGCGTCTGTCCAGCAAATACGTAGCAGGCCGGATCGGGAAATACTGGTTGCGGGAGACCTTTGACCTCTCCAGCGGGACTCTCTTAGTGGGAGAGATAGATTCGTACGTCCTTTACTTCTGGACACACTCACCCCATGATTCCTACCGACCCTTTATACCTTTTTCATTCTCAGACATTCCTCTCCTTCCTTTCCTAAAAAGACCCTCCACACAGCATCCCCAAAGATTACGTAGGCCTTGTACATTCATTTTTGTGTACATGATCTACTGATTTTTTAATATTAAACGGTATTATTTTTGAAAAAAATATCTAAGCATTTCATTTTTTTCATCAAGCCGACCTTGATTTTTTCAGGATTTCGTCATTAATTGATTTTTTATGACTTTCATCCCATGAAAGCTTCCATTGGATAAATAACAACTCGGTGATATTTTCTTTGTGTTCTCGTATACAAGTGATTTGGGATACGTGGTGTGTGATATTATTAGATACTTCACTATATTGTATGAATTATTGTTTCAGTCTAGACACATTTGTTATAATTCTCTAATGATCCTGAATGTCAAGAAAATATTTCAGAATTGAACAGGACAGTTCGCATACCAATTTTAAATACGTAGTAACGTTATATACTGTATGTATTAGTAAATTCTGAAACTTTAGACGCAGCTATTAATTAAACTGCTCACAATCTTTTACTACAACGTGGTAATACATTTTAATTTACTGTGTGCTGAGTAATTAATTTCTATAAAACATTTGACAATTCAGTTTAATATGTAAATTTTGATTTTCAGACGATCACAATTAGTATAATAACGAACCTATTTAGGAATAATCCGATAGCTAATTAAATTCGGATTAACTGACTAGACTGAAGTAATTATGAGAATACAAGTATGTAATGGGGCGAATAAAAATTAGCTTTCCATAATAATTTCGTGTTAAGCAATAAATTTATTTTAAAATTAGATTAATCAATTGATTCGTGCAAAAGGAGGATTATCTGTCTAGACTTATTTAATCCACGGGAGTGAAGAATCAAAACTCATAAGTAGATATGCATATACATACCTATACGAATGAAAATAATAACTTTTGAAAAGATACTTGCCGCCAACGGGACTTGAACACTTGAACACTTGACACGGGTTCAAGTCCCGTTGGCGGCAAGTATCTTTTCTCGGAAGATTTTTCAATGTTGATGAGTGTTTCAGGCTGATAATTATTGCTTATAATAATTGTTACCTTTTGTGCTATGCATAAAAATCTTGTCTAAACGTTAGTTTATAAATTAAAAATAATAATTAATATTTGACAAGTTTAAGTATTTCCCCAATAAATGTAGTCATAATTTGTCTCGACGCAACCTAGCGAGGGATTTAACACTTACAACGTCTCTCTCGCAAAAATAAAGTTGGTTGTTCTCAGGTGGAAAAAATATAATAAGCAGTAATTGTTGAATGAAACACTAGTATATATTGAATTATTTGGCGGGTATTTGATAAGCCCCCATAGCTCAGTGGTCAAGAGCAGCTGACCGGCAATCAGAAGGACACGGGTTCAAGTCCCGTTGGCGGCAAGTATCTTCTCTCGGAAGATTTTTCAATGTTGATGAGTGTTTCAGGCTGATAATTATTGCTTATAATAATTGCTACCCTTTGTGCTATGCATAAAAATCTTGTCTAAACGTTAGTTTATAAATTAAAAATAATAATTAATATTTGACAAGTTTAAGTATTTCCCCAATAAATGTAGTCATAATTTGTCTCGACGCCACCTAGCGAGGGATTTAACACTTACAACGTCTCTCTCGCAAAAATAAAGTTGGTTGTTTTCAGATGGAAAAAATATAATAAGCAGTAATTGTTGAATGAAACACTAGTATATATTGAATTATTTGGTGGGTATTTGATAAGCCCCCATAGGTCAGTGGTCAAGAGCAGCTGACCGGCAATCAGAAGGACACGGGTTCAAGTCCCGTTGGCGGCAAATATCCTTTCTCGGAAGATTTTTCAATGTTGATGAGTGTTTCAGGCTGATAACTATTGCTTATAATAATTGTTACCCTTTGTGCTATGCATAAAAATCTTGTCTAAACGTTAGTTTATAAATTAAAAATAATAATTAATATTTGACAAGTTTAAGTATTTCCCCAATAAATGTAGTCATAATTTGTCTCGACGCCACCTAGCGAGGGATTTAACACTTACAACGTCTCTCTCGCAAAAATAAAGTTGGTTGTTTTCAGGTGGAAAAAATATAATAAGCAGTAATTGTTGAATGAAACACTAGTATATATTGAATTATTTGGCGGGTATTTGATAAGCCCCCATAGGTCAGTGGTCAAGAGCAGCTGACCGGCAATCAGAAGGACACGGGTTCAAGTCCCGTTGACGGCAAGTATCTTTTCTCGGAAGATTTTTCAATGTTAATGAGTGTTTCAGGCTGATAATTATTGCTTATAATAATTGTTACCCTTTGTGCTATGCATAAAAATCTTGTCTAAACGTTAGTTTATAAATTAAAAATAATAATTACTATTCTTTTATTATTCTGACTCTTCACATGGCCCGATTCAAGTATCGGATTCACTTCCTCGGACGTCTCCGAATTCTCTTTACACTCCTTTGATCGTTTATTCGCTCTATTGGCCCAAACCATCCGAGGGTCCCTTTTTAATCTTACTCATTATTTTCTTAATCTTACGCATTCTTTGTTGATCTCCACACTAATCACACGATCATACACGGTTTCATCACAATTACGCCTCAGGATCTCAATTCTACAGCTTTCGGTCTACTTTTATCCTTCCTCTGCCAGTTCCATGCTCACTGCCACACATCAGGGTAGGTAAAATAAAAAAACCCTTGACTCTGTGCAGAAACGGGCGGTCCGTTTGATAGATTCTCCCATCTTAACAGACGGACTGCAATCTTTAGAGCACAGGCGTCAGGTGGGAATGCTGTCCTTGTTCTACCGGTATTACAATGGAAGATGCTCCGAGGAACTAGCGTCATTGATCACATCGGCACCGGTGCAAGTCGGGAAACACGCCAAACACGCGCCCAACATTTGTACACGGTTGACATTAGTCACATGAGAACAGGTCGTTTCTATGACTCGTTCTTGAGTTCAACGGCTCGGCAGTGGAACGATTTGCCGGCCTTTGTGTTTCCTCCCTCCTACAACATGGGTCTTTTCAAGACCCGTGTTCACTCCTTCCTTTCCTCAAAAAGACCCTCCACACAACATCTTCAAAGATGACATAGGCCCTGAGGGAAGTTATTTTCCTCAGGGCCTCCTGTGTGGAGTTAATGTAAAAAAAAGGCACTTCAATGTTGACTGCTAGCTACGCTTCTTTGGACAGTTTTTTTTTAGCGCCAACGGGTACAAATTATACTTTAAAATAAACAAACCAAAAAACAATAATAAAAATATAATATAAAAAAATGTTAAGAAAATTATAATAATATGAAAAAATGTAGTAAAAAAATTGATAACGATGTAAAATCTTATTATATTGACACACACTTATTCATTTTCTGTTTAACCTTGTTGGTCACGGGTTCGCATGAAACCAACTCAGAAACACCCCAGAAAGGTCATTAAAAGCTATGAAAAAATAATTTTAAAATAGCCGGTAACCCTAACCTCACTTAACCTATTTAACCAATTTTTTATATTTTTTTATCATCTCTCCTAATGACCTTTCTGAGGTGCTTCTGAGTTGGTTTCATTCAGAGTTGTCCGGTTACCGCTTTTCTATACTCTGACTTCTGGTCAGTCCACAGAAGTCGAATTCTAAGATGCTTTCATGTTCAATTAGAATACCGGGTACAGTGCTAATTTGACTTCCACAGCTATTTCTGGCGTCTTATGTCAAATTTCATCTAATATTAATTTTTTTAAACTCATTTCTTTTTACCGTTTTTTTTTTTCAGAGAAGCACATGAGTTAAATCGCTTAAACCAGGGGTGGGGAACCTGCGGCCCGAGGGCACTTTTGGTGCGGCCTGCTGAAAGAACCACAAAAAATTACACAGAACGGGATGGGTTTTTCACGGTGTTTCAGATGCATTTTTAAGACGTTATTACAAAAATGTTACTAACAAGTTATTTAGATACCAATGAAAACGTGATAAAACCTCCCATCTTACTTTTATTTTAATTTGTTAGTGTGAAACGATGGTGAAAATCCATTGGAACTTTTAATTTTCTTGAATGGGACAGTCCCGATATGTCAGGATTGATAGCAACTCTATTCGGTGGGGAATATTAGGCAGTCTGTCATGAAATTTATTTTCTAGTCGACGTTGCGGAAGTAAAGTGGATAATAAATCAATAAAATCCTATTAATGACAACTACAAAGAAAAGAAAAGTTGATGCTGAGTGAAACGTGAAATCATTTGAAACTAAATTAAGGCTGTGGAAAGTAACTCAAAATGAATAACACAAGGCATTTTCCAACACTGCATGAACAAAAGCCTTCTACATCGTTTGAATACGCTTGTGAGCGCGCGAAATTAAGTAAGGCATTTAATGAACGATTTAAGGACGTGAAAAGAGACAAACGGATTTGAACACATTTGTTACACCGTTCAACGTCGAACCATCGAATGTGCCTGATAATTTGCAGTACGAAATTATTCAATTACAAAGCGATGATGAACTATAAGCTAGATATAACGATCTTCCCAAATAAAGTCAGGAAACACTGGTTATATTAAGTCAAGCACGCCCCTTAACATTTTGTATATAATACAAACATTAATACCATAATAATTGCCACACTTCTGGCATAAAAAAATCACTAGATGTAATTTATTGTAATTAGTTAAATGAGTATAAAATTATATTGCGGACAATAAATATGCTAAAAAATGTAGAAAACCCATTAACGTAATCAGAGTACAACTTAATTTAAGCTGGTTGAATAGTGGACTCCTATGCAGAATCTTTCTAAAGGTAAAACCAATCTTGTGTTCACAATGCAAATTCCTGTTTCGGATTCATCTGCTAACCATAACGCATTTCGAAGGTTAAACCATTTTGTTGTTTTAGGTGCAGTTTTAATTAAAACTGGGAACTCACAATCCAATTCGCTCTGACGGAAAAAACAGTTTTGTGTGCAAATGCAATGAAAAAAATAAGTGAAAAAATTAAATGAAAAAATTCCTTGTGTGGTTACGTCTGCTTACGCATTTCGTAGAAACCCGTTCTCGTTTTTGAAGGGCACTTTTAAAATTCTAGTTACTTTTTTGCTTCCAGTATTAGAGAAAAGCCATTTTTATAAACTCAGTAAAATGGCTACACTCAGTAATTTTATGTCTCCGCGTATAGATTCACCCTATAACTGAAACCAGTTCTGTATTTAGAATACAACGAAAAAAATTCCAGGTGGGGTTTCATTTTTTGACGCATTCCTCGTGTTAGAAGTGCATTTATAAAATTCTAGTTGCGTTCTGTGTGCTGCAAGAATTGGAGGAAAGCCATTTTCATGTTCTGAGTGGAGTTTTAATTCCCCGCGTACAAACTCACTTTATAATTTAAACCAGTTCTGTGTTTAGAATGCAACGAAAATTTTTTAGGTGGGGTTTATAAGAACGTGTTTCGTAAGAAACCATTCTCGTGTGTGAAGTGCATAAATATAAATGTGTGAAGTGCATAAATATACAATTATAAATTTGTAGCTGCGTGAATGCTGCCAGTATTGGAAGAAAGCAATTTCACGTTCTAAGTAAAGTTTTAATTCCCCGCGTACAGATTCAATCTGTAATTAAAACCAGTTCTGTGTTAAGAATGCAACGAAAACGTATCAGGTGTTATTTCATTTGCTGACGCATTTCTTATGTTGGAAGTGCATTTATAAAATTCTAGTGTCTTACTTTATGCTGCCAGAATCAGAGGAAAGCCATTTTCATGTTCTGAGTGTAGTTTTGATTCCCCGCATGCAAATTTAATTTAAATTGAAACTAGATCCGTGTTCAGAATGCAACGAAAAAAATTAGTTGTGATGTCATCTGCTGATGCATTTTGACGGACAGCATTCTCATGTTCAAAGTGCAGTTTTAAAATTCTGGGTGCAGACTATATGAAGCCAGAATTTCAGGAAAAGCATTTGCATGTTCTGAGTGTAGCTATAATTAAAGAGTGTTGGCAGTTACGTAACCAGTTCTTTGATTTGAATGTGGCTTCCCCCAGGCTGAAATCTGAGTGCGGCCCGCGGGTTAAAGTATGAACATCCAAATGGCCCGCGACGCTAAAAAGGTTTCCCACCCCTGGCTTAAACCAAATCCTTGAAGTAATTGTAAATTGTTTGTAATAAATTCAGATGATTTTATTGAGGGCTGATAAAAATAATAAAAATTAAATTTGTTGAGCGCCGTTTCTGCGAAATATCAATGGCACTGTACAATTTATTATGAGTCCCTAGGATCCAAATAATTTTCTTATTAACAAACAGATATAGAAAACATGCTTACCTGGCAGGTCGCCTGCGATAAATACACTTTTAATTTGAATGTTTATACTTGGAGAAGATACTATAACAATGGACATGTATCATTTTACATTTAATAACCCTCATTACTATTGAGACGCTCTGATCTATTTTGAGATGCTCTGAAATGTGAAAATAGTTAGATATGCCAGTGACAAGGCTTGCTGCAGCGATGTAAACGAATTGTAATTTAATAAAATAAAATACTTTTTTGTTTAAAACCACGAGATTTTTAAATTTTTTAACCGACTATACATTTTTTGTATTGAATTGAATTGTAATTTGTTGATTTGATATTTTGGAAGACTTGCATAATATTCCGTTGCAATAATCTAGACTTGAAACATCATAAGAATTGACTAGTAAATTAATCGCCTCAAATTGATAGGTTTTTCCGCACGGCTTTATTTGCCTTAATTGAAATAAC
Organism: Limnephilus rhombicus; assembly: GCA_929108145.2. Lineage (NCBI taxonomy): Eukaryota > Metazoa > Arthropoda > Insecta > Trichoptera > Limnephilidae > Limnephilus > Limnephilus rhombicus. Next base: position 49,844,199 of record OV815285.1, read on the forward strand.
TCCGTGCTTACAGTTTTGTTCATTTGAGTTTTAAGGGAAATATCAACGTCCAGATTGACACCCAATAGTTTGATACATGTATTTGGACAGATGTCACTTCCTGGTTATTGGGGAGTTATCAATGTTATCCTAACGTCTGCTTGTGGCGGTCAAGGAAAATTTTCTTTGATGGATTCAGCTTCAATCTATTTGAGATCATCCAGCAGGTAATTGCTTCTAGATACTCAGTTATGCAAGTTTTTAGACCGTCTATTTCTTTAAGCAGTAAAAGTAAACTTGCTGGTCTTGAATGCAGCAGTAACATAAAAGGCCAAGAGATTTGATTACTTTAGTGACATTATTTTTGAAGAGGATGAAAAGTAGTGGGCCCAGAACGGGCCCTTGCAGTACTCCATATGAAAGGGTTGCATTGGTTGATTGGTTTTCCCCACCTTCTGAACGGATACCGAAGTATGACGTCAGCTAGCTCTTAACGCAGCAGTTTAAACCAAAGGATTTTTCAAATCGTTTCATAAGTAAATCGTGGTCAGTGGTGTCAAAAGCGGTAAAATTGAAGATTTTTTAAAAACTTTTTTGAATTTGCAATTTTGATTCAGAAGTTTTTTGATACCTAGTCAAAATTAAACTTCAAATATCGATAGCACCCATTCCGCTCATTTTTCACGGGAGGAAAAAGGTAACCTAAACTTATCCCTGAAGAATATTTTTTACTAGTCAATTATAGATATTTTTGTTCTATAATAATAATAAATTAATTTATTTTTTTCATTTCTTAGTAACAAGTAGAGATAAAGATATCCTCACTGGGATCTCCCGTGCTGAGGATTTCATTTACATATTATAATTTAATTATAAGAAATTAATATGAATTAGATATACCACATATCATGTAGAATTTTTTTTTAAATAATTTTAAAGTAAATAAGATGGTGAACGGTTATTATAACCAAGAACATTAAATAAAAATACCCACATGATTTCCAGAGATACAATATCTGAGATGAATACGGGTCACGTATCTAAAGTTCTTCAATCTGGTCCAGCTGCCGAAGGCTAATGGAAGAGATGATATCTCTCTAATTCAATTTTGTTAAATAGAAATTACTAGCAGACGTTCAGATATAAATGCAACCTTAGTTTGTCTACGTTTCTAATGAAATTAAATCAATTAAATTATGTTCCTCATAGAATTCTATTCGTGAACCACTCAGATAGAACAGTTGGGATCAAAGATCGCAACAACTATGAATAGCGTGTAATAAATACCACGACAAAAATAAACTACTTACGTTTCTTTTATTATTGATCTTTGTGTAAAAAAACAGCTTCTTTTGAATCCAGCTTCAACACTCCATTTATCTATTCCAATTTACGGGAAAATCCATTTGCGACTTCAAATAAATCTCAAGATGGAAATGACATCTTGATCTTGATATTTTATTATTATAAGTAATAATTATCAGCCTGAAACACTCATCCACATTGAAAAAATCTTCCGTCAAAAGATACATGACGCCAACGGGACATGTATCTTACGTTGGCGTCATGTATCTTTTCTCGGAAGATTTTTTCAATGTGGATGAGTGTTTCAGGCTGATAATTATTGCTTATAATAATTGTTACCCTTTGTGCTATGCATAAAAATCTTGTCTTAAACGTTAGTTTAACAATAAAAAAAATAATTGATAATATTTTAGTTAACTTTGAAATTGCAGACAGAAAAAGTTGTGCAAATTTTATTTTTTGAGCTAAAGCGTTTTGTTGCTTAAGCACACATATTTCTATTTCGTAGTTAAGATCATCAATAAATCTCTGTAGGATGAAGACTTTCCCTTCCTTATCGCAATCCGGACGTTGTCGGTGTCCGGATTATGTGAATTGATAAGAACAAATTATTATTGTTTATAAATCAAGGAAAGCGAAATAGTCACTAGATGTAATATTTAAAAAAACGCTCCTGCTCGAGTTAATGAGATACAATAAGAAAATAAAAAATAATAATAATAAGAAAATAATTTTCTGTCAACTTTTGCCTGTCAAGGTTTGCGCGCAAAATTCCTGGTTCATCCCATGCATTTTAAATGTTCCTATTTATTAGTTTATTTTAAACGCTTTGGCAAAAACAAAAATTGTTCTAAAATCTAGATAAAATAATCTTTCCAATGTGTTTATTAGAAATCAATGTTTTTGTTTCAAAATATTAAAATTCTAATATTGGAAATGTAAATTGGTTAAAAAATGCATACCTGCGAATATTTGAATTAAAGTAATTAAAATAGAATAAATCCAAAATTTTAATTACAGATTCCTTTTCTTAACAAAATTTGTAATAAAACTGTCACCTCACTTTTTATCACTTTCATACAATTTTATTTTAAAATTAAATGTGTGATACGTCACAAATTGGCGCAAAATTAAACCGTCACTTTTGAACGGGTTTGTAAAATATCTGAATAACATAGCTCATATAATTCTAAGACAATGAGAAGCATTATTTCATTCCGTTTCTACTATAAAAGAAATCACAAATATTCACATGACAGGAAGAGAGATATCTAACAATTAATAATGCACGTTCGCTCTGGGACAATCTGGGTCTCCTGTTATTATAACGGCATATGATGTTTTGGGACAACTTGGGTCTCCTGTGATTAGACGGGTTATATTCAATGCAAGTTCTAATTCGCTGTAATGGTATGTAATAAAGGCAGATGACTCTGCAAGATGATGCGTGGAGTTATGGATTAGATGTTCAGTTGGTAGTGACTAGTCGCTAGTCGCTTCCAGAGGGTCTTCCCATCAGCCTTTGGGCACACTGTCAGAGCAATAACACATACCTGTAAGTGATGCTGTAAGCCTTGAAAACTATGAGGAATTATCTTCGGCAGTGGCGCACTTCATCATAAAGTTAAGTGCTTTTACATATAATTAAATATAATTTTTTTTTTTGGACAACAAACTGGTAAAAAAAATACAAATTATTATGCAGTAATTAATTTTTGCCGCTTGGATTATTTGATCCATTTATTGTATCCTGGACTGTGTCTTTTTGGACTGGACATTATTTGAATACGTTTTCAGATTTTCATGGACAAAAGTGTTTTCGTTATTTGTTTTTGGGGTGTTATGCCGTGTTGCGCTACCTCCTTCTTTAGCCAACGTTTCGGACAGCGTTGCAGTGTCCATCTGCCGGATCTGCCCTGATGATGGACACTGCAACGCGCTACATGGCATTACACCCCAAAAACAAATAACGAAAATGGACATTGTTTGGTCAATTTGAACAACGTGTTCAGAAATTCATTGCACATTATCGTTTTTTTGTCTCACCCTTTTTGTCCGTCCAGAATTTTTGTTAGCTTGGACATTATTTTGTCAAATTGGTCATTGTTTTGTCAATTTGAACAATATATTGTCCATTCAGACATTCGTTGCACAGTTTTATTTTTTCCGCTTGGGCACCATTTTTGCCATACAGAATTTTTGTTAGCTTGGACACAATTTTGTCTGTTTGGACAGTATTTTTGTCCGCTCCATTTAAACGGTATTTTTGTCAGTTTAAAACAATTTTTTGTCAATTTGTCCATTTGGCTAGTGACCACTTCGATGGTTAAACAAAATGGTTAGATATAGGCAATTCGATAGAAAATACAATATTATGAATTACTCATGGGTGGGCCATACTAGTCTTACAAATTTGTATGAAATGCTAAATCTAGAAGTTGAAATATCGATGGTTACGCCAGTGCCATAAAGAGATCATGCGCAGCACCCAGTACCCAATCCGCCGGGATATAGGTAACCTTGAACTTGGCTTTAAATTATAATCACGATTCATTGTTACCGGCCGATTCACCGGCATAATACAGCCTCACGTGAAATATGGTAATTCTAAGAGAATGGCATAATTTGGAACGCCTAAATCACTGAATTATGTGCCTATAAATAGGATTTATGGTTTCCAAGCGAATGATAATAGGATTAAGTTGGTGTGTTTTTTGAAGTAGCCAGAGCTACCTTCGGAATAGGAAATTATAACCTACGATTATCTTACCAGGTCCTGGCTTACGAATAAATTATTACGTGGAATAACCAACCAACGTTTAAAAAACCTAAAAGCGACAAAAACCAGGCGTAGATTGCTGATACTAATAATTTAATTAGAGGGAAAACTGAAAACCTCTTTTTAAACGACAAAAACTCTTAAGCGGTGAGTTTTGACGTCAAAAAATTTGGATAAGTAACATTTTATCGGGCAATATGATTTTCATCCATCGCTTTAAAGCTCTGAAATGTTTATTCAAACTATTTCAAAACAAAACGTTTTATTGTTGGTTTTATGTTTCTCAAAACAAATATCGGGCGAATCCTGTACACATACGAGTATTACATTAAATGTCTTATTAAAATTTATATAACTAACTAATAAACTCTTGCAACTCATAAACTTACGAATACCCACATTAACAACGCGACAAAATACACTATTCTACTGTAGCATTCATTTCTTATTTTGATTTTAATTTTGTGATTAATTTTTATTATTATTATCTATGTTCTAATTTTATTTTCATTTTTTTGTTTTCGTTAGGTACCTAACCTAATACCTAATATAGCAGACTGGCATTGCACTACCCTTCCAGCCCTGCTGGAATAAAAACTTAAATAAATAAATAAATAAATAATAAGCATAGATTGCCCACACTCCGATACAACGATTTCACATTATGGAAATTAGTACTTGGGTGATGTTGACATATTTAAGAGCAACTTGGCAAGTTTTGTGGATCATGTAAAGTATTTATTCCAACACTATTCCAAAACCTATCTTGTGTCTTTGTAAACCTATAAAATCACTGCATTTTTCATTTTTTGTTGTGTGCATTTTTTATCTAAAGTATTTTTATTTTTATTATTTCTTCCAATTTTCTAAATTACTCTGTATCTGTCATGGTAAAATTGTATCTACTACCAATCATGTAAAAGCCCTCTGGGCGTTAAATAAATAAATAAAAAATAACTAACCATTACGCCGTTTCCCCACAGGGGTAGGTAGAGAGGACAGACCACCAAAAAACTCGGTCTTGGCACACACATCCATATATCATCTCACACATACTCTTCTATTATTCTCACTCTTAACATGGTGCGAATAAGTATCGGATTAAATTGATCGTGCCATGTCTTACTCTTCCCTGACTTCTACCATTCACATTTGCGCCATATATATTATCTTTCTTCATTCATTCTCGCGACATGACCAAACCATCTAAGCGTCCCTTTCCAAATTCAAATTCGTGTTTTTAAAATCACAATTTTATTAAATAAAATTCAGTGTATCTGTAATCACTTTAGTGTCTGCTTGTACTTTTATAACTTTTTTGAATTTTACACTTTTATTTTTTAATTCGTATCTGTTTCAACCCGTGAGTGGCTTATCTCATTGTTCGTGATGAATTGGTCCAGCAATAAAATTATATTGTCCCAAAAAAAGCTTTTACAATTCTTGTACGAACAGGGTACCTAATGGTATCGGTGCCTTACAGACTGGGTATCAGGATAGCATAACAAACAGAGGAGTGTCGGGGCCCTTTACCTTTCATTCATCGTGTGACCTATATCATAGGGGGCCCCGCCCAACGTATTGACGTCACGACTTCATCTCTTCTTCTCAAAACTCTGGACCAGGGCTGCAAGAAACTCGAGGAGGTAACATTTTATTTAAATGAACCAAAAACACCGAAAATATTATTAGTTATTATTTTTAATTGACAAACTAATGTTTAAGAAAAGTGTACAAATTAAAAATGCCCCAATTTTGATTTGTCGCCAAAACTACAGGTTCATTTTGGATCGTGAATCTGGCGTTATTGACGTCACACCAGACACCATGTGACAGTCCTCGTAGCAGCAAGTAGCGTTTTCTACGTCATAATGACGTTGTAGCCAGTTAGAGGCGTTTCGGAATGTGTGGTTTTAGATTAAATTATCAGTTCCAGTGGCACACAATAAACAACGTCATATTTGGGTATGATTTGAGATTTTCACGGCCAAAAGTATTACATATTGTGATTTATTAATAAAGGAAGGAGATGGCGTAACACGGCATCTTACCTCAAAAATATATCACGACAAAATGTCATATTTCTTCAAATGCTCCTGATAGAAAAAAAGATTTTTTTATGTTTTTGTTTTCACCACCGCATAAAATATTAATTTTATTAAAATGTTTGTTCGGATATGTTCAAACTGAATTAATCGTTTACTATGAAGGCAAAATTAGATATTTCGTATTGATAATTAAGTCAGTTGAAGCGTAACGTTTGGCAAATATGTTTTTACTCACTGTGATTTGTGGTTATTATTGTTCACTAAATTATTAAATAAATTATGATTGTCAATAAAACCAGTACAGCAAAATCGCAAACCATTGTTATTATTTGTGGAATTAGTAGATTAGGTAACATAATGATTACATTCTAAAATCAACAGATACAATGGTTATTAGTTTATTACTTAGTATAATAATGCCCGTAGTATAAAAGTAGAATAATAAATAATTCCAATCCATTTACGAATTCAATAATAATTTCTGATTGACAGCCTATTATAACGTACTAAAAAATTGTTTTGTTATGGAAGTTATTAGATAGAGTTAGAGAACTAATCAGAGATAATGACTTATACACTATTTTATATGATCTATTATTGACAATTCTTTTTTTACATTACCCCCACGCAGTAAAAGCAGGAAAAACAATTCCCCCCTGCCGCCCAGGGAACCATTTATTTTTTTTATTTTCTTTATTCATTGTGTTTGTTAGAGGTTTGTTTTTACATGGTTTTTCGACTACCAAGCTAGGCAAATGCCCTTATTATGGTAGTCGAGATTCATAAGATGTTATATTAAGTATATAATATTAAGTATAATCTTCCATATATGTAGATGAAAGTACAAACATATAGCATACATATTAAGGAAAATATTCATATTAGTATTTGGTACATGATCACATACAGGAAAGGAATTGAATCTAGGTGAATCTTGTATAAATAAAAATAAAATAGAATAACAAATTAAAATAAAAGTAACAATTAATAATATTTTAAGGATAATAGAAGTAAAAATAAAAATAAATATATAAATCAGATGATGGAGTCTAAGATTATCATGAATAATGATAATCTTAGACCCCAATAAACAAAAACAAAAGCAGGTATTCCTAGGCAGCGTACGAAATGGACGAACGATGTCAAAAAATATGAAAAAAAGCATCAGCGTAATATAAAGTTTTGGTTCAAAATTAATTTAGGGATAAGATCTTTTATTCAAGAAATATGAAAAATAAAAACAGTTTTTAAGATGTAAGGCATCCTTTATAATATTTCCTTCCCTGAGTAAATAACCAGTTCTGTATATTAATGGCATACAGATCATCAGTTTTAAGTATTATTATTTTTATCATCATTTATTGGATAACACCTCTACCATAGGTCACCCCAAGTGGTTCGCTACGTTTGGTGACTTAGCAGGGGTGCCCGGGTCATGGGATGAGGTTTGTCCAGGTCTTGGCAGTTGATTCGTCTGCCCACCTGCTGCGTGGCGGGCCGGATCGAGAGAGACTGGTTAAGGAAGATCTTTTTACCTCTCCAGCCAGAATTCCTCGACCAATCGCCTTGCATCGCAGTTGGAGGAATGGATTTGAACGTCTGTCACTCCTGGACACAATGACCCCCAGATTCCTATCCACCCCTCATACCTATTTCCTTCCAAGAACTTCCTCTCCTTCTTTCCTTAAAAAACCTCTCCACACAGCATCCCCTAAGATGACAAAGGCCCTGAGGGGAATTATTTTCCTCATTTTTTTTCCTCAGGGCTTCTTGTGTGGAGCTAATATAAAAAAAAATCTTTGGGGATGTTGTGAGGTAGGTCTTTTTAAGGAAAGGAAGGATAAGGCGTTTTGGGAAGGAAAGCGGGGAGGAAATATGAGGGGTGGATAGCCATCCAGGGGACAGTGTCCCCAGGTGTGACGGACGTGTAAGTCCATCTCTTCCGCTGCGGTGCAAGACGATGGGTCGAGAGAGAGGAGAAAAGGAGAGCTATAAAGGTCGCCATCAACCAGCCTCTCCCCTTCCGGCACGCCAAGCAGTAGGTTAGCAAACGCATGTGTCGTAAAGACCAAGACAAACTCCATTTACCTGCTAAGTCACCAAACGAAACTTACAACGTACTCATACAACGTATGTTACGCGAAGAGCAAATTAATCGGATTTATGTTAATTTTTAACCTTTCACCCAAATACTTACGATACGAACTTTCATTAAATTTCAGTCGACAAATTTTTAGTAAAAATGAAGTATACCCTCTCCCTGCACCATTGAAATAGGATGACTGGAAGGAAATCCGAGAGGAGTGGACCAGGGTTCAGGATATCGAACCCCTTTTTTGTATGGGACATTGAAAAGTTAGACAACAAGTCCGAACCCTTGATTTCTAGTTTTTTTCTAATGGGAAATTTCCCGCTGGTGCAACGGGCAAACCACAAAGAACCCGTGGGATGCAACAGTGTTTGTTATTATTTTATTTGCGTGGGACTCACTTGAGACGGTAATGGATAGCGTTTTGGAGTATTAGTGGGATATAAACTGGTGAATTTGTATTCAATAATACACTATGGAAACCTAATGTGATCGGATGATTGATGAACTGAATATTCCCACATTCAAGCTGCTATCAAATAAAGTAATTGTTTAGGAACCGTTTTGTTCGTACTGTTGAATGAAATTATAACTTGGTGATTATCCATTATTAAGAACTTAAAAATCTTTAAATCTTTAAAATCGTTCTGAAACCGGTCGGATTTACTCAAATATAAAAGCGATTCAATCAAAGTTAAATTGTTTCATTTAAAAATCTTTCTTTACTTCTTCTTCTTCTTGTGCCCTGTCCGTTCAACGGACGTTGGCTATCATGTTGGCTATGCGGACTTTGTTTACTGCAGCCCGGAACAGCTCCACGGTAGACTGGCCATACCACTGTTTTCAACCATGAGGTTCTCCTTCTTCCAGGGCCCCGTCTTCCGGCAATCTTTCCCTGCATTATGAGATGCAGGATCTCATACTTCTCTGGATGTCTCATCACATGTCCAAGATATTGAAGTTTTCAGATTTTTATAGTTTTAATTACTTTCTTTTCTTTATTCATCCGAACCATAACATCTTCGTTTGTAACCCTGTCCATCCAGCTTATTTTAAGTATTCTTCTGTAGATCCACATCTCGAATGCCTCAAGTCGCCTAATAAGTTCTTCAGTAAGCGTCCATACTTCCATTCCGTAAAATAATATCGAAAACACGTAGCATCTGACCATTCGCATTCGTAATCCAAGGTTGAGATCATGACTGCAGAACATTTTTTTCATGCGGATAAAAGTTGCACGAGCTTGCTCAATGCGGCATTTGATTTCAACTGAAGGATCCCATCTATCATTTACATTGCAGCCCAAGTATACAATACTATGTACCTTCTCTAGTTTTGTTCCAGCGATATAAAGATTTTCATCCAATGCGTTATTTTTGCGTATGAGCATGTATTTTGAACTCAAAATTCTCACAAGTCTTCACTACTTGATTCAGCAAAAGTTGTAAATCCTCAATGTTACTTGATAAAAGTACTGTATCATGCATAACGCAGGTTGTTCAGAATCTTCCCATTTATAACAAGTCCTTGAGTAGCCTCTTGCAGAGCTTCATTGAATAATACTTCTTTCTTTACACGATTTTTAATTATAATAAAAAAGGTTTTATTCCAGGATGTGGGGAGGATAGTGCAATCCCACACGTTTCAAATAGTTATACATATTTACACAACAGATTTAACAAAATAAATAAATAAGTACTTAGATTAGGAAAAACAAGAATAGTAGTAAAAAATAAAAATAAATAATCGAATATTATTGACGTGTTCCGTGGTTTTCGTTTTTTTTTCTTTTTTTTGATTTTGTTTTTTGTTTTAAAGTTAAAGAGCAATTGCTACTTCGTATACAGAGTATCCGGGGGTAAAGTGCCCAAGCTTCGGGAGGTGATTCTACATGATGGTAAAAGAAAAAAAGATTAACAACTTTTTTCGACAATTATTATAAGCAATAATTATCAGCCTGAAACACTCATCCACATTGAAAAATCTTCCGAGAAAAGATACATGACGCCAACGGGACTTGAACCTGTGCCCTTCTGATTGCCGGTCAGCTGCTCTCCCAATTGAGCTATGGCGGCTTATCTTATACCCGCCAAATGATTCAATATATACTAGTGTTTCATTCAACAATTACTGCTTATTATAGTTTTTCCACCTGAAAACATGTGGATGAGTGTTTCAGGCTGATAATTATTGCTTATAATAATTGTTACCCTTTGTGCTACGCATAAAAATCTTGTCTTTAACGTTAGATTAACAATTAAAAATAATAATTAAACTTTTTTCGAAATTACCACTTTTTTCCCACAAAAAATAGTATCCATAAAAGTATATTATTTTTTCCATACGAACAAGTCGACTTTTTACCCGAAAACTACTTTAAAACGTTGGAAATTCGAAAAAGCTCCCGAAGTTTGTGCACCGGACACCCTGCATAATGGGATGGTCCGATGCTCTGTGTGGAACGCGCCCGCGCAGCGCGTGTTTAAACTGTGCACCCTAAAGTTAAAAAGCTTAGACTTGCGGATTCAACACTTCGTTTGAATGGAAGCACTATGATATGAAACAAAATATTATGATTTTTCTTCAATGGCGTATAAGCCAGATATTAAAAAAAAAAATTTTGGCTTGTTTTTGTGAAAAACCACCTCAAATTCTCTCCGGTAATTAAAGTTTGAACCCAGGTTTGTAGCCTTATTGATCTATTCTTCAGATACAAGAGCCAAATCCAAAATCGTTTTGCACACTAATAATACAGAAAAGCAAATTACAAGATAGTGGCCACATCCTCGAGGTTTTACCTAGTCGTTTAGAATCGGGAGAAGATTTAGTGCTGATTTTTAAGGTACCACCGTTCTCCCCCCCTCCTAACCACCAACCCCCATTGACCTCAACTAATTATAAGTTTTATCATTTCTGTCCTTGTACAATTTTTAAGTAAGTTTTAAGAACGATAATGAATAACATGGATTAGTCGAAACGGCTAGAAAATAAATAGAATTAAGAAACAAATTTACACTGTGAATAAAACTCTTCAAAAAATGTCTACAAATTGTTACATAGTTAATGCCCAACGTTCATAGAAAATGCGTTTATCAAGGTTAGCTCGTCGAGGGGGTAGAGAGGTGATTGGCTAAAAATTCGTGGCGTTGCTTTAAGTCTATGTTCCTCTGGGAGACTTGAATTAACTGCAACACATATTAAAAAAAATCATTTGTTTCGGGACTTCTACGTCACACCTTTGAAATTTCAAAAGCGGCCCGACCAGTTTCTTTACGCACGCTTGACTTGGGGAGTAAGCTGGTGAATGTGTGACGACAGCTCTACGAAAAGCGAGGCGAACGGTAGTTGAGAGGGAGATATAATAATAATAATAATTGGATAATTTATAGAGCGCCGTTTTTGTGAAAAATCCCCCCAAGGGCGCTTTAAAATTTATTAAGAATTCTTAGGTTCGAACTAATTTTACTATCTACAAATGGATACAGAAACACACTTACCTGGCAGATTACTTCCGATAAACACACTTTAATTAGAAAGTTTATGCTCGGAGAAGAGGCTTACGGCTTTGCACGCGGAGGACATTACAGTTAAGGGAACGTACCCATACTACGTGACCAACTTTTTTGCAATTTTTAACGCCCCCCCCTCCCCCCCCCCCGGTGACTAAAAACCTAAGCCTAAGCGTGGTATTTTGAAGACCCCCCCCCCTCCCCCTGAACGTGTCACGTAGTATGGGTTCATTCCCTAACACACTGGACGTTGCATGATTTTAAATTATTTGCTACCCTCTTACTGTTAGTATTCCAGTTATGAATAGCTTAATGAAGATAGGAAGAGAGAGAGTTACGTTTCGTATATTACTGTAGGGTCAAGAGAGGTGCGAGCACACATTTTATTTCTCTCTTTCTTTCATAGCCAGTTACGTTTCGTATATCTAAGACACAGTGCAGGCCTATTGTCGGTATCACACTGTAGGAACAAGAGAGAGCAGTGCGCGCGCACATTTTCTTTCTCTCTTCCTATCATACATAGATATAGCTAAAGAAGTTTTAATTCAGTCGTGTGGTCTAAAGCACACACGTTTTTTTTTTCTAAAAAGGCCCGTAAGAGCTAACCTTGTAAAGATTTTCTAAGATGCCCTAAATATAAAAACGTGCTAATGATTTATTGACATATAAACGTTATATTGTAGTTATTCTTTATTATATAATTATTTTACAACAGAATTCACCTTGTCGGATAAAACCAAGTAGATTGTAAAGATAGAACGCCAATCATTTTGAATAACAATCAGTAACAATGTAGTGTGCAATGGGCGTTGCTGATTCCTTTTATCGCTTGTCATCTTTCAAGAAATTATTATATTGATATCTCAATATCTCTTTTTCTTTGATATGTCTTTCTCTTTGTGTACGTTTTAATACGAGTTATCGGCGCCATTGAAATTTCGTCATGGATATTATATCTCGTGATCAGAACTTCCACGCTCGTAATTTGGAGAAGGCGAAACATGTCGCCGATCGAGAATGTATGAACTCATATTTTCTTCCCGTGGATTTAATGCAGCAATAATAAAATATATGTTTTACGAAAATATAATAAAGCATTTTTGAAAGAATAATTCTTATTTCACAGTTGTTTTCGAGAGAACATTGGTTAAGAACTCTACAGATTGGTCTTTGCGGTGGATATTTTAGAATATCCTGTGTGTTAGATTTTATTTCCATCCATGTACATAGTGATGATGTTGTACTACTACGTTTATAAACCGTAGTAGTAGTAGTAGTTATAAGTCTGAGACGTAAGTTACTAGCTATAAGTCTTAGACGTTATTCAATACATATAATAACCAATCTTAGTTTTGAGCTAGTTATATTAATTCTATCATATATTTACTTGTAAAATACAGACACTTGAAAATAATGTATAATTTGTTATGAGCATTCGAATACTGCTCATTATCACAAAACTTTGTAATTTGGAGACGACTGTCTTATCAACGCGATCGATTATGAGATGATTTGTCACAAAAACTGCGCTATATAAATCATCCAAATATTATTACAATTATTTTCAGTAGATATAGTATAGTACAATAAATATTTTAATTAATTTTTCTACCTAGTTACTTTATCGTAGGAAGGTGTACCAAGGTGTTCAACAAGTACATCATATTATTTATTTATTATATAAATAAATAGACATTTGTACGGTTAGACCGGTCAGTGGTTGAGTGGGCGTAGCGCTTGGGTCCCACCTGGGCGTCGCGTGTTCGATTCCTCGGCTAAGTCCTCCATCACAGCACAAGCAACATTTTCGGCTTTTTGTGGTGGTAGTAGGAGATTTTCATACATTGTTAAGTTATTCGTAACCCGGGAATGTTTGTCTTTCTTTAAAAAAAAAATGTAAATGTATATTTACTCGATGTATTCATCAAGAGAGAAATAAATAAATATAATATGTAATTAAATGAAGACATTATTAGCGAAACTCAATCGAAAATCTGGAAACAGAAAAATCAGAAAAAGATATTTGCACTCCTGGGACTCGAAATTAGGACCTTTCGCTTTCAGGGCAAATGCGCTAACCTCTGCGGTCCTGGTTTCGAATCCCAGAGGTGCAAATGTCTCTTTCTGATTTTTTCTGTTTCCAGATTTTTAATTAAATATTACAATTTTAGGTTTTACTCACAAAGTTAAAAAATAGAAATAAATTTAATTGTATCAGCCATTGAACCAACATTTTTGGACATCCAGAATTAAACAATTTCACCATGTAAATCAGATTAAAAAAAAGTTGAAAATCGATGAAAAAAGTCTTATGTTGCAATATTGTTGAACAAAATATATGTATCTACAACATCGGAGTATATGTTTCCCAAATTTTGGATTCGTCTCACAGGCGTACAATTTTGCGACGTTGCAGAAGAAGTGTTACAAAAATATGGTAGGTGCTGTCTAATTATTGATAATTGCAATCTGTTAGCCATAAGTTATTATAATAGATTATCTGTAGTTAGTAATAAGATAGAGCTTTCGAAAAAACATATACTTACAGCGCTCTTGATATGGTTTTAAAAAAAAATATAAATCATCAATGTTAACAGACGGTTAACAGTTAAATAATTTATATATATTTATTTATATTTACCGGGGTAAAATTAATTTCTAAGTTGGTTTGATATCACTTCTATACTACAAATATCTTGTTTCCTTGCTACCAGCTGGGGGGGCCCGTGTTAGATATTTTATATCAATGGTACAAGCGTACAAGTCATTTGTAGCAACTAGAGCTCAGATTAAAATAATTAACTACCCAGTGAGATTACTACTGTGGGCGAACAATAAAGTCTATTAACATTATAAAACAGCGTATTTATAATAAGATTATTTGGCTGCTAACTCCGGGGGTCCACTTTTATCTTATTACATTTCCTAATTAAGCATTTTGTTGGCAATAAGCGGAGTTCGTGTTGCGTATTTCCGGTTTTCGTCGCCATTTGCCAAAGTGGCGCCCACTACGTTACTACGTGATGATCATTTCTGAAGAGCTGGGTCTAATCAAACTTCTACCTAATACTACCACATCGACGTGATCGCCAAAATGACCAATTGTCTGGAAAATCGAGTTAATATTTGCGGCATGGAAGGAATGCAGGAGTGTTATCATACCATACCATACCACTGAGACCTCCATTATACTTCGCATCTCCCTCTTTCTCATAAACGACGTATGTAATTGAAGTGTATATAAATATGGAGATAAGACAGTGGGGCTTTCAGGAGCAGGGATATTAGGTAACAGATGATGTTATAAATATTACATATTCTCACCTATTTATATAAATACCTCACTCACTCACTGCACACATTTACGTAGGTACAGATGTACACACGTTACTCATGTCTTTAGTATAGGTAGTTATATGTAGTTTTGAGTTGATGTCTTAATAGATATTAGTAAAAGAGTTTCCTAGGAGAGTGGCAACTGTCGTCGTTCGTGTCCAATATCCGAACGGTTACGGAAATACCCGATGATTACCGATCGATAGCTGGGCACCTTCAGTGTCGAGTTCCCTTGCTTTAGAATTAAAAAGAGCGCTTATTAGAGCGAACGTTTGGTCCAGTTAAGTATTTATTGTAAACCACACCATAATATAATAAAGTAACTTATAATCTCGACGAATCAAGGAGCTTTATTGACGATTTCCCGAATATTGTAATCCCAAACACTGAGATTGAAGAACATTATGTACATTTGGAAATATATATTTATAAACACCAAAATGGAGACTGCAGCGCAGCTCTCAGCAGCAGACACAGGTACAAACATTAAGTGTTCTCACATACTTATCATGAGCTTTATTACAGTTTGTTCTCTTACAATAAACTATAGCTGCCTCTTAGGTTGTTTTTTATTAACACAATTAACTCCATAAAGTTTTTCAGTACTTTTTATTTGAGTGCGTAAAAACTGGTTTGTAGCTGAGAGATGCATCTGGTTCCCATGCCAGGTGTCGCATTTTCCCATGCCAGTCATTTGCTTTAACTTATTCCTTAGTTTATAGTGCACAAAGTTTGTTCAGGGAAAAAAAGCGAATAAGGACCTACATTCTAACATTCTAACTATTAAATATAATTTTTACCTGGAAAAATTTCAGGAATGTATATGTAGTTGTAAGATTTGAATAACCAGGTTATTCTAACCACCCTATGTTTCGATTTTTATGTAGGAAAATTACTGACTGACCTACCGAAGGTTCGGTTTCGGCAAGTATCGCCAAAAAAACTAGTTTCGGCGGAAAATCTCCCGAAACCGAAACTTTTTTAGACATGTTAAAAATCGATTGAGTACTGTTATTTGGCTTACTTTTTACACTTATTCAGACAGTTAACAAGTGTTAAATTAAATAAATAAAAATAAAATAATTGAAGTATGTGAAAGAATACTATATTTTTTTATATTATTTCTATAAAACAAACAGCATTTATAAAAAAATAACAAACTGGAAGTATTTATAAAAAAAATAATAATTAAAAAGATTTTTAAGGGGTCTGCGCTAGTTTTCAATAAAACACACACTGTGTGTTTTGACGAGCTTCCGACAAGTGTATAAACACAATTAAAACGGTGAAAATTTTGTAAAGGAAGTATTCAAACGATTAGCTCAAAATGAAGATTACGGTTATGTTCTTTGACGACTTGTATATTGTATCTGTGGGCAGATTCTAGATTGCTTCTACGTTTTATGTAGTTTATGTTTATGCTGTTAATTCTAACCACCTTCATTATGATCTCCAGTCATTTTATTACGCCGTTGATAGAAAACATTGTTTTTGTAACTCGTTTCGATGATTAATACGCTGCAAGGAAGCCTCAATCAATAAGTTTAGAGTTTCAGTTGATTATTCCCCTCTGCGCCGCCCACTGATCTATGGCACCCACCTTCCACTCTAGGCAGCTACACCAGTCTGTGTCTATGCTCATTGGGATAAACCTTCCGAAGATTATAGAACGATATAGATAGAGCGAAACTATGAAAAAAGTCAGATGGTGGCTTAAATAAAACCAGAGTGGTTCTCATAGATGAAACAAATAATTATGGATCCAAACTCATGCAATATTCGTCTTTATTGGTTTTACTTAAGGCAACCATAATAAGATCACTTTTATTCAACAAACTTAACAATCTTTCTAATAAAACCCTAGCGCACAAATGAAAAATAATGTCATTTATCGGAATCGGACCTGCAACATCTCGAATTGTGGTCGAATTCGTAGACAATTCGATACTGAAAGCTTATAATATTTTGTACTAATGTTCAAAATGCTTAGATATAATTCACCCGCCATAAGACAGGGATATCCCTAGCATGGCGGATGAAACACCGCAAAAAAATCTAAAAAATCTAAACAATGTAAAATATTTTAATAAATAAATAAATAATGAAAGGTCATTAGTTGAGTTGTCATTGCGACTGGTTCCCACTCGGGCGTCGTGGGTTCAATTTCTCGGCTGACTAAGTTCTCCATCACGACACAAGCAGCATTTTCCTCTTACTGTGATGGTAGTAGGTACTTTCAAATATGATTAGGTTATTCGTCACCCGGGATTATTTAGCCGTCTTCGAAAAAATAAAAAAAATATGATTGAAGACAGAAGGTAGGTACTAACTTATATCCGTATTTTTAATGGTTAAACTGTCCACAAATCCGATCTTGTTGTAATGAACTCTATTCGAAGGATTTGAACTTTTTTTAGAATATTTCCATACAGGCTCTGAGATTTTTTTTCCTTAGGACTTATATTATCTTTAGGTATACTGTGTGCAGGGTACTTTTGTGAAAAGGAAGGGTCTTAAAGAGATTAATTTTGTATGAGGAAAGACACACAGAGGCTGGCAAATAATTCTAATGCAAGAACGAGTTGTAGATATGACCCGTTTTCATGAGACATAATATGTCAACTCTGTATAAATGACGTGTTTCCTGAACCAATCAACCAACCAACGCCGAAGGGATCAACGACGTTAGTCCCTCGGAGTATCTTCCATTGAAATTTCCACAGAACGAGGAAAACATTCCCACCTGACGCGACGCCTGTACTCTAAAGTTATAAATAATGTAATCCGTCAATCTATCAAATAGACTGCCTTTGAAAGAAAGAAATTATGACCTTGAAAGTAAAAAGAAGAGATTTTTTGCCTAATTAATTATGAATTAATTGCACGTGCCAAAAAAATTTCAGCTAAATGTTTTTTGTATTATTAATAATAAAGCGTTATCTAATTATTGTGTAGTTTTTTCATCACCGGGATAGAAGAGTACGAGAAAAAGCCTAGTGCCTAGTGGGTCTGGTTCAAGTACGGAAATGAGGTAGCCAACGAATAAATCTTTAATGTATGATTATTTTTTAATAATGGTTACGCCCCAAAGGAACCCGTATTTGTGATGGCCAATGTTTGGCCTAACGAAGCACTTTGTCGTTTAAATATTACCCACGGAGTGGAGACGAAAAAATCGTGATTGGATCGGGAGGCTTTAAGTGGGAAAAGCCTCACCCGAGACTGGGTATAAAAAGTGAACAGCTAATTTATTTATTTAAATATATTACTTAGGAACAGGAACACCAGTAGCATTATATTTCTCGTGTGTAAATAACAGGTATTATCAATTTTATTTTATTTATTTATTTATTGTTTCTTTACACGTTGAGGTTAAGAATTCTACAAAGTAACAAAAATAATATAGGTATTGAAAGAACAATATTGTTCACATTTCACAGATAAGCTGAAGCCGGATAGTATATTATAAAATAGCAGACCCGGCAACACGTTGCTGTGGCTAACGAAACACAACGCCATTACCCAACCTTAATAAAATAATAAAATCCACACCAGCCGCTTGCCAGCTGCCCGCTGCCTGAATTGAATATTTGAATTTCTTTTGCTTTTCTCTACTATAATAAGCATGTTTTATACATATAAACCTTCCTCTTGAATCACTCTATCTATTGGTGAAAACCGCATGAAAATCCGTTGCGTAGTTTAAAAGATCTACGCGCACATACATTTTGAGCGACCTCATTTTAAACTATATAATGATGATAAACAGTGTTGAGATTTGACTAGTGGACTAAGATAATGACATGTGTATAATATATTATGCTATTTATTTAGCAGGAGAAAGATGAAAAAACGGACTAAACAATACAATATGCTACAAATTTAGAAAGGACAAAGATGAGAAAATCAATTGGCAATCCTCGGCTAACACAAATAATTTTACAATCTTTTTAAAAGTACACACGGATTTAGAGATTTTACATGTTTTACATGTGAGTGGAGCCTGATGGAAATAATGTCTTTGATCAAAAGAAGATTTAATTTGAATTGACACAAAGTTCATAGCAAAGCCAATTCTAGTAGTACGAGTTTGCTTTGTTTTTCTTTAATATTAATATAATTAAAAAATCTACGAAGCGTTTGTGAAATATATAGCTTTTTCACATACATTCCTTATAAATATCATGGAATAACTTTTTAATATAAAGAACACAAATTAATCGAAACGTAAAGCATACACCAAGTCTTGGATCATCAGCCAAGACAGATCGTACATCAACGATTTTATTAAAACCTATGTATAAGTATGTGTTCACAATGGTACAACGCTGATGGTTTTTGTTGTTGTTGATTATTGTTCTTGTTATTTTTAGGTTTGTGGTAAACTGCTTGTATTATAAACTGGGCCTGCTCTCAACACAGGAGTTCCTAGCGAGAAGGGCACAGCAAATCACCAATGTCATTTAATAAATAATCTAGATAAATAAATTTTGAAGTACATACCCGTCAATTTAATATTGATGAAGAAGAAGAAGATATTAATAATAAATCTAAACGAAACACGAAAAAAACGAGACTCAGAAAAATAAAAAGGTAATTGTCGGCAGTGGGAATCGAACCCAGGATCTCTGTTTTACTGGGACAGGGCCCTAAACCAAGGGGACCTAAATATTTTATGTAATTTTTATCGATCTCATATTTCAAATTCAAAATAACGCTATTATCTTGTTTTAAACGCTTTTATCTTGTGTTTTATTTCATTTTTGGAATAACTTAATTGTCATCAGACAGTCGCTTACTTTTCGTCTCTATATTTAGAAGTTCTTTGTCTAGATCTTGATCCACAAATTTATTTAACTTTAATAATTATTACCACATTTTTAATTTGATTAAAAAGGATATAAAACGGAACTTCGCTGCACAACAGGATTCACACTGGATCACTCATTCCACCTTTCCGTTTACTCCGTCCTTCGTCCCTTATCCTAAGCCTGTGCCCCCCCCCCCCACCATCCCCGAACCCCTTAACATATCTTGTAAATAAAAATCAACACGTTAAAAACAAAGTTTTTCATTATAATTAATCTATTTTCAAATGTCTTTTAAAACGTTGTTTTTATGGTTTTACTGAGTTTTAAACTTTACTACCTAGTGATAGGAATCAACTGCGCATTTCGCGAATTTGTAAGATCGATATTTATTTCGTACATTAATATATATATTTTGAATTTCTGAAAAATGCGTATATGTTGGCAAGTGTGTGCGTGATTGCTACTAAAAGTTGATAGAATGTCATCGACAAGAAGCTGCTTAGTCTCAGCTCGATAGGATGTCTGGAAGTGAGTTAATTTCTACTTCTAAGATTATGCAGTATTCATTTAATAAAGAAAACAAAAGTGAAATTCAAATATTTTTTTAAAATATGAGTGTGCTTTAGATCACACGACTGAAGTAAAACTTCTTTAGCTCCATCTATACATGATAGGAAGAGAGAAAGAAAATGTGCGCGCGCACTGCTCTCTCTGGCTCCTACAGTGTGATACAGACAATAGGCCTGCACTGTATCTTAGATATACGAACCGTAACTGGCTATGAGAGAAAGAGAGAAAGAAAATGTGTGCTCGCACCTCTCTCTCTTGCCCCTACAGTAATATATGAAACGTAACACTCTCTCTCTTTCTATCTTCACTAACTTATATCTCCCTCTCAACTATCGTTCGCCTGGCTTTTCGCAACGCTCTCGTCACGCATTCACCAGCTTACTCCCTAAGTTTTACTTCAAAAAATCACTTAATGTCACACTTCTGTCATTCACTATCAGCTGTGTAACGTTTACAAAAGGCATTGTTAACTATTTTTATTATTATTACACACAATATTAATTTTAAAATTTGCTGCCAACTTTCCCCTAAAAATAAATAGATGTATACTTTGGAATGTAGCTATAACTTTGTGGTTATCCGTTAAAGATAAATGAAACAATTTAACTTTGTTTGAACCACGTTTATATTGAGTAAATGCGACCGGTTTCAGAACGAGCGTTCCTTATTCATGGGCAAATGTTCGTTCAAAACGTTCGTTCTGAAACCGGTCGTATTTACTCAAGTATAAAAGTGGTTCAAACAAAGTTAAATTGTTTCATTTATCTATAAATAGATGTAATCATAAACAAATATCTTCAAACGTTTAAAATTCCATCGAAATTCAATATTAATCGATCTAGATTTCAATTGAAATGGAATTTCGCGAATATTGTAATCTTTTTAAAATGGAGAAGCATTCAAACTGGGTTATTGCTGGGTTATGGGTTATGACTACCATGTAGGTAGAGCCAGTTAAATAAAATAGGATTTATTGGACAGCATTACTATTATAAAAAAAGCCAAACACGTTAAATATTAAAAAGCCATTTTGTCCGAAATATTTCAACTTCCAGGTACTCCGTTAAAATTCGACTACTGGTTTTAGCCTTGTAGCGGTAAAGCCAGGAGGTAAGCATATTATATAACGGAAACGCTTGATTTATATTAGTAATTAAGAGAAATATGAAACACTTTTTATAATAAATGCGGATTAATGTTTAATACGAATAGCGTGCAGTTGACTTGATCGTGGAAAACATGCAAGCGTGGAGGTGGTGGTAGCTGATACTATAAAGGTGATATAAATCATCGCTTTGTGGCGACCGCGACCATATTGCTGCGGACTGAATTATCGATGATTTAATCGATTGGTCGATAAATAAATCTAACCGGATTAATGGGTTACTCCAGGGTATTTATGGTTCGTTTCGTTGGTAATAGATATTTTTGACAGTGTTCTTTATTTCGTTTTAAAATTAATATGAATGTGTTGAAATTGTTCGCTTCCCACGTTGGCACCATGATTTGAACCTTGTATCGAAGCTTCGGTCTATAGATTAGTTATCTGACCTTTTATTATTCTTCTTCTTTCGTATGGTGAAAGGAGAGGGTCAGATGGGGACATCTAAGTCTGCGAGCCAGTCTAGGACCTCAGGTTTGCGAGCCAGTCAATGGACCTCATCAATCCCGCCGGGATAAATGGAGCGGGCGTTCGTTGACTAAATGTTCGTTAGTCTGTGTTGCCGCCTCTTTAAAGCCCCATCATGCATTAAGTGGGCACAGCGACTGCAGGAGCATCTTGATGGCGGACGAAGCAATGAGAACCCAGGCTGTCTCTCAGTGGGGTCGTGTTCGAGATGGTCATTCCCAATTTCGCCAATTGCCAGACAAGTTTTCTTATCCTTTGGGTGAGAGGAAATCGGAGGAGCCTCGCTCCTTCCATACAGAAGGGTTTTTGAGACGTCAAGCGGCATGCCAGGTGAGAGACAACATCATCTTGCAAAGGTATTGCGCTTTTTTGCAGTGTGTTCGTATATTCCCTCGGTGTTGCAATCTCTCGCCTGATATTCGTGTTTTACGGGGTTATGTTTGCAAGTACGGGGAATCAAGGAAGAGGAGTAGACTTTAAAGTTCGAATCCACCTTGTATTACAATGGACTTCTTTGAGGCAACGACTTTGTTTAACCTGGAAACCAGACGTTGTACAAATCTAGCCATACTAAGTTTTTAATATTACCTACGGTGCGTAACTCTAATAGCATATTCCTCTTGGACAGATTTGGTTTACAATATGTACAAAAAAACTTTAATCGTAGTCGTCGCCCCCATCTTTTTCAATATACCGCACTGTAGAACAGATATTCTAGCACAGTCACAGCACACAAGATAATATAATTGTTAAAATCGTTTATATATTTCTAAATTTAGTCAAAATCAATAGTATGATAACTTGATAAATTTCATTAACTCACTTTCTATCTATTAATACGCCAAACTTGCCTCTCTTGCAAAATTGACTTATTTAATGGCCTCTATTTTACAAGGAGCCATTCATTTATTACGTAAGACGATTTAGGGGGAGGGGGGTCGACCATGTCTTATTTTTCCTTACAAGGGGGTGGGAGGGAGTCTCGATAGTTCTTACGTAAGATCACAAATATGCGCAAAGTTAAAATTATTAGTACCTTTGTTAAGTAAAAATAATTTTATTTATTAATTTTATTTTAGTGATTTGTATCTTCATTTAAGTTTACAAATTTCTAATTAATTATAATATTTCATTTTGCAAACTAAATTTTATGTAGCTCCTACAATACGTCTTGAACTTTCCAGTTGGTGTGGACTTTAAGTTTCTGGTAGCTTGTTATATAACTTCATCCCTTTGTACAGTAAACTGTTCTGCGTATTCGCCTTGTCCTTTTTTTTGAAGCCTGATTTCTTTGTACGTCCTTGTGCTATGTCTGTGAATGTCCTTGTTGAATATAATTTTATTTGAAAAGTATCTTGGTAAAATGTTGTTAATTATTTTATGTATAAATATCATCGTATTCAAGGTCAGCATCTGTTTCACGGTTAGCCAATTCAGTTCCTTTAACATTTTGTTTACTTTTGAAAATCTATTTCGCCGTAGTATTATTCTCATTGCCCTGTTTTGGAGAATTTGAAACTTATTTTGTTCTCGTTCGTTACGTAAGAAAAGTATAGATATAAACATTTCTAAAAATTGTTACTTTGAAAAATAAACACGAAAACAAACCAAACATGTATTCATTTTTTTCTTTAGATTCTTACGTAATAAATATTAAACAGGGGGGGAGGGGGTATGCTATTCTTATTTTTTCTTATAATAAGGGGGGGGGTTGAAAACTAGCAAAATTCGTCTTACGTTATAAATGAATGGCCCCCAAGTTAAAACACAAATAAATAAAATAGTACGTATTTGTACTAGATATTAGTTATACATTTTTATTAAAATACAATTTTCCAGTTTCGTTGGGTATTTTGGTCTCAAATCCAAAATTAAGTTTGTTAAGAAAAGGGACGCGCAGCCATTCCCCTTAAGCCTTAAAGTTTGCTTGAGAATAGCTTATTATAAAAAATGTCAACGAAGCATTAGGTACTTTACGCGATTTTAATAAAAACGGCGCCCTGCAAATTATCCAATGATTATTATTACTATCAAATAAGTACGAGCGAATTCCATTCATGGGAGTAAATAATCGATATTTCGCTTTTGCACTAAGTTCTAATAGCAAGGAGACTGTTTGCTATGGAACTTCCGATACTGGGTATGTAGTAAGACCAAATAATGTGTTAGGAAAAATTTAAAGGAATGAGCAACAATAGTGAAACAGTATTTTAATATTTATAGACTTAATTAATAAATTTATCCGTTTGAAGTCTCAATAGTAAGATAGGTATCCAACCTATCTTACTATTGAGACTTGTTGAGAAACAGATATAAGTCTAATTTAAAAGTAGGAAGTGATGCTTGTAAACGAACAGTCAAAGAAACTTCTCATTTAGAGCACTTTCATTTCGTACAAAAAAATATATGTAGGTATTTATTTTTTCTTTGGTCTCATTTGTCAATCTGTTCCCCGGTACTGTATTATTACGGATAATCCATTAGCAGTGTGAACACATGAAATTGAACAATATCGCTTTCTCCCATAGAAACCTCTTCGTGGGAGAGTAATTTGTGTGGAAAGAGTATTTCTCCTCTATTGGCAAGCTGTCTTCACTGCTTATTATTTGTCATGGCCAATTTGAATTACATGCTAGAGATTGGCCGTCGTTGCAACTAAATTGACATGTCTTGTAAAAATTGACTATACCAACATTAAGGTAAAATACCTCCTACTAGCTTTACTAAACAACGTCGTATATTATTATACAATTGATGAACAACCGTGTATGTATACGTATACCTTACAAATATGTATGTATACCTTACAAATGTAGAAACATGCAAAAATTGTTAATTAAAGATATATTATATACATTGCTTATCCAGAGTACATTTTATGATATTGTTATCCACTGTTATTAATAATTATTTCACATCGAATTTCGGATTTTTTCCAAGGTATTTTAAATGTCCTAAATGTTTCTTATTTTTGAAGATATAGTAAAAACCATAGACATATGAATATCAATAGACCAGAACATAAAGGTAAGGGGAAGAAACCAACTACAGCGGGGCGCAGAGCGGGAAGATGAATTCGGTGATATGTGATTCGTCAATAGCTCTATCTGAGAGTATATGGGCATCTCGCATTATAATATCACCATTTAGTTCTTAAAAGTAAACTCTGCTCTTTAATGAATAGACCTTTTTACATGGGAGCGCGAATTGCTCGCCGCGAAATGAACAAATTTACAAATTCCAAATACAGCAAAGTAAAGTTCGCCTATTTTCATAGTCCAATATTTTGTTGACGTATTTAGTTAAGACACTTTTACATATGTTTCATAATTTACCTACCCCACAAAACAGCGACGAGCGCACGCCATGTGTCTCGAGTGATAGTGTGTGTTACAAAAACGACCATATAATGTGATCTGAATAATCTTATAATGAAGTAAAATAATGCTTTCCTGTGAAATGTAATACGACAATTGGGTTTATTCTCTTTTACACTTCTATTTTTACACGTTTTCAAAACACAAGCCACTATTTTTGCCGTGTTATTTCGTAAAATGCACCGATGAGTGCTCGACGCTGGCTCGCAGAAGAATGATGACATCACATTTTTTAGATTCAGGCGAAGCCATACTCGATCCCAGCCGGTTCCAATGGAACCGGTATGGGGAGGGGGAAATAATACACTTTTATCGCTTAGGGCAGGTCTATTAATATTCATATGTCTATGGTAAAAACCAATACCATTTTAGAAACCATATAAAATTAACTTTTCGATTTTTGAATTTGATTTATAAGTATTTTAAAATTGCAATATTTTAATTTCAATTAAGTGAAATTCAATAAATGCATTTAAAAAATGTACCGGTGTTTACTTTAGACGAGTGAAGTGGATCTATTATAGTAAAAAAATTAAATGCAAAGGGGAAGTTGATTGAACCAACAAGAATGTTTGAATTGATCGTAATGAAGACATATTTTATATGTGACGGAGATGTTCCCAATTTAATTTTTTACATACCTGTTCAGATTTCCATCTCGAAATTCAGAAGGGAGGGAGTTATCGTCACTCATTTCTTCAGGCAGCTGTGGTGTTGTTTTGAGGGGGCATAAAAAATAATCTCCGATATCATGAGCACAAAGTGTTTTGCCTTTCTTTCTGCAGAATTAATCTAAAAAAATTCTGAAGATGTGGGCAGTGATTAGTACATCGTTTTGGTATAAAAATCACTGTTATTGTTTAAATAAATTAATCCAAAAAGGAAAAAAAGATTTTCATTAAAGAAAATTTCATCGTAATAAGAATTTCGTTTGCGATGATAATTCTCATGGGTAACATTTCTTGATCGGCCGAAGAGATCAATTTGGGAACCATTTTGGGAATAATTAATTTTTCATCTAATAGTCAAACATAACCACTTTTGGGACGTGTTTGGATTATCCAAATTGTGGAGGTCGTTTCTAGTGTAGTTAATTTCAGTGCATGGTGGATTTTTTACTATAAAGCGACAACTTCGTGCGATAATCAAGAACCTACTTGAATTATTTTTGTATTCTAAACGATTTTTTGCAGGTGACCTGCTTTCTACTTGAATTTCCTAGGTAATTGCTTGTTTTTAGGGCATTAGCTGTAGCTAGACATCCATTGTTCTATATTATCAGGTAAATTGATCAAATGAAATGTTGCCAAGATGCAGGTATGTAGGTACTTTGGGAACAGTGGGAGCATTTGATTGGAAGATATTATCTTAAAAAGTGTATCGTCATTTCGGCTTTAGTAAGCCGTTTAACATTTTGAAAATGTTTTTAAAGAATAACTTAGGATTGAGCAAGTACCTCGAAGGCGCTGCGTAGACATTTTTTAAACAATTGTGCATGTCTGGTTCATTTCAGTTATCCCGTTTTAACCTCACGAATAATTGTATCTCTGTAAAATATTTATATTCTTTTACGTTCTTATGAATATTTACATAATGAAATTTAGTAATGTTTCGTTTACATTTATTAGTATTGTCTTCTTCAATGATATACTTACCTATTAATGTAACTACCTATATTTAATGAGTTTATTGTGATATTTTACAAAAAAAAATGCGTAATATAAATTATAAAGTATTTCTACCTGATAACTGTAACATTTTTACTGTACTTTTAAAAGGAGATCTGTTAAAATATTGTATTATGAATGAAATGGAAATGCAAAACTAAAACGGACGAATCGTGATAACGATGTTAAAAAGAAAAGGATTAATAAGAATCGAAAGCAAACAAAAACAAAAAAATTGTAATGAAATTCATAAAAGACCCTCCATACAGCATCCCTAAAGATATCATAGGCCCTGAGGGGAGTTTTTTTCATCGGGGCCTCCTGTGTGGGACTAATGTAAAAAAAATAGGCAGAAAAGGTGAAACCTTCAGAAAACTAAAGAAGACAAGAGTGATGAGACTTCGAAGCACTTTTTTATCAACGTAAAGGATGATTATTTGCATATTTTTGTCGTCGAATTCCATTCCTATACATTTGGGCATCTTATTTTATGTATCAAGTATTTGTGTTTTCTTTTCGGAGTCGCTAGACGTAGCTTTCTTTTGTGTTTTCTTTGCCTGGTCATTTTGGAGTGGTTTGAAGATTGGATATTGATTATACAAAAATATTTTTATTTTTTTTGGATTTCGCAAGATTCAATCCTTGGTCAGCTGAATGTCTGGCCGCTAACGTTCGTCAGGCGCATTTTACCACCAGATCACAGGAGACTTGCGTTGGGCCGTGGAGTTATTGTATTAATTATATTGGAACCGAGTACCCGTGAAATAAATAAATATGTTATTGCTTTCTCATTCTCTCGCAGACTAAATGATAATAATAATAATAATAATTGGATAATTTGTAGAGCGCCTTTTTTTATGAAAAATCACCTCAAGGGCGCTGATAGATGTACGTGTTGTGTTTTCTTCTTCGGAGTCGCTAGATGTGGCCTTCTTATGTGTTTTCTCTGCTTGTTCATTTTGGAGTGGTTTGAAGATTGCATTTAAAATATATTTATATCTATATAAATATATTTGATTTTATTAGATCCTTTGTCAGCTGAATGTCTGGCCGCCAAGATTCATCATACCACTAGACTACAGGAGACTTAGGTGGGACCGTGATATTGGAACCGAGTACCTACTCATAAAATAAATAAAAATTCTATAGATGTATGTGTTTGTATATTTTTAGTGTCGCTCACTTCCGTTTCACCGAGTTTCAAATCATAACGGACCTAAAAAAGTTTTCACTTCAAAAATCTATGTTTCTTATGATGCCTAAAAATAAAATAACAATAATTGAAGGAGCAACATAGGAACCAGGATCAAATCTTATCATTCTACTTGAGGTACGAGTACTTACCGAAGAAGACCAAAAAAGGCTAAAGAATCGGTTGAGCGTCAATTACATTGAGCTAGTTTACTAACAGCTGTTAGTAAACTCGCTCAGTGTAATCATATTACTTGCTAACTAGCAGATTGTTGACTGTCTACGAAAAAAGTTGAAAGGTCGTCAACTTTACTCGCTACACGCTAACTCGTGATTGGTTTATTTATGTTTTCAATATGGCTGCCAATAAACAGCTATTTCGACTGTCAAAGATCTCACAGAATTAGTTCACGCAGGCTTCGTTATTCTTGCTACTGGCGCTAACAGCTGACCTCAGTTTCCTACGCTGCTGAGCGAGTGGACAGTTTTGTGTGTCATCGTGAAAATCTCACTCGCCGATTCACCCGCTTTTAAACATAGTAGATAGTAGCTTGTAAACTAGCTGAATGTAATTGAGGCCTAAGATAATTAAAAAGATAAATTACTCTTCAAGACATACTGCACTGCCCTGTACACATCTGAACTGTGGACACAATACCCAGCAGCGCAATGGGACAAACCGAGGGTGTGCTACAACAATGCATACAGGCAACTTATGCAACTACCGAGGTTCTGCAGTGCCTCCACGATGTTCACCGAGGGGAGGGTGCACTCATTCCCAGCCTTACTTCGCCACCGACTAGCCAGCTTCTGGAGCAGGACACGGACTTCAACCAATATCATTGTCGTGGCTGCATCCGAGTGGCTCAGATCCCCAATAAATGAGCGATGGATGCAGATGATGAGGCGACCTCCCTGATGGATTGGATAATCCTAAAATATTTTTTTTTTGTTTTTAATTCTGTTCAATTATTATTTATTTTAATTTAATGATTATTTTTTGTCATTTGTGTGATGAATTTTGTTTTCATTTTATGTTTTAATTAGGTACCTAACTAATATGTAAACATTTTTCTTTTTCTTTTATAGTTAATAGTTGTCTATGTAATATGGCAGACTGGAATTGCACTACCCTCCCAGTCCTGCTGGAATAAAAACTTAAATAAATAAATAAGAGCAGAAACAATATGCGAATGCCTTCATATACGAATATTACAATGGATTGATAGTGGCTGATAAAGAGGTTGGCGTAGAACAATTGTTTTTAAAGTTCATTTTCTTAAAAGGCGCGAATGTATTGGAAGGAGCAACACTTACCCTATACAAATATTTCCTCACAATATTCAATGACTCGATAACGTTTTATAGTTTTCTATTCCTCCCAGTTCATAACGTGCATACGCTCCAGATTCTCCCGTGCAGAAGTAGATGAATGTAGAACGTAGAATGTATTACATAATAGTAATAAGGCGACCTACATAGCACTGGAAATAAAGGGAATTACGTAAGTAAACACTGAAAAGGTCTAAGCAATTTCCTCAAATTGGTATATTGTAGAATGATATCAGACACTTTGAAAAATACGTTAGAATAACAACACAACCCGCTCACTCGGATAAACTGACTGTATTACGTAAAGCTCTTTTCAGGCATTTACTGAAACGGCGTACACAGTGATAACTGTTTTGCAAAAAATAAAAATGGATAAGGATGGGAATGCGGAGGAGGAAAGAGTGGGCCGTGCCACAATAACAAGCCACTGTAACGCCATGATTTTCATCCAGATGGGTGGATTATGCAAAATACGTCTGCGGTGCATGTTAACAAGAGGAGTGAACGGAGGAAACCGAAATGTCGGCGTTTTTGGCACTCTTAATGACACTTGTCTCTGCTACAATGGGAGGAACGCAAATAACTGGATGTACGATGTACGGCGTTTTACAAAGAAACTGTTACGGAATACTAAGTCCGTTGAGAGGCGAAGACTTAGTTTCTGTGAGCTGTAAGCACTGCTCTATGTAAAAACTCACGGCGGCAAAGCATACTACTGGAAAATTACTAACTGTAAGATAACTTTGAGATGTTTTAGGCACCCTTGCATTATTAAAGCACAACGGCGTACATGTGGCGTAGTAATGAAAAAAACAAGCCCATAACCTTACCGAACGTAACCTATTTAACACTTATGTTCATCACTTTCATGACAAATGTGTATTCCAGAAAATTCCAATTCTCGACAATCAATAATTGCATCATCAGCTATCGGAAGTTTGAAGGGTCCAAAGCGCACACCTGATACTAAATTCGGTGAGCGTGCTTTCGGAGTGCCAGGACATAAAGCTTGGAATGGACTGCCACAAGAGTTAAGAATGATCACAGATTCTGCGGATTTTAGAGCTAAACTTAAAACCCACCTTTTCAGACAGTCATATCCATAACTTAAAAAACCTTTCACCTTCGACTTCATGGCCCGCAAAATTGTAAATAACTAATTGTGTGAATATATAAACAAAATCTTATTTTAAGCTTTTGTAAAGGCCAATTCATGTAAATCTCCAGTCTTAAAGAGACCCAAATTCTCAAGTTTTTCAAAATATATATTATCTCAACTTTAGCATTAATCTTCTTATCAATGTAAATCTAACAGTGATGAGGGTAGCAAAAATAAAATCATGCAATGTCCAGTGTTTTCAATATAATGACCTCCACGTGCAAAGTAGTATTTTCCCCAAGCATAAACTTTGTAATAAAGTGTGTCTATCGGAAGTGACCTGCCAGGTAAGAATGTTTCTGTATCTATTTGTGAATAATACAATAAGATAGAGCCTAAGAATTCATAATAAATTGTAAAGCGCCCTTGAGGTGATTTTTCACAGAAACGGTGCTCTACAAAAAATTATCCAATTATTATTATTACTGTTTATATCACTGCTCATAGGTGTGTTGAGGTGCCAGTGGGCTGAGTTGTCCGGTCCCCCATTCATTTGTATATGAATGCGAAAAAGCTTTTTTCCTAAAAGGAATTTGAAAACTACCTTCATACCTTGGTTTCTACGTGCAGTTATTTGAAACATTTTTATCTCTTTCTCTCTTACGGAGTTACGTGAATTCCATGGATTTCATTAATTTGCATAAGTTGGATATTTGTTTAGCTATCTCTCCATTCATAGATTTCTTCCAATGTGAAACTAAACTTAAGCCGCCTATTTAACCACACTCACTCCCTTATATTTTATCCTGTTACTCTATGAAAATTTGTGCTAATTTTAGCATAATCTAAAATAGTCTGGTGATGGCTTTTGTACAACAGGTAAATATATCTATAAGAACAGCAGAGGAATGTTGCCTCTATCAAGGAAAATGTGTTAAAATAAGTCAGTCGGTTTGACCTCAAATGTTATTTTATTGTAATTCCATAAAAAATAGGCGTTCATTGGTTTCAATTGCCAAAATCGCACGGTATTGTTACAAAACTTATTTTGGTAAGGCTTTCAAAGAATTAAACTTAAAGATTCTGTAGATCCTGTATTATTACGAAGATTTATTTTTGACCTTCAAAGTTTTAAAGGGTTACTATTATTCTGCCCTTTGAAATATTTGCAAGGAAGGTAAACACAATAAATTCTATTATCCCATATTTTAGGTGTCGTGTTTTGTCTAAAAATAGAGAGAGGGGAAGAAAGAAATTTAATATATTAGTGTTTACGTTACAAAGTTGAGTATAATGGAGACAATTTTTTGTATGGCCATTATATTATGTGTATTTATTTCACCTTTTGTTTTAGACAAAAAGTGGCGTTGTAGCTATTATGGGTCTCTTTTGTCCACCGGGCCTTTGTGCCTACTATTTCACACGTCCATCTCAAGCACATAGCGAGAGCATTATAATTAACTAAAAAACCATGGAGTAAGATTCATGCATCTTTCTCATCACGAGATATTTAGAAATCAGTTACCAACTTTTCTCAATAATTTGCGATTTCCTTCGTTGAATGGGTTGACGGTTGGATTTTCGGAAGAAAGAGGAGTTTTGAGGGTGTGAACATTATTATTTACATAGGTTATAAAATATAAAAAAACGAGTTTGCTAAGGCCACACGACTGAAGTAAAACTACAAGACAAATCTCGTCCAATGAACCCACGTATCCCTGCTAAGTAACCAAACATAGCGAACGGTTGACATATGACATTGGAGTGATATATGACCATGGGGTTACCTACGACCTTGTGGTGACCTACGACCGTAGGGTGACCTACGACCTTTGGGTGACCTACGACCTTGGGGTGACCATCCTCATCCTTATCGTTATCCTTATTCTTATCACTTCCCAAGTCAAGCGTGCGTAAAGGCCCTACCGTTCGCCTAATAATCGATTACCGTTCTCATCGATTGCCGTTTGCATGACACTTTTCGTAACAATCACCACTTATCGTAACGCATTCTCCAGCTTAAACCCAAGTCGAGTGTGCGCAAAGAAGTTTAACGTCAAAAAAAATTCTCACGTAAGCTTGGCAATTTGATGAGGCGAAGGGGTTTTGACACATCAATTTGGGAGGCGGGTATGGGTACCGCCGCGCGCCGCCCCAGGAATAATTTATTAGATAACCAGCATCCTTGAATAGGTCAACCCGAGTGGTTTGCTACGTTTAGTGACTTAGCAGGGGTGCCCGGCATTATGTCGTGAGGTTTGTCGGAACGTGCTTTTGCATGGTTTCATTTCCTTGTACCGCAGTGGGAGTGATGGATTCATACGTCCGAGACTTCTGGGCACATTAACCCTTTGATTCCTACCCACCCCTCATAGTTTTTTCCTTTCAGAACTTCCTCTCTTTCCTTTCCTAAAAAAGGCACTCCAGAGAGCATCCCCAAAGATGACGTAGGCCCGAGGAAAAGCCTAGGCCCTTGTTTTCTGTGTGGACCTAATGTAAAAAAAATTGTTGTTACGAATTGTGGATTGGTTATTGGGATATTGTTTAACCATTTAACGACTACTCCCGAGTATACTCTGGCGGCTAGTAGGTGCGAAAAATTCCACACCCGAGATAACTCGGGCAATCTTAGTACTAATGTAGAAAAAGTTTGTTTTTCCGTTTTTTAATTTTTTAATGATTACTAAAGTTAAATCGAAAAACATCGTATGGGGATCTAATGATGCTTTATTATTGCGAAGCTTGGTTGGTAACTACTAAAAGTATCCTCAAAATCATAAATGTGCTGCGATTTTTGTAATCTAGTGCCAAAAATAAATACTAATAAATTAGATACTTCTGTAGATTTAACAGAAGAGAATTCGAGCGCAAACATATTTCAATAATACAAGGTTTAAAACAAAAATTAAAATAATTCAGAAAAAAGTAAATTTTCATTTGTTTTCCAGAAAAATATTTATCAAAATTGTACCTAAAACATTTTAAGGAAAAACATCAACATAAATTTGCTACTTAAACGTAAGTTTAAGATTCAAATAAAACAAGAATAACATTGCTTCAGACTTATCAGAAAAATAAGTTCCCGATAAGTTGCAAGTTTTGTTATCATAGCCTAATTTTTAAAGCTCTTTGGCATATTATTATAAAAGTTAATCAGAATTCCATAAATTATAACATCATCCCTCAAAGGATTAAAACTGAGACAGTAAAAGTCGTAAACGGCAAACAGCCTTCGGATACAGAAGAAAAAACCGACAAAGGTTAAAAGTTAAGATCTGAGAATAATGTCAATTACCGTGACGTAATGGGACAGTTCCTATGACGGCTCACTCCTCTCACCTGAAAAGGTTTGACATGGAACGCACGTGTGTACACGTGGACGCAATCAACGGTACCTGTACATTTCTGAAAGAATTATTTCAAATGATTTTAAATGGTGATTTGAACTGATTTGTCACGTTTGCATTAATAGTACGAGATTTTTATTTTATTTTGAAGTAAGACATTACGACTTGGGGAGTAAGCTGTGAGTGCGTTATGAAAAGTCGTGATTGTTACGAAAAATGTCATGCGAACGGTAATCGATGCGAACGGTGATCGATTGCTAGGCGAACGGTCGGGCCTTTACGCACGCTTGACGTGATAAGGATAAGGATAAGGATAAGGATAAGGATAAGGATAAGGATAAGGATAAGGATAAGGATAAGGATAAGGATAAGGATAAGGATAAGGATAAGGATAAGGATAAGGATAAGGATAAGGATAAGGATAAGGATAAGGATAAGGATAAGGATAAGGATAAGGATAAGGATAAGGATAAGGATAAGGATAAGGATAAGGATAAGGATAAGGATAAGGATAAGGATAAGGATAAGGATAAGGATAAGGATAAGGATAAGGATAAGGATAAGGATAAGGATAAGGATAAGGATAAGGATAAGGATAAGGATAAGGATAAGGATAAGGATAAGGATAAGGATAAGGATAAGGATAAGGATAAGGATAAGGATAAGGATAAGGATAAGGATAAGGATAAGGATAAGGATAAGGATAAGGATAAGGATAAGGATAAGGATAAGGATAAGGATAAGGATAAGGATAAGGATAAGGATAAGGATAAGGATAAGGATAAGGATAAGGATAAGGATAAGGATAAGGATAAGGATAAGGATAAGGATAAGGATAAGGATAAGGATAAGGATAAGGATAAGGATAAGGATAAGGATAAGGATAAGGATAAGGATAAGGATAAGGATAAGGATAAGGATAAGGATAAGGATAAGGATGGTCATCCCAAGGTCATATTTCACCCCAATGTCATATGTCACCCCTAGGTCATAGGTCACCCCGTTCGCTACGTTTGGTAACTTGGCAGGGATACTTGGGTTCATTGGGCGAGGTTTGTCTTGTAGTTTTACTTCAGTCGTGTGGTTTAAAGTACACTCGTTTTTTTTATTCAATGATTTTCGAGTACCAGTTAGGACAATTACTTTGTTTAAGTTATCTGAGATGATTTAATTTATGTTATTTTAGTTTCTTATGCAATTAAGTTTTCAAATGACTTGATAATAATTATAACTCATCTATTTTTAATGTGTCTCCTACAATCCATATATAGTTTCGGGCAGTGCATTACAATATTTCATCCCTTTGAAGAATGAACTGTTTTACTACTGGCTTTATCAATTTTTGGTAGTCTGATTTCATTAAACGTCCTTGTGAAAATTCCGTGAATGTCCTTTTGGAAAAAATTTTAAATTGAAAAGTATTTTGGTAACAGGTTGATTATTATTTTATTTATAAATATAATCGCGTTCGAGGTCAGCGTGTGTTTTATTGTTTAAATCCTTTGATATTTTAGTAGCATTTGAAATTTTATTTCACTTCAGTAACATTGTTCTGTTTGGGAGAATCTACGTTTTTATTTTTTTATTGTTGTACAATAGAATATTATTCCCATTACATCACAATTTAGTCACCATATCAGCATTCAGGCTTGTGTCTCTTCAAAATATTTTGTTTTCTCTCCTAGAAAATTATGTTTTATTTCAAGAGTACGCGACAGTTAAAATTAAAAGATTGCAAAACCTGAAACAGTAAGTTGTCATTTTTTTTATTATTCGTGTACATTGGAAGATCGGGGCTGGTCTCAAGGTTGCCGTAATATTTTAACGATTAGAATATATAGTGAATAGCGTTGAAACCTAAGTGGCAACAAAAACCTTTTTCCATTTGTTATTTTGGTGTATATATTTTGATCTGTAAGTAATTTGATCTGTGATTGTAAGTAAACGTAGGCCTCAGTCTTAACTCAACAGCACTTAAAACAAGTAATTATGCCACCTAATCCTAAGTTTCCAATCCAATTTGGGAGGCGGGTGTGGGTACCGCTGCCCCGGAAACCATTTATTGTATAACCAATACCTCTGCCATGTGTCACCCCAAGTGGTTTACTACCTTAGGTGAATTAGCATGGGAGCCCGTGTTCATAGGGTGAGGATTGTCCAGGTCTTGGTGGTGGATGCATCTGCCCACTTACTGTCTCGCGGACCGGATTTGGAGATTGTTTGATTGGATTTTGATTGTAATTTTTACCTCTCCAGCAGGACTCTCGACCCATCACCTTCCACCGCGGGGGTAGGGATGTTTTCATTCGTCTCTCACTTCTCGTCACACTAAAATGTATTTCTAAAATACATTTTTGATTATTTACACGAAGTACGCTGTATCAGATAAACATAGATAACAACCCTTTAACCACATAATTAACCCTTGAAAAATTCCATCAATCAATCACGTATTCTCTAATAGACAAGGACTTATACGTTTATAATCTAGATAAGCTATTTACAAAAACGCACGTGCAGAATACGGTACAAGGTTGCAGCGGTGATAATGCGTTTTTGAGTGCACATTGTTTGTCCAAGGGTTGAGCTTAATACACTATATATTCTGCGCCACCTAAAATATTAGCATATTATTCATGTCCCCGTGTATGTGGAAGAAGCGGAATTAACACACCATTCATTAAACCATGGGGTGACAGCTGTTTCACTTCCACGGAGATTAGTCTCGGCTCTCTCTTGACTTTGCGATGCTCCGAGCCTCCAAGCATTGCGGTGGGGGATGATTAATTATTATTGCAGTGCTGAAATTAACGATTGTACCGGAATTAGCTAATTTAAGAGATAAAAATAATGCTGCAATGAGAGGGTTCTATTCTTGCAGGGGTAACGGGAAAGATAAACCAACGAACATCTTGATTTATTACGTTCGTGGTTTTCAGTTCAGGTATGGATTCTAGTTTTCAATTTGGTAGGCGGGAATGGGTACCGCCGCCCCGGGAACCTTTATTGGATAATCAACACCTCTGCTATAGGTCACTCCAAGTGGTTCGCTACATTTGGTGATTTAGCAGGGGTGCCCGGGTTCATTCGGTGAGTTTTGTTTAGGTCTTGGAAGCGGATGACCAGGACATACTGAACCCCAGATTACTGCCCACCCCTTAAACCCTTTTCCTTCCCAGAACTCTCCTCTCCCCCTTTCCTTTAAAAAAACCTCCACACAGCATCCCGAAAGATGATATAGGCCCTGAGGGAAATTATTTTCCTCAGGGCCTCTTGTGTGGAGCTCGTGTAAAAAAAACAAAAAAAGTGGTTTTTTTTTAAAGATTTGCAAACATTCCCGGGTTATGGTTATAACCAAAGATATTCAAATACAGAAGAGATATGCTATGGTGTCCGCGCAACTGTCGCCGGACTACGCGATAATTAGCGTAGTTTTCATACAAAAAGAATTTGTTCATTTCGTTGATTTTTTGAAAATGTGCATTAATATTGGTTAACAATATATTTTGAATAAGGAAAGAATTCGTTCATTTAGTTTAACGTTCGTTTGGTTTATTCGTTAATAATTTGTTCTTTTAGTTTATTTGTTAATTGGTAAACAATATCGGCGACACCCGGAAGCGCTGACCAGACCCACATAGTAAAAACAGCAGATAGCACATCTACTTATATTTCAATATCTTTGGTTATAACCCAACAATGTTTGAAAATATACTACCACCACAAAATCTACTACCACCAGAGAGCCGAAAATGTTGCTTGTATTGTGATGGAGGACAGCCAGCCGAGGAATCGAACACGCGACGCCCGCTTCAGCTGCGGTGTAACTACTTACTTAAATTTATTTAAAAAAATGCACATTTGTCCACTTCAGGATCAATTTTTTAACAATTAATATCAAGTATGATTTTAGATTTTTACGGCCAAAAGTATTTTCGATATTTATTTTTGTGGTGTTATACCGTGTTGCGCTACCTCCTTCTTTAGCCAAAGTTTCGGACAGCTTTACAGTGTCCATCATCAGGGCAGAGTAACGCTGGCTAAAGAAGGAGATAGCACAAAAAAATGGCGAAAATTAATATCAAGGTCCGAAGCCAAACAATTTGTTAACAAGGTCTTATAAGAATGAATCTCTTTAATTTTTAAAAAATAACTTAAATTCAATATTATTATTATCGTCTGGTGTTTTTCAGTTTTCATTTTTCATTTTTAAGTAATTTAAAAAATATATAAATATTTTTTACATTGCTTTATTGTTTTCTCCTTGCCACAATGCTAGCGCGTTGTTGTATTTTTTTTTGGGGAATACCAGAGAAGAGTCCCAACTGCTCCCAAACGCCTAGAGCCAGTGAGGCTATGGCATCCCCAACTATGTTGTGACGCTGATGGTAGTAGAGAGGGGAAGGAAAAGAGAGAAGAGGAAGGTGGGTTAGTACCTGGCTATTCAATTCCAAAGCACGGCCAAAGCCATTTTAAGCAAGGTTTGAATTCTGGCTGGTGGTCTTTCACCAGGGCAATACCGAGAGTATCTTCTTCTCTGGAAAGTGTTGTAAATAAACCTATTTTTAAGTGATTAAATTGAAAAACAACACAAATTATTAAAATACAACTTACTGCACGCTTGACCTCCAGATCGCTAGTCGGGTGCCTTACCCCTCGACCACGCAGGCCGGCATTTGTATTTTAATTGTATATATCATGTATTTTTTTCTTGCTCCTATCTATACAGGGTGTTAAGGGATGTACATGACTTACTTTAACCGGTGATTCCTGACATTATTAGAAGTAAAAACTGTAATTGAAATTTTGGTCTCCGGTAACTTTTTAGATGTCGTTTTTTTTTTTCTTCAAAATCAAACAAATTTTTTTCCTCCACATGTCGTCACTGCTCACCCCAAGAGAATGGTGAAATATTATTTTAAGGTATCTATATAAAACCTTAAGGTATTAATGATTAGGTACTAGCATTGGGTACTAGATAACTTATTCAGTTCACTTTTGGTAGTGAACAAAACTGGCAATTTAGCAAATATTTAAAATTTACGTTAAAAAAGGTGACATATTTTCCTAACTTAGTAAAGCGCCTTTTATGTATTACAATAAGTTACGACCTTTTCACATCCCATTCTACACGAAGTAAATTATTACTTCCAATTGTTCACACTTGTGTACCTAACTTCACTACTGTTATGTTACAGTCATCTTCTTATAAATATAAATGTAAAACTAACAGTAATGAGGGTAGCAAAGGCAAAGTCTCGGCAAAAGAATCTTCCCCAAGCATAAACTTTCTAATAAAGTGTGTTTTATCGGAAGTGTCTTGCAGGTAAGTATGTTTCTGTATCTATTTGTAATTAATAAAATTAGATAAAACCTAAGATTCATAATAAATTGTAAAGCGCCCTTGAGGTGATTTTTTACAAAAACGGCGCTCCACAAATTATCCAATTATTATTATTATCGTGTGGGTTAGGTTGTAATTGCACGTACATATTATTATATCTGTGAATTGGTTCTCAGACTCCTTCATCGATCAACTAATGATAGACTATGCCACTTTGTTACGACTATACTTCTATTTCCAATGAATCCTACTAATATTATAAAGGCGAAAGTTTGTATGGATGTATGTATGTTTGTTACTCTTTCACGTAAAAAATACTGAATGGACTTTAAAAATTCCTTCATTAATAGAAAGCTTCATTATTTGCGAGTAATATAGGGTAAGCTCTGGCGTTATGAAATTATTTATTATACGTTTTCTGTCCCTAATAAAATCGAGTTATTGCAAACGTCAGAAGAAAAGCAAAACAAACGGTTGCCGTGGAAACGATGTTTGGCGTCGTAGTTAATATCTATCTCTATAAATGAATCGCCGAAATGTATGCACGCGCATAACTTCCGAACGATTGCACCAAATTGGATAACTCTTTTTTGTATAAAAATACTGGTGAGCTCTGGCATTATGAAATTTGTATTAAAAAAATGCAATAGGTGGCACGCGAGCAGTTTTAAAACTGAATGTACCGGGAATTAATGTATGGATTGCGGGAGGGGGTAAAGGGGGGAGGGGGGGGGGGACGGGTAAAGGGGGGCGGGGAAGGGGGGGGGAGGTGGAGGAGGTGGAGTGGGAACCCCCTAATACCATGCGAGCGAAGCCGCGGAAAAAGCTAGTATTCAATAAAATGGCCCGATAATCGAGAGATCTTTCGACCGCAGAAAGCTATTCTGTTTGGTTCAGATCTAAATTCTCCCACTATTCGAGAGAAGATCATCAAATAATTAATGTGATTCTGTTTCCAAAATTTTATTACAAATTTCCACAACTCGCTACACAATATTCCGTTATGTTAAACAGTTACGGCAATTTTTTTCTGATTTTATTAGCAAGTTTTTTAGGGTGGTATAAAATAAATTGGTGTTGGCGGTGTTTACATAACGGCCCGAATATAGCCACAAAATACGTGAACAATTTGCTAAATACCAAATTGGCTTCAAAGGGTAAAATTTTCGAGATAATACCGCGTAATTTTGTCAGACAAAATAGTGTCATCACGTGACCGCATAAAGTAATTTTTTTCATTATTTCTGTCCCAAAAATTGTTGAATAATTTTTTTAGATAAAAAAATTGTAATTAAAGTTCACGATGAAAATTATGTGGGTATGGAGTATATTATTAGCATATATATTATTTCAGCGAGCTTTGATCGAGCTTTCCCATTTGTTCCAATGTTTTTAGCCTTATCTGTTTATCAAGTGTATCATATTATAACATTATTGCAAATCAAACTGTACAATATTAAAAACAACAAATAAAATTAAATATCTCGGCGTAATTATCGATAAAAATCTGAAATGGAAGGAACAAATATGTCAAGTAGTAAACAAAATCAGAAAATTAATATATATATTTTTAAGAATTAGAAATTTTCTG
Organism: Limnephilus rhombicus; assembly: GCA_929108145.2. NCBI lineage: Eukaryota > Metazoa > Arthropoda > Insecta > Trichoptera > Limnephilidae > Limnephilus > Limnephilus rhombicus. The sequence goes on from OV815285.1 coordinate 49,885,203, forward strand.
TCGATAAAAAATCTATATTTAATCTACTATGCCTTAGTTCAATCCACTCTACAATACGCTATTATTAGTTGGGGATCCGCGTATAATGTAACCTTCTTCCAATAGAAATTGTACAAAGAACAATTATTAAAATTATATTTAAAAAATCCTTAGACTACCCAACAGAACGCCTGTTTGAAGAATTTCAAGTACCCACATTTAAAGATTTATATATTAAAAATTCAGTAATTCAAATAATAAAAGATAAAGATAAATATCCATTTTTAAATGAAAACAGAACTCGACTTAAAATGTTTTTCTATGCCCAAAACTAAATACGTCTTTTGCACAGCATCATTATACTTATCAGGGAAGAACTTTTTTCAATCGTCTACCAGAAGAAATCAGAAGCGTCAATGATAAAACCCGAATACTGCTCTCTGTCAAGAGACATTTTAAAAATATTCTTAAGAAAAAAACTACTGTCAACTAATCTTACAAATATTTTAAAGTTCTCCATAACATTCTTTCTTTTAAAAAAAACACACCATTATCAAATAAATACTGCAGCTCACATATATTTATGTACAATTAATTATTTAAGTACTAACTTATACCTAACTAATAACTAATAGCATTTATGTACACTCCCCTTCCATACACAAGCAAATGCTTTTAATGGAAGGGTAGTAAAAAAAAACCTGTAAAAAAAATATTTTGTTGTAAAATTGTAATTTATAATAAATGTTTTCAATAAATAGTAAAAAAAATAATAATAAAAAAAATATGTACTCGCATATGCATTTTGAGTACCTACCTTATCAAATAAAAAATTAAACACGAATACTTACTGACTAGGCATAGTTTTTTCTTTGTTTTTTTTTACAATAACTCCACACAGGAGGCCCTGACGAAAATAATTTCCCTCATGGTGTATGTCATCTTTAAATATGCTGTGTGGAGGGTCTTTTTAAGGAGAGGAAGGAGTCAACAGAGTAGACAGTATAGTAAATGTTGTAGAAAATCTAAAATACAGAAGCCGGTAAATCGTTCCACAGCCGAGCTATTGAACTCAAGATCGAGTCGTAGAAGCGACCCGTTCGAATGGAGCCAACATATCTGAGCTGGTGACCTATTGGTTCGCCAAGCAGTTTTATATTTAAGTGTGCAAAGTTTAACCAAAAAGTAATAAAATTCTGCTTTATGGGGATGAGATAAGAGGATGGGGTGATTTTTCGAAATCTCTTGTACACCGTGATCTAACTCTTGTTTTGAAGTAAAACTGCAGATTTGTATTTTTTTCATGCGAATACCTCCGAAGAGTCCCACCTGGTCCCGCCCGGAGCCAGTGAGAATATGGCATCACCGATTGGGGTATGTCGTGAGCATGAAGGTAGTGGAAGGGGAAGGAGATAGAGAAGTGGAAGGTGAGGAAGTACCTGGCTATTCAGATCTGGTCACCAAACACGGCTAAAGCCATTTCAAGCAACGCTTTAATTCTGAATGGTGGTCTTACACCAGAGCTATACTGAGAGTATCTTCCACTATATATACAATATATACAAACATACTTGTTTTGGGTTTCGTCAGGATTTTCAGTGATAATATTAAAAACAAAACAACAAACAAACTATTGTAAAAAAGCACATATTTAATATCACAAAAAAAAAAATATTTTTCGTAGTTGTAATTTTTGTTAACTGAGGTCCTAAATTGAGATTGTTTTTAAAAAATAATACAAAACCCTCCAATTGCAGAATTTAATAATATGAAGAAAAAAAATTCTTGACCAAAAGTAAAATTTTGTGTTAAATGTTGAATTTAATTAATTTAAGTGAGTAAGTTGTGATTAGTTAAAATCATGTGTACATTTTAATGATATGTATTTCACTCTTCCCGTGTGGCACCAAGATTAGCCCTGATATGGAGGGGAGTGTATACGAACCCGCGATTAGTCCACTTTAGTGGTTTTGGAGTCGGGCTGTTTAAAATGGGGATTTAATTTGGCGTGTGAACGCACCCATATGCCATATCCCCGCCGGTTAAGTGCCTACCTATACTAATGTAAACCTAGCAGAGAATAGACGTGGGCAAAATTGAATGACTGAATTGAATGAATAAATTCAATCTTGTGACACACTCGATCTGATTCTCAATTTCAAAAGGAATTGAGTCTTCATTCCTCATCTTTGGCCTTGCATCCTACGATTTTTAACGGCACCATTAATTTTTTTTCCATTTATTTTAATGTTTATTTCAATGAATGATGTGTACCTACCGTAAACGATTTAAATATTATAATGATTCGTAAATATTTAAATATTAATCTATGGGCGGCGCGCCCATAGAATAATATTTAAATAATAGTGCAAAACACGTAAAGTATCCCTTTCCCGCGCGCCATTCGTAAAATACCCGTAGGTATCAACTTCATCGTGGTCAGCCCAAGCGAAATACGAAAGCGAATCGGCCGAGTCACTAGTTTCGAATCTGTCTCTTTCACAACGCAGGAATTAATAGGTACATTGCTTCTATTCAGTATATGATCCAGTCATAGTCCCGCCGCGCCGATCGAACCCGTCCCGCGTAAATAGTCTCTGGTTTATAGTCTGTCGCTAACAAGTTTGTCCGGGGCGCGAAGTCTTTTTCACTAGTTCAGGAATTAAATCTCAATTCAGTTGTGACGTCATCGTCTCTGTGATCGCGTCAATCTCAGATCCCAACACCCAACAGGACCAAACCCAGGTCCTGCTAGGTCCGCAGCTCGCGAGTAATCAACTCACTGCCAGGCAAGAGGCAAGACACTAGTCAAAAGTAACTAATTCATTCCTCAATGCTCGCCGCGAAACTGACCGTGCGGGTTCACTCATTCCTCTCCGTTGGCCAAGCCGTCAATTTCATTACATCATCATCATTGAAAACTTCCGACAAAGCTATTGGAATACAAATACCTACCTACTTTGAGAAGCCGAACTTCGGCAATCGGCTGTGGTCAGCTGTCATAAAATAATGCTTAATAATAATGATAAAATGTTTGTTTATATTAGATCACGTGAAATGGAATAATTTTAATTTAATAAATAAAATAAAATTGGTAAAACTTTAGGGGTGAAACAAAACACTGTTTAATTTTAAGATTTTATTGATATTCTAATGTAAATACATTTTTCTTGTCAATTTTTTGTTTTGTTTTAACAAATGTAGTATTTTAATATTGCATTAACCCCGTAGCACAATTTTTCAGAACGACATAATTCGTAATATTAATTTGAAGTGAAATAGGCAATTTTCGTTATTTGTTTTTAGGGTGTCATGCCGTGTTGCGCTACCTCCTTATTTAGCCAACGTATCTGAAATAGGCATATTCACCCTAGGAACAGTGCTTTGCGTAGTGAAAACTTCTTTAGCACCGTTGTGTTTTGAAACTCGATGAAACGAAAAATAACGACATTAAAAAGAGGCAATTTGGGAGGCGGGAATGGGTACCGCCGCCCCGGGAACCTTTATTGGATAACCAACACCTCTGCCATAGGTCACTCCAAGTGGTTCGCCACGTTTGGTGATTTAGCAGGGGTGCCCGGGTTCATGGGGTGTGGTTTGTCTAGGTCTTGGAGGTGGATAACCAGGACACACTAAACCCCAGATACCTACCCACCCCTTAAACCCTTTTCCTTCCCATAACTCTCCTCTCCTTCCTTTCCTTAAAAAAAACCCTCCACACAGCACCCCCAAAGATGACATAGGTCCTGAGGGAATTTATTTTCCGTAGGGCCTCCTGTGTGGAGCTCATGTAAAAAAAGGCAAACACCTACATTTATAGGATTTAGTCTAATCGGTCTCCTCTTTGTGCGGTGCTTCGTAGCCTATCGGTCTCCTATTAGTGCTGTGCTTCGTAACTTCTCCATGTCTTTGTTTTCTGAATTGGAGAGTACATAATTTTTTTTTTTTTTTTTTGGAATTAATTGAATAAGGAATGAATAGAAGGAATCAATTCAAAAGGCCAGGAGAATCAGACTGAATCGATTCACTTCTGGGAATAAATCTGCCCATGTCTAGCAGAGAACCCACCCATACATTATATGCCTGACAGTAGAAGCCACCAATACTAAAGCACTAGTATATCTTAGAGTAAAAATCACCCATACTGATGTAAGCGTCGTATTAGGAGCTTTGTGCTTTGGTCGCGTGTGTGTAGATGGCGCATTGTTGTCGGTTGAAAAGTTTGTGAAATGGCTTATTTGGGTGTGCAATGGAAGGCACTCGTGAAGGCCAAAGGGGTGACACACTAATCTCTCTCGCTAGAATTCATATGTGACAAATCAGAGCTTTGTTCATTTGGATGTTGTTGTTGGCAGAAATAACATTTCTAATACATTTTTTTCTAACCAGAGTGTCCCAAAAATTGCGAGGTGCAATATGCACATTCATATTGACAAAATGCTAAAATGTCTGATGATGATTTGTTAAGTTATTCTAAACACTTCATTGTTGGAAACAATTAGTTTAGCAAATATAATCTAAATAGCAGCTGAATTACAAATTTGTAATTCGGAATTAAAAACAGTTACAAATGACCGAATCGGATATCGACACCTTGGCGCACTGGTTAGCGCACTTACCCGGAAAGCGAAAGGTCCTGGTTTCGAATCCCAGAGCTGCAAATATCTTTTTCTGATTTTTCTGTTTCCAATTTTCGATTGAGTTTCGCTAATATTGTCTTCATTTAATTGAATATAACAAATATGTGTGCATTTACCTACCTACCCAAATATTAGAAGAATTTATTAAATTATTTAAGAAGAAGATAACATTAATAATATTATGGAAATATGAAAGAGAACAAGAGACAGAAAAAATAAAAAATAACCGTCGCAACTTGGACTCGAACCCTGAACCTCTCTTCTACCGGGATGAAAGCCTTTCCAATTAGACCACTGCTACCCCTTATTATAATACCGTCATATTTGTCAATATCAAATTTCAGATTTAACAATATTATCTTCGACTAATTTTTTTCCGTATTTTTGGAAACTACCTTTTATATTGGAAACAATCGTTTGATAAACTGGTTTGTAACCTAAATAGTATCTCGGATAAATACATCCGATTTTATTATATGAAACCCATATTGAATATTTTGTAACAGTCTAAATGACTATTCATTTTTTAGTAGAACAACTCTCTTTTTATAACTTTTGAAGGTTATTCCCAACTATGTTATATATCTGAACCTTAAAGGATAAATCACACCTAGCTATGAACTGTAACTTCAATGAAGAAGAAGATAACCTTAATATGCAAGAGAACAAGACAGAAATTTTTTTTGGATAACGGTCCTAGTTCGGATCGAACCCATAACCTCTCATCTTACCGGGACGAACGCCTTTCCAATGAAAATGGGAATAACCTTCAAAAGTTATAAAAAGAGAGTTGTTCTAATAAAAATTTATTAAATTATCTTAGTCCGAGGAAGATGTGAGACGACCAGATAAATCGAAAACCACGAAGAGTCAGAATAACAGAAGAATATAACATGCGAGTGTAAGACGATGCAGGAGTGAAGCACGGAGCGTGTGCCAAGACGGAGTAGTGTGAAAGTCCACCCTTTCTGCCTAAGCCTCCGCGAAAAGGCGTGATGGTTAGTTAGTGCGTGGTCTTACAATCGACTTTGACTTGTTAGGGATATCCAACTATTACTTGGTGACAATATAACTTCTTTTCCATAACAAGGACAACATATCCGTTAGAAAAAACTGCGTCAAATACCAACAAGGATATCGTCTTTTCAAAGATTACGAAGTGCATGGAAACATTCGCTTGCATTTTAAAAGGATCATCAGTTTAAGGATTTCTTACTTTGAATTACTTAAAAGACATTTCTCTGAAATATCTAAAATAACTTGTGCTTAAAATTGAACTCAGGTATATAATTTTAAAAAAATATAGATGCTAATACTGCTGATTACATTTTAAAATAAATACATCGCTCTCGACTTGTTATAATTTTCTCCCTACTTGCTAACTAATGTTGTCAATGATGGGGTCGAGATAAAACTAGAAATTGTTGGCTTTTGAACACGTGGCAAATACTTTTATCTCAGTCTCAGAAGTCCCTTTTGTAATCCAATACTGCATCAAGGGATCGTAGGTTGGGTTAACGTCATCCAAATCGATAAGGCACCCTCTAATTCAGGCCTCTTGACGGCCGTTTTTTAGGAGCCGATAAAGCCAAAAAGAATTACAAATTTTCTGCCAGAGGGGATGATGTTTCTCTTATCTATAAATATACCAGTATTGAGATTTGAATTGGAATATAACTTTGCAAATTGTGGAGATAGAGAATGTAAAAACTTAATAATAATAATATTGGATGATTTTGTTTAGCACCGTTTTGATGTAAAAAATTACCTCAAGGGCACCGTTCAAATGTATAACATATTTCTACAACCTTAATTTTAACTACAGACTAGACATTATAACAACTTATGGCTGAAATATTGCATCCATCGGTTCTTCGATCACTTATTTAAAATTATATATATTTTTATATATACATATTGGATTTTGGCAAGTTACAGGGAGAAATTAACCCCTTTGTCTTGCAAACTTTACAGTTTTACATTATTACTAATGTCACCTGATGGATTTTTTTTAACGGCATTAATAATTTTTTTGATGGTTTGTTTATCTGTGAGTGGTATACATTTTGTATAGATATACACACACATACAGACATTTTTACATACAACCCATGTATTCATATGCAACAAATATGTATACCATAGTACAATGTACTGTACAATGCATTTGACCAATGAACGCGACCGCGACGCTGGGTAAAAAAATGTACGTGTATTTGATTTTTCATTATTTCTTTCTACAGGCAGAAAATATTAATGCCCATGCTTAAGTAAATAACATTTTTTTTAATGAAAAGATAAATAACATTTAACTTTTTTTTTTTTGGATCTGCTCTGATGATGGACACTGCAACACGTTCCGAAACATTGGCTAAGGAAGGAGGTAGCGCTACACGGCGTAACACCCCAAAAACAAATAACGAAATAAAAAAAAAAACAAGGTAATATTAATAAAATTTAAAACCCATGTACAATCAGATTTTGCCACTCATCCTATAATAAATGCAATATCAAAAGAAATGGCGGGTAAAATAGAAAATATAAAATTTTATGTTTTTAATATAGTGTCCTCTGAGAGCAAAGTCGTATATTCTGCAAGCATCAATTTTCTAATGAAGTGTGTTTATTTGAAGTGTCCTTACAGGTCAGTACATTTTATGTATCTGTTTGTAAATAATAAAGTTAGATAGAGCTTATGAACTATTTTTTCACAAAAATGACGCTTAAAATTATTATAGTTATTACAGCGGAAAGAAAGAACTATACAATGTGAATTAAATACATTTGACTTTTTTAACTCTACTATTTTACCAGGATTTTCATTTACTCAAATTAAATCTGGGGTTTTAAAATAGATGGGAATCATTGAGTGATGTTACTAAAGAAACTGGATTATCTTAGTCGGTTTATATAATATGTGATTTCACAAAACAAAACAAAAAACACACATAGTATGTTACTAATGAAAAGATGTATATGTGATCGAAAACGATATATTGCTATTTGTGTTAACCACTCAAAAGTCCACGATGATTAACTTTATCAATTATTGTCAGTGTTGGGTTGCAAATTATTCTCCTACTTAAGAATTAATTCAATAAGAATCTGAAATCCCATTTCAACAACCAAAGGAATGCATTAGTATAAACATGCAGGGGGAATATATGTGGAGATGGGTGGCCATTTCGGTGTTGTAGATCTCCCAGCATTCATTTGTGATCCATCAAGATAATCCGTTAAGATCTGCCGAGGAGCCGGAGCGCAGGAGTGGACAGGAGTAGGGGAGAAGTAGGATTAGTCAGGTATTTTTATCCAGCACTTCTGCTGCATCAAAAGAAAGCCAACCTTCTTAGGAACTTGATGATTATCTTACCGGTGCAGAGATGAAAGCTTCAAATGAACAGCTTTAGGTGCTCCCTTGAGAGAGGTGATATCCTATTGTTATTATTATTTAGTGTATGCAATTTGGAGTTTTAAATGACATATATGATATCTTTATCCTAATTTAATTACGTATGTATTCAAGATTTCAATACAAATATTAAAGTATTTAAATTGTTCTTTAGAACAATTTAAATACTTTAATACTTTACCGGCAAAAAATGCTTCAAATTGCTAAAGAGCGCATTGACTACGAATAAATATTGTAAATTTTCATTTCCTCAAACTCTTATCTATAAATTAACAATGAATGATTCTTTATGTAACATAGCATTAGGTAAAAAAAGTATGTATTGGAGAAAACTTACATCACTCTATAAGAGATTTCTATTTTATTTGTACTGAAAAAGGATTTACTCAATTTCATAAAAAGATTAAAAGCGTAAAAATTTTTTTTGAAAAATTAATAATATCTTTAAAAGAAATAATTTTTTTCCCGGGCTTGATTGGGTTAACAAAGACCTACTCTACTGGCGAAACTAATTACTCCATTCCAGGGTACCATGTAACAATAATAAGAATAAACAAAAACTCTGATATTGGAATACCTATTTCCAGCCAGTATAATGTTCCCAATATTAATGATTATGATGTTCATATTTTAATGTTTATAGTTTATATTTTAAATATAAAATTTAAAAACGTAAATAAATTATATATTTATATGTTGTTATTTCAGCCATCATATCTATGTAGACATAGTGTATATTTAAAATTCTTTGCCTCTACCATTTGTCATTACAAATTACATAAATGTATCCATAAAATAACTAACCTAAAACTGCAAAATGAATGATTTTTTATGTAACGCTTTGGATAAAAAAATTTGTATAGAAGAAAATTTGTGTCACTCCATAAAAGATTTCAATTTAATTTGTCCTGATAAAGGATTTAGCCTGTTTCATGTAAATATTAGAAGCATAGAAAGGAACATGGATGAATTAATAATATCATTAAAAGAATTAAATTATTTCCCGGGCTGCATAGTTTTAACAGAAACTCACTCAGCCGGTGAATTGAATTTCTCTATCCCGGGGTACTCTTACTACACAACAACAACAAAGTTAAACAAAAACTCTGGTATTGGAATATTTGTATCTAACCAATACAATGTACTTAATATTAAAGAGATTCACAGTATTAGTAATGTTAACATATTAAATATTGAATTTAAAGACATAAATAAACATTATAACATTATTGCTATTTATCGAACACATAGGTCGATAGTGTCACACTTTATTGATGAATTAAAAAATATTTTATTAAATTTTAGAAATAAAAACAATGTTTTGGTTGGAGATATGAATTTAAATATCGCAAGCGACTATTCTAGTAAGGATAAAGATAGCTATCTCAACATGTTAGCAGAACTCAATTATTTATCGTGCATAAATTCGTACACTAGAGACGTTCGAGGTCAACGACCTTCATGCTTAGATCATATTTTTACAAATATACCGGATATCCAAAATATAACAGCAGCTGTCATTCACACAACTATCACTGATCATTATTCTTGTATCTTTAACCACAAAACCAGCAATCCAATATTGCCATCATTTAAACAAACAAAATCTTCCAAAAAAGTACTTAATATGGATACATTAAAAAACAAATTTCAATCAGAAAATTGGATCGAATTATTACAATGTAATGATGTCAATATCTGCTGTAAAATATTTGAAAAAAAAATATCTAAATACATAAATGACTCGTCAAAAAATGTAATTCCCAAACACAAACTGTCTAACTTCAAACCTATAAAACCATGGATTACTCATGGATTAATAGTATCTGTACGACGTAAGCAAGCTCTTTATAAATTAACAACTCAACAACCTAATAATAAAAACTTACTTAATCACTTTAGAGCATATAAAAATAAACTTACATATATCATAAAACATACTAAAGAAAGTTAATATAAACGGAAGTTGGATCTAGCTGAAAATGATAGTAAAAGAGTATGGACGGTTGTAAATGAAATAATTGACAAGAAAAAGAACAATAATAACGAAATCAATGCTATTAATCATGATAACTCAAAAACATGCTGTAAAGAAAACCCCTCAAAAGCTGCAAATATATTGAACACTTTCTTTGCAAATGTTGGGAAAAATCTCGCCAATCTCATTCACATTGATCCAAATATTATAACATCTCCAGACTGTAATATAAATGCTAAAAATAAAATGACAACATTTGAAGTCACCACAGAGGACGAAATAGTTTCTATCATAACCGATATGAAAGGAGGATCTGCTCCGGGCTTTGATGCAGTCACGGTTGATATTTTAAAAAACATAAAAAATCAAATTTCTAAGCCATTAATGCATATAATAAATACAAGTTTCCAAAGCGGAGTATTTCCATCAATTTACAAACAAACTACTATTACCCCAATATTTAAGTCAGGTTATCCAGAAGAAGTAAATAATTACCGTCCCATATCAGTAATCTCAAATATAGCAAAAATTTTTGAAAAACTAGTTAAAAAAAGAATGAGCCAATTTATAAAATGCAACGATATAATTAATGAAAACCAGTTTGGTTTTATGGAAGGTAGAAGCACACAAGATGCAATTGCAAAATTAAGTAGCCTTGTACATAGTTCACTAGATAAATCATTTAAATGCCTGGGAATTTTTATAGATCTCAAAAAAGCATTTGACAGTATATCACATGACAAACTTATAAGTAAATTAAGAAACATTGGATTAAATGGTTCAGCTCTAGAATGGATAATAAGCTACCTTTTCAAACGTCCCCAAGTTGTAAAAATTAATGGTGTGCTTAGTTCACCAAAAATGAGTCATTTCGGCATACCTCAAGGTACAGTCCTGGGACCGTTACTGTTTATTATCTATGTTAATGACATATTCATACAAAAACTAAACGGAAAAATAATATCTTATGCTGACGATACTGTCATAATAATTGAAGGTACGGATTGGAATACTGTTAATAATCTAGCTAATATTGATATTAACATTTTGAAAATTTGGTTCGATAAAAATCTCCTCTCTCTAAACACTGAAAAAACAAAATTTATCCCATTCTCTATCAATAAATTCAAATTAGAACCAAATTTAAACGTCATAATACACCAAAGTAAATGTAATAAAACTATCTGCAATCAAGATTGTGCTATACTTAGTCCAACTCCCAAAATCAAATATCTTGGTGTATATATAGATCAACATTTTAAATGGAAAACACATATTTGTGAACTCGTCAAAAGGATTAGGAAATGTATTTATATATTTATTAGACTTAGAAATATTCTTAGCTTAGAAAACCTAAAAAGAGTGTACTATGCAACTGTTCAATCTATATTGCAATATGGTATTATTGGCTGGGGAGGAACATATGACAATATTTTAAATCCCCTCAAAATTGTCCAAAGGTTGATAATTAAGGTAATCTTAAAAAAACCGTCTAAATTTCCTACTGAAATTCTTTTTTCAATATTCAATGTGCCTATAATAGACAAAATCTATAAAAAATATTCAATTCTTCAAATTTACAAAGAAATACAGTTAAATACTCGTAACTTCCAATTCAATACATCAGCAAGATACCAGAAAACTATTAAAATTCCTAAATTTAATACTAAGCACATCCAAAATTCCTATCTTTATCTGGGCATAATCTATTATAACAACCTACCATTAAAATTAAAAACCATCGAAAATATCCAGGAATTTAAGCCCAAACTAAAAAATTACCTGAAACTACTATAAAAGTCCCAAATATGTTTACTTTGTATCTTAAAGTCTGCTATTTTATAAATCATTTATTCCTTCTTTTTTCTTTCATTTCTTAGTTTCTAAATCTCTGAGTCTACTATTGTATAAATCTTGCGTTCTTTCTTACGTATCCTTTACTTACTTATTACAATAATTTTTGTTACTAACTTACATGATTCTTCCATTTATAATGATTTTTTAATTTATATTATGATTTTTTTAAACTCTTCAGGATTTTTATTTTTAAATTATACAAGATTTTTTAACCTTCTTATTATTTACAATAGCCGTTATAACTAACTTACACGATCATTAATTTACTAATTGAGCTAGAACTCCCTCACCAAACACAAGAGCATTGTCTCTTTATGGTGAAGAAAGGCAATTTATTTTTATTTTTTGTTAACCTTATGTAACTATGTAACTATGTAACTGTTGTAACTTCATATGTATTTTTAATAAACATTGCCAATAAATAAAAAAAAAAAAAAATAAAATAAAAAAAAAGAACAGATGTAAGGTCAGTTTTGTGAGACACAATCAGGCATAACAATCAACGCCACAATAGTCACACTGTCAGTACCCATATTATATATCTAGCAGAAAGAGCTTTTGCATTAGAAGAATTATTGTTGAAACTCTTATTGATTAGAATTACACTTTATAATAATAATAATACCAAAAAAAATATTCGTCAATAGATTTTTTAACAATTTTATACATTTTGTTTATTTATCATTGATTTGACAAAAGGTCACTGCTCAGCTATAATTCAGGATTTTCCCTGGAAAGTAGCTACTTTTCAGTAGTGCCCTTGACACATTTATAAAATTTAAAAAAATATATTTCGCGACATAAACAGGAATAAACAGGTGTTCTGTTTTCTAATATCGGGAAAATAGAACACTTTCTGTACACCACCATTTAATCAAGATAATTGATGTGATTATTCTAGTTTTTTTTTGTTAACGATGAACGTATTCTGAAACCATTGGAGTAATTTATTATAATTAAAATGATTTTAAATATATTTTTATTTGAACGTATTGTAATTATGGCAAGCCGCCAGTAAATTCTTTTTCAAATATAAAGTAACATTAAGCTTGCAACTTAATTTACACTGTAATGAAGCTCTTAAATTTCCAAAATACTGTCAATATGATAAAACTACTGCTCAAGTCATCTCTTCGAATGCTGAATTACAAAAAATTGATGATTTTCTAGTGAAATTCGAAAGTAAGATTCAAATAGCGTAGATGGGAAATTATTAAATTTGAATTCAATTCATCATCATTTATATCCAACCATGCATTTAATATTTGAAATAGATTTAATAATTAAATTGTGATTATTATTTCATTAAGATTTCGACTCACATGAATAATTAATGTTCAATTGAACTAACAATACGCCGAAATCGCCAAACACATGATATATTAATAATAGTCCATATCATTAACCAGCCACCTTCGCAATTCCATTTTGGGAGTTATGTCCGATTGAATCGTTTTCAATCGCGGCATTTAAAATGAACAAAAGCGAACATATTGCAACGAGTACTCTGTATACAAGTACTTCTGTATGGTATATTCCACTGAATGTCAAGCCATTTGATATGGTCTCGCACCATTATTGCGGGGACTTCTATAAATATAAATGCTGGCGTTGAAATAAATCGTTATAATTACGGGGCGAGTAGAAATGACACGTCCACAATGGGCGGTGCAGTGATATAGAACAAAATAGGAGTGGTCTTCAATGGCGACTAAAATGTCGAATACAATTGATCAAAGAGAGCTCTTTTTAATTCTTTCATGAGGATTGCTTTTTAATTTTCAGTTATTTTAAAATCAATTAAGTTAAATGATAATAATAATATGTTCATTGTTGTTACGCACGCCGTTCCACTAATCGTTCAATACGCAATCATCGGAATATCACAAACCAATAATTAAAGCCAAATTTATCACGTTCATTCTTTTCCAGTGGTATTCCAACAGTGCATCGTAGAGAGAGCGACTACCACAGCAGTGTTGGGGTACAAATTGGTAAGTCATTGATTGTTATCCAATATCGAAGTCCACAGTAAAATCATGCATCCGCCACAACAATTATAGTATTATTTATAAAGCTTGGCGACAAGGGATGGACTAGACAACAGGTCCAGAGCGTTCAAACTCAGACATTATGGGTTCAATCGTCTGCTGCCTAAGTGTTAGGTACATTCTTTGAAGTAAAATTTTGTTAATAGATGGTAAAAGTAAGAATTCACAAAATTACATTCAAGGTTTCCATCAGCTTTGTTTTTGTTACAAATACTGAAGATCATTGCTTGATCATCTTGGTCAGCTGATTAATTTTACCGAAGAAGCAAAATAAAGACGCATTATTAATGTTATTATTACTGTGACATTTTTCGCAAATATTTGCACCACGCTCCAGAGTTCGAAAGAAATCGTGATCGCAACAAGGGTGAATGTAACGAAAATTCATCCAAACTGCAAATAAAAAAATTAAAACTTAGGTAGTCAAAGGATCATGTACGTTATTGATTGGTGACAACTGGTGAACGTAATAAACGTTAAACTTCACGCCTCTATAGTCAACGTTAATCGAGGCACAATAGTGAAAACAGGATGATGACAAAAAATCTCTGTGTCTCTTTCTCGTACATAAAATCCACTCTAGTGTATACTGTATCAAGGTGAGATGAAAATGCCGTAATTGTTTTTTTTTCACGTCAAATATCTGCGTTGAGAGGGTAGAAGTTTTGTACCATTTTGGAACTAAACTGCCAATAAATGCAATTATTGGAGGCATGATTTTCAGATTTTTTTTATTTTTAAGATATTGCCTTTGTTTGATGAATATTATATCAATGCAAATTCTCTCTATCAATTATCATGCATTCAAAATGTAGACACCTATTCTTTATCCAAAATCCTAACACTTAATTTAAAAAGAAAGCAATAAGTTGATATTTGATAAAAGTTTCTATGTTGATGTCATTTAACCAGACATTGTTAATATTGTGTGATTTATTTAATAAAATAGATACCTACATAACATTTTCCTATTTTGTAAACGTCAACACCAACTCAATAGGTAATGAACACTGGAAATGACTTCCACATAGATTTGAAGGGCAACCTTTTTTGTTCCAACATGTTAGTTATATCCCATTAAGCACGCCCTCTGTTTCTATTCCACTGCTTGACATTGTTTATTGCCATTACATTTTATCGTAATTTAATAATAATTGTGAAACGATTTTTCCGTTATTGAAATTTAAGCAAAGAATGGTCATACTTTTGGAACACGAAACACACCCACACCGTATTTCTTATATTTTATTTATTAGAATAAAACGCCCACCATATTAATTCAAACCGAAATTTGGGGTGGTTGGCAAAAATTCAAAAAAGCAAAAAGTCGTACTTTATAAAATATAAAGACATTTAAGAGAATGCATTAATTTATTAAATGTATAGTATAATGTAAGATCGAGTAGGTTCTCTAAAGGTCAGAAAATAATATTTCGGCAAATTCAAGTCGCCTATTTTGTAAGGGCAGAATTCTTGTCATTTTAATTGGCTTTGGTCCAGTGGATTGTGGACTGCCTTCCGCCGTGTCCGCCGCACATATGAGATTTAGAGTCCGTCCCTCCTCTCCCCCCTCTCACGCCTCTCCTGAAGTACTGCAGGGCTGTCGCACAAAATTAAATCCTTTTGTAATCCTGCAGAGTGTATCGTGTTTTTGTTTGCACCACCACACTCCTCCGGGACTGCAATATCTCTCAGCAAGGGGTAGGGTTTAAAATCCCTGCTGCAGATGCTCTCAAATGCTGAATTGAAAATTTCTAGTGGAATTTTGTTTATTTTTAGGTAGCGCTAGATGTGTGTTTCTTTTGGTTTAAAATTCCAAAGTTGGCCTGCACTGAATTTATATAATAAATAAGATATTTTTAAAAATCAAATTTAATAATGTTATCATCACGTTCAGCAAGTATTTCAATTTTGTATTATTGTGTCAGCAGTTTTGGCTTACAATGCCATTTTCAAACAGTGGTTAGGCCACTTTGAGACGACTTGTTTTTATGATTCCATCTACCTACGCACAATATTAATTTTCGTGGTGCCTAAAATGATTTATTTAGCTATTTATCGGTGTGTAAAATGACTTTGAGTGGTTTCTTTTAATACTTAGTTATGCTAATAGTATTATTAATAATAGGTTCGTTCTTTTTAACACCGCACAAGTCTCAAATGCTTCCAACCGCCTTGAGCCAGTGAGACTATGTCACCCTCAATTGGGAAATATTGTGAGGCTGAAGGTAAGTCGGGTAGAGAAGGAGATGGGGAAGAGGAAGGTGGGGAAGTACCTTGATATTCAAATCTAGTCACAAAACACGGCTAAAGCCATTTCAAGCAACGTTTTAATTATGAACGGTAGCGATATTGAGAGTACCAGGGCGATACCGAGAGTGCCTTCCACTCTTCCACTTTGTGACTTTAGAGTACAATATGTTGATCAGCCAGGTCCTTCTTTGAAATGAAAACATGTTAGAATATGAGAAATATGAGTACCTTGCTGACCAACACAACTACACTACAAGGACGAAATCTTCAAATCTACTAAACATTCCTAAATACCTACATCTTTTGACCAGAACAACCATAATTTCCAACAAAATTATAAATGCCCTTCCAAATGAAATTAAAAACACCACGGAGATACAAAAGTTTAAAAAATACATCAAATTATAGCTAACTAAACACGAATATGAGAACATCATTAAAATTATGAAGTAACACCAACGAAACCTACAGACAACAATCATACATACTTTTCGCTTTATTTATTTTTTGTTTTGTGGAAACAACAAACTAGATGATGAGGAAATCATGATGAACACCCAAACAACAACCTATAGTCCGCCTCGGAACAGGAATACCTAGTGAGGAGGACTGACAACAAACTACTTCACTTTGTATTTTTACTTTACTTTATATATATATATTTTTTTACATTAACTCCACACAGGAGGCCCTGAGGAAAATAACTTCCCTCAGGGCCTATGACATCTTTGAAGATGCTGTGTGGAGGGTCTATTTGAGGAAAGGAAGTAGTGAACACGGGTCTTGAAGAGACCCATGTTGTAGGAGGGAGGAAACACAGAGGCCGGCAAATCGTTCCACAGCCGAGCCGTTGAACTCAAGAACGAGTCATAGAAACGACCCGTTCTTATGTGACTAATGTCAACCGTGTACAAATGTTGGGCGCGTGTTTGGCGTGTTTCCCGACTATGCACCGGTGCCAAGGGGATCAATGACGCTAGTTCCTCGGAGTATCTTCCATTGTAATACTGGTAGAACAAGGACAGCATTCCCACCTGACGCCTGTGCTCTAAAGATTGCAGTCCGTCTGTTAAGATGGGAGAATCTATCAAATGGACCGCCCGTTTCTGCACAGAGTCAAGGGTTTTTTTTTAGGTATTTTGGAGCTCCAGACCAGAGGTGGCTACCAAATTCAACCGTGGGGCGCACTTGCGATTGTTGTTAAATAAAATAAACAAATTAATTAGATAGCTGCATAATCAAAGAACCCTTGTTCTCGAGTCAGTATAACTTTTTTTGAAAATTTAAATTGTTAGTATCACACAGACCACACAAATCTCAGATACTGGCAAAAAATGGTGTTAAAATTAGCTTTAATAGTTTTAATTTCGTTTTTTAGTGTCTCACCACAAAGTGTTAATTTTTAATGAACAATATATGTGTAATAATATTATTTGGAACATTGGTCGAAAGCTTCAAAACACGCTGTAATTGTAATACCCCTGCCTCAAGGGTGGGTCCACTCTTTGACATTCAGCGCCAGGGATGCACAATAGAATGGTAACAATTAGCTTTCATTCTGTAGGGACACCCCTTCTCACCGCACCCCATAAACCTCATTCGTAGGTCGCCGCTGCCCGAGCTGCACAACGTGCTTCGCGCCCCGCGCCCCCTGCCCCCTGCGACACTTTGCGAGGAAACCTACCCACACAGGTAGAGCGCGGAACAGCACCCTCAAATAATACTCTACCTCTATACTCTGTTGTCTATTTTCTCACCGTGATGGTGAACTATTATTATATTTGTTGGCAATTTATTAAGGCAGCCATTTAGTAGCGCGTGTCATTATGTTTAGGTTGTAACATTTTGGGCCACAATTTTAATATAAACTCCACACAGGAGGGTTTAGGAGGCCCCAAAGGAAATCATTTCTCTCGGGGCCAATGTCATCCTTGAAGATATTATGTAAAGAATAATACGTGATTTTTTTACACAAGCAACTTATTGCAAATAAAATCAAAAACGAAAGATAAATTGCACAGAATAAAGATTAACACAATTGGCGTGTTTCGTAATTGGGCAATGATGTGATTCGTGGTGTACAAAAAATTGCTTTCTAAATGGGATAAAGACGGGCGAGTGAGACGGAACTCTGGGCGGTTGGGCTAAAAAATGGAACATATGCTTCCAATCAAGTCAATATTATATTTATAATTCTATGATCAATCGCGTAGATTTCTTTCCAAGACCGCAAGGAATTATAAAACTACTTCATTTACTAAATATGCCATACAGCTACTGAGCGAACTTCGCAGAATGTAAAACCCACTTAAAATAATCTAAATAATATTTTAACGGTCAGAAGTATAGGCATACCTTCATAATTGAAAATGGCTTGTTACAAGTGAAACAAGTTTAAATCTTTACAGGATGCGATGTTTGCACGAATATTTTAAATAAAATGAACCTGTATTTCAGGATTAATGATAACAATACAAGTACACCCCGTTTGCGTTTGAATCTGTAATGGCTTCCAACAAACACTTTACATTCTAATCTGCGCAGGGGGATACGAATAACTATATTTATTGATTTATACATTTATATATTATGATGTACATAATAAGTAAAATATGCATTTATTTATTGTTATTAAGTTTAATTTGTAGACCTCCATTTAATTTTTATTTATTTTATATCTTCAATAATATTATTATTTAAGATATAAAAGAAAATTTAAAAAGTTAAATGTGCTCTTTACATTACATTGATCCCACGCAGAAGAAAGGTATTAAACAAACATTGATTGTCATTATTGAGTTATGTTATTATAGCCTTCACATAAATTCCGTACAGTTGAACTCATTTACTACTTCTGAGACAGCATTGTCAACTGCATGCAATCTAGTAACAAGCGAGTATCTAAATGACTCACTCCTATTATATCTATTAAAAATAATTTTAGATCGAGTGGTTGTTGTTGGTGTATATGGAAGGTAATTAGGCTTAATAAATCCGTGCTGTCTATAATACCAATAACAACAGTTTTTGAAATAATTGTCAAGTCGGAAATAAGTTTTCTATTTGAGTCTTAATAATTTAAATTATTTCATCACGTGGTTGTAATTTATTGTTTCGGTAAACCGACTAAAACTGAGGTAAACCAAGCTTATTATACTCGTAATTAGTAATGTCTAATAAAAATTTACTCCAACAATGGATTTACGTGTGCTCGAAAACCATAAATTTGCAATTAATGCAACAAATTAAAGATTTGAGTACGATAGAGATAGGTATTGTGAACATTAAAGGTCAAAGGATTTTTTTTTAAATATATGTAGTCGAAGCTTTATTTAAAATGCATTAAATCTTGGACATTTTAAACCTTTTTTGTTTTGGCTATTGCTGAGCTACATCGCTTTACCACAGAAGAGAAGAATTTCAGTTTAATATCTAAAATGCTATCGCTTCGAATAAGTTTTTTTAAATGGCATGATGCTCCTGCATTCTTGTCACCTTGTTTATTAGTTAGGTGGGGTGTTTTCACCCTCCGCGAATAAAGGATTGGTTCGGGCTCTTGAGGGTTACCTAGGGGTGAGTTCTACCCTTAAATTAAACCATATTCAGCGGCGGACGGGCATTTATTATTTCCATTGTAGGAGCTTCGGCCATTATTTATTTATTCAAATCGTTCGTGACATTTCTGTAACATATCAATTTGCCTGGCTAACCCTAATCCACGTGAAACGCGGTCTTTGTATGGAAATAGGAGAGGGTGGAGTTGGATGATTCAAACATATTCTTCTGAAGCATAATTAATTATCATTTGGACTGAACATTTGACTTTTGATGATAAATTATCAGATAAATTATCAGAAAGGTGTCTGTGACTAGTCTAGCCAACTTTGATGAGGATGTTGTGAATTTAGTTTTTCTTGATGGCAAATTTAACGATCTAGTAGCTATCTAATA
The DNA here is from genome assembly GCA_929108145.2 of Limnephilus rhombicus. Lineage (NCBI taxonomy): Eukaryota > Metazoa > Arthropoda > Insecta > Trichoptera > Limnephilidae > Limnephilus > Limnephilus rhombicus. Next base: position 49,905,324 of record OV815285.1, read on the forward strand.
TTAGGATTAGAACCAGAACTTCGTAGTGAAATACTTCGAGTCTAACTAACTAACCAACTAACCATCACACCATTTCCCCGCATGGGTAGACAGAGAGGACGGGCCTCCAAACAACTCGGTCTTGACACATACTCCTTGCCTCGTTCGCATTCATACATCATCTCATACCTATTATTCTGACTCTTGACATGGCCCGACTCAAGTATCTTATTCATTTGGTCGTGTCATGTCTTTCTCGGGCGTCCCCGACTTCTTCTACCATCCACATTTGCGTCACATATTCTCCTTACTTTTACTTTAAGTGAGATCGTTAATTTAGAAAAACATATATTTTTTAAACTGCTTTTAAAACTACATTATTTTAACACATTCCTCTAAAGGTTTCAGATGTACCCTAGCTTCACCAGAGAAATATTAAAACTATTTTAATATTCGCATAATGAAGGAAGAGCACTTCTGAGGTAGTTTAAAACAAAAGTTATGATTTTGTTTATAAAAAAGTAATGTAAAAATTACGACAGATAAAGCTTGGAAGCTATGGAAGAAGTAGACGAGGCATGTGTGCTAAAAAAAAAACGAGTAGGTATTTAAGCGTAATTATTAATATAAAGATGGGGATGCTTACATAATGGTTTATACAGGTTGTAACAGCACGTACCAGGAAGGATTTTACAGAACGATTCCTGAGCGTATTTGGAGTAAAAAACGTAGATGTCTTTATGCTGTCTGAGGATATTTTTTATCAATTGAAAATTGTAAAATTGAAAAATTGAAAACAACAACAAAAATATGTTTCTACCTCACGTTACCACTGATCACACTGCTATGCGTGACGACGGGATCACGTGTTATGCGCTCTCTCTCAATTGTCACCGTGCTGCTAGAACGAGACGAGAGTGCGAATCTCGTGACCCGAACTGACTGAACCCAATTTCTCAGTTGCGGCATGTGATGGAAAAATATATATTTTTGTTTTGAATTGAAAAAAAATTTCATCGGACGACAAAGCTTCATCTACATTTGATACTCCAAATATATTGCTGCGTAAAATCATTCGGATACTTGTTGATACACTCCATACATATACAGCAAATCAAATGGGGAAGTATTTATTTATTTATTTATTTGAGACACAAACAGGTTATTTATAAAACATTTTTGTGGGTAATATTTAATAAATTAAAATACAAATATAAATATCCCTAGACTGAAGAATGTGTCTGCAGTAAATACATATATATGCATTTTCACAGAAGCAAACACATGAAAAACAATGAAAGTATTATTTATACATAACTTGAAAACTTAAATACTAAATTGAAATACATAATAATAATATGTGTACAATATTTATGAAGTGGTTACGCCCATACACATACCTACACATACACATACCTACATAGCACGCATACATACTGTCACTGCTTGGGATTGGTATTAATATTGTTGCAAATTCCTTTCCTACCTATCCCAATTGCCTATCCGTCAATTTTACCCAGTCTGTAATAAACTCCCGCCGCAACATATAGCATTGTGCTTCCGCTATCGGTTAATCGCCATTAAAATAACTCCGCCGTGTATTATCAAAGAAACTAAACTCACGCCTATTGCTGTTTGTGCCTGTTGGATGGGAGAGAAAGCAGACGAGGGCATTTCCAGCCTACAAGTTCTTTCATCCTTTGGGTGAGTCCTTTCCTTTCTATGCCACATGTATTTTTATCATTTCCAGCAGTGATAGTAACACAAAATCAAGGTCCTTCGCCAGTCATTCTTTTACACAAACATATCAATCCACTCTACACAATCATAAATCTCATTCATGAAGTATATACTGAAAAGTAATAAAACAACAATTTTTTAGTTTTTTTTTTAAGTGCACAAATTGTGGAGATATTTTTTGAAAAATGTTATATTATTTGGAAAAATATCTATGAAAGTGTGTATTTAAACAATTTCAAGCAAGATTAGAAGAACTGTAAAATGAATCACATAATAGGGTGAAAGTTGCAAAATATAAAGCGAGAATGGATAAAAAGACATGATTTTATACAAAAGTCTAAAGTCATGGTGTTTGAAAGGGAGAGTACGAAAACAGTATGCAACATAGTTGTGAATGATGAATATTTGGAGCAGGTGGATGAGTTTGTGTATCTGGGTAGTATGTTTACGAGAGATGGGAAGGCTGAAAGAGATATTGAAAGAAGGGTGAATGCCGGTAACTCCATTAATGGTGGACTGAATGCCGTTGGCGCTAATAAAAAACTGTCAAAAAAAACGAAGCTAGCAGTCCACAATGGAGTCCTGGTACCTACCCTGATGTATGGCAGTGAGGCATGGAACTGGCAGAGGAAGGATGAAAGTAAACTGAATGCTGTTGAAATGAAATCCCTGAGACGTATGTGTGGTAAAACAATGTATGATCGTGTGAGAAATGTGGATATCCGCAAAGAATGTAAGGCTGATGTAAGAATAATGAGTAAGATTAAGAAAGGGACCCTCAGATGGTTTGGGCATGTGTAGAGCGAATGAACGAAGGAAGTAGTGTAAGAAGAATATACGACGCGAATGTGAATGGTAGAAGAAGTCGGGGACGCCCGAGGAAGACATGGCACGATCAAGTGAATCAGATACTTGAGTCGGGTCATGTCAAAAGTCAGAATAATAGAAGAGAATGTATGAGACGATGTATGAATGTGAGTGAGGCAAAGAGTGTGTGCCAAGACCGAGTTGTTTGGCGGTCCGTCCTCTCTGCCTACCCCTGCGGGGAAACGGCGTGATGGTTAGTTAGTTAGTTAGTTGTTTTATACAAAGCAAAGGCTTTGTTGAAAAGCTTGTATAGTTAGGTAGGTATATCATTTTTGTTTACAAAATACTCTAAGTTAACACCGGAAAGACAGACCTTAACAAATCACATCGCTGAATACCATACATTTCGCTTCTTCCATATTTATTGCGAAAAATGACAAGAAGGTACCTACCCAGTAATTGATGGCATTTATTCTCCCCAGCCCTATGCGATATCAAAGTTATTGCAGTCATATCCTACTATCTTTGGCTATAAATTTACGACAATATATTTTATTGGTCGCATAAATTCACAATAAAATGAACAGTGTCGCTCAGACGTATAGAGGCATTCGGTACTTGATGTAGCATGGCTTTTAAATGAGAACAAAGGAAGAAATACAAAAAGTAATGATTTTCTTTGGTAATGCACACATTCAGGATCAGTAAAAAGCAAAAAAAGCCTCAAAAACACAAATAGTGAGGTCTGGTATTGTGAAATTGTACATTCCACAGCAACTTTTGCGTCAAATGTTGTGGACAAAATGATCTTCAGACAGCAACGTCATTAAATGAAAATGAAAATGATTTTTTTTTAACAAAAGCTGCAGAATTTTTAATAATTTAATAAGAAAAGATAACTAATATAGTGATTTATTTTTGGGCTATTATGCAATGTTGCCATCATCAGGGCACTTGTGTAATCTAAGATTTTGGTGAAGTGTATGCTTATGAATGTAGACGCGATCCCGCGTTTCCAGTTCCTATCCTCTACGTCACTCTACGAGTTGATATTACAGTACAATTTAAAATGGTTTTCCGCGTTTAGTTTTGGTGTAACTGTCAATTACCAGATGCCAAGAACTATTAAGTTTAGTCCCGTCATCTCTATTCATATTAATGTAATTTTTGCGAATTTAAATTGCCTCCGCAATTAGACATGCTCTTTGTGTTTTGGGTCCTCCCAGAACTTCAGGAACAAACCCAAAGTAATGGACGGTTTTACATGCTTGAAAGTGTTCTGATATCCTTTTGGAGGGTTCATATATATTTTCCACAAGGCCTTCCTGAGTGGAGCTAATGCAAAAAAAAAATTCTCCACAGGAGGCCCTGTGGAAAATAATTTCCTTCATCTTAGGGAATGAGGAAAATTATCATCTTAGGGGATGCTATGTGGAGGGTTTTTTAAGAAAAGGAAGGAGAGGAAATTCTGGGAAGGAAATAGGATTGACGGACGTATGAATCCATCCCTCCAACCGTCGTGCAAGGCGATGGTGCGACAGATTCCGGCTGGACAGGATAAAAGATCACCCTCAACCAGTGTCTCTCGATCCTGCCCACCACACGGCAGGTGGGCAGATGCATCGGCCGCCAAGACCAGGAAAAATCTCACCCCATGAACCAGGGCACCCCTGCTAAGTCACCAAACATAGCGAACCACTTGGGGTGACCTATGACAGAATGGTTGGTTATCCAATAAATGGTTCCCGGGGCGGCGGTACCCATACTCGACTCCCAAATAGTTATCCTTTTGGTGTTCTGATATCCGTTCCGTCTGGCCTCCATAAACCTTGTCACATCCGGAACAGCTGAGTTTATAAACTCCTAAACTCGGGCGAAGGCGGGTAGAAAACTAGAAAATCATTCAAAACGAATTACGAATTGCAAATTTAAAAGAGAAACGCAATGAAAGCTTTTTTGCAACAAACTACGATTATATTTGGAATCAGAAGGTTATAAAACTTCTCAGATTCCGTTCGTTTTATTTGAATTTTACAATTTAATTTTAACTTTTTGCAAATAACGATCTTATCTAAATCCAAACACGATCCGACTCTTATTTATTTTAAACAAAAATTAATCAGATTATAATAAATTGATTAAGTGTGGATAAGAAATGGGTACTCTTTCACAGGTTGGACTAAAATTCTGTTCACTTTAAACATTTTCAAGACGGGCCATTAGGCAATAGGCATATCAAACCTTCAAGCCATCAATTCGACATTATTGTTCAAATCTGAAGACAAAATTTGAATTCCTTCGGTTTAGTGTGAAGATATTTCGCATCAAGTTCTCGTGTGTTGGGGTGTTATCGAAAATCGCAATATTTAAGCGAAGCGAAGCTTTGATCAAATTGCCGATCGCATCTGCTACATTTGCTTAAGTGCAGTCTGCTGAAACTTTTAAAATGGAATATTCTGAGCGATTTGAGCATTTCCTTGATGTAATGTTTTATTATAATAATAATGCCGAGATAAGCGAGTAAACTTATCGTTTCCTTTAATACTTCCTGCTCGCTTTCAATGCGAACCACGATATTGAAAGTTTAGTTTTAAGATAAAATTTTGCGAATCTTCGCCAAAGTAGTACGTACCCTTTACGTGCAAAGAATTCGTGAAAAGTTAAAGAATTAACCAATTTTTATAGCTACCATCTCGAGATAATATTTTATGAGTTTTGATCATATTTACGATAACTGAGAGGTAATCTGTTTTGCGGCTTAGTACATATTTAAACGCTTTGACATGAAACCTGAAAAAGCGTTTAAATGAAAGTTGCGTTAAAAATAATAAGAGATACTGCATAAGAAAATCATTAAATACCTATTATTATTTCATTGAATGGCAGTAGGTTGCTTACGGATGATAAGTTATATTTATTATGTATACCCAACATTACAAATTACAAACGCATGTTATGTCACTGAATGTGCCCTTTAAGATTAATTATACATTTCGTTTCTAAAAATAATAATTTGCCAAGATTGATATTTAATTATTGATGAGTTGTAGTTTACAACCATTTGAGCGTTTTTTTTATTTTAATTTTTTATTTTCTTTATTCATCATAATATAAATTTTTATACAGTTTTTACAGGTGATTTGACTACCACGCTAGGCACATGCCCGTATTATGGTAGTCGATTTATGTATATAATTGTATAAATGTAAGAATTGTTATTGATTAATATATAATTTAGTTAGGTACAATGTTTTTGTATGACAACGAATTCTTTAAGTGGTTTGTCAATTAAGTAGATAATATTTATATAATAATAAACATTTAAATAAACCATTCTTATTGTAGGCTGATGTTTCGCTTAAGTAAAATAGGTACATAAATACATGATAAGTAGATAAATAAAAGAATGACTCTTCTTGTGGATATGTTGAAAATAAGTCATAAAAATATAAATATTTTTATGATAATTATCAAAAGTTATTTTTTGAATTTGAATTAAAAAAAATAATAATAATAAAGCAAATTAACTTAATTTGTAGACTTCAGACATTCTTTAAAATAGTTTCTCCCCTTTAAAAGTAAGTCATCCAAATATAAATATTATTATGATAACTATTAAAAGTTATTTTTTTTAAATTTTAATTTAAAAAAAATAAAAATTGTTAAATAAAAATAATAAAAATAAAGCAAATTAACTTAATTTGTAGACTTCAGGCATTCTTTAAAATAGTTCTTTAAAATAGTTCCTCCCCTTTGTAAATAACCAATCATGTACACTTATGATATAAAGCTTATCAGTTTTCGGTATCCTAGTATCAATACTCAATGAGTTGAACATTTTGGGGGCAGTATAGGAGAACTGTCGCTGTGCGAAAGTTGTTTTAGTCGTAGGAATTATGTATTTTAGGTGTGACAAGTACCGAGTGTGAATTTTGTTTTGTGTTTTTTCCATCAAATCATTTTTCCATAGGAATATGAGAATTTTCTTTATATATAATTGTCGAATGTCTAACACTGTGATTTTTTTTAAAAGTTGTTCTGATGGGTGTGATGGGTTACATTTGAATATTATCCTTAGCAGAAGTTTTTGAATTAAGACTATGGGATATAGAATTGACATTGCACACCCTCCCCATCCCACAATACCATACGTAGCAATTGATTGAAAAAGTGCAAAGTAAACACATCTCAGTGTTTGTAAGTTAAGAATAGATCTGAGAGAGTAGAAAATGTATCATAATTTGCGAAGTTTTTTTGTTGTAGAATTGATGTATGCCTCCCAACGCAGGTGATCCTCCGCAGGCCCTCCGTTCATGGAGATACTTACAATCTACGTAATTGTGACGAAATCACAAGTACCCTGCTGATATATCACTTTTTAATGCTAGTCTCCGTACACGGCGCTATACGAAATGTACTGAACTTGGTCATTTTTTACGTGCAGACGTGGAGTGAACACGCTGTCATGCGATGTCATATGACTTTTTTCCAACATCAATCCATGCCTTCTCCACTAAATCGTTTCTTACGTATTCTGGTAAAGTATAGTTATGTAAACATGCATTTTTTCCACTTCCAGAACAAATCTAACATTTCTTTCATGTTCCGACGCCATTTCTGTCAAACGTCAAACGAATAAGTATCGGACACAAATAAGCGAGCGTCGCGTGCGATCAGCACTGTCGGTATCGTGATACTGATTGGAATCCGACAGCCACCGCGTAGCGCCGTGAACGGGCACCAGCAAAATCGTACGGGGGGTACTTACGATCGGCGCGTATGATACGCGCACGAGGATCGAGTATCTTGTAAGTATCTCCGTGAACGGAGGCACTAAGAGTTGATAATCGAAATATATATTCCCAGCGTCCGGGATTTCTGAGCTTCTGATTTGAAAATTTCCCGCCCTCATTAAGAAAATCATTCCACAGAATTTTAAAATCAAGATATATATAAACTGCTTATGGTGTTAAAGATCCATTGAATGCAAATATGTTTACCCGTTTATAACATATTTTTAGAATTCATGAAAAAAATATAAGAAATCCTTAAACTTATATATACTTTAAAGTACTTCAAAATTGTCCTACTTAGTATCTATCCGGAGAATTTTTGAATATTCTGACGTTTCTATGTTGTCTATAATCTACTTAATCACAGATATAAATTTATATTCGAACATGGATTTTTTTTTAATAATGTAACACTTTTTTTTTAACCTTATCTCCACATAGGATGCCCTGAGGAAAATAATTTCCCTCAGGGCCTATGTCATCTGAGATGCTGTGTGGAGGGTCTTTTGAGGAGGGGAAGAAATGAACACTGGTCTTGAAGAGACCCACGTTGTAGGAAACGCAGAGGCCGGCAAATCGTTCCACAGCCGAGCTGTTGAACACAAGAACGAGTCGAAGAAATGACCCGTTCTCGTGTGACAAATGTCAACCATGTACATATGTTGGGCATACGTTTGGCGTGTTTCGCGACTATGCACCTGTGCCGAAGGGATCAATGATGTGAGTTCCTCGGAACATCTTCCATTGTAATACCGGTAGAACAAAGATGGCATTCACACCTGACGCCTGTGCTCTAAAGATTGCAATCCGTCTGTTAAGATGGGAGAATCTATCAAACGGACCGCCCGTTTTTGCACAGAGTCGAGGTATTTTTCAGATATTTTGGAGCTCCAAACCAGAGGTGGCTGCCAAATTCAACCCTGGGACGCACTTGTGATTTGTACAGGGTTAGCAGTCGTGTACTATTAAAGTATCTGCGGGCCCTGTACAGTACCCCCAGTTTTTGGGAGGCTAACTTTACTCTGGCTTCGATGGAGCCAATGATCAATGATATAACAAATAATTCAAAGGAAATTCCAGACATCTATAGTTGAAAAGTTAATATATACTAAGTTATCTTTTCGTAATTAATCGAAGTATAACAACGCTCAAGAACTTTAATAATAATTCTAATAAATATTTAAAAATGTCTTCTAATTGACCATATTATGGCCAGCAAACGCTCGAGGGTGTGTGCAAAATGGATAAGAAGGAACTGAATTAAAATTGTCAGTGTGAAGATATTAGTGTACGAAAAGAAAACATTTTCTTTCTCTGTGTGAGAGCAGATGAAGCAAAAACAGATCTCTTTTCAAGTAATTATAAAAAAAATAATTGGTTTATCAATCATGTGCTTAGTTTTTAATCATTCTTAAGCATACGTAAATTATATATTATCTACACCTACACCAATCTATGGAGAAAATCGGCATGTTGGCAAACCAATTAACTTCGCAGTTGATTCTCAATGGAATATTTACATAGGGACACGGTAATACTGGTTGCATTCAATGCAAAGCATTCTTTTACTGTATTCTGGAGAATGGTCTCACGTCTTTTCTCAGTTCGTGTTCGATGAAATCTTTGCCGGAAATCATTTGGTTAATGCTCTTTAATGAAAAGAGCGGCATTTAAAAAAACATTATTGTTAGTTGTTATTTTAAAGATATCATGAACATTTTAAAACGCTAACAGTCTCTAAAGATCATCGAAATTCACGTGATTTAAAATATTTACTAATCGGATAACAGTTCATGATTTTCAGATTATTATTTGCTTGTAACTCAAGAAATCACGCTTCAAAAAGCAATATTATATTACGAGTTAGTGTATATGTATTTACGTGGTAATAACGTTGGGTAATTTTGCGATCACTCAACGAAAATAATCATTGTAGCCTTTTATCGTTTGAACCTCTATATTTTATTTATAGTTTTGTGATCAGGTGGTCGCCCTTAAAAAATAATTAGCATAAAGAATTTCTTCACAAAATAAATCAAGATTTAATTTCTGTAACTTGTAGACATGGTAGATTTATAACTTGTAGACATGAGTAAGCACTGGACGTCTTTGAAAGGAAAATTTTGAGGCGTATCTTCGGAACGGTTCTAGAAAATGGACTTTGGTGCAGACGTTATAACAATTTTTTTTTTTTTTACAGTGAATACCGCACAAGAATCTCAACTGCTCCCGTCTGGAGCCAGTGAGACTATGGCATCCCCAATTGGGGTATGTTATGAGGCTGAAGGTAGTGGGGAGGGGAAGGAGGTGGGGAGGAGGAAGGTTGGGAAGTACCTGGCTATTCAGATCTGGTCACCAAACACGGCTAAAGCCATTTTCAAGCAACGTTTCAATTCTGAATGGTGGTCTTACGCCAGGGCGATACTAACAGTATCTTCCACTCTGGAACATGCCGCAAATATACTATATATTATTTTAAATGAATTAATTGTGAAATAACACAAATTAATCAAATAAAATTTATTTGCGCATGCCGGGTTCGAACCCGCGACCTCCGGATTATGAGTCAAGAGTCTTATCCACTGGACTACGGAGGTCGTCGAGCCCTATACTCTGTTTAAGGAACTAAATGGCACAAAATTTATAAAACTGGGAAGACTTCGGTGGCTGGGTCATGTGGAGAGAAAAACCGAGCATCAAGCACCAAAGTTCCTGCTGAACTCAACACCGATAGGGCGAAGGAACCTGGGAAGGCCAAGATTAATATGGAGCGACAACATCCTCGAAGGCATAATATCTACCTTGGAGCTTCTAAAGTGGAGAGAGCTGGCACAAAACCGAGATGAATGGAGGATGATTATTGAGGAGGCCAAGACCCACCAGGGGTTGTAGAGCCATAAGTGATTATGATGATGATGATAGACATAGTTGAGGAAAACTTCGCATTTCATGGATTCGTTAATGGTACTAGTGCAGCTTTGTACAGTTGTTTTGCAGCCTGTAGGGTGAATATTACCCTAATGATAGCCAATCTCCGACAGAAAAGGCATCACCAGAAGAAGCACGCATGATTAATATTGGCTGATATTTGCAAGCATGATTATGTGAAGCATGTTTTTGACTTCAAGGCGGCTAATCGCGCAGAATGGCGGCATATTTTTGGTTGATTGGTCGTCACCGGTTTGAATTTTGAATCTACCGTGTAGTTAGGCAGATAGATTCTGGACAACGGTAAATTACAGGAAATTAATTGAATAGACCCCGCCACGGCGAGATCAGACACTTTTAAACAAATAACGAACAAAAGGTTACGTGTATCAAAAGATAAACGTCAAAGACAGCGATCTATTCAATTTGAAAGACAGTTGTGCGGTGCGGTAACAGGCACCACTTATTATATCACATACGCATATTATACCATACATGATCATCAACAATATCACAACCTGAAGTATAATAAAAGATTTTTTTTTACTAATTTGTATAATTTCCCATTGTTATAACCCGGCTTTGCAAGGTTAAAATAGTAGTGTAAAATAAAGTAATTACGATGGGGATAATCAAGGTGATTCTTTCGGGTAAAAAGTTGAGCGATAAAAACTGTTCCTTGACACAAAATCTTTTGAAAACCAAAACAATAATCAATAATAACCACAATATTCAATAATAATAAAAATCCCAATTTGCGAGGCGGGAATGGGTACCGCCGCCACGAAAACCATTTATTGGATAACCAACACCCCTGCCATAGGCCACCCCGAGTGGTTCACTTCGTTTGGAGACTTTGCAGTGATGCCCGGTGAGGTTTGTCTAGGTATTAGCGGCGAATGCGTTTTTCTAAACCTCTCCAGCCGGACTCTCTCGACCTTGCCTTGATACGCAATGGATTCATACGTCCGTCACTCCTCGACAAATTAAACTCCACGATACGTTTTTACTTCGTAGACCTTCCTCTTCTTCTTTCCCTGAGCAGACCCCCAACACAGTATCCCCAGAGATCACAAATGCCTTGAGAGATTTTTTTTCCTCAAGACCTCCTGTGTGATGCTAATGTAATAAAAAAAAAAAAAAAAAAAGACAGAATAGTTCCACAAATTTCATGATGGCATATCTCATCAATCAAGAGTTTTTGTTGCCTCATAGTTTTCTGATTTTATAGAGAAGACGAAACGCCCATGGAAAGTTTAACCCCATCAGATAAATAATAAAGTGGCCATAAGTGTCCCTTTCTCAGAAAAATCGACAATCTTCTTTGCCAATCTGTCTTCGCGTAAGTCATATTTGGCCACTTTCCAGGGGATATAAAAAGCCGGCTGCGATTTAATGCATTTTGGGCGCATTCGAGATGCTATCATCGTTGCAGGATCTCGTAAAATGTGATTTTATTTCTAACAATATTTCCTTCTTACTGCCACCATTCTTATTTCAAATAGCATTTCGAGATGACTTATGTTGAAATGTATCACAAACTGAACTCGTGTATCAAGAAAATCATACTCAATAAATTTATGCAAACTCGATAGTGCATCCAATTTAGTTCATGTCTTTAAAAATAATCCATTTTGTCTATATTAAAACTTTCATCGCTGTTTTAATTTAGCTATGTTCCGTAAAATATCCAAACGGGGGTAATAAATGTTTACTAACTTGATTTACCACAAACTATGTATTCATGTTTATGTTTATAATAATATCAACAAAGTTACTACACATTGCTCTGTTACTACTTTTATAGTACCTTAAGTACTTCTTTTTTACTTATAGTATTAATAACACTTATTGAATTCCTCTGTACAATTATACATTATTATTAAATTACACATCTGCTTGAATTGTGCTTACTTATATCTTTCAAATTCTGTTTATTATATTGCTCTTGAGGCGATTTTTCGCAAAAACAGCGCTATATAAGTTGTCCAAATTTATTATTATTATTATTTATTATGTATTAGATATTCACTTACTACCACACTCCTTGCTTATTTATAATAATGGGTTTATGTAAACGCCTTCAAGGCGTTAATAAAAAATATAAAAAACATCCAATTTAATCCGTATGAATAACTGAAAACCGTAATATTTTGAAAGTAATTAATAATAATTTTTTCAAAGTCATTTCGTAGCTTTGCAAAGCGACGTTTCCCAAAAATGGATTTAGTTTTTTTTTTATTATTATTATTTTGCGCTTCGATAGATTCGCAGCTAAACGGTATACTTTTTTATTAATTTTTTTCTGTACATTCAAACGCCTTAGTATAGTTAGCACTATTAAGGCGTTTATGAACGCCTGAGATCTGCAATTTAATAATTTATTACTGGAAATAAAAAAGCAACAGTGGAAAACGAAATACGATATTTCCCTTCCCTTAAAATCTTTATAAAAAGTTTTAACAGGATTTTCCTGAGATTTTGTGGTAAATTTTAAAATATGTTGGATTTCTACAGTATCTTACATAACCCATAATGTTTGGAGATAGGATTTGATTACCCGATGGTCTATTTACTAAGTGGGATCTCGTGTTGACCTGAATAATTCATGGGACTCCAACGGCCCGAGGAGCCGTGGAAATCCTCATGTTCCTCCCCTTTAAGGATTGCATGAACTTACAGGTAGGTACTTATACTAAATGTATTTCATTTTAAATTTTGATTTAAAGTCCAATTTTTACTCGTTAGCTGAATCCATAGGAATTTTGAAAATATTACGAATAAACCGTTACCTTTAAGTGACAAAATCTAAATAATAGGTAAAAGAAAACGTTAACCTATTTTATTTGGATTGTACTGAAAAATTTAACGTTTCAATTTGGGAGGAGGTTATAGGTACTGCCGCCCCGCAAACCATTTATTGGATAATAAACACCTTTGCCATAGGTCACCCCAAGTGGTTCGCGACGTTTTAGCAAGGATGCCCGGGTTCATCGGGTGAGGTGTGTTCAGGTCAATGGCAACGGATGCGCCTGCTCAGCAGCCGCGTGGCGGATCGGATTAGGAGAGGTCGGCTTATGGAGACCCTTTAAACACTCTAGCTGCTCTCTCTCAACCCATCGCCTTGCAACGCACTTTGAGGGATTGATTCACACACCCATCACTGCTGAACACACTGACCCCAGAATCGAACCTATTCCTTATATATTTTCCCGTCCCAGAACTTCCTCTCCTCCTTTCCTTAAAAAGACCCATCAGACTCTTATTCCTCCACACCATGTGTGCTCAAACCATGTGTGTGACCGGTCGATCTCGAAAAAAATCTCGATTTGAGTCGATCTCGAGAAAATTTTTCGATGTAAATAGATCTATTCAGAGTTTTTATTAGACACATTTCGAAGGAAAACATTATCTTATTCGAAGTGCAGTTATAAAATTTTTATTGCAGACTATGCATGTGCTGAATAAAAAAAAACATTTTCATGTTCTGAGTATAGTTTTAATACGCCGGACAAATTTTTAATTTAATCTAGTTAATAATGTAAACTTTCGTTTTAATATTTCGAAGGCAAACATACTCTTATTCGAAGTGCAGTCATAAAATTAAAGTTGCAGACCATGTAGGTATGTGTTGCCAGATTCAAAGAAAAACCAGTTTTATGTTCCGAGTGTAGTTTTAATTCACCGCGTACAGATTTAATTGAAACCAGTTTTATGTCCAGAATGTAAAATTCTAGTTGTGGATTCATCTGCTGATACATTTCGAAAGAAAAACATTCTCTTATTCGAAATACAGTTATAAAATTCTAGTTGCAGACTAGTTATGTACTACCAGAATTAAAAATAAAAAAAACATTTTTATGTCCTGAGTGTAGTTTTAATTTATTGGAAGAATACTCGTCACATGTGATATAAAAATCGGCATAAAATGAGGTCGCAATAAAAAAAACGGATTTCTACCCCAGAGTCAGTTTCTATGTCAGAGTCGATCGATCGGAGTCTAATAATATTGAGGTAGATCACCAGCAGATCAAGTTTGAGAACCCCTGCTCCACACTCTAATGAAAAAAAAATGGTAAAATTGTATATAGTAATTATTTTAAAATAGATTACGTGTGTTACACATAAATGATTACAATTTTCAATTGCCAAAAATTGAGTATCTTCTTTTTTTTTTTTTTTTTTTTTTATTTATTAAAATACAATACAGAATATAGTATATTATATAAAGCATTGTACTCCCAAGAGTTAATAAACTCATTGCGGGAATGATACGCATTACATGAAACATATAGCTGTATGTATTAAGTGGACATATCATAGGACATACACAACATTATTATTTCAAATAGTCATTCATAAAATGAAGTTTGAGCATGTTAGTTTGGGTCTTTTTACATTGACTTGCACATTTGATCTCGTTGGGTAGTTGATTATATTTTGTGTAAGCTATGTATTCTAGGGATCTTAGTCCATATTTTGTTGATTTGATTTTTGGTATATGAAGTTTGTTGTGATTTCTTGTGTTGTGTTGGTGTACGTCGCAATTGTAATTGAGTTTAGTGTTGGAATGTGCCGAGTGTTGAATTACTTGTAATATAGTTTTTGTTATTTCAAAAGTGGGAATGGTATTAAAAGGAAGTATTTGGGTGTTTCTGTAAATGTCTTTGACGTGTGTATCCCAAGGTAGACTGAATATATTTCGCAGGGCTCTATTTTGGACGACTTGGACTTCTGAAATCATTTTTTTTGTAGCAAATCCCCAGATTCCGGCAAGATATATTAGATGTGAGTGAATCATAGCATGGTAAATCGATCTTAATAGAGAAGGAGGAAGTAACCCGCGAAATCTATATAAAACACCAGTTATAGGAGTAATTTTGGATAGAACATGTTTAAATTGGTGATTCCATGTGAGTTGTGAATCAATGAAAAGGCCAAGATATTTTGTAACATCAGCCCTTTCAAGGCGGTTATTATCAAGACTTATATTAAGACTTACATTTTTTTTATTTGCAAACAATATGTAATGGGTTTTTCTTATGTTTAGGCTAAGTTTGTTTAATCGCAACCAGTTTGCCAGGCAAGCTATATCCCTTTCCATTTCCTTTTCTAGTTCGTTTAAATCATTATTGTGATAAAGAATCACTGTATCATCTGCATAAAGTTGTATTGTACCCTTAAGTCCCCATTTAGTAATATCATTTATATATATTAAAAATAGTAATGGTCCAAGTACGGAGCCCTGAGGCACACCACATTTTATCGTTCCCATGCTGCTTGTCCCTTTTCCAACAAAGGTCTGACAGTGTCGGTTAGAGAGGTAACTACACAGTAACTTCAGGGGAGTGCCTACTATGCCTAGGTGTTCTAACTTCTTTAGTAGTATCCCGTGGTCAACCGTATCGAAAGCCTTTTTTAAATCTATAAATAAGCCTGCAGTATGCTTACCCTGGTCTATATGTTTTTGGAGGGCATATACAAAATCGAAAGCAGCACATTTTGTGTTAGATTGGTTTCTGAATCCATACTGTTGGGATGCGAGTAAATTGTTTGATAAGAGATATTTAGTGAGCCTAAGCTTAATAACCATCAATTATAAAGAAGAAGCAATGTACTGTTACAAAATGGGTAATAATAAATATAATGTTCCGAACTAAACTTTGCTGACAGGACACCCGAAGACGAAAATATTCCACAAGTCAACGAGTTATTGAGATG
This sequence comes from Limnephilus rhombicus, assembly GCA_929108145.2. Taxonomy (NCBI): domain Eukaryota; kingdom Metazoa; phylum Arthropoda; class Insecta; order Trichoptera; family Limnephilidae; genus Limnephilus; species Limnephilus rhombicus. The sequence continues at coordinate 49,921,292 of OV815285.1, forward strand.
TTCAAAGAAGAGGAAACTAAATGTTTAAAAGTAAAAACTGTTAATACGAGTTCCTGTCTTTGATATATTTACTATCTAAATAAAAACTACCGGCTGTTGAATTTATACAAAGTGATTAAAAATGATCGCGACATTTTTACCCCATCCAGAATCCGCTATAAAAGCAATTATTTAATGTCATACTTCGTAAATTGCTGCTATACTCGTACTGTGTGCTGCAGCACACACATTTGCGTATTTGGTATTTTTACAAAATATTCATAACCTGCCGAACCGCTGTTCAAATATTGGTTATTAATTTCCGTCATTTTACACGAACATGTGATCCACCATATGTCAAAATTGGTTGCGTGTGATCTACAATAGGAAGCAGGTGTCACGTCCATTACAAAGCAAGGTGCCATTATATTATTACGCCCATACAGAACGCACGCGCATAATAAAATACGGGTGTATTCCCTTTTGTGTATTTTTTTTATTTATTACGCCAAAATAATAATGCGATAAAATACATTCATGTTCGATAATTCTGTGAATCGACGGGTAACGAACGAATTATTTTTTGAATCCCAGGAGGACAGGAGCCAGGAGGGGTGTTCAGTTCTGACAGTATTCACTGTTTCCACTGCTATCTGCCTAATAAAATAGCCAATTCAATGGCTGAGATTCAAAGAGTGAACAGATTCGCTGTCGCTATTAGGTTGGCGGTGAACAATCAGTTTGACATCCCGATTCGGTTATGCCCTCCTGTTACTTTTTGCACTCCCATATGTAACGAACATTCATGACTCCTATTTTATTTAATCCATATTATTAATTTTTTGATTTGGCTTTCTTAATTTTTTTACCTATTTAGTTACAAACACTACCGTGGAGTTCAAAAAACTCCATCAAAATTACAAGATAAATTTTAAATGATTTAAATTGAATGAATTGTTGTACTACGATGTCTTTCTAGCCAGCCTTCGGACAGCCTTATGTTGTTAATTTGTTGCGTAGAAAGTTGTAGGTACCTACGATACCTACTTAATTTAGCTATAAGCAGATGCCTTCATACGTTTGTTTTTTTATGTTTTATGTGTTTGGATGTCTTTCAGTATTTCTAAAATCTCTATTCTTAACAATGCATTTTTTTCCGTTTCAATATATTGTATTTTTTAAATTAGTAATATCGGTCCTTCCCGTAATGAGTTTTTTTTTCTCAACTCATTGGGAATAATGTGTTACTTACCATGTTTTTGTAATACATTTTAATTAAATAAATAAAATAAAAATAAAAATTAACTTAAATTTTTTATCTAACTTAGCGAAACCTTTCTAAGCCAATACTTTAATAAATTAAAATAAGCCATGTAAAAATACTAATTCAAAATTAATAGATTTCTTTGATTTAGCCACGTTTATTGTTTCTAAAAAACCGACATGTTTCGAGAGCGATGCTCACTTCCTCAGGGTTTACTTAGTTTTAAGTAAACCATCGCTCTCGAAACATGTCGGTTTTTTAATAAACGTGGCTAAAACAAAGAAGTCTATTGATTTTGAATTAAAATTGTGTCACAAAATAAATTTTCTGTGTTTGAAGAAGTGAAAATACTAATTTGTTGTGTTTCCAAAACAAGGAAAAAATATGGTAAGTATATCTTCTGATTGCAATATTATGATGCTTTCGTTAAACACGTCCACTTGCGTTGTTCATATTGCTTATCACGTATATCTACAATAATTTTAAATGCGGCCTAACTGCGGGTAACTGTTAATATCTTATGAAAGTACAAACTTACAAACGAAGAAAATAGCTAAGATAGAATGGACTTGTGACTTGTGGATAGCGTATACATTTTATAAAATAGATTAAAGAATACGTTTGACGTTATTCACGAACTATGGTAAAGGTTTGGAAATGTTTTAGAAATCTTTTAACCACCATCAATTATGCAGGTGCTACTTACTTTTGTTCTAAGTGAAACATCTGGCAATGTATTATTTTAAGACTCAAAGAGAGAGACTAGACCAAGAGCTAATTAGGCGAATCACCGAAAAGCTGAAATGAATATTGAAATAACATTTTCAAAGACCTTTCTTGGTCCCGTATATTTGTATGTCTTCCCATTCAACGCTATTATGATAATATATTATTATTCTCATTTTGTAAGAGCTGTCGGACAAAGTGACATTACTGTTAATGCTGACATACAAAGGAAAGCCCATTGCTGGTTGCCAGGAGATTTTTTCCGCCTTTCAATGGTGTAATGAACGGGGTATAATTACTGCATTACTGCATTGTCACACAGTGTTTCAGGAAATTAATTGGCTCTAATTGAAGGTGAAAAAACGGTCGACCATTGTTAAAGTTTCAAACAATCTATGAGCATCTATACATCTCGGACGAAGTAAGCAAAAGGCGGCATTCACCTTTCGAACCGTCCATTATATTATATGCCGACGTACCAAAAAAAAAACAAACTTTAATTCCTTCTTAAATAAAATGAAACCATCTAACATAATATAACCTCACTTCACAAGTTTAGTGTCACACGAGATTAATACAATTATTGATAAAGTTAAAAATAAGTATGTACCTTCCCAAAGCAGAGGTTAATAATCTGACAAAGGCAGTTTTTTTATCGGCTTCTAAGTGATCTTTTATCTGGAATCAGAGGCTTTTGTTCGTATGATTGGACCGTTATCTCTTCACAGAGGAAAAATAATAATCGAAGTTTTAATTTGGCATCATAGCATCTTGTATAGTTAAAGCAACTTTTAATAATCGGTCATCATCGAACTGCAGAGCAACCAGCTTTTAAACGGATTGTAAAATTTGCTATTTCAACGTTCACTGTTATTGCTACGGATCTAGAAATAACATTTTCATTTAGGGAAAACCATGTATACCCTGAAGAATATGTACCCCGTCGAGTATGTCAAACACTAAACATATTGTTATACAAGTATTTTTGGTGAGATTATTTATTTTCGCGAAATTTTTATTAAATCAGATCTACTTTATTTATTTACATCAATATTATTTTCCCTATTTATTTATATGAAAAAATTAAATAGGAAACGTAATTGTTTATTGCTGCAGTTTCGACAGTAAAATTTGTCTCTTTGGGGATGCTGCATGGATGGTCTTTTTAAGGAGAAGAAGGAATGAACGTGGGTCTTTCTTCGCTCATCCTACATGGGTCTTGAAGGTACCCATGTTGTAGGACGGAAGAAACACAGAGGCCAGTAAATTGTTCCACAGCCGAGCTCAACTCAAGAACTTGTAGTAGAAATGACCCGTTCTCATGTGATAAATGTCTACTGTGTTCAAATGTTTGTGAATCTGCCAACTTAAAAAAAAATATTTGATGTGTTAAAACAAGTAAAAATACGCTTTACTTAATTTTTTTTTTTTTAATATTTTCATTTAATCACAAATAATTTCCCAAGTTGCCTCCAAAATCATGAAACATTAAAATATTAAATTGCCTTTGTCTTATAATTTAAGGCAAAAATTAATAAAGAAGCTCGGTACTAGATATTTGATATATCTTTTGATTACAAACATAATTTTGGATGTGTATTTTTATCTTAAATCCAAAAATAAGATTTGTATGAAACGGGCCGTAATCCACAAGAAGGACACGTGTATGAAATATAACATGAATGTAGTCAAATGAAAATACAAGGTTTGCATTAAGTTATCCTTCAGGGTGTATTTAACTTGGTCCATGTTCCCAGTTAAATCGATTACATCGTGTAGGCTCTGATATCATAGAGATGTCACTTTTAATAACAAGTAAAATACCCCGAGCAATTCACACCGTCACTTCTGTCGGCCCAGTGATTGATCGATATTGATCGATATAAAAAACGCGACTCGATTATACTCACGTATGTAGGCTGGAATTCTGGGTAGGTCCTATCCAACGTACAAATAAATGGTTGGTGATAGTTTGTGGACGTGTGAGTGTGTCCGAAAAACAAACATTTTCAGAACATTATGGGTACCGCTGCCCTGGTAACCATTTATTGAATTACCAACCTGCTAAAGGTCATCCCAAGAGTTTCGCTGCGTTCGGTGACTTAGCAGGGGTGCCCAAGTGAACGGGGAAGGTTTGTCTAAGTTTTGGCGGTGAAAGCGTTTGCCCAAAGACTGCGTGGCTGGCGGGATCGAGAGAGCTGGTTGGGTGAGACCTAATCTAGACCTCTTCAGGCTAACACTCGACCCATCGCCTGGCGCCGCAGTGGGAGGGATGGATTCATACCGCTGTCACTCCTGGATGTAGTGACCCGCAGATTCCTACCGACACCTAGTACCTTTTTCCTTCCCAAAAATTCCTCTTCTTCCTTTCCCTAAAATCACCCTCCACACAACATCCCCAAAGATGACGTTATCCATGAGGGTTTTTTTTTCTCAGGGCCCTCCAGTGTGGAGGTAATATAAACAAATATCTATACTTATAAAATTCTTGAACGAAACGTCCATTTCTTTGGCCTCTTTAAGACCAAGGAGTCCGTATTTCTATTTTTGTGTGAATTCCTCACAAAAGTCTCAAATACTCCCAAAAGCAAGGTTGGGAAGTACCTGGTTAATCAGATCTGGTCACTAAACATAGCCGACGTCGTAGTTTTAGCATATTTTGTCTTTGTCGTTTTCATCCATGACGAGCGAGAGAAGAGGATCGTCGAAGACCACCTTTCTCTGAGATTTCTTTAATGCCATTGAAAAGTTTTGATTACGAAATGTGGTCTTTCTCCAGTGCGATATTTAGAATTTAGATAATCTACTACTCTTGAATATATATTCAATTTAATTTGCCCGTCTGAGATCGACAGATTTCTTTAATAAAATCGGCCTCACTTCTGTACATTTTCTCTTCAGTGGTCCTACGTAAGACCTACCCACGATGATGATTATCTTTTGGGGATTGGGTTTAGCGAATTTCCAGAATATATTATTATTTGTAGCATTTTCCCCCGTCAAAAAGTTATATCGGATATATCTTTTGATGAAGGTAGCGTACTTACGAAATAATACCATTCAAAATAATTTACAAATACGTCGATATCCTTTCAAATGGATTTCAATAATGTTATTGTGTTTATATTATCTTGAATAAAAATACGGCGAATTCTTCTGTGATGAACGTATAAATACGTTGGGTTCAAACCCAATATTGATTAGAAAGATAAGGGTATATGTCATATTTATCCGTTCAGTACGAGATTCTTATAAAATTTAAAGATTTTTATAAATATGTATTTTTATATACAAGAGTAACTAATGTAATTAAACCGTATCTAATACTAAATTCGCTCTTAAAAATCCGGAGAAGTAAATATATATTTTTTAATTAATTAATTTCAATTTTTGGAGCTATCGCCTCCCCGGGAACCATTTATTGGATAGCCAACACCACTGCCTTATTCAGGATTCATGGAGTGATGTTTGTCTAGGTCTTGGCAATGGATGCTTTAGCTCACCTACTGCATGGCGGACCGGATCGGGAGAGACTATTTGAGGGAGACCTTTTGGCCTTTTGACCGATCTTCTTGCACCGCAGTGTGAGGGATGGATTCATATGTGTGTTACTCCTGGACACAATAAACCCCAGATTCCTACTCAACCCCCATACCTTATCGGAACCTCCTCTCCTTCCTTTCTCAAAAGATCCTCCACATAGCATCCCCAAATATGAAATAGGCCCTGAGGAAAATAATGATTATACTTGCTATCAAGTTACCTTTCTTTACATATTTTCATTCTGTTTATATGAAATGTTTTCTGTTATTATAAATATTACATAAGTACCTAAACATTTCTTTTTTATATGTCTTTCAATTCTATTTTTTGTAAATAAAAAAACAACTGCATCTCTTATATTTTATTTTTGTCTCATTCATTCTTATTTTGTCCATAATACTGCTGATACCCTCCTTTGTGCCACTGTAACTTATAAGCTTATTATTGTAATGAAAATGCCTTTTTATGGCGTCAAATCTATAATATAAAAATGAATCGCTGAATGTGTTGCTAAGCGCATAACATTCGAACGACTGCACCAAATTAATAGTAAAAAAATAATTAAAATAAATGGATAATTCTTTTTTTTTAATGTTCGTTATTGTCAGGACAAGGTTTTTATAAAACTTCAGGTGAGCTCTGGCGCTATGAACTTCGTATTAAAAAAATGCTATTGAAGCGGCTATTGCTATGGAAAGCGGGAGGGAGGGAGATATGGGGGAGGGGAACCTGGAAGGGGGGGACCTAGAAGGGGGGAGGGGAACTCGGGAGGGGGGTTCGCGGGACGGAGAAGGGGGGAGGAGTGGAGTGGGGAGAGGGTAGGTGGAGGTGAAGGAGTGGAAACGCGAGAGGGGAAGAGGACGCAGGAGAAGAAGGGGAGGCGGAAGGGTAACGGGACGAATGTGAAAGGACACTCAGGGAGAAACAATTTCTTTATTAAATGGCATAGCAACCCATGCCGGGACCAGCTAGTAAATAAATAAAAAAATAAAAAAATCCCCTCAGAACCTCCTGTGTGGAGCTAATCTGACCTGTATGGAACAACTCAGATAAACATAATAATTATTACAAATACTCATGTAAAACAACAGTAAAATATTTCTAATAAGGTAATTTCCCAAACCGCCATTTAATTTATTATAAATATTTAAATACCAAAAATGCTCGTAATTCAATATTTATTTTATAATTGATCCATGATAGAGATCCGCTACCGTTTCTCAATTTCACTAACAAGTCAGTACCATTGTTAATCGAAATACTTAATTACGAACATTTTAACATCCTCATCATCCAGTTTACCTGGTTATACTGTGTAGAGGGCAGGATATTTACTTAGCTACGGTTAATTAATGGTCGGTAAGTCTATCCGATTTGGATGCATCGTTCAATATTTCAATGGAGTATTGTTCCCATTGAGAATTACCGTAAATAATTCGCTTCCTTCACACCTTACTAATCTTACTTTATGTAACTCATTGACTTAGGATATTACAGACCTAACTTAACAATAATGAAAATGTTTACAAATAGTTTATATCTGGTTATTTTAAAATATTTTTTTCTATGTCGCATAGACACACATTAAACATTCATACTTGTCAGCCCATCCTTTACGGTACTAGAAAATCCCTCGAGCCTCGGTGCTGTGTGTAGAGCAGTGAATTTTGGAGACGGGTATGGGTACCGCCACCCCTTTTGCAATAGGTCACCCCAAGTGGCTCGCTACGTTTGGTGACTTGGCAAGGGTGCCCGGGTTCGTGGATTGAGGTTTGTCCAGGTCTTGGCGGCGTATTTGTCTCCCCACCTGCTACGTGGCGGGCCGGATTGAGAGACTGGTTGAGGGAGGCCTTTTGACCTTTCCAGCTGGACTCTCGACACATCGCCTTGCACCGCAGTCGTAGGATGGAGGATTCAAACGTCCGTCACTCCTGGACACACCGACCCCCAGATTCCTACCCACCCCTCATACATTTTTCCTTCCCAGAACTTCCTATCCTTCCATTCCTTAAAAATACCCTCCACACAGCATCCCCTAAGATGACATAGGCCCTGAGGAAAATTTTCCACAGAGCCTCCTTTGTGGAGCTAATGTAAAAAACAGTGATCAGCAACCTGCGTTTACGACAAGATTTTTATGCATAGCACAAAGGGTAACAATTTTTATAAGCAATAATTATCAGCTATAAGATAAGCCGCCATAGCTCAGTTGGGAGAGCACCTGACCGGCAATCAGTAGGACACGGGTTCAAGTCCCATTGGCGTCATGCATTTTTTTTCGGAAGATTTTTTCAATGTAGATGAGTATTTCAGGCTGATAATTATTGCTTATAATAAAACTTTTATTTATTTATTTATTTATTATTTTATCCAATAAATAAATGTATTGCCGAGGAATATCTAAAATATGAAATCTGTACAGTATATTTACAGAGATATTTAAAAAAAATCTGAGTACTCAAATTATTTGAAAGCACCGGCAATAAAGGGTTAAAACGTTACTGCAACCTATTAAAATCCATAGACTTAAACTTTTGCTGCATTATAAAGTACGCGAATGAATTATTTGAAAAAAAAAACTTCTCTACAAATTTGGTTTGGTTAAAGAGTTTGTTGTTAATTTCTTCGCTTCTGTGGGCAATTTCACTTATTGCGAATCGCCCATATTGCGATTTATAATTTAAAAAAAAACAGTGCTAAAAACATTACCCTATTTTAAATGAATAATAATTTATTATGAAAACGCCGAAAGCGGAATCCCATGTTACTTAACGATCCTTCATGAACCCAAGGCACGCTAGTTTCTAGACTCGTGAGCAGTTAGATTATAACTACTCCGTATCCTACGCATCACTCGTTTCCTCTTAGTATGTAATAACAACATTATGGTTAATCACTTCAACGCACTGAACCACATTCTTCCTTTTTTCAATTCGTTCCACCATTCCCCAGCTAATCATAAACACCCATCTAAACACGGATTTCTTAAGTTGTAACACGCGTTTCGCTTTAGTGCCCGCGACTCCTCTTCACACCGGAGCGAGTCTTGTCGACGCCTCCCCCCTCATATTTCAGATATATTACCACTAGGGGGCCGAAGCTCTACAGTTTTCTTCTTCCAGTACTGCAACCCCCCACCTTTTGCAAAAGTAAACACACTTAGTGGGTGACACCAATTTATCAACGCACTCCCTTAAGAGTGTTAAAAATAGACACCGCACGTTATAATGAGTGCTGCGCCTTTAATGAATATGTCTTTCACACAATATTTTCTTACTTGAAAAGTTTTAAATTCTGCCCTCAATGGATGCTAGCTAATGCAGTGAGAAGACCGACATAGGTATGAGAAGCATCATCAATACTTTCGAAATGGGGTAAAAGCATTACAACAACAAAGTTATTGTGGGTTATTTCAAAAAATGTTTACAATTCATCAAATATTAAGAGTTAATTTTCACATTCTGTGAAAGTTCTATTAAAGTTCTGTGATAATTTCAGTTTTATGAAGTCACTGGCCTATAATTATATAATAACAGAACTAGAATAGAACTTAACTAAAAATTAACTTTAAAAATGTGATGAATTATTTAATTTTTTTTAAACAACCCGTTCTGTCCATGTTTTGAAAGGTATAATTGTGATGAACGTAGGTCTTAAAAGCATGAAAAAGATATTCGTGTATGAATGAGATAGTAGTAGGGTGGGGCAGAGTGGAGTTACTAGTTTCAAAAAATCACTGAAGGCCCCCCAGACCAAGCATAGGGGCGGAGCGGGTGCCATTAGGTCGGGAAAATGATGCCGTTTATGTTGATCATGCCGTGGTCAGGTAATTACCGGGGCATTGTTGTGGAGACGTTCTTTAAAAACGGGGAAAGCGTTGTGGCTACGCATGGAGCTTTCCGGATCCGGTTCGAGTTAAATCGTGATGACAGTGTTCCTGATCCCAAAAACCATTCGGAAATGGATCAGTAATGTAAGGTGGACAGGAACTGCAGATCCTAAAATACCAGTTGGGCGACCTAAAAGTGTGCAAACACCTGAAAACATCGGGGTAGTAAGAGCGTCAATTGAAGAGTCTCCAACCCGAGCAGCGCGGAAACATGCCGCTGGGCTTGGAATATCGTCCAGAATTATAAGGCAGATCTTACACCAGACCTTCATCTGTACCCCTACAAGATGATGCGTACACGGAATTGAGCCCACAAGATTTTGTGAAACGTAGAGATGCTTGCATTGTAATCGTAACTGCTGTATCCCTTGGCGCTGTTTTTTTGCACTGGCGACGAAGGATTGACCATTACCGTTATTGAGTTATTCATCTCACTATTGTGAGATGTTGAAGAACCTAAGGCGTCCCAAAATAAAAAAGTATGGCGAGGAACATGACACCGTAGCCTTCTGGTTTCAACATGATGAAGCCATGGCCCATGCTGTCCACCGTTCATGCGAAATTTGCAAAATCTCTTTCCAGGTCACCTGAAGTCTTTGCGGGGGATATTCCACGGCCCCCTCGCTCTCCCGATTTGACCTCGAGTCACTTTTTCTGTGAGGACACGTCATAGCTGAGGTAAACAAACTTCGACCTCGAACCCTTGAAGCTCTGAACGAGGCGATTAAGGACGTCATCGCCGGAATTCCGCATGATATGCTGGGAAGAGTGGCCGAAAACTTCTTTGAAAGGCACAATATGCATATTGCTCGCCAAGGCCTTCCACGCCATACGAGATCATTTTCAAAACATCATGAAAAAAACGGCATCATTTCTCCAACCTAACGGCACCCACCTCGCTCCTCTACTCGGTCTGGGGGGCCTTCAGTGATTTTTTGAAACTAGTAACTCCACTCTGCCCCACCCTGTATAATAAGATAATTCATAAAATGGCGTGTCTGCTTTGTATCTCGCCTTTATTATTATTATCTACCTTCCTAGCAGTAACGTGTAATAGTTTTTTTTTTTTTATGTGTATACCTCACAAGAGTCAACTCCTTCCTTCTGGAGCCAGTAAGACTATGGCATCCCCAATTGGGTATGTTGTGAGGTTGAAGATAGTGGGGAGGGGAAATAAATGGGAAGAGAGGAAGATGAGGAAGTATCTGGATACTCAGATCTGGTCATAAAACACGGCTAAAGCCATTTTAAGCCACGTTTTAATTCTGAATGGTGGTCTTACACCAGGGCAATACTGAGAGTGTCTTCCACTCTGGATCGAGCCAAAAACATGCTATATATTATTTTAAATTAATAAAGTTGTGAAATAAAATTATTTGCGCACGTCCGGATTTGAATTCGCGTAATCCGGATTGCTAGTCGAGAGCCTTGGTCCTCGACCACGGAGGTCGTCGAATAAACAGTTTGTCGTAAACAATGATATTATACCATCAACCAGTGGTGGCTCGTGACTTTTGGGTGTGCTAGGGTGCTAATATAAAAAAAAAATGGCATTATGAATGTTGTCGTATGCGAAAAATTTTTTTTTTTTTCAAAATTCGGTATTTTATATGAAGATTTTTCAGGAAATCGGTGCGACACACCGCCAAACTGAAACTTCCTGAAATTTTTCATACAAAAAACTGATTTTCAAAAAAAAATTTTTTTTTTCGGCGACAACAACATCAATAATGCAATTTTTTAATATCAGCACTCTAGCACACCCAAAAGTCACGAGCCGCCACTGCCATCGACACCGAATAATTATATTCTACCCACGACATGAATTAACTTTTGCGATCCTTTTATTTCAAACGAATGACAACCACAATAACATCTATGTAAATATAGTTTGCCTGTAAACGAGTTCATAATATTGTTCATTGCTTTCTGGAGAAAAATGTATTAAAAATAAAATAAAATGAAACAATGTAACTTTGTTTGAACCACTTATATATTTGAGTAAAGCGACCGTGACCGTTCCTTCTTCAGGGCAAACGTATACTGAAGAAGGAACGTTCGTTCCGAAACCGGTGGGCTTCAGTCAAATATATAAGTGGTTCAAACAAAGTAAAATTGTTTCATTTATCTTTAATGGATAACCACAAAGTTATAGCTAAATTCAAAAGTACAATGTAATTAAAATAAATGTCTTTCATAATATGCGTATCTGATACTGCAACATTATTTCAAGTAGATAAAGACCAATGTTGATATGATAAGCGGATAGCCTCACTTTGGTATCAAAGTAATTGGTATCTTTTTGACTAAAATATGATAGTACGCATTTCATGAGTTTGACAAATTAAGGTCTCAAAAGAAGTTTGTTCAACATATTGTTTTTGCCGTAATTATTTTGAACAAGTCCATTAGGCAGTCTCGACATTATGCCAACAACTTACCGTATTGATTACCGAAGACTTGTTTGTGGTATTGTTTGCAATGATCGATTAGTACCGACATTCTAAAAACTGGCGGAGGCAATTTAACTAGTAATGACATCATTGCAATTTTAGTTCGAGTCTCACGATTGACAGAGGAAATTCTGTTCTAACTAATTCGTGGTTTCCGAAGTAGTGCTCTTATTATCCGGTTCTAAGTAAATTGTTTGCATTCTTCCAAAGTCAAGAGAATTTTATTAATTGCATCGCGAATTACGGAGGTAATTCCTATGTATGAAATATGATTGGTAAGACTACGTGCTAAATATCATTTTACTACAATAATTCAGAGATGACTTGCAGACACGATAGTTTATTAAAGTAAACAACAGACAGTAGAGGCTTAGCATTAAAATATATATATATATATATATATATATATATATATATATATATATATATATATATATATATATATATCAACCATCCAATAATGTTAACAATAAGAATATGTAAATATAAAACAATACGCAAGTGCCAAAGAAGACACGCAAAAAAATCAAGAAAAAATCAAAATTCAAAATTTACGGCAAGCGAGATCAAGCTGAGATTAAAAAAAAATATCTTAAGTTGGGGGGTTATCGCTAAATTTATCCAGAATCTTGCCACTATGACTACAATGAATATTACATAGCCGACACAATTTCACGAGACCCTTAAGTTAGTTTTTAAAGGAATATGGAAAGTTTCGGGGTTTTTAGTGGACGGCTATTGGTAAAGATTTTGATTGTTTTTTTAAATTTTTATATTAACTCCACACAGGAGGCCCTGAAGAAAATAATTTCCCTCAGGGCCTATGTCATCTGAGATGCTGTGTGTAGGGTCTTTTTGAGGAGAGGAAGGAATCAACATTGGTCTTGAAGAGACCCATGTTGTAGAAAGGAGGGAACACAGAGGCCGGCAAATCATTCCGCAGCCGGGCTGTTGAACACAAGAACGAGTCGAAGAAGAGACCCGTTCTCATGTGACAAATGTCAACCGTATTCAAATGTTGGGCACGCGTTTGGCGTGTTTCCCGACTATGAACCGGTGCCGAAGGGATTAATGACGCTAGTTCCTCGGAGCATCTTCCATTGTAATACCGGTAGAACAAGTATAGCATTCACACCCTACGCCTGTGCTCTAAAGATTGCAATCCGTCTGTTAAGATGGGAGAATCTACTAAACGGACCGCCCATTTCTGCACAGAGTCGAGGGTATTTTTCAGGTATTTTGGAGCTCCAGACCAGAGTTGGCTGCCAAATTCAACCGTGGGGCGCACTTGTGATTTGAACAGGATTAGCAGTTGCGTACTATTAAAGTATCTGCGGGCCCTGTACAGATTGTGGCCAAGGGGGAGATTGTATGTCTTTATTCATAATTTTGAAAATAATTTAGTTTTTGTCACGACCCGCAGTTCATTTAGGACATGTTGCTTCACAGAATTTGAACAATTCTTCAAAGTTAATTTTCAAAGTTCTGCGAAAGTTCTATTCAAGTTATTACTTCTATTTTGTGAATCAACTAGCCAATAATGATGTAATAACAGAACTCGAAACCTAATTTTGAAGTTTGATGAATTGTTCAAAGTGGTGACCGGACAACTCAACAATGTACAACTTCATCGATCGTTTTTTTTCATCAGAGTGATGAAAAAAACTCGGTTACATAGGTTACGTTAGGATATGACCTATTTTTTATTTTTTTTTTTATCACTTTCAATGACTTTTCTAGAAAGTGTCAAAATTCCATGGAACCGTTCAAACTCTGTGAAACAACACGTCTTTGTTTAAAACATTTCTGATTTGAAATACCCATTCTATGTTACAATATATATATATATATATATATATATGTACATATATTTTTTTTAATATTAACTCCACACAGGAGAATACCCTCACGAGGCAACCTTCCACTCTCTGCATCTACTTTGAGCTGTTGGAATTTGAGTATCCTTTTGGGGCTTGTCAAACAAAAATCTATCATGGGCTCTACTATCATCCGTTATGTTGCAATACAACTACTAACCGTCTTTACCCAATAGCACCGGTGCATTAAACCTTAAACGTTGGAACAACTTCATTACTGCATCTGCTGCCCTGATGCCCCGAGAGCAGCCGACCGTGACAGAACAACAGCGCCCTTCTAGAGCGGAGTGGAGTAGCATTATTTCGTTTGGTGGGCGGTTTGAACATCGCCGGTGGGTCTTAAGTGATTCGGGGTGTGAACATTTAGACTGGATGCACGGAGCGATAGTCACGCATCGGGTTATGCTGAAATTTGATGGAAATGGTATGTAATCGAATTTGGGTTATGAATAATAATGATTATTCTTGTTTCGTATTGTGGAAAGGTCGGCTGTCACGGTCTGGATGCACAGGAAATATAGTCAAGAACTCCAATGCCGTTGCTCTGTTACCAGGAGTTTTCTGAATCGACCGCGTATTTTATGGCAGCAAGAAATCAACTATTCTCGAGTTAGGTCATTCACTAAAAACAGTGGCGTGCGATTCATACAGGCTGAAAAGTGTGCCTACCTCAACGAGATTGTCATTGGTATATCATCAGAATTCACATATCCATAAAAAGAAAGAAAAAAACCTACGTATCTGGTCGTAATGGAATTTGAAAATGATTTTGATTGATTTGACTTTTACACGGCCAAAATTACTAACGCGATTAATTTTTGGGTATTATTATTGGTTGATTTTTATAGAGCCATTTTCGTGAGAAAATCACCTCAAGGGCTCTTATGTTGGGCGTCCATTAACAGTGCAGTTATGAGCATATCTGCCGTGATGACGGAAACTGTAAGAAGCGCAACACGACATTGTACACTCCAAAAAATAATCACAAGAACTAAGTATTTTTTCAATGAATTTGTTAAAAAATTTGTTGCGCATTTGTCGCATCAGTTAGTGACCATTTTCAAATAAATATTCAAACATATACAAAGAATAATTATTATTAATAACCGAACTAGAAAAATACACACGGCCGACAAAGCATGCCTTTGGTAAAAGACCATTTTTTTACATTAGCTCCACACAGGAGGCCCTGAGGAAAATATTTCCCCTCCGGGCCTATGTAATATTTGGGGATGCTATACGGAGGGTCTTTTTAGAAAAAGAAGGAGAGGAAGTTCTGGGAAGGAAAAGGGGTGGGTGGGAATCTGGGTGTCAGTGTTTCCAGGAGTTACGAATGTATGAATCCATCCCATCCACTGCGGTTCAAGGCGATGTTCCAAGAGAGCAGATAGTTGGAGAAGTCAAAGAGACTCCCTCAACCACTTTCTCCTGATCCGGCCTGCCATGTAGCTGGTGGGCAGACGTATCCGCCGCCAAGACCCGGACAAAAATCACCCCTTGAACCCGGGTACCTCTTCTAAGTCACCAAATGTACCGCATCACTTGGGATGACCTATGGCAGAGGTGTTGGTTATCCAATAAATGGTTCCCGGGGCGGCGGTACCCATACCCGCCTCCAAAAAATGCACGCCACTGCTGATAAAACACTGTCTTATAAACCACGAGTTGCTACTGAATCCAAATTATATCCTTCAAGACCATGTGCATATTTGAAAATACTCGTACATAGATTTTCGAATTTTTTATTCACTATCTAGAAAGAATATATATTTGACAACTAGTTCTGGGAGCATCCATTTTTATATTTTGAAAGATGATATTTATGTTTTGTATTTTTTATTTAATAAAGTGATCCTGAGACCTAACGTCATTCGAAAGAAGTAATAACTTTTAAAGTACCTACTAACTAGAATAAAAATAAATTAACAAAATTTTCAATTAGTAACTCTACCAGTCGTTATTAAGAGGGTATTACCAGAGAAGACCAGAAATATGTCATTTTTAAATCAGATTTTAGACCTTTGACCCATTGACTCTTTTCCACAAAAAATTACAAATGGATTTCGAAAGATTGTTCTTTTATCTAGGATTGGCATGTTTTAAACTTTGAGAAAAAATGATTATTTTTAGTATAATAAGATTATACCATAGGTCGTTGGCAGATTTGTTAAATTTTCAAAAAAGATTTTGTATTATACCACACCCATTTCAAATCATATCAGTAAAATAAATCAATATATTATCTGTGTACCGCATGTTTTAGAATTTTAATTTTGGTTTTAATAAAATCATTAAAAAATATATACGTACATGTGTTTCTTGACGAAAATTGGTCCGTTTGTGTATTTATTGGCGCCCTTACAAACTAATATATTTCAGATTTTTTAATATTCTTATTTAACATAGACATTAAGGCGATCCACTAGTTCAGGAAAAAATCGAAATCGGAATTCACGCCCTTTATGGGAGGAGTTTAAAAATACTTGAGAAAATGCTTTTGGAAATGTTGGAAAAGGTATTTGAGAGTTTTGTTTTACAGGTTGATTTCGTAAAAGCCTGTAAATAATATTAATTCCTGTTTTACGCATTGTTTATTGTAATAAAACGGAAATTTAAAATTGATTTCACGAAATCAAGCGACGCGGAGTGACGCGTCCATATCCCGCTCAGTTCGGGGCGTGACTGAGGTTTGGCGACTGTGGCGTCAACAGTAGTTCTTTGGTGGACGCCATAGGGTTCACTTTGAAAAACCGAATTCGTCGACTAGCGGCCGTATTGTAAAATAACAACGCGAAAATGCATATTTTATTTTATTTTGGGAAGATTGGGTGTAAATATCAACTTTTTTTGCGATCATTATAAAATAAACTGAATTTGCCACATTATACAATAAAACCATAACCGAAAAGGGGTTCATAAATAGGAGAGTTTGGACTTGAAAGTGTGTTTTTTAGACCTTATACTTTATTTTTTTATAGGCTTATTAGAAGACTTATAAAAAAATTACTAATACTTATAAGCGATCAAATTTTCAAAACAAAAACATATGATTTTGTATGATTTTGCATTATTTACTATGGCGTCATCTTAATAAAAAATGATAAATGCTTATAATAAAACAATAATAACAAAAAGTACATTATTTTAATAGTTTTATCATCACGCCCTTCAGCATTTTTGGATGTAGGTATAAATTAAAGCAAATTTGGAATGAAATAAAATCGATATTGAGTTATAATTTTAAAAAGCTGGTACGGAGAATAATTAATCTTTCTCATTGTAACCGCCCTGTGCGATCGTAAGAACAACTTTCGATGAAATGTGGATTTTCGGCCCCTGGCTGGTTAAACGCTCTTAAGAATAAAATATATTATGTTCAACCACTTCCAGTTTTGATTCAGGTCTGAAAGGGTTAAGAAGGAGGAAGCTTAGAAAACAAGCTGTTAAAGATAAATCACTGAAGTTAGCCGTTACGATCAATTTAGCAAGCAATAAAACAATTAATAATACGTCTTCATTTAAACACCACTTTGTTGAATTGATTTTAGTATTATTACTGATTAGTTTTAAGCTGTAATTCTAATACTATGCTAGTCCTAGCGAGAGATCGTACGTGAGGTCATCGTTCTAGTATCCTCTCTTCTCTTTCATTTTGAAGTAACCCGCGGGAGAAGGAAGAGGACGATTGTCGATGAGGTCTGTACGAACTCTCGAAGGCCCTGGTTTATCGTAAGTTATAAATTTGTTTTATGTTGTAAGTTCTTAGTTATTGGAGGTTAGGTAGTTAGGTTACATTTACTTTGAAGTGGTATCTATTTAATTATTTATTTATTTATTACACGCCCTAGTGGGCTTTTCTTATAAATTTTAAAAACTATTTGTATCACAGTAAATACTAAATAAAAAATAAAAAATTTAAACAATAAAGAAAATATAAAGATAATGACAAAAAAACGTTGCAACAAAGTACATAACAAAACACAACAAAATACATAGATAAATATATAAACAGAAAACAAAAATCCTCACGCATATAATTGAATTTAAGAGATTCTTCCAAACAATATAGTAGTAGCATAGAAGTTATTTGGTAGGTACATAGGTCCATTTGTGTCTTAAAGAATAAAAGCGATTGAATATACAACATTTATACCGATTAGTTTTAATATGAAATATATCGCCCAGATTAGAATATTTATTTCCGTGACTGTGAAGTCTCGGAATAGGAGAATTTTGATAAGCTAGCTAGTGTCTTGGTGTTATTGAAGTAAAAGGGTAATAAATGTCGGCATGTTTTTTTGGGAACATGGATATTGATAAATTGAAGTAATTCAGGACAGTCAAAATTGTAAATGCAGTATTTTATGTAATAGTATCAAATCTGTGCTTATTCTTCTTTCCAAAAGTTTCAATAGTGACATTTTATCCAGGAGGTAATTGTAATCAATGTTTTGTATAGGAATATGCAATTTATAGTTTATAAACCTTAGAAACTATGAAACTATGAACGTAGAATACGCCTATTTTTTAATAAAATTGTTATTTTAAAAAAAGTTCTTCATAGTTTTTTTTTTTTCTTTTCATTAAAAAAATAATAAAAGTACCTTTTTATACTCCACACCCGAGGACATGAGGAAAATAATTCCCGTTACGGCCTATGTATTTTTAGAAAAGGAAGGCGGGAAAGGTCTAGGTAGGTAAAAGGTATGTGGACAAGAATCTGATGATCAGATTCTCAGATTCTCCCAATACGGTGAAAGAAGGTGTTCCGACGGCCCGCCACGCAGTAGGTGGGCAAACGCATCTACCGCCAAGACCTAGACAAACCTCACCCCATTAACCCGGGCACTCCTGCTAAGTCATCAAACGTAGTGAACCAGTTGTGGTGACTTATGATAGGGGTGTTGCTTATGCAATAAAAGGTTCGTGGGACGGCGGTAAGCGTAAATTAGAATTAACATTAGATTTCTACATATATTATTATGCGCTAGCTTCGGGATGGAAGAGTAGTGTAAGTTTAAATTTTATCAAATATTTTAGTTATTTATCAGTACTTAATAATACGAGTAATTTCCGTAGTTATACGGATTATCTACTGTAGTAAATGTATTACATTTAGTTTTAGTTATATTTTTCAGTCTTGAATGGTTTTCATTTATTTTTTTATTGCCTCCCACAGAATAATAGCACAAGTTTTCACATAAATAAATTTATTGTGGTAAATTGACTAAATTGAAAAGTGCTTCAATATATGTATAAGGTAATTTGTCGCATCAACGGCGCTATGTAAATAATGAACATAACATATTGATCTAAAAGTTAGTCAATGGCTAACCTACTTAGGTGAATAAACATGAAATTTAAATAATATAGAAAACGCACAAATTAACAATAGAAAAACTTGAATAGCAATGGGATGAATTTAAATGTCACTGAAATATGTTTTTATTGGTTTCTCACTAACTTTATTATTACTTTGTTTGAATGTTATTAATATTGTTTCAATAATTAATAAGGCAATTAAGCCTTCTGCATGCAATATTTCAGGAGCTGATACCAAATAATGTACACTACATTATTAATACATTCACCAGAAGGCACAACCAGCATCTTGAATATCTTTGTTTTGAGTCCATTAACTCAACCAAAGACCATTTAAACAATATTAGAAGAATGAATACTTATTTATTTACGGTACGAATACCTTTAAATTCGGAATAATCTTTTTTACGTAAAAATGGATTACAAAACAATTATACAGTGTAAACACATGATTTAAAATTAACTCAAATTTAAAATTTTGGAAACAATTGTATATTCTAACAAGTGCTTTCAAAAAATATGTGAAATGCTTTTTTGTAAGTTCTTTCGGTGCTATTGAAAATATCTATTTCTTCTGCATATTGGTTACCGCGATGCATAAGGTAGATCATAATCGAATTGGTAATGACGTGATTGTTGCAGTGAGAGATATTTTAAGTTCGTTTGACTCTATTAGGAACATGAAATGAAATCAATAGGCCACTTGCATGGACTTCATAACGACTTGGAAAAAATCGTGTGGATTGATTTTTTTACTAAGATTACGAAAATGTTGGTAAAAATTTTTAGAAATGTATTTTTTTTTTAATAAATAAATCCATTATTTGGGCTCGTGACGTCACTATATGAAAATGTCCCGTCTCTGAAAATGTTCCTATTAATTTTGTAAAATTCCACACTGATTTCATACGAATTTTTTAATTTGACATTTAACGTTCACTAGATTTAGTTTTGTTCTCTGCGAACATTTCGTTTGACTTTTTGATAGATGTTGTGAAGAGAACCCCGTACCTTTATGCTGTCTGCATGTGTTTTAGAGATATAATGGTAATGGTGTTGATTTTAACAAAATCAAATTAGCACAAAATAATTTGTAAGGCAGATAGAAACATTACACCTTTAAATTTATATGACGAGAATGCCAACATTCTTATAAATACTAACCAGGAATTATTAGATTCCTGGTCAAATAAAATTATTCATGCAAAACACTTCAATTATCTCAACCAAACGTATGTTGACAAACTTTCGTCAAACAAATGGTTGAGTATTGGAGAGTTGAGCGCAGAAATAGAAGGATTTATGCTTGCCATTCAAGATAGAGTCATTAATACTAAAAATTATAGGAAGCATATAATCAAAGATATAAATCAAATTGATGATTTATGTAGAAAATGTTTGGCTTTTCCGGAAACTATAGAACATATTATATCGGGATGTTCTATATTAGCGCCGTCCGAGTATACATTTAGGCACAATCAGGTTTTAAAAATAATCCACCAAAGTTTGGTAATTAAACATAACTTGATTGACTGCCGTAATATAGTACCATATTATGAATATGAACCAAATTCATTTTTAGAAAATGAATTTTATAAAATATATTATGATAAAACTATACTAACAGACAGAACAATTAGTCATAATAGACCTGATATAGTTTTACATGACAAAATTAAAAAAATAACTTATATCATTGATGTAGCTATTCCAAATTCCTGTAATATTCAAAAAACTGTTTCTGAAAAAATTAGAAAATACACAGATTTAGGAAATGAGATTAAAAGAATTTGGCATTCTCGGAATATAAAAATATTACCATTTGTTATTTCGGCTACTGGCATTATACCTAGGTCTCTGATTCAAAATTTAGGCGTATTAGATTTGTCAAAGAATTTATACATAAAAATGCAAAAATCGGTAATTTTAAATACATGTAGGATTACAAAAGATTTTTTAAATATTTATATTGAGGGATCAGTAGGATTTATAGGTTCAATTAGGAATTCCACAGAGCCGAACCCTCTGATATGAAAATATCTGGAGTCGGTGAATTATTTTCCCATCTGGTCTCTGGTAGGTTGACATGTTGTTCTTGTATTGTTTTGTAATTATAATACATATAGTGCAATTGCATAACGTGGATTGACCAGATGATCATTTGGGAAGTGTGTGAAAGGGTTTAGTTTTTCCTGTGGGGAAAATTAAACCCGGACATTTAAATCTGGTGCGTAAAAAATAATATTCTTATTATTATTATAATTTACAAGTACAAGCATACTACATTGGATTTAGTAATATAGACATTGAACATTATAATGATTTATGATCAATAAGATGGATTAAGGAAAAAAAAATTATGAGATGTAATATTTTTGTTATACCTCGTTATTCTCCTGTGCCCCTTTCTTGTAGAAAACGTTTTATTTTAAATGATTTTCGGCTATGTAATTGTCGTTTTTTCGCACCCATAAAATTATGTCCCGTCTTTCCGGTTTATAAAAAATGGTCTGATTTTTCGGATAGAGACTTCAAAAAAATCGCCAGGGTTTCAAAAATACGATAAAAAAAAACGGAATGTCTTAGAATATTTGCCTAAACCGGAAAAAAATTAAAAAATGTGATGCAAGTGGCCTATTGCAATAATGCAAGGCTGCCAATAAGGGAATTAATAATGTTAAAAAAAGAAAAATTACGTCAGATACCAATCTTCTGTCGGACAGATAATACTGTCTGGGATCGTGTAGGCTTCAAGATATAATTGAACTGCCGACGATTTTCTGCATCAAAATCAGATAATGCAATCTCCTAGAAGGATAACAGTAAAAACTGATAAAGTGGGCGTCCATTTTTATTAAAAACTTTCAATGAAGTTCAATGGTTCTAATTCACACATTTGGGACTGCCCCTGAGTGGAAATGTCTACACTTACGCTACCGTCCTCACAACACTTCACGCGGATAGTGTTGTACTTTCTGAACTAGTTTGAAGTTGAATGGGATGGAAGCAATGATATAAAACTCACTATAAATGTTGTGATCTCTTCGAAAGCCAAATGTTGAATACAATAAATATTCAAACAACTTATTTTAAGATCAAACAATTTTATACATACTCACGTCTTTCCTTACACAAATAGGATTTGCAATTATTGCGGCAGGACATCGGAAATGTTTTGATCATCCCGATAATTTCATATAGTTTTGACAATATTAATTATTGTATGAAAAACTAAATCGATACATATTATCGGTTCAAATCAGACACGGCTGGTGATTTTTTCGTGACAAAATGAGTAAACACTAAACAGAAAAAAAATAATATTCTGTTAGGGATAAAAAAGTAGATACGTTTGTCATAAGTCAACGTTTGTACAACCATTTTTAAGAATTTGGACAGCAACACCATAATGGTGAATGTCAAGAGGAAATAAGAACAATATACGAGCCAAAAATGTGTACATTACAATCCAAAAAGTGTGTCTTATGTCGCCACGTACACCAATATGTAATAGGCATAGAAATCGCTTGGCAAACGGAGCCTGGAGGTAGATTTTTTTATTTATTTTGCGAATAATTTTTAAATAAAAGAAAAAATAATAATCAAGGGAAACTGTCAAAGATAATCTTAGCCATAGGTATAATTGATTTTTTTTAAAATAGTTTCGTAGGTGCGTTTTTTTTTTTTTTACAGCGAATACCACACAAGAATCTCAATTGCTCCCGTCTGGAGCCAGTGAGACTATGGCATCCCCAATTGGGGTATGTTGTGAGGCTGAAGGTAGTGGGGAAGGGACGGAGGTGGGGAAGAGGAAGGTTGGGAAGTACCTGGCTATTCAGATCTGGTCACCAAACACGGCTAAAGCCATTTTCAAGCAACGTTTCAATTCTGAATGGTGGTCTTACACCAGGGCGGTACTGATTGTATCTTCCACTCTGGAACATGCCGCAAATATGCTATATATTATTTGAAATGAATTAATTGTGAAATAACACAAATTAATCAAATAAAATTTATTTGCGCATGTCGGGTTCGAACCCGCGACCTCCGGTTTGTGAGTCAAGAGTCTTACCCACTGGACTACGGAGGTCGTTAATAAATTTCTAACGAAAAAATACATTATTTAGTAGCTTACGCTTAAATTTTTTATAAAATAAATAATAAAGTGATTTTAAATATACTCAAGCGAAACGATAGAAAAAGCTTAAATTTATCTAAAACAAATATATTTAGTATATATAATGTAAATAAAATTGCAGCAAACATTAATCGAAAATGGTAATTTCACATTTAAGCTTCTCATTAAATCAATTATTTCAAGAGATTTTTTTAATTCAGTCTTAATATTCTGTCACTTCCAGTGCGATTAGTTCACACCTAAGCCTTTATTGTTGGGTGTTCAAAGTTACAAAGGCCTCTCTGCCATAATCCAAATCGAAGCTTTCATGTAACTAGTTGTATATAAGTGCGCTCAACGGGGGCCATAAATCAATTTACTCTTGGCCTTTTGTGGCCGGCGCCATATTAATTGTAGGCAACTATAATTATTTGAAGAACAAAGACACGCCTAGACATTGGCTGCGGTTGTTGGCCGAGGGTTGCATCATATTCACGTGTGAAATATGGACTTCATTTGTCCGAATTCTCAATACATATGATTATTTTTTCGGGTAGTTTGTTTCACGCGTGAGGCATTTTTCAATACGACATGGTAATAACAGATTCCACGTGGTTAAGTTATTTATTTGCCTTTTTATCAGAAGATGCTAACTGTATAACCTCCTTTTAATAATATTCCGTGGTGGAGCTGTAAGATTATATACTATAGAATCAGAGTTCGTAATACTATGCTCGAAACCCGGCGAGGTGCAAATATGTTTATACATTTTTTTACGTTAGCTCCACACAGGAGGCCTTGAAGAAAATAATTCCCTCATGGCCTGTATCATTTTTGAGAATGCTGGGTGGAGGAAAGGAAGAAGAAGAAGTTCTGAGAAGAAAAAAGTATGAGGGTTGGTTAGGAATCTGGGAGTCGGTGTCTCCAGTAGTGACTGATGAATGAATCCATCCCTCCCACTGCTGTGCAAGGCGATGTTCTGAGAGAGTGCTGCTGGAGAAATAAAATGGATCTTCAACCGACCTTTCCCGATCCGGAATGAAAAGCAGCTGGCGGGCAGACGCGCATACACCGCTAAGACCCGGGCACTCCTGTTAGTCGCTAAACGCAACGAACTACGTGGGGTGACCTTTGGCAGTGGTGTTGGTTATACAATAAATGGTTCCCGAATCACATATTTTGGTTATGGTGGGTATTTATACCAAACCTGCTGAAATGCAACTGAAATTAACACACTGACAATCATATTTTTGCAGTACATCCGTAACGTATATTGAACATGTATACCTATTTATGGAGTTCAAAGAAAGGCCTTCCCCTGCGGAAACTAGATAGTGAATTTCAACGATATGTAATATCGTGACACGAGACATGGCTTTATTGAATGTGATATTGGTGACTGTAAACAAAAATTGAAAAAAAAACCTTTCAAAAACTAAGGTAGGTACCGCTGCCCCAGAAAATCATGAGTGAGGCCTTACAAAATTTCATTTTCCAGGAATAAACGAATGTGAGAAGAAATTCAACCCAGTAAAAAAAAAGATAGAACACGTTGTTCTTTTTTATTTGCGTGATGTCGTATAACTTTTACACTATCCGGAAGTAGTGACTGTGACCTCGATTTGAGAAAATTAAATACTATATATATTCGTCAATATCGGAAGGAGACAGAAATTTTAAAAGATTTTTTCAAACATAAAATCACAACACGCAGATTGTCATCAGTGTCATCAATCACGAATGAATTTACAAATCATTTTTATTCCTGAGATACGAAACCGCAATCTCCCAAATTGAAGGCAGCCCTATTATCATGCTACGACAAGCTGTAAGACTAAAGAAGTGAAAGGGGAAGGATGGAAGGTTTTCATTAACCTAACTTTTCAGATTTGCTAATTAGGCATAACTTATTTCATTGTGACCACTCACCAAGCAATACTGACACGTAAACAGACAAAAGTATAAAATGACAGTATGTGTCTCGCTGTAATGAAGTGCAAACAATATTTGGCAACTTTTGCTAGCAATGCTAAAAAATAATTAAAATTCTTTCTAAAATTACTCACCCATTTACTCTTACAAACCAGGCATTTAAAGAAAAACCGCACTCATATTTTTTAAACCCCTTGAAAATGACCAGATTTTATCATATTAATATTTGAGAGCCGAAAGCACATTTTTAAATATATGTATAGAAGTATTAATTAAAAAAATAATTTGGTTGGTAAAAATTTTACAATCAGTTACTATTTTGAAAATCAAAATAAATCTCAGTTCAAGAGAACATTGATAGCTTCCGTGGCCGATTGTTAGGGCTCTCGATTAGCGCTCCGAAGATCGCGGGTTCAAATCTTGGCGTGTGCAAATAATTTTATTTGATTAATTTGTGTTATTTAATAATTCAATTAATAAAAATAATATATGGTAAGTATACTTGTAGTACGTCACAGAATGGAAGATACTACGGGTAGGATCTAAGAATCGCCCTGGTGTAAGACCATTCAGAATTGAAACGTTGCTTGAAATGGCTTTAACATGTTTGGTGACCAGATCTCTTGCTTACTGCTCGAATGGAAGCAGTTGGGATTCTTGGGCGGTATACACATTAAAAAAATTGAACCGGTATTACTCGGAGACACACCACCGAAATTATTATGTTTAGGTAATTAAAAAAATTCCAAGATAATTTATTTCTAACAAAACCCATTATGCATCTGTATAAGTTCTCGTCCGGTCTCAGAACTAAGAACCTTTTGACTTTACCACGATGGTCGACGAATAAGTTGCTCTTGAACTTTCAGAATAATTCCAAGCACCTCTCCAGTATGAAAAGATTCCACACTCTGATATACAACTTCATCCTCGCTCTATTCCTTTGTTACATCATAACTCGTATGACATCAATTAAAATACAAACATTATAATACAAGATAATAACATTATGCAAATGGGGAGATGGTTTGTTACCAGATACCATTTACCTCTGCGGAGACTGCATTATGAAGATATCAAAAGCGAACAATGACCATTTACATTTGCATTGAATGCTTTTTTATTTGTATTTTTATATGAAAGAGATTGGTGTTATTATCATACGGATATTTAAATGTATAAAATGTTTGGCGCACCCGAAAATAATAATATGGAAAATAAGTTACGAAACGCTTTGAATAACCCGTCTAGGGCCGCATATAACGTGAAAGTTTATTATTTATGCATACATATAAATATGTAAATAATAAGTTGATTCGCAAAAGGAATGATTTTTTGAGTATCTACGTAATTTTGTTTATCTCTTTGTAGAAGCCGTACTGAGGTCATTGAGGTCATGAACTCTACCTTTGCCTTTAATCTATGTACAATGTGCAACAGCACGTACCCGAAGGACTTTAAATAGCGAACCCGAACATATTTATAGAAAAAAAAGTGGATGTCATTTTGATGTACGATGTTTTTTTTTCTATTAAAACAAAAAATCAGAGTGTGCAATCCACACGCGATGGAAGTGAAATCTTCAGAAAATTAAAGTAGACAAGAGTGGGAAGCTAAGAGTATGGATATTAGAGAGACGGCATGTAAAGTGCGCCCACCCTCCCAAAGTATGCCTTTTCAAAAATTTTACCTAACGGTTTTTAGATGGCTGACATTGGCTTTTACACCTCGGTCGCGCATAGAGCTCCCAGAAAAACGTTCATAAAACATAGAAAAATGGTCCACCGCGCCGTAAACTTGTGTAAAAGTAGTTCTATGAAGACCTTTAAGAAGAAAGACGGTCTTACCTTTCACAGGAAAGTGTTTAAACATAGCTCAAATATACATTTTATAATTTTCGGCGTGTTCATTTCAACCGCCATCGCCATGGGCCCGATGTTGTCACGTGAACTCCGACTGCCGATGGGCCGAATCAGTCAACTTAAATTATAATAATTAAAAATTACCAAAAAACTTTTATGTTTTTATTAATCATAACGCACAAATATAAAGTTGTGATTTACACATGTCATAGGTATGTGTTTTTTATCATTTTGCTTTTTAATTTTTAAACATTTTTACTTTGTCTTTTTTGCACTGTTATTTTTTATTTTATTTTTCCTACTAATTTAACACTCCTTTTAAATATGTTTACAATGTTAATTCAAAGTTTATAATCACTGTATTGTCATGTAAAAGTCACATTGACATGCCCTCGTGGTCGAGGGGTAAAGCTCTTGACTAGCAATCCGGAGGTCGCGGGTTCAAATCCCGGTGCGCGCAGATAAATTTTATTCGATTGATCTGTGTTTTCAAAATTTAATAATTAAAAATAATATAAGTTAGGTACATTTCCGGCCGTATTGCCGCTTCCTTTAAATCGGGACACGAACCCAAGAACTTCGGCTTTCCGGGCCCGCAACTCTGCCAACTGAGTTAATGTGTCCTTATCCGATTCGGTCATTTTTAACTGTATCATACTTTGACTAAGAACTACCGACATTATCTTCATTTTCTTGACGCGTATTTAATTGGCTGCTATCTACATGTATGATTGCAATTGCAATTTTATAGATTCAAACCCGAACTAAATGCTATCTAGAAAGGGCCTGGATTTATTTTTAACCATTTTATTTTTAATATACGACATCTATTGACTTTTCTGCAAGTCTAGGATATATTTTATTTTTAACTTTGTCAGTAAAACCTTCCAGTTATGCCCATATTTTTTTCAGATTTTTTTTGTTTTCAGATTTTCTATTGAGTTTCGTTAATATTGTCTTCATTTAATTTATCTTTTAAATAAGTAAACCCTGAGGAAGTGAGCATTGCTCACGAAATATGCCGGTTTTTTATAAACAATAAAAGTGGTTAAAAGTAAGTAAACTATTAATTTTGATAAAGAAATTCGTTCAGCAAATAATACACAATGGGTAATTATATTTTGTGCCTAAAATATGAAAAAAAAACTGATAAAAGTTTTTTTTTATTAAAAAATAAATTAAATAATGTTAATCCAATTACCAGTTCGGCCCTTTTCTGTAGAACGCTCACCCTGCCCCCGCGCGCTGGGCGGTAACCCCGTTTCTATCCCCTCTTCACGCCGGCCAAAAATGGAGATAGCTACACAGGTTTTGACGGTTTAGTACGTTCTGAAATGCCTATACCGCTTCCATGCAATCCTAGTTCCATGGTGGGAAGGATACAAATCACCGCATAAAAAGGAGACCGATATGCTACGAATCACCGCACAAAGAGAGACCTATTATACTATCTCATTCTCTCGCAGGCAAAATTTTATAGATGTACGAGTATGTGTTTGTCTCTTTTTAGTGTCGCTATTTTTCGTTTCATCTATTTTCAAATCACAATGGTGCTTAAGAAGTTTTCACTTAAAAAAATGTTTTTCAAACAAACGTAGCCACTGATCACACTCCTTCACATCGCAACGGAATCACATGATACGCGCGCAGTTTCGTGTATTACCGTGCTGCCGGAACGAGACGGAGTGTTTATTACGTGACCCGCTGGGCTATACCCGACTACTCAGTTGCAACGTGTGATGGAAAAATATTTTTATTGTTTTTTTTTTTTTTTTAAATATGTTCGAACAGCAAAATGACATCCACACATCATCCCCAAAGATGACAAAGGCCCCAAGGGAAATTATTTTCCTCGAGGCCTCCAGTGTGGAGCTAATGCGAACAAAAAGATTTATACTATTACTTGGTCCACCTTCATGTTTGCAATCTTTTGTTTGTTTTATAATTTATATCAGTCGGTACCTACATAGCAGATCAGCTTGGAAATTTTTTGTTTAACTTTAAAATGAAAATTTAAGTACGTCAACACTGGCAACAGTGTTTCGTAAACAACAAAATGTTATTATCATGTAAGTACCTATAATGAATTTGCTGTAGACTAAATGTTAAAATGATAGACTTGTTAAAAGGAAGCTGCCTTAAAAAATATTTCGTTAAACTAAGTATTACTGTGATTAGTACCTGCTTGTTTGTAAAGCCTCGCATTTCTTTGAAGTTCAAAGTTTTTTAAAGGGAACGAATTTATAAATATTTTTACTAAATAAACAAATTTATGATAATTTCATTAAGCTTCAGGGGTTATATCAAGTTATAAATGTCGACTTTTAAGTATAACAAACTTTATTATAATGGTGTCATGAATAATTATTAGGTATGTATTCAGACACCTACCAAATTGTCAAACATTTATCAAACTTTAATTGGGAACGTTGGGTCAGTTCAGATTCAGAGTTCAATGATATTGAGCACACGCGGATTAGATTACAGAAAATATAATTTACAAACATTTATGTGAGTGAAACTGGTAAGCGGTAAAGAACCATAGAAATATTTATGATCTAAATGTGTACTGTTAATTTCTCTGATTAGAAATACAATTCATGTTAATTAACGTAAAGTATTTATAATGATAATCTAACTTGAATTTACGCCCGTTCTAAAAAACGCTCTCTGTCAGGAGCCGTTCGCACACGCCGAGTAATTTAGTAACTAAACGCGTCTGAACAATACAATTTTAGTAGAGTGGTTTAGTCAGTTCTTTAGTAGATTCAATCCATTTCGTTCTATTTTTCGGGCGAGTGAGGGTAAGGATCCCCACCATGCATCCCTGCGAACTGACATGTGCGAACCAGCCGTTTTAGCAGAGTTCCTTTGTAGATGCGTGGAAATGTCGAGGCATTGGAGCGAAGATGCTACTCACTTTGTTGTAGTGCGCTGTAATGCGAACGGTTTTCGGCGAGTCAAGTAGCAAGTATATTCGCTACTTGACATACTACTTGTTTAATGCTAACAAGCCATTAATCTGCGGCAGGATAACTTCTCACTGAAGATGCGCGCCTGTAGATCGGATATGATCTTCGTTACCGCTCGCGTAATATGTAGATCAAAACGTCGGCGTCGTAAGTTGTTTCTGTCATGTAATAAGTCAATAACTAATATATGTCTTCGGTAGTCATAAGTCGCAGTATTTATTAGATATAAGTCTTAGTTGTAAGTCACCAGTTATAAATCTTAGTTGTAAGTCACTAACTGTTAAATTATTTAGTTAATATAGGGTTGCGCAAAACTACCGTTTTATTTTAAATCTTATTGTAATGTGTAATAAGATTCCAACCATATCGGTAGTTTTGCGCCACCCTTTAGTATGATTTTCGTGTCATTAGATGATTTTCCGATGAAAAAACGCACTATAAATGATTATATAACAATTATCATTATTAAATACCTATTTGACCAAGATGTTGGATGTCTTCTTGCACAATATTTTGCGCAAGAAGAAAACTCCAGCCCTTTTATGCCCTTTTTGGCAATACGATGGAGAACTTCTAACTTATCTAAAACTTCGAACTTCTAACATCGAGGATTGCATTTTTCTCAATGTTTGTGATCTTTTAAACATAAGAAATAATTTATATTTTGGCGTACTTAATCTCGTTTCACTCTACCATGGGCATTTTCAGACTGATGCATTTACAAATAATTCAGCGACCATAATTATAAGGTCAATACCAGGAAACGATATTAATTATTATGTCAGAATATTAATTATTATACAGGGTGTTAAGGAACGTACTTGACTTACTTTAACCAGTGATTTCTGACATTATTTGGAGTAAAAAATGTAAATGAAATTTTGGTCTCCGGTGACATTTTTGATGTTTTTTTTTTCTACAAACACATAAAAAAATGGTAGTTGTTGAACAGTTGGAGGCGGGTAAGGGGTTCGTCGGACACCCGGCTGAGTGACCAGTGACGAGATGCGGAAATTATTTTTTTTTGCTTGATTTTGAAGAAAAAAAAATAAAAGTCGTCAAAAAAAGTCACCGCAGACCAAAATTTCATCAACATTTTTTTACTCCAAAAATGTCAGGAATCACTGGTTAAAGTAAGTCAAGTTCATCCGTTAACACCCTGTATTTATGTTTCAGATTTATTTAAATTTACCTTTTTTTTCGTGAAATTATTTTTTAAATAATTTTAAATGGTTTACCGCCATTTGATGGATGAATTCTAAAATATATTTATCACGTCAACAGAACGGTTCTTTTATATAAAATCGTTTTAGGTATTGGTTATAAATATCCACACTTAAGCCAAACATGTACCTTTCTAAGTAATAATAATAGGAAACAAATAGTACTCTGTTAGCTTAACTTATAAATACTACAGATTTCCAAAAATAATGCTTTCAGGGCTTATAGTACAAAATCTCACACATGCCGGTGTGGGTATATAGAATAACGAGCGAACTGCGAACTGACGTAGAACGTAGAACTGTGGTATTTATGTATATATATATTGATGTTACATTAAAACAAGCAAAATGTTTTAAGGTTTTATTTAAATGTTACATAACTTTGGCTGGCCAAGGTTTTTAACTTTACTTTGCCTTATTCTGAGATATGAGATAACAAAGTTTTGCACAGACGATTTCTCATAATCTCTTCACTAGTTTCTGATTTTGTGGTTGAATCTTGTTTAAAGTATTTTGGTTTAAAATATTTTAAAGGATAATATTGGATGGATTTAACATATTATTTATTTAGCTAGGGCCTAATAATTCATTGCACAAGGTTCTAACTACATTTTTCCAATGCCTTTACAAGGAAGGGCCCCATTCCTATTTAAATATTTTCCTTTTAAATATGTAAAACTAAAATGTTTTACACAATATTGAACCTCAAAATCAAAAATTGTTAAATAGATTATGAAAATCAGTCTCTGAAAACTTTGACACCATGGTAAGGTGAAGTTAAAACCCTAACCAATAAAATTGAAGAACTAAACTGCGCATCATTAGAACGAACTATAAGATACAAATTGCAATTGCAAAAGGTTCAAAGTGGATAGAATCTTGTAAAATAAATGGAATTTTTAAAACCTTGATGTTAGGACTTTGTGATACAAGTATCTACGTAAATACAACACAGATGGCTCGAAAATTATTTTTGTTGCCTTATGGAAAAGAAATGGATTCGCATTCAAAGATCATTGAAAAAAATCACTTAGAACCTTGTCCAAACAAGGTGACGATTAGGTAAGTGACACAAAATCAAATATATTTTGAATGAAGCACACATTTTAAAGGTTATCAACTGAAATTGCCAGTAGCAAAGCGAAGCCGGTTGGGATGGAAACAGTTTTTTTAATAATAATAATTGGATAACTTCTAAAGTGCCGTTTTTGCGCAAGGTCATATATCAAGAGCGCTGTACAATTTATTTTGAATTCTTAGGCTGTATCTGATTTTATTCTTTACAAATAGATACAGAAAACACACTTACATGGCAGGTCATTTCCGATAAACACAATCTAATTAGAAAGTTGATGACTGGAGAAGTTACGACTTTGCACGCGGTAAATACTTTATTTATAAACAAAAAATTTAACAAAACAAAAAAAAAAACGACTTAAAAAATGCACTAAAAAGGAAAAAAAATAATTTGGTATTCTTCTACAACTCAATAATCAACTTACTTTTTCTACTCATTAATAGGTAGGTAAGAATGTTATTTTTGGGTAGGTTTGTAACTACATACATAGTTATAGGTGAGATGTGCTTGTGTCGCACGCGCGACTTGACGAGGCGAGAGGCGGGGCCGCGGCGGGAGGGGAGCTGTCAAATGACCACGCCGGGCCGGGTACCTTGCTGACACCGACTCCAAAAATAACAATAGTATCTACCTATTGATGAGTAGAAAAAGAAAGTTGATTATTAAGTTGTAGAAGAATACGATTTTTTTTCTCTCTTTTTAGTGCATTTATTGAAGTCGTTTTTTTGTTTTGTTAAAATTTGTGTTTAATTTTTTGATTTTTAGTGAATCTGAAGTACACTAACTAATTTATCTGAATATAGGTAGATCTATTAAATGTGCTGCTCATATGAGACAGACATTACTTGACCATAACGACGTTACGGTAGGTGACTCAAAGGTCCGGATAGCATATAAAATATTCGGCCGAGTATCATTAATTTGCTCCTAAGATTTGAAGAGTTCGATCCCATAATCAGAACCTAACCAAACTCTCATCAAACTATCCTTGAAGTACATCCTTTCCAGTAAAAATAGAATCATCGAAATCGGTTGGCGTGATACTGAGTTATTCGTCCATTTGTCGCGTACATACTTAATGCAAATTTAAGAATTATATGGTTTTCTCATGGATGCCATTGACAGAACTGGACCAAATTGAAATGGGACCACACGGGAAGCACAGCTTTCAAATAAAAAAAGAATCATCAATATCGGTTAACCCAGTCGAAAGTTCTGAGGTAACAAACATTAAAAAAAAAATTAAAAAATACCGTCGAATTGAGAATCTCCTCCTTTTTGGAAGTCGTTTAAAAACACTGCACATTGCATTATTTTAAGCTACCATTATCACTATTAAATATTATATTTGCAAGAAGATTTGTGTGAAAAATAGGGTTAATATTTATTTAGAAAGAATGGAGAATTTAGGACTGGAGAATAATTATTAAATGACTTTTACAAAAGCTTACAAATAAGTACTTTATGGTATGTCGTTTTATTGATATTTTAGCATTAGCGCACAACAGTATAGTTTAAAAATTGCATTATTATAAATAGATAATTCCTACCTATTTGTTAC
Organism: Limnephilus rhombicus; assembly: GCA_929108145.2. NCBI lineage: Eukaryota > Metazoa > Arthropoda > Insecta > Trichoptera > Limnephilidae > Limnephilus > Limnephilus rhombicus. Next base: position 49,955,090 of record OV815285.1, read on the forward strand.
AAACGACACTTTCGAAATCTCCCATTAAAGCCGTGCAACCATATTTACATACTGACTCGTTTTTGTCGTACGAATTACATTAACCTTAAATGTACCAAATTCATTTGAAATAAATAATATGATAAAAGTCAGAAATTCGTATTGAGACAAAACTGGTTATTCATGAAAATTAGCCGCGGTGACACACTCAAACCTATTCTCACCTGGGAGCGATTCTGTATCTTTAGTGGAAACGGAAAAGATCCCATAACGAATCGGCTGTCAAATTTGTGTGATTTTCTATTACTTTCAATTGCTTTATCAATGGGTATCGTGGGTCGAAGACAGCTGCCGCCAATTTTAACTAGTTTAAAACACGAAGTACTGTAAGTGTACATGATGATTTATTAATTTAATGTATGTTTTGGAAGGCGGGTATGGGTACCGCCGCCCCGTGAACCATTTATTGGATGACCAACACCTCTGCCATAGGTCACCCTACGTGGTCCGCTACGTTTGGTGACTTAGCAGGGGTGCCCGGGTTCATGGGGGCAGGTTTGTCCGGATTTTGGCGCCGGATGTGTCTACTCACCAACTGCGTGGCAGGCCGGATCGGGAGAAGCTGGTTGAGGGAGATCTTTTTATATATCCAGCAGAACTCTCAGCAGGATTCTGGCCGCATTGGAAGGGATGAATTCATTCGTCCGTTATTTCTGGACCCACTGACCCCCAGATTCCTACCCACCACTCATACATTTTTCCTTGCCATAACTTCCTCTCCTTTCTTTCCTTAGAAAGACCCTCCACACGGCATCCCCAAAGATGACATAGGCCCTGAGGTCGGTTGAGGGGAACTATTTTCCTTAGGGCCTCCTGTGTGGAGCTAATCTAAAAAAACACGTTTAAAGTTGTTATATACAGATGTGGCAGATCTACGAGTATTTAACTGCATGGAATGTAGGTAGATACAGAGGGCTATTCTATCAAATGTTTTTATCAATATTAATTCTATTTTTTGTACTATAGATTTTTGTATATAACTGTCTCTCCGGTGCCATTTCTCATTCAAATGCCACAATTATCTGTTATACTCTTTTTTAATTATTTCTAATATTTTTCCTATGATTTTGTGACATGTAATCACCGCTTATGGTATACGAGTATATACACCGTTGATATTAAAAATAAATAAATATCCGGTGGATTTCACAATTGCGATGTTTCGTTTCAATCTAAATACACATGAATTACTTAGTTTGCCCAAACTTTTGCACATAAATAGTTGCTTCTTGTAGTAATTGTTGAAATGAAATGTAATTTCCATAATCTGTGTTTGAAACTAGTGTATTTCGTGTTTTAAACTAGTAAAAATTGGTGGCAGCTGTCATCGGTCCACGACACCCATTGAAAATGCAATTGAACGTCATAGAAAATCACATAAATTTGACATCCGATTCCGAATGGGATCTTTCCCATATCCACAAAAGATACGAAATCGCTCCTCTAAACTTCAGAGCCAGGCGGCTTATGGAGCCACAAAATCTTTAAACCCGAGACGTAATAAACACATCTCAATAATCAAGATATATACGAGTTTCTCCGTGGATTAAAACATTTGGATGTATATTAGGATAATTTGCATGTTTATTTTAATTGTAATAGCGTCAATAATTTTTTCCAAATAACTTAATACATCGCTTTAAAATAAAACCATAATAACGTCACTAAATAAATAACGACGTTAAACTTTGTAAAGTGGCAAAATTAATAAATTTCACACGATAGATGATATTTCACAAAATAAATAGAACAGGATTCGGCCATTTACCCAAAAATTTATGGGATTAGTCGATACATTAACTTTTTACGACGTTATTAATTTCATTTTGAATTACGTTTTTTTTTTTGGCAAAATAAGGGTTCTGAGAACATATTTCAGAACAGTCATTTAATAATTTATTAATACATTATTTTCGCATTAGTCTCGTGCATTAATAGTTGTGTCAATATACTATATTAGGCCTCGTATAATAAAACATCCTCTAGGGTCGGTGAGTGTTTTTCCTGACAGGGTTGACATTTTGAAAAATTGTGAAATAGGGAGGTACGTTAATAAATTGTAATATTTTCATTGAAATAAATATCAGGGGTGTGGAGAAACGTTGCTAAAAGTCATAAATTATATTGATATTGTCACTATTTATTTATGTAAAATGTTCCTACCATGTGTCTCGTTTGAACTCAATCTTCATCGGGACTGTAATATTCATAATATGTTGTTAATTTTTTTTACGACAGCTCCGTGCAAAATAACCGCGCCGAGGAAAATAGTTTTCATGGCATACGTAGTCTTTGGGAAAGCTGTGTGGAGGGTCTTTTAAAGGAAAGGAAGAAGAGAAACTTCTTAGTCGGAAAATGTATTTTATTTTATTTATTTTAGGGAAAGTTAAAAGCAGATCTTAGATTACACAATAATGCAATAATAAACCAATAACCAATTGATAGTGATAAAGTGTGACATTGGAAGGATGTTTTCTTAATTAGTTTATTATTTAGTTACAATATGTTGGGGGGGGGGGGTGAGGAGGAGGAACGTAGGGTTAGTATTAAGATATAAAGGACGGGATTTAATTTATACGGGAGAGGGGTGAAGGTTAGATTGAACTTTCTAGTTTGAGTCATATTGCTTGTGTACGAGGGGTGAATAGGAATCTGGAGATCTGTGTGTCTAAGAGTGACGGATATATGAATCCATCCACCCCAATGCGGTACAAGATCATGGATCGAGAGAGTTGTCACAGAAAAAATTCAACCCTGAAACAAAACAAGAAGTTAACAGAAAAAAAAACTTTAATTTCTCAGATGTATATACTAGAGATGCCAAATGGTCTCCCTCAAGCAGTCTCTGCCGATTCGTCCCGGCACGCAGTAATTGAGTAGACGCATCCGCCACCAAGACATAGACAAACCTCACCCGATAAACCCCGGCACCCCTACTAAGTCACCAAATGTAGCGAACCACTTGGGGTGACGTATGGCAGAATATATTACTATTTATAAAAATATACTCACATGACCTAAATTCAATCAAAATTTACATAATAGATTCTAAGATGATTTAACTTATCAGTTAATGTCAAATTTGACGCTATTTTTTCAAATAATTTGATAGTTCAGAAACTTGTCAAAATAACAAAAATTTAGAAAACCCCAGTTAAGAAAATTGATATTTTTTGCACATGTTACTTTTCAAATTAAATTTCTATAATTGCACGAGCCATATATTATTTATCGTACTCACCATAATTAGCTACTTTTAGCCTTACTTAGAAATAATTCAACCCTGAAACAAAACAAGAAGTTAACAGAAAAAAACTTTAATTTTTCAGAAGTATATATAAATTGACGTTTTTATCTAGCCGATGAGTTTTGGCATCCCTGATTGGCATAATGAAATCGTCCGAGTAAGGTGTGTCATTTAAAGACGCCGCGTTTGAACCCATCCAGGGCTGTGCCATTCCCTCTACCTGAAAGCGATCCCTTGACCGCATTAGGGTCTGCCCAAACCTGGCGACAATAATTGCCCTCCCAAATTGATAGCCTGAAATAACATACTTTATTCTTTAAAGTGCCTAGAAGCGGGTCTCCCGAATGATATTCATAATAATATCCACTTAATTTAAGGAAAAAAATCATCAGACGTAATTCCTTAATGTCCGAAGTCGACATCTTGCCGCGGACTAATGCAGTTGTGAGTTTTGAGTGACGACAAAAAGTTCGGTCGTATTATAATGTTGCTCGCGAGACCCTGATTATTTTCTGATGGATCCGGCGGTAAAAAATACATTTCGTTTGTTGTAACGGTTACAGCTCGTAGACGGAAACGGGTACAAAACTTGAGGAATGTGACTTTGAAGAGATTTTGATGTTTTACCCGAGACAGTAATTCTTTGAATACAAAAACAGTGTTTTTTTATTTATACTACGTTAGAGTCAAGAGAATTTTTTTTTTAAATTCCGTTCTGCCGCTTAGTTGGTGGGCAGACGAATCCTCCTGCAAGATACGGACAAACCCGGCACCCCTGCTAAGTCACCAAACGTAGCTAACCACTTGGGATGACTTATGGCAGAGGTGTTGGTTCCCGGGGTGGCGGATGGCAATGGGGTTGATATATAGAAACAATGTCTACCAGAATGTTTATATTTTTGTGTGACAACCGTCATATTAACCTCTCAGGCTAATTTGTTCCGTTTTCGGAATAACTTACATAGGCCTCATATAAATCATTGTGTCTCCCTTAGAATCAAGGATTTAAATATGATCTAAACGGTGTTAGAAAGGTAACACACAACGCTTTATATAAAAATCTAAAAGTTGATAAAGCAAAATAATTAAAATGTATTCCTTTATGAAACCAAAGTTTCACACCGCAAATTGAAAATAATTATGAAATTTGGAAATTTTGGAAATATTGGAATTTTTTTATTAATTATTTTTAAATGAAACGACAAAAAAGTGATTTGAGGATAACGTTTACAACACATTAAATTTGCTTAATTAAATATGAATCTGTGTTTTTTTTCGTCATCAGTTAGTTAGAAGAAAAATAAGTTGATTCATTTGTACATTTTTTTTACATTTCCATTCAAAATTTTTATAATTAAAAAATTATATAATTATTACGAATTATAAAATCAAAAATCTTTATTTAAACACCTTTCAAAAACAGTTTTTATAGTTTTCGGATGCGTTCAGAGATATTTCATTTATTTGGGTTTTATTGCAAAGCAGAAATATTTTGACCTTCATTGATAAAAATCTTCCACATGTGCTCGTTCTATTGATAAAAACTTTAGCTTTTTACAATAACCATCTTTTGCTAGAATTCATTATTCAGTAGGTAATGCAATACAAAATTAAAGCAATATCTACACATAACCGAATTTAGCAACACGTCACGCATTATGGTGCGAGAATCGTCAAACTAAAAAAATATATAAGTACTTATAATAATTGGCGACCAATTGAAAAGAAAACTGTACACTTTTCTTATGCCTACAATAACTGGTCCAGTCCGTAAATGTAAATGTATGTTTGATTTGATTAATTTGTAAATAAATTAAACAATTTAACTTTGTTTGAACCACTTATATATTTGAGTAAAGCCGCCCGGTTTCGGAACGACCTTCAGGGCAAGCGTATACTGATTTGACAGTTATGAAATATGGATGGGAACAATGTATTATTATGGTAGGGGTAGAGCCGTTGCTAGGTATTACTGTAGAGTGGGTGGGTAGGGGAACACATCCATGATTGGGCTATATGACAATATTTTTTGTTTGTTGATAATAGATTCATTATTTTTAAGGGTTTTTTTTTTATTTATTTCCAAGGCTTCTAAGTTATCTGAACATTTTCTTTTATGATTAATATGAAGAATATTTATCCCCGTATTTTTTTTTTCAAAACTATGGTTAGCGAACTCAGAAAAATTATTATTATTAAGACACCCTAAATGTTCTTTGATTCTGATTTCAATATTACGAGTTGTTTTCCAATATAAAATGAGGGACAATCATTACATTTGAGTTTATTTATTCCGGAATTAGTCAATTTATGGTCTTTATCTTTAGCATTTCTCAAAAAATTACCGATATTATTTCTTGTATAAAAAGCTGGTTTAATATTAGAAGGGAGATTTTTGCAACATCGAACTGAAAAATGATTAATTTACAAAATTTTATGCCATTCTTTATCATTAATATTATTTTGATTAATTTGTGTTCCTACAGTTAAAATAATATATAAAATATATATATTATTATACCTCAGGTTCTCGGGTTGGAGAACTCTCAGTTTCGCCCTGGTGAAAGACCAGAATTTGAAAGTTGATTGAAATGGTTTTAGCTGTGTTTGGTCACAATATAATTCATTAAGGGATGCCGTGGGCTGTTGGCAGCAGGGAGCAATTAGAAATAATCGGCCTTATAACAAATTATTTAAAAAAATTAAATGAATATTCAATTTCTGCGAAAGTTTTATTCTAGTTCTGTGAAATATTTTTAGTATCTACTGGTGGATAATTGATTAATAATATAACACAAATAAAACTTTCACAGAACTTTAACTTTGAAATTTAAAGAATTATTCAAGTTCTGTCATAAAATAGGTCCTAAGGGTTTTATCCACTTAGTTTTGAATTGTTTTAGCCATAAGAAGAGAATTAGGCAAACCGTTTCAATTTTATATTAAATAATGATTCCATGAAGGTTGATCCCCGACGACAGTTAGCCCTTCCGGCGTACTTATATACAATATGCAATCTGTTTGGGTATTGTATACGGTATACCTACTAACACAAAATAAAACTGTCCAAACACAAAGTAAAAGTGTCCCCGAAGGAGTGTGCAGAGAGGATGTACCGCCGAATAACATAACTATAACACATATTTTCATTCAACAGCATCAAGGATAAAACTACTTTCCTTTATAATGTATAGCCCAGCGTATAAGTAAAAAAACTCCATTGGGAATAAATTCGTTTGATATCCATACCAAATTTTAATAAAGGTATTTTTGAGTCGATTTTACGTTTAAAATTATAAAATAGTGCAAAAAAATTTGTACATAATTATTATAATTATAATTAACTGTCGGCGGATCGTAACCAACTGTCACATCACTTTAAATAATAGGCGACTTAAATGGTTTTTCCGCCATAATATAAATTTTATTATACAGTTTATCCATAATAGCCGTTTAATATAAATAAAATTTAAAAATTTCACAGTAATTTTTCCAGGCCTACGTTGAACTCTATACTTTTAATAATATTTTATTCATGAGTCCGAATTATTTAGTTCTACAATTAGTCAAGGTAAGTTTGTTGGGAACATTTTTTGTGATGTGTTGAGTAACTTCTATGGGTCCGAAATCTCGGAATTTTTTGCTCTGCTCCGTGGCAAAAAACACAGGTAAACAAAATGATTATTTTTTTTCCTTTAGGGTTCATTAAAAGGAATTAATCCGTCTGACCCTAACACCAATTATATGCTTTTCATAACCAATTAAAATCCACTTAGGCGCAGTTAATATCGCATTTAAAAAATGTTTTCTTGGTATAGCCGATATTATTACTGTGTTATGTTAACTTTGTCGTCGTAAATAAAATGATGTTGTATGATAATAAAAATAGCTTATTAACTAACTATCACGCCATTTTTCTGCAGGGTTAGGCAGATTGTCATTATCAGGCATAAGGCTTTTGAGTAACTTGGTATTTCTACATAAAATTTTAAATTATGTAGTTGATAGTTCGGAACAGAAGTTGGGATTTATTTCAGTGCAGAAATACTGCGACTAATATGTACTCTTCTTTGCCCATAATAGGTACTAATGGAGGGAAATAATTATACCAAGTCAGTGGATATCTTCAGTTTATCACTATTCAAATACAAACAGTTGTTACTGATGTATTTCAGTTATGTATAAAAGAAAGTGTATGATTTTTACTATTTAAAACTCCTAAAAGGGGCGTTAATAAATAATTTGGGGGGCGGGAATGGGTAACGGCGCCCCGGGAACCTTTTTTGGAAAACCAACACCTCTACCATAGGTCACCCCAAGTGGTTCGCTACGTTTGGTGGTTTAGCAGGGGTGCCGGGTTCATGGGGTGAGGTTTGTTTAGGTCTTGGAGATGACCAGATCAGATGACCAGGACATACTGAACCCCAGTTTCCTACCCATCCCTTAAACCCTTTTCCTTCCCAGAACTCTCTTCTCCTTCCTTTCCTTAAAAAACCCTCCACACAGCATCCCCAAAGATGGCATTGGCACTGAGGGGAAATTATTTTTCTCAGGGCCTTCTGTGTGGAGCTCATGTAAAAAAAAAATAGGTTGGACAGTCACACAACTCTGCCTTTTACGTACTCTTTGCGTCATTCACGTTCACAAATCGTCTGACAACACTTTATTTGATCAACTGCTAAATTGGTCAGAGAATTGACGTATAACGTGAACAAGGGACCGTTAAAACGTCTGAAAATGAAAATGATTCTGTTTGTATATTTGATGGAGGTCAAATGCGATATGCGATGGAATCAATAATAACTCAATTTTAGTCAGTTTTATTTTTTTTATTTTGAATAAGGCTTTTGTAGATGTACTACCTAATCATGGGCAGAAAAAAGGATATGTTATGTTAAAGTTCTCACATTCCGTTTCAATCTTAATGCTTACAAAAATCATTGATTTCCAACTTTGTTTCAACTTAATTACTACAAAAACAAGTATTTACATCGGGGGAGAAGAAAAAACTTTAAATTCAAATTTCTTTTTTGTAAAAACTTTTGTAAGCGGAGTATTTTATTTTTTTTTATTTTTTATATGAACACCGCACAAGAGTCCCCAACTGCTCCTGTCTGGAGCCAATGAGACTATGGCATCCCCAATTGGGGTATGTTGGGAGTGTAAAGGTAGTGGAGAGGGGAAGGAGATGAGAAAGAGGAAGGTTGGGAAGTACCTGGCTATACAGATCTGGTCACCAAACACGGCTAAAACCATTGCAAGCATTGTTTCAATTCTGAAAGGTGGTCTTACACCAGGGCGATACTTAGTTTGTCATTGACGCCTTGTAAATCTTTTTAGTACGATGTGATATCTGCCGGAATTGGTATTATTATTAAAAATAAGACATGTACCTAACACGAGAAATATTGTGAAGGAGAATTTTTGTTTTCGTTTAATATTATCTCCACACAGGAGACCCTGAGGAAAAAAATTCTCAGGACCTATGTCATCTTTTGGGATGCTATCTGGATGGTCTTTTCGGGTAAGAAAGGAGGGGAAGTTTTAGGAAAGAAAAAAGCTATGAAGGGTGGGTAGGTATCTGGGGGTCAATGTGTTCAGGAGTGACGAAAGTATGAATCTATCCCTCCCACTGTGATCCCAAGGCGATGGATCGAGAAAGTCCGGCTGGAGTGGTCAATAGGTCTCCCTCAACCAGTCTCCCCGATCCGACCGGCCATGCAGTAGGTGGGCAAAGGCATTCACCGTCAAGACCTAGAAAAACCCCACCCCTTGAACCCGAGCACCCCTGCTAGGTCACCAAATGTAGCGAACCATTGGGTGACCTATGGCACGACAAATAGTAGAAAAATATTGTAGTATAGAATAGAATGTACTAGATATAAGATGTAAATTTTTTATAACTAAATATACCTACTTTAAAAAAGGATGTTGGTTAACTAATAAATATGTTCCCGGCACGGTGGTACCCATACCTGCCTCCCATATTGCAACTTGATGCAATTAGAACTTTGATGCATTTTTTGCTTTTCTCCAGACGTTAACAGTATGTTGTTTCTTGTAGCAATTAAGTTGAGAAGAAGTGTTATTTCAATAATTAGTGCCATTCAAGATTGAAGCGGAAAACGAGAATTTTTCCAAATGTAGATATAAGTATTCGTTTTTGTTTACAAGTTTTCATTTTTAAGGTCAAAATATCGGGCAAAACGGGCTGAGATGAAAACGTGACCTCAATACAAATTACCACGAACCAGGTGTGGAAAAAGTGGCCGAGAAAACCGAACATAAGTGCTTTCTCAACTATCTGTCTCAAATTACATTTGGGAAGGTAATAGCCGGGGCACGAGGGCTTCACAATGGAACGCGTGGCAAATGGGTAACACAAAAGGCAGCTAGAAAAGACGACGGAATACTCCGAACGCAATAAAACAGGATGAAAAAACGAAATTATCCACATTTAGTACTGTCGAAGGTATTTGTTTCGATTTGATATCCCTGCTCACTTTGTCTATCAAATAAAAGTGTATAGAGCAATGGATGGAATGTAAATTCTATTAGACAGTTTGTTGCGCTCTTTTTATATTAGCACGAACTAAATAAAAACAAATGGTGACCCTAAACATTCCGAGTCTCCTCTTGGAATATATTAGAGCAGTAAGTTAGAAAAAGTGTTGCTTGGGTTGGGTGATAAAAGGTCGATTACTTGTTTTCCTGTGCGGTGTTACATCAGGGTGTATTTTTAAAACATTTTTTGTTGTTGTTTTGAATACACCAAAAAAGTTTCAATTGCGCGGAGCCAATGGGATTTTGGCGTACCTACCCTGTAGGCAGAAGGAAGGGGGTGGGAAATGTGATAGGACAGAGGATAGTTAGTAACGTCTTGGCTATTCAGATCTGGTTACTAAAACATGCTTAACTATGTTTTTCAAACAAATTTTCAATTCCTATTGGTAGATTTCACCAAGGCGATTCTGAGAGTATATAACACACTGGAACGAAGTTAAACTGAAAACCATTAACCCTGCGCATAAATGGGCGGTCCGTTTGATAGATTCCCCTATTCTAACAAATGGATTGCAATCTTTAGAGCACAGTCGTCAGGTAGGTATGCTATCCTTATTCTAACGGTATTACAATGGAAGATGCCAGGTGCAAGCATCATTGATCCCTTCGAATGCGCACCCAACATTATGTACACACACGGTTTGCATTTGTCACTTGAGGATTGGTGGCTTCCACGACTCGATGTTGTGCCAATCAATGATTGCTGGTCTCTGTGTTTTCTCCCTGCTATTTATTTATTTATTTATTTATATCTATATATTACAGTTTACACCTTATTGTTAACATTTTTACATATGTAATATATTTTGAAAACATTTTTACTTATTAATATTACATTTCATTATGTTGTGTGTTAGGTAGGTTTGAGAAGGTGAAACTGTTGGTTGGTAATATTGTATGTTTCGCGAACACCTCACTAGGAGAACCTGTGCTGAGGTGTTTACGTGTTTATGATTAAGTGTGACAGGTACAGGTATTTATGTGTTGTAGTAGAAAGTTAGTTTTTTTTCTTTTTTTTACATTTTAATGGTAATTGTACATAGATTACTTAGAAGAAAAAAAAAGTATATATATATATATATAAGGTATATTTGTATATTATATGTACATATGAATAGTTGGTAAATTCTTGATAGACATGTTTATTTATTTTACACTTGTTATAGTTTGGTTATGTTTGGTTAGGGATTAAAGTATTTTGAATAAAGTGAATATCTTGATTTTTGATCCAGGCTGTGATATGTTTTTTGTGGATGTTTGTAGATGTATTTGCAATTAGTTGTTGTTTCAGAGTAATGGGCATATAATTAAAAAGTTTGGTTGCATAATACTGAAAATGTCTTTGTCCGTGTGTGGTGTGTGTTATTGGTATGTTCAGGGTTATATTTGTTAATGACCTGGTTTTTATTATTATTTTGGGTTGAATTGGAATATGGAGTTTGTTTTGGAGGAAGTATAGCAGAGCAGATTTGGCATAAAGTTGTTTTATTGACATGACTTCTAATGTTTTGTATATTTCGGTTGAATCTGTGTAGAAAGGCACTTGCAGAATTAGTTTAATTATCGCCTTTTGTATCTTTTGAATTGGGTCAATTGCTACATTTATAGCACTTCCCCAAGCCAGTATTCCATATGTCGCAATGGATTGAAAAAGTGCAAAATATATGGATCTGAGTATTGTTAGTGGGAAAATGTTTTTAATGGATTTTATTAGGTGCATGACTCCTTTTAGTTTATTTGTGATGAAAGTTATGTGTTCAGTCCAGCGTAAGTGTGTATCAATAATAACCCCTAGGTATTTTGTTTGTTTGACCCTTTCTATATGCTCGCATTGACAATTGGAAGAAGTTTGTTCACAGTCTTGCAGAAGCAGGTCTATGTTTGATGGAGGTTGACCTCTTTGTGTAATACTATGTGTGATGTATTTTGTTTTGATAGTATTGACGGTAAGCGTATTACTGTTTAGCCATTTTTTGACAACTGATAAACTTTTTTCGGCATTTACGAATACATCTTTCCATGCGGCAGCTTGACAAAGAAGAACTGTATCGTCAGCGAAGGTCACGATTTTACCTTCAATTTCAATGTCACATAGTTCATTTATGTAGATGAGGAATAATAAAGGGCCAAGTACACTCCCCTGTGGGACTCCGTACGTAATTAAGAGTGGTTCACTTATCTTGTTATCAATTTTAACTTGTTGAGTTCGGTCAGACATGAAGCTTTTAATTAAGTCGAATTCTACTCCGTTAATACCAATACAATGCTATAACATGGATCTTTTCAATACCCATGTTCACTCCTTCCTCACCTCAAAAATACCCTCCACACAGCTTCTTCATAGATTTACCTGGGTGGAGTTGATGTTTAAAAACAAACTAAATCTTTTAATGATCAATATAAAATAAATTAAATTAAATAAAACGATAACTTAGTTTGTAATCACGATTTAATTATTTAATTTCTTTATATACCGACCGGTTTCACTTTACACAAGCATCTTAAGAGTATAAAATTAAACTGAGTTTATTATGAAGTTTAATTTTATACCCTGAAGATGCTTGTGTAAAGCGAAACCAGTCGGTATATAAAAATAAATAAATAATTAAATCGTGGTTACGAACTAAGTTATTGTTTTATTTTATCACGACTCGAGCAACATTTTCGGCTTACTGTGGTGGTAATAGGAGATTTTCAAATATTGTCGGGTTATTCGTAACCCGGGAATGTTTGTCTTTCTTTTTAAAAACAAGAATAAGATATTTCAAACCAAAAAGTGACTGCTTTCTTTCAAAAAAATAAATCAATTTTCGATTGTTTCTACGGGATTCAAATTTGCGACATTATGGTTTCAAAGCAAAGATGGTGGTTACCACAGATATTTTTTAATTTCATATAATAACTTTTTTAAAGATTTTTGGTGGGCCTCACTGGGTAGTTTATCCGTGTTTAGAATCCGATTTTACAGTTTAAAAAAATACATAATAAAAATTAGGCAATATTGTACGCATGTGTTCGTTTTGCAACACATTCTAATGGGTAATAATGATATTTGTAATACCACAACAAGTGCGCAATTCTAAAAACCCATAAATAATTATACATTAAATTAAATTATCTATTCAGGGGGGGCTTTTCTTACATAAAATAACTTTGTATGCCAAAACATGTCCTTCACGCAAACAATTTAATAAACCTCTTTTGTATGCAAAATTGACATGGACGTATGAGTTATCGGCTGTATATCATAGTACAAACACGCTTTTTATAGGCGGTTTGACATATTCCGTACTGCTTGTCACATAACCTACAAAGTATTAAAGTCTTCAACGGTCAAGAGCGTGAGTTAGGATGCGCTTGACCGTAAATCGACCGCGGGCCCGGGACAATAACATTAACCATCGAGCCGTTGCGGTCGCAGTACTGACATTACCCGAGGCTCAGATGGACCGTAGAATCAGTAGCGTAACTTCAAATTTTTCGGTCCATATGAAACTATATCAGAACCCCACCGCTTAAAAAAATAAAATTTTAAAATAATGTTTTAAAAATTGATTACGTAAGTAAGAAAAAAACGGAGATGTCTATGAAAGAAATGACACAATCAAGTAAATCAAATACTTCAGTGAAATCAAGTATAATTTCTTTTTTAGAAATTTTTAATCGGAATTTAAGTGTAATTGATACAAGGAGTGTGTGTGTGTGTTAAAACCGTTAGTTATGTGGCGATACATTATCCCTGCATACCCCTGAGATGGGGGGGGGGGGGGATAGCGCAAATGGGATTCATTTCATTGTGCCAACACTTCACAGGCATTACTGAAACTTTTATGAAGTATAACTTCTTTACGCACGCTTGCCTTGGGGAGTAAGTTGGTGAATGCGTGACGAGAGCGTTATGAAAAGTGTGATTGGGCGAGGCGAACGGATGTTGAGAGGGAGTTATAAGTTAGTGAAGTTTTACTTCAGTCTTGTGGTCTAAGGCACACTCGTTTTTTTGCATTCACTTGCTTGTCAATAATTTCCTTACACTCCTTTTTCCGAGTATTTATTTTTATTTATTTATTTATTTATATAAAGTTTATTTACATGCTATTTTTCGATGCCTGTCTCACTAGGTTATACCTGTGTCAGGCGTCTGAAGTATATTTTTTATTCTATACTAGGTGAAATTGCCTGGCTTTGAAATCAGATGTAGACAATAATTTTCCACTTATTTTAAATATCTTAATTTAAGCATGTAAAATTTCATCAAGAGGTATCAACATTCTTCTTTAAGGGGTGGAAAAGGGAGATAGGGGTAGTTTTTCAAAATCCCACGTGATCAGTTGCCTTCTTATTGTGAAGGTCAAGTGAGCAAAATTTCATAAATCTTGGAATAAAACTGTAGGTTTGTATAAAAACACACTCACAATACTCTTACTTTTAAGTACGTATAAATATTACTTCTCAATAATCGTAAATTCACTTTGTGACGACATTTTAATTTAATGAAAATAAATAACTGCGTACACACCACTTTGAAATAATTTGACGAAGAAAATATTGGTTTTGAAACATGTCGATTATTTGGATTGAATATAAACAAAGTTATTTATTATTAATGAAACAATTCAAATTTGTTTGAACCACTTATATAATGAGTAAATCCGACCGGTTTCAGAACAAACGTTCCGAAGATTACTGAAGATTATAGAAACTGTCAAATTAGTATACGCTTGCCCTGAAGAAGGAACGTTTATTCTGAAACCGGTCGGATTTACTCATTATATAAGTGGTTCAAACAAAGTTGAATTATTTCATTAATCTATAATGTTATATCATCATTCAAAATTATAGCATCATTCAAAAATATAAAGTTATTTATTTTCATCATAATATATAGATTAGCTTTGCCTTCTTCTCTGACGCCTTTTCATCTCGAAGATTGCCCATCATCAGGGCATTCTGCATACGACACTACGAAACAACTCAGCGGAACTGCAATCTTACTGGTCATGTTAGTTTTTCATGTTATTTAAGTTGGGCCTCTTGTTACCCAGGTCTTGAACGAAACGGTTACGCCACTGCATGTAATATCGATAAGTCAGGATAGCAGACCTCTCCGCCACAGGACTACGGGACTACAGGGCGATAGCGCTACAGGGCTGTCAAATAACACCATCCCGTGACGTGCGTCTGACACCAAACGCGTCATAAATCCGCGTCAACTCCAACATTCCGAGGGTCAAGAGCAGAATGTGTCAAAGTTACTAATGTATCGTGCGTCATACGTGCCATATACCTGCTATAAATCGGCTTTACACTGAGGATGATTTACACCCAGTGGGGGTACTAATAAGTACAATGTACAAGTTGTAAAATGCGAGACATCTCTGTTTCGAAACAACCATGTACCACAAAGTTCGAAGACAAATGTACGCAGCAAAATTTTGCGTTTGTTCTGGGGTAATTTATTTTTGTTAGTTTCATAAAAATGAATATCAATAAATTAAAGAAGGTGTGCAGGTCTCGGGTAGTAAATTTTAACCATTGAAAAATCGGTAAAATAATAATATTTAATTAAATGAAGACAATATTAGCCAAACACAATAAAAAATCTGGAGACAGAAAAATCAGAAAAAGATATTAGCACCTCCGGCCTGAAAAGCCGAAGGTCCTGGGTACGTGTCCCAGAACTGCCAATACCTTTTCCTGATTTTTCTGTTTTCAGATTTTCGATTGAGTTTGGCTAATATTGTCTTTATTTAATTCAACATTACAATTTGAGGTTTTATTTATTAAGTTAAAAGTAAAAATAAATGAATAATTTATATCTTTAGTTTCACAAAAAAAAAATAATAATAGCAATTAATTCTACAAGATATGCAAGTATCAGGTAGTAAATTTTTGCTTTTGACTAATGGGTGAAATTTAATAATAGCTGCAGATCATAAATGAGAGAGTTACGATTATAGGGTAACTAACTAACCAAGAAGTTCGTTTTCGAATGGCCAAACCACTAAGAGAAATTAATGTAATGAAACGAATAAAATTCTAATATCTTGTAACAAATTAATAAAGATAACGTAATTGATAAATGAGGAGTATGTTAATGGAAGATGTTAAAATGTGGAGTATGTTAATGGAAGATGTTAAAATGAGGAGTATGTTAATGGAAGATGTTAAAATGAGGAGTATGTTAATGGAAGATGTTAAAATGAGGAGTATGTTAATGGAAGATGTTAAAATGAGGAGTATGTTAATGGAAGATGTTAAAATGAGGAGTATGTTAATGGAAGATGTAAAAATGAGGAGTATGTTAATGGAAGATGTTAAAATGAGGAGTATGTTAATGGAAGATGTTAAAATGAGGAGTATGTTAATGGAAGATGTAAAAATGAGGAGTATGTTAATGGAAGATGTTAAAATGAGGAGTATGTTAATGGAAGATGTTAAAATGGAATTTAAGTAATTTTTACTTTAATTAAAAGGACACCGAAGCCAGAGTCAAGTTGGGCTCTCAGAAGCTGGGCGCACTATACAGGGTCCGCAGATACTATAGTACATAACGGTAACCGACGAGTTCAACGAAAGCAAATTCATCGAAAACGAGTTCATCGAAACCTAGTTCATCGAAAACGAGTTCATCGAAAACCAATTCGTCGAAAACCAATTCATCGAATGATCAATTCGTCGATTCACCAATTCATCGAAAAAAAAAGGTTAGGTTAGGTTAGGTTAGTCTCCTTATCCAAAGTTTTATTATCAATTTTTTTATACATACATTTATTGTCAACTTTAATTGACCAATGCTTTTTTAACTTCCCGGTCCGCTCGGCATTTCTCTCAAATATCTACAAAATTTTTTTTTTCGATGAATTGGCGATTCGCTAAATTGATCATTCGATGAATTGGTTTTCGATGAATTGGTTTTCGATAAATTGGTTTTCGATAAACTCGCTTTCGATAAACTCGTTTTCGATGAACGCATTTTCGATGAATTTGCTTTCGATGAATTGATTTTCGCTGAACTCGCCGTGAACCGTACATAACTATGCAAATCGAAATTGCTCCCACCTAGGACCCAAAAATACCAGAAAAAAACCATTGACTCTGTGCAGAAATAGATTTCCCTATCTTAATAAGTGGATGGAAATATTTAGGGCACATGCTATCCTTGTTCTACGGGTATTTCAATGGAAGTTGCTCCGAGGTTAAGTTATTGATCCCTTCGGCATCAATGCATAGTCGAAAACACGCCAAACGCGCGACCAACGTAAACGGTTCACATTTTTCACATGAGAACGGTATTCTCCTGCAAGTCGTTCTTTAGTTCAACAGCTCGGCTGTGAAATGATTTGCCGGTCTCTTCAAGACCCATATTCACTCCTTACTCTCTTCAAAAAGACCCTTCACACAGCATCTTCAAAGATGACATAGGCCCTAAGGGAAATTAGTTTTCTCAGGGCCTCATGTGTGGAGTTAATGTAAAAAAAAACTTTGTACACAGCACTTAATCTTATGTACCTACAAAATCTATACGTTTCGTGAACAATGTTGAGAAGGATTAATGTTTTTTTTCGTTCGCGCTGAAAAGGTTTTGCTAGCATTTTATTAACCTGCGTTTATTAAAGTTTAATAAGATCAGATTAATAAATATATGTATATCTACAACTAAAAAAATTCAAACCAATATTGACGAACACATTTGCTCTGATGATGGTCACTGTAACACTGTTGGAGACGTTGGCTAAAGAAGGAGGTAGCGCAACACGGCATAACACCCCAAAAATAAATGACGAAGTTACTTTTGACCGTAAAAATCTAAAATCTTATCCAAATATTGACAAATAATATTTGTTTCACTGATACCGAAGAGCTTCTTCACACGATTGATAAAATTAAAATTACTTGTCAAAAATGTTTCAATAATTTAATACAATCTTAGTGATAGTAAGTCGCCCATCGCGGCCCATCGAGAAATCATTAGAACAACCCGTCAACACGTACCTAATCTAATAACGTATCAAATATCTTGACATTACATGCGATATGTAAGAACTGACATGCAAATAAATGAAATAATTGAGATATTCGTTAGGAATTCATTAAAAAAACCACGATAATGATGTCAGATAAAAGAGGTTTGAATGTACGTCGTTATATCAAGGACTTAGTACTTATAAATTATAAAGATATGCGCTTAATAACCATGGGATAAAAATTCATGCCACAATTTGCTAACAAATTCGACCTCCTAATACGAGAACGTTAGAAAAATGTTCCGAGAACAAATCGTCTCATTAGGGGCGATGTTGCCACAAAATGGAACCAGATTAAAACACACTTAGCCGTGGCAATTCCGTTTCAGAAATTCAAATAAAGAAAACATGTCTTTTGTTTCGGGTAATACCCGAAGGCGTTTAACACAATTACTCGGAATATGTAATATTAACTTTGTTTCTGCTAATGCTGCCATTCTACTTAGGATTTTGGGAAAAGTATTTTGTTTACAAATTAATTGTTTTAAAAGTGGCTAAATTGTTTTCGTATTGAATTTTATACACTGGCAAGCACTTACTTGAATAATAAAATAAAAGTCATGCGTAGTATTTTACGACATAATTATATATATTTCAGAGTGGTAAGCTTTTTGACTCCATAAATGGTAAAATTATGTTTGTGGTGGGTACCGCCGCCCCAGGAACCATTAATTGGATAACCAACACCTCTCCCAACGTTCGCTACGCTATGTGATTTAGCAGGGGTTTTTCCAGGTCTTGGTGGTGTATACATCTGGCCACTACCTGTGTGGCGGGCCAGATCGAAAAAAGCTGGTTGAGGGAAACTCTTTGACCTTTTCATTGACTTGCATTGCAGTGGGAGGGGTGATTTATGTGTCAGTGCTGGACCCACTGACCCCTAGATTTCAACTAACCCCTCTTACCGCTTTCCTTCCTAAAACTTCCTATTCTTCGTTTCCTTAAAAAGACCCTCCACACAGCATCCGCAAAGATGATATAGGCTCCGAGGGAAAATATTTTTCCCAGTGCCTTTTTCGTGTAGTTAATGTAAAAAAATGTAATAAGTTGGTCGTAATAAAACGTAATGAATCTCTGCAGTTGGTTAGGTTAACTTGCTAGGTTAGGTTAGACTATATTCAGTGAATACTTGCTAAAAATTTTGTATTAATAATAATAAAATAATAACAAAAAAATTGAAAGGTAAATATTTGTAATTTCATAGAAGTGAGAAGAAAAGAATTTAATGTGCCTAAAACCAATCAGGGGTCAAGAGTTTAATTCCATGGCCAAGACCTCCATCACGACACAAGCAACATTTTCCACTTTCTGTGATGGACATGAGTACCGAATGCCAAGCACACGAGTACCGGAGAAGGTTCTAATAGGACACCCGGGAGGTAAAGGTAAGGCGGGCAGATCTAGGCTGAGGTGAGAGGATTATGTCAGGAAGGATGCAAGAGGACTAATAAATGTTGCAGATTGGAAGACGACGGTGCAGACTTATCTTGAAGGAGGCCAAGGCTCGAAATGTGCTGAAGAAGAAAAAGTGAGAGTATTAGGAGATTTTAAAATTGTTGTCAGGTTATTCGTAACCCCAAAATGCTTGACTTTCAATTAAAAAAACGTTTAATTTTTGTTGTTTTTTAATTGTTCCAAATTTAAAAAAAAATGTCGACGTAGAAAGCCATGTGCAGACCTCCTTGCGGAGTAGACTATTGGGCACTGACTGAATGGGCTCTGGGCACTGACTGAGTCAGGGTATTTGGATTATAGCATGATGGTTCCCATTAGATCGGGACCCTCATCAAGGAAACGTCGATTAGAAGAGCTGTTCCATCCTACACGATTAAACGTTTCGTTCATATTTTGGGAATCTTATTTAACTCGAGGCACATCAAAGTCGACATTTTATTTGATTATCCCATCTCAGGACGGAGAAATTCCAGCTTAGTCTGCTAACTTAGTGAAAATTAATGATTTAGTTGTGCTATGATACGATCGTAAGCTTCGAGTAATTAAAGCTAGTAATAAGTAAAAAAAAAAAAAAAACACGCACTTGGTTTGAGATTACGGCTTTATTTATTCTTCTAAATCTCTGTGTATCTAAAGCTAGGATATGGGCACAAAATGGTCTTTACCAGTTTACATAGGTTGTGTAGGTACATGTATCTGCTTTTCTTTTTAAATTATCTTTTTATTCTTTATTAATATTACAGTGACTGGTCAGTGGTTGAGTGGGCATAGCGCTTGGGTCCCACCCGAGCGTCGCGTGTTCGATTCCTCGGCTGGCTATATCCTCCATCACAACACAAGCAACATTTTCGGCTTTCTGTGGTGGTAGTAGGAGATTTTCAAACATTGTTGGGTTATTCGTAATCCGGGAATGTTTGTCTTTCTTTTAAAAAAATAAAATAATAATAATAATAATTCTAATAAATCTAAACCATAATATGAAAAAGAACAAGATACGAAAAATCAGATTGCGCAATTCTCCCGCGGGAGAAGTGAACCTTCCGAATCCTAAGGTAGAGAAGAGTGGGGAGACTACACAGCGCGTCTTTTTAACAATGTGAAGGATGATTTTTTCCGTATGTTTGTCGTCGAATCCCAGTGCGCCTTTTCCTAAATACATTTGATCATATTATTAGTATTTGTGTTTTCTTCTTCGGAGTCGCTAGACGTCGCTTTATTTGGTGTTTTCTTTGCCCGTTCATTTTGGAGTGGTTTGAAGATTGAATATTGATTTTACAAAATTAAAACATTTTTTTTTGATTTCGTAAAATTCGATGCTTGGTCTGCTGAATGTCTGGCCGCTAAGGTACATCAGGCGCTTTATACCGCTAGACCAAAGGTGACTTGCGTGGGACCGTGGATTTATTGGAACTGAATACCCGTGAAATAAATAAATATTTTATTTCTAGTGTTTGTCTCTTTGTTGTTTCATGGAGTTTCAAATCAAAACGGTGCTAAAGATGTTTTCACTTTAATAAAAAGGTAACGGTCGCAACTGCGACTCGAATCCTGGATCCCTCGTCTGTCTGGGACAAGCGCATGAACCAATTCGGTCTTGGAACCTCTTATTCTGAGGATAATTTTTGTCAATCCCAACATTGTGTATTTCAAACGCAGAATAAAAAATACTTTCTTCGAATAGTTTTTCCCCATATTTTTGGCAGGTACAATTTTAAATGATCACAATTTTCAAAGAACTGCTTAGTTACTTAGATAGTGTCTTGGATAAACATATTCGATTTTATTTACATGGGACACCTGTTGACCTTTTTCCATATGAATATTCAATTTTTATTATGCTTTTGTTTATCCGAGATACTAACTAGGTTACAAACTAGTTTCAATTTGGGAGGCGGGAATGGGTACCGCCGCCCCGGGAACCTTTATTGGATAACCAACACCTCTGCCATAGGTCACCCCAAGTGGTTCGCTATGTTTGGTGATTTAGCAGGGGTGCCCGGGTTCATAGGGTGAGGTTTGTCTTACAGGCGGATGACCAGGACACACTGAACCCCAGATTCCAACCCACCCCTTAAACCCCTTTCCTTCCCAGAATCCTTCTCTCCTTTCTTTCCTTAAGAAAAAAACTCCACACAGCATCCCCAAAGATGTCATAGGTCCCGTGGGAAATTATTTTCCTCAGGGCCTCCTGTGTGGAGCTCATGTAAAAAAAAATGTTGCTGTCCCGAGGGAAATTATTTTCCTCAGGGCCTCCTCTAAAGATTTAATATAAAAAAGTGCATTGCAAAGATAAAAAGATTTCAACCACTTTTAATGTAAACTTTCATTGAACTAACCTGGGACATGGGGGTTATTATTGCCTCTTCTAGATCTTCGTTTTTTTTTTTTTTTTTTTTTTTTATTGAAATAATAGATAATACATAATATAATCAACAAACAAGTCCTGCTAAGCCAATTGAATCGGCTTGTCAACATTCATTTCATTTCCTTTGCTAGAAATGAATCAGAAAAAAAACCGATCATTAGTAGGTATCTACATTATGTAAAGCCGTAACTGTTTTTTTTGCCGTGAAAACTTCTTTGGCACCGTTGTGATTTGAAACTCGATGAAACGGAAACGAGCGACACTAAATAGAGGCAAACACATACATCTATAGGATTTAGCCTGCGAGAGAATGAGGTAGCAATAAAATATTTATTTTAATATTTATTTATTTCACGGGGACTCAGTTCCAATATAATACCATAAATTCACGATCCCACATAAGTCTCCTTTAATCGAGTGGTATAAAGCGCCTGACGAATCTCAATGGCCAGATATTCAAGAATAGAATCCAACGAAAACCAAAAAAAAAAATTATCCAATCTTCAAACCACTCCAAAATGAACACGCAAAAGAAAACACAAAAGAAAGTGAAATTTAGCGACTCCGAAGAAGAAAACACAAATACTAATAAGATGATGAAATGTACAGGAAAAAGTGCACTGGAATTCGACGACAAAAATATGGAAAAAAAAACATCCTTCACTTTGATAAAAAGGTGCTTTGTAATCTCCCCACTCCTATCTACGAATACTTTAGTTTTCTGTAGGTTTCACTTCTACCGCGTGTGAATTGTACACTCTTTGGTGTGATTTTTTTTTCAGTTTTAAAGAAAGTATTTCTTGTAAAGCCTTCACACGAATAACGCACTACATTGCGTTGTCCAATTTTTCTTTGTATTGTAATGAATTTGTACTTGTTATGGTCGGTACACACGACAACGATTTGTCGTAGCGATTTAGCTGCACAGACCGTTTGTGCAGTTATATCGAACGTGTGTACGAAAATTGACGCAGATTTTTTGATTGGAGGCAGTTGCAAAATCTATTCGATAAATCGTAGTCCATCGCGTTTGCACAGTTTTATCGTAGCGTGTGGACAAAAGTCGGGCCAATCGTTCAGTTCCTTCACTAGTTTTGCTGTAAGTTTCTTTCATGAGGACTTATTGCTTCTCTCATCACGTTATTCCTTTTTTGTATAAGCGGTGTAACTATAAATACCAGGTGTTAACAAGCCTCTTCATTCATTCTCAAATAATTATCCCAATATTTTGGAGCAAACTTTAATTCATTTAACAAATTTATATGAGAGTATGACTTCCTTTTAAGAAGCCAATCCTTACATCACACACTACGAGATTTTCTTCTTTTTTTGCATAAAATAAGCCAGGCTAGCGCTAGCGCGTCATCGTCTTCCATCGTGGATGACATGTTTCTTGTCTGAGTTTAGGCGGAGAACTGACGATCGACGCAGATATTGTAGACGTATGGACGCTCTATGGACGTTCAATGATCTGCACAAACGGTCTGTGCAGCTAAATCGCTACGATAAATCGTTGTCGTGTGTACCGAGCATAACTTGTTCAATATTATCAAACGATCCGATGATGTGATGATGAATGTCTAGATGTAAATCCGACCTTCTCAGTTGAGAAGATAAGTCATTTCTGTATTTTCAAAAATTAAGTTGAATTTTAAAAAGTGTATATAAAATGACACGTCAGTTTTGATCAAATTACAGTCAGACACCATTTAACCGACAAGAAAATTAGCATTTTTATTTCTCCATTTGGCGGATATGATTCATCACAACATGATATGATGAAAAAAAGGAAACACAATAATTACACTTCAACATTTTGTTGTCGACCATAATAATTAGATGGTAATCAAATTATTCAATTTACAAACGGAAACAGTACAAATTCTTGAAAAATATCAATTCTAGGATGTCTTGATGATTGCCCCCAATTACCTCATTTGAAATGAGTAGTTACTTCATAAAAATTATTAAAAATACTGAGAACATGTTACTAAATGTAATATTAAAGATTCCTGTCAAGTATTGCTATTATTATTAGTGACCGACCGAAGGTTCGGTTTCGGTAAGTTTCGGCAAAAAAATCTAGTTTCGGCTACAGACAATCTGCTGAACCTTCGGCCACACCGAAACTCTGCGTTCCTGAATAAGGAACTCCAGTGAAAAATATTATGGCTTTAAAAAAATATGTTCATATAAACCAAGAAACGCTGATTCTGAATATATAAGTTTTATTTCATAATATTAAATGCAGAGTTTTTAATAAATTATTAAAAAGTGCATTTTTAAACCTCTTCGGAAAACACAGCGTTAAGTTGGCATTACTGAAATGGTTAACCGTGACGTCACAGTTAACCTGTCACCTGTGTATTGTATTGTATTGACATTTGAAATGACTTGAAGTGCACACGTACCTATGCAATTCAACATTTCGTGTTTTTGGTTTATTTTCATACTGTTTATAGAGATTTAGATAAATAATAGTTATTGTGTTTATTGAAACATAATTTAGGCCCTCAACAATTTACGAAAGGGGCTATATTTGCGGACAATCTGCAATAAATGTTGTCTATTTGAGGTTAAAGTCGTGTCATATTTTGAAGTTTGTTTTTATGTATTTTCAAATTGTTTTTAGTATAGGGCTTTTTATACAAGTTGTTACACACTCGTCATGATCAGTGTATTATAAATACCAGTGTTTCTGTATGTATTATACATAAAACAATGTACCTACAAAGTAACACCTGACACAAAACACGACGTCACATGTATTTGCAATGAAAGAGATGATTTATTGTTTTTATATTGCACTTTGATTAAATACAATAACAGTAGCGGTGAAATGTGGACATTTTACCAATGTTTTTCTATATTAAAAGCAGTTAATCTTGAATAAAAAACACACCTCACACCTAAAAGTCATTGCAAAGCATTCCGCCATGATTATTCTGCGTTCTTCACAGTGTTGCCAACAGTTAGAAGTGAAATTTCCCTAGAATTTCACATTTACGCAATTACCTACGTAGCCACCTGATTGTGTAACACTAATCCTGTTATATGTTAATTAATATGATAATTAATTGGAAAGATATCGGAACTTGGTAAATATACTAATAATACCGTGATTTTCCAAATAAAACACTTTTTGCTACGTGAAGTAATAATTTAAAAGTACGAATACACTCACCACTGAATTAGAAACTGAATTCCAAATTTAAAAAAAACACTTTGCAAAATAAAAATCATAAGCAACCCGCCGCTCATTTGTACCAAGCGTGGTATTTTGAAGACCCCCCCCCCCCCCCCCGAACGTGTCACGTAGTATGGGTACGTTCCCTAATATCATTTTGAGTTGTCAGTGTTAAAAATAACATGGCATGTAAGTACATGAAAAATAATTAAGATTCATAGGAATTCCAAAAAATATATATACGTATATATATAAATAATACCAGTAATACTGTCATATGTAATAAAAATTTTGCCAGAGTTCGAAATTTCCCTAGATTTTGTCCTGATTTCCCTTATCCCTAAAAAATATTTTTCTCCCCTAGATCTAGGGAAATTTCCCTCGACATAACATCACTGATTCAAAATGACAACTTAAAAAGTAAAAAAATTAGACCACCAGATACGGTGCGTTTCTGGGAGTCTTTAAAAATTAAAACTTTGACAATTATTTTAACTATTAAATCTAACTATAAAAATAAAAATAAAAATGCAGTTATTTAAGTTTGAAGGTCTTTATTCATTAAAAAAAATAAAAAAATTGGACTGGAGTTCTCTATTATCGCGCGTCGTTCGGTATTTCGGTTGACCTCGGGTGAATTCGTGGCTCTTGCGTTACTCGCCATCATCAGCGAAATACTCAATAAATGAGGTCCTTCCTTTATAATGTATGTAAGTGTTGATTATTACTGACAAATTTTGGTTCCAAGAAGTAGTTAACATGTTTGTTAATTTTTATAATTTTTGTTTGTTTTATAGCAGTAATATATAAAAAAATTATATATGTATATATATTTTTTCATATTCTTTAATTATTATTATTTTTTATTTCATTTAACACGTGTAATAAGAATGTTGCGATTGTAAACGCAATTAAAATTAAAATACTCAATTGATGAGGTCCTTCCTTTATAATGTTAGTGTTCATTATTGACAAATTTGTGTTCGAAGAAATAGAGTTAACATGTTGTGTTCATTTTTATAATTTTTGTTTAATTTATAGTAGTAATACAAAAAATAAGTATTATTTTATCACATACTTTAATTATTGTTTTTATTTCATGTAACACATGTAAACTGTCTGTATGAGTGTAAAAATAAGCCAAATTTAGGAAACAATAAATTTTTAACATGTCAAAAAAATTTAGATACGTTTTAAGATTTTCACGGCCAATAGTATTTTCGTTATTTGTTTCTGGGGTGTTATGCCGTGTTCTGCCCTGATGAGGGACACTGCAACGCTGTCCGAAAAGTTGGCTAAAGAAGGAGGTAGCGCAATACGGCATAACACCACAAAAACAAATAACGAAAATGTCTAAAAAAGTTTCTGTTTCGGCCGAAACTGAGACAGATGCTGAAGATTCGGGTTCGGTTTGGGTTTCGGTAGAAAGTTCTGTTTCGGTCGGACACTAATTATTATACCACCAACATTATGAATTAAAAATATAATATTTTTGAAAATAACTTAACACTAGAGTACACGCGTGGGCGATATGTAGCCCAGGGTATTGTTTTTGTTCATAATTTCGTGAAATCGCGTGATTTAACTTCGAGTCTCTAGCTAAGCTCTGATTGGTTGTTGAATAACGATTTAAAGTTGTTGGGCTACGTATGTAGCCCATGCGTGCACTGGCGGAACACAAAGAAAGCTAGCTCGAAATGCTACAGGCGTATATGTAATGATCACCAAATTTTAATTTGACCTTCGTGTAATGAAATTTTTTTTTTAAATTTAAGAATTAAACCAAAAGTTGATTGATCTCAAATAAGTAAAAATTATGTAATTTTTTGAGAAGTCTTGTTAATATTTTAAGTTTAAGAAAGAGAAGATATTTTTTTGTATTTCGGTTTACTTAATAAATGTCATTTATATAAATGTGTTTTATTTAAAAATTAAACGATTATCTTTCAGATAAGTTTTAAGATTTTCACGGCCAAAAGCATTTTCGTTATTTGTTTTTGGGGTGTTATGCCGTGTTGCGCTTCCTCCTTCTTTAGCCAACGTTTTGGACATCGTTGCAATGTCCATCATCTCATCATCATCATCATCCGGATCTGCCCTGATGATGGACACTGCAATGATGTCCGAAACGTTGGTTAAAGAAGGAGGTAGCGCAACACGGCATAACACCCAAAAACAAATAACTAAAAAGATTATCTTTCAGTATATTTCAATTTAAAATGGGCTACAAGTGAAGCCCACGCGTGCACTAATGGACGTTTTAGAGGCGCGTGTACCGTAGTGTTGATGGATTAAAATGATGGATTCGTATTGACACCCAATTACTCAAAACAATTTTTCTATTAAAATTATTTGTTTGACTAATCTTTTAACACTAAACACTAAACTTTTGAATACACACGAACTAGAATTATGAAATAACAAATTAATGAAGTCCTCAGATGCGGAAGAGTAATAAATAAACTTTATTTATTTATTTTTTTTTTTTTTATTGAAATAATAGATAATACATAATATAATCAACAAACAAGTCCTGCTAAGCCAATTGAATCGGCTTGTCAACAGGTGCTTATATTTTAGTTACATATTTATACATTTTTAAAATTTAAAATTTACATCTTATATCTACAGATACAACATTTTTTCATACATTTCAAAATCAATATAAATCTTTTTTTTCCGATAGCCAATTTTTCACCATATATTTAACCTTATTCATAGAATTACATTGCTTTATAGTGTCAGGTAATAAATTAAATATCTTCGGTATGATATATTCAAACGTTCTCTGTCCGTACTTATTGTTAAATTTCGGAACTATTAACCCGTCGTTACGCGTGAATCTAGTGCTGTATTTATGTTCTAATTTCTCTTTATGCTGCGGGGTAAATATATGTTGAATTATAATTTTGTGCCAAAGTATTGCCTTAACAGGTAAAATTTTGGCACTCTGAAACAGCAACGGTTTATTTTGTCTCTGTTTGAAAATATTAGGGACGACCAATAATTTTACAATTGCGTTTTGTACAACTTGCACTTGTTTCAGATTGGTTATAGAAGTATTTCCCCATATTGTTAATCCATATCTTATAATAGATTCTGCTAGTGACATATAAATTATTTTAAGTGTTTCAATTGATAGGAAAAAATGTAATGTGTACATTCTGCCAGCAATCGATCTGAGTCTTTTACAGGTTTTTTTTATATGTTTGTCCCATTTAAAAAAACAATCTACAGTAACACCAAGATACACGTATTCCGAAACTAATTCTAAGCTTTCACATTTACAATTAGTTGGAATATTTTTATGAATGCAATTAAAATTATGAGATATAATATTAGGATTAAATTGAAATTTGGCATTAGGTGATCTTAAATGCATTACTTTGGTTTTTTTAGCATTTATTAATAGTCCTGCATCATGTGACCATTTACAGAGTTGATTAAAGTCAATTTGCATGAGTTCAATTGCAATTTTTAGATCTTTATGTGATATGACCAATGCCGTATCATCTGCGAATACAAAATGTTTCACAAAAGAGAAAAGTTTTTTCATTATGGTTACATAAATTATATATAGTGTAGGTCCTAATATGGAACCTTGTGGAACTCCTGCAGATACATTTTTTGTTTTACTAAAAGTATTATTTATTTTGATACATATTTTTCTATCTGTAAGATAATCTTTAAATAAATTTAACACATTTCCTCTTATTCCAATTTTTTCTAGAGTTTTAAGCAGTTTTTTTGAGTTAATTGTGTCAAAAGCTTTAGAGTTATCAATAAATAAAACAATAACATGTAATTTATTATTCAATTGGTTATTTACGTAATTGGAAAAATCTTGCAGTAGTTTTTCAGTATTTTTTTTTTCTTTGGAAACCATATTGACTTGGATCAATGATAGAGAATTTTTCAATATAATTATTTAATTTATTTGATAAAAATTTTTCAAGAATTTTTTCTAATGCTGGTAGAATACTAATAGGCCTATAATTTCCCAGTTCAATGTGTTTTCCACCTTTAAATATTGGTCTAGTAATGCTACATTTAAATTCTTGTGGAATTTTTGATTGATTTATTATCAAATTTATTAAATGAGTAATTATTGGCCAAAGAGTTTTTATATTTCTTTTTAAATCAAACATTCTTATATTGTCAATACCAAGAAACTAGTTAAAAAGACAATATTAATTTTTATAGATTGCAAGCTCAAGTTGCCCGGCTTTATGCGGAGTTTTTCGACTTGAGATGTATTTTAGTAATTTTCTTTTTCGTTAGTTCTTTTTGGGGCGTTATGCCGTGTTGTGATACCTCCTTATTTAGTCAACGTTTCGGACAGCGTTACAGTGTCCATTATCAGGGCAGATGTGTGATGTCTAAAAAAAATTAAAACAGTAATTTTTTTCTTATTTCGAGCATCAAGTGTCCAAAATTTCATCAAGAAGTGGGTGAGGGAGCAGGCCGGATCGACAGAGACGGGTAGAGAAATGAAAGGCGTCAGTCAAAGATGTAAGTCAGTCGTTTATTGGGTTACGTAGCGAGGGTCGGTGAAGTGGTAACATGATGTATGCGGCGTGCCGTAGATGAGATGCTGCAGGCGTACGGAGGTGATGGTGTGGTGAAGGTCGTTGCGATGCGGCGGAGCAGAGTTCGAGTCTGCAGGTCACCGGCGCGTTGCTCGACACCGTGGCGATGGAGATGACCTATCTTCCAGGCCGTTGCTCGACGCTTTGAGTCGCGGAGATGAACGGTGAGCTGAGCCACCAGCAGGTAGTCCTGGCGAGGCGGAGCGTGTTTCCATACCAGCGAAGTACGGTGCGCTTCGGGGTGCCATGAAATGGTGAGCTGATCCCTGGACTGAAGGTGACGCAAGCCTTGTAAGTCGCGGTATGTAGCTGTTCTGCGGAGCTTAAGGCACGATGGGCCTTATAGCTGAGACGTGGTGATGGACCTCGCGGAAGCTGCCCTGGATGCGTAGAGATGCCATGCAGGAGCTCTTGTGCGGAGATCTGTTACATGTTGATTTGTTGACCGACTAATGGTCTGGGACTGACTGAGCGAGCGCCGAGTTGAGTCGCTTTATATACCAGCGCGATCGGTGGAGTAATTTTCCATTCGCCGGCAATGTGTACACTAGAAGGTACTCGAACATACCCGGTGCTGAATATTCAGGCGGCTTATAAACTCTAGACCTTTCTAAGCGGTGGCGATATTATTAATCGTCGAGACGGCCGCGGCAGGCGAGCAAAGTACATCGTGCCGGCATAGGTAGGAATGTACCTAGGCAAGTAGGTTACCGGCGCCGCGCGAATATTAGATGTTTCTCGTGCGTTCTTTCGATAACGAAAAGATAATGATGTGTCGCCACATAGGTATCACATTTCTATTTTGGGGTGGAAAAAGAAGATGAGGTCGTTTTTGGAAATCTCACTTAAACAGAAATCATCTTGTTTTGAAGTTGAAGTGTATGAAATTTCATCAATCTCGGAATAAAACCATAGGTTTGTATAAAAATAAAGCCACGCCACCACCAGTGCTACTCTTTAAATGCATCACATTGTGCAATTCACACGCAGTAGAGGCAAAACCTTCAGAAAACTAAAGTAGACAATAGTAGGGAGGCTACGAAACACCGCACAAAGAGGAGAACGATTATTCTATCTCATTCTCTGGCAGGTCAAATATTATAGACGAATGTCTGTTTGTGTATTTTAACTGTCGCTTTTTCGTTTCATCGGTGAAATCACAACGGTGCCAAAGAAGTTTTCACCTCAAAATATTAAAAATATTTTTAAAAAACTTATAGTGTCTGGGTATTTTAGTCTAGCAGTCACAAACACAAACAAAGCGTCACATTTACGTTATAATATCTTATTTCACCACTTTTAACCCTCCTGTGGAACGTCTTCCTGTCGGCAAAGCACAATGCCAAAGGAAAACATGTTTTGGTATTTTATTAAATAATTCTAGCATTACTCAGCAAAAAGCCTCGGCCATTACTGTTACTTATCCATGGCGAATCGGAAGTTTTAGAAACTGCACCAGACCCCATCTAGCGAGCGGCGCTGGAAGCTTCCGAACCTATTTCATGTTATTATTTTAGCTATGCGCCTTTCGTCATGGCGGTCATCTTTCGGGATTCCTAATTTAAATCGCAGTTTCGAAGAATGGAGAATTGTGATTGGTCGTGGAAGCAACGGGAGACTGCTACTGGTGATTTTTTGGATCCTTCGTTCTATTTTTAAATTCTTTTTAAGATCAACGTTCCATTTGAAGCAGAGAAGTATAAAGATAAATACATTTAAAATTTCTACGAATAAGTTGGAGTAACAATGCCACGTAGGTACCAACGTACATAAATAGACTTGGAACGCGATGGTTTTTCTTTGTGAAATAGTAATTTATGGGGACTTTAAATGCAACGGAATGCATTGAGAATCAAAGGTTAGAATCATGAGATTTGGAAGGCTAGTATGGGTACCGCCGCCCCGGGAACCATTTTTTGGATAACCAACACCTCTGCCATAGATCACTCCAGGTGGTTCGCTACGTTTGGTAGCTTAGCAGGGGTACCCGGGTTAATGGGGTAAAGTTTGTCGGGCCTTGGCGGAAGATGCGTCTACCCACCTACTGCGTGGCGGGCCGGATCGAGAGAGACTTGAGTTTGGGAAAAGAGAGAGATTGAGGAAAGTCTTTTCTCTTTCTCCAGCCGGACACTCAACGCAACGCCTTGGAGGGATGGATTCATTTGTTTGTCACTCCTGGTCACTGACCGTATTCCATATTCCTGCCCACCCCTCATTCCTTTTTCCTTCCCAGAACTTCTCCTTCGTTTCCTTAAAAAGGCCCTTCACACAGCATTCCCTAAATTCAGCATTCCATGAATTATTTTCCTCAGGGCCTCCAGTGTGGAGCTGATATAAAAAAATTTAATATGTTTGTAGTTTAAATACAATGCAATGCGTTGGAGGTCAGGACCCCTGGCACGGTCGATCGATATGGATTGCATCGATAACTTTCGGTAACTTATCATCGTTCACTAGGACAAGTGCAAATCGCTAACGTACAACAAGAGTTGAACATTTAATCATTGTGAACTATTATTTATTCGTTGGTGATCTGCAGTCATCGTGCGACCGTGGTCGTGGTCGTGATCGTGGTCCAGAGGTTAGAGAATCATGAGATAGTAGGAGGATCTTAAGGAAGCTTATAGTTCTAAAAACTTATTTATGGGGACGTCGTTAACGTAGAAAAAAAAATAATTCGTTCGTTCATTATTTAATAATTTTTGGTCGCATGCACACCTTATTTTTAAATAAATCAAAATTTAGATGTTGCCAGGAACCTTGAAGGGAAAAAAGTTTTACAGGATGTCAATTTTTTGCATTGTGAATAGTCTCTCACTCCACGCTCTATTTAAAATGTTGTCAAGTGTTAAATTTTCTTTTTGTGCCGAAGCAAGCACCAACCTACGTGTCATGGTTATAAATATATATTTTAAAAGTATTGAAAAATTCGCAAACTTTGACAGCAATTTCATCTGTATAACAAATTTGTTAACATTAAAACACTTTTAAAGTTGTCACCATTGTGGAGTTGCGAATGTAATATATGTCATCGCACCATGAGTACTTTAGTGTATAAGTCAAAAACTAGCGTTTTTCAGTTTTATGATAGTTTTATGATATTTATTGCTTTAAAATAGTAACACAAATAACATTGACACTTGACAATTAGAAGCGACTCCGCAGATATAATGTATCTTCATAAAATTATGAATGGCTTTATTGATTGTTCGCCCCTTTTGTCTGAGATTAATTTCAGAGTCCCCGGCGTTAGAACCAGAGAAAAATCACCTTTCCATCTTCAAAAATGTTCTACCAATCGCAGACAAAATGCTTTTATATTCAGAGCATGCAATATATTTGATAGAATTTTAATGACTGACAGATTCCTACCCACCCTTCATACCTTTGTTCTTTCCCAGAACTTCCTCTCCATCCTTTTTCTAAAAAGACTCTCCACACAGCATCCTCAAAGATTCAAAGATGATTTACTTTTCCTCTGGGCCTCCCGTGTGGAGCTATTGTAAAAAAATATTTTTTTGTGATTTTCTTACTTTTCAACATACGTACGGGAATTGTGTTTAATTTTCTTTATACGTGTGAGGGAAATTTATTATAATTATTGTTTTTTTTTTTTGGAGGGGTGCAGACATACGTTCACCGTATGTCTCATTTTCAACTGTTGATATTTAGTGTGTAAGAAAGAGGGGCAGCATTATATGTTAAGAACAAAAGCAAAACAATCAGCGCATTGACCGTTGTCTTGTTCTCTTTCAAATTTTTGTTTAGATTATTAGTATTACCTTCTTCTTCAATGATACATTACATTGCTGGGAAAACCCATCAAAAGTTATAAAGAGAGTTGTTCTAATAAAAATTGAATATTAATTTATAAGTTTACAAAAAGATTAATACGTATTCCGTATAAATAAAATCGGATATATTTATCCAAGACAGTATCTAGGTTTCAATCCAGCTCTTAGAACACTGTCTTGTTTCAAATGATAAAGGCAGTTGCCAATAATATGGAAAAAATATTAGTCGGAGATAATATTGTTAATTCTAAAATTTGAAATGTGAGATTGACAAATATGACGTTCAAATAAGAGGTGGCAGTAGCTGGATTGGTAAGGCATTTGTCCCGGTAAGACGAGAGGTTCTGGGTTCTAGTCCTAGTTGCAACCGTTATATTTTTATTTTTATGGGTCTTGTACTCTTTTAAATTTTCATTTAGACTATTAGTATTCTTCTTCTTCAATGATATATTTTTTTAAGCTTAATACACTAAAGCACTCACGGTGCGATGTATTAGAATGCCTCGTCTGGGTTCTGGTTACGAGGCAAGGTTAGTTGAAGGGTATACTAGTCTGGGGCAAATTCAAATCAAATAACTATAAAAGCGAGCTTAAGCAAAGTACCTTCAAGTAAAACATTAGAAGCCCAGCAAAATTTTATTATCAAGTTAAAATTAAACCAATAATAATTTTTAAGGGCATTTTAAATGCTTTCTTATTATTTTGATACTAATCCCACGTAGAAGTCACTGTTGTGTACTTTTGGGTCGATGTCAAATTTGGGGGTGTAGTGTAGAAGATGTTTTGAATCAATGTTGTAAGATGAAAGAAACACGAAAGCTGGCAAGATATTCTATGAAAAACTGCTGAGCATCAAACGAGCTGAACGCTTGAAAAAATGTTAATGGGATATTTTCATATGAATATCATTAAAAACGTGTGAATGATTCAAAGTTTATTTTTCTGACCATCATTTTCAGCGTACCCACTGAAAATGCAATTTTTTTTTATTATTAAAAATGATTGATTTTAGAAACGACCTAAAAACATTTTAAAACGGTTCCCACTGTCTACTCACCCGGCATGCCGCTTGAAGTCTCGAAAACCTTTCTGGACGGAAGGATAAAGTCTCGTTCGAACACCTATCACCCCAGAAGATAGGTGGAAGCTTGAGTGGCAATCAGCCAATGTCAAAAACGCCCATCTCGTTCAAGACCCCACTGAGAGACAGTCTGGGTTCTCATTGCCTCGCAAACTCTGGACTGCTATCAATCGGATAAGGTGCTCGCATAGCCGTTGTGGTCGCATGATGCATAGATGGGGCCTTAAAGAGTCGGCGACGTGTGAATGCGGTGCGGTGCAGACCACCGAACATGTGGTCAACGAATGCCAGCTCCATTCATTCCCCGGCGGGATTGATGAGGTCCACAGGGCAACGCCTGAGGCCCTAGACTGGCTCGCAGACCTAGATGTCCCCCTCTGACCCCCCACCATACGAATGAAGAACCGTATACAACGTAGTAATGAGGTTGAAAACCAAAGATATTGTATTTCAATATCTTTGTTGAAAACGCTACTGGCTGGTTAGATGGCTATACCCGACCTTGGCCGGTGTGACTTCAATAACGTCAAATTCACGATCAAACATGAACACCTCGTTATGGCGGCAAATCAAAAATTGCGTCTTTGAAACGTTGAAGAAAAAATATTTGTCAACGTAAAAATGCCTACGATGTAGTATTTTTTTGGAATGAAAGAAACTTGTGAAATTATCATATGGTGTACAAATTTTGGGCAAGTGTTTGGCATGACTCCAGTTGCTCCCCGGTGAGGAAGGGATACACTTTGATGCTTTCTAATAAAATAATGGTAAAACAAACAACGCATTCTCACCTGACGTGCATGTTCTGAAAACTGTAGGTCATCCATTAAGTTAGGGGATAAATCTTTGTAGGATCTGACGACCTCCGTAGTCCAGTGGGTAAGACTCTTGACTCACAATCCGGAGGTCGCGGGTTCGAACCCGGCATGCGCAAATAAATTTTATTTGATTAATTTGTGTTATTTCACAATTAATTCATTTAAAATAATATATAGTATATTTGCGGCATGTTCCAGAGTGGAAGATACTATTAGTATCGCCCTGGTGTAAGACCACCATTCAGAATTGAAACGTTGCTTGAAAATGGCTTTAGCCGTGTTTAGTGACCAGATCTGAATAGCCAGGCACTTCCCAACCTTCCTCTTCCCCACCTCCTTCCCCTCCCCACTACCTTCAGCCTCACAACATACCCCAATTGGGGATGCCATAGTCTCACTGGCTCCAGACGGGAGCAGTTGAGATTCTTGTGCGGTATTCACTGTAAAAAAAAAAAAAGACAGGTTTCAAAGTATTTTACCTAAATTACCGATGCTAATATTATTAATAATAATAATTAATAATATTAGCATTTGTGTATCGTCTCATTTGTGAAAAATCACCTAAGTAATTAAAAGTAACCCTGAAGTTACAAGTTTGCAACTAATCATTTTAGAATTTCTGTTAACATTTTGCCAATAATTTATAAAAGTAATTAGGTTCTAGGTATTTCTGAAAATTAGATGAAAATATTAATTTATAATTTAGCATTTACACATCGTAAATATGTCTATTTGCAATATCCAGACACTCGACTGGAATATTCAATATCGTATAGCAAAGGAGATATTCAAAATTAATTTTTATTATTAGAATTTATCACATCGTGTAATGAACGCCTTATAAATGGATGCTTTAATAAATTCTGACATAATGAAGGCCCAAGCATGTATTGGAAATATCTAAAACGTCTGTCGGTACTAAATTAATATAAAACTAATGTCTTGTTTGAACAGATTTCTTAATCAATGACATTATTTATATTCCACGATTTTTTCAATAGGATCGCAATGTCAATAGTTCAACTCGGGTATTCCTAAATTATGTTTATTGATGATTATTTTAACTGAAATTGATTTATCGAAGATGTACGACTATTCGAGTTTGGTAGAAGATTCTCACCATAATAATACGAGTAACTGTGGTATAGTATGTGTCTATGTTTTGCATAGTTGGTGATATTTTATGTAGAAAAATAGGTAACTTCGAGATTATTTGATAAAAAAATTATATTTATGTATATTTTTATCGATCGTCCGTGACGTGGCGGTTGAATATCCGACATTGAACCTTTTTAAATTTTCATAAAAAAGAAAATCACATTTTCGCTTATCTAGAATGGGCACACATAAAAGATTACAAAATAATGAAATTTTATTATTTTACTCATTTATGAATAAATATTTCTTAAACCAAAAAAAATTTTTTGAACCTTTGAAAGTTCATTTACTCGCTGGTATATCGGATGTGACCGTGTTACCGTGCTTTTTTGTATATTTTATTATTAAAAAACAATGGTTTAAATACCTTCTTATATATCAAAAAATGTAAAAAGTATAAAAAATATTAAAGGTCAATAGTATTAAGATTAAAAATTCCAGTTATTATTTTTTTTATAATAAAGTGTTTTGCAGAAAACGAAAGAAAATTCAGTAAATGAAATTACTATAACAGTAAATGCTTTAGTTTTCAGACGTCACGGGTTCGAAATACGGCGTATGTGCATTTTTTAGAAATGAGTCATGTTTTTTCACATTAACTCCATGCAAGATCTTTGGGGATGCTGTGTGGAGGGTCTTTTTTATGGAAAGGGAGGAGTAAACATGGGTCTTGAAGAGACCCATTTTGTAGGAGAGATTTTCCCAAATGTCCAGTGGTGCCGAGGGAATCAATGACGCTCTTTTCTCGGAGCATCTTCCTTTTTAATACCTGTAGAAAAATGAAAGCATTCTTACCCGACGCGACGCCTGGGCTTTAAAGATTGCAATCTGTTCGTTCAGACATTTTGCATCGCCGGTTTCTGCATAGAGTCGAGGATTTTTCAGGAATTTTTGGGGCTCCAGACAAAAGGTGGCTGCGAAATTTGATATAAAATTTTCAGGTGTTATATTATTATAATACCTTTTGTTCGAGTCTCTTTCTTGCATCTCTTTTCTGAATGGTCGAAATTCGTGAAACTCGAAAGTTTCAAATTTTGAACCGAAACTTTGATTTTAATTTATTTATTTTATTTGTTGTCCTGATCTCTTTCATCTTCTTTATTCCTAGTTCCTCCAGCCTCAAAATAAAAGCATGAAATAAATAACACCCGAAAAACGTATCTTAATTCTTTGTAGTAGGTGTTCATTAATTAGTCAAATAATCTAACATCTTATAACAGGAAAGAAAAACCAATCTGGATGATTGTATTCGAGATTAAAACGCAAATTTATTCATTTAATCAAGTCTGTTAAAGCAACACTACTGCATTCGTAACTCTTTTTTGCATCACAAAGTATTTAAATTAAAGATCAAAAGAATCATATACGTGAAAGATTTGAACGATAAACGATAAACTGTATTATTTATTCCGCTGAAACTGTAAAAACACTATAATTTGATACGATTAGCTACAGAAAAACAACCTAAATTATAAAATGAGCAACATTTTATTAGACGAAATGGTTAAATTATAGGTTTTTTTAGCAGACTTATCATTAACTAACATTGAAAATCTTTCAAATGAAGTCATTAAGATTATTTTTATAACAAAGTAGCAGGTTTTTGGTAATTTATAACCTGTGAAAATGCCTACGAATATGCATATATCTCGTACTAAGTAGACGTTATTAGTTTATTTAGTTTGTTTAGTGTGCTGGAGAAAACCCAGTAAAGGAGGGATCCGTAAACTTTTTTAGAATTTACTGCAAAGAAGAGCAAATGCAAAATCTTGAGCACCAAATAATTTTAAATAAAAAAACAAAGCCTTTCTTTGAATGCCACACGAAATCCCTAATTGCCCTGAGCGAGTAGGACTATGGCATCTGTTATCTGGGTAGGTCGTAAAGCTGAAAGGTGCGGTACATGAAAGAAATGAGAAAAGGGAAGGTTGAGACGGAACTGGCTATTCAGATCTGATCATTAAGCACGCTTCAGGAGGGATTTTGAGCCATTTAAGTTACGTTTCAATTTTTGTAAATTCGCAATTTTTTTAACATGTGAAAGAATAGGATATTTATTATAAGAACTTTGTACATTGTATAGATTTTTGTGTTATTTCATCCGCCATGCTAGGGATTTCCTGTGATATATATCATAGGTAATATATTTTTAAAGCCTTACCCCTCGACCACGGAGGTCGTCAAAATTATTAATACAATTATAAAAGCATCGAAGTTATTGTCTTTTCTGAAATTTTGGTGTTAAAATTAGATTGTTACTAGAAATACTTTATATGCTTTGTCTTTGAAATAATAGAGCACTTGTTTATTATTATTTTTATAAGCCCAGGTAAAAATACAGTATCAGGCCTGTAAAAACTTATTTAATTTTATGAAGCCTCTACAAATAATTCAAAAACACATAATTAAATTAAAGTCATATATAACAAAAATAAAACATTCTCGACCAACTTATTATACAAAGAAACTAAAATATTTAATATACGTAAATTATTTATACATATTACAAACTTTGAAATATGTTTTCGTTATTTGTTTTTGGGGTGTTATGCCGTGTTGCGCTACCTCCTTCTTTAGCCAACGTTTCGGACATCGTTGCAGTGTCCATCATCAGGGCAGATCCGGCAGATCCGGTAGATGACTGCAACGATGTCCGAAACGTTGGCTAAAGAAGGAGGTAGCGCAACACGGCATAACACCCCAAAAACAAATAACGAAAATGCTTTTGGCCGTGAAAATCTTAAAACTTTGAAATATGTGTTTAAAAACAAATATAATTTCGAAATAAATGAAAACAGAACGAGCAAAAGAATAAATAATATATTTTATACCCCACAAACCAATACTAAATTATTGCAGACACATAGCAGTTTCATTGGTCCTCGTACATTTAACCTTCTACCACTACAAACTCAAATGATAAATAAAATGATAAAATATGTAAAAGAGGTAAAATTATGGTTGAATAATGTAGATGTTGAAACGCTTTTTCTATAAATTTATCCATTTTTCTACAACTCATTTACTGTAACTTCTAAACTGTAGTACAATATCTTTTCTGTTTATTTTATTATTTTTATTTTTTTTTTATAATAACTAAAAAAAAAATTGTATGTTTTTCTCCATATATTTATTTTATTTTTATAATAGCTGAAAAAACCTTTCTCACTTATTCTACCTATGTAATACTTATTTTTATACTATCTTTATATTTAATATGTTTCTTTAAGTCTAATTAATACTTTGGGTACTTGGAAATATAGTATTTTGTTTTAATATTACCCACACTCAGGCAGTGCCTTACTGGGTTTTCATTTCTTGTTCATAATAGTTATTATGTATTATGTTATTTTACAATATTTGCTATTATACATTATATGTACAAAGAAATGGAAATAAATAAAGTTAAAAAAAAAAAAAAGTTAAAAATCTCCTAATTACGAACCCCTTTAGGGTTATGGTTTTAAAGTGCAATGTGGAAAATTAAGTCCCCTAGAAAACGATCGAAAAACATTAATTTTTTTTTTTGCCTAAGCTTCGCAAATAAAATAAAACGCTTTTTGGCGATGTTTTTCGTGAATAAATATAAACAGGCGGCTGGTGCTAAACGGGAATTTAACCCTTATCGCCATCTACATAAGGAGTGTTATTGTTAGCGGCCTGCTCCCGAATTTCACACGACGTAGTGCATCAACTTGGACTTATACTCCTACTAATATTATAAAGGCGAACGTTTGTATGGATATATGTATCAATGTATGTACGGATATACAGGGTGTTAAGGGACGTACTTGACTTACTTTAACCAGTGATTCCTGACATTATTTGGAGTAAAAAATGTAAATGAAATTTTGGTCTCCGGTGACTTTTTTTGACGACTTTTTTTTTTTTTCAAAATTTTTTTCTTCAAAATCAAACAAAAAAAAATTTCTTCCGCACATCGTCACTGGTCACTCAGCCGGGTGTCTGACGAACCCCTTACCCCGCCTCCAACTGTTCAACAACTACCATTTTTTTATGTTTTTGTAGAAAAAAAAAAAAAAAAAAAACATCAAAAATGTCACCGGAGACCAAAATTTCATTTACATTTTTTACTCCAAATAATGTCAGGAATCACTGGTTAAAGTAAGTCAAGTACGTCCCTTAACACCCTGTATGTATGTTTGTTACTCTTTCACGCAAAAACTACTGAATGAATTTTAATGAAACTTTACAATAATGTAGTTCATACGTCAGAACAACATATAAATATAAATAATTTTATTCTGAA
Source organism: Limnephilus rhombicus (assembly GCA_929108145.2). Taxonomy (NCBI): domain Eukaryota; kingdom Metazoa; phylum Arthropoda; class Insecta; order Trichoptera; family Limnephilidae; genus Limnephilus; species Limnephilus rhombicus. The sequence continues at coordinate 49,995,681 of OV815285.1, forward strand.
ATTTGTATAAAAAAATTGCAATCGATGGCGCGATTAGTAAGATATCTATTTCGATTCAAATTATTAGGGGAGTACTTCATATAAATGCGGGAGTTGGGAGGGGGTGGGAGGGGGTGGGGAGGGGGAGTGGAGGAGGCGGAGTGGGAACCCCCCAATACCATGCGAGAGAAGCAGCGGGAAAAATCTAGTCCTATATAATATTTTAATTTAATCATACGTGAAATAAGTAGCTGAGAATCTTTACAGCTTCGCCTACAAAGTAAATAAGCTCCAGAACCACAGGTTGCCAACCGCTGCTTTATAATATGCGGATAATTTATAACACACTAAATAAATTTATTTCAAAATTATTCCCAGCTTGTGCGTTCATAAAATCTTGTTCCGAAAAGCCTCGTTCCTTCGATAATTCACAAAGGCGAAATCAGTTTATTTTCTGGCTATAAATTCACTACCCTACTTTAAACTTTTGATGAAATGAGCATTATCTGATTTTTATTTCACTTACTTTTTAGTACGCCATAAACGAAAATTAATAAACCAAACTTTACAATAAGTCTAATGATTTTACCCATTTACTTAGATTAAACAAGATTGGCCTACCAGATACTGATAGTGTCCTACTAAGTGACGTTCATACATTAAACTACAACGTGCTGGTATCAAATTACATCCAAAATCTTTATAACATCCTTTTGGTAGCGGGTTCTATGATTAAGTCTGATTTTTTCCGCTGTGGAGGTTATTGGTTCGATTTATTATACTGTAATGTTCTTTATTGTGGCCTTACTAGCCCACAAATAATAAGATGTACACGTAAGTTCTTTTCGTCTTTTATTGTGATATTACAATGGATTCGATAGTACTGTATTATTGTCTAACGTAGCGAGTGATTACAAAGGCTTCTCGAATAGTTCTGGGCGCGCCGACGGCTGCATCGGCTCAGAGAGCCCCGCGGGCCGCTCGACAAACTTCGTCGGAACCCGAACATTTCCGAATGATCCAACTAACTAACTAACCATCACGCCGTTTCCCCGCAGGGGTAGGCAGAGAGGACGGACCGCTAAACAACTCGGTCTTGGCACACACTCTTTGCCTCACTCACATTCATAATTACATATACTACATATACAATTATACTTTTTGAAATGAAACGTGTTATTATTACTGCTGAGTAACTACGAAATTAATTTAGAAGGTTTAAATACAGTTACTATTTTTTTACATTAGCTCCACATATGAGGACCGGAGGAAAATATTTTCCCTCAGGGCCTATGTCATCTTTGGAGATGATGTGTGGAAAAAAGGAAGGAGAGAAAGTTCTGAGATATGAGGGGTGGGTAGGAATCCGGGGGTCAGTTTGTCCAGGAGTGACGGACATATGGATTATGAATCCATCCCTCCCACTGCAGTGCAAGGCGATGTTCCAAGAGAGTCCCGCTGGAGAGGTCAAAACGTTTCCCCCTTATGACTACCCTTATGAACCCGGGCATCCCTGCTAAGTTACCAAACGTATAACCAGCGATCCACTTGAAGTGGAGAGGTGTTGGTTATTTAGTAAATGGTTCCCGGGGCGGCGGTACCCATACTCAAATTGAAATTAAAAATACGGGAATGGTGTGATAATTTGAATCAATTATATGTTCTAAAATGCAACACGAAGTAATTAAAAATCATCTAATTTTAGCTTGAAAATTTGATCGCTTAGAAATATCATACGATTTAATTAAATAATACTGTGAACACAGCACATCGTTTTCTTATAATACTTGACAAAATAATATATAATTTAGAAGTTATTTTTTTGCATTTGTAAAACGCTGTGAAAACGGGCGAAATTTTACAAAAGTGGTATCATAGGCAACAGGCTAATTTAATAATACCCGTTGATTGGGACTTATATTGTTTATTTTCTTTCATCTTCTAATGTTTGATAGTTTCGGCCTTAAATCTTAATATTATATTCACAATCAAATTACGTAATATACATGATCGAGCTGTTCTTATTTAATAAATCGACGAATAAAGTCCTTCTTTCGAAATTTCTATCAAAGATTCCGCCAAATATATTGTCATAAGAACTAGCTGCGAATTGAAAAAGAGTAAAACTAACGCAAAACCACACTTTGAGCCGTTTTTACGACACCATTTTAGTTGTTAGCCGCGATCTTGGCCCCTGGAGTTATTATGTCATAATTAATGTCCAACTTTTATGCTGTTATGTTCGAAATCTGTGGAGAGAGTTATAAACTGAGAATTGAACACTGTCAAGTGTTTTATGGTGATTGCAATTTAATATGTTATTCGGAAGTGCTTAACGATCGACTTAATATCATCACACTATCACAAGCTGTCATTTTTTACGTTTGCAATAAAGTAGCATATGCACGAGTGTTGCGACCACAGAGCAAATGGTTTCTAGAAATATTGACTAAACCGACACGAATGAAAATTATTTGTATGATTTGTGTAGCGCCGTTTTTTTTTATATTTCTACAATTTTACTTCTAACTACAGACCATTATAACAACTTATGGCTGAAAAATTGCATCCACCGGTTCACCGGTCACTGATACAAAACTATACGTACAACGCATTTGACCAATGAACGCGATGCTGTCTAAAAATGTACATATATTGTTTTATTTATATTATGTACAGGCAGAAAATATATACGACCATACTTACCATCAAATTCAACAAAAACTTCGAATGTACACTTCAAACTTTGCAACAAAGGCTAACAGTAGCCGATATGACATTTATATATATAATTTTAAATACTAAAATCAATTGTCCCGAAAATCTATCCCTCATTAATTTTAACATATCTTTAAGACATAATACTAGTGTTCAACCGTTCGAATATAATCAACCTTTCTCTTCATACATTCAATATATGTATTTGCCTAAACTCTAACATCGATACTTTCTCAGATACACCGCCCAAATTTAAAAGGAGCACGGTTTTATCACGTCAATGATATAAACCGTTTAATGCTCATATATATCCCTTCACAGTTCACCTACAAACATATTTACTTATACAAACATACCTTCACACTACGTACATCACCCAGTAAATACTGTATATACATATTACAAATAATAAATCAAACATTGCAAAGAAACATATAGTACCCACCATCGAATAGTATTAATAGGCTTGCATCTGCGTGGTTGAATTTCAGAACCCAGCTTCGAGTGCGTGTCTGACGCCACGACATACGCTACCGTTGTAATGCAGTTTAGAATTCAAGAATTCGTCACAAGATATCGCCACTTCCGTCGGCAGGTCGGATGGTGACGTGTCCGCCCTAGGTATAACTGCTACGAATTAATGAAAAAAAAACACCTTTCAACAAGTCTCACCAAGATGAAACAGGAGATTATTATTTCCATTGCAATGGGGTGCAAACATAGTAAGATCATGAATTTTTAGTAGTATTGCTTAGACAAAACCTATGCGTGTTCTAAATTAAATAATGCGTGTTCTAATTTACCGCCCGACGCTCACTTACGGCCACCAGACATGGATGCTAAATGAACGAACACGCTCTAGAGTCCAAGCTGCCGAAATGAGGTACTTGAGAGGAATGGAAGGGGTTACGAAATGGGATCATATAAGAAACTCGACGATCCGAGATGATCTAAACATTGAACTACTGCTACTCTTCATAGAAAAATCGTAACTAAGGTGGCTTTGACATTTACTAAGAATGTCTGATGACCGAATTCCGAGGAAGATACTGAGTGCGATTCCAGAGGGTAAAGTCCAGTGGGCCGCCGCAGACACAGTTGGGCGAGGCAACTCCAGAAACTGTGTGAGGAGAGGATGTGTCTACCATGGACGGAGGCCGAGCAATTAGCATAAGACAGGGACGTATGGAGGAGCCTTGTCGATGCAATAGGTCCCCGACCCGAATAGAACAAGGGGAAGCAGATGATGATGATGATGTGTTCTAAATTGAATCATGTAGTTGTTTATTTATTTAGAAATTATAAAGAAAACAATAGCGCGTTAAAAATACCCTGAACCGTATTGATTGTTTTACTAAGCTTCGCTTGTTGGTTTGGGAAGTGATTGATATTTTTCGAATTGGTTTTCAAATTAGAGTACGTGTCAGGCGGTGTCACTAACCGCGGTTAATTCTTCTCACGTTGTAATCTACGTAGATCGCCACAAAATTTTTATTCTGAAGCTAGGTGCATGAAAAAAAAAACACAATCCTCGCCGATTATTTAGCTCAAAGTCATGGAGTCATTTGGCATTACATTATTATAATCAAACTGTTTCAAACAGAACAAATAGAAGTAGAATATAAATCTTTTTGGAATTAAATCGGCTGTCAAGCGCAAAATTATATTTATTACGTAGAAGAACTTCATAATAAAATGTATTTGATTTACGAAAGAACTTTGAATGAGACGTAAACTTTCTTTGAAATAAATAATAAGTGCCGTAATATGGGGTGACTTTCAAATCGGGTGACGACTTTGTTCATCGCGGATTTTGGCATAATAATGGCCGCCACTCATAAATTTCTTTTTTTCTTCTTTTAATGATTTTTTCGGCAACGTGGATACAATGACGCTTCGAAAATAAGTGTCAAATTAGTTGGATTGTAATTATATATAAAAAATACTATTGGTTGAATTGAGAAGATGTTTTTATAAATATTTTCAGACAGAGAAAAATTTAAATACATTTATCATTTATGTTGTAAAATATACCAGTGTATGTGTCGATATATCGATTGTTCAGTTGATTAGTCAAATCTCCAAATACAAAGTTTTGAGATAACGAGGAAAGCAATATTCGAATGATCATCGTAATTTAAATATTATTTACACGTGCCTGTGTTTTACATAATAAATATGCTACGAAATAACACCGAGAGGCATGACGGTCCGGTACATTAGTGACATTTTGAAATATCCTTCTAGTTTAATTCACTTCTGCGTGATTTGGTGGTTCTTATAAGTAATGTGAGGATTGTACCAGATGAAGGGTACGGACTTTTGCATATTGGTGTCGCGAAACTGCGACTCCACTGTAAATTGGCGGTAAGTGCTGCAGAGCAAAGCCTATGCAACCCTCGAAGGACCAGTCCCGAAACTACGTGATCGCCAAGTTATAAGGAACGATTAAATAGCATACACTCGCAAAACCTGATGGATGGAAACCGGTCAGACGATAGTTCAGATCTGTGCTTTTGAAAAATTAGATAAGCCCAGATTGGAAAAAGGAAAATAGGACTCACCGTTGTAGATGGGGCCTCGCTGAACTCCAGTTTGTGGTGTACACTTCACAATGTTTAAATTTAAAAATGGTAATATTCTTATAGCAAGAGGTTATGATACATGCGCCCTGTCTGAGATGTTATTTTGCACTAAACAGCAAATCACACTGTCACCTCTCCAAAGTTGAGTATTTTTTCTTGCAACAATTTTTCATGGTGATATTTAGGGAGGAAAGATTAGGTAGGTGGGGTAACTTCAGGATTTTGACATATGCTACCCACCAAGTGTGCGAATGCAATACCCAACCAATTCCATATAATAATGCGCGAACTCATAAACTGATTTCTGATTAATCAACTAGACGATCTACATAATTTAACTAGGTACTTGAATATTTTCAAACCAGCATTTAAAAAAACAGAGTGTGCAATTCACGCGCGCTAGAAGTGAAACCTTCGGAAAACTAAAGAAGAAAGGAGTGGGGAGACTACGAAAAAAGAGGAGACCGATGGGCTACGAACCACCGACCGATTACTATCTCATTCTCTCGCAAGGTAAATCCTATAGATTTGTGTGTTTGTCACTTTTCAGTGTAGCTATTTTTCGTTTCATCGAGTTTCAAATCACAACGTGAGAGGATTCAAATCACAACTAAAGAAGTTTTCACTTCAAAAATTTTTTTTGGGATTGGCGTTAAAAAAATGGTATTTCAATGTTGCCCGACTTTGCAGGGTGACTTTGTTCACCTTGTTTTTTTGGCTCCACAAACTTATATTTACACGATTTTTTTAAATAAGTTTCAAAGTTAAACATTTGTCAAAGTCACCCCCATTCTAGGACACTTAAAAGCTTTGATGTTGAACGTATTTCAAATGCCGACTATCTAAAATATATTAAGGATCACTAACAAAATCGTATAATAAAAAATTTATCATTTAACATCGTCGTACATAATTATAATAATGCGATACAAATTGCTCGCATTACATTATAATTTATCTAAAATAACTCGACTTTATCACCAGCACTTGTCATGTAAGTTAATCTGAAGATTTAAACTCGTTACGATTAGATTTAATGTAATAATACGAACTCAATGATATCACAAATAATTGCTTCAAATCACGTTATAATTCTTTACCAAGAAGAGTCTAGTGTAAAAAACTTCGTTTAATATTATTGGCATTCCTGAGTATAATTTCGGGTTGATAATTCGAGTTCGCTTTGAGGTTGAAGTCACTTACAGTGATATTATTCAACTCGACAAAAAATCGAGGTACTTCGGAATTTAATAACCAAAAAATTCTCATGGTACGATTTCGTCTGGAGGGTTAAATAAAATGTTAATAAAAAAACGGTTCGGACATAAAATCACCATATTTTTGTTGATAGACATAATTCCATTATTCTCGCCCAAATTGCCGAAAAAAGCTCGCGCCATTAAGTTGTTAACATAAACGGCCAATAAATGTAAATAATACGTTAGGCGTAATGACATTTTAATTTAAAACTATAAAAAATGGAACCTTTAAGTGAGAAGTAATTTCAAGAGATGTCAGGGTCCATAAACTATTTAAACGGCTTGGGAAAAAAAAGATTCCTAAACGGTAAATTATAATGTATAACATAATATTATGTATTAAATTTCGTTTTATACAGAATTCTTCTTCCGATGAGAAACTAATCTGTCTTAAATTTTTAAATGACTTGAAAAGGTTTTGTAAATGCGTACCTTCCTAATCGTTTTCAGTGATACGTTATATATGAACACTTCATCATATTAAACCCAATAGAACCCAAAAAAAACTTATCCAAAACATTCGATCCGTGAAATTTTCTCTTGCGTCATGAAAATTGCACAGGTTTATTTCTAGCTGGTGTTCCTAGGTTGAGTCAATATTTTCGTCACGATTTTTTTTTTTTTTTTTACAGTGAATACCGCACAAGAATCTCAACTGCTCCCGTCTGGAGCCAGTGAGACTATGACATCCCCAATTGGGGTATGTTGTGAGGCTGAAGGTAGTGGGGAGGGGAAGGAGGTGGGGAAGAGGAAGGTTGGGAAGTACCTGGCTATTCAGATCTGGTCACCAAACACGGCTAAAGCCATTTTCAAGCAACGTTTCAATTTACGGGAGCTTAGAAATATTTATATCGACTTCGGTTTTCTTTGCGTAGCTGTTTGTCTCCGTAAAATCTGGTTCAATGAACTCAAATTTGCGTTGAATTTAATGTGACATTTTAAAATTGGAATCAGTTGTATGAAGAATTCTGACAAGCGATAAAGAACTTACCTTCTTTTTTTATTTTTATTTATTTTTTATTTACATTTAAACCCCCCTAAACTACTTATGTAGTCGGTCAGCAGGTACATAATGACAACATTGGTACATTTTCAAACATTTTATACATATAATTTTGATGCTAAATATGAATTAAATAGATTATTTCAATATCACAATATATTATTATTAAAATTAATTGGAATTGGTTTATTTTTTATATGAGTTTCGCACAAGAGTCCCGACTGCTCCCGTCTGGAGCCAGTGAGACTATGGCATCGTTAGTCTTACAACATAGGTACGCAGTTGGGATGTATTGTAAGGCTGAAGGTAGTGCGGAAAGGGAAGGAGGTGGGGAAGAGGAATTACTTGACTATTCAGATCTGTTCATCAAACATGGCTAAAACCATTACAAGCGACGTTTTCATTCTGAATGGTTCTGGATCCTTAGTTCTTCAACATACCCAATTGGAGTACACTATAAGGCTAAAGGTAGTGGAGAGGGGAAGGAGATGGGGAAGGGGAAGGAAGTATCTGACTATTAAGATATGGACATTAAACATGGTTAAAACCATTTTAGCGACGTTTCAATTTTGAATGGTGTTCTTAAACCAGGGCGATACTGAGACGATCTTACACTCTGGAACGTGCGGCAAATATGCTATATATTATTTAAAATTAATAAAAGTGTGAAAAACACAATGAATCAAATAAAAATTATTGCCCCATGCCGGGATTTGAACCCGTGTCCTCCGGATCGCTAGTCAAAAGTCTTGCTCCTCGGCCACGGATGCCGTCAATATCAAAAATTCACATAACCTTTTGTTTTTCACGGACCTGCGCTAATAATATATTTATGGAATTATATACTAAACTAGCAGACCCGGCCACACGCCGCTGTGGCTAACGAAACCCAACGTCAATACCCAACCTTTATAACCAACGCCATCTGTTTATTTGCATTCATATCAAATCCACACCGCCCGCTTGCCAGCCCCGCTGCCCTCTGCCTGAATTAAATCTTAGAATTTCTCGGCTTTCCTCTACTATAATATGCGTGAATATAACGTGAAAATAACGTGAATAACGTGAAAATCCGTTACGTAATTTGAAAGATCTAAGCGCACAGACAGCGGGAGCGACTTCATTTTTTGTACCTCTCTAGTTAGTAGTTCCCATCTAAAATCGCACTAATAATTTTCGTACAAGCATTTGATATAATGAAACTAGTGTTAATATTTTTATAGTATCTTCGAGTACCTACTAACACTTAAATATTGTAGGTACATGAAGTGGAATTTTAGGTTTTAATAAATATGGGGGAGAGAAAGGGTTGGTTTGACATGACTTGAGAAGATTAATGAGTATCGTGGAATGAACTTCAGAAACATCATACTTATATTTACACATTTTGAAACGTCTACGAAACATTTTACAGACATCTAATTAATTAGTTACCCAAATAACAGAGTTTGAAAATTAGTTTTCCAAGAATTCTAAAAATAAGAAAAAAATGTTTACATACTTTGAAAATGTGTAAATTTACGGTAAAATATTTCGAAGTTTTAAAAGATAAAATTTTTATCTTTCAATTCTTATTCACGGATTAAAAAAGATTAATTTTGGACATAATCACGCCTTTTTCACGGCAGATATTATCAAAGCGTTTTTATTTGCGACCAATACAATTTTATATAAGTGCTTACCGAAATAATAATTGAATACGTGGTAGAGGAAAACATTATGGCTACAAAACACAAGATACTGGGACGAGAGCAATTCCATTGAGTTGTCCCAGACTGCTGTTGCGGAGTGAGCATTGTCCTGACGATAGCCAACCTTCGATTGGAGATGACAAAGAAGAAGAAGTTTTAAGTCATAGTTGAGTGTCACATTGTAGTATTATAAGACCCACTTGGTTAAAATATTTGTTTTAGTTTTAAGCCGCGGCATACCCCATTTCTACCGATTTATTACATATGTACCTTAAACAATTAAAATTTTATAGCTCTTAAAAAATGATGTGTTATTCTTGAAGATAATATAGACATTCCCCACGGCGCCGAAACGCAAATTATATGAAATTCTCGCGATAGAAAAAATCAAAAAGTATGCTCCATAAATTATTATAAACACGTTTATTTCATTTTTTTACAAGTTATATCTTTGAAAAAAATCCCAGCGTTTTTTTAAATGCTGTTTAAGACAATCCCCGCGAGATTTTTGGTCTATTTTAAACGAGTCGTGTTTTATTCAACATTTTCACAATTTTCGCTTCAATTTTATCGTTTTAAATATTAGCGCGCTCTCTCCAACATTCGAAATTATATATCTCTCCATCTTCGTCTTTTTGAGTGGGTATCTGTAAGTCACTAATAATAATATATCTTTATTGAACAAAAAAAAATGAAGATTTATAACTACAAAAACAAAAAGTACATCATAAGTACAGTAAAAGTACAGTTTAAAAGTTGCATACGTACGAAAGTTAATATCAGAAAACAAAATACATATATACAGTAGGTAATTAAAGAATAGAGATTTATAATTATAAAATTTAGGTTTCTCATAACCTGCCTCACTAGGCTAGCCTGTGTTGAGGCAGTAATTTTATGTCAATTTATTATACTGTGAACATACCTACACTTATATTAGAATAAAATCACACAATAGAATGGTTGCATTAATAATAACAATAACATTGGTACAATAATAACAGCATTGGTTCAATATTAATTTCGAATTTGGTGTAATTATTATATATAATATATTAATTATTATATATTAATTATTATATATTAATTTTGATCAATATTAATTCACTGGTTATAAGTTTGATGTAAGCCTTCAGTAGTTATAAATCTCAGTAATTAGATTCTAACCATAAGTCTTAGTCAATATATAGATATAAATCTCAAGTGTATGCACTAGTAAGTGTTATTCGTAAGTCACTGGTTGTAAGTAGTTAGTCTAACAGTAAGTTATAAAACTCAGTTGTGAGTCTTATTTGTATGTCACTAGTAGTTACAAATCTCAGCAATTAATAGCTAATCAAAAGTCTTAATCGTTAACCACTAGTTATAAATCTCAGTGTTATGTCAAAGTAAGGTATTACTTGTAAATCTAGGTGCTAATAAGACAAGTCTAGGTGATAGTTTTTAAGAAATTAAGTCGTAACAAACGGCAATTTTTAAATAATCCAATCTTTATGTATTATCACGACACGAAATCCAAAGTTTTCAATCACAAACATTGAAAGACCGATAAACCCATCCGGTTATGATTTTATATTTCTATATTTTGTAAAATTTCCGAGAAAAATATTTAAAACGCACATTAGACGTAATTGATAAATATTAAATAAATGTACGATTACTTTAGTACTTTTGCTCTTCTTCGGTAAAAAGTATCTTAGCCACTCACGAAAGATGAAATCCATTCACCGATTGTAAAAAATACCAAAAAAATACGTCACGCGCACTTTTTTGGTTACCTTTAATGCAGCACTGATAAAATCTCGAGAACAAATGATATATTAAGACTAATTTAAAAATTAAGAGCTGTACCAACAGCGGTGGAGCGAAAAGGAATATGTTCCTTTCAAGTCTGCCGTTCCCGCAACGTCAGCAGATTTTACATTCAACCCTAAATGCCCGGAAAATAAACACTAAAGTGGATTGATATTGCCCGTGGGAAAATACTGAAAGTTAATTGTACGGCTGTTTAATGCCCGATAACATAAACATAAACATAAGTGGACTTTAAAAGAAAGACAAGAGAAATCCCTACTTTCAAATGTTTGACGAATTGGTTATTCATCAACTGATCATATGGCGTAGTCACACCTGATGGTTAACATAAAAAGTATCATGTAAAACGTATACGAAAGCGATTTTGCGAGAAAATAATTAGTGTGGTCACGATCGAGACAATATTTCAACTGATTAACGTGGGTACTTCAAAATAATTGTACTAATAATATTTTGAACTGGCATCGGTAGGTAGGATTTAGTCATCTTCTTCTTTCTTCTGATTCCCAAGTGAGTATTTGTAATGTACAACCTAACCCATATAAAACAAATGAAAATAATGGAATCCTGTCAAATTTAATCTATAAATAGACTAGGCAGAATTTATTTCATTACTCCATCTCCAACATTTATAAAATAACTCTATTTAAAAGATTTACTACCCTTCCAATCACCCTTCTGTTTTAATTCTATTCATAATATGTATTTTACCTGAAATATCCGTGTAACTACTATATTCATTTATATACCTGTACGCCTGTCTCGACACCGGTATACCCTAGTGAGACAGGCATACAAATAAAACCATTGTAAATATATTTTATTATAGATAAATAAATAAAAAAAATAAAATAAAAAAAATGATGAAGAAGAATAAAGGAGAAGATAATACATCAGTACAGCGGTTACGGTACTTGACTGCCGCTCGTGTGGCTCGCTGTTCGATTCCTGCAGCGGCAAACCCTTTTCGCCCTTGAGGTGATTTTTCACAAAAACAGCGCTATTCAAATTATACAATTTTTTTTAATATTTCGAACAGGACCTTAGGATATATTGAGTAGGCCCAAAGCTGTTTTAATACTAAACAGCGGCCACTAACAGATTTATTCTTTGTATGTAAGTAAAAAATTTATAAAGTGGATTAAACTTATTACTTTTAAAAATGTGTTTGTTGAGTCATTTAATAGTTTAGTCAGCGGTAGAGATATACAGGCTGGCAATAAATCAGTACCCGTGGTAAAATATTCCTTTAATGCCTTACTTGGTAACGTGAGAGGGTATAACATATGCCATTGAAAAGGGAAAAAATATTATATTTAATAACACTATTGTAGAAAAGATCTGAATTAAATAGATTCGAAAAATATAAATGATTTTATTTCCTCAAAAACACTTTGTTTTGGTTTTAGTATATTTCACGACGTGATTAATTGGCTCATTTAATCTAGAACGATAAAATATGACACACCTAAACTGCAATTTACAGAAAGTAGATTTTATATTATTTTTCTTAATAGTAATTAAATTCAATAGTTATTCAATCCCTGTGATTGAGATTACTTGAAATATGTACGGAAAAACTAACTCCAATAAAGATCGAGGTTCGTCGAGAATACAAGTTGCTTAATTTAAGTTTAATTATTATTAAACAGGCGTCCATCCTATTGGTAACTCTAAGTTATTCAGAAGCTAGAGAACCGGACACTGCAGGAGCCCAGATGTCTATCGTGTATCATCGGCTATTTCCGTAACCGTTCGAGCAATAGACACGAACGTTGACATTTGACAGTAGACATTCTTCTAAGGTACTACTTAACCATTCACCATAAACTTGTTTTCACGATAATATAACATCATCAGTATATGACGTATGAGGCGTACCTGACTTATTAACTGACGTCTGTTGAAACACCTTGAAGGATGTTGAAACTACTTATATAACACCTCAGTTTTTATTATTTTTATTTTAAAGTTTTACGCATTTTATTAATGTCCATTGGTTTTCACGTCTTCAAAATTTAAAAAATCTTGTCTGCAAATTGCAAGTTGAACTTAACTCAGTTTTGAGCGGTGAAAGCAGCCGAAGTGATTTTATGGGGTAAAACCAGTTTGTTTAACACCTCGAGGGTTAAGAATTCTTCTTCATCGCAAATGAACTTCTGGCACTTCCCGTGAGCTGTCCGCAGGTTGATGGTGTTAAAAGGTGGTTCTATTCTATTCTCTTTGGACACAACAGGTGTACTAAGCACGGTTCACATGAACAGATTACAACAGATAGGTACCTAACCAAACTATTCCTATTATTGTGCGAACAATGCCTTACAACTCCTCAACCGTACCTACTAGGGGCGGTTAATTTAATAAAGAGATGATCGAAAAAATGACATGGCTGATTACAAGATATTTTAAAAAGGTGTTTGATGTTATACACAGCATATTTTGCCTATTATTAACTTTTCATTACAGAATGAAGGCCTAACAAAATTACATCTGTAGTATAAACCTTAGGCAATGAGCAGAAAAGTCCAAAAAGTGTGAACTTGCGAAAGAAGATTGTTGTTTTAATCATGTTTTATTATCCAGACGCCTAAAATCCAAAATACAAATCTAGGAATTTGTATATATTAGAACAATAGAGACGCTCTGCAGAAGAGTGACCTAACCCACAAAAATTCGTAATGTGGCCTAACCCACAAATTAAGTAGCCTAACCCACAAATTTTCACTATTTCAAAGATCCTTTGAAATCAGTGAAAACTAAAATTTGGCCACTCTGGCTTCATAGATATGACAAAATATATAAAAGTTTTCGCTGATGTGGGTTGGGCCAATCTTCCACTGAGCGCCTCAATTTTATAACAGTCTTCGTTACTTATTTTAATTATAAAGGTGTTTAAATACATAAAAACGTCTTCCTTTGTTAATTAAAGGTTTTAAAATTAGAAATAACAAAAACCTATCTGCTTATCTCTTGAGAGCATATTTACTTATTTTATGTCTTCCACTTGCAAAAACATGTGTAATTTTAAAGAAAACGGTACTACCAAATTAAGATGGTGTAAACATTTTTTTGGAGGCATGTATTGGTACCGCCGTCCGGGAACCATTTATTGAATAACCAACACCTCTGCATAGGTCACCCAAAGTGGTTCGCTACGTTTGATGACTAAGCAGGTGTGCCCTGGTTCATGGCGTGAGGTTAGTCCGTGTCTTGGCGGTGGATGCGCCTGCTCACCAGCTGCGTGACAGGTCAGATCGGGATGCTTTAGACCTCTCCAGCAGGACTCTCTCGGAACCTCGCCTTGCACCGTAGTATGAGTCTCTCCTGGAGACACCCAGATTCCTACCAATCCCTCATACTCTATTCCTTCCCAGAACTTCCGCTTATTCCTTTCCCCAAAAGATTTTTCTACACAGCATCCCCAAAGATGGCATAGGCCATAAGGGGAATTATTTTCTTCAGGACCTCCCGTGTGAAGCTTCAGTGCATTACTTATTGTCGTATCTCATTAAAACGGTTTCACACAAATATACAAGTATCAAAGAGAATATTACAAATTACAGAGGCAAGAGGGCATTTTTACTATTTCTTAACATGCGTGAAAAGATATTTGCTAAACTGTCTGTAAATGACGTTGAAAATGTCGATGGTCAATGCCGAATCGTTAAGCAGATGAGTAGCCCTCTTTATTAACACTCGGCAGACAGACCAAAGACGCTGAATTGTTAAATTATTCTAATTATCGAATTGAGTTTAGGAATTTATATACTGTGTTTAAATACACCTATATGTGAAATAGTCGAGTAAACCCTCCCATCTCACAGAAGTATCACAGCCTATTGGGTAGGTAGGTACTGCAGTGGGTATCCGCCTTCATATTTGGCAGGCTGTGTTCGTTCCACCGCCGGAGCTATAATCTCCCAACATCAGATATCGCCGGTGGAATGGATTCGCGAGAGGAAAGATAAATATATTTGTGCATGTAAATATGTTGCCAGTAGGTACTGAGTTAGTGATGGGACCTTAATTTTCTTCAAATCCTTAGAATAAAGAAGAACACAAGAAAAAAAACTAGGTACATGGGCGTGTTATGTGACATAAAATTTTGACCTTTCTGTGCTTCAATGAATTCAAGAAATTCATTTCATCATCGTTACGAAGTTTTCATATTTTTTCAAGGTGGTAAAAACTATGTATTCTATTAATTTCAAATCAAATTTTATTTGAGTAATTTGTATTTTCACAAGTAAAACATAGGGTATTTCTACGTGTTTTTATTACGCGGAAGATACTCTCAGTATAGCTCTTGTGTAGAACCATCATTCTTTGAAATGGCTTTAGCCGTGTTTGGTAACTAGATCTGAATAGCCATGTACTTCCCCATCTTCCCCATCCCCGTCTCCTTCTCCTCCCCACTTACCTTCAGACTCACAGCATACCTTAATTGGAGATGCCATAGTCTCACTGGCTCCAAACGGGAGAAGTTGGGACTCTTGTGAGGTATTCACATAAAAAAAATGTCGATACTGATAGTATCTGCACTCTGAACTAATTTTTTGTTCGATTATTCCAACCTACACGAGCTTCACATTCACAAAATAAAATGAAAACCACTCGATTAAAACAGTTGCCGACCATTATCGATTGTTTCAGCGATCGAGCGTCTGGCCATCACTATTCGGCACAGCATCCCGCCGCACATTCACAGCGCAGCGCACCGCAGCCTCCGCTGGACCGATAAGATCAGATGGATGCAACTCTTCTCTCGATACCCTGGGCTAATCGAAATCGTCTGGGAATCCTCCGCTCGATAAGTGAACCGTGTCTGCAATACTGGAAAGCCATACCACTGTAACCTCTCTTTTCGTTACATTCGCCGATTACGAGAAAAGTAAGAAGTTTCGATGGAGTTCTCAGTGGCAGAATAGTAATGTTGAAAGGGGCCAACTATCGGCGCATCGCGCATCGGCCCGAGTATAATCGACTGCTATTATTATTAAAGATATTATGATATGTTATATTAACACGAATGCGTAGAGCAACACT
Organism: Limnephilus rhombicus; assembly: GCA_929108145.2. Taxonomy (NCBI): domain Eukaryota; kingdom Metazoa; phylum Arthropoda; class Insecta; order Trichoptera; family Limnephilidae; genus Limnephilus; species Limnephilus rhombicus. The sequence continues at coordinate 50,011,777 of OV815285.1, forward strand.
CAGAATTGACATTTTCATTCGATATGTTGGGATTTATATTGTTAGATAGATTGTGTTTATCTTTACTTTACAAATGTTTCAACCTGAAACTGTAGACACGTAGAACGTTTTTAACACTCTTGTTGCGTTTTGTTTTTGTTTGTTTAATAAATACTCCAAAGCTCAGTAGCTTATGATGAAAATAATAGAACTGTGTTTTTCATAACGAGCTCACCGTTCAATGACAAATGCGTAGATTTTCTGTCTTTTCGTCACGATTTTTAATATTTCAGCTACGCTAATAGTGAGGCCATATAACATTGTTTTGAGGTAGCTGAAATGGGAGACGGGAAGGACAAAATATAAGAATTTCTGGAAAATCTTAGCGTTCATCACCGGTCGCTAAACACAGGTAAAATCCTGACAAATTTCCTCCAATCAGACTAATTGTTACCAATGTTACCAATGTAACCAATATTTTTCAAAGCTCATATCATCATCTTGGAGAATTGTGTAATTTGGTAGCTATTGTATTAATTGGAATGCAAATGCATTAAAAATTTCCAAATAAAAACGTACTTAAACATATCATTATGTATGTACCATGAACCTTTTCAACCGAATTGCACAAAAAAACATTTAACACTATTGTTAATCGAACAAAAAAGTGTTTATCTAATGGTTCATTCCACAGTGTAAATATTTAGTATTGCTTCGGAGGCTCATTTTTTATCCAACGGCATTTTAATTCGATGTTTAGTGCTGATCAAACGGAAATATTTCTGTAATAGGAGGTGACAAGATGCGCGTTCCGAGAACGTAGACAATGGCCCGAGACCGACCAACAAATGAAACTTAAGCAGCAACCCAACAAACCCTGCCAGTTGTAGATACCTAATTGGTCTTGGATTATCCCGGAGAGCCTTTGAATGCTATTCAGGAGAGACATTCGTTAGTTTGGATTGTCAGAGTCGGCCTTAACAACGCCGCAGTGACATTAAACGATTTTTATCTCGCGTTGAAAAGCTCTTAACCAGCGAGGGCTGATAGCGATCGATTAGACCCGGGATCTGTAGTACCGTGGACTGTGGACTGTGGATTGTGGATTGTGGTGCGATGGAGCGGGACCTCTCAACGGAAGACCAGACTCAGTGCTCACGCGATGCCAAGGGAATTATTTTATACCAAAAGATAAATGTAAAAAAAAAACAATATGAGCTATAGAACACATTCAATTTTTCCTAATTAGTTTTGCTTGTTTCACAACTTTTTTTGATTGAAACAATTTAAGAAAAAGATTAAAATTGATGTTTATTTTAAATGTGAACGATTTCAGCACCCTTTAAAGAGAATCACATTGAACTGATTGAAAAACAAAGAACAGACAACACGCCATAATTTAAGCAGTTGAATTTTTTTTAAAAGCTTTAAAGCTCATGACAGAAGTGGTAATGTGATCTAAAAATTTAAATAAACGAAGACAATATAAGCGAAACTCAATCGAAAATCTGGAAACAGAAATATCAGAAAAACATATTATAAAATATATAACCCAGCAAGAGGTCCTGGGTTCGAGTCCCAGAGGTGTCAATATGTTTTTTTGATTTTTCTGTTTCCAGATTTTCGATTGAGTTTCGCTTATATTGTCTTCATTTATTTAAATATTACAATTTGAGGTTTTACTCATAAAGTTAAAAATTAAAAATAAAATTATCTAAAAATAGTTCTGATGACTTAGAAAAAACCCAAATGGAAAAGCAGTCAAAATTTCAAGAGAGTAGTACATGATGAAAGTTTGAGAATTTATGCTGCTTCAGATGAACAAACAGATATAATCATTACATTTAGGTTCTTAAGATACATTTATGGTATTCGACGACAAGTAGTAGCGTTTTTTCCTTGGTACAGGATAAGACTTGTAATTCGGCATAATGTTTCAGACTTTTAGCGATGTGTCGATTATGTTATTTTTTAAATATATCAGGACTGGGTTTTGTGTAATACCCAGGATATGTTTTCAACGCACTCAGCAGGTGCAGGAAGCCATCCTTATCACTTTTAGCTGCCGTTGGCTTAAGATCGATATCAAACATCCTCGCTTTTTCATAACACGCAGAATATTTTTCCCGAAATACTCTGTGTTACATGTTAGACGTTTTTTTATCGCGGTGAAATCATAATGCTAGGTTGTTGAAAGTGTTTCTCAAGCCAGTCGTTCACGCGTTCATCTTCAACAAATGAAGATGTTTTATGATTGACAGTATCTATTATAGCACGATCTGGAGCTATGCAGGCATACTTAAAGCGATAGTGTATTATTTTTTCATGTTGTTACTTACTGCTGAGAAGAAAAAAAAACAATGTAAAATACAACCTGAAGGGCGCTTTGCAGAGAAATAAAAAACTAACACATAATTCTGGCTTAAACTACGTAGTTAGATTTTACGAGACTTTATGAAATAAACTATGTTCTGATTTACCAAGGTTTCGAGGGAAGGGAAGTGGTTATTTATTTGTCCACGCCCAATTAGGGCTTTTACATATGATAAAATTAATAATACATTTTATATAATCAATGAATTAAGAGATATAGCAATCAAAATAAGTACCAAGCATAAAAAAATTAACTTAAAAACAACAGAGTACGATGTAGGATGCACAATTATATAAATTTCGATATCTATTGAAAATTTATAAACATCAAGATTTATTCCCTGCACTGTGCAGTCGGTTCATTACTGAGTTTATTTCTGCATTGGTACCTGAATTGTTACAATGGTAAGGTTCCTTCTGACGAACTACTAGGCGCATGAAGGTTAATCAGCCTAAGGTTAGATTGGATTTTTGTTGGATAAATTGTTAAAATAAAAATTCTTCAATTTACCCTAATTACAATATTATATTATTCCGAAAGCATGGTTTTACAATTCTCTATAGATATAACTTACTGCTTTGACGTTTCGTTTCGAGTCTTACACAAAGGTATCACTCTTCAAAACCTGAAACAGTCCTCATGTTTCAAATTGTAATGGAATGCTAAGCTTTAGAGCATGTTATAAATACTTATTATTGTAGTGTATGTAAAGCTTTGGTTTATAAAATACTCAATGCGAAATATCATATATTTTCTCGATCTTATCTTGGGTTGGATTCATACAGTTTTGCAAAGCACCTTTCGAGCCAACTTTGCTCAAGAGAAAAACTGAACCAAAAAGGAACCTTATTTCTAAAAGCTGTCTGAATATTTTTATTGTTTGGTAATGTAAGCGGTTTCTTTTGTTCCTTTTTGGTAAGCCCTCAAAGGAACCTTCTCGCTTCCACAGTCCACACCCTTCGAAGCTCGGCCCGCAAGACTTGAGCCTCTCCGATCGACCAGATAATATCTTCACGTCATTGTATTTAAGAATACCGTTCTTGATAATGAAAGTGAGATGGTCAGATATCATCAGCATTATCCACACAATTCTTCCGATCAAATATCTCAGAGTTACTATTGTTCATTAGCCTCTCGGGTTACATTATGTAATGTTTAGTGTCAAGCCAAGACCGTTGAACTCTAAGTAAAATGTATTGTTTTTTTAATGGGTGTCCGTGCCGACCACAGGCTACAATCATCCGGCTTAGAAGACGCGAGTATTTTACGGCCGGGGTCAAGTTCACGGGTAGGCAGGAGGTTGCTTGGGTATATAGACATATGAATATTAGTAGACCAGAACATAAAGGTGATGGGGTAGACAACAACTACAGCGGGGCGCAGAGCGAGAAGATGACTTTGGAGATATGTGATTCGTCGATAATTCAATATGACAGTATATAGGCATCTCGAATTATAGTATCACCATTTAGTTCTTAAAAGTAAACTCTGCTTTTGAATGAATAGACCTTTTTACATGGGAGCGCGAATTGCTCGCCGCGTATTGAACAAATTTGCGTAGTCAAATACGGCAAAGTAAAGTTCGTTTATTTTCAGATGCCAATATTTTGTTGCCGTATTTAGTTAGGACACTTTTACAAATGTTTCATAATTTACTTATCCCGTAAACATCGACGAGCACACGCCATGTGTCTCGAGTGATAGTATATATTTACACATTTTCAAAACACAAACCATGTTTTTTGCGGTGTTTTTTCGTAAAATGCACCGATGAGCGCTCGACGCTAGCTCCTAGAAGAATGGTGATGTCACATTTTTTAGACTCACGCGAAGCCATACTCAATCCCAGCCGGTTCCAAGGAACCGGTATGGGGAGGGGGAAATAATACGCTTTTATCACTTAGGACAGGTCTACTAATATTCATATGTCTATGGTTGGGTACAATTTCCTACTCGTCTGTATCGGGTCGGCCGGGTGAGGGAGGGAAGGAATTGTATTAATCGCTGCCTCCCATATAAGGCACCGGAGAAATGATGAATTCGATAAAGTCTTTGTTGTTATGTGGGCTTATTCCGCTATGAAGATGTCAGCAGAGATTATGCAAACGTATGTTGTTATGTTTGAACAAATAAAATGAACGAGTCATATGTTTCGTAAATTAAATGTAAACATGATTTTGTGAACGGGTAAGATTTATGCTGTGGAATAGACGCTTAAAGTAATAAATATAATATTATAAGTTATTACGTACGCAGAAATGGTTTAATACAATAACTATTTTATCTATCTCTCTTGAATAATAAACGAATTTAAACGACTTATTAACAGGAACGATTTCTAGTATATTATTCTTTACAGATGTATATTTAGTAAAGTTAATATAATTAATATAATTTAAAATTAATATAATTATTAATACCTACTACGCAATGTCAAGTAAGATAATGATATACACGGTAAATATAGTACCACACCAGGAGAACCTGTAATGAGGTGTTCACTTGTTTTTGTTACCTACCTCTAAATAGTATTGACCTTAATAATTGATTCTATTATTGTGGAAAATAATATTTTAAGGTGTTATTAAAGTTATGTAAAAATGTGAAGATAGGTACTTTGTGCTTTAACCAGACTAAAATATTTGTTTGATATTAATTTGTTTATATTGTTAAATTCTGTGTGGATTGTATCAATGATGACGAAATGTGATTACAGGGTTTAATTGCGTAAAACTTATAATGTCTTTTTCCGTGGGTGGTATACTCGAATATTAAGGGTAGTTGAACATCTGTTTTAATAAACAGATGTTCAACAATAATTTGTTGATTGGACTTTAGGAATAAGGAGATACGGAGGATTGCGGATTTAGGGTAAAATTATCTAACTCTCAAAACAATTATTTCTATTTGTTGTTACGTATTTAGAAATAAAGCACGAATAAGATTAGCCGAAAACATTTATCTGAGATTTTATATTGAAACAACGACCATTTGAAAAATCTACCTCTATAAACAGCTAAACGACTTCTAGTAAACACAACTCGAAACAAATTTCTTTTTAAACTTGTCTCGGCATCAGATCTCAGTGGATCTACCGATTATATTGAGATAAAAAGATATAAATATATATAAAAACCTATCCCAATGATTTTTTAAAACCTGTATACAATTTGTAAAATAAATTTAAAAAATAAAACATCGTAAAAAAGCATTTTTTGGTGTAGAAATATTAATGAGTTCACCTTCGACTAATTTGTGGTCCAACGTAAACTGCTCGCTTTTAAGTTTGATGTATTCCTTATGTTATCAATCTAATTATATGCAAGTGTTATTATTTTATAATTTTGAATGTAGCTATAACTTTGTGGTTATCCATTATTTATAGATAAATGAAACAATGTTACTTTGTTTGAACCACTTGCATATTTGTTTCTCCAGCCGTATTCTCTCGGAACATCGTCTTGCACTGCAGTAGGAGTGATATATTCATACGTCCGACACTCCTGGACACACTGACCCCCAGATTCCTACCAACTCTTAATACCTTTTTGCTTCCCAGAACTTCCTCTCATTCCTTTCCTATAAAGTCCCTCCACACAGCATCCCCAAAGATGACGTAGGCCCTGAGGGGAATTATTTTCCTCAGGGCCTCCTGTGTTATGGTGCTAAAGAAAAAGAACTTTGATTTTTTGTTATTTTTCCTGTGTATAGTAAACGGACAATCTGTTATACAGATGTACAAAAAAATAATTTTATTAGTACCTACTAGAGTACATAGATTATTACCTACCTACCATGCAATGAAGTCATAGCAGTGATATTTTAAACCTTTTTTTTTTTACTGTGAAATAAAAAAGCTAGCAGGAGCTTAATTTTTGTAATTGAATATGTGAAAAGTACTTACATAACGCGTGGGTACCAAGAATCACGAACTTACCTGCATGATTCATCTTCTTCTATGGTTTTTTTCAATTCTTATTATCCACCGGGTACTGGGCACTGGGCACTGGGCAGTCGTGCGTCGGTGCCCATAATTCATTTAAAAACGACACCTCGTTATAAATCTCCGGCTATCAATAAACATCAAAATTTATTCACTGTAAAATGAATTGAATAATTCTACGCACCGGGTGTACCGTAAGACCATGACGAGGAATAACAGTTATAAATTCTGTATCGATTTCAGAACGAGGCAAATCAAGAACACCAGAAGGTAATCAGATGGCCGTATTAACAATTGGACCCAGTATCCAACAGTCCCAGCACCCAGTGCCCAGTATGCCCACTGCCCACACGTAGGTACAATGTGGGAACGACATTTATATAATCAAAGGTGGGAACATTTAAAATAAGCAAATCGGAACACGGCTTAGGTCAGAGGAACTCGATTTACGGTTTTAGCGAACGCACTAACATATAGATCTCTTGTATAAATAGTACCTACCCGCATATTTTACTTAATAGGTTTCAGTACACTATATCTATGTAAATACCTACACAAATCAGTTACGACAAAGCCAAAAGTCAAAAATGTATGCGCCTTATATCGCCACAAATATCGACAATAATTTTAAAAGTCACTGGCAAACGCAGTCTAGAGGTCACGACTTCAAGGGGTAAAATTTGTTTTTATTTTATTTTTTAAATAATTTTATAAGAAAGATTACAGTTAATCAATGGAAACTGCCACAGACAATTTTAAGCATAAAATTATATAAAATAAAATACTTTTTGTTTAAAACCACGAGATTTATTAATTTACGAACCGACCGATTTCGCTTAACTTAAGCTTCTTCAGGGTACAAATTAATTATTAATTAATTAATTAGGTTCGTAAATTAATAAATCTCGTGGTTTTAAACAAAAAAGTATTTTATTTTATTAAATAAATCAAACCACAAAGTGATTGCTTTCTACAATAATATAAAATTATATTTTTAAAATTGGTTTCATGTAAGCGTTAATATATTTCTAATCAATAAATACCTTTTTTAGTAGTTAATCGATTATATTTTTTATAAAGTAACTAGCAGACCCGGCCACACGTTGTTGTGGCTAACGAAACAAAACGCCATTACCCAACCTTCATACAATCCACACCATCCGCTTGCCAGCTGCCCGCTGCCTGAATTGAATATTTGAATTTCTCGGCTTTTCTCTACTATAATAAGTATATATTATACATATAAACCTTCCTCTTGAATCGCTCTATCTATTGGTGAAAACCGCATGAAAATCCGTTGTGTAGTTTAAAAGATCTATGCGCACATACATTTTGAGCGACTTTATTTAATACTATGTAATGATAATGATGATGATGATAATGATGATGATTAACAATTTAGTTTTATTTAAATAAATGAAGACAATATAAGCGAAACTCAATCGAAAATCTGGAAACAGAAAAATCAGAAAAACATATTGACACCTCTGGGACTCGAACCAAGTTTCGCTTATATTGTCTTCATTTATTTAAATATTACAATTTGAGGTTTTACTCATAAAGTTAAAAATTAAAAATAAAATTTAGTTTTAATTATAATCAATAGAATTGGTAGGGAATACTAAAATTTATTTGTAACATATTTTTTATTTATTTATAATTGGTTACGCCCATACATATACCTACACATACACATACCTACATAGCACGCATACATACTGTCACTGCTTGGGATTGGTATTAATTATTGTTGCAAGTCCCTACCTATTCCCAATTGCCTACCCGTCAATCTTACCCACAATCTTAATCAGTCTACAATAAACTCCCGCCGCATACAGCCATTTTGTGCTTCCGCTCTCGGTTAATCCACTATCAAAACAACTCCGCCGTGTATTATAAAATAAACGAACCCCACGACTATTACTGTTTTGTGCCTCTTGGATGGGAAAGGAATCATACAAGTGCATTGCCAGCCAACAAGTTTTTATCCTTTTCCGGTGAGTCCTCTCCTTTCTATGCAACATGTATTTTTTATCATTTTTAAGCAGTGATAGTAACACAAAATCAAGGTCCTTCGCCAATCATTTTTTTACACAAAACATAACAATCCACTCTCACAAGATAAATACCATTCAATAATGAAGTTCGATTTGAATTAAGAAATAATTTAAATTATTAATTTAGCTTTTATCTTATCCCCACTATTTTGTCTGAAACCGATAAGCAATTTTTAAAAATCCCAGAATTAACAGTGAGATTCAAGAGTTGTATAATTCTATATGCGTGTGCAGGTAGACATAAATCCGAGAAATCAATTGCTCAAATTGCTCAAACAATGATCCAAAATGTTTTTTTTTTTTTTTGTTATTATCTCTGGGAATTCTTAAAGAAATATAAAAAAATAAGAAATACAATTTAAAACGAATCAACAAATAAACTACCCTCTTCCGCTGTATAAACAATCAATTGATAATTTTATTTTTATTTTATTTGATTTATTGGGGGGCTACAATTCCAACAATCCATGCGCTTGATAGCTGCAAGACGAGTGGTTATCTAGCCCCCTACATAGTTAAGTAAATTGAAATACGTGTATAAAAAGATGTTTTATTTAATTTATCGGGGGGCTAGAATTCCAATAATCCATGCGCTTGATAGCTGCAAGACGAGTTGTTATCGAGCCTCCTAAGTTAAGTAAATTCTAATGTAAAATCCATGCTATTTTGTACAGCGCTCTTGAAGCGATTTTTCGCAAAAACAGCGCTATATAAGTTGTCCAAATTTATTATTATTATTATAAGCAACATTTCAAAGATTTTAACAAGATTTTTTTTTTCAACGGTGGCCTTTCTGCAAGTCTTGCTGCTAAAAAATGGCGGATTTAAGGCCGTATGTCCGTTAATCAAATGGTGAAGCAAGTATCTTGTACGGATGAAAACTATTTTAGTTTTCTTATTTCAAAACACTTCAATATTCATGATTTTGCAGAAAATTTTGGCAATAATTATTATTGTGGGCTAGAGGTAATTATTATTTTGCCCTTTACCTACTATTTAAATATATTGAAAAATATATATTTTTTAATATGAATACCGCACAAGAGTCTCAACTGCTTCCAACCGTCTGGAACCATTGAGACTATGGGGTAGTGGGAAGGGGAAGGAGATGGAGAGAGGATGTACCTATTGGTATAATAGGAAGTACCTACTACAGATCTGTTCACCAAACAACGGTTCAAGCAACGTTTCAATAATAATGGTTGTCTTACACCAGAGTGATACTGAAAGCATCTACTAATCTATAACGTGCCCCAAATATACCATATATGATTTTTAATGTACTTGTGAAATAATACAAATTAATCAAATACACTTAAATTGTCCAGGCCGTGATTCGAACCCGAGACTTCCGAAATGCTAGTCGAGAGCCTTACCTCTCGACCACAGAGGCCGTCAATATATATAAAGTAAAACAAAAATAAAAACGGAAGCAAACAGCATTTGTTGCTGGCAAAAGTTGGGACACAAATTTGTCGAGAATAAATTAAAGTTTCAACCTTAAAAAAGCGTTTTTAAAGATTAAAAAAATATAAATTTTATATTTCATTATAGCAACACAGTATATCGGGCAAAATTTTAAAATAATTACACTTTACTCATAATTTATTTCTCAAATTGCCTCTAATACCACAAAAAGCCCGTCAGCACCCGAAAGGATAAGATATGTGAGATATTTTAGAACGTTGAAAAAACCCTCACTACTCAAATAATGTGTGAATCCTCTAGCAAACAGTGAGTCGAGTATCAGTATACGCCCCGTGCCCAGTGGAGTGTAACCAGTGGCGTTCAGTGTCTGGGAGATGAAGACATGGAGTGATAAGTAGAAACTAGTTAGGTGGTTAGTTTCGTCTCATGCAAATGATGTTGGGATGAAGCATTCCTCGCTTCATGATCGAAATCGGATGATTAATGAAAACTTCATAATAAATAATCCAGACTTGATTGTAGATTGGTGCTAGGTGCTCATGACCGGAGCACCATCCAAATACCATCACCGCCGCGCCGGTGATTGGAAAGCCATTACTTGTCATGGGTTGGTCGATTGAACACACAAAATTTATTTAACTAAGTACATACGCACATAAATATCTTAGGTACCGATGTACGTTTTACATAAGATTATAAAACAAAAACAAAAAATTATAATCATGCAAGTGATTTTTTTTTAAAGTGAAAACTTCTTTAGCACCGTTCTGATTTGAAACTCGATGAAACGAAAATTAGCGACACTAAAAATAGACAAACACGTACATCTATAGGATTAAGCCTACGAGAGAATGAGATAGTATAATCGGTCTCCTCTTTGTGTGGTGCTTCGTAGCCTATCATATCCTCTTTGTGCGGTGCTTCGTATAATAAAATGTATTTCACTACTATCGCGTGAGAACTGCAGACATGTTTTTTTTACATCATCAAATTCCCTAAGGGCCTAAGACATCTTCAGGGATGCTGTGTGGAGGGTCTTTTTGGGGATAGGAAGGAGAGGAAGTTCTAGGAAGGAAAAAGATATGAGGGATGAGTAGGAATCTGATTATCAGTGTGTCCAGGAGTGGCGGACGTATGAATCCATTACTCCCAATGCGGTGCAAGGCAATGGATCGAGACAGTCTATCTGGAGAGGTCAAAATATCTCCCCCAATCAGTCTGCCGATCCGGCCCAGTAGGTGAGAAAACACATTAGCCGCCAAGACCTAGACACCCCTGCAAAGTCACCAAACGTAGCGAACCACTTGGAGTGATAAAAGGGGTGTTATCCAATAAAAAATGGTACATATATAAATCACAAATATAAATTAAATGAAAAGCTAAATCCACATAAATATTGTTAAGCAAATACGAACAAGATTTTGCATTTTTCATTGGGTAAGTATTGCGTGAGAAAAATTCTAGAAGTTCTACTTAGAATTTTTGATGCCACAGCGGAATTGGTTAAAGTAGAAACTAGGGCGGGTCCGCCCAGAAGTAACCTCCTTCGACCATCATCGCCGTTTACCATGTATGATTTATAATGACATCAGAGATACCCAGAGACGACGAACGAATCTACGTTTACCGTTTCAAAAATGGCCAGATTTGCATCTCGCTGCTTATAAATCACGCTGATCCTATTGAATGGCATATGTAAAACTTCATACACAATACATCAGAGATCGTTAACCAGTATATATTTTTTCCTTTTATTTCTTTTTTTTTATTTATTTATTTTTGGTTGTCACTTTGTTCTATCTTTACTCTTATTTATAAATACCTATGCTTTACTTTTTTTATTGTAATTTTAAAAAATTGAGATACATTTATAGATGTTTATTTTACAAAATATTATATTTAAGGTCATCATTGGTCATTTATACCCAATCAGAAAAGAGGAAATCAATAACTTGAATCCCCTTTTGTAGCTATATACTGATTTAACTAAGCTCATTCAATTTCATGTATCCACTAGAGCAACTCAGCAACTCGCTCCAAAATCTTGTTTCAATGTAACAACAACAGGACTGAGTACACGAAACACTCGCTTCTACCTAGATTACATGAAGTTAGTAATAGATACGCAGATGTGGCGGATCTATTTAACTGCACGGAAGCTAGGTAAAATAAGGCTATTCAATCATATATTTTCAATCAATATTAATTTTATTTATACTATAGTATTGAATGTAATTGTAGCGCTTTGTGTCATTTCTTAACCAAATGCCGCAATTAACTTATAACTCTTTTTTCAAATTATTTCTTAAGCACAACTAATATTTTGGGACATGTAATATGTATTTGTGTTATATTTGTACCGTTAATAAATCTATACAAATAAAAACGAATCGCCGAAATGTATGTACGCGCATAACTTCCGAACGACTGTACCAAATTGGATAATTCGTTTTTTTTGTGTTCGTTATTGTCAGGACAAGGTTTATATAAAACTACCGGTGAGCTCTGGCATTATGAAATTTGTGTAAAAAAAAACTGCAATGGGTGGCACGCGAGCTGTTTGAAAACTGAATGTATGGAATGCGGGAGGGAAACTCGGGTATGGGGTTCGCGGGAGAGGGAAGGGGAACTCGAGAGGGGGTTCGTGGGATGGGGGAAGGGGGAAGGGGGGAGTGGAGTGGGGAGAGAGAAGGTGGAGGAGGCGGAGTGGGAACGCAAGAAGGGAAGGGTACGCGTTAGAGGAAAGGGAGGCGGAAGGAAAACGGGACGACTGGGAAAGGACACGCAGGGAGAGACAATTTCTTTATTAAATGGCATAGCAACGCATGCCGGATACCAGCTAGTAAATAAATAAGTATTCTTTACGGGATGTGAGGGATTGCACCTCTCTAAATCTCCGATGGCGCTACAGCCCATATCGAGTTTTGGCCTTCCACAACAATCGCCTCCAACTCCTTATGTCCTCAGCGGCTGACTTCCAGTTTATTACATGGAGAAGCTGTGCTGCATCCCCTCTTACCTCGTCTGGGTCTTCCCACCTCGGTCTAGGCGTTCCCACTTTTCTCTTTCCTCCTGGGTGTCCAGACGTAATTTTTTTTGGGACGCGTGTGTCCGGCATTCTCTGTACGTGTCCAGCCCATCTCAACCTGAGGAGTCTCATATGGGCTAAGATACTGGGGCCTGATATTTATTTATTTATTTTATTTATTTATTTATTTAAACGCCCATAGGGCTTTTACATAGAATGCAGTACATTTTTTTAATTACAGTGAAAAGAATGGGTTTACAAAATACAATACACAATACAAGTAATATAATATTTGTAAAAAACAAAATATAGGTTACATAAAATATAAGGGTTAAAAAAAAAAAAATAAAAAATTTAGGTTACATAAAATATAAGCGTTAACAAAATACAGGTAACATAAAATATAAGAAACAAAATATAGTCCATAAAATATAGTAGTTGACATAAAGTAGGTAATTTTTAAAATTGTTGTTCTCATTAGTTTACGGGATAGGTAGAAATAAATAGTTGGCACATATGGCGTTTGAAGTTTGCTAAGTTCAAATTATTGTCAAATACATCCAGATTGTTTAAGTATTTGTTACCAAGACTATGCAAACGTTGTATTGGAGAATGTAAATCATAGTTCGAATGAGATGTACGTATATAAAATGTCAATGTTTGTCTAGTTGTTCGTGTAGGTACATGTAGATTTATTAATTGCAGAAGTTCACAACTGTCGAATTTAGAGTTTAATAATTTTAATAAAAAAGTTAGGTCGTTTATTTTTCGTCGGTTTTCTAATGTTGGAATATTTAAAGTATTCATTAACGACGGATAATTTATGTGCTCTAAAGGGATGTTAAGTTTAAAATTTACAAAACGTAGAAATTTTCTTTGAGTTCTTTCAATAGTATGAATATGAATTTTATAGAAGGGCGACCAGACTATGGAGTTATATTCTATTAGGCTTCTAACAAGGGATGTATACAGTAGTTTAATGATTTGTAACGATTCAAAGTTTTTAATTGTTCTTAACACAAATCCTAAAGTTTTCATACCCTTATTTGCAGTTTGTTGAATGTGAACCGTGAAGTCTAGTTTCTCATCCATTATTATGCCAAGATCCCGCATTTCCGATACTCTTTCTAAATTTATTTTATTTATTGAATAGTCGAATAACAGTGATGTTTTTTTTCTGGAAAAGGTCAAAGTTTTGCATTTTTCTACATTCAAATATAGATTGTTTTGTGAGCACCAAATTTTTAGCATGTCTATATTTGATTGAAGAATTTCACAGTGATTAAGGATAGTTATCTCTTTATATAATTTAATGTCATCAGCGAAAAGCAACACTTTGACGTCTTTAAAGCAGTTGACTATGTCATTTATAAAAATAAGAAATAAAATTGGGCCAAGATGACTACCTTGCGGTACTCCACTAGTGGCAGAAAATGGTTTGGATATAAAAGATTTTATTTTTACAAATAAAGTTCTACCTGATACGTAACTACTTAGCCAGTTCAACATATTTGCTCTGATTCCCAGAGCATGAAGTTTTCGGATCAGTATTTTGTGGGACACTTTATCAAAAGCCTTCGAGAAATCAGTATATATACAGTCAACTTGTTTGTTTTTAGAAAATGACTCCAATATATAGTTTTGAAAGAGTAATAAGTTTGTTGAAGTTGATCTTCCTCTAATGAAGCCATGTTGTTTGTCATTTATTATCTCTGTTAACGTGGGATATATTTCATCAAGAACTAGAGATTCAAAGATTTTGGGTAATACAGATTGTATGCATATAGGTCGATAGTTTGAAATGTCAGTCTCATCGCCTTTTTTAAGTATTGGGATAATATAGCTGGATTTCCAGTAGACAGGAAAATGTCCAGAAGATAGTAGCTGGTTAAAGAGAATGGTTAGTGGTTTAGACAATACAGAGGAGCAATGTTTTAGGAAAATTGGCGGGATGGAGTCTGGGCCTGCAGATTTGTTAATGTCTAAGGAACATAGTTTCTTTTTGCAAGATTCTTCTGTTATGTAGCAGTTTGTTAAATGTATGGTTTTTTAAAATGAGTATGAAGGAATTTTTTCTTCTGGTGTTTCCTCATCGTAAACATTTTTAAAGAAATCTGAGAAAAGATTTACGATATCTTGTGTGCTGTTAGCACATTTGTCATCCATATGCATTTGTGGTGGATAGTCTGTGTTGTCATTGTTTAGTGTTTTGATAAATTTCCAGAGATTATTTGAGTGCAAAGCTGTGTTTTCGATAGAGTTTATATATGCTTTATAACAGATTTTAGAAAGATCTTTGCATTGTTTTCTAGTTTCACTGAAAATTGCATAATCGATCATCGATCGAGTTTCTTTGAATTTTTTATGAAGTTTCTTTTTTTGTTGAAGTGAGGCTTTTAGTTCTGGTGAGAAATAAGTCGGATATGTATGTTTTTTAGGAGTATATAGTGGTACATATGATTTTATGGTGTTAGACAATATTGAATATAAATTATCTAAGGATTTGTCAGTATTCACGTCCGATAAAAAAGACCAGTCGACACGGGAAAGATGATAATTTATAGATTCAAAATCTGCACGTTTGTAGTTGAGAGTCTCTTCAACGTGTTTCGGTTTGACGCTACACACATTTAGCTTAATATAAAGAGGGGGGTGGTAGTTATCAACAGGTAAGAGAGGATCATTACATTTGTCAATGACCAATTTAGGATAATTTGATATTACTAGATCTAGTAAGCGATTATTTGCATTGTATATAAAATTATGTTGGAAAAGATTCAAAAAATTTGTCATATCCAAAATCTCACGTGCACGATCATTCTCGCCCTCATTTACAATTAAAGCACTATCACTTGATTTCCACTTCAGGTTAGGGAGGTTGTAATCCCCAAGAATAATAATTTTAGAGTTAGGGTATTTGTATAGTAGATCTTCAACGTCTTTGCTGTGGCTTCGGTAGATTAGAGCATCAGACAGTGGTGGTGTGTACACAGTTGCAATTATTATCTTTTCTACGGTGGTATCAATTTGTATAAATAGTTGTTCGAGTGTATTATTTTTTGTTTTGAGTTTTCTTGATAACAATTTATTTTTAATTGCAATTAGCACTCCGCCGCCCCTTGTTTTGGAACTGGATTTAGAGTTTCTATCGCAGCGAAAGATTTTGTAGTTGTTAAGTCCTAGTTCTGTTGATTTTATTTCCGAGTCGAGCCAAGTTTCTGTCAGCACATATACGTCATAGTGGTGTGTAGATATGGTAGAACGTAGTTCGTTTAATTTAGTTCGTAGTCCACGGACGTTTTGATAGTAAATTTTCATAGTACTCAGTTTTTTTGATGAATGTTGACGATTTTGGGAGACGAATTTACGTATTTAATTGTTATATCTGTCTCACCGTTAGCTTTTCGTTTTTCTAGTTCTACTCGTAGGTCCGTTAGATGCTTTTGCATCATACAGTTCTTTGTTGTGCCGGATGCGCCATTGTTCCCCCTCTTTCACAGGTCCACATATTCTTCTCAACACTTTTCTTTTAAAATTATCCAGTATTTCAGCCATCTTTGCCGTCAGTGTCAGCCTCTTACATCCGTATGCCAATACAGTTCCAACAATGGTCTTATACAAGGTTACTTTGGTTTTCCTGTGGACGCTACGTGACTTAAACACTGGCAGCAAAGAGGTATGTTTTGTTGGCTGCTGTGATTCTCCTTCTGATTTCTGCTGGATTCTCATTGTTCTCTGTCAGACTGGAGCCCAGGTAGGTGAATTGATCGACCACTTTGTATGAGTAGTTGTCTTTAAATTGTGCACTACCTCTTCTTCTAGGAGAAGGGTTTCTGCTCTGTATCATCATTTTCGTTTTGTCCACATTAATCCGCAGTCCTACTTCCCGCGCGACTGTTTCTAAAGGGTTGAAGACCTCCTTAATAGCTGAAATTGATCTTCCGATAATGTTAACTTGATCACTCTTGAAATAAACATTGGAGCCAGTATGTATTAGCGTTGTTCGAGCACTATATTGAAGAGAGTGGGAGCCAGGCGGTCCCATGTTTTGATCCCTGCGATACTGTGAATTCTTCCAACAATTCTCTGTCTATTTTGATCTGATATCTTGAGTCTGAGATGAGGCTTTGATGAGCCTAACCAGTGAAGGTGGAATCTGGAATTGTTGTAATATGTCAAATAGACACTCCCGATCTACATGTGCATTAACTGCGTTGCAGGCCGTATCGGGAGAGACTGCTTGAAGAAGTTTTTTTGACCTTTCAGCAGGATTCTCTCCGAACATCGGTTAGCACCGCAGTGGGGGGGATAGATTCACATGTCCGTCTCTTTTCAACACATTGACCCCAGATTCCAATCTATTTCTTAAACATTTTTACTCATTCCTTTCCTAAAAATATCCTCCACTCAGCATTCCAAAATATGACACAGGCCCCGAGGGTAATTATTTTCCTCAGGGCCTCTTGCGTAGAGCTAATTAAAAATAATAAGAAATTACGAATTAGTAAATGATTGAAATAAAAACAAAAATACCATTGTACGATGGGACGAACAGCTGTATCTCCCGGCCAATCATGACGATGCAAATGAAAAATAGCAAACCCCTGATTTAAAATGTGCTACGTAAGTTTTATCTACCTATCAAAATATTTCTTTTTTCCTAAATTCTGTTGCTAATTCAGTAGGTGGGAAAAGATTTATAGTTAATATTGAAGGCGTCGCCTTTTGTTTGTGTGTTTAATATTTAATATCACTGGGAGCCTCGTTTAATGAAATATGGTAATGGCCGGCCACTAAAAACATATTTGACAAATATATTTTTAAACAGTACAGTTTTATGTGGTGATTTGGAGAATTTGACTTTTATGAATCATGGTTTTATTGCTTCGGACACGGAAACCTGTACAGATTTATGAATACACGGTGTTTGAATATCTCGCCTACAAAACAGGCAAGAGACCAGTGCAAAAAAAAAACTATCAATTGAAACGATAAATTAAATAAAGTTTTATAAATTAAATCAAAAAACAATTAATAAATCAATGAAGATATTGCCGGGCCCAATACTAGAGTTACATCGCGTGTTCAATGTTTCCTTTTGTTATATCTTATGTTATTATCAAAATTGCATTTCACTTGTACATTTTATACACGAAAATTAGAGTCTATTACTATTTCTTTATATTTTTAATTACTATTCCTATCAATATATTAACTTAAAATTTTCTGAATTTTCTGATTATGTGATAAATACTTGCCTCTCTAGCCGGAATCAATGAATTCGTGCATCCTCATATAAAAAAGCTTATTTTTATTTTAACTTTTTTTTATGTATTTAATACGTGTATGTTTTTTACAATAAGTACACTTTTTATATGTTATATATTCAGTGTTATAAAGCCTTTATAACACGGTTAAACAGCCTTTCCTCACCGTAAAGAGACAAGACTTTTGTTTTTATTGAGGGGTTTCATGCTCAATTATTTGTAAAAATGTAAGAAAGTAAATAATAAAAGATAAGTAAGAAAAACTCAAGATTTATCAATAATAAATTTAAAAGAAATAATTATAATAAATATGAACTCTTAAAGTAGCTTTTCCGGTAATTTTTCAATTTAAGATGGAATTCATGATTATTTTCGATAATTTTTAGATTTAACGGGATGTTGTTGAAATAAATTATATATAAATGGATATAGGTATTTTGAATGTTCTTGGTATAAAATTTTGGGGTTTTAATATTATTCCGATAAATTGAAATGGATGTTATTTAGATGTATTTCTTTGAAAATTTTTAGTATTGAATATTTTTTTAATATATTTTGGTATAGTAGGTACATCGAAAATTGAAAAGATTTTTTCAGTAGAAAATGTACATGTTTGTACATTAGGTAAAATTTCCGCTTGGTTACCTACCTACGTCTTAATATGCACAAATTTATATAAACAAAATCTCGTGGGAGGCATCTTAAATATAGTTTGAAAGAAAAATTGTGAATTTTTTCACAAGAAACAGACGAGTTTTTAATATTTTTCGAAACATACTTTGCGATTTTTTTCCAGCGAGGGAATTTCACAAAATTTGCGTTTAGGCGTGGAACACATCTAGATGCTATCTTCAAAAATAACTTATATATTTTTAAGGGCTTAAAAACTTCAAATGTTTAAGGGAGATGTGTAAGAAATCGGTAGAAATTCGGGATCGATATTTGGCAGTTTTCGAATAAAAAATCCACATTATCTTTGGTACTTGCGACAGCCGAGCACCCTGTACGTCATAGAGATATAGATTTCGGGCGATGTGGCAGTTAAAATAAAATATTTCATCGTCCCGTTAGCTTTGATAAGAATATAAAAGCTTTACCCTCATATTAGGAGCGCAATAAATTACTATGGCAACACTGAGAACCGATCTGGTCGATGCGGCACTAAAAATATTATATTATTTATGTCACCTCTTTTGTAAGTAAAACAAAGGGTGAACTGGGCGTCATTCTTCAGATATATTCAAACTCAGAAATGAAAACTTTTGTGAAAGCTACCTGTAAATCAAATAAGCATTATTTTTTATAGTACTGCCTATACAAGTGCTTGTAGGTCAGCACAACCTTCTATACCTAAACTAAACCAATTTAAAAGATGTTTGTGAATCAATTACTTAGTTTGAGAATTTAAATGTGAAATAAAGGGTTAGAATTTTTGGAATCCATTTGGATATCCCTTTTTCGGAAGCATTTTTTATGTTTAGTCCTTTATGATTTATATGTATTGTGGAACGAAGTCTATGTTTTTCTCAATAGAATTTTTGGAATCCGTTTGAATTTCCCCCTTCCAGTACCTAGTTTTATTTTATTTTTATTTAATACTAAAATAATATTGAATTGAATCTATCAGTGAAACCAAAGATATTGAAATATAAGTAGATGTACTTTCTGCAGTTTTTACTAGGTGGGACTGCGCTTCCGGGTGTCGCCGATATTGTTTACCAATTAACAAATAAACTAAATGAACGAATAATTAACGAATAAACCAAACGACCTCCGTAGTCCAGTGGGTGTCTTGACTTCCAGTCTTGACTCACAATCCGGAGGTCGCGGGTTCGAACCCGGCATGCGCAAATAAATTTTATTTGATTAATTTGTGTTATTTCACAATTACCTAATTCATTTAAAATAATATATAGTATATTTGCGGCGGTTCCATGGCAACTCAGAATGAAACCAACTCAGAAACACCTCAGAAAGATCATTAAAAGCTACGAAAAAATCATTTTAAAATAGCCGGTAACCCTAACCTAACTTAACCTATTTAACCAATTTTTTATATTTTTTTATCATCACTCTTAATGACCTTTCTGAGGTGCTTCTGAGTTGGTTTCATTCTGAGTTGTCTGGTCACCATTTGCGGCATGTTCCAGAGTGGAAGATACTATTAGTATCGCCCTGGTGTAAGACCACCATTCCGAATTGAAACGTTGCTTGAAAATGGCTTTAGCCGTGTTTGGTGACCAGATCTGAATAGCCAGGTACTTCCCAACCTTCCTCTTTCCCACCTCCTTCCCCTCACCACTACCTTCAGCCTCACAACATACCCCAATTGGGGATGCCATAGTCTCACTGGCTCCAGACGGGAGCAGTTGAGATTCTTGCGCGGTATTCACTGTAAAAAAAAAACGAACGTTAAACTAAATGAACGAATACTTTCCGTATTCAAACTATATTGTTAACCAATACTAATGCACATCTTCAAAAAATCAACGAAATGAACAAATTCTTTTCGTATGCAAACTACTCTAATTAGGGCGTAGTCCGCCGACAGTTGCGCGGACAGCATAGCATATCTCTTTTGTATTTGAATATCTTTGAGTGGAACGGTGATTTTTATCCATTTTTCCCATTAGAATTTTCGAAATCTAAGGAAAATGACTTCTAAATAATTTTTAATTTCCCATGGACTTCGTATTTGTAAATCAAATCACAACGCTTGTTTTAAATTTTAAATAAGTCCTTTTAGATGCGGTACTATTTTTTTTCTCGTTAATTTAGTACCAAAACTGTATCTTCGAATGAACTTAAAAACAACGATTACGTTATCTTGCACAAACCTACACAGAGTACAATTTGAAGTTGAATCACATACATTAATTAAATGAAAACAAATTACTTTGTCTGGGACCACTTAAGAAATCAAAATTATCAGTATGTTCCTAAACCAATGGTTCCTTCGTTAGGGAAAATTAAAATCAACAATAGACAAACAAGTATAGACAAATAAGTACCTATAGACCTACCCGCCTCGGAACAGACTTTGTCTAATGAGGTGGGTAAAATAAATCTATTTACATAATGAAAATAAAATAAACGCCCGGGTTACCGGCACTGAAACTGAAACTGATTTTTTTCTACAGGTAGGTAGGTACCTACTAATAAAACTAAAATAAGATTTAAATAAAATATCTTTGTCAATAAAAAGAACTTTATAAGCAAACATTGTACAATATTTGATTGAATCGTACTATTTTTTTTTTTTATTTCTTCGCATTAACTATGTAACATTTTCTAGACATTTTATTTTGAAAAGTTTTAATTTTAAATGTACATGTGTTACTTTATATTTAAAATTTTCTGCTACCGGTTTCGACACATCCGTGTCATTCACTAGCAAAGTTAAAACTAACAAATTTAAAACTAAACCGGTACATTGTACATCAAATGTACATTGAAAATTAAAACAAAATTAATCATATTAACCTGCCCAATCTGACATAAAAATGTTACTATTTATTTTTACCTATCTCTAGGGTAACTCTATGAGACAACTGAAAATCTAAGCATTACATTATGGATCTATTTGAAATTAAAATTAATTAATATTTAGTAATTGTGCAATAATATTTAATAATAAAGTAAAAATTATTGAGGTCGGTGTCAAGAGACGAAAGTGATAATTCAAAGATTCGATCCATCGAGTTTGATTAATTAGTTAAAGTAATTTTCCCTCCATATTATGAGGCGAATCGTTAAATTTAATTACATTAATTATAAACGCAATATTTAACCGATTTCGCGCGCAAAGTACCTTTCCGAGATGACCCTTCAAACTTTTGGCGGGCAACAAATTGCCCACATGCATCTGACTTCGAAACTTAAAATGGAAAATTTAAATATGGCAAGCGTGTCACCGGTGTCATTAATATTAACGTTTTGCAACTTAAAACATTGAATAATTCATTATTAAAACTACGTAAGGTAATATGTAGGTAAGTACGATTACATACATAGGTACCTACTCGGAGTTTCAACCTTTTCGAAGACCAAAATTAAAACTTTTCTTTAAACTTACATTACCAGCAACATTACTAACTACAGGATAAAGATTGCTCTGATGACAGCCAACTTCTGATAGGAAAAAAAAATATTGCGCTGCCCTATGGTGATTTATTTTTTAGGGTATTACGCCGTGTTGCATGCGTGTCCATTCTGGAAGAGCTAGGCATCCGCAATAGGCTTTCAACTATCTGCCTATAACGTATCTTAAGCCTCGATTACATTGAGCGAGTTTACAAGCTACTAGCCGGCAAGTTGAAAGCGGGCGAATCGGAGAGCGCGTTTGTGATGATTACACACAAAACTTTCCACTCGCTCAGTAGCGAGCTAGCTAGCGAATTGAGTGAGCTAAAATAACGACTCCCGCGCGAACTAATTCTGTCGAAATTTTGTACAAAACTGAGATATTCGCGGTTAGCTCACTCAACTATTATGACACAAAGTTAGTTTACTAGCTAATAAGTCCAAACGCTAGCGAGTAGCGAGCAAAGTAGCCCCACTTTCAACTTTTTTCGTAGATTGTTCACAATCATGGGTTCATGGGGTGAGGTTTGTCTAGGTCTTGGAGGCGGATGACCAGGACATACTGAACCCCAGATTCCTACCCACCCCTTAAACCCTTTTCCTTCCCAGAACTCTCCTCTCCTCCCTTTCCTTAAAAAAAACCCTCCACACAGCATCCTCAAAGATGACATAGGCCCTGAGGGAAATTATTTTCCTCAGGGCCTCCTGTGTGGAATTCATGTAAAAAAAAAAAAAATCTGCTAGTTAGCAGTAAATATGATTACACTGATCGAGTTTACTGGCAGATAGTGAATTCGCTGGCTAGTTGCTTGTAAACTCGATTAATAATACTTTTGACACGTTGCCCACCAAACTATTGTGGGCAAAGTTGTAGGCAGAAGTATCACCGGCGTCTGGTACGACGGTGTCTGCAGCTCTCCACGCAGCGCAGGAGCCCTATCCACCATGGAAATTGGAGTAGGGGTCACAATCTCCAGCAACGAATAACCGAGCGGCCTTGCGCTACCTCCTTCTTTAGCCAACGTTTCAGACAGCGTTTTAGTGTCCATCATTAAGGCAGATGTGTAATCGACAAAGGTAAAGTGTGTATCACCCCTCCCAAATTTAAATTAGTTTGAGAGGAGGTTACTCCGATGACTTAATTACATCGTTCAAGGTACGACACAACGAAAGAAAATCAGAAAAAAAGAAAAATTTAACAGAATTTCCTTAGTACAATGACTATAAAAAGGAGGAAACTTTTTTGTATTCATTAAAAAAACACATTGTTTATCACAGACATGAACATATAAAGATGGTTCAACATACACATATCATTTTCAAGTAGCCCATTAGAATCTCATTACGTTCAAAGTAGCTACATATTGGCTCCCATTCATGGATGAAAGGGGTCCGTTCACTCTGATTGAAACATCTGAAAAGGGAAGTGTAAACTATGAAGATGTGATTTGTGATCGTAACGTATAGTTTGTTTACACTCTCGAACAATGTCTAAAGCTGATAGATGGGCAACACATCGCGCATAGGGAGGGGTGGCGCCCATTCATAACCGTGAACCATTCATTCATCTGAAAGTTTGAAGTGTTTTGAGTTACAGGTTGCTGCAGACGTATTATATCAAAGATTGTAGGAGCTCCGTTATCGAATATCATCGAATCTGTTTTGAAGACTCTAAAATCGGGGTGTCAGATTCTCTCTAAGCGATTTTAGGTGACCGCCCTACTCAACAATGTGCATCAAGTTTAAAAAATAAATCACTTTTAACTGCCATTAACAAGCGGCCGAGAATTTAAATTTAGTCGAACGATGATCTTGCGATCGTACCCTTGCAATTGCACAGGGCGTTTCCGATGAGAAAGATTAATTATTGTCCAAACCAGCATTTTAACATAATAACTCAATATTGATTTTATTTCATTCAAAATTTGCTTTGATAAATACCTACATTCAAATTCGGACGAAAAAATTGTTAAAATTATATATTTATAATTTTTCAATAATGTGTGAGCAAAATAAGAATGTAAAATTCTTTTTAATATATTAGTTTGTAAGACCGTAAATAAATAGACAAACTGAAGTATTTTCATTATAAAAATAAAACAACACTTTGAATTTAACCACGAATTTATTATTTATGTATCTACCGGTTTCACTTAGACCAAGCTTCCGTATTTTGCTTCAAGCTTGAAGTATTTTCGTCACAAAACAAGGGCGCGGATGTTTTTTTTAATGATTTTATTTGAACTAAAATTAAAATTCTGGAAAGTGGCTTTCTCAAATAATTTATTGATTTATTTTAATACATGATTTGAAATGCGTATTGTTTAATACAAAATTTTGTTAGAAAATTTAACAAATCTACCAACGACCTACGGTAAAACCTTATTGTACTAAAAATAAACATACTTTCTCAAAAATTAAAACGTAGCTTTACTAGACAAAAGAACAGTCTTTCGAAATCAATTTATAATTTTTTGTGGAAAAGAATCAATATATCCAAAATTTGATTTAAAAATGACGTATTTCCGGTTTTGTCTAGTTATTCCCTCTTAATGACTTTTCAAAGGGGTTTTGAAATGCCATTTTGTTGAGTCGTCATGGAATCGCTATTTTTATTTAGCAGTTATTAGCAGTATTTAACAGTTCTTATATGTATATCACATGTTTTGTAAAGTCGCGTATACGCATATATTAATATAAATACATCTAAACCAAATTTTCCCCTGAAATAAAATTATTTGTAAGTACCAACATACCAACCCATAAAAATACCAACCCACCGAAATATAAACCATTTTATGTAACTTTTTCTTTTATTTCAAATAAATAATTGTGCATTTTGTCTAAAAAAAGGTTAATATCTCAATGATAATTAATTTTTCAAAATCATAACATTGAAAAGCTCGGTCAAAGTTAGCCACCTAGAAAAAGATAGTTGCAGTTCGCCAAAGTCAAAGTTAGCCATCTAGACACAGTAAGACTTGCTTTAATAATAAATTGGATGCAACAGATTGTCGAAAACGCAAAACAGTTAACTACCTAGTCAAAGATAGCCATCTAGTTACCGTAAGCCTTATTTGGTGAAATGCCAAATGGTCGGTTAAAACAGGACTTAGTTACACTCAGACAACAAATTGTTGGGAGAGTAAATCAAACTTTTTTATGCCTCCCAATATCCTTGCAACGCTAAGAATAAAGTTAATGTTCTTGGGAAAGAATAGACTGCCATGAAAAGTATGCTCCTAAAACACGTTTGCTATGCTATCTTATCTCTAATTGGTGGAGAAAGTATTTTGATTTTTAGATGTGGTTACTAAACATAACTAGAGACATTTCAAGAAAATAACATGTCCAAAATATAAATATGCGCGATATTTTCACTTTTTTTTGTTGTTGTCCATTCCGTACATTTTAACGATATCCATGCTTTGTCAAAAATCTATTGAGCATGTTTTTTTTTTCTTTCTTTCGTTGAGATTTGAACCCTGGTACATTTGGCAGGAGCCAAAGATCTCACTGAACTACCACGGAGGTCTTCTAATTTGTATAACATTATGTACAACCATAATATAATGTTCGTTCTATTGGCGAAAGTATAATAAATTTATACTGGTAATCTAATAGCACTTTAACTTTAATGAGAATACTGCATAATCGTACCAATTATTGTTTATCAACGTTGGCTTTAAATGGAGGTCTTTAACGGCAATATCCTGAAGTGCAGACGAATGGAGTCTAGAAGGAACAAAAATAAAAGTCGCCATTAGTGTTTATGGCGGAAATGGTGGTAATGAACACGTCGTATTAGTTATGATGGCCACGCGCAACGGAAGTCTTGTTAAGTGACGTTTCAAGGCATGGCCGTGAATAAATACACCAGATTAATACATACCTCCTACTGTATTAAGGATTCAAAATTACACCGACATATTAAAATATGGCATGATATTAGCCATAAACATCGTATTCCATTAAAGCCGCTTACGGACAAATCTGAACCCAGATGTCCATTTATTATAAAAGTATTTTTAAAGTGAAAACTCTTTAGCGACGTTAGAGATTTGAAATTCGAATGAAACGGAAATGCGTCACAGCTCAGTTCTACACAAATACTAGGTTCAAATAATATAATGCGGTAAATTCGCGCTTTGGCGCATGCCTTCGGTAGCGCAGTGGGCAAGGCGCCTGATAAGTCTCAGCGGCCAGAGAGACAGACATCAAGCGAACGGAGGTTCGAATCCTACGAAATCCAAAAAAAAAACTTTTTTATTTTTGTGAAATCAATATCCAATCTTCAAACCACTTTAAATAAACAGGCAAAAAAGCGACATCTAGCGACTTTCTAGTTTCACTTCTACCGCTTGTGAATTACACACTCTGATTTTTTAAAATCTTTTTTCTATAATGAAGATATTTGTGAATTATTTTCCGTTGGAAAGAGAAACAATTATTCTTCTCGGCTTGCCTCAAATATTTATACTTACAAAATCATGGACAAAATTGACAAATAACAAATTGACGGGATTTTTTCGCTAGCAGTTGAAATTTGCAAAAAATACTTAACTCTTAAAAGTGAATTGAAAGTTTTTTTTAAATTGTTCTCTAAACAACTGGAATGTTTGAGATTTGAGATATCAATTTCTCTCAAAATTGTGGACGTTTTGATTCAGTACGTTTCATAAGTAAGGTTTTTTGTTAACATGTCGTGTTTGACATAAAATTAAAATGTAATTATTTAGATATCAATGTTAATTTAAAAAAAAAAATTAATTTAATTTAATAATGTTATTTATTGTCAAGTGAAGCAAGTATATTGGTTTTATTTTTGTTACAACTATTTCGGCTTATAACTTATAAGGCCATTTTGAAAGTTGTAAGCCCAAACAGCTGAAACAATAATAAAAACTAAAATACTTGCAGAACCTGATAATAAAATTATTAAATATAATTTAAATTAAATTTAGAAAAATTAAATAGAGTTCTAAGAATAAATCACAAAAACAATTAAGATGTGTCGATGTTGATTTCATTTTGAAACCTCTGGAGTATAATTATTACGACAACTTTAAAAATAAGATATTTTTGCACATTTAAAATATTTAGGAATCTTTCAGAAATTAAAATAAATTTTTCCGGTTGGTTGGTTCCGTTAAAATAATACCTGATTTGTTTTCACATTTAACTGACGTCGATGTTTTGTATGGTACGAATATTTCTTACTACTGTAAGGCTACAGTAATTACAGCATCATATTTTATGACATTCTGAGAAAATACAGGATTATTTCCGCAGCTAAAACATAAACTTTAGTACAGAACGAAGTTGTGTCCTTTGATTTTATGGCTCCATCCTTTCTCAAGTGGAGCAAGGATGCAATTACAGGAAAATATTCAGTATCGCAATCGAATGAAGGACACAAGCTTTGAAGTTTTTAGGTGCTGGTACATAAAACCAAGGACTTGGTGTGGTTTTCATATACGGTACACGGCATTTTGTAACATCTGCGCGTTGGGAACAGGAACGAACAAAAATGACATCTCGCCTTTACGACAGAATACTCTTGTTAAAATAGATATTTTTTTGAAAATTTGCGTAAGAGACTTTTTTCAAAATAATCCCGAATAATATCCTTGATCCTAGAATAAAAATAATAATTCCTGCCTATTTTAAAAACTGCCCACCAACCTTAGGTATGTAATAGTAAATAGTTACTACACCTGTCAGTGACTGAGTTGGAATTACGCCTGGTTCCCAGAGAGACACTTTGGGAGGAGGGTATGGGTACCGAAGCCCCAGGAACCATGCATTGGATAACCAATATCTCTGCCATAGGTCACCCCAAGTGGTTCGTTACGTTTGGTGACTTAGCAGGGGTGCCCGGGTTCATGGGGTGAGGTTTTTCCAGGGCTTGGTAGCGGATACGTCTGCCCACCTGCTGCGTGGCGGGCCGGATTGAAAGAAACTAGTTGAGGGAGGCCACTTGAACTTTCCAGTCGGACTCTCTCGACACATCGCCTTGCACCGAAATTGGAGGGGTGGACTCATACATACATCACTCCTACTCACTGACCCTCCAGATTCCTACCCACTCCTCATTCCTTTTTCTTTCCCAAAACTTCCTATCCTTCCCTTCCTTAAAAAGACCCCCCACACAGCATCTAAGGGAAATTATTTTCCAGAGGGCCTCCTGTGTGGAGCTAATGTAAAAAGAAGGTATCGCGAGTTCAATTCCTTGGCTGACTAAATTCTTTATAAATATTATCTACGAATGTTCTCACCTTATTTTTATTTTCTTTCATGTTTTACATGCTCGTTAGAGCTGTCTTTTACTTACACAATTCTCATATGGACATCTTTTCAACTTAAAATATAATAATTGTGTACCTACCCTTGTGCATTTACTGTGTGCCTCATTTTCACCTAAAGTTATTTACGTGTATATACAGTGTGTTAAGGAACGCACTTGACTCACTTTAACTAGTTCTTCCTGACATTATTTGCAGTAAAAAATGTAAATGAAATTTTGGTATCCGGTGACTTTTTTAATGAATTTTTTTCTTTAAAATCAAACAAAAAAATCGTCCGCGTGTCGTCACTGGTCACTCAGCCGAGTTACCTGCTAACCCCTGACCTCGCCTCCAACTGTCCAACACCTATAATTTTTAATGTTTTTCTAGAAAAAAAATCAAAACTGTTATCGGAGACCAAAATTTCTTTCACATTTTTTTCTCCAAATAATGTCAGGAATCATTGGTTAAAGAAAATCAAGTACGTCCCATGTATGTGTATTTTACATATAAGTATTGAGTAGGCAAATATATTTATTGGCACTCCAATATTGTATTACTTAAACACGATCTTATTTTGCTTTGTTAATAATTACACATGTTCCTAACTTCCATTTACTATCCTTCGCTGTTTTTCACGCTCATGGGCTTTTTATTACATGAGCAATACTATTTTCTATTTAATTTAGCTAATGATAAAAATTAGTAAACAATATTTTCCGCTTACTTTGGTGGTAGTATGAGATTTTTAAATATTGTCCGGTTATGGATTATGGGTTGAGGAATCTTAATTTTTCTTTAAAAAATTAATAATAAAAAATAGTAATCACCTTTCTATAAAAGAATTGGTAATTATTTTAACGATTTACAGTATTAATTAATTTTTTCACAATATTCACGAGGCCATAAATTTTGTAATACCTAGTTTTTCTTTTCGGGTCAAAGACCCACCGCTTTGACAACATGTTTTCATACGTCCTTGTACACTTACGGTGTCCTCGGTCATGTTTTACAGCTATGGGTGACCAACAACCATTAGGCAAATAAGTGTTTAAATTCACCTTGTTTACATAAAATCGTTACATGGAGTTATTGATGGGAGCCATTTTTGTCAAACGTGTGAAATATATACCATTCAGTTAATGTCTTACCTAATTTGATAAAAAAATAATGAGTTCAGAAATATTCCACTTTAAGTAGATCGTAAATAAAGCAATATCGATCCACAACGATCCCAGATTGTAAATTACGTCAGTTAAAATAGCGAAATTAGAATAGTATCTCTTGGAAGGGGATTTTCTCAAACTTACGGAGCTGATTTAATGATCCCATCCATATCAGCCTGAAATCTTAGGATGGTAAAACAAAATAAAGGTTACCTGTAGTATTGGATGACATTAATTTTTTTAAGGCCTTTTTAGAAGTCTTTAAAGCTTTTATTTAAATATGCTGTTTAACTATGTATTTTCATCATTATTTAGCGAGTTAATGATACTTTTCCTTAACACCACAATATATGGTGATATTGTATTTATTCATCATTATTTAGCGAGTTAATGATACTTTTGCTTAACACCACAATATATGGTGATATTGTATTTATTCATATTATATAAGCATTGATAATAATAATATATTATGTACGCTGGAATCCGTTGTCAATTTGCTCACAATTTACTAAATCGAACGTACATTATTATTAATGGCACATTGATGGCAGTTATTTGTTGACTTCATTGGTACAAATCTTTGGAAAAAAACAGTGTGATCAAGACAGTACAGTCATAGATGACAACAAAACTCTCTTTAATTTATTGTTACTGTGCTTCTTATAACGGAATTGATTTTTTTTTTATTAAAACTAATACAAGATCTCTTGCACAACTTTTTTTATCTACACATTCTTCTTTGTGTGCCGTATGAGGTCCCCCCGACGTTGGCGATCACTCTTGAGAATGTATCTACACATTATTAAATTTCAATTACTTTATAAATAAACAACAATACTTCAGATGATTTTGGTGTTCAGAATATTCCAAAAATGCTGCATAGGTTTGGTAGGTACCATTTTTGTAAATTTCTTGATGCATTTTAATAAAGTTATAGAATATATTATTATATTGGGTAAAATGAAAATGTTACAAATTTAAAAGTATTTGAAAAATTATTTGTTGTTTAGTAGTTGAAATGGTTTATATAACAATATCGATGACTAAATTCAATACCAAAGCAATAATTATATTTTGTATACTTGCTTCCGTGGTTCAGGGGTAAGGCTCTTGACTAACGATCCGGAGATTGTAGGTTCACATCCCATTGGATTGGTTAGTGTTTTCACAATTTAATAATATAAGAAAATGAAACAATGCAACTTTGTATAAACCACTTATAAAATGTGCAAATCCGACCGGTTTCGGAACAAACGTTCCTTCGTCAGGGAAAGCTTATACTAATTTGACAGTTTAGAACAATGTTTTATTAGGGTAGGGGTGGAGCCGTTGTTAGTTAATAATGTAGATTGGGTGGGTAGGTATTAGTGTAGAGTGGGTGTGTAGGGGAACAAATCCATGATTGGGCTATATGACAATATTTTTTATAGCCCAATCATGGATTTGTTCCCCTACCCACCCACTCTACACTAATACCTACCCACCCAATCTACATTATTAACTAACAACGGCTCCACCCCTACCCTAATAAAACATTGTTCTAAAGTGTCAAATTAGTATAAGCTTTCCCTGACGAAGGAACGTTTGTTCCGAAACCGGTCGGATTTGCACATTTTATACGTGGTTTATACAAAGTTGCATTGTTTCATTTTATTATAATGGATAACCACAAAGTAATAGCTACATTCAAAAATATTAATAATATAATTTATATACGCGGTACGTTTCAGAAAGGAAGATAATCTCAGTATAGCCTTGGTGTAAGACCACTATTTAGAATTGAAACATTGCTTGAAATAGCTTTAGCCATGTTTGGGGACTAGTCCTGAATAGCCAGATACTTCCCACCTTCCTCTTCTCCATCTTCTTCCCATCCCCACTTACCATCACCTTCACAACATATCTCAATTGGGGATGCCATAGTCTCACTGGCTCCAGGTGGTCGGGAGCATTTGGGACTGTTGTGTGGTATTCGCATAAAAAATTAATAATATCATTAATCATCTCTTAATTTTAAACAAAAATGAATAGGCTACGTGCGGTAATACACTATCAATTATCATCGATTAATTTTATCAATGAGAGCAATATGTATGGAAATGGCTGTTTCGAGATTATTCTTTCTATTATGATCATGCACCACCATCTCTTATATGTATCACAAAATTGGTAAAAATTAATTCACACCCTCCTGCTCTTCTCCGTCAGGCAGCTACTGGCTACCCTCTCCCAAATCTAATTTATTATAAAATAACTAATAAAAACTGCAGACATTTTTGGCCGAACTCTAAATGGCCTGTAGGCAGTAGGTCCTATGACTGAGGACTAAAGACGAAGGGTATAATGAATAATATGAATGTGAACATTTTAAGGCGATCGTGTTTTTTGCAGGTTGTTAGGCTAGGGACGTGTAGAGTGTAGAGGCGTGTTTTGATGTGAGAATTGTCAGGCCTGCCGTCGCTAGGGGCGGAATGCGCACACAGGGCTGGATGGGAGATATTTAGGGAATAGAGAGAGAAAATGCCCAGATATGGTTTAAGTTTATCAGCAATAATGTCACATACATAAAAATGGATAGGCCTTGCACTAACGCGTTTTTCGGCTTTAATTTTTCTCCTGCTGATTGAAATTTAATATGGGAGGCCATCATTTTGAAATGCGGTGATGTAAATGATTCTTCCTCACCCCTCATACCTTATTCCTTTCCAGATTATTGTTTCCTTCATTTCGTTAGAATACCCTCCATACCAGTTGCGGTCCGTGAGTTTTCAGTGAGAGAGTGCTAAAATTGAAAAATATGACGTCATTAATGTTGTTGTAGCTGAAAATGAATTTCTTTAATGTGGATGCACCGCATCCAAATTTCAGTATCTACATATTATATTCATACAAAAAGGTGAAATTTTTTAAATTCGTTTTCAGCTAAAAAAACATCAATAACATCGTACTATTCAATCTTAGCACTCTAGCTCACTGAAAACTCACGGACGCCACTGCTCCACACAGCATCCCCAAAAACCACACAGTAAGGGAAATTATTTTCTGCAGCTTCTCACTCGTGTAGTTAATGAAAAAATACACGGTAATGTTGAATCACTTAAGAAAACATTGAATAATCAATACATTTAAAAAACGTTTGTAAACCACAGACAATCAACAAAGAAACTAAACCCAGTAAAAATTTTGTCACCTCATCTTCACGAAATTATTTATTTTTTAAACCATTTTTATGTATAGTTAGTGACCAGATCTTAAAGTTAAATTGTTCCTTACCATCCCATATATAGCCCCTTTCCTTTTTGCATTCCTATTCCCACAGCCTGATGATATTCCAGAAAAGGGGGATCCTAAAATTCCACCGGCTTCGAAACTTAGAACTCCAATAAAAACGAAAAAAAGACCTAATGAAAAATCATTATGATTTTTGACCTGCAATTAGCCCAGTTTTGCATCCCCTAGTTCCTGCCCTTACGATGCATCCCTTTGTTTGGGCCGTCGAACGCCGCCACTCTGCATAGTGGGCATTCCCAATGACGGATGACTGCCTAACTGCCTGCCCATGAAGGTATATTGGCTGGGGTAAAAACAGGCCGTGTAACGTGTGAGCCAATGCCGACCTGGCTGCGCGCGCAACACGTCGGACCTTTGTTTTACTCCTGTAGCCTTTTTGGGAGC
Source organism: Limnephilus rhombicus (assembly GCA_929108145.2). Lineage (NCBI taxonomy): Eukaryota > Metazoa > Arthropoda > Insecta > Trichoptera > Limnephilidae > Limnephilus > Limnephilus rhombicus. The sequence goes on from OV815285.1 coordinate 50,045,067, forward strand.
GACAGATATGCAGTTTTTTTCCGCACCCAGTCTCGGTCCTGTGATAAATATTTATAATAAATCGCTGGCGACTCTGTTATCTCGATTGTCCCATATTAATAGCTTCAAGATTGGGGCGAGTGTCCGGAGCTAATGCGAATGCTCAGTCAGTCAGACCAGTACTGTTTTTATATTACTTATTTATTACAAACTGCGCATAGTCGCGTGTACAAACAGCATAGTTCTGTTGTCCGTCTTTGGTTTGAAGATGAGCACAATGATCATGCTCTTTATTGGAATGTCAGTTTTAGTTTGATTCTAATTTTGTTGCATTGCTTGTTCTTCTGTTAATTTTTGTTGTTGATATTTTTGTGGTAATCGTCATTCTAAATGACCTACGTGGTAAAACGGATCGTTCAATGGTTCTGGTCTTTGGAATATAGAATACAATTAAAAAATATATATATAATACGTTCCCTAGTGGAGTTTTTGTTTTCCACGAGTGGAAGATGCTGTTAATATCGTCCTCGTAAGGACTACTACTCCAAATTGAAATGTTGAAATGAGTTGAAAACTAATGTAGTTTCCAACCCCCTCTTCATCTTCTGCCAAACTCTTCTAATTTCTTCAGCTTGATTGAATACTGATTTGACCTTTCCAGCCGGACTCTCTCGACCCATCGCCTTGCACCAGAGTGGGACGAATTGATTCGTACGTTCGTCACGCCTGGACACACTGACTCCCAGATTCCTACCCACCCTTGTACACTTTTCATTTCCAGAACTTACTCGCCTTCATTTACCTAAAAATTCCATCCACACAGCAACCCCAAAGATGACACAGATCCCGAGGGAAATTGTTTCCCTCCTGAGTGGAGCTATTGTAAGAAAAAATCACACGCGGTAAAAGTGAAAACTTTCAGAAAACTAAAGTAGAGGAGACCGATTATATTCTTTCATTCTCTCCCAGGAAAAATCCTATAGATGTATGTGACTGTCTCTTTTTAGTATCGCTCTTTTTCGTTTCATCGATTTTCAAATCACGACGGTGCTAAAGAAGTTTTTACTTCAAAAATGGTTTACGCGGTTCACGCACGATATTAAACTAATTATTTAAAAAAAAAGCATTGGCAAAATATTCGCCATTCATAAAATCTGTGGAAGGGATTTTAAGGAGGTGAGCACTTTGAGATGTGAGATATTTTGAAAAGTTTGTTGAGGTCAGGCATGAGAGAGACTAGGTTATTTTCCTAAATGGTACATTAGAGTATCTTAAACCACATTCATTTCTTTATAATGCATTTTTAAGTGCAGCTTCGTATTCTCGCTGCAACTATTTCCATATTATCTGGAGCCATTTCGTTTCACAAATGAGATGATCCCGCCGTTATGTTTAACTTTACATGGAGATGCAATAATGGCCACCGCGCTCTAGTTAGCCCCGCTGCACAATGTGCAATGTACCTTCAAAGAATAACACTGCCAGAGATCTCTCACCATACGAAAATAGCTTTACTCTATTACATAGGATCTCTTACGAAAACCCCCCTTTGAGTGCATGTCGCACTTAAGGTGCCGATTTGCATAACAGTTACACATTGAACACCCCACCACTAAAACAAGCACAAACAAATTTAAAGACGATCAAAAAAAGAGACGAAAGCATTATAACCATGCTTGATCAAAATCTAGTATCTGATTGTACATTTTTGTGATGCGCTACATTGCTATTTGAATTGCTGTGTCTTGTCTAGATTGGTTTTATAGTTCGAACATGAAAGGAGTGCTTATTCCTGATATTGCATGTGCTTCATTTGAAGATCAGCATCTCGACTACACCGGCAAAATAAGTACCCTTAGCAAAATAGTATTTATCGTTAAATTACTGCAGCAAAAGTAATTGGGTTTTAAAGTTGCACTTTCTGATTAAGTGCCAAGTAGCGGAGGCTGTAGAGATCGTCTTGCGGGTAAAAATAGGTTCTTGGAGTATTTACATAACCCGAGGGGTAAAATTTGCCCTTCTGAAGAGCGTCTAGTTAGTGGGTGATTTGTAACAGTCGTCTATTGTTAAGACAGAGGCTGCATGGTGAAGATGTTCCGGGAACCCAGTTAGTGCTCTTGAATTAATTCCATACTGGGGAATGTAACCCCGTACAGATATTCCATGGCACGCTCTGTGTTCCGTTTAATCATTAATACACACTACTATTTAACACGCATCGTGTCTTTCAAGTGTTGATAAAATATTATTTTTGCTAGAGCTTTAAAACTTAGGTAAAAGCTTTTACAAAATAAAAAGAACGTATCGATTCTTTTGTGATGGCTAATGCATGTCTATTAGGTAGTACATCTTCTTTCGCATATTGATGAATAAATTTACAAGATTGTAAAATATGCCTTATGACCTTTAACAAATTTACTTGGGTACAAATAATCTCATAAACAGAAGACACTGAATGATTTTCTATAGATTCAATTTGGGAGGCGGGAATGGGTACCGCGGCCCGGGAACCTTTATTGGATAACCAACACCTCTGCCATAGGTCACCCCGAGTGGTTCGCTGCGTTTGGTGATTTAACAGGGGTGCCCGGGTTCATGGGATGAGGTTTGTTTAGGTCTTGGAGGTGGACGACCAGGACACACTGAACCCCAATTCCTACCCACCCCTTAAACCCTTTTCCTTCCCAGAACTCTCGTCTCTTTTATTTCCCTTAAAAAACCCTCCATTCAGCATCCTCAAAGATGACATAGGCCCTTATGGAAATTATTTTACTCAGGGCCTCCTGTGTTGAGTTCACGTAAAAAAAGATAAAATATATTGTATAATATATTTTTTAATCTATCTACTGTACATAAGGTTCATACTTGACTTCCTTTAACCAGTGCTTCCTGATATTATTTTGAGTAAAAAATTCAAATGATGTTTTGGTCTCATTTGATTTTGGTGACAGTTTTAATGTTTTTTGTGGTTTTTCTCAAAATCAAACTTTCTTTCTTTCACATGTCGTCACTGGTCACTCAACTAACTGTTCAATATTTACTTTTATTTATATAATTGTAAAAAAAAACAGCAGAAATGTCACCGGAGACCAAAACATCATTTAAATTTTGATTCAAATGAATAAAATACTTACATACATACATAGTATCAATAAAAAACCCTGAAGAAGTGAGCGTTGCTCACGAATATGTTGGTTTTGTAAACAATAAAAGTGGTAAAAACTAAGTATTTTATTAATTTGAATCAAAATGGTGCCACAAAATAAGTTTGCTGTGTTAGAAGAAGTGATTTAAATTTTATATAAGATCAGGAAGCACTGGTTAAACTAAGTCAAGTACGTCACAGTAGATCATTCTAAAAATTTAATAACATAATGTTGAACAATTTAAAAGTTCACTTCAAGATAATATTAAAAAATTATCAAATTTCTCGAGAACGCGAAAAAATACTTTAATAAAAATAAAATTACGTAATAAGCCCCGTTCCACCAATCATTGAATATTAATTCGCTTTAATTAGATCCCTACCTATAACAATAAACCAATAACTACTAAAAGATATTTGCATTTAAAAAAATACGAAAATGCAAAGCAGCACACTTTTTTCATGACCTATACAATACAAGCCACCAAACTAAGTAAAACTATGTGTACAAAATAGTACAGCACCTCAAGAACCCGCAAAGTCTGGGGTCAATAATCAGGTTACCTCCCTCTTAGTCTTATTCTGTATTCTGTAGTACCGAAAGCGATGAAAAAATACGCGAGACTAGTCTGAGATAATTGGTCTCCGGGGTATACCGCTACACGAGTGGAGACATGGTAATCTACTTTTAACTAGGGAAGGATATCCTTTTTAAATAACAATTCTACGGAATCCCAAGGCATTCTACTCTGTATTCTTTATCCTTTCCACAGATACGACTATTTTCATTTTATGTAGGACCATGGGATGCCTAGATTAATATCCGTATCAAATACTAAAGCGATGCTTGGAACGAGAATTTGTGAGAAACGTCCACTTCTTATCGGGACTTTGTTGGAATTTCTTTGTTTCGTTCCATCTAGAATCCATGTGAATTTTTGAAGGACCTCGTGAGAAGCTAGTAGATACTTGTAAGATTCTAATATTGTGTTCCAACCCCTCAACAATGTCGACTTTTTTATATTATGTTATAAAACTTTAAGTATCGATAAGTATGAAACGAGAAATGTGCGATTTTCTGCGAAAATATTGACTGGCTATATATTAGAATTTTTAATATCAAATTCCAAGCAATTTGTGATATGCAACCCTCCAAATCTGAATTTTATTTGGAGAAGCCTTTTTGTTTTTTAATAATGTGATGTATTCACCGAGTGAGGTCGTGCGTAACGTCATCGATGATCATCATAAAATGTTTGCAAGCAAATTATTCACCTCGCATGTCTTGTAAGAATGAATTTTCGATTTACGAGGCGGATATCGGTAGTGTAGGAACCATTTATTGGACAACCAACACCTCCGCCATAGGTCACCCCAAGAATTCGACTGGCAGAAGGTTCGATCTGTTTGGCGGATGCGTTTTCCCAACAGCTGCATAGCAGGCCGGATTGGGAGAGAATGGTTGATGGAGTCTCTTTGACCTCTCAAGTCGGTGTCTATCGGAACATCGCTTTGCACCGCAGTTAGAGGGATGGATTCATTCGTCCCAGATTTCTAGCGCCCTCCCTTCGTACTTACATATCTCCGATTAAAACCATCTTCTTCTTCTTTTTGAGCGCTTAGTACGGATAAGTGTATCTACATAAATTCAGAGTTGTCTGGCATTAAATCGCTTTTTCTACCTCTGTGTATAAATAGCGGGATGGTCATTTATGTTCCTCCCGAGATATTAGTGAAAAATTCTCAAAAAAATGTTCCGTGTGACCTTAGAACATTATATCCTAGTCACTAGGATGACGTACACGAATACACTAGGACCTAGTGTATTTTTAGATGGACACCAATTACCATAATAAAATAGTTTTTAAATCTATCTATAAATAATTAACAAATATTTTAGTTTCGGCATACAAATATACCATATACATCAAAGTATTAAATTAGTTGATCCATGAATTTATTTTCAACATTAATGACGTCTGAATTATTCAGTCATTAAAGCCCTTGATTTTTCGGTTCGTTTAAATATTTATGATTATGGGCAGTTATAACAATCGTGTAATCACAACATAATAACACGTGTTCTCACACCAACACGAATTCCCACGTGGAAAACACGCGTATGCAGGTTAATCAGAATGTATTCGACTGGAAATTAATTTTAATTTCTTCACTGTTGAAATAAATTACAAAACTTTGCCACAAATAAATAATTTTATATAATAATGATTATCGACACACAGATTTACATACTTTTTTATTTGTTTGTATTTTATTAATGTTTTCTGCAAAGTATTTTTTACTTCCTTTGTTAAACTTGTAATGATCTTTTAAATTTTATTATTTTTTTAAATACTGAAAGCCGTTTTATTAAAGTGCTTCATTCAATTTTATTAGCAGGTAAATAATAGCTGTTGCATTCGAATTCTTAGAACAGGCAATCTGCCTAGCTGGGAACAACCTGATTGTACACACTATCTATATTACATGCCTACATATTATTATAGATGACTAGAAAGACATCGAGGATATGAAAAGACCAATAATAACAACGATATTCGTTATATGAGGTATGCTGTAAAGGCGTTTTCACTTTTGCTGTACAGACGTCAAAATAATGCTTTTCAACGCATTCACTCAGAACTGTATGTAAATTACACTGCATCCCAATGGCATCCCAAGCTAAAAATTGCTTACAATAATGCTTATCGCCAACTGTTCCGCCTACCGAGATACTGCAGTGCTACGGAAATTTTCTCGAAAGGACGAGTGCTCTCTTCCAGAGCACTTTTCCGCAACCGCTTGGGAAGCTTTTGTGTGTAGACTACGCCAATCGAAGAACACGATCATACTGCTATGACTGCCTGGATGGAGTCCCCCCGATGGCTCTCTGGAGATGGGAGATAAGCAAATATCCTCCACAAACGACTAGTTGCATACATTTATTATATTATCGTATCTAATATTTTAAATTTCTTTTATGTTTTTTATTATTTGTACCAATGTACTCGTATTGTCATTTTGTTTAATTTTTGTGATTAATTCGAAATATGGAATGTATTGCATTGCACTACCTTGTACACTTTCAGGAATAAACTTTTATTATTGTTACAACATTTTTACACGATAACTAATATGATTTTCTTAATTTTTAACTTTCAACGTCAATATTTTCAAAAAGTCAAATTTTTTTCTGGCAGCTGGCAATTAAATTAATATGTTTTAACGCGTCATACGCCAAACAAAATAAGCACAACTCATTCTTTCTTCGCTGAATAAAATCCGTATAACCACAATAAAAACAGTATTTATAAAATAACTAACTCCTCCTTCAATACCACAATAATTGATAGGCCATGGGAATCTAACAATAAAATGTGGAACATCCAACGGGAAGATTGCATAATAAAAAATATAGGTGGAAAAAATTCAACCCGACTCAAACAAATAAATAACAGGGTAACACGAAACGCTTATCTATAAATAATACACAACTCAGAACCTTGCAATTTGGGTTGTTTTTTTTCTATACTTGTTATAACAAGGGTGAGAGACTCCTCTTCTTTCTGCTTTTGTTGGCCTGTCGATGAATGGGCGTTGGATTTGTAAAACATATTGTATTTGAAATTATGTATCTGGAGTTTTGAGCTCTCATAACATTATCAAAGCCTTCTTACACTGGCGTGGCAGTCAGCAAATTTGGAGAAAAAACTAAAAAATAGATTCAGAACCACCACGATCGATTCGTGATACCGCGATATACTTTTAAGTTAATACCCCTCAAGGCCTATGTCATCTTTGGAGATGCTGTGTGAAAGGTCTTTGTAGGGTAAGAAAGGAGAGGAAGTTCTGGGAAGGAAAAAAGTATGAGGGGAGTGTACGAATCTGGGCGTTAATATGTCTAGGAGTGACCGGCTGGAAAGGTCTAGGTTAGGTCTCCCTCAACCAATCTCTACCGATCCGTCCGCCAAGGCCTATACAAACTTCACCCTATGAACCCGGGCAACCATGTTGAGTTCCCAAAAGTAGCGAACCATTTATGATGACCTATGGCAGGGGTGTTGGTTATCCAATAAATGGTTATTCCAATAATGGAAGAAGTAAAACCTCAAATAATAATATTTATTCATTGAAGACAATATTAGCGACTCAAACAAAAATTTTAAACAAAAAAATTAGAAAAAGATACGGTCGCATCTACGAATTGAACCTAGGACTTTAGCCTTGCCGAGGCTCTACTCTAACCTCTGCGCTAATTTGACCCTATCCTCTTCGGTCGTATGTACTATGAATAAGAACTATCAACGTTATCTTCATTTTCTGAACGCAGATGCTCTATATGTGTATGATTGTAAGATTCTTTCCGAACTAAATGCAATCTAGATTGTGATTTGGATGAACACATCCATTTTTATTTTAATCTGCGACGTCTGTTGAATTTTCTGCAAGACTAGGATGAATGTTTAATTTTTATTTTTCGATTGAGTAAAACCTCTAATAGTAATTTTTAATCGTCGAAGTAATTAGTAATATTTAATCACGGAAAGCGTCAAATTAGCTCTGTCGTTGAAGAAGAGCCCCAGCAAGGTTATGGTCCTGGGTTCAATTCCAGGATGCGACCGTACCTTTTATTGATTTTTCGTTTTCAAATTTTCGTTTAAGAGTTACAAAAATTGTCTTCAACGACCATATTTTTATGTCGTTCAGTTTCCACATCAAAACGAATTCAAGCTTCACTACATTGATAATTACGAGGGATAAGTACGACGCAGTACCTAGACAAATATGACAGTTAAATAAACATTTCATTCAAATGAAAGACTACAAGCGAACGTACTAATAAATACGACTGTGTTACTTAGCGTACTTCCATGTGATATCACACAGTAGGTAGGTATATCATTACATTTATTTGTAATATTTTAAGAGCACGTACAGTTTACCTGCATGTTAAAATGAATACATGAATACGTTTTGTTTTGAATGACCGCTTATAATTTCACATTAAAACTAGTGCAGTATAAAATATTGATCATTTAGAATTTATTATAAATTATAATCCGTTTAGCATCGCGTCCTGTCAAAACAGTGACGCTTTTCCAAAATGATTCCGATGTCCCTTGAATGGCGGCAGGTGATCCGTTGGTTTACCACTGACCCGAAATGATTACTATCCAAAGCTTTTGATTTGGAGCTTTTACATGGAATTATTCCATCACAAATGAAGCGTGGGTTTGCCGGTGTTATTAAAATAATAAAATAGTCGGTTGTTCTTTTTGGATACACGTCATAACTAAATTGGACAATGCCACGGGCGCTTACTGAGGTGATGTAAAAAACACCCAAAATAATCAATTAATTTGGAGAACCTTCATAACAAAATCGAATAATATTTTTTAACGTTTTTAATTTTTTCTAAAAATGTTATGACATTTTTATTTAGTGTACGTGCTGGACGTTTTTCTTGTTTTGTTGGGTCTAGTACATTGTATGCGGTAATATGAAATTTATGTGTTTTGGACATAAAATTATATGAATTTTCTGAATTCTTTATGCCCTAATGATTAGATGCTGTGCGGTTCATCTTCTCATCCGCGTTTAAAATATGAACGATTAATTTTATGATATAATTGTTGTTACCGATTGGTTGCTATTATTATTATTGTTATGGTTAGCAATTATTCCCACAACAGCATGTTCGGAAGAAGTGTTTTTTGATTATTTTTTGAGTTATGAGTCCCCTCACAGTTAATTATGATCCGGTAGTTGGTAATAAACGTCCAATGGAAGCATTAAAAATTGATTGATTTTGATCTAAAGAAACTGCTTTCTAAATTCGTACGAAGCTGATACAATATATTTTATTTTAATAACTAAACTTCGGCTGCTCACCTTTAATATTGATTGATTTGAAACAGTAAAAATAATTAATATAAATGAAAGTATCCATGTTTTAACGCCGTGCCACTTTATTCATAAAGCAGTTGACGTGTAATGTCTCAAATATATGGTTATAGGAAAATATTCCAAATACCGAAAAACATTAAAATAATAAAATCGGACGGTTTGTACAGGGCAGTTTTTTTTAAATCACCTTTTTTACGTTAGCTCCACACAGGAGGCCCTGAGGAAAAAATCCCTCAAGGCCTTTGTCATCTTTGGGGATACTGTGTGGATAGTCTTTTTAGGGAAAGGAAGGAGAGGAAGTTCTGGAAAGTAAAAAGGTATGAAGGGTGGGTAGGAATCTGGGGGTCAGTGTGTCCAGGAATTACGGAGGTGCAAGCCAATGGTTCGAGAGAGTCCAGCTGGAGAGGTCTAGGTCTCCCTCAACCAGTCTCTTCCGATCCGACCACCACGTAGTAGGTGAGCAAACGCATTAGCCACCAAAATAAACCCCACCCCATGAACAAGGGCACCCGCGCTAAATCACCAAACGTAGCGAATCACTTACGGTGACCTATGTAAGTGTGTTAGTTACCCAATAAATTGTTCCCCGAGAGGCGGTACCCATATCGCCTCACAAATAACTAAATCACCTCATGAGCACTGAGAAATTACATATTATTTATAATAATTTATGATCATTTTTTATTAAAATAGTGGTTTAAACAAAGATAATTTTAATTTGATTAAGGTGATTCCGGAAACTGATTTTTCGATTATTCCTATTCAATAATTTTTTTTTAAATATTTTTTATTCAAAAGAAAATTACGCCTTTATCTTTGTATGAACAAGATTTTATTTGTTTTGGTTAAATTACTTTAGTAGTACTTTGACGACAAAAGTTCCACAATTTTTGGAGGTTATTTTTCTTCCTGGTGGCGGCTCTATAGATACGAGAAAGGCATTGATGGTACATCGATGGAGTAAGATAGTGTTTTCGTTTCTGGGATTTGTTTGTAAATTTTATAATAATCGCTTGTTGAGTAATATTATCAAAATTTTAAGTAAATAAAAGTTACGTTGACAACCACTTTCATCAATTAATAATAGGAGAGCGCTAATTAAGGACAAAAATAATACACTTCTATATATTTTCATCAGTAATTTCAATAGCCATCGGTAAATTAGTCGAAATCAAAAAGATAAATCATAAATTACTCCTTATTACAAATACGGGTTATCATCCACTCACAATTATTAAAATGTGTTCTAAGTTCTATCACATTGAGCATGCATTTGTGAACAAAGGAATGATTTTGGCCGGCAAAATCTCTGCCTAATTTTTGACAATTATTGTTGTCAGGAAAAAGTGTGTGCAGTCGCGTTGTTGGATGGTTGGGAGCGTTTGACTGAAATTAAAAAAAAAAAAAAACACAAAAGCATGATTTATAGAACCACGAGCAGCGTTTTTACCCCACACTACAAAGTGCACAGTCAAAACGTGAGGGAATGCTTATCCTTCTACGTCAACCCATCAAACACGACAATCTTTGCAAGGGGTAACACATTTTTTATCCATATCTCAATACTGCCGATATTTCAGTTCGGCATCAGCTTTGAAATTAGATTTTTACCCTCGGCAAAAAGCAGAGACGCGTACACACCATACATGTGGTACAAGCACTGAAGGAATACAATTATAGCATTGCATTTTGGGCGTGGGGTGTGCCTGAACAAAAATCAATTTTGCCTTATGTGAAATATTGATCAACCATTTTCAAATATCGGAATTCTTTCTTTCTTTCTTGAGCAGAAAGACATTTTTTTGGTTCTTCTGGGGCCAAGGAATCCACAGAGAGGTCCAATTTTGATTAATGGTTTTATAATTTTGGTGGAAATTTGTTAAATTTAAACAACTAGTAACGATAGTATAATGACTTTTCCGATATCTCCAAAAATGATGAAGTTATGAGCTTTCAAATTGAACTTGGCTCAAATTTATGCGAGTGTGTCTTGTAACGTCACACGAAACACGATTCAATATCTACTACGTCGTACATGTGCTGTGTTGTCACACGCTTTCTGGCCGGCCGCATATAAAACATTTTGATGTCTTTGGTAGGTTCAATGCGATATTTAATAAAAATTAATAAAACCTCATTCTTATTGATTGATAAAAACAGTTTTTTTTCGAGTCGGTGATCTAGTGAATCAAGAGCGTGTCCATGGGTCCAAAGAAAGCTCAAAATATCCTTTATAGTAAAATAGTAAATTTTTTAAAAAGAAACATTCCCGGGTCACGAATAACCCAACAATATTTGAAAATCTCCTACTACTTTGTCGTAGGAGATTTTCAGTTGCTTGCGTTTGATGAAGCACTTAGCCAGCCGACGAATCAAACACACGACGCCCGGGTGGGACCCAAACGCGACGGCTACTTAGCCACTGACCGGTACTTAGATATGCGAAAAATTGGTCGAACATTTTCAATTATCGAAATTCTTTCCCGAGCAAATAAATTATTTCAATTTTTTGTAAGAACAACTGACTTTTTATAACTTTTGAAGGTTATTCCCATCAATGAAATATATCATTGAAGAAGAAGACAACACTAATAAACTAAACGAAAATATGAAAGAGAACACGACACACAAAAATAGAAAAAGATGATGGTCACAACTGGGACTCGAACCCATAACTAAGCTGTAAATTGATATTGAAAAATTAGTCGACGATAATATTTTCTTCTACAACCATTAACATAAATTCATGATGAAAGAGAAAGGGGCCTTTTTGGCCCGGATCTCTGTATGCCAATATTTCAAAAAGTCAAAAAAAGACGATAATATTGTTAATTCTAAAAAATTGAAAATATGAGATTGGCAATTATGACGGTTTGATGGAAGGTAGCAGTAGCAATGGCTGAATTGGTAAAAGCGCACGCCCCGGCTAGACGAGAGGTTCTGGGTTCGAGTCTCGATTGCGACCATTATCTTTTTCTATTTTTCTGTGTCTTGTTCTTTCATATTTTTATTTAGATTATTAGTGTTATCTTTTTATTCAAAATAAATATTTTCTTTAGCCTGTTTGGGGACTAGACATTTAAATGTCGTGAAAATTGTAGACATCAGTGTTTTTTCTAGTAGGATTCTAGCGATTTTTTGTTCAGTGGGTACACGCGCATTTGTCGACAGGAAACTAGTCAGAAGTGAGATGTGGCCAGGACGGGAGAGGAATATTTACGATGTATGAGAAATGAGAATAAATGTGTTTCGAATCATAATGCTCTCGACAAGGTGTCATCTCCCGACTCCATGAAAAGTGATCCGAGAAATTGGGTCGGATTAGTTTGTTCTGGGAATTGAAACTTTTCGAAAAGATGATGTTGTTGGGTTGGGATTATATTTGGGAGGATGTCGCGACTAATGTTGTTTCAGATTGTTTCGGATTGGCTGGCATGTGCTGGTATCAATCAAGACAGTTGGGTTTTATTTAACTTATTTGAGAGTGATCGTACGTGAAGAGGATTATTGAATCGGTATTAATGTCAGGTTTTAATCCGTAAGATTTTATTGAAGAGCTTTAATACACAATAAACTTACTTATTATATAAGGCATGTCTCGTGTTTTCCCTCGGCTTTTTTTACCATGCCTTTGTTCTCTCTGAATATAAATGGTGTGATGTAATGTAATGCTTAGAATGATCGGACATGGCAACTATTCTGAACTTTCTCTGCAATCTTTGACGACCTCCGTAGTCCAGTGGATAAGACTCTTGACTCACAATCCGGAGGTCGCGGGTTCGAACCCGGCATGCGCAAATAAATTTTATTTGATTAATTTGTGTTATTTCACAATTAATTCATTTAAAATAATACATAATATATTTGCGGCATGTTCCAGAGTGGAAGATACTATCAGTATCGCCCTGGTGTAAGACCACCATTCAGAATTGAAACGTTGCTTGAAAATGGCTTTAGCCGTGTTTAGTGACCAGATCTGAATAGCCAGGTACTTCCCAACCTTCCTCTTCCCCACCTCCTTCCCCTCCCCACTACCTTCAGCCTCACAACATACTCCAATTGGGGATGCCATAGTCTCACTGGCTCCAGACGGGAGCAGTTGAGATTCTTGTGCGGTATTCACTGTAAAAAAAAAAAATCGTCTAGTGATGAAGGGAATCATTGAAACGTTGTGAGGGTGTACTATGTCCTGTTGGTTTTGGTTTTGTGTTTACTAAGTGGGGCCGAATAACAGAATGGGAAGAAATTATTGATGATGCGAAGCTCTTCATTGTGCAACCTATTGCTGATACTCCTTGTTTCGTATAACCACATAACATATTGCAATCATTCTATGGGTCGTTATATATTTGTAAAGTATGTACGGCGCTATTTTTGTAAAAATAATCACCCAAGAGTGTTGTACATCAACCTTGCATTTTTTCGTAATTAATAATTCGCGATGGATGTAAATGGTTTAACCACGCCTCTGCCAATACTGTTACTATCTGCTTTGACATGTTCAGTTAATAATACTAGTAATATTTTTATATGGCGCAGTTTTGTGTTATTCCACTTCAAGTGCCCATAACTTTAATAAAATTAAAATAATTATAAGTGCTCATTACCAGTCCATCATAAAATATTGATCAAAATATAAACAATATGAAATAGAGAATATAGGTACAGAATATACAGTAGGTATATACAAAGAAATGACAAGAGAAAAAAATAATAGTGACAGTGCTGTAATAGCACAGGACAATAATAAAATAGACAATAACGGTGCTATTAATAGCACACGGCAAACAAGAACATTAAAAGTTAAATATATTATAAAACAGGAGGCAGTTAACGAGGCTCGTACGTTCATAAATATAAACATTATAAGCGTAAATTAAACATAAAAGTACATTAAGGAGGAGAACGAATCCAAACAATTACCGGAAACTTGAGAACATGGCTAATTAGAGTAGATATATTGATAAGGAGTTATTGAATGGATGGCATGATTTTTTAAATAAGTTTGTTTTTAGAGCCCCACGGTTCACCTGCAGATGAATTTCCTATCAACAAGCCTTTAAGCTAGCTAGTGAGAACCTCATAACTAGTCACATTACATAAATACAAGCTTGTTTTTTTTATAATTTCACTGGCGAAAATGATGGAAGAATTGTAGACATCTTGAACATACCATGAAATTTCACCGCTTCTTCCGTTTCCAATTATCTATCTAACTTCATTCACGTTTAACACATCGTTGCGGAATGTTAAAGTTAAATAAAAAAAAACTTTTATTATTATTTTAATCATATTTACCCACTTTTTTGGTGTTTTGTGTTCTCACCCCATGTTTAAGCAATTCATAATGCGACCATTATGGGGCGTCAAGCAAGGAATGGGAGGGATATCCGAGACGGAAACTGGGATTAACAAACCATTAAATAAATGTATAGAGTTCTAAAAGCTAACATCTTAAAGGTCTGGTCGAGACGTTTCTGCGGAAAAAAATGAACAAGTACCAAAAAGGCAATATGGTTAAACTCTTCCAAAGAAACCCACATAGTAAAGCTCATGACTTGTTGAACTCACCGTTTTTTTGTCCTTTTTTTATGTCCGGCGGTGTTCAGCAAGGATTCCCGTGCACCTTTAGCATTTATTATTAAAAATTGACTTTGACACAAATTAATACAATTTATTGCTTTTATAAGTAATATAATAATATGGCAAAGCCGCTAATCCATTTCGGAACTGAAAAAATATGTGTCATAAATTATGACAAATTTTATGAAAAACCATAATATTTTTGAAAATAAATGAATTTAATATATTTAGAATGAAATCATAGGGTAAAGTAAAAAGCTAGAAACCAGTGGCGGTCCGTGAGTTTTCAGTGAGCTAGAGTGCTAAGATTGAAAAATACGACCTTATTGATGTTGTTGTGACTGAAAATGGTTTTTTAAATTTTTTTTTTCAAAAACAATATCCTGAAAATCTTCATAAAAAATTTGAAATTTTTGAAACATAAAAATCATTTTCTGCTACAACAGCATAAATAACGTCGTATTTTTCAATTTTAGCACTCTAGTTCGATGAAAACTCATAGACCGCCACTGCTAGAAACAGCATCAAATTACCTACCATCACATAATTTTAGTTTTTACAAAAATTAACAAACTAAAACCTATATTAAAATGTTAACGGATTTCATGGACTGTAAGGTACTTATTCAAATTAATTTAACAAACTTTCTGATTTCTACTCGCATGTATTTAAAATCTAATCCCATTTTCAGTGACTTACAACTTACAACTGACCTCTTAAAGCTATATTTAAGTCACAGTCACACACACAAACTATGTACATATAATATCTACACTCTACACATTCCACATTATGTTGTGTTGTAGGTAAAACGGTATGCAATATTTAGATTAAATTATTCATATCATTATTTTAGGTTTATGAATTCATACATTTTACTGAAATTGGTATGTTTTTATTGGTAAACTTTGGAATAAAAAAACTCTTGTATCCAGCAACTTTTATGTAGATTGTGTACAATACTCAGGATAGCAATCATAATTTTATGCTACCCGAAACAAAGGATTTTTCATTCATACGTTTATTCCATTATGTATGTAAAAAGGAATATTTATATTCCCCCTTTGCTTATCGATATTACGATCTAAATGATCATGGATCAGGGAGAGAATGAAATATTCTAATAGGGTACATCCAAATATAATTTCTATTTAGGGTTTAGGGATAAATAGATTACTCGGAGGCTCCGGGCATGAATATTGATTATAAATAATGTTTTGTGGGTGCATTTGTCTCAAATGCATTTCAGACCTTCTTTTGTCCGTTCATAACTTATAAGGAAGCGTAATACTTCTTCGGATAGTAAACTGTTGTTTTTGTTTTGTACCAAAAAGGCCACGAGCTATATCTTGCGGTAGGAGCATAATAGCTCAGGTACAGTCCTATGACTTGAGTGGTATTGGATTATTATTTATTTACATATTGCGGTGAACAAAAAAGGATTTAAACAATTAATTTTAAACAATGTGAACTGAAACGCAAGAGAACTGCGCTTAACAGCATTTTTTTCTGAAAGCTCTATTAAGCTTTTTTTAATAATTGAGCTTTTTAATTTTAAGGATTGATACGTCGTACCAGGACACACTAACCCCCAGATTCCTACCCACCCCTCAAATATTTTCCTTTCCAGAATTTCCTTTTCCTTCCTTTGCATAAAAAGGCATTTTCCCCAAAGATAAGATAGGCCCCGAGGGGAATTATTTTCTTCAGGGCCACCTGTGTAGATCTAAAAAAAGGATAATTTATAAAAATCACCTCAAGGGCTAACTTTAGTCTCTAACTAATTTTATTATTTACAAACAGATATAGAAATCGTAAGTACTCGTACATACCTGGCAGGTCACTGTGATGAACACAATTTTATTAGAAAATTTATGCTATGAGAACCTAATGCTGCACGCACCCTAGGACCCTATATTCAAAACACTGGACTTTACATGATTTCACATTTATAGCCCTCCAGTACTATTGATATTATATTTAATTGATCTCATAAAAGTATTTAATTAGCTACCAGTTTAACACATCGCCATTGAGGAAATTTTTGAAAAAAATCAAAATTAAACTTTGCATAAATATTTTATTAAGTAAAGTAAACCTTCGTCCATTAATTACTAAAAGCGTGGTGTATTAAAACGAAAAACTTATTTAGGCGAGTTTTATTTGAGCTTTAAAAAAGCTCTCGAATTACGGCCAGCCAAAATGAAAAATCTTATTTTTAACGTGCCTAATAAAAAACAAAATTTAATACACAAAAACCTACCTGACCCACTACTTATTGTGGTCATTTCGGTTAGAATAAAAAGCTCCCCTCTTGGAGCTTTCAAACCAAAGCTTTGGGTGCACTTTACCAAAAGAGTAAATCTTTTCGAAGAATAGTACAATCAAAACTAATGATTTGTTTTAAACTTTTTGATGTTCGGGTTTACGTAGACTTCTAAAATTTTGTGTGTTGTCTTGCAGCGGTCGGGTCATTATTGTTGTATGACCCGTGGCGGTTACACTCTGCACCGGGAGACTAGGACACTTCCGTTCCCCACATTCATACAAGCCATAAGTATCTACTTCTGATAGCTTAATGGCAGACATTTGGCTCAATGGCCGTGCTCTGCTGCATGACTGGAAATAAAGAACTTACGAAAACCATTTCTTCAAGCAGTCGTTCCGTAATACATAAATACTTCGTAAGTACATAAATACTTACGAAGTAACCTACTTACAAACCATATTGCAATAAAAGAAGCAAGTTAATATGAAAATGCGACCAATACGAAGGTATAATTTTAAATTGCGATTCCGAACAAGTTAGTTAATTCAAAAAGAATGTTTCCATCCATACATTTCTGGAATCAACATTGTATTACTGAGATCTGCGAGTTTGGGGTCGTCTATTAATAATCTATGTATATTTTAATTCCAATCATGTTTAAGTACTTACGAAGAAATGCAATAAATGTTCCGAAAACATTTTTAGTGAGTAAATTTGCAGTCGTGAGCACATTATTACGGCCGTTATACATGACATCTTTTTTCAGCCCGATTCCAATTAGACACAAAAGTCGACATTTTTCGCTCTACGCTATGGCTATATTCATCTCTATTTTCATATCTACGATTTCAGTTGGCATCACAGCAAATAGCATGGTTCATATGTTGTTTGCAGTGACGACAATTGAAATCGTAGATATGAAAAATAGAGATGAAAATATCGATCGCGTGGAGCGAAAAATGTTGACTTTTGTGTCCTATTGGAATCGGACTGAAAAAAGATGCCGAGTATAACGGCCATTAGACTCAAACAGAAATTCACTGTTATATAGTTTATTCATCTATTTGTTTTTTTATTTAATTAAAACTATGTTTAATAAAGTTTTGTAGTTTACGTTCATTTTAATTTTACACAACATTGCACATTTCTTATTACATATTACCTACAGCTTCGATATTCATAACCAAATTAATATTTTAAAATGTGTAGCTAGTACCTACGGTTTAGACATAATTTTTAATGTATAAAAGGGTTAGAGAACGTTATACAAATGGGAGAGTGTGTGCGCCCGAGGCGCGTGCTCGTGTACCCTCCCACCCGCTCATCCCAACACTATTCTGCGCCCCTGGTACCTGATACCTCAGCGTATACAGCATTATACTTGACGTACTTGCCTTATTTTATATAAAAAAACATTTAATCTACAAAAGGCAGATCGGTACAGTTTGGGCTACGTTTACATCTGAGAAGGTGAGGGTAGTCATTAGGCAGAGAGAGATGTAAAAAACGACCCGGCAAGAAAACCGCCCTCGGTCATTTTAATATCACCCACCGCGCATTAAAAACAAGTTATAATTCAGGTAAAACCGGTCATAAAGTAATGATATCTCCTGTGGTGGCTGCTGCCGTATCTTGCGATGCCGCTGCAGTCACCGAGGATCTGCACTTATATAAATATTTGAATTATTGTATGTTATTATGCACAAAAGAGAAAAGGAATCAAAGAATGGCGGATTGTAAATCATTAGGTGGATGTGAATGCATTCTTATGCGGCTGATAATACGTTTACCGTAGGCTTTGGGATTCGCTGAACACAAGCAGAAAATCGCTAGCTGATTAATTTAAAAAAATTGAGCTGATGAATTGAAATTAGAATTTTCTGCTATAGAATTTCAAGATAAACACAATCATAAATGTTGGTCATGATTTTAAAAGCATTAAGGGTAAGGCTGGGAGGTAATAATATAATGTAGAAAAGTAAGAATTACTAGTGAAACAGAGAACGATCACATTCGACCAGACAACTGTACCTTTTTGAACAGGTCAGAATAAATGACGTGTCAGTTGTTTAAACGTGATTTTTTAATGCTATTTAGACGGCAGCCTGTATATATACGCACTGACAAAAAAATTGATTGATTTCGGCCTGAGAAATAAATTTCAAAGAAATAATATCGATAACGGAAATTCGAAATGCTGTAAAGGACCAAATATAAATCGTTCAGGAGAGCGAAAAGAGAGTTTTTTGATGTCTCCTGTTTTTGTAAATCAATAATTATGAATTACAAAATTAACAATGAATACTGAACTATTTTTGTAAATTCTTTATTGACAGAAGTTTTTTTTTTCAGACAAAAATGCACGTCGAAAAGGACACACCTATTTTCCTAGAAATGTTTCGGGGACACAGATCGATAAAGCGGATAAAAATTATATATTTAACACATTTTTGGATTTTACCGCATCTCTAATTTACGCTATCGATGCATACATTTAAAGGAACGTTTACACACTTCACTAAAAACAGCTATATTTTCATAATTTTTTCACGGATTTTGTATCCTTTTAGTGATATAGGTACCAACCTACTGCCCAAAAAGGCCTTTGTTTTTGAGTAGCATCGGTAGTTAACTCAAATAAAGGTAATTTTATTTTATAATACATTATTATTTAATTGATTACTTTAAATACAGTACATTTTATATACATTGCTACTAAATGGAAAATAATATCATTTACTTTTGTTTATAACATATTTAGTTATTCAACATTCGCAAGAGCTTTTATTACACTTAAAAAAGATAAAAAAACGTTCTTAAATCAAATGCTTATAACTTTTATTAAAATCACAGGCACAAACATATCTACGCTTTGAAATGTACAGTTTACACACGCATAGGCCCATATAAAGCAATACGATACCTATCTTTAAATGACCAACAGACATAATAAATAATTCAACTCTTTGTCTGCAAATAAATTGAAATAATTAATCCTCCCATCCGATGGAATTGGCGAGAAGATCAATAATGATTCGATCAAACAAGTAATTCATTATAAGAAATTTAATATTGACTTTTTCGTTTGTCTTGCCAACGCCATTATCCACATCAAAATCACAATTCGTGTTTCGGCGTGGGAGGGTGATAAATAGACGAGCTGTGCAGGAATTTGATAGGATATATCCGAACACAGTATTCGTCCAAAGTAGTATTATATTCATACACATGTTGCTCGTATAATTAATTCTTGTAAACATAAAGGCGTATCTGAATTTTTTTGTAGGAAACAGGAACCGAAACTGTAATCCAATGCATATTTTAATACTTTTGAACGTAGCTTTAACATTGTGGTTGTCAATTATAAATAAATTAAATAATATTTCTTTGATTGAACAGCTATATTTTTAAATACCCCGACTGGTTTCGGAACAACCTCATGGCAAAATATGCTAACTTGGCATTATATGTATAACAATATTTTAAATATCAATAGGTTTACGAAGTAAAAATTTGATTACACTTTTGAAATCGTATTTATTTTCTACAACCGAAATATTTGGAACATTATGGAATGGGGCTTAATTTGGAACATCATGTAAGTACAATACGGCATAAATATCTATAGCCTTTTATTTGGAACGTTATGTAAGTACAATACGGCGTACAGTGCTTTATTTGGAACGTTATGTAAGTACAATACGGCGTATAGTGTTTTATTTGGAATGTTATGTAAGTACAATATGGCGTACAGTGCTTTATTTGGAACATTATGCAAGTACAATACGGTATAAAGTGTTTCATCTGGAACTTTATATAAGTAAGTACAACACTTTTATTTTAATTTATTTTCTACAACCGAAATATTTGGAACATTATGGAATGGGGCTTATAGTGTTTTGTTTGGAACATTATGTAAGTACGATACGGCTTTTATTGTGTTTTATTTGGAACATCATGTAAGTACAATACGTCATAAATATCTATAGCGTTTTATTTGGAACGTTATGTAAGTACAATACGGCGTACAGTGTTTTATTTGCAACGTTATGTAAGTACAATACGGCGTACAGTGCTTTATTTGGAACGTTATGTAAGTACAATACGGCGTATAGTGTTTTATTTGGAATGTTATGTAAGTACAATATGGCGTACAGTGCTTTATTTGGAACATTATGTAAGTGCAGTACGGTATAAAGTGTTTCATCTGGAACTTTATATAAGTAAGTACAATACTTTTATTTTAATTTATTTTCTACAACCGAAATATTTGGAACATTATGGAATGGGGCTTATAGTGTTTTGTTTGGAACATTATGTAAGTACGATACGGCTTTTATTGTGTTTTATTTGGAACATCTTGTAAGTACTATACGGCGTAAATATCTATGGCGTTTTATTTGGAACGTTATGTAAGTACAATACGGCGTATTGTGTTTTATTTGGAATGTTATCTAAGTACAATACGACAGTGTTTTATTTGGAACGTTATGTAAGTGCAATACTCCGTACAGTGTTTTATTTGGAACGTTATGTAAGTACAATATGGCGTATAGTGTTTTATTTGGAGCGTTGTGTAAGTACAATACGGTATAAAGCGTATTATCTGGAACTTCGTATAAGTACAATACTTTTATTTTTATTGACAGCCATCATTTCGGAATTATCATAGCTCAATGCATAACATTTCTGACAGCTGAAATGAGTTGCCTGGATATAGAAATTCCAATATAAACATTGTGCATATTTCATTACTCATTACTCTAGAGGTCACCGTCCTATAACTTTTGCTGCCTTAGAATGAACTCTAGTCTCAGTTGAAAAAATAATAATAACTAAGGACGTTTAATATCACTTTTAATATTTTTGTTGCCGTGTATTTTAACTAAACAGGTTTAGCTTTGGTTAGCTGTGTTCCTAAAAAAGGTTTATTTTTGGTCCCTATTTCAGCAAAGCATTCGGATAAACTATGTCAAATAAAGAGAGTAAGCAAATTGAATAATTGAATTCATTCAAATCGCCAAATCAGTGGTCCAACAATTCATTCTTCTCTCACCCAAACACTATTTTTGATAACAATGCAAAAGAGATATATTTGGGAAGATAAGTGTTTATTATCTAAACTCTATTTCCATTCACTAGATGTCACCCCAGTCTATTCAATTTCAAAAGTGGGGGCAACGGAAAACAAAAATAGGTATGTGCATTAAAAACAATTGACGGACATGCCTTGTTTTTACAGAGGGGGTATTTTAAGAGCTTCTCAAACAAAGGGCTGCAATTTTGTTCGTAGTCTCTTCAGAGTAGACTGTGTAAGAGAAATAATTTGTTCACTCTTTGTTAATCTGAATGATTTACTTAGAGATTTGTTTGTTTTATAACGTCGCTTTGGGAAATAATTGAGAAAATAATTAAGCTAAGGTGAATAGTACCGATATAATTAAAGAATTGAAGCACCAACCAATAAGTATTGAAACAAGACAATATTAAAGATAAATATTTCAATTAAATGAAGACATTATTAGCGAAACTCAACCGAAAATCTGGAAACAGAAAAATCAGAAAAAGATATTTGCCCAGGACCTTTTGCTTTCCGGGTAAATGTGGTGGTCAGCGCATTTGGTTTGAGATCCAGAAGTGCAAATATGTTTTTCTGATTTTTCGGTTTCCAGATTTTAGATTGAGTTTCGCTAATATTGTCTTCATTTAATTAAAAAGTGAATCTAACAAACATTTTGTTTGCAGGTAAATATGTTATACCTATTGTTCGTTGGCGATTTCTTCTTCTGATGCCCTTCCTATGGGAGGTTGACTATCACCAGAGCAATGTTCACCCTACAGGCTGGAGTAAGGAATAACTATTACATAATTTTTAGAACGCCAAAAAAAGCACATGTTATTATTAATGTAATACCCAAGTAAACCAGGTTTAACCCATTTAACACATTAGACCATATGTGTCCCAGCTAACGTAGGTCTCATAGAAATCGTCGTGTCTCCCTTAAGAAATATGATCCAAACGTTACTAGAAAGAGAAAACAACACGCTATGTCTTCAAACCTAAAGGTTAACCAAAAAATAATACAAATTTACACCTTGATGAAACAAAATTTTCCGACCACAATTTAAAAAAAAATAGTGAACATTTGTGATTTTTTTTAGTTAGTTAGCTAGTTTATTTATTTATTTATTTGAGACACAAACAGGATATTTATACAACATTTTTGTGGGTAGTATATAATAAATTAAAATACAAATATAAGTATCCCTAGATTAATGTGTTTGCATTAATCACATATGCATTTTCACAGAAGCAAACTATTGAAAAACAATGCAAGTATTAGTTATACATAACTTGAAAACTTAAATACAAAATTGAAATACATAATAATAACAAGTATACAATATTTATAAAGTATTTACTGAAAAGTAATAAAACAATTTTTTTTTTTTTTTAAGTGCACAAATTGTGGAGATATTTCTTGAAATATGCTATATTATTTGCAAAAATATCTATGGAACTGTGTATTTTAACAAGATCGTTGTATGACCGAGACATTCTAGATATAGGATTAAAATATCCAGTATTATTCGTAAAAATTTCAGTCCAAAATATGTTAAGGGTTCTTGTAGATTTGGGCCTGGCGTATAACTTAATTTGGTTGACTAAGTTACTGTCTACACGATTATTCACAATTTTATAGAGCATTAAGAGGTCATTTATGTTTCGTCTTTTAACTAGACTCTCTAATTTGAAATATGTAAGTCTTTATTCGTACCCGTCTAGAAGATGGTGGACACCTGATCGGTAAGACAAAATCCGTGTAAATTTTCTTTGGACTGATTAGAGTCTAGATACCTGTGTAATATAATGTGGATTCCAGACTGTTGACCCGTACTCAAGAACACTTCGGATTAAGGAATTGAATAGAATTATTAGGCTATTAGAATTCTTAAACAGTTTGGTTGATCTTACAAGAAAACCTAGTAATTTATTTGATTTACTCACAATGTATTCAATGTGTTGATTGAATGTCAGTTTGTTGTCAAATATAATTCCTAAATCTTTTATTAATTCAACCGTTTCGAGATTGTGACCACATATGCTATATGAATATAGAATTTTGTTGGTGTTCTTGGTGAAGTTTATAACTTTGCACTTAGCAATATTCAGTTCCATTTCATTGTCAACACACCAGGTAGATAATGTGTTAAGGTCTTGTTGTAAGAGTTCACAATCTTTCATAGATTTAATTGCTTTATATAATTTGAGGTCATCAGCATATAGAGAAAAATTACAGCGGAGTTTATGTGTAAGGTCGTTAATAAAGATTAAGAAAAGTAAGGGTCCAAGGTGAGATCCTTGTGGTACGCCCGACGTAACTAATATTGAGGAAGATTTAAATCCGTTAACAGTAACTAATTGACTTCTATGTGATAAATATGATTCTAACCAACGAAGCAGGTTTCCGTGAATGCCGATTTTATCGAGTTTATTCATTAAGATAGAGTGACTAACTTTGTCAAAGGCCTTACTGAAGTCGGTGTACACGGCATCTACTTGTGTTTTATTATTCATCGATTTATACAGAAAGTCCATATATTCGAGTAAATTAGTATTTGTGGATCTTTTAGCTACAAATCCATGTTGGAAAGGACTAAGTATATGTGTTACATGGTTAAAAATGGTTTTATATACAATGGACTCGAATATTTTGCCAAAACAAGATAAAAGGCTGATAGGACGGTAGTTAGTTACATCATTTTTACTGCCAGATTTGTGGATCGGAATTACGTGGGCAACCTTCCACAAATCCGGAAATACCCCATCGTTCAGACTTTTGATGAATATTTTGTGTAATGGTCTTGCAAGCTGATCTGCACAATTTCGAATAAATAGTGGAGGAAGGCCCATCTGGGCCGGAACCCTTATTGATGTCAACAGTGATTAATTTCGCTTTGACTTCGTCTAACGTTATATTGATATGAGACAGTGGATAATTATAGAGTGGGGATGAGAGTTTAGAGTCACTTTTAGAATTGGATGGTGGGGTAAAAACAGAAGAGAAGTAAGTAGATAACAGTTCACATGTATCTTCTCCATTTGTTGCTGATTTGTCGTGGAGATGCATGATTTTGGGGAGAAAATTAGAAATTCTTTTCGAATTAATGAGAGTTGAAAGATTTTTGATACTGTTAGGGAGAGAATTTTCTATTGAACCTACATAGGCTTTAAGGCATGTACGTATGGATACTTTTACTCTGGCCCTCAAGATAGAAAAACGTGTTGTGATCTGTTTTACGGTGACCGGCCAACTCAGAATGAAATCTACTCAGAACCACCTCAGAAAGCATGATGTGAACCTCAGTTATTGGGTTATAACCTAATTATTATATTTTGTGGTTGCCTTTAATGAATGTAATGTTATTAACCTGTTAATGTTCCTAATAAAAAATTAAAAAATAATAAAAATAAAAAAAGAAGAGTCATTAAGACTTGAATTACTGGAAAGTTATTTTAGAATGATAAAATAAGATGATAAAAAAATAGTTAAATACGTTACGTTAGGTTAGGGTTAACGCCTATTTTAATTTTTTTTATAGCTTTTAATGTCTTTTCAAAGAGGTGTTGAGTTGACTTGATTCTGAGTTGGCATAACCCTGTTTTATCAGTAAGTTTAGTTAAAAAAACGTAAGGAGGGCCATTTTTAAAACTTTTTAAAGTTTGCATACAAAAATTTTATTTAAAAAAAATACATGGTTATTTCTAATAACAAAATTTGAAAGCATATCTCGTCACCTTTCAAAAACAGTTTTTAGTTTTCAAATTCACTAATTTTTTATTCATTTGGATTTTATTGAAAAACGGAAATATTTTTACCTTCTGATAAAATATGCCCGATTTTTGAAGGGTTTTATGCGCTTTCCGAAAAATAAAACAACGAAAGTGATAATACATAATAAGAAATTAAATCATGACCAGCGAAGTTCCTCTTAGAAGACTTCCCTGATGATAATCGTCAAGATAGCGCTACAAGTAACTATAAAATATGGTATCATTTTTTTTTATATAAAAATCTTGGGGAAGCACACAGCTTCGGTAAACGCTTTTGTTCGATTGCATATTTGGAGCCCCTGTTCAACTAACCGAAAGTTCCAAATGAGTGTTCTCTTTCTAGTTAATTGGGGAGAGGACATTCAGAAAGTGTAGATGTTTAATGTCCGTAATAGCTATCACCCGCTGCATTGTCCGTGCATTACTCTGTCAGGCCTTTAACGGCTTCACCCTTCACCCTTCACCACCCTTACTGGCCTTTTGTCATTTGGGATGAAGCGCGGTTAAAGGGACATATTGATGGAACAATCAATAAATAAAATCCACTGCAATCACTTCGTATAATTTATACTAGTGCGATACTAAGTGATTTTTAAGTTCATTTGAATTTTTACTTTGCTTTCTTGATGGAATGAATGAATGTACTCGTATGAATTAAGCGGATTTTAGGAAGAAGAAATTAACCAACTTCCCGACATATGATCGTGCTGAAGTTAGGCAGACAGACTCGTCGATAACAATACATTTTATCAACTTTTGGTGGCAATCATGCATACACACGCGGATACTCTGAACTCATTCTGCTTTCTCTTAATTACTAATGTTAAATGTCGGTCTTTTAAAATCGGAATTTGACCTGGTAGGTAGCGAGGTTGATTCCGATCACTGGTAAGGAAGATTCTCAGTCGAAATAACATTTTTTTAATTTTTATAATTTTACTATTTGGGAGGTGGATATGGGTACAGCCACCCCGGAACCATTTATTGGCTAACTAACATCTCTGCCAAAGGTCACCCCAAGTGGTTCGCTACGTTTTGTGACTCATCAGGAGTGCCCGGGTTCACAGGGTGAGGTTTGTCCGGATCTTGGCGGCGAATGCGTCTGCCCACCAACTGCGAGGCAGGCCAGATCGGGAGAAACTTGTTGAGGAAGACTTTTTGCCCCCTTCAATAGGACTCGTAAAATTTCCGGAAAATAGCCTTGCACGTCAGTAGGAGTAATACATTCGTATATGTCCGTCATTTCTGGACACACTAACCCCCAGATTCCTACTCAACCCTCATATTCGTTCCCCTCCCAGTATTTCCCCCTTTTCTTTCCTAAAAAGACCCTCCACACAGCATCCCCAAAGAAGACATTGGCCCTGATGGGAATTATTAAGTAAAACGTTAATTGCTAGTCAAAATCCTTATCCCTCGACCGCGGGGCCGTCATAAAAGTATCTAAGAAAAGTTCATTTCCTAAAATCTAATTCGGTTAATAAAAGCCATGTTGTTGGGTAAAATACAAACATAACACAATAATAAGCAAATTTTAATATAACATTGAAGTAATTACAAAAAACCAGAGTTGGAGAAAAAATGTCATTAATAAGGGTACTAACATAACATAATTTTTGTACAATAAACTAATTGAGTCTAGGTATATTTAAGCGGTTGATTTATTCAGGTAACTATTTCACGTAAAACTTTTTATTTTAGTGAGTGCGATCGGCGCGCGTGGGTTATCAAGCAAACATTATTTTTACTGAGGCAGATGGGCAAACGGCGGTACGTAAAAAATCTACCCATTCATAGCCCTCTATTTTGTTTGACGTTTATGAAAATATTATTAACCGCCATTACATACGACAAACAATAATAATTAGCTTTTATTGGCTTTTGAAACTTAAACCATTGAACAGCTGTTAAACAGTTGACAGATGTATCTACTAATGTTGAAAATATTGTGTTGTTTTAATTGAATCTTTTAAAAAAATGTTTAAGCTCCATACAGAAGGCCCTGAGTCATCCTGTCATCTTTGGGGTTGCTGCGTGGAGGGTCTATTTAGGAAAGAAGGGATAAAAAGTTCTGGCAAGGAAAACATGTACGAGGGGTGGGTAGGATGTGTTCACGAGTGAAGGACGCATGAATCCATCCCTCCCACTGCGATGTAAGGCGATGGGTCGAGATAGTCTTACTGGAGAGGTCCAAAGGTCTCCTTCAACCAGTTACTCGCGATCCGACCTGCCACGCAGTTGGTGGGCAAATGAATCCCGGTAAACGGGCAAATGCAATGACCAAACAAACCGTGAATCCGGTCACCCACGTAGTCAAGTCACCAAACGTAGCGAACCACTTTGGGTGACCAATATCAGAAGTGTTGGTTATAAAATAAATTGTTACCGGGGCGGCGGTACCCATTCCTGCCTCCCAAATTCAGAATCTATGTCATGAATGATAAAAAAATGACGAAAAGTCGCGTAGCTTGAAATGGTTTTAGTTCGGTGACCACAGCTGAATGGTCAGTACTTTCCCACCTTCCTCTTTTCCATCTCTTTCCCCTCACCATACTCGTCAGCCTAACTAGAGATGCCATGATCCCACTGGCTGGTTTGCTGGGAGTCGTTGGGACTCTTTTTTTTTTTTTTTACAGTGAATACCGCACAAGAATCTCAACTGCTCCCGTCTGGAGCCAGTGAGACTATGGCATCCCCAATTGGGGTATGTTGTGAGGCTGAAGGTAGAGGGGAGGGGAAGGAGGTGGGGAAGAGGAAGGTTGGGAAGTACCTGGCTATTCAGATCTGGTCACTAAACACGGCTATAGCCATTTTCAAGCAACGTTTCAATTCTGAATGGTGGTCTTACACCAGGGCGATACTGATAGTATCTTCCACTCTGGAACATGCCGCAAATATACTATATATTATTTTAAATGAATTAATTGTGAAATAACACAAATTAATCAAATAAAATTTATTTGAGCATGGCGGGTTCGAACCCGCGACCTCCGGATTGTGAGTCAAGAGTTTTACCCACTGGACTACGGAGGTCGTCAATGTGCAGTAATCAAGGAAAAAAGCAAGCATGTTAATTAATAAAAAAAGAAGATTGTTCAAATAAATTTTCCTGTGAACCGTAGTAAAGCAAAACCTTATTAACCATTATTACTAACGGCAAACCCTTTGTTCAAAAATACCTCTAGGAAGACAAAGTCTTGGGAATCTCCATTGAAATGTGAAACTGGAGTGATAATGAAATATTCTAGCAAATTGGTTTAACAAAGAAAGTTGAACTCTTTGAAAGAACAATGATGTTGGGTATTATAAATATTATTTCAAATTAAACAATGACCCGAAAGTCAAAATGTCATATGGATACCCTACACCAAACTTTATTAAAAATTTGAATTACTGACCAGACCAAATATTCTTAATCAACAGACCAAATATTCTGGACGCACTAGATATTTGCAAAATATACACGTACATATAAAAACCACTAAAGCATATTATTCATCAAAAAACTAAATTTCGACAACCACAACAAAAAAATTAATAATAAAACTTATGCATGTAACACATATAAAACACAACAGTACCAATGTAAATTGCCTATTTTTTGTCACTGATTTTATTATTTTATTTTTATTGGTTTATTTATTTTTATTTCTTGGAGTTTCTCAGTCTATTTTATTAACTTAGTAACTTAACATATTATATTATATACATATATTTATTATTTACAACTTAATCCTTTTTTAAATAAGATCACTAAACTATGGTCATCCTAAAAGTCTACATGTTTACATGAATGTACTACCTAGTGCCATCAGTTTAGTAGGTACCTACCCATAATCTCAATCTGTAAGAAATACAACAATATTGTTCTCTCAATATCTGTATAATTTTGTGTTATTTTGTTAATTTGTGTAATTTTTAACCTCAACACAGGCTTGGCCTAGTGAGGTGACAAATTGTATTTTAAACATTTTTACCTGCAGTGTAAAGAAATAATAAATAAATAAAAATGTAAAATGGGGCCTTAGCACGGGTAAGCATCCTGTCAGGCGCACTTTACCAAATATTTTTTTATAAAAAAAAATAAGTTTTTTTTTCTTTAAACACTTTTCAAGGACAAATTAAAGAAATCGATGGCGTTCATTTTAAAAACATTTGTTGATATGTATGTATTCATATTTTTTATATAATTTTTTTCATCATATTCAAATAAATTTTACCATTTTTTTCCATGTTTTAGAATAACTACGTCTTTAACATTCTTTCGCAATGTTTTATTATTATTAGTATACTAGCTTTTGCCCCCGG
This sequence comes from Limnephilus rhombicus, assembly GCA_929108145.2. Classification (NCBI taxonomy): domain Eukaryota; kingdom Metazoa; phylum Arthropoda; class Insecta; order Trichoptera; family Limnephilidae; genus Limnephilus; species Limnephilus rhombicus. The sequence goes on from OV815285.1 coordinate 50,075,094, forward strand.
CTTCGCTCGCATAGTAATAGGGGGGTACCCAGAGCGCCTCCTCCACCTTCCCTATCCCCACTCCGATCCCCCCTCCTCCTCTCCCCGCCCCCTCTCTAGTGAGTGATTATAAATTACAATTCCCAAAGCTGAAGCTTTTAAGTATTTAACAATTGTTGGCACATCTGTACCATCAGAAAGACTCTTTTCACAGGCGCAAGGCTAGTTTTTGACTGAGCAAAAGAAACCGATTAAGCGAAAAAGATTAAATAAACTTTTGTTTTTACATAGCATTGAAAAAAAAATTGGAATTTGCAAACAAAATAAAGCTGTGTTTGCTGTGTGATTGTGAACTTTAATAAATATTTTTCCTTGAATTTAACTTACCTAGTTTTCTTTAAGGCCTTAACATGTCCATTGCGAAAAACAATCGATGTTTTGGAAACATCGATGTATTTCTCAATACATCGTATTAACATCGATGCAACCGATTGATGCATTACATCGGAAAAAACATAGATGTATATTTTAAATGTCCATCCCTACCAGTAGATCATCTAATAATTGGTTGTAATTCTCCCGTATAACAGTTTATATTATGAAAATTCTTTTGTGTGAAAGAATTTTCTCCTCCACCACATAATAATATTAGGTGGTTCAGGAGAAAAATTTACATATTATGTGGGTATATATATACTTCCTTCGCAATAACCCTGTAGGTAACGAAACACAAACCCGTCTGTTTTTTTTTTCTAAATAGAAACACCAAACGAGAACCATTTGAGAAGTCCCTTGCGAATATTTCGAAAACACTTTATTACGAAACGATTCTAGATAGCAAGCTGCCTACACCTTCAAATGCCTTTAAATTAACTTTTAAACTTGAACATTCCTTCGTGGAATTCTCAAAATACGTCGTCATAGGCTGAGCCAAGGTATTTTTTATATGGTTTTGTAGAAATATTCCCCGTGCGTGGATCACGTGGCAATTCCGTATTTTTGTGACGCACGCACAAAGTCAATCTTTTATTTCCCAGACACAAGGTGGGTCCCCAATGTATCCTTACACATTTCTCTTTATATATTTAGGATATTTCTTTTCCTCTGGGTCACCGGTGATAGGTAGGTCCTTCTGAGAGGTTTTACCTTACCAGCTCACACATTTTCTCAGATATTTTAAAAGTCACATAAAAGACGTGTCTTCTTTTTATAATGCTTTCTTTGGAAATCAATTACTACTGTTCGGTTGTTTTTAGATAGCTTTAAAGGTAGATATAAATTATAACATGCTTTATTTTTTTCTAAAATACCCATTACTTATCGAGCAAGATATTTCAAAAATTTGTTAAACATATTTATGTATTTAATTTCTTCAAACACAGCAAATTTATTTTGTGGCACCATTTTTATCCAAAATGAATAAAATACTTAGTTTTAACAACTTTTATAGTTTAAAAAACCGACATGTTTTCTAAGCAATACCTTTTCTACAATACCTTTTAGCTTTGAGGAAAATAATTCCCCTCAGGGCTTATATCATCTTTGGGGATGCTGTGTGGAGTGTCTTTTTACGAAAAGGTAAGAGAGGAAGTTCTGGGAAGGAAGGGTGGGTAGGGTGGTACGGGGGTCAGAGTGTCCACGAGTGACGGACGTATGAATCTGTCCCTCCCACAGCGGTGCAAGGCCTTACTTTCTCCTTACTGTGGTCAACGTTTCGGATAGCGATGCAGTGTCCATCATCAGGGCAGATGTGAAGTGTACGTTTATGTACATCGAAGTAATACCGTGTTATGTGCGTTAATCAACAGCGACTTTGAGGTGATTTTTCATTAAAACGGCGCTCTACAAATTATCCAATTATTATTATTATTAATCCTCTTATTGTGGATTTTTGCGTTTACCTTTGGTGTAGCCGTCTAATACAAATATATACTTTTAAAGTTTAATTTGTAACTTAATTTAAATTTTATGTTTTGTATTACATTTCATTAACCAGCTACAATTGGTTCGGCACTTAGCTTAAACTCTAGCGTCTTTTTGGGAACTAATCACCATATGGTCCAACAGATTTCTCCCTTGCCGAGCCTGGGATGACGTTTATCACAGTTGTATGTTTTGTTTTTATTAGTGTGATTTTTTATCATGCTTAAATACAAAACGATCCTTTAATCTTTTCTCTTTCCCTAATCAGCCAGCGACCTAAACCTAAGCAGTACTTCGGAAATGCAGGCGACCGGCCGTGAACATTTTATGTTTCTTTATTCTTTGAATTGTTCGTTATGAATTGGGGATTTTTCGACCACCATACTAGGCACATGCCTGTGTTGTGGTAGTTGATGTTAACATTGTTAGTAATGTAGATTTTAAAAAGTGCAAAGTCATGAAATACGGAATTCGTAAAATAAACTCGAATACTTTCGTAAAACGGAATGTTTTTACTGGAGACCTAATAAATAAAAACAAAAATTCATAATAGAAATTATAAGAGTTACTCGTATTATTATTCTAATGGGAATTGATACACCATCTAGTTTGAGTATCCTAAGTAAGCCAGCTCTCCAGTGGAGCGTTGATGATTTATCTGACAGATGTATGACTCCAGCCTCCACCCTTATCGGAAACGGATGCTACACATATAACAGATCTAACTACACACACGTGACTTGATCGGTACCTACTCCCACCCACCTCTATCCTCTGCCTACCCTCCACTGTCTTGTGACACTATTAATGCGCTGAGGATTACGCCGAGTAAACAGGGATGGCCGGTTACGGTTGGTTTCACCTATCAGAAAGCTTTAAAGCTTCTGGTCGAATAAGACTGTTCTAATTTACAGGGAAGCTTCAAATAGTTGAAACTATTTCAGTTCAAAGTAGTTACATGATAATTCGAGAAAGTGTTAAAATACACTGTCGGCAGGTAAGATTTAACCCCTCAGGCCTCGACCATATTCTATCAGTAAAAATCAAAATAAATGGAATTTTTGTGAACGTATCCGAAAACTAAAAACTGTTTTTGAAAGGTTATGTAATTTGTTTACAAATTTTATTATTAGAAAAATCCATGTTATTTTTCAAATATAAAATAACTAGCTTTTGTCCCGGCTTCGCTCGCATATATTAGGGGGTTCCCACTCCGCCTCCTCCACCTTCCCCACCCCCCCCCCTCATCCCTCCCCTCCTTCCCCCTCACCATCCACCCCTTCCACCCCTCCCCTCTAGTAGTAGTAGGTATATATTGAAATATTTGGCGAGCAGGAGATAAGCCGACGTAGCTCAGTGGACAGAGCAGTTGACCGGAAATCAGAAGGACGCGGGTTCGAGTACCGTCGGCGGCATGTATCTTTTCTCGGGAGATTTTTTCAATGTAGATGAGTGTTTCAGGCTAATAATTATTATACTTATAAATAAATGTTAGAATGAAACTGTTTTTGGAAAGTACTTTGGAAATGTACTGCCTTTTTTATGAATGCTTATCAATATACTCGTACATGCCAGATAAATGAAGCAATTGTAAGATCTATAATCGAAAGATTTATAATTTATTGAATTTACAAAAAGTGTCGCACTTTAATATAATATTTATGTGACTATTAAAAGGTTACACAAACGTAATATTTATGAAATTATTAATTGATAAAATTAAGAATTTATGTAATATGTTTTCGTTACTTGATAACATAAGTGTAGATATACTCATATTTAAGAACGCATTCGAGCTGAAATAATAATACTAAAATATTGTAAACAAATGCAAGTGTTCAGGTTTTCAAAAATATCTTGTAATCATCTTTCGGCGTCATATTTTGTAAAATTTCTAATCTTTCCTCAAATTTGTAAATTTTGTTCTCGTATAAGAAAAAAATGAGTGCTGTTCAGCTCAGGCTCATAAAAGATTGTATTTTTAAGAGGAGGATCTCCCTCTGGCAAAGCTTGTCAAAGTTAATTACTTTCGGGAGACAGCAGGACCCGCAATCTGTGGCATAGGGTGCAGCGGGTATATAGCCACTAACCAGCCAACCCTGAGGGTGAACAAGTACCCACAAAAATATGTAACTTATACACGAGTTAAATTTTATTCGGATAAGTATTATTTTTTAATAATTTACTTATTGTACCACGGTTTGACCAAGATTCAATAGAAATATATTTTTTTAAATTTATTTATTTACTAGCTGGTACCCGGCATGCGTTGCTGTGCCATTTAATAAAGAAATTGTTTCTCCCTGCGTGTCCTTTCCCATTTGTCCCATTCCCCTTCCGCCTACCCTTCCTCTCCCGCGTCCCCTTCCCCTCTCGCGTTCCCACTCCGCCTCCTCCACCTTTCCTCTCCCCACTCCACTCCTCCCTTCCACCGCCCGGCGAACCCCCTTCCCGAGTTCCCCTCCCCCCTCCTGGGTTCCTTTCACCCTTATCCCTCGAACCCCCTGCCCGAGTTCTCCTCCCCGTCCCTCTCCCGCATTCCATACATTCACTCCCGGTATATTCAGTTTTCAAACAACTCGCATGTCACCAATTGCAATTTTTTATACAAATTTCATAATGCCAGAGCTCACCAGTAGTTTTACACAAACCTTTTCCTGACAATAACGAACACAAGAAAAATTATTATCGAATTTGGTGCAGTCGTTCAGAAATTATGCGCATACATTTTCGACGATTCATTTTTATTTATATAGATAAAAGATAGATATATACATAGAACAAAAAGATGAAGTAAGAAAAATTATACACGCAAATATATTGGATATGGGTACCGCCGCCGCCCTGGAAACCATTAAATGGATAACCAACAACTCTGCCATATGTTACCTCAAGTGGTAAGAAGACTTGAAATGTTATGTCCAGGTTAATGGGGTGAGGTTTTGTCCAGTCGGTTGAGGGAGACCTTTTGACCTTTCCAGCAGGACTCTTCGACCCATTGCCTTGCACCGCAGTAGGATGGATGAATTAGTTCGTCCATCACTATTGGACACACTAACTACTCAGCTTTCTACCCACCTCTTTTAATGTTTTCTGCATTTCCAAAGGCGGCATGTGCCCTGATGGAAATGATATTCCTCAGAAGCCTGCTGTGTGGAGTTAACGTAAAAATGATATTTCAAAGCTCTTATCTTGAAAGCTTTGACCCAGAAATTTCGCACAGGAAAAATGTTTGAATTTCGTAACGTCAGATCTAACGTATCTCTCTTGTGTTGTACAAATTTGAGTACTTAGATTTGGATGCTGGAATTTAACTGCTTTTATATAAATTAAATTTTCATTAGTTAAGAGTCCAACTCAAAAGTGGGCACCAAGTTATGAAATTCATCCACTCGTGATAAAAATAATTAAAAATATTTTTTTAAGATTGAATTATTACTATGATTATCTACCGTGTTAACTAAAATTATTACAATAATTCGAACCTAGAATAATTCAAGACTTGTTTATAAAATCATAAATTCCACAATTGACAGACCAGGCGCATGGTTGATCGATATAGGTTTTATCGAAAATGTCGGTAACTTGCGATCGCTCCCGAGCACGACTGCAGGCCGCTAACGAATAAACAACAGTTTACGTCAAATATATTAGGAACCCCTAGTCATTGTGAACTATTGTTTGTTCGTTAGCGGTCTGCAGTCGTGCTCGGGAGCGATGGCAAGTTACCGACATTTTCGATAAAACCTATATCGATCGACCATGCTAGGACCCCAGGTACCGATAACTTTCGGTAACTTCTCATCGTTCCCTATCATGACTATATTGACTATAGATCGCCAACGAATCACAATAACTAAGTGTTCTTAATATATTTGACGTCAACTATTGTTTGTTAATTAGCAATCGAGCGAACGATGAGAAGTTATCGATACAATCCTTAATGATCGACTGTGCTAGGGGGTCAACTTGATTTCTTTCTATATACCTTGCAAACCTAGGATAGCGCTAACATTTACAGCGACAAAATCGATGCGAAAATTGCGAAAATGTTTAATAAAACACGACTCGTTTAAAATAGAGCAAAAATCTCGCGTGCATTGTCTTAAAGAGCATTTAAAGAAACACTGTGAATTTTTTCATATACATATATAACTTCTAAACAAACGTGTTTATAATAATTTTTGAAGCATACTTTGCGATTTTTTTCTATCGAGGAAATTTTATATAATTTGCATTTCGGCGCGGGCAATGTCTAGATATTATCTTCAAGAATAACATATATTTTTTAAGAGCTTTAAAACTTACCATGTTTAAGGGAGGTATGTAAGAAATCGGTAGAAATTCGTGTTGCGGGTCATTAAACACAGAATCTCCAATAGTCCTAAATTCTCCAGTATTTTAAAATAAATACCAACTCTACTTTTACCACTAATCTATTCATAAATGTATTACTAACAGTGATGAGCGTAGCAAATAATGTAAAATCATGCAATGTCCAGTGTGTTAACTGTAATGTCCTCCACGTGCAAAGCCGTATCTTCTCCAAGCATAAACTTTCTAATTAAAGTGTGTTTATTGGAAGTGACCTGCCAGGTAAGTATGTTTCTGTATCCATTTGTAAATAGTAAAATTAGTTAGAACCTAAGCATTCCTAATAAATTGTACAGCGCCCTTGAGGTGATTTTTCACAAAAACGGCGCTTTATAAATTATCCAATTATTATTATTAATCACAATTGTATAGTCTCGTTCGCCGTATACAGAATTTGGGTAGTGATTATAAGATTTTTGTTAATAAAAAATCACTAAATATATACAGGTCTTAGTAGAATTTATATTGTCAAACAGAACAACCAATCGAATTTAACAAACTACCTGCTTCGACAAATTTTCATTTATTTATTGTACTATTCCTTATCTACTATTTTTTCATCTGGGATTGTAAAGAGTTTTATTTATGTATTGTTGGGCTCATTTAGATTTCCTGTGTTTTAAAAATAAAGATAATAAATAAATAGTAGCAGATATCAATCTCCGCTCAATAAAATACAAACCCAATACCTAGAGTATAATCAAAACCAGTACGTAGAGACTTCCGCAAACACTGCATGCTATTGCACATTTATTCTAGTATGATTTAGTCTGTTTGTATTCTTAAATGAGCATTTCAACCTTGAAACAATAACGTGGGTGTACAAGACACAACGTGCAAATAATATTATCTGCATCCATTACTAGATTCAATTGCTGATAAGTATTATGATATAACAATGTTAATAAGCGCAAATAGAAGGAAAAAACATAGCTGATTTAATCGTTCAAGGTTTCCTTTGTAGATATTGCTTGGTTGTATTTAAGGTATCATTAGGTTCAATCAGAACAGGATGCATAATAATCGATACACCGCGAAGGAAAGAATGTCGTACCTTCTAAAGATCTGAATCGGTCTTGTATTTATACAACACGATCTGTTTGTAACGTCATACCTGAGAGTAATAACTGTGTATTTGTATGTTTATTGATCTATCCGATTTTTTAATCCACATACTAAATGGTGTGGAAATCCTTTTAATGTACCAACCAAAGAACGATTAAAAGTAGCACTGCACAACATAAATCCACTGTTCAATTTCAGCGAAAGTTTGTGTGAAAGTTCAGACAACCAATGTTTAAAAAATTGGAGATACTCAATTACTGAATTCCCCGGAATATTTTAAAATTTTCCCAGATTGGCTTGAGAATTTGAATACAAGACGAACATTTGAAAATTTCCCTAAAATTTGTGTTTTATCTCTTTTTAGTTTAAGCCAGGTGTAGGGAAATTTACCTAACCATACCTTCACTGTATACAATGCTCGTCGTTGATGGAATCATCAACGATGCCGTCCGTCAAGGTGTTCGCAAATAATTATAATCCAAAATTAGGTAGAACCCGCGGAGCACCTCGCGTGGAAACTATTCACCGCGAAATTCTCCAAAAACAATTAAAGAACCACTGATTTTGGAACTTAGAGTATTAAAACCGGCACGCCGCCGAGGCTTGATCATCCTTATCATACGATAGGATTTTTTTTAAATAAAGAAAGACAAACATTTCCGGGTTACGAATTAATTAACAATATTTGGAATTTTCTTACTACCACCACAGAAAGCGGAAAATATTGCTTGTGTCGTGATGGAGGACTTAGCCAGCCGAGGAATCGAAGACGCGACGCCCGGGTGGAACCCAAACGCGATGTCAACTCAGCCACTGACCGGTCAAATTATTTTAGTTTTTAGATTGCTTGATTTTAAAAGTCACCCCTCGATTTATTAAACATAATCGAATCCCAGTCGCATGCCCTGTCCTGTACGGCTGAGATTTCATAAGTATTTTTGCCCGGAAACAGTCAAACAGTGTTGCCGACGAATAAATTATATGCGAGGCGGTTAATTAATCAATAACTGGTCTGGTAAAACAGTATGTTAAATCGGACTTATTAATTAAGAATATTCATTTACAGGTTTTGTTTAGGAAAATAATTATTTCAAATAGGAATATTTATAGGTAGGTACGAGACAGAATGGAAAATACTTTCAATGTCTTGCGTGATTACCAAATAGAATGGAAGCTGCATATTTACACAAGTGTGTTTAGTTAACCAGATTCTAATAGCCAAAGTACTTTGAAAGCTTCTATGTAAATGTATTTATCCTTACTTTTACCTTCCGCCCACACTATACTTAAATTAGGGGTGTGGTATTCAATTTTTTTTTAAATAATTCTATTACCTTTCAGCACGAAGAGGTTTCAAAATTAAATCAGCGTAATTTTAGCCATAAGTATCTTAATCGGGGTACTTATGAATCATCTTTCTTAGAAAAATCAAAAGAAGCTTTTTGAACTTGTTCTGATCCGCCTCTCAGGCACCTACCAAAATATTAAGCAAGGTCCCACACTTATCGGGAAATCTTCGATAAAAGAGTCGTGACCCAATCAAAACACTTTGGAGTCGAGAACACCGGCCGGACGCCAAAAGCATTGTTAAGGTTAAGGTTAAACGGGTGATTTGGTCAAATTTGGTTTGGAAAGTGTTATATCATGATATCACACTGCGGTCACGGATTTGGAGATGGATCGCAAATTTGTAACCAAACTTTAAAAAGTAATTGAAATCTGATATTTCCTGTATTTAAAAAGGATCTCAAAAAGGTGACGTTGCGAATAAGCAAAATATTTTTTTGTCAAATTTTTCATTGTTTGAACCATTTTTTTTATATATGCCGCAACAACCCTTCTTTCCTCAGGGCAAAATATACTAACTTGACATTATAAAACAATGTGGGACAAAAACTTGACATTACAACAAAACATTACAAACAAATAATTGGCATTACAAAACAATATACTAACTTGACATGACAAAACAATGGGTTAACATAATATATGTTGAGGTGGGGGTGGTAGCGTAACTACGAATTACGGACGGTGAAAGGGAACAAGTCTAAGGTGGGGCTGTAAGATAAAAAAAAATATTTATTGATAATGGACTCTGAATTATTATTAAGGGGTTTCTTTATTTCTAAGATTTTGAAGTCACTTAAACACTCATATATTATATTCACACATTCTTTCGTTAGTCAAGTTGGTATATTTTGCCTTGAAGAAGGAGCGGTTGTTCCAAACGACTGAAGTAAAACTCCACTAACTTATATCCATCGAAACCGAGTTAAGTTAGCCTCTCAGAAACTGGGCGTACTGTACAGGGCCCGCAGATACTTTAAGAGGGCATTACCAGAGAAAACCAGAAATATGTCATTTTTAAACCAGATTTTAGACGTATTGACTCTTTTCCATAAAAAAATATAAATGGATTTCGAAAGATTGTTCTTTTATCTAGCATTGGCATGTTTGAAATTTTGAGAAAAAAATGTTTATTTTTAGTATATTAAGGTTTTACCATAGATTGTTGGCAGATTTGTTAAATTTTCAAAAGAGATTTTTTAATATACCACACCCATTTCAAATCAGATAATCATGCAGTAAAATAAATCAATACATTATCTGGGTGTCGCAAGTTTTAGAATTTTAATTTTAGTTTAAATAAAATCATTAAAAAATATATACGTACATTTGTTTCTTGACGAAAATTTATCCGTTTGTGTATTTATTTGAGCACCTACAAACTAATATATTTGAGATTTTTTTAACATTCTTATTTAATTTAGACATTATTGCAAAATGATAAATATTTACAATCAAAAAAATATTACAAAAAGTACATTATTTTAATAGTTTTATCATCACGCCTTTCAGCATTTTTGGATGTAGGTATAAATTTGGAATAAAATAAAATCGATATTGAGTTATAATTTTAAAAAGCTGGTACTCACTGTAACCGGCCTGCATGATCGTAAGAATAACTTTCGCTGGCTGGTTAAAGGCTCTTAATAGTACACAACTGCTAACCCTGTTCAAATCGCAAGTGCGCCCCACGGTTGAATTTGGTGGCCACCTCTGGTCTTGAGCTCCAAAATACCCTAAAAAAACCTTGACTCTGTGCAGAAACGGGCGGTCCGTTTGATAGATTCTCCCATCTTAACAGACGGACTGCAATCTTTAGAGCATATGCATCAGGTGGGAATCCTGTCATTGTTCTACCGGTATTTCAATGGAGGATGCTCCGAGGAACTAGCGTCATTGATCCCCTCGTCACCGGTGCATAGTCGGGAAACACACCAAACACGCGCCCAACATTTGTACACGGTTGACATTAGTCACATGAGAACGAGTCGTTTCTATGATTCGTTCTTCAGTTCAACGGCTCGGCTGTGGAACGATTTGCCGGCCTCTGTGTTTCCTCCCTCCTACAACATGGGTCTCTTCAAGACCCATGTTCACTCCTTCCTTTCCTCAAAAATACCCTCCACACAGCATCTTCAAAGATGACATAGGCCCTGAGGGAAATTATTTTTCTCAGGGCCTCCTGTGTGGAGTTAATGTAAAAAAAAAATCTCCCTCTCAACTTCCGTTCGCCTCGCCCGATCACACTTTTCATAACGCTCTCGTCACGCATTCCCCAGCATACTCCCCAAGTCAAGCGTGGGTAAAGAAGTTTTACTTAAAACAAAATAGTGGTTCAAACAAAGATAGGTACCTATATTGTTTCAATTATTTAAAATGGATAGCTATATATATTCAAAGTATGGAATTTTATACATCTTTCGAAAAAGTGAAAAATATCAGCAATGACATTGTCACATTATTCGATCACAATTGTTTTGGATGAACGAAAAACACTCGTGATTTTCATAACAACATCTATGTACTTGATCTTACACATATTTGTATACACGACAATCTTAAAAATATAAAGGAAATAAGATTGAAGCGTTACGACATTTTAAATATTTTTTCAATTGACAAAAGTTCAAATTCTAAAAGTTTTGAGGTTCCTAGTTAGGAATTAAGGAACACTATTATTAATGAACAACGCGATTTCTCTTTTTTCTGTGTCCGTTTGACAAAATTGCAAAGGAAAAGCCGCATAGGAAAAATAAATCATCTCGCAGCAATGAAATATCTGTAAGAAAATCTTTATTCTTTGACTTTCCTGTATGTTTATCACTCCATAAAACTAATTCATGATAATACCAGGTTATTATATTATATTGCAGGCAAGATAGATGCCTGAACCAAGCCAGCGAAATGCAGGAGCGTTATTACTGATCGCAAAAATCAGTGCATTATGAAAAGTAGACGAGCAGGTACCAGTCATTGTTTTGTTATTTCCAAGTATGATAATTTGGCAGCCATTCCAGTCTGATCATATCGAGCTAAAGTAATGTCTTATTATTAACATCTGCCATACAACACTGGCTCCATCTCTGAGGCGATATTTCACATGGCTGTTCAATTCAAAACCTAGTTACTGACATTTTTATTAAATATTCCGATTTAAGCAAATAACTTGTTTCTAAGTCAACATAAAAGTAATTGCATGTATTTAGGCTTGTACGATAATTCACTCATCAGTGCATTTTCGTCTGAAATTAAAATTTTGATCGAAGTAGCAATAGTTCAACTGAAAACAACAAAAACAAGCTGATCAACTGAAAACACAGTTTATCAATTTGTTTTCAAGTTGGTCAACTGATCAACTTGAAAACAACTAAAATAATGGCTAGTAAAAGTAACAACCTAGTCGGAATGTTATTATTTAGTACCTACGACCTACGCGTTATTAAAAAAATAGTCTAAAAAACTAACTAACTAACCATCACGCCGTTTCCCAAAAATAGTCAAGTATCAAAAATCAATGGGCTCAGATAATACACCCTTCCAGGGTAATGCACTCTATTTCCCTTTAGAAAAACAACCATTCGGAATCAAAACGTTCCATAATATTGCGCCGTACTACTTCTCAACCTTACTTTTGTCCAAGAGTTTTTTTTTTTTACATTATCTCCACACAAGAGGCCTTGAGGAAAATAATTTTCCTCAGGGCCTATGTCATCTGGGATGCTGTGTGGAGGATCTTTTTGAGGAGAGGAAGGAATGAACATTGGTCTTGAAGAGACCCATGTTGTAGGAAGGAGGAAACACAGAGGCCGGCAAATCATTCCACAGCCGAGCTGTTGAACATAAGAACGAGTCTAAGAAACGACCCAAAAGAGTGGGAGATACTTTCAGTATCACTTTCCCCACCCCACTACCATCGGCCTCAACATACCCTAATTGGATGTGCCATAGTCTCAGTGGCTCCAGACGGTTGGAGGATTTGGGACTCTTTGAGGTATTCAAATAAAAACAAAATATGAAAAAATCAATTTCTCCATACGGTCTTCCTTTTCCCTCCCTATTTGGATATGCCATGCAAAGTCCCAATAGCTCTGGACATGTGGGACTTAAACTCGGCTTTGAAATACTCCGTAATACAATAAACAACAACATCGAAACGTTAAAAAAACATTGATCAGTCAACACAATAAACAAATTGTTTTTGGAGAATGTTGGAATACACTTCAGCATGTTTTTAAATCTTTCAGTACCATTATTTGGACATTACTAGGTTTTGAAATTAAGCCGTTGGTAGTTCTGCAATATGAGCATTTACAATGTACATGTTTCCTGTGTGTACTTGCCCCTCGCAGTCCGGGTGTGGGTAGGTAGTAGGCAGTAGGCTGTGCCGGCGAGGAAGTAGCCAGTACCAGCAAGCAGTACGTACCAGCGGGCAGTGTCGCCCGCAGTCCGCTATCGCGCCTCTGCAGAACGATCGCGGCCGGCGAGAATGTAAATATTGTTATTAGATGGCTTTTTACAGGGCGATTCACTCGGCGAGCCATCAATCGAGGCGCTATCGAAACAACAGATCGGGAGCTTAGTAAGAGGAGCTTTAAGCTTGTAACATTATATTCTTGCGATTTAACTGTTGGCGAATACTATTCTGTCTTGTGAAGTAATAAAATTATTCTATTCTGTGTACAAAAGCTCTGTATAATTTCCAAGGTTTGTATGTTTGTATTGGAGTAATGGAGTGACTGTGTTAATCACTGGCACATAAATATTATCTAACAGAATACAACAAAATGGCAATCAGATGAACGGCATTCCAATATTTGACGTCGGATTAAAAGCTCATAAACTAAACATTAAACTTCTGAAGACAAATCATGAAGACTCGAATCTCAATTCAAGACAAATTTTCAAATACCAGCTTTTAGTGGTTAAAATTGTAGGATTTTGTCACTGACATTCATTGTTAATGCTTTTTAATAGGAAGTAAAAGGCTATTTTTGCCTAACCGAAATAACCGAATAAATAGCCAGATCTTTTGACAGGGATGGCTGTTGCTAAAACAATTTTGCGGTGTGAAAGATACACAGTAATTCCACTAATAATAATAATAATAATAATAATAATATTCAAAAAACTGTTTCTGAAAAAATTAGAAAATACACAGATTTAGGAAATGAGATTAAAAGAATTTGGCATTCTCGGAATATAAAAATATTACCATTTGTTATTTCGGCTACTGGGATTATACCTAGGTCTCTGATTCAAAATTTAGGCGTATTAGATTTGTCAAAGAATTTATACATAAAAATGCAAAAATCGGTAATTTTAAATACATGTAGGATTACAAAAGATTTTTTAAATATTTATATTGAGGGATCAGTAGGATTTATAGGTTCAATTAGGAATTCCACAGAGCCGAACCCTCTGATATGAAAATATCTGGAGTCGGTGAATTATTTTCCCATCTGGTCTCTGGTAGGTTGACATGTTGTTCTTGTATTGTTTTGTAATTTTAATACATATAGTGCAATTGCATAACGTGGATTGACCAGATGATCATTTGGGAAGTGTGTGAAAGGGTTTAGTTTTTCCTGTGGGGAAAATTAAACCCGGACATTTAAATCTGGTGCGTGAAATATTTGGATGATTTGTATAGCGCCGTTTTTGTGAAAAATCACTTCAAGGGCGCTGAAACTAGATGGTATTGTTACTTCAATTTGGAATTACTAACATTCCAAGCGCCCTTGTGGTGATTTTTCACGAAAACGGTGCTATATAAATTAGTCAAATATTATTATTATTATTCATTGTTTTTCCTCTCCATTTCCACCGGTGAAAAAAATCACTATCTGTCTGTCTGTAGCCAACTGTTCGAACAAGTAAAACATTTGATTGCCAAACTAAGTAAATTTTATTAATTGCTTTTGTGTTTAATTCGTAGAACTTCATTTAATTTAAAATTAAAAATTAAATTAAATTCGATAATGTCATTGATGACTGATTATCAAGTTCTGCAAGTATTTTAGTATGTATTTTTGTTACAGCTATTTCGGTTTGAAAACAGTTTGAAAATGGTTTTGTTTCTGTTTGAAAATGGTTTTCTAAACCGAAACAGCTGTAACAAATATATACTAAAATACTTGCAGAACTTGATAATCACATTATTAAATTTAATTTTAATAAAATTTAAAAAAAATAAAAAAAAGCAAGTAAATTTTGGACGATTATAAACATTATGTGAATATTTATTATAAATAGAACTAGGTACCTACAATATTCCACGAATTAATTATTTCTGAGAAGAAATTTTTCGTTCGTTCGTCTTGCTGGTTGTTGGCCTATTTATTTATCTGGTAATAAAATGTGTTTTCTCAGAGCAAAGATAATAATATTAATACATAATATTAATAATATTATTTCGATCGCTTACTCGGGTTCCACAATATTCATAAGCGGTCTCCATAGCTCCGAGCCGTCGATGTTTGAGACTCCACCCGACCAATTCCTGCGCTCCTATTAGCGGGAGTCGAGCGGCTAGGCCAGTTTCTTCACAAGATTTATATCGATCTCCGTATGTGCAAGTTAAATATGCTCAGCGGACTGATTTGACTGTAATTTATGTCTCGGGAGGTATTCGGCTATCAGGAAACTCAGTAGAGCAATCGTGAGCTTAATGGTTCACGTAACCTACTGAATACTGCTGCTCTCCTGATACCTTGTACCCTGGTAGTACCCAGAACCCATGCACTGATTCCCTGAACAGATAGCGCCCTACCGAATATTGCAGCGCATTATTTGCTTTTTAGATTTATCTGCTGTTAATAATTTAAATGTCGGTTTTAATTTGGGTCAGATAACTCTCACTGATCTGAAATTATAAATCACCTACAATTTTATTAACAGTGATAAGTATAAAATAATGATTTTATTTTAATCACGATAAATGCATTGGTTTTATCACCTCATTTTGTGAGAGAAATCTTGTCTTCGGATCGGCGAACTGGGTTCTCAAAAGGTTATAAAAAGCTGTGGATGCGACGCGACTTTAAAAAAAAAATTTGAAGCGTTGAAGGTTGGGCGCATGAATAACCCGGGACTGCCAACTATTGTAAATATCATCTAGGATTCCCTCAGACCAAAAAAAGACTTTTGTCGAAGATTTTTTTATTAAATAAAACATACAACGAAGTTGCATTCCCAAGAGTTATCAAAACTCATTAAGGGATCATTCCGAATATTTGGCTTATTGAGAAGTGGTTTAGTGTTTACTTTTTAAATTGCTGTATTTATTGTAAGATTGATTATTCAGTTACAGTACTTCTTTCTCATTCTAACACTCTTTTAACATTTGAGAAGATAACTAGATATGTGACAAAAGTCTTAAGGCTATGAAGAGTAATTACTGTTTCAGAAATTTCCTCCAATAGCACCAATCCTCTTGTCGTTCTATACTGTGCTAGAACATTTGTTCTGCCATGTGGAAACTTGAACAAGTCGTGGTGACGACTACGGCTTAAGTTTTCGGGCACTTATAAGTCATAGCTTGAATAGGAAGAGTTGTGAATTATATTAAAGTATCGCAAGATTTCCAGAACGTCTAGTTTCTAGTATAAATCTATTTGTTGCCTCGAGATATACCGGACGAATTATTTACGGATTTGTTCCAGCATATTTATTATAATAATAATATTTTTTTTTATTTCAGGGTATGGGGAGGATAGTCCAATCCCACACGTCCCATACATATCTATATCGAAGCAAATTTCTCTTTCAAATCTCACATATCTGACATTGTTTCCCGCGCCAACAAAATTCTTGGATGTGTTCTTCGTAATGCGAGATCATTTACTAATGGAATTGCAATACGGAGAACATATGAAGCACTAGTTCACAGCGTCCTGGAATATAGTTCCATTACTTGGGCTCCTTCTGAACAAAACTATATCCTAGAAATAGAAAGGTACAAAAGAGGTCTATGCGTTATCTGTATACGAAAGAATAAAAGTACTATCGATTCCTATACACATCCTTGTTTTTAACAGGAATGCTCGATTTCAAACATCTAGTTAACATTTTTTTAAAGTTAATCTCTAGAACTATACTCAATCTAACAATTTAAAAAAATGTTAATTTATATATCCTACCAAGTGTACTCGAGGGAAATAGTAAATAGTTCTAACAGTAGTTGTTATAACGTCTCGTTATTTCAAAAACCTATGAAAAAGAGTAGAAAACTCCGATCAACAGAACGACTGAACTATGTAACAACGATTATACATTGACCATCGATATTTTCAACGTCACTTCTAGACAATTCACCAAATATCTTTTGACACATGTCACAAAACAGTAAAACAGCGCCACCGTAGGTACCTTTTTAATTTGTAATCTTCTCCGTGATACATGAACAATATATAAATATTTATAAATAAATAAGGTAGTACGCGAATGCAGTAAAATTAAGTTTGGTGCGGAGTCCACACACCACTAGCTTGTTATGATTAAAAGTTGAAAAAAACTTTAATCTTCTAGTAAGTAACTTTTTTCTAAAACATTTATTTGGCAAGGCAAAATTAAATATGGTAAAATATACATAAATATACGTAACCTCAAATTTTGTCATGGTGTGTAATCTTCCCCACAAATAATTGATGCGTAGACATTACGTACCGACTGTAAATAATACGTATCGACTACAATGTTGTGCATCAAACACAGCCTGGAATAATGTTGATGTGGTTCAAGGTATGATGTACCAGGTACCAGGAGGTCATAACGTTGTAAGAGATGCGGGTCCGGCTGTTGTTAGTTTACTGAGGTGGCCGAGCCGGAGGGCCCGGGGCGCGGCCCTGCGATACCTCGATACCTGGATCCCTGGTAGGTGGATCACGGATAGCATCATGAGGCAAATCGTGGAATAATTATTACTTCTAGCCTCATGCCTTATGGGGGATATTATTAGAAAGAATGAAAACTAATGGTCTTAAACTCCTCTCAACTAATAAACAGTATTTATAGCTGAAGAAAAGAACTCGTTTTGTAACCCGCCCTTTCGTTGATAATATTATTATTTCATAAAAAGACATTATGGTAGAACAAAACTTTTCAGTATTAATTTTAGTATCTTTTTTTATTAGAAAATTTTCTTGTATTCTTGATATTTGTTGTTTTCATACTTTTCCTGTAGCCTTCCAGTTACCAGGAACACATAAAAACTAATCACGAATCGCACCAATCTCAAATAAAACCGTTTTGGGAGGCGAGTATGAGTATGCCTGATCTGACGTACATAGGTCACCGCAAGTGTTTTGCTACGTATGGGTGAGGTTTGTCTAGTTCTTGGCGACAGAAAATACTGTGTGGCGGGCCGGATCGGTAGAAACTGGCTGAGGGAGATATTTTGACCTGTCCAGCACTCCTTCGATCCACCGCCTTGCACCACAGTAGGAATCATATGTTCGTTAGTCCTTAACATACTGTCAAGGACTAACATACTGTCCCCCAGATTTCTACCCACCCCTCATACATATTTCCTTCCCAGAACATTCTCTCCTTCCTTTCCTTAAAAACGCCCTTCACACAGCATCCTCAAAGATGACAAGCCATGAGGCATATTATTTTCCTCAGGGCTTACTGTGTGCAGCTAATTAAAAAAAATACAATCAAATAGACGAAACGCTCCTTACGAAACACATTGACAATGAGACAAAAACATGTATTTTTCACAGCAAAAAAAACGAGTCTAAATTCCAAATAACGAAAATTCTAATAAAATTCAATTGTACCTGCAATCGAAGAATCTGATGAGTAAAAAAAAATATAAGGCAAATAATAAAGGGATCATTCAGTTGAAATCAAATGCCGCATTGAGCAAGCTCGTGCAACATTTATCCGCATGAAAAAGATGTTCTGCAGTCATGATCTCAACCTAGGATTACGAATGCGAATGGTCAGATGCTACGTGTTTTCGATATTATTTTATGGAATGGAAGCATGGACGCTTACTGAAAAACTTATTAGGCGACTTGAGGCATTCAAGATGTGGATCTACAAAAGAATACTTAAAATAAGCTGGATGGTCAGGGTTACGAATGAATTTGTTGTGGTTCGGATGAATAAAGAAAAAGAAGTTATTAAAACTATAAAATTTCGAAAACTTCAGTATCTTGGACATGTGATGAGACATCCAGAGAAGTATGAGATCTTGTATCTCATAATCACGGAAAGATTGCAGGAAGACGGGGTTCTGGAAGAAGGAGAACCTCATGACTGAAAAACCTGAGACAGTGATTTGGCCAGTCTACCGTAGAGCTGTTCCGGGCCGCAGTAAACAGAGTCCGCATAGCCAACATGATAGCCAACGTCCGTTGAACGGACAGTGCACAAGAAGAAGAAGAAGAAGCCAAATAAAAATGCCTAATAATCTCTGAAATTTTACCATTTTTCGTCAAATCATCCATATTTACTTAAAATCTTATTTAAAACGAAAACGAGTGTTAGCAAAATTGACTATAAACTAGAGATGCCACGGATAGTGATTTTGCCGAATACCGAATATTCGGCTAGGCTCTCGGCCGAATCTCCGAATATTCGGCTGCCGAAAATTCGGTGATACTTGGTACATTTCGCAAACAGTTTTCATGAATTTAAAATAATAAAAATCGTTTTCTTGAATTAAAATTAATTGAACTCATGAGTTAAAAATCCTTTTCATGAATCAAAATGAATTGAACTCATGAATTAAACATCTTTTTCATGAATTAATAAAAATCAATTACATTTCTCAAATTAAATTGATTTTTACATGAAAACTGTTCGCCTAGATCGGACAGCAGACCCTTACAAGTGGTGATCAGCAAACGCAAAACAGTATCCAAGCCCAGCAGAACTGGCTAAGATTTATTTATCATCTCCCGGTAGAAGTATATAGTGAGTGGCTGTTTTCGGAAGCAGGTGTAATTTATGAGGAAAAGAGCAAGCGTTTGCTATCAACAAATACTGAAAAAATTGTTTTCATTCGACAAAACATACCACTGATAGATTTTAAGAATTAAATGTACTGATTTTTTTGTTAAAATAGAAATTTTTGTCAGTAATATGTTATTTATTAGGCATTTTTTTTCATGATTTGCTATTGATATACTCTACAGTTGACATTTGTCACATGAGAACGGGTCGTTTCTTCGACTCGTTCTTGTGTTCAACAGCTCGGCTGTGGAATGATTTGCCGGCCTCTGTGTTTCCTCCTTCCTACAACATGGGTCTCTTCAAGACCAATGTTCATTCCTTCCTCTCCTCCAAAAGACCCTCCACACAGCATCCCAGATGACATAGGCCCTGAGGGAAATTATTTTCCTCAGGGCCTCCTGTGTGGAGTTAATGTAAAAAAAAAAAAAATCGGTATTCTGCCGAATAGTTCGCAATATTCGGCCGAATACCAAATATTCAAAAAAGTAGCCGAATACCGAATAGTAGCCGAATATTCGTGGCACCTCTACTATAAACACCAAAAAAAATGTATATCTTCGTTCAATTTTCTACGGCAGAATATGATACTGCCCTTAAAAAAGTGTTCATGTGTAAAACGAGTTAATTAAGATAATATTTTTGAATGTAGCTATTACTTTGTGGTTATCTATTATAATAAATGAAACAATACAACTTTGTATAAACCACTTATAAAATGTGCAAATCCGACCGGTTTCGGAACAAACGTTCCTTCGTCACGGAAAGCTTATACTAAAAAAATAACTTAACTGTCAAATTAGTATAAGCTTTCCCTGACAAAGGAACGTTTGTTCCGAAACCGGTCGGATTTGCACATTTTATAAGAGGTTTATACAAAGTTGTATTGTTTCATTTATTAATTAAGATAAGTTTACTTAGGAAAGGGATATATCAACTAAGTATTCGGCTCTTGGATACCTACCCGTACCCACCTAGAAATATTATATATCTTATTGAAAATGATTTTCAATATCGATACAGAGATAGATTTCTTACGTCATGGATACTGATTTGGAAACTTTTTTATAATATAGAAACAGAATTTCATATTAAAGAATAAACATCCAATTGAGTTTTTCTAAGGATGTTTCAATAAAGCAGAATAAAATATTAATTTAGCAAGCATTCTGCATTTCAATTCTGCAAAATCCATCAAGACTCTTTTCCGGTGCCGGAAGCAAAATCTCGAGATTATTTCTCAAGATCTTAAATATTAACAAACATAACAATACCGTTTGTTCCGTTTCATTTTTTGAAGTATCAACAAAATGCCCCTAAAAGGAGAAATTTCAAATTACATTTATTTAACATTAATGTCGATTAAATTCATTATTAATTTATACGAAAATTTATTTATCAAAAACGTCATTGTTTTTGTACGGCTTTTACGAAACGAAAAATATTTCCTATTTTTGAAGATTTGAAATGGGCGAAAGCCCAATTTGCTTTCTTTAAACACTCTACTGATTTCTTGAATGCTTGCACACCTGCTACTCTACAATGGGTGGACGGGCAAAAAAATCAATAATTACTGTTAGGATTTTTTTTTGGGGGGGGGGAGGGTACAAGAGGCGGACGGGCAAATAAATCAACAATTACTGTTAGGATTGTCAAAACAATAGAAAAATTAAATGTTAAATAAAGACAGCTTTCTGTACTGTGATGGAATCTCCACAGTACACAAAAATAGCGTTTGGGGGGGGCACGTGCCCTAAATCCGCCCTTGAATCTATATCTACGAGTAGAATATTACATCTAACTAATATAATAAAGGCGAAACTTTGTATGGATGTATGTATGTATGTTACTCTTTCACGGAGTGGAGGAGGGGAGGTGAAGGGGTGAAGGGGAAGGGGAAGGGGGTTGGGTGGAGAGGGGGAGGTGGAGGAGGTGGAGTGGGAACCCCCCCCTATGGAGAGGCGGATGGAAAGGGGGGGGGAGTGAGAGGTGGAGTGGGGGAGATGGAGTGGGAACCCTCCTAATACCATGATAAGTAAAGCTAGTAAAATATATATTTTTGAATGTAGCTATTACTTTGTGGTTATCCATTATAGAAAAATGAAACAATACAACTTTGTATAAACCACTTATATAATGTGCAAATCCGACCGGTTTCGGAACAAACGTTCCTTCGTAAGGGAAAGCTTATACTAATTTGACAGTTTCGAACAATGTTTTATTATGGTAGGGGGTGGAGCCGTTGTTAGTTAATAATGTAGATTGGGTGGGTAGGTATTAGTGTAGAGTGGGTGGGTAGGGGAACAAATCCATGATTGGGCTATATGACAATATTTTTTGTTTGTTGATAATAGATTCATTATTTTTAAGTAAAATATATAATTAACGTTGCATTGCTTACAAAGAAAACAAAGATGTTTACTTTTGAAATAATAAATAATACTATTTCTATTTTTTTCATGTAAATAACGCACAAGAGTTCCGATTGCTCTCAACAGTGACTGCGGTGGGAAGGAAGAACAATGAAGAATGAGGAAGAGGAAGGTGGGAGAAGTTCCAGGCTATTCAGATCTGGGCACCAAATTAAACAATGTTTAATTCCAAACAGGTACGGGTAAATAAAAAGGTTTTTTTTTTTTTTTTTTAATTTTTAACTTTATGAGTAAAACCTCAAATTGTAATATTTTAAATAAATGAAGACAATATAAGCGAAACTCAATCGAAAATCAGGAAACAGAAAAATCAGAAAAACATATTGACACCTCTGGGACTCGAACCCAGGACCTCTTGCTAGTTGAATAGGACCTCTTGCTAACTTGACTATAAAGATAGTTGCCAATAATATATGCGTTAAAGAAAATGAAGATAATGTAGGTGGTTCTTAGTCGAAGTATGGTACAGATAAACATGACCGAATTTCATATCGACACCGTGGCGCAGTGGTTAGCGCGTTTGCCCGGAAAGCAAGAGGTCCTGGGTTCGAGTCCCAGAGGTGTCAATATGTTTTTCTGATTTTTCTGTTTCCAGATTTTCGATTGAGTTTCGCTTATATTGTCTTCATTTATTTAAAATAAAAAGGTCACGTTTGAATGTATTTGTGCACACCTGTAGTAGGTATCGAAAGTTTTTCGAACTAGTTTGGAAAAATCGCCCACAATCCCCTCTTAGCCCGCAAATGCAAAAAGATGTTGCGTGGAGATCTTTATCAATTTCGAATAAATTTTGAGCGGCTATTTAAACTGACAACATTCTTCTTATATTTTACTTGTGTTATTCTTCAGCTTCCTAATAAAAACAATCTTAATATATAAAACAAAGTCGGGTTAGTTCGACCATTTATAAATCAAGACTTTTATGATTTTTGATTTTTTGGATTTGTCTCCGCCCCGAAAAGTAGAATAGTTATTAAAACATCGGAAAAATCAAGAAAAAAACTATGAAGGGAATTCTTTTCCTCATACATTTTGTATGGATCAAATTCTCATATTTTGAAAGAGCTGCAGCAATATTGTGATAGATATAATATTAAATAGTGAGTGAGTTCCAAAAATTCAAAAACGTCAAATGTTACAATGAGCTGATTTTTTTGTTCTTAAACGTACAATGCTGCCTCTCCTTCTCACACACTAAATGTCAACAGTCTAAAATATGAAACGGTGAACGTATGTCTGCACCCCTCCAAAGGAAAAATACAATAATTATAAAAAATCTCCCTCACACGTATAAAGAAAATTTACCTCAATTCCCGAAAATAAGTGGATAAGTAAGAATCATAAATCCGTACATAACGCCATCTCTGATGCTGATAAAAACAAAATACGGACAGTTGCGCATCGATAATTGCTTCATTGTGTAATTTAACTTTATAAAAAAACTGAATTTTGTTCAGCTATTAAGTTAACTCAAAAGTTATTGATTCAGTCAGCTAGTTATTATTAAATTAAATCACTTTTTAACGATTCAGCAAGCAAGGATCTCTTTAAAAAAAAATTTTTGTATTACAGCTGGTAGAATTCCACTTTATTAATGTGATCTTTTCAAGAATTCAAACAATATTGACGGTCTCCGTGGTCGAGGGGTAAGGCTCTCGTCTAGGAATTCGAGGCTCGCGGGTTCGAACCCGGCTTGCGAAAAAAAAATTTATTCGATTAATACGTGGTATTTCACATTTAAATCATTAAAAATAATATATAGCATATTTGCGGCACGTTCCAGAGTGGAAGATACTCTCAGTATCGCCCTGGTCTAAACCACCATTCAGAATTGAAACTTGAAACGTTGCTTGAAATGGCTTTAGATACTTCCCCACCTTCCTCTTTCCCATCGCCTTCCCCTCCCCACTTCCTTTAGCTTTTCAAAATACCCCGATTGGGGATGTCAGAGTTTCACCGGCTCCAGACGGGAGCGGTTGGGTTTGTTGTACGGTTTTCATATTTAAATTATTACAGTGTATTACGAGTATATACATTTTCGTTAGCGTTGATTACATGTTATTTTTATGGTTTCTTTGCAATTGTTGTTATGGACTGCAGATTTATTAAATATAGGTTTTGAGTATTTGTGAGTAAGATTAAGTTAGGTCAGGTTAGATTAAGTAGATTAAGTTAGATTAAGTTAGATTAAGCTAGACTTAGGATGTAAAGTGTATTACTAAATACATAAGGTAAATGTATTATTGCGGGGCAAGAATTCCAATAATCCATGCGCTTGATAGCTGCAAGACGAGTTCCTCCTACACAGTTAAGTAAATTAAAATACGTACATATAAAAAGATATTTTATTTGATTTATTGGGGGCTAGAATTCCAACAATCCATGCGCTTGATAGCTGCAAGACGAGTGGTTATCTAACCCCCTACATAGTTAAGTAAATTGGAATACCTGTATAAAAAGATATTTTATTATTTAATTTATCGGGGGGCTAGAATTCCAATAATCGATGCGTTTGATAGCTGCAAGACGAGTTGTTATCGAGCCTCCTAAGTTAAGTAAATTCTAATGTAAAATACATGCTAATTTGTACAGCGCTCTTGAGGCGATTTTTCGCAAAAACAGCGCTACATAAGTTGTCCAAATCTATTATTATTATTATAAAAAAAATACACCTTTATAACTTTCTTCTATTTTTCTTTTAATGAAAGGACCAGTTTCATCTTATTAAGGGCGCCTTCAGGATGGTATAATTTGAACTAAATCTAGGGTATAATATTATAGTTATTTATTTATGCCAGGAATGAGCGTATATAAGTTTTCATTTTTTATTACTAGCTGGTTCCCGGCGTGCGTTGCAATGCAATTTTCTCCCTGAATAGCGCCGTTTACACGCACACTTCGGAGCGACCGAGTCCCGCGCCACTTCAGGCCGCCGCGCAGAAAAGTAAAGACCGATAGGTTTACAGCGCAGTTCACTGTGAGACTTTTCTGCGCGGCGGCCTGAAGTGGCGCGGGACTCGGTCGCTCCGAAGTGTGCGTGTAAACGGCGCTAAATCACATTTCCCGTGCGTCCCCGTTCTCCTCCCGCGTCCCCTTCCTAGCTAGCTTTATAAATTATAGCCTATATGTTATTCTGATATATGAACTATATTTTCGTACACTTTCATTAAAATCCATTAAGTAGTTTAAGCGTGAAAGAGTAACAAACACATATGCATCCATACAAACTTTCGAGTTCATAATAATATTACTCTAATACTACTCTTCCGTGGAAGCGTTAGCTTGTGTCTGGAAGAGTAGTGTACGAGCCAATAAAACTTATCCAAGTGTAGTAATTTTTCGTAATGGGTAAATGTTGTGATCGCGCGAGTAATTGTTATTGTTGAGGCGTCTATGTGAAGAAGCGATGTGTGCCTGAATTTGTATGTATTTCGTTTGTTTGTACACAGCGAATTTTGAAACTAAACTTTATACCAACCTGGATTCAGAGCCTGGGTCCACGAGCTTGCCACTAGTCAGAGATGCTGACAGTCATCTTTAACCACTCCGTTCACCTGTAAAACAGTTCCCTGTCACTGTAAGCAGTGAGCAACTGGTGATAGTGATAGCTGTTGTATCGGCGGAGATCTTAATTGGCCTCGAAACAAAGGAGTCGAGTCCGCAGAGTGACTCTGACCACGTGAGGGTGTAGGGAGGAGTAGAGAAGAAGGGAGGGAGAGAGAAGGAGAAGAGGAAGATGAGATGACAGCGGAGAAGAAACCGCCTCATCATTGGGGCGCATTAACATCGGCGCTTTGTTTGAGGCAGTCGGGTAACGTCATTTCACCGCTTATATAATTACGAAGGTACAGGCTGATTTAGAAAAAAATATTGCTTGAATCGGTACACTTACAAAATCAATATCTTTGTAACGCACGAACAAGCTAATTGTACATATATATTTTAATGCATATAGCACAACATGTTTTTTTTTTTTTACATGAGCTCCACACAGGAGGCCCTGAGGAAAATAATTTCCCTCAGGGCCTATGTCATCTTTGAGGATGCTGTGTGGAGGGTTTTTTAAAGGAAAGGAAGGAGAGGAGAGTTCTGGGAAGGAAAAGGGTTTAAGGGGTGGGTAGGAATCAGGGGTTCAGTATGTCCTGGTCATCCGCCTCCAAGACCTAGACAAACCTCACCCCATGAACCCGGGCACCCCTGCTAAATCACCAAACGTAGCGAACCACTTGGGGTGACCTATGGCAGAGGTGTTGGTTATCCAATAAAGGTTCCCGGGGCGGCGGTACCCATTCCCGCCTCCCAAATTGTTATGATCCGTTTACATTCCGTTTATTTATGTTAACATGTGCCGTTAACATAAGTATAAGTACAAAAGTATTAAATAATACGTCAAGTTAGGTATCCAAAGCAAGAAAAAAATTGTTTAATAATTTGGTACTTGCTAACATAACCCCGCCAAATATCAGGCGAGAGATTGCAACACTGAGGGAATGCAAGAAGACGCTGCAAAAAAGCGAAATACCTTTGCACGATGATGTCGTTTCTCACCCGGCATGCCGCTTGAAGTCTCGAAAACCTTTCTGGACGGAAGGAGAAAGACTCCTTCGAACACCTCTCACCCCACAATATAGGTGGAAGCTTGAGTGGCAATCAACCAACGTCAAAAACGCCCATCTCGTTCAAGACCCCACCAAGAGACGGCCTGGGTTCTCATTGCTTCGTAAACTCTGAACTGCCATCAATCAAGGATGCATAGATGGGGCCTTAAAAAGTCGGCGATGTGTGAATGCGGTGCGGTGCATACCATCGAACATGTGGTCAACGAATACCCGCTCCATTCATTCCCCGGCGGGATTGATGAGGTCCACAGGGCAACGCCTGAGGCCCTAGACTGGCTCGCAGAACTAGATGTCCCCCTCTGACCCCCCACCATACGAAATAAGAATAATTTGGTAATAATAATGTTTTGCAGTGCAAGTCTCATTCCCCACACGATGAAATCTTTGTTGTCAAGAATCGTACATAAAATTAGTGCGAGAAGCAACTACATGAAATGGAGCATGAAGTCTGGTGTTATATTGATTTGGTACGCAATAATTAATTGTACTAGTACAATAGTTGCATAAATAGAAAGCTTAGTTTGAAGGATTGTCTTATTTCTTAAATCCTTTATTTATTTCCCTTGCCATAGGGCCCAAGCAAGTTAATGATGATTAAATCGTGAAAATGTGGATTTTGAGAGATAAGTAGATAAATAGCCTATTTTTGCATTAACTGATTGTGCTAATCTGTGAAACCGAAAACCATTTTTTTTAGGTCCAACTTTGGATCTTAATCACCCAAAAATGTGTCTAGTTTTACCGATTTTTGACAGCTCCCACTAGTATTATTTATTAAGAATACCGTTCAAGAGTATCAACTGCTCTCAACCATCTGGAGCCAGTGATGGCATCCCCAACCGATGTATATTGTGAGGCTGATAATAAGAAGGATAAAAGGAAGGTGGGAGCATAGATCTGGTCACAAAACACGGCTAAATCCATTTCCAGCAACGCTTCATTTCCGAATGATGGTTTTACACCAGGGCAATACTGAGAGTATCGTACACTTTGCAACGTACTGCAAATATACCTTGAATTATTTTAAATAATTAATTTGTGAAATAATATAAATCAATCAAGTTTAATTTGCAGGCGCACGTCGGGATTTGAACCGCGACTCCCGGATTGCTAGCCGAGTACTGAAAGTTCCCAAGCATTCATTCAGCACAAGTACTTGGAGGTGCTTTGGTAATAATTTTTGAATAATTAAAAGCCACCTTTGAAACTTTATTTTAAGCCTTATGGTAGGCAGATATTTTACAAAAATATTACGTAACATAAACATCCTGTATGCGTACGAAAGCTTACTGAGAAGATGTGCTTCAACACGACTAGGAAGCGAGGTATTAAAATTACCTGAGAGTACCAAGAAGACGTTCTCCTCTGCCTATTACAGGTAGGTACTTACACTGTACTCCCTACTCCTTGCCCGTCCTCCCAGGACGGAGTTACGTGTTTGTAGCGCATACCTCCTCGCCAGTATATCTGCTCCTGGTGGAAAATAATTATTATTTCCTCCGAAGAAGTGAATCATCTCTGAAATTTGCAAAGAGTGGATGATATTCCGTGCATACCACAAAATGGTAAACCGCGGATTTTAATGCATAAGCTCTCAGTGTAACCATGAAGAAATTAGTTAAGATCTAAAAGTATTCTCAAAAATTTTATGGCATATGTAAAAAAGATATGTGTAATGTCTTTTATATTCTCTACAGAATATAAAAGTCATACAGATAATAACTTCATAGGGTAAGTACAGGAACCTGTATTCTCGAGTACTTATTAGCCTTGATTGAAAGACTTATGTTCTAACACAGTGAGTGTTTACTATCATATTGTAATAATAATAATACTTCTGAGGACAAAGGTCCTTCCGGGCTGAAGTCTTGATTTGATCTGTAGAACACCTGAAACCTAAGGACTTCGTAAATCTACCTTCGGCCACTTTCGGCACAACTCGGCAACAAGCCACGAAGACCCGAAGAGCCCATAGACTACTATGGTAAATTATGTACAATAATCTAGTATCTAGATCATAGACTATTATGATATATTACAGACACCTATGAATCGATATAATCCTACGACAGCATTGGTACATTTTCAAACATTGTATATATATAATTTTATAATTTTGGTGCTAAATATCAATTAAATAAATTATTTAAATTACGGAAATAGTATATACATGTAAATAGCACTATAAGCCTTATATAATAAAAACTACAAATGTATTTAGTATGAACAAATGAAACATAATCACAACTAAATTAATAGTTTCATATACATGAGGTATTACAAAATTTTCAATGAATTTACCAATTCATTAGAATGTAAGTATCAATAAAGAATACAAGGACTTCGGTAGGGCATCAATATAAATCATCCCTATCTAATAGCCATTTCCTTAGATTATATTTTACTTTACCATTAAAAACGTTATTAGTTTTGATTGTCATAGGTAGTTTATTAAATATTTTGGGTACAATATAGTTTAGGGTTCTATCATCGTATTTATTGGTACATTTCGGAACCACCAATCCTTCATTTTGAGTGAATCTTGTATTATGTTTATTTTTTTTTCATAAAATTTATATTGGTTACAGATATTTTTTTTTTGGTTACCACACTAGGCTAATGCCCTTGTTATGGTAGTCGTACATTTAATATTTTAAATAGATTTAATAAATACTATTTTATTAAAACAGATGAAAACATACTAAATAAACAGTTATTATAAGCAATAATTATCAGCCTGAAACACTAATCCACATTGAAAAATCTTCCGAGAAAAGATACATGACGCCAACGGGACATGAAACCGTGCCCTTCTGATTGCCGGTCAGCTGCTCTCCCAATTGAGCTATGGCGGCTTATCTTATACCCGCCAAATGATTCAATATATACTAGTGTTTCATTCAACAATTACTGCTTATTATATTTTTTTTCCCGTTGGCGTCATGTATCTTTTCTCGGAAGATTTTTCAATGTAGATGAGTGTTTCAGGCTGATAATTATTGCTTATAATAATTGTTACCCTTTGTGCTATGCATAAAAATCTTGTCTTAAACGTTAGTTTAACAATTAAAAATAATAATTCTAAATAAAAATTAAGAAATACCTACTTAAAAGTAAGTGAAAAGTAAAGAGAGAAAAAAATCGTATTTTAATGAAA
Source organism: Limnephilus rhombicus (assembly GCA_929108145.2). Classification (NCBI taxonomy): domain Eukaryota; kingdom Metazoa; phylum Arthropoda; class Insecta; order Trichoptera; family Limnephilidae; genus Limnephilus; species Limnephilus rhombicus. Next base: position 50,104,949 of record OV815285.1, read on the forward strand.
AGTAGAAATAAAAATGAAAATTCAAATTTTGAAATGCATAAACTATATATATAATAATAACCGTATTTTAAAGAAAAGTAGAAATAAAAATGAAAATCCTAATTTTGAAATACATAAACTATATATATAATAATAAAGATTAAGTGTTAAGAACTCAAGTGTTCTATACAAATATATAAATTAAAACATGTAGATATATAAATTAAAACTAAAAGTTAAATAAAATTAAGTGAAAAACTAAGAGAAAAAAAATTATAACATTTTTAAGTAAATAGAAATAAAAATGGAAATAAAAATTTTGAAATGCAAAAATTAATAATTAAAATGTAGTGTTAAGAATATGGTAAACTCTTTCCCTACACAAGGAATCGGACAATATAACATGTTGACTTATGATATTATAAAATAATAATCAATAATAAGACCTCCAACCACCCTGTCTCACAAAAACACTCCACCTTCCATTCCATGATACACCGCTTAGTAAATGTTCCAATGTCTAATAATAATTTCCTTTCTGAACTTTCTTTAATAAAACAAATTGCTTTAAATAACGGATATGAACCAAAATTAATTGATAACATCCTAAATAAAAAACTTAGCAAAATTTCAAAAAATAAATATCTATACAATTCTAATAATATTATTGATAAAGAATGGCGTTAAATTTCAGTTCAATGTTGCAAAAATTTCCCTTCTAATATTAAACCAGCGTTTTATACAAGAAATAATATCGGTAATTTTTTGAGAAATACTAAAGATAGAGACCATAAATTGACTAATTCCGGAATATATAAACTCAAATGCAATGATTGTCCCTCATTTTATATTGGAAAAAAAACTCGTAATTTTGAAATCAGAATCAAAGAACATTTAAGGTGTCTTAATAATAATAATTTTTCTGAGTTCGCTAACCATATCATTGAAAATAACCATAGTTTTGAAAAAAACACAGGGATAAATATTCTTCATATTAATCATAAAGGAAAACGTTTAGATAACTTAGAAGCTTTGGAAATTAAAAAATCCCTTAAAAATAATGAATCTATTATCAACAAACAAAAAATATTGTCATATAGCCCAATCATGGATTTGTTCCCCTACCCACCCACTCTACACTTATACCTACCCACCCAATCTACATTATTAACTAACAACGGCTCCACCCCTACCCTAATAAAACATTGTTCTAAACTGTCAAATTAGTATAAGCTTTCCCTGACGAAGGAACGTTTGTTCCGAAACCGGTCGGATTTGCACATTTTTTAAGTGGTTTATACAAAGTTGCATTGTTTCATTTCATTTAATTTTTTTAAAACAATAATCCTCTGACAGGTAAAACATTAAGAGAATTGAATATTAATTTAGTCTCGCTTCTGTGTTCATTAGTGTATTTATGGATTAATAATTTTGTCAGGAAGTTTTGCAATATTTGGATATAATTTATATTAGTTTTACAAGAACGTCCTCAAGAAGTAAGTCAATAATGGATAGTGGATTCAGCCAAAGATACGTATATTAATTTTAAAGTACTTATAGGCACGAAATATTTTATTTTATAAATCCTACCCACAATAGCCCGCAGACGTTTACAAACATTAGTAATATGTACATTCCATTTCATGGAGCAGTCAATAGTAACACTCACATATAATTTTTGACATAATCAATGGTTTCACATGAACAGGGCTGTGCAACATTTTTATGTAAGCAGTCAAATTCATATGTATATAACGAAGGAATTACACTATATCTGGCGTGTGGAGATCTTATGTGCATTTAAGTAAGCTCAAGAAAGGGAGCCTCAGATGGTTTGGGCATGTAGAGCGAATGAAAGAAGAAAATAGTGTGAAAAGAATATTATATGACGCAAATGTGAATGGAAGAAGAAGTCGGGGACGCCCGCGGAAGACATGGCACGATCAAGTGAATCAGATACTTGAGTCGGGCCATGTCAAAAGTCAGAATAATAGAAGAGTATGTACGAGGCGATGTATGAATGTGAGTGAGGCAAAGAGTGTGTGCCAAGACCGAGTTGTTTGGCGGTCCGTCCTCTCTTCCTACCCCTGCGGGGAAACGGCGTGATGATTGGTTAGTTAGTTTTAGAAAAAAATACCTATGTAAAAGGGTTTTACCATAATTGGAATTTGATCTTGTGACCAGACCACCGGAAATTTTTTCATGCAAAGATTTTAATAATGTTCAATGTACATTTTGAAAAGATTATTTTTACATTCAATGAAAATTTATTTTTGACCTGCGCGGAAATTAAAAATCCCATTTGATTGACGGTTATGGGCGCTTTGAATTGGTCTCTTACGGGGGACTGTTCAAGTGGTCATGTTCCCGAGAAAACCTTTCAGCTGACCTTCCTCGCAATCAAAATGATTTCGTTTTGATATTACTGCCAAAGATTTTATTCGTTCGCCATAAAGAGGCGAGCGTATTTAAGGATCAGAGTCCGCCGTGCCCACCATTGATAAACCATTAAAAGTCGGCTGTAAAAAGGATGGTAAAACTTGACTACATCAATTTAATCGAAAATGATTAAAATTGTCCGTAATCCACGAAATGGCACGAAGAAATCACCACAATTCGTGGATTTACTTATAGCTAAACTCCATCCGAGGATGCTATACCAAATCACTTACAGGGGAATTTAAATTTCGACACATAAAACCGATAATTTTCCTGTTTTGGAATTTGGGTACATTTTGTCAGCGTTCTTGCTTCATTCTCGTAAAATTTTACGCCCGATTAAACTACCTAAATTCCAAATTTGAAAATCATAAATTGAAGATGACTTCTTGTAGATCATTTCCAGAACTTGGGAAATGTTCTCAACTGGTGTTATTTTATGGGGCAGGTTTGTGCGATTTTTGCACTCAAATTTTAATCGATCGCGAAAGTTGAGAGGAAAACTGGTGGCGTTTTGTCCAAACAAACGTATTCCTCAATTGCCTCTGCTACGGATTTTGACACTACTGTAATTTAAAAAAAATATAATATAGATATCGACCACGAGTAAAGCGGTACGTATTCTTTTTTGATAAGTTACTTCTTGTAGGAGAAAAAATCGTTAAAATTATCTGGCTTGTATCAATAGACGTTCAGTATATAAACTAGACAATGTATTTAAAAAATAAATTAGAGTGTGTAATTCACACACGATAGAAGTGAAAATAGAAAGTCGCTAGATGTAGCTTTCTTTTGCCTGTTTATTTTAAAGTGGTTTGAAGATTGGATATTGATTTACAAAACAAAAATGTTTATTTTTTTTGGATCTGGCCGCTGAGATTTGCGACGCATTATACCGCTACGCTATGGGACGCACTCGGCGAGGCGCGAATTTACGCATTATATTCCGACGAACCGTGAAAAACAAGGCCCCCAATAAGCGCAGACCTATCGTCGTTTCCGTTTTATATCTCAACCAATAGGAGCCTTGAGCGCAGTTTGATGCTTCGCAGGTGCCGTAGTGTATCATATCTGTTATACTGGTATTTTATGGTGTAGGCGGATGATGCGGATCTTTACTTGATCTTAATAATAACGCTCGCAGACGAGTATATTATATAAATATTCGCACAATTAGGACACGTATGTTGTACAGCTATGAGCTAGCTCAGAGGTCGGCATAGTGCGGCTCTTTGTCCCGCTAAGTGCGGCTCTGGCACAAATGTCCACGGACAGACGCGCAACACGCTTTTGCCAAAGATTTTAAAAGGGAAACATTGTTTCATTTTCCGAGTCTGCTGAAGCATCGCCACAAAAATAATTCCTCCATTGACACTATTTGAAAACAACAATTTTAAACAGGAGAGAAGCATTTCTCTTCAGGTTTCAGAAATTTAAAAGCGGCAGAGTAACCTTAGCTCGTTAAACACGCTCTTGATGCTTTGATAACCGAATTGAAATTTTATACTTTAGGCATTGACATAGGTAACTTTGAAATACAATTGCTGGATTTAAAAAACAAGGAAATCTGGAGCTCTAAATATGAACGTCTTTGTGTTGATTTGGAAATATTGGAAGAACAAATGTGAACTTAGTTCACAACCCAAATGGTCTGCTTTGAAAGACCCGGAGAAGGAAGACATGATCATCTTCAAAGCCTGGAATAGCCTCACTCTTACGATCTGTTGAAAAAAACTCACTTTTGCTGTTCTTTCCATTTTCGAGTCTACATATTCATGTGAACAATTTTTTTCAAGCATGAACTTTATGAAGAGTAAACTAAGAAGTATCTTATTGATGAGATTCTGGAATCGTGCCTAAAATTAAGAATAACAACATAAAAACATGACTTACTCAAACATTCCAAGGAAATGCAATGACAAGACTTGTCAGTTTAAATTTATAGATTCCTTAATTACACGTTATTTTTCAATCAATGACTAAAATCTTTATTAAGTATGAAATCAAGTTTTAATCAGCGAATCCGTAATTTAATGAAGGTAAATAATACATGTTTGCTAAATAAATAAACAAATTTGGCTCCCAAATTATTTTTGAATCGTTGTAATCTACATAATTGGCTCTTTGGCTAAAAAGTTTGCCGACCACTGAGCTAGCTAAAGGAGCTGTAGGAGCTAAAGGAGAGCGAGCAGTAACAAACATCAGTTTTATACCATGCATCTGCCGTCTCACTCTTGCATATTTGAGAGCAGGAGTACCACCAAAAACCATTCTCACAATTTCTCTTTTATCCGAATTTCAAATCACTCTAACGGGGCTAAGGAAGTTTCACTTCAAAAATCAAAACGTACAGAGTAGAGTATTTTTTTTCCAGTTAATAAATATAAGATAAATAAATAAAAAAAGAGCCAGTTTGGAGGAGAAAAATGTGATAGAAAAATCGATATCGATGATTTTATTTAGGTACTATCAGCCTGAGGTGCAGTTGTCCAATTCGCTTAGTATTCGGGAGAATCAGAGCGACAGTGACAGCAAAAATTTGATAAAATACTTATTATTCAAATTTGTCGGCAACCGGGTGTCCTCTTAAGTTCGAAGATGTCGGCGCTCGGTTAGGAGACCTTTTTATGACAAGAATTATTATTTTACAATCGGCGACGACAACTTGCTCGGGAACCAAAGGTCACACATTCAAAACCCCGTCGACCCAGAATACAAATTAATTTGTTTCAAAAATAGAACATAAATAATAGCATGTTTCACCCCTTTCCAGATATTATTATAAAACTTGATAACGTGTTCAGAGAGAATATACGGCCATGTAAAAAAAGTCTTATAATACCGACAGGCGTCTTCTGTAGAAATCCACCATACAAATATTTTTGCCGTGTTTTTGAAGGAGCATGCAGATAGATGCACCGCCGAATATCAAAAGACGATATTTAGAAGGAAGTACAATAGAAATAATTCAATAAGGGATTAAGTTTCCGAGAGATCAACTGGCAGAGGGATCAATTGTCCAGGGAACTCCTATCTGGGGGGTCAACTTCCCGGGGATCAACAATCGGATGATCAATTGTCGGATATTCAAGGTCATATGGTAGGTAGTATGGAATCCACATTATCGTATTGTCTTGACGCCAACTTTTGTGTGATTGCAGTCCATTGTTCTTTTAGCCATCAGACTTCCTACGAAGCACCACTGTACATAATCTTGGAATAAACATCAATATTAAATAAACCTACGAGTATTATTGCAATCACCCTATACTGAGATCATAATCAGAGAAATGTGGATCCATCATTCACAAGGAGTCCAGAAGTAATGATGATAACCGGTCACGGTCATCTCACATAGTCACCAAGTTAAAGCCATTTTAGGCATGGTTCCGACTCTAATCGTTGTCGTCTTCCACAGGGGATTGAGAGATATCTTCAGGTAAAACATAAAACTGAAAAAAACATAAGCATTCTATTTGATAGTGAAAAATATATTTTGTTTATGAAATAAAATCCCCTTAGAAAAAGGGCTTTTCTGAAAAACCATCTATTATTTTTATCCCAAACTCACTTTGACCCTTTTACCGAAAGGTCACCCGCCTGAAATTGGATTCCTCTGAGCTATTTTTATTCCACCTTATTTGCTAATCTGCTAAATCCGTAACTTAAAAAAGGAAAAAAGCCTTAAAATAGGTACCTAAAACCTTTGTTCAAAATTTGTTTTGATGACCTCCGTGGCAGAACGGTTACTTTCTTTGCTCTGGATTCAGAGATGGTGGCTTCAAAATCCGACATGGATATTATTTTTATGTACATACAGAACATTTAATAAATAAAAATGTTCTCGGCATCTATGCACCTTGTTCCAGATTGAAATTCGCTCTTTCTTGTGAGAAACGACCAATACAAATTATAATATTAAACAATTATTATAAGCAATAATAATCAGCCTGAAACACTCATCTACATTGAAAAATCTTCCGAGAAAAGATACTTGCCGCCAACGGGACTTGAACCCGTGTCCTTCTGATTGCCGGTCAGCTGCTCTTGACCACTGAGCTATGGCGGCTTATCAAATACCCGCCAAATAATTCAATATATACTAGTGTTTCATTCAACAATTACTGCTTATTATATTTTTTCCACCTGAAAACAACCAACTTTATTTTTGCGAGAGAGACATTGTTAGTGTTAAATCCCTCGCTAGGTGGTGTCGAGACAAATTATGTCTACATTTATTGGGGAAATACTTAAACTTGTCAAATATTAATTATTATTTTTTAATTTATAAACTAACGTTTAGACAAGATTTTTTATGCGTAGCACAAAGGGTAACAATTATTAGGGATTTAACACTAACAATGTCTCTCTCGCAAAAATAAAGTTGGTTGTTTTCAGGTGGAAAAAATATAATAAGCAGTAATTGTTGAATGAAACACTAGTATACATTGAATTTTTTTGGCGGGTATTTGATAAGCCGCCATAGATCAGTGGTCAAGAGCAGCTGACCGGCAATCGGAAGGACACGGGTTCAAGTCCCGTTGGCGGCAAGTATCTTTTCTCGGAAGATTTTTCAATGTAGATGAGTGTTTCAGGCTGATAATTATTGCTTATAATAATTGTTACCCTTTGTGCTATGCATAAAAAGTCTTTCTAAACGTCAGTTTATAAATTAAAAAATAAAAATTATAATATTGTACCAAATAGCTATAATTTGAATGTGCTTGATTTGCATAGCCAGGCGATCTTTTTAATCTTCTTTTATCTTGACAGACGGCCTCCGTGGTCATGGGGTGAGGCTCTCGACCAGCAATCAGAAGGTCGCGGATTTAATTTTATTTGATTGAATTGTGTTATTTCACAATTTAATCCTTTAATATAAAATAAGTTTTATTTGTGGCACGTTCCATAATGGAAGATTCTTTCAATTTCGCCCTGGTTTAAGACCACCATTCAGAATTGAAATGTTGCTTGAAATGGCTACTAGCTGTGTTTGGTGACCAGGTCTGAATAGCCAGATATTTCCCCACCTTCCTTTTCCCAATCTGCTTCCCCTCTTCTCTACCTTCAGCTTCACAAGATAGCCCAATTAGGGAAGCAATAGTCTCACTGGCTCCAGACGGATAGGAGCAGCAGTCTAGCGGTAAGGTTTTTGACTCACAATCCGAAGGTCACGGGATCTAATCCCGGCGTGTGCAATTAAATTTCATTTGTTTTATTTGTGTTATTTCACGATTAATTAATTTAAAATAATGTGTAGTATATTTGCCACACGTTCCAGAGTGGAAGATACTCTTAGTATAGCCCTGGTGTAAGACCACCATTCAGAATTAAAACGCTGTTTGAAATAGCTTTAGCCGTGTTTGGTGACCCGATCTGAATAATCAGGCAATTCCCTACCTTCCTCTTCCCCACCTCCTACCCTTCGCCACTACCTTCAGCCTCACAACACACCCCAGTTGGTGATGCAATAGACTCACTGGCTCCAGACGGGAGTAGCTGGGACTCTTGTGAGGTATTCATATTTAAAAAATGATTTTAAAAACTCTTTATTTTCTTAATTACTTATACGTGTGTGTAAATACATATTTTTTTCCATTCCCTTCCATTTTCTATCTTTTGATGCATTCTCTAAATTCTCATTTCTCATACAATAGTTTATGTTTAAAACACTTACCACATAAAAGCCGAAAGGCGTTAATGATTCCATCGATCCAATGATCCGGCAAGTCATAGGTCCGGTTCGAGTCCCAGATGTGAACATATATTTTTCTGTTTCAGTTTTTTTATTAAGTTTCGCTAATATTGTCTTCAGTAATTAAATCTTTCAATTTGAGGTTTTGCTCATTAAGTTAAAAATAAAAAATAATATTCATCCTAGACTTGCAGAAAAGTCAATAGATGTCGCATGTTTAATAAAAATGGAGAATATTATTCAAGACACTATTTAGACAGCATTTCGTTCTGATTGAATCTCGCAATCATACAAAAAGATAGCAGCCTATAAAAACATGCGTTAAGAAAATGAAGATAATATAAATATTATTTTACCTTTCCCACGTATCTCACAGCATTTCCCGAACGAATTACTAAACTCCACAACATTCCCTAAACGGGGAAGCTGTAATTCAGTAGCTTCAGCAATTAGGACACTTATATTTTTTTAATAATCTGAATAAAACAGTTTTTGAACATTTGTTTAAAACTTTCGACACTCGATCTTTGGGTTCATAGTCGATGTGGTTAAGTATGCCAATAATGTTGTAACTTCACGCTGCCATATTCTACCTTTTAACATCATTCTGAACATTCCATCTAATTCCCATATACCAAATGGATCATGTAATTGAGAATAAGGATCCTCGACATTAAAGTGCGTAAAAACATCCAAACTCGTTCCCTTCTAATATAATCCCCATTAAAGCATTCCTTGTTGTTTTGCTCCGCAGCGTGACCACTTTTTACTCGGCGCCCGAAATATAAATTTGGCTTAGCGGATTGTAAGCACTCGCCGCATTATGTAAAACTAAATATTATGCCAAATTCCTAAGCAAAGGGAGCGTCCTTTTTTACTTCTGTCGCGCTCTAAAAGGCGATAAACCGCACCCAATTCTTTTGTCCTTAACAAATGTTCAGCACCGACCTTGCACGTTTTATAAAAGCAGTACTAGTCATTTTTTTAAATTTTCTACTAAAAGAAGGTAAGTACCTACCTATTCCTGTTATGTAGGTTTTTAAAAATTGTATACTTAACCGAAAAACCGACAAATAATCAAACTCGTTGTGTGTAATTCCCATTGAAAAATTTGTAGCTAATATATAATATGTACTATTATTCAAAAATAATAGAATACTTAGTTTTAACCACGTTTATTCTTTAAAAAAACCAACATGTTTCGTAAGCAATGCTTACTTCATCAGGGTTTACTCAAAATTTATTACAACGATAGACATTGCTAATGGATAGGCGGGTGTGGGATGTTCAATAAAAGTGGTTAAAATTAAGTCATCTATTAATTTTGAATTAAAACAGTGTCACAAAATAAGTTTGCTGTGTTTGAACTAAATTCACGAATTAATCCATTTTCTGTTAAATTAGCTTTGTTATGACGTTGAAACTGGTCGATGGATGAAAAAATGGTCTAAATCAAAGCATTTTTCAACGTAGATACCTAAGTATCAATAATCAATAATTATAAATAATTAATAATAACCAAAATACATTAATGATTATTTATCAGTTGTGTAAACTTTAAAACGCAAATTATTAGTACCCAGTAATTTATTTGTACGTAAATAATATTAATTTGGTTAATAACTTTAGTAATTTTAGAATAGGACACTAGTTAGAGTACTGCTTCATTCGATAAAGGTATATAAACACTACACTGTAAGGACTTAAAAGCACCAAATTATAGATTAAAACACGTTAAACATAAACATTCGATTACCGAAAATTGAAATTTCTTGGACACATGTCGCAAACGGAAAAATAAATAGTTTGAAACCGACATTTTATTAAAAAAGGGATTGGCAGATACCTACATTAAATATAAGCTGACATTATGTATCTCTGAATCGCTCATCTATTGTCATGAAAAATAAAAATTAACCAACCTAAAATACTAATTAGGATCTAGTTAGGACGACAGCGGCCATCCAGCCATAGTGCGCCAATTAGAATCAAACGGGCGACATATCGGGTGCGGTTTCCTTGTCCCACAACCGCAATTCACCCATTCTGGACACTTTGTCACTCAGGCGGGCGTGTTGGTAGAATGATGGCGGTTACCTTGTTTTTTGGTGCCTCATTTTATCATAAAATGATGCTCGTTACATTGTTCTTTGTTTTGTGCCATGTGAATGCTCTTGTGTGTTCTAAGGTTCCACCTGTGTACAGTGCGCTCGCTGTTTAGTGGGTTTAAAATCGCGGTTAAAAACAAAACGATGGAAAATATTTGATTTTAGGCATCAGTCATAGTTACCAGTATTTTTTGGTTACTGATGTACCTATTATGAATACTGTAGTTACTTGTGAATGATGCAAGGTTTTTGTGGTAAATCCGAGTTATTTGGAGACATTCTAGAGATGGTTGTTTCCTGAATGGTTTTTTTGAAGTAAAACTTTTTTACGCACGCTTGACTTGGGGAGTAAGCTGGTGAATGCGTGACGAAAGCGTTACGAAAAGCGAGGCGAACAGTAGTTGAGAGGGAGATATAGGTTAGTGAAGATAGAAAGAGAGAGAGAGTTACGTTTCGTATTTTACTGTAGGGGCAAGAGAGAGAGGTGCGAGCACACATTTTCTTTCTCTCTTTCTCTCATAGCCTTTCTCGCAAACCACCCACATATCGCTAAAATAAGTAACTGCGGTTACAGTTACTGGAGACTCTAGTGGAACCGGTTCTTTATCCAGTTACTTTTGGAACCAGCTCCTCACAAATTCAAAAAAAAATTCTTCTAGCATCACGTAGGCACCCTGTGCTAGTTTTTTTTTAAAATTTTTTTAAGTTGGCAGTAACCCGGGCGTTTATTAACATCAATAGTTATTTACAGATATGTGCGCTACCCGACTCACTAGACAATATCTGTTCTGAGCCGGGTAGCAGTTGGTTAACAAGTTTTTAAAAACATAAATAGAATCAAATAAAGAAACTGAAGGAATGGGTTCCAGTCTTTATTTTTCTTCGTCATTTTCTAACTAGAATCTAACTAGAAAACGGAGTGCAGAGATGTCAGTTGGTTTCGAGAATCCAATAGTTGAGTATTCGAACGTTGAGACCGACAATAAATAATTCTGACAACACTTTGCCATAAGACAGTGATCTTAAGTTTCGTCCTTGTTCCCCTTGTGTTCCCCTTGTCCCGCTAGCCGCACATGTTTAATTCAGAGCAGGCTCCCCGTGGCCGGAGGGACCTGTAGTTAGCAACACACAGAACAGCCCGGCATTACGCCCAGCGCACAGCCCTGCGATTCATACGATGTTTGCTTGAAGAATTGGAGACGAAAGATTGCAGATAGGGGTGAATTTTACTTTAAAAAATATAAAATCTTCACATGTAGCAAACACTTTGTGGGAATACATAATTATAATAAACACAATTAAATAACTTTGTTTCAATTCCACTTTATTATTTCTTAATCTAACATATATGTTTTTTTTTATTCACCCCTGAGGAAGGTTCAGGATGAACCGAAACCGGTTGGATTAAGAAATAATAAAGTGGAATTGAAAGAAAGTTATTTAATTGTGTTTATTATTAAAAGAATATTAATTTTAGGTTAAACGAAAAAATATCACAGAATTCACGTTCTTGCTTAAAGTGATGCGTCTAAAGTTCAAGAGGGTATTTTCACAAACTATGGATAACGTTAAAAATGTTTGGAAAACCTAAAGTTTATTTTTCTGAACAAGGGCAATTTCAATATATTCATTTATAATTATAATTACTGATTTTAAAAACCATCATCTAAAACCGTACATTTCTAAACGGTTCGAATTGACCAAAACGTCATTACGGTGTTTGTAGATAATGCTTCTTGCTGGTAAGGGGCCATCCATAAATTATGTCACACGAATTTCATGTACTTTTGACCCCCCCTGTCCCTGTCACCCATCATCACATTTGGAGGATCCCCTCCCCACTGGTGTGATGTCACATATTTTGCAATTTTACAATTTTTTTTAATAAGTTAGATGTTTACATGTTACGTCACAGAGCTGATGACCCCCCCATACCCCTTGTCTCACTTATCTACACCCCTCCCCCCCATCTTAAGGTGTGACGTAATTTATGGATGGCCCCTAAGATGAACAAAAACGAAAATGCCTTTTTGGCGGAGAATCAAAAAAGGCACACGTTAAATTTGTAAAAAAAAATTTTTTCGTCAACATAAAAATAAAATAAAGCTACCATCATTGTCGTGATTTTTTTCGTAATTTTGTCGACATTACAGTAATAGGAATATACCCAATTGCCTGTAGATATTTTCAAACTTGTCTTTTGCTTGTAGCAATACGACTTACCATTACCCGTTGTAGGACCACTTGCATGTTCGCCACAGAACCCATAGAATATGACTGTTTTTGGAAATGTTATTATTCTTGTACTAGGTGTTTGTGGCTGTACATAACTATTCATAAAGTAAAAAAACGTGATAAGCGATTACTTATTCGAAAAAAAGAAATGGAAAAGCACTTGAAAGGCTGAAGATTGTCACAATATCCCGGCCACGATAAGATTTGTTTTTACATAATATTGTTGAGGAAAAAATATCGATCACTTAAAATTTTACGAGTAATCGTCCTTTGATAATGTTTCGATTTGACTAGGATCTAGAGTGAAATTAGCTCATTTAAAAACATCCACAATTGATCTTCTCTATTTATATTGACATTATGGCGCACCCCTACTCCGACTCGAACCGGTGGACAAATGAAATACAAAAACTGACCAGACTTCTCAAGTTGGTCGGATTGCAACGATATTGCAAGGATCAATCATAGTTATTGCAAGACTTTTTCTTTTGGACTGTCATAAGTCATAACGTCGATGCGTCGACACATTCAACCAATAAAAATTCCTATTTCTGAATTTTGATTTGGACATTTGAAAAGCTACATCTTGTAGGTGGGTGATTATAAAAAATTATAATGAATTATAAATTTAAAGCTTGTAATAATATGTTTAACGAAACCTAAAAATATGGGATAAACGGTGAAATCTAGGCAGATTAATTGGCGTTAAACCATAGTAAGCAGTTAACTTGTTTCTGTATTCATTCTTGGAGGTGTGATATTTATTAAATCGATTAGTCGAATCGAAAACCGGATACCCAGCCCCATCGATCGAGAGGATAAACACTGTTGAATTATTATTATGAAGGAATGGAAAATACCATCAACTACCGAGATTTTTGAGTTTTTTGGAGTATCAAAGTAAATCCACTAAGGGACAGAGAAAATTAAGAGTTCCAATTGAACAATGAAATACTCCAAAAAACTTTGTGCAAAATGTCACAAACTAACACTTTCACTGGGTTACTGAAATTTAAAGACATCTTAATGCGATAAGCAAACACAAAATATTAATTAATGAAATATGAAAATAATTGAAATTAAATTGTGATTTACTGTAACTAATCGTACCTGTATCGTGAAATCAAGCTCACTAAATTTTTGCATGTTTTTTTGTGTAATTTAAGATATGAAATTAAAGTTCACTCATGTGGAATTTTGGCTACGTTAAAAATAATCTATTTGTCACTAGAGGAATCTACTATCAGATACGGATTAACGTATTGGGGAAGTTCACGTTTAAAAAACCCAAATTACTAAGCTTTTGTTGAGCAAAACTAGTACACAGAAGAGATATAAAATGATACTTACGAGTATGATGTACTACCTGTTCGAGGGATATAATAGTTTCAAAATTGTACGCCAAAACCTATCGTCTGATTCCACATATAAAGAAAAAGTAGATCGTACAAACGACACAAGATTTAGTCAAAATGAAGGCATGTCCATTCCAAAAATTACACATAATTACGGGCAACAATTTAAAAACGGGGTGTAATAAGACGCCAATAATCAAATTGCGCCACCGAACTAAAAAAATGCTGAAAAAATGATTCAATAGGTCAAGATATTTAAAATTGATATTGTTTCTAAGCACCTATATTGTGCAGGTGAGTTTGTTTGAGGATGTTGTGTGAATTTTAGTGTATATTTCTACGATTAGGAAGTCTGTTTATTTTTATGCCTTTGTATTGTAGTTGCTTACAATACTATTTATCTTTATTGTGGTTTCTCTTTATATGTGTGATTTAGTGTTATAAGTTATAAGTAATTACATTGCATTGACCTGCTGATAAACTGCTTTGGCGGTTTAGCGGGTGCTTATAATGAAGATTTAAAAAAAAAATCATTCGCAGAGTCATAATGCTAGTGCTCTACTAACTAACTAACCGCATGGAGGATGGACCGCCAAACTTCTCGGACTTGGCGTACACTCCTTGCATCAGTCAGATTCTCACATCATATCACACATACCAATTCACACCAAACACATTCAATATATAAGTTTAAACACGCACGAATACGCTATAACTTGTTGAAATACTATAAAATCTCGTGCAAAATATAGACACCTATATTTTTGTTTCACACAATCCAACGAGTGTTATAGCTACCATAAAAGGTGCGCAGTATCGCAGATTCGCAGTAGATATACCGCTCCAACCCGGCCAACTACCGCCCCATAGCGATCACATCAGTTCTGTCTAAGGTGATGGAACGTGTGATCAACGACAAACTGCTCACATACCTCGAGAAGAACAAAATTATTAACGACCGTCAATACGGATTCCGGCGGAACCGCTCGTGCGGTGATCTTCTCGCGTATGTGACGCATGTTTGGGGGCGATGCCTGGAACGTTTCGGTGAGACCCAAACGGTTGCACTGGACATCTCCAAGGCTTTTGACCGGGTTTGGCACCGAGGACTTGTCAACAAACTGCATTCTTACGGACTTCCCGCATGCTTGTGTACGTGGATTGCCGATTTCTTGAGGGAGAGGTCGATTCAGACGGTAGTCGATGGTTTCACCTCTTCCTCACACTCGATAAATGCTGGCGTCCCGCAGGGATCGGTTCTGTCTCCTACTTTGTTTTTGTTGCACATCAACGACCTTTTGTCATGTGCACCAATTCACTGTTATGCGGATGACAGTACAGTTCATGATAGCTTTTTGTTTGACAAGCCCCCAAAGGGCTCACAAACTCCAACAGCTCGTAGGGCTTTGAAGCAAAGAATGGACGGTTACCTCGAGAGTGTTTTCTCTTGGGGTAAAAATAATCTCGTTGAATTTAATGTTTCAAAGACCCAATCTTGTCTGATTACGTCTAAAAGGGAACGAAATGAAAATCTAGTCTCTTTCAACGGAAGCAATCTTCCGAACAGGCCCTCCATTGATATGCTTGGTGTAACCCTAAGTGACCAGCTCAGGTATGGGGGCTCCATCGAAGCCAGAGTAAAGTTAGCCTCCCAAAAGCTGGGCGTACTGTACAGGGCCCGCAGATACTTTAATAGTACACAACTGCTAACCTTGTACAAATCACAAGTACGCCCCACGGTTGAATTTGGCAGCCATCTCTGGTCTGGAGCTCCAAAATACCTGAAAAATACCCTCGACTCTGTGCAGAAACGGGCGGTCCGTTTGATAGATTCTCCCATCTTAACAGACAGATTGCAATCTTTAGAGCACAGGCGTCGGGTGGGAATGCTATCCTTGTTCTACCGGTATTACAATGGAAGATGCTCCGAGGAACTAGCATCATTGATTCCTTCGGCACCGGTGCATAGTCGGGAAACACGCCAAACGCGTGCCCAACATTTGTACACGGTTGACATTTGTCACATGAGAACGGGTCGTTTCTTCGACTCGTTCTTGTGTTCAACAGCTCGGCTGTGGAATGATTTGCCGGCCTCTGTGTTTCCTCCTTCCTACAACATGGGTCTCTTCAAGACCAATGTTCATTCCTTCCTCTCCTCAAAAAGACCCTCCACACAGCATCCCAGATGACATAGGCCCTGAGGGAAATTGTTTTCCTCAGGGCCTCCTGTGTGGAGTTAATGTAAAAAAAAAAAAAAAAAGATACTCATGACTACGTAAAAAGCTAATTCCAATACAATTTCGTTCGTAAATCCCGTATCATATTGTGTAACGAAGCTGTTTTCCGATAAAGCGAATAAATTCGTCTCCATTGCAATTCATATAGCAATAAAGCAGGAGATTTTGACACATATTACACTCATTCTGTTCGATTTATCCCCACCGCAGCCCGCGGCTGATCTGCCGAGATAACTCTGTTTTTATTAAATTACCCGAAATCTAACCCTTCTCCGAGGGAAAAACACAATGTACAGCCATTTTGACATAAAACCAGGGTGACAGAATTTGTTTCGTACGGAAATGTGGGGTAAGTTTGGACAGCCGGAAAATTTTCCAGGCATGTATCCGAGGTATTCTGTTAGAAACATCTGACAGAAATACAAAAGAATCGTTTGAACCTTTGTATTACCTTTATAATTTTAACGAGTGAGCTTTAGGAGAAGTCATGTAGGTAATAATCGCATGAAATATAATATTTGGTTGGTTTATAATAGGTTAGGTTCGGTCTAGATTTACGTATTATAATTTCATTTGGCAAATTCATATGGAAGTTCACTGCAATAAGTCAGACAAACAGGAAATAGGAAAACAGTGAAGCGTCAACAAAGCGTGGAGAACCTCTCGAGACAGCAGCATTCATTTGCAAATTCTGACGAAATACAATCGCAATTTACTCGTGGTTTAAAGTTATTGCATGGAATCCGCCAACTCAAATCTACATCACAAATAGATTAATAAAAAAAACTTTACTATCCGAACATTTTGATTTATAAAAATTCTTTTATTTTTGTTACAATTTTTTTCATATGATTAAAAACTATTGGAATCGAGTCAATAGCTGATATTAACCCCTAGAGATCGATTTTTATAAAATTAATCCATAAAATTTAACTTCGAAGTCAATTTATTCGAAAACGAAAGCTCAATTGAAAAAGTTATACTCCAAAATTCGCCAGGTTACCGTTAGTACAATGAGTTTCCGGATACCGTTTTTTTTTTAAATATTATCTTTTTCACATAATATAGGATTGTTTTATTCCCATTTTAATTTAATTAATGTTCAATATTTCCCAATTCTATAAGTTTATATTATAAATGCCTCAAATTTACTTTTTTTATTTTTATTTAAAAAGAAAGACAAACATTCCTGGGTTACGAATAACCTGGTAATATTTGAAAATCTCCTACGCTGAAAACGTTGCTTGTCTGTCGTGATGGAGGACTTAGCAGACGACGAATCGAACATGCGACGCCAGCTCAGCCACTGGCCGGTCATAATTTTTGTCAGGATATTTTTATTCTTGGTAGTGGCGTAGATAGGCGTAGACCAGTGACCCACTTAATACTTTTAAACCCAAGCTGGTTCTATTAGGTAAAATAATACACATTTATAAGTAGTAAAAATGTTTTATTAATACTACGTATTTTGGTATCGCATATTTAGTGACTAAATTTTAGTGCGAAGTATGGAGCTGCTGCTTAATTGTTACTAAAGAATCCAAGTTCGCGGAAAATGACGTAAGCTAGTTTTGAATACCCAGCTTCACATGTATGATTTGTGACAAAAGGCATTAAAAAAGTTATTGCTTGATGAGCTAATTTTGTGTATTCTTGACGAACCAAAAATCTATCACTGATCTTAGTCTTGTGTCAAATATATCCCTGAGTGATGTGTCAGTTGACAGTTCAATTAACAAGTCAACATCTGAATCTGGAAATTCGTGGCAAATTAGTTTCGGAATCTAACTTGAATGTAAATGGGTTACTTAACTTATCCAAGCTTTGTTGCTGTCGATTGGAGGAAAATATTCTTGAAGATTCCTCTCCAGTCCAAATAAATGTTTTTTATTTTTATTTTTATTTAAGACGTCTTGTGGCAATGCAATCATGTTGTACTCTTTTTGTATTTCACTTAAATTACTAAATGCTTTGAAGTTACCTGTTTTCGCGCGTTGTGCCCACACATTAAGCTTTTTTCTTGCAGCTTCCACCTTGTCTTAAAACAAGGTGGGAATGTTGCGACCCGGTATTTTATTTTGATAGCCCGGTACTGGGTCGCGACCCGGCAAATGGGAAACCCT
Source organism: Limnephilus rhombicus (assembly GCA_929108145.2). Lineage (NCBI taxonomy): Eukaryota > Metazoa > Arthropoda > Insecta > Trichoptera > Limnephilidae > Limnephilus > Limnephilus rhombicus. The sequence continues at coordinate 50,123,120 of OV815285.1, forward strand.
GGCGTAGACTTTAAGAGCTAGGTAGACAATAATACACAGGAATGCATATTACCAAAAAAAAAATCAAATTAGCAAATCTGATCAATGTCAACGTTACCCCACATTTCGGTTCTTTTCCCTCCGCGCCGGAATTTATTCGACTTATTTCCGGCCAAAAGGAATGGCATAAAAGCTGATTAGTTTTTCATTTGATTGCCGCCTTGAATCCTCGGATCCTTAACAGATATCCTTGGAGGCTGCGACGAGTCCGATGCGTTACCAGCCGTAATCTGATGAGAACTGAGGGTATTAGTGGCCGCGTGATGAGGGTTGACGCGGCAGCCTAAAGTCAACCGGCTAATTTATTGTGGTGAATAAACTCCGAGAGGAGGGGGGCACAACCGTTTGCTTTGGGTGGTAGATCATTGGAAAATAATGTCCGGTTAGACCAACTCACTACGTGCCGATAGTCAAAATGCAATCACACCATTATTCGAATTCGATATACGTAGTGAATACGAGTACGTATGTAATGTCAAAACCGAGCTCTCAGAAATGTTTTTGGACTTTCATGGGACACCCATATCAGAGACATTTATTCAGTTTCCGGTATTCTTCCAATCACAGTCCTTCCTAAACATGAAATCACAATCAGCATCCTACAAATTACTCAACAATTAACTCACACTAACATCAAGCCACTTTACAATCAAGAAATCCACACTCACAATACTCGAAATAGCAATAAAATCCGGATTCTCAAACACACACTACAAAATATGGGATAAAATCTCTGAACTGTGTTGCTTATACAGTATATAACTCGCTTCCAGATATGTACAACGAAACCAGCAAATAATGCTTTAAAAGAATATTTTTTAAATAAGTTTAAGGATGAAACTATGTAATTTTCTTGTCATGTTCAATTGTCTTGCTTCTTTTCTTTCATTTTCTTTTCCATTTAGTTGTAATCATCCATATTTGTACAACCTTGTTCCTTTTTTCTTTAATTATTCTATTGTTGTTTGTTCTACTCAACCTGTCTTTTATTTTTCGTCTATATTGTGTGTAAAACTTATATTTTTAATACCTAAATTCTTATGTAAAATTGTAACTATTTCCTCCCACCCATGAATTGTATGTTCCTCCCGTCCTAAAAATGAGTTCTAATTGCTCTAGCAAGAAATAATAACAATAAATAAAATTTAAAAAAAAAAACAAAAAAATGTCCTTCGAATTGTAGTAATCAAGTGCCAACGTCTTCTTGAATATGTATGTAGTGTAAATGTCTTTCAACAGATGTGCGTCGTTATTATATATAGTTGTACGTAGTTTTGATGTGTCAACTGTCGTCCGTTTGGGTATTAAACCAGAAGGTAGCCGATGATATCCGATCGGCAGGTGGGCACCTTCAGTGACCAATTCCCCTGCCGTAGAATAATTGAGAGCGTCCTTAAGAACGGACGTAAAGTCCAGTAAAATATTCAATATAAATTAAACGATAATAAACATGACTTTATACATTTAGGCACAATCAGGTTTTGAAAATAATCCACCAAAGTTTGGTAATTAAACATAACTTGATTGACTGCCGTAATATAGTACCATATTATGAATATGAACCAAATTCATTTTTAAAAAATGAATTTTATAAAATATATTATGATAAAACTATACTAACAGACAGAACAATTAATCATAATAGACCTGATATAGTTTTACATGACAAAATTAAAAAAATAACTTATATCATTGATGTAGCTATTCCAAATTCCTGTAATATTCAAAAAACTGTTTCTGAAAAAATTAGAAAATACACAGATTTAGGAAATGAGATTAAAAGAATTTGGCATTCTCGGAATATAAAAATATTACCATTTGTTATTTCGGCTACTGGCATTATACCTAGGTCTCTGATTCAAAATTTAGGCGTATTAGATTTGTCAAAGAATTTATATATAAAAATGCAAAAATCGGTAATTTTAAATACATGTAGGATTACAAAAGATTTTTTAAATATTTATATTGAGGGATCAGTAGGATTTATAGGTTCAATTAGGAATTCCACAGAGCCGAACCCACTGATATGAAAATATCTGGAGTCGGTGAATTATTTTCCCATCTGGTCTCTGGTAGGTTGACATGTTGTTCTTGTATTGTTTTGTAATTATAATACATAAAGTGCAATTGCATAACGTGGATTGACCAGATGATCATTTGGGAAGTGTGTGAAAGGGTTTAGTTTTTCCTGTGGGGAAAATTAAACCCGGACATTCGTGCAGGACGGTTACAATGAGAAAGATTAATTATTCTCCGTACCAGCTTTTTTAAATTATAACTCAATATCGAATTTATTTCAATCCAAATTAGCTTTAATTTATACCTTCATCCAAAAATGCTGAAAGGCGTGATGATAAAACTATTAAAATAGTGTACTTTTTGTAGTTATTTTTTGATTTTAAGTATTTATCGTTTTTCAATAATGTCTAAATTTAATAAGAATGTTAAAAAAATCTGAAATATATTAGTTTGTAAGTGCGCAAATAAATACACAAATAGACCAATTTTCGTCAAGAAACACATGTACGTACATATTTTTTAATGATTTTATTGAAACTAAAATTAAAATTCTAATACATAACTTTGCTAGATAATGTATTGATTTATTTTACTGCATGATTACATTATTTGAAATGGGTGTGGTATAATACAAAAACTTTTTTGAAAATTTAACAAATCTGCCAACGACCTATGGAATAACCTTATTATACTAACAATTAAAAAAAAATCAAAAAATTTATTACATACAAATGCTAGATAAAAGAACAATCTTTCGAAATCCATTTATAATTTTTTCTGGAAAAGAGTCAATACGTCTAAAAACTTTTTTGAAAATGACGTATTTCAGGCTTTCTCTGGTAATGCCCTCTTAACCCGACGAACCGAAGTATCATTGAAACTCCTGATCATCCGACTTGTATTGTTCATCAGAGAAAATAACAGAACACCGCAATATCTCTACATGTTAATTGGTGTTTTCAACCTTATTAATTTGTGCCATGACCGCTCCCTTATTTTTATTTGAGTTCCTCACAACAGTCCCACTGTCTGGAGCCAGTGAGACTATGGTATCCTTAATTGGGTTGTGTTGTGAGGCTGAAGGCAGTGAGAAGGGGGTGGAGATAGGGCGGGAATGTACCTGGCTATTCAGATCTGATCTCCAAACATGGATAAAGCCATTTTTCCATTGCACTCCACACTGACGGCTTCAGTGGTCGAGGGGCAAGGATCTCTCTCTAGCGATCCGGAGGCTGCGGGTTCAAATCCCGGTGCGAGCAAATAAATTTGTGTTTTAATAATTTAATAATTTAAAATATTTTAAGTTATATTGTATATATATCACGTACCAGAGTGAAAGATTTGCTCTGGTGTCAAATCACCATTCAGAATTGAAACGTTTCTTGAAACCCACCTTCCTCTACACCTTCTATACCATAGTCTCTCTGGCTCCAGGAGGTTGGGAGCAGTTCGGACTCTTGTGCGGTGGGACATGTGCGACACATGAAAAAGAATCTAATATTTTTCAAGTGTTGAAAAGAATGAGAGAAAATTAGGTTGGATATGATTACCACGGTAGACCAAACTCCCATATAATCGTGTATCAATGACGGTAATTAAAAAAAAAAATTTTGTTCAATTTTTGAGATTTTTTTTTTTCTAAATGTTTTTTAAAAGGTTTTTATTTCATCTCGAGTTATTGGGTTTACTTTGTACACCCTGAAATTCTTGGGAGAAACATTTTTTAAAATTTTATTAGGTACAACATTGTATTTATTAATTTTGTACATCCAAGTTTACAAATTGCTAATTATTTACAACAAATAAAATATATTTTCTCCTGATGTGGCTCCTACAATAATACAACTAGAATCTACAAATTGGTGCAGACTTTAGGGTGTCCGGTAGCGCAGTATAATACTTCATCTCTTTAAACAGAGTACTATTTTGCGTTTTCGCTTTGTCCTTTTTTTGTCCTGATTCCATTGCAAGTCCTTATTGCAAATTATTTTTCTTTGAAAAGTATTTTGGAAGAAGCTTGTTTATTATTTTATGTATAAATATATAGATCAAAGTCAGCATCTGTTTCGCTGTTAGCCAACTTAGTTCCTTAAACGTTTTGTTTACTTTTGAAAATCTATTTCGCCTAAGTATTATCCTCATTGCCCTATTTTGAAGAATTTGCAACGTATTTTATTCTCTCGTTACAGAGGAAAAGTATCATCGGCCAGAATCATTGCAATTAGGAACTATGTAACATTTAAATACTGCAAGGTGAGCTTGGACGTGGAAAGCTGTCAAGAAACTGGTTGTCGATCTCCGAAGGTCTTATAATCCCCTATGGCACAGCTGCCTTTATTTTGTTTGACGTCCGAGTCACAGAATATTTACGTTCCGATGGTAATTTGTACGTGCGTCCGTGTCTAAGTGTTGCAGTTAAGAAGAAGACATTAGTATCACCTACGAGTGCCAGGCGACATTCATCAAAGATACAAATGGCTTCCTATTCACTAAAATAAATAAATTTAAATTTATTAAATCCATTCGTAAAAGGTACGAATATAAATCTCGAAGATCCAAGGGATTGTAGGTGGGTCATAAATAGATGTTGTGAAGTGTGAAATATATATTATTTCTGTGTCCGGTGCTTTAAAAGATAATCTTTTTGTTTTATGTGACTTCGTGGATCTTTGTCACCCTCCATTGAGATACCTCCGATCTTAGTTGGAAGGTTAGGAACACGATTTATTTGTTTTGAGAAAAGTTCACACTCATGTGAGTAGGTACCTTCTACTTGCTTGATACATACTACCTATTACCCGACTAAAACAAGACGCGGGTTTGAAAACCAATAAAAAAAAACAGTAAGAGATTTTCAAATATTCTATTTATTATTCGTAACTCGGGAATGTTTATCTTTCGTTTTAAAAATAAAAGTAAAAAAAAAGTAAATTAATCTCTGTGCTGCAAAATAACTGACAACAGTGCATTCTGAATCCCGCTCATGCGAAATAGCGCAATTGTGATTATTTATTACTGCGCGCCGAGTGCCATGCGCAGTGTTAGAAATAAAAAGTTACTGAGTCTTTATACATTTACTCCACAAATTAAAATAATTCGCGATGCTATGTAGAGGATCTTTTTAGGAAAGGAGGTAGTGAACATGTTGTAGGCATACAAATATAATTATCAGTGGTTATGGGATGGAGGAAACACGGAAAAAATCAGCCGAGTGTTAGACTCATGAACGAGTCCTTGAAACGACCCGTTCTCGTGTGACAGATGTCAACTGTGATCAAATGTTGGGCTAAAAATGGCTGTTGGGTTAAAAATAAAGTTAATTATTACATTTTCACGTTAAAACATTGGTATCTATTAAAATCGTTATGATTGAAACCCAACAAATTTCCACGATTTGAACAAGTTTGAATGAGTTTGACCTTTTCAAAGATGGCATTATTAAAGCACTTTGCTACGTTGGAAAATTATAATTTATGACAATATATATATATATTAAAATAATAATTCATATAATATTGTCGCAAAACAGAAATAAACCGTGGGCGATTTTTTAAAAGTTTTCTTTTTATTACGTTGCTAAAAATAGCACCCCGTAGATGTAGAATGAATAAAACAGTAAATCTCCATGAATCCTCCAATCGCGGTGGACATGGTTTCGGTTTACGAACCGTACTGTGAAGAAGTGTGAATTATATATTTCTGTGTCCGGTACTTAAAAAAGTAATGTGCTAAAGGAGAGGAATTTATGGGGGACAAACAAAAGTACTCTGTTGTCATAAAAAATTTGGCTAACCAAATAAATAAGACGTTTTGGCATTGTGCTCGCTTCCTACCCGCTATTCGCTATTCCTCATAAATTTAGAAAGATATATCACGTGGGAAAAGGACGAAACTTGGGCACATCGCCGAGGTATATGGCACAGCCAGGTCATAAAAAGCGTCCAGATTCTGAAATTATCCATGAAAACCTGGCCAGTGCTTTAATCTATTTTATTTTTAGGCTTAATTTTAATTTTTTAACCGGCTGCGCCAATATTATTTGGTGATTTTTTTGATAGGCGGGTAACATAGATACCACTTCTATTCTTCTCTTAAGGGCCCGCAACCCGAATTTAATCTAGACATTGCCTGCGCCGAAACGCAAATTATATAAAATTCTCTCGATAGAAAAAAATCGCAATGTATGCTCCAAAAATTATTATAAACACGCTTGTTTCAGTTATTTTACAAGTTATATGTATGAAAAAATTCACAGTGTTTCTTTAAATGCTGTTTAAGACAATTCCCGCGAGATTTTTGCCCTATTTTCGCAATTTTCGCATCGATTTTGTCGCTGTAAATGTTAGCGCTCTCCTCTAACATTCGTAATTTCGTATCTCTCCATCTTCTCATCCGGTTGCAGAGCCTTAATGCAGTTTATTGATTAACAACACCTATGGAACTACAAGTATGGCGGACTAATGTCTAATGGCGACACTTCTTTTGGCTATTCGTATTAGAATATTTGGCAATTTATATATGTGGGTACTAAATCCTTGTGTGGACAGTACCTATGTTTGTCAAAATATTGGCCTTATGGTGGCTCTTCACTTGACTATTCGCATTCGTGTATTTGGAATATTTGAGAACATTCGCCATGTATGGACAGCATATTTGACAAAGTATTGTCCATACTTGCATACTCGGCAATTATGGCCAATACTAAAAACGTGTTACCACGCGCTTCATGGTTTTCTACGTAGATCAAAGGAGTCAAATAGGAAAAAAAACAAATAAACCATCTACAAAACAGACATCAACCTTTTTAACCAGAGGGCCAATGTATTCATTTTCAATATGTTCGCGAGCCGCAGGTGGTAGGGTACATACAGTTTGACATGGTACACTTTGCAGTCAGTGGAGACGCAAACCTATTTATTATGTCGAAATTTAATACCAATAAATGTTTTCGATTTTTATTCTGAAATATTACAAAAAAACATATTGAAAAATCCTTACGTATTTTGTAATACAGATTTTGAAAAAGTAAAAGAAAGAGATATTGAAATAAGGGTAAATGCAGGTAACTCCATTAAAGGAGGACTGAATGCCGTTGGCGCTAATAAAAAATTGGCAAAGAAGCGAAGCTAGCAGTCCACAATGGAGTCCTGGTACCTACCCCGAAGTATGGCAGTGAGGCATTGGACGGGCAGAGGAAGGCTGAAAGTAAACTGAATGCTGTTGACATGAGATCCTTGAGGCAGATGTGTGGTAAAACCATGTATGATTGTGTGAGAAAAGTGGATATCCGCAAATAATGTAAGGCTGATGCAAGCATAATGAGTAAGATTAAGAAAGGGACCCTCAGATAGTTTGGGCATGTAGAGCGAATGAAAGAAGAAAATAGTGTGAAAAGAATATATGTCACAAATGTGAATGGAAGAAGTCGGGGACGCCCGAGGAAGACATGGTACGATCAAGTGAATCAGATACTTGATTTCGGCCATATCAAAAGTCAGAATAATAAAAGAGTATGTACGAGACGATGAATGAATGTGAGAAAGGCAGAGAATGTGTTCCAAGACCGAGTTGTTAGGCGGTCCGTCCTCTCTGCCTACCCCTGCGGGGAAACAGCGTGATGGTTAGTTAGTTAAAATAATGATGGCCTCTGTGCTCAAAGGGCAAGGCTCTCAACTAGCAATCGGAGGACACGGGCTCAAATCCCCAAGTGCTGAATTAATTTTATATGATTAATTTGTATTAGGTATTTGACCATTTTATTCGATAAAAATAATATGTAGCGTATTTGCTGAACGTTCCAGAGTGGAAGATATTCTCAGCATCGCCCTGGTGTAAGATTACCATTCAAAATAGAAAAGTTGCTTGAAATGGCTTTAACCTTGTTTGGTGACCAGATCTGAATAGCCAGGTACTTCCTAACAGTAACTTCCTCTTGGCCTGATATAGAGATTAGTGAGATAGCGCTACTCAATACGAAGATTAGTATATTACCGTCTCATCCTACTAATTGACACAGATAGTTTTATCCTACAACTAGTCGTTCATCTGGCGAGTAGATTCAACAAAAAAGATTTCGAAAAACATTTTTCCTGAAGCACCTAAGATATTATACTTTTGTGGTGATATTCCTCGCGTTATTTTGTAACTGGTAATAGAATACCGAATAAATCCTAAAAATGTAAAATTGTTTAATTTGGGCATTCATGTCACTGATACCCTGAGAAATTATAAAAATATGTTCAGCGAAAAAATAATTGATACCTGTTGTCCACCTACGTGAGGAGATACTAGATTTCCGTGGTTTTTCAGAGAACAAACTATAGAAAAGGTCTCGCGTAATTGAAGCACTGACCATATCCACAAGTAATAAATTAGTGCACAGTATAGTACTATACCTACTGCCGTGGTAAGTAAAAACGCAGTGGCCTCCTTCCTTTCGTGTCTCTCTTGAAAGTCCCAAGAAGACCTCTATACCTGCACAAGTGCTTAGATAGCTTTAAACATTGTTTATTTTTATATGTAAGAGGGACGAAAATTAAACGATCTCCTGGCTACCAACTTCTTTTTTATTAGAGATAATTAAGAACTTTAAGATAAAAACTTCTTCAATCTAAAACCGACAGGTCTCAAAATGTTGTTATTATTTTCTAATTCCATTCCTGCCCCCCCTTTCCCCCATCCACACAACTTCCCCAAATTAAAATGCCATAATTCCACCAACTCCGGAAACTAACTCATGTTTTTTTTTTTACAAAAGCTCCACACGACGACCTCTGTAGTCCAGTGGATAAGACTCTTGACTCTTGACTCACAATCCGGAGGTCGCGGGTTCGAACCCGGTATGCGCAAATAAATTTTATTTGATTAATTTGTGTTATTTCTCAATTAATTCATTTAAAATAATATATAGTATATTTGCGGAATGTTCCAGAGTGGAAGATACTATCAGTATCGCCGTGGTGTAAGACCACCATTCAGAATTGAAACGTTGCTTGAAAATGGCTTTAGCCGTGTTTGGTGACAAGATCTGAATAGCCAGGTACTTCCCAACCTTCCTCTTCCTCACCTCATTCCCCTCCCCACTACCCTCAGCCTCACAACATACCCCAATTGGGGATGCCATAGTCTCACTGGCTCCAGACGGGAGCAGTTGAAATTCTTGTGCAGTATTCACTGTAAAAAAAAAAAAAAACACAGGAGGCCTTCTTCTTCTTCTTTCCGTTCAACGGACGTTGGCTGTCATGTTGGCTATGCGGACTTTGTTTACTGCGGCCGGAACAGTTCTACAGTGGACTGGCCAAACCACTGTCTCAGGTTTTTCAGTCATGAGGTTCTCCTTGAGAAAAGTATTTTCCCTAAGGGCCTATGTCATCTTTGGGGATGTGCCGTATGCAGGGTCTTTTAAAGGAAAGGAAGGAGAGGAAGTTCCGGGAAGGATAAGGTATGAGGAGTGGGTAGGAATCTGGGGATCAGTGAGTCCAGGAATGGCAGACGTATGAATCCACCCCTCCCACTGCGGTGCAAGGCGATGTTCTAAAAGAGTTCTGTTTGAGAGGTCACAAGGTCTCTCTTAATCTCTCTCTCCCTTTCTCTCTCCATCTCTCTCTCCCTCTCTCTCTCCCTCTCTCCTTCTCTAACGATCCGTCATGCCACGCAACTGGTGGGCAGACACATTCGCCGCCAAGACACGGCCAAACCTCACCTCATGAACCCGGGCACCCCTGCTAAGTCACCAAACGTCGCGATCCATTTGAGGAGACCAATGGCAGAGGTGTTGGTTATCCAATAAATGGTGCCCGGGGCGGCGGTACCCATACCCGCCTCCCAAATTGTAAATGTGTCGCAAAAAATAATATCTTCAATTTACTAGATGGAGAATATACATATTATAGATGTCGGTTTTTTTTTTTAGATGGAGAATATATTATAGATGTCCGGGTTTGACCCTTTGTTTTGACAAAATCTATCTTCCGTTACTGATGTTTTGCAATAAAACGCATGTTTTCTTTAATGAAATAAAAAAAAACAAACAAGTATTAATCAAACCTGAACGCCACCCCGAGCCGACAGCATGTAATGACCGTAAGATCTTGACATTTTGTTCGTTGTGAATAAATCGTACCAACCGCACCGACCCGCGGTGTAATAAACGCGGAGCGAACAACTGCATGTAAATATGAAGATTTGCAACTTTTATTGGTCTTGTTCCTAGTATCATCGACATCTAATCCTTCCAGTGAACAATATTTGAAGTATAATTTTTAATTGTTAAACTAACGTTTAAGACAAGATTTTTTTATGCAAAGCACAAAGGGTAACAATTATTATAAGCAATAATTATCAGCCTGAAACACTCATCAACATTGAAAAATCTTCCGAGAAAAGATACTTGCCGCCAACGGGACTTGATGAGTGTTTCAGGCTGATAATTATTGCTTATAATAAATATTTGAAGTGTTACCAATGGCTGCAGACAGTACATTCAGCACCTGCACATAAAAAAATATTTACAATGGGAAAGATCAAGAACAGAAATCAATTCGTGCAATATCACTTAAAAACTTTTTTTGGAAAGTTTTAACTTTAAGGTGAAAGACTAACCTTAAAATAAAATCAAATAAATAAATGTAAAAAAAAAAAATTTGCTGGGAATGATTAAGATCCATGAAAATTAAATAAATTTAAATTACCAACAATATTTTCACCTCTCTGTGATATCCCTGAAATATTAATTTATTCTGAATTTTTGAAGTGAAACTTCTTTAGCGCCGTTAGTGACTTGAAATTCGGGTAAAAGGGATATGCGTCATAACCCAGTTCTCTACAAATACTCGGTTCTAATATTACGCTGTAAATTCGCACCTCGATGCGTGCCTTCCATAGCGTAGTTGGCAAGGTGCCTGGCAAATCTCAACGGCCAGAGAGACAGACACCAAGCGAACGTGGGTTCGAATCCTACGAAATAAAAAAAAAAACATTTTTAATTTTGTGAAATCAATATCCAATCTTCAAACAACTTAAAAAAACAAGCAAAAGAAAAGAAAGCCGCATTTAGCGACTTTCTAGTTTCACTTCTACCGCGTGTTAATTACACACTCTGAGTTTTTCGTAATAACCTTCCTATAGCCAAAGGAAGCCACAAGTATTGTTTTTTTTCGTGGGATATATAAATGAAACGTGCTGAATATGTAGAAAAAATTATTTGTGTTCTAACTAACCAAGATTATTTTTAGAATTTGAAATTAAAACACTTTTGTACTTTCTTCCACTAATTTATACTATACCAGGACCGGTTTCATCCTATTACGGACATTTTAAGACTGTTAGTTGAAATTCTTTAAAAGAATTCTGAAAGACTGTTAGTTCACTCTACATTAATAACTAGCAACGGCTCCACCCCTACCATAATAAAACATTGTTCCCATCCATATTTCGAAACTGTCTAATTAGTATACGCTTGCCCTGAAGAAGGAACGTTTGTTCTGAAACCGGTCGGATTTACTCATTATATAAGTGGTTCAAACAAAGTTGAATTGTTTCATTTATCGATATTATAATTATTATGATATAAAGAAATACGAATCCGTTCCCATGGTGACCGATATGACGCGCCCTTCGGAGATTTTTCATCATTGCATGTACCAAAGCGGAGTAGAAAAATGAACAGTAATTTGTTTTCGCAGTGTCGACTTTGACACCATTACTCACGAAGAATTTCCAACGTCTTCAATTACTGTTTACGAAGAAAAAAGAATGTAATAAATGCTTTACGTTGAAAAAATAAATTATTATTTAATACTGTCATATTATATTCTAACACCATTTTTCGTGAAAAAAGTTGTCATTCGGATAAAAAACATATTTTTTACGGTTGTTATATTGCCAGGTAAAAAATCGTATAAATTACACAATTTTAATCTCAACTTAACAAGACTTTTTTGTTAGGTTTTTTTTTTTTTTTCTTTGTTCGTATTATCACAAATCCCGTATTATATAGTGAGTGTAAATTTAATATACATAAATTATTTCCAATATATTTTCTTATAAAACAGATATCAAGGTTTGAATATAAAGAAATATTATTGTGTAAAATCGTAACGTACCTAAAGGTTAATCTTCTAGAAATAAAATGTTTTTTCTTGTCAATAACATAAAAAACGATGTACAAAAAAATACTGGCTAGCTTTTATACCAAGGCTGGCTGGCTGCTGGTAAATTACATTATTATTAATTTATGGTTTTTTGTGAAAATTTGTGTCATTATTACAAATTTATTATAAACATTTTTATACCAAACGTAAAATTGATCTTTTCGCCATTTCTCAATATTTCTAAATCTGTAGTCACAGATAACAGTGATTATAATAATGTACAAAATAAACTTTGATTGTTTAAGAATAAATCCAGAGAGTTGTGATTATTTAGTACTTGCTGGTCCCCGACGTTGCCCGGGCCTTACAAAGAGGGTTTTTAAATCAGACGCAGGCAGTGGAGGTAATCCACCTCTTACCCGCCCTGGTATAAGTAACTGATGGTTACTCCTTCAAGGCTCTCGCAAGATTCTAATTTTTTTGATTAAACGAAGCTACATTTATTTATTTTGAACGAATCTAGACCTCCAGTGTCCATGCATACGTTGTTAGTAAGCAGTATGCAAGTGCTTAACAGGAAACATAAAATGCAAAAAAATAGGTTAGTAAGACAAAGATAAATTAAACAGGGCAAAAGAAAAACTCATTCATGAGACTCCATGACGCGGAATTGCATCTGTAAAAAACCTGCAAGCACCAAATTAAAAATTAATTAGACGCAGGCAGTAATTTTCCTCTTATTTTGCGTGTCAAGTGCTTCATAAAGAAGCATAAAAATTCTGCTTTTAGTAGTGGGAAAAGGGAGGTGTGGCTGGTTCCTCTTGTTTCGAAGGTCAAGTGTGCAAAATTTCATCAATCTCGGATAAATAATTATAGTTTTTTATAAAAATCAAATCCACGAGTCAAGATTTATTTCAGGCCAAAAAGGTACGGATGGTAATCCACGATTATATGTAATTACAATAAAATTGTAAAACGGTTTTCCAGGTCGATGCCGTTGTTTGATACAGGCTCTTTAAAGGTTTTTTTGTTAAAACCACAATCATAGTCCCAACTGCTCTCAATTGGTCCGGTGCCATTGGGACTATGGCATCCTCAAATGTATATATGTTCTAAGAATAAAGGGCGCGAGGAGGTGAAAGTTTAAGAATAGATCGTAAAATTCATCGCACTTTAGAGCTGTATGTCGGCACCGACTGAATTCCAGGGTCACTGTCAAATGAGTAAGAACCTCAACAAATTATTCAACTTTTGATTATCATTAGTAAAACGTTACTAAACGGACACAAAAGAATTTCGATCGAGGTAAATTGACCGGAATTCGATAGATATCGAAAAATTTGACAAAAAATTTCGTCGTTTGTTTGAAAGTCTCCAAAGGGTGACCCCAAATACATTTCACCAGCAAAGTGTGGGAAGGTAGCGTTCTGGCATTTTCAAAATATTTCATTCATCCCAATTTTGTAAATTGTATCTACTTCGAAGTTTATGCGCGAGAATTAAACTTTTATTACCTGAATTCAATACATTTTTAATGCTTTTCGGTTAGCTTGTATTTTTTATTGTAGGTGTTTCAAACGATTAGTGTATTGAGTAAATATCGTTTGTTTTATTCCACATTATCGTTTTTTATTATACATTCATATTATCGTTTACTTTTAGTTCTTAAACTAAACCATTAAAAGAGTAATTAAAATATATTTTACATTCTATATTTTATAGCTTTTAAAGCAATATATTTTAGAATTCGATATATTTTTCATTGATTACATTCGCTTTCCGCTACGTATTTCTGTTGTGTGATTTTATTGTTTTCGGTTAATAATTTAGTAGATTTAAAATGCTGGTATAAAATATTACATGGCTTCGGCTGTTAAATAATAAGAAAATATATCTTTGATCTCCAGTTAAATAATTGTATTTACACCCACTTTATAGCAACGTTGCAAAGTATAATATCGTTCAACTAAAAACCTTTAAGCTTTCCTAAAGGTATTTTTTAATATGTTACCTATTTTTCAAGGAAATCTGAATACTAAACAAGCCATCAGCGGAATATTGCCTGCTCATAAAACAAAAAAAAAATATTTCTCCAAACACAGTAAACTTATTTTGTGGCACATTTTGAGTATTATAAATAATAATAATAGGAAGGATGTATTAATACTAAAAATTATAGGAAGCATATAATCAAAGATATAAATCAAATTGATGATTTATGTAGAAAATGTTTGGCTTTTCCGGAAACTATAGAACATATTATATCGGGATGTTCTATATTAGCGCCGTCCGAGTATACATTTAGGCACAATCAGGTTTTAAAAATAATCCACCAAAGTTTGGTAATTAAACATAACTTGATTGGCTGCCGTGATATAGTACCATATTATGAATACGAACCAAATTCATTTTTAGAAAATGAATTTCATAAAATATATTATGATAAAACTATACTAACAGACAGAACAATTAGTCGTAATAGACCTGATATAGTTTTACATGACAAAATTAAAAAAAATAACTTATATCATTGATGTAGCTATTCCAAATTCCTGTAATATTAAAAAATCTGTTTCTGAAAAAATAAGAAAATATACAGATTTAGAGTATCAAAAGCTTTTTGATAATCTATATAGCAAGTATGTAAATTAGGCTTTTGATTTTAAATTTGTATTTAATTACAATATTTTTAATAATATATTAATAAATAAATTAATTATTTTAATTTATAATTTTTATTATATTTTCATAGCTATACATGGATTTCTTAATAAATAATAATCTTTTTCTTTTGCAGTTAATATGGAAAATATTGATCGCTGAATCTATATCAAAACTGCGATTGTTTAAATGATGTGATTCATTCACGTGAATGAATTCGCTATAGTAGGCAAACTTATTGAAGTGTTTTTCTTCGAATGGTAAAAATTTGAACGATGCACTTGATAAGAAAAAATATGTTGGTCCCGTCATAAGAAGCAGCAAATATATCTACCAGCTGTTAATTTATGAAAAGAATAATGGAATACATAGTAGAGACAGGCTGCAGGATGTCGGGTAAAGAATACCCATAAGATAGCCAACTTCCCGCAGGAAAGAATAACAGAAGACGAAAGAAAAACGAAAGCGGAATAGGTACAGAATGATTATTTAACTTTATTTTTATTTGCCAGTAGACGCTTAGTGGCATTAGCCTTCCCATCCTTATGTTGGTTTCACGTAGAGTTTATTTTTATTTCAAATGCAAGCCTGTCAAGTGTCTTCCACCTTTACATCGATTTGCCTGCGTTGCTTCCCAGCGTAATCAGTGCAGTTAATTTTACCTGCGAAAGCAATTAATTTAAACCCTAGCTTCTGCCATCCGAGATGGCAGCTGAAGGATTCAGGCAACTTGATAGTTGATATCCAGAAGACGGATTAATCTATTTTCCAGAAGAAACCTCCGCGGAGGTCCGATGACTGATTGATGCAACCAGGTACCAGGTGCCAGGGTGCCAGAATCCGGTGAGAGATGGCCGCAATAAAACACCATTGAAACTCACATTTCAAGAATTCGTTAAATTTAACACCTTGTAATTAATTCCCAGGGCGCGACATGCGAGGAAAATGGGATTGAAAGAGTGGAACGAATTATTGTGAAGAAGGTATCTTACAGAGTTTTATACGAGCTTATAAGGTGGATTATGTACAGCACTAAATACTTACTGTCAGTTTGGTATGTACATAGATCGGAGATACGTATATATTAAAATATTCCTTACATACAATGTAACATTATAAAGAAAGATCATTTTTGTCTTCGGTAACCGCCTACCAAAAGAATAAAAACAAATTGAAATAAATAAAACATTTCCACGATTGCGTTATGTTGATTAAGATTTTATCTTGCATCTTAGTGGTATGAAATTCGATACTCAGTGGGTAATTAATCCCCCTTCCCAACTTAAAAATCACAAAAATGACGACATAATAAAAAAATGAATTACCTCTATTCTATATATATAAAAATCTATTGCTGTTGGTTGTCTCGCTAAAACTCGAAACCGGCTTTGCCGATTGAGCTGATTTTGGTTTTGAAATGTTTGTCGTAGTCTAGGGAAGATTTAGACGGTGGGAAAATTTGGAAAAATTGCGAGGAAGATAGTAAAAACAACAATTTAATTTTCCCAAAAACACTGTTCTACCTACTTTCCTGTCAATCATTTGACGATCGTCCCTTCGGTACGGTAGACTCGGGTCCACTCTCCACTCTTATTAAATTAAGTGTTTTGAATCGACAACATAACACGATTATATCCACATTACTTGCAGTAAATGTTCCCAAAGCTATCATTTTAAATGTGTAGGAACTACCAAAGAAAATTACACAAAGCAATCTAAACAATATAGAACTACTTGGAAATGTGTCCCTTGCAAAGGAAAACAGAAATTTACTGGAAATAACGCAGAAACTCTGGTTCTTCAATCCCCCACCATATTGCACGGACAACCAACAGGTTCCAAACAAAAGACTAATGACACCTCTATATCCACCCCACAAACTGCGAGTTCAAGCGACGTATCTAAAATAATCTTAGAACACATAGACGAAAAATTAGACCAGGTACTGAAAACCCTAAAACATGAATTATTTCAATACCTTAACTCCAAAATAATGGACGAACTAGGGGATATAAAAAACAAGCTGTCCCATATGGAAGACTTTCAATCATCTCTTGAATACTTCGCTGCAGAATATGATAGATTAAATTCTACATGCAAGGCTAATGAGACGAAAATATCCAAACTGAGTTATGAAAATGAAATCTTGCAGCGGAACTACGACATACTATCCCAAAAAATGAACGCAATCGAACAAACTAACCGGAACTGCAATCTGGAGATTCAGATGGTCCCGGAGAAGAGGAACGAAGACATCATGATTACAATACAAAACCTGTGTACATCAGTAAACTATCCTGTAAAGGACGAGCAAATAATTTCCTGTCATCGTACACCACGCCACCCTGACGCAACTCCCAACTCAAGACCAAAAAATATTGTACTGACTCTGCCCAGCCCTCGAATCCGTGACGAATTGCTGTCTGCAGTTAAGGTATTCAACAAGAGGAACGTGGATAGGAAACTGAATAGTCAACACCTTGGTTTCACAGATTCTTCTCCGATATACGTATGTGAACATCTGTCACCTTATAACAAGGAACTTCATGCAGCAGCTAGGCGAGCAGCAAAGGACCTGAACTTCAAGTACGTATGGATTAAAAATGGGCGCGTCTTCTTAAGGAAGAATGACATGTCTCCACCACTGCTCGTGAAGAACAAGGCCGTACTACAGAATCTTACCGACAAATCACCCTCAAACCCGTCTTCCTCCGTCCTTTAAACCTAATGTATACGTCTTGTCAAAAATTACAAAATGGATCTGAAAATTTTCTACCAAAATGTTAGGGGAGTTAGAACCAAAACAAATGACATAAAAAACGAAGTTATTATCAATAACTATGATATAATCTGCTTCACCGAAACTTGGTTGAGTTCATCAGTATTCAGTAATGAATTGTTTGATGAGCGTTACCTGGTCTTTCGGAGAGATCGCGAATCAACTAATTCTACATCTAAAAAAGGTGGGGGGGTATTAGCGGCAGTCAACAAGAATCTAATAACAACTAGAAAATCATCTTGGGAAAGTGACGGTGAAGATTTATGGTTAGCTATAAAACTGCATGAATATTCAAACTCGTTCATCTATATATGTGTTCTGTACATTCCCCCCAATTTATCTGTTGATGATTACTGTAATCGAATCAAAAATATTCAGGATATTTATTTGCAACATATTAATTCCAAATCTCAATTTATAATCATTGGTGATTTTAATATACCTGAAATTAAATGGACACCTGACATAACATATAATAACATAATACTAGCTCCATCCAATTATTTTAGTCACAAAGCTCATTCCCTTGTCAATTTGGCCTCAATGTGCAACCTTCACCAATTTAATTATTTATCTAACAAAAATTTTAATATTCTTGACCTTGTTCTTTCCGATAAAACCAATATTAATATTTCAACGACAGCTAACTTATCAAAAATTGATCACCATCATCCCTGTTTTGAAATAAATGTAAGTCTAGAAAAAATGCAATTCCTACAAGAAAATCACTCTCCCGTAAAATACAACTTCAAAAAAGGTAATTATGAAGGATGTTGTCATGATCTAACAAATGTAAACTGGATCTCACTTTTTAACAACTGTCATCTCAATAATAAGGTACAGTTATTCTACAATACACTATGGGATATTATAGACAAGCACATTCCAAAAAAAAAAACATACGTAAGAAATCACTATCCCAATTGGTTTAGCGAATCTCTAATAATGCTCCTCAAAGAGAAAAATAAAGTAAGACTTCGGGCTAAAAAATATAACAACCCGATAGACTATTCCGAGTTTGCTACTCTTAGAAAAAGATCAAAAAAAATGCTAAAAGAATGCTACACATCCTACATCAATCTAGTTGAGCGTGGGATAAAAGATAATGTTAAGGCTTTCTGGGCTTATTCTAAATCATTGCGTAATTCAAATTCGATTCCAAAAACAATGCATATGGATTCTATGATTGCAAACAATGGACAGCAGATTGCCAATATGTTCTCTAATTATTTTGGATCGGTTTATACTCAGTCGAATCCCACATCAAATACTTCCGGACTGAATGTTCCTCAATTCAACCAATTTAATCTTAGTAAACTTAACGTAAGCATGGGAACTATCAAATCTTGTTTAGAAAGCATTGATATACATAAAGGCCCAGGACCAGATAAAATACCTCCTTTGTTTTTAAGATGTTGCTCTAGCGCGTTGATCAAGCCACTTTTCATTATATTTAACGAATCATTATCTACGGGAACTTTCCCAGATTTGTGGAAAAATGCACATATTGTCCCAATACATAAATCTGGCGATCAATCTTCTGTGAAAAATTATCGACCAATTAGTATATTATCATGTTTTGCAAAAGCCTTTGAATCTATAATCTATAGTTCCATATTCGCACACTTTAAACCACAATTATGCATCAATCAACATGGATTTGTTCCTAACAGATCCACAAATTCCAATCTTCTCGATTTCTGTGATTATGTTTGCAATGCGTTTAATGAAAGAACTCAGGTAGATGCTATTTACACAGATTTTCAAAAGGCTTTTGATAAAGTAAATCATTTTATTTTACTACAGAAGCTTGGTCGTATAGGTATTCACGGTGATCTATTTAGGTGGCTTAAATCCTATTTGGAAAACAGAACACAGCTCGTTCTTATAAATGGGTATGAGTCACCTCCCGTAATTGTAACCTCTGGTGTACCCCAAGGGTCCAATCTTGGCCCTCTGCTTTTCTTAATTTTCATTAATGACCTAGGCCCCATGTTACGCTGTGATTTTGTTTTATTTGCCGATGATTTAAAGATTTACCGTAAAATTTCCAATGATTCTGACCAAGTTATGCTTCAAGAAGACCTTTTCACACTACATAACTGGTGTATTCAGAATGATATGTTTTTGAATATTGAAAAATGTTACATTATGACTTTCAGCCGTAACAGAATGCAAAAAGATTATGCATATTCCATAAATAATGCTCGATTAAATGCAGTTACAACCATCAGAGATTTAGGAATCATTCTTGATTCAAAATTTAAATTTGATGTACACGTCAGTGATATCACGACTAAATCCTTGAAAATGATGGGGTTTATACATAGAATATCTAAACCATTTAAAAAACCCCAATCCATTATAACCCTATACAACTCATTGGTCAGAAGCAAATTAGAATATGGTAGTGTTATCTGGAATCCACACTACTTAAAATATTCAAAAACTATTGAATCTGTGCAAAAAAAATTTCTGAGATTGTTATCATTTAAACTTGGACTAAATGCCTTACTCCAATCTTACGAGGAACGACTCCAATATTTTAAGTTTACAACTCTGGAAAAAAGAAGAAAAGTTGCTGACTTAATGAGTCTATACAAAATCATTCATGATAAGCTTGAAACAACTCACTGCCTGAGCAATATTCTTATTAAGGTCCCCAATAGACGTAATTTAAGGAATCAGAATATATTTCATCTTGAATTATTTAAAAACAATATTGCATACTTCAATCCACTGTCTCGGATGTGTCGACTGTATAATTCCATTGAATGTAACCATATAGACATCTATGCAAATAGTCTCGCTTACTTTAAAAAGCAAATTAAAAATAGACTAACCTAACATGTAATTGAGAATTGAAAATACTTATCTTAATACTTATCTTGAACTTGAATGTGAATGGCTGTTCTTCACTCTATTTGTACTTTACTTTTTTTGTTTTTCTGTTTTTTTACATCGTATATCGATCTTTTTTTATCTTTGTTATCTCTATATTGTATCATCACTATTTTTGTTATCTCTTTTTATACCTCCGTTTATATTTTGATATTCCTAATTTCTGTCAACAACTATTAAACTGTGCATTCTGTGAACATTTTTAAGTGGACTATTAACATGTACGCTTTTTACAATGCTAATCCAATGACTTTTTTCTGTTAATACTCTGTAAATGTTCCAAAACAATAAATAAATAAATTACTCGAATTATCGCGTATTTAAAGTTTAATATGTTGATGTTGGTTGTCATTGTTGGTTCGTTCAGAATAACAAAATGCAAACGTCAGTAGAAAAGCAAACAAATTGTTGCCTTGGAAACAATGTTTTTTTTTTAAATTAGGCAATTCACCCTAAAAAGAGTGATTTGTTGGCGTCGTAGTTAATATATATCTCTAAAAATGAATCGCCGAAATGTATGTATGCGCATAACGTCCGAACGACTGCACCAAATTGGATAATTCTTTTGTTTTTGTTCGTTGTTATGTATAAAACTACTGTGGAGCTCTGGCATTATGAAATTTGTATACAAAATTATAGTAGGTGTCACGCGAGCAGTTTGAATGTGTTGAATGCGAGAGGTGGGAGGGGGAGGGGGTGTGGTGGAGGGGGTTGGGGGAGGGAGAAGGGGAGAGAAGGAATGAGGGGTGGGGGAGTGTGGGTGAAGGTAGAGGGGGAGGGGGGTGGAGAGAAAGGGGATGGGGGAGTTTGGTAGGGAGAGGGAAGGTGGAGGAGGCGGAGTGGGAATCAGTCTAATACCATGCGACCGAAGCCGTGGGAAAAAGCTAGAGTTTTATGGGCCATCAAGATGCGGAAGTTGAAAGGCGTTGTGCTGATAATCCAACAGTGAAACGAACCATTGTCCAAGAACTGCCAAAGCGTTTCTTCATCGGAACATTGATTTAGTAAAAATGTTCAAAATGGCATTAGATCGTCCGCTATCCGACAGCTATAATATTAAACGAAACACGGATCTATGTGTGTTTGTTACTCTTTCACGCAAAAAACTACGGAATGGATTTTAATGACACATTACAATAATATAGCTCATACATTTGGGAGGCGGGAATGGATACCGCCGCCCCGGGAACCTTTATTGGATAACCAACATCTCTGCCATAGGTCACCCCAAGTGGTTCACTACGTTTGGTGATTTAGCAGGGGTGCCTGGGTTCATGGGATGAGGTGTGTTTACGTCTGATGACCAGGACACACTGAACCCCAGATTCCTACCCACCCCTTAAACCCCTTTCCTTCCCAAAACCCTCCTCTCCTTCCTTTCCCTAAAAAACCCTCCACACAGCATCCCAAAGATGACATAGGCCCTCAAGGAAACTATTTTCCTCAGAGCCTCCTGTGTGGAGCTCGTGTAAAAAAAAATACATCAGAAAAACATATACGAGCTCTGGCATCATGACGTTTGTAAAAAAAATTGCAAAAGGTTGCACGCGAGCTGTTTGAAAACTGAATGTATCGGGAATGAATGTTTGGAATGCAGGAGGGGGGAGGGAACCCGGGAGGGCGGGGAACTCAGGAGGGGGGAGGGGAACTCGAGAGGGGGATCTGCGGGAGTTGGGAGGCGAATACGGGAGGGGGAGGGGAACTCGGGAGGGACGGGGAAGGGGGGGGAGTAGAGTGAGAAGAGGGAGATGACGCGGGTGAGGAAGGGGGGGGGGGGGAGGGGAGGAGGAAGGTGAACGGGACGAATGGGAAAGGACGCGCAGGGTGAAACAATTTCTTTATTAAATGGCGTAGCAACGCATGCCGGGTACCAGCTAGTTAGGAATAAATTATAAAAAAACTATCACTTGATTCAGGAACGACTCGTTTGAATCCAAAGCTTCGAATATTATACGAAGATTCGTGTAATCACGTTTAAAAGCAAACTTGCATATTATGACAAATGCATCAGTACGAGGTATAAACAATGCAAATCAATTCAGTGACAAGAGACCAATCAGGTGTGGTGGGTACATAAATGTAGTCTGAATATTCGTCAAGTGTCATGACAAAATCTTGTTTTGTGCTTATATTAAAATGATTGTACAAAAATACTTTAAGACAAATGACAATGACAAAGAGCTTTAAGCTGCTTGTAAGCTTGTCGCATTTAGTTTGTCGCTGGTGCAGTGTATCGAGAGGGTTGTCCCAACAAAGAAACCACTGGTTACTGTGCACTGAGTGTAGGGTGTGTAGGCTCCTGAGATGTCTACTCGGATATGGAGCCTTATTAATGAGCGAAACCTCTGACAAATGCCTCCACTCGGCGGTGAGATAACACCGAAACGTACACGACGCCGGACCGCAATCAATTCTTACAGAACTTTAATCAAAATAATACATTTTACCAACAAAAGAGCAAAACCAAAATAACGAAGTGCTATAATTATAGATTCAAATGAAAATATTTTTTTACTCAGTGGTTGCATGCTTAACACAATAATTTTTATGCATTGTGAGGTAGGAAAATTGCGAAGTTAGTTTAAACTATTTGAATTAATTTAATGAATTTGACAAAATTGGGTTAGCATAAGCATCACACATTAAAAATGTGTTCCATCGATTAAAGCGATATTATTCCAATGCTTTCTCTAAAATCCAGAAAACAACACGTTTATTAATTAACTGTACATTAATTTTGTCAGTAAGCATCATTAATGATTTTTGGTCGAAACAAAATCTATATAATATTATTTAATTGTTATCATAAACACGATTCAGATTACCCATAATTTTATTTCTACCAGACTTGTTCTGCTATTGCCGTGAAGCCTGCATATTTTAATATGTATTTTTATCCTCATGCGGACTCCCTGTAGAGATCATAATTGTTTGTAATTAATCTGTTATTCGATATATTTATCTAAATGTGCAAAATGTTTTCCACTAGCGAGATATATACGACGGTACTGTGATATAAGTTATGATTTTTTATAGAGATATGATAAAATTATGACTAACTTGGACTTGGGTTGTTACTTCGTTGGAGCAAAATAAATAATTGTTTAATAGATCTGGTCGGCGTTCTTAGGAACCTAAAGGAACTCAATTTATAATTCTTAGACTTATTTATTATCACACATAACTTTTAATTATATTTCTAAGAATACATTCACTGATAATTTACTTGCACATTATTAAAGCTCGACTTTAACTATTAATCTTTTAGCCAAACATTTTAAGGTTATGTAATGAAAATGGGTTAGAGATTGGTTAAGTAGTGCAACATTTGCATTTTATACGTACGTAGGCATAAGATATGGAGTGATAGAGGCATAACGAAGACCACCAAGATGAGACTCGTTTGCACGTTGATTTCCCCCATATTTCTTTATGGTATGAAGAAAGCGGATAGACGCCCGCGAAATGTGGAGCTGGAGAAAAATGCTCAGGGTTCTATGGACAACCAGACGCACAAATGTGTTCATTCTGGAAGAGCTAAGCATGCACAATACGCTTTCAACTATTTGTCTACAACGTACGAGTATTTCAAGATACTTTGGACACGTTGCTCGCCAAACTGGATACAACTTGGAGAAACTCATAGTCACTAGCAAAGGCGATGGAGTGACCAAGTGTCACTGGCGCCCGGTATTAGGATGTCCTTGGCTTTCCATGCAGCGCAGAACCGCGAGGAGTGCAGAAGGGAGTAGGGGTTACGACCCTCAGCAATGAAGAACCGACTTAAGAAAATGGAATAGAAGGTATTAGCAGATAACAATTAATAATATTTTAGTAAATAAATTTGGTGAGCCAAAAGGTAAATACTTTTTCTAATGTGTCTATGTGTTAGTATTCATTTGAAAAAAATCTTTATCGATAAAAGTATTGTGTATTTTGTACACATCTATCTTCAGAAGGGTCTTGGCAAATATTTATAAAATAATATATTTTCGGTTGTGCATACCAAAAATTTTTATGATCATGAATACATTTGACGACCTCCGTAGTCCAGTGGGTAAGACTCTTGACTCACAATCCGGAGGTCGCGGGTTCGAACCCGGCATGCGCAAAAAATTTTATTTGATTAATTTGTGTTATTTCACAATTAATTCATTTAAAATAATATATAGTATATTTGCGGCATGTTCCAGAGTGGAAGATACCAGTATCGCCCTGGTGTAAGACCACCATTCAGAATTGAAACGTTGCTTGAAAATGGCTTTAGCCGTGTTTGGTGACCAGATCTGAATAGCCAGGTACTTCCCAACCTTCCTCTTCCCCACCTCCTTCCCCTCCCCACTACCTTCAGCCTCACAACATACCCCATTTGGGGATGCCATAGTCTCACTGGCTCCAGACGGGAGCAGTTGAGATTCTTGTGCGGTATTCACTGTAAAAAAAAACAAAACATAATTCTTAAATTTTCGGTAGGTATACCTACATCATAAATAATTTATTTTGCAATTAGTGTTCTAATGCCAATGGTCAGCGTAGTTGCATACAAACAGTTGAATGGGATTCGAATCTCGGCCTTGGCAATTTTTATTTTTATGTATTTATGTATTTGCGAAATTATAATATTCATATTTTTAAATACATTCAAAAATAAATGTAATCAGTAATTTATCACGGGTACCAGTGTTATTATAAAATCAAAATTTCTCACCGTGAAGTTGTCAAGCAAAGGGTTAGGCCACGTTAGCGCAGGTACCAATCAGCCAACCTACCTATAAGGACTAAATACGAAGGACGAAGGTAAGGACTCACGGGTGGTATTCGAGCCTGCGACAAACGGGAATATATCATACAGCGAACAGTATACCCACAATCCGTCTGATAGCTACCGAATTACAATAAAACATTAAAATCATATGCCCGCCCACCGGACAAAAAACAACCTCATTTAAATTCCTATCCTTCGGGTAGCTCTAATAGATAAATTTTAAAACAAAACGATTTAAATTTTAGAAGCAACTGGATGAATTCAGCAATTATAAACGGAGAAGTACTTATTTAGAAAAAAACTTTCAACTAATGCTCTGAGAAGCTTTGTAAGGCTGGTAAATAGTAAATAGTACATGTTTTTTGTGAGATCGGTGGACAGTGGGGAACCATAATCGCTGCCGCACCGGTTGAGCAACGTTGTGGGGTGGTTTAAGGTTGGTAGGAGAGATTCATTTGTGTCGGTCTTGAAAATCTTCCGATTTAATAAAATAGAGTTATTATTATATTAAGATTATTGATTGCCATTAGCTTTGCCAATAGTATACCGATTTTAGTTTAGTTTTTACAGAAGAATAGCATACGAATAAACGTAGATATGCTATGCGTTTATATTTACAAAAAAATCGGAGTAGGGCAAGTCGATCCTACGCCGTTTGGATTTTTCAGTTTATACCACTTTTTCTCTGCTCTATATCCAAATTCATTTTTATTAAACGTGAAGACATTTTTTGTTTACATATATTTTTGTAATAGCTCTCTCAGGAGGCCCTGAGAAAAACTATAATTTCCCTCAGGATCTAGTCATCTTTGGGGATATTGTGTGGAGGGATTTTTAGGGAAGGAATTAGAGGAAGTTTTGGGAAGGAAAATGGTATGAGGGGTGGGTAGGAATCAAAGGGTCAATGTGTCCAGGAATGCCGGACGTATGAATCCACTCCTTCCACTGCGGTGCAAGGCGATGGGTCGAGAGAGTCCGGCTAGAGAAATAAAAAGGTTTCCTTCAACCGGTCTCACTAGAAACGGCCCGCCGCGCAGTAGAGGCCAACGCATCCGCTACCAAGACCCAGACAAACCTCACCCCATGAACCCGGGCACCCCTGCTAAGTCACCAAACGTAACGAACCACTTGGGGTGACCTATGGCAGAGGTGTTGATTATCCAACAAATGGTTCCAGGTCGGTGGCACCCATACCCGCCTCCCAAATTATATGTTTGTACAGGTTACATGATAATAATAAATACAAACTTAATTTAACGCTTCAAATTGATTTACAATATCAAATTCAAAATTATGTCATAAGTTTGAAAAACGTGTGGTTTTTGTTGGTCACCGTACCAGTCTGAGTTAAAAAAAAAACACCTTGAAGGGTAACAATAAAAGTCTGGTAACTTTAACTGCCGACTGTGATACGAATAGATTTCCCTACTATTTTATAGTTATCAAGATTGTCCCAAAACCCATAAACTGGTAGAACGTCATAATACCTCGTGTGGACCCTCCAAGAAAGAAGTTGAGAGATGAAGAAATACATTTGAAAAATGATATCGTTGCTTTAGGTCACGTGGGCGAACCTTAATATAAAATATAATCCATACCTTCCGGGAAATATCCTGCTCTATCATACCGTGTCATAAGATCTGTTTTAGAATATAGTTAAACAGGTAACTATTTGAATGTCATGGGCAGAGGTCACATTTACATGATATCCTTAAATCACGTTGTATATTAAAAGTTATCTGGGAGGTATAGAGAGAGATAGAACGTACATCATCGACGAAAAATCTTCTTTCTCACTCACTCTTACTCGAAAACTAGTAAGACGAGTAAGATTTTTTTATTTTATTATTGGAATACAAGAATCTCAGCTGTTTACAACTGTCTGGAGCCAGCAAGACTATGGCATCCCAAATGGGGCATGTTATACGGTAGTTGGGAGGGGAAAGAGGTGGAGAAGAGGAAGGTGGGAATATGCCTGGCTATTGAAATCTGGTCACTAAACACGGTTAAAACCATTTCAATCAATCAATTATGAAATACCCAACTCAACTTAATGTAGGTATATTGTATATATTGTAATGTTATTCTTGGTTAATAAATAATTTAAAAAAAAAAAAAAAAAACTTAAGCAAATAAAATTTACTTGGGCACGCCGGGATTTGAAGTTTTTCTAATCGATGGCCTTACTCGTAAAATACGTAATAAGTATTATTGTACTTATTTAAAACCTAGAAAAGAAGGGAAGCGCAGAATCCACAGTATGTATGGACGGATTTCAATGTAGTATAGAGACGATAGATGACGAATCTGAACAAAATATACCCAAAAAATACAGAACAAATACTCAAGGATCAGCTCTTTACAGCCAGTCCCACAACTCCGTGTACCTACAATAAATATTATTTCTCTTCAAATATAAATAAACGAAAAGTTTACAAAAAACATTTATAAGTATAGGACTTACCTGCAATATCTTATATTTTCATGAATACGTTCGTATTTTCCTAGCAGCAGCGATATGCGTAAAACCTCGGCATGTGATGAAAATAATGTGATTACTGCCAACGAATTTGTACTTATCTCATTCAAAACGATACAATTATTCCAGACTGAAATTGATATCGCTGTCGCATGAAAGCTCGCGTTAACCCTTCAAAATCACTCAGAATACCAACGCTTTATAATTATTATGTCTCAAGTCCCAAGACGTGCATTAATGGTTGTGCCGATGTCGAGTCTACTTCGCAACTCTTAAAATCCATAAATATTTCTGTATAACCTTCTGTTTTTCCATTAAACATTATATTACATGTAAATTATTATCTAGTAATTAAATACGACCACTTCGAATTCAGTTACCCGTAGAATAAACACAACGCATTAAAAATATTTTATTGTCCCGGGAATGGCAACCCTTTTCCGTAAGTACTCGTACAACATCGCGAAATGTGATATTTTACATCTCCTACGATTTTTTCTGTCACGTACAAAACAACAACAAAAGCTACCAGGTTTCTTCCGAGTTAAAACTCTGTTTTATTAACTCCTTTATTTATTTTAAAATACAACTTTCAATAAGGAGTTTTACCAAATTTTCTTCATTTGTAAATTGATTTTTGAAAGCCAATGGAGAAAATGACATTAGGACCTGCGAAATGTTGCGTTAAAGGTAAACTTAAAATAAGTCATTATCTGCTCTTTCATGGATGGCGCTAATTAAATTATATTACTTAAAACACCTTTTTCCAAGTTATTCTTTAAAATAGTGAGACGAATTAATTGCTTGGGCTGATTGCTTCTATTGAATCATCGATTCACGGGCGCAAATAATTAATTCAGTATAATGTTTTAAGCATAGCTGGCAAATAGTTTTTAACTAACTAACTAACTAACCATCACGCCGTTTCCCCGCAGGGGTAGGCAGGGAGGACGGACCGCCAAACAACTCGGTCTTGGCACACACTCTTTGCCTCACTCACATTCATACATCGTCTCATACAGTTTTTTTTATAATGAAACTAGTGACATCTGCGAAAGAGCAAATTTTTAATTTTCAACTGTCACCGTTAGAAATTTCCGACAAAAACTTTTTAGTATTGGGCTGATTTATAAAGCGCCATTTTCATGAAAAATCACCTGTTCATGTACTTCGTAATTCGTAACGCCGGAGCAACTAACTGATTTTCAGCGTTATATTTAAGGTTTGCAACATCAAAAACGATTATGAATTTAAAAAAAATAAAAACAAAAATCCCACTTTTAACAGCAGATAAAAAAATTTAACTCTCCGTTTGTTTGTTTATTCATTTGAGATACAAACAGGACATTTATAGAACATGCTTGTATGTAATAAAAAAAAATAGTATTCAAATATAAATGTCGCTAGACTAATGCATCTGCAGCATTCACATTTGCATATTACAGATAGTTAGATATAGAACCAAAATATCCAGTGGTATTTTTGCAAAAATGTCGGTCCAAAATATGTTAGGGTTTCTTGTAAATATGGGCCTGACTTATAAATACTTTGATGTGGTTGACTAAATTTCCATCATTCTCAATTTTATATAATACTCGATACGTGTTGTACTTAGAATAAATAAATAAACCGTCCAAACAAACTACAATTAAATGGATGGAGTAGGGTATTCGATTATTTCAGGATCCGTTAGGCCAGCACCGATAAATTTTAGTTTATTTCATGGATTAAAGGATTAACTATAACAAGATGTTTTACTTTTCCTTTATTAATATTTTGCACACTTTGTTTTTTCTTATAACGGGTGTGTAATTGTTTATTTTATAAGATGAAGTTAGTGTAATTGTGTAATTATCGATTTTATAAGAATGAAGTTAGTACCATGGTTTCTGCACTTCTGCAATAAAGAATAAAATCAGGTTTCACTTATCTTGAAAAAATTCATTGATTTTCTTTCGGCCGAAAAAATAATTGCAGCCTCCCGAAACCTCTCCCGATTTCTGCAGATTGGGAGATACTATTCAAGTCTCGGGTTGCCAGTGTTGCAAGTTGCCAGATAGGTAGCCTCCGGTTTTTATGTCCGAATCTGGCAACATTGAGTAATGTACATAACAATAAATACCTGAGTTATGTGGGATGCTGCGTAAAACTTACGAGGGATCTTCAATCGCAATGCGTAAAGTACGCAAAAGCGGGTTTCAGAACATTGATTCGCTTTGCGATACGATTTTAAAGCTTGTCTTTATGGCTGTAATACATTTTTACCTCGTTTCCTCTAGAAAGTCCTTACATGAATATCATGTACATGTATATACCCCCTACTGTGTCTGTCGATAACTTGCTGATAAAAAAAAACTCAAATCATCGCCGAGAGACTATGTAGTAGAAACTAAGACGCTAAAAAAATATAATTCTATTTGAATGTTTGTAACAGATCAATTATTTATTTATGTGCACCTTTTTTCGTTGCATTCATTTGGGTTCTGCAAAATACCCTCTCGGGCATAATAAAGGATGCTAATTATAAACATGCCTAATTTCGGAATCGGAAATGGGTACCGCCGCCCCGGAAACCATTCATTTGATAACCAAAAACTCTGCCATAGATCACCCCAAGTGGTTCGTTACGTTTGGTAACTTAGCAGGGGTTTCCGAGTTCACGGAATGAGGTTTGATTGTCTGGATCTAGCAGCGGGTGACCTGGACATACTGAACCCTAGATTCCTACCCACCCCTCTTACCGTTTTCTTTCCCAGAACTTCCTCTCCTTTTCCTTAAAAAGACCCTACGTACAGCATCCCCAAAGCTGACATAGGCCACGAGGGAAATTATTTTTCTCAGGGGCGTCCTGTGTGGAGCTAATGTTAAAAAAATCGAGTGCAGTTAACACGCGGTAGAAGCGAAACTTTACCAAAACAATCTCAACCAATGAAGAACCAAGGAGCCTTGAAAAGTGAGGTCATAATCAAAGAGGACAATGAGACTATCGTCATTTCCGTTTTATATCCCAACCAATAGGAGCCTTGATATGAGGTTACAAATCACAACGAGGCTATTGAAGTTTCACTTTAAAAACAACAAACTTTTAGGGTTTATTTTTATAATAACAATAATTACTACTTTAACTACTTACTACTACTAAAATATTACATACTTATTTCTTTGAATTCTCTTTTTGTACTATTATCTACATTAAAAACACATAGAACTCATTTGCAGAACATTCCATGATAATGTTAGTAGATACTTGTATTGTACCTACCTACTTACATCTTTCGTATTTTTTTCGTATGCACCTCTTATCACTGCTTTAATTTGGTTATGTTCTATAAACCAGCCAATCGGGTGTAATAAATGGTTCACGACGAGTTCATCGAAAACGAATTCATCGAAAATCAATTCATCGAAAGCAAATTCATCGAAAACGAGTTCATCGAAAACCAATTCTTCGAAAATCAATTCATCGAAAAAATATATTTTGTTGATATTTGAGAGAAATGCCGAGCGGACCGAAAAGTTAAAAAAGAATTGGTCAACCTAAACTAACCTAACCTAACCTAACCTAACTTAACCTATTTAACTAATTTTTAAATATTTTTTTATCATCACTCTTAATGACCTTTCTGAGTTGTTTATGAGTTGGTTTCATTATGATTTGTCTGGTCACCGTTCCTTAGATATCCCTTTTTTGCAGTATCAGACAATCGGAAATCGAAGAGATAACCTATAAAGTTTACATTGTCACTACGAAACTGACAGTTGCTAAACACATTTAACTCAGTTAAACAGACCTTTTTGGGTATTTAATTTTGACAGCTCTAATATCTACAAAAAAAACTGTTTTTCGATAAATTGGCGATTCGATGAATTGATCATTCGATGAATAGATTTTCGATGAATTGATTTTCGATGAACTTGTTTTCGATCTTTCGATGAACTCGTCGATTACCGTAATAAATATTTGCTAATTACAACCTTGCTTTAGAACAACTATTCGAGGGTATGTTTATAATAATATCAACAAAGTTAACATACATTTACACGGCTCCTATTTTTACTACCACCGTAAGAACTCCTTTTTTACTCTTATTATACTTACACTTATTAAACTCATTTTTTTTTACATGAGCTCCACACAGGAGGCGCTGAGGAAAATAATTTTCCTCAGGGCCTATGTCATCTTTGGGGATGCTGTGTGGAGTCTTTTTTTTTAGGAAAAGGAAGGAGAGGAGAGTTCTGGGAAGGAAAAGGGTTTAAGGGGTGGGTAGGAATCTGGGGTTCAGTGTGTCTTGGTCATCCGCCTCCAAGACCTAGACAAACCTCACCCCATGAACCCGGGCACCCCTGCTAAATCACGTACAACTGTTTGTACAACTTTATACAAACCACTCGAACGACAGACCGATTCAAAACTTTTTCCTCCGATTGCTCGTGATTTTTTTGAATATTTTCCGCCCGCTTTAAAAAAAATCATCCCTCCGAATTTTAATATGGAGACATACAAACTGATTATAGTCCTATATAGCCAATGATTATTTATGCATTAAACCGCTTACTCGTTAATACGGAAAACTTTTTATCCAAACAGTTATATTTAGCTTTATTATTACGAAAAGTGAGTATTTATGTCGGGTGAGACCAAAAAACATGCAAAAAATATGTATTTAACATTTTAATTTTGTTAAAATTAATTCACTCTCGCGGTAACGCCATGTTTATTCATCGTTTTTATTTTGACATTTCCTCAATGCTGCCAATCATAGAAATATATTTTTGCGTAAAAAAAAGTGAATGCATCATTGACAAGTTTGTACCTGTATTTATAACAGTAGAACATCGAAAGAAATGTATTAAAATAATTACACAAACCCGCTAGAGAAACCCTGCGTAGCCAAACAAACCATTCAAAACCTGCGATGTTTTTTAAAAGTATGATGAAAAGCGAGTTTATTATAGAGAATTTATTTTATAAGATTGGTACTTCCGACAAATGTCATATTTGATTGTCTATTAGTTAAAAAAGGAACATTCCGTGTTATCCGTGCATCAAACTTCGACAACACGAACGTTCCGTATTATCCGTGAGGTGGACTAACTGCATATTTACCTAGCCAATGAATTAACCTATCTTTTGTCGATTACCACATATTCGTAAGATTTACAAAAAAATATATAAAATCGTTAACTCTGGTCCAAAAAAAAAAATGACCCCTCTCAATCGCAGAAAAATAAAAGCGGTACATATTTTGTGGTTATTAATTAAACTATAATATTGTAATGGTTTATTAATAGAAAAAGGTGTAACACTGCATAAAAGAATAAGTACAACACAAGACTTATAATTATAAATGAAAGAGATGTGGCAACAATTAAATTATATTATTAAATAAATAAAACAGAACATGAGACTATAATAAAATAATATTTTTAATTCTTCAGGGTCGTTTTAGTCCTTAGAAAAAGAAACTAAATAGTTAAAAGACTAATAATGAATTGATAGCTTGTCGTGAATTAAAAAAAAGATGTCAAGATGTTAAAATTATTATAAGGGCGCCAGTTTAATAGAACAAAATGTTAAATTATTAGTTAAAATGTAAAATTATTATTCCTAATTATTGTACAGCGCCCTTGAGGTGATTTCTTACAAAAACGGCGCTTTATAAATTATCCAATTATTATTATTATTATAAAATGATAAATCAATAAACTCAAACTAACAGAAGTTATAAGCTCACAGGCAAAGACGATTCACCGAAGTATGTGCCTTCCTACGTTGAGACAGACTCCCGGATTCTCCGGCTGCTAGCTTGGAACTGCTCAAGAAAAATTCTCTTGTTCCTAGTATGTTTTCAACAAACGAAAATCTGGATTAGACTTGTTCGTAGAAAAATTTCAATTAGGTATTCAAATGTCAATTTGAATTGATACGTAACAACCTAGTTATTGGGTGATTATTAATGGGTGCTTACTTCATCGAGTGAATATTTGGCCAGTATAAATCCAAACTGTTACATTATATCTATTCGTATTGTACTTACTTATAACATTCATTAA
The DNA here is from genome assembly GCA_929108145.2 of Limnephilus rhombicus. Lineage (NCBI taxonomy): Eukaryota > Metazoa > Arthropoda > Insecta > Trichoptera > Limnephilidae > Limnephilus > Limnephilus rhombicus. Next base: position 50,156,908 of record OV815285.1, read on the forward strand.
TGCACAACTATAGAAAAGGTACAGCATGAGCATCTCCTGTCCCCATCCCACCTTCCTCTGCCTCTTGCCCTTTCCTATTCCTTCTTCCTTCTAATATACTTAAATATTTTTTTTTTGTTGTTGTTATTTTCATTTTCATTTAATGGTTATTACCAATTACAATTGTATATTATTTCATAATAACCAACATTAGCATAAGAAACTGTTTTGGCTTACCTCAACCTCTTGTATAACTCATCCTGTATATAAATTGCTGTTTGTTTCTTACAATAAATAAATATTAAGTTTATCATGTTATGTAATATGCACTTATTATTATAATCCAGAACGACTTACCTATGATAATGTATACATTAAAAAGATAACAAGGCGTTAATAAATAAATAATATGACTAAACAATAACACTAGTTGGTTGTAACACATATTAAATAATTGTATGCCATACCTAAACACTAGCTTTTATCGCACATACTTCATACTTTATTTTATATCAGATCTTATATAAACCTAGAATATTATTTAACTATTACACGAGTACATATTTCTTATGTATTTCTTTTCATTATTATTCATTTCAATTTTTTATTACATTTGGTTATAATAATGATGTATTGCCCATCTCACTAGGTGTGAAACGCCTGTGTTGAGATGGCAATTTACAGATTGGCTGTTATCTATGATTTTGTTCACGTAATATTATGAAAATGACAGCTAGAATTAGTTTTTTTAAAATCACAATTCAAGTATGTTATATATATAGAAGATTGCAGTAGGTACATGGTTACATATATATATACACACAGTAGGCATAAGGTAAATATGTTATTAAATACTCCTGATGGATATATTTATTTGAGATGATCAATGATTCTACTTTTAAACAATTTTTTTGTTTGCGTGCTTCTAATGTCAGCAGGTAGAGAATTGAATAGCTTTGTGGCATTATATTTAAAACTTCTTTGCCCATAAGAGGTGTGACAAACTGGGGTGTTAAAAGATTTTACATGTGACTCTCTTAAGGCTCTAGTGCTTATTCGTTCTTCAAACATGTGTGTATTTTTAAATTGATGAAGCAGGATATTTTTTTAATACGATTTTTGCAGGTTAGGAACATTTAGTGTTTTAAAAATAAAATCAGTGCTCGTTCTCAACGGGACTTTAAGAATAACGTTCAGAATTATTTTTTTAATCTTTACCAAAGGCTCCAGGCAAGTATTTGTGGCACTTCTCCAGCTGATAATACCACATTCAAGTGATGATTGTATAAGAGCACATTATCTCATTGTACTTCTAATAACAACTGTATCACTTTTGCGATATTATTTTTGTGCACTCGTGTTCTTATTTCATTCTTAATTTAATACTGTATACTCAAGGGCGGATTTAAGGGGGGGGCGTGTAATTTAGAAGCTAAAACTGTATTTTTTAAACATTTAATTTTTCGATTGTTTTGATACTTTCATAAACCTTCCTATACATACTTGAACTTGTAGAAATAAACTTGAAGTATGATAGAAAAATGAAACAATACAACTTTGTATAAACCACTTATATAATGCGTAAATCCGACCGGGTTCGGAACAAACGTTCCTTCTTCGGGGAAAGCTTATACTAATTTGACAGTTTCGAACAATGTTTGTTCCGAAACCGGTCGGATGTATGCATTATATAAGTGGTTTATACAAAGTTGTATTGTTTCATTTTTTTATAATGGATAACCACAAAGTTATAGCTACATTAAAAAATATTGAAGAATGATACTTCAAGTTTATTTCTAACACTAATTGTTGATTTTTTTGCCCGTTCGCCATTTGTGCCCGCCCAGAAAAAAAATCCTAACAGTAATTGTTGATTTTTTGCCCGTCCGCCCCTTGATCCCCCCCCCCCCAGGAAAAAATCCTGGATCCGCCCTTGTGTATACTTATAATACCATGCATCACTTTGATGAAAAAGCCATTTTATGGTGTTTAAATAAATAAATACAGTACCTACCTATTAAATTTCGTATGTCGCCATTAAATTGTTGCCATTCGTTTGTGCCTATCTATCTTGGTTCTAGATTATAGAAACAAATTCACACTTTGTTATGGTCACAAGTCACAAGGACAGGCAGCAAGTTTAGTAGTGGCAAGTAGTAGCAAGTAGCAGCAGCGGTGTAATCACCGCCATCTAGCGGCGGCGCGCGGCAGCCGGCGATGTAAGCCGCAGATTATCCCTTGATGGAGTGAGGGACGCGGCTATCTCGAAGGACGCTTAGTAATTTTAAAGGCCTACTTTTACGAAACACTTTAACTTCTACGAGACACCAACAAACTATAAGATTTTGTATTTTATTTATAGGCGATGTCGTGGTAACATTATTTGTCACCTGCAACGAGAAGTACTCGAATTACACGTTTTGAGTTAAACATAATCAGTCACTAGGAAGTAATATGAAGCAGGTAGGTTAGAAGTTAGAAGTAGTAGTTTTACTTCACTTACATGAAGAAGAATGCCACACACGCTCTAACACAGTTCCTGTTTTTCTTCGGCTGCGTTCCAAAGTGGTATATGCTCTCAGTGACGCCCTATTTTTACATTAGCTCCACACAAGAGGCCCTGGGGAAAATAATTCTACTCAGAGCGTAGGTTATCTTTCGAAAGAGGTCTTTTCAGGAGAGGAAGAAAGGAAGTTATGGGAAGAATAAAGGCATGAGGGGTGGATAGGAATCTGGGGGTCAGTATGTGTGAGATATTCCGAAAGAGACCTGCTGGAGAGGTCAAAAGGCCTCCATCAACCAGTCTCTCCCGGTCCGGCCTGACAGGCAATTTTTGGGCAGAGGCATAATTAAGACAAGGAAAAACCTCCCCCTTTAAACCCGGGCACCCCTGCTAAGTCATCAAACATAACGAATCACTTGGTGTGACCTATGGCAGAGGTGTTGGTTCCAGGGGCGGCGGTAACCGTACCCACTTCCCAAATAATTGTCTTGGTGAAAAACCATCGTTAAACTCTGATTGGGGCAGCTTGTTACTCCTCTTTCTCATCTCTCCCTCTCACCCTCCATCTTCCTTTAAGCTCAAAACATGGCCCAAGTGTGGATGTCATAGTCCTATTGACTCCAGGCAGTTGGGACTCTTATGCGGATTTAAGATAATTTCAAAATAATATATGAAGGAATCCTCTTCTGAAACAGGAGAAAAACTCTCTTAGTCTCGTTCCTCCGTTTGTCCCAAACTTTCGTTTCATAAACCGTTGAGAGGAACAGCATTTTCACATTCTTGCGACGAAGACATGCAGTTTATTATTCTTGATAATGAGACAGAGCTTTTCGCATTGAATACGAAGAAAGTATTCCTTATGTCATTTTGGTCTACACATACTCATTATAACATTTTTCAAAAGATCTACATTTAAAAGTCTCCAGTCTTACCCAGTTTTGTCATGTCTTATTCATGTTCAAACCATAAAATCTTTAATCTTCATGCATAATCACAAAGTTTAATGTGTTTTGGTTCCATTACAAAAAAAAAGTTTATTTACAACCAACGAGTTGGAAAATTTCATTCCAGGAAGGACTTAGCATTAAAGGTTTATATTAAAGGTAATTTCTGAGCGAAAAAAAAGTGTATTACCAAAATTTTTGCAACTTTTATATCCATTTATCTTTATTTCTTAGACTGTATTTCACGTTATTTGTTTCGTGTTACTTTATTGTGAAATGTATCCATTCGCACTGTTCTTCAAATTGATGAGGTCATGATTCACTCTTGCGAGGTATAACGATTTTTTTTGCATCTCAAAAATCCATACATCCTCTTAACTATCTCTCTTCTGACCCAGTGGACATAATATGTAGAACAAATCAGCCAGTGTAAGTAGGTACCTACTCACTGAAAAGACGAAAGATTAGATATTGAAATGGAATTCCAGTCCTGATGGAATGTAGGATTAACTAGTAGACAAAAACCCGCTCTACAGGTTTTTGCTGCTAGGCCCTGCGGGCGGCTTTTGGTTTAGCTTCGCCCCGTTTGAGTGTTGGTGACCATTTTATAAATCGGATAGGAACTGGTCCCAAAAATCCACTGGCATTCAGTGATAGCTAGTCACAAAGTAACCACGACAGGCAATGACATCATATATACATAATATACAGACGCGTGTTATTATTATTCACAACTGCCAATAATACAATACAATAATAATCATATTATCGTCATTCTCTCCATATATCGATATATTTACGAAATTACAAATCCAATAGTACCTACTTACGCCTGCCAGCCGATGCTCTTCACGCTAGCTGCTAACGTAAGTGGCGCCATCTTTTGGCATTGCTTTAATTCGGTTGTATTATATAAACAGATTTGTATATAAACTCTACATTCGAAAAGGATTTTGGGTATGGCGCGGCGTCAGAGTTGTATTCTTAGCCGGATTCTTAAACTTCAACCGTACAGTCGCTAAGCTATTAATACTGTTTTTTTTTTTTTTACAGTGAATACCGCACAAGAATCTCAACTGCTCCCGTCTGGAGCCAGTGAGACTATGGAATCCCCAATTGGGGTATGTTGTGAGGCTGAAGGTAGTGGGGAGGGGAAGGAGGTGGGGAAGAGGAAGGTTGGGAAGTACCTGGCTATTCAGATCTGGTCACTAAACACGGCTAAAGCCATTTTCAAGCAACGTTTCAATTCTGAATGGTGGTCTTACACCAGGGCGATACTGATAGTATCTTCCACTCTGGAACATGCCGCAAATATACTATATATTATTTTAAATGAATTAATTGTGAAATAACACAAATTAATCAAATAAATTTTTTTGCGCATGCCGGGTTCGAACCCGCGACCTCCGGATTGTGAGTCAAGAGTCTTACCCACTGGACTACAGAGGTCGTTTAATGATGATGATGAAATCAAGGTCCCTGACTTCAACGAAGGTTAAAAAAATATTAATAGATTTACAAACATCTACCAACCGAAAACGTTGCAATACGTTACATAATGCATGCTTTCCATAATGGAATTATAATTCCTCACGACAAGGCGTAACACATTACTTAAATGTGTGATATAAATCTAATATCTTTCAATAAACTTAATGTATCCTGTAACTACCACAAGAATAAGTAACATCCTTTCAACTACTTAATACGAAACATCCGGATCAAACATCGTAGCCCGAATGGACAGATTATAAAAAGGGTTCTTAGTTCACGACTCACAAGTAGTGCCACCAGACCCATTGTCCCTGGCTAGGTTCTGGGAGGAATTCCAAAAATGTCGCGCCCGAAGAGAACTACATAGACTCGGATTCGGTCCCGATGCGCGATGGGGCGCGGGGCGGTTCCTTTGGGTAAATTTGAATTTCAAATGGCAGTCGAATTAATGACGGTAGTCAAAAGTCATTTTGAAATGGGACGGTATTTTTTTTGGCTTGTTGTCATTGTGGTTAAGTAACACGACGTTGTATACAACAACAAATCTAGTTTGACATAATGCGATACTTTGTTCATTAAATCGGTGTTTTCTGTGCTCCAGAAATACACACGAAAACGCTCTACAATTTTTTGTGGTGTTATTTACGCTATTAAAAAAAAATTGGTCGTAAAATAGCAAAAATTTAGCAAAACCAATTCTGATCTATTTTTCAGAAAGCCCGAGTATATCAAAATTAAGGAATGTACAGTGGAACCGTGGTAATCCGACAAACGTTTTAGTAGGCAATGTCGGATTATCGAATTAATTTGTCGGATTGTAGAGTACTGCCAAAGACCCTTTATAGGCCGGAATTTTTTGAATAAGAGTACCTTGTAATCCGACAAATTACAAATCAAAGAATCTATTTGAACTACGAAGCATACTACTTGTACATATACACCAGATATCCAAATCTCCCGAAGTAATCTGTGTTTCTGGGGGCAATGCATTCCAAGATTGACAAATTGCAAAAACCAAATCTTTCATGTTGAGTTCTTTTAATGTTTTTTCTACAAGCTGGTCCTTAGATACGGCTCTCTGAAGTAGTTTTTTCTTGTAATCTTGCTTGACAAACTGAATAATATTCTGATGCTGATGTGTCGGATTACAGAGGGCGCCGGATTAGCCAGGCGCCGGATTACCGCGGGTCCACTGTACTTGACTTCCATAGTGATTCCTGACATTATTTGGAGTAAAAAATCTATGACGCAAATGTGAATGGTAGAAAAAGTCGGGGATGCCCGTGAAAAACATGGCACGATCAAGTGAATCAGATAATTGAGTCGGACCATTTCAAAAGTCAGAATAATAGAAGAGTATTTATGAGACGGTGTATTAATGTGAGTGAGGCAAAGATTGTGTGCTAAGACCGAGTTGTTTGGCGGTTCGTCCTCTCTGCCTATCCCTGCGGAGAAACGGCGTGATGGTTAGTTAGGTAAAAAATATAAATGAAATTTATCCGGAGTATGTCAAGTACGTACCAGGCATAAACCTAAGGATTGTATGCTAAAAGGGGGCGCAAAAGTCATCGGTCATCACACTATCCGAAGATGTTCTCACTTTTGCAAATGACATCTTATCATCACGACTTTAATACTAAGAATTCTTGGACTCAATTGTGACTGGGGACGAGACCTGGATACACTATATGATACCACATGCAAAGGAACAATCCCAGTTGCTTTGTTCAGATTCGCCGAAGCAAAGTTTAAAAACGAATTACACCTGGCGGGTGCGGTGAGTGGAAGCCCAGTCGCGAACGGCTACCACACCGAGACTAAGCGTCACAGAGCGTGCATCGTGGTGGGATTTGACAAGGGGAAACCAGCTCTATATATGAAGTAAATCATAACAGAAGACAAGTTGACTAACCATGGATCACTATATTCTTCAAGAACGCTGAATAATAATTGTGACAAACCTGTAATTCTTACTTACAAACAGAGTTACTACTGCCTTAGGAAGTCGATTGAGGACTTTTGTGCTATTTGGTCATTCTTTTGCGCCACCTTGTATATATCATTAACTTCGTTTACAGTATTAAGTGTGTGCGAGAAAAAAAAACACACATATTATATTCAGAAACATGGCTGACGACCATTGATCATTTTTTGAATCCCCATTTCGAGATACTTATCCAGAAAGTTCACCGCAATATTTCCTACAATAATCGCTTCATTTTTTGCGGCGTTTAATTACATAATGCCCAATGTTGGGTGTTTTTTAAGACTTTTTTAAGCTACACAACTTGTTTTATGGCCAATCGTTAAATTGCCACCGGTTTGTCAATAATACATCTTCCGCCATTAATCGTTGTGGTAAATAACAAAACACTCGCCGATGATATTTGGTTCAGAAAGATAAAGAAACCATTAGGTACTTTTATAAAATGATTTTATAGACGATCACTTGGCCTTTGTTCTTACCTAAGCGGCGATTTTGAAGTTAATTACGCTGGGAAACTGATTAAGGTATACCAAGTAAATGGATATCGAAGGTAGTCAGAATTCTACGGATTTAATGTATTAATGGTTATAGTGTTTAATTTGTAGAACTCCATTTAATTATTTAAAAAAATAATTTAAATTAGTTCTGTAAGTATTTTGGTTTTCTATTATTGTGAGAACTGTTTCGGGTTATAAGACAAGAAAAACTGTCCGTTTGAAAATGCAACATGTTTCAACAGTTTTAAAATGACCTTGTAATCCGAAATAGCTGTCAGAATAATAAAAAAACTAAAATATTTGCAGAACTCAATATTAACATTATAAAACTAATATCTTACTTTTTTTTTTAATAAAATAAAAAATGAAAACTATCGATTTAAGTTTAATTATAATAATAACGTAGTGTGAAACGAAAAAGTAGGTATCCATCTACCTACGTTTTCAGTTGCCAAAAAGTATTAAAATTATCAAATTATTCAGCTTTCAAATTCAAGAAATTAAAAAAATATATCATATATAAAAATATAAAACAGCACATTTTAAAAATATGTAGATTAAAAGGTTTTATTTTTACCTCCTCATACCAAATAATATCCACCTTTTTAAATAAACCTAAAAATTAAAGGTTGATTTCCTGAAAACATTTCCGTTGTTCGACCTATTTTGTTTGGTTACTGATTCATCAGCATTTTTAAAATGAAAACTTTTCGAATAAACACTTCATAACCAGATAAGTTTTAAGATTTTCACGGCCAAAAGCATTTTTCTTATTTGTTTTTGGGGTAACGAAAAAACTTCATAACCACTTTATTGAAACGAAAATAAATGGTTTATTTTAAGGCTTTAAAATGAAGTTAGTTCGACTGTTTAAAAATTGAAATTGTAAATATAGGTGTATCCATTAATACAGAATTTCCAAAACTTTTTCTGCAATGGAACACTTTGCAAACCCGTAAATTTTAACGGAACACTTAGGTCATTTTTAGGTTGTGTAATTTCTAAAAGTAAAAACTAAAAATATTGTTATTAAACATATTATTCTTTTAGTATCTATATAAAAAATATAATGTAAACAAAACGAAATGGAATAAATAAGGCACCTAATGACTTTGACGATTTTGAGTCCGTGAATTGCATATTTTCTTGATATCAGACAAAATATTGGTAAGTCGGATTCTAATGCCTAATGTGGCGTGGAGCCTGTTACTGCACTTTGACTTGGTTGCAGCATAATTAGAAAATCCCGCTTCTCATAAATAGGTTGTAAAAACGGAAGTAAAACAATATAAGCTTGTTTTGATAAATTTGGGTACTCTTCTGACAAACTCACCCAGAAATCATTGAAAGGCTGATCTTTGTATTTTTGTTTCAAGTCAGAGTCACTAATTAAATCAATTAGATTTTCATTCCCACTCGCGCTAAGGCCTACTGATTTAGCTGTCGCAGAAAATGGATTCCGAACCCAGGAATCGTCCTTACCAGTTTTCGAAAAATATAGAAAATGAATTGTTTTCAAGTTATGTACGTATTCTTAAAATTCTTTGGAAACCTCTTCAAATACTTTAAAATTTAATTTATTCAAACATTCGTGTATGACTGCCATGGTATAGGGCTAAGGCTCTTGATTCACAATCCGAAGGTCGCGAGATCGAATCTCGTAGTGCGCAAATAAATTTAATTTGATTAATTTGTGTTATTTCACAATTAATTCATATAAAATTAATATTTACTATATTTGCAGCAAGTTCCACAGTGGAAGATACTCTCAGTATCGCCCTGGCGCAAGACTACCACTCAGAATTGAAATGTTACTTGAAATAGCCGTGTTTGGTGATCAGATCTATATTCCCAATATTCATCTTCTACTTCCCAATATTCATCTTCTCCATCTCCTTTCCCTACTTAACAATTTTATAAAATCCAAACATATATTTTTTTTCATTTTTCCATCAAAATTTACGGTACCATGCGCGTTTATAGTTCGACTAATTGCTAACGAGGATGTAGTAAGACTGATTGATTTTAACTTGTTTGTACTTTCGGGTACTTAAAGTCGATTTCGAAAAAAAATATGGTTGGGTTCCTTGGGAACTGAAATTTCGTGAAACACATGCAGATCCGTTATCCCGTTGTTATTGTTTCCACATCGCACAGACGTTCTTATTATTGTCTCTCATCAAAGTATTACACAGCACAGTTCTAAATTTCAGAGGTTTTGTTTTTAAAATGAAGATTTACTGCAATAAAAGCATAAACGGCTCCATAAACTTCCAAAAAGCTAAGTCTCTGTACTTGGAAGGGTCTAGTTCTAGTGCCTAACTTAAAAACTAATTTCTTGTGAATAATTTCAGTAGTGTTGAAATATGAATATGTGACAAATCGTCGCGGAACCCCTGTTCAGGTTCCGCGGAACCCTAGGGCTCCGCGGAACACAGTTTGGGAAACCCTGCATTAATACAATGAACTTGAATGAACCTTTTTTTGCATTAGGCTAATACAGGAGGAAAACAATTTAGCTAGGGGCCTAATTCGTATTTGGGGATGCTGTATGGAGGATATTTTTAGGGAAAGGAAGGAGAGGAGGTTCTGGAAAGAAAAAAAGGTGTGATGAGTGATTAGGAATTTCATTTGGGAGGCGGGTATGGGTACCGCCGCCCCGGGAACCATTTATTGGACAACCAACACCCCTGCCACAGGTCACCCCAAGTGGTTCGCTACGTTTAGTGACTTAGCAGGGGTGCCCGGGTTCATGGGATGAGGTTTGTCAAGGTCTTGGTGGCGGATACGTTTGCACAACCACTGCTTGGCGGGCTGGATCGGAGGAGACTGATTGAGGGAGGCCTTTTGACCTCTCCAGCCGGATTCTCCCGACCCTTTGCCTTGCACTGCAGTGTGAGGAATAGATTCATACGTCCGTCACTCCTGGCCACACTGACCCCCAGATTCCTACCCACCCCTCATACCTTTTTCCTTCCCACATCTTCTTCTCCTTCTTTCCCTTAAAAAACCCTCCATACAGCATCCTCAAAGATGACATAGGCCCCTAGGGAAATTGTTTTCCTCGGTGCCTCCTGTGTGGAGCTAATGTAAAAAAAAAAAAGGAATCTGGAGGTCAATTTATACAGGAGTGACGGACATATGAATCCATCCTCCCTCTGTTGGTTCAAGGCGATGGCAAGAGAGTCCGTCTGAAGATGTAGATGGATCTCCCTCAACCAGTCCCTGATCCGGCCCGTCAGGCAGTAGGTGAGCAAATGTATGTGTCGTCAAGACCTAGACAAACCTCACCCCATGAACTCGTCACTCCTGCCTGTCACCAAACGTAGCAAACCACATGTGGTGAATAATGGCGGGGGTGTCGGTTATCTAATAAATAAAGGCGTGTTACCCATAACCGCCTCCCAAATTGAACTTCTGCCCAGGCACACATGAATTGATCATTCTCTTCAATAGGCAGGTACTCAGTACTAGTACTCAACTATTGATCACTTTTACATTAACTGTTATAACAGGCCTCGCTAACTCTTCAACGTACATCCCGAGGTAATGCTTAGAATTTAATTTCCTTTAATCATGCAACCTCCGCAAATGCAATGACTGCATCAGCTTAATACTGTCCAGGTCATCCGGGATTTTAAAAGCTTTTACTATGCTATACGTATTCATCAATAATTACAGTACAGTAAGGAGATTAAACCTGATAATCACAAGAACTCTGCAACGACGTGATTGCAAACGGTATCAACATAAATTTGCCTGTTCCTGGATTTTCTGCGAAACTTATCCCTCTATCCCTAATAATTCCACTTTTTTAATAATATCTCTCACTTGGTAGGTACCATGAGAGTTAAGAGAAGTTCACCGTAATAGGAAATGTACCTGGTTGATCCCCGACCCACATAAGTTTCCGTTGAAAGAAGCCTTTAAAACGACTCCATCTGAAACTGTATGGTCGTAATAATCGGGGATGGCAAGCTTTGGTTCACGAAGTGGAAACTTTGAAACCTCTGGATCTGGGATCAGTGATCTGGAAACCTGGAAACATAGTGGATATCTGGAAACCACAACCCTCAGTAATGAGGACAACTACAGAGCTGAAAGTTTAATACCAAATCACCAGAAAGATAATACTTTGATTGGGTTTTTCAAGCTCCCGTAGAAATTGGTCGGTCAGCTAAACGCCGATTGTCAGCATTTGATCAAATATCAATCGTATTGTAATCAGATATCAAGCAAACCAGTCACATTTTTGTTTAAAAGTCAAAACGGAGCGATAATCGGCGTTTCACGAGGACCCTAATGTGAAAATATCAACATGGTGATGATCATCGATTTGAAGAACATCAAATGTGACGAGGTTGTTCAAAAAATGTGAATAATTCAACAAATATTTTATGCTAATTTTCACATTCTGTGAAAGTTGTATTCCAGTTCTGTGTTTATAATTTTAGTTTTATGAAGCAACTGGACTATAATGATATAATAACAGAACTTGAATAGAACTTACACATAACGTGAAAATTAACTTCGAATATTTGATGTATTGTTGAAATTTTTTGAAACAACATGTCCTAAGAATAATCATTATTACATTATTATAAGCAATAATTATCAGCCTGAAACACTCATCCACATTGAAAAATTTTCCGAGAAAAAATACATGACGCCAACAGGACTTGAACCCGTGCCCTTCTGATTGCCGGTCAGCTGCTCTCCCAATCGAGCTATGGCGGCTTATCTTATACCCGCCAAATGATTCAATATATACTAGTGTTTCATTCAACAATTACTGCTTATTATATTTTTTCCACCTGAAAGCAACCAACTTTATTTTAAACACTAACAGTGTCTCTCTCGCAAAAATAAAGTTGGTTTTTTTCAGGTGGAAAAAATAAAATAAGCAGTAATTGTTGAATGAAACACTAGTATATATTGAATCATTTGGCGGGTATAAGATAAGCCGCCACAGCTCAATTGGGAGAGCAGCTGACCGGCAATCAGAAGGGCACGGGTTCAAGTACCGATGGCGTCATGTATCTTTTCTCGGAAGATTTTTCAATGTGGATGAGTGCTTCAGGCTGATAATTATTGCTTATAATAATTGTTATCCTTTGTACTATGCATAAAAATCGTGTCTTTAACGTTAGTTTAACAATTAAAAATAATAATCATTATTACATTGTATAAAATGAAGTCGCTCAAAATGTATGTGCGCATAGATCTTTTAAACTACGCAACGAATTTTCGTGCGGTTTTCACCAAAAGATAGAGTGATTTAAGAGGAAGGTTTATATGTATAATACATGCTCATTATAGTAGATAAAATCCGAGAAATTCAAATATTCAATTCAGGTAGCGGGCAGCGGGCAGCTGGCAAGCGGGTGGTGTCGATTTTATAAAGGTTGGGTAATGGCGTTGTGTTTCTTTAGCCACAGCAACGTGTGGCCTGGTCTGCTAGTAAATAATATGTGACTGAAATCAATCAATAATTATTTATTGAAACAATAAAACAAAACAATAATTTGCAATCGAATCCCATCTCAATGCCAACGCCGTTTGGCGACTATAAATAATTGATGCTGTATTGATTAATACGTAAATAAATTAAATCAAAAGAATTCCAACGAAAAGAATAATGTCGCCGATTTGTATCTGTAATCTCGAGATTAAGTCATAACGGTTTTTGTCTTCGATTTCAGGTGTTCATTTTTCGCCAAGCGAATTTCTTGCATTAATTAAGTTATTCAGAAAGGATTTGGTATGCTAATGGCTGCATCTTCTATCTTTCTTAATCTCGAAAAGTCGTGTTTCCCAAATATAAATTGATTCACTAACTTTTTTGGCATTCAGTAAAACCGGTATTTTGTTGGTACGGCTACCGCGCAATCTTGTTACGAAATACCATGTTAAATATTGCCCAGATTTGTTTTATGGCGACCAAAAGAGTTTAAACCATATTTATTATTATAATTAACAATATTTTTTTAACTAGTAATGTACCACAACACATCTTTCATGAACGACTTAAATATATGTAATATTAATAATTTAAATCACAAAAACATATCCAATGATAATTTATGATATTTTAATTGTTATGTACGAGTATTTAAGCCGTATTTAAGCCGATTTCTTACGTATCCCCCTAAAACATTTGAAGTAAAGTTATTAACCTCCTAAAAATATATATGTTATTTTTGAAGATAATATCTATAAATTCCCCACGCCGAAAGGCAAATTATATGAAATTCCCTCGATAGAAAAAAAATCGTAAATAAGCTCAGAAAATTATTATTTTCTCGTCTGTTTCAGTTATTTTACAAGTTACACATATGAAAAAATTCACAGTGTTTCTTTAAATGCTGTTTTCGACAGCCTCCAAGAGATTTTTGCTCTATTTTATACGAGTCGTGTTTTATTAAATATTTTCACAATTTTCGCTTCAATTTTACCGTTTTAAATATTTTGGTTATTTGTTTTTGAAACGTTGGCTAAAGGAGGAGTTAGCGCAACACGGCATAACACCCCAAAAACAAATAACCATAATACTTTTGGCCGTGAAAATATTAAATCATATCTATTAGCACACTCTCTCCAACATTCGTAATTACATATCTCTCCACCATCTTCTTTTTGAGTGTGGATACGGCGCCTTATTAAGAAAATTGCGGAAAACATATAATTTATTACATTCGTTTCCAAAAAAGGAACACATTTACAAGCTTTTATTTTGGCTTATAAAGTAAGCAAAAAGTCGGTATAAACATATATTTTAATGTATACAGGTACAGCAAAAATATTTAAATAAAAATTTCGTATGAATTATATTTTAGTTGGCATTATGATGTTGAAGGAGTACTTGAGTGTATGAATATCTGTTCTTATTATAATATAAGTTAAATACATTCCTTATGAAATCAAAAAGATTGTACGGCATTTATAAATACGTAATATAAATGAAAATCTTGAAGAGCCTTCTTAGAATCTTCCTTGAAATATTGGTACCAGGAAAACCATCAATATTATTTGTACCAGACAAATTTGGCGTTATTATTAAGCTGCGAAATTATTCAAGTTTTCTGGAGATTTGTATTGTACAGGTCATTGATCATTTCCTTCCCATATTTCTTCTTCAGTTTCGTTTATCTTACACCCACAACATTTAGTCGAGCACTTAGAATAAAAATCAATAAGAAAAGAGTCTGAATGTAAACCGATCGTTATACTAAAATACAAACAAATCTGTTTTGGGATAATTTAGAAAAAAATAGTCCACCGTTATGTTTTCGCAACTATTTTCACATTTAGATTAAGTTACCACTTTAATGTATATAATCCTATATATATCGCTAGCCACCTCTGCCCTGGAACCCTACGATATCCAGTTACCTCTTGACCCTAAATGACTTGATTTTTGGTAAAAAACGCTTCATATCATTTAAAACAATATGCTATTATATTTTTGTGGAAAATACTCTCAGTAGCCCCGGTGGAAGAACACTAATCAGAATTGAAGCGTTGCTTGAAATGGCTTTGGCCATGTTTGGTGAGCAGATCTGAATAACCAGGACTTCCCCACCTTCCCCATCTCCTTCCACACCCCACTACATTCAGACTCACAGAATACCCCGATTGAGGGTGCCGTAGTCTCACTAGCTCCAGAAGTTTGGAAGCAATTCGGAATCTTGTGCGGTTTCACATAAAAAAAAACTTTTTTATGTTAACTCCTGACAAGAGTTCCAGTTGCTCCCAACTGAAGCCAGTGAGACTATGGCATTCCCAATTGGGGTATGTAGTGAGGTTGAAGGTTGTCGGGAGGGGAATGAGATGGGGAAGATGAAGGTGGGGAAGTACGGCCGGCATAGTCCAGCGGTAAGGCTCTTGACTAGCACTCCGAAGGTCGCGGGATCGAATCCCGGCGTGGCAAATAAATTTTATTTGATTAATTTGTGTTATTTCACAATTTATTCATTTAAAATAATATATAGTATATTTGCGGCACGTTCCAGATGGAAGATACTCTCAGTATCGCCCTGGTGTAAGACCACCATACAGAATTGAAACGTTGCTTGAAATGGCTTTAGCCGGGTTTGGTGACCAGATCTGAATAGCCAGGCACTTCCCCCCACCTTCCTCTTCCACATCTCCTTTCCCCTCTCCACTACCTTCAGCCTCACAACATACCCGAATTGGGGATGCCATAGTCCCACTGGCTTCAAACGGGAGCAGTTGGGACTCTTGTGCGGTATTCATGTAAAAAAAAAAAACTTACTGAGAGTATCTTCCACTAAACTTCCCTATCAAAATTTGTTCATGGCCCAACGTACATAGAGGAACCTAAGTATTCATATTTTTGTTAATTCATAGGTGAAATGTGAATAGTAAGGTTAACCATAATTATTTTTATTTTATAGAGTGTATGAATCCATTTGTGTGTAAGTACTTATTTTCTAGGAACACTTTTGTTGTAATTAACTCCCACGCGTTGTTCTACGATTTATTTCATTGGTATTTCTGTAAAATAAACAATTTATTTTAACATTATGAGCGATACTGATCTCAGCTTTTAAGGTAAACAATGGAGAAGCCTAATATTTTCAGGCTAACTTCTTGTTTATGTTGAATGTAAATTTCCTTTGAATAAAGACATAATAATTTATATGCATATTTACGGAAATTTATTGACATCTCGAAGGCGTCTTGATTTAATTTCAATAAATTAAAACAACGGCGGAATAATTTTGAAATGTTTATTTGCAGGTAAATTAGTGGTTCTTTACGTAATAAATTGTGGCAGATGAGGAAATATTGGAAATTGGTATAAACTATCGATAACAATAAGTGACTTAGACCCTGAGTGGGCAGATTGGTTGCTTTGGAATCAATGAGAAATTTATTAAATTATTGCTGGTATAATATTGTCATTTAATAATTTGACTTCCAGTACAGATGTCCTGGAAGTTTCGGTTGTGTTTATATGCCTATTAGTTTTCCATATTTATATATTAAAAAAAAAAAACAAAAACAGTATGTACCATCTCATAACAGCGCACCTGTCAGGAAAAATAATGAATCCTCTACGTGTATGCATAACACTAGATCGAATAAAAATGATATAAAAAATATTACAAGTTATAAAACCACATTTGGACAAAGAAACTATACATACTTTGCAACAAAACTCCATAACATCCTCCCCCAAGACATAAAACTAATAAAAAATCCAATACAAATCAAGAATAAAAATATGGCTTAAAGAGGTCAATGAGAAAACCCTAGCGAAGACGCTAAAAACGACATAGAAGACAAATGAACTATATTTAAATAACTTTAGTCCGCCTCGGCACAGGACCCCCTAGTGAGGAGGACTAAGAAATACAATATTTTGTACTTAATTTCACATTGCATTTTGTATGTAAAAATTTTTTATATAGTCGCTATAATAAAAAAAAAAAATAAAAAAAAAAAAATAAAAGAAAAAAAAAAAAAAAAAAAAAAAAATAAAAAAAAAAAAAAAAAAGGTACTTGAGATTTCAACTTCCGCGCTTTTCGATCTCATGTTAGTAATGAAGACTCTGCAAAGTTTTTCAATACACAGAAGTTAACTTGCCGAAAAAATATAGCTGATTCGGTAATGGTATTTAAAGTTACAAATAATTTAATAGATAGTCCTGATCTTCTTCAACATAGCCTATCATTCCATGTTCTAAATCGCAACAACAAATCCAAGACAGTAGCTTACCTTTAATCTCCTTCTTTGCAAGACCAACTCCAAACAGAATTCCTTTATCAACAGATCCACACTTTCATTTAACTTAAATTATGACCACATTGACATTTTTAACTCGAATTTACGTGACATAAAACAAAAACTCACTAAGCAACATGACTCAAACTAGTCAAAGTTCAATCCATATATATTCCCGTCCTTTGCCTCTTAATCCTAATCCTATATTCCTCCCCCCCCCCCCTTTCATATATTTTAACTAAAAAATAAATTAATTAAGAAAACACACTTTCAATGTCATACTGTATCATTCACTGTCTTCAGTGGAAAGTTCATAATTGGCATAATTAACTATCTTATTATTGTATTGTTGTGTAATCTCAGATTTGCTGTCAACTTTCCCTAAAATAAATTTTAAAAAAATTATAAAAAATAAAAATAAAATTATAGAACTGTTTTTACTCCCTGGAGTAACATTTTACCTAATATGAATTTAGAAAATGTATTCACAAAAGAAAATAGGTGAAAGGAAGGTAAAACATAAGAGGAGAGAGGGGCAGATAGGGAAGGCCCTGGCAATTCGTATCTAAAGCAATGTTTCGATTCCGCATGCTGGTTGCTCACACTGGGATACTGAGTGTATCTAGTATCTACCACCTTAGAGGTACCTTAGTATCTAGTATTTACCACCTTAGTACTTAAACCACTTTTTTTTCTTTCTATTATTCTCCCTATATACACATCCTTTCTTGTAGGTACACTAATTAAAATAACCGTCTGTCACAATATTATCATTTTATCATGAACTTTTGATCAACCGCTGTCATAATAGTTTTCTTTTGATTGAGGGCAGCGATCTGATATCGTAAAGAACAAAAATGATAGATATTGACAACGGAATATTTTCCGTTCTGTCACCTACATTCCAAAATAAAGAAACTCAATACACCATATCACATTGCTGGTCAACTTACCACACTGTACGTATCATTGGTCACATCACGGAACGCGTCCGTTAAATTCAAATTATTCAGGTTATTATTAAAAAAATGGTTGGAAATAGGGCGTGCATAAACAAAATGTGGATCAGCGATACTATTTCTACATACCTAATGTAACAAGAGATAATCTATAGGTATGCTTTTGCAAAAAAAAAAAAATCAGAGTGTGCAATTCACACGCGGTAGAAAAATTAAAGTAGAAAAGGACTACATAGCATTTTTTTATCAATGTGAAGGATGAATTTTCTCTTATTTTTATAGTCGAATTCCAGTGCATTTTTTCCTAAACATTGGTTCATCTTATTGGTATTTGTGTTTTCTTCTTCGGGAGTCGCTAGATGTCACTTTCTTTTGTGTTTTCTTTGCCTGTTCATTTTGAAGTGGTTTGAAGATTGGATATTGATTTTACAAATATCTTTTTTTTATTTCGTGGGATTTGATCCTTGGTCCGCTGAATGTCTGGCTGCTGATGTTCATCAGGCGCTCTATACCCCTAGACTAAAGGAGACTTGCGTGGGTCTGTGGATTTGTCGTGTTATATTGGAACCGAGTACCCGTGAAAGTAGCATTATCACAGGCTAAATCCTGTAGATGTATGTTTTTGTCTCTTTATAGTGTCGCTCGCTTCGGTTTCATCGAGTTTCAAATCACAACGGTGCTAAAGACGTTTTCACTTCAAAGAATTGAAAACACGTCAGTAATTTTTTGTTTTAAGGCTTGAAGCTGGATGATTTTTAAGTGTCCTCCCACCTAACTATTGATATACATTTTCTTGTCTATTAATGTTTTTAAATTATTTTAATAAGAACCTATAGACAAAACAATACGCTCTATGTTGTCGATTTAAAAGAATACTATCTTTAGTAGATACATGGCTTCGCCCGAATTTAATTACTTTTTTAAATCAAACCATTTTGGAGTGAGCTATGTTGTCTAATTTTTTTGGTTAAATGCGTATTTTAAAACTTAAAAAACTTGCTTTGACAGAAGAAGCTGTGCTAATTGCTCCAAGCCCATCATCATTAGTGAATTTTTAATGATGTACAGAGATTTTCTGAATTTGATTATTATTATTATTTTTAATTATAAATAGGTATGTACTATACGTACCTTTAATTTTCCAATACGTTCACAAAACAGTGGACGCGATAGAGTATGAAAATTCTATTCTGTAGAATTAGTATCATTTAGAAATAGAACCACATCTCAAACGACTTCTTTGATTAGGTACTCCATTCCTCTTGTGAAAATAACTCTATCTGTTTATCGAAAAGATTATTAAAACTAAACATTTGCAGGAACATAAGAACAAATCGACAACATCAATTCACCAATAATCATCTCATCAAATACCTAATAAGAGGATCTACCATTAACTTTTAACTGTCCACTTTTTCATAAGTTTAATTGGTCCATTATATTTTGTTCAAACGGCTTCTTGGCTTTATTCTCTCCTAATCACAATCTGTAGGCATGATCAATATGACAAAAACGATGAACAAAAAGGCGAACAGACAGTTTATCGTGTCTAGTTTTTGGACCGCGATGAATCTCATAGGAAAATCATTAAGTGTCCTATCTCATAACGTCATCTCAAAAATGTCCAGTGTTGGCTTCCATGTTTGATCAACTTCAATCTTGTCATTATTCGGTGATGCTGGTAGCGTTTTGTATCGATATAGTCAAGGGGCGGCGTTAGATATTAAACATGCTATTATGACTGCTTATTAACACAGGATTATTGGAAGACTTAGGGAAACATTTTCGAGAGTTATTACACAAAATTGAGATCAATTAAGTGGGTTTCTACGGAATTGGGTGAACGAAACAATTTTTTAATGCTTAGGTTAGGTTTAATGGATGGAATTTATTATTTATTATTATATACCTTTGTACATCTGTTTCCCCCAGATAAACCACATAGATTGCTCGTCAATATGCTATATCCTACCCCAAAATGTAATGTTTATTTGGTCACTGGGACATTTTTTATTACTCTGTTGTTCGACTTCTAAGTGATGTATCTTGCCTGAAATCATTATTTTTTTACGTATCTATTCAAACATATGTCAATCATTGTTATTCGAAAGCATAAAACAAATGTCCAAAATAATTCATTCTCACGATGGAATATCTAATTGTAGTATGGGTAGGTTCAAATATAGCAACGTTATAACTATAACCAATGACATTTAATTTATTCGTGGGTACGTGGGTAGGTACTACTTTACTGTTTTAAGGACATTGTCATGATATTCTCTTCATCACTTTATATCCTGGTTGATTAATGCTTCCCTCGAAAATATCCTAAATGGGGCGCTAATTAATCAAAACTATGTTGATTAATCAGGCAATTCAAGATAAGTACCTTCTCTCTGCGGCGGCGACGGCATAGGGGCTGGGAACCGAGAACTGAATAGACGACTACTAGGATTTTACCTACCTTACTACCCCCGCAAAGTACAAATAGAACCTTCTTTGTTGGAGTTGAACCTTTATAGGTGCTACCTTCATAGGTACTGCCATGGTTGGTGACAAAGCCTAATGAATTTAATTATTTTATTTAGACACGGGAAGACGTAACGTTATTTTGGTATTCAAAGAAAAATAATTGATTAACGCATTCACCGTCATTGATCAGTGGGCATAATAAAATGTGATATTACCCGACTTTGATGAGTTTTAGTTCCTTTCTCTTTTTGAATATTTGAAAAATATAGAACCAAAGATTAAGTCAACGTTCGTATTTCATGTCTTGTATTTTTTTTTTGTGTTTTTAACGGGTACTTCAAAGTTCCATTCGTGATAATGCAAATGTGTTGAAAATAGTAAAGTTGATCTTGAAATTACAGATAGAAAAAACGATCAAATTGCATGACGCCAGACCGCACTGTTCGATAGCTTTTACGCTTTGGACGACAGATTTCATCTTCTGCACATTGCATAAAAATCGTAATTTATGCAAACATCTAATTTTGTAAAAATAGTAAATTTTTTTTCCTTTCTAAATTAATAATTGAAGTGAATTATTTCATCTCCTTCCAGGCGGGGGGCATGGTTGAGCGTTTACACAATACATAGCTACACTTTCTGTGACAAAACAAGCTTCAAATAGCATAATAACTTATCCAATTTTTTTAAATTTTGTCATTTTAAATTAATATCATGATATATTGTGAACTTGTATTTTTTCTTTTCTTCTAAGTTCTTTTAAAATTAAAAGCATAATCTGTTATTACAAATCAAATTTCAACACTTGGTTACCCTGCATGTTTACATTATATTCATTTAGCTTCCTGCAGCTTAGTATTAACAATATAATTCTTTCGACACCCTATTATTTTGTGTTATTTTTGTTACTTTTTAAAACCAATAATCTTTAACGAGGATCGTCCTAGGATTGTAGGCAATAATATCCACCATGTAAAGAAACAATAAATAAATATTGTAATGTTTGCTTCATAATATAAGTGTAAAAGTAGAGTTAATTCTGCGTTAAGTGAATTAAAAAAATATATGTATTGTTGATATGTATCTACTATTACACCTCTGTGTTTTGCCTGTCGCTACGGAGTCCACCGAGAGATGGCATCGGATCAGATACGTTTTACCTATGTCAGATTACCACCCGCCTGTCAAAATAATGATGATTTAAAACGCCGGGCGGAGGAATCCCGTTTGGCGTCGAGGTGTCGCCAACCGACCAACCGGAGGAGTAGCCCGCACAGTGGACCCTTCTCCGTTCTAGACCACTGTGTCCACTGTCCACTGTCCACTGTCCACTGTCCGTAGACCACTAAAGAGATCAACCGATATAAGCGTGGTGAGGACATGTCCGAAATGTGACAGAATAAGCTCAATATCTTCGATTACTTCTGCTGAAATTCGAGGGTTTAAAGTCGCCAAGTCCTCGATATTGATCAATTACCATTAAAATGAAAGTGTTTATTCATGTTATCATGTTAAATTTGTAGAAATATATTTTAAAGTTTTTCTTTTATATATTTGTGGTGTTCTGTGGTTTTCTCTGATGAACAATACTTCTTAGATGATCGGGAATTTTAACTGGACTAAGCGGATGCTCTATATCTATTTGAAGCAGGAGAACTAGTGACTAAAGGTGACCAGCTGTCGATCGGATATCACCGGCTATTTCCATAATCGTTCGGATATTAGACACGATCGCGCGACAGTTGATTCTCTTCTGTAGTACAAATTTAATGACATCTCTTGAGACAATTCAAAACTACATGTAACTACCGACACCCGTTGGAAGATATTGAATCTACTTATATACATTTTCATATACACTACAATATACAATAATATTATTATTCATTTTATAAATACAGTTTTTTATGAACAATTTCTGCTACGAAATAATTATTACGCATGACAGCTGTTTCACCTTCTGAAGGCATTATCAAACTGAAAGTTTGTGCTTCTTACCTTACTTTAAAGGTAGCTTAAAATTTAGACTCCGAGACCATAAGATATTAGGGAACGTACCCATACTACGTGACCAACTTTTTGCAATTTTTAACCACCCCTCCCCCGGTGACCAAAAACCTAAGCCCGCCGCCGCTCATTTGTACCAAGCGTGACATTTTGAAGACCCCCCCCCCTAAACGCGTCACGTAGTATGGGTACGTTCCCTTATATTTAAAGTACAACTCGTAATGGTCAAAATTGAATTGAGCTACTGACTCAAGTACATACCTTTTATACATCCGTTCATCAGAGACTTACGCTAACTATTATTTCTTAGTCACCGACGTACTTTCATTACACCCCTCCGTACTTAAATTGATCACTCACTCAGACATCACAGGCTAACAATTATTACAACATGATATTTTATTTACAATCCAAATTCGTCTTCTGAGTATTCAGGTGTTCCTGCGTCTTAGTCGCCTGGACCATGGCTTAAAAATAACTAATAATGCACTCAAGAATCTATTATACAGAGATACCTACTTCCATTTACCTGTCTGGTATTTAGAAGTCGAAAGGTGTCTTGTAAATTGGCGACACTTTTTTTTTCAATTTATTTATTGCTCCGTGTTTTGACCACTGTGTGTTCGGACCGATCTGCTCTGAGAAGGGCGACAATGCGGAAGGATTGGAGATGAAGCCGAAACCAAAACAAACTATTATTATTATGAAGTTGTGGTATGTTTTATTTTACGTTTAGATGATCCCCATTTTTTGGTTTTTTTTTTATGTGGCAACTTAGTCAGGTGTTACAAAAATATGACATTGGGAAATGGTATAGGTCGGTTTATTTATCTTATTTATTAGCGTTACAATATTTATAGATTATAATATTTAAAGAGACCAACATATTTAATAACGTTTTTCGGAAAGTTATTTTATTTTACATTAGCTCCATACAGGAGACCCTGAGAAAAACAATTTCCCTCGGGGACTATGCCATCTTTTGGGATACTGTGTCGAGAATCTTTTTAGGGAAAGAAAGGAGATGAAGTTCTGGGAAGAAAAAGAGCGTAGGTAGAAATCTGGGGGTCAGTGTGTCCAGGAGTGACGAACGTATGAATCCATTCCTCTCACTGCGGTGCAAGGTCGAGAGAGTCCGACTGGAGAGATTAAAAGGTCTCTTTGAAGTCTCTCCCAATCCGGCCGCTCACGTTGGGAGCCAGTGAGACTATGGCATCCCCAATTGGTTATGTTGCGAGACTGAAGGTAGTGAGGAGAGGAAGGAGACGGGTAAGAGGAAGGTGGGGAAGTGCCTGACTATTCAGATCTGGTCACCAAACACGGCTAAAGCCATTTCAAGCAATGTTTCAATTCTAAATGGTGGTCTTACACCAGGGCTTAACATTTATTTAAAGCCCTGTTTCCATTTGCCTATGATTTTTTCGCCCTCTTCGGGATTTGAAAACTTGCTTTGAAGAGGCAAAAAGATTGGTGATCGGACAACTCAGAATGAAACCAACTCAGAATCACATCAGACTCAGAAAGGTCATTAAGAGTGATTATAAAAAATATAAAATAATTGTTAAATAGGTTAAGTTAGGTTAGGGTTACCGGCTATTTTAAAATTATTTTTTCATAGCTTTTAATGACCTTTCTGATGTGTTTCTGAGTTGGAATGGAACCAAAAAGTTTACCCTTCTGCCATGATATTGTAAGTCGTCATAAAACGGTTATGCATAATACAAAATATATATCATTTTAAGACCTTGAACTACGAGTCATTGTTTGTAAGCCACACGCTGCTAGCTATAAACAAACACTGAACGTTAATATTATAAAAAATGTAATTTACATTTCCAGGCGGTTCAAAGAAATAATCTTGCCCACGCAGTTTCCTAGCGACTAGCGAGCTGAAGGCCGGAGATTATAATCTCCTTATTCCTATAAACCCAGACTAAGTACTTGATTGATTATTGTAAAACAAAAGCGACGGGGCTTAGAATTGATAAATAAATTGAATTCGGAACTTTCGATCACTCCAACAGGCTTCAAACTGTACCTCACTTATTCTTCGCAGAACAGGATGTAATATAAAATTTTTGCAATGTTTATATGAGATGGTTTTGTATAATATTATAATTCGCGCGATTCAAATTGAATGAAAACTGGATACAAATTGAATGTTAAACCAAATTGCACAAATAAAAACCACATTACATGATTTCTAAATCTACCTGTGATTGATTACGATTGTGCTATTAATATAATATTATAAAAGCAATTTTTCTCTGATGATGGTTTATCTCTGATAGGGAGAGATACCAGAAGAAGATTAAAACATATTCAGAAGATTATAACACGTTATTTAGGTCGAAACTAATTTAAATATACCTATCTGAGAGAATCATACTTGTATTGTCTATGATATATCTTAATCACACTTTTCTTACTGAACTAAAATTACTCGAATCCTTACACATCAATCTGTCTCTTGACGAATCACATTTAGGAAGATCAAATCCTTGTATGACTGTACCGCCCACAATTAAATGTTGCATTTACTTTCCAAAATACACTCATTGAAGAATATATTATAAAATTAATATTTAAATATTTTTCAGGATTAAATAACATGTTTTCACAAATATGTCTCTGCGTGCGAACTCTAGATTTTTTAAATATGTTATGAGGTGACTTTTCACATAAACGGCGCTATATAAATCAATAGGTATCGGGAGCTCTAGCATGGTGAAATCGATATCTTTTCAATATCGGATCGATAGGCATAACTTCCGATGATTTTATATCAATATCCCTAGCACAGTTTTACTGTTGATAGCTGAACTGATATTGACCACTAATTCACATTCCGAAACGTCAAACGACAGCCAATTACGTAAAAATATTAATAATTTGGCAATGTTGAATTGAAATGCTAACCTAAATAGGTATTTCTTTTTGACACTTAACGGGAGTTAATTACTTAACGAAGTCTTTATTCACATTTCAACCACTTTCGTTTCTCAAAGATCGAACGGAATATATCGATTGCGTCTTAGATGCATTATTTATGTCTATGGATCGTGTGTACGACTTCTTTCATTTCTAAAAGCTTCGTTAGTTCAATACATTCATTAAATAAGCTATTGATTTGCATAACGAACGACATGACTTCAGTAAGGCGTTTGATAATGTCTGTCTTAAAATTCTCATTAATAAACTTTTGAAACTCGGCATTAATGGAAACCTTTTATCTTGGTTTAAGAGTTACTTACTTAGGCGTCAGCTAATTGTTTGTATTAATGATCACTTATCCTACATGTTCGAAGCCACCAGTGGCGTACCCCAGGGTTCGCATCTTGGTCCTTTACTTTTTAATTTATTCATTAACGACGTAACAAACATATTCACCCGTGTTCTCATTCTAATGTTTGCTGATGATATGAAGATTTTTAGAATTATTGATAATATCGAGGACTGTCTGACACTTCAATCTAATATTAATAGCTTTTATGATTGGTGTCTTATCAACAAATTAACTCTTAATGTAAAAAAATGTCAACTTATGAGATTCCACAGAAAAAAAAACCCATTGTTGTTCACCTACTTTCTCAATAATCACATATTATTATCTGTTGATGAAATAAGAGACCTTGGTATAACCTTTGACACTAAATTAACATTCATTAAACATATTAATAATATAACCAGTAAAGCATTGCAAATGTTAGGATTTGTCTTACGGATTTCAAAGGATTTTAAAAATTTAAAAACTGTCAAATTACTTTACACTTCACTTGTTAGAAGCCAACTAGAATTTAACTCCACCATTTGGAATCCTTATTACAGTGTACATGAGAATTCTCTTGAGCGAGTCCAACATAAATTTTTACGTTATATTAACTTTAAATTGGGAATATTCATAGAAAACATTAATTATCCCTCTCTGTTACAATTATTGGGACTCGATACATTAAAAGAAAGAAGAATTTGTTCAGACCTATTTTATTTATTTAAAATCGTTACCAACCTGTTGAACTCCCCTGAACTTCTTTCGCTAATAAGTTTCCATGTACCTAGTCGATCAGTTCGTTTCAAATTACCTTATCATTGCAACAATACAGGATCTAACGCTGAACTCAATTCCATAATGAATCGCCTGCATGTACTTGGAAATAAATATGTTTTGGATGAATCTATAAACATTGCTAGTCTAACCTCATACAAACACTACTTAATTAAAACTGTCTGTCAGCGCTTCTCAGTTTAACTATAATCAAATACAGATTAAAAGTATTAATTTCCTAATACATAATATCCGGGATATATAATATGTTGTTTTGTATTTAATAACCTACTCTTTGTACTTTTATGTGATACTACAATTTTTATTGTTCTCATTTATGAATTTTATATTTAAATTTTTCTTTTTCTTTATCTATGTATATTCTGTATTCATATGTAAAATATTTGTAATTATTTTGTAAAAGCCGCTATAATCGGCGTTAATAAATAAATAAATAAATAAATAAATAGATATATTCAAATAAATGCGTATATTGACAGTCAACTAAGACTTAGATGATCCTATGGAGTACCTACGGGCTAAAACTTATCAATGGTCGGTTGGGATATCTCATATCAATTGTTGACCTTAATTGCTAATATTGATAACTGACCATAGGTGACGGATTTGATCACTATCGTATTGATATAGGGTTTTGTTAATTGACCACGCTAGTAAGTAAGTAAGTCTAAAATCATGGTATTTGAAAGAGAGAGTATGAAAACAATGTGCAACATAGTTGTGAATGATGAGTATTTGGAACAGGTGGATGAGTTTGTGTGGGAAGTATGTTTACGAGAGATGGAAGGGCTGACAGAGATATCGAAAGAAGGGTAAATGCGGGTAACTCTATTAATGGAGGACTGAACGCCGTTGGCGCCAACAAAAAACTGTCCAAAGAAGCGAAGTTAGCCGTCCATAATGGAGTGCTGGTACCTACCCTAATATATGGCAGTGAGGCATGGAACTGGCAGAGGAAGGATGAAAGTAGACTGAATGCTGTAGAAACGAGATCCCTGAGGCGTATGTGTGGTAAAACCCTGTACGATCGTGTGAGAAATGTGGAGATCCGCGAAGAATGCAATGCTGATGTAAGCGTGATGAGTAAGTTTAAGAAAGGGACGCCCAGATGGTTTGGGCATGTAGAGCGAATGAACGAGGAAAGGAGTGCAAGGAGAATATATGACGCAAATGTGAATGGTAGTCGTAAGTCGGGGACGCCCGAGGAAGACATGGCACGACCAAGTGAATCAGATACTTGAGTCGGGCCATGTGAAGAGTCGGAATAAAGAAGAGCATGTATGAGACGATGTATGAATGTGAACGAGGCAAGGAGTGTGTGCCAAGATCGAGTTGTTTGGCGGTCCGTCCTCTCTGCCTACCCATGCGGGGAAACGGCGTGATGGTTAGTTAGTTAGTTACCACGCAAGAACTATGTTAAAGAGATTTGTAAATTATTTTTTAAATAACAGGTTAAATTATTGTGGAAAATGATTAAGCTCAACACAAGTAGTTTAAAAATTCTTTTCGTACCTAGCTTAAATTTAACTTAATTAAATGATTGTTAGATAGCTAAAATATAAAGTCACTTTTTGCCATAGAAAATAATCTAACAGATATCTATTTGCATTTGGAAACATGCAACTGCCAAACATTAATGAGGGTTGATATACGTTCTTCGTAGTTTTTTTTATCACCTACTGACATCCGTTTTGATTCATATTCAGTCTAAGATCCAGTCCTTGCGTTGTTAGCACGCACAGTAGGACATCGGAAAAGAAGTTTAACTTCTAAAATGAACCAATTTATTGCACAAAGACGAGCAGAGGCGTGATTAATGGGTGCCTAAATAGAACCAATCACGACACTAATGCTAATGATAAAAAAATCTGGTCCATATTACGTGTCTGATACGTTTGTACAATGTGAATAGGGTTGCCGAAAGAGTGCAGGATGAAGATCCTGGTTTGTTGACAAGAAAAAAAGTACTTTCCTAAATATAAGAATAAATGCTTGAATCATGCGACACTGGCATAAAACTTACGATTAGGTAATACGGAGTACACACACAACTATCGGTTAACTAGCCGTTTTCCTTATTTAACGCATTTAGTCACAACAGTTTTCTGCTATCGACATTTTTTATTATTATTATTATTTTTAAATGCGTTTTTACTGGGGTATCCTGTTCTAAGGTCACATTTTACATGGTTAAGTGTTTGAATTATAAGTAAGTATGTTTGTTAAAATATTAAGAGAGGAAAATTATTAAGTAATATCTAGAATAAAGCACAATACAGTCATTAATCTTAATTAGGTTGCAAAATTTTACGTATTTATTTTATTTGAACATTAAAATACAGATAAATTATAAGAAAGCTCAGACTTTTCAACTTGGAGATTTCCCGTTTTAGGACAGTCCAATTGCGTACCTAGTTTAGTTCACTTTAGATAGCTCGCAGTAATCGTAATCATATCCGTAATTGTTTCTATTTTTTTCCTTTCCGTGTCCAAAATCCATATCTGAATGCTTCTTTTGAAGTCGGTTTTTTATGGATTTCATTGCAAGAGGGAGTATAGATATTAATTAATTTTACAGAGAAATATTGCATATTTCTTTGTGGAAAAGTCGTTTTGGTTGATCTTGTGAATCATCATATACATATAACAGTAATTATATATAGTTTCATCCTTAGTAGCATAATATCAGAAGAAATACCAGTGAATATTTGTGAACAGATCTGAACGGGCCCTAAATGTGTTTTCTATTGGCCTTATATTGTGAAGTATTAACCAAATTGCTGATACCTTCCTAGTTTTAGTTGTCTTTGACTTAATATTAGACACATGAGCTTAGATTTAAATGAATAATTACTGCTTTAATGGAGTGAACAGTGCCAATACAATTAAAACTACTTGCGACGGAAGTCGGTACCACCATAACGCGAACAAAATATATCGGCACGAGTTCCAACAGGAAACAGATCATTATTTTTGGAACGCGTAGGCGAAAATTCTATCTTTGTACCCATTCACTGCTGACCAAAGAATTGTGATTCAATTGTTTTCAAAAGTGGTAACCCTACATTTGACAGAGAATTAAATTATGTGATGTGTCACTGTCAACAATTAAGCTAGGTGAATTAAACCAGAATCACGCGACATTCCTATAAATAAAACAAACATCAAAGATACATAGGTAATTTACGATTTCTTTGGACATTTCCAATTAAAATACGAGTTCGGTTTGGTCAGTCTGACCGGATGAAAGGGTAACATTCAGTAATAAATTGGTTGTACAGCTTAATTGATACGATTATTCGTAATATAAGAATCATTATGTCGGGAGATAATTGTGTCCAATTTAGCGAGGTTTTTGTGATCGCGGAAAGATATTCATCAATGTCCTTACAAGAGCTGTAAAAATGGTTTTACAATCGCAGATTCATTTTAAATTGAAAAACATCGCGGCGGAGTCATAAAAACCTGGCAAGATTTGGTCCCGTCTAGTTAAATGCTTCATAATCAAATTCTGGAGCCTGTGTCTATTTCTTCAGTACTACAATGAAATCAGGAGAATGTCAGGCAAGTGTAAGAGAGATAGAGGGCGTGGTAGTGAGCTAGAAACAAAAGGTTCTAAGTCGGTGGTGAACCGCTAACCCAGGAACCATTTATTGGATAACCAACAAATCTGCCATACGTCACCCCCAGTGGTTTGCTACGTTTGGTGACTTAGCAGGGGTGACCGGGTTCATGGGGTAAGGTTTGTCTAGGCTGGATTGGGAGGGACTGGTTGAGGGAGACCTAACCTAGGCCTCTCCACCCGGACTCTCTCGACCCATCTCCTGGTACCCCAGTGGGAGGAGTCGATTCATACGTCTATTAAGCCTGGACACATTGACCCCCAGATTCCTTTTCACCCCAAGCCCTTTTCCTTCCCAGAATTTCCTGCTTCCTTTCCCTAAAAAGACGAATAAAGTATAATGTGAAAAAAAATTAAATCTATAAGAAATGTAAAAAATTTAATCTACAATAAATATACATTTTTCGACATAATAATACTAATCCTTCACGACAGTACAAGATTTATAATTTTAATATTCTTAACATTTGGGAAGATAGGTAGGTAGGTATCCAGGTAAACAAAAAAAAATAAGGTTTTAAAAAGAAATTAAATAAAATGAAACAATGCAACTTTGTATAAACCACTTATAAAATGTGCAAATCCGACCGGTTTCGGAACAAACGTTCCGTCGTCAGGGAAAGCTTATACTAATTTGACAGTTTAGAACAATGTTTTATTAGGGTAGGGGTGGAGCCGTTGTTAGTTAATAATGTAGATTGGGTGGGTAGGTATTAGTGTAGAGTGGGTGGGTAGGGGAACAAATCCATGATTGGGCTATATGACAATATTTTTTGCTTGTTGATAATAGATTCATTATTTTTAAGGGATTTTTTTAATTTACAAAGCTTCTAAGTTATCTAAACGTTTTATCAAAAATATAGAAATTAAATATATCTACACTGTTTTAGAACTTTTATTCGATAGCACTATTCCTCTTGTAGTGCTGTGCTGTGTTAGAACACCTGTTCTATTATGTGGTATCTTGAACAAGTGGTAGTGACGGCTACGGCAAAATATTGATTGATTTAGCACTAAATAGTTTTAATATTGATATCAGTTTCAGTTAAGTTATGAGGCCTTGTTTTATTCAAAAACTTCGATTCATATTAGGGACCTAAACTTGAATTTTTTGTAAATTTTGTATAAGATAGCAAAATCCCAAAAATAAAGCTGAGATACCCACGTACCCTAATTCTATAATAATGCTGCCGTTTCATGAAGGAATCACATTCAATTTCGCTTTAAAAAGTAACGACGGCACCTGTCGAGGTGAAGGCCTACTCCCTGCTCACTGTTCACAGTGTCTACCTAGGAGCTGTTGGTTCAAGGTAGGTTCCAAGTTCCCAGTTCTGTTCTACTTCATTCTAAAATGCTCCAATCATTATCCAGCAATGACGGGACTTTGTTAGACATCTTTTTTAACCGATATTGAAAAAAGCTGATGGATTTTTCATTTGCAAGGTTTTGGAAATTTTATTTAAACTGTACGCTTTATTCCAATGCGTCCATCTATTCATAGCTCTATCCTTAAATGTTTATAGCTAATATAACTTCAACATTCAAAATTTATCACATTTCCAGTAACCCTTTTGACACAATTTGAATAATTTGTTTGCTTTTGGACATGTTGTGTGACACAACTTGTGTCTCCCTTTTTTTGCATTAGCTCCACACAGGAGGCCCTGAGAAAAATAATTCCCCTCAAGGCCTGTGTCATCTTTGGGGATGCTGTGTAGAGGGTCTTTTTGGGAAAGGAAGGAGGAAGTTCTGGGAAGGAAAAGGGTATTGGAAATGGGTAGGAATCTGTGGGTCAGTGTGTCCAGGAGTGAAGAACATATGAATTCATCCCTCCAATTGCAGTGCAAGGCGATGTTCTAAGAGAGTACGGCTAGAGAAGTCGAAGGGACTCCTTCAACTATTCTCTCCCAATCCGGCCTGCCGTGCAGCTGGTGGCCAGACGCATCCGCCGCCAAGACCCGGCCAAACCTCACCCTTGAACCCGGGCACCCCTGCTAAGTCACCAAACGTAGCGAACCACTTGGAGTGACCTATGGCAGAAGTGTTGGTTATCCTATAAGTGGTTCTCGGGGTGGCGATACTATCATGGTGAGAAATATGATCTAAACGGTGTTAGAAAAAGAAAACCAACGCTTTATATGCAAATCGAAAATTATCCACAAAATATTTAAAATGTCCACATTTATGAAACCAATGTTTTCAACCCCAAAAAGAATTTTTTTATATAAAACGACAAATAAGTGAGGCAACGAAACTGTTTATAATATATTTGTCGAATAAAATATGTACGTATTATGTTTTTTGTTGTTGTTAAGAGAAAACGAAAGGTGAGCCATTTTAAAAACGTTTTATGTTTACATTCAAATTTTCATCCATCTATTCCATATAAAATATAAATAAAAATGAATCGCCGAAATGTATGTACGCGCATAACTTCCGAACCAAATTGGATAATTATATTTTTTGTTCGATATTGTCAGGACAAGGTTTGTATCAAACTACTGGTGAGCTCTGACATTTTGAAATTTGTATAAAAAAATGCAATAGGTGGAACGCGAGCTGTTTGAAAACTGAATGTACCGGGACTGAATGTATGGAATGCGGTAGCGGGAGGGGAACTCGGGAGGGGGGGTTCGCGGGACGGGGAAGGGGGGAGTGGAGTGGGGAGATGGAAGGTGGAGGGGGTGGAGTAGGAACGCGAGAGGAGAAGAGGAACGGGAAAGGACACGCAGGGAGAAACAATTTATTTATTAAATGGCATAGTAACGCACGCCGGGAACCAGCTAGTATTTCATAAGTAATATGTTTATTCGAATTGTAAAATTTGAAAGTTTATTGCATTACCTTTCTAAAATAATTTTTAGTTTTCGGATGCGTTTAGAAATATTTAATTTATTTAGATTTTTTTGCAGAGCGGAAATATTTTGACCTTCTGAAAAACATTCTTCATACATCAGAACGTCATCTTTGGGGATGCTGTGTAGAGGGTCTATTTAGGAAAGAAAAGAGAAGAAATTCTGTGATGGCAAAAGTTTTGAGGGGTGGATAGGAATCTGGGGGTCAGTATTTCCAGGAGTTAATCTATCCCTCCCACTGCGATGTAAAGCAATCCCACCTGCCATGCAGTTGTTAGGCAGATGCACCCGAAGCCAAGGTCAGGTACTTTATTACTCGAATTCTGCTCACAATCAGTTCAATTTTGAAAATAAATTAAGAACAAATCTGAGTTCTAGAATTCATTGAACAAGATTTACGCAGGGCAAATAAATTTTGATGATAACTTAATAACGATTTTTTCTCTTCATTCTTTGCAACTAATAGACCAAAAAATGTTTCTGCTTAGGTATAATGCCATAAGTATCACTATAAACGCATAATCTGTTTAATTCAGAGTAT
The DNA here is from genome assembly GCA_929108145.2 of Limnephilus rhombicus. Classification (NCBI taxonomy): domain Eukaryota; kingdom Metazoa; phylum Arthropoda; class Insecta; order Trichoptera; family Limnephilidae; genus Limnephilus; species Limnephilus rhombicus. The sequence continues at coordinate 50,190,585 of OV815285.1, forward strand.
TATCTTTTATTTTTCCTGGTAACTAATAACTACAAGTTAAACACTTATAATAATCTGGGTTTCAGACTCCCCAATTTGCCAAATTTGAATAATTTATCAATTCCTAATAAAAACACATCGGCTGCAGTATTAAATATTAAATTGCCAATAAAGGAAGTCCCGTTTCAGCTAAAAATACAACTTTATGATTTGTGAAGCGATAAATTAATATTTATCGTTGAGTGAAATACGAGAGACTCAATTTCGGTACAATAAACTGACCGCTGCTTATTAGTGACGATAACCACAAAATATAACTCTGATTATGCCCTCCTAACTTGGCTAACTGAATCGCGATAGATTTATGGCCTATAATAGAATTCATCCAACTTGAATACAGTAATTTATTGATATTAACTCACCTCGGTGAGGCGCAGACGCTATTGTTTACCACAATTTGTATTAACAAAAACTTTGTAGCCCTGTTTTAAAGGTTATGGAAAAAGGTGTTATGATTTTATGTAACAAATTTTTTAACAAAAGTCAAAAAATTACTCAATTAGACGGACGTTCTTAGTTGGCTGATATTAATTGATATTTCTAAAAATCTTGTTTGTGTTTTGTTGTTTGAAAGAAAGCCCAATTTTCTGCTTCCTATTAGAATAATTTTTTTTTTTAATGCAAATCCCGCACTTTCAATTCCAACTGCTCCCAGTTGTATGGAGCATGTGAGAACTTATTGTCATACTATGGCATCCCCAATTGGGTTATGGTGTGAGGCTGAAGGTAGTGAGGGGTGGAAGAAGAAGGTATAGAGGAGGGTAAGGAAGTACTTGGCTATTCAGATCTGGTCAACAATCATGACTAAAGCCATTTCAAGCAACGTTTCATTTCTGAATGGTAGTATTACACCAGAACGATGCGGGGTGTATCTTCCACTCTGGAACGTTCCTCAAATAAATTATAAAAAAATTCTTCATACATTGGATATAACACAAATTAATAAAATAAAATCTACTTGCGCATGCCGGTATTTGAATCAGCGATCTTCGGACTATTAGTCGATTTCTTCACCCCTCAACCAGGAAGTCCTGTTATTTATTTAAGTTTTACCAATATCAAGCTTTTTAGTTTGTTTTTTTGTGGAAATTTGTTTGAAACCCCTTGCGTAGAAGTTACACAGGAATATTATGCAATGGATGAACATTCAAAAGGAAAAACTTAAGTTTCCAGTAGCAAACAATAAACAAAACACGGTACAATTAAATAATGTTTCTTTACAAATCTCACACATAAAGATATACTTTAATATCTCCTTTTCATAACCGTTTACACGATTTATCTACCTTGCAAAATATTACTACTGTTTCTTTTTGGCCTAAAAATCGTGGATATTATTTGAATATCCAATGCTTAAAGATGTTGTTTTTCCAAGAACGCGTTTTTATCAATTCATTGGCAAAACATTATGAAATGTATTTTTGTAATATTATGATAATGAACACAACAAATGAGAGGCAGAGAGAAACCACGTTTAAAATCTTTTCCATCAACACATTCCGTCTTGGAGCAGTGAGGCCTGATAAATCGAGGCCCATTAAAGTGATCTTAAGAAACTCAACTGAAGTAATGAATATTCTCAGAAAAAAAAACTTTTATCTTAACAACTCCCCTGTCAAAATTTTTTCCGACCAAACTCCGAACCAAAGAAAATATTTATCAGACCTACGTCAATCAATGGAAAGTAGGATACAGGGAGGTGAAGTTGGACTAACAATCAAATATATCAACAGCAAGCCGACAATAGTTAAGAAAAATCCAAAAAACTCAAACACATCAATGGATACGGCCAAAACATCCGCGGCTGCCGAACCAAACTCTTAGAGTTGCAAACTTCTATTCCTTTACTCCAAAACGTCGATGTATTTCTCCTTACTGAAACCTGGCTTGATCCTGATATTCACACCGAGGAACTTGGATTCTCATCTTATAACACCTACCGCCTTGACAGGAATCCAGCCACCAGCAATAAAACCAGAGGAGGAGGAGTTCTCATATCCGTCAAAAAATCACTGCCATCCACTCGATTAATTTGCAAACATCTAGACGTAGAACAGGTATTTGTATTACTAAAAACTAAATCAAGTAAAATTTTACTGGGATGTGTCTACATTCCTCCTGGATCCAACATCACAGTCTACCGAAACCACATTGATGACCTCGAAACCTTTAAAAATAAATACCCTGATGCCAGAACAATTTTATTTGGTGACTATAATACCCCTAGCATTGATTGGATGAATAAAACCTCTTATAACAACTTAAGCCTACCAGAAAATGCTCGTGAAATAATAGATATGACGAACTTACTCGCTCTACATCAAGTAAATCAAGTCTACAATACCAATAACCGGCTGCTGGATTTAGTGTTCTGTAGTGATCTCTCAATTCACATTGTTAAATCAGTTGACGAGCTCCTCCCCCTAGACTGCCACCACCCCGCTTTAAGCATAACTATCTTGTTGAATAACTCACCAGACGACACAACTATTCTTCCTAACTTTACTTATAATTTTTCCAAAGCTGACTATCCTAATATGAACCAATATCTTAAAAATGAAGACTGGTCATTTCTTCACCCCAACAATAATATTAACTACAATCTTGAAATTTTTTACACAATTATCAACAGGGCCATTGAAAACTATGTACCACTTTCACATTTCAAAGAAGCGAAGTTCCCGAAATGGTTCAACAGCGAGTTAATCAACCTGATTATTTGCAAAAAAACTGCACACAAAAACTTTAAAGAATCTAAATCCCTTAACGACTATAAGTTATTTCACAATTACAGAACTCAATGTAAAAAACTGTCAAAAAAATCATATTATAATTATATAAATGGAATCGAAAAATCTATACCCTCTAATATACAAAACTTTTTCACACATGTAAACTCTCTTAGAAAAAACAAACAAGGTTTACCCATTTCAATGCACTTCAAAGATAAGAGTAGCACTGATATGAAAGTTAAGGTTAACTATTTTGCTGATTACTTCAAAAGTGTATATGACGAAGATATCCCAGAAAATTACATACCACCACCTTCCCTTATTGAGAGCATGCATATTCCTGCTGTACACATCAATATAAACGACGTTAAATCTAAAATTAAATCTCTAGACAAAAACAAAAAGGCCGGACCTGATACACCCCACCACACCCCAATATTCTCATAAATTGCATTGCTTCACTGGCTGAGCCGATTTGTCTATTGTTTAATCAATCGCTTGATACAGGTTGCTTCCCGGACATTTGGAAACGTTGTTATCTAACACCTATACTAAAAAAGGGTAATAAAAGTGATGTCACTAACTATAGACCTATATGTAAGCTATCTATAATTCCGAAACTTTTTGAAAAATTACTTCTTGATAAAATTTCCCCATATATTAACCATCTCATTGTTCCAAATCAACATGGATTTTTGTCTGGCAGGTCAACTCTGACAAATCTCTCATTATATGAAAACTTTATATCAAATGCATTAGCTAACAAAACTCAAGTCGATTCCATATACACAGATTTTATCAAGGCCTTTGACAAAGTGTGCCATAAAATTCTACTGGTTAAACTACGTAAGCTCGGTATTGACGGAAAACTTTTAGACTGGTTTGCAAGCTATCTATCTGATAGAGTTCTACTTGTAAAAATTAATTTGTTCTATTCCAATCAATTTATAGCTACCAGTGGTGTACCTCAAGGGTCCCATTTAGGCCCAATTTTGTTTTTATTGTTCATAAATGATATTGTTGACATATTTGATAAAGATGTAGATGTATTGATTTTTGCAGATGATTTAAAAATATTTAAAATCATAAAAACCGCTGAAGATTGTGCCTGTCTACAAAATAATTTAAACAAATTAATTAGTTGGTGCTCTATTAACAAACTTTATCTGAACATAAATAAGTGTTATTCAATAAGTTTTTACAGAATAAGTCAACCAATTATTCATCCTTATGAACTTAACAACTCTACCCTTACCTCTGTCGAAGAAATTAGTGACTTGGGCATAACTTTCGACTCTAAATTAAACTTCATATCCCATATAAACTCAATCTATAATAAAGGTATCAAAATGCTTGGCTTCGTTCTTAGAAATTCCAGAGGTTTCAAGAATATTTCAACTTTAAAAATTTTGTATACATCCTTAGTACGTAGTCAAGTCGAATATAACTCCTCGATCTGGTCCCCCCATTTTAAAATACATTCAGATTCAATCGAAAAAATTCAACACAAATTCTTAAGATATATTAATTTTAACCTCGGTATTCCCATTGAAAACATAAATTATAATTACTTGATGAAAGAATTAAATTTACTAAGACTGTCAGATCGAAGAATTATATCAGACTTAATATTAATGTTCAAAATTGTAAATGGTAGAATAGACAGTCCTGATCTAACTAAGCTCATTGAATTTCATATTCCCACGAGAACCACTCGTTCTAAAACCCTTTTTAAATGTAACAATAATCGGACTGAGTATACGAAACACTCACTTTTACCTAGGTTGCATGAAGTTACTAATAGATATGCAGATGTGATAGATCTATTTAACTGCACGGAACAGAGGTACAAGACGGCTATGCTATCATATTTTTTTAGTCACTATTAATTTTATTTCTATTATAGATTTTTGCATGTAAATGTATCTCTGGTGTCACTTCCCAATGTATAGTCACAATTAACTGTTATACATACACTGTTTTACCATTACTAATATTTTGAATATGAATTTGTGACATGTAATTAATGTTTATGGCATACTTATGCCGTTTGTATTAAATAAATAAATAAATAAAAAACGGTGAACTTGCACATTAAAGTGACTTTCTTGGACAATATATTTATTTAATTTAATTTTAATGATTTACAGGTAAATCATTTTTAAAGATACAATTGCTTGTGTGGTTACCACCACACAAGCAAACTGGATGGATAAAAAATAATTTTCCTTTTGTTAGGAAGCTGAAGATCGAAACAAAAAAATAATATTGTCGAATTGAATTGCGAGTCTAAATTTCAAATCATTCTCAATTTGTGACATTTTTGACGGTTTCGTTAGTGTTCTTATAATGATTAAAAAAACTTTTCAGATGTATTGTCATGTGGTTGTAATAATACAGAAATCTTCGCGAGGGTAAGAAGGTATTTTGAAAGTTTCAAACAATTCCTATGCTTAATATAGCAATACATAAACAACTTACATACATACGTATAAACAAGCACATTTTGGTTTTTATAAATATGTATAAATATATTTTTTTTAATTTTCAATCATTCGCGTTTGTCACACACTCCGACTTGTTTTCTTCGCCTCTTGAACAAAGATTGTCGCACCTCTATACTTTCATGCGACTGTACGTACAAAAACTGCCAATGTTTTAATGATTGAAATTTAAATAGGTACGTACAGTAAATATTTCTATCCCAGTTCGTTGAGCCGTTAAGAATTTGGATTATAGAGTCCGATTATGTCGCATTGATCTGCCATTTCTCTTGTGATGTTGTCAGCCTGATTCAGTCCGGAACGGTACCTGGTCTTCTTTGTATCAATCAAATGAATAAACATAGATATGTTATGACACTGCCGGACATCATCTGCGTAGGCACTAATAGTCATATCGGACGTTACATTTATTCATGAATATAAAGCAGCAACATCTGAAACGTTTTATCTCGTTTTGTTTCAACATGTAACGGTTTTAAATTGAACGTACATGTATTGGTATTCATAATGCATTTTATTTTATATTTTTATGTGATGCCGCACAAGAAGTCTAACTGCCCGGAGCCTCAGGAGCCATGATGGAAGTGGGGAAGGAGATGTATAAATGATTCTCTTCAGATCTGATTTCTAAATATTGGCATTTAAATCATCAATATTTCTTGTCGGGGCAGTATTAAGAACTTCTTGAATTGTGGCTTGCATAAAACAACCCCGGTCACGTAGGACACCTAATCTCTCACCAAATTGCATATCCTCACATAAAACTAGTTCTATCTCCTTTTATTATGATAATAATTGCTGAATCTACTGTAGCCTGAGCCTAAATACGAATTTGCTGGTTGAACTCCTTTGTACAATTTACTTATCGAATATTCATACCTACTTGTGTTGTGCCTACTTATGTCTTTCATGCTCAGTTTATGATTTTATGTAATATGTACTTGTTATGATGATATATACATACGTGTTATAATGCTCCTGTACAATTTACCATTGAGAAATTTGCATTTAAAAGTTCACCATATAATTTGAAATATTTCTGTAAAACAGAAAACCGAAAAGCAGTTTACCCGGTCAAGGTTTGCTAATTTTTTAAATAATAATTTTTATGCGTAACGAAAAAAGTTGAGAGCACGCCAAAAGCCAAAAATGTGTGTATTCTTTGCGTGCCTTATATCGCCACGAATATAGGTAGGTAATGGGTAAAACAACGCTCGAAGTGTGGAGGTCACAATTTCAAGCTCAAAAGTGATTTTTAATTGTTTTGTGAATAATTTTCTAATGAAAAAAGTTAATCAATGGAAGCTGTCTCAGAAATTTTTATCCATGAAATTAAGTAAAGATTAATCTAAAATATTGCTTTAGCATTAGGCCTCGCCTCAAGTGACAATTACCTTAAAATACGTGTTTTTAGTTTCTTATATAGTGTTAAATTAAGTATAAGAGAAAAAAACCTTTAAGCAATTTACAATTTACAACAAACTTTTAATTTTTTTATTGCATAACATTACTTTTTTTTAATACGAAAATCTTAATAAGTCTTTGATCTGTTTTGAAAAACAGAAAATCTATTGAAAATTGAATGTCAAGCGGGATTTAAATATTAATTGGTTTTGGAAGTTTCTAAATGAAAGGGAATAATGTATTTCTTCAGTATCAATTTCGTTTTCCAGATAATATGTTATTATAATGAGTATGGAGCGTTCTCTATGTTTTAGATTTTTCTTTATTTTCATTTTAAACCAAAAACATTCCAAAAAAGTAAGGATTGATGGAACTTTCTACCTAGATATATATAATACAGCGAAAACTTGAAACTTCTTATACTAGATTAAGAAACCTGGGTTTAGCTCTCAGTAGACGAAATCCTACGTATTCTGCTTTTGGAATTCAATTCTATTCTTGAGAAGATTATGTAGCTTTTCTTATTCAACAAAATGAGAAGTTTCTAGGAAATTCGGTTGATTTCACTAATTCGACAGTATTAACTTACATTTTTGGATACAAAAACCCTTCGAGCATACTTTGACTTAATATCAAATACCTACTTACATAGGTATCTTCCCACAAGTACGGATTTTTAACTGTTAATATAACATAATGTATGGTTGATTTTAGGCTAGAACAAAAAGGTGGGCTATTTATACCTATAGGTGTGTAGGTACCTGGGGTCCTAGCATGGTCGATCGATATAGGTTTTATCGAAAATGTCGGTAACTTGTCATCGCTCCCGAGGGCGACTGCAGGCCGCTAACGAACAAGCAACAGTTCACAACGACTAAGGATTCCTAATTTATTTGACGTGAACTGTTATTTCTTCATTAGTGGCCTGCAGTCGTGCTCGGGAGCGATTTCAAGTTACCGACATTTTCGATAAAACCTATACCGATCGACCATGCTAGGGGGTCCTTATATAATAAATAAATTAAAATTCGTTCTAAAACACGGAATCACATTACAGCAGGCAATGTATGTGGATGATTATACTCGTACGTCTGATCGAGTTAAAACAGTGGGAGTATCTACGTATTTATTTACTAGGACAAAAAAGAAAACGCATATATATCGGTATATTTCAAATGCGAATCATAAAAATCAGTTTTACACGGCTTGGATTCAGCATAGGCAGATGCAGTTAACTAACAACAGTATCATGTTTAATAAAAACTTGCGTATTAAAATAACTTGTCAGTGTCCCTACATTGAGCGCACTACGCAGATGAAATATCTCGGCCTCACAATTGATCCATATCTCAAATGGAATATTCACACTCAAATAATTGCAAACAAAATAAGAAAAACCATGCACTTTTTCAGAACGATACGAAACTTTCTCGACTTAAAACACTTGAAAATGATTTATTTTGCAGTCTGTCAATCTATTATTGAGTATGGTATCATAGCATGGGGAGACGGTACTGCATCAGCACTAGACCCAATCATAAAGGCACAGAAAACTATTATAAAATTAATTCTTAGACTACCTCTAATTACAGACTCGAACTTAATCTTCAATATTATGAATGTGTTTGACGTTCTGCAGAAATATGCAAAAACAATCCTCACTCATCTATATACAAATATACACAAATACTATGAAAAAAGATTAAATACTCGCTGTACTCGAAACAATAACAAAGATTTACTACAAATTTCCATAACTCATACTACTTTTGTTCAACGAAGCTTCAGATACCTTGCAACAAGACTTTACAACATTCTTCCAATTAGTATAAAAAAATGTGATTCACAAAAAAATTTCAAAAAAAACATAAAAATTTGGATAAAAAATAATGATAGAGCATTTACCGGTGCACTTACCCAAATTCGAAATTAGTATAGAACCAATGCTGTTATTATTCTACCAATGTTATTATTATTATTAATGCAACCATTCTATTGTGTGGTTTTATTCTAATATAAGTGTAAGTATGTTCACAGTATAATAAATTGACATAAAACACAGGCTAGCCTAGTGAGGCAGGTTACGAGAAACCTAAATTTATAATTATAAATATTTATTCTTTAAGTACCTACTGTATATACGTATTTTGTTTTCTGTATTAACTTGTGTACTTATGCAACTTTTAAACTGTACTTTTACTGTACTTATGATGTACTTATAACTTTTGCTTTTTGGGTTTTATTTTTAAAAAAAATTGTAATGTATTTTATTTGGCTATAAAACTTTTACATCTTATTTTTAGTGTGCATATATTCTAATAATATTCTATTATCTACGTACCGAAATTTGGACTTCAGAACATTGAGACATAATCCACAAAAAACTGCAAGACTTTGCTTCCTTTACATTTACAGGGAGTTCATTGAACCCTTTAAAACCTTTATTTATTTATTTTAGGGAAATCAACGGTTTACTATTGGATTAATTTGTACATAAATAATTTACCTAACTGAGAAACCAATTACAGATTTCCTCATTATACTATTATATAGTGTCTAGAATTTACAGTAATCTCACAACAACTAAAAAATATTACCTACATTATTATAATAGGAGGTAGGTGCTCGTAGTACATAATATATGACATTACATAATAAATCATTATATTTATGCAGTTTTGTACTCATTTAATATATTTTTAATACACTTTTGATAGAGTTTTCATATTTATTTTCGTCATAATTGAAAATATCTATATCAGAGAGAATGTTATTATTATGTTGAACACAGTCTTATAAGGCAAGCATTTTTGTTTGAATTTGTTTAACAGTGTTTTTTTTAAATATCGTACGAACGTGTGTGCCGTGTAGGTACTTTCAAATCTATTTTGTTTAATAATTCAGGACAGTCAGTTATGTTATTTACGATTTTATATAGTAACATCGCATCAGAAAATTGTCTTCGCATACTCAATGTATCAATTTTGAAAAATTTTGTTGCATCAAGATAATTATTAAATCGATTGTGTGATTTACATATAAGAAAGGTATTTTATGATTTTTTTCTGAATCGATTCAATTTTGTTAAAAACTGTTGTTTTGTATTTCTGATAAATTTGTCTTAGGCAGCCTTAAACTTTAGTGTTAATACCTTCGATCGTGTCAATGGTTAATACTAACATTATTCAACATATAAACAGGAAACATTTATTTTTTAACTTACAAATAAATAATAGACTAATCGTTGCAACACACTTAGAATTTTGAGTTGGCGTTGCATAGTTTTTATAATATAGCTGCTTTAGCACAATATGGACCTCAAGCCTCCGATCTGAATTATTTCCATTCCTTTAATTTGTGTTCTATTACTCAGAAAATTATAATTGTGCAGTAATCAGATGGAATGCTATAATGGTGTTGTAGACTAAATTCCTTAATTTATGGTTTCCCTTCATCCTACTCAAGAAATTAACCTTTTTTGCAATTCTTTTAGTTGCATTGAATAGATTTACAGTTTTCGTTATTTGTTTTTGGGGTGTTAGGCCGTGTTGCGCTACCTCCTTCTTTAGCCAACATTTCGGACAGCGTTGCAGTGTCCACCATCAGGGCAGATCCGACAGATTCGGTAGGTAAGGAAGTAGTGCAACGCGGTATAACACCCCAAAAACAAATAACGAAAATACTTTTGGCCGTGAAAATCTAAAAACGTACCAGATTTACAGTGTTTGTGGGCTAATTGATCACTTCTGGATATATCCTCCAACGTTGGATACTGTAATGTACTGAAAGAGCTTCTATCAGATGCCGACAGATGCCAGCACGGAAAGAGCTTCTATCAGTTGTCGACTGATGCCAAAAGGGATGCCCGGATGGGCAGTAGCTGTCGAGAGCGGGCTTTCGCCAGCCTACCGATTAGTTTCAATTAGCAGCCAGTATAGGCAGGTCGTATGACTGGTAGTATAATTATTGTAAATATGTAAACTCATAATAAACCGTTTGTATCAAGGGCTTATTTTTATTAAGAAGTACCTCCACAGAATAAATAGTGTTTGATTGTAAATAACTTCACAGACACCAATCAATATATTGTATTACGTTTGTTTTATCATTATTTAATTAAGTTTCTAATCATAGTTCCTACATTTTGATTACCACAGTAGGTATTCCATTTTATAACGAATTGTTTCATATATTATACGAAGTAATACGTTTCATACCGTGACGGTCGGCGTCGCTATAAAGCTTCTCGTGTTACCGTGCAAAATATTTCTAGATACAAAACTGGATCGTAACTTGTGAATTGAAGACGAAGAATTAGATTTACCACTATTGCATAGAACCCTGTGGAGGAGAACTAGATAAAGTTTGACTGTAATAAATTACTCTTTAATGTAACTAAAATAATGTTTGTTTGTCACGAAATACTTCATTTAATTTATAGGCGATAAACATAATATAGGATCGTCGCAGAAAAATCTCAAAATATTTAAACGATTGTCTGAAGTCATGTCTGGGGCCAAAAAACAATAAGCATTATCTGGTTTTATCACAAGTGTTTGATTAAATCAAGTTGTAGGATATGGGATGGCCTCCCGTCGCGCAGATGTTGTTTGATGGACTGGCATTCAGAAGTTGTTAAGTTCAAATTCCTGACACTAAACTAGGCATATTTATTACATTCATTGAGCCCAAACTGACACGTCCAAAAAATAAGTGTCCAATTTGAGGATTGAATAAACCATAAATATTGAATACTACGCTTTGAATGTTCTAGAGTCACATTGTTTATGTTCTACATACCAACAATTTAGATAAGCATTTGTTTTGCATACCGCCTACCACTGTAATTTAATTTAACAATCCAAATTTTTATCCTAATGTTCGCAATTTAAGAACATGAATCGTACATAAATTATAACATGCGTTCAAGCCTACTGTATCTCGTTTGTCTCGGAAAGGGTGTCCAAAATGATTGGATTGCCATAAATCCTAATCGACTATATCACACATTATGGACACCGAGTTGGGGCGGTTATAGTTCCTGAACCGTGAATTTCACGAGTGTCTATAATTATTATATCGGTGGTCAGAAATTCGTTCAAGCCTAAAATAATATCTAATGGTGGTACTAAACAAAAGTTAATATGAATATGTGGTATCTAGGATTATACATATAGTTTCAACATCCTGCAACAGATGTCGTTGGTATAGATAGTTATATGTAATTTTGAGGTGTCTCAACAGATTTCAGTTAAGTAGTTCCGTAGAAGAGTGTCGACTATCGTCGTTCGTGTTTAACGCACGGATACGGAAATAGCTGTTGATATACGATAGACAACGGGGCTCCCGCAGTGTCGGGTTATTCAGAATTAGGGAACGTACCAATACTACGTGACCCACATTTTGCAATTTTTAACCCCCTATTGACCCCCTCCCCCCTCGGTGACCACGTGTAGTATATTCCAAGACCCCCCCCCCCCTCTCCCCCTACAGTTTTCACGTAGTAAATCATAAATAATATGGTTTTGAACCATTTCTTGCTAACAAAAATTTAAAACAAATTATTTGGCTTATATTTTTCTTTATTAATACGGCGCTTGCTGAGTGACGTTAAGAGTGCATGCATACTTATAATTAAAAGTGGAAAAAATATAAAAAGATGTCTAGATTGACTACGTGATAAAAACCTTACCCCCCCCCGCCCCCCATTGTGTATTTTGAAGACCCCCCCCCTAAACGGGTCACGTAGTATGGGTACGTTCCCTTATTTGTAGCATCCAATAGAATGGACAGTTAAATATTCCCTGTTAACCCTACGATGACAAATAAAGCAACTTTTAATCTCGACGAACTCTAATTTTCCCGAACATATGTTATGTCAATCGAATGGGATTGAAGAATAACACGGTATATAATATATCTAAATACTCTACTGCCCAACATAAATACTCAACAAGGGCATTCAGTCAAAATATACTGGTTTTTCCAGTTTAAATAATCTTTTGGATAAATACATTTTTAATTTAATTTCGTGTTACGAAACTATATAATGCTTTCACAAAAGAAACAAACAAAATATACAGAAATGAATATATTTAAAACTAAAGTAGAAACCATCGCTGAGATAACAGAGTGATAATCAACATGCAAACATAATGAAGCCAATGAAAAGATAACTGGAGACTAAATACAAAAATATGTATTATTAATTTTTTAAACTTTATGAGTAAAATCTCAAATTATAATATTTAATTAAATGAAGAAAATATTAGCGAAACTCAATCGAAATCTGGAGACAGAAAAATCAGAAAAGATATTGGCTCCGCTGGGACACGAACCCAGGACCCTTTGCTTACATGGCAACAGCTCTACCGATTGAGCTACGGAACCCATATTAATTCGGTCACTTTTAACTGTATCATACTTCGACTAAGAACTACCAACATTATCTTCATTTACTTAACGCACATATTCCAGTCCCAGCGGAGCCAATATCTTTTCTGATTTTTCTGTCTCCAGATTTTCGATTGAGTTTCGCTAATATTGTCTTCATTTAATTAAATACAAAAATATGTCTTTAAAAAACACAGGCCGTCTCAGAACAAGAAACGTCAGTGAGGGGGACAGTGAAAACTGTAAAATTATTCTTATATTATACTTACTACATACTTACCTACATCATCTACAAATTTTACCATAATTTTTTTTTAAATTGTATCACAGCACAGGCATTATCTTTCTTTGAAAACGTGAAGGTTGTGTGAAAATAAAGTAACGATGACCCCACTTGCCTAGTTTGCAGAAAAGTCATGCGAATTCCGAGAAACATGACCAAGCTGAACATGTCATGAAAAAGATAATAGGGTCAGAAGCCAGGATAAAAGGTGGGAGTTGTTAAGGAGCTGTACAGAAGAGTTGTTTCACATGACGTAAGCTATTTTATTCGTGAGAGAATCGTATCACATGTTGTTTATCGATCGTCTGGCGATCAGTTTATTATACCAACTTCTGAAGCTATGTAATTTACTAACTGACCATCCCTATCATTTTACCGAATAAGTATGAAGCAAAGTGGTAGAAACATTTCAATACTCTTTCTTCGCACACACTCCTAGCGTTTTATATTTGTAATATTAACTCTATTCAAGAGACCCTGAGGGAAATCTTTCAGAGCCATCTTCGTGAGGAGAGATATCTTCAAAAATTATTAGTTCAATTACGTATACGTCTGCAAATAATTATATCATAAATTCGCATTGTCAAAGCCTGCACAGTCTTGGTAATAATTTTATTGTTCAAAAGATGTTTACCGTTACGACACCGTGTCTAAACTTTAAATCAGTTTATTTGAATGTTCATAAGAGTTTTTTTTCGGTTACCTGGCAACTGAACAATGTGCAATTTCATCACTCCTTTGAAAAATCATTAAAAGTGATGAACAAAAAAAACTTGGTTGAATGTGTCAAATCACTTCTTTTCAAAGGGGTTTTGAAATTTCACTTTGTTGAACAGTGGGACAAATTAGTACAAATTCGAGTGAAAACCGAAGAGATTTTTTTTTTACAGTGAATACCGCACAAGAATCTCAACTGCTCCCGTCTGGATCCAGTGAGACTATGGCATCTCCAATTGGGGGGTATGTTGTGAGGCTGAAGGTAGTAGGGAGGGGAAGGAGGTGGGGAAGAGGAAGGTTGGGAAGTACCTGGCTATTCAGATCTGGGGTCACCAAACACGGCTAAAGCCATTTCCAAGCAACGTTTCAATTCTGAATGGTGGTCTTACACCAGGGCGATACTGATAGTATCTTCCACTCTGGAACATGCCGCAAATATACTATATATTATTTTAAATGAATTAATTGTGAAATAACACAAATTAATCAAATAAAATTTATTTGATTAATTTGTGTTATAATTAATTTATGTTCGAACCCGCGACCTCCGGATTGTGAGTCAAGAGTCTTACCCACTGGACTACGGAGGTCGTATTTGGAATTACTTTGAAAGCAAGTCGTTAGTACTTTCGTGTACACTATCTGTTTTTTTTTTTTTACATGAGCTCCACACAGGAGGCCCTGAGCATAATAATTTCCCTCAGGGCCTATGTCATTTTTGGGGGATGCTGTGTGGAGGGTTTTTTTAAGGAAATGAAGGAGAGGAGAGTTCTGGGAAGGAAAAGGGTTCAGTATGTCCTGGTCATCCGCCTCCAAGACCTAGACAAACCTCACCCCATGAACCCGGGATGATTAATTCCTTCTTTTAATTAAAAAGAAGGAATTTTGCCATCTCCGAAGTCCAAAATATATTTTTTTAAAGTTTTTATTCCAGCAGGGCTGGGAGGGTAGTGCAATCCCAGTCTGCTATATTACATAAACTATGGTACAATAATATTTTACAAGTAAAAATCTAAAAGAAATAAAATTAAATATGACAACTTATTAGGTAGGTACCTAATGAAAACAATAATTTTTTTTAATCATTCGTTTTGTTGTCGCGATAATTACCTCGAGTTATCGAGGTGGTAACTATAAGCCCATATTGTGGTTATGTCGTGTGCTTCTTTCGTTGCATTCCTTGTTTTTTCCTACACACACTATTGACGAATTCCAGCAAACACCATTTCGTATCGTTTTGTTTTTAGAATTTAGAGTCCACTAATTCGTGAGCAGTTTTTGTCACAACAAACTGCTTCGCTAGTACCAACTTTGTTATATATTCTTGTTATTATACTTTATTGAAATCCTTTGTAGGTATGTACCACTTTCTAAGATAATGTAACTACATGCTTACGTTATACGCAAATATATTATATATTCTATTTATTATGTTTTGTTATATTCATTTATTACGCTCACACCATCTAAAAGCCATTATTTTCTTATGTAATTTATATTATAGCTTCAGTTATTTCCATACTTTAGTTTTTGATTCACCTGATAGTGCCACGTTTTCCTAAACGCCCATATCTTTTTCATCTGTTCTCTGTCAAACATTCTATTCTTGTCCAAACCATTAAGCTTCTTAATCAGTATGACATCGACCTAACACTAATTTCGGTTATCCTCATTCGCAACAGCTCTTATGATATGGATTTACCAGACATACGCATCAGGGATACCAGATACTTGACAACTTAGACAACCAGTTGCTTTACGATTGTAAATTTACATTTATTATTGCAACGAGTATTTAGTAAGTCCCGCATACATCGATGTCCCCTACGAGCAAAAGCATTGAATAATTACGGCAAATCCGCTATAAATCTTCCACTTACTGCAGAAAGCAAACAAACTGGAATCAAGTTCAAGTTAACGATGATACTGGCTTCAGGCTTGGGGCTACAGGTTCTTCGGTCTAGGCCTAGACCCAATCGAAAATACCAGTTCTTGCTGCGAACTTCTTCTTCACCTTGTTTCTTCACCTTGTTCTTCGTCCGTCTGCGGACGTTCATGCAATTCCTGCCTCTTCTGTCAGTTTATGAGAAGAAGACGTCTTGCCTTGGAGAGGTCGGTTGTGTAATGGTTAATGTTCGATGCTTCCATCTGTTGTCTCGCCTTACCTGTGTTTTGTTGAATCTTTGAGGCGCATATCAGCGGCGAATGACTGACAAACATAATAAATTGATCATTTATTTTGCGCCGTTTTCAATATATATTGCTACATTTGATGAAAATTATCAAATAAATAAATTATCAGAAACCAAAAAATGCAGCAATTCGACATCAGGTAGCTACTTCGATAGGTTGCTTTACAAATAATATAATTTTTTATTCACAATAATAATAAATTATTACAATGTTACTTGAAATTTTATATTGGTTTTGTATTAAACTATTTTAATTTAAAAAAGGCTAGATTAGGTTAATATAGTTTGACGTCTTCCGTGGTTGTAGGATTTGGCTCTCGACTACAAATCCGGTGTTCGTCAGATTAAATCTCGGCGTGCGCAAGGAAATTTGATTTAACTACTAGTGCAAGAGTGGAAGACATCGTCATGGTGAATGACCATGATTCTGAACAGGAACGTTGCTTAATCGGCTTTGGCCGAGTTTGGTGACCAGATCTGAAGTAATAAAAAAATAATATAAATTTGAAAACATTAAAATTTGTGATTCAACAATAATTACATCATTTGCGTTTGAAGGAAATGCTATGATAGTATTCATCGGAGATATAATTGAATAGAAACGATATAATAGATTGGGGGCAAATTAAGGGTAGTGTCTTTTAAAAAACTTGCGTAATCAATTTATAACTAGGTATTTACGTCTTCATTTTGGTTTTGACGGAAGTTTCTTATGATATATTTCCTCTAGCAGATGTTTATAATAAATATAATTTTCAAATGAGTCGTCATATCACCTCATAATATCGGTAGAAGGAAGTTGTTAGTAATTCTCAGAAAAGGCTGGCAAATGGGTTCCGCTACCTCTGTATACGTTTAAGAGATGTCCGTATCAGATTTCGCATTATTAATAATAATAATTCCGAACACACCTTCTTACCAACATTCCGCAGTAATAAAAATACAACACGAAACCTCGTAATAGGGTTTATTTACCTTTCAAATTAAAATATACTTAACATTATATTTTGTTGAATCCCTCGGGGCTGACGTCATGTTGGATTTTTTAGTTTTGAAGCGTTTATTATAGGTTGAAGGTAATTGTTTATTGTAGGTAATCTTTCGCATAAACCGGTAAAAAACACTGATAGGTTCAAGTACGGAACAGAAACATTAAAGTTTGATCTATATTTTGAAAATAGACTTCAATTTGATAATGCCGCCCCGGGAAACATGAATAACAAAGATCTCTGCCAAAGGTAACCCCAAGCGGTGCGCTACGTTTGGTGATTTAGTAGGATTGAGATGTTGAGAGGGTGGGTGAGAATGCGTCTGCCCACCAACTGGGTGGCAGGCCGAATCGGGAGAGACTGATTGAGGGAGACCTTTTGATCTCTCCAGCAGGACTCTTTCGGGACATCGCCTTGCTCCGCAGTGGGAGGGTTGGATTGGATTCATACGTCCGTTACTCCTGGACACACTGACCCCCAGATTCCTACCCACCATACATACGTTTTTAGCATACCCAGAACTTCCTCACTTCCTCACCTTCCTTTTCACACAACATACTCTAAGATAACTAACTTTAAATTTTATTATTTTGCTTTTACTTAACTGTTTTGCATGACCGATATTTGCGTGTGTTATTTTAATTAAATTGTGAAAT
This sequence comes from Limnephilus rhombicus, assembly GCA_929108145.2. Taxonomy (NCBI): domain Eukaryota; kingdom Metazoa; phylum Arthropoda; class Insecta; order Trichoptera; family Limnephilidae; genus Limnephilus; species Limnephilus rhombicus. The sequence continues at coordinate 50,208,494 of OV815285.1, forward strand.
TATTAACCCCGATATAGGCGAATGGTAGTGGGGTTAATAATTACATGCTAAAAATATATGTATATAAATTGTGAAGAAGCAATAAATAAATAAATAAATAAATAACATAGAAAGACAAAGATGAACCAATGTAAAATAGATTATGTCCTTTTTTAATACCAAATTCATACGAAAAGAGGACCCGTATGGAAACTGGACGAAAAACGCATCATCTAAAACACTCGTTCGAATTCACCAAACCTTAAAATATGTAAAAATATTCAGTTATCATTTCACAATTTAATTATAGAATAAGATACATAGACCTGTCAGTTAGGCCTTTTAGTAGTTATTGTAGTTATTTATGTAGTTGTTGTAGTTATTTCTGCTTTCGGCAAAACGGCTTTCCGGAAATCAGTCATTCAGGAATTTGACTTTCAGTGTTTTGACTTTGAGGAAGTCAGCCCCGGGATCATGACCCTTACCTTCCTACATTATAATTATGTTAAACAGTATTGCAAAACTGTCATAGTTCGTAGGAACGTGTGAACTTAAATAATAATAATAATACATTTCGAATAGAAAACTTATTTCAATTATGATTGTCAATTTATTAGACGTTTCATGCAGAAAATACCAGTTTAACAACTGCATACCTAGTTTATCACACAAGCAGAAAGTCAATAAACATGCATGATGCCATTATTCTTTTGTTCGCTTTATTTTGCATGCGAACTGCAAATTTATTACGAATGGCTGTAAGAGATATTATTTATAAAATATATTGAGTCAATGAACTGTGCATTGTAAAATAGGATATATTTAATAACCGAACAATATCAATTTCCCAAGTTCAAGGATTAATGACTGTGAATTCATGCTTTATAGTCAGGTATTTCGAACACAATGTTTTTTGCATGCAATTCATTTACATATCATTTAAACATACAGACAGGTAGCTAGTAGCGACTGGCCCGAGTATGATTTATTGTGATATCGTGTTCAAATCGTGATAGAAAATGTATGATGACGTAACATTTAACCAAATCTCGTTTTTTATGTGCGGTGGATTGTTAAAATTACATTGGTGCGAATGACCTACCTGAGTTATGCGACTTAAAAGCAAATCTGTGATCCTTCTTCATGTACAAACGTAATTGAATGAGCGCTTTTAAAATTACTATGACGTTTTACATATATGTTACAATAAACATACGTTCCCTATCACAACAATGCTGCAGCTCTGATGTTAATAAAGCTAGTGGGCCTGACGGAATACCTGCCCTGGTACTGCAAAGGTGCGCTGCAGAAATAGCTCTAATTTTGACGAAGCTTTTTAAACTGTCCCTGAAGACTGGCTCTGTGCCCTCTGGTTGGAAAAAAGCGGTTATCCATCCTATTCCAAAGAAGGGTGACCGCTCCAACCCGGCCAACTACCGCCCCATAGCGATCACATCAGTTCTGTCTAAGGTGATGGAACGTGTGATCAACGACAAACTGCTCACATACCTCGAGAAGAACAAAATTATTAACGACCGTCAATACGGATTCCGGCGGAACCGCTCGTGCGGTGATCTTCTCGCGTATGTGACGCATGTTTGGGGGCGATGCCTGGAACGTTTCGGTGAGACCCAAACGGTTGCACTGGACATATCCAAGGCCTTTGACCGGGTTTGGAACCGAGGACTTGTCAACAAACTGCATTCTTACGGACTTCCCGCATCCTTGTGTACGTGGATTGCCGACTTCTTGAGGGAGAGGTCGATTCAGACGGTAGTCGATGGTTTCACCTCTTCCTCTCACTCGATAAATGCTGGCGTCCCGCAGGGATCGGTTCTGTCTCCAACTCTGTTTTTGTTGCACATCAACGACCTTTTGTCATGTGCACCAATTCACTGCTACGCGGATGACAGTACAGTTCATGATAGCTTTTTGTTTGACAAGCCCCCAAAGGGCTCACAAACTCCAACAGCTCGTAAGGCTTTGAAGCAAAGAATGGACGGTTACCTCGAGAGTGTTTTCTCTTGGGGTAAAAATAATCTCGTTGAATTTAATGTTTCAAAGACCCAATCTTGTCTGATTACGTCTAAAAGGGATCGCAATGAAAATCTAGTCTCTTTCAACGGAAGCAATCTTCCGAACAGGCCCTCCATTGATTTGCTTGGTGTAACCCTAAGTGACCAGCTCAGGTATGGGGGCTCCATCGAAGCCAGAGTAAAGTTAGCCCCCCAAAAACTGGGCGTACTGTACAGGGCCCGCAGATACTTTAAAAGTACACAACTGCTAACCCTGTACAAATCGCAAGTGCGCCCCACGGTTGAATTTGGCAGCCACCTCTGGTCTGGAGCTCCAAAATACCTGAAAAATACCCTCGACTCTGTGCAGAAACGGGCGGTCCGTTTGATAGATTCTCCCATCTTAACAGACGGATTGCAATCTTTAGAGCACAGGCGTCGGGTGGGAATGCTATCCTTGTTCTACCGGTATTACAATGGAAGATGCTCCGAGGAACTAGCATCATTGATCCCTTCGGCACCGGTGCATAGTCGGGAAACACGCCAAACGCGTGCCCAACATTTGTACACAGTTGACATTAGTCACATGAGAACGGGTCGTTTCTTCGACTCGTTCTTATGTTCAACAGCTCGGCTGTGGAATGATTTGCCGGCCTCTGTGTTTCCTCCTTCCTACAACATGGGTCTCTTCTAGACCAATGTTCATTCCTTCCTCTCCTCAAAAAGACCCTCCACACAGCATCCCAGATGACATAGGCCCTGAGGGAAATTATTTTCCTCAGGGCCTCCTGTGTGGAGTTAATGTAAAAAAAAAAAAAAAAAAGCTCTTTCAAAAGATGAGATGCACAATTTACGTAGGTCTGTTTTTTCCAAAGAAAAAAGTCATCATTTTCTTGCATCTCTCTCACAGACATGACTCTCCGCGACGTCTCCGTAACCCCCTACAATATAAACTATCCTTGACGATAATTTTGAATGTATGGAATATAGTTACAAGGATAATATTGAAGTGTGAGTGAATTCCAACGTCAATGCGCTGATGGTTTTGCTATTATTGTTCAACATATAATGCTGCAACTTTTTCTTAAACACTAAATAACAACGGTCGAAAATGACGCAAACGAAGAACGTATGTCTACACCCCCCCAAAGGTAACATACAATCATTATCATACATCTCCCTCAAACGTATAAATAAAATGAAATGAGAAAATGACCGAGCCGTAATAAGATATATCTGTTTCCTCCAAAGGAAAAAGTATTACTTTGGAAGAATCAGACACACGTTTTGTATTTATCCCATATTTTGTCTTACCATTACTTAATGCATAAGAAAGAGCTGCGTATAACGATAAGGAACGTATGTTTATTGCCGTCATGATACCGTTACCGTGTATCGTCACGATAATTATAAAGTAAGTCTAATCTTTTCAAGACGCTCATAGAAATAAATCCAGATAAAATGGAATGAAACAGGATTGAAGTAGGATGGGAAAGTCTGCGGCCAGGAGATTTATGGATAGAATCTATAACTGATGGAAAACATTTGAGACAGATGCCAAATTCCATTTCGGGAAGAATCGCCGTGATGATGATGATGATGAATTCAGTTTGAGTATTGCAGCCTTTCAAAGTATTTACGAAGTAGAGCTGGAATACGCCGTAGCTTTATGGCTTAGAAACCTTCGTACTGGTACCAACAGTAGTTCCGCTTCGAGTTTTTTTGGGTTGCTGCATACAGAGTGAATATATTTGATCAGAACCAGTAGGTTGTTTAGATTCTTATTAAAAAGCTAAACGATCAAAGCAATTTTAACAGAGGCCACATTTACAAGTAGTAGCCATAGTAACTACTTTTTTTAAAGATGTAAAAGAACCAAACTCCGCGTATTTGAAGTATTTAATTACACCCTTGTGCCATCAATTGTCGGATAACATGCATTGGGTATATCTTGTCAGGAGACGTTAAATGATCCAAGTGATTTGGATGCGGATGTTCTGCTAATTTGCTGAACGTTTCAAGAAGAAAAAAAAACAATCACATGAAGTAGTTGAATCTTGGACGTTACCCTTAAACGTCTGGCAAAGTTGTGATTTTTAAATTAGCTGTCAATTATTGTTTATAATGCGGATCTTACCATAACGGCTGTATTACAAGGTGTGTCATGAAAAAAATGTAGATTTGAGATAGAAGTTTTGGTTAGAACCGAGTTTTACAATTTGGTACCATTTATTGGATAACCAGAACTATAGGTCACCCTAGTGGTGCTACGTTTGGTAATTTAGCGGGAGTACACGGGTTCTTGGGGTTAGGTTTGTCTAGGTCTCGCTGGTGGATGCGTTAGCTCACCTACTGCATGGGGGGCTGGATTGGGAGTGACTGCTTGATGCAGACATAATCTAGAACTCTCCAGCTGGACTCTCTCGACCCTACGCTTTGACTGTAATGGGAGGGATGGATTCATACGTCTTTCACTCCTGAACATATTGACCTCCCAGATTCCTACCCACCCCTCACACCTCTTTCCTTTCCTTCTGCTTACTTTCCCTAAAATACCCTCCACACAACACCCCCCCAAAGATTTGATAGGCCCTTTGACAGTTTTTTTTTTGTGTGGAACTTTTGAAAAAAATGTATGAAACAAAAAATATTTAGATGATTTTTCAATACTTTATTTACAGGCAAATAATCTTACGTAGATATTTTATGGAAACTTATTAACTATAATATTGGACTTTTTCGTCTTTGTTGAGGTAAAACAACCAGCATTCAATGTAGTTACCGAGTTGATAAGCCCCATTAAAATTTGTTATGAAAGTCTTGCGGCAGGGCTTTTATTGAAAACTTACGAGAAATAATTTGTCAGCTTAATTCGCCCGGACTATAATACTGTTGGTAAGTAGTTACCAAGTGATTATTATTGTTATGTATATTCGTTGTTTGCAGTCGTACTAAACAGAACATAGGTATTATGTTTACTTTTTTTGAGAAACTATCAAAATACCCAAGTCGGTCAGTTTACAGTAGCTTGTGGAAACTCAGTCAAATGAACAATAATTACCAATAAAGCAGTACTGCTTACCCTTTAAATTAAGGGGAACGGCTGCGTGGCCTTTTTCGTGCAAATCTTGTACTAGGAATTAATTAATTAACCAAACTGAATAATTATTTTTTGGTAAAATGTAAAACAAATATCTAACAAGGATATTTATAGATTTTAATGAAAATAAGTATTTAAGGATGCTACTTAAGGAACTCAATTTTTTATTATTTTTATAGCGAATATGACATTTCATGGGGGAATTAATGGTAAGTAATTATTATTAACAAAATAATCTTGGCAAATCTACTACGCAAAGAAAATGAAAATTTGTAAAAAAATTTTTAATTTTTTTTTTCATAAGAAGCAAATTTTGTGGTTAGACAAAGTGTTGTTTTTTTTTGTATAACATTGTAAAAAAGCTTTTTCGCGGCCTAAAGTTAAAATTTATATCCGAAAAATTTATGTTCAGTTGTAAATCAGTTGTATGTAATTTAAAATTAGGCTCATTAAAATGATCTGATTAAATATTTAATTATATTACACTGAATACAATCATTAATTCACAAATAATTGCGAAAGTTGCCTCTAAAATTGTCAAAAATAAATTTATTAATAAGCCTATATTTTACGATTGGAAAAAAAAAAAATAGTACGCATGCATACTAGATATTTATAATACCTTTTGGTTATAAAAAAATTATCTCAAGTATTTTTGCTTTAAATACAAATTTAATGTACAAAAAAGGTCGCGCAGCCGTTCCTCTTAAAATATGAACACAAAATAATTATATTATTTATGTTTTTCAATGTTCCCATATTTAGTTACAGTAATAATCAGACGGAAATAGAAAGATTTAACTATGAACATGCCTCGAAAATCAGTTTGACAATCATGCCATATGCCATAATAATGCCATAACAATCAACTATCAATGAAATAATTAAAAACACTTTGTTTTTACCACAGTAAACTTTATTTAAAAGTCAACATGTTTCAAGAACGATGTTCTCTTCATCAGGACATAAAATGTACTAAATACTAAATGATCAAACATAGAACGGCGTGGGTAGAAATGGAAGTAGTGGGTGAGGAGAAAGGTGGAAAGGGGAGGTGCTTAGAAGATCAACAAGGGGGAGGGGGGGGGGGGGGTGGAAAGGGGGTGCTTAGAAGAACAAAGACAAAAAATTACAATGGAAATATGTTTAAGATAGTCTTTGTTCTTCTAAGCACCCCCTTTCCAACCCCCCCACCCCCTCCCCCTTGTTGATCTTCTAAGCACCTCCCCTTTCCACCTTTCTCCTCCCCCACTACTTCCATTTCTACCCACGCCGTTCTATGTTTGATCATTTAGTATTTAGTACATTTTATGTCCTGATGAAGAGAACATCGTTCTTGAAACATGTTGACTTTTAAATAAAGTTTACTGTGGTAAAAACAAAGTGTTTTTAATTATTTCATTAATAAAATGGTGCCACAAAGTGAATTTGCTAAATTTGAAGAAATCAACTATCAGTTTAAAGCGATACTTGTAATTATAAAAACGTCTTTGTAAGCTTATTGTCCCTTTCTTCGAGTGCCAAGTGAAGTCTGGCTGACGCACCCTAAATGCCGAACTAATAAGGGCTGGTATTTTTCTCCGACTTGCATCCCTCTAGCACAAATCCACGGTGCTAATCGGTATAGCATTCATTAGCCAGTATACATTATAGTAATTCTTTAATCGTATAAAAATACACCTTCATACACACGAGTAATTAACAAAACCATCATTTTGAACATCTCACAAAGGGGGTGTAAAAAGTGTATTTTCACGAATATATACCACCACGAAGGTAACCGTACATTGGATAACCAGCACCACTGCCAAAGTTTACGCCAAGTAGTTGGCTACATTTTTCATTGTGTAAGTTTTGTTCATAATCAATGATTTTGTGACGGGTGCGTCGGAAATCCTTTAACCTCTCCAGCCAGATTCGTTTAACCCATCGCCTTGCACTGCAGCGGGAGGGATGGATTCTTAGGTCCGTCACTCCTGGACATACTCCTAAACACTCCTCATATCTTTTTCCTTCCCAGAACTTACTCCTATTCATTACTTGTAGTATCCCCATAGATGAGAGACCGCGAAAAAAAATTACTACCCCTTTCCCTCAAAAATGATACTTTCTGGTCAAACACCTTTTTTTAAACAGAAAACAAAAAAAGCGCTCTGTGATAGGCATAGTTAGATCATGGAAAGCCAATAAAGCTAACTTTAGTAGATACAACAAACCAACGTCTCTTAGGTCGGCTGATTTATAGCTGGTCTTAGGCTGGTCTCTGTGGGTTATACTGTGTTGCGCATCCTCCCAACGTTTCGGTCGATCTGAGAGACTGGCAGTGCTCATCATCAAGGCAATATTTTCTGGAACAGAAAAGAGAGAAGATGCAACTATTGACCACGTAAATCTTTAGAAATTTCTAGACCACGTAATACCATGTTGATTATTGTATTTTGGTCTGTTTCACAATTAATATCATCAACATTTTTGTGACATTTAAAATATGAAAGACCGCCTTGGCCTTTGAAATACCAGTATTGGAATTACCGGGCAATGGCTTTTCATCCAGCGAAGCGAATTTGACTTTTATTTTTACAGAAGCTCTCTTCGGACATTAAAAACACGGAATTGGACATTTGAAGGTCAGCTAATTATATTTAATTACATGAGTTATGATGTATATCATTTCGGTGAAGATAAAATTGCTGCCACTGTCAAATTGAGTGATATGAGGTTGAAAAACGAAAGTTTGTTTTTGGATCGTGAATTACAATTTTTAATCCATTAATATAATGTTAGTTAATTATGAGTTTCTTCTAGAACATAATTGAGAACTTAATAGTCCCATTTAAAAAAATTAAGTATCGTTGATGCCTTTGCGTTTTTTTAATTTTGTGTGAATACATCACAATTGTCCCAAATTCCCAGAGGCAATGGGAGTACGATACTCACAATAATTTAGGTATGGCGTGAGGCTGAATGGAATGGGGAGGGAAGGTGGATGTGGAGGAGAAAGGTTTGGAAATACCTAGTTATTCAGATACGGTAACTAAATATGACTAAAGCCTTTCAAGCAATGTTTTAGTTCTGAACGGTGGTCTTTTGCCAGGGCGATACTGAGAGTATATCCCACCCTGGAATGTGCCGCAAATATACTAATTATTATTTTTTAGTATCTTTTTTTACAGCATCTCCACACAGAAGGAAAATAATTCCCACGGGGCCTGCCAGCTTTGGGATTGCTGGATAGACGGTCTTCTATAGGAAATGAAGTAGAGGGAGTTCTGGGAAAGAACAAGGTATGGGGGGGATAGAAATCTGGGTCGAACTAACTAGCCATGCAGCAAGTGGGCAAACGCATCCGCCGCCAAGACAGACGCTAGAATCCGGGCACCCCAGCTAAATCACCAAACGTGGTGAACCACTTAGAGTGAACTGCGGCAGAGGTGTTGGTTATCCATTCAATCCATTGCGAGGAATTATACAGAGGATAATTGAAGAATATAATTTAGGATGCGTTTTTCAAAGTATTCAAATGTCAAAAAAATATGTTTCTTGATAGAAAATATCAGTCCCGGTAAGGTAATTAATATTGCAGAAAAAATATAGTTTGGACATTCGGACAACCGACGTTGTAATTTAACTTGTTTTTCGAATAATGTCACATCCGATGCCGCGCCGCGACGATGTACTTAAGTAGGTAATATAAAAGAATCTTCATTCCAGTTCTAAATTATAACCTGCTTCACTTTACCACCGCCTTTAATGCATAGACCATAGCTATTACTATCACGGATGGTTGCATTTCGCTAGATTGCATTTTATAAGTACATAAGCAGAAACTGTAATGCAAGGCAACCTCCAGGACTACATACTTTATCAAGTTTATGTAGGTTAGGTTAGAGTTACAGGATTTAGTTGATAGAAAAGCCACATGAATAGATGAATATTTCCATTTTAAGTTAAAAATCGGATGATAATGTAATATTTTCTCTGGCGACGAGGGAAAATGATTATTTTTGTCACCGAGCGCGCGGTTCGGTTAAGTGGATATCGGAGTTTACGAGTTCCATTATGTAAGGGGTCTCGAGGCGGGTTAGGCTTGTAGCAAGCCGGCGCCGGCATGCGGCACGGCAGTGGGCGGAAGCTTGTTTGGGGTAGAAGAACCACGGAAATGTAGATTCGATGGAAGAATAAAACCTTTTCAAAATCTTGTCATAATCACCTTGTCAGACCGCTGAAATAAGTGAGACGATGGTTGCGTTTCTCGTCATAAATCCGAAATTTATAATAAGTGATTTCAATTTTAATTTAACTGTAACAGTGGGACTACGCCATTCCCAGTTGTGGAATTTGTAAAGCTAAATGGAATGAGGAATAAGGCGATAAGAGAAAGAAAGTCAGTAGTGAATGAAAGAGATAAAAGAGTTATTCATATCTTCAAGCTTTTAGGATGATACAATCACCAACAACCTTAATTATTCCATAAGCAATGGAGTAAAATTGATTTATTCACTTGGCTTTCAAAAATATTAGGACACGTTGCGAGGTAACCTGTATTTAGCTGTTTCTAGATTGTCATTTTAATGCAATCATTTTTACGCCAAAAATGCAGTTTCTTGAAAAATTATTTCTAGCCATTATTCATTTTTAAGATTGCAGTCGTTGGTTATTGTAATTGAATTGGTGCAGTTACTTCCCTCTGCAGTTTTTTAAGTAGTGTATTTACCGACATGTCGATCATACAGGTCTCTATTGTGCGTCCAGATCGCGCTTGTGTCAGGACTGTCAGATAACAAAGCAGTGTTTTTGATATAAAAAAGCCGGTTTCCTGTATTTTCCTTCTCTTTTTATTGCTAATATTAGAATAATAAACAATGGTTTGTTTGGCCTTTAGTTAAAGAACGGGGAACCGGCCCCAAGTGTAGTTTGCAAGCTGTACAAAATCATTGTCGCATGTTGAAGTGTTTATTCATGATTTTAACCTAAAAAGTTTGGAAACAAAATAACTCAGTGAAAATTCTCGGAGTGTTTTTAAAATGAAAAAAGGACCCTACCAATTCCCAACATTAGTAAAAGAAACACAGACGAATTGTACTAAAACCTCAAATAAAATTCCTGATAATTGATAGTGAGATTATATTAATTTGCATTGTATAAAATTATGTGTTTCGGTTAAAGTTTAATACTAAACTAATAATTTCCCTTTCTATTCATAGCCCAAGTTTGTAAATATTCCTCGCCAGTTCCTTGCCAGTTCTTCGCCAACGGACTCTAACTACCTTTCCATAAGTATGTCAAGTCCTGCGACTTACGGGCACTTTGTCTCAGTAGTTTAAGAGCGCCACCGGCACAAGAATGTGCATGAATTTGCTCTGAAAATAGAAACCAGAACAACTGGAGTTTTCAACACTCATGCAACACCTAAACTCGGCGCGGCGTTCACAACTATGGAGAATGCCCGACTAACAATCAATCCTAATAGAAATGTATATACGAGATTTCTCGTTATGGGAATACTTACGAGTATGTAAGTAAATTATTTTATATTAATATTATTTTATATTTATATATATATATATGAAAAATTGGTAAGAATTTTTTTTTTACCTAGGTGCCCCTTCTCAAAATTCTTTATTTACTGATAGGTTTAGTTATATAAAAAAATCTTTTGTACAATACTATCATAAAAGACAGTCGTGTTCTAATATTTTGTTAGTAAATAAAATATTATAATTGAAGAAGATAACTATAATAATCTAAACAAAAATATGAAAGAGAACAAGACACAACAAATAGAAAAAGACAATGGTCGCAACTGTTATAAAAAGAGAGTTTTTCTTATAAAAAATTGAATATTCATTTAGACTTTTATAAAAAGTCAATATGAATAAAAATCCAAATGAATAAATTCGGATATATTTATCCGAGACGCTATCCAGGTTACAAATCAATTCATAGAATGATTGTTTCAAATTGTTGATTGTTGTCTGGTCAGTGGTTGAGTGGGCATTGAGCGTCGCGTGTTCGATTCCTTGACTGGCTAAGTCCTCCATCACAACACAAGCAACATTTTCGGCTTTCTGTGGTGGTAGTAGGAGATTTTCAAACATTGTTGGGTTATTCGTAACCCGGGAATGTTTGTCTTTCTTTTAAAATTAAAAAAAAATAAAAAGGGTACTTGCCCGTACTATGGAAAAAGAATGAGTTGAAGATAATATTAATGTTAATTCTAAAATTTGAAATATGAGATTGACTAATGTGACAGTTTGACAATTATTGTGAAATTGGTTAACTCACACGTCCCGATTAGACAAGAGGTCTGGGTTCGAGCCCCAGTTGCGACCATTGTCTTTTTCTATTTTTCTGTGTCTTGTTCTCTTTCATATTTTCGTTTAGATTATTATTGTTATCTTCTTCTTCAATAATATATTAGATTGATTGAAAGTTATAAAAAGAGAGTTTGCTTATAAAAATTTGAAAATTTTATTTAATTCGTGTAGATATTACATACTTTTTCCGATACAGACACAAACACCACTTTATCGGTGAAGTCATGACTTCACTATTTCATAGAAATTCAATAAAAATTTGAATAAAAGCAACCTTAACTAATTACAACAAATTTAACGTAGACATTTACATAAATGTGTTACGAAATCTAAACATTCTTGAAACTGATATGTTTGCTCAAAAACAAGAATTTGTATTATGTTATTCTTATTACATGATCATACACAAAATTTTCTGTGTGGTCTTCATTAGTACAACTAAACAAAATTCCTTTTAATCAATGTTTTTAAAAATTATCCTTTATCAAAGTTTTTTCTATGTTGTGACGACACCGTCTTTCTTTACAAATAATATTCTTAAATTCCCGTTAAGGAATAGAATTATTGTCAGCAGATATTCTTTAGAATGTTAATGTGAGACTTTCATACAAAAAAATTTACACTTCATACGACGTTTTAAAAATATAAAGTTTATGTAGGTAAGTGTGTACCGTTTACAGTAATATTAAATTGGGTAATTAAACGATGTTTATTATTTCAGTTAATTAATACTAACTTTACAGTATTTATTACTTATTTTTTTTTTTTTTTTTTTTTTTTTTTTTTTTTTTTTTTATTATAGCGACTATATACAAAAATTTTACATACAAAATGAAATGTGAAATTAAGTACAAAATATTGTATTTCTTAGTCCTCCTCACTAGGGGGTCCTGTGCCGAGGAGGACTAAAGTTATTTAAATATAGTTCATTTGTCTTCTATGTCGTTTTTAGCGTCTTCGCTAGGGTTTTCTCATTGACCTCTTTAAGCCATATTTTTATTCTTGATTTGTATTCAATTGGATTTTTTATTAGTTTTATGTCTTGGGGGAGGATGTTATGGAGTTTTGTTGCAAAGTATGTATAGTTTCTTTGTCCAAATGTGGTTTTATAACTTGGAATATTTTTTATATCATTTTTATTCGATCTAGTGTTATGCATACACGGTCTAGTAGAGGATTCATTATTTTTGAAGAGCTTCAATAATATATTTTTGGAATATATTTGTTGTACATTTGGTACGTCAAAGTTATTGAAAATTTCAGTTGAAGGCGTTCTAATTGGTACTTTCAATATGGTCTTTATGATTCCTTTTTGAATCGTATTCAGGCTGTGTAGGTACGTATTTGCAGCAGATCCCCATCCTATGATTCCATATTCAATACGAGAATGACATAACGCATAGTAGACCTTTTTCATATCCTTTTTATTTAGCACGTTTCTTAGATTTTTGAAGAAATATATAAGGCTTGTGAGTTTTTCCGTAATACCTTTGATGTGTAGGTCCCATCTAAGATTTTCGTCAATTATTACTCCGAGATATTTTATGTTTTGTGTTTTTTCGATGACGGGGCAGTAACATTGTATATTATTTCCATGGCATTCATGTAATTTTAGTTCTAGTGATTTTATTGGTTGGCCCCTTGAGTTCATTGAAAATGTTATATATTTTGTTTTGCTTATATTAAGGGTAAGCGAGTTGATTTTAAGCCAATTTTGAAGTGCACTAAGCCCTTTTTCAGCCTCATTAAATGTATCAGTCCAATTTTCTTCTTGAAATAATAAAACAGTATCATCAGCAAAACTGATTACGTTTCCTTTAATGGTAAGGTTAGTTAAATCGTTGATGTAGATAATGAACAGAATCGGTCCCAGTACACTTCCTTGAGGAACGCCATAGTTTAAAGATAGAAGTTTGCTCTTTTGTTTGCCAATTTGTACTTGTTGTTCTCGCCCTGTTATATATGACTCCAATAAGTTAATTGTTGATTCGGCCATTCCTATTTTTTTTAGTTTAGTTAGTAGTATTTTATGGTCTATTGTGTCAAAAGCTTTTTGAAGATCTATGAATAAAGCTAAACATTTTTTCCCATCATCTATGTTTTTTATGGCCATGCTTGTTAGATTTTCTATGGCATCATTGGTGCTCAGATTTTCTCTAAAACCATATTGGGATGGTGATAGTAATTTGTTTTGTTCAAGAAATTGAACAATTTGCTTCTTCATTACAGTTTCCAAGATTTTTGAAAAAGAGCTTAAGAGACTTATGGGTCGGTAGTTATATATATCCTTTTTGTTACCACTTTTGTGTATGGGTATAACTGTAGCTTTTTTAAGGCATGAAGGGAATACATTTGTAGATATAGACAGATTGACCAAGTATGTCAATGGGAAGGTCAGTTCATTTTGTAGTTGTTTTATTGTTTTATTTGAGATTATGTCATTTCCCGATGATTTATTAATATTAAGGGATACAATTGCATTTCTGATTTCAGTATTGGTTACATCAGTTAACTTTAATTTATCTATCTGGTTCATATTTTCCTTTTCTTCTGGTAAAATGCTAGTTATTGGTTGTCTGATTTTCTTTGCTAATTGTGACCCTATATTAGTAAAAAATTCGTTTACGTATTCGAGAATTTTGTCCGGATGCTTTGCGAAAGAGATTTGGGTATTTTCAATTGTTAATTCCTCCACGTTCTTGTAATGGGATGATTTTGCATTTGTAATTTCATTAATGATCTTCCATAATTTGCGCGGGTCATTGTTACATTCGTCTATTTTCTTCTTATAATAATTTTCTTTGACAGTTCGTATAACATTTTTGCAAATATTTCTGTACCTTTTGTAGTATCGTTGTATAAAAATATCACAAGGATTTAATTTAGATTTCCTATGTAATTCATCTCTTTTTCTAATGCAATTTATAACGCTTTGAGTTATCCATGGCTTAAGATGTTGGTTTTTATGCGAAATCTTTTTTTCTATTGATTTGGTATTTGATACGATGGTGTATGTTATATATTCAGTGAATTTACTCCAGGCATTATTTGCATCAAGGTTTTCCAGTAGGCTTATCCAGTTTGTATTGAATAACTGTTGTTTTACATCATTCCATTTGGTTTCTGTCTTTTGCACGATATTTGGGTAGGGCTGCGATCTTTGTATTTTCTTTTTTGTAATAGATAAAATTGTTGTATAGTGGTCGGTTATAGTAGAGGTGAATATGATAGATTTGGTTGATTTAATAGTCTTACTGAACATGTGATCGATGCAAGATTTGTTGTCATTAGTTACACGCGTAGGTTTATTTATCATACTTTGGAGTCCATGGGAGGCCAGTGTTTGTAGATAATCAGTTCTATTGGGATGACCATTTTCTAATATGTCAATATTTATATCTCCGATAAGGAAGACATTTTTTGTGTTTTTTAGAAGATTGAGTTCATTAGAAAGCGTTTCAAGAAACTGATTAATATTAGTTGTAGCTGGTGATCGGTACAGAGCTAATATCGTGGTTTCATCACCCACTTTGATCTTTAAACAGTTTGCATTTGGGAATTTTATTTCATTGACTTCAGTTTTAATGTCATCTTTAATGTACGCTATCACACCATCATTTTTTGTGTAATTCAAGTTGGTTGCATATGACGTGTAATTATGAATTTGCAAGGGTGAATATTTATCCTTTATCCAGCATTCAGTGAGGATAATTATATCTAGATTTATTTTTAGATTCTTAATTAGTATTTGAAGTTCATCGAAATTTTTGTTGATACTTCGTATATTTTTATTTAATATATTAAAATTGTTTTTAAGAGTTGACAGTTCATCTGGTTTGTTGGTAGTTATTGTTTCATTATCATTTAAAGTTGTTAAAGCCTTTGGTTCAGAAGTAATTATTAACATATGACAACATAACACATGACGTCCTGAGGAAAATGATTTCTCCCACTGCCTATGTCATCTTTGGGGATGCTGTGTGGAGGGTCTTCTTAAGGGATAGAAGGAGTGGAAGTTCCGAGAAGGAAAGTTTGAGGGGTGGATAGGAATCTATGTAGAGGTCAGTGTGTTCTGGAGTGACAAACATATGAATCCATCTCTCCAGCTGCGGTGCAAGACGATAGGTCGAGAGAGACTAGCTGGAGATGTCAAAAGGTCTCTGCAAACTGACCTCTCTCAATCCGGCCCGCAACGCACGCGATGCAACCTGGGCATACCTGCTAAGTCACCAAACGTAGCAACCATGTGGGGTGATCTGTACCAAAAGGAAATGGTTCACGGGGCGACTGTACCTACACCCACCACCCAAATTGAATTATTATGGTGGGTTTGTACGTATTTCGATTTTTTTAGTTTTATCGTAGATACATCAGACAAAATAAACATATATTTCTACGGAAAAAATGCTTCCGAAAATATTTTCTGTATGCTTTATAAAAAAAATATAAAGAATTACATTTTACATATTTTTAAATTTAAAAAAAAAAAAACGTGGAAAATATCTTCAAATTGGTAAAATAAAAGTCACGGCACGCTACTGGAAGTCCAGTTATTGAGATTGGTTATGTTCACTGTCTATGGCACTAATTAAAGCATTGTTAGTCACATTAATAAATTAAACACGTCACATTATTTATAACTAGTTCCGGGACTCTGGGGCCAGCTCCGATTTTTGATAATTACGTGAATATTTAAAACAACGTTATAATTAACAATGAGTGCTCGGTTGAATTGGCTTCGAAGTGAGTTATGTGATAACATTACTGCATTCAATAAAGTTATATTAATTATTTAGTAATTAAACTCACTTATCAAATTTTCAATTCGTTAGGCGTAAATGTCAAATTTACAAATATTGTTCATTCGAATATTATTTGTTATATGTGTTATTCTGTGATGAGCGAAATCAAATTATTTTATATATAATATTAGTTGTTACTTTAAATATGTGAGTGTAGGCCTGTGGGATTTTTTTTTCGTCTTCACAATATAGAGACTATTTCATAAATTGCGGCTTTAACGCTTCCGGCCTCGGGCCTATTTTGTTATACGATTTCTAATTTTAAAATTCAATATAAACATCAACACGTAATTTTTATTTAATTAAATGAAGACAATATTAGCGAAACTCAATCGAAAATCTGGAGACAGGGAAATCAGGAAAGATATTGGCTCCGCTGGGACTCGAACACAGGACCCTTTGCTTACATGGCAAGAGTTCAACCGATTGAGCTACGGAACCCATATCAATTCGGTCACTTTTAACTGTATCAGACTTCGACTAAGAACTACCAACATTATCTTCATTTTCTTAACGCACATATTATGTGCGTTATAACGCATAATATGTGCGTTTACTCATAAAGTTTTAAAAAATTAAAAATAAATATTATTTTTAAGTATAAAATTGTTAAATGTAAACATAAAAAAGTTTTAACTAAAATTATTGATAATGAAAAAATATATAAAAACATATTTATACATATTTTTGTTTTTGGGGTGTTATGCCGTGTTGCGCTACCTCCTCCTTTAGCCTAAAGGAGCCTACCTCCTCCTTTAGCCTTAGCGCCTTTAGCCTTTAGGCTAAAGGAGGAGGTAGCGCAACATTCCGGTGCATAGTCGGGAAACACGCCAAACGCGTGCCCAACATTTGTACACGGTTGACATTTGCCACATGAGAACGGGTCGTTTCTTCAACTCGTTCTTGTGTTCAACAGCTCGGCTGTGGAATGATTTGCCGGCCTCTGTGTTTCCTCCTTCCTACAACATGGGTCTCTTCAAGACCAATGTTCATTCCTTCCTCTCCTCAAAAAGACCCTCCACACAGCATCCCAGATGACATAGGCCCTGAGGGAAATTATTTTCCTCAGGGCCTCCTGCGTGGAGTTAACGTAAAAAAAAACATGGCATAACACCCCAAAAACAAATAACATAAATACCTTTGGCCGTGAAAATCTAAAATCATTTATTTATACATAATATATCGTACATATTTTATGAATAAAATTATATTAAACGTTTTCGTCAACGCACTTTATTGTAGTTCCGTGTAAAAATAATTAATAAAATAATTAAGTTTAATAGCGATACTAAAAAGAGACAAACACGTACATCTATGCCTGCGAGAGAATGAGACAGTATAATCGGTCTCCTCTTTGTACGGTGTTTCGTAGCATCCCCAATCTTGTCTACTTTAGTTTTCTGAAGGTTTCACTTCTACCAAGTGTGAATTGCCCACTCTGATTTTTTTCAAATTGCGGTCAGAAACTTTGGTTTCAAAAAGGTATATATTTTTTATTATTTCGTGGTTAACTTATAAATTTGAATATAAATCGTGGTATTTTTTCTTTCTAACACCGTTAATATCGTATTTCTAACCTTGGTAGTAAGGGTGACACAACGATTTCTAAGAGCCCTGTACGAGTTGTTCCGAAAAGCGAACAAATTAGCTTGAGGGGTTAACAAACACTCAAGCTTTGTATGATGGACTTACAGATGTCTTACTAACTACAATGCCCCTTTTTCACGAGGGTTAAGCAGAGAGGATGGACCGTCGCACAACCCAGTCTTGGCATTCAAACAATATCTTTATGTACATACTGATTCTTGACAACTTGTTACATTCACTTGCATGTCATGATATTTGTATTCCCCTGTATTAACTTCTTCGTCTATTTCAATAAAGTTTTTTAGGTTAACTGCGTCAAATTTTGCAAGTCTTATTTTCCAGCAAGAATCCTTTTAGAAACAAATACTATATTTTAGTTTTATCCTTCGTCTGCCATTAAAAACTGATTTTAAAATCTGGTAGATTCAGTTATATCATCAAAGTCGTTGTAATCACGAATCAATCTGGATACAGGTTGGTTGAACACAAAAAAACGTTAGGAACAAATTTTGATCATCACTTTAGTTTATTTTACCAATACAGTGAACAGTACCTATTGTATTCTTCAACATTGTTATAGAATTTGTTTTGAATTAAACTTCATTGTTTTCATCAAAATACCGCTTTTAATGTGGGAATTTCCAAATAACAAGAGAATGAATGGATCCGTGATGGGATTAAGTAAATTAATGGCATAGGCAGTAACGGAATACCGAGCCATCATTCTGCCGACCTTGACATTTCAAAACAACCATATCGGTGTGCGGGCCTTCTAAACGTATCCATTTCGGCAGGTACCGGAACCTTAAACAAGTATGATGTTATTATAGATATCGTTGATTTGGAGCTGAACATCTTCAAACTTAACTCAGTAAAGAGATCTTAAGAAATGAAGCTGTCAAAAAGCATTTTTTGCGTTATTTTAATTATCTAATTGAAACGAAAACGACGGACTTTCCCATAAAACTTCATGTTTTACGTGTTACGTGTTACGTGGGGACCCGACAATTGATCCCCCGACAGATAACCCACCGAAATGATATTTATATTAAATTATTATTTTTTTGAGTAATTATCAAATCAATCGTAAAATCGACTTGAAAAATACCTTAAATTTAATAATAAGTTGGTTTGGATAAGAAACTAAAATTTATTTACAATTTCGATTTTTTGTGCTTATACTCGTACGCTTGTATACCGGGAAGTTCTTGACTTACTTTAACAATTGATTCTTGACGTTATTTGGAGTACAAAATATACATGCAATTTTTGTCTATGGTGACTTTTTTGACATTTTTTTTATTTCAAAAGGTTTTTCTTCAAGATGGGAATGGTCCGATGATGGGAATGGTCCGGTAGGGAACACGCTTGCCCAGCGCGGGTGTAAACTGTGCGACCTAAAGTTTAATTAACGGCCGGCGTAGTGCGGCGGTAAGGCGCTTGACTAGCATTCCGAAGGTCGCGGGATCGAATCCCGGGGTGGCAAATAAATTTTATTTGATTAATTTGTGTATTTCACAATTTATCATTTAAAATAATATAAAGTATATTTGCGGCACGTTCCAGAGTGGAAGATACTCTCAGTATCGCCCTGGTGTAAGACCACCATTCAGAATTGAAACGTTGCTTGAAATGGCTTCTGCCGTGTTTGGTGACCAGATCTGAATAGCCAGGTACTTCCCCACCTTCCTCTTCCCTATCTCCTTCCCCTCCCCACTACCTTCAGCCTCACAACATACCCCAATTGGGGATGCCATAGTCCCACTGGCTCCAGACGGGAGCAGTTGGGACTCTTGTGCGGTATTCATGTAAAAAAAAAAAAAATTTAGCAGTAAAGTTATATAACAAACTCCCACTTAGCATCAAAGAAATTTAAACAAAAAATAGCTACATTAAGGACGTTATATGTTGGCTGAAGGAACCGTCGGAAAATGAACTTACTAGTATATTTAAAACATCGTTGTAGAAGTTTCTGGAAAACCTTATCCAAACCATGAAGTTAAACCATAGAAGTCGCTGAAAACTTATCCAAAGCATAGTTGCTCTCAGAACAGGATCTCCTAGTGAGGAGGTCTACGAATATATTTTCTATTGTATATATAAACATAACATGTTTCATATAAAAATGTTAAAAATAATTAATATATAGTTACTAAATAAAAATAAAAAAGATTCACGGAATTCAATACTTCGTTTGTGTGAAAGCACTATGAAACCATTCATAATTTTACTTCAACATCAAGCCATCGAGAAAACGAAACAACAATAAAAAATTCCACCTGACATCACTGGTCACTCAATAACCGCCTAACCCCACATCCTGGCACTAACTACACCTACAATTCCTTTTTTCAATTTTATTGATTTTTTTATGTTATTTTGAAAAAAAAATCAAAAATGTCACCGGTAACCAAAGTTCTTTTTGCATTTTTTACTCCAAATGATGTCAGGATTCACTGGTTGAAGTAAGTCAAGTATGTCCCTAAACACACTGTATACAGTATATTGACAAGTAGTTTTATTCATCCTTGATGCACATGAATGAAAATGTTTTTTACTTTTGTTATTTGGCGGTAGGTACATCCTCTCTGCACCCCACTTCTGGGAAACTTAGTTATATTTTGTGTAAGTACCTAGGAATACCGTATTTTCCCTAAACCGACTGCATATTGCACAGAGGCGATATTTCCGGGACTATCATGGGACCGTATTATGTTATTGCTAGAACCCGACGAGTCTGAAGGTTGCCGCGGTAACTCGGTCTTTAGAATCATCTCCAAGTCTTCTCCCTCGATAATTTTGTATGATTTTAAAATCGAAATTGTGTAAATTGAACACATTTATTCAATTTTTCTCACAGAAAGTAACACACACACATTTTTTTAAAGTGCGGCATTCAAATGGAAAATTGTTTTCGCATTTCTTAAAAATACCTTCCACAAAATTTGTAATTGTTTTTTGATCCGTATAAATGAACGTCATATTAATCAAAAAAACTAACCGAAATTTAATCACGTCCGTCTGAAATCTCCAGCGATTGCAATTGCCAATAAGTTTTTACCGATAAAACTCGATCATTCGAACAACTCAATCTTCGCAATAGAATGCAAAGGTTCGGTTGATTCGCTGGAAACAATGGCGGCGGCCGCCTGGAAGGCTGCGAAGGTAATTAACCCTGTTTTAATCGAGAAAAAGCCTTTCAGAATGAATATACTATCCAGCCTTCGTGACCAGACGATTGATTCTTGGTAATTCATATTCCTGCAGACATGCCATCTTAATGCTCTTGCATGGAAATTAATTTCTTTTTCGCATTCTTTGACCCCGTCTACGTTCCTTTTGACTTATTTAGATGAGTTTCTCGCTAAATCGATAAAATGTAACGTGACGGGGTTATTTTTAACAAACTTAGTTAGTTAACATAGTTTGCAGCGCTTTTTAGTAAAGCTATCACGTCAGCAATAATTTCAAAATTAAATTTCATAGTCTGTATTTTGCTTTCTGAAAACTGATAACAAAAAATATTAATATTTAACACAGAGTATCAAAAATTATTTAAAGTGAGTAGTGAACAAATTTAATTATTTAATTATTGTTCATTTCTCTAGTTATTAATGTAAATCTTAGTTGTAAGCCAGTAATTCCTTTAAATTTTAAATACTTCTCTGTACAGCGCCCTTGAGGTGATTTTTCACAAAAACGGCGCTATATAAATTAGCCAAATATAATTAATATTTCTCTAAATCAATTATTGATCCATAAGTGAACACAGTTTCGAGAAAGCGATCAAAAAGATCAAAGAAGGTAATCTAAACAAATATATTCTTAACTCACGCTATCAGAGCATTTCCAATAAATAATGAAAACGAAGTTTTTTATGTAAATACCGCACAAATATCCGTACGTCCCAAAACGAAGATTCTTGATTCTTTCCAAGGTTTCTTTTTTAACACCTAGTTCATAACGATATGCAGATTTGTATACATTTTCAGGCTGTATAATGAATGGAGGTTTAATATTAAAGGTGTCGAACCTCCCGTTAATTGACTCATTTAAAAATAAGCCGATTCCCTAGCCCTGCCCCCATTCGCCTGCATATTAAATGACGTATTATAATTTAAAGGCTGCAGGCAGGTAAAGGATGGAGATTTGGCAGAAATAATCATTATTTCAAGATCAAACCCATCACACCCGAAGGGCTTATTGTATCTATCAATCTACTGTTGAAATAGCCTGGGAAAAATTAACTTAGTGAGTTCGTATAATTTTCGATATCAAAAAATATATAAAAAAATAATGAATCTTGACTTATTTCAAACGAAAATCAAACAAAAAGTCTTATCTCATCTCGAAAAATGTTTATTTGTTGTATAATCCGTATGTTCCGTTTGATAGATTCTCCTATTTTAACCAAAGGATTGCAATTTTTAGAGCACAGGCGTCGGATGGCAATGCGGACTTAGTTCTGCCGGTATTTCCATGGAAGATGCTTTGAGGAACTAACGTTATTGATTCCATCGGCACCGATGCACAGTCGGGAAACACGTCAAACGTGCGCCTAACATTATGTAAATTTGACATTTTTCACATGATCTACGACTCATTCTTGAGTTAAACAGCTCGGCTGTGGAATGATTTGCCGGCCTCTGTGTTTCCTCCATCCTACTTACTTTACGTGGTTTACTCCTTCCTTTCCACAATAAAGACTCCATACAACATCCCATAGGCACCGAGGGAAATTATTTTCCTCAGGGCCTCCTATTTGGTGTTCAAATTTTGTAACATCCAGATTTGTCTTTACAGTGTTTGGAGGGTTTTTTTAGTAATTTAAACAATACTTCAATTTTATGTTAATAAAACTCTTTTAAAAAGTGAAGTTTACAAAAGAATTGAAAATTTTAAAAATATCTCAACGGTCCTTTACTACAAAACAAAATCGAAATTCTAGTTTGAAATAGTTATGGAAAAGTTTTGTGACCGGCTTTGATTAGCTAGGTGTTTCCCAATCTTCTCAATCTCCTTTTCATTGTGAATCTATTTCCCTTCACCCACTTTCTTCAATCTCACTACAATTTTCAAAATGGGGACTCAACAGAACACCCCCACTAGTTGCTGGCACTTTTAATTCTTCTGCAGGCATTAAAACAAATTACTCACATTAAAAAATGTTGGATTTTAGTAAATCAAACCCATGAATTTAAAATAATCCTCATTTTATAAAAGCATGTTAAAGACCACACAGATTTTTAATTCTTTTAATAAATAACTTTGAATTTAAAATCTCGGTAAAAAAATATCCTGATAAAACAATAAAATAAATATTCAATTAATGCATATTTTTATTATGCAAACGCCTCCTCTAAAACATAATAATGAAGTGATAAAGTTAGAATAACAAAGTGGAACAATAAAACTATAAGTAAAAACTAACGAGTGGCAATAACGCAAGCGTGTTAAAACATGACATAACAACTGAGATCATTAAGTTTTGTCTTTCCTGTAATAATATTATTAGTGCTTCTTCACACTGTCAGCTAGTGCAGTATTTTTGCTACCAGCTCATATAAAAGCATTACATATAAGCAAAGTGATCAGTAATCATAAACAGCCCGTAAAGTGATAATGATGCAATTACTCGTATACCTAATGGTTTTATTGAAGGTATTCAAACGAAGAGACTACGATACGAGAAGACTGTACCATCCCAGTCAGGATTGTATCACTCCTGTCCTAGTGAGATCGGTACACCAGAGGGGTTGATTTGTTAGGTCTTGGAACACTTGCTGTGAGGATGAGAAGGAGGTAGGAGTTTAATCGATCATAAGCCAATATTGGAATTAAGGATAATTTTTTAATTTTATTTAATTTTATTCTTTTACGTTACATTCACCCAGAGACCCTGAAGAAAAAAGAGCCTAAGTCATCTTTGGGGAAGCTGCGTGGAGGGTCTTTTTAGGAAAATAAAAGAGAAATTTGAGTTGACATCGCGTTTGGGTCCCACCCAGGCGATTCCATCACGACACATGCAACATTTTCCGCTTACTGTGGTGGTAGTACGAGATTTTCAGACATTGTCAGGTTATTCGTAACATGGGAATGTTTGCCTTTCTTAAAGTTCTGGGAAGTAAAAAGGTATGGGGGAGGATAGGAATCTGGGGGGTTAACGTGTCCAGGAGTGCCGGACGTATGAATCCATCCCTTCCACTGCAGTACATAGCGATGGTTCGAGAGAATCCAGCTGGAGAGGTATAAAGGTTTCCCTCAATCATTCTCCGATCAGGCCCGCCACGCAGTAGGTGGGCAAACTCATGTGCCGCCAAGACCTAGACAAACCGCATCCCATGAACCCGGGCATCCTTGCTAAGTCACCAAACATAGCGAACCACTTGGGGTGACCTATGGCAGGGGTGTTGGTTATCCAATAAATGATTCCAGGGGCGGCGGTACCCAAACCCGCTTCCCAAATTGTATAGTACCAAAAAAGAGAGGAAAGTAATTTGATGGTGGAAAAAAACAATATTTTAAAACTTTTAAAGTTATAATTTTTTTTTAATAACTTAATTCTTTTTGAAATGGAATTCCATCACGCTTAATGTATCCGTTGCACAATTCGGTATAAATCACGAATATTAATGGCTTTTTACCTTTGTCTGTACACCTTTTGACAGAGTCAAGTCATGTAGGTTTTTATCAGGCCTTTGTGTATTATTAGGCTTCCACTTGGGAATTAGTACATAAGTTATTCACGTACGTGGAAAAGTGCCGAAGTTCTCAAGATTTTCAATGAACACATTAAACAAGAGGTACAGCTATTTAACCTTGTTAAATAGATAATATCATCGCGCTGGGGATAGTAATTATATAATTAACTTATCACCCTGAATCTCTACAGGTGCTAAATTATCCTACACTTTGTAGGAATGCTGAATTAGGAATGGTGATTGCGGATATGAGGAATAATTAAATTGTAAAAAATGAGTTAGCTAATTATGAGATTAAAAAGATGGGAATATGGGTTTACCGTTAAAATTTAGTTTAGATTATATTCAGTCCATCCATATGTAAAAAAACATTTGAAAGCGTAATCTTAACAATTGTGTGATTTTCATAGAGGATGAACAAATGTCGAATGTGATGTTTCACATATGAAACTTTTTTGAAATTTATTACTTAGTTTATTAGTTACTTTATATATTATTATCATTTATTTGTATTCCAATATCTTATTTTATTTTTTGTTTAATATTTACAACTTTCGTATTTTATGTAAATATTTTAGCCCACCGGTACTGGGACCCTTAGTTTTTTGTAATAGTTTTAAGTATCATTGTTAGGATTTTACTCACCCGTTCTACGTTAGGGCAATCACATATATTAGCATCTGTCAGGGTTACTCAGGGGGAAATCACATATTTTAATTTGATATACTGGGATACTTAAAGAAGGATTTATGCTAAACTCAATATATTTAACATTTAATTAAATGAAGCAATATAAGCGAAACTCAATCGAAAATCTAGAAACAGAAAAATCAGAAAAAGATATTGACCTCTTCAATATCTTTTTCTGATTTTTCTGTTTCTAGATTTTCGATTGATTTTCGCTTATATTTTCTTCATTTAATTAAATGTTACATTTGAGGTTTTACTCATAAAGTTAAAATAAAAAATAAAAATATCAATTTATTTAGTTTTTGTCACATTCATTGTTAATGTGTTATTGTCTAACCATCTTTTGATAATATTTATGCCACTGTTTGCTTTTAGATAGACCCCATTCCAGTTACTTGATGTGAAGAAGAGAATCATATCATCAGCGACGCTTACAGTTTTGGTATCGATAGGTAGGCACAATTCATTTATATAAATTAAGAATAAAGTGGCACCCAAAGCGCTTCCCTGAGGCACGCCAAAACTAATTGTCAATTGATTACTGAGAAAGTTATTGGTTTTTAAAGAAATTTTAAATTTTGATAGTAATTAATCTGTCATTCGATTTGATTTGATTTAATGACACCAGAAAGTGTATTTGCGAAGTTTGAAGAAGTTTTGATTTGATTTGTTTATAAGTTTGTTATAAATAGATGTAAAAAAACCAGTTGATTTTCCAAAAGAAATAAATAAAACGGTTTGGTTTTATTTGTTTAACTCTACGCAAGCTTTAAAAGCTTGAATGTCATATAAACTCGTAAGCTAACCCATTGTACAGGATTTTTTTGGCATTTAGAATTGTATAGTCATCCAACTCCAGGTAAACGTAGGCTTTATTTTATGATTAATTAATGTGCGTAAACTCAAACAGTCTAGTCACGGCGGTAAGGTTGGGCGAAATGGCATATTATTTTAGTGTGTTCAGTACGAAGAAAGTATTACTTTGTTATGAGTTATGAGTCATTGTCATTACCTCGTGTTTGTAAGCTCGTTCCACTTTAAACTTTTCCCCATCGAGCAGTGACCGCAAAGACCTGCATAAGACTAGGTAAAGGGGAGAGTAGGTACTAGGTACCCAACTTTATTACCCCCTTTCGATGTCTGAGGTCAAGCTA
This sequence comes from Limnephilus rhombicus, assembly GCA_929108145.2. Taxonomy (NCBI): domain Eukaryota; kingdom Metazoa; phylum Arthropoda; class Insecta; order Trichoptera; family Limnephilidae; genus Limnephilus; species Limnephilus rhombicus. Next base: position 50,234,839 of record OV815285.1, read on the forward strand.
TAAGCCGAATTGCGCGGTATGCAGGCTCTAAGAAAATAAATTATAAATTCTGACCGCATAATTTCTTGTCAGGGTTTATATTTATTTTTTAGTGCAAAACGAATCATGTTGACATAAATGAATAAGTACTCCGAATAAGCCATTTTTATAAGATTTAAAAATATGCACCATTCACACTCCGAATTTTGATGTTTAGTCAGTCATTCTCTCTAAAAAGCATGAACCACGGGTCAATTAAAATGTAAGTTCAACAAGATTTTTTTTCAAGCTGAAAGAAATAAAATTAAAATATTGTTCAAGCTTTTTTTTCATTAACTCCCACAGGAGTCCCTGAGGAAACATATTTTCTATGTTATATTTGGGGATGCTGTGTGGAGGGTCTTTTTGTAGAAAGGAAGGAGTGAACCTGGATATTTTAGAGACCCATGTTGCGAGAGGAAACACAGAGGCCGGAAAATCGTTCCACAGCCGAGCTGTTGAACTCAAGAACGAGTTGTAAAAACGACCCATACTCATGTAAAAAATTCCAACTGTGTACAAATGTCAAGCTTTTTTGTTAGTTAGACAAATCTACCCATAATAAAATGTTAGATAGACATACCTAGCTACAATAAATGTAAATTTGACACACTTACATACAGTGAAATGATAGTTAGACATATCTGCCTATAATAAAATTTTAGTTTGATATATCTACCTAAAAATAAAATGTTGGTTAGACATACCTATCAACAATAAAATGTTAGTTAGACATACCTGCCTACAATAAAATGTTAGTTTGATTTATCTACCTAAAAATAAAATGTTGGTTAGACATACCTACCTACAATAAAATATTAGTTTGATATATCTACCTAAAATAAAACGTTGGTTAGAAATACCTACCTACAATAAAATATTAGTTTGATATATCTACCTAAAATAAAACGTTGGTTAGAAATACCTACCTACAATAAAATGTTAGTTTGATATATCTACCTAAAATAAAACGTTGGTTAGAAATACCTACCTACAATAAAATGTTAGTTTGATATATCTACCTAAAATAAAACGTTGGTTAGAAATACCTACCTACAATAAAATGTTAGTTTGATATATCTACCTAAAATAAAACGTTGGTTAGAAATACCTACATACAATAAAATTTTAGTTAGAAATACCTACCTACAATGAAATGAAATGGAGATATGGATACCTTAGATCTTAGAAAAAAAACATGGTCATCATAATCGTGTTGGTAAATCACAACGATTTAACGGTTTAAAAACGGAAAAAAAAATTATATCTATAAAAATTTATGACAACCTTATTTCTTGCACCATTTCCCACTCCTTCATTTAAATGGTTATTTATAATCATATGACAGGTTTATATACAAAGTTTTCATATACAAAGTTTATAAGCACCAGTAGCAACATTCCACTACAATCAGCTACGCACAAAATCCTTATAAGTATACCTACCGTTTTATAGCCTTGTTTATCATGTTCTGATATCAGAATTCAGACAGGAAGCCAAGGAATGTTCGGCGGCAGTTGTTGGCAGACACTAGGCAGTAGGTACCGGGTTCTGGTTCTGGAAGGTAATTTGCATTTCTCAAAAGATCAGGCTGAAGTTAGCACCGAGGAGCAGCTTTATCGGTTTGTGATTATTATTATTATGGTATTTAATTGTAGGAAATTTGGCCACAGATTGCAGCCTGACGATAAGGGTGACCGGCCAATTTCAGAAACATTGTGAGGATCGCCATCTTTGGTAGCTTTCAAAAGTTGACAAGGGGAGGAGTACCGTAGAGTCGGTAAAATAATTAAAATTTTGAACATATTTATATTGTACCTACATATAGAAAAAATGACTTTTAGATGCATAAAGTGTCTTGAATGATATCATGCAAAAGCACATTAATGCATTTTGTTTACAATGTTAATATTAACAGCAGTCGTCTGGTTAGAAACAGAGGTCTAAAAGTTCAAATCCCAGTAGCGACAAACGTTTTTCTTCGTGTGTTCTTATAATGTCTGTTCTTATAATGTGGTAATAATTTTAATGAAAAGAATAGTTATATATTTGACGCCTACGATTTCTTCGATTTTGGAAATAGTAAATTTTATAAAAAATACGTTCACTTAAACTTTTAAAGATTTTAAACAATGATAATAATGTAATGATGTATGGCAGTGAGGCACGGAACTGGCAGAGTAAGGATGAAAGTAGACTGAATGCTGTAGAAATGAGATCCCTGAAGGGTATGTGTGGTAAAACCATTCACGATCGTGTGAGAAATGTGGAGATCCGCGAAGAATGCAAGGCTGATGTAAGCGTAATGAGAAAGATTAAGAAAGAGACGCTCAGATGGTTTGGCATGTAGAGCAAATGAATGAGGGAAAGAGTGCAAGGAGAATATATGACGCAAATGTGAATGGTAGAATAAGTCGGGGACGCCCGAGGAAGACATGTCACGACCAAGCGAATCAGATACTTGAGTCGGGCCATGTGAAGAGTCGGAATAATGGAAGAGCATGTATGAGACGATGTATGAATGTGAACGAGGCAAGGAGTATGTGCCAAGATCGAGTTGTTCGGCGGTCCGTCCTCTCTGCCTACCGCTGCGGGGAAACGGCGTGATGGTTAGTTAGTTAATTTTAGTTTATAATATTGTACCTCCGATGTTTTGATCTAAATAACGGTTATTCTGCGGTTTACGCAACAGACTTTGTGCCGGGAAGCTGCAGGTTCAATTCTATACTTAAAATCATGATTTTTAACTTTTATAACACGAATCTACAATTTTTTTTATACCTTTTATGAAATTTCTTCTTAAATGATGTTTTGTCATTTAATTTTTACTTCGTTTAATTTTGTAAATGAACGAGTAGAACTAAAGGGAAAAAAGTCTCGATAAACTACTTTTAGGATGGGTTCTTTAAAAAAATTTTAACAATAATTCATCAAATATGTCCACTTAATTTTAACGTGAAAGTTCTATTCAAGTTCTGCGATTATTTCAGATTTATGGAGCAACTGGCCTATGATGATATAATAACATAACTTGAATAGAACTCACAGAGAACGCGAACTTTAACTTCGAACATTTAGTGAAATTGTAAAGCGAATTTTAAAAATAATAATAATGGTCTTTTTTCCAGAATGTGGGGAAGTATATGCGATTCCACACATCTCTTAGAGAGTATAAGTACAGAAGTAGGATAGTAGTTACAGAAGGGATTTAAATAAGAACAAAGGTGTTTATATATAAGTTAAGTACATTGATAAAACGAAGTCAAAAATAATAATTAATTAATGTTTTCTTGGTGATGTATTGTTGTTTTGTGGAATGGCGTCTTCGTTTTCGACAAGCCTAAATGTAAATTTATATCACTGAACTGTGATCGTTATTACTCCTCCCCGGCCCCCTGCGCGAGTAATTACTTGTTATTGGTCGTGTAGGTAGTCGGGGATATAAAAAGTGAAGTACCTCTCTAGAACATTCCCCGTACTGTGGATGATTATAATGGCCAATACCGGAGCCTCGCATCGCCTCCGTGCTCCATGCGTAGCTCCGGGGCCCCTTGACAGAATACTAATGCCACGGACAAACTAAGTATAGAGAGGCGACTTCAATATCACTTACCCCCGCGAACGCCATTTAATGTGCCCATTTTATTTACATTACTTAACTGGATGATGGTGATGTCATTCAGTTCTGAGAAGTATAAGGAAGATTTGCTATACCTTCAACATGTTTTCACTCTTGACTATTTGTATCCCATATTAAATTATTTATTTCAAACAACGTTTACAAAATTACAAATATCCAAATCCCTTAACACTTTGGAAATTTAAATTTTTTCCGGTTAAAACGTTACCTTGAATTCATACAACTCCATCTAAAATGTATGCATATGCAACAACAACAAAAAACAGTCTACCAACACAATAACACCACCAGAACCATAACCAACCGACACTACAGTGTACCTAAACTATATCAACAAAAGTGCCAACAAAATGTTTGGATTTGTTCTTCGTAATTCAAGATCATTTACCAACGGAATCGCAATCCGAAGAACGTATGAAGCACTTGTTCGCAGTATCTTGGAATATAGCTCCATTATTTGGGCCCCTTCTGAGCAAAACCATATTCTAGAAATAGAAAAAGTACAAAAGAGATTCATGCGTTACCTATATATGAGGGAATATATGTACTACCCTTTCCTGTATCCATCCTTATTCTTAGCAGGAATGCTCGATCTTAATACATTAGAAGCCCGCCGAAAAATATTTTTAGGAAAACATTTTTTTAAGATAATCTCTGGAACTATACATAATCCACCTATTTTGAAAGAGATTAACTTATATGTCCCAGACAAGTATACTCGTGGAAGGTCCCATACCCTTTTTTATGCTCCAAAAGTGAGGACTTCTGCCTATCAGAACGCGCCAGTCAACAGAGCGACTGAACTGCTCAACGAGTCTGCATTGACCATCGACATTTTTAACGTAACCTACAGGCAGTTTAACAATTATCTTTTGACGTATGTCACAAAGTAGTGAAACTCACCTTTTTATGTGTTTTGCTATACTTTTTGTCTAATTTGTAATCTTCTCCATAATGTATTATTCACCGTTTTACGGAGAACATGGAAAATAAATAAATAAATAAATATTTTACGTTAGCACAAAGACAATTATTCATTTACCTAGGTCCTAAAATCTTAAACCTTCTACCTGATAACTTAAAACTGTAACCAGACTCCATACTTTCAAAACGCAAATCACGCTATAAATCCTTACATCTGAAATACATGTCAACCATAATACTCATTAATTCTACACTCTAACCTCCTAATCTCTCTTCATATGTGCCTCACATCACCTTTCATTTCCGTAATTTAATTATCATTCAAAATAGTTATAAATAAATTTGAGTTGTAGTTATAGGTTAATAATTGTACGGGGCACTGTAAATTTTATTTATTACTTAAAAATCACTTCACCGTTTCTTTGAAATCCTACTACCATAAAAGGGAATTTTTTTAAAATAGTTCTTTTTAATGTAAAAAATTTAGCTATTTTAAAAAAGAGATAATGTATAATTTTAATACTGATGCCCTTAAGCTGCTTCAGCTTTGTGAATATATTAAAATTAAATATAAAGGTAAACTTCAGATTTTTAACAGAATGAAGTTGTACAGAAAGCAGCCAACCTCAAAAACTCAAACTGAAATAAAAGCACTTTTGTCTAAAGTTTGAATAATCAAATCTGCACAACACCCGGAAAGTTTTTTTAACTTAAATAAATTATAAATAATATATAGACACCTATTATTCATAACTTTAAAGTGGATTTAAATGAAGATTTTAAGAGATATTGATGTTTTCGCAGGTCTTTCCGTTTTTTGTAGAATATTAGGGAATGTAAGCTCTGCAATAAACAAGAACTGTCTGACACTATGTGAAATACGTACTCTGCATGAAACAATTCGTCAAATTTAAAAGTTAAAATTATAGTTCTGTGAAAGTTCTATTCTAGTTCTGTCATTATTTCAACATGGGCCACTGTATCACTGTACTTAGATAATAACAGAACTTAGAATAGAATTTAAACTTCGAAATTTGATGAATTGTTCAACACGTCCTAAATGCAGCTCCGGATCTACGACTTTTTCAAACCGGGGCAGGATGGTGGCGCCCCCTCTCTCCAGCGTTCAGGGGGGGGGGCGGGGGGGGGGGGGAGATCACGGAATCAATAATTGGATATTATCCAATTTTTTTGTCTTTTTAGACCATATTTTACTTACCTGCCCACACCCTCACTGTACCATATCAATGCCCCCAATTTTCTCTGGGTCGTCTACTGCCCCCCTGAAGGTCTCAAACTATCGCTTACGTTGAGAACCTATAACGTACATTATGCACGCGTTCAAAATCGACTTGGGTTCATAAATCAACTTATACGAGTAATTCATAAACCGACTGGGCGTTTTAAAATCAAATGAACAATCGATAGAACTACGAGTGCCGGATGCCAGGCGCTTTGTGAATCAAGTTGTTTTTTTTTCAATCAAACGTATATATTACGATTTTGGCGCCCCCTAAAACTGCCTAACTATGAGCGCCGTGAACGTTTTCTGCTGATTAGGTAAATGTCATTTATTGAACGTTAGATATTTGGCTGAAATCGATGATGAGAGTTATATGTTGGAAAATAGTCACATTAAAAGTGTTTTGAGTGCCGAAGGCGCATTCTAATCATTTTAAATTATTTTTCGGCAATCAACAAAAAAAAAAATTTCAGAAGGCGATTTCTATGAATTTTTGGATGAAAGCGGCCTGGTTAATCTTAGTAAGATACAAAAATGACTTTACTCCGTCGGATGACAACAATATTTTATTTTTGACAAAATTGTGGACTTGCTGGTTTCTGCATAACTACGTCCAACTTAATCTTAAAAAAATATGTACCTATTACCACATTGTTAAATTTTACGGTACATTAATTTCTCATTTAAATGAAGACGTTGGTTATTTATTCTGTGTATAAATCATTGAAGATCTTCGATACGCGAATTTTATTGTTATTATTTATTGTATAACTAATTGTTAACATCCATTCTGCCAAAAATCGATGAATCAATAATTTCGCCAAAAGCGTTCGGCGAACTGACAAATTTGAGAGGTTTTTCTTCTTCTGTTTGCCCTGTAGGTGTGCTAATCTAAGATCGTTATACAATTCTGCCAACGATGCATTCAGTATAACCACATTATTTGATCAAGTTTACCGAAAGCCAAATTTTTCCAAATTATTAATTTGAGAGGCGGGTATGGGTACCGCCGCCCTGGAAACCATTTATTGGATAACCAACACCTCTGCCATATGACACCCCGAGTTGTTCCCTACTACGTTTGGTGACTTAGCAGGGGTGCCGGGTTTGTGGTGTGAGGTTTATCCTGGCCTTGGCGGTGGATGCGTTTGCCCACCAGCTGCTTGGCAGGCCGGATCCTGGTTGGAAAGGATGGTTGAGGGAGTCCCTTTTACTTCTCCGGCCGTACTCTCTCCGCACCGCACTGGTAGGGATGGATTCATATTATATATAATCATTCACTCCTGGATGCACTGACCCCCAGATTCCTACCCACCCCGCATGCCCTTTTCCTTCCCAGAACTTCCTCATTCCTTTCCTAAAAATACCCTCCACACAGCGTCCCCAAAGATGACATAGGCCCTGAGGGGAATTATTTTTCTCAGGCCTCCTGTGGGGAGCTAAGATAAAAAAGTAAATTATTTTAATTTCGTAAGTAGCAATAACAACTGTAATAGAAGATTGTAAAACCTTTTTTTTTGCAAATTTAATTATTTTTTGTAAAATCCAGCAAATAACCAGCGTGTCTTTTGAAGGTGTATAAATGTAGATTCTTGAAAAATTGAACAATGGAAATTTGAATCATAACACGTATTGATGTAAAAAAGCATAAAAAATAACGCATCCACGATTTTCGCCACGAACACTGTGAGTATATTTTAACTTATAATGTGTTTGTATTTAGGTACTTAAATGTATGTAAAATTCGTATCTAAGTATTTTCAGTGTTGATTTTTAAATTATCTGAAATATTATTAAATCATATTCCATATTCGTTGGCAGGACTGTATGCAGGTAGGCTAATTTAATATGTCTTTTTTTAAATAATATAAGCGTCAGGCTCATTGACTGGCACGAACAAGTAGAACATCCGTAAGAAAAATGATTTGCGAACGGCGAGCTGTTTAAGATCCTGGGATCAATTGAAATATATGTTGTTGTTGTTGCTGTATATACCTACTGCCAAACCTTCTTGCAAAAAAAATTGCGGTTAGCCTTACAGGATCCATCATCAGGGCAGATATCAGCAGAATTGGCTCAATATCCCAATAATCTAGCGAAATGAATATTGTAAATTAAGGTACGATTTTAGATTTTCACGGCCAAAAGTATTTTTGTTATTAGTTTTTGGGGTATTATGCCGTGTTACGCTACCTCCTCCTTTAGCCAACGTTTCGGACAGCGTTGCAGTGTCCATCATCAGGGCAGATGTGTTAGGGGTGATGTTTGTACCTATCTACTTAGGAGCGATACCGTGTCGCCAGCTCTACTCCTCTACGAGCTAGCGCTACAATATACTTCAACATGTTTTTTGCGTTTAGCCTTGATGTAGCCGTCAATTACCGGATACCCTTCCACTCCCTTTTCCACTAATTTTCTCATAAATGTTACATCAATTATAATGCAGGGTAGCAAATGTAAAATCATGCAATGTCCATTATTTTCAATACAGCGTGAGAAGCCGCATTTTCCTCAAGCATAAACTTTCTAATACAAGTATGTTTATCGGAAGTGACCTGCCAGGTAATTATGCTTTTTGTAACTGTTTGTAAAAAATAAAATAAGACAGCTCATAATAACTCGTAATGAACTGTACAGGGCCCTTGAGATGATTTTCCACAAAAACAGCGCTCCACAAATTATCCAATTATTATTATTATAAGTGCATAATTTTCCATTTCCGGTAATTTTAATAAACTTTCCTAACTAACTATATAACTAATCATTTTGCCGTTTCCACGCAGGGTAAGGCAGAGAGGTCGGACCGCCAAACAACTCGATCTTGGCACACACTCCTTGCCTCTTTTATATTCATTCATCGTCTTATACATGCTCCTCTATTATTCTGACTCTTGACATGGCCCGACTAAAGTATCAGATTCACTTAGTCGTGCCATGTCTTCATCGGGCGTCCCCGACTTATTTTACTATTCACATTTGCATCGTACATTCTCCTTATACTCCTTTCCTCGTTCATTCGCTGTACATGGCCAAACCATCAGCGGGTTCCTTTCTTAATCTTACTCATAACGCTTACATTCATAAGCATTGCATTCTTTGCAGATCTCCACGTTTCTTACTCTTCATACATGGTTTTTACATGGATCTCATAAACTTTCTTTTAGAGTGTCTAAATGGTAAATATTTATCGAAGTTGCGTTATTTTTAATTTTGAAGATCAGTAAAGATTGATGCAGACCGTCACACATTTGTGGTATCTAGTACCTACCTTTACCTTTAAGTAGTTCTTGTAAAGAAATAACACCCTGAGATCGGGTCTCTCAGTGTGCGGCGCTATCGGACCCGCATCTTTTTAATTCCACGAAGGTGTCTGAGGTCTCATTCGCTTGTCCCGCGTTATGACCTATTAGACATTTTCCCAAATGAGGGTCTGCAAGTCGAGAGGTGCGAGTCCTGGAACCTGTTTTATCTACCTCTTGCCCCTATATTTTACAGTGCAAAAACGTCTGAAACACATTTTTAAGTGGCCAAAATTTAAAAAAGTCATTTAGCATATTTAAAGAAGAATATCAACCAAAATATCAAAATATATTACTTAACTAATTTGGGAGGTGGGTATGGATACCGAGGCGCCGCAAATCATTTATGGGATAACCATTATAACCAACACCCCTGCCATTGGTTGCCCAAGTGGTTTGCTACGTTTGGTGACTTTGCAGGGGTGCTCGGGTTCATGGGGTCTAGGTCTTGGCCCTGGATGCGTTTGGCACTCACTGCATGGCAGGCCGGATCGGGAGAGCCTAGTTGAAGGAGACCTTGAGACCTCAACCCATGCCTTGCACCGCAGTGGAATGGATGGATTCATGCGACCGTCACTCCTGAACACATTGACCCCCATTTTCCTATCCACCCCTCATAATTTTTTTCTTTCCCAGTACTTCCTTTCCATATAAAGACCTTCCTCGCATCATTCCCAAAGTCGACACAGTTCCTGAGGGAAAATATTTTCCTCAGTACCACCTATTGGGGGTTCATGTAAAAAAAAAACATTTTTCAACGGGAAAAACCGTTCGCGTAATTTGCTAGAATTATATGTAATAGTTCTCAGAATAATATTATGGTCATAAAAAATATATTTATACTGATTTTCTTTCCCAAAGTGAAAAGTTACCGAGTTTTTATTAGTAATGAAAGATGATTGATTAAAACACATATTTTTATATTCATATTTTGCTTTTGAAAAAAATAAGTAGGTACCTACAACATGACTTCTAATCCGCTGGAAAAGGGCACTATAGTCTTATTAGTCTAAAGTCTAAAGTCATGGTATTTGAAAGAGAGAGTACGAAAACAGTATGCAATATAGTTGTGAATGATGAATACTTGGAGCAGGTGGATGAGTTTGTATATTTGGGATGTATGTTTACGAGAGATGGGAAGGCTGATAGAGATATTGAAAGAAGGGTGAATGCAGGTAACTCTATTAATGGAGGACTGAACGCCGTTGGCACCAACAAAAAACTGTCCCAGAGACGCGAAACTAGCCGTCCATAATGGAGTACTGGTACCTACCCTGATGTATGGCAGTGAGGCATGGAACTGGCAGAGGAAGGATGAAAGTAGACTGAACGCTGTAGAAATGAGATCCCTGAGGTATATGTGTGGTAAAACCATGTATGATCGTGTGAGAAATGTGGAAATCCGCAAAGAATGCAAGGCTGATGTAAGCGTAATGAGTAAGATCAAGAAAGGAACGCTTCAATGGTTTGGGCATGTAGAGTGAATGAACGAGGAAAGGAGTGTAAGGAGAATATATGACGCAAATGTGAATGGTAGAAGAAGTCGAGGACGCCCAAGAAAGATATGGCACGACCAAGTAAATCAGATACTTGAGTCGGGTCATGTCAAGAGTCAGAATAATAGAAGAGAATGTATGAGACGTTGTATGAATGTAAACGAGGCAAGGAATGTGTGCCAAGACCGGGATGTTTGGCGGTCCGTCCTCTCTGCCTACCCCTGCGGGAAACGGCGTGATGGTTAGTAAGTTAGTTAGTTTAGTCTAATTAGTCTGAGGGGAAGGATAATCCACTCCAGAAATATTCTCATCATATAATCCTGTTTGGCTTCAGGATCGAGCATAGAAGAACATTGGAGAAAGACACTGGCTCCCACAATCTCAGATCCGATGGACCAATAAGAGCTCAAAAAAAGATTTTATTATATTTTTATGAATATTTACTGTCTAATAATACTACTCTTTTTTATTTAGATACTTACATTTCTCTGAATTTAATTTTACTATAGTTTTCTTTCTTTCCTGTTAATTATTCATTATAATATGCGAGCCTGAGGTGTGTTAATAACCCCAGACCCTCTGGGCTTAATACCCAAGAATTATGATTATGAAAACTCTACTAGCGCGGACAAATATATCACAAAGCATGGCACAAAGAAAAACTCCAGAGAAAATAACAGATTCACCAACCTTGTTTTGTAGTTCTTGTAGCTTGGAGGCCTCCGTAATTTCATCCAATCAATAGTTAAGTTCAATCAGTGCAATCCTTTTGTGATTTGAAAACTTGCACAAGAGATGCGATTTGTCAATTAATACACAACTCATAAGTTTTTTACAATGACAAAATTTTCCATAAACAGACGATGTCAGTTATTCACTTGTTCGGATTCTATTTTTAAAAACAATCCATTTAGGTGTCTCTGTTAAATCCAAAGAGTACCCAACTCTCATCTTTGTGATATAAATATGGGTATTTATTTAAATTTTCGAATAAAAAAAATAAACATATTGTCATGCCTAACCACCTGTGTTTCTTTGCTTTCGATTTTATTTTTAATTTGGACTCTGTTCCATCTTTACTCTTATTTATAAATACCTGGGGCTAAGGACTAAGAAATACAATATTTTATACTTAATTTCACCATTATATTTTTTATGAAATTTTTTTATATAGTCGCTATAATAAAAAAATAAAAAAAATAAAAAAACCTATGTTTTCAATGTATACATGTACTTATACTCTCTAAACTCTAAGGGACGTGAGGGATTGCACACACCTCCCCACATCCTGGAATAAATACCATCTTTCATTATTATTATTATCGTTAAATACGGCCTATTGAAATCAGCATTACCTAAAGTACTACCATGCGAGTTGCTCAATTTTAGTAAAAAAAAATTGTCCACCTAAAGTTGCAGATTGGAATACTGTGCTGTTTGCAGTTCGCAGCGCTCGACTCTATTAAAAGTCCTTCGCCTTCGCGGTTACGGTCTGCAGAATGCACGCGAACTATTGGCGAATTAGTGTCAGCTTGGATTCTTTATCGTACGTTGTGTTATGCAGCGCAAAAACAGCCTGTTTTTTTGTTAATGTTTACGATGAAAAATAATAATGTTCTATTCTGTTTCATTAGTCATGCGGGGTAAGGTTAAGTTCAAAAGAACCCGAACTGATCTGAAAACTTGTCCAAAACTGCATACCGACTTTGGTCATAGGAGCCACATCTATTTAGCTGCAAAGTTATACAACATATTTGACGACAAATTTAACTCACACACATTGACGGCCTCCGTGGTCGAGGGGTAGGCTCTCGACTATTAAGGCGGTACGCAATCCTAATAATTTTTGTATGCTCAAAACTCACATTTTAATCATTTCCGGCGAATCCGTAACTATAATGACTTTTTTTTTTATTTCCATGCCGCACAAGAAATGCAAGTTAATTATTTATTTAATACAAACGGCATAAGTATGCCATAAACATTAATTACATGTCACAAATTCGTATTCAAAATATTAGTAATGGTAAAACAGTGTATGTATAACAGTTAATTGTGACGATACATTGGGAAGTGACACCAGAGATACATTTACATGCAAAAATCTATAATACAAATAAAATTAATAGTCATTAAAAAATATGATAGCGTAGCCGTCTTGTACCTATGTTCCGTGCAGTTAAATAGATCTATCACATCTGCATATCTTTTAGTAACTTCATGCAACCTAGGTAAAAGTGAGTGTTTTGTATACTCAGTCCGATTATTGTTACATTTAAAAAGGATTTTAGAACGAGTAGTTCTCGTGGGAATATGAAATTCAATGAGCTTAGTTAGATCAGGACTGTCTATTCTACCATTTACAATTTTGAACATTAATATTAAGTCGGATATAATTCTTCGATCTGACAGTCTTAGTAAATTTAATTCTTTCATCAAGTAATTATAATTTATGTTTTCAATGGGAATACCGAGGTTAAAATTAATGTGTTTTAAGAATTTGTGTTGAATTTTTTCGATTGAATCTGAATGTATTTTAAAATGGGGGGACCAGATCGAGGAGTTATATTCGACTTGACTACGTACTAAGGATGTATACAAAAAAAGTTGAAATATTCTTGAAACCTCTGGAATTTCTAAGAACGAAGCCAAGCATTTTGATACCTTTATTATAGATTGGGTTTATATGGGATATGAAGTTTAATTTAGAGTCGAAAGTTATGCCCAAGTCACTAATTTCTGCGACAGAGGTAAGGGTAGAGTTGTTAAGTTCATAAGGATGAATAATTGGTTGACTTATTCTGTAAAAACTTATTGAATAACACTTATTTATGTTCAGATAAAGTTTGTTAATAGAGCACCAACTAATTAATTTGTTCAAATTATTTTGTAGACAGGCACAATCTTCAGCGGTTTTGATGATTTTAAATATTTTTAAATCATCTGCAAAAAGCAATACATCCACATCTTTATCAAATATGTCAACAATATCATTTATGAACAGTAAAAACAAAATTGGGCCTAAATGGGACCCTTGAGGTACACCACTGGTAGCTATAAATTGATTGGAATAAAACAAATTAATTTTTACAAGTAGAACTCTATCAGATAGATAGCTTGCAAACCAGTCTAAAAGTTTTCCGTCAATACCGAGCTTACGTAGTTTATCCAGTAGAATTTTATGGCACACTTTGTCAAAGGCCTTGATAAAATCTGTGTATATGGAATCGACTTGAGTTTTGTTAGCTAATGCATTTGATATAAAGTTTTCATATAATGAGAGATTTGTCAGAGTTGACCTGCCAGACAAAAATCCATGTTGATTTGGAACAATGAGATGGTTAATATATGGGGAAATTTTATCAAGAAGTAATTTTTCAAAAAGTTTCGGAATTAGAGATAGCTTACATATAGGTCTATAGTTAGTGACATCACTTTTATTACCCTTTTTTAGTATAGGCGTTAGATAACAACGTTTCCAAATGTCCGAGAAGCAACCTGTATCGAGCGATTGATTAAACAAAAGACAAACGGCTCAGCCAGTGAAGCAATGCAATTTATGAGAATATTGGGGTGCACGTTATCAGGTCCGGCCTTTTTGTTTTTGTCTAGAGATTTAATTTTAGATTTAACGTCATTTATATTGATGTGTACAGCAGGGATATGCATGCTCTCAATAAGGGAAGGTGGTGGTATGTAATTTTCTGGGATATCTTCGTCATATACACTTTTGAAGTAATCAGCAAAATAGTTAACCTTAACTTTCATATCAGTGCTACTCTTATCTTTGAAGTGGGTAAACCTTGTTTGTTTTTTCTAAGAGAGTTTACATGTGTGAAAAAGTTTTGTATATTAGAGGGTATAGATTTTTCGATTCCATTTATATAATTATAATATGATTTTTTTGACAGTTTTTTACATTGAGTTCTGTAATTGTGAAATAACTTATAGTCATTAAGGGATTTAGATTCTTTAAAGTTTTTGTGTGCAGTTTTTTTGCAAATAATCAGGTTGATTAACTCGCTGTTGAACCATTTCGGGAACTTCGCTTCTTTGAAATGTGAAAGTGGTACATAGTTTTCAATGGCCCTGTTGATAATTGTGTAAAAAATTTCAAGATTGTAGTTAATATTATTGTTGAGGTGAAGAAATGACCAGTCTTCATTTGTAAGATATTGGTTCATATTAGGATAGTCAGCTTTGGAAAAATTATAAGTAAAGTTAGGAAGAATAGTTGTGTCGTCTGGTGAGTTATTCATCAAGATGGTTATGCTTAAAGCGGGGTGGTGGGAGTCTAGGGGGAGGAGCTCGTCAACTGATTTAACAATGTGAATTGAGAGATCACTACAGAACACTAAATCCAGCAGCCGGTTATTGGTATTGTAGACTTGATTGACTTGATGTAGAGCGAGTAAGTTCGTCATATCTATTATTTCACGAGCATTTTCTGGTAGGCTTAAGTTGTTATAAGAGTTTTTATTCATCCAATCAATGCTAGGGGTATTATAGTCACCAAATAAAATTGTTCTGGCATCAGGGTATTTATTTTTAAAGGTTTCGAGGTCATCAATGTGGTTTCGGTAGACTGTGATGTTGGATCCAGGAGGAATGTAGACACATCCTAGTAAAATTTTACTTGATTCAGTTTTTAGTTATACGTCTAGATGTTTGCTCTGTTCTACGTCTAGATGTTTGCAAATTAATCGAGTGGATGGCAGTGATTTTTTGACGGATATGAGAACTCCTCCTCCTCTGGTTTTATTGCTGGTGGCTGGATTCCTGTCAAGGCGGTAGGTGTTATAAGATGAGAATCCAAGTTCCTCGGTATGAATATCAGGATCAAGCCAGGTTTCAGTAAGGAGAAATACATCGACGTTTTGAAGTAAAGGAATAGAAGTTTGCAACTCAATTGCAATTATACTCAACTGCAATTATATATAAGATTAATAAAAGCAGTACCTTATCATTAATATATTTACGTACAACGATTTCAAAACTATATAACCCGTTTATCAACTATAATGTTAGCGGTAAGCACCAGATTTTATTTTTCTAGACGATGAATTAATAATTTCGAGGACAACATGGAGACACATTTTAAATATTTTTAGCAAGTTCTTCAGAATTAATTAAAATGAACGCGGCAGAAAGGTCGAATCTCCAGGCCTGATAGGGTGAATTCGACCGTACGTTCGTACAATACGCCGTGCCACGGCGTATATTTGTTTACACGCTTTCTTCACTTACGTCGTTAAGATTCCCACATTATTTATCTTCTTCTTCTTTTCTTTGACACGGCAAATTCGACAGTAGGTCCGTCCAGTGCACGCGTCGCGAGTCGCAATTTGTATACACGGCTTCTTTACTTACGTCGTTAAGATTCTGAATATATTTTAGGGTATATTGTCGTCTTAATCCGGAGGTTGTGGATTCAAATCCTTTTAAAATTTTTTTATTTATTTATTTATTTATTTATTTATTTATTTATTTAACGCCCATAGGGCTTTTACATAGAATGTAGTACATTTTTTTAATTACAGTGAAAAGAATGGGTTTACAAAATACAATACACAATACAAGTAACATAATATTTGTTAAAAACAAAATATAGGTTACATAAAATATAAGGGTTAAAAAAAAATAAAATAAAAAATTTAGGTTACATAAAATATAAGCGTTAACAAAATACAGGTAACATAAAATATAAGAAACAAAATATAGTCCATAAAATATAGTAGTTGACATAAAGTAGGTAATTTTTAAAATTGTTGTTCTCATTAGTTTACGGGATAGGTAGAAATAAATAGTTGGCACATATGGCGTTTGAAGTTTGCTAAGTTCAAATTATTGTCAAATACATCCAGATTGTTTAAGTATTTGTTACCAAGACTATGCAAACGTTGTATTGGAGAATGTAAATCATAGTTCGAATGAGATGTACGTATATAAAATGTCAATGTTTGTCTAGTTGTTCGTGTAGGTACATGTAGATTTATTAATTACAGAAGTTCACAACTGTCGAATTTAGAGTTTAATAATTTTAATAAAAAAGTTAGGTCGTTTATTTTTCGTCGGTTTTCTAATGTTGGAATATTTAAAGTATTCATTAACGACGGATAATTTATGTGCTCTAAAGGGATGTTCAGTTTAAAATTTACAAAACGTAGAAATTTTCTTTGAATTCTTTCAATAGTATGAATATGAATTTTATAGAAGGGCGACCAGACTATGGAGTTATATTCTATTAGGCTTCTAACAAGGGATGTATAAAGTAGTTTAATGATTTGTAACGATTCAAAGTTTTTAATTGTTCTTAACCCAAATCCTAAAGTTTTCATACCCTTATTTGCAGTTTGTTGAATGTGAACCGTGAAGTCTAGTTTCTCATCCATTATTATGCCAAGATCCCGCATTTCCGATACTCTTTCTAAATTTATTTTATTTATTGAATAGTCGAATAACAGTGATGTTTTTTTTCTGGAAAAGGTCAAAGTTTTGCATTTTTCTACATTCAAATATAGATTGTTTTGTGAGCACCAAATTTTTAGCATGTCTATATTTGATTGAAGAATTTCACAGTGATTAAGGATAGTTATCTCTTTATATAATTTAATGTCATCAGCGAAAAGCAACACTTTGACGTCTTTAAAGCAGTTGACTATGTCATTTATAAAAATAAGAAATAAAATTGGGCCAAGATGACTACCTTGCGGTACTCCACTAGTGGCAGAAAATGGTTTGGATATAAAAGATTTTATTTTTACAAATAAAGTTCTACCTGATACGTAACTACTTAGCCAGTTCAACATATTTGCTCTGATTCCCAGAGCATGAAGTTTTCGGATCAGTATTTTGTGGGACACTTTATCAAAAGCCTTCGAGAAATCAGTATATATACAGTCAACTTGTTTGTTTTTAGAAAATGACTCCAATATATAGTTTTGAAAGAGTAATAAGTTTGTTGAAGTTGATCTTCATCTAATGAAGCCATGTTGTTTGTCATTTATTATCTCTGTTAACGTGGGATATATTTCATCAAGAACTAGAGATTCAAAGATTTTGGGTAATACAGATTGTATGCATATAGGTCGATAGTTTGAAATGTCAGTCTCATCGCCTTTTTTAAGTATTGGGATAATATAGCTGGATTTCCAGTAGACAGGAAAATGTCCAGAAGATAGTAGCTGGTTAAAGAGAATGGTTAGTGGTTTAGACAATACAGAGGAGCAATGTTTTAGGAAAATTGGCGGGATGGAGTCTGGGCCTGCAGATTTGTTAATGTCTAAGGAACATAGTTTCTTTTTGCAAGATTCTTCTGTTATGTAGCAGTCTGTTAAATGTATGGTTTTTTTAAATGAGTATGAAGGAATTTTTTCTTCTAGTGTTTCCTCATCGTAAACATTTTTAAAAAAATCTGAGAAAAGATTTACGATATCTTGTGTGCTGTTAGCACATTTGTCATCCATATGCATTTGTGGTGGATAGTCTGTGTTGTCATTGTTTAGTGTTTTGATAAATTTCCAGAGATTATTTGAGTGCAAAGCTGTGTTTTCGATAGAGTTTATATATGCTTTATAACAGATTTTAGAAAGATCTTTGCATTGTTTTCTAGTTTCACTGAAAATTGCATAATCGATCATCGATCGAGTTTCTTTGAATTTTTTATGAAGTTTCTTTTTTTGTTGAAGTGAGGCTTTTAGTTCTGGTGAGAAATAAGTCGGATATGTATGTTTTTTAGGAGTATATAGTGGTACATATGATTTTATGGTGCTAGACAATATTGAATATAAATTATCTAAGGATTTGTCAGTATTCACGTCCGATAAAAAAGACCAGTCGACACGGGAAAGATGATAATTTATAGATTCAAAATCTGCACGTTTGTAGTTGAGAGTCTCTTCAACGTGTTTCGGTTTGACGCTACACACATTTAGCTTAATATAAAGAGGGGGGTGGTAGTTATTTAGTTATTTGTTTGTTTCAGAATTAAGTCATTTCGAAATGAAATATTGTACGTGTATAATGGCAGTTGCTTTAACTATGACCTTGATGACAGATCACAGTTCGGAATCGAATTGTTGCTTGAAATTATTGACCAGATCTGAATAGCCAGGTTCTTTTTAATATACTCCCCCTCCCCATTACCTTCAGCTTCTGACAACGTACCCCAATTGGAGATGCCATTGTCTCATTTGCTTCAGGCGGTTGGGAGCAGTTAGGACACTTTCGCGGTACTCACATAAAAATGACAGATTTATCCTATATTTGGACCTATTTTAGAGACGAAGTGTTCAACCAACTGACAGAAAACACAAGATGATTATTTTATTAGTTACAGTTAACCGGAAGGACATATGAAATTGACACATTGTACAGTCTGGTAATAGAGACAGTAACCTATCAAAATCCTGAACATTTGCAAAAAGCATACTTCAACGACCTCTTACTTGTAGATAAAAACAACTATAGAGATATTTTTTGTTATTTATTTTTGGGGTGTTATGCCGTGTTGCGGTACCTCCTCCTTTAGCCAACGTTTCGGACAGCGTTACAGTGTCCAATGTGTGATGCATATTTGCCACATCTGGAAAATATGCCACACCTGCCCTGATGATGAACACTGTAACGCTGTCCGAAACTTTGGCTAAAGGAGGAGGTAGCGTAACACGGCATAATACCCAAAAAATAAATAACAAAAATACTTTTGGCCGTAAAAATCTAAAATCATATCGAACTATAGAGATGGCTTTTCGGTCTAAGTAGAGATGTAGCGGAAAAGTAAATCTATTGTTACTACTGCATAACTGCGTAATTACGCACACATTCAAAACCATGTATAAACCGGTAAATAGCAGACCTACTATTACGTTATACGCAAAAGTTATTCAGTTCAGTCATTAGTATTGTTAATTATACGAAGTTTTTCTATATCCCAACAGATAACAGATAAGTGTTATCTCGGAACAGTATTATCTATCGCCGTTCGTGCCTATTGAACGAATGATTCCGATGATAGCCGAAGACATCGGGTAGTCAACCAGACACCATTAAGACAACACAAAATGGCAAGGGAAACCAAGAGAATCATAAATAGGTCAAAATTCGAGCACGACCAGCAGATCAGCAGAAAGCTGACTGCATGGCCGCATGGCAGCAGGCAATTCTGGTCGCTTGCGGGCTCAATAGGTCGCAATTTCTGCAAATCCAGTCTGCCACCTCTTACCAGACCTGACGGCTCACTAGCAAACACCGCCACCGAAAAGGCTAACTTACTAGGTAAAATGTTTGCGGATAACTCAACCCTCGATGACCAAGGTGCTGTCCCGACGTCGGTTCCTCACTGCGGTTTTCGAACGAAAAAGCTGAGGATCCGGCATCGGGAAGTAATCCATGTTTTACGTGGGCTTGATGTTAATAAAGCTAGTGGGCCTGACGGAATACCTGCCCTGGTACTGCAAAGGTGCGCTGCAGAAATAGCTCCAATTTTGACGAAGCTTTTTAAACTGTCCCTGAAGACTGGCTATGTGCCCTCTGGTTGGAAAAAAGCGGTTATCCATCCTATTCCAAAGAAGGGTGACCGCTCCAACCCGGCCAACTACCGCCCCATAGCGATCACATCAGTTCTGTCTAAGGTGATGGAACGTGTGATCAACGACAAACTGCTCACATACCTCGAGAAGAACAAAATTATTAACGACCGTCAATACGGATTCCGGCGGAACCGCTCGTGCGGTGATCTTCTCGCGTATGTGACGCATGTTTGGGGGCGATGCCTGGAACGTTTCGGTGAGACCCAAACGGTTGCACTGGACATATCCGAGGCCTTTGACCGGGTTTGGCACCGAGGACTTGTCAACAACCTGCATTCTTACGGACTTCCCGCATCCTTGTGTACGTGGATTGCCGACTTCTTGAGGGAGAGGTCGATTCAGACGGTAGTCGATGGTTTCACCTCTTTCTCTCACTCGATAAATGCTGGCGTTCCGCAGGGATCGGTTCTGTCTCCAACTCTGTTTTTGTTGCACATCAACGACCTTTTGTCATGTGCACCAATTCATTGTTACGCGGATGACAGTACAGTTCATGATAGCTTTTTGTTTGACAAGCCCCCAAAGGGCTCACAAACTCCAACAGCTCGTAAGGCTTTGAAGCAAAGAATGGACGGTTACCTCTAGAGTGTTTTCTCTTGGGGTAAAAATAATCTCGTTGAATTTAATGTTTCAAAGACCCAATCTTGTCTGATTACGTCTAAAAGGGATCGCAATGAAAATCTAGTCTCTTTCAACGGAAGCAATCTTCCGAACAGGCCCTCCATTGATATGCTTGGTGTAACCCTAAGAGACCAGCTCAGGTATGGGGGCTCCATCGAAGCCAGAGTAAAGTTAGCCTCCCAAAAACTGGGCGTACTGTACAGGGCCCGCAGATACTTTAATAGTACACAACTGCTAACCCTGTACAAATCGCAAGTGCGCCCCGCGGTTGAATTTGGCAGCCACCTCTGGTCTGGAGCTCCAAAATACCTGAAAAATACCCTCGACTCTGTGCAGAAACGGGCGTTCCGTTTGATAGATTCTCCCATCTTAACAGACGGATTGCAATCTTTAGAGCACAGGCGTCGGGTGGGAATGCTATCCTTGTTCTACCGGTATTACAATGGAAGATGCTCCGAGGAACTAGCATCATTGATCCCTTCGGCACCGGTGCATTGTCGGGAAACACGCCAAACGCGTGCCCAACATTTGTACACAGTTGACATTTGTCACATGAGAACGGGTCATTTCTTCGACTCGTTCTTGTGTTCAACAGCTCGGCTGTGGAATGATTTGCCGGCCTCTGTGTTTCCTCCTTCCTACAACATGGGTCTCTTCAAGACCAATGTTCATTCCTTCCTCTCCTCAAAAAGACCCTCCACACAGCATCCCAGATGACATAGGCCCTGAGGAAAATTATTTTCCTCAGGGCCTCCTGTGTGGAGTTAATGTAAAAAAAAAAAAAAAAATTACTCTGGTGACTCGGAGCCTTATAAATACTTACAGCCTTTTAGAGTGAGGTCATCTAGTCATGTTTAATATTCATTGTAATCTCTAGGATAACATAAATAAATATACTTGTAGTCCCAACGAACTTCAACTAATTTGGAAGTATCCCAACACACATTCGATAGTATTAATCATTGCAGTTAATAGTCAAAACAGTTATTGTGTTTTATGTTTTCGTTTTTCAATTTATTCTTTCCTTCATCAGCCAACAAAATGACATCTATAACTTGTTCATCTTCTAATAAAGTTGACGTAAAAGCACACATACTCGTAAGTATACCTAATAAAACGAAAATTAAATAAATTCTGAAACTGGTTTCATTATCTCGAGGAACTTATTTAAGATGGAATTCCACCAAGTATTAAGAAAAATGAAGAACTAAACATTTTAGAAGCACAAACAGTTTTTGAATGTTATAATGTTTTAGAATTAAAAACATCTGTGAGTGAACGTCTTTTTATGGCTACTTAATACCTAAGTAGTTAGCTTCCACTAAAGCAAGCCGTCTACCCACTCAAAACTATCATACTAAAAGCCTTTTTCTTTTAATAGTAAAAATAATCCCTCATCAGCATCGCAGTATCTCATTTTAAAAGCGGTACAACTTTTTTGGTTTATTTTCAACAAAATATTTAGATAGAAGGTATCCCGTCTAAAGCGAAGCCGCCCCCTGACCTTAATTATAACCCGCCCCCTAAAGTCTCAGGTTAGCGAATTTATCGGGGGGCGACCTCGGGGTCCGTTCAAGGTCAAGAAGTCCATTTGTTTCCTCTCTGTTCGCGGCTTACCGTAATCCGGACAACAATGATATCCGCAGAATAAGTCCTGCGCAACGCCCTGCGACGAGGAGGGCCCTTCCCGACAAGCAAGCGACGATATCCGGTAGATAAGTCTTGACAAATTGTATCAGAGTCAATGGCTTTCGCTTGTTTTGGAGCGAAACACTTTATCAATATGCTGATTTCAATTTATGCAATTACTCTGCATGTAGGAAGTAAATAGTTACGAATGATTTATGAAACTTTCTTTATTAACAGGCACTGGTTCAATTTAGAGCTAGGTCGATCGATTATTTTACACGACCCGGATCGCTTACGATTCACTAGTGAAGTGATCGGGTCGAGAGTACCCGCTTTTTAATCCTGGATAAAATTGCTATTGAATGCGGAAAAGAGATCGACGCGCCGCGCCGCCCACCAAAGTACGCCTGGTACCCGAGTCTCGAGATCCGAGAACCCGTCACCCGATCTTTGATAGAGTACTTTCGTTTGAGGACAGTGGTAGTAGGTAAATGATATCCTATTTTAGATTTTTGGTATTTACATTTCTATTTGTCTAACGCGAGAACGATCATTCGTCGTACCGGCACCCATCACGGGACACAGGTGGTGACGATCGAATCTTTTTTGAAAAAGTAACCCAATTGCTTATTGGTGGTTTGTGATCGGTGTCAATAATCGGATAGACCCAAGACTAGTTCAATTGCGCTTAGAACTGCAATAAATATCATTTATTGTTTTCATTTCACAAAAATATTCACTTCCAGGAATATTATTTGTTATCTTTCTTCACACAATAATTCAAAAAAAGATGAAATATTTTCCTTAGCTTCAGCAGTTAAAACTCGTATCGTGTAGTACGAAAAACCACTTATCTTCTTCTTAAATCTAAAAAAACGCACTTTAAATGTGTTATGTAATAATGATAATGAATTAATATTTGTATAGCTCTGTTTTGTGTTATTTTACTTCAAGTGTGGTTTACTATACTAAACTTTAAAATAATCCTACAGCGCTTCTTAGGATTCCTTACAAAATATTGATCAAATAGTACGAAACAAAGAATGTACAGTATATCTAAAATGATGCCAAGAGAACAAAAATTAACAGTGATGTTATTAGCATAATAATAATACAAGACAATAATAATAGACAATAACGGTGCTATTATAACACAGGACAAAACAAAACAACGATAAAACTAAAATACTATATAAAACAGGAGGCAGCTTTCGTTAATCAGAAACATTCTGAGTAGACATTAAACATAAAAGTACAATAAGGAGGAAACCGAAACCAAACAACACGAAAACCTGGCTTATTACAGTATATTAAAAAGAAGTTAAGATTCATGAATGCCATGATCTTTTAAATAATTTTCTTACAATATTATGTTCTTTATTCTGAAGTATTAATTTTATATTCCATGAAAAAAAGCATAAAAAATATTTTTAAGATACATTCGGAAGACAATGGTTTCTCAGTTGAAGAGTTTCTTGGAAGTAAAAGCTTGGATATTTAACATTATTGGCTTTTTTAATTATCTGGAGTTTGTTACTCTTTAAAACTTCTCAGAACACCTTTTTCTTATTATTTAATGAGCGGGTTGTAAAAACATATTTCTTGAAGCTACCCTCTTTTAATGCCGGAAACAGGTCAAAGCGACAGAGTACAGATTTTTCCTTAAAAAACATGTCTAATTAATTTCCGAAAAAATTAAATTAATAATTTATTAAAAAAAATTAAATTTTGAGTCAACCCATCTCTGTATGACAGAGGTGTGATCCTATCAACCATGGATTAAAAATGATAAAAAATAAACGATGGGCTATACGGGAGGCTTATATAAAAGAATATGTTCCGCGCATACATAAATTAGAGATTTTCAAATTGCAATTTCACACCTTTTTGCAAAATGTTAAACATTGAAGGCGATTATTATGTTGTGTGGATCGACCGGAATGCCGACGATTTTTATTTTTATTATTTAACTTGGATAGGTTCCGAGAAAACGTCGACATTTTGAGTAACGCTGAAGAGGGTAAATGTCAGTTACTGTTGACCGCACATTATGTACAATATTTATATTAATTACAACTGTCACGGCGAGATGGAGAAGAACAACTTGCATACATTTTGAGATAATATGATACTCTGTGGAGTTTGCGAAGCTCAAACGGTGGGTCGAGAAACGAACTATTGGGTCACAAGTTTGTTTTAATAATAAGTTATATTGTACTACTGAAAAACAGCTGCATTTCGGGAGAAATCGTGAATGAGCCGATCAGTAACCTTTTTGTTAATAGAATCGATGAAAACTAAACAAAATGTATAAAATTGTGAAAATCTATTGATAATAAATGGTACTTTTTTTAAATGAATACACCATCAGTTTAGATGAGTAGATAACCCTATGTAAATGTATTGTGCCTGTGTATATTATATGTTAATTATACGAGTAAATTTAAATAGTTAATATTTTAAACTCGCCCCCCGAGAGCCATTTTTTGGATAACCAACACCTCTGTAATAGGTCTCATAAGATATTCGCTACGTTTGGAGACTCAATAGGTGTGCGCGGGTTCATGGGGTGTTTTTTTTCGGTTTAGTGGATGTGTTTATCCACTAGCTGATGAGGGACGGATAGGGAGAGTTCGAAGGAGACCCTTTGACCTCTCTAGACGGATCCTCTGACCCAACGCGATGCACCGCCGGAGTAATGGATTCGTACTCCTGGACACACTGACCCCCAGCTTTTTACCCATCCCTCATTCCTTTGCCTTCATAGGACGTGCCCTTTTTCCTTTACTAAAAATACCCTCCACATTGCATCCTCAAAGATGACATAGAGGGAAATTATAATTTCTCAGGGAATCTTGTGTGCAGTTTAAATAAAAAATATTTGCTGTTTTTTCACTATGCTTTTCTGTGGAGGTTGAGGTTGACATACGCGTGAGTTACGTTTTTGGTTGTTCTAATTGTTTTTTGGTTGCTATGATACGTGATCACATCCTTATTATATCCTATAGGTATCTACCGAGGTGTTATGAGTGTGTTGTTGTAAGTTGTCATAAGTTACCAGTTAGTTATATGATTTTTAGGGGGAATAAACTATGTTTGATTGGGGAAAAAAGTTAATCACTTTTTTATGTCGCTTGGTCTACCTTTGAAGTTTGGTAAATAGTAAAAATAAAAAAAGGAACACGTTAAAAAAATGTAGGTTGCATTACATTATTTAATAATGTCGTGAAAAAATTTGGCAATCTGTGTAAAATTTACCACGGATTCATTTCAAACGGCCATCTGACGTCCGAAATTAATTTTGGGAAGTAATAAAATCCTAGCCTGGCGGAATTTAAATACGTAGTTTCGTCCAAGGCCTGCCAGTGGTTTCCAAACTAAATTAAAGAAGACTTCAATGATGTAACTTCAATTTGTAATACCGTCTACTGATTGAAATTTGACTATATATTGCAGTTATTTGAAATTGTGTTAAATGAAATATGACATAGATATATATTGCAAACAACATTTATATTGCAGTTCATCCAAAAAAACCTTTTGTGTTTTGTAAAAGTTATTCAACTAAAGAAAAAATAGTTATCAGCAGAGAGCACATTATGTGAAAAGTGTTGATGTTCCAATTTACCTTTTTTTCTCCAATTTAATTATTTTATAAAGTCATATAGCACACAGCCATATTAATTAAAATAATAATAATTTGTTCCTCAAATCTGAAATACTGTTTTCGAAAATAGTTTGAATTGGCTTTTTTGGGTTATGGTTATAAATTAGTTAGTTTTACTCTAATACGCACTCTAGTATATAAACCAATATGCACAAAGTATCCTTTCATTTTATAAAATTATATTTTTACAGTAAGCATAACATCTTTTTTTTTAAATACATTCATTCTTCAGACTATCAGGCTTTTCATCATACATCTTTAGACTTCTATACATTAGGCAGTTCTTTGACTCTGATTTTCTCATATCTGGTACTTCATCTAATTCTATTTATATTTTTGGTTTCATAATTATGTATATCCCTATTAAAAACAATTTTCATCTTAAAGTATTTTGGCATTTGGTTTTGCATAGCTTTTTACGTAAAAATGAACACATTAAATAGCAGGATCTTTTTTATTGGAATCGAATTTAGCTCCTCTCTCATTTGATTATCCATCTTCTTTTTTATTGATTATTTGATCCTGAGAAAAAAGCACGACTTACTATATTTTTTTGATCTCTTTACCTAGATTTTGAAGAAAGTTTCACACGGAATTAAAATAAAATCTAATTAGAATATTGTAGATTACATCTAGGTGGATTCCACAATTTTTGCATTAAAAAACAACATTTAAAAATAACCTACTTAAAACTGAGCTAATTCTTCTAAATAGCAAGGATTAAAAAAGTTAAATGTCGTGCTGAAGGTAATCTTCAGATTACATTCGTAATAGGTAGGTAGGTTTATTCTGAAAACTGTAAATATTGAGGGCGCCATGGCTGTGAGAATACAAAAACAAATTATTTGTATACTGAAAGCGAGGAAAACAAAAATACCACTTCAGATCCATCTAAAAAATAAATATTTTGAGAATTATGATCAAATTTAATTTTCTAAAGCTACGAAAGCTGTGTGGGAAACACTGTTTCATAATCTCCAAGTCTGCGGTTTTAATTTCAGAACACTTTTATTTTCATTTCGGTCTCTAAATTGACGCTTCAATATTATTAAATCAACTACTTTATTGCTAGATATCCATTTATAGTTTTAAGAATCATTCAAAGGCTTTTAAATTTATATCCGATTTCTGTGAAATGTGCCAATCTCAGGTGTCTTTTTAAATTCTATCGTTTCCGATTGTCGTTTAAAACGTGATATTCCATCTATCTAGCTTCACCATCACCTTATAAGTTAGACCCAACGGCAATTCAATGTGAATTATCTCACGGCTGAGCCCACTGACGTCATTTTCCAAGAATTTTTAATCATTTATGATAAATAAGGAAAATTATCATACAATCATTTTCTTTCTAAATAACAAAAACATGAACTAAAACCGTTTAGACAGACTATCTCACTCTGTACAATTTGAAGTTGAAAATGGGTAAGACAGACTTTAAACCAGTCATCTTACCCGTCGAGGTATAAACCACCGCGTATCTCGGTAACATACATTTCCATGCCAGCTCAGAATGTTGAGGGAGTCTCTTTGACTTCTCCTGCCGTTCTCTCTCGGAACATAGCCTTGCACCGCAGTGGGAGGGATGAATTCTTACATTCGTCACTCCTGGACACACTGACCCCCAGATTCTTACCCACCCTTCATACCTTTTTACTTCTTTGAACATCCTTACCTTCCTTTCCTAAAAAGATCCTTTACACAGCATCCCCAAAGATGACATAGGCCCTGAGGGGAATTATTTTCCTCAGGGCCTTCTGTGTGGAGCTAATGTAAAAAAAGACGATTCATAGGAGGTTCTGAGTTGGTTTCATTCTTAGTAAGATATTGTAATACCAAATGTTCTTAAATAGAAAGTTAAATTAAGATAATCACATACATATGTAGCTGAGAATGTTTTTTTAATAATTAGTGGTTACCTAAACGTTATCGTCTTTTTTATGCACATTCAGTAGATATAGATTACAATCATTAAAATGATTGATTTTTTAATGCTTTTCAAGGGATCAAGGTTATATTGGTCGTTTTCAATCATTACATTTGTTTGAATTTTCTGTAGTGTCGGTGTTCTGTTAACAGTTGTGCTTGCTCCCTCACAGAGTTATGCGTTAGTAAGACATGGTTGTAAGAAAAATAGAAAAACTTTTAGCCAGATGGCGATAGATGTACGAATCTCTTCTAATTACCTTCGCAGAATTGGTGATGTAATTAGTATCTATCTCATCGGTTATATTATCTTACAAGTCTTGTTAAACTAAAACACGGAGATCGCAGAACGATGAGATGAGTAGAATAGAGAGAGAAGGTGAGAGTTGAGAAAGATCGTGTGATTGAGAACTTTCTCAGCAAATAATAAGGCTATTGTGGATCTAAAAACAAGTCTATTCAAATCACTATTACATCAATTGGCGAGAACATTACAAGTCAATTTGTGTTGATATTTCATTGAGTATCTCTCTCGCAATTATTTGCTTAGAGAACCGTTAGTTAGAAAATTTTGTAAGTATAGGCAACTTTAAAAAATTTCTACGTGGGAATTAGAAACGCACAAGTCTGTCAACAAGGCAGATTTGGCACAAAATTATTAAAATTCAGTGTTGTAGCGATCTTTAAAACAACCTGAACCACCACCAAAGTAACAAACTAATCAGAAAATCATTATTTTGTATAGCTCTTCCTAGATTCTTCCACATCGTCATCATCACTCTTGGCTCTCGGTCTTCCCAGGCCCCTTTGCCCTATTGGTCTTGAGTTCAACAGCGACTTTGGTGCTTGATGCTCGGTCATTCTCTTTACATGACCCATCCACCAAAGTCTTCCCAGTTTTATAAATTTTGTGACGTTTAGATTCTTAAACAGAATATATAGCTCATTGTTGTAGCGCCTGTGCCAAAATCCATTTTCTAAAACCGGTCCGAAGAGATTCTTCCAGATAGAAGATTATTTTTAAATTTAAAAGATGTAAGTCAATGTGTGCAACTGTATTTCTTTATCCCAGCTATAAAAAAAGAGAATTCATCGCTACGCCACTTTTAATTATTTTGATAATGGCAAAACACAGATACAAAGTTGGATATATTTATAGGGTAATTCTCTAACAATTAAATTGAACATTTATTTATATGAACATCATACGCTTTGAATTAATATTTGCTTAATATTATAATGTCAACCGCTGCAATTATTGAAAATTATTTGCGTTTTCAAAGTAATAAAATAAAACAGGAATATTTGACAACATATTATCTGTAATACGTCACTATCAATATGATTTTTGGAATTTTACCACATTATTATTTTATTTGCGAAAGTTATTTTAAAAATGTGCAATAACACTGGGTGATAAATTAATTACATTAATTTAGAAATTAAAAAATCGATATTTGATTATTTTCTGGCGCAGACCTGCGATAATCACTGAATGGTTTGAATTCTTTTTTTTTTTTTTTTAATTGGTTTTCAAGGTACAATCCCGTTAAACCGCAATAAAGCAGTTTGTCAACAGGATGTTAGTTTTCAGTTTCAATTTAAACATTACATAATATTATTACTATAACCATACAGATTATAACAATTCACACATATGAATTAATATAAACTATCTCTATTTAGCAGCCATTGTTTCAGCATATATCTGAATTTATTTGTAGAATCGCAATTTTTTATATTAATTGGTAACATGTTAAATATTTTTGGCACGTTATATTCCAGGGTTCGCCGTCCGTAGTTATTATTATATTTTGGAACAATCATTCCTTCATTCTTCGTGAACCTTGTATTATAATCATGTTCTACTTTCCTCTTATAATTAGACTCAGACATATGCTGAATCAATATTTTCCAAAAATAAGTTCCAGTTTTGAAGTTTTAAAGTAATTTTCCCAAAGTCTTTTTAGGAAAAGAAGGAGAGGAAATTCTCGTAAGGAAAAGGATATAAAGGGTGGGTAGGAATCTAGGGTCAGGTCAGTGTGTCAGTAACGGTATGAATCCATCACTCCCACTGCGGTGCAACGCGATGTTCCGAGAGAGTACGCCTGGAGAAGTCAAAGGACTCCTTCAGCCAGTCCATCCCGATCCGGCTCGATCGATCCGATGCCATGCAGCTGGCGGGCAGAAGCATCCTTCTCCAAGACCCGGGCATCCGTGCTAAGTCACCAAACGTGGTGGCAGAGGTGTTGGTTATCCAATAAATGGTTCTCGGGGTAGTGGTATTCAAAATTGCCTCCTATTTTTAAAATGACGTATAAGTTCAAAGCAATTATGAGATTATATTTAGCAGGTCCCAGAGGTAACCGAAATTAATATTTTTTGGAAGCCTTCCTAAAATCCACGTGAAGTGAAGTTTTTGACGTGGAGTTAACATTACTCTGTTTTTTTCTTTGTAAAATTTATGAAAATTCCCACATCAGTGTCTATTTGTAATTTTTATTGCGCAATCGAAAGTTTGCAACGAATTTAATAATACACACTTGCTTGCGGAAAGCAAACAATAGTAGGGCATGCAATTTCATGGGAATTAAGTGGCATTGTTTATGTTTTCCTGAGAACATGGTTAATTTTTATTGTAAATGTGCATGAAACAATAATTGTTACGCAAACCTTTGTTTCACGCGCGGATGTGTGATCTGGCAGGTGAATATTTACTACTCAACAATGAGGCAAGATTAATCTGTTGTACAGTGCTTGGAAATATCCGGTGTAGACTGGAACGCGGTTCCGGTTTGAGAAACCGTTCGGTTGTAACGTTCCTGTTTTTAACCATAACATTTGTAATACTGAAATAAATAAAAAACTCGGTCGAAACAACTTAATTAACTATTAACTATACCATAAGTAGGTTTATATATATATATATATATGTGATAACTCTTTCGTATCGTACTTATCAGTATACAAAGATTTCCGAATACTTTCCTCCCCATTAAGAGAGAAGAACATTTATCAGTTTTCGTTTTCCATAATCGATGGCATTAGTGTCTTCGTGTGATTTTTTTTCTTTGGAGTTTATCTACCTACTCGTTCAAGTGTTTTTTTGTGTTTAAATTGTCTAATAATTAATTTTGTTTTCCCAACTTTTTAATGTTACTTTGGAGGTATGTTTTATTGTTTGATTTTGATGGGGAGACCTTACGTTCATTCAAATGAATGTAGCAATAACTTCTAAAGTAGGTATTAAAAAAGTAAATAAAAGATTCCATCCAATTTATTGTTATCAAGCATCACATGTGGATGTTCGGCAATAAACCAGTGAAAAATATTTTTTTAATGAAATAATTAATAACACTTTGTTTTTACCACGATAATCTTTATTTAAAAAATCAACATGTTTCGAGAACGATGTTATCTTCATCAGGACATTATATGTACTATAAACTAAATTATCAAGTAGGTATAGAAAGACAGGCATGGGTAGAAATGGAAGTAGTGGGGGGGAGAGAGGTGGAAAGGGGAGGTGCTTAGAAGATCAACAGGTGGGAGAAGGGGAGGGGAGAGGTCACGCCTGTCTTTCTATACTTGATAATTTAGTTTTTAGTACATATGATGTCCTGATGAAGAGAACAATAAAGTGTTTTTAATTATTTCATTAATAAAATGGTGCCACAAAGTGAATTTGCAAAATTTGAAGAAATATTTTTTTAGAAAGTATTTATTGGTTTTTGTTATTTAATTTTGGAAGTAAGTTTTTGTTTTCTGAGTTTCTATTATTTCAGCTGACCTCCGAAATTTATTATTATTATTCCAGAATGATGGTTCTATGAATGGTTTTATATTTGATCAATACTAAAAAAAAAATCATCATATAATTTTCAGGGAGGGTGTTTTGAGGAGAGAAAGGATGAATATGGGTCTTGAAGAAGTCTGTTGTAGGAGGGAGGCTAGCAAATCGTTCTACAGCCGAGCTGTTGAACTCAAGTACGAGTCGTAGAAGTGACCCGTTCTCATGGGTTAAATGTCGACCGTGTACATATGTTGGGCGTGTTCCCCGAATACACACCGGGGCCGAGGGGATCAATGACACTAGATCCTCGGAGAATCTTCCATTGTAATACCGGTAGAACAAGGACAGCATTCCCACCTGACGCCTATGCTCTAAAGTTTGCAATTCACTTGTTAACTAATAAAGGGGAATCTATTAAACGAACCTCCCGTTTCTGCACAGATTCAAGGGCTTTTCAGGTATTTTGGGGCTCCGGACCAAAGGTGGCTGTCAAATTCAACAGTCGGGCGCCTTGCGGTTTGTGCAGGGTCAGCAGTTGTGTATTATTAAAGAACCTGAGAGCCCTTTAGAGTACAGAGCCCAGCTTCAGGGGGGGGGGGGGCTAACCTGGTTCTGGCTTCGATGGAGCGGATTCAATAAGCAGATTTTTATTCTGATTCATTTTATGCAAATCTTTAACTCTTTTGTGTACACCATTACTTTCATTACATAAAAATAACAGTGCCACAATGCAAATTTGCGAATGCGCGAACAAAACTTTAACGATGTTTTTAAATGTTCAACAATAAATCGGACGTTCCGATTAGTAGATTTTTAGCATGTTTGCACTGGTGACAACACCGTTCTGCGTAGATATATTTATTGTTGTGTTAGATAATTAAGAAATCATCCGCTCAATTTTCAGTAGGCAAGAAGTTAATTACCTGTCATAGAATCAACGAAAGCAGATGAAAATTTTTCAAAATACCTAGCTTCTTTCTGTTGTTAATGTTTACTTTTACGTTTCTTTTCACCTTGGTGTCTGCTTTTTTATAAGAACTTCTGAATCTAAAATTTTATTACGATATTTCCTATATTTAATCTAATGAAAGTTATAATACCGGTTATAACGCAACAATTATTACATGACGCTTATTCAACTTCTACGACGTGGGATGAAAATAAGTCATAAAAATGATATTTATGTCAATAATCGGACTTGTGTCGGAATCTCTGCCGTATGGCGTTAATCTGATTAAGAGAATTACAGAATTTACATAATGTCCTAACGGAGAGCCGTCGCTCGTCGGTTATGTGAAGAATATGTTCCGAACGAAATTCTAAGTGGAAACGCACCTTAAACCCTCAGACCTCGACCATATTCTAACATAGAATATTTATGCTTTCAATAAAATCCAAACAAATGGAATTCTTGCGAACATATCCGCAAACGAAAAACTATTTTTGAAAGGTGATTAAATACGCTTTCAAATTTTCTTATTAAAATTTTCGTTATTTGATCTGCCGCATCTGCCCTGATGATGGAGACTGCTGTTCGAAACGTTGGCTAAAGAAAGAGGTAGCGCAACACGGCATAACACTCCAAAAACAAATAAAGAACATACTTTGGCCGTGAAAATCTAAAAACGTATCCAATGTCTAGAAAGTTTTATAAGGAGCTAACTTTACGTTTTTTCTTTCTAAAATTAGTGATAACGGTAAAAATAAAAACACACACATATATATTTTATTATGCAAATAAACAAAATAAACGTTGTTATCACCTCACGTTTTTGTCGTTTCATAAAAAAGGAATTAATAATTTTTTTTCGAAATTTATAAGTTTTTCTCAAATTGCTGGCGGAAACTTTGGTTACATAGAGGTGCACATTTAAATTTATCTATGATTAAATTCTAGATTTGAATATAAAGCATGGGGTTTTATCTTTCTAACACCATTAAGATCGTATTTCTCACCATGATAGTGAGGGAGATACAACGATTTATATGAGATCCATGTCAGCTGGGACAAATTTGGTCAACTGTGATTAAACGGGTTAAGGATGAACTTTTTAAAGTGGTCCCACTTAATTTACAGCTTTTTATTTGAAATGAGGGTAAACCGAAAAGATTAGGGCATCTATAAAGTGACTAGTTTATGATACAGCCTTCTGAAGGCCGCCGGAGCCAGTCAAGGGGATTAGGTGACCCGAACAGCGGTTAAATACAGATTTAAAGGTAAAGTGTCCTAAAATGTAGGATTAATTAATTATTCATTCGTAGAATCTTGTAGATTTCAAAGTCTTATTATACAATACAGGTAGTCTGGACCAGAGTTTCCATAACTTATTTTACTCACCGCCCTATCTTTTCGAAGACGTTTTTGAAAGTACCTTCCCCCATTTATTATTCCGTCATTACATCATTATTATTGATAAAATTTGGGAGGTTGATATTGATACCGCTGACCCGGAAATCATTTATAAAATAACCAACACCTCCGCCATTGGTCACCCCAAGTGATGAGGTTTGTCCGGGTCCTGGCAGCGGATGAGTCTGCAACCGACTCCAGATACTAATATATACAGCCAGTATGTCGGACGAATATCTACAGCTCATATGTTGAACTAATATCTACGAACTTCAGAGTGTTGACTAATATCTACAGAGCTAAGGTCGGACGAATATCTATGACGGTCCCAGTGTTGACTAATATCTACAGAGCGTAGGTTGGACTAATGAGCTAAATGTGTCCAATAGTCCGATATTAGAGATTTTTACATACATACTTACAAAAATTAAGTTTTTTAAACTGCATATGCAGTATTACGTTAGATACGATTTTAGATTTTCACGGCCAAAAATATTTTTGTTATTAGTTTTTGGGGTATTATGCCGTGTTGCGCTACCTCCTCCTCAGGGCAGATCTGCCCTGATGATGGACACTGCAACGCTGTCTGAAATGTTGTCTAAAGAAGGAGGTAGCGCAACACGGCATAATACCCCAAAAACTAATAACAAAAATATTACGTTATTCCAATATGCTAAACATAATTGCAAATCCAACCTCTGCCAGTGCTGTAGATATTCGTCAACACTTTGATTCTCATAGATATTAGTCATCAGTTTGAGCTGTAGATATTCGTCAACACTTTGGTTCTCATAGATATTAGTCAACGGTTTGAGCTGTAGATATTCGTCAACACTTTGGTTCTCATAGATATTAGTTCGATTTTTTCAGTTTTTTGAATTCCTGTAGATATTAGTAGACGCCTCCTCTGCCACCTACTGCATAACAGGCCGGATTGATCCGGATTGATCTGGTTGAGGAAAATCTTTGGACCTCTCCAGCAGGACTATCTCGACCCATCGCCTTACACCGCTGAGGGAGGGATGGATTCCTGCACACACTGACCACCAGATTTATACGAACCCTACATACCTTTTCCTTCCCAGAACTTCCTCTTCTTCCTTTCTTTAAAAGACCCTCCACACATCATCCCCAAAGATGACACAGGCCCTTAGGGGAATTGTTCTCTTCAAGGGCCTCCTGTGTGGAGTTTAAAAAAAATAGTATTTAAAATGTTACAAGTTAACATTATTATTATCATTGTTAATAACCACCGCCCCCCACTGATTTTCATGAACACCATGGCTTTGGGGTAACCACGTTCTTAGATCTCTCCAGTGCCCGCAAAGGCGGTGATATCGTCATTTTGGGAATCACTGGTCTAGACTTAACTTTTGTGGGAAACAGTGAATAATGATTAATTTCGCTGGAGTTATTAACCAGTAATGAATGACCTTGATAGAAAGCGAATTCAGAACTAAAATCAACTCTGAAGGGTAAGTGAAGTTGAAAGTAATAACTAGGTGTCGACGAACAACTTCCAAATAATTACTCTGCTGTTTTGTTATTTACTACTAATTGCTTCAAAGAAGTTTCTTCAATATCTCCCTTCTTTAAAAATAAACAAATAAATAAAATGACTCGCAAAGCTTTATGCCATGTCCCCGCAGTGGTTGACAGACAGGGATGACCTTCCCATTACTCTGTCTTGACAAACACACCATTTTTCGTTCACGTACATATTTTATTAGTCAAATGCATTATAAACATTACCATCACCTCTCTTGTTTTGTCGTTTCATGTAAAAATATTTTAATTAAAATTCATACATAAAGGTGTACATTTTAATTATTTGTGGTGAAATTTTAGATTTGAATACGTGGCGTGGCATTTTTTATTCAATATCGTTAAAATCATTTTATATAACGATTTCTGTGAGACATGTACGAGTTTTTTTTTTACATTAACTCCACACAGGAGGCCCTGAGGAAAATAATTTCCCTCCGGGCCTATGACACCTGAGATGATGTGTGGAGGGTCTTTTTGAAGAGAGTAGGGAATGAACATTGGTCTTGAAGAGATCCATGTTGTAGGAAGGCGGAAACACAGATGCCGGCAAATCATTGTTCCGAAAAGGAACGATGACCCGACAGAGAAATCGATTGATCTGATTATTTCCTTGATTTCTTCCATTCGCTTGTGCGTCAGATAATTCTTGAAAATGCTTTCTTTGACCATATACTCCACTTGTTAAACCATCTAAGCGTCACTTTTTTAATCTCGTGTACTTGGCTAAAATCAGTAAAACAAGGCGAATCAATAAAAAAATAATGCCAATTCCTCGAGTCTTAACCACTCAGCCCCCTATGCTTGTTTACACGACAATATAACAAAAGCAGTCAAGTAGGTACAATAAGCTTGTTCTCAAGCTAACGCGTGTGTTCCCACAGAAATCGTTGTAACTCCGTTATTGTTCTAGTGACAACCCTAAAACAAAAAGTAGAAGATCCATATTAAATCAAGTTTCACATCTCTGTTCAAAGTTGTCCATAGAAATCTACTATTGTATAAATCTTGCGTTCTTTCTTACATATCCTTTACTTACTAAGTACAATAATTTTAATATTTCTATTTTTGTGAGTGATATTTCATGGTGGAATTCCATTATAATTCCATTAATATTCCATTTTAATTTTATAATTCGGTCCGAATATACGGTCGAATAAAATTAAGTGGAATAAAGTTTTATATTCGTTTTATTATAATATATTACAATAATTTTGTTACTAACTTACATGATAATTTATGTCATGATTTTTTAAACTTATCATGATTTTTAATTTTTAAATTTATACATGATTTTTTAACCTTACTTATTATTTACAATAGCCGTTATTACTAACTTACACGATCTTTTAATTTAGTAATTGAGCTAGAATTCCCTCACCAAACACAAGAGCATTGTCTCTTTATGGTGAGGAAAGGAAATTTTTTGTTTCTTTGTTAAAAGTTAAAACCTTATGTAACTGATGTAACTTTATATGTATTTTTAATCAGCATTGCCAAAATAAAAAAAATAAATAAAAAATACATAAAAAACTTATTTCGAAGAAAAAGTTTTCACCCGCCAAATCGCCTACTCGCCGTTAGACATTGTTATTTTTTTATTAAATATTCTTGTATGAAACAGTAAAAAAGTGATGTGACAAAATTGTTTATTATACAAATATACGATATGATAAGTTTTTTTTACATAATCCGTGATTTTAGTACCGTTTTCACATAAAACATCATGTTAGTCATTTTCAAAATTTTCTTATGTTTGCATTCTAAATTTTAATATTCACAAATGTTAATATTTATTTATAATAATATAATTTGAAAGCTTATTTCATAACCTTTCATAAACAGTTTTTAGTATTCGGTTACGATTAGAAATATTTCATTTAAAGGGCTTTAATTGCGAAGCGGAAATAAGACAAAATTTTTATAAATCTGACAGTTCGTTTAAGACAAAAAACTTGCACAATGGCAAAATACCTCAGTGGTTAATGAATTCTTCTAATTTTATTTATTTCTCCAACGGCGACTGTAAAAAAGTTAATTTTCCACCTAAAGAAACACTTTGAAATCTAATAAAACTTCATTTAAAGATAAAAAAATTAACAAGGGAACCAAATAATAATAATGTCCTGCCCAGTGAACAGAATTCGGGTACAGAAGTAGTATGTGTATGTGTCCAAATATTTGTTGACCCTTTGCCTCGTCAAGGTCGAGAGGGATTTTCCAGCGATAAATATATCGAAATTAGATAAATCTTCCGCTGATCCCTCCCCCTACAGAATGGCCCGACACGTATGGGAAAACGATACATCTTTTTGATGCTGTTACATAATATTACAACGAAAGAGTAATACATTTGGTTATCAATTTTGCCAGAACACTTTAAATTGAAATTAATCCTAACACGATGACATTACTGAGTAGCGTGAAGGAATAGAAAACTGGTTAGGCATCATTGGTTGTTTTGATCTCGATAATAATAAAAATATTTATGTCCTCAAAACGGATGTTTGGCGGTCTCTATGTACTTTCAGGGACATCAAAATATATTATGGATGTTGAACTGCGGAAGAACCACAGACGGCATGCAGGCAAGGTGTTCTTTTGGAAAACAATTTGAATTTTTATAATAATGTGAAAAAATAAAAACCTGCATATGCGTTAATATGAAGTTTGCTCTTGCTGGATCATCAAATAATGACGATCTAATCTGTTTTCCGTCATAAAATATTCTCAAATTTTGCACCATTTTTAACGTGTGGAAAATAAAAGCAGATGATGACTTTATAAAATTATTGTATATTGTGTCTTTTATTGTATACTAGCTTGATTCCAAGGATAATCAATAACTGTTGAATTAAATTAAGTTTTTTTATTAAGTTAAAAATTACACAATGAAGAAATTATCGATGCCCAACTGTCCGTGTTTTGTTTTTGTCAGTATCAGAGATGGCGTTGTGTACGGATTTATATTTTTGGTGATTTGCTTACTTTTCCACTTACTTACGGGAATTTTTGAAAGGAAGCGGGTACGGGTGCCGCCGCCCCGGGAACCATTTATTGGATAAGGCATTTGAGGGATGGGTTCGCTCTCGGATACACTAACCTCCAGATTCCTACCCTCCCTCATATCTTTTTCATTCCCAGAACTTCTTATCCTACCCTTCATGACATAGGTCCTGAGCTCCTGAGTGGGGCTTACTTAAAAAAAATGCGTTTCATTTCAGAGATTTATTATTATTTTATTTTTCCTTTGGAGGGGTGCAGAGACATACGTTCACCGTTTGTCTCATTTTCGACTATTGACATTTAGTGTGTAAGAAAGAGGGGCAGCATTATATGATTAAGAACAAAAGCAAAACAATCATCGCATTGACATTTGACGTTTTTGAATTTTTGGAATTCACGCACAGTTAAATATTATACCTATCACAATATTGCTGCAGTTCTTTCAAAATATGAGAATTCGTTCCATGCAAAACGTATGAAAAATTTAATTTTCATCATAACTTTCTTTTTCGTGAATTTTTGCGATGTTTTAATAGTTATTATGTTATCCGGGGCGGAGACAAATCCAACAAATCAAAGATCATCAAAATCGGTCCAGCCGATCTCGAGTTAAAAAAGTGTAACTAACCCGACTTTATTTTATATATTATTAAAATTTAGAACAGTGCTGATTGCCATACTGTTGATATATTTTTTTCTGCGAGTAGATTCATTAATCAAATAATTTTTATTGGTACAACACCCATCAAGTCTGGGATTATTTATACCCCTTACACTTACATATTATGATACAAAAACAATGAACCCAATGACTGAATCTTGTGCGACTACAATTACATAGTATATGTGAAATACTTTCCTTCTACATTAATTCATGTTCCCCAGATATTCTCACGAATATTGTTTGTTCTATTGGTGTTATTGTTTAGATATTGCTGTTTTATTTGCTATTTTAACCATTTACACTTCAAATATTTTCAATCTTATTGAATTGTATTAAAATGCTTGGCAATTTATAGGTAGGTAATTCTGGATAACTGTTTAGTACAACTGTATAGTTTATACATACAGTTTCGTATGTATAAACTAACATTTAAAACGCCGTGAATATGAAATTAATTCTAAAATAAAAAGCGATAATGGTTAAAAGATTTAATGTTCTTTTACTGTTATATGGTTAGAATGTCTATGCACTAATTAATAATATTAATTTATCACATTGTTATTGCTAAGCCCTTTTTGCCCTCAATGGCGTTACGGACTTAAAACTTTTTGAAAATCTGCCAGGAAAGAACATTTTTTGATAAGCTAGTAGCAAAGTAATTCGGTATCACCGCCCCGAAACCCATTTATTGGATAACCTGCCATAGGTCACCCCAAGTGCCTCGCTACGTTTGGTGTCTTAACAGGGTGCCCGGGTTAATGGGCTGAGGTTTGTCTAGGTCTAGGCGGCGGATGTGTCTTCCCGGCTACAGCGTGAGGGGCCGGTTCGAGAGAGACTGGTTGAGGAAGGCATTTTGTCCTCTCCAGTCGGACTCTCTTGACCCATTACCAACTGCGATGTGAAAGAATGAATTCATACGTCACTCTTGGACACATTGACCCCAGATTCCTACCCATCCCTCATACATTTTCCTTTCGGAACTTTCCTTTTCCTTTCTTTAAAAATACGCTTCACGCAGCATATTCTGAGATGAGCTGACCTATGAGGGAATTTATTTCTCTCGGGGCCTCCTGAGTGGAGCGAGCTAAGTCCTCCATCATTGCACTAGACACTAGACATTTCGTATCATCATATTGTTGGTTTTTCGTCACCCAGAAATGTAAGTCACAATTTAAAAAAAAAATAGTTCAAAGAGCTTAATTTTTATATTATTTCGTGTTTTATGTCATTATGTAGTGGCGTCGATTGTACCACTGTCCTTTATCTACGCACACGTCATATATTAGGCTTGATTCCCAGAGAACACGTTGTTATTAGGAAAATATAAAAATAATAGAGGTAAAAAGTGCCGTAATATAAACCCAAACAAAGATAATAATTTATAGTCCGACAATATGAGGCATGGAAAGTTACTATCCGTTCTCAATATCTGAAATTTCTCTCTCTATTCTTGTACGATAAGGGTACGTTATAATAAATCACCATTTTGAAGTTCATTATTAATATGTATGAGCTTTTTACACTTATCTCACATATTCCGTATCTGCTAGTACATACTTATCTATCATGGTTATTTTTGTGGAAAAAAAACAAGATAAAAAATACAGTAATAATTTATTCACAAAAAATGCCATTTCTAAGTATTCTTTTCACGAGTTCATGATTAAAGCTTTGGACCAATAAAATTAGTACCAGCTGTTAAAAACCCGCTCTGCAGGTTTTTACTGCTAGGCCCTGCCGGAGGCTTTTGGTTCGGTTAGTTGTGACCATTTTTTAAATCCAAGAGGAACTGGTTCCAAAAATAGCCCGTTCCTCGGATCCACTGTCATCCAGTGTAGCTAGTCACCGGAACAAAGTAACCGAGACAGAGCAATGACGTCATACGTAATATATAGCCGCTTGACACAACATGTATTACGAGAGAAAGAACTTATTCACAAATTCGTAGCAGTTATATCTAGGGGGAAACGTCCCCATCCTACCTGCTGATGTTATTTGTAGCGTGGAGCATTTGGCGTGGTGTCAGACATGCACTCGAAGCTCGGTTCTGAAATTCAACCACGCAGACGTTACCGTATTAATACTGCTCGATGCTTATCCCACCGATAAAAATAAACATTGATAAACATTGTAACTATAATAAAACAAATAATATTATATAAACATTGTAATTAAATAAATGCGGTTAGCTGGAAGAAATGGGGTCTACCCATAAGCTACACCTTTTGTAATTTTTATTTTACAATAAATATTTTTTGATTTGATTTGATAAATAAAATATCAATTGTATTACTATTATGTTTGCAGGATGTAACAGCACTTACCCGAAGGATTCCTCTGGCATATTTGGAGTAAAAAACGTAATGAATTTTGCTGTCCGATTTTATTTTTTCTATTAAAAACAACAAAAAAATCAATCACTCGTCGCCAATGACCTTACCCACATGCATCGCGACGGGATCTCGGGATATGTGCGCTGTTTCGTGTGTTATCATGCTGCTAGAACGAGACCGAGTGCTTATCATGTGATCCGTCGCTATGCTTTACATATACACAATGACTCAGTTGCGACGTGTGCTGGAAAAATATTTTTATTGTTTTTAATTGAAAAAAATATATCATCGGACAGCAAAATGACATCTACATTTTTTACTCCAAATACTCTCAGGAATCACTAGTTCCTTCGGGTACGTGCTGTTACATCCTGTTTATTTCAAGAGTTTGTATTCATTTTGTGTGCATTTTCTGGTGTCACAATGCCACACTTAATCGTTACTTTTTAAAATTGTTTGTAGTATTTTCTTATGCTTATTTTTAACTGAGACATGCATTTATTGTTCAAGGTATATTTATACAGAAGATATTACGTAAATAAATATTCCTATCGCTGACATTGACGATCTTTCCGGCTCTGCCAGTTTAATGAAGATAATTGTTTGAGGGCGCAGTAGAAAGACGTGTTTGTGCAAGGAGAGAACCATGAGTGAAATAATCAACCGTGATCATCGCAGGAGTGCAAGATTGCGACGTTCGTTAGTCGTATTTCGTCACTTCATTTGGATAGGGTTCTAACTTCGCTTCACCTTGTTCTGAGATATGAGGTGTCAAAGTTTGCAAAGATGATTTCTCATAATATGTTTACAAATTTCCGATTTTGA
The DNA here is from genome assembly GCA_929108145.2 of Limnephilus rhombicus. Taxonomy (NCBI): domain Eukaryota; kingdom Metazoa; phylum Arthropoda; class Insecta; order Trichoptera; family Limnephilidae; genus Limnephilus; species Limnephilus rhombicus. The sequence goes on from OV815285.1 coordinate 50,277,408, forward strand.
TGTTGAACCTTGTGTAAAGTATTTTAATTGAACATATTTTAAATGAAAGTATTTAAAGAGGACGTAAACTAACCCTTTTAGAACATACCTAAACATACAAATAGAAACCTGTGCAACCAGCTAGAGCATAATAATTCATTGCACAAGGTTCCAATTACATTACCCTAATGCTATTCCTAGCTAGGGCCAAGCCCTATTCAAATATTTTCCATTCAAATATGATAAACTAAAGTACATAAACTAAAACCCTTACATATATTTAGAAAATTCGTCTTTGGAAACTTAGAAACCTTAGAAAATGGTAAGACTTAGTTAGAACCCTATCCAAATGAAATGACGGACCATAATGCGCCTCGTATTTAAGATCAACTGTCAGATACAAATAAAATAGAGAGTGTAAGTGATGTTAGAACCTTGTGAAATGAATTATTATTGAAAAAGCTTGAAGTTAGAACTTTGTCATACTTATATCTACGAAAATACAACACAGATGGTTCTGAAAATTATTTTGGTTATAGAAATAAGCAAAAGAAATGCTTTGGCATTCAAAGGTCATTTTTGAAAAAAATGTCAGTTAGAACCCTATCCAAATGAAGTGACGATTTACTTGGTACCGTGGAAAGGTACATATATAAAAATGATATAAAAATAATATGCATATATAACTAAATTTTTCAGTTTGATTAGAAAGATGTTGCAACATAATAATTTATTACCCACGAAGGTGTGACAAGGTTTTGTACAACTTCATGACAGCGTCAGATTAGTGATGCGTGCACTTATAAGTTATCTTATAATGCTAGCAAGCAGGGTTGCAGGTGTACACGAAGATGATAATTATTTAACAACATGAAGTAAATATTTATCTGTCTTATTACAATGTTCGGTGTATTTATATTGCTAGACAAATGGCAGTTAGGTGACAGGTGATACAAGAGATGAATGGTTCTCCTGCTCCATATTCAATAATACGAGGAGAAACTAATGGAGGTTTCTAATGGTGATCGAAAACACCGTATCGTGTACATAGACATCGGTTTTACAGGCACTGCTAACTTCCTCTTGGACCGTTAATCAATATTATTGTTTCCTTATTCACGTGGGCTATCTTTGACATCGATAGTATCAAAGTATACGGGGGTTAAGGGACGTTCTTGCCTTACTTTGTAACATTGCTGCTAGCGTATTCGCAATTTTGCATGGTCTGGTTGGCTGCATTGTACACCGAAGGGGACTACGCATGATGCAGGCGTGATTCTAGAATCTTCGGCTCTTCAGTTGACGGAATTACCGCGGGTCGAGTGGTGGTGTTGTGGCACGGGCTGTCATTTGCTTAATTTAATTGCAATAAATTATTCAATGTTCTGACTTGGCATTCTTTTATTACATACCTACCTTCAGTGCCTTGCTTGATATATTTGTGTTTAAATACTCTATACATTGATGGATGACCAGCCTTGGTGGGAATACATTATAGGTAAATATTTTATGTCACAACTTTAACCAGTAATTCCTGACATTATTTGGAGTAAAAAATGTAAGCGAAATTTTGGTCTCCGGTGACATTTTTGATGTTTTTTTTTTCTACAAAAACATAAAAAAAATGGTAGTTGTTGAAAAGGTGGAGGCGGGGTAAGGGGTTCGTCGGACACCCGGCTGGGTGACCAATGACGACATGCGGAAGAATTTTTTTTTTGTTTGTTTTCAAGTCAAGTCAGCGGAGACCAAAATTTCAATCATACATTTTTTACTCCAAATAATGTCAGGAATCACTGGTTAAAGTAAGTCAAGTATGTCCCTTAACACCCTGTATGTAGGGACATATTATTGTTCTTCCTACAGGGATAACGTTCAAGTATCTTGGTAAATGACGTCCTTTGAAATATTATATTTATTTATTTTTAATTTTTAACTTTATGAGTAAAATCTAAATCATAATATTTAATTAAATGAAGACAATATTAGCGAAACTCAATCGACAAATCAGAAAAATATTGGCACCTCTGGGACTCGGATCCAGGACCCTTTTCTTACACGGAAAGTGCTCTACCAACTGAGCTAAGGTGTCTTGTTTCTGACACGTTAACTCAGTTGGTAGAGCACTTTCATAATAATTATAATATTTTTTAACATTAGCTCCAAACGGGAGGTCTTTAGGAAAATAATTCCCCTCAGTTCCTACGTCATATTTAGGTATGCTTTGTGGAGGATCTTTTTAGGAAAGGAATGAGAGAGAGTTCTGTGTAGGAAAAAAGGTAAGAGGGGTGGGTACGAATCCAACGGTCAATGAATCCAGGAGTGACTGACTTATGAATTCATCCCTCCCACTGTAGCAAGATGATGTTCCGAAAGAGTCCTGATTAAGAGGTCAAACAGTCTCCTCCGATCCAGCCTGCCTCTTAATTGGCAGGCAAATGCACCCGCCGCAAAGACCTGGAAAAACCTCACGCTATGAACCCGTGAGCCCCTGCTAAGTCACCAAACATAGCAAAACACTTGGGGTGACCTTTGGCAGAGATGTTGGTTATGGAATGAACGGTTCTCAAGGCGGCAGTACCCATAACTTTAACATATCTGAATCGCTAAAATTCCAGTAGGGAGCAAATCAATTCGTCGTAAAAATGTTTGCTCGTAATATAACTGTTAAAAAAACAATACAATATCTCAACAATGTTGCGGTCACAGTTGCCATTAAATGTTTTATTGTTGTTTTATGAAGTGCTGAAGTCGATTTTAAATGGAGCTTTATGTCTGGCAATAAAAATACAACACAGCTGACTAATTACCTGACCATAAAATTCTTTTAGAATATTCTAAGAATTACTGCACTAAGAAATTAAAGACCAAAGGAATAATGGTAACAGGAATTTCTCAAACTAAAATCAAGTTAAAAAATAAACAATTCAACAAATTAAACTTTCACAGAAAATATTCATTAAAAACTCGAGGAGAAACATAAGATCTATCTTTTGAATGTGTTTCTTAAAAAGTACAAGACTTTTAGCTTAGTAAATGTATCTACAATTCTACAGGCATCTGTTTAATCATTGGAATAATTTGAGAATGGGTGGTATCTATTAATTGAGAATGTGAAATTATTAATCCCTTGCCAACTTTAACCCATAATTCACTGTATTAATAACATTTGATTTTAAGGCGATGATTAATGCTAATTACTATTTTCGATTCATCTTTACTATGAATCGAGTTAAATCATAAATACAAAATACATATGATTTGGATAAATTTAAGATTTTATTATTTTCCATTGAGTAGAATTAAAATAAAATTATTGATGACTTTATAAAAAAATATAAGCTAGAAATATGTTGGAAAATTATTTTTTCATTAGAAATGTATGAACACGAAATAAGAATCATCGTTTAAAAAATACGATTTTATGGCTAAATTGTCTGCATTGATTAATATTTTTTCTTTCTTATAAAATTATTCACAAAATAAATAAAAACCAATTTTGCGCATGGAATCGTGAGCTTTGGACTCAGTTTGCCAAGCGATTTTTATGTTATTTTTTTTTATTTTTTTTATTTTTATATGAGTTCCACACAGGAGGCCCTGAGGAAAATAATTTAACTCAGGGCCTATGTCATCTTTGGGGATGCTGTGTGGAGGGTTTTTTTTTAAAGGAAAGGAAGGAGGGGAGAGTTCTGGGAAGGAAGAGGGTTTAAGGGGTGGGTAGGAATTTGGGGATCAGTGTGTCCTGGTCATCCGCCTCCAAGACCTAGACAAACCTCACCCCATGAACCCGGGCACCCTTGCTAAATCACCAAACGTAGCGAACCACTTGGGGTGACCTATGGCAGAGGTGTTGGTTATCCAATAAAGGTTCCCGGGGCGGCGGTACCCATTCCCGCCTCCCAAATTGAAATATATATATACCTATATTAAATAATATACCTATATTCGTGGCACACTAAATTTACATGCAATGCGTGCAATTTGTGGCACAAAAATTAACCTACGTATCTATGGCAGAATCCACTATCCGTTATGGAATTACTTCTTGGGGACATTCTTGTAAAACTAATATAAATTATATCCAAACATTGCAAAATTCCCTTACAAAATTGTTAATCCATAAGTGCACTTATGAACACAGAAGCGACACTAAATTAATATACAAGTCTCTAATGGTAAGCCCACACAGCGGCCAACGTTCCAACTTCAAACGTTTGGACGATCGTGTGGAGGGGTGTTCGTGCGTTGGAAGTTCAGTTGGAAGGTTGGAGTTCGAGTTGGCCCGGGATCGCCCTCGAGGCGATCCCGACGGCGAACTCACACGAACCAGTCTGCCGCAGCTGTCCACACATCAGTCTGCGAACGGCAGGCGATCAAGACGCGCGGCCGCGTTCTATTAAAATGACAGTATTATTACGGAGAGTAGTATAACAATTGATTGAAAACATGTCGTGTACATAAGTATATAATTATACGTGCGGAATAATTATAGGCAATGGACATAAGATACAGCGTAGCTACAGCTGTTCAATGTCCGCCATTTTGGGTTCGGAATTCGGGGTTGGAGGGTTGGCCGCAGCCACCACACGATCGGCCAACCTTCCAACTCCAAACTAAGTTCGGAGTTGGAAGGTTGGCTTTGGTGTGGAAGTACCATAAATGTTTTACCTGTCACAGTACAGAGTATTATTGTTTTATAATATTGTAAGTCAACATGTTATATTTTCGGATTCCTTTTATAGGGAAAGAGTTTACCATAAACATAATTCAAGATTCACTCAAAATGAAGGATTGGTGGTTCCGAAATGTACAAATAAATACGGTGAAAGAACCCTAAACTATATTGTATCCAAAATATTTAATAAACTACCTACGACAATCAAAAATAATAACGTTTTTACTGCTAAAGTCAAATATAATCTAACGAAATGGCTATTAGATACTGATGATTAATATCTAATAGCCATGAAGACCTCTCGGATGACGGTGATATTGAACGACAGCGGAGAAGTATCAGTATATTGTCTAATATGATTGCCCGAAGATTCTTCAAATGCAGTAACAATGTAAAAAAACATTGTTCAATGCATTTTGCACTAGCCTATATACATGTGAAACATGGTGTCACTACCGATCCAGCTCAATAGAACGACTCCGGATCCAATATAATAATGCTTGCAGAATTGTATTTGGATACAGAAGATACAGCAGCGCATCTTCAATGTTTACAGAGCTAGGACTACACGGATTCGCCGGTCTGATGAGCCACCTGGTCACTGGAGCCAGGATGCGGCTAATGGCTTCCGATAATACAGCGGTGATTGCAGCCTTCCAGCATCAAGCGCCACTCCTGAGCGAGCGCTGGACCCGAGCTCACTCCAGACCACGTCCTACATTATAATTGATTATCCATTTTATTTCTATTATCGCTTATGTTTTTTATTTATTTATTTATTTAATTTTTTTACTTATTTATTTTTTTCTTTTTTTTTCTATTTACTTTTTTTTACTTTATCTGTTCTGTAAATATGTACAACTTTATGGGACGTGTGGGATTGCACTATCCTCCCCACATCCTGGAATAAACATTATTATTATTATATTGATGTCCTCCCGAAGTCAGTGTATTCTTTATTGAAATTCGCTTTCGAAGGAATTGGAAAATTCATTATAATTTTTATGATACCATGTGAAACTATTCATTTACTTGTTAATTATATTAATTTGTTCATACTTAATACATTTGTACTTGTTTATGAAGTAAGGCTTAAAGTGCTATTTACATATATATACTATTCCCCAATTAAAAAAAAATTGTTATATTAGCATCAACATTATACATATACATTGTTTGAAAATGTACCAATTTATTGAATTAAAATGTTGTCTACATGTACCTGCTGACAAACTACATAAGTAGTTTAGTGGGTTTCAATGTTAATGAATAAATAAATAAAAAATAAGAATACGTACATTTTTGGCGTGTGGCTTCCCGTTAAAACTGTGTTTTATTTATTTTTTTCTACGAAATAATTAAATCAGAAAACAATAATAATATGGCATCTTAGGTTGCTGTTTGCAAATTAACTACAATTGTTTTAATGATCTGAAAATTATTTAGCGGGCTTAATATCTACGATGTTTTTTAAATTTCATAATATCATTTGAAAGTTTCTGCGTGATCTAAAAGAATATTTACTTCCCATTCGTATTTTAGGAAAATAATTAAATACTAGGTAATTTAAATTTAGAAGATAAAAATTCTTACAGTTACGTTACATAAAATTACATTAAGTACGATAGAACACATGAATTAAGTAGGCAGGGTTAATCCTGAATACAATTTTTAAGAATAATTCAAAACCAATTATTTGATAAGATTTCCTTTCTTTTTTGTTTATTCTTGATCGGATTTTCCCCAACAAATGCATTTTTGATAGCTGTCTTGTAATTCTTTAGTCATTTGCCTACAAACGAGGGCCGGGCTAGTAACGTCGGCAGACATCATCCATTATTCATGCCCTTAAACAGTTTCATATTATATTTCCATTTTTTTAATGAATTCAAACCCTTGGATTTCTATCTTAGATCATTATAATTTATATTATACAGAGAATAAAGGATGATTATTGTATCTCCGACGCAATTTTGGCATAATTATATGCAATCACTCCGGAATCCGTATGGCCCCAAAGATATTAAAATAACATTTTTTACAAACCTTTTATTCTCAGAATTTTAAAGTCATTTAATGAAAACGCTTTTAATAAAAGGGTCATAATTGTTTCAGGATGGTTAAGCATCAACATTAACTCGAAAATAAACGCAGGATATTGATTTTTTTAAACCTTTCATCATGATGATCTTTAAAGTAAATTATGAGATCAAATTCCGCTGATTAGTCACTTGGTCGAACCATTTTTTTAAGGTTATGAATATGATGTAAAAATATCTTCTTTTGATCACATTTTCCTCTCGTAAAAGGTAACCATCGCAGAACGAAACATTATTTTTAAATGTTTTAGTTATGTTTCTAAACTGACCAGATCTGAAGAGCCAGGTAATTCCCACGTCTTCTTCTTTCTTTCCTTCATCCTCATAACATGCTCAAAATTGGGATGTTTTAATATTATTTTCTGTTTTTTTGGTGGATTTTAATCTCGAGTTAGCACACATGCGCTCACACACACTCACTCACTCACTGATGGTGCTAATAATTTACAAACATATATATGTATAACAGATATGATTGACAATATTTGGCAAATATATTTTTTCGATATTTAAATATTTTTATTACTTATTATATTCGACTACATACTTAACATTGACGATTGTTAAAGACATATTTTCTTATTTTTTTTTAAATAAATAAATTTTACGGAGTGTGAGAAACTGATAGACATATTGAATTGAAGGTATGTGCAGGTAACGGCATTAATAGAGGTTTGAATGCGGTTGGCGCTAACAAAAAACTACCCAAAGAAGCAAAGCAAGCAGTCTACAATGGAGTGCTCGTACTTACCCTGAAGTACGGAGGTTAGTCGTGAAACTGACATCAAAAGGAAGGATTAAAATAGACTAGATGCTGTAGAAATGAGATCTCTGAGAAATATGTATGGTAAAACCGTGTATGATCGTGTGAGAAATGTGGAGATTCGCAAAGAATTGTTATAAAAGTAACGGTTCCATGCCAACTCAGAATGAAAACAACTCAGAAATACTCCAGAAAGGTCATTAAAAGCTATGAATAATTTAAAAATAGCCGGTAACCCTAACCTAACTTTACCTATTTAACCAATATTTAAAATATTTTTTTATCATCACTCTCAATGACCTTTCGAGATGGTTTCATTCTGAGTTGTCCGGACACCAAAAATAACATGTAATACTTTCAAATATATAGATTGTTTCAGTCATACACAGCGCCGTCTCCACAGCCCGAAGCCAGTGGGACCATGAAATCTCCAATCAAGGTATACTGTAATACTGAAGAGATTTGGTGGGGAAGGGGAAGGTTGGGATGAACCTGCTACTAAGGAGACTAAAACTAAGTCTAAAAAGACATGGCTAATGTCGTTTCAAGTAACGTTACGATTCTGAATTGCGGTCTTTCAATAGGAAAATACTGTAAGTAGGTACTACGATACTATATCTCAGGCAGATGGGACTGTTTTGCGGTGTCACATAAAAAATAACACTCGAAAAATATGCAATGAAAATAATAATTATTTTTGAGTGATTGAGTAAAAAAAACCATAAGTCATGTGAAAATATGACATTTGAAGAGTCAATGACAATTTTACCACTGGTTACGAGCAACAATGTCGGGACGAAAATACATACGCAGGTACCAAAATTACATTGAACTACACAGAATTACACACGGACGGGTTTACACGTGGATGAAATTTCGCATGGAGAGATTTACACCTACTTAAATTTGGAAAGTGGAATGCGAGTGGTGAGGAGGGGGAGTGGGGAGGGGGTGTTGGGAGGGTGTTGGTGGAGGAGGGAAAGGGAGGGGGAGGAGGGTGGGGGGAAGGGGTTAAGGGAGGGAGAAGGGGGAGGGAAGGAAGGGGAAAGGGGAAGGATGGAGGACGGTGTGGGGAGGGGTAGGGAGTGGAGGGAAGGAGGTTGATGGGGGGAGTGGTGTGGGGAAAGGGAATGTGGAGGGGTAGGAGGTGAGGGGAGTGGTGGGTAGAGGGAGAGGGGGAGGGAGTTGATGGGGGGGAGTGGAGCGGAGAGAGGGAAGGTGGAGGAGGCGGAGTGGGGTGGAAGAGGGGGGAGGGAAGGAAGGGAAGGGGGAGGGGTGGAGGAAGGTGGAGGGGGTGGAGTGGGGAGGGTGTGGGGTAGGGGAGGGGTGGGCGGAGAAGAAGGGGGAGGGAGAGGGGGGTTGATGGATGAGTGGAGTGGGGAGAAGGAAGGTGGAGGAGGGAGAAGTGGGGGAAGGGGTGGGTGGAGGGGGGAGTGGGGGTTGATGGGGAAGTGGAGTGGGGGGAAGGGTGGGTGGAGGGGGAGGGGGGTTGATGGGGGGAGTGGAGTGGGGAGATGGAAGGTGGAGGAGGCTGGGTGAGAATCCCCTAATACCATGCGAGCAAAGCCGCGGGAATAAGCTAGTATATATATAGATATATAATCTTAAACATAAGGTTACTCTCTAAGAGCCATGATTTTAATATCGGTGAGAATTTTGTTTTAGACCAATTTTTTTAAAATTCGTATGGCTATTTGTTAAATATTAATGGTATAATATATTCAAGGTTTCTTTGACAAGGTTGTTTTGAAACACAGGTACTTTAATTCCTTTATTTTGTATGAGGCGCGTATTGTGTGCATGATCCACCAATGTTTTATATGGACTACCGGACTATGGACTACGGATATATGCTGTAATACAATTTTTGCTACATAATAGCACGCACCGGTAATACATTGATTGATTTATGTACGATACTAATGTCTCGCCTTTGGTTAAAAACGGTGTAATTCTAGTAGTGTAATAAATATTGGTGCGTGAAATTTACTCCTGTGTAATTCGTCAAGTAACCAGACTTGCGTACGCCTCGCAAATCGTGACAATTACGAATCAATTGCACCGAGTTCCTACAGTCTTTATTCTGTTGCAGCTTTATAAAACCATTGTCTTTATAAAGCTTGACCACATGTTCCAGTTGACGTCTCAATCCACTCGCCGGACCAGAGTTACGAACTCGTTTGGAGAAATGGATTACAGAAATCGACAAATGAATCATTAACGTTCCGTTTCGCGTGTCAAACTAGTTTCAGACTTGCTTGTTGCAATATTAAAATATCACAGGATAAAGTGGCTATGGGTGCATTTAATATTGGCATTTAATGCAAGATCTTATCTTGAGTGCAACTTGTTAGTTAAAATTGTATAATCTGTACCTAAGTTAAGCAACGAAAGCTGTTATTACTTGTGGTAGAAGCCATTTATTTGCGGTGTGTTTTTTTAATCTATAAATTATGCAAAGTTGATGACGGTTATTGGATTAATTTACCTTCATTGTGAAAGAGAAATTTAATCAGCTTTCAGAATTGAGGAAGTATTTAGTAAGACCAGAACCTAGTTCAGTTCCGTACAATGTAACTTTATAAACCTCCATAGTTTCATGACGCAAATTATGTTTGCGAGTTGGACATAATTGTGTTGTAATAATTCTAGACAGAAAAGCTGTGCAAATTTATTAACGCCAGGACTCACAAATGTAACGTTTTTGCTGCTATATAAAATAAATTAACTGCTAAATATTTATTATTCATATACAGATGTAACATTACCTGCCTCGGAACAGACTTTGTCTAGTGGGGTGGGTAAAAGAAAACTATGTACATAAATGAAAAAAAAATAAACGCCCGGTTTGCCGGCACTGAAACTGAAAAAAAGTGACCAGCACGTAGCCGAAGGATTTTAACCAGCGATTCCTGGCCAAATTTGGCGTAATAATATAGAAGTCATTTTGCTGTCCGGTTATATATTTTTTCAACTAAAAACAATAAAAATATTTTTCCATCTACGTCGCAACAGAGTAGTCTGGTTTAGCCTAGCGGGTCACATGGTAAGCATTCCGTCTCGTTCCAGCATCACGGTAACAGCGCGTATCACGTGATACCGTCGCGATATGTAGATGTTTGTTCCGTAGCGAGGTGTTATTGAAAAATATATTTTTGTTTTGAGTAGAAGTAATACCATTAGATAACAAAACTTTATCTACCTATTCTCTCCAAATATATTCGGGAATCGCAAGTTAAAAAACTTCGGGTACGTACTGTTACACCCTGTACGTAAATGTACCCATATATATGATTTTCTCTCTATGAATCGATACAGTGTACGTATTTTAAAAAAATATGCCCAAAAGTATATCATTTATCCTATTATACCACTTATTTGATTTGGTTACGAATTCGCACTTACAATAAAGATTATAAAAAAAAAATTCAAGAAATTCTGAGCCGCATTAATTGCATTTATGAAAATCACTTAAATCATTTGAAATCGTAAAAAAAGTTTTCATCAATTAAACAACAACTTAATTCCGTATTAACGAACGTCTCGATTAAGAAAAGTTCTCGATTAAGTCTGTGAAAGGTCAAGGAGTTTAAAATGCTCTGATCGATAATAAATAAGATCTCGATACAGATATTTATTTCAAGGCACGCACAGTCATTGCGAAAATGATGGCTGAACGTGCCCTGCTACATACATTAGTCATAATGTGAAATTGCGTTATTGATAGAGATGAATGGACCAGTTTGTAGTTGACTTGGTGAGGGCTGGCAATAGACCAAATATTAAAAATATTTTTTTTACGTTAGCTGCACCCAGGAGGCTCTAAGGAAAAAAATGCCTCAGACTCAGAAGCTATGTCATACGAAACTTTCTCGATTTATGAACTTACTAGAAAATGATTTATTTTGCAGTCTGTCAGTCTTTTATTGAATATGGTATCATAGCATGGGGAGGTGGCGCTGCATCTGCATTAGACACAATCATAAAGGTACAGAAAACTATTATAAAATCAATCATTAGGCTACCTCTAATTACAGACTCAAACTTAATCTTTAATATTATGAATCCGACTAGGAGTCCTTAGGAGTCCGACTGCAGAGATCAAAGGGTCTCCCTTATCTGCCCTCTCCTGATCCAGCCTGCCGGCAGCTGGTGGGCAGTCACATCAGCTACCAAGCTCTGGAAAAACTTCACTCGATGAACCCGTGCACCTCTGTCAAGAGGTGTTGGTTATCTAACAAATGATTCCGGAACGGCTTTATCCATATCCGCCTCCAAAATTAAAAATTAGATTTCTTTAAAATGTGATTTGTTCAGGTGTACTTGTTTTTATCATCAAAATACTAATTTCGGTTATTTTCTACGTTTTCTCGATCATTCTGCAGCGATTGTCCTTGTTCTGACGTTTGTTTTCTTTACGTAAACTTTCAACTTCAAAAATCCTACAATTATAATATCCCGTGATTGTTCACGGATCTGCACTAGTGGATCCCAATTACCTAAAGGAGTTTACGACTCTTCTCCATTCTCCCAACCCTGATGAGATCCAGTTAAGCATGTTTATCACAGCCACCGCTGACTTGAAGTATGGTCCAGTATCCACAATATAGATATAAACAATAGACCGACCTCGCGTATAATATATAGCATTGTACCTCACGAAGTGCTCCTACCCGCTGTTTGCTGTCCGCTGTTGGGCCTTTCACTTTCGGTGCTCCGGTCTCCGGTCTCGGGACCAACACCGGATCTCGTCACGAGAACAAACGTTCCACCACAAGTGGAGCACTTTATAGTAAGTGAGTTCATAAGTAGTTTGCACTTTTGGAGAGCAATCTGTTACTCAGCATAGAGAGAAATATGCAATTTTTTAGAAAACAGTCAGTTTTGAGAGATGTTTCGGCTAAAGGTTTTTACATTCACGGGAAAATTAATTCTGTATTCTTACAATGACAATAAACTGTATTTGTAGAAAGGTACTTACGGAGTTTGAACGTGGGATTAATTCTCTGCAATTTATTACACTGAATGGTGAGACAACTTCTCGGTTCACTAAGTTTTTAATGATTTCACTACGAATATAAATAGTTTTCAAAGGAACCTTGTGATGCGTTTTTGCGATGATTTATGAATTCACGAGGAGACCGTTGCAGCAAAGATTGATTGTGAACAGTAAAGCCTCCGCTACCCGAATTTCTACCGATTTCTTACATATCTCCCTTAAACACGTTAAGTTTTAAAGCCTTTAAAAAAATATATGTTATTCTTGAAGATAAAATCTAGACATTCCCCGCACCGAAACGCAAATAATATAAAATTTCCTCGATAGAAAAAAATCGCAAAATATGCACCAAGAATTATTATAAATACGTTTGTTTCGGTTATTTTACAAGTTATATTTATGAAAAAATTCATAGTGTTTCTTTAAATGCTATTTAAGATAACCCCTGGGAGATTTTTTCTATATTTTAAACGAGTCGTGTTTTATTAATTTTGTCGCTTTAAATATTAGCGCACTCCTCTACATTCGTAATTTCATATCTCTCCATCTTCTTCTTTTTGAGCCCGGCTGTGGCACCTGAAGTGCGGGGGGGGGACTAGTTGGATAAAGGAAGGGAACAATTCATTGCCATAGAATAAATATTTATTCCCAAACTAAACACAAAATCATTCGCCGGGTTGTCAACTGTATTCGGTGTGAAAAAGAAAGAGACTCGTATTTTTTCGCATTAGCTGCACACAAGAGGCCCTGAGGAAAATAATCCCCCTCAGAGCATAAATCATCATTGGGATTTTTAGGGAAGGAAGGAGGGGAAGTTCCGAGAAATAAAAAGGTACGAGGGAGAGTTAGGAATCTGGAAGTCAGTGTGTCCAGGAGTGACGATCGTATGAATCTGTCCCTCACACTGCGGAGCACGGCGATGTTCCGAGAGAGTCCTACTGGAGAGGTCAAAAAGTCTCCCTCAACCAGTTTCTCCCGAAGTCATAAAAAAATCTCACCAAATGAACCCGGGCACCCCTACCAAGTCACCAAACGTACTGAACCACTTGGGGTGACTTATGGGGGAAGTGTTGGTTATCCAGTAAATTATACCCGGTACCCATACCCGCCTCCAAATTTAGGGAATGAAATTTGTTATTTCAAGAAATATATTAGTTTGTCGGACAATTGATGCCGTTTAGAGATGACAAATAATAACGGACATTGTAAAAATAAAAGCCATTGGAAATTTACTTTGGATTTTGAAAACCAACTTGTTATTTTGAAAAAACATACAATTTTGATGAAAAATATTGAATTTTATTTTTGGATCGATTTGCTGTTGAAAAGTAATTAAACGATATAATTTCGGATGTTATTGTTGTGAGTACTTAACGATTTAAAATTCAAATTTACCTATATAGTTCTTATTTTTCAGGTATCACAATTAATTTATGCCACCGTTCTTACAATAGTTGGTGGTGTATGGTCAGTATAGTTGCCCTTCAAACGGTTGATCGGGATTCGTTGAATTTCGATGAATTAAAAATTTAGTGATATTTTGAATCATTTGATCTGCACTGGTATTGAATAATTTAGTCAAGTGTTTTTATTTTCAAGAGTTATTTGTGACACATTTTTAAAATTATGATATTATTTCCATTTTTGGATCATTATGTTCGCCTCGTGCCGCAATGGTCAGCAGATAATAACAATATGATAGCGTACAAAGAATGAATTTTCTTGTTCTTCTCATTCTAATCACCAAACTCAAAACAGTAACTCAATTGAATATTTAAATGACCTACTTAATATTATCTTCTCAATACTTCTTTATTAATAAATTAATTAGAACACCATCTGGTTATTTTTCATGAATCCAAATACCAACCTTGACTAAGTTTTTGTTCTAGAATGCTAACATATTTTTTTGGCTCGTCTGTAAAGTTGGCAAAAGAATAACAGAATTTTTTTTTGTATAGTTAACATTATTCCAACCGATTTTCTAAAACGATAAAAAAACTTGACCTATTTCGGAATAAAACACTCAAAACTGTTATTCTTCATATTATAATAAAATAAAATACAATATTGATATTCTTACATAATAAATTAACATTGCTTTAGTAAATTAACATAATGTCAGTTGTTGACGCAACTATGTATACCTATCTATATACCTTGTTCCATTTCTCTACCCATCCTTTTTTTACCACAATTATCTGTCCCTACTGACAATATTACCTACCATACAACAATAAAATCAATAGTCAGTCAGTCTGTTAAAAGAAACTGTGCAACGAACACCATTATTCTCTCAGTTTTATATAACATCGACCAGTTTATGGAAGCTTGTGCAGTGAGTGACTTAGTGCTCCCTCAGACCCATAATATTGAGCCGAACATCAACCATAAGGGGTAAGTCAGTTTCCTTCCCCATTCATCTGTTTACCATTTCCCATAGTTGTGTCAAAGTATTCACAAGCATAACATTTTTTTTAAATATATATTGATACAGTCCACTCCACGTGTCGCATTTGCGATACCATCAGTAATGATAAAAATTTCGTAACCCACCTAAAACTAGTAGTTTTGACCTTTTTTCCAAGTGGCGTGGATTGTTGTCCAATGTCTAAGCGCGTGACTTTTGAAACTAGAGCTGTCGGTAGCGCCATCCATTGGACGACTGGTATATTTTCAAATGTCAATAACAAAAACCTTACATTCTAAAGGTAGCGCTTGAAGATTTTTTTTTTCGTCTGCAATCTGAAACGAGATAGTGATATTTGACTCAATTTATTTAAAGCAAGAGATGTATTCCATGATTATTATTGTTCTATATGTATCGAACATTGTTGCATAAAACAACAAAAATAGCTATTTGAAGTGAAGCGCCGTTCTTTAGCAACGTTGTGATTTGAAACTCGATGAAACGGAAACGAGCAACAATAAAAATAAACAAAAACATACCTCTATAGCTATAGCAGTGGTTCCCAACAGGTGGTCCGCGAGATCTAAAACGTGGTCCACAAAACATTTATTCATTTACTACAACACCGAATCGATTGTTGATCGAAATTGTTTCGTGACCCTTTTGGTATTAATGATGGAGAGGTAGCTGAAGAAGTCCAGGAAGAGCACATTAATTTGCAAGGACTCGTTGAATTGCGCGATTAACAGTTTATCATTATTTTTCTTTGGTCCCTGTGAGAACAAATAAATGTCGTAGTGGTCCCTGGTCAAAAAAAGGTTGGGGACCACTGCTCTAAAGGATTTAGTCTGCGAGAGAATGAGATAGCAATAAATTATTTATAGTATATTACATATAAATACTGGTTTTAAAATTTTACACACTAACGTCAGTGGTTTTCACTTAGATCTTTTAAAAATATTAGAAATTAGGAAAAATGTCAATAGAAATTTAAATATTATTAACAATCAAATTAATTTTGTGAATAACCCTATCTTAAACATATTTCCTTTGTAATTTTTTGTCTATGTTCTTCTAAGCACCCCCTTTCCATCTCCCCCCCCCCCCTCCCTGTTGATCTTCTAAGCACCTCTCCTTTCCACCTCTCTCCTCCCCCACTACTTCCATTTCTACCCACGCCTGTCTTTCTATGTTTGATCATTTAGTTTTAGTACATTAAATGTCCTGATGAAGAGAACATCGTTCTTGAAATATGTTGACTTTTAAATAAAGATTATTGTGGAAAAACAAAGTGTTTTTAATTATTTAATTAATTATTTATTTATTTCATGGGTACTCGGTTCCAATATAATACGATAAATCCACAATCCCTCGCAAGTGTCCATAGTGTTTTAAAGCGCCTGACTAACCTCTGCAAACAATTAGCAGACCAAGGAATTTTTATAAAATCAGAATCCAATCAATACATTCTAAAATGAACAGGCAAAATAAAACTTCCGACAAATAAAGATTCCGAAGCAGAAAACAAAAAAAATACTAACAACATGACCAAATGTATGGGAAAAGGTGCACTGGAATTCGACGACAATATATGGAAAAATATCACATATTGTTAAAAAATGTGCTTCGTGTTCTTCCCACTCTTGTCTACTTTAGTTTTCTGAAGGTTTCACTTCTACCTCGTGTGAATTGCACTCTGATTTTTTTTTGCTATTTATGTCTTTGCGGCGGAAGGAAAATGAGAGGGAAAAGATAACTAGAAAGAGGAATCAAAAGGTATTTAGGTAGATATAAGATTCTTATTATTCTATAAACTATTGTGTAAATGTGTACAGCTATCAGGTTGTGTATTTAAAAAAAATATAATATTAATGCAAGAGGCACTGCTGAAAACCAGTTGCATTCCAGCAGAAATCCTGAATTGTACCTGAGCAGTGACCTTTCCATCAATAGACTCAATGATAAAAGAACAAAATGTATAATACTGTTAAAAAATCTATTGATGAATATATTTAATTATGCACCAGATTTTAATGTCCGGGTTTAATTTTCCCCACAGAAAAAACTAAACCCTTTCACACACTTCCCAAATGATCATCTGGTCAATCCACGTTATGCAATTGCACTATATAAGTATTATAATTACAAAACAATACAAGAACAACATGTCAACTTACCAGAGACCAGATGGGAAAATAATTCACCGAATCCAGATATTTTCATATCAGAGGGTTCGGCTCTGTGGAATTCCCAATTGAACCTATAAATCCTACTGATCCCTCAATATAAATATTTTAAAAATCTTTTGTAATCCTACATGTATTTAAAATTACCGATTTTCGCATTTTTATATATAAATTCTTTGACAAATCTAATACGCCTAAATTTTGAATCAGAGACCTAGGTATAATGCCAGTAGCCAAAATAACAAATGGTAATATTTTTATAGTCCGAGAATGCCAAATTCTTTTAATCTCATTTCCTAAATCTGTGTATTTTCTAATTTTTTCAGAAACAGTTTTTTGAATATTACAGGAATTTGGAATAGCTACATCAATGATATGAGTTATTTTTTTTAATTTTGTCATGTAAAACTATATCAGGTCTATTATGACTAATTGTTCTGTCTGTTAGTATAGTTTTATCATAATATATTTTATAAAATTCATTTTTTAAAAATGAATTTGGTTCATATTCATAATATGGTACTATATTACGGCAGTCAATCAAGTTATGTTTAATTACCAAACTTTGGTGGATTATTTATAAAACCTGATTATGCCTAAATGTTGTATACTCGGACGGCGCTAATATAGAACATCCCGATATAATATGTTCTATAGTTTCCGGAAAAGCCAAACATTTTCTACATAAATCATCAATTTGATTTATATCTTTGGTTATATGCTTCCTATAATTTTTAGTATTAATGACTCTATCTTGAATGGCAAGCATAAATCCTTCTATTTCTGCGCTCAACTCTCCAATACTCAACCATTTGTTTGACGAAAGTTTGTCAACATACGTTTGGTTGAGATACTTGAAGTGTTTTGCATGAATAATTTTATTTGACCAGGAATCTAATAATTGTAATTACTATATTCATTTATATACCTGTACGCCTGTCTCGACACAGGTATACCCTAGTGAGACAGGCATACAAATAAAACCATTGTAAACATATTTTATTATAGATAAATAAATAAAAAAATAAAAAAAAAATTCCTGGTTAGTATTTATAATAATGTTGGCATTCTCGTCATATAAATTTAAAGGTGTAATGTTTATATCGGCCTTGCAAATTATTTTGTGCATTTCTGAGCTATTAGCTTTCCTATGGAAAAAATTTCTAAGCATTTCTACCTGATTGTGTTTCAATATTATTATTATTATTAAGTTCAAGTTTATTCTCCCCTAGCGTTTTTGCATTTTTCCATTCCACGCTTGAAGGAATTCAGTGGTTTGGGGTGAATAAGTTGTCAAGTAAACTTCAAAGAGAAGGATCATTAATAAACGTGATTTCTCGGAAATTGGTGGATTGAGAGAGGAAAACATGGAAATACAATGTAACAATAACATGAGAATATGACGGATGTAGTACAATCTCCCAAGCAAAGCTCTTATTATCCGTTTTTGTAATGGTAGCAGAAAACGATGAGATTATCACGCTGAAGATCCTAGAAATGATAGATACACTGTTCGGAAGGAATTCAAAGATGATGACTCCTTCTTTGTGTCATGAAGGTTTCTAGCAGAGTCTATAAGGATTTATCGATAATTTCAATAACTTGTCAACACTCTTCAATTCGAATAAATTAGGAACACTTAGTCGTTGTGAATTGTTGTATGTTCGTTGGCGATATGCAGTCATGCTCGAGAATGATAACAAATTACCGGCGTTATTTATTAATGAAACCTTTATCGATCGAGCGTGCTGGATATTTTTAATAATATCCTTATGAATGTAGCTATAACTGTGTAGATATTCATCATCATCATTACATAGTATAAAATGAAGTCGCTCAAAATGTATGTGCGCGTTAATCTTTTAAACTACGCAACGGATTTTCATACGGTTTTCACCAATAGATAGAGTGATTGAAGAGGAATGTTTATATGTATAATATATGTACATTATATTAAAGAAAAGCCGATAAATTCAACGAAAACATATTTTTGTGTGATCTAAAACGGCTGGCGGGCCGTACTATATATAGTCTTTTGAAATTCGTTTTACGGGAGAAATTGGAAAATAGATGTCCTAGAGTAAGTAGGTATTTGATTTTCCCTTTTCAAATACCCAGTGTTGCGTTGCAAGCATTGTATAATTAGTGGCAGGTTAATTAGTTTATATGTATAATACATGCTTATTATAGTAGAGAGAAGCCGATAAATTCAAATATTCATCAGCGGGCATCGGGCAGCGGGCATCTGGCAAGCGGGTGGTGTGGATTTTATAAAGATTGGGTAATGGCGTTGTGTTTCGTTAGCCACAGCAACGTGTGGCCGGGTCTGCTAGTTATATATAAATGAAACAATATTTCTTTGTTAGAACTTAGAACCACTCTATATTTTATCTACGCCGACCGGTTTCAGAACGACCGTTCCTTCCTCAGGGCAAACGTATAAAAACTTGACATTACAAAACAGTGGGTGATCATAATGTTTTATTAACTGTACTCGTATATATATAAATTATATATTAATAAAAAAATTGAATATTTAATTAAAAAAAACAAGTTCGGTGACAATATTTTACATTGGTTTTCATTTCAATTCAATTTATTTTAAAAACATTACAACATTAAATTATCAAAGCGTTTTTAAAGGAGAAAAAATATTTAAGATTAGATAAACAGATTTAAACTAATAGCAACAAGGCTTGCCATCTAAATTGTGCTTCAATGATTTTAGACATTTTGATATTCGAAGTGATTCTATTTAACAACAAGACAGCTCTCCCGACTGGCATGACCATCGTGGAGATAAAACTGTCTATGCTGTCGGTGACGGAGATAACCATCGGGAACAAAGAAACTTATGGTCTCCATGATAGTCGAGTTTTCGAACCATCCACGAATCAGTCTGAAGAAATGTGTTACAATGAGCACATCCCTTCTGACAGTAATGTTCCCTTCTTTTTATAATTTAGATAAGTACTCGTACATAAAGATAACGACATAAAATGAGATATTTTTAAACAGTAGGTAATGTTTAAAAATGGATACCTTACGTGATAGACTTCACCAGTTTACTCTATATTAAAGACATGGTGAAAATATTTTCAAAATGCAAAAAAAAAACAAAATGTATGGTAATTGGATATAAGAAGACATTCAGTGAAAGCAAAATTAAAATTGATGGTGAAATTATTGAAAATATTACTGAAATGAAATACTTAGGAGTTATATTAGATTCCAAACTAATATTCAACAAGCATGCTGATATACACATAAGAAAATTGGGAAAAAAAATTTATTGGGAAGAATTCGGCAAAAACTATCTAGTAAAACTGCAATCACTACCTACAAATCAATTATTGCACCACATTTTAACTATTGCTCAACTATCCTTTTCCTGTGTAACGAACGAGAACAAAATAAGTTTCAAATTCTCCAAAACAGGGCAATGAGTTTAATACTTCGGCGAAATAGATTTTCAAAAGTAAACGAAATGTTAAGGAAGTGAAATGGCTAACCGTGAAACGTATGTTGATCTTAAATACGATGATATTTATACATAAAATAAGAAACAACATTTTACCAAAATAATATTATTATATTCAACAAGGACATTCACAGACATAACAAAAGGACGTGCAAGGAAATCAGGCTTCAAAAAAAGGACAAGGCGAATACGCAGAACAGTTTACTGTACAAAGGGATGAAGTTATATAACACGCTACCAGAAACTTTAAAGTCCACACCAATTGGAAAGTTCAAGATATATTGTGGGAGCTACATAAAATTTAGTTTGCAATATGAAATATTATAATTAATTAGAAATTTGTAAACTTAAATGTACAAATTACTAAAATAAAAGTTAATAAAAAAATAAATAAAAACATAAGAAAGGTTAGTTACTGTTTGTCCAGTAACAAAAAGATTTGACGAAAATGTTCGTTTTTGGTTCTTAATACTTGGTTCACATCATTATTATTAAAAGTTGTAAAATCCGTCGAGCAATTTCATCGTTATCCACTACAGTTAACAGGTGTGTATCTACATTTAAATGAAATACATGTATAAATATGATACGAATTTACTTTAGATAATCTGTGTCCAATTTTCCTAAATGTAGATACAGCCTTATCTTGATCACAGAAATCTATAACTGACCCATTAAAGCTACATAAATATTAGTTACGAAATATTAATGTGTACGCGTAACAGATGCCGAACGAATAAAATAATTTATTAAAAGGGTAACCCAAATTCCTAACTGACGTAAGCCACATACCTTATATAAACATTCCTGATTAGGAATCTCGTACATAATGAAAGTGTTCACGAGAGATATTTATTTATTTATTTCATAATCGATGATTATGCTTTATAATTAACAGCCGTAATAAACATAAGAGTTCATAACATCACAATTAAGACTTTTCGTACATTTTCTAATTAAGTTTTAATTATGAGCAAAAAATAAACAAATTACAGTAACGACCTTAAGGAGATAAATTACATTTTTAAAATGGAAAATGCTAATAGAGATCGAGTCCACTGAAAGTAAATCTCATCACGAAATTCTATGACGTGACTTTTGATTAAAGATTGCGGAGGTTGCAATAAAAGGATGAAAATTTTATCACTAATAACATTATGAGAATATCACACTTTCCGTGTGTACATTCTGAAACACTGTTGAATATTAACCTCAAAATTTGATGTCCATTTTTTACATTAGCTCCACACAGAGATTCTAATGAAAACAATTTTCCTTTGGGTCTATGTTATATTTAAGGATGCTGTGTGGATGCTAGATCTTTTTAGGGAAAAGAAGAAGAGGATGTTCTGGGAAGGAAAAAGGATGAGGGGTGGTTAGGTATCTGGGGGTCAGTGTATCCTGGAGTGAAGGACGTATGAATCAAGGCGATGGTCTCCCTCAATCATCACGTGACAAACGCATCCGCCGACAATACCCAAACAAACCTCATCCCATGAACCCGGGCACCCCTGTTAAGTCACCAAACGTAGCAAAGCACTCGGGGTGACCTATGATAGGGGGGTTAGTTATCTAATCAATGGTTCTCGGGACGACAGTACCTATTCAGGCCCGTCTCCCAAATGAATTTTAAATAAAACTTCAACGATGGCTCTAATCCATTTTTGCCACTGAAAATGCAGGATGAAAAATTACTGACCACATTTTTTTCTTCTTGTGGAACCGTCATGGCACCTCAATGTATATATACATTTGTATAATATTATAATAGTTGCCTTGGCAAATTATCTTATTTAATGTTACAATATAAGATAATTTTCGTATATTTTCCGTTTTTCTTGTTTCGTACATTATTAATATTATTTTTATTGAAATTTCAAAAAATTGTGAAAACCCTCCAGGCGTTTAAAATAAAACAAATAAATTAGGTTTTCAACAAATAAACAACGGATTCAAAATGAAAATACTATTTTATATAATGTATAATATGTAGCCTACTTTCAAATTGGCACTTTATTATAATTTATATTTGCGTGGAATCGATTGCATAGCTTATTTTGAGAATATATGAAATATTTTGGTGCTTACCAAGTTTAAACATTACCATATTATACCTTACAAAGCAAGTAAATTATAAGAATTGGCCAAACTTATGACTTTATATATTTTTTGACTTTGATAAAATTATAAGGTCTGAAAATGAAACTAATTCGTTTTCTCATTCACATTATATTCAAAGGTGTACATAGGAAGCCAACTTGAAAACCTTCCCCACGAGGCTTTTAGAGATTTCGGTGAAGCAAGTGCAACGTAACCTGAGTTTTAGAACCTCATCAAAATACGTATGACGTAATAATTATGTTGTCTAGTGTAGTGAAATTAAAATTGATTGCGGCAAATGAAGCACTAATTCCTATAATTAAGTTGAGTTAGTTCGTGCTTTATTGTCCGGTGGTTAATGTTAATGTCCGCTCGGTTTAAACAATCCGAGGATCGATTAACGGTGTGTGAAAACGAAGAAACCTTTTGAATTCATTTACTTAATTAATATCGTTGATTTGCCGACTCGTATAAACTACTTACGTTTATTATTTTTAATTTATAAACTAACGTTTAAGACAAGATTTTTATGCATAGCACAAAGGGTAACAATTATTATAAGCAATAATTGTCAGCCTGAAACACTCATTTACATTGAAAAATCTTCCGAGAAAAGATACTTGCCGCTAACGGGACTTGAACCCGTGTCCTTCTGATTGCCGGTCGGATGCTCTGACCACTGAGCTATGACTCAGGCTGACAATATTATTGCTTGTAATAATTGTTACTTACGTTTGTTGCACTTAATCTAGGTACTAAGATACTGGTCAAGGATTTGTATTTTTTTAAAGAAAGACAAACATTCCCGGGTTACGAATAACCCGACAATATTTGAAAATCTCCTACTACCACCACAGTAAGCCGGAAAATGTTTTCGTGATGGAGGACTTATCCGACGTGATATAGGATGCATGGGTGGTACCCAAACGCGATGCCCATTCAACCACTGACCAGTCAATACCTATTATTGTGTTATATTACTCGTACATTCAATACTAATCCCGTATTAAAAAAATTGATCATGAAAAATACTTCCCACCGGTATTTTAAAACGGACTGCACTTTACAGATTACCTTTCTTTTACTTTGTGTGTTGTGATTGTGAACGCTAACTTCGGACTGATTTTAAAATCCTTGTTTTTATATTATTTCACCCGTACGAAAAAACATATTTAGTACACGATATGCAAAAAAAAACCACACCAGATTTACACCTGTCTGGAAATAATAATAATTAAACAAAATTTATTATTATCATACGAGAAAATGACTGTTTTTAAGTTTCTTTTTAATTTGGAAGGGTATGTGTACCGCTGCCCCGCGAGCCATTCCTTGGATAACCAATACTCCTACGGGGGTGCACGGGTTCTCGGGATAACATTTGTTTAGGTCTTAGGGGCGAATGCGGCTGGGGCCGGATCGGGATGGCGAAAACCTTTTGAACTCTCCAACTGGACTCTCTCGACTCGTCGCCTTGCACCGCAGTCGATTCATACGTCCGTCACTCCAGGACATACTGACCTCCA
Source organism: Limnephilus rhombicus (assembly GCA_929108145.2). NCBI lineage: Eukaryota > Metazoa > Arthropoda > Insecta > Trichoptera > Limnephilidae > Limnephilus > Limnephilus rhombicus. The sequence goes on from OV815285.1 coordinate 50,301,626, forward strand.
CACTCCTCATACCCTTTTCCTTCCCAGAACTTCTTCTACTTCCTTTTACTTAACCCTCCACACAGCATCTCCAAAGATAACATACGAGGTTTTTTTCCTCAGGGCATCCTTTGTTGAACTAATGTAAAAAAATAAATGGTGAGACTTTTAAAATTTGACTTGATTTTAACTCTCCTAACTCTCGAAAACTTACTTTTTTACAAAAGGTATCATTAACGGTCGACATATTATAACAAACTCATTAGAAAAATTTAATTTTTCATTTAATTTTAGATAAAAAATGGGCAGCTCCGGAGTAATTGAAAAATGCAAAAAAAAAATTCAACCGGCATTCTTGGGGTTAAGTATTATCAAGATTACTTTTTTGGTCAATGACGATCGAATCGATTCAAAGTTTTAAACTTCGTACCACAATAAACTATGTTTACCTACAGTTCACCATCGCCTACATTATAATATTAAAAACAGGTACTGTCTATTCTCTATGTCCATCATAATAGTTCAAGTTGTTCTTATTTTTTGCGTTGCCCATGTTACCAATTGTAGATACTGGAGATAGATATTGTAAGGGGCATTATCGCAGTGAAAGTTAAACGAGCGGTCAGCGTTATAATATTCAATGCTTGAGAATTGATTTTTCACGATAGGTTTTAAATGCTGTGATTACACCTATTCGAACTATTCCGATACTCAAAATGTCGGCATTAAAACTCATATTTGGGACATGAAACGATCCGAGAGATCTAATTATGCACTTGTCTGTTATTAGAAAGTAGATCGCGGCAGTGATTTTGGCGGATATTTTTACTACCATTATTAGAGCAGTTCAGATAAGAGTAGTTTTGTGTATCAAATATCACCTGTATTTTTATTTTCTTGTGCTTTATCGTAATTATTATTGTGAGAAAAGTTTCTCTTTTTGATTTCCTTGATATTAAAAGCTTCTATTAGTATGTATTTACTTCTCTTCTATGTATTATAAATATGGCTAAAGTGTTTTGAAGTGTGCGAATTTTGAGCAAGTAAGAAAATTAACATTGAATTCGTACGATAACAATAGTTATAATGCAACGTTTCAAATTCGGAAATCGTCGCCTTAGTTCGTATTTGTATATATCTTTATATCTTATTCTCGAAAGAAACACACAATATTATATCCCTACATTATTAAGAACAATATTTTAAACAGAGTAAATGTAATAAGAGATCTTGGAGTTCTATTAGATAGTAAGCTTCTTTTTCAATCTCACGTCGAGCATATCACGTCGAAGGCTTTGAAAATGTTGGGATTTATTCTTAGAGTAAGTTGAGCTTTCAAAAATCCACAAACATTTAAGACTCTCTACATATCCTATGTTAGAAGCCATCTGGAATATGCTTCTACAGCGTGGAACCCTCATTGTTCTACATATAAAGCAAATATAGAAAGAGTTCAGAAAAAGTTTATGAAATATGTCTCTTATCGCGTGCGAAATGATGAAAACTATGTCCCCGCAAACCTTAAATCTCTTGATCAACGCCGAGATATCAGAGACCTATTAATGCTCTATAAGATTATTCATAACTTCATTGATAGCCCGTACTTACTACAAAATATTCATTTCAGATGTCCATTAAGAGTTACTCGATCTCCAGACACCTTTTATATCCCTAAGAGCAAGACAAATTATCTTGAAAATGTATTTGTAAGAAGAAGCTATAGCACTTTTAACAGATTATGCCCAAATATCGATGTGTTTAATACAAACCTTGATAAATTCACAGCATGCATAAAAAAATAACACTATTGAATGCCACATGTTTAACTAATAACTTAATATTTCATTGATTTCTGTATTTCTCTTTTTTATTTTTAGTATCACCATATTTTCTCTCCTACTTTTAGCAGTTCCAATTCAAATAAAATCACTTCCTGAAATATATTATTAATATGCATCAAAATTTAACTGTAATACCTTGAAAATTTTCAGTTAATTACTTTTTGTAGATTTAAGTAAGAAGATATTATCATAATTGTTTATATCAGGTGTAGGTATTGTATATTTTTGAAATATGGTTCTAAATTGAAATTTGTCGTTATTTTATTGGTCTATGACATACTTATTTTTATCACTGTCATTTATGAATTTTGTACAGACTGTTTATAACGCTAATAAAACTAAAATTTGTCCTACAGACCATTAGAGAATTTTACAGGAGAAGAAGGTTTTCTTTCATTATTTCAAATGCAACATTATGATAGGTGTTTTAAGGCGGCGACTGACCTGAAACATTTGATCGTAACGTTACGTTACATTACGACAAAATCTTACAGGTCAGTACAGCCAGCCGATCTACTCGCTGCGGGCGTCGCGCTCCACCCGGTTGTCGGTATTTTCGCGAATCCCTTTGAGTGCTACGTTACGTCTTAATTTTAGGTCAGTACAACCCCAAGCGTCGTCGCGAGTGCATGTGTCAATAGTTTCGAAGTGTTTATTGACGAGCGTTGAAGATGGAATAGGACCAGGATAAAACTCTGTTGTTCATTGAAAAATATAAAGAAAAAAAAAACAAGATGCGTGGGTCGATTTGGCTTCATTATTAGAAACTGAAGTAGAAACTTGTAAGAAAAAAATCACCAGTTTATTAGCTTCTTTGAGGAGGGAAAAACAAAAAATAAATCTGACTAATAAATATTATCCAACATTTTGATTACGAGTGGCGGAGCGCGGTCGAGTATAGTTTTCGCCACGAGCAAGGGCACAGATCAGTCAGGTAATGCCGTAACGTAACACGCTTGCATCGAATGTTACGATCCGGCCAAATGCTCATGTCAGTCGCCGCCTTAAGACAGAGCTATTTCCGTAAAGGTAAAGGGCTCAGTAGTTTAAATAGTTCTTAGTTAAGAGATTAACTAAAAAAATATATACTTTATTTTTAGTTTTAAAGTGGAGATCGAACAAAAACTAAAACGGTCTTGAGGTAATCCAACCGCTTTCCCGCCCTGGTATAAGTAACAGATGGTTTCTCTTTCAGGGCTCTCACAAGGTCTCTATTTTTTTTAGTAAACGAAGCTACTTATGATGCACGAAGCTAAACAGGAGTTAGTCTGAAAATGGGGTGATGGGTTAGTGTGATGAATGATGAACATAACATGAGATAAATACAGATAATATGATATTAATTTATAAAAGTTTGTAGAAAAATATAAGAAAAAACATTGCCATCACTCAAAACAATAGAAAAATAAAAACTGTAAAAATACTAAGATTACAAGTAAAGTCACTTGAAAGGTACAGGGACTGAGGTGGAGTAGACAATACATAAACAAAAATTTTAACAAAACAAAAAAAACGACTTAAAAAAGTGCACTAAAAAGTAAAAAAATAAGTTTGTATTCTTCTACAACTTCATAATCAACTTACTTTTTCTTCTCATCAATATGTAGGTACGATTGTTATTTTTGGAGTCGGTGGCAGCCAAGGTAGGTTTGTAACTACATACATAGTTATAGGTGAGATGTGCTTGTGTCGCACCCGCGACTTGACGAGGCGAGAGGCGAGAGCGGGGCCGCGGCGTGAGGGGAGCGGTCAAGTGAACACGCCAGGCCGGGTACCTTTGCTGACACCGACTCCAAAAATAACAATCGTACCTACATATTGATGAGTAGAAAAAGTAAGTTGATTACGAAGTTGTAGAAGAAATCGAAATTATTTTTTTACATTTAAGTGCATTTTTTTAAGTCGTTTTTTTGTTTTGTTAAAATTTTTGTTTCTTTTTTGATTTTTAGTGAATCTGAAGTACACTAACTAATATGTCTGAATATGGGTAGACCTACTAAACGTGCTGCTCATATGAGACAGACATAATTTGACCATAACGACCTTAGGGTCAAATTAAGAGATTAGGCCAAGTATCGTTAATTTGCTCCTAAGAATTGAAAAGTTCCATTACTTTGTCATAGATCCCATAATCAGAACCTAACCAAACTCTCATCAAACTACCCTTGAAGTACATCCTTTCCAATAAAAAAAGAATCATTGAGTTATTCGTCCATTTGTCGCGCAGATACTTAATGCAAATTTAAGACTTATATGGTTTTCTCATGGATGCCATTGTCGAAACTGGACCAAATTTAAATGGGACCACACGGGAAGCACCAGCTTTCCAATAAAAAAAGAATCATCAATATCGGTTTATCCAGTCGAAAGTTCTGAGGTAACAAACATAAAAAAAGAAATACAGTCGAATTGAGAACCTTCTCCTTTTTGAAGTCGTTTAAAAATATATAAAGTTCTAGGAACTTTGCACAACCAAAATCAACATAACTACAGCGATATCACAATAAAAGACAAAATAAGAAAAAAAAAATCTTTTCTCTCAAAATTTAAATTTAAATAAATTTTTTTTTTAAAATAGTGATACACAGAAAGATCACAATAAGAAACAAAAAAGAAATATATTTTTATTTACAATACATCCCAAAACTTGAAAGGAGGATTAAGGACGACCATAATCGGTCATCCTGACTTGTATATCAATAGCGGCTCGCTGTGCAGGACAGTTTCTATCACCCGTGGGGTGATCATCTTTTTTTTAAACCGTCTATTGGACAAATAAGAACTGAGGCGATGAAATGTAAACCAGAACAGCGAAATTAAGAAAGGAGTAAACTTAGATGCGGTAGATAGGGCCACATCAAAAAAAGGAAACTCAACTCCCAACACGTGTTAAATGGATTACATCGGACTTCTTTTGGAGCCTAAGCATGAACCCACAGCAAGAAGTTGTGAATAAAATATGTCTCAAATCGCACATGAGTCACGAAAGGTATATCCTTATTAGAGAAAATAAACATAGTACATTAAAGTAGAAAAATTAATGCCTTACCTGTAAGATTTTCTGATTGAGCAGTTCTCTATTACTATGTATTTACTAGTTGATGTCACCAGCATCAAAAATGATGAGAAGATGTGATGGAATTGCCCAAAAACTGGAACAAATTACTATTATTAACAACAGAAGATAACGTCATGTTATGCCTCAGCCACAAACACCAGACGTGTGTCAGAATAGAAATTGGCGGTCAAAGATGTCAAACTAGTTTGTCAGGAAAGGTGATTGAGGTTTAGTCATTTGATACCTTAGTTTATATCAAAGTGAAACAAATAATGTCAAGTATGCATATTTATAGATATAGGTATGCACAGAGGCGTGGAATCGTCAGAATTCTCTTCTGAGACACTAAAACAGATTTAAATTTGGTCTTGTAAATTGTTTTTTTATAAAAAAATATATGAAATAATAACTTCAACTATAAGCTTCTAAAAAATCTCAGATGTTCCAGCAGCAAAATAAAAGGAAAATACTTAAACTTGTTGAGTACAGAATAGGTCTCGGGTTGGTTCTGAGTTTGTGCTCCAAGTACCGTTCGGGGTATAATTATTTATACTTTAACAAAAACCTCTGAAGTCATGAGTGAAAAAGTTATCGTTTGCCGTTTTGCATTTATATACATAGTCTTATGTTTTGTTTAACAGGTTAGAGACTTATACATGTACTTACAATGCAGGTACCTATCTACATCTATTTTGAAAAAAAATTATAGATTATATAAAATTATTCATATCTTAAATATTAGAGAGTGTAAATTTAATAAAATTAATCTTGCATACAAATAAGGGATTGAAACATAACTTCAAACTGCCTATTTTAAGTAACCACTTACCTAACTTTCTTGAGTCAAGTATTTTCTCTTAGGTTTATCGACTATTTAAGAATCGATTTATTTTTGTGGAAGAAAGATAGGGAGAGAAAGTAAGAGAGGAAACGAAAAGAGCAAAGTCAGAAAGCGCCCCATTGCAGATCTAGTTAATTAACATAGTCGTAAGTACGTAATTTAAGGGACAGCACAAAATTAGATTTTTTTCTTAATTTTTCATTACAGTTTGAAGTTGTCACACTGGGCCCATGGCAAAGGGTTTACCTGTTTTTTCACGGAGGTCTGCCATTCAACATTGGTTCAATGTGTATTTCACAATGCCGATAAGTATGCTAATATTGACATTTCTTTATCTGCCTGTCAAATGTCTTATTTTGTTTGAGACATTAACATTCAAAAGAGAAATAATTTTAAGACTTTACGCATTTTCTTGAAACCTGTCGTAGATGTTATCTTTTCTAATTTAAGGTCTTTATTTAACCAAATTACATTAACCAAATAGGTTGAAAGGAAGGAAAGGTACTCGTGAGTCCTGCTTTACAAGACCCTTATACGACCTGTTCTTATGTATGGTTCGGAATGCTGGACAATCAGTAAGGGTGATGAAGGAGCCCTAGAAAGTTTTGAAAGGAAGGTGCTGCGAAGGATTTACGGCCCAGTTTGTGATAATGGAGAATGGCGTATCAGATACAACCAGGAGCTATACGATATTTACGAGGACCCTAATATCTCCAAGGAAATCAAAACTGGATGACTCAAGTGGGCTGGACATATCCAGAGAATGAGCGAAGGAGATATTCCAAAGCGAATTATGGATGGTGCACCTGGGGGTCGGAGAAGAGTTGGAAGACCAAAGCTTCGATGGCTGGATGGAGTGGTGAAGGATGCAAGCACCATCGGCATCCGAAACTGGCGCAACGCAGCACAACACCGACAGTCATGGAGGCAGGCTCTGCTGGAGGCCAAGACCCGACCTGGGTTGTAGAGCCACAGATGATGATGATGATGATTCGTGAGTAGTTCGCAAACAACTGTCACGATTTAAAAATAAATAAAAAACAAAACGTGTAAAATATTTACAATTTTTTTTTCGTAAAAATAAAATGAATAACATTTTTGCACGAATTTAATTGTAGTCAAACAAAAATGCCACCACAATGTTAATTAAATTCGTTAAAGATAATGTTATTTTTTCTTTAAAATTTTAATTACGACTTCTCCTTGAAAGGCGACAAGTGGAAATATGCTGTTATCTGAACGAGATGATTATTATTACAAACACAATAACACTCAAATCCAACCCTTTCTAAAAATGCTAACAGAGAGTCTACAGTACTGATACGCCGCGCCGTAAGAAGTGAATCTCGATAAAAGCTCTTTAAAATGAGATGTGTTCGTCCCCAAATGAAAGCATAATAAGGGGGAACCTTTAATATTAATGCAGATCGTCTCGCTGACTCCTCCAGGCTCTATTTTGGAGATTGGCGCTGTTACGAAAAGATAATAGCACCCGAATGCTCCTTTTAATGTTCCTGTTATAAAATGGTTAAATAACTATCGCCATTCCGGGCTTCTCATATTCCGAAAAGCAGTTCCTATGCTAAAGCGGCTATTAAGATTTTTATCATTTCAGACGATGTTCTATTTTAAATCTTTTGGAACTGGTTCGTCTTATTAAATCGAAATTAAATTCTTATCACCGTATCTAGAAAATCTATAACTTTTTAAAAAAATGTGTATAATTGCAGTAGATTTTTAAGTTAGTAAGTATTTATTTGGGTAGAGCTATTTAAGATCAAATCAAAGTGGTTATGTAAGTTTCTGCTATAAAAATACCAAGTTAAGCGCCTTGTATGTTATTACATAATGTTTGTTTATTTTATCTCTAGACGAGAGGCAATTTCCCTCAGGGCCTATGTCACCTTTGGTTATATCGAGTGTATTTTTAATGAAAGGGAGAAGGAAACCTTTGTGCTGAAAAAAAAACATAGAGAAATGAAACAGTCGTTCACAATCCGAGGGATAAGTTAAGTTGTAAAATTAAAAACACAAATTGTAATATTTAACTGCTGAAGACAATATTAGCGATTCTCAATCGAAAAATTGAACAAGTAAAATCAGAAAAAATACGGTCGCATCTTCTTTGAGAATTTCATTTCGATTTGGGAGTCGCTAATGTTGTCTTCGTTATTAAATATTACAGTTTGAGGTTTTACTCTCTATAAGTTAAAATAAAAATATATATTCATCCTAGACTTGTGGAAAAGTCAATAGATGGTGCACATTAAAAGAAATAAATAAATTTATCCAAGACACTATCTAGATAGCATTTAGTTCGAGAAGAATCTTGAAATCATATATAAAGTTAGCAGCCAATAAAAATATGCGTTAAGAATATTAACATAATAGGTAGTCTTAGTCGTGGAGGAGGATAGGATCCCATTAGTTCAGTGGTAAGTTAGCGCCCGGTAAGGCTCCGGTGGCTCCTGGGTCCTGGGTTCATTTCCTGCGAAAATGATGCGATAAATAAGATGCGACCGTATCTTTTACTGATTTTTCTGATTTGAAATATTTAATTGAGAGTTGCTTATATTGTCTTCAGTGAATGAGTTGAATTTAAACCTACTATACTCTAACAACAAAGTTATTATATTATTGTCGGTTAAGTGGAGAGAAATAACCACTTTCTAATCTACCATTAATATAAAGTACCTGTGCTTACTTTTTATGTCCCAAATTATTGTATAACTTACTCCGGATATTTAAAAAAAATCGTTTTTAAATGTAATATATTATAATGTTTTTAAAATACCTCCATTACAAATATAACAGCCACTTACTCCCATAATAGACAATAATTATAAATCATTATTTATAGCATCAACGTAACCATATTTGTAATTTTAATTGAGTTCGAACTACATAAAATATTTCAATATCTGTTCTCATGATAAATGGCATAGCGAATTCTGAAATAATGATAAGGAAATGAAAAAAAAAATGGTCAGCATTAATTTTTATCACTTATTAATTTGGCACACTGACTGCTCAACGAGCAATCGATTTGTTTTTTTTTATGGTTTCCATTTCTCAAAGTCTTCTTATGTAACGTCGAAATTGCTCAACTCGTTACATACGTAAAATACATGTTTAGTTTGGAAGACACGAGTATGTTATTTTATTATTCAATAGCATAGTTTGAATTTTACAGTCCCCCTAGGTGTATTCATGCAAGTAATTATTATAATAATTTCAAATTATGTAAAAACTTCCTACTTGAATAAAGATATTACATAAATATGGAATTGTAAGTTTGGGTTTTCAGAGTAAATAAATGTTGTAATTTGCATTATAATAATTAATATAAAAGGTCACATCGATTGAAAATTCTAGACAAAGAAGGCTGGCTACTATTGAAAAAACTAAGAATAATAACCAAACCTATATTCAAGGACTGTTAGAATTGATACAATCAGTTAAAGATAATCTTAGTATCGTCCTGGTGTAAGACCAGCATTCAGAATGGAAGCGTTGCTTTAAACGACTTGAGCCGTGTTTGGTGACTAGATCTGAATAGCCAGGAACTTTCCACCCATCTTCCCCCCTCACCGCTACCTTCAACCTCACAACATAGCCCAATTGGGGATGCCAAAGTCTCACAAGCTACAAAGGAGCAATTGGGACCCTTGTGCGATACTCCATAAAAAAACCCTACCATAACAAAGTGAATATTTATATTAATCCTGTGATAAATTAATCCCGCGATAAATTAATCCCATGATAAACACCCATTTTGTCAAAATTTAGATTAAAAAAATCTAAGAAAGACACCGGTAAAGAGTCGATTCTTTCCACATAATTCCAAGTCGGTTTCCATCGATTCGGCCGCTTCCCTGCAGTTTTCTTTGAGTTTTACTCCAATAAAAGGAGTATTGGCCAGTTCGCAGCACGTTGCACAACCGCGACGCCCAGCAGGCCGCGGCCCAGTTGGTTCAGTAAAACCGCTGGCCTGCTCCGTCATTATACAATGGATTATTTGCATCATATTTGATTATCGAAGCATTTTGATTACAGATCGCGCAACCGCCTACTGACTCCAAACTCCCTACTCCCAACTCCTGGCTCTCCACTTAAGTAGGGTTGTTGAAACGATATTAAATTAAATATTGAAATTTCTTCTTTTTTAGAAGCACTTAACTTTTATCTTGGCTAACAAAATAATAATTTTAGCAATGGGTTCTAGTAAAAGCCCTTTAGTAGCAGATATACTTTTAAATAATTTTACATATAAGATTTTTATAAATGAGGCATTATTATTAAAATATTTTGATTTTTGGAGTAGATACTCTTACGTAGAATAGATTTTTTTGCATATGGACTAATACTAACTTATTGATTAACTTCACAAAAAAAAAATATTTTATCTTAGAAATTGTAAAAAATTGATCTGGAACGAAGGAGGGGGAGGGGTTCGCGGAAGGAGGCACGAGAGAGAGGAGAGGGTGGAAAGGTGGGAGGGGAACGCGGGCGGGAAAAGGGACGCGGGAGTGGAACGGGAGCGGGAACGATTACACATAGGAACGGACACGCAGGGGAGGAGTGACGGAGGGATGGGAGACGAGGGAGGGGCAGAGGGAGGGCTTACAAAGAGACAAAATAGCGGTAGTGGATAGCATGAAGTAAAATCATTGAAACTTTTGTTTATTGCCATAATTATTGTGGGCACTCCGTGAAATAAAATGGTGAGCTGTGGGTTATGAAATTTTGAGCGTTATGAAATTTTCGAGTTTGCATACTTGCAGAAGTTGGCACAAGTGGAATTCCTAAGGACTAAATTTTATTAAATTGACAAAAATTATGGCGAAATATAAATGAAATTCATAAAAGTTAAAAAATAAAGATCGCGAAATGTGCTCACTTACGGAGTAATCTTCCAAAATCAGTGGAATCTTTTAACTATACAGACAAAAAACCCTCTTTCCTTGGAAGATACTTGCCAAACCGAATACTTTCGACGAAAGCAAGCCATCCCTCTCTTTCATTGGAAAACTTTCTGCAATGTTTCAACAATCTGGAAATGAAAAATAATTTTTTGGATGTTGACAAACAAATTATTTTTTGGCATCTATTTAATATTGGACAGCCCTGTATAATAATACGTATGATAATACTCATGCTGAAATCACAAGAGCAGCGGGATGACTGGTGTATAAAGACAATACCGGCCCATTGTGCGGGAATAATGAAACTGTTGCATCAATGCCATTCAATTCCTTCCTGGCCAATTATAGATATTAATTGTTCTGTGGATGGTTAGGAATTACGCGCGAGAAATTGGAATTAGGGCTGGCTGTGGGTTTTGTAATTACGCCCATCGGATGTTATTAAACTACGGTTATGAAATAAGAATTTGTTGGTGTAATCTTTGAACTTGTTTTTGAAATGACGTCAGTTCTCTTACCAGTTGGAAAATGGGCAGAAAAAACTAAATCTATAAATTAATGTCTTCAGATTTTCTGCACCAGGAACATCAATATTGTTGAAATAATTTGCCTAATTACCCTTTCATACTACATCATATTTTTTCGGCCATAAGTGCTATAAATACTAAAATTAAAGTGCAGTTAACACTCGGTAGAAGCGAAACTTTACCAAATAAGATTTACAATAATTTACATCTTATATCTACAGATTCAACATTTTTTCATACATATCAATATAAATATATTTTTTTCCGATATCCAATTTTTCACCATATATTTAACCTTATTCATAGAAATACATTGCTTTATAGTGTCAGGTAATAAATTAAATATATTCGGTATGATGTATTCAAACGTTCTATATCCGTACTTATTAAATTTCGGAACTATTAACCCATCGTTGCGCGTAAATCTAGTGCTGTATTTATGTTATAATTTTTCTTTTCGGGGTAAATACATGCTGAATTATAAATTTTTGCGATAGTATTGCCTTAACAGGTAAAATTTTGGCACACTGAAACAGCAGAGTACTGATTTGACTAATAATTTTACAATTGCGTTTTGTACGACTTGGACTTGTTTCAGATTGGTTATAGTAGTATTTCCCCATATTGTTAATCCATATCTTATAATAGATTCTGCCAGTGGTCAAAATCAAAGCGCAGTGAGCACGCCAATGGTCGCAGACCTCGCGTCATTTCTGTTTTATATCTCAATCAATAGGAGCCTTAATAGGAGTATAATGCTTCGCAGATGCTGTACGCGTCATTTTCGTTTCATCCGAATTCCGAATCGCTAGGGCTAAGGAAGTTTCACTTTAATAAGCGGGAGGATTAGATTGGTCTGCTTTATATCAGGGATACTGAGATGTCCTTGAAAACTCCATATACCCAGGGGTTATATTATTAAAATTAAATTCAAATCCGGAATCAAATTCGTCTTTATTCAAATCCGGTTCAAAGTAGGAACTAAGTGATTTGTTTAGTAACGCTCAATTCGCCCATAGGTCGGAAAATTTCATTGGAAAGAGCGTATTTGTGCATTTGAGGAGTGTTGAACCAAAAGTTCGGCTCAACAGTTGCACAGTAGGATAGGGAACAACGGCCGTAATCACAGAAATTTAAAAATAAAAAAGGTAACGGTTGTAACCGGGACTCGAACTCAGATCCTCTAGTCCCGGTAAAACTAGAGGTTCTGGGTTTGAGACTTGGTTGCGGCCGTTACCTTTTATTATCTTCTTTGTTTCCGTTTCAAATTATCATCCAGAGTTGTTGGCTCTTCTTCTTTAATTGTTAGATTTCTCCTTAAGGTGCCGCAACCGGGTTCAAAAAGAATAAAATTGAGAGATATGAAATTACGAATGTTAGAGGAGCGAGCTAGTATTTAAAGCGACAAAATCGATGCGAAAATTGTAAAAAGTTTAATAAAACACGACTAGTTTAAAATAGAGCAAAAATCTCGCAGGGGTCGTCTTAAAAAGCATTTAAAGAAACACTGTGAATTTTTTCATATATATAACTTGTAAAATAACTGAAACAAACCTGATTATAATATTTTTTGGAGCATACTTTGCGATTTTTTTCTATCGAGGAAATTTTATATTATTTGCGTTTCGGCGCGGGAAATGTCTAGATATTTTCTTTAAAAATAACATATATTTTTTTAAGAGCTTTAAAACTAAACGTGTTTAAGGGAGATATGTAAAAAATCGGTAGAAATTCGGGTAGCGGCGGCAGCTTTGATATTTTACTATCATTTTAAGCATAGTGAGAGGTAATAGTTTTATTATTGCGTCATCCAACAAATCATTTTATCGTTTTGATTGTGTAACTATTGCAATGCTCTAATAATAACGAAATCGTAAAACAAATAAAATGACTGATCAGGCACAAGATAAAATATATATCACTACGTCAAATAAGATTAACTTGAAATATTGACAATATAAGAGCTCATTAAAACTGAACTCATTAGCCAAGTGAAAGTGAAAAATGAGAGCAAGCATTAATCACTAACTCTTGGAGATAATAAAATATTGCAAAATTAGGAAGTGTTTATAGCCCAAAAGTGGTAGCGGGTAGATACAATACAAAGTACGATATTTATTATGTGTTCTTGTATTATTGATTTTATTGTAATAAAATTGAGCACGATTCTCAGATTTCATTCAATATAAAATAAAACTTCAACACATTGAGAAACTTAGTAATTAATAACCACGATTAAAGAATCAATCACCTTCATGTAAGGTAAAAGTACCTGACGTGGTGGTCTATAGACAAATTAATAACGCAAGAAAATTTGTAATGTTACTAATTTAATGAGATTGTTATTACACCACAAAATTCGAGGGTATTGGTAAGATAAGAGATTATGGATGAATTGTTCCACAGAATTGAAGCGATTCATCAAATTTCTAAGTTAAAATTCGTATGCTGTGAAAGTGATTATTTAATAATTGGCTGGTTGTTTGACATTCACAAAAATTAAATATAATCTTTGAAATGTGATGAATTCTTCAAATTCTATGCAACAACCCGTCGTACGGATGTAACGATGAAAACTTTTCATATAAGTTAAAACCCTTATAAACATTTTGATGGACATTGGATGATTGGATATTGGCTAAAGGAAAAAAAATATAATAACTTGCCGGCCGGCGTAGTCCAGCGGTAAGGCTATTGACTAGCACTCCGAAGGTAGCGGGATCGAATAAATTTTATTTGAATAATTTGTGTTATTTCACAATTTATTCATTTAAAATAATATATATAGTATATTTGCGGCACGTTCCAGAGTGGAAGATACTCTCAGTATCGCCCTGGTGTAAGACCACCATTCAGAATTGAAACGTTGCTTGAAATGGCTTTAGCCGTGTTTGGTGACCAGATCTTAACATTCAGGTACTTCCCCACCTTCCTCTTCCCTATCTCCTTCCCCACCCCACTACCTTCAGCCTCACAACATACCCTAATTGGGGATGACATAGTCCCACTGGCTCCAGACGGGAGCAGTTGGGACTCATGTGTGCGGTATTCATGTAAATTAAAAAACTAATTAATTAAGGAACCGAACAGAAAAATTGAAATCTCTTATACGTCACGATTTTCTGCGTCATGAATCTCAATTTTTATGTGAGCACATATCGCAGAATAGTCTCAACTGCTCTAAACCATCTAAAGCCAATGAGACTATGGCATCCCCAATTGGGGTATATTGGAAGGCAGAAGGTAGTGCTGAGGGAAAGTAAAGCAAGGGGAATAGGAAGAGGAATGTAGAAAAGTACCTGCATAATATTCAGATATGTTAACCAAACACGGCTAAATACATTTTAAGCAACGTTTTGTTGTTGAATGATGGTATTTCACCAAGGCGATACTGATACTATCACTCTGGTAAAACTCCTCAAGAAATCACTCAAAAATATATTTTGTGATTTTCGATGTCGCTGGTAGATAACGATGTTCTTATTTTTTTATAAATTGTAGATAAAGCTATTTTAAAAAATTGTCACAAGCACATTACAGTTGATTCGTTGTAGTCTTACTGGACTTGACAAACCAAGATTCTCTATAAATTATATGCGACTTTAATGTGAAAGTTCACAAAAATGGCACTATGAATACTTTGTCACACACATAATTCATAATAAAATTGATAATGCCTTCGACCTAACATGTCATCACCGATTCATAGAAAATTTGAAAAATATCAATTTATCTTTACGCCAAAAAAGTCATATAATCTAAGTAGGATTTAAACTCTATACAACAAAAAACTAAATTCAAGTACACACTATTGGTGTATATGATAATAAATTGTGATGTGGGGACATAACAATATCAATGATTGAACTTTTATGAAATGGTCAACAACTACTGTCTTAACTTTATTGGGCCCACTACAGTTGGCCGTAATACAATGTACTACAATTCACATTAGAATTTTATTGCACGACCAAGAAACAGTTTTTAAACCACAGAAATAGTTTTAAGAAGTCATAATATCATAGCCAATTTATTGGCATTTTGGCATTATCTGTAAAAAAATGAACATAAACAAAACTGTAACAGCGACCAGAGACAATCTCGACAATGATGTTTTTGATAATCCATAAGAATTCTCCTGTCTGGGACTAGATGGGCACTACTGCGGTCCATAAATATGCTCAACCACCCATCTGCTGTCTTAGTCGAGAAATCGGATGAAGGATGGAATTACGGGGGGAAAGATGAACATAGCTACGTTGTTTGCTCTATTTAAGCAAGAATCGAGATTATTCTCATTGATACAATACAATTCTGATGATCGGGAGTTTGAAAAATTTTGGTTCGTCTAAATTTTTATTACCGTATCGTATTTACAATGAATATCTAACTGTTCTTAACGTCCGTTCTAAAGGATGCTCTGTGATAATATAAAGCGAGGAATCGCACACAGGTGCCTGCCTTCCGATCGTGCTCGTAGATCGGGACGATCGCATATCTTCGTTCCGTTCGGGTATTAGACCCAAATATCCGACAGTTGTTGTCTCTATCCTGTACTATTTATTTCGAGGTCTTCAAACTACAAATCCTAACGACATCTGTCGAGAGACATTGAAACAACACACACATTCACACGCACTACGAATTGAATAGAATAGAATACGTTTAGATTCTGATTGTTGGTTTCTAAATAGCGTGTTTCTGAGAGTGTTTTCCAATCTGTATAAAAGGTTTTTTTTTTCAAATCATATGTAGGAATTTAGAACTTACAACCAACAATAGTTGGCTATGCAGATGACCTTAACATTGTCGGAAGATCCCTACAGGCTGTAAGAGAAGTGTTTGACCCTTTGGAGACTGCGGCAAGAGAGGTGGGTTTGCAAATCAATGAGAATAAAACAAAAATCATGATGCAAACCAGAACCCCTCACCGCAGAATAAAAGATAAAGTTAAATTTAAAGACAATTATAATTTCGAAGTGGTCGACGAGTTTACCAAACTGGGCTCCATCATAACGCAGGACAATGAAGACCCAGTAGAAGTAAGGAAGCGCATTACAGCCGCTAACAACACTACTTCGCGTTGCTGCCAGTGTTCTAATCCCGAAACCGAAAATAACCTTATATAAAACAATTATTAGAACAGTCTTGGCCTATGGATGTGAGGCGGGAACACTGACAGCAAAGTCAGCGGAACAGCTGGACATCTTCGAAAGAAAGGTACTTCGAAGAATCTTAGGACCGGTGCGAGAGGGAGAGGCATGGAGAATCCGCCACAATAATGAGCTCTATGATATTTACCAAGCTCACAGACTCTGCACCCATTTAAGGCTCCAAATATTGAGATGGGCCGGACATGTGCACCGAATGCCAAGCACACGAGTACCGAAGAAGGTTCTGACAGGACACCCGGGAGATAAACGAAAGGGGGCAGACCTAGACTGAGATGGGAGGATGATGTCAGGAAGGATGTAAGAGGATTACTACATGTTGCAGATTGGAAGACGACGGCCGAGGACAGAGGGCGGTGGAGGCTTATTTTAAAGGAGGCCAAGGCTCGAAATGGGCTGTAGCGCCATTGAAGAAGAAGAAGAAGAGAAGAAGAACTTACAACCCATGAAATCGTAGTTTATTCTCTTTCTGTTATAATACAGAGGTCCCACAGTGATTTGGTCACGTTTCGCTCTTCACGAACAATCACCCATGTTTATTTAAAAACAAAAAACCGCAACTGAAAAACTAGCTAAAAATACAAAATACAAACTGGACTAACATTAAATGGATGTGGGTTAGGCAGTTAGGCAGTGGGTAGGTATCAGTAATACTTCAAGCAGTTCTTGTAATATAACATGACTGCCGTCAGCTATTGCGGTCGGAAGTTGTCAAATAACATAGAACAGAAGTTGTGAAATCACAATTCAGTATTTTTTACAAGCTCATTGATTTAAACTCTAAACATTACAAATGATCAGACAGTACCAGAACAAGAGACAATAAGTACCAATTACATTACAATGGATTGTTATAAATCCGTTGTTCAGTTTAATCGAAATTGTTTGAAGGTTGATTGAAAAATAAACATGGCAGATAAGGTGTTGTAAATTATGCCGAGGATAAAAGGAGAGAAGTTTAATATTAAGTTTTCAATTATTCCATAGGATAATTATGGTCTTACCCTTGAGTTATTGATGTTATGATTCGGGAAGGGAGATAACCGCAAGCTGTTATTTGTGGAATAATGTAATAAATAAAATTGCAACAACGTGAAGGTTGCTAACTGTAGCTGATTTTCTAATGTGCAATTTTTTTTTTGTTTATCAGCATCTCTATTGAACCTACCAAGAACGATATTTTTCCTATCACTATATTTAATAAAATTAAAACACTTATCCTGTGTAAAACGAGTTTTAATTAATTTATTCACCGACCGGTTTTGCTTTGTTCAAGCATCATCAGGGTACAAATTAATACGGTATTAAGTAATTACAAATTAATTCACGAATAATTAATAATAAAGCGAAACCGGTCGGTAAATAAATTAATTAAAACTCGTGATTTAACATTTATTTTTATTAAAAATTCATTATTTATTTATACTAGAATAGTTCCACCTCATTTATTTATTTATTTATTTATTTATTAATTTACGGACAACAGTCCATTAAAAACATATTAATAACACGAATAAAAATAAAAAAACAGAGATGACAGTGAAGGGAGAGCACATAAAAATGAATAGCAATGACAATATAAAATATAAAAAGTACATATAGAGACACTACAAGTCAAAGCATGAAGAAGCATTTAAATATTGCGTAACGACTGCCGAAAGTCATTTAGTTTTACACCAAAAAAATCAATGCTTTGACTTGCGTTGACAAGTCTCGACATTCTGGATAAGGGAGAATGGTATCCGTAATTAGTAGAATGTTGATTGAGGAACAGCAATTCATTATTTCGAAGCCTACGGGAAGGGATGTTAAACTGGATGAGTTGTAACAATGCAGGTGTATCTGTAATACTGTTGATAATTTTAAATATGCAAATTAGATCAGAGTCCTTTCTACGTTTTTCTAAAGAAGGCATGTTTAAAATGTGTTCAATTTCATCATATGAGTACTTGCCTCTTTCAAGACCCAACCTCCAAGCAATTCCTCTTAGGAAACGATGTTGTACGGATTCGATGTGACAAATGTGGACAGCGTAGAAAGGAGACCAAATGACACTAGCATATTCAAGGTGAGGGCGAACCAGCGAACAGTAAAGAGTTTTAAGTGTACTTATATGTTTGAAGTCAGAGGTAATTCTATGAATGAAGCCGAGTAGTTTAAGTGATTTATTTACGATATTATTTATGTGATCACGGAAAGAAAGTTTGCAGTCTAGAGTGACCCCAAGGTCCTTGATAGATGTGACAGTAGATAGACAAACACTATTTAGTTTATAATCAAACTGAATAGGTTTTTTGGTTCTATAAAAGGACAAAATTTTGCATTTATCAACATTAAGTTCCATGCAGTTAATTTTGCACCAATCGTTAAATGAATCAATATCAAGTTGAAATAGTAAACAGTCAAGGTGGGATTTAATAATCTTAAGAATCTTATTATCATCAGCAAATAGCCAGAAACGTGTGTGAGAAAAAACTTTTGTGATATCATTAATAAAAAGGTTAAAAAGAAGCGGGGCCAAATGGGCTCCTTGGGGAACGCCGGAAGTTACATCAATGTTAAAGGATTCAAAGTTATTTATTTTAACCCTTTGTTTTCTATCTGTCAAGTAAGAGTGAAAGAATGATAACAAAGGGTTTCTAATGCCTATAGCATAAAGTTTGGCCATGAGAATACGGTGATTAACTTTGTCGAAGGCTTTGGAGAAGTCAGTGTATAGAACATCAACCTGAGTGTTATCTTCTAAGGCTTTCACAATGGTACTTGTAAAGGAAAGTAAATTTGTTGTTGTAGATTTCGCCGATCTAAATCCATGCTGTTCCTCAATTAGAACACTTTTGAAAACAGGAGTAATTTTCTTTGTAATTATCGACTCAAATATTTTTGGAATATTAGATATAATTGATATCGGTCTGTAATTTACAATATTCGACTTGTTTCCGGACTTAAAAATGGGTCGAATATATGAAATTTTCCATGAGTCAGCAAATGTTCCAGATGAAAGTGACAAGTTGTACAACATACAAATTGGGTTAGATAGTGTATATTTACATTCTTTTAGCAAGATTTCTGGAATGCCATCAGGTCCGGTACTTTTTTTGTTAGAGAGATTATTTAAGGATTGGTAAACCTCCTTAAGTGTAATTTGGCAATCATTTAAGTCAATATTATGGTCATAGTTAAGTGGAGGGATGTTGCATGATGCATCAGAATATACAGAGGAGAAGTGTTTGGCAAAAAGGTTGGCGATATCATGGCCTTTGGTAGCATGAGTTTCATAATAATACATACTTGAAGGAAGATCATTATCAGTACGCTTTTGCGCAACAAATTGCCAAAATTGTTTAGGATTTTGCAGTAACTTTGTCTCTGTAACTTCTACAAAATATTTATAACATTTGGCTGATTCGATTTTGGACAGTTCCCTTAATTGAGAAAATTTATGATAAAAGCTTAAGTTCCCAGTGTCTTTAAATAATTTATGAGTCTTCTTTTTTTCAATTATTAACTGTTTAAGTTTCGTGCTAAACCAATTTGGAAACTTAGGTTGAGAGTAACACCCCTTAGGAACAAACAATTCTACAGCATGTGATACACATTCATTAAATTTAAGTACAGCGTCATTAATATCAGAATTTAAAAATAGTGTCGACCAATCAATCTGGGATAGATATTTGTTCATATTAAAATAGTCGCCGTTAAGATATTTGTAGTGATAAGAGACATTTGGTTTCAAGGAATCAAATTTGAAAAAATGTGTAATTTTAATAGAGAGAGGTGGATGATATTTATCCAAAGGTAACAAAGAGACATCAGCTTCACTTACTATGACATTTGGTATGCTAGTGAAAATCAAATCCAGGCAAGAGCCTAGATAGTTAGTGACTGGATTTACTTGAAACATATTCAAATAGGCAAAAAAATTTACAATTTCAACAGCTTGTGGAGAAAGATTACTAGAAGGAGTTTTGACACCTTGATCGTCATTCAGCCACAATATTTTAGGTAAATTATAATCGCCACAAATAAATAGGGAATCAGCGTTTCTAGACACATGTTCAATTGAAGCAGTATGCGACTTATAGACTTCTACCGAAGAGGAGGGAGGAATGTAAACACAACCAAGTACAAGCTTTTTGGTACCAAGTAGAACACATAGGAACAATTGATCAGAAACATTGGTAAATGTTTCTAGAATATGGCAGGGGTATTTTTTGTTTACGCATATCATCACTCCACCACCTTTACACTTAAAAGAAGAAGTAGAACGGTCACTGCGGAAAACGTTATAGTCAAAAAATCCAAGTTCAGCAGATGAGATATTTTCAGATAGCCATGTTTCGGTTAAAAATATAAAGTCGTAATTACATACACTGACGTTACAGCGAATAGTGTTCAGTTTCGTATTTAGGCCACGAACGTTTTGATAATACATTGTGGTGAATACATGTGGTGAATACATGTGGTGAATACATTTTTACGTATTAATGTACACTTTTATTTTTATAAATTATAATTTTTTTTATTTAATTAGGAACAAAACTATGAATTTCAATAATTTCCTTTATAATTTCTGTACATTTTGATTTTTGCATGGAAGCCTTTATTATAATTTAGTTGTCTCTAAAGTATGTTGGCAGTAAATTGTTAAAAACTCTTAAGATACAAATTAAAACGTCATAGATTTGTAATATCTAATTCTTTAGCATTTTCTTATTTATGTTTATTAGACTTCAAATTCCGTATTATTTCAAAATATCATAATCAAACTAATCAAAAATTATTACAATTATTATTTCCCACTAGAAAAATGCTTAATTTAATCCAAACGAGGCAATAGGTATATATTATTTTATCGATACATTTATAATTTGTAACTTACGAAGAAATATGTATTTTTCAATGATAAATCGTAATAAAACCGTCAAATAAAACAGTTAGAACATCAGGGAATTTCACACCTACTACACCAACACAGGTGTATTTATTTGATATTTCGCAAAAAGTAATGTTTTTTACAGATGTTAATCCAAACAACTAGGTGCAGCAGGCTGGTAGGTTTCTTAATCAGGTTTATACATAACTTTATATTATTTAAAACACCTGCCTTTATTCATAAAACAATTTAATCCACAACTGTTTGCTTCTGTTGCTCCAGTTATTCGCCTTGAGAATATTGTGTACGATACCCACCGCCTTACAAACTAGTTACAACACACTTTTATAACTTATTTGCCTGCCAACCGGATTATACAGCGAATGCTTAATCCATTTGCCGACTGCGAACCAAAGCGTAATCGAAAGTAAAACTAATGCACTTTGCAAAAAAGCTCACAGATAAACCTTTTGTTAAACCTAACAACTGACTAACCATCACGACAATTCACTGCAAGGGTAAGAGAACGCAAGAAAGTCTAGCATTTGACATGATCAGATTAATGCAAATAATTCACTTGATCGGGCCATAATTTTCTTGTTCCTCCATTCCGTCTTTTCTTTCTTGATCTTGGTCCATCCACTTTGTTTCTTTCTTGATCTTGGTATTTACTCTTATATCGCCTAAAACTAATTTCTTTCGGTTATTCATGGTTTTACATGGACCTCCTTTCTTTGCTATTGCCTTCCACTTCACTGTGCAAAGCTACTATTATAAAGAACTCCAGTGAAAAATATTATGGCTTTAAAAAAATATGTTCATGTAGACCAATAAACGCTGACTCTGAATATATAAGTCAATATTAAACGTAGAGTTTTAAAAAAAATATTAAAAAGGCCATTTTTAGTCGTGTCATTAAAACACACTGTCATGTTGGTATTATTGAATGTTTAGTGCTGATGTCACTGCTCAACATAATTTTCCAGTCATTGCATTGAAATGTATGACACAAGCCATCAGTTTTAACAACATTTCATTTTATTCGTTAATTTACATACTGTTTACAGAGATTTAGTTGTTGTGTTTATTGAAGCATTATTTTGGCCAAAATAATACAGTATCAAAAGTAGAGGAATATCTATTAGTTTATCTTTATTATTTAAAATATTCAAAAACTTTAAACTGAACAAAAAAATCGTAATGCTACTTCCCGGCCA
This sequence comes from Limnephilus rhombicus, assembly GCA_929108145.2. Classification (NCBI taxonomy): domain Eukaryota; kingdom Metazoa; phylum Arthropoda; class Insecta; order Trichoptera; family Limnephilidae; genus Limnephilus; species Limnephilus rhombicus. The sequence goes on from OV815285.1 coordinate 50,324,061, forward strand.
AACTACGATGCTCGGTTTCCATAATATTGATTTCGATTCGTAAACCAAAAAAAATAATAATCTAAAACAATTTTTATCCCACTCTCCCCTAATAATTTTGAAACATATAATAATATAATATAATAAATAAATAATTCTTCCTAAATAATGTTTTTCTTATTGAATAGTTTCATAGCTTTTTCCAAATAACTGTCATACAAAATGACAACAACTGTTGAAAATAAAACAAACTTTTAGTGAGTGATGACGTCACACGATTCACCATACATACGGTGGTTTTCGGAGGATCTTGAAAAATTAAAACTTTGACAATTATTTTAACTATTAAAACTTACCTACTCTAAAAATTAAAATTAATATGCAGTTATTTAAGTTAGGTTTTCATTAAAAAAATTAAAAAAAATGGACTGGAGTTCCTTATTGTCTCCGATGATATGCACATTGCACAGCTAGCCTTGCTTTATTGGTGACTATCGCAGTCAGTTCATTGATTTTTTGTCTGCCCTTTACCAATCCGTAAATAGCCTTCCTGCCTTTCCATCTCTAACAAATATAATACTTAGTTACACAAACTCACTCACTGTTCTTGCTTCTATATTCAAATAGATGCCTTCACCAAAGACTTCAATACCATGTGAACCATGCCGAAAGCAAACCTCATTCATCTTAGAACCGCAGGACTATAGAGTTACACAATCTCATCCACTTGCCCCGAGAGTCTTCTCGCATCATTTTCGCAAAGTTTTTCTCTTTTCAAACATCTTCATTAAAGTCTTCGATGACGATTACCATAGTTCAGAAGCAGTAAACCATTCTGTAAGCAAACTTTGTTCATCCTAGAACTGCTAAACTGCAGATCGTACATTATGGTTGAATTATGCTCTAAAACATCATCATACACCACACTTTACAGGTCCAAAAAATAAACAAGTAAGTAATTATGGCTACAGAATCAAACTTATACTTTTTTTAGACAGTTTTCAATAAAAGCGATCTTTTTACTTAGCACTATCAAACTGAACCAGTTCTTGATATAAATAAATCCGGTTTTAATTCAACATTAAACTGCAATTTACTCTATTTTTTCATTCAAAGTGAAAGTCAAATATTTTGATTGGCTATGCCAGGAATACGCACGCACCGGCGGAGTTGTCACAAGATGCCTATCGCACGAAAGTAGACTGAGTTTGTTTCGAAACGCCCAGTGTTTTTAAGAGCAAACCGGTTTTGACAATAGGCCAATTTGTTCGGCGTTCTTAATATTAAAATGATCGACCAAGATATCGAGCAGATACTTTACATAATACCTTCATCAGATTGTATGGGATATTTTACCACATTAGTCTAAAAAATGAACCTTGACGTTATGTTTCAACACTATTACCATCGCAGTAAGCAAACCAGCGTAAGTAATCTAGGCTAAACAAAACAAACATATTATTTAGAACCGAAGGTCATCATGAACCATAAATAAATCCATGTCTACTTTGTTTTATAACATAATTATCGTTAGTCTATATTTTACGTATTAAAATATCTGATCGCAAGAAGTCGTGCGACAGTTTCTTTTTTGTTTATTTATTTGATGCAATATATTTACATTTTATACAAATTCTGGGTGGTTTACCCGTGCTGAGGCCTCCATTTCATATACAAAATTATACACAATACATATAAATATATATATATATATATATATATATATATATATATATATATATAAATATATAAATATATATAAATATATATATATATATATACATCCCGCTATCATTTCTGCGTCCTTTCATCAGATCGACATTGCTGCGTCTATCGGAAGGACTTGATTTTAGATAACTTTAAATAAAGTATATACAACCTTCTAATTGTCTGATTATAGCTAGGTATTAAACTTTTTGGAAAACGTTAATTTAAAAATATACAAAACCTAAAAAACGTCTTTTAACGACTCATCAAACCAGACTCCTTTCATATGTAATGTAGTAAGGCGTCCGGCTTATTTTCCCTTTCATTTTATCTACAATTTTGCGTCCAAATATATATTTCGTTTTATTTTGCCGACAAACCGACGTCTTACAACGTTGCCGCTTATTTATTCACGTTTTGTTTGGAAGATTTAATAGGTATGTATCGAACACGAAGGGAAAGGTGACTGGTCCATAATACGTCGCGGGCTCAAATGAAACGAGCGCGCGGCAATGCGCACAAAAAGTTTTTTTAAATTAGTAAGGAATGTTTTGGGGACGTATTCAGAATTCAAACCTTGGCGTTGCTTAAAATGGGGTTAGCTACGTTTAGCGAATAGATCTGTATTGCTGAGAACTCCCATCCTTATTTTCTTTCCGCCTTACAATATTCCCCAAATGGATGAGCCATATTTTCATATTTTAAAATTTTATTAATCATCAACGCCGTGGGCTCTTACATCTTTTTCCAATTTTTATGATTTACTGCATACAGGATCAAAAACAGTTTTAAAAGTTTAGATAACAAAAAATATTTAAAATGGTACATGATAAAAAGGTGTTTTTTTATATATGAATACCGCACAAGAGTCCCAACTGCTCCCGTCTGGAGCCAGTGAGACTATGGCATCCCCGATTGGCGTATGTTGTGAGGCTGAAGGTAGTGGGGATGGGAAGGAAATAGGGGAGAGGAAGGTGGGGAAGTACCTGGCTATTCAGATCTGGTCACCAAACACGGCTAAAGCCATTTCTAGCAACATTTCAATTCTGAATGGTGGTCTTACACCAGGGCGATACTGAGAGTATCTTCCACTCATGAGTTTTATGAGTGGGTGTAATAGTATTTTAAATTTTTTAACAATGTACAATACAAGTGAAAGAAAAAAAAAAGTTTTTGAACTGCAGATAGCATAAAATTTAACATAAAAAAAATAATTTCACGCGAGTTCTTAATACATAATTTACAAGTGCTAAATATATAATGAAGTTAACCTAAAAAACACTTACGCACACGGCCGCTTTACATAGCACTAAAATTAATAATAAATACAATTATACTTTAAACAATTATATTATCATCAGAAATTCTGATTAAAGAATTTAAAATCAGAAAATTAAATTCGGTTACAATGCAACATTACAGATTTATAAAAATAACTAGGTGGTACCCGGCATTCGATACAATGCCATTGAAAGAAATAAATTAATTCTCCCTGCATGTCCTTTCCCGTGCGTCCCCGTTGCCTTCCACCCTCCCTCCCCCATCTCTTACTCCTCCGCCGTTCCCCTTCCCCCTGCCTATCCTCCCTTCCGGTAAAATATATGAAATACACACATATTCATTTATACAAATTTCATAACCCCAGAGCTTACAATTATAGATAGCATATATTACTCTGATGTATGAGCTATATTATTATAAAGTTTCATTAAAATCCATTCTGTAGTTTTTGCGTGAAAGAGTTACAAACACACAAACATCCAAACTTTCGCGTTTATAATATTAGTAAGATGTCACGTAGTTCAACTATCATAGAAAGTAAAAATGAGATTGTTTATATAATATTATAATAATGAGGGTACCAAAAATATGTAGGAAATATGAGTCGTAATATAGTAAGTTTCTTATTGTGTTGTTATTATTATTATCCTACTATCTCCATAGTTAGGACTACGGCAGTCAAAGATATTGAAATATAAGCGATGTACTATCCTATCTGCGCAGTTTTTACTAGGTGGGACTGTGCTTACTGGTGTCGACGATACATATTTTTTAAATTTTTTTTTTAAATTAACTCCACACAGGAAGCCCTGAGGAAAATAATTTCCCTCAGGGCCTATGTCATCTGGGATGCTGTGTGGAGGGTCTTTTTGAGGAGAGGAAGGAATGAACATTGGTCTTGAAGAGACCCATGTTGTAGGAAGGAGGAAACACAGAGGCCGGCAAATCATTCCACAGCCGAGCTGTTGAACACAAGAACGAGTCGAAGAAACGACCCGTTCTCATGTGACAAAGGTCAACTGTGTACAAATGTTGGGCACGCGTTTGGCGTGTTTCCCGACTATGCACCGGTGCCGAAGGGATCAATGATGCTAGTTCCTCGGAGCATCTTCCATTGTAATACCGGTAGAACAAGGATAGCATTCCCACCCGACGCCTGTGCTCTAACGATTGCAATCCGTCTGTTAAGATGGGAGAATCTATCAAACGGACCGCCCGTTTCTGCACAGAGTCAAGGGTATTTTTCAGGTATTATGGAGCTCCAGACCTGAGGTGGCTGCCAAAATCAACCGTGGGGCGCACTTGCGATTTGTACAGGGTTAGCAGTTGTGTACTATTAAAGTATCTGCGGGCCCTGTACAGTACGCCCAGTTTTTGGGAGGCTAACTTTACTCTGGCTTCGATGGAGCTCCTATACCTGTTAATTGTTAACCAATTAACGAATAAACAAAATGAATGAATAATTATCGTATAAACTAAACAAACATTGAACTCATTTCATGTTTATTACGCTTTGCAGAAAAAAAAAGATTATAGCACGTAAACGATCCCACTATCATATCTGCGTCTTTCATCATATCGATTTTACTGCGTCCATTTTTTACGTAGTTTTCACTAAAGTACGTACTAACTTTTGAGTGTCTGATTATAGCCAGGTACTTAAATTTTTGAAAAACGTTTAGTCTATTTATGCCAGTTTTGAAGAATGAACTCTAAACACGAGAGGATTGCAAAACATTTAGTCCATTGATATCAGATGATAATTTAAAGATTTAAAGGGTTAATTAAACATTGTATCGAATGTACCATCAAGACTTTAGTGTACTGGTTCACGAACTTGACCCACTAAACGAAAAATTTGTTTGTATTATTAGTATTATAAACAAACACATCACATGAAAACACTTGAAATGTGGTTCATAGACTTCGATAATGGATTAGGTGACCCGTTACGTAACAAGAGATTCATTCATTAATTTTTTTTCTGGAATATTGCATTACTTTAATGATCGGTTGATGCCGTTAAAAAGATAACAATTTTAATCGTAATTTTTGACAACAGTACAGTATCTCTCAACGGCAGCGGATACCTACATATCGAGGACATCAACCACACCTGCTGTGAAAATCATTGGGTTCTACCGAGGTCGAGGTGTAAGGCTCTCAAATTGCAATCAGGAAGTCATGGGTTCATATCGCCATATGAGCTAATATTTTTTTTTACATTAGCTCCACGCAGTTTATTTTATTTGATTAATCTGCATTATTTCACAATTTAATCACTTAAAATAAAATAAGGGCCGCACGTTTTAGTGTGTACGATGCTCTCAGTATCGCCCTGACGTAAGATCACCATTCAGAATTAATCGCTCAGTGGCTGAGTGGGCGTCGCGTTCCCACCCGGGCGACGCTTGTTCGATTCCTCGGCTGGCTAAGTCCTCCATCACGACACAAGCAACAATGTATGCTTAGTGTGGTGGTAGTAGGTTGTTTTCAAACATTAATTGGTTATTCGTAGCCTTTCTTTAAAAAAAAAGGTAAAAGAAAATAGAATTGTCATGTACTTCTCCATTAGTCCTCATCGCTATTTAGCACCATTGTGATTTGAAACTCTATAAAACGAAACTCTGTGAGCGACACTAAAAAGAGACGAACGCATACCTATATCCATAGGATTTAGCCTGCGAGAGAATGAGATTGACTAATCGGTGTCTTCTTTGTGCGGTGCTTCGTAGAATAAAATGTAAAATATTTTTCATAATTGGTAACAATATTGTTATAATTAAACCCTAAAATTATCCTACTCCAGATACTCCGCATTCGTCTCATTCTCTCGAAGTTTCGTTTTCTGAAGGTTTCACTTCTACTGCATACAAAGATTTTTTAATATGCATTTAGTAAAAAAATATTTTTAGTCCGCTATATTGTATTTTTTTTAAGATATAAAAATTAAATAAGAATAACATATCAAGTATGTCATGATGGAAGCTAGATAACTTTTCGAATTAACTAATGCATTTTCGTTTACGGGAGAAACAATTTTTAAGGGTCTTTTGCGAACCTTATAATAAAATTATATGCTAAATCCTCGTAGCCGCACGGACCCAAAAGCTTGTTTTCACGATATTATAACATTACCAATTACCAGACATATGTATGACGTATGAAGCGTTCCTGACTTATTAAAACGAAAAGGGGGAAAAAAGTAAAGCGAAAGCACAAAAATGTGTAAACAAATAAAATAACCTGCTTTTAATAATAAATATACGTTAATTAACAATAACTTATCATCACACTTATTCTGTCCTTAGGTATGACACGAAAATTTAGTTTTTTTAATCATACCATGCCTTCCTCGGGCGTCCCCGGCTTTTTCTACAGCCTCTTATTCGTATCTTCTTCATTATACTTACATCAGCCTTCTTTACGAATCTCCAAATATCTCACATACTCGTATATTTTTTTACTGTCAAATTAATATTATATTAAGCAGATTTATTTTATCTTCTTTAATAGTAATAGAGTGGTATGGCACACGATTCCGCATTGTAGGAATTTATAATCGTGGATAAGAAAATAACTTATATTTGTTTAAAAATAGTCATATAAAAAAATAAAGTTGCTGAAATATTTGCTGTACAATAATAACATAATGACAGGCTGAATTTGAATGAAATCTTGTTTTTTCTTATCTTAATTGCAATGTGCGATGTTTTTATTATGACTGATCTGTATCAGAAGAAACGCTATTAAAAAGCGATGTTGCCAAATGTAGGAGTTGCGATACGCGAGTCAATCAAATGTATATTTTGCTAAAAATATACGCTCATCTCCGCAGCGCCGCGGCTCGCCACCTCGGTGACAAAACACTGAACTAAAATAGCATATTTCGGTTGATTTAGGTACCAATACCGCGTCTGGCTTATTTTCGTTTTTGGACTGTATGAGGGTACAGGAGTAGGGAAAACTTGAAATTACATGTGTTCAATCCTGCGTCCGTATACCGGACGCAGAATGACGGTCGGACGCAGGATTGAATGAAAGTGGACCATTAGAAGACGCAGCAATGATAGCGGGATGTATATATATATATATATATATATATATATATATATATATATATATATATATATATATATATATATATATATATATATATATTTATATGTTTTTTCACCAATATTATTAATATTGGTGAAAAAACGGAAAAAAGTAAATTAAAAACTTACGATTAAGATAAATTAAACTTAAAAAGTAGAGATTTAAAATTAACGTAAATTTAAAAACAAATAATAACATATAAGGTCAAAAACGATATTTTTAATAAGTGTTGTGTGTTTGTGGGTGTTTGTGTTTTATATTGGTTTTGTGTGTTACTTGTATGTTTTTATTTTATGCTATGATATTTTGGTAGTATTGTCTATTTTGGTCTTTAATCCATTTTGTAATTTTGTGTCGTAATTTATTTTTGTTTTCCTCAATTTTATTTTCAAGTGTTAGACTGTTGAATGCTTTTATAGCGTGATATTGGTAGTGTCTTTGTCCAAAGCTTGTATTTACCGTCGGAGTTTTTAAGTTTTCTTTGTATGCTTGTATAACTGGTCTGTTTGTGATATTTTGTGTTGGTTGAAGGTTGTTTTTTTGGTCAAAAATGTAATTTAGTAGCGATTTAACGTATAATTGTCTTATGTCTAGTACGTCACGACGGTTGAATATTTGGTCTGTATCAGTAAGTCTATGTTTTTTAAGTATTACCTTTAAGATCGTTTTCTGCGCAATTTCCAGGTGTTCGATAGCTGAGTTTGTTGCTCCTCCCCAAGCAATTATTCCATATTCTATTATAGACTGACATAGAGCAAAATATATTGTTTTCATTTGTTGTATTTTGTATATGTTTCTTATGTTTAGGAAAATGTGTATCGTTTTGAGGAGTTTATTTGTGACTTGTTGGATGTGATGTGTCCATCTAAGGTTATGGTCAATTATGATTCCTAGTTACTTTATTTGTTCTTTTTTTCTAGAGGAGGGCAAACGCAGATGTATGGTTTAAAGCTAGGGAAAAAATAAAATAATTATGCTACAAAGAAGTTTATCATGTTCCTAATAGCCTTAGCATAATATGAAAGAGAAATCTAAGTTGGTTTTGATTGGCTGGATCAGATCGATCGACGGCCCCGAAGAATAAAATCGGATATGCGATTTTGTGGAATTGCAGTAGAGCTGTATAAAGTTTCGTTTCTGCATTTTTACTGTATTTGAGAAGAAGAAATATAGGTGCTGTTTTGATATTTGTCATTTCATTCAAAATTCCGGAAATATAGACTTATAAATCAACAAATATTCCAATATAACAATTTCCAATTTTTAGCAGCTCCGACATTGTTCTCCGGGACAGTCGAAATATAATTTTTGATTTCGAGTTGATTTGAAGAACTCTATTTTAATTTTAAGTATTTTTAAGATTTAATAGATTCTCTTATCTTAACAAGTCGGGCATGCCAAAAATTTGTACAAAGTTGACATTCGTCACAGTAGAACGGGTCGTTCTTGAGTTCGACAGCTCTGCTGTGGAACGATTTGCCAGCCTGTGCAGTTTCTCCCTCCAACAACATGGCACTCTTCGAGACCTAGGTTCACTCCTTTCTTTCCACAAAAATACTCTTCACACAGCATCCCCAAAGATGACATAGATTATTAAATTATTTTCCTCAAAGCCACCTGTGTAGAGTTAATGTAAAAAAATGTAATTTTTTTCATTATAAGAACTAAGAACTACTTATGTAAAAATAATATAAGTAGATCGTTTGTAAGTGGTTTCACAACAGTTTGATAATGCCTTCTGAAGGCGAAACAGCCGTCATGCATAATAATGATAATTACACAGCAGAACTTTATATTAAATATTATTTTTTATCAGAATAAAATTAAAAAAAAAAACAACAACAAACTGAAATATTTACAAAAATTAACAGGAAATTTAAAATCGTAATTTGTTTGTTCATTACTTTTAACTTTATTTATACGAGCAAATCATCCGGTTTCGACACAGCCTATCAACATTTATAAAGTACCACACAGAAATAAATGCAATTATTAAAAAATTCAGTACATGTAAACATGTAAACCTTACATCTAAAAATTATGGATATTATCCATTGTGTACAAATAACACAAATCACAAGCAAAAGGCATCTTGTTAGAAACTTACTTTTGCAAAAAAAAAGATTGCACCAATCAAATGCTCATTACCCCGTAATAACATAATAATTGCAAGCAGATCGTGTGCGATCATTACGCGTGCGGGAATTAAAATACGAGTCATAAATATGTACATTGACGGCCTCGGTGGTCGAGGGCTCTCGACAAACAATATGGAGGTCGTGGGTCGTAAGTTCAAAGCCCCCGTGAGCAAATAAATTTTATTTGATTAATTTGCATTATTTCACAATTTAACAATAAAAAAAAAAAAAAAAAAGAGTATGCAATTCACACGCCGTAGAAGTGAAACCTTCACAAATAGAGTGGGGAGGCTACGAAGCACCGCATAAAGAGGAGACTGATTGTACTATCTCATTCTCGCGCAGGTTAAATCATTTAAATGTAGGTGTTTGTCTCTTTTTAGTTTCGCTATTTTTCGTTTCATCGATTTTCAAATCACAAAGGTGCTAAAGAAGTTTTCACTTCAATCAGGTAGCTACTCGCACATTCTACAGTGGAAGTTACTTGTAGTAACATTCTGGTGTAAGACCACCATTCAGATTTGAATAGTTATTTGAAATGGCTATCGCCGTGTTTGGTGACCAGATCTGAATAGCCAGGTATTTCCCAACCTTCCTTTTTTTCCATCTCATTCCCCTCCCCTCTGCTTTCCGCCTCACAACGTACCCCAATTTGGGATGCCATAATCTCACTGGCTCCAGATGGTTGGGATCAGTTTGGACTCGTTGTGTGGTATTCACATAAAAAAAAATCGAGTGCAGTTTACACGCGGTAGAAGCGAAACTTTACCAAAAGTGAGGTCATAATCAAAGCGATCAATGAGCGCAGACCAGCGTAATTTCATTTTCATAACTCAACCAATAGGAGTGACATCGTAATCAAAGCGGTAAATGAGCGCAGTTACGCGTCGCAGGTGCAGTAATCGTTATTTCCGTTTCATCCGAAATCCAAATCATAGCGGGGCTATAGAAGTTTCACTTCAAAATGTTTTGTGTGCTGATTTCCACGTCCCACGAATCACCTTTGTTTTTCGTTCAAACAATACCGCCCGAGTAATAATGGTATAATGAGTTTACAAGGACAATGAAACCGTAAGTTGTCCAGCACCTACCATTGTTACAGGTTCAATATTGCAAGTTGTAATACATAACACCAATGTACCTACATCCGTGATATCCAATTCAAACTTGCCTCACAATTTCGAGAAAATTGTCAGTGTTTATCAACATTTTATAAAATAAAAACAATTATTAGTACTTATTATTTATATAATCATAATAATTAATGGCACCCAAAACAAAGTCTTAACGCCACTGCGCAAAATAGTCTATTACTAATACTTTACACGTGCAAAGTTCATCAACGTATAGGGTTTTTTTTTTTTTTTTCAATTATTTCTGGCTTCCACCCTTCAAGGGTGTTCTAGGCCATCATTTATAATTACAGAGAAAGGAAAGGTGAATTTATATATTAATTTTATTTAAATGTGCAAATTTCAGAATTTTATGGCAGATTGGAGTAGAGTTCAGACTTAGAAGAGATGAGATGTTGAATGGAGGAGAGGCAATTTTTGATAACGCTTGATAGAAGAGAGGATATTTATTTAGAGAGGGACAATCAAAAAATATGTGATCTAAAGTTCCCACATCTAGACCACAGAACGTACAATCTGGGGAGTCAAGCACATGAATTTTATAAAGGTGAGAAGGAACGGAACAATGTCCGATTCTCATACGAATAAGTAAGGAAATTTCTTTTTTGGAAAAATGGGGGAATTTTTGAAACCACGGTTTTGATGGGATAGTCCTTTGTATTGAGGCGTAGCGGGCACCCTTGGATTGACTAGCAATGTTCCAATACTCTGTCCAAACATTGCGGGATCTATCTTTGATGATGGAAAAAATATCAGACAGGGGAATATGGTTTACGAGGGTAACGGTAGGGTTAGACGCTCCTTGTTTTGCCAAGGAATCAGCAATATCGTTACCCACTATGCCAACATGTCCAGGAATCCAAATCAGAGTGACAGTTTTTCCAGAGCTTTGAATGGAGGTTATCAATACTCGAATAAGACATACAAAGTGATCATCAGGATGAAGAAGAGGACTTGTTTTAAGTTTTTGGAGGGAACTGAGAGAGTCAGAGAGAACAAGAGAATGTTCAAAATTATTTTTTATTATATATTTGAGAGATTCAATAATCGCAATGCACTCGGCAGAAAATATTGAAAATTGGTTTGAAATTGAATAAAATATTCTTTCATTAGAATTATTGTGGTAAACGTTAATACCAATACCACAGTTAGGAGAGTCCGGAGATTTGGAGCCATCAGTAAATAAAAGAGAAGAGTTGGGCCATTTAGAAGAAATAATGTCATTGAACATATTATTGACAGTACGGGCTGGGAGATTGGAATGACTTTTAAGGATGCCGATCCCTTCTAATATCGTTGGGGATAGGGTGACGTGACTATATTTTAATTTGTACAAAGGAAGAAGATCATTTTTGATAATTTGAAGCTCTGAGAGAGAGCGAAAATTTTTACAGATGGCAGGGAGAGGTTTAGTTCGAGCTCTGATTGTAGATGAATGTGTTGAGTCGTTGAACAACGAGACTCTGGGAATAATCTGATGACTTTTAGAATTTAAACATTTAAGAACAAATTTGTCAGCAAATAATTGACGCCTTAAATAAAGAGGAGGATCAGAACATTCTACTTGAAGGGAATTGATGGGCGACGATTGCATCGCGCCAGTTATTATTCGCAATGACTTAGATTGAATTTTGTCTAATTTACTGAGTGCATTTTTGGATGCAGTACTAAAAAGTGGGCAGGCATAGTCGAGATGACTTCGAATAAGTGCATTGTAGAGCAACTTAATGCAGATAGGATGAGCACCCCACCAAACGCCAGTCAATGATCTGATAATATTTAAATTTTTTTCACATTTAGTAACTATATTATTAATGTGGGAAGACCATTTAAGTTTCCTATCAAATGTTACTCCCAAAAAATTTACTTCGGAAGCATTGGGGATTGGAGAGTTTTTAAATAAAATTTGAACAGGGGGGTTATTATGACGATTTGAGAAGGTAACACACTGACTCTTTTGTACTGAAAGTTCAAGACCATTTAAAGTAAGCCATGTGCAAAGGGCATCCATGGCTTCATTAAGATATTTGACGGCGGATGGAATGATTTTGGATGATAAGAAGAAAGCTATGTCATCTGCGAACTCAACAACTTTTACTTGAGGGGGAATGGTGACATGCATATCGTGTGTGTATATATTATACAGTAAGGGGGATAATACATCGCCTTGGGGTAAACCCTTCCAAATTGACCTACTCTGAGGAGTAACATCTGGTAGCTCAATGAAAATTTTCCTATCGAGAAAAAGATTAATAATAGATTGGACAAACATGAGGGGTAAGCCAAGGCCTAAAAGTTTTTTTTTAAGAATTGGGATGGAAACATTGTCAAAGGCGCCTTCTATGTCTATAAAGACTGCAAGACATACTTCTTTGTTAGAAATGGATAAATTAATATCAGTGCTGATGATGGCAAGGTTATCTTGTGTAGATTTCTTTTTCCTAAATCCAAATTGGGATGGAGAGAGAAGATGATTACTCTCGACAAAAAATTCTAACCGGTTTTTAATTAATTTTTCATAAATTTTACTAAGGGTGGATGAAAGAGCAATTGGCCTATAGTTGGATCCAGAATTGGGTGATTTGTTTAATTTTAGAATTGGGATGATTATTTGAGAACTCCAGTCATCAGGTATTATGCCAGTCTGGAAGATTTTATTTAAGATGCTTAAAAAGTGATTTAGAACATTATCATTACTATTTTTGATAATGCTATAAGGTATACCATCTCTGCCTGGAGATGAGTCCTTGACTGTTGATAAACAATTTTTTAATTCAATTAAAGTGAATGGAGAGTCAAGCCAATGATCAGACATAGGAGTGTTGTGGATTGGAGTTATTTCATCTAAGTTAGGTACAGAAGGGGGGGGCAATTTTGTCCAAGAAATCGTCTATCCATTTAGAATGAGAAGCTCGAGGAGATGTTGGACTGAAGGAGGATCGAAATCTTCGAATCATAGACCAAACTTCCGAAATTGGAGTGTTCGGAGATACTGAACTGCAGAAGTTGTACCACCCGGATTTTTTTTTTGACCTCAATACCCTTTTGGCATTGCCTTCGGCATTTTTGTATATGAGATAGTTCTCCATAGTCATATTGTGACGATAGGAAAGAGATTTAGCTTTCCGAATTCTCACTACTTTGGAACATTCCTCATCCCACCAGGGAGTTGGAGGGAGTTTTTTGAGAGATTTGGTTTTAGGGGGAGGATTCGATTTATTGATTGCAGTTACGAGCATTGATTTGAAGTTATCGTAGTCATCTTTGACAGATAATGTATCGGTATAGGATAAATTTTGTACAAACTTATCCATATGTGAGTTAAATTCGTCCCATTTGGTGTGTTTTGTTTTAATCTTTGTCGAAATATGGGACTTGTCTGAATGGAAAGAAGTTTGATAAGTGATGGTGATCGGGAAATGATCACTGGAGCAAGGGTCGGGGGACACCACCCACGAGGAGAGAGGTGCCAGATTAATAGAGCATATGGAGAGATCCACTGCACTGGGGTTTGTGTTGGGGCGAGAGATTCTAGTAGGAGATCCGTCATTCAAAAGAAAAAGGTTGGATTCATCTAGGAAATCCATCACACTTCGACCGTCTCGATCACAGAAAGCAGAACCCCAGACGGGGGAATGGGCATTAAAATCACCCAATAAAAAGAAAGGAGGGCTTAGTTGACGGACAATTTGCAACCACGCTTGTTTATTGAAGTGCGATGTTGGGGGAAGATAGATAGAAACAAAGGAAGTGTCCTTTATTTTAGCTGCAACCATTTGAAAGTCAGCATTGGGGGGTTTGATATTATTTATTGGGAAAAACGGAAGGGATTTTTTAATAAAAAGGGCAGCACCACCGCCCGTACCTTCCGGGCGATCATCGCGGAGACAGGAGTACCCTCCCACATTAAAGTGGGTGGATGGAGTAAACCATGTCTCCGAGACAGCAGCCACAGAAACAAGGTTTGAATTTAATAGGTTAAGAAGGTTTGATTTGTTAGAAATAGCACTGCGGCTATTCCACTGAAGAATTCTGACATCTTGAAGAGCCATTTTGAATAAATGATTTTAATGTGGAAATAATAGAAGCAGCGTTGGACGGTAGATTAGTTTGAGAAGAAATTAGGTCAATTAGAAGCATAATAAGAGTTTGAATAAATGAAGAATTATCTTGGGAGAGTTGTTCAGAAAGCTTTTGATAGTTTGTTGAGGATGAATTATAATTGTTTGCGCACCCATTTGTGGCGTGTGAAAGAGGAGAACCATTGGGATTTAAGAGAAGTGAGTTGTGTTGTTGCTGATCGTATCCACGAGCCTGTTTAGAGATAGGGTTTTTGTATGTGAATTTTGTTGAACGGGAAGATGTTGAGGAGGAGGCGAGAGGGTTGGATGAAGAGTTACTGGATAAAACCTCGGAAAATGATTTTTTGACAGGCGGGAATAATTTAGAAGCCTGCAGAAAAGACAAGTTCTCAGAGGCCATAGAAATTTTTATATTTTTTTGGCGAGATTGTTCGGGGCAAGAAGAGTTAATGGCGGAATGAGCGCCTAAGCAGTTAAAACATTTAGGTGAAGAGAGAGAAGAACATTGGTCAGCCGAGTGGTTTTCTCCACATTTGAAACATCTGGGAGGGGATCTGCATGCAGCTTTGGTATGACCAAAACGGCAGCAGTTGTAACATTGAGTGGTGGGATAAGTGTACATTTCAACTGGTAAGGAGTTGAAAAATAAATAAATATGGGAGGGAAGAGATTGTCCTTCGAATGTGATGACGACAGATTGGGAGGGCTTCCAGGAAACGATGCCCTCAGAGGTGTCCTTATAATTTAGCCTCCTGGCTTTTATGGGATTGCCGATATGTTGGGGGGTTGAAAGTGAGGACAGGATTTCTGGAATGGACAGATCGGTCGAGATACCCCTGACCAGGCCCATTCGAGTGACATTGAAAGTTGGGATGTACGCCTTGAATTTAGAATTTGATGAAATAAATATATTTTTGATAAAGTTGTTGGCGGCTGAACCTGACAGGAATTCAACAGAGATTCGGAAGCGACCCTCGGCTTTAACACCTCCAGGTTTAATCGAAAGGTTCTTGTTATTTGAAAGAAATTTACCAAATTCAAGAGGATGGATGGTTTTACCTTGTTCAGTTTTTTGCGCATATACAATGTAGGGGCCACGGGAATGAGTAGAGTAAAAGATTGTTGGAGGAGGTTGAGGAAGAGCTGGAGGGGACTGAGGAGACAAAGGCGAATCATGTTTTTTTGGGGAAAGGGGACTAAATTTTCTTTTTTTAATTGAGGTTAGGATGACATATTCATTGTCTGAAATGTTTGAATGTTCTGAAAAGTCTATTTTATCTGAAATGTCACCATCTGGAGGGTCAGGAGGTGGATCTGGGGGCTTTGTAAGGGGTACAGGAGGGAAATCCTCCTCCATTGTTCAAAGAATTACAGCTAATATAAAAAGTGACAGAAGTAAAAAAATTATATAAATATCTGAAAATGAGCAGCAAGAAGTGACTCCTGGAAGATCAGGGGGGAGAAGATTCCAACACACTAAACTTTTTACAGCCAAAACACAATAAAAAGATTGGTTTAAGAATATTTTTTGAAAGAGCAAAACAAAAGAACTGATGACAGCCAAATGTTATTGTTGCGAGTCGAACGTATAGGGTTACCATTTAGAAAATTGAAAGGTACTGGCAAAAAGCCTGACAGCCCAAAAAAAGTTCGGACGTTTTAATCACATAATGCAAATATCAGGTACGCACTTCATAACGGTATGGACGTGGTATTTGCGAGTGCTATTGAGTATTTGCGAGTTTATTTTTTGCAAAAGAGCGTAATAGATTATCTGTACCCTCGGTCAGATCTTTGTTGATGATTCAATACAACCTTAAAACTATGAGCTGTGAAGAATTCTGTAAGAAAACTTTTAATGAACGGGAGCTACTCTGTTAAGGGTCCGCAACCCGGATATGTACCGATTTATTACATATTTCCCTTAAACCCGGTAAGTTTTAAGCTCTTAAAAAATATTTGTTATTCTTGAAGATAATAACTAGACTTTGCCCGCGCCAAAACGCAAATTACATAAATTTCTCTCGATAGAAAAAAAATCCCAGAGTATGCTTCAAAAATTATTATTAATACGTTTGTTTCAGTTATTTTACAAGTTATATGTATGAAAAAAATTACAGTGTTTGTTTAAATGCTGTTTACGATAACGCCCGCGAGATTTTTGCTCAATTTTAAACGAGTCGTGTTTTATTAAGGCTCTGCAACCGGGCCCGAAAAGAAGAAGACGGAGAGATACGAAATTACGAATGTTAGAGGAGAGCGCTAACATTTACAGCAACAAAATCGATGCGAAAATTGCGAAAATGTTTAATAAAACACGACTCGTTTAAAATAGAGCAAAAAGAAACTTGTAAAATAACTGAAACAAACGTGTTTGTAATAATTTTTGGAGCATACTCTGCGATTTTTTTCTATCGAGGGAATTTTATATAATTTGCGTTTTGGCGCGGACAAAGTTTAGATATTATCTTCAAGAATAACACATATTTTTTTAAGAGCTTTAAAACTACGGAAAATATGTAATAAATCGGTACAAATCCGGGTTGCGGGCCCTTAAACATTTTCGCAATTTTCGCATCGATTGTGTCGCTGTAAATGTTAGCGCTCTCCTCTAACATTCGTAATTTCGTATCTCTCCATCTACTTCTTTTCGGGCCCGGTTGCAGAGCCTTAAGTATCTGGCGCTGAAAAATATTAAAATTTATATACCTATTTGTCGCAAACAAGGGTTCAGTTTTGAAGAAGATATTTTATGTTTGAACTTGTTGATTGTTTGCAACTTCAATTAAAATTTATTGTTTGATCTCCGTGAGTTGATCGTTGATGTTAAAGAAGATTTATATTTTATTTTTAGATGAGTGGGAAATTAATAAAGATTAAAGACTTATTTGATATTACTTATGTACTTTTTATTACTCAAATTCCATCTAAACCAAAAAATCCAGACAAATTAAGAGGCTAGAAGTCCGGACATGTCCCGATTAATCCAGACGGATGGTAACCTTATCCACGTACTTTTTTTTTACCAACATTGTGATATGCAATGTTGAAAATAATAAAGAAAAACACAGGAATAAGAAAATATCTTTTTTTAAATATCATTAGACAGACGAGAATGTAAAACATTAGCAACATAATAACAGCCATACTTTAGTTATTAATAACTTAATTGCAATTTAGAACATGGTGAGAGTGAGCAAAATATAATCGGTTACTCCCTACTACCAGTGATTTTAACGACAGTGAGAATTTCGTTATAGATCAATTTTCTTTAAATTCGTATGGAATTTGTTAAATATTAATGATGTAATAATTTCAAGGGTTCTTTGACCATATTTGTTTTGAAACACAGGTACTTTATTTCCTTTATGTTGTATGAAACGCGTATTGTGTGCATGATCCACCATTGTTTTATACGGACTGTCGGATATATGCTGTAATACAATTTTTGTCACATAAGAGCACGCGCTGGTAAGGGGGCGTTCAAGTATTACGTAACGCAATTTTTGAAGATTTTTGATCCCTCCTCCCCCCCCTAAACGTTACGTAACGCCCAAGTGACAATTTTTACCCGAAAGTCACAATTAAGTTGCGCAAAGTACTGGAAAGTCGCTTAAATACCTTTTTTTTATCACGTTTGCAGTAATAAATAAAACAAGAGATTTCGAAAACGAAAAGTATTGCCAACTTGGAAGATTTAAATTCCCTAGTTTTTTTATATCTAAACAAAGAAAACATGTTTCGTAACGCGTTGTTCGAACCTCCCCTCCCCCCTCCCCCCTCATAAAGCATAGTCACGTTTAACAACCCCCCCCCCCCCAAGTGCGTTACGTAATACTTGAACAGCCCCTAATACAATGATTGATTTATATATTATGATACTAATATCTCACCTTTAAATAAAAACGGTTTTGCTTACTAGCAACTTTTAAAAAAAGTTTTCTTCATTTACTGAATTGTTTATTACATGAATTGAGGATTTTTCAACCACTATGTTATTGGTTTGGTATACTTGTGACCACCATACTAAGTACTTGCCCGTGTTGTGGTGATCGATATTCTATACAGTACATAAATATATGCAAAATAAAGAATGTCCGAGAATATGAAAAAAAATGTATTTATAAAATAATAAAATCAAAGTAATTACTATATGGTAAGCAAATGAGAAAGGATTTTTATTATGTTGAAAATCTAAATGTGCGTGGTTATATTGGTAGTTACATTATTTTACATCAATTTTTGTACAAATAAATGTTAGACTTCATGTTTCAAGTTCGGGTAATTACACTGTACAGTAAGTATGTAGTGGTAGAGTTCATTTTTCAGTCCGGCGAATAGTTAATTATTATTGATATCGTGTTTTACTTAGCTGGGAAGTAAGTACATGGAATTCGTAGAAACTCAATACACAGTGGTGCCAAACAGTTTTAAGTAATTAGTTTAAAAAGTATGTAAACTTTCGGCTAATTATTTTATAGTAATTACATATAGTTATTTACGGACAAAAACTTTTATTGGTGGTATATATGTAAACTAATATCAATTTTGGATACGATTTTAGATTTTCACGGCCATAAGTATTTTTTTTATTAGTTTTTGGGGTATTATCCCGTGTTGCGCTACCTCATTCTTTAGCCAACGTTTCGGACAGCGTTGGCTAAAGAATGAGGTAGCGCAACACGGAATAATACCCCAAAAACTAATAACAATAATATCAATTTTATTTATAAAAAGTAACTAAAACTTAAGTACGCAATTCGTCGTGGAGCAGGTGGAATAAACACAAAAATAAAGGTTTGGAGTGGAAAGGGTTAAGAAATGATTTTCTTCTCCCCCATTTTATAAAAATAAGTTGTAAGCTTTACAGAATGTATGTTTTCAGAATAAAAATAAAATAAAATGATATTTTCCTCCAAATAAATGAAGTAATCCTACTAATATTATAAAGGCAAAAGTTTGTATGGATGTTTGTTCCTCTTCCACGCAAAAAATACTGAATGGTCTTTAAAAATTCTTTCACTGATAGAAAGCTACATCATTTGCGACTAGTATAGGCTGTGTTAAAAAACGACACTTGACCTTTTTTTACCACCAAGCACTTATTAAAATAATTCAAAAATTAGGAACGACTTCAAAGAAAATTTTCCAAAGAAATTCTTTAAAGAACTTTCGACCCTTTCCGGGTATCCATATTTGGACACCTGTTGCAAAGTGAGCAAGTTTACTAGATCTTTTTGTGTGGTTATTTAGTGCATTGTATATTTTTGGTGCGATGTATGAGTATTACCTTCGTGAAAAAGTGGATTTTGTTATAGGGATTGTGCATTTAGCGTGCGTTGAGTAGCGTGTATGTTTATCTTTTTGTGTGGATATTCCATATCTGCAAAAATGGTTTTTGAATATCCTCACAAAAAGATATACAGTTTTATCCTATAATGCCGTACGTTGCTATAGAATGAAATAGAGCAAAATAAATACTTCTCAGTGTTTTTATATCAAGGATTGACCGAATAGAATAAAAACTATAGCATAACTTACGGAGTCTCTTTGTTATGGAGTTAATTTGGGCCTCCCAGCGTAAATGGTTATCTATAATGACCCCTAGGTATTTTATTTCATTTGATGGAAGAATTGGGCATGAACAGTTGTTAATAAGAGATAGCGAGAGAGTGTCTAGATTTTGTGGGCAAGTGTGAATGATTAGTTTAGGAAGGTTTTCTGGGAGAGTGATTTTTCGGATTGAATAATGTATATGTTGTGTTTTTTTTTTATATTTAGGGTGAGGAGGTTAGTCTAGCCATTTTTTAATTTTGTTCAGTTCAGAATTTGCCTTCTCGATTGTTGTTTTCCATATTTTACTTGTAATGGTGATAACAGTGTCATCAGCGAAAGATATTATATTGCCTTCAATATCCAAATTCAATAAGTACTTCATATATATGAGAAATAAGAATGGGCCTAGAACACTCCCCCGGGGCACGCCATAGGAGAAAGGTAAACATTTACTCCTATATTCTTGATTAGAGTGGATGACGGTTGTTTGTGATCTCTGTGTGAGGTAGTTTTTAAATCATTTCAGGGCAGTGCCTTCTATCCCAATCTGTTGGAATTTTTTTTAAATGTGGTGGGAAAGAGTATCGAAGGCTTTAGATAGAACTAGAAAGACAGATAGAGGTTTATTGCCTTTATCGAGGTTATCTCTTATCAGTTTGGTAAAGGTTGCAATTGCATCAGCAGTACTACAATCTTTACGAAAACCGTTTTGGTTTTTTAAAAGGATTTTATTGTCATCGAGGTACTTGAGGAGTCTTAGTTTTACTACCTTTTCAATGATTTTGGAGATATTTCATTTGCAAGGTCGTGTTCCAAAATATTATTTCTAGTTAAAATATTATTGGAAAGGTTAGATCCAACTTTGGTAAAAATTCATTGAAATGGTCTGCGATTTCTACGGAGTCATTGCGTGTATTTTTTAGTAATCGGCCGTCAATGTTAATCTTATCGATAGATGTAGTCGTTTGTCTAGCATAGAATATGTCCTTAATAATACTCCATTTTTTTCGGCGTTTATGATTTGTTTTTATAGAAATCTTCGCTTGCCTCTGAAGTAATTTTTTTTTGCAAACATTTCTGAATTTATTGAAAAATATGTAGGTTTTTTTTACAGAGTGCATGGAGTTTACCACGCTTACGTATGGAATGAAGAATTCTAACAGTTATCTAAGGTTTGAGTTTCGTGTCATAATGTTTTGTGTTGTGTTGGATGTAGCATTGGTTAGTTGGTTATTTAGTGTTTGGACAAAGGGTTCGCAGGCTAAATTAGGATCAGTTTGTTCGTAAAGATTTGACCAATTTTCTTGTGAGACCATCTCAAAAAGAGAGGAATAGGATATTTTACTTTGTTGAATTTTATGCATTTGTGGTTTGTGTACTTTGTGAGAAAGAGAAGTTATGATAGCGTGTTGGTCTGTGACAGTACATTGGTAAACAAGAGATGTAATTTTTAATTTACATTTTCAAAATACATGATCAATACAACTTACAGACGAGCTAGATACTCTGGTGGGTGCTGTGATGGCTGGGACGAAATCTTGTCAAGTTAGCAGGATTATATAACCATTTTCTTGAGGATGCATGGGATTAATTATATTTATATTGAGGTCACCAATAGTAAGAAGATTATAACAATCACTCACACAAGATAAAGATGGGTTTAGTGAATTTAAAAAAAGAGGTTATATTAGATGTGGCTGGTGATCGATAAATTGAAAATATGGTTATGTGTATATCTATAACAATTTTAAGATAGATTGATTGATTATTATTTCGTTTACTTAAATTGTGTTTAATATGTGTTTTTTTATGTATAAAGATAACACCATCATTTTGGGTTATGTTATTCTGTGAGTTGTAGTGGGTATAGTTTATTATGTTTTTGGTAAGGTAATTTTCATTGACCCAGCATTCACTCAAAATGATTATAATTATCAAAGTAGGAGTTCAGGTCGGCGAGAGCTACCAATAATTCATTAAAATTACGGTTAAAGAATTTTATTGCCGATTTAGTTAATGTTGTTCTGTTTGTTTGGACTTCTACGGCACTTTTTTTTCTTTACATTGAATTTGCGATAAGTTATCCAATTGATCAGCTATTTCTTCCATTTATAACGTTTGTAACCTAACAGAATCAGTAGCATTAAATATATAAATGGTTTAGTCACATTGTTTAAAAAAAGGATCTTTGTGCTAAAAACATACAATAATATTTTACTGCTATTTAAAATAGAAAAATTGGAATAATATAAATGTATATGAAAGTAAGTTTTGTAGTTAAAGGAGCTTCGTTTATAAGTTAGTGAGTGAGGGAGACAAGAGGTGCTTATTTTTGTCATTAATAATAATGACAGGAGTCCCAATATCTTTTCGTATATACACTTGACCACCTCTGGTTCAAACAAATTTGTAAAAGTTTTCCCGTTTAGCCTTTGCGAGCAAAAAACCATAGGTGCTTCGCCTGAAATAATGTCAGATGTTCGGAAATGTTTTTTATTTAATTTTTTATTTTTATTTAAAAAAATACATACGTATACAGATTCATAGTAAAACATTTGGTTTTTAAAGCTAACAACAATATGTAAATTTCTTTTTAATGAAACTTCCCAATTCAAAAGAGAAAACATTTCTCGTGCTTGAATTTTGGAGTGCCATTGTAAAATGTATAGTTACACAGAGTATGTTATTACAAGTACTTATAAATAAAATATATATTCATGAAGACAAGTGGACATAATAACTGACAGTATTGTCAGAGTAGGTACATATAATAAAGTTGTAACAATTTGGTGCCTGCAAATAATGCGTATGTACTAGCTTTCAATTTGATATGATGATGAAATATTTTTAGAGATTATGTTCTAGTTTATTTTTTTGTTGTTGTTATTATTGTGATGATGAATTTAAAACTTATAATTAGTGTCGGGTTGGTCTATTAGTAATTTTATTTGGGATTTAAAAACTTTATAATTTTTTTCAGACTTGATTTTATATGGGAGAGCATTGAAAAATTTTATACCTTGATAAGCATAATGGTGTTGGGAAGCACTCGTTTTAAATTTTGGAATTTCTAAATTGCCCTGTGATCGTGGTCGATTGTTTATATTTGTGAATGTTGTTGTTGATGGATTGAAATGATCTTTATGAGTTTGCAATAATGAGTTCTCTTTGAAAATTTTATTAAGACTGAGAACCCTAAAAGAGTCAAATAGCTGTGTTGTTGGAAATACAGATGGTTTTCGTAAGATGACTTTCAAAATCAACCTCTGTACCCTTTCTACAGGTAAGAGGTTTGTTTTGAAAGTCCCACCCCACCCGATTATACCATATTGTAGTATAGATTGGGCAAGAGAGAAATAGATAGTTTTGATCATATTGGATGATAAGATGTTTCTCAATCTAATAAATATGTATATAAGTTTTCTTATTCTGGTTACTGTATTTTGGACTTGTTCTTTCCATTTTAAGTGTCTATCTACTATGACACCCAGATACTTTATACTATTTTTGCATGTTATTGGTAGGCAATTTTCATCGTTGCATTCCTTTTTATTTTCACACTGTGATGAATGGATTTTAATAGTTATATTGTTCTCGACATTTTTTTCTTTCAAAGAAAAAGGAATAAAATAAGTTTTCTCCGTATTAAGTGAGAGACAATTTAGGTCAAACCATGTTTTGAGTATGTTTATATTGATATTTGCTATACTCATTGTTTCCTCCCATGATTTCCCTTTAGTGATAACTACAGTGTCGTCTGCATAAGATATGATATCTCCAACTATGGGAAGAGTGAACATTTGATTTACATATATAATAAAAAGGATAGGACCGATGACAGTTCCTTGTGGTATACCAAATGATGAGGTTTTAGGTTCACTTAGTGTATTATTTATTTTGACGTATTGTAATCTCTCTTTTAGATAACTTTGGAACCATGACAGTACTGTTCCGTCCAATCCAATTTGCATGAGTTTCTCATTTAGTTTGGAGTGTGATATGCTATCAAATGCCTTGCGTAAGTCGATGAATATACCAAGACACTTTTCTCCATTATCTAATTTTTGTATTATTGTTGAAGTTAATTTAGCAATTGCATCTTGAGTGCTGAGATTGTCCCTAAACCCAAATTGGTTTGGGCTCATTATCTTTTTTCTTTTATGTAATTGTTGAGTTGTTTTTTAACAATTTTTTCATAGATTTTTGCAATGTTTGATGTGAGTGCTATGGGACGATAGTTGGAGATATTTTTTTCATCTCCAGATTTATAAACAGGGGTGACAATAGTCTTCTTATAGTTGTTCGGGAATACACCCTTCTTTAGACTTACATTTATTATATGAGCAATCGGTTTGCTGATTATCTCATGAACGGCTTTTAATGTTTTTACGGTTATATTGTCATAGCCAGGGCTTGCTGATCCTCGCAAACTTATTACAGCGTTTTCGACTTCTTTATCAGTTACTGAAGCAAATGTGTGGAAACCTTCTTTAATAGTTGAGTTGTGCTCTGGTTGTTGTGTTTGTTTGTTATCTAGGATAATATTACGAGCAAGATTAGGGCCGACATTAGCAAAATATTCATTATAAATGTTACCACACAGTTTTGGATTTTTTTCGGCGTCAGTGTTGATTCCGTGATGAGTAATTTCTTTAGGTAAATTTTTTTTCTTGCTTTTGTTGGTTATTGTATTGATGATTTTCCAAAACTCTTTGCTGTCTTGACCAGCATTTTTTATTTTATTACGAAAATACTTTTCTTTTGTCAGTCTAATTAAAAGCGCAAGTTTGTTACAGTATTTCTTGTAGAAGGTGTTGATTTTTTCATCATTAGGGAATTTTCTAGACTGATGGTAGTATTTTTCTTTATTTCTGATTGAAATTACTAGTCCATGGGTTATCCATGGCTTTATCAATCTGTGTTTAGATTTTGGTTTAGAAACAATTATTTGTGTGGATAGGTTTATGTGATTTTGGAAAACTGTTTCGAAATTCTCAGCACAGGTATTTGGATTTTCCGATTCAAATATTGATGCCCAGGTTTCCGTTTTAAGTTTTGTTCTTAAAATTTCCATATTTAAATGTTTTTTTTCATATTTTTTCTTGTCAATTTTGTTAGAGTTGGAACTTCTTTTATCAATGTTGGTAACAAATATACAGGTATAGTGATCGGTTGTGCTGGTTTTCCATAATATTGACATGTTTTTTTCATTGTTATTTGAGTTGCACCATATGTGATCGATGCAGGAAGGAGTTTGTCCACTGACATTCCGTGTTGCATTATTTATAAATGATTTATAGTTTAGCGATGTCATTACATTTATATAATCTTCCTTTATCCTACCTTTTGCCTCATTCAAAATGTTCACGTTAAAGTCGCCTGTGACAACGTTACAAGTAACTTTTAGTTGTAGCAATAACTGTTCCAACTCTATAATAAAACTGTTAGGGTTCGATCCGTGTGTGCGGTAGATAGCTATAATATTGTATATAACTTCATTCACTTTTAAGTTCAGTTTTAGACAGTTAGCAAGCTTCTATATAAGGGAGCAAGTATATAAGGGAGCTTGGTCCTGCTATTCCGATGAGTGTGGTGTTAAGTTTTTACTCTCGATTCCCAGCTTGCTTGTTGAATCTTCTCATTTCTTCCATTGGATTTATCTTTGGTGACTCTTAGTGTGGTGCGGTACGCTGAATCGGTAGTGGTAGCATCGCTTGAGATAATAGTTTTTTTTTATATTGTATAAAATATTATTTATGTTTTCCTCGTTGGTTTCAGGGATTCCTCTAATCTCCACATTTCTTGATCTGTTAGTCTATCAATCTGTTCCATTTGGTTTTCAATGGCTTAAAATCTCGTTTCGAGGTTATTGTTATTTTTTCAAGTATTTTATTTTTATCCTCATGGTCGTGAATGCGAAGTAGAATCTCCTGGTAATGTTTACTCATTGTTTCCAGAGTGTCTAGAATTTGAGTGTTTTGTTCTATCAGTTTAGGCGATGTCCGTAGGTGTGGTACAGCTGGCTTTAACATTAGGTAGCACCGTTAAACATTCTTTGCATTTCACGTATGGCAAGCATTATTCAAGTTGCTGTATTTAATTAGTACTTGTGAGTTATCAGGTTCGGATGTACTTCGGTAAAAACCAGTGCGTGATATTATCGCTCGCTGTTGACAGATTGGAAATATTGTGATAGTTATTTTTTACAATAAAAATTTAAAAATAAGTTATTTTTTAAATTTAAATTTGGGTTTATTTAACAGTTTTTCATTTGGCACTAAAACTTTCCATACACACGAGTACTGCTGTATACCGTAGATACCCCCACGAAAAGTTATCCCTCATCTCACCTGTCTGGAGAATATTACACATTGTGTATTCCATACATTGTCTGTAGCCTGATCATAATATTATGATGTCTTCAATTTATTGTCTGGTAATCACAGATGTACATTTAAATTAAAACATGCATTTTTTTATTGTGACACGTGATCAATGATTAATAAAAACGTTTTTTTCAATAATTTCGGTTCGCAAAATATCAATAACAAATAACTCAGAAGAGATGTGAGACATCTTTTATTGAAAAGTTATTTTTCATTGTTATTGTTATTTTTATTATATTACTAGCTGGTCCCGGTATGCGTTGCAATTCCCTTCTTTCCCATCCCGCGTTTCCTTCCCCTCCAGCGTTAACCTTTCCACCTTCCCCGCCTTTCCTCTACCCTTTCCGGCTCCCCCGTCCCGCCAACCCCCCTCCCGCGCTACATATATTAGTCCCAGTACATTCAGTTTTCAAACGGCTCGCGTGCCACCTATTACATTTTTTTATGCTTACTGTGCTTTTCTTAAGTAGACAAATATTCCAATGCATTTTTTTAATTATCTAAATATTTATATATTTCAGTTGTTAAGTCTAAGATAGCATCTTGAGTGCTCAAATTTTCTCTAAAACCATACTGATGTGCACTTAATATATTATTTTCTTTTATAAATTTAAACATCTGTTTTTTAACCATTTTTTTCAAATATTTTTGCTATATTTTTGTATTTTGTTTTGTTTTTGTAACTTTATTTAGATGTAAGCAAATTTTTTCATACATCTAGTTTTAAAAAAACATATAAAATACATAATAAAATAAATATAGTCATAACATTATAACGGAAAGAATACAGTTTTAAAAATAAATACAGTTACTCCAGTTAGAAATACAACAATAGGGTTTAAGACATACAGTTAATACAAATAAATACAATTCATAAATTTTTCTTAATGTATGTAGCACATGTTATACGAAAAGTGCCAAGACTTGAGGCTTCCTTTATGGAATTTGGTAGGTTATTATAAAGTTTTTGACCTTTATAAAACACGCTGTTCTGTGTACACGTAAGTTTAGTTTTGGGAAGCCTGAAGTCTCGGCAGCTCCTCGTAGGATAATTGTGAATATTTTCATGGTACATAATATTAGTTTGCAGATATTTAGGGAGCATGTTATTTTTAAGCTTGTACATCATTGTTAACGTATTATATATTATATGTTGTTTAGTTGTCATCATATTTAAGTTTTGTAAAAGTTTTAACTCTAGTAAAGATATTACATTTCAGAATCATCCTCATTCCCCTATTTTGTATAACCTGTAGTTTATTATTTTGGGTCTCGTTACATAAGAATAGAACACTAGAACAATAATTTAAATGAGGAGTTACAATAGAATTATATACAAGGTGCGTTGTCTTGAGATCCAAGTTATTCCTAATCCTTTTTAAGAAGCCAACTTTTTTAGCAATTTTCTTAGATATGTAATCGAAGTGATTGTCGAATTTTAATTTATCGTCTAATATTACACCCAGATATTTAATATTGTTAACCCTTTCTATATTTATGTTATCGATGGTTAGTATGTTCAGTTCCACCTTGACTATCAATAATCAAAAATTTAGTTTTCATAACATTCAGTTTTAGTTTGTTTATGTTTAACCAAAGCGTTACATTATTTAAGTCATTTTGTATCTCTTCAATGGCATCCTGTAAATTTTTTCTGGCTATATTTAACAATGTATCATCAGCAAATAATTTAATGGCAGAATGCTTTAAAACTTTAACAATATCATTTATATATATAATGAATAACAATGGACCTAGGATAGATCCCTGTGGAACGCCTTTGTTACTATGACGTGGATCCGATGTTATTCCACCATATTTTGTTACTTGCGTTCTTTCTGATAGATAATCAACAAACAAATTAATTTCTTTACCGCTAATTCCAATATTTCTTAATTTTTTTATTAATCTGTCTCTATCGATTGTTTCAAATGACCTTTTTAAGTCTAAAAATACTGCAATAATTTTACTGTTTTTATCTCTATAATTTTTCCATTCTTGTATTACATAGTTAATAGCGGTTTCACAGGAAAATTTATTTCTAAAACCCGATTGTTGTCGAACTAATATCTGCTTTGTCTCAATATAATCAGTTAATTGCTCCTTTACAATGTATTCAAGTATTTGTTGATATTTGGGTAAGTAATTTATGGGTCGGAATTCGTCAAATTTTTTTGGGTTATCGATTTTCGGAATAGGAGTTATTACAGATATCTTCCAAGTTTTGGGAAACACTCCACTATTCAGAGATTCATTGATAATTTGGACCATCGATTCGCCAATAATATTAATGGAGTCTTTGATTATATTTATTGTAATACCGTCTGGAGATTCTTTCGATTTCATGTTACTTAAGACTCTTTATAAGTATGGTAAATCTATATTTTTAAACTTAAACTCTTCATCGGTGCATACAGGCCTGTCTATATCTAGTTTGTTAACAGGACATTCTGGAATACTTTCGCTTATAAGATCTATGCTCGATATAAAGTTCTTGTTAAATTTTGTCGCTATATTCTTAATTTCTTCTTCATTTCCATCTGGGAAATCAATCGATTTTACAACTTCTTTTTGTTTGCCCTTTATGATTTCTTTTATCCAAAGTTTTCTTGGCTCATTCTGTTGTGTTTCTAATTTTTGTTTATAGTAATCGCACTTATGTTTTTTAATTTGTTTCGAATAAAAATTGCGAATTTTTTTATATGCATTCCATTTTTCATTGGATGGTTCCAATTTTGCCGCTTTATATGCATTATCTCTCTGTTTTTGAAGGTTATGTAACGGTATCGAATACCATCTGTTAGTATTTTTAAACTTAACCCTTCTTATCGGCATATTTTAATCGATTGCGTTCGTCAAAATTTTGACGAAATTTTCTGCTTTGTCATTTAACGAATTAGACTCAGTAATTTGTGAGATACCATTTTTTAAAGTTTCACAGAATTTAAAGTGATCATAGTTCCTTATATCTCTATACATAATTTCCCTTGACTCATTTTTTATTACACTCGTTTCAAGTAGTGTTATTATGTTTTCGTGGTCTGATATTTTTGGTGTATCCACAACCTTTACGTTCAAGTAAAAATGATTTGATATAACCAAATCAATAATGGTTGCTGATGCGTTTGATATTCTCGTTGGTTTTGTCACAAGTTGTTTCATTCCTAGATCATTCACTAAACTTTGGAGTCTATTACTGTAGGTATTCTTTACTTTCATATCAATATTAAGGTCACCAGCTATGTAAAACATATCTTGGTTTTTCATATTTTTAATACACCAACTTTCGAAGAAATCTAAAAATTTCGAATGGCTTTGGTTTGGTGAGTGGTATAATACAGAGTAGGTTCCTTTAATCAAGTTTTTTGTTATTTGTATTGCCAGAATCCACGTATTTTTTCCATCAAATACTTCATTTGATATTATTTTGAAAGATATACAATCTTTAATGAACATAATCACTCCTCCCGTATGTCGATTATGTGAATCGCATCTTACAGTTGAATACCCTATAAATGATACTTCGGAATCGTATACATCGTTGATTATACACGTTTCACTTAGCATTAAAATTTCTGGTTTGACTTCTTGCAATAATAATTCAACTTCATTTACATGGGCCAAAAGGCTTGCAATATTTGAGTAGTATACAGTTGCTTTTCTTTTTATCCTAAAAAATCAATTTTTCTCTTCTCTGATTCTATATTTCTTTTGTATATAGGACACTCCTTACTCCATGCCTGATGGTTATCGTTCAAATTTAATGAAAGTTTATCATTTGTGAGTTTGCAGTTAATACATTTCATTTTGTCAATATTTTCCTTACATTCTGACGTATCATGTTCGTTTGAACATCTTCCGCAAGATATTTTATTTTTACAGTCCCCTGCCTTATGTCTATATCCGTTGCAGTTGAAACATCTCAGAACTGAGAGATGATCGTAGACCGCACATCTGTTCCATCCAATATTTATCTTAGTTTCTTCTAACATTTTAGAGTGTGTTTTTCCATCTACTTCTATGAATACAGTAAAATTATTGTATCCACTACTTTTTTTGTTTTCTTTTATAATTTTGACTGATATTTTAGAGCTTTCTTTATCTATGTAATCATTCTGCATCCTTATATTGTTTTCAATTTCTTCGGCGGTATATTTATCTGTAATTCCTATCACTTTTACCGTTGGATTTTTGGGTTTAGGAATATCAATGTCATACCTATCCCCAAGCTTATTGATGATTTCTTTTTGGATTTTTACTGTTGATTCTGTGTTCTTCAGTTCAACTATGACTGATCCTTGAGGTAAGACAAATTGGTCTATAATTATTGCTTAGAGTGGGGTCACCAGATTTGAAAATGGGCGTAATAATAGTTTTTTTGTAATTTAATTTGTAATTTAAAGGAAAGTTGCTATTTTCGAAGCTTGTATTTAGGATTTGTGCCAATGGTTTGCAAAGTTAATCTGTTAAGTATTTCTGCAGAAATATTATCATAACCAGGGGAAGAATTAGCTTTTAATTCATTAATAGCCTGTTTAATTTCATCAGTGTTTTAATTTTTCACCAAGTGGCCCAAAATAATTGTTAAAGATATTTCCACATTTCTTTTGATCCGTGTTTACTTTGTAAATTTTGTTATCAATATCTGTGATTTTATTTATATATATTTTTTTTTGGTTTTTTATTGATAATTTCATTAACAGTTTGCCATATTTTTTTGTTGTTGGTGCCATCAATATTGATTTTTTCTTTATAGAAATTTTCTTTGGTTTTCCGGATAATGTAGCATAGTTTATTTCTGATTTTTTTTAAATATTCGTATAATTTATTGTTTTCTGGGGTCTTTTTAAATTCCTTATAAATCTTTTCTTTTTGTCTAATTGAAATTATAATTCCTTGAGTGATCCATGGTTTTAATTATTTGAATTTAGTTTTTGGGGAGCATGTTAAAATGGAAGAGGAAGAATTGATATGTTTATTCAAGATTAATTAAAAATTCAGTAAACATATATCGGTATTATTAGAGGTTAGAACAGTTTCCCAATTTTCAATGTTAAGGTTTTGTTCTAGTTTTTCATAATTAATAATAGTATTAGGTAAATTATTGCAAGAATTATTATTCTCATTTATTTTGCCAGTTTTTAAGGCTACAATGCATGTGTGATGATCAGTAATATTATTTTTTCAAATAATTGATTTTATTTTTTCAGTTTCATTTGTATTACACCAAATATGGTTAATGCATGATGGTCTTTGCCCAAAACATTCTCTCCTATATATTTTGATACATGGTTTGAAATTGAGTTCAGCTAATGTGTTAATATATTCAGTTTTTTCCTTATTACTATTTTTTTTTTAAATCATCTGATATATCAATATTAACATCTCGTATAATAAATGCATTTTGAAAGTGATTTGTGTTTTTAAAAGATTTCAGAATCTCATTGAAATTAATAATGCTCGAGTTATGAGTTCTATATTCTAAATCATAAAAAATGTTATTTTATATTTATTTGTATATGTAGACAATTTACAAGATGGATAGGTATTTCATTAATAGAAATATTTTTACAGAGGGATTTTACAAAAACAACCAGACCACTATTTTGATTTATATTGTAAGTTGTAAGTTGTATTTATATATGCTTCATTCTGTTTTCAGCCAAAGCACAAAAATGATTGGAAGTGGTCGGCAATTGTATCAATCGCAGTAATATTGATTATTATCCACTACAAGTACAGTTGGCAATATCCTCTTCGAAGTGATCTTCTACAGCTCTCTAAGACATATTTCATCAGCCCCGACCCGATTATTTCAAAAGCTGAGGAAATTGCTAAGCTCTTACCGAGCCTCCCGTATGATTACTGGAAACGTCATAAAGATTATGAAATGTTCTACAAAAACTTTTCTTGCGCTCCATTGCCAGATATTTACAACCTCAAATTCAATAATATGTATTGGCAAGCTTTCAAAACGTCAAACGTGACATTCCAGATATATAAAGCTTTCTTTGATAACAGAAAGCTTAATGGCCTCAGGAATAGTGTGCACGTCTTGGCGATGATTGACCAGATTGACCTTACCACGGAAACCTTCTGCCAGTTTTGGTTTGAAGGTCGAACTGAGCCTGTCATAGTCGGTACTGTAATGTATAAATACATTTGGAATCATGAGTGGGGAGATCCAGATGCAGAGAAGTACGTCACTTACCTGATCACCTGCCAACTTCCCGATACCCACCAATATGAGAGTCCTGCTTGTGTCTCCCTTATCAGGAAGCCTTGCGATACAGCCACAAATTTCTTAAAAGTTACACACGAAGTTCCGACCAAGAAAGAAGACTTTGCTGTGTGCGTCAAAGGACTTGATTTTCTTAAATCTGACAAGTCTGCTAAAATCGTCGAATGGATCGAGTTCTTAGATCTGATGGGTGTCCACAAAGTGTTTTTCTATCAGTTAAACGTCCACCCAAATATAAAGAAAGTG
Source organism: Limnephilus rhombicus (assembly GCA_929108145.2). Lineage (NCBI taxonomy): Eukaryota > Metazoa > Arthropoda > Insecta > Trichoptera > Limnephilidae > Limnephilus > Limnephilus rhombicus. Next base: position 50,356,911 of record OV815285.1, read on the forward strand.
TTGGATTATTATGTTTCAGTTGGTAAAGTTGACATTACACCCCTAATGCTACCTGAAGGACAGCCAAACATACCAATCTTACAGCATGAATTTCTCGAGAGGCACATCGCACAACAGTACTACGATGAACTCATTCCCTACAATGACTGCTTTTACAGGAACATCTACTCGTACGAATACATTGTTCCTTTGGACATAGACGAGATTATATTACCAGTGAAAGATAAAAATTGGATTTCGTTACTGAAAAGGGTTCAGGCTAATGATGAGGCAAGTCGTGATGTATGGGCTTCTTATAACGTTCAGAACGTTTATTTTTTAAGTGATTTGACTCCAGCTGGTAGTCACCCGGAAATACCTCAATACATGCACATGTTGCGACACACCCAAAGATCGGTCAATTTCACGCGTCCATATTATTTTGTAAAGTCATTTTTTGACACAAGGACTGTTCTGACAGTACATAACCATATGCCTTTAGAACATGCCAACACTACTAAACGGAGTTACCCTATCGACAAGCACGATGCTCAACTAAACCATTACCGTGACAACTGTTCGCCAGAGTTAGATTGCGGACCATTTAGAAAGCATGTTGTGGAAGATAAAATATTGTGGCGAAACAAAGACGTCTTGATGAGGAGGTTTAATAAAGTGCTACGGTATTTGGACTTAATTTAAGAATCAAAGGTTAGCTATTGACAGGCAACAATTTATATTGATAACTAGCGATTTTCCGGCATGCATTGAAATAATAATATTAATGGTTTGATGATTTTTATAGCGCTATTTTCGTGGGAAAATCACCTCAAGGGCGTTTTAAAATTCATTTACACATTTAATCTATACATGTATATTACAAGTGGCTTATAACTAAGATTGGTAACTAATGGTTTACAACTAAGCGTTATATAACTAGTGACTTTAATTTGTATAACCGAGTACAATACTGCTCTAATCGTATTATTACTTACAACTGTCTTAAACATAATTATTTATGACTATTATACATATTTACATTTACAAACACATGTTATGATTACTGCCCGTGCTGTCAGCGTAGGTTATGAAAAATATTTAAAAACTATCTAAGTAAAATATGGACTGAGTAAAAACAAACTTCAGAATGTTTTTCTGGATATGACAATTTGAAAAGGTGAGTTCTTAGCTTTGCTCTGAACTCAGATTTGCTGTCGATCTTTCGCAAATATGAAGGGAGTTTGTTCCAAGCCGTGCGTTGGGTCTGCCACTGTAAAAGCCCGGTCCCCGAAATTGGTACATATTGGGATTGCGCATAGGTACTAAGAGTCTACCAATGGCTTTTGAAGATGCGAAGCCACTTAGAAAATTGTTTCTCCAGCGTGTCCTTTCCCATTCGTCCTGTTGCCCTTCCACCGCCCCTTCCCCTCCGTGTCCCCTTCCCCTCACGCGTTCCCCCTCCTTCACACCTTTCCTCACCCATCTCCTGCTCCCCCGTCCCTCCAACCCCCCTACCGTTCCCCCCTTCCATATATTCAGTCCCAATATATTCAGTTTTCAAACAGCTCGCGTGCCACATATTACAATTTTTATATTTAAATTTTCATTTTTTGTGTATTACAAACATTCATTTTTTTCATATCATAAGAACAATATATCAAATTTGACTAACTCAGGTACCTTTTTAAAATACCTATAATTCTTACTTACTTAGGACTTTAGGAGTAAATTCATTAATATAAAGAGTTAGAATATATTCGAAAATTGAATTTAGATTGAACTAGCTGAAGTCCCCGGCGATGCCCGTGCTTTACACAGAGTTTTCGAAATCAAACGTAGACAGTGACCTTCCTCCTCAGCATAAAAATGTAGATTTGCATACAAATCAAATCCACACCGCCCGCTTGTCAGCCCACTCGTCCACCTCTTATAGACATTCTCCTTTATGCATTACATATTTAAACCCATTTACACAAAATCTTGACAAATTACATACCTAAACCTTCCTCATGAATCACTCTATCTATTGTTGAAAACCGCATGAAAATCCGTTCGGAATTTTTTAAGTTTATCGTGAACAGACAGACAGACGCGGCGGAGGACTTTAATTTATAATTTTTAGAGATTTATCAAAGCCACTGATTTTATTGTGTGAATAATCAATTCTTGATCAAGTCAGCAAATTCACATCTCAGCGGTTCATTAACCCAATTGTTCGTGTTTGCTTTATGCTTATTTCCGTATTTTTTTTCAATAATCACCACTATTTACGTACTAATTTCCCAATTTATGAGATGTGAATTATCTACACATTAATGTATTACAGTACCTAGTAATATCACATTATCGTTGTATAACAACGAAGAAGATAGTTCTTCGAATGATAAAAACCAGCGATTGTATTGGAGATGACTAAATTATCACGGTGCCAAGAAATTATTTTGCATCCCTTACTTATTTGTAACTATAACAATGCTACATAATACCAGATAAAAAAATGAAAAAAAAACGGCTTTTAAAGTATCTCCCCTTATTTCAACAATGTAAACATTCGTATTTTAAAACAAAAAAAAAAAAATCATCCGTTCTTTTCTTCTCTTGCATTGATTTTATTATTTTTGCATAATTGATTGCAATTTCAGTGAACGTACCACCGTCGCTGCTGCTGCCGCTGCCGAACCGCGGCATTCCGCTCCGATATCACGGCACGATTGATTGACATACTACGAGTTATATCTTTTTTTTTACATGAGCTCCACACAGGAGGCCCCTAAGGCCCGGAGAAAAATTAGTTCCCCAGGGCCTTTTTTTGAGGATGCAGTGTGGAGGGTTTTTTTTTAGGGAAAGGAAGGAGAGGAGAGTTCTGGGAAGGAAAAGGGTTTAAGGGGTGGGTAGGAATCTGGGGTTCAGATTGTGTCCTGGTCATCCACCTCCAAGACCGAGACAAACTTCATCCCATGAACCCGTGTTATATCTACAGTGGCATCTGCATTCATGAGATAATAGCATACAATACAAATAATGGTCGCAGCCTGCAACTGGTTCCCTGGTATAAAGATAATCGGCCTGCATCGCCCGCGGCCCGTTCGACGGTCACAGGAGTACGCCAGAATACTTTTACTCCTTTGTTGGCGTGTGCTCCTGGCATGGACCGTTTTTAACAAACGCTCAAAATTAATGTCAATTATACATTATAAAATGTTTATTACGTTGGAAGAACATTTAGTGATTTCCAGGAAAATTATTAAGGCAGAAAAAATATGGCATATTTTGTAGAAATCTTCATAGAAATTAAAGGCTGTGGGAAAAACCATTTTAAACTAGTCAATTCTACCTTTTTCGGGCAGTATTAATGCAATTTTCACAAGTAATTTTGTTTAAATACTACTCAGTACGATAATAATATTGATGCGTAAGTGATCGAAAGAATTAGTCGAGGATGCCTCAATAAGATATTGCACGATCAAGAGTGAATCAACATGTCAGTAAAACCGAATAAAAATAATTTAATAACCTTAATTTCGCGACTAAAGACTACAGCAATTTGCGACAGCTTTCCATCTTAGCAATACACAGGCGAATGCAAAACTCGGTGTTTACAATGACCCCTATTCCCGATAACTTGGAGATATTTTGGACAGGATTTTCAACTATCGCTAACACATGGAAATAGTGGGCAAAAAATGAGGATAAGCCTAGTCAATTAGATAGCGGAACTAGCTGGACGCCAACGCGCTCAGAATGACATCCATTGCCCTGGTTATCTCAACAGCTGAATACTGTGCTCCAGTATGGTCAAGAAGCACCCACACTTCCGCGATGTACCATTAGCGGGACTTTAAAATCTTCTCCTCTCCCTTAGCTCCCCGTATATCTAAACATAAACCCTCCATATATCGGGCGCGATATTGCAGGACTGAGGGAAGGGTGCAGCAAAACAGCGCAATACCTTTGCACGATGATGTCGTCTCTTACCCGGTATGCCGCTTGAAGTCCCGAAAACCCTTCTGGATGGATGAAGATTACCTCTCACCCCAGAAGATAGGTAGAAACTTGGGTGGCAATCGGTCAACGGGCGAAAAGCCCATCTCGTACATGACTCCACTGAGAAACAACCTGGGTTCTCATTCCCTTATGTTTATAAAGTTCGTCTGGTTTGGTCCGTCATCAACAGGATAAGGTGCTCCCGGGGCCTTAAATAGTTGGCGATGTTTGAATGCGGCGAGGTGCAGACCACCGTACATGTGGTCAACGAATGCCCGGTCCATTCATTCCCCAGTCGGATTGATGAGGTTCACAGGGCGAGGTCTGAGACACTAGATTGGCGCCTAGACCTAGATATCTTCCTCTGACACCCCCTACCATACGAAAGAAGAGAAAAAATTATAACCGATGATAACGTATGGGGTGGTGTTTGAATAATATTGAAGTTATGAATATAGGTTTATTATTTAGTCCTACATTTCCTGGACAATGGCAGAAACGTTTACTCAGTAGTTATTTATTTTAATTGTAGCACTATCATTCAAAGGCCAACATGTTTGAGTGGTGAGTGAGAGATAAGTGCATAACTTATTGATCTGTTTGTCAGAACCGTTCTTGAGGCTAGTTCCGATCTCTGAAATAACGTTATGTCGTATACGTACAAACAGGCCCGGACTGGCCAGGTCCGCAGGTCCGCGATCGCGGAGGACCCCCGGCGCGAAGGGGCCCCACAAAACGTACAAAAAAAGTTTTGTCTTGTTATTAGTTATTTTGTGTTCTTGGTAATGTTTGTTTACATTTTCAAAACCATCAAGCTCTACCCACAGAAGCTCTGCACAGTGTTTCTAAACTGCGTAAAATTGAAAGAAGTCGGCTGTTGACAGCACGTTGTTTGCACAACAATACAGCAACTTCATAGCGGCAGAGTCCACTGAGAACTACGGAGACAGATGCAATGACGGAGAAGACGATTTGGACCCAACGGCAGCGGAAACAAATGCTGACATTTACTGCTCTGAAAATAGATAATGTTTCCAGTGTTTGACATGTGCTTTTTCTGTTCTGTTTGAACTTACTCAATCTGGACTGTTTACCAACCTGTATATTGTATATAAATTTGTTCTTACCATACCTTGTACCTAAGTCACATGTGAACAAGTTTTTTCTAAACATAAAATCGTCAAAAATCGACTTCGGTCGTCCTTAGGCCAAGACCTTATGTCCAGTCTGCTTTTTATTAATGTTGAGGGGGATGCAATATGTCGAATCATGTCAATTAAGTTAAGCCTCTTCTATTCTAGTATACATCATTGTAAACACACCGGATTTTTTTAAATGTTAGCATTATTTTTCTAATCCCTAAAATCCGTTTGTCATTATTTTTACTACACAAATAATTTTGACATAATTCATTAATGCTTTGGTGTGAATAAAATCCTGCCCTTTATTTTGAACTCGGTTATAATTATTGGCAGTTCTACAGCATGTGTTTAGTAGTGTTGTGGTGTCCTAAAAATGCTGTGAATTTCTTATTTCAATAAATAATAAAGTCAACAAAATTCGAAAATCATAATATTCGTATAAAAACCTATCTGAATTTTTTCTTCTTTATAGGTGTCAATATAGCGTAGAAACGTGTTTTCATTATTTTCAATAACCTAATTTTCAAAAATTATCCGGGGGACCTATGGACACCCCCCGGACCCCCACCCCAGATTAGGGGGCCCCTTTACAGGTTTTAGCGGAGGGCCCCAAATGGTCCCAGTCCGGGCCTGCGTACAAATGTTTAAAACCGTAACAGCAAATTAAAATCAAACACAATTATCAAGCTCATTTGATCACGGTAATTAAAATAAGTGATTGGTAATACCAAATTACTATTTGCATAAAATTGTACTTAATCCGGTGATTAGTGCAGTCGCCATTAATTAATTTATTAAAATCGAGCCTATACACTATTGCAGGCCCAACTACAAAAACAATAATTATAATCCCGTTGGCGGCAAGAATCTTTTCTTGGAAGATTTTTCAATGTAAATGAGTGTTTCAGGCTGACAATTATTGCTTATAATAATTGTTACCCTTTGTGCTATGCATAAAAATCTTGTCTTAAACGTTAGTTTATAAATTAAAAATAATAAAAAATTATAATTTTTCGAATAAAAGTTCTTATAAAGACAGGTTTTTACTTTGTGATGAAATAATTAATAGGGGTGTCAATTATTTCAACATTTGAATTCAGAAACGCCTGATATCTCAAAAGTCTTAAAAAGAAAAAGATCTGCATTTATTTATTTAAACGACGATTATTGGCAAATGATTATTGAAAATCAGAAAAAAAACTAAAATAATTATTTTTAAATTATGGTATAAATTTTTTTTTTCAATTATTTAACCTTTTAACGTTTTTTGTTATTGAAAACTGCGTAAAGCTGAAAAAAAAAATCATGTTTGTGAATACAATTAAGTTTACAATATATCTACTGATTTTATCCAGAAAAGTGTTATTTAATTTTTTTTGTGTTCTTTGTACTGCAGTTACGGAATAAAAATAAGTTTGTTACAAAATATGGACCTTTTGTTTTATTTTTTCCCCAAATCACGAAATCTATTTTTTTTAAACTTCCTGCCATTTTAGCGAGCTAATGGTGAACACCAATTTGTCTTATTTTCGACTGTTGACATTTAGAGGCAGATTTAGAGGCAGCATAAAAACTAAAGCAAAGCAATCAGCGCATTGACATTTGACGTTTTTGAATGATTGGAATTCACGCAACTTCAATATTACACCTAACACAATACTGCTGCAGCTCTTTCAAAAGATGAAAATTCGTTCCATTAAAAATGTATGAGAAAATGAATTTTCTTCATAACTTTCCTTTTCATGAATTTTTGCGATGTTTTAATAGTTACTCTGTTATCCGGGTCGGAGACAAATCCAACAAATCAAAGATCATCAAAATTGGTTCAGCCGTTCTCGATACATAAATAGTGTAAATAACCTGACTTTGTTTTATATATTCAGATTATTAGTGATTAATGGAAGAAAAACAACGCGCGGGGACTGTTGAATAATTTCAATGAATGTTTTAAAATATCTCTTCAATTCTGGCCAGCAAAAACTCGTGGGTATTTGCAAATTGGCCAAAATGTGACCAAAAATGCTCCAGTGGTTCTAGATTGTGTAGAAAACAAATCTCAACGATCACATGAAAAACATGGAGACCGGACAACTCAGAATTAAATCAACTCAGAACCTTCTTTGAAAAGTCATTAAAAGTGATGTAAAAAGTATCTAAAAAGTTGGTTAAATACGTTACTTTAGGTTAGGTATTGGCAGGGCTGGGCAAAATACATGCTTCGCTGTAATTAAAATACAAATTACAATTTTTTTTTTCGCATGTATTTAAAATACGAAATATAAAATACTTTCAAGTCACGTATTTGAAATACAAAATACAAATTACAGTATTTTAACCATTTTTTTTATTTCAAATACAAAATACATTTGGTTTTGGTTGCAATAAATTGTCGTAAGTGCCCTTTTTTTTTTTTTTTTTTTTTTACATGATCTCCACACAGGAGGCCTTGAGGAAAATAATTTCCCTCAGGGCCTATGTCATCTTTGATGATGCTGTGTGGAGGGTTTTTTTAAGGAAAAGGGAAGGAGAGGAGAGTTCTGGGAAGGAAAAGGGTTTAAGGGGTGGGTAGGAATCTGGGGTTCAGTATGTCCCGGTCATCCGCCTCCAAGACCTAGACAAACCTCACCCCATGAACCCGGGCACCCCTGCTAAATCACCAAACGTAGCGAACCACTTGGGGTGACCTATGGCAGAGGTGTTGGTTATCCAATAAAGGTTCCCGGGGCGGCGGTACCCATTCCCGCCTCCCAAATTGCCCTTATCTTATGGTGCGTTTCCAGAGAAACAAAGCTGGGCAGAGTGAAACAGAGACTTGCAAAAATTGACCAATCATATTGCTCAGAAGACACATCTCGTCTCCGCTCCACTTGCATTTGTGGTATAGGACTTAGGTGTTAGATTATAATAATTATTATTATAATAACACTAGCTGGTTCCCGACATGCGTTGCAATGCCATATTCAAAGAAATAAATTGTTTCTCCCTGCATGTCCTTTCCCGTGCGTCTCCGTTCCCCTCCCGCATCCCCTTCCCCTCCCGCATTCCCCTTCCATCTTCCCTGCCTACCATCAACCCTCTCCCGCTCCCTCGTCCCGCCAACACCCCTCCCGCGTTCCATATATTCAGTTTTTAAACAAATCGCGTGCCAGCTATTATAATTTTTTTCATTAAAATTTTAATTTTTCACATATTACAAATATTCATTTTTGTATATTATAAGAACAGTCAATCAAATCTGGTACCAAACATAGGTACCTATTTATCTATTATTTAGAAAATCCATAGACAATTCTTTTGTTACAAAAAAACAGCTGCCTGCTAAATTCAATATCATCAAACGTGCGAACTGTCAAACGTGTGAAGTTAAAAAAGTCGTTAAGTTTTCTGAAATTATCCAATTTAATGCGTAATTTTCTTAATTTTTCTTTCCGTAAGAACCTTCTACAAAGTGTCAGAAAACTTTAAAAAAAATAATGAAATAGGTGAAGTCGTTCTGAAGTTATGGCGCGACCAAGGGAAACTAGGATTCATTTTCATGTACGTAGATGACATCTGTGTAGCGCAGTTTTATGTTATTTCACTTCAAGTGCGCTCTACAGTAATTAACTTAAAAATAATCTAGTATTCAGTCAAATTATTTCTATAGTGCTTGATATAATACTATTATACAAAAATGTACAGTACATTATAAAGCAATGATAAGAGAACTACAAACAATCGTTAGTAAGAGTGTTATAGCACAGGATAATAGGACAATAGTACAGGATTCGGCTAAAGTTCGGTGTTTGGGTTAAATTCCTAAAAAATAAAACTAGTTATTTTTATACTAATTTGGGGTCGGGGAATCCGAATCTGAAAGAATTAGGCGGCGGCAAGCAATATTAACTGAATTAAACGACTTTAAAAAAATTTATACACATACAGGAAAATAGCCATTTTGGAAGCATTTTGATTCCTAGAAAATCAAACTAGTTATTTTTATACTAACTATGGGCCGGGGAATCCGAATCTGAAAGAATTAGGCGGCGGCAAGCAATATTAACTTAATTACACGACTTAAAAATTTTCTATACACACACACATGAAAATAATCATTCCGGAAGTATTTTGACACATGTAGTACAAAGATCATAGAAAAACACGATAACATAGATGTTTTTACCACACAAAATTAAGTGTTGCCATTAAGCAGTAATATTTATAACGTAAAATAACATGTTTATATTTTAAGTACTTATTTTTTATAATTGATTCTCAAATATTTTAGGAAGGTACACCAACTAGTATTGTGGAGTTTTTATGCCTTGACGCGAGTAGGCGTTATAAAGGGGCACGTTCTTTTGTATCACAAACCATGTTACATAAACCCGGCGTAGCTGCTAAACTACTTGAAAACAGGGATGTTTTTTTGCCGTGACGTGAGCAGGCGGTATAAAGGGGCACAAACCATGTTACACAAACCTAGCGTTAGGTTAGGGACGCGAGCAGGCGGTATAAAGGGGCACAAACCATGTTACACAAACCTAGCGTAGCCGCTAAACTACTTGAAAACAGGGATGTTTTTTTGCCGTGACGCGAGCAAGCGGTATAAAGGGGCACAAACCATGTTACACAAACCTAGCGTTAGGTTAGGATAGGTTAGGGACGCGAGCAGGCGGTATAAAGGGGCACAAACCATGTTACACAAACCTAGCGTAAGGTTAGGTTAGGTTAGGTTAGGGACGCGAGCAGGCGGTATAAAGGGGCACAAACCATGTTACACAAACCTAACGTTAGGTTAGGTTAGGTTACGCATTTTTAAGACTACGAATTTTCATACTTTTGGTTTAAGAATACGCCGTTGAGATAGTCGTAATTCATCAGGTTAATGTGTTATGTGAAGAATTATCGTGTCGGAAATTATTGATATAGGGATAAATATTTTTGAGAGCTGGTAACACTGCCGGCACATGTTTTTGTATATTTCTTGTTTTTCTATGATCTTTGTACTGCGTGTGTCAAAATACTTCCGAAATGATTATTTTCATGTGTGTGTGTATAGAAAATTTTAACGTCGTTTAATTCAGTTAATATTGCTTGCCGCCGCCTAATTCTTTCAGATTCGGATTCCCCGGCCCATAGTTAGTATAAAAATAACTAGTTTGATTTTCTAGGAATCAAAATGCTTCCAAAACGGCTATTTTCCTGTATGTGTATAAAATTTTTTAAAGTCGTGTAATTCTGTTAATATTGCTTGCCGCCGCCTAATTCTTTCAGATTCGGATTCCCCGACCCCAAATTAGTATAAAAATAACTAGTTTTATTTTTTAGGAATTTAACCCAAACACCAAATTTATTCCCAGGATTCTAGCGTTTTTAGTGTATGTATTTTTGGTTATGTATTATCTATGTCAGTTTATTTTTCGATAAATTTATTTGAAAACGTATTTTGAAGCCATAAGTATTTGAAATACAACTTACAAAATACCTCAGCAGCAGGTAATTGAAATACCAATTACAAAATACATTTTTAGGAAGTAATTGAAATACAAATACAAAATACGTTTTTGTACTTCAAATACGTACTTCAATTACAAGTAATTCAAATACTGCCCCGCCCAGGGTATTGGGCTATTTTTTTGAATAGTTTTTAATGACTTTTCAGAGGTGTTTAGTTGACTTGATTCAGACTGGGCATGGGACCGAAAAAAAATCATTTCAATTATAAGTATGGAGGTAAAGAGATAAATTACAAGTATATTATAAATATATCTGAGAGCCAGGAGCATGGAAAGTCCGGGTTAGTTAATATGTAGCAACTCACGTTAAAAGAACGCCAAAATGTTGATGTATTTAATTTATTTATTTTGTTATATATGCATATATATTACAACACATTACAAAATGATACTTTATCCAACTGGGAAGGATGCCCGTTTCAGGACAGCCAAATTGTATATTTAGTTCATAATATTCTTAACAACGGAATGGTTTTGTTAAAAAAAACACAAGAGTTAGCTTCCGTCAAGACAACTTTTGAGAACATTAATTTTTTTATTCTGAACGAAGGGATCGTTTCTTTATGTCTTTGAAAGAATCGGAAAGATGTAATTTTTTTTTCAAGGTCATTTTGGAGAACATTAATAATTGCGTTCAGCGTTTAGAGTGAATAAGTGGTTTCTTGAGTGAGATCACAAGTAGGAGATTATTTCCATGCCATTTTAGAGAACATTTACAATTGTATAATTAGAATGTACACATTTATAAACTAATATATGACATATGAATTCCCATCGTATTTATGACTATTTAATTTTAATAAAGTACTTTAATTTTTAGAATTTCTTAAGGCGTAGAAATTACACAATTATAAACCAAATATATGTAAAAAATTTTTTTTCAAGCTAGTTTTGGATAACATTAATTTATTTAGTTGTTTATTTATTTACTTTTACATAAATAATAAAGGCAGTACCTACATCTTTAACATTAGAAAAAAAAGTAATGATAAAGTTACGATGAAAATAAAAAGTATATAAATGCAATAAAAATAAAAGCTACAAAAATACAAAGTACAGTGAGATATATGATATCAATAAGTTACGATAAAAAAAATACATAGGTACATAATATAAAAATACAACCAACAAAAATTTAAAAAGTGAGGTGATCATACGTTTGCAAAATTGCAACATTAACCGTGTCTTTAACACCTAAGTTTGTTTCGCACAGGGCCAAACCGCTGTATTGATGGTATCTTCTGTACCTCTCTCTGCCAGTTGCAGGAGTTCAGAACTGTCCAATTTTGAATTTAATATTTTAGATAAGAAAGGTAACTCATTTTTTTAAATGAATTTACTAAGTGATTACATTTAATTACATTAATAATTGCATTCAGAATAAGAGAATGGTTTCTTTCGGGAGATCACGATTATGAGATTCTTTCCAGGTCACTCTTCATTTAGGAGAACATTAGCAATTGCATAATTATAATTTACACATTTATTAACCAGTATATGACATATGAATTCCCAATTCATTTATGAATATTTAATTTCAATAAAGTATTATAATTTTTAGAATTCCTAAGTAATAGAAATTACCCATTTATAAACCAGAATATATGAATTTCCAATGTATTAATATGGAGAATTTCAAAACCTATTTTTTGAAATGTCTAATCGTTATTTTACAAGAATCAAAGAACAGTCGTTATTTTACACGGATCAAAAAACAGAGAAAAAGGTTTTTTTTTAATTTTTTTATGCATTAACATTAACTTTTTAGTACATATTAGGTAAGTGAGATTGTCTTAGCATACGTTCGCTCTCGACTCTCCCCATGTCGAGAAGCCAATTGCTAACCCATTTCCGTAAAGTGCTTGCACTTTTCAGTTTCCATGCATCGTGTATGATGTTGAACAATTTAGGCCCTAAGTAGGAGTATTGTCTTTGGGCATGTGATGTGTTTGTAGTAGGTGGAACTGCTGGATCCTCTCTGCATGGCGGGTGTTGTATAGATGATCAATGGATGAATAGAGGTGTCGGTGTTTTTGTGTATGTACAATAATTTTTCTTATGTATAGTTACCGTAAACACGTATCTTTTCAAATAATAGATTATTGGGATACCTGAAGGGTTTCTTAAGGATGACCCTTAAAAGTGATTTTTATGCTTTTGCTAAGGGATCCATTATTGTTTTGGAACAGCCACCCCATCCCGAGAATGCATATTCTAGCGATGAGTTACCTACCCATGGCATAGTACATTTGTTTCAGATCTTTTACGCAAAGAATATTTCTAACAGACATGAATAGATGAGTAAGTTTTCTGATCTTTGTGGAAGTTGAGACTATAATAATTATGTTCGTCCCATCTCAGAGATTTGTCTATGATGATTGCTAGATATTTTATACTATCGACTCATTCTAATTATTATTTTTTAATTTATAAACTAACGTTTAAACAAGATTTTTATGCATAGCACAAAGGATAACAATTATTACAAGCAATAATTGTCAGCCTGAAACACTCATTTACATTGAAAAATCTTCCGAGAAAAGATACTTGCCGCCAACGGGACTTGAACCCGTGTCCTTCCGATTGCCGGTCGAATGCTCTGAAAACTGAGCTATGGGGGCTTATCAAATACCCGCCAAATAATTCAATATATACTAGTGTTTCATTCAACAATTACTGCTTGTTATATTTTTTCCCACCTGAAAACAACCAACTTTATTTTTGCGAGAAAGACATTGTTAGTGTTAAATCCCTCGCTAGGTGGCGTCGAGACAAATTATGTCTGCATTTATTGGGGAAATACTTAAACTTGTTAAATATTAATTAAAATTTTTTAATTTATAAACTAACGTTTAGACAAGATTTTTATGCATAGCACAAAGGGTAACAATTATTACAAGCAATAATTGTCAGCCTGAAACACTCATTTACATTGAAAAATCTTCCGAGAAAAGATACTTGCCGCCAACGGGACTTGAACCCGTGTCCTTCCGATTGCTGGTCGAATGCTCTGACCACTGAGCTATGGGGGATAATCAAATACCCGCCAAATAATTCAATATATACTAGTGTTTCATTCAACAATTACTGCTTGTTATATTTTTTCCCACCTGAAAACAACCAACTTTATTTTTGCGAGAAAGACATTGTTAGTGTTAAATCCCTCGCTAGGTGGCGTCGAGACAAATTATGTCTGCATTTACTGGGGAAATACTTAAACTTGTTATTATTTTTTAATTTATAAACTAACGTTTAGACAAGATTTTTATGCATAGCACAAAGGGTAACAATTATTACAAGCAATAATTGTCAGCCTGAAACACTCATTTACATTGAAAAATCTTCCGAGAAAAGATACTTGCCGCCAACGGGACTTGAACCCGTGTCCTTCCGATTGCCGGTCGAATGCTCTGAAAACTGAGCTATGGGGGCTTATCAAATACCCGCCAAATAATTCAATATATACTAGTGTTTCATTCAACAATTACTGCTTGTTATATTTTTTCCCACCTGAATACAACCAACTTTATTTTTGCGAGAAAGACATTGTTAGTGTTAAATCCCTCGCTAGGTGGCGTCGAGACAAATTATGTCTGCATTTATTAGGGAAATACTTAAACTTGTTAAATATTAATTATAATTTTTTTAATTTATAAACTAACGTTTAGACAAGATTTTTATGCATAGCACAAAGGGTAACAATTATTACAAGCAATAATTGTCAGCCTGAAACACTCATTTACATTGAAAAATCTTCCGAGAAAAGATACTTGCCGCCAACGGGACTTGAACCCGTGTCCTTCCGATTGCCGGTTATTAGAAATTAGGAAAAATGTCAATAGAAATTTAAATATTATCAACAATCAAATTAATTTTGTGAATAACCCCACCTTAAACATATTTCCATTGTATTTTTTTGCCTTTCCTTTCTTGCCCCTTTCCACCCCCCCCCCCCCTCCACCCTCACCCTTGTTGATCTTCTAAGCACCTCCCCTTTCCACCTCTTTCCCCCACTACTTCCATTTCTACCCACGGCTGTCTTTCTATGTTTGATCATTTTTTTAGTACATTACATGTCCTGATGAAGAGAACATCGTTCTCGAAACATGTCGACTTTTTAATAAAGTTTGTTGTGGTAAAAACAAAGTGTTTTTAATTATTGAATAATATTTCATTCATAAATGCACGCTAAATTATTTGTTATTATAAAAAAATTCTAATATGTCGATTGTTTCTGAGAGATTTTAAGTGCTACTAGAGAAAGTGAGATAGAAAACTTAGCAACAATTAAGTATAAGAAGGACAACCTATGACGGTAGCTCATATAGCATTCCCACAGTTAAGTATGTCTTGTCATCGCAGTCACTCCTGTTTACTACATATTATGTAGAATTTAGTATTCGGCTTAAATGAAAACTCCACCTGGCCCAACACCTATATCGTTCGTACACACACATTTTTTAATATCTGTCTTTATCATTCGTAAATAACTTTTGAATTAAGAATTTACTGAAAATAAATGAGCGTTTTTTACTTGCCAAATTGTATCCCAAGTTGGTATAACACGTCATTGCTCAAAATACGAATATTAGTTATAATTGTATATTGTTTTTGATTATCAGCGTACTAGAAAGAAATTAAGAAAATAGTTTTAAATTTAATTTTGTTATTTCAAGCAGTCAAAGCGTTCAATTCATTTGCGAGCGTAAGAAATTGTGCGTTTTCTAACATATTACTGCAGATTAAAATTCTATAAAGAATGAAGAAACTCAGAAGAATGGAAAAGGTTTTTATTGCCAGAATTACAAGAAAATACCTACCTTCCTACTTGTCCAGGAATTTTCTGGATATTAAATAAAAAAAGTTGTGATTTGATTCATATGTTATATCGGCTTCATTTTGTTTTCAGCCAAAGCACAAAAATTATTGGAAATGGTCGGCAATTGTATCAATCGCAGTAATATTGATTATTATCCAATACAAGTACATTTGGCAATATCCTCTTCAAAGTCATCTTCTGCAGCTCTCTAAGCCTGATATCATCAGGCTTAGAGATCTGAATATTTCAAAAGCTGATGAAATTGCTAAGCTCTTACCGAGCCTCCCATACGATTACTGGAAACGTCATAAAGATAATGAAATGTTCTACAAAAACTTATCTTGCGCTCCATTGCCAGATATTTACAACCTAAAATTCAATAATATGTATTGGCAAGCTTTCAAAACGTCAAATGTGACATTCCAGATATATAAAGCTTTCTTTGATAACAGAAAGCTTAATGGCCTCAGGAATAGTGTGCACGTCTTGGCAATGATTGACCAGATTGACCTCACCAATAAAATCTTCTGCCAATTCTGGTTTGAAGGTCAAACTACGCCTGTTATAGTCGATACTATAATGTATAAAAACATATGGAGCCGTAAGTGGGTACATCCGGTTGCAAAGTACCACACTTACCTGATCACCTGCCAACTTCCCGATACCCACCAACATGAGAGTCCTGCTTGTGTTTCCCTTGTCAGGAAGCCTTGCGATACAGCCACAAATTTCTTAAAAGTTACACACGAAGTTCCGACCAAGAAAGAAGACTTTGCTGTGTGCGTCAAAGGACTTGATTTTCTTAAATCTGACAAGTCTGCTAAAATCGTCGAATGGATCGAGGTCTTAGATCTGATGGGTGTCCACAAAGTGTTTTTCTATCAGCTAAACGTCCACCCAAATATAAAGAAAGTGTTGGATTATTACGTTTCAGTTGGTAAAGTTGACGTTACACCCCTAACGCTACCTGAAGGGCAGCCAAACATACCAGTCTTACAGCATGAATTTCTCGAGAGGCACATCGCACAACAGTACTACGATGAACTCATTCCCTACAATGACTGCTTTTACAGGAACATCTACTCGTACGAATACATTGTTCCTATGGACATAGATGAGATCATATTACCAGTGAAACATAAATATTGGATTTCGTTGCTGAAAAGGGTTCAGGCTAATGATAAGGCAAGTCGTCATGTATGGGCTTCTTATAACGTTCAGAACGTTTATTTTTTAAGTGATTTGACTCCAGCTGGTAGTCACCCGGAAATACCTCAATACATGCACATGTTGCGACACACCCAAAGATCGGTCAATTTCACGCGTCCATATTATTTTGTAAAGTCATTTTTTGACACAAGGACTGTTCTGACAGTACATAACCATATGCCTTTAGAACATGCCAACACTACTAAACGGAGTTACCCTATCGACAAGCACGATGCTCAACTAAACCATTACCGTGACAACTGTTCGCCAGAGTTAGATTGCGGACCATTTAGAAAGCATGTTGTGGAAGATAAAAGATTGTGGCGAAACAAAGACGTCTTGATGAGGAGGGTTAATAAAGTGCTACGGTATTTGGACTTAATTTAAGGATCATAGGTTAGCTATTGACTGGCAACAATTTAAATTGATAACTAGCAATTTCCCGGCATGCGTTGCAATAATAATAATAAGTGGTGGATGATTTTTATAGCGCCATTTTCGTGAGAAAATCACCTCAAGGGCGCTTTACAATTCATTTACACATTTAATCCATACATGTATATTACAAGTGGCTTATAACTAAGATTGGTAACTAATAATTTACAACTAAGCCTTATATAACTAGTGACTTTCAACTAAACTTATTTTTATAACTGAGTACAATACTGCTCTAATCGTATTTATTACTTACAACTGTCTTAAAATTAGTTATTTATGACTATTGTACATATTTACATTTACAAACATATGTTTTTATGATTACTGCCCGCGCTGTCAGTGTAAGTTATGAAAAATATTTTTTTTTAAATTAAGTAAATTATGGACTAAGTAATGACAAACTACCGAAGAAATGCAGTTATTTTTCTGGATATGAAAATTTGAAAATGTGAGTTCTAAGCATAATATGATTCTTTAGGAGTAAATTTAATAATATATAGAGTTTATTCGTAAATTGAATTTGAATTGAACTGGCTGAAGTCCCACACAGAGTTTTTGAAATCAAATGTAGACGGTGACCTTCATCATCAGCATAAAAATGTAGATTTGCATTTTAATTTTTTTTTATTGTTGTATATAAGTTACATACAATGGGAATTTATACCCGCTAAGCTACTGCAAGTAGCTTGTCAGCGGGAGATTAGTTCCACAGATAAGTTAAAACAATACATGAAATAATCCTAAACACATCAGCGTAGCAACAACATACACATATAGCAGCATATTAACTATAAACATATATATACATTAAACATTGTGATAATAATACAGAGACAGTATTTTATGGTGAAAAAATGTGGATTAAGAAAATGTATTTTTTTAAATATCATTAGACAGTTCAGTATATAATACATTAGTAATTAATAATATAATATAATTTAATAAAATAAAATACTTTTTTGTTTAAAATAGTGAGATTTATTAATATATGAACCGACCGGTTTCGCTTTACTCAAGCGTCTTCAGGGTACAAATTAATACTAAACAAGAAGTACATAATGTGTGCGTATATATAACAAAATATAGAGGGAGACAACATGATACAAATATTACAAACACATGGACGACCATAAAATACATTAACATATAAGTACTCAAGCAATGGGAAAAACCGAGAGATAATTAGGTAGACTAATTTAAATGGGTTATAATGATAAATTTTGAGAAACAAAGCATCAACTGGCATGGTGGTAAGGAGCACTGGGACAATATTTTTTTTTATGGATTAATTGGAAACAGACCTAATATAGGTCTACTTGATATGTCTGATTGATTATTAAGTATATAACATTTGGTTTTTACAGCTTTTTTATTTGTAGCGCCTCTAAATTGTTTAGTCTGTTACCAAGCCCTTTTTTATGTAAGATGTTAGCACCGGTGCTATGACAGAACGTATGATCTTTATCGATCAAATAATTGGCGAATTCTGAAAAACCGTTATTATTGAGGCAACGAAGATGCTCTTTTATCCTAATATTGATATTACATGTTGTCTTACCGATATAGAAAGCCGAACAATTATTACAATTTAATTTATAAATTCCCGAATTACTTAATTTGTCGTCCTTATCTTTAGAATTAATTAGAAGTTTACCTAGATTGTTATTGGTATAAAGGGCCGGTCTGACTTCGGAAGGAAGGTTTTTTACACTTAAGGTAGAAAAAATATTATTCGAATAAAGTTCGCCCAAACTTCAAACATGTAAAACTAAAATATTTCAAGATGAATCATGTCACAAAGTAAAATTTTCAACTAAAAATCCCGAAACTCCTAAATTATGCGGGTTCCTTAAAATACATAAGAATAATTGCCGCATCAGTCCAATAGTTTCGTGTTGTAATGCCCCAACTTTTAAAATATCATCCGTTATTATTAAAATGTTTCAAAATACCAATGTTTTTTCACCTAAACATACCCAAAAACGTTTTTCATTGGTAGAAGAATTGAAAGATGTGATTCTCCCTAGTAATTCTATACTAATTTCTTTGACGTTGTAAATTTGTTTCCCAATGTTTCCGTAGAAGATACGGTTAGTAAATAGTACGTACTATTTTCCCAATTTATGAGATGTGAATTGTCTACACATTAAAAAAATGTATAACAATAATATCACTTTATCGCTGTATAACAACGAAGAAGACAGTTCTTCGAATGATAAAAATCAGCGATTTTATTGGAGATGGCTAAATTTTCACTGTGCCAAGAAATTATTTTGCGTCCCTTATTTATTTGTAACTACCACAATGCTACATAATACCAGATAACAAATTAATGTAAAAAATAAGGCTTTCAACGTTTCACCTCTTATTTTAGCAATGTAAACATTTGTATTTTAAAATAAATAAATAAAAAAACCATCCGTTCTGTTCTCCTCTTGTATTGATTTTATTATTTTTGCATTATTGAGTGCAATTTCAGTGCACGTACCACCGTCGCTGCGGATGCCGAACCGCGGCATTCCGCTCCGATATCACGGCACGATTGATTTACTTACTACGAGTTATATCTACAGTGGTATCTGCATTCATGAGATAATAGCATACAATACAAATAATGGTCGCAGCCTGCAACTGGTTCCCTGGTATAAAGATAATCGGCCCGCATCGCCCGCGGCCCGGACCACGGTCACAGGAGTGGGTACGCGAGAATACTTTTACTCTTTTGTTGGCGTGTGCTCCTGGTATGGACCGTCTTTAACGAACGTCAAAATAAATATTAATTATGCATTATAAAATGTTTATTACGTTGGAAGAACATTTTGTGATTTCCAGGAAAATTGTTAAAGGCAGAAAAAATCTCGCACGTTTTGTAAAACTCTTCATAGAAGTTATAGTTGGCTGTGGGAAATACAGTTTTAAACTAGCCAATTCTACCTTTTTCAGACAGTTTTAATGCAATTTTCACACGTAATTTTGTTTAAATACTACTCAGTACGTCAGTACTATGATAATATTGATGCGTAAGTCTTCTTCTTCTTCCTTGCGCTGTCCCAACTCATTACCTAGGTAGGCTGTTGGGGTAGGCTCTTCTCGTTCTCAGGTTGTAATTTCTTCTGTTCTGAGTATCGCCTTCATCCAGATCGTTTCTCGGAAGTATTTTGGAGCATTGAGTCATCCAGAAGTTCTTCGGTCTTCCTCTGGATGACTGTCGATGAAGCTCCATAGACATTGCCTGCTCCACTGTGTGGTCTGATGGTCTCCGTCTTATGTGCCCATATCATCTCAACTGTCGTTCCTCCAACTTACTGTTTATGTCTGTGACACCCAGGCTACCACGAATGCATATTAATGCGTAAGTGATTGATAGAATTGGTCGAAGATGCCTCAGTAAGATATTGCACGATCAAGAGTGAATCAACATGTCAGTAAAACCGAATAAAAATAATTTAATAACCTCAATTGGCGACTAAAGACTAAAGCCATTTGCATTACCTCTCACCCCAGAAGACAGGTGGAAACTTGCATGGTGGAAACGTGGCAATCGGTCAACGGACGAAAAGCCCGTCTCGTATATGACTCCACTGAGAAACAACCTGGGTTCTCATTGCCTTATGTTTATAAGGTCCGTCTGGTCCGCCATCAATAGGATAAGGTGCTCCCGGGCCTTAAATAGTTGGCGATATTTGAATGCAGTGCGGTGCAGACCACCGTACATGTAGTCAACGAATGCCCGCTCCATTCATTCCCCAGTGGGATTGATGAGGTTCACAGGGCGAGGTCTGAGACACTAGATGTCTTCCTCTGACACCCCCCATCATACGAAAGAAGCGAAGTAATTAAAACCGAAGATAACGTGTGGGGTGATGTTCATATGATATTGAAGTGATGAATAAAGGTTTATTATTTATTCCTATATTTGCTGTAAATGGCAGAAACGCTTACTCATAAACGTAGTTAAACCAGTCTGAAGATGGCTTTAACGAGCTGAAACCGGTTACGGTCGAATAAAATTAAGTGGAATAAAGTTTTATATTCGTTTTATTATAATATATTAACGTAGTTATTTATTTGAATTGTAGCAGTATCATTCAAAGGCCAATATGTTTGAGTGGTGAGTGAGAGATAAGTGCATGACTTAATGATCTGGGAAATGCGAAGGCTGTGTGTCAGAACCATTCTTGAGGCTACGTTCTAGTTCCGATTTCTGAAATGACGTTATGTCGTGAACGTACAATTGGTTAAAACCGTAACAGCAAATTAAAATCAAACACAATTATCAAGCTCATTTGATCACGGTAATTAAAATACCCAGTGATTGGTAATACCAAATGACTATTTGCATAAATTGTACTTAATCCAGTGATTAGTGCAGTGGCTTTTAATAATTTATTAAAATCGAGCCTATACACTATGCTCACTTCCGTCCCCAATACGCATGAAAGTAGGCAGAGTAAAAATAATGCAAAAAAGTAATAATTACTGACTAAGGTCGTATTATTTTGACTCGGCCCGGGGGGAAACTATAATGATATTGTGAGTATGTATTTAATGTTCGGTGTATAGAGTATGGAGTATGGTGTATGGAGGACGGTGTACGGTGTTTTCGGTCCAGTCGGTATTTATTGTCATGAGGCGTGTCAGCCAGCAGACATTCATATTTATAATAAAATAAGTGGAGTGGGAAGCAACCGGCCGCGGCCTACAGGTCCAATAATGCAACTCTTGCAGGCCCAACAACAAAAACAATAATTATAATTTTTCGAAGAAGAGTTCTTGTAAAGACAGGTTTTTACTTTTTGATGACTTAATTAATAGGGGGTGTCAACTATTTCAACATTTGAATTCAGAAATGCCTGATATCTCAAAAGTCTTACAAAGAAAATGAGAACTGCACATTTTATTAAATGGTTATTGAAAATCAGAAAAACACCTACAAGTAAGTCTACAATATATCTACTGATTTTATCCAGAAAAGTGTTATTTTCCGCTTTTACATATTTAACAAACACATCACATACATTTCTTTTTTTTGTGTTCTTTGTACTGCAGTTATGGAATAAAAATAAGTTTGCTACAAAATAATAGACCTTTTGTTTTATTTTTTTCCCAAATCACGAAATCTATTTTTTTTCAAAACTTCCTGCCATTTTAGCGAACTAATGGTGAACACCAATTTCATTTATTTTTTGGTTTTCGAATAGTTGCAGATCATACGCAACTTTTGAGACCCCAGACGTTTAAAAATAAGGAAAAAAAATCTCTCTATGGTAAGCGACGCAAGTTAATAATGAATGCATTAAAGCCAAAATACGCTGAAGAAAATATTAGACTGAAAAATCAGAAAAAGGTACGGTCGTATCTAAGAATTGATATCAGGACCGTAGTCTTGCAACCATAATTCAACCTATCTCTTTTAGTTAATTATGTTACTTATATTTTGTAAACTCATTATTTTCAATGCAATAAAAAAAAATGTACTGCATTCTAAATTAAATAAAAAAATAATTAACGGAATCATACATTGACTAACAACTACCAACATTTCTTAAGCCTAATTTTTATTTAATGCTTCTTTACTATGATTGCAAGATTCTATCCGATCTACATGTAATCTAAATTGTCTTGAAAAATCATGGATAAAAATATCTATTTTATTTTGCGACATCTGTAGTCAATAGAAGAATTAGATTAGCTCGTTCATGCCGGAGATTAGGTACACATTCTACTGTTTAGGAAACAGTCTTCATCAGGATGAGTCCTATTGTCCTATACTAAAGTTAATAATAATAATAATAATAAGTATAGTTTCACATCTATTATATATGGATGATATAAATTTTTTTTCAAATTCTGAATAAAATTTAGAGAAAATGATTAAAGTAGTTAAAATTTTTTCAGATGATATTAAAATGACTTTTGGTTTAGATAAATGTAAAACGATCCATATAGAGAAAGGCAAAATTGTAGATGGTGACGAGGGTAAATTAAGAAATTTCAAAATTAAACGTATGAAAGGGGATGAGGTTTATAAATATTTAGGATATCCGCAATCGAATAGATTAGATCACACTAGTATTAAAAATGATATTAGGATTAAATTTCAAAGTAGGATCAGAATTTTTTTTAAATGCAATCTATCTGCTAAAAATTTAGTAAAAGCATTAAATACTTGGGCAATACCTCTATTAACGTACTCATTTGGCATAATTAAATGGTCCAATACAGATTTAGATAGTTTAGAACGATTAATTAGAACTACGTTAACAAAGTTTAATTGCCATCATCCAAATTCAGCTATAGAACGAATTAATTTACCTAGAAATTTAGGAGGTAGAGGTGTAGTCAAAATAACATCTTTGAAACACAATCAGGTAGAAATGCTTAGATTTTTTTTCCATAGGAAATCTAATAGCTCAGAAATGCACAAAATAATTTGCAAGGCAGATATAAACATTACACCTTTAAATTTATATGACGAGAATGCCAACATTCTCATAAATACTAACCGGGAATTATTAGATTCCTGGTCAAATAAAATTATTCATGCAAAACACTTCAATTATCTCAACCAAACGTATGTTGACAAACTTTCGTCAAACAAATGGTTGGGTATTGGAGAGTTGAGCGCAGAAATAGAAGGATTTATGCTTGCCATTCAAGATAGAGTCATTAATACTAATAATTATAGAAAGCATATAATCAAAGATATAAATCAAATTGATGATTTATATAGAAAATGTTTGGCTTTTCACGAAACTATAGAACATATTATATCGGGATGTTCTATATTAGCGCCGTCCGAGTATACATTTAGGCACAATCAGGTTTTAAAAATAATTCACCAAAGTTTGGTAATTAAACATAACTTGATTGACTGCCATAATATAGTACCATTTTATGAATATGAACCAAATTCATTTTTAGAAAATGAATTTTATAAAATATATTATGATAAAACTGTTCTAACAGACACAACAATTAGTCATAATAGACCTGATATAGTTTTACATGACAAAATTAAAAAAAAAAACTTATATCATTGATGTAGCTATTCCAAATTCTTGTAATATTCAAAAAACTGTTTCTGAAAAAATAAGAAAATACACAGATTTAGGAAATGAGATTAAAAGAATTTGGCATTCTCAGACTATAAAAATATTACCATTTGTTATTTCGGCTACTGGCATTATACCTAGGTCTCTCATTCAAAATTTAGGCATATTAGATTTGTCAAAGAATTTATATATAGAAATGCAAAAAGCAGTCATTTTAAAAACATGTAGGATTACAAAAGATTTTTTAAATATTTATATTGAGGGATCAGTAGGATTTATAGGTTCGATTAGGAATTCCACAGAGCCGAACCCTCTGATATGAAAATATCTGGAGTCCGTGAATTATTTTCCCATTTAGTCTCTGGTAGGTTGACACGTTGTTCTTGTATTGTTTTGTATTTATAATACTTATATAGTGCAATTGCATAGCGTGGATTGACCAGATGATCATTTGGGAAGTGTGTGAAAGGGTTTAGTTTTTCCTGTGGGGAAAATTAAACCCGGACATTTTAATGTGGTGCGTAAATGGTTTAAAAAAAGTTACATATAGATTAAGTTAAATATAGATTTAAATTTGGAGATGGAGAGCGGAGAAGAAAGATGAAACCCCAATAGGCAGAAAAAATAATGAATAACAACACAATGTTCAATTTAGATACTTACAAAACCAACTTTATGCTCACAAGCCTCCCCAGCTAGCTCGACCGGCAGGGTCTCGCCTTCACAGTTCGTTGACAGAGTCGATTCAAGACAACTATCTGACTAATAAATGCAGGCAGGGTTACAATAAACTAGCAGACCCGGCCACACGTTGCTGTGGCTAACGAAACTAAACGCCATTACCCAACCTTTATATAATCCACACCACGTTTGCCAGCTGCCCGCTGCCCGCTGCCTATGTTGAATATTTGAATTTATCGGCTTTTCTCTACTAAAATAAGCATGTATTAGCCAAATAAATCTTCCTCTTGAATCATTCTATCTATTGGTGAAAACCGCCTAAAAATCCGTTGCGTAGTTTAAAAGATCTATGCGCACATACATTTTGAACGACTTCATTTTATACTATGTAATGATGATAAAATGGCGCAAACATTCCTGTGTAAAGCTAATATTAATAAAAATCAGAGAGTGCAATTCATACGCGGTAGACGCGAAACCTTCAGAAAACTAATGTGGACTAAAGTGGAAAACTAAAGTGGACAAGTGGGAAGACTACGAAGCACTTTTTTTATCGATGTGAAGGATGATTTTATCCATATTTTTGTCGTCGAATTCCAGTGCAGTTTTTCCTATAAATTTGGTCATCTTATTAGCATTTTTACTTTCTTCTTCTTCGGAGTCGCTAGATGTCGCTTTCTTTTGTGTTTTCTTTGCCTGTTAATTTTGAAGTGGTTTGAAGATTGTGTATTGATTTTACAAAAATACAGTTGCTTTATATCACTAGCCAAAGGAGACTTGCGTGGGACAGTGGGTTTATCGTATTATATTGGAACCGAGTAACCGTGAAATAAATAAATATTTTATTGTTATTTCATTCTCTCGCAGGCTAAGTGCTATAAATAAACGTGTTTGCCTGTTTTTAGTGTCTTCATTTCCGTTTCATCGAGTTTCAAATCACAAAGGGGCTAAAGAAGTTTTCACTCAAAAATATCAATTCGTTGTCAGTCGAAACTTATTGGGATTGAAAGTGTTACAAGAAGTAATGTTTCTTGTACGCGCTGTTGTAGGTACCCCTTGCTATAGGGGTGGGTGGATCAAAGATGCCCATTGCTGGACTTTTTGTATTACACGGCATTATTTATAGCCCCGCAATGCAATAATTTCAAGGACGATATTCGCGGATGCCCGTGAGATATTTGCAGAAAGCAATAATAATAATAATATCATCGTTCTGTTTATGCGATTGTTTAATAATAAGGATTGCCGCCGCGCTGTTCTACCAACCTATACCCGATCCCGGTACCCGGTCCCAGTACCCGATCTCGGTACCCAATAAGCCGTAAAGTGTTCCCGGCTTTTATTTGTTTCCAGTTTATGTAACGATGTTGTCGATATTATATCGAAATGAAGGATAACGTGGGACGTTGTGGAAACGCTAAATGATGTATACTCCACTCATGTACTTGTTTAATCGAATGAAGTAAGATCATTGATAGAAACATCGTATTTCCATTAGTTGTATATTTTGTATTACCTTAACAAAACAATACACTGGTTACGATGATGAAATAATTTACAGGCATTAAATATTTCGTAGAGGGTACCTATGAGATGAACCCTTCTAATTTCTTACACATAATAATTACCGAGTGACGTGTGTAATGTATAGGTGTGTGATGTGTGTTTATATATGTGTACGCATTGCAAAGTTTATATCATTGATTCATTCATAAATTTGGGAATCAAATCCGAAAAATGTTGATGTTAGAGTTTAAACAAAAATAAGATGGATAATAATGTGTTCATTAAATTAATTCAATTGAAAATCATCAATCAAGGAGAATACATGACGCAAATGTGAATGGTAGAAGAAGTCGGGGACGCCCGAGAAAGACATGGCACGACCAAGTGAATCAGACACTTGAGTCGGGTCATATCAAGAGTCAGGATAATAGAAGGGCATGTATGAGACGATGTATGAATGTGAACGAGGCAAGAAGTGTGTGCTAAGACCGAGTTGTTTGGCGGTCTGTCCTCTCTGCCTACCCCTGCGGGGAAACGGCGTGATGGTTAGTTAGTTAGTTAGTTAAAATCATAGATTACAATAAATAAATACTCGCGAAAGGAAGAAAATTCGCTAAATTAGCTATTATTCGTAGGTTCACGTACCTACAGATTATTAAACTCTGACTTTATCTATGTATATAAAACAATCAAGTATGTTTGCTTGTTTGTTTGTTTATTACTTAGGCGTTGCTAAACCATTCATCCGATTGCGATGAAACTTTGGATATTTGATGTGCGCTTGTCCACGATGGTTTCTATATATAAGAGTGAGCTCTGGGGTAATGAAATTATTTCCTTCAACATTCATCAGATTGGTGTATCCTGGTCATCCGCCTCCAAGACCTAGACAAACCTCACCCCATGAATCCGGGCACCCCTGCTAAATCACCAAACGTAGCGAACCACTTGGGGTGACCTATGGCAGAGGTGTTGGTTGTCCATTAAAGGCATCCGGGGCGGCGGCACCCATTCCCGCCTCCCAAATTAAAGATTAATGAAATTAATTAAAATTAATTAAAATGAGTAGTTTAGTGGCTGGGAGGTAAGGCGGGAGGAGTGGGGAATCCTAGAGCCGTGGAGGGGGATGAAGGATTCGTGGGAGGGAAGGCGGGGAAGTTGGAGGGAACGCGTGCATGAGGGAAAGGGGAAGTGGGAGGGGAAGGGGAGGCGGAAAAGGAACGGGGACGAATGGTAAAGGACACGCTGCTGGGAGAAAAAAATCTTTATTTAAGTTGCATTGCAACGCTTGCCGAGAACTCGCTAGTACAATCAAAATACTCGCTAAATAAATCGTTAAATCGTAAACCAACCGCAGGGGTAGGCAGAGAGGATGGATCGCCAAACAACTCGGTCATGGCAAACAGTCTTTGCCTCACTCACATTCATACATCGTCTCATACATACTCTTCTATTATTCATTATTTATTAATATTATCTATTATTCATTATATATTATGCATAGCAACGCATGCCGGGTACCAGCTATTTTGATAATATCTAAACCACCAAACATAATCTATCTATGAATAGATAACATAATGTAACCTAAAAACATTATCGTACTGTTATTTACATCTTCATCATCATCATTACATAGTATAAAATGAAGTTGCTCAAAATGTATGTGCGCATAGATCTTTTAAAATACGCAACAGATTTTCATGCGGTTTTCACCAATGGATAGAGTGATTCAAGAGGAAGGTTTATAGGTTTAATGCATGCTTATTATAGTGGAGAAAAGCCGTAAAATTCAAATATTTAATTCAGGCAGCGGGCAGCTGGCAAGCGGGTTGTGTGGATTTTATAAAGTTTGGGTAATGGCGTTGTGTTTCGTTAGCCACAGCAACGTGTGGCCGGGTCTGCTAGTTGGTTATATTAGGGGTTTTTAGTTGAAATGTTGTTTTTTCGAAAAAGAAAGTTGCGCCAACACGTCACTTTCATACTAAAATACGTTGAACAATATAACAAGAGATATTGTTACCAGGTGCTACTTAAATTAAAAAAGGTGTGCATCATTAGCCGTAATCTCTAATAGGCCACTTGCATCACATTAAAAAAAAAAACCGGTTTAGCAAATATTCCAAGACATTACGTATTTTTTTAAATAGTATTTTTGAAACCCTGGCGATTTTTTGAAAATTTGAATCCGAAATATTAGACCAGTTTTTATAAACCGGAAAGACGAGACATAATTTTATAGGTGCGAAAAAACGATAAGTAAATAGCCGAAAATCATTTAACAAAAAAAACGTTTTCCACACGAATGACACAGGAGAATAACGAGGCATGACAAAAATATTAAATCTCATAAATATTTTTTTCCTTGATCCATCTTATTGATCATAAATCATTATAATGTTCAACGTCTATATTACTAAATCAAATGTAATATACTTGTACTTGTAAATTATAATAATAATAAGAATATTATACAATTTGATTTTCTTAAAATCCGCACCATTATCATTATACCACTAAAACACGTACGGATAACGTAAAATGTGCGGGGTTCTCTTCATAACATCTGTCAAAAAATCAAACCAATGATACGTTCGCAGAGAACAAACAATAAATCTAGTGAACGTTAAACTTCAAATTCAAAAATTCGCCTGAAATCAAAGTGACGCCATATAAAAAAATAAATCAGTGTGGAATTTTATAAAATTAATAGGAACATTTTCGGAGACGGGATATTTTCATTTAGTGACGTCACGAGCCCAAATAATGGATTTATTTATTTAAAAATAAAAAAACTGTACATTTCTAAAAAAATTTACTAACATTTTCGTAATCTTAGTAAAAAAAATCTATCAACACGATTTTTTCCAAGTCGTTATGAAGTCCATGCAAGTGGCCTTTTACAATTTATCGAGTAACACACCCATTTAAAAAAGGAAACAGGATTCCAATTTGTGGTCACAAACTTTCTGCGTTTCCTGAGGCGGACAGGTGTTACAGTAGTAGTACTTATTGTTTTTGTAGATCACCTTTATTTATAAATTAGCAGCTCGATATAAGCAGGGCGGTATATGTATACGTACTTAAATTTTGACGGTCTTCGTGGTCGAGGGTTAAGGCTCTCGACTAATCTCGGGTTCAAATCCCAACGTGCCCAAGAAAATTTTATTTGATTGATTTGTGTTTTTTTCATAATTTACTTAATTAATTAATATGTAGTATATTTGCGGCACGTCCCAGAGTGAAAGATACTCTCGGTATGGCTCCAGTATAAGACCACCATTTAGAATTGAAACTATGCTTGAAATGGCTTAGGCCGTGTTTGGTGACCAGATCTGAATAGCCAGGTATATCGCAGCCTTCCTCTTTCCCACTTCGTTCCCCCCTCCACTACCGTCAGCCTCACGTCATACCCCAATTGGGGATACCGTAGTCTCACTGGCTCCAGATAATTTGAAGGAGTTGGACGCACATATAATTTTAAAAAAAACCGTCTCTTGCGTGTATAAGCAAATAATGAGTTACACTACATTTCTCTATGTAAAATGCTTTCTTCATATTACCGTACAACAATATGTTACACAATCGCTTGACATGACAAATTATTTGACAAATATTTGATTCACTCGATCGGGCCATCTCCTCCGGGAAGTTTCTCAATCTCTACTCCCTCCCATTTAAGCCTATATTCCGCTTACAATCCTTTCTTCATCCATCTACTCTACACGTCTAGACTGTAAGTACTTTAAGTACAATACAAATTATCGAGAGCACCGCACAAGAGTCCCAACTGCAACGTACATTTTGCAACGAATTATTGTGATATGTTATGAGGCTTAAGATAAAGATGAGGGGCAAGAGTTGGAAAGAAGATTGTGAGGAAGTACATGGATGTTAAAATATGGTAACCAAATACGGCAAAAACCTTTCACCAGGGAAATACTGAAATAATATACCATTATGTGGAATTTTCCGCGAATATACCAAATTATATTATTTATCATTAATAAATTTTTAAATAAAACAAATTACAAAATAAAACTTCCTAGTGCACGCCAGAATTTGAACCCGCAACTTACGAATTTGTTACCACTCGACCACTATGATTGCATTATCTAAACACTTTTAAATTAGGAAAGTAGTTCTACAGTACCTTGTGTTCTCTAAACGATATTTTTATCAATAACATCACGATGCCACGAATACCATCGTACAAACACAAACGGGTTGTAAATTCACATAACCAATTCCGGGTTAACATTATTTTTCTATGTAGTTAATTATATTAATTATTAAAAGGGGTTAATTAGTCACTTTCTGATAAGTAATGATCCACATATTTCCACCAACAACTGGCACAAGCACCAAACGAAACACCTTACTCCCATTACAGTCCTTTTCATTTAAAAACAGGGTAATTTTGTAAAACATTATTGCGAACGTAAAAATTCACTCCACTCGCGTGTTAAGAGTTTTTGGGTTAATGTGGAGTTCTTCCATTAATTAAAAGGCAAAGCATTTTAAGATAATGCCCCGCGGTACCTTCCAGTAGTTGGGCAGCGAACAGACCATCGAAAACCTGCGAAGGTAAGAATCATTAATTCTTCTTTAATTAAGTCCCAAACATGCAACAAAAAGTGTGCTTTATTCAGAGGACAATGGGACAGTTTCGTTAACTGGGCCTTTTACTTTTAAGTGATTAGGAGCAAAACGCAATAATATACACGTTATGGATACATAAATAAAGGCTAACACGGATAAGAACTTAGCGATGGTGCAGCTTATTATGGGTATCCAAGTAAATGGCCAGTTAGCTCTGAGAGGGAAGTGTCTTAATGCATTTAACACCTGAATGGTACAACACTTGCCTTATACTGTATTAAATACCGCAATGAATCACTTAGAGGCTAGGTACACGATAGCTAAGGAGGATAGAGAAGAGAGATTCTTACAAATCTGAACTAGGTAAATGTTTAGAGAACAGCACGAGTAAAGGTTCGAATGAGTCGAATGGAGCTGGGGAAGAGAATGGGGGAAGGTAACTGGGTATCCAGATCTGGTCACTTATCACGGCCAAAGCCATTTCAATAGAATTTCAAAGCAGCCTAGCAGAAGCCTAACAAAATCATTTGCCTTAATAATTATTCATTCAATTGAGTGACTTTTTTTGCCCAAAAATATAATTTATAATCTTCTAAAAATCAATTGAATTATTTTTAAGTAATACCCATTGCAGGGATAAATAATTTTAATTTTAAGTTTTTCTTTTATTTTTCAATAATATTATAATTCAATTTATAAAAAAAACATTTAATTTAATGAATACAATGTTAGCGAAACTCAATCGAAAATCTGGAGACAGAAAAATCAGAAAAGATATTGGCACCTCTGGGACTCGACTAATGTTAAAAATAAAAATAAATATAAAAAAAAACAAATTATTAATAAACAAGTTCTGGTATGTAATTATCATTAAGCGTGATAGCTGTTTTGCCTTCTGAAGGCATTCACAAACTGTCTGATAAATTTGATAAAGGCGAAACACCTGTCATGCGTAAAAATAACAGAACACCGCAGAAATTATTTACAACTAAACTGATTTTAAAAAATTGAATACATGGATTTTATTGCTTATATACAAAAGAAAATGAATTTCTACAAATTAAACTTGATGGCAATAATTAAACCAAAATAATTTATTCTACGCACATTTAAATCAAATATTTACTTTTGTTTCTTTTAAAAATATTCATAATAATCATTGACTTGAAAACTGAACCACATCCGTTTTGAATGAATGACTCAATTACCCCATTCGTGCCCTACAGAACTAAGCCACTACTTTCCGTGTTAGTTCAAGTAAAGACGATAAATAACCTTCCCTGATGGTCGCTTCCTCAAACGCACCCCAGTTTACTACAATAATTACTGCAGAACTATCGTCGGCACCCCATTACGTATCTTCTTTATAATATGCCATGGTATAATGCAATTCAGTAGCCTGTTTTAATTTCTGTGTTTTAAAACCAAATTGTCTTTTATAGCTTGGTGCAGTAATAATTTACGTTTTAAATTGGGTTTATTTTTGTGAGGAGTGGGTTTGTGTGTTTAGGTCACTAACTCTAGTAGTACCTACTTATTAAATACAATTTATTAATGGCCGATGTTTTCAATACCATTTGTGTGACTTCATAGTTTATACTTCAGTTTAGACTTCGTACTTCATAGTTTTGTTATTTTCATAGTTTATTTACAAACAAAAACAAAATACAATAATTTCCCTCACCGCTTACGTATGTCATCTTTGGGGATGTGTTTTTGAGGAAAGGAACGAGTAAACCTGAGCCTTGAAGAGACCAAGGATGAGTCGTAGTAACGACCCGTCCACATGTGACATATATCAAATGATGTTTGTCCCTTCAAAATTATTTTATTGTTTACTCGAAAAGTTACTTTCAGACCGCTTATTTATATTACCATTAGGAGCGAAAAATAGTAAAAAATGCAAACCTGATTTTATGAGCAGAAATAAAGAGTAGGTAGATATCAATTTGAATTTATTATATTTTTCAACGCATTTTTCTGTGCTTTATCAAATATCTGTCATAATATGCCCCTAGATCAGGGTTATATAAATGTATGCTAAATGTATGTTTTGAATTAGGGAGGCGGGTATGGATACCGCCTCCCCCGGGAACCATTTATTGGATAACCAACACCTCTGCCCTGGGTCACCCCAAGTGATCGCTACGTTTGGTGACTGATGCCCGGGTTCATGGGGAGAGGTTTGTCTAGGTCTAATGTGTTATCCCAGCTGCTGAATCGGGAGAGAATGGTCGAGGGAGACCTATTTTAGACCTCTCCAGCTGGACTCTGTCGACCTATCTCTTTGCACCACAGTGGTAGGGGTGGATTCATACATTTTTTCTTCCCATAACTTCCTCTCATTCCTTTTCCTAAAAAGACCCTCCACACAGCATCCCCAAAAATGACAAAGGCTGAGCGATTTTTTTCCCTCATGGATTCCTTTGTGGAGGTAACGTACAAAAATACAGGAAAGAATAAAGTAGGGAAAGTAATGTCAAGTCTTGGATGTCAGCAAGTTTAGAATTTATTTGCAATTTTCATGGACCGTTTCAACTATGAGTCTGCTTTGATATCAACAAAGAAAGAGTACTTTCGTGTAACGTAGGTTAATGTACATTGTAAGAATAAAGTACAGAGGGGATACTATGTATAGAAAAATGTACATATTAATGTACGCTGTTCATACAAAAATGAATTCCTGAGTCATGCGACGGAAACAAAAATAAACAACGGCGATTTTCCTCCGGCAGAAAGCCGAATGCTTTCTTCAAAAGGCATCTCAAAACATTACATTGTTTCCTTTTGTTAGAAGTAAACGCCGACGGGGAAGAGAAGAGTAACTGGGGTAATAAAATAATTTTGGTACATACTTTATCGCTTGTTTGAATATTTTAAACAATCAGTTCCAATTTTGAAAATCAAAGAAAATCTCAGTTCTAGAGGTCATTGAACCGGAGTTATGCAGAGACACAGAATAACATCACCTAAAATTTTTTGTTTAATTTTCGTTTGTTTACATTAGCTCCACACAGGAGGCCCTCAGGAAAATAATTCCCCTCAGGGCCCATGTCATCTTTGGGGATGCTGTGTGGAGGGTGTTTTTATGGAAAGGGAGGAAAGATAATTTTGGAAAGGAAAAAGGTACGTACGAGGGGTGGGTGGGAATCTGGGGGACAGCGTGTCCAGAAGTGACGGACGAATGAATTCATCCCTTCCATTGCTGTCCAAGTCCTGCTGGAGAGGTCAAAAGTCCCGGGGCAGCGGTACCCATACCCGCCTCCTAAATTGTAAACATTTGTTGTGTTAAATATAATTATGACGGTTGGTATTCATTCATTCTAATTTATTATGTTATTGTAGTGCATAGATTGCTGTAATACGATAAATTTAAGAATCATTATGTCCAGTGAGGTAATATATTGCATAGCGGGTAGGGTTTGACACATCTCGTACAGTGGGATACCTATGTAAAGAGACAAACAATGTAGTGGGAAGGTTGCATGAGGCACGTTCCATTTTATATCTGTACGACGTAACAAGATGATATGCAGTGCATGAAGATGCTACACAATGAAACGTTGCAAGGCGGAACCACCCGAAATGGACATGCCTTCAAATACAAGTCGGTATTAAAGATAATTTAGAAATCATCAACTTACGATAATTAAAGAATAGTGATAATAATAATGCTTAATAAATGTGGGGAGGATAGTGTAATCCCACACGTCCCAAAATATACGTTTTGTAGGAAGATAATTGGAGAATGCAGCAAATATTAAGAAAATAGACAAGTAGAATAGAAAACGAATAGAAAGTAAAAAAAAAAACATAAATACTACAATAACAAATAATCAATTATGTAGGGTGTGGTTCTGAGTGAGCTCAGGCCCGGCGCTTACTCGGAAGTGGCGCTTGATGCTGGAAGGCTGCGATCTCCACTGTGCTTGCGAAGGCTATTAGCCGCATCCTGGCTCCAGTGACCGGTGTTTCGTCAGGCCCTCAAATCCATTCAGCCATAGTTCCGTAAAAATTGTTGAAGCGCTGCTAAACCTTATATTTCCAAATATAATAAAATGCATTTTTACAACCGATTAGATTTGTCACTTTTTTAGTATAAACATTCCAAATATGAATGATACGCAAGTTCAGGTAGATGCAACGATGATGGATAAAACACATTTTCGTTACAAGCTATAAATTTGACGGCCGGCGTAGTCCAGCGGTAAGGCTCTTGACTAGCACTCCGAAGGTTGCGGGATCGAATCCCGGTGTGGCAAATAAATTTTATTTGATTAATTTGTGTTATTTCACAATTAATTCATTTGAAATAATATGTAGTATATTTTCGGCACGTTCCAGAGTGGAAGATACTCTCTGTATCGCCCTGGTGTAAGACCACCATTCAGAATTGAAACGTTGCTTGAAATGGCTTTAGCCGTGTTTGGTGACCAGATCTGAATAGCCAGGTACTTCCCCACCTTCCTCTTCCCTATCTCCTTCCCCCGCCCCACTACCTTCAGCCTCACAACATACCCCAATTGGGGATGCCATAGTCCCACTGGCTCCAGGCGGGAGCAGTTGGGACTCTTGTGCGGTATTCGTGTACAAAAAAAAAATTTAACACATCGCGAAAACAAAATAAGTTTAACTCAATATAAAGCTTTGATTTGATAATTATTAAACTCGAAAACTTCTATAATTTTTTGGCAAGAACATTCAGTATGGACTTGTTGATATGACTTGTTGATATAACAATCCAGAATCTGAAGTTTGCTCCAAAAGATATTAACTACTCGCATGTTTATCAACTACAGTTGCCAAATTTTTCCATTTTATTTTCAGAAAGAAGACAACAAATCCGTTCCTTTAGAATAATTGACTCTGCGTTGAATTATGTGACGGTACATTCTAAAACGTCCTTTGTCCAAGAAGCTATTTATTTCAGGCTCCACTTATGTTTAATATTCTTCCACTGATCCAGATCCAGATTGTAAAGATGTTTTTGTTAACAGATTACATTATTTTTTTGATGTTATCACTCTGACTGTTTTCATGCTTACTTTTTTTCTTCTTTGGAAATAATAATTTACTTATAGTTTAAATATTATTATAAGGTTTACTTTTGAATGTAGCTATAACTTTGTGGTTATCCATTATAGATAAATGAAACAAATACAATACAAACAGTACACATTTGCCCTGAAGAAGGAACGTTCGTTCTGAAAGCCGGTCGGATTTATTCAAGTATAAAAGTGCTTCAAACAAAGTTAAATTGTTTCATTTATTATTATAAGGCTTTCGCAAAGTAGGTAGGCTCCTTCTATTTTTTACATTAGTTTCAGACGGGAGGCCATGAGGATAAAAATCTCACAGGGCCTATGACAACTTTAGGGATGCTTTATGGAGGCTCTTTTTAGGGAAATGAAAAAGAAGAAGTTAAGTTAAAATTAAGTCTCCCTCAACAAGTGTCCCCCGATCCGGCCCACCGTTGGGCAAAAGATTTCGCCGCCAAGACCTGGGCAAACGTCTCCCTATGAATCCGGGTATCCCTGCTAAGTCACCAAACGTGCGAACCACGTAGAGTGATCTATGGCTGTGTAGTGCGTTAACCAATAAATGGTTCCCAGAACGGCAGTATCCGAAACAGCCTCCCAAATTAAAAATATTTTGTGTTTATGAAAAAATATATCTCAACAAAGTATTGGAATGAAAATTTGTTTCATTCCCACAATATTTTTGAGGATATAATAATCCTCAAAATATACGGTTTATGATGTGAAAGTTTGTCATATTGTAATAAGTTGCGTCTGGGTTGTCAGTTTCCGGGCACTTCCACCTACGAAATTGGCTGTGCATGTTAACAGTGCATTATAGTGTAGGTATTGTCGAAGGATATTCATAAAAGCCGAGTCCTTCTTGCTGCAATGTGGGAAAGTCTAAAGGAAATTATCCTTGTTAACTTAAAGGACTTCCGACGAAACACAATAACGTTACATACCTACTATTGTTATGATATCCTTTATATGGGTGCTCAAACGAAAATTAAATCTGAATTTTGAAAGCTTACTTATGAATACTTACCTACATAGTTTGTTTCAATATAAAAAAATGAATAAGTTGAGTGGTTACGATCCTTGGCTATGAATCCGGCGGTCGCGGGTTCAAATTTCGGCATGCACAAGAAAGGTTAATTTGATTTATTATTTTGGTTATTTGCTACAGAATTTATTAATAAAATATTATATACCTTCCATATTTGCGGCACGTTTCAGAGCGGTGGATACTTTCAGTTTCAGAGCAAGACCACCATTTAAGCGAAGCGTGCGTCAAATGGCTAAATAATTAAGAGAGGATCTAAATAGCCAGGTACATTCCTTCCTCTTCCTCATCTTATTCCCATCTAAAAAAGATTAACAAGGAGTAAAAACTCTGAGACTACTAGTAATATGGAATTTTTACTGGCACGGTACTGGCAAAAGAGTCCCAACTGCTCCAACCCAACCATCTGGAGCCTGTGAGACGATGGCATCGCAAAAAATGTGAGGCTAAAGGGAGTGGGAAAGAGATTCAATTCAATTCAATTTAATTTATTCATTTTAAAAACTTTACAAAATTACAATTTCAAGTCGTTTTTAAAAGACAGACATATTTAAGATGAAATAAACAGATTTAGACTAACAGCAAAATTCAAACTTGCTGTTTGAATTTTACTTCATTGATGTTAAACATAACCCCAAAGAAAACCCATACTGGAGGACCAGGAGTTATGGTGTAGGGCTAACAACTCTACTCCATAAAAAAACAAAATGTTACGATACCTCACGACGAGCATCGGACATCGGAACGGAATGAGGATAAAATGGAACTTCTTAACTGGAGAGAGCTGGCACAAAACCTAGATGAGTGGAGGAAGACTCTTGAGGAGGCCAAGACCCACCAGGGGTTGTAGAGCCAAGAGTGATGATGACGATGATAATGTTAAACATATCGATATTCGAAGTGATTCTATTTAACAGCACGACAGCCCTCCCGACTTGCATAACCAAGTTAGTTCTGCAAGCCGGGAGATAAAAAGGTCTATGCTGTCGGTGATGGAGATAACCAGCGGGAACATAGAAACTAATACTCTCCATGATAGCCGAGTTTTCGAACCTTCCACGAATCAGTCTGACGAAATGTGTTACAATGAGCATATCACTTCTGACCCGTTGATGGTTCATACCGAGCATGCAATGGATTGTAGCCATACTCCCTCAGGTAAAGAAATTTCTTCTGAACCTTTTCCAACATGAGATGAAAGGTTTCGATGCACCTGGCTATTTAGATCTGGTCGACAAACATGGCTTAAGCCACTCCAAGCAACGTTTCGATTCTGAATGGTGGTCTTACGTCTTACACCAAAGTAATACTGAAGGTAACTACCACACTGGAACGTGCTGCGAATATACTGTAATGTATACATACATTTTTTGATAAATTGTGTAATAACACAAATAGTTTACCAAATATTTTTTTTTATTTCGTTTTAAAAATTACGAGGTAGGTAGTTTGTTACGCTGAAAACATTTTTTTTTAAAAAGCTAATGATTATATTACACGAAGGACTCATAATTTTTTTTTAAATTTGGAATTATTTCATTCATCTATCTTTATGCATAAAAATGAATCCCTGTTTCCCTTGGTCACGCCATAACTTCAGAACGACTTTACCTATTTCATTAAACTTTTTTTTAAAGTTTTCTAACACTTTGTAGAAGGTTCTTACGAAAAGAAAAATTAAGAAAATTGCCCAGAAAATTGGATAATTTCAGAAAACTTAACGACTATTTTAACTTCGCACGTTTGACAGTTCACGCATTTGATGAATGTCAACTTAGCAGGCAGCTGTTTTTTTTTGTACCAAAAGATTTGTCAATGGATTTTTAAAATTAAAGATATTTTAAATAGGTACCTATGTTAGGTACAGAATTAGATTGATTGTTCTTATATAATATACAAAAATGAATATGTTTAATATAATGTGAAAAATGAAATTTTTTATTAAAAAATTGTAATCGTTGGCACGCGAGCTGTTTGAAAACTGAATGTACTGGGACTGAATATATGGAACGCGGGAGGGGGGTTTGCGGGACGGAGAGCGGGAGAAGGTAGGCGGGGAAGGTGGAAGGGGACGCACGGGAAAATACATGCAGGGAGAAACAATTTATTTCTTTGAATATGGCATTGCAACGCATGACGGGAACCAGCTAGTATAAAATATAATAACAAATCTTTATGATTCTCATTTTAAATTAATGACCGTCGATTTTCCCATCTGCATCCAAAGTGAAACTTTGTGTAAACAAGGTAGAAAGCAATCAGTCATAAATGATATAATGGTCCATTTCTCCAAGACGATAGTTGCCAGAAAGACAAACAATTTTTCATGGAGCAGCAGATAGCGGGTATCAGTAGTTATCTTGATAAATGGTTCCTCGGCATTCAATTCACTTCTGGGAAAAATAATTATCTTTGTTCGAGAGGGTCCCACTCCGTATTCTAAGGCGAGATATGGACAACCCACATCACACGAAAGCCTTGATACGGGAAAAGTTTTATGTATTTATAAAAAACAAACACTTAGCAATATCTTAACTTAACGATATCTTTTTGACGAAAGATTGATTACTTTTTGAAATCTTCTTTTTTTATTCCTGCGTCTCATCACTACTATAATAATGAGACACATTATATTACTAGATATTTATTAGACCACCGAGATGAGATTTTTCTCATATTTCTGTGTGGTGTGGAAACGTGGATACTTACAGCCAGCAAAAGGAAGCTGATAGACAACACCCTAGAAATGTGGTGCTAGAGAAAAAGGATTACGATTCCATGGACAGTCAGACGCATAAATGTGTCCAATCTGGAAGAGCTAGGCATCCTCAATAGGCTATCTGTCTGCCTACAACCCATTTTAATATAGTTTAGACACGTTGCTGGCCTAACTGAAAACCTAATCTAACCTGGACAAATTCATAGTCCCAAGTGATAGGCACAGAGGCAAGAAGCAGAATAAGGCCATCAATGTCCCGCAATAACAAAACTTCAATGGAAAAATTGAAGTGGAGCTTACGTTCCTCAGCAATGAGGATCTGACTCTGAAAAGAAGAAGATGGAGAGATACGAAATTACGAATGTTAGAGGAGAGCGCTAACATTTACAGCGACAAAATCGATGCGAAAATTGCAAAAATGTTTAATAAAACACGACTCGTTTAAAATACAGCAAAAATCTCGCGGGCATTATCTTAAACAGCATTTAAAGAAACACTGTGCATTTTTTCATACATTTGTAAAATAGCTGAAACAAACGTGTTTATAATAATTTTTGAAGCATACTCTGCGATTTTTTTTCTATCGAGGGAATTTTATATAATTTGCGTTTCGGCGCGGACAAAGTCTATGTATTATATTCAAGAATAACATATATTTTTTTAAGAGCTTTAAAACTTACCGTGTTTAAGGAAAATATGTAATAAATCAGTAGAAATCCAGGTTGCGGGCCCTTAAGAAGAAAAATAATATTATGTACTATCGAGTTCCTGGCATGCGTTGCTACGCCACTGAATAAAGAAATTCTCCCTGCATGTCCTTTCCCATTCGTCCCGTTCCCCCTCCCAAGTTCCCCTCCCCCCTCTCGCGTTCCGCACATTCATTCCTGGTACATTCAGTTTTCAGACAGCTCGCACACCACCTAATGCATTTTTTTATACAAATTTCATAATCCCAGAGCTCACTATTATATATAGAAATCATCGCGGGCATGCAAATCAATCGGATGAATGTAATTAATTTAATTTTTAATAATATTATTTATTCTTTTGCAATAATTTCATGACACCAAAGCTCGATATTGTATATAGATACCATTGCGGGCATGCGCACATCAAAATCCCCAAGGTTTCACGGCAATCGGATGAATGATTTAGCAATGCATAGAACTCTTACATACTCACGTACTCATATACTCATATATATATACACCCAAGCAAGCATATTTTTAATTGTATATATAGATTGTGAAGTCAAATATTTAGATTTTATAGCCCCTCAATGTTTTAAAATGTTATATTGCCTACCTAAATACTTTAATTGAGATTTAATCCAACTCATTGGACACGTAGAGCAGAGATGTGTGGAAAAAAGGAGTTGAACGAGAAAATTTAACGCGAAGGTAAATGGTGTAAGAAGTCGGGGAAACCAGTGGAAGACACGGCACGATCCAGTGAATCATACACTGAGTAGTTAGGTTGAGTTAAGTCATGTCAAGAATCTGAATAACCGAGACCTAGAAATGAGACGATGTATGAAAGTGAATGAAGCAGTATATGTCCAAACAGAAGTTTTTCTGCTCTCCCTGCGAGGAAACGTCGAAATGGTTAGATAGGTAGTTTCGAGGACAACCGTGCCTTTATAACCAGAGTTTACAAATTTAAGAAGATTCGATTGTATCCGAAATCGTTTATAAATAGCGTGTTAATTTTTTTTTAACATTTTTATCGTCTGGAGACATTTTTTTTCATCATTCCAGATTTTAGGAGAGGTGGAAGGCTACAGAATATTGTTATTATTATCAGTAGAATAAAAATACATATTTAACAAATTATTATGACTCAGCTCCGGCGCCTGGAGATGGGATCATTTATAAATCTTAAGTTGGTAAAACGGTGACTCATCTGACCTCTGAATCATAATAACATATAAGGAAAATAATGGGCAAACATATTCACAAATTCAAATAAAATTAATCGCACGGAAAATATTACAGTTTCCAACTTTGCCACTTATTGTAATTCACTTGAATTTTATCTAATCAAAATGTTTCACGATGTTGAAAAATATTTTTTTATTACTAGACGAAGTCCCGGCCTTCACGCAGAGTTTTACGAAATCTAAGATAGACAGTGATCTTTATCTTGTTTTGAAGATCAAGTGTGAAAAATTTAATCAATATCGGAATAATAGTGTAGATTTATATTAAAATCAATTTCTGTTCGCACCCGGTGTCCGCCACTTGACCGCCACACACATACTGACTGTTGGGACATACTTTTTAACCAGTTATCCTGACATTATTTGGAATAACGAATGGAAATGAAATTTTGGTCTCTAGTGACCTTTTTGGTGTTTTTTTAAGTGAAAAAGTCTTTAGCACCGTTGTTATTTAAAACTCGATGATACGAAAACGAGCGACACTAAAAAGAGATAAACACATTAATCTATAGGATTTAGCCTGCGAGATAATGACTAACTTATCGGTGTCCTCTTTGCGTAGTGCTTCGTAGCCCATCGGCGTCCGCTTTGTGCGATGCTTCGTAGAATAAAAAGCGAAATAATTTTTACTTGGCAACTATATTATAATAAATAAATCCTACAATTATCCTAATCCCGATACTCTGCATCTGCGACATCATGCATCATGCCTACATCTGCATCATGCTCTGTCTCATTCTTTCGAAGTTTAGTTTTCTGAAGGATTCACTTCTACCGCGTGTGAACTGCACACATGTTTTTTTTAATCTAAAACCTAAAAATCAGTATTGGACAGTGGGGGGTTGGTCAAAATAATGCCAGGAACCACCGGATAAAGAACGTCAAGTACACTAAACAAACACGCTGTATAATAGAAAACGTTTAACAAACTAAGTTTCGTAATGTTACCAATGTATTGATATTTTCGTAAATTTTAGTATTATATACTTAATCTTTTGTTTTATAAAATTTTTGGTCTATTACACCCTTATTATAAATTTTATTATTTCTAATTTTTTATTATGCTGTTTAATCAGAGGTAAATTCACAAGAAAAAAATCCATAATTGATTTTATTTTGGTTATACAAACATGTACAAACCGGAAAAATTTTAACTGTCGATTTCCCGAAAATAAATAAATAAACAAATAAGTAAATCATAGGATGTTTTGGATGCGGACTTTTTTAAATTAAATTAGACCAGGGTACCTAGCATGGTCGATCGATATAGGTTTTATCGAAAAAGTCGGTAACTTAGCGTGATCGCCCCC
This sequence comes from Limnephilus rhombicus, assembly GCA_929108145.2. Taxonomy (NCBI): domain Eukaryota; kingdom Metazoa; phylum Arthropoda; class Insecta; order Trichoptera; family Limnephilidae; genus Limnephilus; species Limnephilus rhombicus. The sequence goes on from OV815285.1 coordinate 50,399,876, forward strand.
GAGAACGACTGCAGGCCGCTAACGAAAAAAATAATAGTTAACGTCAAATAAATTACGAACCCTTAGTAGTTGTGAAGTATTGTTTGTTCGTTAGCGGCCTGCAGTCGTGCTCGGGAACAATGACAAGTTACCGATATTTTCGATAAAACCTATATCGATGGACCATGCTAGGTATCCTGATACACTGTTTGCAAGACTACAAGGTACTAAAGTAGAATATTAATATTTTGAAGACCCGTTTAAAAGAACTCAAGGTTTCCCAGCTAAATCTAAGTACAAATTATGTTTAACCTACATTATCGTGCATCATTTAATATGAATGAATTTTTTTTTGTATTTCTTAAAATCTGGATACAGTGAAAATATGGTTAGTGGACAATCTGACGTTATTAATATCCTAGCGGCTGTACGGTTGAAATTTAAGAATCCGACTCCGAGTACAACTCTGACACCGCGCTACATGAAACCACCTGTAAACGTGGAGTTTCCAAATTAAAGCAAGTTTAATAATAATATCAAAAGATGTCGCCACTTACATTAACAGCTAGCATAAGGAACGCTGGCAAGCGTAAGTACTCTTTAATTTGCATTTTTATTAATCTCCAATCAAGATAGTTTGTGACTAAGCCACTGTCGTAACGCCCGGCACCCGCAGGGCCTAGCAGCAAAAACTATCATTGGGTTAACTTTGAATGCGAAGGCTATTTATTGATTTCTTCGAGTTTTTATTCCAGCGGTACAATGGGATGGTGCAATACCTAATTTGCCATAAATCGTATTCGAAAAGATACAACGCTGAGAAATGTAGATGATAACAACAATTATGAAAGGAAATTATTGGTTTTGACTCAACCGATTCAAGTTACCTGCAATTTCATGGATTAAATACATATTTTATTCTATTAAAAAAATTATAAGTCGTTTTTAGGTATGACCAATTGTTTACTATTGGAAGCTGTTGTAAATGTACAAAACCTGAATTTATATATTGTGCTGTGAATCATAATAAATAAGGTGCGGACAAAGTTTCACTTGACAGCCGTCGATCAGGCATCAGGCTGGCTACTCGGTATAATCACCCTGGCTAGATCAATGCCCAGCTTCTAAGCTGTATTTATGCATAATTTTGTAATTACAATATGGAAAGCGGATAAACTGAGGCAAGCTGTTATTCGATTTCAGAATGTTACATTTTATACAATGTTGGAACAGGAACCTGCTGTCATATGATATTATCTACTTTTGACTAAGCTAACAAAAATTAGTTATTTTATATGAATTTTAGATTCTCGTATTAAGGCACCGTATCCGCGCTCAAGAAGAAGAAGATGGAGAAAAGTGTAAATACAAATGTTAGAGGAGCGCGCTTATATTTAAAGCATTAAAATCGATGCGAAAATTGTGAAAATGTTTAATAAAATACGACTCGTTTAAAATAGAGCAAAAATCTCGCGGGGGTTGTCATAAACAGCATTTAAAAAACCCTGTTAATTTTTTAATATATATAACTTGTAAAATAACTGAAACCAACGTGTTTATAATAATTTTTTGGAGCATACTTTGCGCTTTTTTTCTATCGACGTAATTTTATATAATTTGCTTTTCGGCGAGGGAAATGTCTAGATATTGTCTTCAAGAATAACATATATTTTTTAAGAGCATTAAAACGTATACAGCCTTACTAAAAAACCCAGTGAAAATTTTATTCAATTGACAAACGGCCGCGGATGTGAAAACATTACTAATTAAAAAATTGTTCATGGAAAAAATACACTTGGTTTACACGGCCTGAGAGGGTAGTTTATCTCTGTTTTCGTAATGATATGTGAACGAAATTTGAAATTTTTCCAAAGTATTTTGAATGTTCTATATATTTCTTATTTTTGAAGGTGCCGTAAAAACAAATACCATTTATGAAAACGAGATAAAATTCCTATTAGATTTGTGTAATTGAAATACACTTTATTTTTTTTAAAACTGCCATATCTTACGCGAAAAAAAAAGTTTTTTTTTTACCAAAACATATTTGATGAAAGTGTACAGAAATTTATAAAAAAACAAAATTTAAAAAATACGGACCTTTTATATAATGAATTTGGAACGAAACTATCACCTCAGTTTTTCCTCGTGCATACAATAAAAAAATAATAAAAAATTTCAAAGTGTTTTTATTGCCAAAAAACTCACCTAAAAAAATAATACCGACTTTTATAACAGATTAACTAACTAATTAACTAACTAACTAATAATTATTAATTAACTCTAAAGACGTTAATTTCATAGATACGTTTAGGAACACATGTATTAGATATTAATATTTTAAAAAAACACCACTTTTATGAAATTCTCATAAAATAAAATCCTTTAAATGTAAATTAGAATTTTCATGTTTTACATAAAATACTTATTGACATTTCAATTTTCAAAGTATGATTATGGTTAGTATAACTTGACTAAAACTTATTAAAAACCACAAAAACACGGTAAATATATCATTTTTTTTTATTATAGCGACTATATAAAAAAATTTTACATACAAAATGCAATGTGAAATTAAGAATAAAATATTGTATTTCTTAGACCTCCTCACTAGGGGGTCCTGTGCCGAGGCGGACTAAAATTATTTAAATATAGTTCATTATGCGAATGTAATAGTGAATTAGTCATATTAATAGATATTACACACACCCGCGGAGTGAGTTTTTTTTGGCGGTTTCAACGCGAATGACGAATGCGCAGGCACCGCCACCTAGCGGTTCTGTAGGAAAAAATTAAATTAAATTATGTACACTATGAAAAATTGCATTGTTGCCAGATGTAAAATACATTTTAAGATCAAATCTTATTAGTAATGTTATCGTGTTTTAGTGTATTTTGGTTTTATTCATGTTGCTGCAGCAACACGGGTTATCGGCCGTGCTGTGCTTTTTTTTTTAGTAAGGCTGAAAGTGTTTAAGGGAGATATGTAAGAAATCGGTAGAAACTCGGGTAGCGGCGGCTTAATTCGAAGTGTTTATAATAATAATTATGGCAGTAAATGCACATAGTACAAGTTAGTAAGATTTCACACATACTAGCGAGTTTCGGGCATGCGTTACAATGCCACTTAATAATAATAGGAAAATGTTTCTCCCAACATGTGCTTTCCCATTCGTCCCGTTCCCCTTCCGCCGCCTCTTTCTCTTCAATGTCCCCTTAACCTTATGCGTTACCCCTCAACCACTCCCGTCTCCCGCTCCCCCGTCCCGTCAACCCCCCTCCCGATTTGCCTCCCCTCTCCCGCGTTTCATATATTCGGTCCCAGTACATTCAGTTTTCAAACAGCTCGCGTGCCACCTATTGCGATTTTTTTATAAAAATTTTCATTTTTCATATTTGGCCGTGAAATCTCAAAACATACGTATATAGAGATCGTATAATTTTTCACAAATATACGAATTCGCAAATTAAGTAGGTACACGCTTAAACAACCTAACCACGCCTGGGTACCTAGCATGGTCGATCGACATAGGTTTTATCGAAAATGTCGGTAACTTGTCATCGCTCCCGAGCACGACTGCAGACCGCTAACGAACAAATAACAGTTTAGGTCAAATAAATTATGAACCCTTAGTCGTTGTGAACTTTTATTTGTTCGTTAGCGGTGTGCAGTCGTGCTCGGGAGCGATGACAAGTTACCGATATTTTCGATAAAACCTATATCGATCGATCATGCTAGATATCCTGGTACACAAAGTTAAAATGTCTGTTATTTGTTTTTAGCAGATAGTAAGATTACGTTGAGAAATAAAAAATAAAAAAATTCCAAAATTTTCGTTTGTTTTTGTAGGCTAAGTATTTGTCGGACCACCCTCTTATTGCTTACCAATCATTTACATGAACTTGTTTATCGGTTAAACGTAATTGATATAATGTTTGATTTGGTTTCAAAAAATAATATTTGCTAAATGGTTACTAGTAGAGATGAAACGGATAGTTGTTTGGCCGGATACCGGATATCCGGCGAGCTGCGAGGCCGGATGGCCGGATATCCGGCGGCCGAATATTAAGCCCATTGAAATATTAATTTTGAGTATTAATTCAAAATATTCTCTTTGGTAAGAAGAAGAACAAGAGGTGTTTTATGGTGCTTCAATGTCAATATTTATTCATTTAAATAATCTTTGTGTTTTTTACGATTTTTAGTTCACTATAATGGTGATTGTGATTAGTTTATCATGTTAATTAAGTTTTCGCTACTGTGCGAGGTTTTTGTAAGTTTTTACTAAAAGTTTTTAGTTTTGATATTTACTATTTATGTATTTATCATTAGAGTGAATATCTTGGAAGAAAATTTTAGTTTTTTGGAAGGCCTTATGGCTTTTTTGTAACTTTTTCGACTTTAAATAAAAGCCGTCATAACTGTAAGCCATTTTATTGATATTTACCTCACAAAGATTAATGTATTGCATTTTATTATAGGATATTGTTGTACTTTTTGAATATCCGGTATCCGACCGGATAGTAAATTTTGGCCGGATAGGCCGAATACCGGATAGTTACCGGATATCCGTTTCATCTCTAGTTACTAGTCAACGAATCTTATCCTCTAATTGATTTTTTAAAACTTCAATGTTTTCAAATTTTTATCTCGAGTGACGTGAGTTTTCTTTATCAATATCACACATTTTTTTAAATTGAATTACGTTGATTTTCAAATGCATTGCTTCTGAACGATTTTACTTTGACCAGATTCGTTAAAAATGTCTTCCAATCAATCCTCGTATGTAGTGAACTTAAACAACATACGTGTATTACTAAACCTGTTCCTATTGTTTGTAGACTATGGTTGTCTATGGTGGTCTGTGGTGATCTATGCGTGTTATTTATGCGTTATGTTGTAAGTATGTATGCAAACTTTGCATATCGGTTCGTACTTTTAATTGTTTGGACAAGGCATAGACCAGAGATAGTTATACTCAGTAGGCCAAGGTGAAGCCCTGATTGACAGATCACAATAGATTAAAAATTCAGGGTTGCCACTCAAATAACTTTTAAGATATGTTATGGTAACCGACCAGTAAAATAGTTCCTAAATATCCATGATCGGTATTTAGAGCAATTTAACAATTTTGTCACGTTGTTAACAGATACGTTAATATACTAGCTGGTTCCCGGCATGCGTTGCAATGCCATATTCAAATAAATGCATTGTTTCTCCCTGAATCACCTTTCCCGTGAATCCCCGTTCCCCTCCAGCGTCGCCTTCCTAGCTAGTTTTTAAATTGTAGCCTTTGTGTTATTCTGATGTATGAATTACATATATTATTGTAAAGTTTCATTAAAATCCATTCAGTAGGTTTTGCGTGAAAGAGTAACAAACAAACATACATCCATACAAACTTTCGCGTTTATAATATTTGTAAGATTATTTAATGCTGCATATTCAAGTATACGATCGATGGCCACACTGGCAGATGGGAACAATTTAAGGCAGGCAAGACATGAAAATGCAATTTGTTGATAAAATGTTTCTATTTACTTAATTAAGTATTTTTTTGCACTTTATTCACAACAGAGTAAAATTATCGAAATTATAGATAGTAGTGTAAGTATCCATGGTGAGGGATCACGTATTCGATGTCAAGTACGTTGCCTGAAATTACTCAATTCAATTTGAGTAACTTTATGTGAAAACTGTGATTTCGAACAATTGATTTTTTTTTCAATTTTCAACTGACTATAATAATTAATATTTAACAAGTTTAAGTATTTCCCCAATAAATGCAGACATAATTTGTCTCGACGCCACCTAGCGAGGGATTTAACACTAACAATGTCTTCCTCGCAAAAATAAAGTTGGTTGTTTTCAGGTGGAAAAAATATAACAAGCAGTAATTGTTGAATGAAACACTAGTATATATTGAATTATTTGGCGGGTATTTGATACCCATAGCTCAGTGGTCAGAGCATTCGACCGGCAATCGGAAGGACACGGGTTCAAGTCCCATTGGCGGCAAGTATCTTTTCTCGGGAGATTTTTCAATGTAAATGAGTGTTTCAGGCTGACAATTATTGCTTGTAATAATTGACTATTCTCCTTACTTCCTCCGACTTCTTATAAAACATGAAATAGCTCAGTTTAAGGATATAGTAGGTAGTCCCGCAGTTTCTGGACAATGAAAATGATTAAAGTTTTACAAAAGTGGAAATTTCCAAATTATGGAAAATTTACCAGCCCTAAACCAATAACGATAAATGCCTGAGACCATTATTTTTAAACACATTATATATTACACAAATCATGTATGTATAGGTAGACGGACTAACTGAAAAACTGTATTTATTTTAATGGCTGGAACTATTACGTTACGAATCAGTGATGAACGTGAACTATTATAATTTTTTCATAAGAAAGCAATTACTTTGTGGTAAGACATTATATTATAAAAATAAAACAACACTTTGTATTTAACCACGAATTTATTATTTATGTATCTACCGGTTTCGCTTAGACCAAGCTTCGTCAGGATAAAATAATAACTAAATATTAAGACAGAGTTATCAGTTATATATAAGTTGAGCGACAGAGGGAGAAAGAATATGACAAAGAACATAGTTAGATAGAGACAAAATATTTGAAGGCGGTACAATAGATAATCAATTAGAGGGAAGGAGACAACAACAATATACATCTAAACACAAGTATCCAACAGTTAACGGGATTCAACTGACTAATAAAGTTTTTGATGTATTAGGACAATATTTAGAGTAATGCTAATTTATTAATAATTAAGGACCTCAGAAAAACAATATAATACGTATATACACATCATGGGCTGGAATGGATTTTAGGGAACAAGTTAAATATAGGGCTATAGGGTGTATTTTTTTGATTTGATAAATTTATTTGATTATTAAGGAGGAATTCTGACATATTAGTATTTAATGATTTTCTTATTTCCAAGGCTTCTAAGTTATCTAATTTGATACCAATACTGTTTTTATGTAAGATGCGAGTTCCTGAAATTTTATTAAAACTGTAGTCTGCTAAGATTAAGTGATTTGCAAGCTCAGAGAAACCTGGTATCAAATTAGATAACTTAGAAGCCTTGGAAATAAGAAAATCATTAAATACTAATATGTCAGAATTCCTCCTTAATAATCAAATAAATTTATCAAATCAAAAAAATACACCCTATAGCCCTATATTTAACTTGTTCCCTAAAATCCATTCCAGCCCATGATGTGTATATACGTATTATATTGTTTTTCTGAGGTCCTTAATTATTAATAAATTAGCATTACTCTAAATATTGTCCTAATACATCAAAAACTTTATTAGTTAGTTGAATCCCGTTAACTGTTGGATACTTGTGTTTAGATGTATATTGTTGTTGTCTCCTTCCCTCTAATTGATTATCTATTGTACCGCCTTCAAATATTTTGTCTCTATCTAACTATGTTCTTTTGTCATATTCTTTCTCCCTCTGTCGCTCAACTTATATATAACTGATAACTCTGTCTTAATATTTAGTTATTATTTTATCCTGAGGAAGCTTGGTCTAAGCGAAACCGGTAGATACATAAATAATAAATTCGTGGTTAAATACAAAGTGTTGTTTTATTTTTATAATATTATAATTTTGTTTAACTTTGCTGTGAGAGTTTCATATGGCAGAGGGAGAACAACAACCTTCCAATGATAACAAATGATAATGAGTTTGTAATTTTTTTATAAAATATTTTATTTGTCACTTCTTATTTTTAGAATATTTTATAGCTACCCAGATTTAGATAGGTGATTTTTGTAAATTAAAATTACGTGTAAATTTAACGATTTTTTTTTATTTCACCTAAAAATATGTGATACATTATGAAATCTAGGTGGATTCATTGGCTTCAAACCGGAATATGCAGTGCATATGTTTCCATATTAATATTTGGAGATGGCAAAACCTAACACCCTGAAATATACCGTATCTTTGACTCTCATTCTTACAGCGATTAATGTGTGGGTTATTATGCCGTGTCGCGCTTCCTCCGTCTTTAATCAACGTTTGGCAATTTGTTTCTTGATGTCCAGTACTTGAAGGTTACACCATAACTAAACATTAAAAACCACGTTAATTTCACTTGTTTAATGACACTCAAGAGGATTAATGTTCGTAACATGGTATCACTTTTACATCATAAACACAAATTTCATCAAAACCTACACACATCTACCATGAAGATGGACACCGTAACGCTGTCTAAAACTTTGGCTGAAGAAGGAGGAAGGCAATGCGACAAAATAATCAAAACCTTGGCCGGGAAATTGTCAAACCCACATATTATCTCCGTTTATTCTTTTTCATGGCAAGAATGAGATAAAAATAACAACAGACATTTACAAAAATGGTTTTACGGAATAATTGAACTCTTATGTTTTTTAGGAATTTAAACCTAATATCCCATTTGATAAAACCTCACTGGATCATGTCTATATTGTTTGTGGAACGTTTACAGAATATTCTGGTTAAAACAGAAAGGAGAAAATCGCCCAAAGGGACTGAGCTTAAAATAGCCAGAATAATTCCTAAACAATTTATGGTCGGAATATAGAAGTTCAAATCTAAAAGGCTACATCTTTAGCGGCTGCTCGGCCAAATGGGGTGGGTTCCTATTTATAGAAAACATTCATGGGTTAGCTTTATACACGTGTACAAACAATCCTCTAATTAATAAATATTTTAAACATGAATTTGGTTATCTTGTATCCACGAACCTCATGAAATGTCAGAACATTTCTGTTAGAAAAACCTTTTTTGTATGAACATTGTACAAATTTAACTTTTTTTTTCATTATTATCTTTTGGAAATAAATATTTCACTTTCTGAAAAAAAAAAACATGAAGTGAAAACTTGTTTACCACGTTGTGATTTAAAACTCGGTGAAACGAAAAATAACGACAATAAAAAGAGACAAACACATCCATTATAGAATTTAACCTACGAGAGAATGAAATAGGCTAATCGACCTCTCCTCTTTGTGCGCTACTTCGTAGCCTTTCGTTCTCCTCTTTGTGCGGTGCTTCGTAGCATCCCCACTCTTGTCTACTTTAGTTTTATGAAGGTTTCACAGAAGTGCATTCTCTGGTTTTTGTGCTCATAAGTGAAAACTTCTTTAGCACCGTGATTTAGCATTGGGATTTGAAACTCGATGAAACGAAAAATAGCGACACTAAAAAGAAACAAACACATACATCTTTAGGATTTACCCTACGAGAGAATGAGATAGACTAATCGATCTCTTCTTTGTGAGGTGCTTCGGAGCCTCCCCAATCTTGTCTATTTTAGTTTTCTGAAGGTTTCACTTGTACCGTGTGTGAATTGCACACTCTGTTTTTTTATTTATGTATATCCTAATATATAAGATAAATAATAGACCATTTTTATAAATAAATTTTTAGTTATAAGGTCTTTTACTTATAATTCACTTTACACAATAACTAGATAACTTATGTTTAAAAAACAAAAACAAAAACAAAAAAACAAAAACAAAAAAAAAATATATATATATATATTTTTAGCGTTAAATAAATATATATATATATATATATATATATATATATATATTTATTTAACGCTTAACTCGGCTGTGTAACGATTTGCCGGACTCGTTTTTTGCGTTTCCTCCCTCCTACAACATGGATCTCTTCAAGACCCATGTTCACTCCTTCCTCTTCTCAAAAAGACCCTCAACACAGCATCTTCAAAGATGACATAGGGCCTGAGGGAAGTTATTTTACTTAGGGCCTCCTGTGTGGAGTTAATATAAAAAGTAGGCTTTTACATTATTGGTAGTACAATTTTAACATGACAGATAATTTTAAAACGAAAGAAATAATAATAAAAATAAAATTACATTAAATAAAAAATGCATTCAAGTCATAAAAATACAACAAAGTATAAATATACACCATATGGCAGGCAATCAATTGGCTACGAGGATGAAATTTGTATAAGTCTTCCAGATTATATTAAAAAAGAAACACTCCAGTGAATAATAAAATAACTATTCCTTCTCATATTAGATTTTCACGGCCAAAAGTAGAAACGTATAAATCCATCCCTCCCACTTCTGTGCAAGGCGATGAGTCGAGAGAGTCTGGCTGGAGATGTCTAGATTATTTCTGCCTACCCAGTCTCTCCAGTAGATAGATGGGCACTGTAACGCAGTCCGAAACGTTGGCTAAAGGAGGAGGTAGCGCAAAACGGCATAACACCCCAAAAATAAATAACAAAAAAACTATTCTTTCTGTTTACAAAACAAATGTATCTTTATGTGTACAAAATAATTACGAAGTAGAATGTTGTAACGTGCATATATTTAGATAATCACTATTTTGTAATTACCAATTGTGATTTTCTTTTATCAGGAATTAAAAATAAAACAAAATACCTTTTGATATTCCGAAAATCATAGACGTCGGCAAAAAACTATTGCACGCAACTTTAAACTAGAGTTAGAAGAAAGAATATTGTGGAATAATTAGATAATGGGCTACTCCATTATAAAAGCATTTAAAAAGAAGTTAGATTTAAATTTATAAATCCTATCACGTATTTTAAATACCTACACATTAAATTACATTTTTATTTATTCAACCTTATATTTGATTCTTGTTATTTATTGAGCACGAGCTAGAAAAAGCTCTCGAAGAAATAAAATGGGATATCCTGGGCATTAGTGAGATGAGAAGACTAGGAGAAAAGATTGAGGAACGCATTGACTACATACTATTCCACAAAGGCGAAACAGCCGGTCAAAGAGGAGTAGGATTCATAATCAAACGGTCAATGAAACAATACATACAAGACCTAATTGGAATCTCTGATCGAATAGCCATTCTTAACATTGACATACCGGGATACCAAAAAGTATGGTCAGTTATACAAATTTATTCTCCAACAGAACAAGCAACAAAAACAGAAATCAAACTTTTCTATAAAGAATTAACAAAGATATTAACAAGGTATCAAAACAACCACATTATTCTAATGGGCGACTTCAATGCTCAAGTCGGGATGAAGCAATGCAAGGAAGAATATGTCTTGGGAAAGTTTGGCCAAGGTAGAAGAAGTCCACATGGTGAATTTTTGGTTGAATTATTATTACAACACAATCTAACGCTCTTGAACAGTTTATACATGAAAAACCAAAAGAATAAGTGGACATGGATCTCCCCCGATGGCAAAACCAAAAACGAAATTGACTACATAACAACAAACTATCCAAAAGCCTTCACGGATACATCGGTCCTAACTAAATTCAATTTCAATACAAATCATCGTATGGTAAGAAGCAATATAAAAATAGAACCACCAAATAAATCTAGAAAACATTTCGCTTCACACACTACAAAACACCACAGCGATGAAACCTTAAGGAAAATAACACAATCCCTAATTGAATCAGCTGAAGAATTAACTTTGAGTAACACTGATGCTCGTGCGAAATATGGAAAGCTAGAAAATCTACTAACTAAAGAAAAAGCTGAGACTAGCAGAAGAAACAAGTACGAACTAAGTGACACAACGCTGCAACTTATAGAAGAAAGAAAACACCTATTTTCAAAACATCCTAAAAAAGATAACATTAAAACTATAACAAAATTAAGTAAAGAAATCAGAGAGAACATCAGGAAAGATAGGAAGACCAAGAGGCTGCAAACATTAGAAAAGCATATAGTGAAAACAGGGGGAGTGAAAAAAGCGCTTAAAGAATTGAGAGAATCAAATAAAGAATGGATACCAAAATTAAACAAAAGGGGGAATACTTCTTCAAATAGAAAAAACATAAACGAAATAGCCACAAAATTTTACCAGGACCTCTACTCAAGCCCAGACGACAAACAAAAACATGATCCGAAGAAAGACGTCAATAAAGAGCAGGAAAACGTTGTAACTGAACCAAAAATACTTTCCAGAGAAGTAGAAAAAGCCATATACAGTCAGAAGATGGAAAAAGCCCCAGGTCCAGACAAAGTGACAAACGAACTTCTTAAAGGCACCATGGAAGAACTACTACCAATACTAACTTCAATATTCAATGATATACTTATAACTGGTCTAATACCTACACAGTGGAAAACATCAAACATTATTCTTATATTCAAGAAAGGACAAAAGGAAGATATAGGGAACTACAGACCTATAAGTTTGATGTCAAATATATACAAAGTATTTTCCAAAGTTATCCTGGAAAGAATTAGTAAAAAGTTAGACGAAAATCAACCACGGGAGCAAGCCGGCTTTAGACAAAAATACTCTACCCTGGACCACATACACACGGTGAAACAAATAGTAGAAAAATATAATGAGTATAATAAGAAACTATACATGGCATTCATCGATTACTCCAAAGCTTTCGACAGCATAAGACACATAGCTATATGGGATAGCCTTGAACAGCAGGGGATACCTTTAAACTACATAAATATTATAAAAAACATATACTTGAATTGCGAAGCGAGGATCCAACTAGAAACCTTGGGAAAAAAGTTCAAGATCGAGAGAGGAGTAAGACAGGGAGACCCTCTATCACCAAAATTGTTCTCGGCTGCTCTGGAAAGTATCTTCCGCAAACTAGATTGGGAAAAATATGGTATCAACGTACAAGGTGTAAAACTTAACCACCTAAGATTTGCAGACGATATAGTCCTATTCGAGGAAAACCCAATGCACCTAATAAGAATGATAGAATCACTAAACGAGGAAAGTGTGAAAGTCGGCCTATGCATGAACAAAGACAAAACAAAATTGCTTACAAACTCTGAACCAGTAACTATAAAAATTGACAACCAACCACTCGAATATGTGTCAGATTACATCTATTTAGGACAGATAATATCTCACAAAGATCAAACCACTAAAGAAATCGAGAGAAGAGTAGCAAATGGATGGAAGAAATACTGGTCTTTGAAAGAAGTCTTGAAATCTAAGGAGCTAAGTATGCAAATAAAAAGGAAAGTCTTCAACACGTGTATACTTCCAGTCATCACCTATGGATGTGAAACTTGGGCACTCACCAAACGCCACAGAGAAAAGTTGGAACGCTGCCAGAGAGCCATGGAGAGAAGTTTGACAGGAACAAGGAAACAGGACAGAGTGAGAGGTAGCACAATAAGGGAGAAAACTAAAGTTGCCGATGTAGTTACCCGAATAGACCAACAAAAGTGGAGATGGACAGGACACATGATACGCGATCCACAAGAGAAATGGTGCAAAAATGTCACTGACTGGTATCCCAGAGATGGCAAGAGAAGTAGAGGACGTCAACACATGAGATGGGAAGATGACCTAAAACTCACTGCTGGACATCAATGGAGAAGAGTAGCGCGTGACAGGTCCCAATGGAAAATGTTAGAGGAGGCCTATGCCAAGAGGCAAACTGAGCTTCGGGATATACTATAACAAATAAGATCATGTCTAATACATACCTAACAGAAGTTCAGAATAAAAAGGCTTATTATTATTATTATTATTATTATTATATTTGATTCTTGTTATTTATTGAGCAACTGAAATTTGATTGACCTTTATAAATATTTCAATCATCTCAAATATGGATATCTTTTTCATAAATAAACACTCCTTATTAGTAGATAATTACAAACAACTAAAGCAATGAAATCCAATATGATGTTACGCGATGTAAAGTGCTTATCATAGTACTAATTGATATATAACACAAAACATATTAGGTTATTTCTCAACAAACAATTCAGCATCTCAAGTAACTGACGTGATTACGAAATAATATGATCAAAACATTTGTATACCGTACACGGGTACGTATTACAAATTACACGAATATAATTACACCTTGCCTCTCTTCCATTACGGATTTTAACATTATTATTTTTTAAAACTACAATAAGTAATGGATCTTTCGAAATAATGAATCTAAGTCATAGTATTTCTTAAGACACTTGTTAAAAATTATTGCTTCACTTTCTATGAGATCAGTTAGTTAGCGGAGAGTAAAGAAAAATATTTTTTTAACATTTGCATAGATCAAAATCTAGACAGTGAAACTGGGTTATGTACTGAAATGCAGGAGATCGTAAACTGTTTTGAAAACAATTTATTAACAAAAATCAATATTAGTAAGTAAGAATAATATTAGGGAGGGTAGTAAGGGATGTATTTGACTTATTTTAACCAGCGATTCCGTCCTGACATTATTTGAAATAAAAAAAATGTGAATTTTAGATTTTTTTTTACAAAAACATAAAAAAAGCAGTAGGTGTTGGGGCAGTTAGGGGCGGGGTAAGAAATTTGGCGGTTTCTCGGCTGAGTCACCAGTGACGTCTAGCGGATTTTTATTTTTTTTGGTTTTGAAAAAAAAAATCACCAAAAAAGTCACCGGAGACCAAAATTTCACAAACATTTTTTGCTTCAAATATTGTCAGAATTCACTGGTATATGTCAACTAAGATCACAGGAAGAAGAAAATCAGAAAGATACGAAAGAAAGGGTGCAACTACAACTCAGGATCAATTTAACTCAGCACTTCTTTGAAAAGCATTAAAATCTACGAAAAAAATGAAAAATGGCCCATAACCATAACTAATGTATCCTATTTAACCATTTTCGTGTTTATAGTTTTTTCAAAGGAGATGTTGAGTTGAGTTGATTCTACATTGTCCGGTCACCGAAAGAAAGACATAGATAAGTAGTCCAGCTTGCGACTGGTGAGGCTAAAGAGTGCCGTAGATGACAGGAAGTCATTGAGAATAATGGTTGCCAACGTCAACCAGTTGTCGGAACCTGTTCAACGTTTATGTCACAATCCAGAAATATGTCATATTCTTAATTCAGCCCACGCCACACAAAAAGTCACATGGGCCAAACTAATTGACGAAAGGATAGGGTACACAAATGCAAGTGCTAATTACGATAGGGCTCGTTTCTTACAGATTGCCAATTTTACATTAAAAGTTAAAAAACTTTGGGAATGGTGTTGTTAATGGAATACCAATTGTACTTAGCCAAAAAAGCGGAGTGTGCAATTCACACGCGGTAGAAGTAAAATCTTCAGAAAACTAAAGTAGACAAGAGTGTGGAGGCTACGAAGCATCGCACAAAGAGGAGACCGATTATCTCATTCTCTTGCAAGCTAAATCCAGTAGATGTGTGTTTGTCTCTTTTTAGTGTCGCTATTTTTTGTTTTATCGAGTTTCAAATCACGACGGTGCTATAGAAGTTTTCACTTCAATAATGTAAAATTAAATCATTAATATTTTTGATGATTAAAAATCACAATTACGTTTTTTTCTAGCAAATCAGTCTCCCCGTATTTAGAAAATTATAAAAAATGTTTCAGAAATTAAAAAAAATTTCAAAAGTTTTATTGTTATTCTTTTCTGTTGTGATTACAATTGTGAAAAAAATCTTCATGACATGTATTTAAATTGAATACGATGTTCATTAATACAAAAATAATACATTCCTACAGGAAAATTCAAGGATTTTACGTTTTTAGCAAGAGGAACTAAATGTGATAAAATGCATGACAAGATAATGAAAATTTCAACGATGATGTAAATAAAATCATCCAACTTCTGACATTTCCCATATATCCTGATGGCAGCGTGCTACACTAGCGCTTCCTAGTGGTGTGAGTTGTGCGCCTTGGTTTTCTTTCGTAAGTTTTGATGTATTTTATGTGAAGTAGGTAATTTATTTTACATTAATAAATTATGGAAATGAAAAAAATGGGTAATCTGAATGCGACCTTAATGCTTTTTTTCTCCCTATGTAACCTTAATTCTATCTATGTAAAAAACATTAGAGCGGCTATTAACTCTGTCTTAGATGATTAAAAATGAAAAAAAACGTTAAAAAGTAATAAAATGCTTACAAACAAACACCAACTAATCTGTCAACATTTTTTTACGTCCTGAAAAACTACTAGCATTGTTTTAATTTGTTTTTTTTTAATTATCAAATCTATAAATTGCACACAGAACATGCTTTAAGGGACTTTTATCAATATTGATCAAAATATAAATTAGAAAGCGTAAAACACCGCTACCGAGGTACCAAGTACTAAATAAATTCAATTTGCCACCATTGAAACGAATGTCAACGTCCATGATCCACAGCGCCTTTACCGGCCAGCATTATTGCTACACCAATATTTTATTGGAGTCGGAGGTATGTATTATTAATATTTTCAGTTATTTGCTAAAATTGACAAAAATGGATCGTAATAAAAGCAACATAAGAACTATAAAAAAATATTTGAGACACGCCTCATTGTCCGAGAACTTAATTTTCTAAAAATATTTTGCTACAAAAGGATGTGCATATTGCAGATCACTCCCATAAACTCGTACCTTCCATGTACGCAGACATGTGAGAAAACAATTTTTCTTAAATCAAAAGACCAATGACGTAATGTATGTTAATGCATTTTGATATATATACGAACAATGCACATCACGAATCGGTACTATTTTCATTATAATGGTAGCCGGCTACCATGGCTTAGTTTCACATTGTTCAAAAAACAAGATCTAATTCATTTTGGTTATGGAGAACATCAATAACCTAACTGCCATTGGCATTTTGAACAATATATGCAAATTTTTCAAACTCTTATAATGAACGCAATCAATAACGAATTAACTTTATGTCGGTACATGCAAATTTGTTGAAACGATTAAAAATGCGCCATTAAAAATATTCTAGAACGAATGGGATTCATAGAACATTTGCCGAACTTCTAATGGAGTGTCACGATCAATTTATGATTCAATAATAATAAATTAAATATTAATTTAAAACTAAAGATAAGCAGGTTGTAAAAAGAGGGAAGCAATTTAATAGACAGATTAAAAATGTGTTTGAATATAATATGTTTCATCGAAGATACAGGTATTGTATTCCTAATTGGTGAAGCATTGAGTTTTTTTCATCTACCTACCTACATCTTCTTGTCTCTATCCTTGATGATCTGTTCTTGGGTAGAAAAGTTAATCGTCCATATTATTTTTTTAAGTATTTGAATTGCGACTATGCCGGAGATTTCCGAAGATATATTAATTTGATAATATAGCTCTCATAACAACAGTAAGCGTATAGGCATTACAGGGACTCGATTGACGGATTGCCTTACGTAGTTAGGTCGCAAACCTCAAGTGAAAATGCTTTTCATTGGTTTTACTTGTTATATTACTTTTACGAGTAAGATACTTCTGTGAACTAGCGTTATTCACCTAAATCTTTGTTCCAGTGCGTAGCCTGGAAACACTCAAATGCGAGAACTTTTGCACGAGAACGGGATGTCAAAACCTCATATTTCGTCCTCGAACCTGAACCTGAGTGACCATTATTTGAAACGATGACCAAGAACACCCTTCAGGGTTCTTCACCCTTCAAGAAACAAAGTATAAAAAAACCATGGGACCTCATGTGTAAAGTAAAGTTAGCAAACTTAGACATTCGACAAAAATAAATAAGGACAATTCTCACGTACATAATATATTATGGTAAAAGAATTTGACAAAAACACAGAACAATAAACTTACACCCGTTATTCACCACTCCTAAAATGCATAATTACTCTAACGAAAACAGATTTCACCCAACGACAGTTCTATTGCTTCCCAAATGTTCTAATCACTGAGTATTGATACTAAGAAATCGAATTTCTAATCATTTATCATACTAGAAATCATTGGCATGTCGTATTCATACATTTTTAACTACCTGGTTTCTAGGTGCGGACTCGGTCAAATCACGGTCAAATCAGTTAGCAGATCAGATATTGTTGTCCAAAGCGCCCAGCTGTGTTTTTATGTTGCTTGAATATAAATACACAGGTTCTGACAAAGAGCCTCATTGCAAAAGGCCGCATTAAAGCTAAAGCCTTGCAGACCCAATTATTTCAAAGTGGATAAATAGCCGACATTGGCAAATCCTTAATGTTTACAGAATTTGTTGCATACAATCATATTACAATGTAGGGGCCGAATTCAGCTCCTTCGACCTATGCGAAGAAAATGGTATATTTGTGAATAATTTTGGATAATAAGCCTAGATATCAGAAAATTGTTTTAATATCGATCAGACCACCTGTGTCACCCATTTTTCTCGGAAATGCGACTGAATTAATTGATGATTTTAATCAGCGGATTTTTTCAGAACAAACCGGAAGTGGGTGTGTTACTGGGTTCAGTTTTCAATAATTCAAATGAGTATTTGGGTTGAGTGGTGTATCTTTGACAGATTAAAAAAAAGTTTTTGGTTTATAGCTTTATTGGC
Organism: Limnephilus rhombicus; assembly: GCA_929108145.2. Classification (NCBI taxonomy): domain Eukaryota; kingdom Metazoa; phylum Arthropoda; class Insecta; order Trichoptera; family Limnephilidae; genus Limnephilus; species Limnephilus rhombicus. The sequence continues at coordinate 50,418,176 of OV815285.1, forward strand.
TTCTTCTTTCGTATGGTGGGGGTGTCAGAGAGGGACATCTAGGTCTGCAAGCCAATCTAGGGCCTCAGGCGTTGCCCTGTGGACCTCATCAAACCCGGCAATAGAATTGGCTTATATCTCATGACAAAATTAACCATCACAGCGTTCGTTACAGGGGTAGGCAGAGAGAACGGTCCTTGCGACCCATCCTTGCATAATTCAAATTTGTACATGGTCTCATACGAACGTTTTCATTACTCTGATTGCCTAGCATGGCCCGACTCAAGTATTCGGTTAACTCGATATTGGCATTCTTCTTACACTTATTTCTTCGTTCATTTGTTAGACGTGCCCAAATCATCCGAGTGTCCCTTTCTTAATCCCACTCATAACGCTTGCATTATTTGCGGATCTCCACATTTCTAACATGATAATACATGGTTTTCCCTGCAAACTCCTCATGGGATATCATTTCTAGAGCATTCAGTCTACTTTCATCCTTCCTCTGCTAGTTCCATGCTTCACTCCATACATCTTGGCGGGTACCAGTACTCCATAGGGAACTGCTAGTTTCTCTTTATGATTCACATCATCTCTCATGGATCTTAACAATAACTTCAGAATATTTTACTTTTGGAAATTCCTTCCACCTTTTTGAACTGAAACTTCTTTACGCACGTTTGACTTGGGGAGTAAGCTGGTGAATGCGTGACGAGAGCGTTACCTTTAAAAGTGTGATCAGGCGAGGAGAACGGAAGTTAAGAGGGAGATATAAGTGAAGATAGAAAGAGAGAGAGAGTTACGTTTCGTATATTACTGTGAGGGCAAAAGAGACAGGTGCGAGCACACATTTTCTTTCTCTCTTTCTCTCATAGCCAGTTACGTTTTGTAATCTAAGACACAGTGCAGGCCTATTGTCTGTATCACGCTATAGGAGCAAGAGAGAGCATTCTCTCTTCGTATCATATAGATGGAGCTAAAGAAGTTTTACTTCAGTTATGTGGTTTAAAGCACACTTGTTTTTTTGCAAGAATGTGCTTCTTCCAACAGTAATGTCTCTTTCAATGACGGTGTTTCCTGCAGCAACAATTTTCATGGGATAACTGCGTCTCTTTAGTTTGTGGCAACAACAAATCTACCTATGAGCAATCAGACTGACCAAAAAATTATTTCCAATACTTAGTCTCGATAATAATATGAATTTGTATCTATCCACGTTTTCCTAACCATCCTTATTTCCTTGCCCCCACAACTTCCTTCTGTTGTGCTGTACAACATTTTTTTCAACTTATTTATACTTTAATTCCGTTTGTTGTGTGTTCCAGCTGTTCACTATGCAAGGCTTTCTCTAGATATACGACTAGTTTATCTGAATTCGGTTCCAGATCCGTATTTATTATATCATGCCTTCTACGGACGTATAAAAATAATTGCTTTTCGAATCTCATTAATAAGACAGGCCGAACAAAACACAATTCACATGGTCATCTCATTAAATCCAAGCGCAGAGCAGTAAACATCCATACGTGAATTGTGTAACACACAGAAACTGAAAGCTAGACGGATGGTTATGTGTTTAGAAATGCATGTAGCGAAACAACCTATTGTTTTTACGACACATGCCCGAAGGGTTAACAGTGATGAAAGCACACCATTAAAAATATTAATCGATAGTTTTTGACTTGTCAATTTGAGAGACGTTAGATTATTCATGTCAGTCAAAAGAATTTGCACAAATTTTCTGATAGCGCAAAAAAGAATTGATTTAATTATTTCAGAAAGCTAAACAGCTGTTGCTTGTTATTGAATACTTTGTTTGATAATAAAAAAAACTTATTTTATAATGTCAGCTAATATCGTAATATTTTTATTTTACAATAGCTCCACATAGGAGGCCCTGAGGAAAAAAATCCTTCAGGGCGTATGTCATCTTTGGGGAAGGGGGTGGAGGGTCTTTTTAGAGAAAGGAAGGAGAGAAAGTTCTGGGAAAGGAAAAGGCATAAAGGGTGGGTAGGAATCTGGAGGTCGATGTGCCCAGGAGTGTTCAGAGACATATGAACTCATCGCGGTGTAAGGCGATGGGTCGAGAGAGTCCGGCTGGAGAGGTCTAGATTATTTCTGCCTACCCGGTCTCTCCAGTAGATGAGCAAACGTATTCGCCACCAAGACCTAGACAAACCTCACCCCATAAAACCTGGCACCCCTGCTAAATTTCCAAACGTAGCGAACCACTTCGGATGACCTATGGCAGGGGTTTTGGTTACCAAATACCCGGCGGCGGTACCCATACCCGCCTCCTAAATTATTTCTATATATAATATATATATATATATATATATATATATATATATATATATAGTGTTATGGTACGCCCAAACGACAAAGAATTCAAACTCCTAATTCGCCGCAAACTACACAACACCCTGCTCCCCCCCTGTTCCCTGCTTCCTACTTCCTATCCCATCCGCCCACCCGCACGCGATCCCTTCCAACAGTTGAGAATTGCGAGCCGCCTCGGGCACACGTTAAGCCCGCGCGTTGATTCCCACTGTTCGCGCCCGGCGCACTATCGCTCGAATTGTACTCAAATATAACCTGCAATGTTAATTCAATAACCTACGGGTTTAGCGCTGATATTTCACCATGCCTGTGTAAACTTCGGTTCTGTCCTAAACTCGGGAGGTCCCCCTGGAAGCCGGAAGACGAAGACCCCCAACATCATGTAAGCTGTACAATTGTTTCCTCATTTGATTGTGTCCTTTAACGATAGACTGTAAACTCCCGCGCAAAGCCATCACTCAGAGAGTTTCGTTTAGGGATCTTGAGGTTATAAACGCGATAGCTAGGATTGTGTAGTATGTATTTCTTGTGTTGAATTGTACTGTAATGACCTATGTACTGTGTTTTAAATTTGCAATACATGAATCTAGTTAACTCAATCCTGTTATTATTCTGCTACGGCAGGAGGGTTTCCTAGAGAGGGAGTATCCTGCCAGACGACTGAGATGCGAAGGAATTTCTGAAGCCTCGAGCGACCCACCACCTGAATAGAGGGTAAATCATGCCTCCCCTGAGAGCTAGCTTGGGACATGTTTGGGGGCCCGCTCCTAACACTGGCGTCCATAGTGGGGCCCAGAATTTTTTTTTCATTTTTGCCATTGTCTCAGTCGCCTTACGGAGTGCTCCCTGTCGAAATCTTCCCCGCATAGGAACTGTTTGTAAACATTGATTGTACTGTGTCTTGGTGTTTTATACCCAGTGAATAATGAATTCTGTGGGAAACCACAGAAATCCATGTGCAAGTTAAGTCCATAACGCAGATTTGATTGCAATTATAAAAAAATTGCGTCAAAGTTGAAAACATGGCCATTTTGTATCAACCAGAAAGACGGCAGCATTTAAACCGCGAATCTGACTGCGCACGCGCCGACCCCTTTGTTCACAAAGCAGCGGACGAGCAACAGTAATTCGCGCCAAATCAACGGCCCGATGTTTCACGCGGTAAATACATACCTAATCTCTGAGTTGCGCGCGCACCCACGCGCATCAAAGCACAAAAGTGCGTTTATCGCGCCAAACTCCAACGGCAAAAATCCGTTTGAATCAGGCAGAACAATTCCCTGTCACTATGCAGTGTTTTGAATAATAAAATCGCCCTTCTGTCACTAAGGTCGGAAGCAATGGAGATCGCTATTGTAAATTTGGTTTTGGAATTCCAATTACCTTGTGGATTCTTTAATTAAAAAATCTCACACTCACGTTTTTTCTTGCACAATATACCGATCGGCCCACTTGTTGTGTCTGTCAAATTAGTACCACGTATATTTCACCAAATGGACAAAATAATGACTTTCTTTCCACATTCTACGTTATAGGTACCGCATTTTTTTTCAGCATAAGTGTAAAGTGAATTGTGTTTTTTTTCCTTACATAAAAAAAAGTGAAATAATAATAAAACCAATGATTGGTTCCATGAAAAAATAAAATAATTTTAATGTGGTTTCGTAACAAATCCCATATTCAGTTATTTTCATCCGGAAGTTTGTCCTTATTTGCCAGAAGAGTGCCTTTTGTGAATTTTAGTGCCTTTCTCAGTGCAAAGTGGTTTGTGAAAAATAAAAAACCCGTTTTCTAAAGGTCAGTCCTGGCAAAATTTTTTGGAAATAAATAAATACTTGTGAATTTCACAGTTTTCTCAAAAGTGGTTTGTGAAAAATAAAAAACCCGTTTTCTAAAGGTCAGTCCTGGCAAAATTTTTTGGAAATAAATAAATACTTGTGAATTTCACAAGTTTTCTCAAAAGTGGTCAGTGAAACACAAAAACCTTTACTACTTAGGTCTTTCCACGCAAAAATTTTTTCTTGTGCCTTCCTTTGACAAAGATTCTGGTGTCATATATAACAAATTGTAGTATGGAATACAGTTTTCTATAACTATTTTAGAAATACCAACCAGTGATTATCAAGTGAAAAGTGCCTCACAAAATTAATTTTGCGTTTGCTAAAGAAGACCCCTGGCAATTTTTTTCACCACCTGGGAAACTCACAATGGAAAACAATCAAGCTATGGCATCATCCAATTTGGGCATCATTCCCAACGTGCACAACTTATCCAAAACTCACTTACAAACTGCTTTAAGGGATAGAGGACTCTCGCCATCAAGCAAATCTAAACCTACATTAAAGGCTTATGCACTTTTATTCAACAAAAAGTACATTAAGAGAATAAACCTCGCCCCCTCAAGCGAAAATAATTCACGCTCGGCTACGCAAGTTTTGAATAATCTTGTTCCTAACGAAGAACCTATGCCACAAGTAATGATAAAACAGGACATCGCACCCACCTTGACACAAGATAAAACCTACGATTTATCCTCGTGGAAAATCAAATATAATGGCGTCTCCGATGTACTGGATTTCATTGACCGTATTGAAGAAACGGCTACAATCAAAAATATCCCATTCGAGATTCTACGAAAAAACTTCATAGAACTCATCTCCCCAGAATTGATACCCTGGCACCGCATTCAAAAAACTAAATGCAAAGATTGGAATAAACTCAGATCTGCCCTAATCTCGAGCTTCGGAAAAACGGAGCCCAGCACCGGATCAAATTATCTTTACTATCTATTAAACAGCTAGTAAATGAACCTGTAGCAACATTCATAGAAAGGGCTGAATCCATTAACATCAAGCTTTCACATCCCGTTTCGGAAGCTGAACTATTACCAGTCATAACTGATGGCCTTTTAAGCAAATACGAGAACATCATTACCTCACAGAAAATTGCATCCCTAGCCCAGCTAAACGAAGTCTGTCTCCTTCTGGAATCGTACCAGGATAGGAAAAACATAAAGAATGTGTCAAATAATGTAGTTGTGCCAAGCCGTTTGTCTGGTTTAAAACCAGAATTCAACAACAAAAAAGTGTGCTCTTTTTGCAAAAAAGTAGGCCATCTGGCCACTACTTGTTTCAAGCAAGCAAGGTTTCTGGAATCTAAGGAACCCCGAACTTTCAAGAGGCATCACTCTAGGGACCGCTCTCCTCCAAGCGACGAACTGCGCAACATTTTCAAGAAATCAAGGCACAACATGGAAAGGTTACAAAACCCAAGCGATGTCAGACCTCAGGTGGATTTCTCCAAGCCCCCACCAAATTTCTACATGAAGAGGCCAAAAAACTAAATAATAACCTCTCAGGCACCCATTCTGAACCAAGGTCTAAAGAATGGACTGATTGGTTAGCACACATTAAGTATTTTAACCAGACCTTAAATGTTTCTTCGGTTTGTTGCAAACAAGCTAAAGATGGGAGACCCTATGCTTTTTTCTCTGTTAACAATGTGCCCTTTTCCGGATTACTTGATAGTGGTGCATCTGTCAGCTGTCTTGGCAACAATGCTCACCTGCCTTTTGTTAACAGTGATTTTAGAATTTCGCCCCAATCAACACACCTGACGACTGCGGATAATGTTTCCCAACCGGTCATCGGTGCCCTTGCCCTGCCAATTAATTGTAACAATAAAATAGTTACAATCAATTTTCTAATAGTGCCCTCTATATCCCAGAATTTCATCCTTGGCGTTGACTTCTGGAAGGCATTCAATGTTGCTCCCCAAGTATTTAATACTCTTGGCAAAACCTCCACTGCTGCTCAAATTAGTGAGATCCGCACAATAATACCTCACGAAAATTTAAGCACGGACCAGGCTCTCCAACTAAAAGAAATGGTCAATAAATTCGAGTCAATATCTTTCGAAAAATGTGGATTAGGTTTGACAAATTTGGTTGAACACCATATCAAAACCAATGGCCCACCCATCAAGCAACGTTATTACAACTTAGCCCCCCCAAAACTTAAACTTTTAGAAAACGAACTTGATGAAATGTTAAAAATGGGTGTGGTGGTTCCCAGCAGAAGTGCATGGACCAACCCAACTCTTTTGGTTTCTAAAAAAGACGGCTCTGCACGTTTCTGTCTCGACAGTAGACGTTTAAACTCTTGCACGGAAGCTGATGCGTATCCCTTACCTCACGTTCACGCAACCTTAGACAAGCTGCGTAACGCCAAGTTCATCTCTTCTGTCGATCTCAGCAAAGCGTTTTGGCAAATACCCTTGGACGCAGAATCGTGCGAAAAAACTGCTTTCGTTGTACCTGGTAGGGGAATGTTCCATTTTAAAAGATTACCCTTTGGTCTAAAAAACAGCCCCGCCGAGTTACAAAGACTGATGGACAAACTTTTCGGTCCTGAAGTCGATAACAGCCTGTTTTGTTACCTTGACGACCTCATCATCGTCAGCGATACCTTTGAAAAACACCTATTAATGCTGGAAAAAGTTTTTCAACAACTCAAGTTCGCTGGTTTAACCATCAACTTGAAGAAGTCTGAATTCTGTAAGTCCCGTCTACGTTATTTGGGATTCATTATCGACGAAAAAGGTCTAAGAACAGACCCCGCTAAGGTGGAAGCCATGGCAAATTTTCCCCGACCCAAAAACGCGAAGGAAGTCAAAGGTTTCCTTGGACTTGCAGGTTACTACAGGAGATTCATCAAAGACTTTTCCACTATCGCAGCCCCCTTAAATAAAATTACCGGCATCCGTAAAGGTGTCAGCAATTTCCGATGGTCTGTCGAAGCTGAAGAAGCGTTTACAACTCTAAAAAATGCCCTTCAAAAAGCTCCCGTTCTGAATTGCCCGGATTTTGCACTCTCTTTTACCCTCCACACGGATGCCTCCAATGTAGGAATCGGTGGAGTCCTTACTCAAGAATTCCCAGATGGCGAACACCCTGTAGCGTATTTTTCCCGTACATTAAACAAACACGAGAAAAACTACGGAATTACCGAGAAAGAGTTATTGGCTGTATTGGATTCTGTTCACCATTTCCGCGGTTACATAGACGGTAGCAAATTTACTGTAGTTACAGACCATAGTAGTTTGAAATGGTTGATCTCTTTAAGTAATCCCTCCGGTAGGCTCGCTCGTTGGTCCTCCCGTTTGTCTCAATACAATTTTGATGTTGTTCACCGTAAAGGCGCGGACAATATTGTTCCCGACGCCCTTTCAAGAATTGAACTGGCTTCATTAAATGTTGACACAATTGCCCCCCCTCCATCTACAAAAGATGAATGGTACTTGAAAATCTTCGAAGGTTGTAAAAATAACCAACAAAAGTTTCCTAATTTTATCATAAAAGAAGGACAACTATACCGTAATTGCAAGGTACCACTATCCATCCTCGAAGACTACTCGTGGAAACTTGTCGTTCCCCTCGAAGGTAGAGAACAAATAATTATTGACAATCATAGTGCTCCCGACTCCATACATCCAGGAAATTTCAAGACGTATAAAAAGATCTCCTTGAAGTATTACTGGCCTGGTCTCTTCAAGCAAATTCGCAATTACATCTCTAAATGTGAAACTTGTAAAGCCTATAAACATAGCACGGCAGCACCTGCCGGCCTAATGGGTAATCCCAAACGTGCCGACAGACCCCTACAATCATTGTCAATGGACCTCGTCGGACCCTTTCCCCGAAGTTATGCCGGACACATGCACATACTTAGTGTAGTGGATGTTTTCACTAAATTCTGTTGGATCTTTCCTTTAAAAAGAGCCAACGCGTCCGCCATCATCAAACTTCTGGAAAAACACATTTTTATACCTTACGGAACACCCAGAACCGTAATTGTTGATAACGGAAAACAATTTATTGCCCAAGAATTCAAAGATTTTCTTGCCAAATACGGAATCAAGGATATTTACTATAATACCTTGTATACTCCACAAAATAACACCGTCGAACGTTATAACCAAACAATCAACACAGCTCTGGCTATTCTAGTTGATAAAGATCAACGTACTTGGTGTAAAAACCTAGATAAAATTCAGGCTGCAATGAACAACACTGTTAATCTGGCCACTGGTTACACACCTTTCTTCTTAAAACACGGTATGGAACAAGTCGTTCATGGTTCTCTACATAGGAACACTAACTTTCCTACGTCAATTGCCACCACAAGCAACCCTACCGCGAACTATGCCCATCGTCTGGAAGAACTGTCGGCCATCTACAGTGAAGTCACTGATGCTTTGCTCCTGGCTCATCAAAAGAGTGCGGACAGATACAACCTACGTAGGAAACATGTCACCTTCAATACAGGAGACATAGTTTGGAGAAAGAACAACACACTTTCCCAAGGAGCCATGTATTTCTCTGCCAAGCTGGCACCACGTTTCGTGAAGGCCAAAGTTCTAAGAAAGATATCAGATCTAGTGTACTCCTTGTCTGACTGCTCTGGAAAACACATTGGTAATTACCATATTAAGGATATCGCAAAATCTGGAAGTGAGGAGTCAAGTAAAACTGCCCCCACTATCTCAGCAAACTTAAAATGATCCAGTGTGTATCACCACAACCTTTTTGTAAGCACACCAAGTCTTACAATGGCTGGCGTGTAAAGTGTCAATTACATGCCCACCCTTTCGTTGATAAAACGAATATTGTTAAAAAATCATTTTTGTAAATTTATGTACAATCCACGGTGTAGTTTGCCCCGTTCATGTTCGTGAATTGGCAACCACCGTAATTTTTGTCTCACACGTTTTTTTATTTTTTTTCTTTCTTTTTCTCACCTGTTCCAAAATTGATCACTTTAGAGCAGAGACACCCCTCGAGTGACAGTGTTCGGGAAGTCATGAACCCAATCATTGCCTCTCAACCCCTCACACTACGCAACGTTCATGCCATGGCACGCTTTGCCATGTAATGCAATATTGTAATTTTCACCATTTTTGTTTGTTGTTTTTTTTCATCATATCGGAAGGAATCTCTTCATTTTTTTTTCTTTTTATGTTCTGTAAATACTGGAGCGTCGTTCTAAAATCGATTTGGTAAACTCCAAAGCGTTAAATCACGACCCAGGACTAGTAAACCATCTCAACATGCTCCATATTTTACCCATCATGGTAAAGATAAGTGGTTACTCACATAATCACATTCCTTGTGTATAGTAGTTTTCAATTTTTTCTCAAATGTCAAAAATTGATGGCGTCCTACCCGAGCTCTTTGCTAACAAATTGGATTTTGACACATCCATTTTAAAATCATATGTATATAAATAAAGGAAAAGCCTTTAAATTGGTCTTTCCATCCTTGTACAAATCCTCATGGACTCGTTTCCTAAAGTACGTAAAACCAAATACTCGGTCTTTTGTTGTTATAAGAAGTCCTCGATTTGTCCCTCTTCACAACATGTATGTCTTGTATTACATGCTTCAACCCTTACGGAAAAGGTTAATAAAACCTAACGGCAGCCCTGATTTCCGTACATAAATAACCGCAGTTTAACGTAAATCATCAATGTTTTGTTTGATCATCGTTTTACAAACATAGGCATTCAACTCCTGTTTCGCCATTTAACCAAGTATTTGCAACCTAAATTGCACATAACCTGGTATGTTGTAACCGCACAAAGGGTATGTAAAACCACAATTGGTCCCTTTTATTTGTCCCCACTGAAGTTTGCTGCAATAGACAGTATGTAAAACCATGTAGGTCTGTCTTTGTTTGTCACATGGTGTAAACAGAAATGTACTCTGTCATCACCCCGCCTTTATAACATACGAAGTGACATTAAATTGTTTACCTCCTTGTTATCCTATCGTACGCTCCTGGGCTACGGAGTTAGTTAATCTAACAAATCTTTATAAACTGTGTTAAAACAAGCATAGTTAACGTTTATTGTGTTGTATTTAAACGTAACCCTGTTACATTATAGGAGAGATCCTTAGAACATCCACCATTATAGGAGGGATCCTTAAAATACCTGCCGCGATACGAGAAGTTCGTCATAATCACTTTTTTCTCATAGCTAAATGTTATTGAGCTGGTCGTGTGACATATTTGTCATGAGAACCATTTTGTACATTCTATTTTGGTCGTGTGCCATTCATTTGTCATGAGAACCATTTTGTACATTCTATTTTGGTCGTGTGCCATTCATTTGTCATGAGAACCATTTTGTACATTCTATTTTGGTCGTGTGCCATTCATTTGTCATGAGAACCATTTTGTACATTCTATTTTGGTCGTGTGCCATTCATTTGTCATGAGAACCATTTTGTACGTTCTATTTTGGTCGTGTGCCATTCATTTGCCATGAGTACCACCCTTTTCGTATAACCTGTTCCGGTCGTGTGTCATTTATTTGTCATGAGTACCGCTTTTATGTATAACTGTGTATAAACTCTGTACACGAGACGTGGAGACGTAATAACAATACTTACCGTGATTCGTGCGAACGATATAATATCGGCTTTGCTATCTTCTTTAGGATGCATTGTATAAACTCTTTGACTTCTGTCTATAATTGAGTTATATCTTGTATGTACTTACATATTTTGTACACTATACGTGGAGACGTTAAAACACTTACCATGAGTCGTGCGAACGAAATAATATCAAACCCTTTGTGTGCGATCTACGAAATGTAGTCCACAACCCTTTGTTGTCATTCAACGCCAATGCCCGTGGACTTCCTGTTTTCTACTTCTTTGCAAAAAGGAAAGAAGCCCAGGAATATCTACTATCCCAAAAGGACTAGTTTTCAGCTTCACTGTCAATTATGGGGCATAGTGCTGTGGGAGTTAATCGATTGAGCACAAAAAAAAAAAAAACCACCTAACTCGTTGTCTGGAGAACGAACAAGAAAACCCCCAGGTTTGTGAAATTGGAGCAAGGGTCTGTCTTTTCTCACAATCATGTAGAAGTTTTTAAAATGACCCCTAATCTTTTGCCCAATACACGCGAAAGATTAGCCTCTTTGATATAATGTGTATTCAAATGTCTCCTCATCCTTTTTGATAAATGTAAAGAGTCAGGAAATCTGCTGGTTGATTATGTTTCATTTTCACATAGAGTTTGAATCGGAAATTGGTCCAGTCTCTAGCAAGTTTCGCAACTCGTCTCCCTTCTCCCCTCCTCCTCCCATTCCCCATGTTTCAGACTTATGTTATGAAGTGAAAAATCTGTCGTTGACCATATCTCGCCCACACTTGGAGTTCGAATAGGTAACTGTCCGGTTATCTACAGGTTTTCCCCCTCAATCTCTGCATATGTCTCACCAGTTTTTTTCTCTCTTTTCTCAATTCCACGAAACACATTCATGAATGTTGGATATGTACGATATGCACTTGGCGTACCGTCTGTCTCCTTTTGACAACCTTTATTCATGAATTGGTTTCCCTTTGCCGTGACTAGTTCACGATTCTTTGTCTCGTTCTTTGAAATTCTACGAAAATGTTACCATCTCATGTTAGCATAGGCCATAGAGGGCCGGTTGTTTTTTTAACCAAGACATATTGTCACTAGGCAAACGCCAAGTCATCCTGGCAAAGGAAAATGTTCATGTAATCACAATTTAGTTAGGAATCTCTCTTCGTCACTCTCTGGGTCGGTGGTTAAAATTTCGTTATTTCATTATCTGGACACATTTTGTTTCTCTCCAAACCTTTTCTTCATTGGTCCCTAGGCAGGTAAACTTCAAGAATTTTGCTCTAATAATAATTCCTCCCGGATTTAAAAAGAAGCCCAGGCGGATGTCATCACCAACAGCCAAGCTGAGCTTCACTTCCTGACAGCACGCGCTGTGGTTACAAGGTCTCTCCTGCTGCCATTTTCTACGCAATTGTTCCTGAAAGCACAGACCATACCGCCCATACGTATGTTGTCTTGTCGTGCCACAGCAAGCTGAGTTGTCCCACTATACTTTATGACACTCTAAACTACCTTTTGGGCACGCTAGCTCTTAGGTTTGTTCTTACTCTTGCTATCAATGCCAACCTTGTCGTCTCTTGCTCTGTCATGCAGTGACACATATATCGTCATGTGTAAACCATCATTACCTTGACCCACCAGTATTCGCTGAATGCGCACCAATACAAGTTATCTTGAGCTACATTATGCTTCAATAACCATTATATACGATCCGTGTTTACCATAATAACACTTAGGATTCGCACTGGCATGTCTGCAGATACTGGATTCTTCTCTTCAATGACCTCTGTAACCATAGTCGCGGCACAGCAACCACAGTCTCCACTTCGTGAACTTCGACGTCTTCGACAAAACCAAGTGTTTTCTAAGGCCCAAGTGTACTCCTGAGCGTTGTCTCAAATGGGTCTGATTACAGTGATAATGTAATCCTTAGAATCCGTGAAGTCACGTCCTTTTCTTCGAAATTCTCCGAAACCAAACAAATCCACGCTTCACAAACTTAGCTCCAAGACCAATGAAACCTTAGAATCACACACTTTTTCTCTTCTCTTGTACAAATGTATTGTCATTCTTTCAATTGCTTAACCATGTGTATTGTTATTTTCAATTGCATAACCTTGTATGTTGTTTTACACCATGTACTTTTCCCAAATTTGTCTTGTCCAAACATTGTATGCACCCCCACCCATTCCCTACAAACATTGTGACCCAAACTATAGCATAAAACTGTATGTTCTAGCTAGGAAATCTCTCAAGCAACGAATCTCTCAAAACCCCGATGGAAGCATAAGAGGATTTTTTTTCCCTACAGCTCCATTGCCACGTCGCTTTTTTTCCAAGCGCGGGGGGAAGTGTTATGGTACGCCCAAACGACAAAGAATTCAAACTCCTAATTCGCCGCAAACTACACAACACCCTGCTCCCCCCCTGTTCCCTGCTTCCTACTTCCTATCCCATCCGCCCACCCGCACGCGATCCCTTCCAACAGTTGAGAATTGCGAGCCGCCTCGGGCACACGTTAAGCCCGCGCGTTGATTCCCACTGTTCGCGCCCGGCGCACTATCGCTCGAATTGTACTCAAATATAACCTGCAATGTTAATTCAATAACCTACGGGTTTAGCGCTGATATTTCACCATGCCTGTGTAAACTTCGGTTCTGTCCTAAACTCGGGAGGTCCCCCCCTGGAAGCCGGAAGACGAAGACCCCCAACATCATGTAAGCTGTACAATTGTTTCCTCATTTGATTGTGTCCTTTAACTATAGACTGTAAACTCCCGCGCAAAGCCATCACTCAGAGAGTTTCGTTTAGGGATCTTGAGGTTATAAACGCGATAGCTAGGATTGTGTAGTATGTATTTCTTGTGTTGAATTGTACTGTAATGACCTATGTACTGTGTTTTAAATTTGCAATACATGAATCTAGTTAACTCAATCCTGTTATTATTCTGCTACGGCAGGAGGGTTTCCTAGAGAGGGAGTATCCTGCCAGACGACTGAGATGCGAAGGAATTTCTGAAGCCTCGAGCGACCCACCACCTGAATAGAGGGTAAATCATGCCTCCCCTGAGAGCTAGCTTGGGACATGTTTGGGGGCCCGCTCCTAACAATATATATATATATATATATATTTAACAATAATATTGACATTACAGAAACAATATGGACTATCCTTCAGCAAATTCGAAAAAAGGGGTGAAAACCCCTTTTTGGTGGAGAACAATCTTGCTCAAATAAAATTGCTTTGCATGCAAGGCTTCTATATCAAATTCATAATGTTATGTTAGCAAATAAAAAATAAAAAAAGCATTTTATTACTTACATGAATGACAAATAAGACAGCGTTAGGTGATGTGTTATTTTGGTACAACAACAAAAAAGAATCGAGATTTTTTTCTAAATTGTATTTGTCCTCCTTATCATCATCGTATTTATTATCATCATCGTATTAAATTAAAATTTTACTCATAATTTTGTTCAAAGGCTTTTTGATCTTCACAAATATTAAATTGTTACCGTTATTTCGTTCGTAAATTAGTTCCGGTTCTGTTTTCGTAGTTTATGTCGCCATCCATTAGGACGTATACGGCGCCATTTGCAATGACAATAAACCTAGAAATAAGCATAGGTTGTTGTATTCACGCATAAACAACCTTTTATTGTACTAACTTTAGCACTACAGAGTGTTTGGTTTTTATCGGGTCGCTACCGCCATCTGTGTGTGGATATTGCACTATTAATTATTAATGCGGCAATCTGTTAACTTTATTGGCTACGAAACAAATATATTCACAAATTTTAGCGGCAGCCAATAAATAAGGTACAGATTTAAATATTTTAATCGAGGTTTTTTCGGAACCCAGCGATTTTAATTACAAAAGCAAATAATTTCGCTCTTTCAAATAATTTCAAGCCTCACAAATTTGTAAATATGAATTTCTACTAAAGGTTTCATTTTTTCAAATTGGAACTAGTAAGGTGAGGGTAAAATTGTTGTTATTAAAATTTAATCTAAGTTGTGGGTAATTAATACACGTAATTGCCAATTAATAACTTTGGTATTTATCTTGTCTTATGAATTAATAATGTAAGTTTTTTAAATTACTATCTATCTTTAAAAAAAATGTTTGTATTTTGCACATTAAATTGAGGTTCAATAAATCTAATACTATTAAAATGTTTTAAACATCTTTTTAATGGCATTGTTTTTTTGAAAGCCCTTTCTATTCACACCGCTTCCAAACCAACTCAGAAATAGCCCAACTCAACACCTCCTTGAAAAGTCATTAAAAACAAGTCATTAACGTAACCTATTTTTCCGCGATAAATTTGATAAAAACTAACATCCGAAACAGACTCTCTACTGACACGCTAACAAGCTTACTTTTTATGAAAAGTGTCTTGAAAACAAACAGTGAGCCTTCCAACTTTTTCATGTATTTTTTTCAACACTTTTAATGACTTTTCAAATGAGGCGTTGAGTTGGATTCCTTCTGAGTTGTCCGGTCACCTCATACCCATATCGATCGTCCAGATGATTAGTCAGACATCTCCAAATATTGAGTTTTGAGATAATGAGGAAAGCAATATTCGAATGCTCACCATAAATCAAATATTATCGACACATGCCTGTGTTTTAAATATTAAATATACTATAAAATAACTTTGGGAGGCATAACGGTCCAGAATATTAGTATGACATTTTGAAGAATCCTACTAGTGTCCCAGAAAAGAGGAACATTTTGTTCCTTACAAGTTTATAATTTGGTAGGCGAGTATGGGTACCGCCGCCCTGGGAACCATTTATTGGATGACCAATACCTCTGTCACAGGTCACCCCAAGTGGTTCGCTACGTTTGGTGACTTAGCAGGGGTGCCCGGGTTCTTGGGGTAATGTTTGTCCAGGTCTTGATGGCTGGTGCGTCGGCCCAACTTCTGCGTGGCGGGCCGGATTGGGAGATGCTGGTTGAGGGAGACCCTTTACAACCGGTTACCGTTGTCCGGTCCGCTCGGTAGTACAGGGGCCTGACCCTCAGGCTCACGACTGAGGGTGGGCTGCCCCATCAATCAACGAGTGTAAAAACCCTGCCGCTGCTGTTGTGCCGGTTCGTGACCGGAGGGGACCCAGCAGTAGCGTTTGGGGCGCATTGGGCGACCTCTCGAGCCGGATTCTCCCTGCCCATCGCCTTGCACCGCAGTGGGTGGGTTGGATACATACGTCCGTCACTCCTGGAAACTCTGAACCCCAGCATCCTACCCACCCCTTATACATTTTACCTCCCAGACCTTCCTTCCTCTCATATCACACTTAAAAAACCCAACAAATAAAATCACGAACCGGTGCATAGTCGGGAAACACGCCAAACGCGTGCCCAACATTTGTACATGGTTGACATTATTTGTCACATGGGAACGGGTCGTTTCTTCGACTCGTTCTTGTGTTCAACAGCTCGGCTATGAAATGATTTGCCGGCCTCTGTGTTTCCTCCTTCCTACAACATGAGTCTCTTCAAGACCAATGTTCATTCCTTCCTCTCCTCAAAAAGATCCTCCACACAGCGTCCCAGATGACATAGGCCCTGAGGGAAATTATTTTCCTCAGGGCCTCCTGTGTGGAGTTAATGTAAAAAAAGTTTTTCTACATTATAATTGTTTTGGTTGTATTTATGAGAAATCTGAGAATTGTATCAGAGTGTAAACTGCAAACTAAACTCAAATTTCGATTTTTCGGAAATGTCTGACTAATCAACTGAACGATCGATATTCGGAATGTTGCGGAAGGTATGCGCAATATTTTTATTGTATGATATATTTTTAACTTTAGCGTAGGTTGAAATTATACCGTATGCAAAGGAAATAAATTCCTGTTTTGTCAATAAATAAGAAATAAAGAATTTTAACATGCACACAACGGTGGTAATAAATAATATTGTAGTGAAACCAAAACAGCAATAGCGATTCGTCACACGAGCTTTTATACGAACAGGTTCACCCGGATCTCCGTCTTCTTCTTCCTTTTAACATCTTGGAAGTAACAATAATAATTATCGTCGCTGAAAGTAATGGTTGAGTCATTATAAAGTGCGAGTCTAAAGGAATATAATGCATACTGCATACGAGTACGAGGGTCTGGGTTTGTGATCGCATACGTTGGTTCAGTTAGAGTTCCCGTGAGGTTAACTACCCGAGGATGAGGAGTGTGTTTGTAACTGAAGGGTCATCGCTTTACATCGGAAGGGTTTCTCAACCATGCTCTATTCATTTGTTGCATGATTTCAATGCGAAAAATGACATTAATTGTTGAAATTGTTAACAATCTAGCATTCCATCTTACGATAAGTATCAGGTCAACAACATACTCACACACGAATCAATCAGGAAACTTTTGAAAAGTGACATAAATTCAAGAAAAGTGATTGAAAAATGAGATTATCTAGGTCTGGTTAAATTGGATTAATTTTTTTCATCTCCTTAATGAATTAATATCAAAAAAATATATAAGTGGTTCAAAATTATATCATATAAGTGGTTTATACAAAGTTATATTGTTTCATTTTTCTATAATGGATAACCACAAAGTAATAGCTACATTCAAAAATATATAATTAATATCACTTTTCCAAAGAGTTCCGGTTTGCCACTGTTGTTCACAACAATAAGAAAATTAGTTTAATGAGATAATCTAATATAATATTTATAATTTCAATTAAATACTTATATTTTCAATTATCTTTTTTAGACATGTTGTCATTTGGGTTGGTACATATACCTTTTAATCTAATCTTTGATCTATATTAATAATTTTTTTCAGGTTAACTCCATCTGAATCTGAGGGTTGTTCCATATTTTGTAGTAGAAAAATAGTGTTTTGTGTAGGAAAATAGTTACTCCCCGGCTTCTCTGGGATATCAGCACCCTTTTTACTTATTAGTAGTAGTTTATTGGTTATTTCTATAGATTCAGCGTCTTTCAATAGATGTCGATAGCATAGTTAGTAACACGAACTTTTACTACTTCCCAACAGATGCCAAGTAAATGTATATTCATATTTAGATTTATTGACCAATTGACTTATTGACCAATAATTGTGTTGTATGAAATAAACAGTACGAGGTCAAGTGTTATTTTGGGACAAAAACTGACCAAAATTCTGCTTGAGAGTAGTTTTAAGATGTCAAAAATCTTGCAACTAGTTCATGACACCCACCAGAATAACCAACTTTATTCACACAGAGTATCTACTTTGGGTAACAAGAGAATCCAAAGAGTTTGTCGAAATTCTTTCAAATTCATACCAGCAAATGGTGTGTGAGCTGCTACTCCGGACAAGAAGTAAGAAGCAAGAGCCTCGTCTCTACTCTCTACAAGTCCGGCAGGATTTCTCGTGTCATATCAGGATGTCAGCTTCTCATGTTCCGTTCCCCGGACAAGATAAATCTTCAAGTAATTACTAATTACATCGTTATGAAGTGCTGCCCTCACTAAATTCTAACATTCATGCTACACTTGAACACTTGTAAGGTGTCTATAACTAAATACGTGCCAGTTATTTGATGTATTTTCTTTAAATAATTACCAATTTATCTTATTTATTTATTTATTTATTTAAGGAACATAAACAGTCTTAATAACATAATATACATAAGAGGATAACAAAAAAAGACCAATTATTAATGTTCACAGATAGGTATTTAGAACATAAAAGTTACTGAATGTAAACTAGAATATTTAAGAAAAGAAAAAAAAACAGGACAAAGCAGCAATTAAAAAAATATATATATATATATATATATATAATATAGGTGTAGATTCAACAAGTGATAAACCTAAATATAAAAACACAGCAATAAAATAAATGCGATTATAACTGTAAAGAAAATAGGGTGCGAAACAGGTATTTGGATTGGGACGGGTAAGGGGAGGACAGGGATAAGGGAAAGTTGCCACGCAGGTAATTTAAAAATATTAGGTACAATTAATTTAATCATCATGAATATGTGTTATGTATTTTATTCGCACGTAGAATGTTATACAATGAAATTCTGTAGTAAAATAATCTTACTTGCTAGTATTATCAAGAAAAAATGACAGTAGTGAGAGGTGTGTGCACATTATACATTACACATTATCTAAGCGGCTTTATAAAATATTAAAAAATGGATTATAAGTATTGGACGCCACACTATCACAAATATCTGTAAAATAAATCACACATAGACATAAATAACTATTCACATACAACCTAACCCATATAAAACAAATGAAAATAATGGAATCCTGTCAAATTTAACCTATAAATAGACTAGGCAGAATTGATTTCATTAATTATTATTTTTTAATTTATAAAATAACGTTTAGACAAGATTTTTATGCATAGCACAAAGGGTAACAATTATTACAAGCAATAATTGTCAGCCTGAAACACTCATTTACATTGAAAAATCTTCCGAGAAAAGATACTTGCCGCCAACGAGACAAAGATACTTGTCCCGTTGGCGGCAAGTATCTTTTCTCGGAAGATTTTTCAATGTAAATGAGTGTTTCAGGCTGACAATTATTGCTTGTAATAATTGATTTCATTACTCCATCTCCAACATTTATAAAATAACTTTCTTTAAAAGATTTATTACCCTTCCAATCACCCTTCTGTTTTAATTCTATTCATAATATTTATTTTATCTGAAATATCCTTGTAATTACTATATTCATTTATATACCTGTACGCCTGTCTCGACACAGGTATACCCTAGTGAGACAGGCATACAAATAAAACCATTGTAAACATATTTTATTATAGATAAATAAATAAAAAATAAAAAATTGTATACAAAATATAATGTTGAAATTAAGTATTTTTGAATGTAGCTATTACTTTGTGGTTATCCATTATAAAAAAATGAAACAATACAACTTTGTATAAACCACTTATAAAATGTGCAAATCCGACCGGTTTCGGAACAAACGTTCCTTCGTCAGGGAAAGCTTATACTAATTTGACAGTTTAGAAGAATGTTTTATTATGGTAGGGGTGGAGCCGTTGTTAGTTAATAATGTAGATTGGGTGGGTAGGTATTAGTGTAGAGTGGGTGGGTAGGGGAACAAATCCATGATTGGGCTATATGACAATATTTTTTGTTTGTTGATAATAGATTCATTATTTTTAAGGGATTTTTTAATTTCCAAAGCTTCTAAGTTATCTAAACGTTTTCCTTTATGATTTTATGATTAATATGAAGAATATTTATCTCTGTGTTTTTTTTTTTTTTTTTTTTTTCACTCTACACTAATACCTACCCACCCAATCTACATTATTAACTAACAACGGCTCCACCCCTACCATAATAAAACATTGTTCTAAACTGTCAAATTAGTATAAGCTTTCCCTGACGAAGGAACGTTTGTTCCGAAACCGGTCGGATTTGCACATTTTATAAGTGGTTTATACAAAGTTGTATTGTTTCATTTTATTGAAATTAAGTATAAATAATGTAATTCTTAGTCCTCCTCTATGTCGAGGCTATGTCGTTGCTATGTCGAAGCGGACTAAAGTTATTTAATTATATACTTATGAATGTGCTATAACTTACGTAATATTTTGTAACTGTCAAATCAGTATACGTTTGCCCTGAAGAAGGAACGGTTAAATTGTTTCATTTATTTATAGTTGATTTGTTTTCTATTTCGTTTTAAGTGCCTTCATTAGGGTTTTTTCATTGACCACTTTCAGCCATATTTTTATTCTTGATTTGTACTCATAAATTTTTTTATTGGTTTTATATCTTGGGGAAGGATGTTATGGAGTTTTGTTGCAAAGTAAGTGTAGTTTCTTTGTCCCAGCTGCTCCCGTCTGGAGCCAGTGAGACTATGGCATCACCGATGAGTTGAAGGTAGTAGGGAGGGGAAGGATATGGGAGAGAGGAAAGTGAGGAAGTACCTGGCTATTCAGATCTGGTCACCAAACATGGCAAAAGTCATTTCAAGCAAAGTTTTAACTCGGAATGGTGGTCTTATAAAAATGCATACTGAGAATATCTTCTACTCTGAAACGTACCGCAAATATGCTTTAATTATTTTAAATTAATGAAATTGTGAAATAACACAAATTAATCAAATGAAGTTTACTTCCGTACGTCGGGATTTTAACCCGCGTACTCCGGATTGCTAGTCGAGAATCTTGCTCCTCGACCAAGAAGGTTGTCAATTATATATCATTGAAGAAGCAGATAATACTTATCAATTTAAAAAGAGATCCTGAGTTCGATTCCTAGTTACGACTGTTATATTTTTATTTTTCAGTGTCGGGTTCTGTTTCATAATTCGTTTAGATTTATTATTAATATCTTTTTCTTCAATGACACATTACATTTATGGGTAAAAACTCGAAAGTTATTACAACGAGTTACTCTAATAAAAACAGTTGTAAAGTAAAAAGACAGATTGCAGTAAATTCGTTAGAATTTTGTGATCATTAAAATAGCAGCCAAAAATATGGAAAAAATAGTGGAAGATAATATTGTTAATTATGAATTTGAAATATGAGATCGACAAGTATGAATTAAAATAAATAGGTCCCAATAACTGAGTTGGATTAGGCGTTTTTCCCAAGATAAGAGATCCTGGATTCTATTCCCAATTGCGAATAGCATAGCAGCAGTTATTTTCTTCTTCAATGATATATTACATCGATGGATAAAACCTTCAAAAGTTAATTATAGCAAGTTATTCCAATAAAATTGAATACTTATTTCGTGTCTACCGCCGATAGGCACCTTTAATAGCTTTAGAAAGTGCACCTGCCTATCACGACAAAACATAATATAACAAATGTTTGCTTTACGAAAACTTACTTCCATCCATTTTATCAATTGCGCACATTGTTCGTTGACATCTCATTATAAAAAAACCCTTTCAAAGTATCGGTCAGCGATGCTGTTCATCATATCTGTTATTCGTGCGTCTCTAATCTCCGGTCATACATCCAATGCCAACTTTATCTGTTCGGGGCCATCAAAGACCAATCTCAACAATGAGCAAAGAAAACCACAGCCTCATGCGGTTCCTTGTATCGGATGTTGATGCTCCTCGATATCATGATCATGTGATTTTTAAAGTAAAAAGACAGTGAGGATCCTGAGAAAGGAATGATTCTAAACTACAATGTGATGATCTCTACCGAATGAAAGCTTGGAAATATTTACACAAATCGATAAGTAAACTCTCTCGTTGAGTTTTAATCAGATATCGCAAAGTATCCATGGCTTGAACTCACCGGACAAGTAGGCAATACTGGGCAGTGATAGGGTTCATTTTTCATAGTCAATCATATAACTGACAAGCAATCCACCACATCCGCTGATGCCTTGCAATGTCTTATAGCCAATTATCAGCCTATAATGGATCCATGACGTGTTTCCAATACTGTATGTGGTTTGTTTGCGTGGTTCAGTTTTTCTTTTCCCAATTAAATTATTTGACAAAAACTAACTCTACAATGGTGTTATGAATTCAACATTTTAAAAGGGCTCATAATTCATGTTTCAACTTAGTTTTTTCATTCATCTTCAACTTTCCGACAGGATCTTCTAGTGAGAAGAACTAAGAAAACTTTATTAACTACATACAATTATATATCTCTTTTATATTAGTATTTCGTATATCTAATTAAAATTTTAAAATTATATAGAAATTAAACAACCAGAACACAAAATTTTTCACTAAAATTTTAACGAAACTAGTCCCAGTGAGAGTTCGTACGGACGTCATTAACGTTTGTCCTCTTCTTTCTCACGCACCTCGTCTGAAAACGAAAAAGACAGAAGATAATA
Source organism: Limnephilus rhombicus (assembly GCA_929108145.2). Taxonomy (NCBI): domain Eukaryota; kingdom Metazoa; phylum Arthropoda; class Insecta; order Trichoptera; family Limnephilidae; genus Limnephilus; species Limnephilus rhombicus. The sequence goes on from OV815285.1 coordinate 50,440,759, forward strand.
GGAAGATGACGTCACGCATGACCTCTCATTATTATATGCTGGAATGATTTAAGATTTTCAGTTTAATTTTTGGAGTATTACACCGTATTACTCCCTCCTCCTTTAGCCACCTTTAATAGTGTCCATTATTACGTATGCTCTGACTGGACTCTTTAACACTCTTTCAGAGAAAAATCATCTGAATGGCGCTTCGTGGTCAGATATAATGTACTTGATGCTTTCTGATTTATTGGATAACCGAAACCCCTGCCATAGGTCACACCAATTGGTTCGATGAGTTTGATGACTTGGCAGGGGTGCCCGGGTTCATGGGTTGAGGTTTGTCCGGGTCTTGGCGGCAAATGCGTCTGTCCATTTGTCGAGTGGTGGACCGGATAGAGACAGACTGATTAAGGGAGGACTTTTCACCCCTCCATCCGGAATCTCTCGACCCATCGCATTGCATCGCAGTTGGAGGGATGGATTCATACATCCTTCACTCCTGGACACACTAACCCCCAGACTGCAATCCATCACTCACCTTTTTCTTTCCCAGAACTCGCTCTCTTTCCTTTCCTTAAAAAGACGTATCCAACACAGCATCCCCTATGATGACGTAGGCCATGATTGAAATTATTTTCCTCGGGACCTCTTATGTTGAGCAAATGTAAAAAACCCATAATTCGCTTCCAGATTTGTGCAAGGAAATCCAGCAAAATAAAAAAATTCAGAGTAATGCCTTAAAAGAATATTTTTTAAGTATGTTTAAGGATGAAGCTATGTAATTTTCTTGTCATGTTCAATTGTCTTGTTTCGTTTTCTCTTCTTTTCTTTTCCATTTAGTTGTAATCATCCATTGTATAACCGTGTTCCTTTTTCTTTAATTGTTTTCTATTGTTGTTTGTTCTACTCAACCTGTCCTTTATTTTTCGTCTATATTGTATCTGAAACTTCTATTTTTAATATATTATTTCCTATGTAAAATTGTAACATTATGTAAAAATTTCCTCCCACCCATGAATTTTATTTTCTTCCTGTCCTAAAATGAGTTCTGTAACTCATCGGGATTGCTCTAGCAAGAAATAAAAAGAATAAAAAAACATAAATAATAATAATCCCTAATGGATAAACCATGTAAGTCCATAGCAAAGCCTGTAGCTATGTGTGGTTTATCCTTTAAGGTACAGATAAGTTATTAAGACAGAACACTGAAAATTTAAAAAAATAAAGAAAACGGTATATACATTACGTCATATTTTTAATGAAAATCGTAAATTTTAGACTGGTGTTTTAGATAAAATATTAAATAGTATGACACCCTAAAAAAACAAGAAATACTCGTACCTCAAAAATAATTAACCACTTGGAAATGTATTGGCTTCACGTGCACAACAATCTAAATTAGTTAAAAAAAAAATTGAAATCGTTAGAAATAAATATGGTCTTAACCTTTTTGCTTTACAACCGCAGAGAGTGAAAGCTTTAGTAAAAAAGCGAAATCAGACGAGCAAAACCAAACAATCAAAAAAGAACACATCATAATTAATTTATGTAAATTGTTAAACGTTCGTAGCTGCCAATCAAACTGCATTGTAATGTGTACAGAAAGCGAGTTAAATTTTTATGACATTTCTAAACACTTTTACTATACGTTGGATCGGTGTCGCCTTTTTTTATGATGAATTCTCAAATGTGTTTCGTCAAACCAGTTTTAAGATCTTCTGAGAGGTATGCCAGATATACAATTCAGGCTACAGCGGTTCTCTAGCGCTTTTTCTGTTTTATTAAAACTATTTTGTATTTAATTGCTTCGGCTGAATGAAATGGTACCCAGACCAGGTTTATAGCGTTCTGTATGACATGTTTATGTTGTCTATCGAGACAGTCCTGCCTCTCTGGAGGAGGATTGTAATAATTGATTTCTCAACAAAGATATTGCCGGCCATTTTATAGCTGATCAATCAATGGATGTTTTTACGGTGGGCAGTGGAAAAGTAGTGTAATAAATACGTCATCGGAAATTGTTAAATAAATACTAAAACCGTTTCCTAATAAATAATAATAATATCTATGTATGATCAGATATATCGCGATTTATTAAAAATACAGTTGTAATGAAATGTAACAAATAATTATTTTAAATGGGTACATAAATTTTGAAATGGTTTATATAAAGTTTTTTTTACTCGCAGGCTTGTAAAAATCACATATTAGGGAACGTACCCATACTACGTGACCCGTTCAGGGGGGGGGGGGATTCTTCAAAATACCACGCTTGGTACAAATGAGCGGCGTGGGGCTTAGGTTTTTAGTCACCGGGGGAGGGGTTAAAAATTGCAAAAAGTTGGTCACGTAGTATTGGTACGTTCCCTTAATTTAGATAATATTTTCGGATTTACTTTGTTTTCCAATATTACTCCCATACTGGTATTTGATGACAAAATACGATGAAATACACATATAGTAAAAAGTAAAGTTGCTCCCGCTGTCTGTGCGCTTAAATTTTTTAAACTACGCAACGGATTTTCATGCGGTTTTCACCAATAGATAGAGTGATTCATGAACAAGGTTTTTAGCTATATAATTTGTCAAGGTTTTGTGTAAATTGGTAGAAATATATAATATATGCGGGCAGCGCGCAGCGGTCAGCGGACTGCGGGCAGCGGCCTGAGAAGCGGGCGGTGTGGATTTGATATGTATGCAAATTAACAGATGGCGTTGGTTATAAAGGATAGGTAATGGCGTTGTCAGTAGATGGCGTTATGTTTCGTTAGGCACAGGAAACCTTCTACATTTTTCTAACAATCCATTTAGAATTTACAGATAAATCATTTGACGGCCACTGTGTTTGATTGGTTAAGACCCATGACTGCAAATCCGTAGGTCGTGGTGTCAAATTCCGGCAGGCGGAAGTCAATTTTATTTAATGACATAAAACAACAACTTTATTTATAACCGCGAAATTTAATTTAAATTATCGATTCCGACGGGTTTCGCTAAACTCAAGCATCTTCAGTGTGTTAAGCGTCGGTCGGTATCAATAAATTAAATAAAATTTTGTTGTTATAAACAAAAATATTTTTTCATTTCATTAAACATGTCGAACAACAAAGTGACTGCTTTATACCAAAGTACAAATTGAATTTGATTAATTCATATTATTTTTAATTAATTTATTTAATATAATAATAATACATAGTATATTTCCGGCCCGTTCCAGAGAGACGGATACTTTCCGCATCTTCCGCAAAAGACTATGATACAGGAACGAGAAGTAATATGACTATATCGGTGTTTGGTGAGCATCCAGGTCCTACTCCACCTTTCTCTTCATTTTCCCATCTCCTTTCCCTCCCTCCTATCTCCAGCCTAACTACATATCCTAATTGGGGCTGTCATGGTCTCACTGGATCCAGGCAGTTGGGACACCTCCTATACCTCTTACTCAAAAAAAATATTTATGAACTTATATTATTCACTTACATTTTAGAAATTCCTTTATTATTTTCATAACAAAGTCTAATAAATTTTCGCTCAATTTTAAATCGATTACGATATTTGCTAAAAATGTATAAAAATTGATAAAAAATTGTCTGTAAGTAGGCGAGGAGCCATCTTGGACCATTTGCATTCGAGTCTTGCAGCATATAAATTTTCTTTATTTCACACTCGTTTCCAAAAATATGCGGAAAATTCTCCGCATGGATTCAACACAGAAAAATCAGCCAGTAAAACAAACCCACGTCAAAAAAAATGCTACGATTGTTACGGAATTAAAAAAAAACATGAATACTTTGAGAAAGATTTTTTTATGTAGTGGTTTTCATGGTCTGTGTTTGGAATATTTAGGGGTGGAGTTTTAGAGTAGGAATGATGCCGAGGGTTGGCAATAATGATTTTCCAATAGCCCTCACCCACCGGTAGAAATATTCAAAGGAATTTCTTTCCTCGGCAATATATGTTTGCAATACCTAATGCCTAGTACCCTTTGCGTATTGACTACTACCCCTATGGTAAATATAAAAGGTCCTAGCGTGAGAGGGAGCCTGCCAGTATTATTTGACAAATATGAGATAGTATTCATGCGTATGAGAATGGCGTGCATATCTTGATCTAAAATGATTTCTGGCAGTGACACAAAATTAAAGAGAGGTAAATGCGTACGTGGAATACACTGCATGAAAAATCTAACATTCTTAGAATGTAAAAATTCATTAAAGCATTTTGGATGGGTAACTACTATGTAAAATAAAAATATAATAATTATCTTCTTTAAATATTCCGATGGTTAACCAATACAACAATCCTGTCATGATTACATGTCAAGTGTATTAAGATTTAAAACATTTTTTTCTCTAACCTACCGCAAAAGAGTCCCTACTACTCCCGTCAGGAGCCATTGGGACTATGACATCCCCAATCAAGGTGAGGCTGATGGTAGTGGGGAGGGGAAGGAGACGGGGGAGAGAAAGGGGGGGAAATACCTGGCTATTCAGATCTGGTCACCAAATACGGCTAAAGCCATTTAAAACAACTTTTTAATTCGTAATGGTGGTTTTACACCAGGGCGATACTGAGAGTAGGGAATGCAAATCTTGCGAGATTGGGGATCAAGCGAGATCCCGCGAGTTTATGAATAACAATACTGCGAGATCTCGCCAATTTCGAGATCTCGCGAGATTGGCAGTTTTGTGTGTTTTTTTTGCAAATAATCACAATATTTGAATAAATTAGGAAAAAAATAATAAAAATTATAAGTATTATAAGATAAACATTTATTTTCACGAAGTTTTCAATAGACTTTTATGAATCAAACATTGTTTTTGTGTATAATTTTTTAATAAACTTCTAAGAAGTAAACTTTGACGTACGCATATATCAAATAACAAATGAGAGAAACAACCAGTCTTCTCTTCTAATATCAAACAAAAATCTTTTAGTAAAGAAACAGTTCTTTTATAACAAACAAAACAACGAGAAGTCAAAAAAAAGAACTTATCATCTAAGTTGAGTTGACTATTAAACTGAGATATTATTATCAATTAAATAAAACTATTTCTACTCAGTAGATCCATGAGATATTACAGATTAATTAACAAAATGAACCAATAAAATGAAAGATTTGTTCAGTTCAAATCACAAGCAATTATTACGAATTATTTTGAAAATAGCTCCTTAAGAAGCACAAAATGTCCAAATGCTAAACGGCTTCTTATTTTGTTGGCCAGCCGCTGAGAAGGCCCTTTCGGATTCAACGCTAGCTGGAACCACAGATCTCAGGCTACCTCAGGCCGCCGCCGCCGCCTCACGCGCAACGAACGAAACGAATAAGACGTTTTTATGCTCGAGTGCAATCTCGTTAAACTCGCGAGATCTCGCCCTTTTTTCGTCCGAGATCAATCTCGCTAAAAAAGGCCGAGATCTCGCGAGAACGAGATTGCATTCCGTAACTGAGGGTATCTTACACTCTGGAACGTGCCGCAAATATACTATATGTTATTTTTAATTAATTAATTGCGAATTACTATAAATTAATAAAATTTATTTGCGTACGCCGGTTTTGAACCCGCGATTTTAGGATTGTAAGTCGAGAGTCTTACCCCTCGACCACGGAGGCCGTCAAATTGAAAGTATTATAAAAATATAAAATAAAAAATCCAATTTTATTTTTATCTAATGTTTAGTTGCCGGTTTTAGACTATCACGGCTATCTTCAGACCCGTGATGTGACGACCAGTCCAAAGATGGCCCTAATATGCTGAAACCTGTAATGTCAATAAATTAAAACAGAAGTGGATAAAATTTTGTATGGTTTCAATATATTTAATTATAATATTGTAATTCCACCATGAGCCGTCAGTAGAAAAATCAGGAATTAATAGTTTATGCCATAATATTAACCAAAACATTTTTTTTTTTTAATATGGATAAGATGTAATTTCGCTATCGGGAGCCGAAAGGATTAAGGCAATTTAACTCTGGACACGATGTGAGGAGAGGATTTGTTATGTAGAAAAGAGATTCCAACATGGACAGACATGTGAAAAGCTCGAAGTTAGCTGTAATACAATTTTAAAGATGGAGTATTTGAACAGGTTGAACATGACAATCATCGACCCATCTTTTACGTACTCATGGTAAAAAGTAAATAAGAAATTCCAAGAGAATAATCAGAAAATGAAAAGCATTTTGTTGTAGTAGTAAAAAATTCTTAAAACACATTATTTCACTGTAAATATATTTTCAAGTCCGTGAAACCCAACATTTTTAAAGTTTTAACATTATTTTTACAAATGGAGCTACATGACCGAGTGGTAAATTCCACATTCCACGAGTAATTAAAATGTTAATTAGTTGGCGGAACTTGTGTGGGATTTCTCAAATAATATTGTTACAACAACGAGATTTTCTGCAGAAATCATTAAAAAAACGCTATTTTGTAGTAAATGTTAATTAAAATGTTTTAATCAGTTGCATTTTCGTATTCATGAGATCGTTTCGTATATCTTCATTCAAAATAAAATTGTGCATTTTTGAGAATTGCAAAAAAAAATTTAACGTTTCATATGTCTGGTAATGTTATATTATCGTGAAAACAAGCTTATGGGTCCGAGTAGTTTTAAAGAGAGTTTGTGAGACAAACCTGGAGTCGCACCATTGACATCGCAACTTTTTTGTACATCTCCTATCTTCCCGAATTTAAAGAATGTTCAAATGAGAAATCTGGATATGGATACTTAATCTGTAGTAAAATTGTAAAAACAAATCAGATTGTGTAATTCACACGCTATAGAAGTGAAACTAGAAAGTCGCTAGATGTCGCTTTCTTTTCTTTTGCTTGATTTTTAAAGTGGTTTAAAGATTGGATATTGATTTCACAAAATATTTTTATTTATTTTTGATTTCATAGGTTTCGAACCCCCGTTCGCTAGATGTCTGTCTCTCTGGCCGCTGAGACTTCTCAGGAAGTTTCACTTAAAAAATAATAATAACGCATCCAACAGAAATAGAGCCGACAACGGAACTTTAGGCGGCAGGACACAAAACGTATCAAAAAGGCTATTAAGAAGGTAATTTATTATTGTTCTGAAATTACGCATGGAATCGAATGAAGCACACGGAGGTGAGGTAAGGAAAGTCTCTCGTTAAGGAAAGGGTCGGGTAAGTTCATTCAAGAGATTGCATCTCCTCATAGCGGACGTGCGCCGATAATAAGGTTTGACACTGAGCGCGTCAATTAGATTTTGGGGCTGATACAGGTGTGTGGTAAATAAGATATTGGGCCCAGGCGTTGGTTACACATACGTTTATACAGGTGTTAAGGGACGTACTTGACTTACTTTAACCAGTGATTCCTGACATTATTTGTAGTAAAAAATGTAAATGAAATTTTGGTCTCCGGTGACTTTTTTGACGACTTTTTTTTTTTTTTCAAAATTTTTTTCTTCAAAATCAAACAAAAAATAATTTCTTCTGCATATCGTCACTGGTCACTCAGCCGGGTGTCCGAAGAACCCCTTACCCCACCTCCAACTGTTCAACAACTACCATTTTTTTATGTTTGGTTTGGTTAAAGTAAGTCAAGTACGTCCCTTAACACCCTGTATAAAGGATACAGCACTGCATTGAAACATTTAGTTTTCGCTTATGTTAAAATTTTACGCTAGAAATTATATCAGTTTGGAAAAATTATGGTATTTCAGAATGCATAATATGTATCTAATAATTATTATAAATTATGGGATGTCAAACTTTTCTTACTTGGTACACACGCATTGATACATTCCATTTGTTGTCTATTACAATATATTCTGTTTAACCCGTCTGCTTGTTTAGGAACAAATACATCCCAAAACACGTAATTGCGTTATACTTTCATAAGACCAAAAACGTCCCGAGCGACCTTACATTTTAAAAGCTATATATCTCTCTTCCTCCCATGCAAACATATGTATTTTTCTTTTAACCAGAAAGAGAACAAAATAATGCTTATTTTTGTCTTTGAAATATGAACGCTATCTTGCATAGATATCTTAAAATCTCGATCCAAAGTGACGCTTTCAGAATTTATGCCCGAAACTGATGCTTCCGGATTCTGAGGTGCGAAAATATTGAACCAAGCAGATGGGTTAACAATATGAATATCAGAACGACAACTAGTTAACAATTATATTTATTGTTCCAAGATGTCATGTCATTTTATTACGATTATTTTAATTATGCACAGTTTTTTCACTTTTATAACTTTTGGTATAAATTCTATGTATCTGTTATCCTCGAAATCTTAAATATTATTTTATAATCTATGCAAAAGCCCCTACGAGCGTTTAACAACAATAAATAAATAAATAAATTATTTTTTCGTTCATTCAAATGATTTTTTTGATAATTTTGAATTCTGACTCGCTTGAGTAAGTATGTCATAAATTTGATGTTCATCTAGAATTTTATATTGAAATAATAATGATAATCTATTTTGATGATTTGTATAGCACCGTTGTTCGTGAAAAATGACCTCTGAGGCGCTGTATTTCTACAATATTACATTTGACTTCTAGACCAGATTACAATAACTTAAGTGCCTCCGTTCACGGAGATACTTACAAGATACTCGATCCTGCTCGATCCTCGTGCGCGTATCATACGCGCCGATCGTAAGTACCCCCCGTACGATTTTCTAGTGCCCGTTCACGGCGCTACGTGGTGGCTGTCGGTTTCCAATCAGTATCACGATACTGACACTGCTGATCGCGCGCGACGCGTCGCATCATTTTTGTCTGATACTTATTCATTTGACGTTTGACAGAAATGGCGTCGGAACATGAAAGTAATGTTAGATTTGTTCTGGAAGTGGAAAAAATGAATGTTAATATAACTATACTTTACCAAAATACGTAAGAAAGGATTTAGTGGAGAAGGCATGGATTGATGTTGGAAAAAAAGTCATATGACATCGCTTGACAGCGTGTTAAATCCACGGCTGCAAGTGGAAAATGAACAAGTTCAGTATATTTCGGATAGCGCCGTGTACGGAGACTAGCATTAAAAAGTAGTATATCAGCAGGGTACTTGTGGTTTCGTCACAATTACGTAGATTGTAAGTACTCGTATCCCTATGAACGGAGGGCCTAAGACTTACAAATTGCATTCAGCGGTTCGTCGAACACTAATATAAAAATACAAGTATACGTACAATAATAATAATAATAATAATAATGATTTATTGTCTTCATTTCTTAATAACAAATAGAGATAATGATATCCTCACTGGGATCTCCCGTGCTGAGGATTTCATTTACATTTTATAATTTAATTATAAGAATAATATGAATTCGACATAACATATATCATGTAGTATTTATTTTTTTTAATAATTATAAAGTAAATAAGATAGTGTTTTTTTATAATTCAGTTCATTAGATTCGGTTTTAGCCTGTATTTGATTTCAGTATATTTTCTATTTCTGATCTCCCTATATTTAGTATACAGCTTTTTATTTGAAATTTAAATGTTATAATGTTGAGGTTTTTGAGTGAGAGTGGTATTTTATTGTAGAGTTTAATGCCATAATATAAAAAGCTTTTTTGCCCAAATTTTGTGTTAGCAGTTACTTGTTGGATATGTTTTTGAACATGAGATCTAGTGTTTCTAATGTACGTGTCAGTTGTTATTTCTTGGGTTTTGTACTTATGAATGTAAATGAGTATAGTTTTAGAATATATTTGTTTAATTGACATTATGTTAAGATTGTTGAAGATTTCGTCAGTGCTAGTTCTTAGAGGAACTTTCAGTATAATTTTCATAATGGCTTTTTGAGTTTTAATTAGTGGATTTAGTATGTTTTTATTTGCACTGCCCCATCCGATAATATCGTATTCTAACAGTGATTGGCAGAGGGCCATGTAAATCTTGATTAAGTCTTTTTTAATGAGGACATTCCTGATAGATTTGAAAAAATAACTTAGTTTTTTAATTTTATTATTTAAATAGGTAATGTGTTCGGTCCATTTTAAGTTTCGGTCAATTTTTAGACACAGATACGTTATATGGTCAACGTTTTCTAATGAGGGACAATTACAATTCTCATTTAAGTGATGCGGGTTATGAATTTTCAAGTTCAGGTTTTCTTCAGAGTTTTTCTTATTTTTTATTTTGATGTATTTGACCAATGAACGTGATGATGCGTTAAAATGCACATATATTGTTTTATTTATATTCTGAACAGCAGAAAAATATACAGGACCGTAATTACCAGGGAGGTCACTTGGCATTAACACTGTTTATTTGTAATTACCAGGGAGGTCACTTGGCATTAACACTGTTTATTTGAGAAATTTAGATTCAGTTTGCACGCAGAGGACATAATTGGGAACATTGTTATTGGAAATGCTATTCATTATTCCTGGTGTAAATTTTACAATTTATACATAATATGTTCTTTAATGAACGTGTTTGGGAATGTAAAAGCATATTTTTGATTGGCAGTACCAAGGTAGTTTTCCCGTTTCCAAAATTTTTCAATTTGGGAATCGGGAATGGGTACCGTCGCCTCGGGAGTCTTTATTGGATAACCAACACCTCTGCCATAGGTCACCCCAAGTAGTTCGCTACGTTTGGTGATTTAGCAGGAGTATCCGTGTTCATGGGATGAGGTTTGTCTAGGTCTTGGAGGTGGATGACCTGGACACACTGAACCCCAGATTCCTACCCACCCCTTCTCCTTTCCAGAACTCTCCCCTCCTTCCTTTCCCTAAAAATCCCTCCACACAGCATCCCCAAAGATGACATTTGCCCTTAGGAAAATTATTTTCCTCGGGGCCTCCTGTGTGGAGCTCATGTAAAGAAAAAAAGGATTTGATTAGAAGGTTTCTTAAATGTGATTCGTCCCTCGATAAGAGACGTTATGAGGTGTAGGCTTCGAATAATGTCAATCCAATAAGAAAAGTGTGATTAGAATTTAATATGGGCAACATAAGAATGTAGGTTTATTTAATTTATGGGTATGAGAGCCTAAAAATAAAACAATATTTTTTATAATTATTGTTAAGGTTGACACGAAGAATTAAATAAGCGCAAAATCCAATTTGTTATAAAAATCATTAAAAAAATGTAGGTTAACAGTTTTCAACGTCAAGTCATCTATTTTTCATTCATCCCTATTATACCCTAGTTTTCTGCTCGTTTGTATTATTCAAAATAACGTTTACAAATGTCCGTTTTTCCCGTAAAGCCCATAAATGTGTAGATGTCTCATTCATCCCCTCATCCAATTAAAAGCCTAACTCGTATATTCCGTCCATTCATTAGTTTTTTTAACAGATGTTAAACGACGCAACACAATTAAAGATGTGCCTACCCATTAAACAACGTTTTTAGCAATCTAATATATACGGTAGTTAAAAATGGTTGAAAAGATGGATAGGTACCTACACACAAATGAATATGAGCACTCTTGGTAAAACAGATACTGAAAAATGCAATAATATTATTTATTTTAATGAAAAGCCAAATAACTTTGTTTACATCACTTTTATTTGTACACAATCTACATGTTTCGTGAACGATGTTCACATGATCAGGATCAAACGTATACTAAACTTAAAAATTAAACATAGATCACAAACGGGACGAAGGGGAAGGGGTAAGATTGAGGGGACTTTATTAAAATTGGGGATTTCAAAGTCATTATTAGCAGGGAAAGACCGGTTAAATGGGAAAAGGTTCAAAAGAGGGTTTATAAAAATTTGTTACCTATTAATTGTCTGCTTTATTATTTACATTTTTCCAAATTTCTAAAATCTCAAAGTTATTTATCTCTGATGCCTTATAACTCGTATGTAATATTTTAAGTACATGGTTTCTGTCAAAATTATGATCATTTTTTATTAAATGATCTGCGAACTCAGATTGCCATTTAATGCCCTGAGATGTTTTTTAACCCTTACTTCAAAGTTTCTATTTGTTCTACCTATATAAAAGTAATTACAGTATTTACAATTTAGTTTATAAATGAAACTAAATTGAAAATACTGTAATTACTTTTTACTTAATATTATTTGTTATATTATGTTGCCTATTTATTGCCGTTTAACTTTAGAATGCAATTACTCATCTCTATAATTAGTTCAACCGCACATAGATGTTCTTATTAGAAGTTATGTTCTTATTTAACTAACTTTTTATAGGTGAAGGGACCAAGTCTATCCAGAACAAGGTGGTACCTTTACGTGCAGAGGATTTAGGATATTAACAAAATAAGTGAAGATACCTATCACTAAAAATCTGAAAATTTTGCATTTTTGCAAAATAGCTGATGAAATTCGCAATTTTGAGGCCAATGCGTATTTTGAAAATACGCTTGAATAGCCATAAAATGGGACGTAGTTATCCGCCACGCATATATGACTTTGAAAAAAATACTTTTCTCCACTCTTTTCACAAACAAATAACGCAAATTTCGTGTAAAACAACGCGATCATTTTATACGCGATAATGAATAACCTAACCTAATATTACTCTTACGAGGTTGGCAGAGCAACGCTTCAAAACTACAATGACGTTATTTGCTTTATGTAATTGCTTATCAAATCGACTTATTTTTATAGTTATAGGCAGAGTACCGCAGATTCTAACGAATTCAACAAAGTGTATGTATTTTGGTAGTTTTGATCCAGTAATTAAATAACAGAGTAATTGTGTATTTTTACTTACTATTCTCAAATCTCACAGCCTTTTAAAGTAAAGAATGTTAATAAAAAGGTTTAATTGGCTTTGTGACGAAAACATTTCTGTTTTTATACCATCCAGGTAGCCAGGTAAACTAACTTAATTTAAAGCAAACTAAATAGAGATTGACAACCGTAAAATACGTGAAGCGTTGTATCCGTTCATTGTTTTTCATTCTTCCGATGTTGGTTCGGGAAATAATGTAATTTATCTAAGAGACTAATAGACGAGTCTCTCAAGAACGAAAGCATAAAGAATACAAAAGAATTTATTTGAAGAAGGTGAATTTAATTCTTGAAAGTGATGGAATCGAAGTCGTTCTTATTGACTGAGTGTTTTGCAGAAAACAGTTTTGTAACGAATTGAAGAAAAAAGGGTTAGTATTCATCGCATTCATGAAAACATTATTATACGTTTTGCAAGAATAATTCAGGAAGTAACATAAACACCATTTATAATCTGCATAGTGACACTCTTCCAAACAATTGTTATGATGTGGATGCGTCATAACATAATTAACGATTTTAATTTATTGCATTGGTAGTCAAGTACTTTTATGGGAGTTATTTTATGGTTTTATTCCGGATCCACGGGCAGGTTGGTAGCAATGAGCGGAAGGGTTTTTTCTGTGGAACTGACTCTCGACGTAAAATGGAGCGGGCAGACGCCGTTTTGCGGGGACAGTCAATTGTAAAATTTAATAATGGTTTAAATAATACCGGACGGAGTAACTCTTCGTAATGCAGAGGGAATCGAGCAAACATTGTAATTTACGGGATTCGAAAAATGTTCGAATTGTTCTTTCCGAAAAACCAAGTTTCGGGCGTATCAATGGCCAAACGGCACCGCGTGTGACAAAAGTAATAAACGCAGATAATCTGGCTCATCGGGCGTTAATTTGCCATCGTACGGAGTTTATGGAATCCCGTTAGTGATTGCTAGTCACAGTAATGGATATTTATTCGATTTCCGCAATTTAAGCCGAAACATCCGCTGTTCTCTTGGGCGAACCTTTCAACACCCGGCGGAACCGTTCAACACACACGGAACGGAATATTTTAACACACCGCGACGGTGGGACCGTACCGCACTCTGGTCATCACCGGATCCTGAATAAAACCATCAATTTGGGTATGATGGCTTTGTGGGACGGGCCTCGTACTGCTGGCCAAGCTTAGGCCGTTCACCAGCGCATCTCTCGCCTTCCGGATGCTCCCAGAGGGGTTTGGCATCACGTCATCGGACGGATCGCATCAGGCAGCCTGTTGGATGTTGGACGGAACGCCAAGCTCCGCCACGTGCTGTATGCATGCTACGCATACTCTTAGGCAGTTTAGATAGCTTAACAAGGTCAAGGTCGCAAAAGGGGGTGAGTCATAGTATTGTTTTGTTCGCCTTGTAATAAATCTGTGATTTCCCATGTTGAATGATTTATTTGATAATATAGTGAATGTTGATTTAAATCACAAAATACTCTGGTTGTTATTTATAATATAACTCAAATTAAAGTAAGTAAGGATGGAAATGTCACAGTACCCACGCATCCCGTGAAGAATTCTATGCTCTCCTACTATCCAGAAAGAAAGCGGTTTGAATGCAACTGTGGACATATTCTGTTTTTCAACAGAATTTGGCGCTCTACTACGATAAGTAGAAAAGTTCACAGGTGGATTCATCGCGTTTTCTTTTGGAACATGCTAGCAACATAGCATTTGGCACCCTACGCCTCTTTTACGTAACACAAAAACCCCACAAAGTGTAGGGAAATGTAACGAAATATATTTTGTCAGAACTGTGTAGGGACTCTTTTATTTATTTTATTTTTTTACATTAGCTCCCACAGGAGGCCATTAGGAAATAACTCCTCTAAGGGCCTATATCACCTTTGGGAAAGCTGTATGGCGGGTCTTTTTAGGAAAGAGAGGGAAGGAAGTTCTGGAAAGGAAAAAGGTATGAGGAGTGGGCTGGGGTGGGTAATAATCTGGCAGTTAGTGTGTCCAGGAGTGACAGATGTATGAATCTATCCGTCCCACTGCGAAGCAAGGCGTTCCAGAGTGGAAGATACTCTCAGTATCGCCCTGGTGTAAGACCACCATTCAGAATTGAAACGTTGCTTGAAATGGCTTCTGCCGTGTTTGGTGACCAGATCTGAACAGCCAGGTACTTCCCCACCTTCCTCTTCCCTATTTCCTTCCCCTCCCCACTACCTTCAGCCTCACAACATACCCCAATTGGGGATGCCATAGTCCCACTGGCTCCAGACGGGAGCAGTTGGGGCTCTTGTGCGGTTTTCATGTAAAAAACAAAATGTTTCGAGAAAGTCCTATAAGAGAGGTCAAAAGGTCTCCCTCAACGAATCACTTGGTGTGCAGACGCATCCAAAGAACACCCCTGCTAAATCACCAAACAAAGCGAACTACTTGGGATGATTTATGGCAAAGGTGTTGGTTATCCTGTATATGGTTCTCAGGACGGCGGTACCCATATCCGCCCCCCAAATAAAATTGATTGAATATGATTTGGGAGGCGGTTATTTTGAATATAATACCAATATATAGAATAAAAAGCTTAGTATCACGGACAAACCCAGTCTAACCCTAGAAGTCTGGATGCAAATATGTATATTTTTAAATCCTCTATTTCTTCCATTATTTTTACATACTTTTAAAATATGGTAATATTTAAACATGAGACGCAAGTAAGTATACAAATATAAGACAAAGTAAGTCATGGGAATGTCTAAGGCAATGTTTTGTAGGTGACTAACATCAACAATTAGGTATGCAATTTGCAGAAGACAGTTTGCGCTAAACTTAATTAACCATAATATTATGCTTGTATGCTTATTTTTACTTATCTTGTATGATCTATCTATGAAAACAATTCGCGCAACATAACACCGAACTAATTTCTGAATTAAATCAAATTTTGATGTAGCTACTGGAATTAAATAATGATTGGTTGTGTGTTATTTATGTGTGTGTGTACCGTAATCAGAAATGTAATTTTTATGCGACGATAAATTAACAATTAATTGCTTGTGCTAGGCATTCAATTATAAAAATTATTTAAAAAAAAACATTCTTATCAGTAGCGTTCGAAATAATCAAAATTGAACAAAATTAAAGTATACCCACTAAGATTATTTAAGTTGTCTTCTCATGTTTTTAAATTGAATAAAGAAACAGAACCATATCTCCTACCGACCAACATTCCATTACATTATGTTTATGGTTTTTTTCAGTTTCGAGATCAAAACTTGACCCCTGCACTGTACACTGTATAGAGTCCGTGTGGTTCCCGATAAATTGATCTCCAGTCGCGTTTGTTTGACGTGTGAAACGTTTCAATCATTTTCGAAGGCCGGGCCAAGGTTTTTATCCTCACAATACAGTCACGCGTTAAAGAATCTACGTTATATAAATTGGGATTTAGTGGGTCGACTATATAATATAATTTATGTTTATTTTTTGTACAAAATATTAAGAAATAAATAAACATGTTCTTAATAATAGATACAATTAACCCAACATAAGCACCGCCCTTGATGGGATTTTTCACAAAAACCGGGCTAAACGAATCATTTAGTGCACTAAAATTTTGCAAGTAATGGAGTACAAAACTAGTAAAAGCGGCATTAGGCTTTGGAGCACTTAACCTCTTTCTAACCTCCCGGTTTAAAATCTTTTTATATTTATTTGTAGTGCTAATACTATCTCTATCTGGAATAGAGAGAAAGTGAAGGGAATTTTTTTTTTATGTGAATACCTAGCAAAAGTCCCAACTGCTTCTGGAGCCAGTGAGACTATGGAATCTCCAATTGGGGTGTGTTGTGAGGGTCACTGTAGTAAGGAGGGGAAAGAGAAGGGGAGGAGGATTTTGAGGGAGTATCTAAGTAAGGCAATTACACTGGTCACAAAACATGGCTAAGGCTAATTTTAAGCATCGTTTCAATTTTGATTAACGGTCTTACACCAAGGCGTTGTTGAGAGTGTTTTCCACTCTGCCATATTTGTAACAGGGATGGTATCAGCACTCAATTAATAACCACATATAAATGTATGGCCAGGTTCTTGTCATTTTTCATCCTGTGATTTTGTTTCCACTCCTGCATTTCTGATTATAACTCAATAATATGTCAAATAAATCATAAAAATTATTCCACTCAATATAAAAATATGAATTTTCTGTAGATGATAAACCTTTCTACCAACTGCTCCTCTCTGGAGCCAGTGATACAGTAGCATCCTCAATTGGTATGTGTTGTGAGGCTGAATGAAAGTGGGGAGCGGAAGGAGACGGGGAAGAGTAAGTACCTGGTTTTTTCAGATCTAGTCACCAAACACGACTTAAGCCATTTCAAGTAACGTTTCAATTCTGAATGGTTGTCATACAACAGTGCGATACTATTTTATATACTACGGCGACTATTACATTATTTTTAATGATTAAATTTTGAAAACACAAATCACTAAAATAAAATTTATTTACGGATGCCAGATTTGAATCCGCGACCACCAGATCGCTAGTCGAGAGCCTTGCCCTTCGACCACGAAGGACTTCGGAGGGAATAGGGATCAAAGTTAAATGAAGTACCCATTATAAATTATTGTCTCCGACCATGACAATACTGGGTATAATTAATACTGAATTAAGGTGATATGAGACAATTATTACAAGAAAAAAGAGCAAATTTTGTAAAGTTGATCTTTATTTACAACTTATATATAAACAACTTTTTCATTTCAATTTATTATTTTGAAAACATAAAAAAAATATCTATTTTAATGTAAATCTATAGAGCAGAGTTTTGTATATAAAAAAAACAACGAAAGAAGAAGTATTAATACTAGCAGCAGAAAAGCTTGATATTTAAAAGCAGCTTCATTGATGCTAAATATGTCGACATCCGAATTGATTCTGTTCCACAACAAGATTTCCCTCTTCAACGGCATGACATTTGGCAAGTTAGTCCTGCAAGAGACAACAGCCTACGCTTTCGGTGATGGAGATAACCAAGATTTAAAACCATTCACAAAACACTCTGAAGAAACGTATAGCTATGTGTACATCTTTTCTGACCTTTAGAAAAGCGGTAAAAATACTTTTATATGCTATTTTGTTGTTGCGTGTACCAATGCTTCAGCTGTTTGGGCCCCATACCAGAAAAAATACATAGATTTATTGAATAAATCCAAAAAAAAATTCTACGGTATCTTTAAATGAGAAAGCATGGTGAATACCCGCGATTAATGCATCGTCTGAATTTGCTATCTGAAACGCGCTTCGAAAGTCTCCAATCTAGAAGAAATAGGACCCTAACAGTAACAGCTTACAAAATTATAAACTATTACATTAGCCCACACCTCTTAGAATGCTATAAATTGTTCGTACCGAACAATTACTGCCAGGGTCGCCACCACGACTTGCTCTGTATCCCACATGGCAGAACAGACGTTCTGGTCCAGCACAGCATGACAAGAGGTATGGTGCTGCTAAATGATATCTCTAGGTCCCTTGACATTTTCAACATTAGTCTTGAAGGTTTCAAGAATAGTTTTAGGCAAGAACTCTAAAATATGTATAATATGTTGATAGGTTTAATTCCTTTTTATTAATTTCTAAATAAAACACTTGTGTTGCAAAGTTTTTTTTAACTAAGAAACGACATTTATGTTTATTAATATCACTTTTAATGGTTTTTTCTAACAATCAAATAATAGAATAACAAAACAAATGACAATCGATGATTGCATTCTAATTGACATTATAGGATTCAAATTTAAAGGGAATATATTTCCTTTACATCTCCCCCCCCCCCCGCGGGAAAGGAAAATTATTGCAAAAATTTTCATTCATCTTCGATATCCTCTTCATGGTTCATCAATGCAGGTGCTGGAATTAATTTCGAGATGTGGAAAAAATTTGATTCTAATTTTTTTCGACCAGTATTTATCTTGTAAATTGAGTTTGATAATTTTTCTATTATTTTGTAGGGTCCGATTCTCAATTCGTCGAGCTTCTTCCTGTTAAGTTTGTTTCCATTCTCCACAAAAACAGTATCACCAACTTTGAAGTTAATATGTCTCCTGGTTTTATCGTAAATCATCTTGTTGTAATTATGTGACTTTATAGTATTTTCCAGAGCTTTTTTTCTGTCTTGAATCAAATCGATGTCAGTCTTCTTAAGTTTTAACTCATTTGGCAAAATCGTAACATCTGTGCCGTTAAGTAGGTACTGAGGCGCATAACCAGTGACAGTGTGCTCCGTTTCATTATAGTTTTTTACACAATTACGGGCTATAGTTGTCCAAGCCACTTTTAAGTCATTTTCGTTGATTTTGCATCTAATTTTATTGACTAGCGTTTGATTTAATCTTTCATTTAATCCATTTGAGAAAGGCGAGTTTACTGCAGTAAAAATGATTGGAATATTTTTTTCATCCAAAAATTTTTTGAATTCTCTAGAATTAAGACCCGGATATTGGTCTGATAGTATCATGCCAATGTCATTAGTTTCTGTGGAGTTTAAGAGTTTGATGAAATCGTTGGTATTTTGAGTTTTTGACGTCAAAATATATGCAAACCTCGTGAAATGATCTGATAGCAGGTGCAAGTATCTCTTTGTTGACCGTGAACCCCCAAAACCACCTATCGTATCAATAGAACATATTTCAAAAGGTTTTGTTGCGGGACCCAAGTAGGACATCAATCCATATTATTTTGACCTCTTGATTTGTTCTTTAAACATACTGCACAACTTTCGCAAGTTCTCTTTATATTGTTTGTCATGTTTTCTGATGTGTACCATGAGCTTATCATTTTTTGCATTTGATTAATTCCTATGTGACCTAGGTCTGTGTGAACATTTTTGATAAAATCTATGCTGAATTTTTCTGATAGAATTATTTTTTCTTTTTTTTTTACTTTCTTGTAATAAACATTATTCTTCGATATCAATTTATCTTTTCTGCACTGTATCTTCTCATTTTTGACCTGATCTTTTAAGATATCTTCTAATTTTATTAAGTTGACAACTTTTAATTGCTCATCTTGGTTCTCATCTGGTTCTAAGACTGGGTTTCTGCTTAGACAATCAGCTTCAATATTGTACTTTCCTGGAGAATATTTAATTTGAAAATCATATTGGGATAAGTAATATGTTAAGTCACCAAGCTCTTCATCGGTTCTAGATTTGATATTCATATTTTCCAGCGGTTTGTGATCTGAATAAACTGTAAATGGTTTTCCTATCAACCAGTATTGCCAGTATCTCACTGCCTCTTTTATAGCTAAGCATTCTAAGTAAATTGCTTTTTTCTTTTTCTGTGCGCTGTTTAATTTTTTCGAAAAGTAAGCAACAGGTTTTTCTTTTCCATCAGATTGTGTCTGTTTTAAAATAGCTCCAACACCCTCTAGAGAAGCATCTGTATATATATTAATTGGTAAATCTTGATCAAAAATTTCCAAGATTGGTTGTGAGCATATTAGGTTTTTCATCGTTTCAAAAGCATTTTGGCATTTATCAGTCCAAATAAACTTTTGATTTTTCCTTAATAAATTATGCAAAGGATCTAGTATTATTGCACTCTTCGGAATGTACTCATGATAAAAGTTGATTTTTCCTAGAAATTGTCGCACATTCTTTTGTGTTTTTGGAATAGGAAAATTCTTTATTGAAATCAAATTATCCTTTACTGGCTTGACTGAATTATTCTGAATTATATGACCCAGATATTTTACCATATCTGATGCAAATGTGCATTTTGTAAATTTTAATCTAAAACCTTCTGTTTTGATTGCATTCAGCAGCTTTGTCAGATGATCAATGTGTTCAGCAAAAGTTTTTGAAAAAATAAGAATGTCATCTATGTAATTGACAGCAAATTCGTTTAGTTTATATTTTCTCAATATATTGCTTAATATCCTCTGAAAAATTGCCGGAGAAGTCTTCAATCCAAAAGGCAGGCAGGTCCATTGATAATGTCCCTCCTGTGTTACAAATCCTGTTTTTTTTTTGTCTTCAATCCGCAATGGAATAGACCAAAAGGCTGAGTTTATATCCAGCGTTGAAAAAAATTTGCAATTTCTGGTCTTTGTCATTAGGTCTTCAATCAATGGAAATGGTTGAGCTTGAGGTATTACTATTTTATTTAAGTCTCTGAAGTCTATGCATAATCTGGATCTTTTGTTTTCTTCTTTTTTAAATGCTAGAGTGACCGGTGCAGCAAATGGACTGTACGACTCTTCTATCAGTTTATTGTCTAATAATTTTGCTATTTGCTCTTCTATTTCCTTTTTATCTTCTACACTGCATCTGTAAGGCCTCTTACTACAATATTTATCCACTAATAAGTCTATCTTCGCTTCATATCCATTGACAGTGCCAACATCATATTTACTCTTCGCGAACACTGATGTGTATTTGTCTATTAGTTCATTTATTTCTGTTTTTTGATCATTATTTAAATGATTCATTGTTATTTTTAAATCTTCTTCTTTAACATGTTCGTTAAAATTAATTCTGTGTTTTTCTATATGATTAAATTTAGTATTCGTTTTCATATCTGTAGAATATTTTTCTTTTTTATTTGTATTATTTAGGCAGAGTTTCTGTGATATTTGTAAGTCTTCACTTTGGATAAGTTTGAAGTCTTTTATCATGTCTAATCCAATCAAAAAATCATACTTGAAATTGTGTTCATCAATAATGTACACATCAACTTTATTCTCCAATTCAAAAATTTTTATGTTTAACGTTGTCAAACCACTCGTCTTTTTAACACCATTAATCGTTACTAAATTTGCTTCATTCAAATTGTTTCCTTTTCCTTTTAGTTTCAATAATTTAGAATTAATTAGAGAAACATTTGAACCTGAATCATAAATTCCGTATATTTTTAATTTATCATTTAGTAATAGTTTGACTTTTATTAATGGTGTTACTATTAGTTTTTTTGATCATTTTCATTTAATTCAGTTTCTATCACTGAATTGTTTACATGTTTAATGGCATTTCTCTTAAATTTTTCATCCTCTTTTGTTTTGAACCAGCATGTAGCTTCAGGGTGGTAACGAATGCCCTTATTCAATTTTTCACAAATTTTACATGGATTTTTACCCCCATTTTTATTATGTTCTGCATTTCCAAATGTTTTCTTATTCATAAATCTTTTTTTGTTGACCATATGTTCATACTTGTTTACTTCATTAAACAAATCTACAGTATCTTGTAATCCTTCTCTATCGATCGTGTTAAGTATGAATTCTGGTAGTCCGGAAGCAACAAGATCTATCAAAGTACCGGTGTCAATTGATCTTCTCACATCCAATAGAAGTTTTTCTTTTCTCATAGCATAATCCAACAGAGAACCATCTTTGTATCTAAATGATAGTGCGTATGTGACAGGGTTCCATCCTTTGTTTGCAAATGATTCACAGAATTTGTTTTTCCATGTTGACCACTCTGAGTTCATTGTTAGTTTTATAATCATGGAACTGTACCAGTCTATACAAGATTTATCCATGAACAATCTGAGTATTTCTATTTTTTTTCCATCCATGGTCACATCAAACCGCAAACATTCTTTTTCAAACACTTCCATCCACTGGCTTGCATTTGTATTTTTAGTGCAGAATTTTTCTATAACAAACTTCTCAGCAATGTTTTTTAAGCTCTGTTGCTTATCTTCAATTAACTTTTCAATTAATTTTCCTAATGCATCTTCTTTTTGATGTACTTGTAAACTTTTTTCGTCCAATTCTTCGAGGTATTGGTCTCCAAACTGTAGGTTTCCATCTTCGTCTACATATGTTTTTTTTAGTTCTTCTGTCATGGTTAACCAGACTCTTCTAACCTGGTATCTTTTTTTCAAACTATTTTTTATTTTTCCAAAAGCACTAGTTTTCATTATCTCCTCGTGATAGCTGGCGGATCGTAGCATTTCTGGTATTGTAAACACTTTTCCATCACTTGTGACTATTTTTGTAATGCTAATAATATTTGATCTGCCATCGCATCCAGGTAATAGCGTAAATTCGAATTGAATTTTCTCCATTTTTGGTTTAAAACGAAATGTCGTTTTATAATATGTTGATAGGTTTAATTCCTTTTTATTAATTTCTAAATAAAACACTTGTGTTGCAAAGTTTTTTTTAACTAAGAAACGACATTTATGTTTATTAATATCACTTTTAATGGTTTTTTCTAACAATCAAATAATAGAATAACAAAACAAATGACAATCGATGATTGCATTCTAATTGACATTATAGGATTCAAATTTAAAGGGAATATATTTCCTTTACATATGTATTATTGTAATTTTATTTTTTTCTTTTTTCTCATTTAAAGTTATGTATATCGTATTTGTATTGTAAAGCCGGGTACCGATTGCTGTAACGTAACATGCAATGTAACATGAAAGGAACATTTCATAAGTGTGGACACAGCGCGCGCACGAACCAAGCATGTACCTACTCGCATCTGTTTCCGGCATGCGCGAAGTGAACTGAACATAGCTCAGTCTGCCGGGAACAAGTTCTCTGTTGTTCGCGCGCGTTCTGCAGTATAGATACAAATAGCCCATCCACACTGCGCGCCCCATTGTGTTCGGCGAAAAAACCGACACCAATTCTGTTACATTGCATGATACATTGCGTCAATGTGGACGGCAAATTCTTTAATTGCGTGTTACATTGCATGTTACGTTACAGCAATCTGTACCCGGCTTAATAGGATTATATTAATCTGTAATGCACAAAAAAAATCGTAGGTATTAAAAAAGGTACACACAAACTGCCAATTTACTGTCCGTTGGGGTTTTGATTAGGAAAAATATCGTCAAATGCTAAATAAAGGTACAATATCTTTTATTTCGTCATTTTGTTTCGACTTGGTCTACTTTACAGCAGGTTTACTTGTCAACAATGACAGCATTGCTGGTTTATAAATATAATAATAATAGGTTTTAACTAATCTACTTTTTGGCGCGGAGCTGTCATAAAACTCCCGGTCAAGAACTGTTTTTTTTTTTATATGACACTGCGACATTTCAGAACTAAGTGTTACCAGTGCTCGAGTGTCCGCCCTGACAGCAGTAGGTGGGATTTAGAGGTTAAGTGATATTGACAGGTAAGACTATTAATGTATAATTATTACAGTAGATCTACGGCTGTTTTTTTTTTAAATTTAATTGATTTCGTCGACGTTAATACGATGTTTTTGAAAGAGACTGGTTCTGATAGTAAAAAGGTACACATACGAATTAGTGATTGACAGATATACAATTCGAGAATTTATTAAAGAGACTAATAAAAGAAAAGAGCACGAAAATACGTTCGATTTTATTTGAGCGATTTTAAATAACTTTGGTAGTTATATATAAGATTTAGTTAAGAAAGTTTTTTTTGCATAATATGAAGTAGTCATATAATATAAGAATGGAAGTAAAAATATATGGCACAATTACGTTTTAATCTACTAATAGATTAACATACGAATTGTCCTAAAAAAATAGTCCCACACAAAATTGCTCACAATCTGGGAGGCAGGTATGGGTACTGACACCCTGGGAACCATTTATTGGATAACCAACATCCTGCCACAGGTCACCCAAAATGATTCGCTACGTTCGGTGATTTAGCAAGGGTGTCCGAGTTCATGGGGTGAAGTTTGTCTACTCGTATGTCTTTGCATATCGGGAGAGACTGTTTGAGGGAGACCTAATCTAGACCTCTCCAGCCGAACTCTGTCGATCCATGGGAGGATAGATTTGTACGTCCCTCCTGGACACACTGACCCCCAGATTCCTACCCCTCTTATACCATTTTCCTTCCCAGAACTTCCTCTCTTCCATTTCCCTAAAAAGACCATTTACACAGCATCCCCAAATATGGCATAGGCCCCGATTGAAATTGTTTTCCTCAGGAGTGGAGCTAATATAAAAAGGCTGAAAATAGGTATCTACGGTTTCACAAAACAAAGTGCAATAAAGATTTTTTTTTTTTTCAATTAAATCATTGCCATAGACTAAGTTGTTCCTTATTTGTAATCCGATAGACTTAGTTGTTACTTATAGAAATATATTTTCATGCTCTCATTGGCAACTCTTCACAATAGACTTAAAACAAAACTTGCTTAAAGGTATTTTCTCATCTCTGGCAGTGATGTTTCTAGGAATGTTAATCTCCCCAGGGAATTCAATTTGTGCTTTTTAATGTATAAGTAATCGTAGGCGGAGGATATGTATTTTTCCAAATGTGATTGACAACCATATCGGATAAAATTTCGGAATATTTTTGAACATGACGTATTTTAATGTTCTGGTGTTGACGCGATTATAAAGACGTTTACATTCTACAACCTGCTTAAGCAGATAGATATCTAAGACAAATTTGGATTCTGAGAAAAGTGAGATGTGATCTATCCAAATACTTGAAACATTATTATTATCTCAAATCTTACAACAATACACTCCGATCTGATATAAGGATGGTTAAATTTATACTGAGAAAGCAGAAAAAATCAAAATGTCAAGGAAATAAAGTAGTAAAGGTGAGGTAGTTAGTTACCTGCGCAAGACATATTAAGAGGATGAGATCACGGTGCTTTTTGTCTGTCATAATTTTGAGTAGGGAAACATTAGTAAAAAGTCTTTGAGCTCTTTAGGTTGCGGTTCCAACAATATTTTAAACCTAAAATTGGCTTAGTTGGTACCTGTATACCCACGGACCTATTATCATTATTAAGTTAGATAAAGTCAAACCGTCTGATTTTTACAAACTAAACATTGAACCACTGCTACTCTTCATAGAAAAATCGCAACTGGGCATGTACTAAGAATGTCTGATGACCGAATTCCTGGGAAGATACTGAGTGCGATTCCAGAGGGTAGACGTCCAGTGGACCGCCCCAGACACAATTGGGCGAGGCAACTCCGGGAACTGTGTGAGGAGAGGATGGGTCTACCATGGACAGAGGCCGAACAATTAGCACAAGACGTATGGCAGCACAAGATGCAATGGGTCCCCGACCCGAATAGGATAAGGGGAAGAAGATGATGATGATGATGATGATGAAATAAGAAATTTTTTGTTATTAAAAGCCAGTGATAAAAATACAACCATTAAACTTAGTGCTGGCACACACACACCTTGCTTCCTTCGATGGATTGATAAATGTAATATTAATAGTGATGGGGTTAGCAAATGATAAATCATGCAATGTTCAGTGTTTTAAATATTATGTATGTCCTCCTCTTGCAAAGACGTATTTTCTCCGAGCGTTGCGGATTGCGAGTCAAGAGCCTTTTCCCTAGCTAGACCATGCGGCCGGCGTGGTCTAGAGGAAAGGCTCTTGAGTCGCAATCTGAAGGTCGCAGGATCGAATCCTGGCGTGGGCAAATAATTTTTATTAAATAAGCTTTCCCTGAAGAAGGAACGTTTGTTCCGAAACAGGTCGGATTTACGCATTAGGTATATAAGTGGTTTATACAAAGTTGTATTGTTTCATTTTTCTATAATGGATAACCACAAAGTTATAGCTACATTTAAAAATATAAATTTTATTTGTTTAATTGTGTTATTTCAAAATGTATTATTATAAAATAATATATGATTTATTTGCGTTACGTTACAGAGTGGAAAATACTCTCAGTATCGCCCTGGTGTAAGACCACCATTCAGAATTGAAACGTTGCTTGAAATGGCTTTAACCGTGTTTGGTGACCAGATCTGAATAGCCAGATACTTCCCCATCCTTCTCTTCCCCAACTCCTTCTCCTCCCCAATACCTACAGCCTCACAACATACCCCAATTGGGATGCCGTAGTCTCACTGGCTCCGGACGGGAGCAGCTGGGCCTCTTGTGAGGTATTCAGATTTAAAAAAAAAAACATAAAAATTCTAATTAAAGTTTGTTGTTCGGAAGTGAACTGCCAGATAAGTGTGTTGTTTGTATCTATTTGTAAATAATAAAATTAGAAAGAGCCTAAGAATTCATAATAAATTGTACAGCGCTCTTGAAGGGCACTTTTTTTACTGCACGAAACGCAGCTCGCGGATGCTTCGTTCCTATCCCATTATCCATTGCTCGGATCGCGCTCATGTTCGTGAATGTACACGCAGCATTCCATTTACTAAATTCAGAAATAGTAATTACAACGGCCATTTCAAGAAACACAAACGCACAAAATTAATACATTGGTTATCATAAAAGTATTTAAGAACACTTACCAAATAGTGTTAATTATTATAAGCAATAATTATCAGCCTGAAACACTCATCAACATTGAAAAATCTTCCGAGAAAAGATACTTGCCGCCAACGGGACTTGAACCCGTGTCCTTCTGATTGCCGGTCAGCTGCTCTTGACCACTGAGCTATGGGGGCTTATCAAATACCCGCCAAATAATTCAATATATACTAGTGTTTCATTCAACAATTACTGCTTATTATATTGATAAGCCCCCATAGCTCAGTGGTCAAGAGCAGCTGACCGGCAATCAGAAGGACACGGGTTCAAGTCCCGTTGGCGGCAAGTATCTTTTCTCGGAAGATTTTTCAATGTGGATGAGTGTTTCAGTCTGATAATTATTGCTTATAATAATTGTTACCCTTTGTGCTATGCATAAAAATCTTGTCTAAACGTTAGTTTATAAATTAAAAATAATAACAAATAGTGTTAATTAAACGATTATTAATCTCAAGTTTAAATTAAAATTTGCTTTCAGCTACTACTAAGATGAATAATTTACGAAAAAGTTCTGATTTAAACTAATTAGGTAAACACTTGATTTAATTTAAATAGCTTTTAAATAAACCTTCTTTTGTCCTGAGATGAATAACTTTAATAATGATAATTTATGATCCTGAATATTCTGACAATATATTTTTTTGCAAGGAGGCTTGTCTGCAGGATTATACTAAGCTTGAGCGACACTCGAACACCAAAAAGCTTGTCTGCGTTATTTTTTTCTACATAACATTATCCCAAAGTATAAAAAACGAATTTTTCTTTTCGTTTCGTTCCATTCGCTTAACTCCTACTATTGATACCAAAGTTTATAAAATCTAACAAGATTTCTGAGAATCGAGGTGTTTGATGTCAAACTTACTTCAAAAGCTTCAGTCAAATATAACATTTAAGGAGTTGAAGAAACGCTAACGTTTATTAAATTTTAATTGAATCAGTCACATGTGGATGCAAATTCTTTGTATTCGTATCGGTAAGAAAAGAGCAGACACATTAAAAATGAACTTGACCACTACGTTGTAGCTTGTAGCCAAAGACATTTCTCTTCTTATATTTAACTCGTGAAACTATTAATTAAAAAGTATACTAATTAATTCATTATTATGTGAAATTCACAAAATAAGGAACATATCAGTTCAAAAGCGACAAACTCTGTCATTACCTTATATGTATTACCGGTCGTCCACATTACACCGACTGTGAGAAGCGCCCTGAAAATTATACAAATTAGAAACATCAAGAAAGGGTTGTTTCATAGAAATTCAAATGTTACATAGTCGTCAAATGGTCATTGTTGTTTTTTTGATGGTTGAAAAGTTCCCGTTAAATGCCGATTCCAAGTCCGTTTCAGCTTTTGTAATCAGCAGAAGAGGACAACTATCATTTCGTTAAGCTTCTCAACTTATTACAAAAATGGCGCTGTGCAGCAGCTATTTGACTACTTATTCGCACGTGAATTTCTGCGAAACAACTGGGCCTAAATGATCGTCGTGACAAAATGACATCAAATTTATTTTCAAAATTATAAATAATCATAAAGAATTTTCCCTCCAATCTGACCACAATCAATATTCTATTTTCTATGGGTCAGTAATGCAAACAGTACAAACAAATAAAGTTTATAATATAATACACGAGAAATAAAGTTTATAATGTACAACATTGATTAGAAACGCTTGCTGACTTTTAACAGCTGCGATTAGCAATGAGAAGACGTCATAAAAAGAGCACGAATCTTTTTTGTTTCTTTTTATTTGTACCAACCACAGAATTGACTGTTGTGTATATCTGGGGAAATGTTATTTTAAAGATTCCAAGAAATATGTCCTGAGGCTAATTAGGTGATAACAATATTACGGATTCAATCATATTTACCATGAAACAGCACTTAACATAAATAACATTAATTTTTTTCGTCTTTTTTGTAAAATGGTTGCTTTATAAAATGTTTTATGTTCGGAGTGTTCATAAGTATAAGTTCTTTTCATAACGTAATATAACATTATTTTTAAATTGTAAGGATGAATTGTGAGTTGCCCTCTTAAACGCAACCTTCAAGATGAAAGTAAGTAATATATGTTTCCAACAGCTTGATTCTTCCTCTCACCTTAGTTCATTTCCATTTTCCATACCTCAACCCACATTTTTTTGTGATTATTAAACTGCCACCAAGCGGTGATAAAAATCCTTATTCACACCAGAATTTGTGAAGTTTCAAATAAATTGCCTCTAGGCAATAGGCTCCCCAGTTTACAGGTTAGTACAATAATGAGCACGTATTTATAAAAAATATTGAATTCGAAAGTTATTATGAAGGTTTCCAAAGGCGTATTAAAAAAACTATGCTCAATGTTAAATAAGTCAAGCGCTAGCGCTGTGAAAGCTAGGGATGTTAAAAATTTAATTTGCGACGGAGTTGCGTGTCAAAGTAAGAATTTAATGTGAAGTGTCTTTACTTAACGACTGCTAAAACTTTATATTTGCAGTACGGTTCTGAAACTATTTCACATAAAATATATAGTTTTAATATTAAAGCTTTAGTACTTCAATGGGATCTTAAAGTAGGTTTCATAACTATGGAAACAATACCTTTTAAATGAAAACTTTTGATATTATAGAATTGACGTCATTTTTCAGAGGTAAAAAGTGCATTAAAATAGTGTTGCTTACTTTAATTAACTTAGATGTAGGTACGTATTCTAGGTAAACTAACATAACCTTAGATGGACACATCATATAAAACAAATCACAAATAAACTCGTTAAAACAATACACATTTTCCTAAACATAAGGAACATATGTAAAATAAAACAAATGAAAACAATATATTTTGCACTTTGTCAATCAATAATAGAATATGGAATAATTATCTGGGGAGGAACAACAAACTCAGCTATCGATCACTTAGAAATCGCGCAGAAAATGATCTTAAAAGTAATACTTAAAAAACATAGACTAACTGATACAGACCAAATATTCAACAGTTGTGACGTACTAGATATACGCCAATTATACGTTAAAACTCTACTAAACTACATTTTCGACCAAAAAACAATTTTCAACAATCTCAAATATCACTAACAGACCAATCGTACAAAAATAACATATAAACTCCGACAGTGAATACAAGCTTTGAACAGAGGCACTATAAATATCATGATAAAAAAGCATTCAACAGTCTTACCCTTGAAAATAAAATAAAAGAAAACAAAAATAAATTCATACTCAAAATTAAAAAAAATCGATTAAAGAACAAAAAAGACAATATTACCAAAATCTCATAGCACGATAAGAATAAAACACATAACACACAAAACAAATATAAAACACACCATAAAATAATTCATTTTACCTATAATTTTATGTTAATTATAAATTTTTAGTTTAATTATAGAATACTCTTTTTAAGCAGCATTATTTTTATATTATTTTCAATGTATTATGAATAAATTTTTGTTTTGTAAAATGGAGGCCTCAGCACAGGTGAGCTTGCCAGTGAGTTCGACATTGCTGAATTGCATTTGAAATGTAAGATATTATATCAAATAAATAATATTAATAATAATAAAAAAATGACAATTAAATGTTATATTATAATTACCAAAGAAATTATGATTACTTATTAATAATTTTGTACTTACCTGTTAATTATATCATTTTCCCCAAAGTTTAATGATTATCTGTAAAGTGCATAGTAACTTTTTATTTTATTTTTTTAATGATTGTTCTCATATTTCTATACAGTGTGGAAACAATTGGACACTTAGAGCCAGCTACGCCCTCCAAACTTGGTGCTAGAGAAAAATGCTCAAGATTCCATGGACATCCAGACGCACAAATATGTGACGATCCAACCACAATAGGCTTTCAACTATCTGCTAATAACGTATTTTCAGATATTTTGATTGAGGACTCCATCTTGAGGAAACTCATCGTCACTGGCAAAGTGGAAGGCAGAAAAGCAGAGGAAGGTCACCGACGCGCTGGAGAGACCAAAGTATCATTGGCGATGTCGGTGTCAACCGCTCTCCACGCAGCCTGTATCGCGAGGAATGGGGGAGCCTTGTCCACTCTGGAAATTGAAAGAGGTGACGATTCCCAACAATCAGGAACCCACTTAATAAGAAAAAGAAAGTATAAAAGGGTAAATAATAATATTATACTTTTTGATGACACTTAATGCCTCTCTAATTGAGTATGTCTCGTGTTCGGGAAGAGAGTATTATCATGAGTTATGTACTTGTGTAGTTGTGTGTGCGAAAAAAATTAACATACTTTTACTAACTGTAGGTACCGAATTCTACCCGTTGCGTTCCCTGCAATATATTCACATAGCTATTAGGTGTTTCTTAATTCTCAGTGGGAATCTGTAGACAAACAAAAAAATCACTTCCATGATTAAAAACTTATTGAAAAGGGTTATTGTACTGAATAAGATACAAATTCCACAATAAAGTTTTCGACCCGTCTTTTCATGCCACGTGACAACTCAACATAAAAAGCTTCAAACAACGCTATTTAGATTTGCAACTCAAATCACTTGTTTATAAATAATTATTATCATGGAGTGGTTCATGGTACATTATTCTAATTACTTTCACATAACTAAACACATTTTGTTAGAATTTTTCGAAGCTTGTTCCCCATTAGTCTTGCCTAGATAAGTTTTATTTTTGTACCTGTTCAACGGTCTCTGGCTAGCTGTATGGCCAGAGGCAGATCATTAACTCATCTACTTTTGTACTTTGTCCATATTAATTAAATTTCCTAAGACAAAGCGAGGGTATCCTCGCATCCGTACAGGTACTATAAAAGACGAGTGTAAAATAAAAAAAATCACATCTCTTAGAGGAAATATTAAACCCATTTACTTTTGTGAAGGTTGAGCTCTAGTGAAGTTTTTTTTTTTAATTAGCTCCCTACAGTTCCACTCAGGGCCTATGTCATTTTTGGGGATGCTATCTGGAGAGCGTTTTGAGGAAAGAAGGAGATTAAGTTCTGGAAAGGAAAAAGATTAGAAGTTGGTAGGAATCTGGGGTTCAGTGTCTCCAGGAGTGACGCAAGTTGAATCCATACTTCCCAAGCAATGCACGTCGATGTTCCGAGAGAGTCCTGCTGGAGAGCTCAAAAGGTCTCCCTCAACGAGTCTCCAGATCCGGCCTGCCACGCAGCTTGTTGGCAGATGTATTCACTAAGTTAACATAAATCTTTCCTTAAGTATCCCAGTAAATGAAATAAAAATACGCGCTTGCCCCCTGAATTTTTTTATTTATTTTTTATTTATTTTTTTTATTTTTATTTTTATTTTTTACATTTAAACCCGCTAAACTACTTATGTAGTTTGTCAGCAGGTACATAATGACAACATTGGTACATTTTCAAACATTGTATACATATAATTTTGTAATTTTGATGGTAAATATCAATTAAATAGATTATTTAAATTACCGAAATAGTATGTACATGTAAGTAGCACTAGAAGCCTTAAATAATAAAAAAGTACAAATGGATTTAGTATGATATGATATAATAAAAAATTAGTATGCTATGATATAATAAAAAGTACAGATGGATTTAGTATGAACAAATGAAATATAATCACAAGTAAATTAAAATTAGAACGGGTGACTAAAATAAAATACTTAGGTTTTATTTTTGACAGCAATTTAAAGTGAATAGAACATATTATCCCTATAGCAAACAATAGAAAATCAATACACTTTTTTAGACATACTCACAACTTATTAAACTTGAATAAACTCAACACAATTTACTATGTTCTAAGTCAATCTTTAATCGAATACGGTATTATAGCCTGGAGGGGAAATTAATATTACATGTAATATTGTGTTATTATTTGTATTTATATTTTGTATGTGTTATTATTATAAAGTACTCATGTTAAGCGCCTGCTCTCAACACAGATTCTCCTAGTTAGACAGGCATAGGACAAAATAATTGTTAGTCTAAAATTAATAAAGATGAATAATGAAAATAAAAAATAAACTACCGAGACCCATTACAAGCCTCACCCCTATGAATCCGAGCACCCCTGTTAAGTCACGTAACTAACCTCTCGGGGTGACCTAATGTAGAGCTGTTGATTATCCAATATATGGTTCCCAGAACGGCGGTACCCATAAACGCCTCCAAATTTGAATTGATAGTATGTTGTATGAAGGTGACCAGAGAAAGGAATTATATTCAAGAATGCTTCTGACCATCGTTATGCATTGTATTATTATTATTATTATTATGGCTTTGAACGATCTTAAAATAAAACTGAGATATTTAAGTGCTTTGTTTGTACATAGTTACGTTGTTTATATTATATTATATTATTTTCCTAAATATAACAAGACAGATACAAAACATCACTTTCCTTGATATTATTTTCATGACTCTGCGAACAACAGTATCAACAGTATCACAACAGTTTTAAAGGGTTCTCATTAAACTTAAGTGTTCTAAGAAAAACGTTTCCTTACTCTTTCCTACTTCCTCTTAATCCTTGCATTTATCCGAGCATTTCCTATGTTTTAAAGAAGATAATAAGAGAACAAAGGGAATATCCTCCCCTATCTTATCCAGTTTAAAGATGAATTCATCTTTCATCACGAGATGTATCATCTAGCAGCACCCGACTTAATCCGTTGCTTAAGATACCAGACAGGGTTTTCCCCCAGTAAGACGTAGTGAAATGAATTATTCCAGGTTTGAAGAAGAAAGGAGAAACAAACAGAATGTAACCGCTGAAGCTATGTAATTATTGTTTTTCTTTTATTGCGTTCGTAACAAATAACTCTGAAGCTTTTGTGAGCACCTAATTTGATTTAATTTTTTTTTAAGTGTATGTTTCCATTACAAGTATAGTTTATTCCCCTTTGGTACATTGGGTTATCAGGACAGCCATTATTTGGTCTAAAACCCAAGGAATATAAACCAAATAAAGGCATCTTTCCCAACAATCGCTACGCTTGTGCTCAAAATATTGTAATCCGTTTCATGAGATGTGATAATCTGTCAAACGAACCGCCCGTTTTTGCATGGAAACACGTGTTATTTTTTCACCCTGAAAGAAAACACAATCCGGAATTGATACGTGCATTGCTCGAAATGATCTGAATGGACAGAAACTCCCAATCTTCCACTAACCCTAGTCCAGTCAACGAATGGTCCAAAAGGAGATGTAGAGTGCCTGACCAGGAACTTAAGCGATTCCTTCAGAAACTTGTTCAGGGTGCTTAGGGTGTGGACATACTAAAAGTCCTGACGTCTGGATGGTGAGCTAGGGGGGAGGGGAGGGGGAAGGTCCCAATTTTCGGGTTTCCGCTTATATCTCAAAAACGGTGCATTGCAGAGGAAAATTTTGTAAGAATAAGTAAAAGCTCACAAAATTAACTACAAATTTTAATCTTTACGTAATTATCAAAATCCCACCTGTTTTTGAGTTACAAGCTCCACAAATGTAGATATTTTCGAAAAAAATCATTTTAACTCACATTTTTCATCAAACATTCCTTCATATCGTCTAAAATATTCCTCAAAGAAAGAAATTCATTTGAAAAAAGCTGTAAAGAATTTAATTCCCCTTTAGAATATATACCTACACATATTATGTAAAATAATCTCCAACCAGTAAATATTTACTAGTAAATTTTCCTCTGCGACGCACCGTTTTCGAGATATAAGCGGAAACCCGAAAATTGGGACCTCCCCCCCCCTCCCCTATCTAACCACCTAGACGTCAGGACTTTTAGTATGTTCACACCCTAGCCACCCTGAATAAGTTTCTGAGATTTCCTGCTCACGCATTCTACACCTCCTTCATTGACTGGACTACTCACCTTTTTACCACCCTGCTTCCCTCACTATTACAATGTTCACAACATTTCAAAACCTTTTTGACATTAACTCCAGGCACTCAGGACCCTCATGCGTAAAATAAAATAATTTCTAGTATTTTAGTTTCAGTGTTTCAAAGCTTTCGTTTCAGCATTTAATTATTAACCCAAGACCACGGTGTGTCCTTTGAGCGAAAACCATTGAAAAACGCAAGTCCAGTCCACACAGAACATAGAGAAACTAAATACCTGCTGTGGTCTACTACGTCTGTTGATTATCTGCCACAGTGAGAAAGCAGTGGAGGTGGAAGCTGTTAGCTGGGAGATATAAATCTGTCCGATGGCTTGATCGCCCGCGGCATTGAGATTTTATTAAAACTTCTCCCTTTGAGATGAACTCTCTTTGATAATGCGAGCTAGGTAGTAGGTAGGCACAAGCCACCAGCCACCAGCCACCAGCCACTAGGCAAGAACTGGGTATGCTCTTTACCGCGGTATCGGACCGCTAAAGCCTTACTCATAATTACAATGAATGAGTTATTTCATTCGTTTTTTTTGTTGTTTATGATAACGGAGCTTATTAATTACAACAAAGATGGAATCTCTGAAGATATTTCTCATTTGTATTCATGATACTTTTTATAAAACGTATCTTCTAATGGTTATTTATGTACTTAATGTGTATGTGGTAGGTATTTAAAAACAGATTTATTAAATGGCCTGGAATATTTTTGAGGCTGTGAGAGCGTTTCTGAAATGCGTGTTATTATCAATATAGTGATAATAATACCTCCATACAGATTTTGGAGGAATATAAAAAGGAATTATTAACACTAAATTATGTAAAAAATTTGTTTCTTGAATCAGAATAGCGTTATCAATTAAAAAGAAGTCTTAAACAGCAAAGTACATAGATTATACTGAACAGAAGTGTTGGAAAATGTTAATCAAAGGGCCATTCTACAAACGAAAATAATGTCGCAAAATTGAAAAAGACATCAATTTTTTTGTTGTTGTTAAAAATAACGGTTTTTCAAAATTCTACGAACGGCTTAGCAATTCGTGATATTAAAGGTCAAAGGTTAACAATATTGTTTTTCGTAAATTACTAATCTCCTACACTTTTTACGCAAAAAAAATTGTATGATGAAGTCATAGAAAACTCAATTTTTTATAAGATTGGTAATTTGCGTTTTTTCCATAAATTTAACCGTTTTAGAAATATAGCGGGGAGAAAGGTTAACAATAAATTAGTTTACGGGATTACAATATACATACGTACTGCGCGCAATACGCACCACTTGGCTCTGAAACTTTCGCGTCTTCGAAATAAAGATTTGCCTAGCCTATCTCCTAGCAAAGACGGCCATTAAAAAATACTACGAATATACATATTTTAACACCACTTTCCTAGTAAGTACTTAGGTTCAAGCATCCTAGCAATCCTAAGAGGATGGATTAATCGAAGCAAGTCACAATACATTATTATCTAATCGCTGACAAGGAAACTCCATTAATTCTTTATCCATACGAAAAACTCTTCATTTTAATCCATAAAATCAAAAAGTTTCGCGTCGTTTGATTCGTGATAAAAAAATGAAGTCACTCTCCTAATTTGCGAATCGATATGAAAGTTTTTCGATCTGTTCGATATCGGGCATCTCGGTACCGATATTTTCAAGAGATCGGTCTTTCCGGAACTTCTCAAAGGAGTCGCGTGCTTTGAGGAGGGGAGGAGGGAGCCCCGGCGATATCGGCAAATGGCGGATACAGCTGATTCAGACCGACTTGGAAGAAACTTTTCCAAATTTAATTTGAACTTATTAAAGGTTAGTGGAAGTCGGGATCAGGCGGGAAAAAAGACTGGAAAATATCGGAGGGTAATTGAAATAACCGGCAGTCAAAGGTGGAGGAAGCATTAAACTTGTGTTTTTTATTCTTGAGAGGGTGGCTGTGAGGAAAATAATTTATTGAAAACTTTTTCAAAACACTTGAAAATTAGAAAATTATTTTACTCCCTTGATTTCTTGCTTCCTTTACTTTCTATTAACACTGAAATTTATTAATTGTGACTTAAAAAATTGTGAGTCAGTTCCTCAGATAACTATGATGTGAGGTCAGCAAACATCTTGATTTATAATAAAACAATGTAGTGATAACTACATGCTAGTGCTCGTTACACAAGACAAGTGCAAACGATGGACTGGTTATTCCTCGTTATCTAAATAAATACGCCCAAAAATCCTTAGAATACAATGTCCTAAAATTTACAACACTACAAAAATTTGTGAACTATTTTTCAGAAAGAAAACGCTGTATATTTTCAGAAGGAAAATGCTTAAAATGCTCAAAAAAGATTTTTTAACAAAGATCGAAGACAACATTAGCGATCCTCAAACGAAAATTATAATCAGAAAAATCAGAAAAAAGATGCGATCGGTTACATAGTCGCATTCCTAGATACGAACGCATCTTTTATTTTTTATTTTTCTGTTTCAAATTATCGTTTGAGGGTTGCTAATATTGTCTTTATTAATTAAATAATTCAATTTGAGGTTTTACTCGTTAAAGGTATTCCAAAAATAAAAATATATTTTTTATATTTCCCTCTGATATTGTTACTTTTATATATCTATGCCTCAGAATTGCAGCTTCCTGGTGCCAGCAGAATTTACATCAATGAACATTTAACCCCCAAAAATCAGCATCTCCTAAAACAATGTAGAGATATAAAAACGGACAGAAAAATTCTCTACTGCTGGATAAAAAATGGGAAAATCTTCATTCGTGTAAGTGATACAACACCCATAATTTTAATTGCGGATCAAGATGACGTTAACAGACTTTCAACATTGAAGACAATGCCCACACAAGACGCTTCTACATCGGCCCTCCCTTTAGGAAACTAAATTTACAGAACAATATCAACCGTATTACTATTTATATCAAATTTAACCTCTTGCAGTACCTCAATTTCTACTTAGTCGTAATATACGAATCATCACTATACGTTAATTACAAATTCCCTTTAAACTCTTATCAAATAATGTTAAAACATGTTTTTATCAATTGTTTGAATTGCAATTGTATTAGTAATCTGTCCATAGATATAACAATCAATCTGTCAAAACAAAAGCCTCTTAAAACCATAGACATTTTAATTTACCATAAACAAAAACAATCACAGCATAATTATTACTATTTTCCAAACAATTTCACGAACATAATATTTAAAAATGCTTAACATATATTTTCAAAATGTGCGAGGTCTTCGCACAAAAACTCATAGCTTCTTAAATCAGGTCCTTTTGAACAATTACGATATTTATCTTATATGTGAAACTTGGCTAAATAAATCAATCCAGGACAGTGAATTGTTTGACAATAGGTATGATGTATTTAGAGAGGATCGGAACTACTTTTTGTCTGGACAGCAGCAGGGAGGGGGGGTACTAATTGCAACATCCAAATCTCTGAAGGCTCAGAGAATTCCCTGGTCTACGTGTACTGAGGAGATCTGGATATCAGTGCCAATACTTGGTAACAATAATAAACTCAAAAATTTATATATCTGCTGCACATATCATCCACAAAACACCAACTACATCCACAACCTAACTCATCACTTCAACACCACATCAGACCTGCACGCAAATCACCCGGAAGGATTGTTTTTATTAGCTGGAGACTACAATATATCCAAACTAAACTGGAAGTTAACCGAAGGGCAAAACCAATTAGAACCAAATTTTCCAGAAGACACTGCTAGCTGTGCCTTGGTAGACTTCCTTTCATTCACCCAACTACACCAATTCAATTCTATAACCAATACAAACAAACGAATTCTTGATTTAATCATGACAAATATTTCAAAATGTAGTATAACCCATTGTACCGAACCTCTGACGCCTGAAGATTCACATCACAGAGCATTAGACATAGAGTTATCACCTGTTACTGTACCGTCTCTCTCCAGCTCATCTAGGACAGTTAAAATGTTTCACCGAGGTGATTACGGTCAAATCACTGATGAATTATCCAAAATAAATTGGAAACTCCAATTTCAAGGTAAGGATACCGAAAAAGCCGTATTAGATTTTTACAATATCATAAATGACATTATTCGCAAATATATCCCCGAAAAAAAAATTAACGGTAATTTAGAAAGGTTTCCCCCCTGGTACACTTTACCACTTATTAAAATTGTAAAAGAGAAATTAAAATATCACAAGAAATGGAAAAAATACAAGAACCTGGCTGACTACCAATCATTTTCAGTACTGAGAAATCGTCAAAAGAAGATCGCGTTAGAATGTTATGAAAACTTCATTATGACGGCAGAAGATTCAATAAAAAAGTGCAGCAAACAGTTCTGGTCATTTGTTAAATCAAAGAAATCCTCTTCCGATTTACCAAAGCAAATGTATCTTGCAGATATTTCCTGCAATGATGGACAATCCATATGCGACCATTTTAGTGATTATTTTAGATCAGTTTTTGTAGAAAATTCCAACCCTCGCCTCAATCTTATAAACTGTGAGAATGATGACGACAACTCTAATCTACATATCCACAATATTAACTTCAATCAATCATGTGTACTTAATTATTTAAAAAAACTTGATCCGAATAAAAGTGCGGGATCTGATTTAATTCCATCCATATTTTATGTAAAATGCCGGGACCAATTGGCTTATCCTCTCTCCTTGCTATTCAAAATGTCATTTGAAGAAGGCAACTTCCCCAACGTCTGGAAACAAGCACTCATTACACCAATCCACAAAAGCGGGGACAAAACTAACATTACCAACTACAGGCCCATCTCCAAACTCCCAATTGTCAGCAAAATCATGGAAAACATAGTTCTTGATCAACTTTTTCCGGCGGTACAAACAATCATATCTAAAAATCAACACGGCTTTTTCAGAAAACGGTCGGTCGAGACAAACCTTCTGGAATACATAGATTTTATTTTAAATTCTATGGGTGGTAAAAATCAAGTAGACTCTATCTATACGGATTTTTCAAAAGCCTTTGATAAAATTAACATTGACCTGCTTCTGAAGAAACTGTTAAAAATCGGGATTAATGGTGACCTTCTCAGATGGATCAAATCATATGTAACAAACAGAAGTCAAGCAGTTAGAGCTAAGGGTTTCTCCTCGCGTTTTTACAGTATACCTCCAGGAATCCCGCAAGGATCACATCTCGGACCTCTCTTGTTTATTTTATACATCAATGATATAGGTAAATGCTTTAAAAATTCCAAATTTTTGCTGATGACACGAAAATTTACAAAAAAATCACTAATATTAATGACAGCCTAGAATTGCAAGATGATATCAATAGGCTTGGAATATATTGTGCTAACAACCAACTGTTCCTTAATCTGGAAAAATGTAACACAATATCATTCACCAAAAGCATAAACCCCCTAATATTCCCGTACAAAATCAATGACGTAGAGATAAAAAGATGTTGTGAAGTGAGGGACTTAGGAATAATAATGGACTCCGGAATGTCTTTCCGAACACATATAAATTCCATCTGTGACAGGGCGTACAAACTTCTAGGATTCATCATAAGAGTGACCAAACCATTTAGGTCTCCACATGTAATCAAAATACTGTACGTCTCTTTTGTTCGCTCAATATTAGAATTCGGATCAGTCATATGGAATCCCCAATACAAAGTAAATATTGAAAGGTTAGAAAGAATTCAAAAAAAGTTATTGAAACACCTAGACTTTAAATCCTTTCGAACTTCAGAAAACCTAAAAGACTCATTAACATTCCATAATTTATCAACTTTAGAAGATAGAAGAAATATATCCGACCAAAAATTTTTATTCAAAATCATTAACAACGTTGTTGACAACAACTATCTTCTAGAACACATTAATTTCCACTGTCCAATAAGAAACACAAGGTCAAACCAACTATTCCACATCCCACACTCAAAAACAAATTACACACAACATTCATTTCTCCGAAGGACGTGCACAAAATACAATGATATCTTTTACGACGCTGATATTTTCCATTTGTCCTCAGGCCAATTTATTAAATCCATAATAGGAAAAATTAAAACAAATTGTTAATTACGAACTCTCCACCCCTGCTGCATGTTATTTTTTTCATTCTCATTATGTTGGTTTTCCTTCTTTTTATTATAATAATAATATTTGGATAATTTATATATCCCATATGCTTTAATTTGTGTTTGTGTTTTTTTTCTTTCATTTCTGTTGTATATATATATATTTTTCTTTTTTTTCTACCACTTTATGTTTTCTTCAATGTTTTAATCCATGTTTATATATTATAAATTGTAGCGGAAACTTCACTGGTTAATGCAATCATGTAATATGTTACTTTCTTATTAAAATATGTATAACTGTTTGTTTCCTAAATAAACTAAAATAAAAATAAAAATATCTATTTGATTTTATATTGCTTTTTAGTTGTTTTTTATTTATTATTTATTTATGACTAAAATAAAAGTGTACCGACCCTAACATAAAAAATATAAGAAGATTATTTTGATACCGATTGTGATCCTTCCTTTATGGTAATCTCCTTCTCCTCCTCTTTACCTTAATCCACACAATACGAGTATACCTCAATTGCAAATGCCATAGTCTCACTAGCTCCAGACGGTTGGGAGCAGTTGGCACTCATGTGCGGTATTCACAACAACAAAAAAATTCAGAAAATATAGTACATTGATGCTGCCATGACTGAGCTACATTAGTTCTCAGTAAATATGTGTTTTACACTATTTGTTGTTTTTTCATGGCGGTTCTACGGTTTCTCTAACAGTCATGTCATCTTGAGGGATGTTTTGGAGAAAATCTTTTTGAGAAAATGAAGAGATCTTGAAGAGACCATCTTGCAGGAATCAGAACACACCAAAAAGCAAGTCATTATATCTCCAAACTGTTTATGGATGTGTTTGGCCTGTTTCACAGTTGTACAGATTTTAAAGGTATCACTAGTTTTACATTACATAAAGCATTTTCCACTGAAAGGCGGAAGAATTTGGTGGTATCGCTGCTTAAGGTAAGGTCTAAAAAGGATGGTAAGTGTTATTGCGTCAACTTTTATGCCAATAAATACGTTAACGACAAGCTATTTGATCATTTCTTCGTAACTGCCACTGTACTATAAAATTTGGCTTTTGGAATCGCAAATTTCATATAAGGGCCAATTTATATTCATTTATTCCACTTGCAACTTGCAGTAGAAATTTCAAACGATTGACCCAAAACCAAATAAGCGTTTGGATTAGGTACTTATTTATTCTTATAAAGTCGTGACGAAAGTATATTCCAAAGCATAGAAATAATATGGGTTAGTATAAGCAACTAGCGGAATATAAACCATACCGCCGCGCCGCGGCTAGGTTCGGAAAACAAACGTGATCGCCTTAGGATTTTTAACATATGATATTAGTTTGGGTTGCTCAATCTTTGGCCACCTTTAACGTTTTTGATTCACATCAAGATATTCAAAGACAGTGTATTTGATTTGTCAAACTCTTTGAACGTGCGGTATTATCTTGTCGCGTGTCACTAAGCTGTGCCATGTAAAATCTTGCGGATTTGAGATAAATAAACTTCCGCATCTTTATTATTATGCGTTTTCATATTTTGAATTTAATAATATGGAACGATCGATATAACGGCAAACTAGGCTTATGTAATAGCTCATAATGAAAGTTACACCATTAGTTACGTCAAATTATAAATTACAATCAGGAAAATCAATGCGATTTTCGTAACGCTCTGGTATAGAGATTTATTACGCATTTTTGCAGCTTTAAACACACCCACACCTTCGTATACCTAAATATTTGATATTCCATTTTTAAGTTCAAATATGGTATTTTTAATACTAGTTATATGTTATGTGATTTATTTTACTAACTTATTAGTTTTATTTTTTTACATTAGCTCCACAGCTCCACACAGGAGGCCCGGAGGAAAATAATTTCCCTGGGGGCCTATGTCGTCTTTGAGGATAGCCGTTTTGATGGTATTGGTATTTTTAGGGAAAGAAAGGAGAGGAAGTTCTAGAATTGAAAAAGGCATGAGGGGTGGTTAGGAATCTGCGGGTCAATGTGTCCAGGAGTGACGGATGTATGGATCCATCCCTCCCACTGCAGTAGTTACATGGCGATGGGTCAAGACGGCCGGAGATGTAAAAAGGTCTCTATCAACCAGACTCTCACGATTCGGCTCACCACGCATAAGGTGCGCAAACGTATGTACCGCCAAGACCTAGACAAACCTCAATTCGTGAACTCGGGCATCCCTGCTAAGTCACCAAACATAGCGAACCACTTGGGATGACCTATGGTGTTGATCATCCAATAAATAGTTCACACCCGCCTCCCAAAAAAATGTTAGATGCAGGGTTGTGATTAATGTATCGTTTTAACGAGTGCTGCGATCATTTCACAAAATCTTAAAAAATCATTATATAGATACTAAAATTAATATCCGTATCGAGTGTTCAAGGACGGTTAAAGAACCACTGACAAAGGAACAAAGTGAGTAACCTCAGTACCCAAAACTCAACAACGCAACGCTGTGAGCTGTGAATACACTTAAAATCCTTCCAAACAAACAAAATAATAAGTATCTAATTACAAAAACGTTCCCGTTCATCCTTCAAAGTCCAGTCTAGACAAAACTAGGCGGCGGACTTAAGCACCGTAATTGTTTCTTAACCGGACCCACTTGCCTACAGTGAGTTTATTTGCTTAATGATATCGATATGAAAACAGAGATAAATACGTTGGCCGTCAGAAGATGGATGCTCTCTCAACAGATCGATTGTTAGATGGACCGGGTGGCTGCGTATGATGAACTTCAAATGGATGTTTTCAATTAGTTACCTGCCTGTGATGCCCATGACGTAACGGTATTTGAATAATGTTTGTTTGAACAAAAACACGTGTAACATATAGAAGCCCACATTATAATATTCATAAATTATAATAATGATCGTTAGCTCACAGCAAAACAGCTTTAATGTTTAAAAGCACCTGATTAACTTTTGTTTTATAGATTACTAGAGATTTCACGGCATGCGTTGCAATGCCACTTGGTAAATACATTGTTTCTCCATGCGGGTTCTTTCCCATTCGTCCCGTCCCCCGTTCCTCCGCCCCTTCCTCTCTGATCTCCCCTTCCCCTCGCATGTTCCCTCTCCACCTACCCCGCCTTCCTCTCCACTCCCCCGTTCCCCCATGTATTGAGTCCTAGTACATTCAGTTTTCAAACAGCCGCTTGCCACCTATTACAATTTTTTTATTAAAATTTTCATTTTTCATATATTACAAATATTAATTTTTGTGTATAATAAGAACAATCAATCAAATTTGGTACCTAACGCAGGTACCTACCTATTTAAAATACTCACCTATTTATGATGCTTACTTACTTAGTCTTCAAGTAAATTCAATTGATGGTTTTCAAAATGTATTCTCAAATTGTGACATTTTTTGATAGTTTCGTAAGAGTTTTTGTTGAATTCAAGTAAATTCAATTGATGGTTTTCAAAATGTATTCTCAAGTTGTGACATTTTTTGATAGTTTCGTGAGAGTTTTTGTAATGATTAAAAAACCTTTTAGATGTATTGTCATGTGGTTGTGATAGATACCTTCGCGAGGGTGAAAATAAGGTATTTTGAAAGTTTAAAACATTTCATAAGATTTCATAAGTATAACTTATATACATACAAGCAATGTTGTATATATATATAAAAGTGCTGTGTCTAATTTTATTTAACTGAACAATTTCCGTACAAGCTGAAACATTGCAAAGATTTCACGCTTTTGAAATGTAAACGTGATGCAGAATATTATTGTGCAAGTGTGTCCCGAATGGAATAAGTGAAAAGATGAAATATTAGTTCGTATGCAGCATGAAAGGAAGCTCTGTGAAGCAATGAAAAAGTTCTAGGAATATTTGGGCAAAAAGAGTGTCATATGAAAAACACATTTTTATGTATTTATTTATATGAACAAAAAAATAAATACATTATAAGAAAGC
The DNA here is from genome assembly GCA_929108145.2 of Limnephilus rhombicus. Taxonomy (NCBI): domain Eukaryota; kingdom Metazoa; phylum Arthropoda; class Insecta; order Trichoptera; family Limnephilidae; genus Limnephilus; species Limnephilus rhombicus. Next base: position 50,485,623 of record OV815285.1, read on the forward strand.
TTTGACTGTCCAACAGGAGATTTATGGCCATTAATTAAGGCCAATCGAATTGCATAGTTTAGTTCACGTCATCATTTAAAATTTCACCAGAAATATTTGCATAATGTTGTCATGCACAAAAACAATAACAAAAAAGGGAGAGAGAGAGAAATTGAGGGACCAGAAGAAATCTTAATAAGGTAGGTACCTAGTGATTGTATTATATTATAACGTGAAAGAAGATTTTAGTTTTTACATTAGATTTTTTGTTTACCCTTAGTTTCACACAAGAAGCCATGAGATATCTAATTTCCCTCAGGGCCAATGTCATCTTTGGGAATGGTGTGTGGAGGGTCTTTATGGAAATGGGATGAAGTTCTGTGCAGGAAAATGAAAGAGGGGTATAAATGTGGTGAGTATTTGTGACGGTATTCCGAGAGGTAAAAGGGTCTCCCTCAACCGTTCTCTCACAATCCGGCCTACCACGCAGTCGGTGGGCAGACGCATCCTCCTCCAGGAGCCGGACAAACCTCACACCGTGAATCCGGGCACCCCTGCTAGGTCACCAAGCAAGCATCATGGGGTATGGCAGAAGTTTTGTTTAATCAATAAGTGGACCCGAGGCGGCAGCGGTACCCATACTTGCCTCTTAAATTGTATCCGTACTAATTTTATAAATGCGACAGTGCATGTGTTTGTTTGTTACGCTTTCACGCCTAAACCACTAAAGCGATTTTTTAAATTCTTTCACCAATAGAAAGCTACATAATCAGCGAGTAACATAGGCTATATTGTTATATATAATGGTTAGCTCTGGCTTTATGTTTTTTTTATAAATAAAAATGTCTGTATTTCATATATTTTAGCGGCAGGGAGGAAAGGCAAGGGGAAGGTGGGGTTCGCGGAGAGGGAAGAGGCGATGGAGGGAGAAGGTGGGAAGGTGGAAGGGAACGGTAACGCACGGGAAAGGACATGCAGGGAGAATCAATTTATTTCTTTGAATGGCATTGCAAAGCATGCTAGGTCCAAGCCAGTAAATAATAATTATTTTTTATATTTAAGTGTTCAAAATTACTGACGGCAACTGTTTCTACGAAATAATACTACGAAACAAAGAAGAAGCAAGGGGACACAGATGTAAAAGCAATTTCTTTCTGACATTCCTAGTAGAGGAACTCTATTGTGATGCGACATTAAAAAGAGTTCACAAATTTAAAAAATCCATCCTTCTGCTGAACAATTGAATTCCCATCGATTATTTATATATTATTTAAATCTTCCCAAACTGATGAACAAGACCAGATAATATTTTTTCTCAGAACCTTATTGCTTGCAAATATAATGTAATCATTTGATCAATGATGGTACAAAATATGTAAAAGATAACTTTTCTATTCCGCGAAACACTCCAATTTTCGGATTCAATGCTCGTCGTCTATGGACCCTTTTCGACGAACATGTATTTATGGGTGTCAAGTTGGATCATCATATTGACTTGCTTTATTTGGCGACAGATTTTATCTGTATCAGTCCAACAATATAAACAGGTTGTGTGGGAGTTGAGAGCTCCTTCAAAGGATTCCCCTTACTTTAAATAACATGAATTTCATCATTTATAAATTCGCTATAAAAAATACGATTATTGACATTGGGCGGGAGTTTCTTTGGTTCCCTTTGTCGTTGTCTCTGATCTTTCAGCCAAAGGGATTTTTATTTAGATTTATTCAGTGACAATTTTTTACATACTAAAAATAACAAAAACGGGTATCTTTACATTATATTATACGGGTAACTTGGATTTCCCTGGAAAAGCTAACGGTATTTCATATGAAGGTGCTCCGAAAGACAAGCGACATTGAGCCTTCGGCACTGAAGCAGCCAAAATAAATAACAAATGCTTGCCAAATCATTCCTGCACGGTTTACGAAACCCGTATGAGAACAGGTCGTTTTTTCTACCCGTTATCATCATCATAAAAGCGGGTTTCAACTTTCTGGTTTCGTGTTACATACGTTTTTTTTCTGATAATTTTACAACATAAGTCCGTACATTTAACAACAATCATATCGTTAAAAAATATGTAAGTAATGGGAACCCACTAAAGACACTACCTGTGTGTAGGTCAAAGATATTCAAATACAGAAGAGATATGCTATGGTGTCCGCGCAACTGTCGCCGGACTACGCGCTAATTAGCGTAGTTTTTATACAAAAAGAATTTGTTCATTTCGTTGATTTTTTGAAAATGTGCATTAATATTGGTTAACAATATATTTTGAATAAGAAAAGTATTCGCTCATTTAGTTTAACGTTCGTTTGGTTTATTCGTTAGTTATTTGTTCTTTTAGTTTATTTGTTAATTGGTAAACAATATCGGCGACACCCGGAAGCGCAGACCCACATAGTAAAAACAGCAGATAGCACATCTACTTATATTTCAATATCTTTGGTGTAGGTTATATAAGAAAAAATTACCAATAAAATAAAAATATTAGTTTTAAATAAAATTAATTACGAAAATACAACATGAAGCAAGTTTTAATCAAGTAAGTTTATAAACATAATGAGGTATTTAAATTTTAAATGCCGACAACCCGGGCGTTCATTGAAATAACATTATCATTTACAGACGGTTCTGAGACGGGTACATATATATGAAATTTATAAATATAATTTTAGTTTTGTTAAGTGAAAAGTGAAAACATGTAGGTAAACAAAGGTTAACAAATAGTTTATAAGAATAGCGTTACGTCATCTGAATCGTTCAGCAATAATTTGATTTTTTTAAATGAAATTTGATGTTTTATTGGTCATTTGTGTTGTTTTGGTAGAAGATTAAATGTAAGAGGACCAATAATACTCTTCATTTTTTTTTTACATTAACTCCACACAGGAGGCCCTGAGAAAAATGATTTCCCTCAGGGCCTATGTCATCTGGGATGCTGTGTGGAGGGTCTTTCTGAGGAAAGGAAGGAATGAACATTGGTCTTGAAGAGACTCATGTTGTAGGAAGGAGGAAACACAGAGGCCGGCAAATAATTCCACAGCCGAGCTGTTGAACATAAGAACGAGTCGAAGAAACGACCCGTTCTCAGTGACAAATGTCAACTGTGTACAAATGTTGGGCACGCGTTTGGCGTATTTCCCGACTATGCACCGGTGCCGGAGGGATCAATGATGCTAGTTCTTCGGAGCATCTTCCATTGTAATACCGGTAGAACAAGGATAGCATTCCCACCCGACGCCTTTGTGAAGATTGAAATCCGTCTGTTAAGATGGGAGAATCTATCAAACGGACCGCCCATTTCTGCACAGAGTCGAGGGTATTTTTCAGGTATTTTTGAGCTCCAGACCAGAGGTGGCTGCCAAATTCAACCTTGGGGCGCACTTGTGATTTGTACAGGGTTAGCAGTTGCGCACTTTTAAAGTATCTGCGGGCCCTGTACAGTACGCCCAGTTTCTGGGAGGCTAACTTTACTCTGGCTTCGATGGAGCCCCCATACCTGAGCTGGTCACTTAGGGTTACACCAAGCATATCAATGGAGGGCCTGTTCGGAAGATTGCTTCCGTTGAAAGATACTAGATTTTCATTTCGATCCCTTTTAGACGTAATCAGACAAGATTGGGTCTTTGAAACATTAAATTCAACGAGATTATTTTTCATATAACATTATTAGGAATTAATGTAAGAAATAAAGTTGAAGGTATAAATGGAATTACAGAAATTGCTAAAAATTGCCTTTCTAAACAAAGTGTAACAGTTAAAGTGTATTGCAAGAAAATAATTTTAAAGTATTAATGAAATGAAAAATGTCAGTGTCCTCTGAATTATTTTTTGTTTAAATATTTTTTCAAAAACTAACAATAAAACTTATGTGTGTCATCAGCCAACCCCCAACCTGAACCGTAACCGTCCAATATCTGCGGATTAAAAAAAAATGTTTAGTTGAAAAAAAAATGTCACCCACCGGAGACCAAAATTTTATTTTTACTCCAAATAATGTCAGGAATTACTGGAAATGTTGTAGAGTAAACCCCTTAACACACCGTTTAATAATATCAATCTATTTATAAATGTCATTATAGATCGCATAATGAATCATTCACCGCACTACATAACATTTTCGCGGCGGAAAAATATCCAATCCACGAAAAGTAAGATTTTCCGAGTTCGTCCATTCGTAGATGATAAGTTTCGTGGAATATAAAAATGATATAACCTGCTCCTTGTTTGGAACTCCGCCAGAGTATCAAATTATATTTGTACTAATAGAATGTTATTGTTATCATAACTTTTTCATTCGTATACTCAACTGAAACATAATATCTTACAGAAATTGTATTCAGTATTATTATTTGGTTGTGTTTTTATTAGCTGCCATAAGCCTGGCCGTGTTCAGATTCACAATAATAATATCAGGGCTACATAAGTTTCAGTACTGCCTTCTGTCTAGGTGAAGTTAGGAAATTAATACGTTTTCTAGTTATAAAGCATTTGTGAAGTTTATTATAGATCCTATTAGAGATTAGAGATTTGTATGGACGGAAAGTTGTTTTATGCGATAACAAAATGCCTATAATGGTCACACGTGGATAAGGTCGTTAACAACATAAATAGATAAAGAATAATTTTTAAACTTTTGGTTAACAGTTAACAATCACTTTTTAGTTAGACAGAATTATAATTTGGGTAAAAAAATACTTTAATTGAAAAAAGACTTTATTTAAACCACTATCAAATAAAATGTATATGAACATGATTCAAAATCAACAGTTTCTTCCACAGGATTTAACTTAGGTATACTGAAAATGAATATATGTTTGTATAAGAATAAACAACTAAGTACCTATGGACAAAAAATATTATACAACATGCGGATAAAAATTTATTATTATTATTAAATAACAAAATGGAAAAGGAAAACGCTTAGATAACAAAAATAATATCAAAAATATTATTAGATAACAAAATTATTAAAATGATGCATAGATGGGGCCTTAAAGAGCTGGCGATGTGCGGTGCGATAACTTGTGATCGTTTTAATGGTTCAGTAAAGAATCTTTTTCAAATGCGAAAACCTACAATACCTATGTGGGAATAATGTTTCTTTGAACATATTGTATAATTCGTTATTAGAAATTTTAAAAATTACGTAAGTTATAGATAACGGAAATGTGAAATGCTGTAAAGGACAATAAATCAAAAAATTAGTTAATTAAGTAATTTTTCTACGAGTTTCTTTTTCGTATTTTTTTTTGAAAAAAAAAGTTTTTTTTCGCTCTAAGGAACAATTAAAATGTTGTCCTTTTGTGTTAGTGCATTTCAAATTTCCGCTATCGATATGTTAATAATTCAGTAGGTAGGCATTTGAGTACGCTGTAGTACGCATTTTATGCTTTCAGAGAGAATTTTTGTTTCGATTCATTAAATTCATTAGAAAATTATCAATATACTTTTTTCAACGCGAGGTATACTAGCTGCTCATAAAACTACCAATAAAGTAAAGTCTAACAGGTGGAAAAATGTAATAAGCAGTAATTGTTGTATGAAACACTAGTATAAGTGATACTACCCGGCCTAAAACATTTTTTTTTTTTACTTTTAATTTTTAATGTATTGAATTACCTATATCGATTTGAACGTAGTCCTCGAAATCGCTTCTAAGATCGATTTACTCCAAACCGTCAAGAATACCTGTGCATTAACTCATCCTTGCCGGGTGTACCTGTAATATTATCATTATGACAGGTGAGTCGGGGCTTGGACCGATATACACCGCGTTATAATTTGGTACACCCAGTACCCCAGTAGGTAAATACTCTGTACATGACTTGTGACGAGTGAAGCTGGTTGAATACGGTAACAGTGAGGCGATGGTAGTAATGGGTGGTAGAGTGCAGCACTAACCGGAGCCGCGGGGGGCGGGCCAGTGGCAGGTCGTGCTTTTGAGAGAAAACTAAATATGAAAATACACATCTTTCTTGCGTTAACTCTCAGCCAGCTAGTAAAAATGGTTATAGTTTTTGACAGCGATAATTTAATGGAATGGTTTTTTCACGTTAATAGCTCCATACAGACGGCCATAATTATCTTCAAGGTTATTTTTGGGGATGTTGTGTTTGTGAATTTTTGTGAATTTTTTTAGGAGAGTATAAAGAAGAAGTTCTGGGAAGGAAAAATGTACGAGGGTGGGGTAGGAATTTGGGGATCAGTGAGTCCAGGAGTGGCAGACGTATGGACATCTCTCCCACTTCCCCTTCTTTCCATAAAAATACTCTCCACACAGCTTTCCCAAAGATGATCTAGGCCCTGGGGAATTTTTTCACTTAGGGCCTCATGTGTGGAGTTAATGTAAAACAATAAAATTAACTTACTTTTTAACTCCAACACACATACAAATATGATTAGTGGAATTAAAAAAAAAGTGTCATGTTTATTGTAATGTTGGGTATTTCTTTATACTCAAACACTTAAGTTCTGCGGGGTGACTTCTCAATAAATATTACGTTCACGATAAAATAATCTCCCTAGTTTAAGTATTTACAATAATAAGGCTGCAAGTCAGCCTATCTACACGAGAGGTAAAGTCATCTGCTGGCTCTTAACTGGCTTGTTCCGGCTACACGGGCACCCCTACCGGCCAACTGGAGAAGTACTTCCCTGCTGACATCTAGCGAAAGCTTGTTCAGTACATTACATTTATGGAAGATAGAGGGGTGCAAGCGAGATGAAATGAAATAGTAATAGAGTGACAAATAAGTTATGAAAGAAGAGTTTTAAAGGATTTTAACATTGTTTCAAATGATCATTGGAAGCTGAAGTAAAACAGAAATAGTTATGAAGTATTCCTTATTGGTATTCATTTAATATTATTTGTTTGTGTCTCGCCGCCCCTGATGTATCGAACACAAGACCGCTGATTACTCGAGCCTCCGCCGGCCAGCGGGGCAGCCTACCTACAGCCTACAGCCTACAGCTTAGGTACTGTGTACTGTGTACCTTCCGCGATAACCCGCGTGATTTATTATACCTGGATTCATTATGATGCACGGTATCAAGAGAAGATGATGTCCCAGTCACAGAATCACCTGACGTGTGGACCGGACGGGGAGAAGAGATTGATCGATGGCAGCTAAAGTGAAAACATTTACAGAAATGCCAAAAAAGATTTACAGCGTAAAAATAAGCAAATTAAATGAAAATATCAGAAGATGTAATACGAAATATCAGAAGAAGTAGTAATGGGTCGTTCTATGACTCGTTCCTGAATTCTGTGTGTTTTCGCCCTCTTTAAGACCCATTTTCACTATTTCCTCTAATCAAAATGATCCCCCCACAAAACATCCACCGTGGGAAAATATCTTCCTCAGGTCCTCTGTCAGTATTTTTTAAATTGAAACTTCTATAGCCCCGCTATGGTTTGGATTTAGGATGAAACGGAAATGACGAATACTGCACCTGCGACGCACAACTGCGCTCATAGACCGCTTTGATTATGATGTCATTTTTAAAGTTTCCTATTTGTTGAGATATGAAACGGAAATTACGTTGGTCTGCGCTCATTGGTCGCTTTGATTATGACCTCATTTTTATAAGTATTGGTTGAGATTGTTTTGGTAAAGTTTCGCTTCTACAGCATGTAAACTGCACTCGATTTTTTTTTAAAGAGAGACAAACATTACAATTACGAATAACCCAATAATGTTTGAAAATCTCCTATTATTTTTTCTTATTTTTTACGTTAACCCCACACGGGGGGCCCTAATAAACATAATTTTCCTCAAGGGATGTGTCATCGTTGGAGATGCCATGTAGATGTTATTTTAAAGAAAAGGAATGAGAGGACGTTCTGGTAAGGAAAAAGGTATTAAGGGTGTGCAAGAATCTAAGGATCGGTGTGTTCGGGAGTGACGGACGTACGTGTCCCTCCCTCTGCGGTGCATGACGATGGGACTAGAGAAACTAGCTGGAGAAGTCAAAGGGTCTCCGCAAACCGGCATCTTCCGAACCGGCCCATCATACAGCTGGTAGGCAGGCGCATCCGCCGCCAAGATCTGTGCACACCTCATACGATGAACACGGGCACTCCTATTAAGTCGTCTTCTCAAGGGTTCCAATCGTCCATTAATAGGTTCTGTAGGCAGATGCACACAAGCATTGCCTACCCTACCTTACTCACATAAAAAAAAATCACTTTAAAAAATACGACCTTCCAGATATTAATCCCAGAGCCGCGCGTCCATTGATCGCCCTACGATAAAGTGTCAAAATCCAAAACTGTGTGCAAAATGACGAACACATCTTATTCAAATGTGAACTGTATTCTATTTTAAAAAATGTACATGTAGGTGTAATGGGCATTCAGGGGAAGACTCGTTTGTGTTAGTATCGAAAAAGGCTGCGCCTTTCAGTACAAATCGCAAATTTAGCAAAGAGTGCAATATGTTGGTACCTTTATTAAAACTTTATTAAGGAAAAGATTAATATATTATGTTGACTTTCAATCGACTACCACAACACAGGCATGTGCCTAGTATGGTGGTCGAAAAATCCCCAATTCATGTAATGAACAATTCAAAGAATAAAGAAACTTTAAAAAAAATATATGGAAATTGTACATGCAATATGCATAAATTACCAGGTTATTTGGATATAATTTGTTGTGGTTGTAAGCCCGATCCAATATTCTCGGTAAGTATTAGCTATTTTTCCTTTTACTGCCTGTCCAGATTAAAAACTATGTGCGCGCTACTTGCTTTAGTTATGTCCAAATACACAATTACTAGTTGGTGGTCGTAAAAATTTATGAATATATTTCATCTGTATATGCCTCTTTTTACTCCGAGCAAAAATAATCAGTCATCTCGGTCGTTTTGTGTACCGATTCTTTGATATCATCTTCAATGCTGATAAATGATCAATTCGATACCTTAAAATTGTGAAGTTATTCAAGATATTCGGTACCTTCCGCAGAGCTGATTACAAATCTCCGATCCATTCTACCCCGACTTCAAACGGAAATTCCGTGCTGTTATAATGATCATTTTGGAGAATCGACGAATGTTGCGCTTTTAAAAACCGCTATTTCGCTACCTATTTCTTCAAAGCGCTCACTTTTTCTCGCAAAAATCTAAAAAAATAACACTGTTTCCAGTAGTAGCTGATGAGTAGTTATAATTAGTACAGTAACTTCCTTGTGTATAGTGATCACTGATCACGGTTTGTGCACGGACGCAGACCCATATCAAACATTTAGAAAACTTGTTATATACGTTAGTATGTTAAAATCTAGAGAATTGGTTGCTGCAAGATAAAGCGTGATTAAAATGGTTTGTCATCAAGTTTTTTTTGATTTAAAGTCGATTTCCTTAAACATTCCTTAAAATCCCAATCTTCTAATAATGAAGCATTTTCACAAACATACAGTTAAGAAAGTGGAAATTTTAAAATTTATTTTTAAAAATTGCACTAAAAATGTGTAATTTTAATACTTTCTTTCATAATCACTGATTTAAATAACTGCACACTCCGAAAAGGTTCCAACTGGCAACAACGACATTATGACATAGTAAATGCCACTTGGTGGTAAGACGGTTTTTACGAACGTTATCTGGCGTGACGTCAACGCCACCGAAATCACATATTAAACCGAATATGGCGTTTTGGCGGCAAATCTAAAATGGCACATTTTAAATTATAATAGAAAATGTATTCATTAATATGAATATATGTTCATTATAGTATTTTTTTCGAGAATAAAAAAAAACAATAAAAATACTTATTATTACTACTTTATTTAAATAATAATGGTTTAGAATGATAGAAGACAGTCAAATATATTGTATTGGTTAGGTAATCAAGAGAGAAGCAACTGGACCTTACATTAACCTTCAATATTTTTTGTTGGTGAGTAAAATTTATGCATCACCAGTATTTTTTTAATTACAAATAATGAAGTTTTATATGTGACCTTTATTTTTCACGTCATTTAGGATATTTTCAAACTAGTGAACATTTCATCACCTACAGGGATAATACTGTATTTTTATACTTCTTAGTTCGTGATTGGACAAAAACAAGAATTAAGTACCTATCTAATGCGTTTAAAACCTACAGTGCTAGTTAAATAGCTGCCCCGTTATCGTAATCACGTATCAAATTAACGCGAGGAGGAAAAAGCTCATCGCCTAATTACTTTCAATTTCCGTGAAACTTATGAGATTGTAAAATGATTTACGTTAGGTTCGAATAAGTGCATATCGACCGAGTTACTGTTACCTTCAAATAATTGTATGGAATTACGCTTGATATCCGGTGGCACATCTTTTGTCGGTTACCTTGAAATAATGACTTTATTCGCAGAGCGGTAAGCTACTTCACTTCAAGAGGTCATCGGTTCAAAATCTTGGATTGATCAAATAATATTTTTTTGAATAATATGTTTTTAATAAAAATATTTTTTACTAAAAACTCTTGATTAATCTTAATTACCATAAAAGACAAATATTTAATTATTTGCATTTGGGGCGATGGAAAATACTGCATTAAAAATTTCATAGAGGTACGTTAAATTATAAATTTGCTTTCGTCATATGTGATGACGGCCGACGTCGGCCATTTGCAATATTTTCTGTCATTTTGTTATTTTTGGTATTTCTGATAATCTAAAATAATGGAGGTTTAGAAGAGATGTTTTTTTTTATGAAATTTGTATGGTAGGCACTAATTTCGGAGGAATTCAGGAAATAAAATAAAGATTTTTGGTCAATTTTTTTTACATAAAAAAAAAATTGTGTCAAATTATTTATTTTATTTCCAGAATTCCGCCGAAATAGTACTTATCTAATACGCACATGGTAATAACTTCTCTTCTACTCCTTCGTTATTTTATAGTATCAGGAATACCAACATAACAAAAGGACATAAATGATCGTAAATGGCCGATATCAGCCATCATCTCATATATGACGAAAGCGAATTATCATTTTACATAATTTAAATTTTGAATGCAGTATTTTCCAATGCATTTTTTTTGTTAGTGTGAATCAAAAGGGTTATTCTAAATAATATTCGTGCTAAGCGTGTCAAAAGATTTCCACAGTTTACCAATAATTTTGAGTGGTTTATATGGTACGTTTAAACATCACCCAAGAGAGGAGGATACTATCAGTATTGGTCTGGTCAAAACACACTATTCAGAATCAAAGTTTAAGACATGGCTATTTTTTGTGATCGGATGTGAATCAGGGCCTTCCTTATTTCATCTAGTCTCACAATGTGCCACAAATAGAAATTCCATAGTTTCACTTGGGCAGTTGGGTCTGCAGTGAGGTAAATCGTATCTCCAAATTGAACCAAAATTTCCCCGGTCGACTTAACTCTACGATATATTGGCTGAATTCCGATATAGCGGGTTTTGATAGTAACTTCTTGAATTATATAGCGGGTTTTGTTTCTCACTCATAGTTTTAAATTGGTTTTTGGTCGTGATAAGGTAGGTTTTGAAACTCAATTTAAGGTTAGGTTAGGTTAGGTTAGGTTAGGTTTAAGGTCTTGTTCCTCGCAAAAATATGAACAAGATATCATACTGAGATCATTTTGTCAAAAATCGGATATAGAGGGTATTGAAATTAGAGGACTCAATGTAGTGAAGATTATTTTTATCTAATAGCTTTCCTTGAATTAAAAAAAAATCTAGTTACTAATTCGGTCTAAAGAGAGAAGTATTTTTGTATATTATTCATCTCTTTCCTACGTAAACACGCCACCTATACCGACACCAAATAATATCACTAACAAAATCACATAAGTTATGAAAAATGCACAATAAAAGCAAAATCAATTATTTCATTAAATGACCCCAATCTAAAATCAAATAGTCCATAAAAATAGCTTCAAATGATTCATTCACTGCACAAAACTATTCCCCGACTATATTTCTCCTTCAAAGGCAAAGAAAACAATAACTCTTCATTGCTTGTCTTACTTTTTTCCTCGCGAACAACGGCCGCACATAGTATTAATGACTCCCAATATGTTTTACAAGCAATAACCGTCAAATTTGTAACCGTTAAATTAGTACTTGTCAATTCCGCGGCCGTCAAATGAGAGCCGTGTAATTTTTGACGGATCAACCCCGGCTTGGCCCCCAGAGATGAGGTCCACGGATGTTGTATGAATTTGACCAAGATTTTCACTGGTTGTCTCCATCCGAATAACAAATTTATTATATTATATTTTGTATCTGTTTGTTAACTAACTATCTGCAAATATATGTTGTATTGACAGCTACTTTCAATGTAATAACAATAACTAATAACAAAGCATTTTAAACTAAATGGGTGGACTTGGTTTGAATTTGATGGACTATCTTCCAGTATTATGGAGGATTTCAATTTCCTTATTCAAGGTGTCCGGGGATAAAGTGCACTAACTTCGGGAGGTATTTCTAGATGAGAATTATAGAAGTTACATAGATAAATTACTTTTTCTGCAATATAAATTACTTTTTCTGAAATCGTAAAAAATATTGCAGAAGAATATTTATTTTCCGTACAGTTAATTTTTTTTACACGAAAACTACTTTAAGGCTCCTCAACCGGGCCCGAAAAGAAGAAGATGGAGAGATACGAAATAACGAATGTTAGAGGAGAGCGCTAACATTTACAGCGACAAAATCGTTGCGAAAATGTTTAATAAAACACGAATCGTTTAAAATAGAGCAAAAATCTCGCTGGTGTTGTCTTAAACAGCATTTAAAAAAACACTGTGATTTTTTTCATACATATAACTTGAAAAATAACTGAAACAAACTTGAATACAATAATTTTTGGAGCATACCTTGCGATTTTTTTCTATCGAGGGAATTTTATATAATTTGCGTTTCGGCGAGGGCAATGTCTAGATATTATCTTCACGAATAACATATATTTTTTTAAAAGCTTTAAAACTTAACGTGTTTAAGGGAGATGTGTAAGAAATCGCTAGTAATTCGGGTAGCGGGCCCTTGAAGTTGGACACCCTGTACAGAGTAGTTAAAAGTAACACTTAGGACGGTTTGTTTCACAGATTTAGTACATTCATATCATCATTCGTCGCCTCAGTTCTTAATTGTCCAAACGACCATTTTAGTTTTTGATCAATCTCCACTTTAAAACTAAAAATAAAGTATAAAAAAGGATAGTTAATCACTTAACTAAGAATTATTTAAACTAATGAGACATTTGCCTTTACGGAAATTGCTTAATCTTAAACACCTATCATAATGTTTCATTGAAATAATGCCTGAAAACCTTCTCATCCTGTCAAATTTTCAAATGATCGTTTGGACAATTAAGAACTAAGGCGACGATATTTCAAATTTAATATTCAAGGTTGTAAAAGTTAAATTCTATTATTATTCAAGTACTGCAAATAACCGTCCCACGATTTAAGAATAACAAAAATTGAATAGAACTTTGTTCATCTTTGAAATTTGGTGAAATGTTCAAATTCTGTGAAACAACCCATCCGCGTCCCTAGGAATTGCCAAAAGAATATAGGCTAATTTGATGATAAGGTACATTTCACACATAATGACAAATTACAAGTTTTTAGAATTATTTTAATCACGTGACAAATTAAAAAAAAAGAAAATTATTTTAATTACTTTCTAAAACAAATTTAACTTTCCAAAATTGTTTGAAGAATAGATTAGATACGGAGAAATCAATTCGATGTTCTGTTTTAAATAAAAATTGCTTTCATTGAAATACCAGCCCAATACCATGTAGCCAATACTTCCACATATAACAAGACGGAATGAATTTGGCCGGAGAGATCATCCCAAAGGCGAGCTGTAAATGGACCAGCATGTCGCTTTGATTAGGGTCCGGACCCGTGATCTTTGACGAGATGAAATTGAGGTCCACCTGACATTTGTTCACAAATTGTTGCGTCAAATTCAGGTGACCCCAGTTCAGGGTTTTATGGTACTGTCATAAAGCTCTGCTGTTCATTTCATTTTCACCAATAAAACCCTTTCGAGTAGTAAATTTTATTTCGTTGAAGGTAGACATAATTACAGAGTAAAAAGTTTGATTGGAACAAATAAAATTCTTGCAGACAAGTCGTTTTGAAAAGGGTTTTTTTTAATACATAAAACGGCAATGATTTGAGAAATGTTTCCGATATTTTTAGCATGTCTAGGTAATACTAAGTTGCTATAAAAATTAATTTCAATTTTTAATGTTTGCGATACAAGTCCATTTCAACTCTATTTTTCATATTACGTAAATCAAAATAAATTCAAGAGAAACCAATTTCATTTTGATGTAGGTACTATTTAAATTTTTTTTTTTACATTTCAATTTCGGGGAAAGGACTGTAATTGACGGTAAAAACAAAGGACGGCAAAATGTGCATATTAGGGAGAAAAAATCGCCATATACTGTATCTGCAAACGTAAGATCAGATGTAGATGTGTATAAATAGGTAACAAACATATATGTTTTAACACCAATAGGTAGATATAGGAAATGTGAAGAGGATGAAGAGACTGGGATTGAAATGTCCTGCTCTGGTGGGAACTATGCTCAGATACCTGGGAAGACACATTGTGGAACCAGAAGACATGGCCTTGTACTTATCTGGCAGGCCGGATCGGGAGAGAATGATTGAGGGGGCCCTATTTGACTTCTCTAGCCATACTCTCGCTTGCACCGCAGTGGGAGGGATGGATTCATACGTCCGTCACTCCTGAACACACTGACCACCAGATGCCACCCCTTATACCCCCTTTCTTCCCAGAATTTCCTCTCCTTCCTTCCTTCCACACAGCATCCCCAATGGCGACATAGGCCCTGAGGGGAGTTTTTTTCCTGTTTGTGTAGAGCTAATGTGAAAAAAATCCAAAGAACTTTATAAAGGGACCAAGTTACTGTTAAAGGAATGAGGTAAAGCAGGAGATAGCACAATGGGCCCATGGCCTAAGTGCCCACGGAAACAGTAAGTAAATTGTCTCCGATCTATTATAAAAATAAATTAAAATAGGTAACATTAATAAAGTTTTTTATTAATTTTCGACCATGGCCAATGGTCACCCCACTTGATAATTGTTTACGTACGTCACTCTTGAACCATTTGAACCCTGTGAATTTCTTTTGATGCATCCCTGTCCCACAGTACCTAGATGGGAAGTGGCAAATTTGACGCGTATTAATTGTCCAGCCGAGGTAATAACGCAGGGCGCAGGGGTGCAGCGCGCTCCGATGGCCGGAAAAATATGCATTAACGTTTTTACGAAATTAAATTGATGATGATTAATGAGACTGATATATAAAGTGTTGTTTTTCGTTTTCGAACGTGGATTGTTTCACAGAAAGCGAGTTTTTTTATTTAAGTTTATTTAGGAAATATACAATTATTATACAGGGTGTTAATGGACGTACTTGACTTACTTTAACCAGTGATTCCTGACATTATTTGGAGTAAAAAATGTAAATGAAATTTTGGTCTCCGGCGACTTTTTTTGACAACTTTTTTTTTTTTTCAAAATTTTTTTCTTCAAAATCAAACAAAAAAAAATTTCTTCCGCATGTCGTCACTGGTCACTCAGCCGGATGTCCGAAGAACCCCTTACCCCGCCTCCAACTGTTCAACAACTACCATTTTTTACATTTTTGTAGAAAAAAAAAAAAAAAAAACATCAAAAATGTCACCGGAGACCAAAATTTTATTTACATTTTTTACTCCAAATAATGTCAGGAATCACTGGTTAAAGTAAGTCAAGTACGTCCCTTAACACCCTGTATACATATATAAATTTGATAGAAATTTATTATTTATTCTTCTTTATTCTTTTTTACTTTATTTAAGCCGAGACGTGTAAATTTACAGTAATATTTTCATTGTAACATTAAATATATATATATATCAAAATACTAATAAAACTTGGAAAAAATATACTGCAAATTCTCAAGTTCGGTTTTTATCATAATATTGTAATGGTTGTTTTTGTTTTAAAATACTTATTGCATTCAGTTCCCTCCAGTATAAGTACTTACCTAGTTCTCGCCTATTTATTACACTCATAATATAAACCAGTTAAGTTCCATTTTTAATTTCTTTTTTTGTTATGTTAACAGAACAGGAAGCAATATATCTATTATATTAAAAGATATTAAATTACAGAGTATTAGTGAAAAAATGAATGAATTCAAAAATAAACTATAAAGAAATAAAAGGTTTGATTAAATACTTACATTGTAAAGTTAATTTGATTTTAAATATATTTGAAGGGTCATCATCATCATCACTATTGGTTCAACCCCTGGTGGGTCTTGGCCTCCTCAAGAATCTTCCTCCACTCATCTAGGTTTTGTGCCAGCTCTCTCCAGTTTAGAAGCTCCAAGATAGATATGTCTTTAAGGACGTTGTCGCTCCATCTTAACCGTGGTCTTCCCAGGCTCTTTCGCCCTATTGGTCTTGAGTTCAGCAAAGACTTTGGTGCTTGATGCTCGGTCATTCTCTCCTTGATCGAAGTTCTCTCCACATGACTTAGCCACCGAAGTCTTCCCAGTTTTATAAATTTTACGACGTTTAGCTCCTTAAACAAAGTATAGAGCTCATTGTTATAACGTCTACGCCAAAATCCATTTTCGAGAACCGGTCCGAAGATGCGCCTCAAAATTTTCCTTTCAAAAATGTCAAGTGCTCGCTCATTCCTCTTCGTTAGTACCCAAGTCTCAGCTGCGTACGTAAGTACTGGTCTGATAAGTGTTTTGTACACTAATATCTTCGTGTTTCTGGACAGCAGTCTGGATTTTAATTGTTAAAAATATTTCAAGGGTACAGTGGAATATATCAATATCTATTGGTTATAGCTATACAGGGCGGTTCCAATGAGAAAGATTAATTATATTATTCTCCGTACCAGCTTTTTAAAATTATAACTCAATATCGATTTTATTTCATTAAAAAATTTGCTTTAATTTGTACCTACTTCCAAAAATGCTGAAAGGCGTGATGATAAAACTATTAAAATTATGTACTTTTTTGTAATTATTTTTTGATCATAAGTATTTATCATTTTTCTATAATGTCTAAGCAAAATAAGAATGTAAAAAAATCTGAAATATATTAGTTTTTAAGTGCGCCAATAAATACACAAACGGACCAATTTTCGTCAAGAAACACATGTACGTATATATTTTTTAATGCTTTTATTTAAACTTAAATAAAAATTCTGAAATAAACATTTCCCAGATAATGTATTGATTTATTTTACTGCATGATTACATGATTTGAAATGGGTGTTGTATAATACAAAATCTTTTTTGAAAATTTAACAAATCTGCCAACAACCCATGGTACAACCTTATTATACTAAAAATTTAATTTTTTCTTAAAATTTGAAACATGTGTTTCCTAGATAAAAGAACAATCTTTAGAAATCAATTCATAATTTTTTTGTGGAAAAGAGTCAATACGTCTAAATTCTGATTTAAAAATGACAAATTTCTGGTTTTCTTTGGTTCTCTCTTAACTATCCTTATAAGTTTTTTGACCGTCCAACTATTCCGAGTAGAACAATCGACATATTTTATTAACAGTTACTAGTTTCTTTAACTACGGAGCATAAATCTGTCGATTTATTCTCCGTGGAGTAATTTCGTCTCTTCATTAACTCTGTGATACATATTACACACATTCAAGTCAGTTTAACGACTGCTACAAAGATGGCATCTCGCAAAAGTTTTGCTTGAGACGAGCTTTAATTAAATTACGCAAATGGCGCGAGGAATTAAAATATTCCATGCGTGAGGAACAACAAGAAAAGTGTTCTTTTGGAGTTCAGGATTATTAGTTTATGTTCTGTATCGTGTGTGGTCTTTCTATTTTGCTACTTTTGTTTCCAACAGAAATAGGAATAAACAAAAATCTTGAAGGTTTACGGCTTAAATCTAAGAAAAGCGTTTACAGTATTCTCTTTACGAACGATATAATCTGGGTGAAACGGCTAAATAATGACCTAACTTTGTTGTAATCTTCTTTATTAGGTACATTTTGTTAACATTTGCCAATACAATTTCCGGATAACACATGAATGTTCGATGGCATCATGAGAAGTAATCTGGAGAATGCTAGTTGTGTGTGGATTCCGCACCAAATTACATAAATATGATATAACCACTCGAGCGATGGGGATCTCTGAGTTTTCTGAGATAATTTAATAATTATCAAACCTCATTAATACTGAAACATATTAACATATTAACCATTCATCCAAAATTTTTAGGATTAAAACAAAATTAAATCTTAAAATATTATTATTTTTTTTTTTTTTTAAATCTTCTATCTAAATTTCAAGTAAATAAAAATATGCAAGAACAATTCCAGAAAAAAATCCTCTAGTATCTATTTGCGGACGCATTGAACATCCGAGGTTCATGCACCTTATGGACTTAGGCAACGAATAGATTTAGTCTAGAAGCCTAATGTTCTGCAAATTTTGTACCTAACTATATAAACTATTATGAACCATTCCTCACTAAATTGCCTACCTAGCTCTATTGATAGTCCATTCCTCTCAAAATTCAATGGCATCTACCTGTGTCTGAAAACTTCAGCCGTAGTCGTCGCCACGGAAAGCGACTGAATCGGTATAGGTTTTGTAAATATGCGTATTTACAAATCCGGGCACCCCTGATAAATACCTACAAGTTCAAGATGCCTAACGGCAGAACATATATTCTAGAAAAGCTCAGCGTGAATAGAGCTTATCATGATACTACTGAATGAAGTTTATAAAGTGTATATAGGTATATTTAATCGCTCTTTAAATAATCACAAAAATTTTGCGTTTATATGTAGGTACATATCTTTCCAAAAGTTAAGAATGTTAAAATAAGAAAGCTTGTATTGTGAATGAGTACTAAACTGATGAAAGTAGACTGAATGCTGTAGAAATGAGATCCCTGAGGCGTATGTGTGGTAAAACCATGTACGATCGTGTGAGAAATGTGGAGATCCGCGAAGAATGCAAGGCTGATGTAAGCGTGATGAGTAAGATTAAGAAAGGGACGCTCAGATGGTTTGGGCATGTAGAGCGAATGTACGACGAAAGGAGTGTAAGGAGAATATATGACGCAAATGTGAATGGAAGAAGAAGTCGGGGACGCCCGAGGAAGACATGGCACCACCAAGTTAATCAGATACTTGAATCGGGCCATGTGAAGAGTCGGAATAATAGAAGAGCATGTATGAGACGATGAATGAATGTGAACGAGGCAAGAAGTGTGTGCCAAGATCGAGTTGTTTGGCGGTCCGTCCTCTCTGCTTACCCCTGCGGGGAAACGGCATGATGGTTAGTTAGTTAGTTAGTTAGTTAGTTACTAAACTGACGTACAGTAAAAAATGTATTATTTCCAATTTCGTACTGTTTATGTACAAAACATACTATGACAGCAATATCACGTATTTACTTATAATCAGATAACCGTACAACCCATTCGCAACTTCACTAAGATAGCTTCATTGATTGACTCGACTGTCCACGCGTGGTAAATTAGCATGCATCTTAGCCAGTATGTAACCAGTAACATTTGCAGCCAAACGCGTCAAGTAGTGATGTGAAATGCCGATTAGTTCAGGCTCGGGCACGTCAAGAGTCCCGAGGAATGCCACTGATCGACACTTCGAATGGCGATTGTATCTCGGATGGGCGACCGTTAATTTTCCGTGAAGGAATTAGTTGCAGCTTTAAAGTATTAAACGAAAACTAATCTACTCGATGTATGGCCGTAATCCGCTTAGGGACTGACCAACCAATTGCCTCTAAAATGGCAGATTAGTCTTTTTAAGAGAGAGGATTATTTAAGGTAGGTACATTGTGTAAAACATGTATTTGGAGGTAATTTTGGTGTCTAGTCAGTGTAATGTCCTCAGAGGCTTTTTTAACGGTGTGTTTAAAAAGATGTCATATATTTTTTTAACGATTTTATTAATAAAATTCTTGCAATCAACCACTTTCCCAGGGAGATGACTCCCACCACATAATTTATTTATTTATTGTAATAAACAAACAGCAATTTTTATACAGGATGAGTTATACAAGAGGTTAAACATGAGGTAAGCCAAAACAGTTTCTTATGCTAATGTTGGTTATTATGATATAATATAAAATTGTAATTGGTAATAACCATTAAATTAAAATGAAAAAAACAAAAAAATATATATAAGTACATAAGAAGGAAGAAAGAATAGGAAAGGGCCAGAGGCAGAGGAAGATGGGATGGGGACAGGAGATGCTCATGCTGTACCTTTTCTATAGTTGTGCATTAGTTTAATTAACATTTGTGGTCGTACGCTTGACTTCGTTTCGGTATTTCACAAGAGTATTATTAAGAATATCGATATTGTTAAATTGCGTGTTATATTGCGCGCATATAAGGGGGATTGGAGAATTTTTTCTAATGTTGGTTCTGCACGCGGGCAAATGAAAAAAATGGAGTCCAAACCGTTATTCCGAATTTTGTAATACATATAATTTATTTTTTATTTTTATTTATTTATCTATAATAAAATATATTTACAATGGTTTTATTTGTATGCCTGTCTCACTAGGGTATACCTGTGTCGAGACAGGCGTACATAAATGAATATAGTAGTTACAAGGATATTTCAGGTAAAATACATATTATGAATAGAATTAGAACAGAAAGGTGATTGGAAGGGTGGTAAATCTTTTAAAGAGAGTTATTTTATAAATGTTGGAGATGGATATACATCACATGGATATAAAATTAATACCGAAGATAACATTCAAGTCCTGTTTGGCTCACTATAGAATAATTTTTAAAAATTGAATACAATTTCCATAGGACATGAAATTTGATGAACTGACGTTGTTATCACTTACAAAATGCAACGAAACTTTGATTATAATGGCGTCACCAGTTCTGAAGAATTAAGTTCTTAGTTCTTCCTATTCTTCCTCTTTCGCATCTCCTTCCTCTCTCCACTTATATAAGCCTCACGTTGGTGGATGAGTTGTACTAATAAGTAACTAAATAATTTGTAAACCAGAGACTAAGGGCCTAATAAATATGTTTAAATTTAACACCACAACCATTCAATTTGGATAAATGGTTATTTATCAGTTGTGTAAAATTTAAAATTAGGAAATAGTGAATATTTCGTGATAATTCTTTTGGAAAATTTGGGAAGCGGGTATCGCATTCCTGGGACCCATTTATTGGATAACCAACACCCCTGCCGTAGGACACCCTAAGTGGTTTGCCTGATTTGTTCGTTTGGTGACTTATCAGGGATGTCCGGGTGCATGGGGTGCGGTTTTTCTAGGATTTGCGTTTGCCCACTTACTGCGTGGCGGGTGAGATCGGGAGAGACTGGCTGATCTTTTGAACTATCCAGCTGGATGCGCCGAAGTGGGAGAGGTGGATTTATACGTCCGTCTCTCCTAGACACATTGACTCCCAGACTCCTACCCACCGCTCATAATTTTTCCTTCCTAGAACTTCCTCTCCTTCCTTTCCCTAAAACGACCCTCTACAGCATATCCAAGGATGACATAGGCCCTAAGGGATTTTTTTTCCTCATGGTCTGTTTTTTTCCTGTTTGGTAATGTAAATAAAGGGGGTTTGTGAATTAATTACTTTTTCCACAAACGTTTGCCTCAATACAGATCCGCCTTTTGAGGCATGTACTTCCCCACCCCTCACCCTCTTCGCAATATCACTCCCCCCCTCCCCTATTCCTCAAAACTTACCTCAATTGAGGAAGCTACAGTCTCACTGGCTCCAGGCGGTTGGAAACAGTTGGGACTCTTGTGAATTGTTCTCATAAAAATAGAAACATTCGAGATTAGAGAGACACCTACATACAAACCTAGAAGACTGATGAGACTGGACTGCTACTACTTCTATTTATTTTTTGTATAATGTTAATGTGAGTACTTGCATACTGCTTACTAACACCGAATGCATGGACATTGGCGGGTCTAGAGTCGTTCAACTAAATGCAGTTTCGTAAAAAAAAGTAGAGTCTTGACGTGTGCGGTGAAGGAGGAAACCATATGTTTCCTTATATACCGCCGTTGAGAAAGTGGTGGGGTCCCCTCCAAAACCAAGAAGACTAATGTCGATACGATTTAAATTTTTAAAATATGTCATTTCAATACAATTCTGAAAACGTAGATACATTATGTTAAAATGTAAGCAATAATACAAAATATGAGCTCTCCTTACAGAGTAAAGTAGTAACTAAGGAGCTCTGCTTAGCTTCACTCTATTAAATTAAGTTTTACAATCTGCATACAAAATAATTGTCTCATCAAACCTCCTCAGCTGAGTCGTTCCCAACTCTGTGTCTTATCTGCTTCCTACGAGTCGCAAAGCTTCCAACGGAATGGGAATAAGTGAAGAGAGTTTTATCACAAAAGAGAATAAGGGAAAATGAGAAACGGACAAATAATCGAATATTCTTATCATTTTAATTGTCATTTAGTTGGAAACAAATTGCGGCAACTTCTGAAAATTATCAACTGATTTTAACTTCGAGGCCATAACGCTTTGTTTTGAATTCTGTTAGTATTATCTTCTTAGTGTAGATAAATATTTTTAAATATATTTTAAGCAGATTATTTATCCATTTACAGTACATGATTTCTCGTGTTAACTTCTTAATATATGGGAAGACAGGTTTAAATATATGTTTTATGTTATTTAACGAGTAATTAAATATATCCACTGTTTCAGAAATTTCTTTCAATGGCACCATTCCTTTCGTCGTGCCAAGGTATTCTACCGTGTGGTATCTTGAACATGTGTAGCAAAGATGAATACACCGTAGAACTGACTCAATGATTCCATTAGTCATGTACATTATTAACATTTATCTGTAGATAATCTTCAGTTTGAACGACGTGTATGAGTACCGCCGCCCCGGTAACCATTTATTGGATCTCTGCCGCAGGCCACCCCGAGTCGTTCGCTACATTTTTGGTGACTTAAGTCTTAATCTTTAGATGCCCGTTTTATTGGGGCGAGGTTGTACGGGTCTTGGTGGTGGATGGCCAGCAGGTCTGATCGGAAGAGTGAATCTAACACCAGGGGAATTATTTTCTTCATGACCTCCCCTGCGTAAAAAAAATTATAAAAATCATTCAAAAATACATCAAAATAAAATTCCGTTGCATATTTGTTCAAATATGCAACGACCTTATAGTGTTCACATGCTTTGCCATACCAGATTGCTAGTTTATATATTTATTTTTTCAGCAATCGACTTAAATTTTCTTTTGTTTTCCCGCACTCTATAATGCTGGGGGGGGGGATATATGGCAAGGTACTGTTTAATGTACAATTTATTTTATGTACTGGCAATTTTGAATGCTGGTCACACCGGAAAGACTAGATGTAGTTCCAAATGCTACCGCAAAATCATTCCGTCCCGAATTGTTCTGGTGTGTACAGCTATCAGATTTAGCCCCGCAACTTTCTGATATTAATATTGTTTTGCGATTGTGTTTGACTATTACAATAAAAAGAGAATCTATTAAAACCTTCTAACCATTTATTTAACTCCCGTGACACATATGAAAGTGTTGATTTGGTAAGATTAACACCTTCCATACCTTCATTAATGTTTTAGGCGACTCGCGTGCTTACTGGAATTTCAGAATTTTAAATAAAACATATTGCTTCATTAACCCGCCTCAAAATTTCTGCCAGTGAATTCCCCTGGCTGTACACGATAAAGATAGGAATGCTCTTGTAATAATTATAATGACAATATGGCTGTCATTATTTTTTCTCCTTTTTACCATTGGAATAATTATTATTCATCAATGCCACGACGTATGAGACAAGGATGGGATGTATGGCATTCCACACTCTCTACCCACGGCTGCAGGGAAATGGCATGACGGTTAGATGGTAAACAGATAGTAAGAGTTATTTAATTCAAACAAGCCTGATCTGTTCACCATTATAATTTTTTTTAATCGTCCAAATGACGATTTCAAACAACTGCAAATCTACCTGTCTATTTTGAATGTCTCGAGAATATAGCTGTGACCTAGGCTCGTGTGAATGGCGGTTGTGTTTAGTCTGAAAGTCCTTTTGATTTTGAGATATCTACTGATTACTCGTCATTCGGTCGAATGGTTAGTTGAATGATTTTGTTGGTTTCAATGATTTGGTTCAATTTATGCCAAATATATATATATATATATTTAATTCGATTATTAGCCATTGATTCGTCTTCCCTCTTCGGGATATCAAATAAAAAAAGTCAATTTTACAAACTATTATAGTTCTGTATTGGGTGTTGAAAGGTGAAATTATGTTTAAAGGTAAAAAAAAGTACCATTTTAGAACTTTGATTTACTCAATACTTGGATAAAGATACATTTATTATTACGCTGTTTATTTTATAATCTCAACATTCTATATTTTACTACATAAAATAAAAATAAAAATTAGAAGAAATTAAAGACTTAAAAATATTCCTTAAAAAGTCTAATCGTTAGCCTATTGAGGTACAACGTTGGCTATATAGGGTTTATAATTTGTAGCTCTGCTATAATTTGGTTTTAAATGATAACTACGAATAAGAAATAAAGCTACTTAGATAAATCATTTTAGTAAAAATGTGAAGGAACTTCAGTCCCAGAAGAAATAAGGGGAAAACTTTTAAATTTTACTTAAAGTGAGATGAAAAGGAACAGCCATGTTGGATTTCATTCACTTACAGTCTCTGTAAATAACTTGCAAAGTAACTCCGGTCCATCGTAGAAGAAGTAAAAAGTGTTTCTTTCTCAATTGAAGCTGGAATCAGGAACTATTAGTCAGTCTGTAATTATTTAGACATTTGCATATTAGCACTTTCCTGTTCGTTCCTGGCGGGTTCCGCTTCGTGTCCGTGCCGGCCAGGCTCCGACCAGCTGGGTAAAAAAGGTACGGACATTGAAAAACTTCATTTAGTTAGATCTTCATTGGCAGGACTTAGTATACTTCTGTCTGCAGGATTCTGTTTACGTGTTTTATGGTGCTTTGAAGTAAATTTTGATGAAGGATTTATTCACAGTCGAATTCATGACTCAATGCTAATATTTGTTTTGTTATTTATTTAATAATAATTTATTTTGTTATTTAGACTTCCTATTTTTATTGTTTGTTTTTAAAGATTTTTATTATATAAATACAATTTTTACACATTCGAAAATAATTTTTATATTTAATTTCATATCATGTTTTTTTTACGATATTTTTAAATAATTAATCACCTCTCACTTTAATATATTTTTTTATATTCTTATATGTCTATACTTGTTCGTCTTTTGTTATTTTTATATTAATCTCTTATCCTGACGAAGAAAACTTTATTCTTGAAAAACGTCGATAATATAGATTGTTACTTTGTTATTATTATTACTTTGTGTTATACAAAGTAATTTGTTTTCATTATTATTTTTTAATTAATAAACTAATGTTTAAGACAAGATTTTTATGCATCGCAAAAAGGGTAACAATTATTATAAGTAATAATTATTAGCCTGAAACACTAGTATAATATATTGAGTTATTTGGCGGGCAGGAAATAAGCCGACGTGGATAAGAGCAGTTGACCGGAAATCAGAAGCGCTCGGGTTCGAGTCCCGTCGGCGGCATGTATCTTTTCTCGGGAAATTTTTTCAATGTATATTAGTTTTAGGCTAATAATTATTAGGTACTTATAATTATTGTCAATTTGTTTCATTTAATTTATTGACTAACCAACATATCCAAAGTTTTTCACCAAGTGCCTGAGTTCATGGGATAAGGTTTGTTCAAGTATTGGCGGCGGATGCATCTGCCCACCAACTGGGTGGCGGGCCGGATCGCGTATTTCCAAAACCTATTATACCGGTTCAGTCGCTTTAGATTTTCAATATCAGAATTTAAATATTAATAAATAAAATTATTAATTTCTAATATACACTTTGGAAAGATTATTCTATCTATATTTTAGAACAACTTTTGTTTTTGCAAAGTGATAAAAAATTATCAATATAGAGATGTATTTACAATATATGGGAATAATATTAAAATTTAAATATTTAGAAATAAAATTATTAATTTCTAATATACACATCAGAAAGATTATTGTATCTAGATTTTAGAACAGTTTTTGTTTTTGCAATGTGATAAAAAATAACCAATATAGAGGTATATTTAAAATGTAAATTGTGGCTACCGCGACTGAACAGGTATAGGTTTTGGAAATACGGGGCCGGATCGGAAGAGGCCGGTCGAGGGAGACCCTTTCACCTCTCCAGCCGGACTCTCTTGACCCATCGCTTTGCACGTTATGGGAGGGATGGAATCATACGTCCATCCCTCCTGGACACACTAACCCCCAGATTCCTACCCACCCTTCATTTTTTCCTTCCCAGAACTTCCTTTCCATCCTTTCCTTTAAAAGACCCTCCATCCAACATCCCTAAAGATGATATAATCCCCGAGAGAAATTATTTTAAACAAGGCCTCCCTGGAGATAATATAAAAAAAATCTCGGGGACACACAAACTAGTAGGTATAAACTAGCTTTGCTTTAGGATCGGGAAGAGATTTTTTTCACGCGATAGTATTTAAAGTCATGTAGCTGTTCAACCAAACGGTATGGTATTGAAATACAAGCTAAATTTAGCTTACCCGTATGGAGATGATGGTATGGAAGTTTTGGAAGAGTTACCAGAATGGTTGTTAAAAGTTTACAATCTGTTTATACAGCGAAATAATTGGAATGCTGCCGATAAGCGTTTAGGGTAAGGACTCCGGTTATTAAAACTTTAAAATGTTGACCGGGCTTGATGGTTGAGTTCCTTGAAAACTTGCTTAGGTTCTCAAACTTTTCGGTGCTCTTTGTTGAGAAATACTAAGCAAGAATTCCTACCTATTATTATTTATGTTAAATCGACGGTTAAATGTGGCTAATGGGTGTTAAAACCATGTGACAGAAATGTGTTCAAACCATGTGATGTAAAGGCAGTGTTAAAATGTGGAGATTCGCAAATAATGTAAGGTTGAGGAAAGAGTAACACATAAGATTACAAAAGAGACGATTAGATGGTTAGGGCATTGAGTTAGGAAAAAGGAAGAAAACAGGTTAAGGAAAATGTATGAAGCACGTTTGAATGGTAGAATTGGGGAGCGTGAGAGAAAAATATGGCATAATCAAGTGAATCAAGTGAATCAAATGTAAACCCAACAATCTAAATAAGTATTGTAATATTCGCTTTGGACAAATACGCTCTGAATTTGTAGCTATAAAGTAATATAACAAACCTCTACCCAGTACCAAACAAATATAAATAAACAAAAATAGCTACATTAAGTTCAACAAATCCAGGCTTAAGGAATTATGGGGAAAAGAACTGCCCACTATTTTAAAAACATCGTTGTAGAAGTTACTGAAGTTGATCCATAGAAGTCGCCGAAAACCCTAGTCCCCCTTAGCACAGTATCCCCTAGTGAGGAGGACTAAATAGTAGTCTACAACACTTTTATATTTATATTTCAAATGTATCATCTTAAAACGTCGAAATTACAATATAATAATTAAAATTTATACACTTGAGTAAGAAATGAACAGATGCAGAATGAACGCTCTGGCTGTCAGTAATGAAGAATAGGATTGATAGTAAATAGTAGTAATTGTTGTGAAAACATATTTGACTCTATGTTGGTACAGACAGTTTCATAAACTTCAAATTTAAGAATTCTGACATAGCAATTTCTTCCTACGCAGGTCCATGTCGTGTCACTTTCGTGTTTCATTTAATAAAACATTTTTGTGTTGGGTGATTCAGGGTTGACATTTTTACTAAACTTGGGATGGAATTTTCTTAATGTTTTGTTTTACCTCTCCCGTTGAAAATATTATGATGCCCTTCTCTTGAAAAGTAAAAAGGCAACATCTTCAGTAAGGCGTTGGTCGCGCCCGCGCCCGCGCCGGTTGGGAGCTATTGCAGAAGGTACTAAATCCGACAGAATGTATAAAAGTTTGGCTCAAAAGACAAAATTGCCGTTTGACGATGGTTCTCTGGGATTATTTAATTAAAAGAAACAACTGCTGCCATTTTCTTAAATACTTTACTTTTTTTACTTTACTCGAAACGGAATCATTTTTATCAAAGAAATTTGATTAAAAAAGTCGATTGTACCTCGACTCATTTGAAAACAAAGAAATGTTTGAGGACAAAGAAAAGTTTTCTGCTAAAAGTATCAGCCCCGTTTAACATAAAGAATTACACAAAACCTTAATCAGCATGACAACAATTAAAGA
The DNA here is from genome assembly GCA_929108145.2 of Limnephilus rhombicus. Taxonomy (NCBI): domain Eukaryota; kingdom Metazoa; phylum Arthropoda; class Insecta; order Trichoptera; family Limnephilidae; genus Limnephilus; species Limnephilus rhombicus. The sequence continues at coordinate 50,513,931 of OV815285.1, forward strand.
CGGAATAAAAAGATTTTCTTTATGAACGAAAATGAGCGTGGCTTTTGTTTATAACGAAATACATTTTTCAATGTCCCAATTAATACCGCAGAACAAATGACTTGTTCTGGCTGCGGTCTTCTGGCTTTAAAAATCAAAATTGTATGAAAATATTTCAGGCAAATGTTAATTGTACAATAATGAAAAAAAAATTCTGAACATTTTTACAGGATTATTTTAGACATCAAAAATAATTCTGAGAAAAAAAAATTGTTTGACTTTTTTCTCAGATTTAGAACAATTGCGATAAAAAATAAATTTTTAGTCAAATTGATTTAATTTATTAATTTAACGATTAGGTACGTTTTTTTTCTTTGAAACAGTTTTAAATTCTTTAAACTACCCACTTGATCGTTGGTTCAACTATGAAGTAAAAAAATCTGTTCAAAAATCAAAAACTCTCGGACTGTGCGTTTTGGGGTCTTGAAATTCGCAAAACTTTTTATTTGGATTCTACGAAACAATTTGCGAAACAACTTCATTTTCATAATTAGTGGTGAAGCTTTGCAATAACCACGTAACTATAAATAAAGACAAAACAATGTTTTTCGTTTATTGTTTGTTCAACTTTTTTCAATCGTTCATTCTGAGAAAAAGTATTGGAAAAATTAGTGTTGATATTCCTTCGATCAATAAATGCGATATTCCCATCAAAACTGGGTAGAAATACAAATCGTTGTGAACAAGAATGTATAAAGAAAATAAAATCAACTCATTTAGGCTTAAAGGTCGCAATATAATTTTATACTCGCTTCAAATTTATTAGGTATCTTTCTACGTGTAAGAATCGGTCGTAATAGATAATTGTGTTATATATTGTTTGTAGTAATACTTACGAGAATATATAAAGAGCAGATTGAATAATTTACTAACTTCACTAACACATCTACACACGTTACGCGAAATTTTGAAGGTGTTTTGCCAAATAAACAAACGAGAGCCCACGGTGACATCTAAACACAAAAAGCCTAGAAAAAAATGCAGATCCTCCACCTTTGTCTGTCCTTTCTAAACCAATTTTGAAAATTTCCAGACCAGTTCACGTGTTGTTTTTATTATTGTCTCAACAAACATTCCGAGGTATTATACAAAAGTGGTAAGAATTTCTGTAGCCCGGACTTGTGTAGATGCCGCAATTACGTTCTATGCTATTATTGTTTCAGTTATGTTAAAGCTATCCCTTGACCAAAGCGGCGATTCTGTGTTCACAGCGGTTTTGACTTTTTTCCCCGCATTTTGTCAAGGGATTTCGCACAAACAGAATCTACCGAAGCGATGCGCACGGGAATTCGACGTAGTTTAGATTAAATCACTAAAAATAGGATTACTAACAAAACGCAGAAATTTTTAGACTTATAATGAAACATAAAAAGATAACGGAATGTGTATGGATAAAAGATAAATTCACATTAGAAGAATATGTGACGAGCAAGTTGATGGTAGAAAGTAGAAGCGGTCTGCACAATCTAGGGATTTATACACTTGAGGTTCATGTCAGGGGTCATAAAAACATTTTAGAATTCGGATGTAGCCGCACATATTTTGCGAATCAAGTTATGGAAGTTGGTAAAGATTGGAATTGTAAAAGACTGACTTTCTTACTGTCTTCTTATATTCTTGCTGATAAGTATGTATTATGGCCTTGGGGACACTTACGTATACACTGCACATCCACTCTTTTGTAAACACTGAGGGAGTACGAGGTGGTCACTTTTCAGATTTGGTAATTGAGTAGATATTAGATTGCATCGGCTTCTTTAATAGACAGATTGTTTCATGATTTATTGTTACAAATGTCACACGTAGGTAAATTGGTCACACACTGTCAGATAGGGATAGGTTGATTAAGGGAGACATATTATATAGTTTTGTCAACACTACACAACAAATGAAATGTTTTAGATAAATAATAAATTAAGTCACGAGTTCTGTTGCGTTCCGTGCTCGAATGTCCTGCTGGGGTGAGCTGTTGGTTTATTGGTTAGGCAGTAGGTACATCAAGAAATTATATTTTATTTTTGCTAATTAGTGCAAATGAGTAGGTACAGATAATTTACTAGACTTAGGAGAGATTTAGTAGTACTAGTAAGACAAGCCAATAATGCCCAAGGGAAATGTTTGACCAAAAATTGATAATAAAAATGCAAAGGATGGTGCAACATGCAATGAATAAATAGTATGCTGTGAGATACATAATAAAGAAAACACAAGAAATGGGACGTGCGATTCAAAAGGTATTAAGAAAATGGCGACATTGGCTTCGTTCAAATCTATTTGAAATATATTTCTTGGGTGTGATTTCTATTCAGGTATGTGAGAAACTTAATGCAACCAATGTAAGCCGATATGTATTAACAAACTATTATTACTCATTGGCCAAAGGTACTACGTAGCTTTTCGGGAATTGTTTTTCAATATTCATCATTGCGCTTAAGGTAAATTGCTACTAAAATTTATAATTTTGCCAAGCGTAAACAATCTATATCGATAAACGTCTGAAATTTTAGGAATAAATACTTCTTTTTCAGAAATCTAGGAGCGAATAGAGGTAGGCACAGCTTCCCAGCCTTCGTGGGCTGCCCGCCACTGGTAACTTATTGTACACCTACACTATACAGTGCGTAGTTATTTTAATGCTTAATGTACAAAGGTAGGTATAATGTATGTTCGCTTTACCTCGCATAAATTTATAATTAAATTTTAAAGCGGTCTTGTTATTTCACCCGCAGCGCTTAAAAATAAAATAGAAAGAAAACTTGGTATCACTCAGCGTTGAAATTCCGAAACTCTCGTTAATTTGCGTTAAGTACCTCGTCTAGGCCCCACTTAATCCGTATTATTACAAAAAGCTGAATAAATACTTGTCCTGTGGGCAGTCGGGTCCAACCACGATCACTTACAGCTCACCGTGGCTGGGATTCGGAGAGGCTGCGAAAATATTCCTTTAACACGTTGCCATGGTAACGAGAAGCAAATTGCTCCTCTCGGGTAATGTATAATTTGCATAAGCGCTAAAAATTACGGCTCGTTATTTGAAACACGTAAATGCGCTTAGCGGAGATCATTCCGCGCCATGTCCCTAGGTAAATGTATTTTTTAATGTTTTGCCACCTACATTTTATTCAGCGTGATGAAATCATGTTCAAAATGAAGGAATTATTTAGAGAATAGGCGCCGTGCACCTCTAAGGTAGCATACACCTTGAAAAAGTGCGATTAAGCAAAAAAAAACATATTTATTTTTAACCCCCAACGCAAAGAGCGGTGTTATAAGTTTGACTTTCTGAGTGTCTGTCAGTCTGTCTGTCTGTCTATATGTCTGTCTGTGGCATCGTAGCTCCTAAAAGAATGGACCGATTATGATGCGGTTTTCTTGTTTGAAAGCTGACGTGATCGAGATGGTTCTTAGAATTACAATTCATGAAAATCTGTTCAGGCGTTTCAAAGTCATCAGCTCTTCTTGTGTCGGGGGTTGCTTAAAATTTTAAAAATTTTACTTATCCAAAGGAAGACTTGATCGTGGACCATATCCATGGTGACCATTCTTTAAAGAAAGACTATTCACGCAGACAATATCCATGGTGACCATTTTCCAAAGAAAGACTGGAACCATTTCATGTGAACCATATTCACGGTGGCCATTTTCTAATGAAAAACTGGAACGTTTTCACGTGAACCATATTCACGGTGACCATTTTCTTAAGAAAGACTGGAACCATTTGACGTGAACTATATCCATAGTGACCATTTTCTAAAGAAAGACTGGAACCATTTCATGTGGATCATATCCACGGTGACCATTTTCTAAATAAATTTTGCAACCATTTCCGTGGACCATATCCACAGTGACCATTTTATAAAGAACGACTGGAACCGTTTCATGTGGACCATATCCACGGTGACCATTTTCAAAAGAAAGACTGGAACCATTTCACGTGGACCATATCCACGGTGACCATTTTCTAAAGAAAGACTGGAATCATTTTACATGGACCGTATCCACGGTGACCGTTTTCGAAGGAAAGACTGGAACCATTTAACTATGTATTTTAAGAATATTTTTGTTGATATCGGTGGGAATTTTTGAGTTTATTTGTGGATACTTTAAGGACATTTTTGTTGATATCCTTGGATATTTTTGAGCATATTTGTAGATACTTTAAGGATATTTTTGTTGATATCAGCGGATTATTTTAGCATATATGTGTGAACAGTGCACACACTGTGCACTTTAAAGATGATTTTCAGGATATCAGGGGTTATTTTAGAGCGTTCTTGTATATATTTTAAGGTTATTTTTGTTTTTATCATTGGGTATTTTTGAGTATATTTGTGGATACTTTAAGGACCTTTTTGTGGATATCCGTGGCAATTTTTTAGCATATTTGTAGATAATTTTGAGATTAGGATATTTTTATTGATATTTTTGTTGTCATAAGTGGATATTTTAGAGCATAAATGTTGATACTTTAACCCAAGAGTAGTCGCGCCTTTCCGCGAAACGTGAGAGCTCGCGTGGGGAGCATTTTCCGCCCATATTTAAAATGAATTTTTTTTCAAATAATAGTTAAATAAATTAGCAGTTATTTTAAAATGATAGAATAAAACCTTAACTAAGTACCTAACATTTATTAAAGTTTTATACTTAGTATTAGAAAAAAATGCCTTGGGATATCATAGGTAAATTTTCTTGTATTTTAACAACTTCTTTATCTTAACCCTCATAAACAAAAGAAAAATTAAACTTAATAACACAATTAAACTTAATCATCATCTACGACATGTATTTCAGCAAAACAGTCCTAACATACGTACATACAATGTTCGTTGCACAGTAACTTTGCACATCTATTGTACCCTTTTTGGTCCTTCTATTTTTCTAATGCGCATAAACCTTATCTACCTGAGGGTTAATTTTTATGTTCCCATGGCATAAATCAGGTGTTTTGGTTTCTCAGCTGTTTCTGCAAAGCGTTTTCGTCGGATCTTATAATTATATGTGGTCTAGTCGTACGTAGCCAGAGCAATTTCTTTCAAAAACCTTCTTCGTAATTCGAGAGGCGGGAATGGATACCGTCGCATTTATTGAACACATACCGGAATCACTTATTTTTTTTTTAAAATTGTATGCATACGGAAACTGGTGGTTCAAATTTTTTTAATATTAATTCCACTCAGGAGGCCCTAGGAAAATAATTTCCTTTAGATGCTGTGTGCGATGCCTTTGATGCTGTGTGGGTAGGAAAGGGAGGAGTGTACTTAAGTCTTAAAGAAGCTGTTGAACTCAAGTACGAGTCGTAGAAATGACAAATGTTGGGCGCGCGTTTGGCATGTTTCTCGACTAAAGCATCGGTGTCGAAGTTATCAAAGACGCTAGATCCTGCGTCATTGATTACTTCGACACCATAGAAGATGCTAGGTGCATCTTATACGGATGTAGAATACCGGTAGAACAAGGACAGCATTACTACTTACTTACTTCCAGATACATCAGATTACCCAAAAAAAAATTTCCATCGATCGGAATAAAATTTTTATTTTTAAACTATTTTTAGGTTATATATATTTATTAGATTAACCAGTTTCCCGCTGTTCCTACGAGATTCCGGACATCGTGTAAAATTAAGTATATTATATAATAGTAATTAGAATTTGTCACTGACAAAGCTTAAAAAAAATAATTATGAATACATCATCCAACATAATTGTCGTACGTTCATAGCTACTCGTCTCCTTTATATTGATTTTCATTTTGAACATCTCTCAATTTTATAATTTAACAATCAAAAAGTCGCAAGTCACATCCAAGATTCCCTTGCCGAAAAGTTTATTCCGAAAAAGGGAAACTCAACAAGTATTACAATAGGCTAATCCTCATCAAAAGTTATAACGCCATTAAAAATATTATAATTCGGATTTACATATGAAAGGCCATTGAATGTGTATGCGCCCGACTAAACGAGTTTGACAGAGCCTTAAAAATTTCCGGTGTAAAGCCTTAACAGTGGCCCATTAAATCACTTTGTTCCAAAACAAAAAGCGTGTGCGCAGCTTCCCGCACGCATTATCTGATGTTTTAAAATTGGTCTTGGAACGTTATAAGTATGTTCCCGAACTACTATTTCAATTTTAAAGTTGATCAATTTGTAGAGAACGTAACTTTTTCCATAAAATTATTTGGACAATTAGAGGTCTTTTGTAAAAATCTTCAGAACTTTTTTTTTTTTTTTTACATTAACTCCACACACGAGGCCCTGAGGAAAATAACTTCCCTCAGGGCCTATGTCATCTTTGAAGATGCTGTGTGGAGGGTCTTTTTGAGGAAAGGAAGGAGTGAACATGGGTCTTGAAGAGACCCATGTTGTAGGAGGGAGGAAACACAGAGGCCGGCAAATCGTTCCACGGCCGAGCCGTTGAACTCAAGAACGAGTCATAGAAACGACCCGTTCTCATGTGACTAATGTCAACCGTGTACAAATGTTGGGCGCGTGTTTGGCGTGTTTCCCGACTATGCACCGGTGCCGAGGGGATCAATGACGCTAGTTCCTCGGAGCATCTTCTATTGTAATACCGGTAGAACAAGGACAGCATTCCCACCTGACGATGGGAGATGGGAGAATCTATCAAACGGACCGCCCGTTTCTGCACAGAGTCAAGGGTTTTTTTTAGGTATTTTGGAGCTCCAGACCAGAGGTGGCTGCCAAATTCAACCGTGGGGCGCACTTGCGATTTGTATAGGGTTAGCAGTTGTGTACTATTAAAGTATCTGCGGGCCCCGTACAGTACGCCCAGTTTCTGAGAGGCTAACTTAACTCTGGATTCGATTGAGCCCCCGTACCTGAGCTGGTCACTTAGAGTTACACCAAGCATATCGATGGACGTCCTATTAGAAGATTGCTTCCGTTGAAGGAGACTAGATTTTCATTGCGATCCCTTTTAGACGTTATCAAACATGATTAGGTCTTTGAAACATTAAATTCGACGAGGTTATTCTTACCCCAAGAGAAAACACTCTCGAGGTAACCGTCCATTCTTTGCTTCAAAGCCCTCCGAGCTATTGGAGTTTGTGTGCCCTTTGGGGGCTTGTCAAACAAAAAGCTATCATGGACTGTACTGTCATCCGCATAACAATGAATCGGTGCACATGACAAGAGGTCATTGATGTGCAACAGAAACAAAGTTGGTGACAGAACCGAACCCTGTCGAACGCCAGCATTTATCGAATGCGAGGAAGAGGTAAAATCGTCAGCAACCGCCTGAATCGACCTCTCCCTCAAAAAGTCGGCAATCCACGCACACAAGGATGCGGGAAGTCCGTACGAAGACAGTTTGTTGACAAGCCCTCGGTGCCAAACCCGGTCAAAGGCCATGGAAATATCCAGTGCAACCGTTTGGGTCTCACCGAAACGTTCTAGGCACCGCCCCCAAACATGCGTCACATAAGCGAGAAGATCACCGCAAGAGCGGTTCCGCCGGTATCCGTATTGACGGTCGTTAATAATTTTGTTCTTCTCGAGGTATGTGAGCAGTTTGTCGTTGATCACACGTTCCATCACCTTAGACAGAACTGATGTGATCGCTATGGGGCGGTAGTTGGCTGGGTTGGAGCGGTCACCCTTCTTTGGAATAGGGTGAATGATCGCTTTTTTCCAACCAGAGGGCACTGAGCCAGACTTCAGGGACATTTTGAAAAGCTTCGTCAAAACTGGAGCTATTTCTGCAGCACACCTCTGTAATACCAGGGCAGGTATTCCGTCAGGCCCACTAGCTTTATTAATATCAAGCCCTCGTAAGACTTAGAGTACATCCCGATGCCGGATCCTCAGCTTTTCATTTTATTGTAATAAATGGTTAAGAAATGTTCTTCCACCCTCTCCGACTTTTTTTAATATTTACCTTTTTCCTGGCACTCCTTACTGCGTTCCAGTGGCGGCCCCTGCCTTAGTGCATTTGTGCAATGCACTGCCAACGTCAAAAGTGTAAATTCGTACAAACATCGACAAACGTGTAAAAGTGTAAATTTGTAACATTCATTCACGAAGAATTCTTGCCAATTCGTTATAATATCCTTACCAATTAACTTTCGTACTAGACTCCGTACAAAACTTGTATCGGCGCATACAAAAAAGCAATGCGTGCATCTTCCGTTGTGCCGAGACGTAACGTCACATGAAGTGATATTTCTGCTGGGACAGTCTACAGAGGCTGGAACCGTGAAATGGGCAAGACATAAGGGAAGATATATGACACGCTCGTGCACTAGCGGCGCACATGCGCAGAAGCTTTCTGGTTTATGAGAAAACCTTTAACATGCGTTATATATTATCGAACGTTTGGAATGACTAAGTTACGAATAACGAATTTTCAACTAATTGACAATGTTATGTATTAGCTCTACCATCGCACCGGGGCGGCGAAATCAAGCATTTGGCAGATCACTGATCACTATTGACACATTTTTAATGGTTTTCACTAGTTTTGCTCTCGTTTTGAATTTCATTTGAGAATAAATTGTTTTTGAAAAATAATGGCTCTTCAAAACCTTTGCTCAATATAATACAAGTAAGGTTAAGGGAAAAAAAGCTATGAATAGAGTTTTTAAAACAAAGTATTAAATTAATATTCGAAAGCATCTTGGCTTTGTGAATGTGATCGCTTGAACACATTTTTTTTTCGTGGTTGATGATAAATTGTGAAGTGAAAGTTGTGTATAGTTGTTGGATAGCCTTTATTTTACCGAAAAGTTAATGAACATTCATACTCCCAGTACATATAAATAACGTATTGCAATTTAGTTTGTTGGATTGAGTTGATAGGTATACGATTACAACTTGATGTTGGTTTTCGCGAATCTGTGAATCAATTAATTATATTTTCCCGTATTAATGTTACCATTTTTTGTGATATGCACTGCTGGCAAATTTTGTCACGGGCCGCCTCTGCTTCGTTCGTCCATTATTCATGAGAAAATCAACTTAGCCTACCTGTAATTAATCTTGTTTTAGGATTGCATTCTTTCCGAATCTTCTCATTTGTATTTTTGTCATACCTACAGGGTTTTACCACACATACTCCTAAGTAGTGACGAAAGGGACTTTCAGATGGTTTGGGCATATAGAGCGATCGAACGAAGAAAAGCGTGTGAGAAGAATATATGACGCAAATGTGAATGATAGAAGAATTCGGGGACGCCCGAGGAATATATGACAAGATCTAGTGAATCAGATGAAGGGTAAGAATAAAAGAAGAGTATTGATGAGACCATGTATGAATGTGAGCGAGGAAAAGAGTGTGTGCCAAGATCGAGTTGTTTGGCGGTCCGTCCTCTCTGCCTACCCCTGCGGGGAAACGGCGTAATGGTTAGTTATTTAGTTAGATAGTTAGTCTACTCCTCAGGGATCTCATATCTACAAAATTTAGCCCACCTTCTATCTTATTTAAAAAAATATATTGTTATGTGAATACTATGTTACCCCAATTATACTGAAGGTAGCGGGGAGGGTAAGGAGACGGGGAAGAGGAATTTGGGGAAGTACCTGGCTATTATCTGGCTATTTTTGTGTCTAGTTTGTGGCTTTCTCCTAATTAAATCGTCCTTTCAAAAGAATTAGTTAAACTTCCCATATCACTTTATTCTGACTCCACAACAATCAGCCGTAGGTATGATGTTAATTTGGTTGCTAAGGGTGATGGATATTTTATTATGTACGTATTAAGGCTGATGATTATTCCGCAAGAAGTAAGTGGCAAGTAGCAAGCGGCAGAGCCTGCCGAATGGATAAGGCACGCAATGTGCGATGTTCTCTCTCCCTTAATAAGAATATAAATATTGCGGAATGCGCTTCGTGCGGGACCCCTGCCACTTAATTGCCAATTTAAAACACTAACATAAGTACGAAAATTCATGTGACTTAATAAAGTGGTTCTGCAAAGCTTTTTCGTATTCAAATTAACTAGAGTTGTTTGGCGAATGAATAATTTTATGTCGTTGCAATTATTTCACAGCGAGTACTTTTTATTTGTCATACCGACCGTGTTATAAAATATAACTCAATTAGATTAGGCACTAGATAAATAAATATTTATATTAAATTAAAAAACACACTTTGTAAAGCACCACTTTTTATTAGAATTGATATTTAACAGCCAACCAGGTTTCGCTCATCTCGAGCTTCACCAGGGCTTATTATAACAACTAAAGATAATTATCTACAGACATACATATATAAATGAAATTAAGAGAATGAGTGAAAGAGATAGCAACAGAATAGGCAACACCCTATTGGTGCCAGAAAGCTATACAAATAGAAAAGAGGGAGACAAAAATAATTACAGGATGGGTAAGTAAGGGGGGGAGGGAGAGGGAGGAAGAAGATGTTAACGGAATAAATTAAAAATGGGACTATCAGATAAATTGATTTGGTTATTAATAATGTTTGATTTATTATTGACGGCTTTTTTGATTTCGAGAGCTTCTAGATTGTTTAACGGAATTCCAATTCCATTAAAGTATTTGCTTCCTTCGATAATAAATATTTAATTCAAAATTAATAAAACACTACGTTTTTACATAACCAACTTTATTGTTTAAAAACCAAACATATTTTTGGGAGAGAAAATATTTGAGAGAGACCTTGTAACCTCTCTAGCAGAACTTTTTTGGAACATCGCCTTGCACCGTGGGTGGGATGAATTCATTCCGTCACTCCTGGATCCAATAACCCCAAACCTCATACCCTATCCTTTCCAGAACTTCCTCTCCTTCCTTTCCTTTTTAAAAGACCCTCCACACAGTATACCCAAAGATGAAACAGGGCCTGAGAGAAAATATTTTCCTCAGGGCCTCAAATGGAGTGGGAAGGGAGAGGGGGGGGCTATAGGGCGTAATTTACTAAATAAATATCACCTTCTTAATGACAATTATTTTTTCAAACTTTCTTCAAGACGGTAGTACCAGTGGCGGTCCGTGAGTTTTCAGTGAGATGGAGTGCCAAGATTGAAAAATACGACTTTATTGAAATTTCATATTTTGTATGAAGATCTTCATACAAAAAGTTTAAATTTTGAAAAAAATAATATTCATTTTCAGCTACAATAACGTCGTATTTTTCAATCTTAGCACTCTAGCTCACTGAAAACTCACGGACCGCCACTGGTAGGTACCTACCAAAATACTGATTATTCCGATTTCACAGCTCATTGTAGGAACCACGATCACGCGTACTGTGGAGTGATAAAAATGTAGTAACCAATACGGCCGCCATCTTGAACCGGAACCAGAGCTTCAAAAGAAATTTAGAAATAACCCTTCCCTACTCTCATTGAACTAGTTCAAATGGGTCTTCAGAGTTACAGTTAATGAAAAACTTTTTCTTAAAAAACTTTATTTATAATATTTAAATAAATGAAGACAATATAAGCGAAACTTTTTTTTTTTTTTTTTTTTTAATTTTCTTTATTCATTTTGTTTATTACAGGATTTTTTTTTACATGGTATTTCGACTACCAAGCTAGGCAAATGCCCGTATTATGGTAGTCGAGATTCATAAGATATTAAGTATATAATATTAATAATCATCCATATATATGTAGATGAAAGTACAAACATATAGCATATAGCATATCTATTATACTAGTATTAGGTACATGATCACATACAGGAAAGGTGTTAAACTAGGTGAATCTTGTATAAATAAAAATAAAATAGAATAACAAATAAAAATAAAAGTAACAAAATAATAATATTTTAAGGATAATAGAAATACAAAATAAGAATAAATATGTAAATCATCTATACAGATGAACAATGATAGTCTTTGACCCCAAAAAACAAAAGCAAGTATTCCTAAGCAGCATATGAAATGGACGAACAATGTCAAAAAATATGAAAAAAAGCATCAGCATAATATAAAGTTTTGGTTGAAAATTAATTTAGAGATAAGATTTTTTACTCTAGAAATATGAAAAAATAAGAACAGTTTTTAAGATGTAAGGCATTCTTTATAATATTTCCTTCCCCGAGTAAATAACCAGTTCTGTATATTAATGGCATAAAGATCAGCAGTTTTCGATGTCTTAATATCAATACTCAGTAAGTTGAACATTTTAGGCGCGATGTAAGAGAACTGTCGTTGGGCGAAAGCTGTTTTTGTTGGAGGAATTTTGCATTTTTGGTGTGATGAATAGCGGGTGTAAATATTTTGTTGAGTTTTGAGTGTTAAATCATTTTTCCTTAAGTGTATGAGAATTGTCTTAACGTATAATTGTCTAATGTCTAGGATTGCGAATTTTTTAAAAAGTGTCTCTGATGGGTGAGATGGGTGACATTTTAATATAATCCTTAGTAGCAGCTTTTGAATTAAGATCATGGGATATATAATTGAAGCTGCACAGCCTCCCCATCCCACGATACCGTATGTTGCTATTGATTGGAATAGTGCAAAATATATGCATCTAATTGTTTGAAGTTTCAGGATTGATCTGAGAGAGAGAAATATATAGCACAATTTGCGGAGTCTTTTTGTTGTAAAATTGACATGGTCCTCCCAACGCAGTTGGTCATCTATAACAATCCCCAGATATTTAATTTGGTCAGATTTTTTTAGGTTGGTACATGAGCAATTATTGTGGGGAGGCGTAGGGGTAATATGGTTCTGTGAGCATGAGTGAATGATAAGATTAGGACAGTTTTGGGGAGGAGTGACTTTACGTATGGAGAAAAGTAAATATTTTGTTTTGTCAACATTAAGAGTCAGAAGGTTGTCATCAAACCAATGTTTTACTTTATTTAGGCCCTTATTTGCTTTTTCCATAGTTGAGTTCCAATTTTCAGCTTCAAAGATGATTACCGTATCATCGGCAAAAGATATTATAGTTCCATCAATTCCCAAGTTACATAAAGTGTTAATATATATTAGAAAGAGAAGTGGGCCTAATACACTGCCTTGAGGCACACCGTACGTGATTGGTAAACTTGTACTTCTGTATTCTTTAGCAGAATTTACAAGAGACGATTGTGACCTATTTGTTAGATAGTTCTCAAACCATTTGAGGGGAGTACCTTTTATTCCTACCTGAAGGAGTTTCTTCAAAAGTATGCGGTGAGAGACAGTGTCAAAGGCTTTGGCTAGATCCAAGAAAACAGCGAGGGGCTTGCGGCCTTTATCAAGGTTATCAGAGATTGCTTTTGTAAAAGTTGCAATTGCATCTGCGGCACTACGATCTTTGCGGAAGCCATATTGATTTCCTGACAAAATGTCATTGTCTTCAAGAAATTTGTATAGCCTTTGCTTTACCGTTTTTTCAATTATTTTTGATATCGGACTCAGCAAGGATATTGGTCTATAGTTATTCACTAATGATCTGTCCCCTGATTTATAGATAGGAATAATTGTTGAGTGTTTTAAAGAATTTGGAAAGAGGCCAGTTTGAAAGCTTAGATTTATGATATGTTTAAGGGGCTTAGTGATGATTGGTTTGAGGTGTTTAATCAATTTAGTGGATATATTGTCGATTCCAGTTGAATGTGTGTTTTTGAGTGATGAAATAATTTCAGTGATTTCTTGTTCTGTGGTAGGAGTGAGATTAAATGGATCATAGCTAAGATTATCGATCGATATATTATTTGCAAGGTTAAATTCTGACATTCCGTTTTTATTTAAAATATTATTTGCTAAGTCTGATCCGACTGTGGAGAAGAATTTATTGAAATGATTTGCGATTTTTTCTGGATGATTTGTTGTATCTAGTGTTTGGTCTGCAATGGTTATTTTATTTATAGGTGCGGTAGTTTTGTTGGTATAGCAAATCTCTTTGACAATATTCCAGATTTGTTTATTGTCATTGGCAGCTTCCTTGATCTGTTTTCTATAGTATTCGTCTCTAACTCTACAGATTATTTTTTTACAAGCATTTCTGTATCTTTTGTAAAATAGGAGAGATTCGTGATTATTGGGATTGTTTTTACAAAATTTGTGAAGTTTATTACGCTTGTGAATACAGTGTAGAATGCCATTTGTTATCCAAGGCTTAAGTTTAATTTTGCGACTACTTTGGTTGTTGTTAGTGTTGGATGTGGAGCTAATTAAGTGGTTATGTATGGTGTCGATAAGAAATTCGCACGCTATGTTTGGATCGGTGAATTTATAGAAATTTGACCAGTTTTCCTTGGAAACCAGTTTGAATAGCGTGTCATAGCAGATTTTCTTCGTGGGTATTTTAGATGTAGGTAATTTTTTAATAAAATGTGAAAGGGAGGTGATAGTAGCATAATGGTCTGTAACCGTGCATTGGTATACGAGAGATTTGGTATTCAATTTACATTTAGCAAAGACATGGTCAATGCAACTGGCGCATAATTCTGTTACCCGAGTGGGGGCCGTAATAGCTGGAATAAAACCTTGTAGAGTTAGTAAGTTCATGTACTCATTTGCTTGAGGATGCATCGTATTTATGATATTAATATTAAGGTCACCAATAACAAGTACATTTTCACAATCCCTCATACACGATAAGGATTGATTAAGTGAGTTTAAGAATGGTGTTATATTTGACTCACTCGGTGATCGGTATATAGATAATATCGTTACGCTATTTTCTATTTCGAGTTTAAGACAATTTGAATTTGTGATTGAGATTTCTTTGACAGAGTGTTGTATGTGATTTTTGATGTATATGATTACGCCATCATTTTGAGATTTATTATTCTGTGTGTTGTATTGGTTATAGTCTTTTATAGTTTTTGGAACAAAGTTATCTTTGATCCAGCATTCGGTCAGAATAAGTAAGTCAAAATCTGAATCAAGGTCTGTGAGTAGTATAATGAGTTCATTGAAATTTTTATTGATTGATCTGATATTCATGGAGAATATTTTAAGGTTAGATTGATTTAAGATTTGTCGGACTTCTGTAGCATTATTTGTTTCGGTACATGGAATCTGTGAGATATTGTCTAATACATTTGTTATGTCTTCCATTTTTTTAAATTACTAAAGTATGAACTAATAATGTGCCAAAAATGTAGTTCGGTATTGGTAACAGCAAATTAATAATATAGTAAGTAAAAAAGTATATATATATATGTAGTGTTGGTTGCAAAAGTCGTTAAAAAGTTGGTTGTTAAGTCTTCCATTTATGTATTTTTTTTTTTATCTTTGCGTTAATTGGTAATTGTAAAGAGGCAGTAATAGTGGTGACTTTGAAAGTAATGCAGGGATTAAGTTGTTGTAGAGACAAAGTGTGAAGATATAATTTATACCGGGTTATTTTAAAATTAGGAGTATATAAATAAGTATCGGAAGCGATGGTTAAAAGTATACGTGGAACACAGGGAATTTTAGATACAGATTTAGCGATAGAGACTGTGTTTATAGTTAAAAACAAGAAATGTTTAAGTATAGAAAGAAAAAAATATTTCCAAAAATATCTATTTCTGGCAGAACTAAAAACAGTAAAATTTGCGAAGGTAGTTTCACTCTTGATAGTACTTTTAGTTATATTATTTTGAGTGATTGTTTCAATGTTTTGAATATTGATAAAATAAATTGAACCATGGGTTTCTGTTGTAGGTAATAGTTGGGAAGGATTTTGACTGTTATTCAAAGCGATAACAATAATAGTAATAACAGTGACCTTCATAATGGTTACAGTAATATAAAAAGCAGTAAAAGTGTTCTTTGTAATAAGTGCAGTTATAAAATTCTGACATATGGAGTTAATATCAAAAATACAAAATTTATCTTTGTTAGTACTAGAACTATATGAAATGTTTAATAGAAATTTTAAAGAAGGTTTGATGATAACAATAATGTTTGTGGATAAAAATAAATTATAGTTTAGTGATGCATGAAAAAAATATTTCCAAAAGTATCTATTTTTGATAAACCCATAATTATTAGACTTTAAAAAGTAAGTTTTACTCCTGATAATAATTTGAGTAATACATGCATGTTGCACATGATAACAGTTACAGTAATATATAATAGTTGCATGTTGAATACAGATAATAATAACATGTAGAGTATTATTAAGGTAAATTGTGCCATTGGTTTTTGATGTCAGTAGTAGTAAAAATGGATTTTGACAGTTATTCAGAGCAATGACAAAAATACATAGTTCGGTGACCTTTATAATAATAGTAGATTTTTTTTTACAATTAGAATCCATTTCAAAAATACGAGATTTAAATATGTTGGTACTGAAACTACATTTATTTTTTTAAGTAAATAATAGTTTTGTCAGAGAATCTTATTTTTGTAGAGTTTTTTGAAAAGAAGTTAACTTTATAGTAATAATAATCTATGATTGTGGTATTATAATTTATATGGGAGAGAGAAGTAACTGATTTCATAATATTGTTGAAACTCGAGAAAGATAAATTAAAAACAAGTAGATTATCAAAATAGTATGCGAAGTAGAGTTTATAAAATGTTGGGGGTGGGCGATAAAAGATGTTTATTTTTTTCGTTGATGTGTAGAACAGGCGTCCCAATGTCTTTACGTACATACACCTTCCCGTCTCGGATCCAGGCGAATTTGAAGATGTTGTCCCGTAAAGCCTTCCGTGCAAGAAACCAGAGATGTTTAGCGCGAAATGTTAAGTGTTCGTTGATGTAAATCTGGTAGCGAGTTCCTGACATTCCTATAAGCGTAGTATTAAGTTTATTGTCTCTATTTGTAGATTTTTTGTTGAAGGCTTTGATGTCGTTAAGGAAGTTCTCACGGTCGATGGTAGTTTTAAATCTTAATATTATAGGCCTCTGTTGTTCTTTATTGGTTTTTTGGGTGACACGGTATGCTGTATCTACGTTGTTGAGTTCCGTGTTGGCATCAGTTGTTTTTTTGATGTTAAAAATGATGTTTTTTAGATTTTCTCCATTTATTTCAGGGATTCCCCTGATTTCCACGTTTTTCGCTCTATTTTCTCTCTCAATTTGTTCGAATTGACCTTCTAGTTGTTCTAAGCGATTTTCGAGGTCAGAATTTTTTTTTTCTAATTTTATGTTTGCATCTTCTAGTTCGTGTACTCGAAGTAAGATTTCTTCATATTGTTTGCTCATTACTGATATTGTGGTGAGAATTTGTGTATTTTGTTCTAGAATCAGGTTCTGTTTTGTTAGTAGTTCACTGTCGAAAGGTGAATTAGGGTTAGCGGTGGACACGACAGCTAAGCATTTTTTACACTTAATTTGAGCCCGCCGCTCTTTGCTATAGCGTCTGTATGAGCTTTCAGCCACTCCGCCACAGTGTAGATGAAAAGTCCCTTTGCATGCGGCGCACGTGAATAAGGACTCAGCAGATAGAGTAGGCTCCGCACAAGCATTACAGTTATTCATGTTGTTGTTGTGGTTTTAGTGGGAACGTATAGTTGAGTTGTAGTGAAGATCTCTGCCCTCAGCTGAACTGAATTCCGTTTTATATTTATTATTATTTATCAATATTCCAATTATGATTTATTTAGGAATAAAGTAGAAATAAATCGTCTTAGCACTCTTAAAAAAAAAAAAGCTGAAAAGTTTTTGGATGAGGTGAGTTTCGAACTCGGTTTGCTCCGAAAGTCACTGTCCGGTTTAGCGACCGTGCTGACCACTAGGCTACTGATACCGTGTGACGTAGTGTGAAATATTCGTAATATTAGTTGACTGATTGAATTGGCAAGATTTTACGTATTGTGATAAATAGTTCGATTATCTTAACGATTTCAATCACCATAAGTTCACTGATGTTTTAACACATAAAAATTACTACACACGGCCGTTTATATTGAACTAAATTGAGTAGATCACTTCACTGAACTGTTAGGTAAACACCAACCGATAGATCGATGGATTATTTTGAATTTTTTCTCAATCGAAAATCTGGAAACAGAAAAATCAGAAAAACATATTGACACCTCTGGGACATTATTAAAAACATATTGTCCCAGAGGTGTCAATATGTTTTCTGATTTTTCTGTTTCCAGATTTTCGATTGAGTTTCGCTTATATTGTCTTCATTTAATAATAATAATATTTGGATGATTTATTATAGCGCCGTTTTTGTGAAAAATCACCTCAAGGGCGCTGTAAAAACATTTCTAAAATCTAAAAAACTACAAGCTAGGCAAACAATTATAAACAACTTATGGCTAAAAATTGCATACATCGGTTCGTTGTTCACCGATACGAAAATATATGTACAATATTTTGACCAATCACCGCGATGCTGCCTAAAATTTAATGAAAACAGGACCATACTTACCTGGGAGGTCGCTTGAAATTAACACTGTATATTGTCCATTTAAAGAAATTTAGATAGAGTTCGCACGCAGAGGACATTATTGTGAACACATGTTATTTAATCCTGAAAAATATTTTAATATTAATGTGTAATGTATTCTTTGACGAGTGTATTTAAATATTACAATTTGACGTTTTACTCATAAAGTTAAAAATTAAAAATAAAACTTTATTTATAGTTTAAGAGTTCGGAATTATTTAATTGAAGGTTGTTGTTGATGATATTTTGCTTTTAAATTGTAAAAATGAGCTTGTTAATGATAATAATAGCTGAAAGGAAGCCTGAGAAATCGCGAACATTCCGAACAAACGACTTTCGATTACCAGGCGCACATAACTTAACGGAGGCTGCCGTTGAAACAACAGCAGTTTCCTTTCACGAGGAGACATTCGTTAGGAGCACTTGATTGATTGTGCATATTCAAACTGCATTCAAAACTGCAGCAGCGTCTCTCTTGTTATAAAGGTATTTTAAACAACTGGAGCTTTTTGCATGCCTACTAACAATTCCTAGTATGGAATTCAGTTGGTTTCCGAATGCGAATTCTTTGATGATTTTACAGGCTTCCGAACTCTTTACAAAAGAATAAAACTTATTATTGGCAAAGAACGATATGCTATGGAGTTTTTTTTATGAAACAAAGTATTTTGTAACCATTTCTTCCGATTTCCGACCGGTTTACAAAGAAACTTACTTACCTATGTACCTCCTTACTGTAAAATATGAACTACATAATAATAGCTACTAAATACACAGTCTATTAAATAACATAAGAACCTAAAAAATTAAGGGCAATTTAACATGAAAATATTTTACATGGTAGATACTCTCAGTATTGCCCTGGTGAAAGACTATACCGAAATTGGAAATTATTGGAATCGTTGCTTTAAATTGGTTACTTGATTTCAGTCGTGTTCAGATACCAAATGTGAACAGCCAGGGACTTTAAACTTTTCATTTTCCTGTCTCCACCCCCTCTCCAATCGCTTCTTCTTCCTTGCACTGTCTTAACTCATTGCCTAGGTAAGCTGTTGGGGTCGGCTCTTCTCGTTCTCAGGCTGTATCTTCTTCGGTTCTGGATATCGCTTTCATCCAGGCCGTTTCTCTGTAATATTTTGGATCATTGAGTCATACAGGAGTTTTTTTATCTTTCTCTGGGTGACTGTCTATGAAGCTCCATAGACATTGCCGCTTCAGTGTGAGGTCTAATGGTCTCCGTATTAGTCTGGTATATCTTTTATTTAAATTGTATAGGCATTTTCGGGTCAAAAAAGATTCCTGTTACAGATCTAAATTTCATCCATCCCACACCTATTCCGTATCTTCTCCACTCTTCAGCCTAAAAAAATCCTCATTTAGGGACCTCATAGTTCCACTGGATTCGGACAGGGGAGTATTTATTCACATAAAAAGTGCGATTTACAAAAAACGTATTCAAATCGGTATTACGAGCTATAATTTTGGTTGTTATTAATTATTCTTCAATAATATTCAAGGATTTTCAACATTAATTGCTTCAAGCCGACTTGACGATCAGAGATTTTAGCACGAACGAGCTGGTTTTGCTGACTAATGAAGCCATTTTGTTTTCTGCTATTTTGTGCATGGGTTGATGATATTAATATCATTTTCATATCATCTCGTAAACTGTCAACACTTACACTTTAACCCACCTTCCACCTTCTACAGCACATCCGCAGGTCTTTAAGGATCTTATGGGGCAATTAAGCATCCATAGCACTTTAAAATACTGGTCTATGTAGGTGAAATCATTTAGAATGGATGTATAAAATGAGTGGGTGTAAGTGAATTTCATGCTTTTATCGAGTAGTGAGTAAGAACTAGCATTTACCACTTTTTGTCTCTGATAAATACTCCGAGGGCGGGGATTATCTTATTATCTTGGATTATTAGAATAATCCATATTTTAGTGATAAGTCCCGACTGAGGATTAAGTGCGCATCGGTTAAGAACTCTAATATAGTTGATATAAGTGTGGTATTGAGACATTATTATTCCGTCTAACAATCCGAAGTTACTACGGAGCATTCACATGATTAGAAGCAAATTATGAATATAATTTGATTAAAATAAATTTATTTAATTAAGACGGTATAAAGACTCAACCGAATATTGTGAGACAGAGAAGACAGAAAAGGATTCAGCTGCATGTAGATATTGAACGCAGGAACTCTTTATTTCCGGGGAAAATTAACTTTGTGAGGGGGGGAGTCCTATCCCATTTCTGTGAAGTATCTACATCTAAACCCGAAGATTTCTAAAAGCAGTGACCTTTATCAATTAAATACGTCACAAATTTTGAAAACCACCTCATGGGTTCAATTACCCACTTTTTAACATTTGTTTTTGTTTTCCAAAAAGTTATTTAATTAAAATTACAATTATGTATGACCACAAAGTGATTGCTACCTGTAGTTTAAATATTACGAAAAGTGTATTTATAAAATTAGTTGATAAAATATTCTAAAAATGTACAAATGTTGTAAATTATATTATATTTCATTGTAATCTAAAATGTAAATGTAATGTAAAATTGATAAATACATTTTATCAATATTACAACAATATTACAAAAATAAATACATAAAAAGTAAATAGATTACATTTTATCAATGTTACTTTAACGATATTAAATTTCTGATGTAATATCGTTATTTACCTAACACTTCGTGTAGGTACCTGCATTTATTTTAATGTTTAAATAAAACATAAAAATAAACATATACAGCCTTACTAAAAAAAAAACACAGCACGCCCGATAACCCGCATTGCAGCAGCAACATGAATAAAACAAAAATACACTTAAACACGATAACATTACTAATAAGGTTTGTTCTTAAAATGTATTTTATAAGTCTGGCAGCTATGTAATTTTTCATAGTGTAAGTACTAAATTGTGTGTTTTCCTTCATAACCGCCAGGTGGCGGCGCGGGCGCCTGCGCATTCGTCGTTCGGGCTGAAAGCGCGAAAAAAAAATCAGTCCTCGGATGTGTGTGTAATATTATTACTTACTCAAATGTGATCGTAATTTCTAATAATATGACTAATTCACCATTATATTCGTATAATTGATATATTTACCGAGTTTTTGTGGTTTTTAATAAGTTTTAGTCAAGTTATAATAAAAATAATCATACTTTGAAAATTGCAATGTCAAAAAGTATTTTATATAAAACATGAAAATTCAAATTTACATTTAAACGTTTTTATTTTATGAGAATTTCATAAAAGTGGGTTTTTTTTTAAATATTAATATCTAATACATGTTTTCCTAAACGTATCAAAATAATTAACGTCTTAAAAAATGCAAGAAATATGTTATAAAAGTCAGTATCATTTTTTAGGTTAGTTTTTTGGCAATAAAAAACACTTTGAAATTTTTTATTACTATTTTATTGCATGCACGAGGAAAAAGTGAGGTGACAGTTTCGTTTCAAATTCATTATATAAAAGGTCTGTATTTTTTAAATTTTGTTTTTTTATAAATTTCTGTTCACTTTCATCAAATATATTTTGGTAAAATAAAAATTCCATTTTTTTCGCGTTTGAATCTTAATATATGGCAGTTTTTTAAAACTAAAGCGTATTTCAATTACACAAATCTAAAAGGTAATTTTATCTAGTTTTCATAAATGGTATTTGTTTTTACGATACCTTCAAAAATAATAAATATATACAACATTCAAAATACTTAGGAAAAAATCGAAATTTCGTTCAAACATCACTAAAACAGAGATAAACTACCCTCTCAGACTGTGTAAACCAAGTGTATTTTTTTCCATGAACAATTTTTTAATTAGTAATGTTTTCACATCCGCGGCCGTTTGTCAATTGAATAAAATTTTCACTGGGTTTTTTAGTAAGGCTGTAAGTATTTTATCGTTAACATTTACATGTCCAAATCATTAGCCCGCTAACTTACGTCTCTTCATTAGGGAAAATAAAATAAAAATGTTATAAATGTATTTTCGAAAAATGTGATTAATGCATTACTAGACTAATCAAATAAAAATATTATTATTTCGTGCTTTTCGCGGCCAAAAGCATAAATGTGATTTATTTTATGCATTGTCGCGCTACCTTTTCTATAGCCAATATTTAGGACAGAGTTCAATCGTCAGGGCAGCTATGTAATTAAAAGTATGTGGTCCCAAAAACTAACACCTCATTCGCTCAACGACAATTCTGGTTCATAGCTCCTAAAATATATAATGCTTTGAGTACTGACATAAAGTCAAGTAATTCTAATTCTCTTTTTGTAACACGTATACAGCATTGGATTTTCGAAAGGGGACGAATGTACTTTAAAGAATTCATGAGTTCTTAACACTACATTTTAATTATTATTTTTTGCATTTCAAAATTTTAGTTTCCATTTTTATTTCTATTTTTCTTTAAAATGTTGTTTTTTTTTCTCTTAGTTTTTCACTAAATTTTATTTATGTTTTTATTTTGATTTATATACTTATATGTTTTAATTTTCATAGAACATTGAGTTCTTCACATTTAATCTTTATTATTAATTTTTGTATTTCAAAATTTGAATTTTCATTTTTATTTCTACTTTTCTTTAAAATATGATCTTTTTTTTCTCTTTACTTTTTTTTCTCTTTTTTTTTATTTCATAAAGGCTTATGCCCGTGTTGTGGTTGTCGTACATTTAATATTTTAAATACGATTTAATTAAAACAGATGATAAAACATTCCAAAAAATATTAAGAAATACTGAAATTAAATTGTATTTCTTAATTTTTTTGGAATGTTTTATCATCTGTTTTAATTAAATCGTATTTAAAATATTAAATGTACGACAACCACAACACGGGCATAAGCCTTTATGAAATAAAAAAAATAAAACACGCTGTCCAAAACGTTGGCTGAAGAAGGATGTTGCGCAACATGGCATAATTCCCCAAAAATAAATCGCCATAAAATATTTTTATTTTTTTGTTATTTTTATCTGACTCACGTAGTCCTCGTCAAAGACTAGTTCGAATTTTGACCTGTACTACGGGTTATTTCTTCGATTCGAGATATGTATCTTGTATTTTTTTATATTTATGGTGGTACCAGAGCCAATGTTTCATTATTCTGTCCAACACCGTTTTAGGATAAGCTTGGTGTAATAAAGTTCACTATATTTTTTCATTACTTTCACACACTTTCTTTTATTACGAAATTACCTACTTTTATTCCATGGATTTACTTAATAGGCAGGTACTTTAATCATGTAATAATTTAATGTACCTTATAACTCATGTATCTTTATATCATAATCGTAATGTATCATAATAGTCAACGATCTAGTATATATTTTACCATAGCAGTCTATGGGCTCTTCGAGTCGCATGGTCTCGTTGCCGTGTTGTGACGAAGGTAAGTTAAGGTTTTCAGGACCTCTTCAAATCAAAACTAACCTTCACCCTGAAAGGACGTTTGTCCTCAGAAGTATTATTATTTTACGACAATAAACAATCACTGTGTTATTAAGAGCCTAAGACTTTCAATCCAGTATCCTATGGTTTACTAGGTAAATAGGCACATAATAATATAGGTCCCAGTATTTACGGTATGAAGATATTCTATACAATCATAATAAGACATTAATAAATAAATTAATCTTACACACTGGCAGAACATCTGCAAACAAAATAAATCCTTTTCGTGCTGATAGCTTTTTAATTTGCATTTTTACTTTTCCAATAAATCCCTGCATATTCATTACCCTGCATTCATTTCGAATTGCCGTTGCGACAAAAACGCAATAAAATCCGTATTGAAAATGAAATCAGCACCTACCTCGAAAATTTTATTCTATGAAATGAAACACTCGCAATGCAATAACAATTTTTTCTCGGCTTAATGACATTTTATTTGCTGGCCTGTTGGCGTTTGTATTAAATTAAACACATCGATTAAAATGGAAAAAAATGTAGGCCCTTTTACATATTTGATGCCATTTACTCAATAATGCTAGAAAATGTTTAAATAGAATTAACAATGGAAGCATCCGAATGAACTTCCTCTTCACATTTTCATAGAGGCCTTATTATTTTGATAAAATTGCACAACCTTTTTATGAAAATAACCACCGTTTAGTAAGGCTTTATGTGAATTATTAACCGTTTGGCATTTAATCTGTCTGTCAATTTGTTTGTAAGTAGAAAATCTGCTATATCCACCTTATTATTCAAGAAAGTCCCACTTTGACTGGATGTCTAACTCTGAAAAAATAGTTGACTGATTTGAGTTTTCTGAAATCTGCTGTATCCACTTTATTATTCCAGAAAGTCTCACTTTGACTAGATGACTAACTTTGAAAAGGTGGTTAACTGATTTGTGTTTTCTAAAATCTGCTGCACCCCCTTTATTATTCAATAAAGACCCTCTTTGACTAATGTCTAACTTTAAAAAAATAGTTGACTAATTTGTGTTTTCTAAAATCTGCTGCGTCCACTTTATTATTCAAGAATGTAGCACTTTAACTAGATGTCTAACTTTAAAAAGATCTTTGACTCATTTGTGTTTTCTGAAATCTGCTGCATCCACTTTATTATTAAAAAAGTCACACTTTAACTAGATGTCTAACTTTAAAAAGATAGTTGACCGAATTGTGTTTTCGAAAATCTGCTGCATCCACTTTAATATTTAAGTAAGCCTTATTTTGACCAGATGGCTAACTTTGACTGAGCTTTTCAATATTGCAGTAGTTACATGTATGAAGAAAGCATGAATAAAGAATTGTCATTGGGATAGTGAAGTTTGGAGGATCAAATTATCTCCGC
This sequence comes from Limnephilus rhombicus, assembly GCA_929108145.2. Lineage (NCBI taxonomy): Eukaryota > Metazoa > Arthropoda > Insecta > Trichoptera > Limnephilidae > Limnephilus > Limnephilus rhombicus. The sequence goes on from OV815285.1 coordinate 50,539,052, forward strand.
TTACCTTGTCAGAAATATCCCGCTCCAAAGTCACGGATCTTACCAAATTATAACACTGTTTAAGTATAGTTATATTTATTTGATACAAGTTATACGATTACAAGTTTTATATCCGCGACAATATTTATTATACAGAAGCGATTTAGTAAATTTACTGGCGGGGAGAAGCGTCGGGAACAGAATGATCTAGAATTTTATTTCGACTCGGATTTCACTTTGATCGTCAAGAGTTAGTAGCTAGTGTTACTAGGTTAAAAATGTTGCTCGCTTACAAAATGTGTATTCGCGGTGCCTACATACCTCCCCACCAGCATTTTACGTGATAAACGAACATACATGTTCTAACTTAAATACTAAAATTACATATATGTATACAAAAACCAAAATAATCTGGAAGCAAGAATAGCAGGTATGACTAGGATCATAGGGTAATTACTATAAAGTGCCAGATGTCCATTTGATTGTTTTATATTGACAATGTAAAAATAGTTGAGATACAGGATCAACCTGCTTGTTGTTGTTTCTTTGAACAAATTGTAAAGTTGAATAAGATGAATACATTTATTGAACTTTTAAACCGAGTTCACCCTTCGGGAAATTACAACAACCATTTAAATAAGGAACAGCAAACTATATCTCTATAAGCTACAACAATTTTGAGCGTCACAAACTAAATGACTCAACTGACATGCTCAGTAAACAGTTTTCTTGGAGAAATATCAGTACCTTCGAATCATTTTTGTCATATCGGAACATTTCAACTACTTCCGTTCTTCGTATTTTTTTTTTACATGAGCTCCACACAGGAGGCCCTGATAAATGATTTCCCTCAGGACTTATGTCATCTTTGGGGATGCTGTGTGGAGGGTTTTTTGAAGAAAGTAAGGAGAAGTGAGTTCTGGGAAGGAAAAGGGTTTAAGGGGTGGGTAGGAATCTGAGGTTCAGTGTGTCCTGGTCATCCGCCTCCAAGACTTAGACGAACCTCACCCCATGAACCCGGGCACCCCTGCTAAATCACCAAACGTAGCGAACCACTTGGGGTGAACTATGGCAGCGGTGTTGGTTATCCAATAAAGGTTCCCGGGGCGGTGGTACCCATTCCCGCCTCCTAAATTGAAGATTTACCTACTTTGTTAGCTTAAAGACCCATGAAATACATTATATGGTATTGTCGGAAATGATAACATACATATATCCGAATCCAGTGGCGTTTTGACCTCATTTACAGACTGAACACCTGGGGACCTACCGAAAAGTCTCCAATGGTCAAATGTAAATAGGTGTACTGCTTAAAGCTCTGCAATCGGGCTCGAAAAGAGATGGAGATGGAGAGATACGAAATTGTGAATGTTAGAGGAGAGCGCTAACATTTACAACGACAAAATCGATGCGAAAATTGCGAAAATGTTTAATAAAACACGACTCGTTTAAAATAGGGCAAAAATCTCGCGGGCATTGTCTTAAACAGCATTTAAAGAAACAATGTGAATTTTTTCGTATCTACAACTTGTAAAATAACTGAAACAAACGTGTTTATAATAATTTTTGGAGCATATTTCGCGATTTTTTTCTATCGAGGAAATTCTATATTATTTGTGTTTCGGCGCGGGCAATTTCTATATATTATCTTCTAGAATAATTTATAAATATTTTAAGAGCTTTAAAACTTGCCGTGTTTAAGGGAAATATGTAAGAAATCGGTAGAAATTCGGGTTGCGGGCCCTTAATTATTGTTGATTAGGGAATACGAAATCTTACGTTGAAACCGGATTGAGAACCTCATATTTATAAAACGAATTATTTTTTTGAAATTCACAATTTAAAATTGTGTTTACAAGCAAGCGCATCGGGGGTAATATATTGGCGCAACGCGATTGCACGTGTGGCTCCGTATGAATAATTTAATATTAAAAAAATCGTTCGCGTCAGATTGTCAGATATCAAAATGACGTTAACAAATCCCAACAGCTCATCGGTGCCGCGGCACATTTTCACAGCCTCATTAATGCCGCATATAAATTCGGACGAGATTCGATCCAAAATGAATAAATTTCTAGCGTGATGCCCCCGTGGTACTCTAAACGCGATAATGTCATTATCGGACATTCATAAGTTAGCGAGTGATTTTCATAGCAGGTGTGAAAGCGGGAAATGTTCGTCAGCCGGCGTGGGAGGTCCGTCTATGCTAATAGATGCCATCAACCAACTGTCTCGGAGGGAATAGGTTGCCTGTTGCAGTTCACGACTGATTAGTGCGGTTGTATTTATCGGAGAGCATTAATGCAAGGAATCATGATGCATCTGAGATCTTAAGAATCGTAAATATATTTCTAACTGAGAATCATCTATACAGGGTGGTAAGATATTATTTGGAGTAAAAATGTAAATGGAATTTTGGTCTCTAGTGATTTTTATGATGTTTTTAAATTATTAAAAAAAAAAATCAGTATGCATTGGACAGTTGGGGTCGTGTGAGGGGTTGGGAGTTTACTCGGCTGAGTGGCCAGCGATGATGTATGGAAGAATATTTTAATTTGTTTTTTCATCTAAATTTTTTACTCCACATAATGACAGGAATCGTTGGTTAAAGTAAGTCAAGTACGACTTTCAACACCCTTTATGAATGTGAATTAAACAAGCGTTTTTATTTATTTAAGTAAATGAAGACAATATTAGCGAAAATCAATCGAAAACGTGGAGACAGAAAAATCAGAAAAATACATTGGCACCTCTGGGATAGCAGTCAATAATAAGTGCGTTAAAAAAATGAAGATAATGTTAGTAGTTCTTAGTCAAAGTATGATACAGTTAAAAGTGACCGAATTTGATATCGACACCTTAGCTCAGTTGGTAGAGCACTTGCCATGCAAGCAAAGGGTCCTGGGTTCATGTCCCAGAGGTGCCAATATCTTTTTCTGATTTTTCTGTCTCCACATTTTCGATTGAGTTTCGCTAATTTATTGTCTTCATTTAATTAAATAATATTATTAGAGATTTTATCCATAAAGCTAAGTTTTTTTTCATATTTATAATGCCAGCCGTCTAAGTACCACTAAATTTAAGGAATATGACAAATCCACCTTTCTGAAGATTCACCTAACAGAATGAAATCGGTGGAGCAAAGTTAAAAAGCGATTTACAATATATATATATATTTTTTTTAATCAAAATAATTGCTTTTATTTATTACCTGCACTCACGGGACACTGCCATCTCAGGAGACACACGCAGCTATTGGCATAAAGCACCAATAGATGTAAAAAATGTGAAGAGGATGATGACACTCCGATTCACTCATGGCGCCAATGTCATGACCCGATGGTAAGTAGGCTCAGATACCTGGGGAGACACACAACAACTCTGGTGAACTTTATTAAAATACTGGGTTATTGTTAATAGATTAATGCAAAATAGGAGATAGCATGTGGGCCTATGGCCTAAGTGCTCATGGAAACTAATTAAACCATCTCCGCAAAAGAATAAAAAAAAAATAAAAATACCAACAGAGGTTTCACAAACCTTCATAGAATTTCGGACATGAACGATACCAACAAGCTAAACCAGTCACTATTTTAGTAAACTTTCTTTCCATAGTTCAAGGTAGAGCTCAATTTAATTTAACTTTTCACAAGCGGGCTTTAGGCAATATTAACTCCTCCAAGACAAGTTAATACAAAACAAATTAATATACCTAGGTAAGAGAGAAATAAAGTCAAATACAATAAAAGTTCGTAAGTGACAAAGGCCTTCAATACTAAACTTAAACGTCTTTATGGATAGGGGTTTTATTAATTTCACTGGACATTTTATTTTAAAATATATACAGATATAATTTTTAAACGGGTGTGAAGAGTTGGAAAGTAGGTGGGAAGGGATGGGGTAGAAGAAGGTTGGTTAAGAAAATTCGACACAGCGCCTTTGCAAGCAATTAACACTCCCAGAAGAGACTATATACCACCCCAAAATGAGGTGCAAATACATTTAAGAACAAATCAAATCACAAAAACCGATATAATTAAAAATCAGAGTGTGCAATTCACACGCTGTAGAAGTGAAACCTTCAGAAAACTAAAGTAGACAAGAGTGGGGAGAATACGAACCACTTTTTTTTTATCAATGTGAAAGATGATTTTTTCAATACTTTTGTCGTCACATTCCAGTCCATTTTTACCAATTTGAGAGGCCGGTATGGGTACCGCCGCCCCGGGAACCATTTATTGGATAACCAACACCTCTGCCATAGGTCACCCCAAGTGGTTCGTTACGTTTGGTGACTTGGTCGGGGTGCCCGGGTTCGTGGGTGAGGTTTGTCCGGGTCCTGGCGGCGGATGCGTCCGCCCAACGGGCTGGATCGGTAGAGAATGGTTGAGGGAGTCCCTGTGACTTCTCCAGCCGTACTCTCTCAGAACATCACCTTGCAACGCGGTGGGAGGGTTGGATTCATGCGTCCATCGCTCCTGGACACACTGACCCCCAGATTCCTACCCACCCCTAATACCCTTTTCCTTCTTAGAAGTTCCTCTCCCTACTTTCCTAAAGGGACCCTCCACACAGCATCCCCAAAGATGAGATAGGCCCTGAGGGGTTATTTTCCTCGGGGCCTCCTGTGCGGAGCTAATGTAAAAAAAACGATACATTTGATCATGTTATTAATATTTGGGTTTCTTTCTTTGGAGTCTCTAGATATCGCTTTCTCTTGTGTTTTCTTTTGCCTGTTCATTTTGGAGTGGTTTAAAGATTGAAAATTTATTTTAGCAAAAAAAGATTTTTTTTGTACTTCGTAGGATTCGATCCTTGGTTCCTTCAGGTTCGTCAGGCGCTTTACACCACTACACCAAAGGACTATTTCCTTCTCTCGAAAATTCTATGAATGTATGTTTATATCTTTTTAGTGTCGCTCGTTTCCGTTTCACCATGTTTCAAATCACAACGGTACGAAAGAAGTTTTCATTTAAAAAAAATATGTTTTTTAATTTCCACAACGGGTTTTAAACTTGAGAGCCAAAGAACTTACTGTCTTGTTACGGGGGTGGTATACTACGACTTTAAATAACATGAATGTTAAAAAAAGTACTTAAAAATAATCGTTGTGTAGCCCTCACAGCAAGTCAATACAACATATTCTATTCCCTTGGAACTAAAGGAAACAACTTTGTTTCGCCGTAAACAAAAATAATTCACATTTCAATATCATTCTCGCTCAATGAATATTTTCTCTCGTCCGTGGAATATTTGCAAACAAAGGTTCAGAAAGTCTCTCGTATTTTATAAGAGATTCCTCGCAGATTCCCGAGGGTTCTTCAGAAAGTTTTTTGATTTAAAATAAAGCATAAATCACTATGGGGCCTCAAGAGGCGACAATACAAAACTGAAGGTTGAGAGAATCGTATTGTTTTCTATTATTTGTTGAAACACAGCTTGCATTATATACATCGATATTATAACTTACATAATATTATATGACTTTTTACGTCACAGGAGGCCCTGAGAAAATTGATTTCCCTCAGAGCCTATGTCATCTTTGAGGATGCTCTGTGGGAGGATTTTTTTTAAGGAAGGGAAGGAGATAAATATCGTCTAAGGAAAAAGGTAAAGGAAAAGAAGGATAGGTTGTTGCTGGAGTGGTAAAAAGATCTCCCTCAACCGGTTTCTTCAGATCTACCACGCAGTAGCTGGGCAAGCGCATATCCGACCCCATGAACCCGGGCACCCCTGCTAAGTCACCAACCGTAGCAATCCACTTGAGGTGACCCAAGGCAGAGATTTAGGTTATTCAATAAATGGTCCCCGGGGCTGCGGCACCCATGCCCACCCACCTCCCAATAATCATTTGATAAGTTAATGAAATTTTTCTCAGGAAATCCAAAATAAGTGTCCAATAAATATAAACAACAATGTTGTAATTGTCTAATTTTTAAAACCTATTTATAGTTTTGTATTTAGAACTTAAATAATTGCAGATAAAAACTTGCAGAACTCAATGTTGTAAAATTTTATGCACTTTAAATATAAAAATAAATAAGCAAAAAACGCATATTTTTCGGTTCCATGCCAACTCAGAATGAAACCAACTCAGAAACATCTCAGAGTGGTCATTAAAAGCTATGAAAAAATAATTTTAATATAACCGGTATACCTAACCTAACTTAACCATTATTACAAAAAATAATTGTCAGCCTGAGACACTCATTTACATTGAAAAATCTTCCGAGAAAAGATACTTGCCGCCAACGGGACTTGAACCCGTGTCCTTCCGATTGCCGGTCGAATGCTCTGACCACTGAGCTATGGCGGCTTATCAAATACCCGCCAAATAATTCAATATATACTAGTGTTTCATTCAACAATTACTGCTTGTTATATTTTTCCACCTGAAAGATTTTTCAATGTAAATGAGTGTCTCAGGCTGACAATTATTGCTTGTAATAATTGTTACCCTTTGTGCTATGCATAAAAATCTTGTCTAAACGTTAGTTTATAAATTAAAAAATAATAACTAACTTAACCAATTTTTAAATATTTTTTTTTATCATCACTCTAATGACCTTTCTGAGGTGCTTCTGAGTTGGTTTCATTCTGAGTTGGCTGGTCAGTACCTACTGGTCACCATGTTTTTCTCTTGTTCATTGTCGGCAGGTGACTTTTATTGAACTACAGCACTTTATTCAGCGGACATTATTTACTAATAAAATGTGAAAAGCTGATAATTGTCGGTGGTCAAAAACCTTCGTACAATAAACTGAATGTTTCTTTTATTTAAAAAAAAAAACATTTAATTTCTACACTTCTCATGTTATTTGTACAAAAATAATATCAACCTGCTTTTTAGAAATGACAGCTGAATTTGGTAGCGAATTTCAACTATTTTCGTATTTTGATTACTGCTTTAATTTTTTTCTTAAAACGAAATATGGAAAATCAAACCATAATTTGAAAAATTTGTGATGAGGTTGGTATAAAATAAATACGAGGCTAGACAGAACGAAGCACACACACGCAAAGGTAGTATTTACAAAGTGTACCTTTTGTTCGAATGATACCGGCTTCGTCGCTAGTTACCCTCAACATTGGTAAACTTTATGATTTGCAGGGTAGCTACGCACCTAGATAAAAGGTTAGCATTCCCGGGCTGCCTGCTTTAACCCACTTGATGGTTGAATAATTGCCTTCGTGTTAAGTGCCCATAAAGCATGGGTACGAACAAAGCTTGATTATTGTTTTAAATTGTATATATTTAGTACATTTTAACGTCAGAATTGCCTTGCGCTTGACTTCCCAACTCGGCCGGAATTTCCACTGAACACATCTATAGATATTCGTCACGAACGTTTCTACTAACTAAATTATTTACGGCGTTATGTGAATTACTGAAATTTATTTTCTTTTGGTCGGAAATCGTAAATTATATCTTAATTCTTAAAGTGTGAATTAATTATAAAAAAAAATAACAAGTATTTTGAAAGCGTATTCAAAATGGGGTGAGGGCAGTCAACGGGGGTAGTTTTCCTTAATTTATCATATTTTTAATAAATTACCTGGCGCAGTGAAAGAAAACAATATCCACGAATTTTGTTTCAGTTCCATCAAGGGTTTAGTCACCTTTCGGATAATGTGAAAACGAAATTTTCTTTCGATTACTGATTTTTATGAAATTTTATTTACGAGTGAAATGAAATGGCAACATTTATATTTTAAATTTGAATACCTCCGCGGTAGAGGGGAATAGCCCTTGAAAAGATATTCGAAGGTCGCGGGTTCAAATGCCGGCATGCACAAACAAATTTTATTTCAATAATTTGTGTTGTTTCACGATAAATTAATTTAAAATAATATATTGTAGGTACATTTCGGGCACGTTTCAGAGTGGGAGAAATTCCCAGTATCTCCTTGGTATTAATTAGACCACCATTCGTTGAATTGAAACGTTGCTTGAAATGGATTTAGCCGTATTTGGTGGCTGAATCTGAATAGCCAGATACTTCCTCTTCCTCCTCTAGAAAAATGCTACCCTTAGATTTTTTTGTTCTAGTTGTCCAAAACGCGAATTGTAAGACCTGGAATATATTTTTTATTTATTTTAGGGAAATTTTTATATGTACCTACCAAGATGCAATAAGACTGCTGCACAAAACCATTACGAATACCTATTAGGTCCAAAGATTAACGATTAAGCTAATTTATTAAAAAAATTAGAAAGGCTACTCGAAATTTAAAAAAAAATTATAATATATTTTTCCAAAACAGACCTATTGATAAATTACCGATAATTATTAGTTTTATAACTTTACTCTCCGAAATTTAATGTTATAGATACATTTAATTTTTTGTAACAATACATACTATTTTTAGCAACTCTATTGTATGTACATTAATTATTTTAAAGTATGTTTTACTAAATAGAATAGCTCTCGAGTTAGACCCGATAATATTTCTCTACCAATTGAATAATGAAACGTATGTTATTATTATATTGTATCTTTGCTTTATAATTTCGATAAAAATCTTTTCTTATAGATTGGCTAAGTTCAAAATATGTATTTTGAAAATTTCTACTAAACTAATTATATTTGGGATGTTTTTGTATGTATGTTTGTATGTTTTATTGAGTAGTTTGTGAAGTCTGTATGTACGTTCCATTTGAGATGGGTATCAATGTAGGTATTTTATGTTTTTTGTCTTTTAAATTTCTTTACAGGAGCAGTTGTCGATGTTTTCAGTATACGAATGGACTTTGATAGAGTGAGAATTTTTTGCTTATTTCTTTTTGTTTATATTCTATAAGTACATTTTTAGTAATGTCGAGTGTGAGTATGTTTTTGTTACGACCGCATCCGGAAACCGAACCCGAAAATCGCCAGTGTGCGTGGTATAATATAAGCTGTTAAACATACGATATTTTTAGTAATGTCGAGTGTGAGTATGTTTTTGTTACGACCGCATCCGGAAACCGAACCCGAAAATCGCCAGTGTGCGTGGTACAATATAAGCTGTTAAACATACGATATTTTTAGTAATGTCGAGTGTGAGTATGTTTTTGTTACGACCGCATCCGGAAACCGAACCCGAAAATCGCCTGTGTGCGTGGTACAATATAAGCTGTTAAACATACGATATTTTTAGTAATGTCGAGTGTGAGTATGTTTTTGTTACGACCGCATCCGGAAACCGAACCCGAAAATCGCCAGTGTGCGTGGTACAATATAAGCTGTTAAACATACGATATTTTTAGTAATGTCGAGTGTGAGTATGTTTTTGTTACGACCGCATCCGGAAACCGAACCCGAAAATCGCCTGTGTGCGTGGTACAATATAAGCTGTTAAACATACGATATTTTTAGTAATGTCGAGTGTGAGTATGTTTTTGTTACGACCGCATCCGGAAACCGAACCCGAAAATCGCCTGTGTGCGTGGTATAATATAAGCTGTTAAACATACGATATTTTTAGTAATGTCGAGTGTGAGTATGTTTTTGTTACGACCGCATCCGGAAACCGAACCCGAAAATCGCCTGTGTGCGTGGTATAATATAAGCTGTTAAACATACGATATTTTTAGTAATGTCGAGTGTGAGTATGTTTTTGTTACGACCGCATCCGGAAACCGAACCCGAAAATCGCCTGTGTGCGTGGTACAATATAAGCTGTTAAACATACGATATTTTTAGTAATGTCGAGTGTGAGTATGTTTTTGTTACGACCGCATCCGGAAACCGAACCCGAAAATCGCCAGTGTGCGTGGTATAATATAAGCTGTTAAACATACGATATTTTTAGTAATGTCGAGTGTGAGTATGTTTTTGTTACGACCGCATCCGGAAACCGAACCCGAAAATCGCCTGTGTGCGTGGTACAATATAAGCTGTTAAACATACGATATTTTTAGTAATGTCGAGTGTGAGTATGTTTTTGTTACGACCGCATCCGGAAACCGAACCCGAAAATCGCCTGTGTGCGTGGTATAATATAAGCTGTTAAACATACGATATTTTTAGTAATGTCGAGTGTGAGTATGTTTTTGTTACGACCGCATCCGGAAACCGAACCCGAAAATCGCCAGTGTGCGTGGTATAATATAAGCTGTTAAACATACGATATTTTTAGTAATGTCGAGTGTGAGTATGTTTTTGTTACGACCGCATCCGGAAACCGAACCCGAAAATCGCCAGTGTGCGTGGTATAATATAAGCTGTTAAACATACGATATTTTTAGTAATGTCGAGTGTGAGTATGTTTTTGTTACGACCGCATCCGGAAACCGAACCCGAAAATCGCCTGTGTGCGTGGTATAATATAAGCTGTTAAACATACGATATTTTTAAAGATGGTCTTAATCAATAATAATGGAGTGGGAAAATATATAACTAACTAACTAACTAACCATCACGCCGTTTCCCCGCAGGGGTAGGCAGAGAGGACGGACCGCCAAACAACTCGGTCTTGGCACACACTCTTTGCCTCACTCACATTCGCTTCTATTATTCTGACTTTTGACATGACCCGACTCAAGTATCTGATTCACTTGATCGTGCCATGTCTTCCTCGGGCGTCCCCGACTTCTTCTACCATTCACATTCGCGTCGTATATTCTTCTTACACTACTTCCTTCGCTCATTCGCTCTACATGCCCAAACCATCTGAGGGTCCCTTTCTTAATCTTACTCATTATGCTTACATCGGCCTTACATTCTTTGCGGATATCCACATTTCTCACACGATCATACATTGTTTTACCACACATACGTCTCAGGGATCTCATTTCAACTGCATTCAGTTTACTTTCATCCTTCCTCTGCCAGTTCCATGCCTCACTGCCATACATCAGGGTAGGTACCAGGACTCCATTGTGGACTGCTAGCTTCGCTTTTTTTGACAGTTTTTTATTAGCGCCAACGGCATTCAGTCCACCATTAATGGAGTTACCGGCATTCACCCTTCTTTCAATATCTCTTTCAGCCTTCCCATCTCTCGTAAACATACTACCCAGATACACAAACTCATCCACCTGCTCCAAATATTCATCATTCACAACTATGTTGCATACTGTTTTCGTACTCTCCCTTTCAAACACCATGACTTTAAACTTACTTACATTCATCATTAGCTCATTCTTCATACATACTTCGTTCATCCTAGATACGAGAGACTGTAGATCTTCCATAGTGTTAGAAATCAGCACCGCATCATCAGCATACAACAGGCAACATACTTTCAGATTACTCAATTTCGCGCCCAATCCCACCTCTTTCAATTCTTGCATACAATTATCCATGTATAGATTGAATAACCATGGTGACATTACGCAGCCTTGCTTGACACCTTTTGTGATGTCAAACCATCCCGTAAAACCACCGTTTACCCTAACACACGCAACGCTTCCCTCGTACAGAGACGCAATTGCCTGTATGAGATTTGTATTCACTCCATACTTGGACAAAACCTTCCATAGCTTTTTCCTGTCGACTCGGTCGTATGCTTTTTGTAGATCTACAAAGGCGCAGAAAAGTTTCTGGTTTTTCGCCAGAAATTTCTCAGTAAGCATACGCAAGGAGAAAATCTGGTCCATGCATCCCTTTCCACTCATAAAGGCACCTTGCACATCCCATATTTTATCCTTTGTTTCCATTCTTACCCTTTCAATCAATATTCTTCCGTACAGCTTGCCGACTGAACTTAGCAGGCTAATAGCCCTATGATTTCCACATTCCATACGTGACCCTTTACCTTTGTATAACGGCATGATTACAGCCCTTCTCCAATCTAATGGCGTGTAACCCTCCTCTAAACACTGGTTAAAAAGTTTGCACAACCATGTGAGAATAATATGGCTATCTCCTTTAAAGTATTCGGCAGCAATATTGTCGAAACCAACAGCCTTACCATTCTTCATGCATTTTATCGATTTTTTTATTTCATCCACGCTGATTTTGATTGAATTCACTCCGTCATCATTCATACCCGATTCACTGCTGGCCTCACTATCACCCGGATTGCTTTCGAAAACCTCCTCAAAATATTTCATCCATCTCTCTTTTATTTCTTCCTCATTCGTCAACATTTTTCCATCTTTCGATTTTATGACTTTCCGGCTTCCGTTCTCTGAACCACTCCGGGACCTTTTGACCTCCTTCCAAAACAGTTTAATGTTTTCTTGGAAGTGTTTTGTCATTTTTATTCCCTCTTCCTCTTCCAGGCGTTTCTTTCGTTCTTTCACTCCAACACTTACTCTTTTCTTACATCCCTTATAAACTTCTTTCGCTCTATCTCTCTCTTCGCTAGAATCAGTGCCAGCCGCTATCAGACGTAACCATGCTTTCTTCTTCTCTGAGACCAGTGCTTTGATCTCGTCATCCCACCATGCGTCACCTTTCTTCCTACCTTGCGTACTTATTCCACATACATCTCTAGCAGATTCACAAAGACTCACCTTTATGTGGTTCCATGTTTCATCAATGCTTAGACCGTCCATTTCCTTCTCATTCAATCTCATCTCTGCCAAATTCTCATACTCACTTCTGACATTAGCATTTTGCAGTTTTTCTACTTTGACTCTTGTTGGAGGAGTTGATATCGTTTTCACTTTAGAGCGCCAGCCGCGAAAGAGGTTTACTCTCGACACCACCAGAAAGTGGTCAGTTTCAACCTCTGCCCCTCTGAAAACTCTGGTGTCCTCGGTAACGGCTCTCAACCTAGAGTCAATTACCACAAAGTCAATTATCGATCTTTCATTTCCTCTTTCCCACGTATATTGGTGGACACATTTATGATCGAAAAAAGTATTCGATACAAACAGGTTCCACTCTAAACATACTTCAAGTATTCTGTTCCCATTGTCATTCGTTATTTCATCCCCGAACTTACCTAAGGCTGAATCAAATCCGTCACGTCTAATTCCCACCCACCCATTCAAATCTCCCGCCATTATAATCCTTTCATTCGAATTTTTTAATCAAATCATCTTTCACTTCGTCGCTTTCAGAATAAACAGGAGCATAGCAAATAACCAGAAACACCCTTGTCAAACCAATTTTGAATCGGATCCACATTATTCTCGGATTTACACATTCATATTGCGACATACATTCAACCATTCTGGGAGACAGTAACGCTGCAACACCCTGACAAGCCCTCTCTGTATCTGGTCTCCCAGACCAGATGACAAGTCTATCGTTGTGCTGCATTGTACCGCTCTCTTTTTTCATACTCTCTGTCACACAAAGTACGTCCAAACATTTACTATCCATTGTTTCACATAATTCATTCATCTTTCTTTCCATCCCTCCTCTGATATTCCACGTACCAATTCGACATTGTTCCCTTTTCGTCCTCCTCTTTGCGCTACCAAGGTGTTGGCGATGTGATGGGTAGCGAGCCTCATCGACACCTCTGTCGGCCATTCCCTTCCTCCACGGACTACATATAAAACTACCTTAACCTCATAAAAACACCCTTACACGTATTCAAACCTACCTCTATAAATATACAACTCGTAACAATAGTTAAAATTAATACAAACAATTTACTGCACTGCACTAACAACTTAATTAAACTAACACTAAAAGAAAAAATATATAATGTCTTATCACCGTTAATATTTTTGTATCATCGTAAAATGTTCATATTTTTGTAAAGTTTTTATATCCTTGTAAAATGTTTGTGTCACATAATGTCTTATCACTGTAAATCGAAAATATATTGGGTAGAAAATTACGACTGAATCTGTTGATTTGTGGAAGGTCCGTAAACCTCTTTATGAAAGCATCGTTTGTGAAAAAGAGGGAGAAGTAAAAAGGTGCTCTCCTTCATGCCTCATACCTTTATACGACTTTACATCTAACGACAGCATCCTGAGTTTTAGATTTTTTTTCTTTAAGCAGTGTCACCCCGTCAGCGTCGTTAATTAAGAGCTAGAAAATAAATATTTGCACAATTATATGAATAACAGGCTTCAAGGCAGGTTGGGTGGAATGGGCTATTAAGTGTAGAAAGATCTTCTCTTTGGTAAATCTTAGAAATTAGGTCCCTTCACCCCTCTCTCGCGTCGATGGGCAAATTGTCCCTTATTTATCTCAAGATTTTCTTCGAAACCTTATTAGCGTGCAGGAGGGTACTAAATCATTTTTAATGATGAAAGTGAGCATTTAATAGGTGTGACAATTAAATTGACTCTCGAAAAAAAACTGCAGTCACCCATAACACTTACTATTTAAAATTGGAAAACATTAAAAAGTGAAAGTTGTTTCACAGAATTTGAATAATTCATCAAATTTCAATGTTAATTTTCAAATGATGTGAATTTTTAGAATTTTCACAGAACTTGGAAATTAACTCTAAAATTTGATGAATTGTTCAATGTAATTCTGTTAGTAATGTTCTGTAATTAAATAAATAAAAAAATAAAAATTGAAATTTGGTGAATTTTTCACAGAGATGGTCAATTTTTCGTACAAATCAAAGTAAAAGTTTTTCATTAAATGAATGTAAGTCGACGAATTCCAAGTATTTAAAAAAAATATCGTTATCTTTAAGTAAAATATGAAAGCTCTCTTAAATAATATTCTAGACTTTTACGTAAACACTTGTTTTAGAATATTTGCATTGAAAAGAGGTGCATAATATAATAACTTTACTCTTGGCTTATTTAAAAAAATATATTTCAAAAAAAGAAAATAAGTTTGTATAGATTCTTATTAGCAATTTATTGTTGGTGTCTACTTACAACTGTAAGGCAATAATAATTGCTAAGTAATAAAAAAATCTTTGCTTGTGGTTAAAATGGCAAAATAAGAGGTTAATATAACAAAATTATTTATTAATCGGGTTACATTCATCAATCAAATCATTTTAAATGTTTCTGAATAAAACTTGTTCTTAAATTTAAAAACCTGTTTCGCAGTTATAGTCAACATGTCTTAGGTATGTCAATATGCGGATGAATGGAACGTACCCGAGATTCATGCACCATATGGAATTACTTGAGGCAACAAATAGATTTAGCTTGGAAACTAGACGATATGCAAATCTTGCAATTCTTAGTTTTAACATAATCCATAACCGTATTGACAGCCCATTCCTCTTGGAATGTTATGGCTTATACGTGCCTGAAAATTTCAGTCGTAGTCGTCGACACGACTTGTTCAAAATACCATACGGCAGAACAGATGTTCTAGCACAGCATAGCATGACAAGAGGAATGGTGCTGTTGAACGAAATATCGGAAACACTAGATATATATATAACTCTTCTTTAGATAGCCTTAAGATTTTTTTGTATAATAATCATCTTCCTAGGTGTTAAGACTGTCAAAATGAGAAAATTGTACAGTAATTGGACAATAATCTGTTGTACAATTAAAAAAAAAAAAAAAAGTTTCAATTTTGTCTCTACGTATTTCTACAGCTGTTTATTAATTTATTGAAATAATTTTATTAGTGTTGTTACAATGAGAAACAACAGCTTTCTATTTCCATTATCATTATTATAAAATATTGAAGTCCGCATTTTCCTTTCATCTACCTGATTTCCAGTCCTTTGATGTTTTAAGTTGCGAAGGGTTGGGAAATACTTTAGTTAATTCAATTTACCTATAAGCAATAATTATTAGCCTGAAACACTCATCTACATTGAAAAAATCTCCCGAGAAAAGATATATGCTGCCGACGGGATGTGAACCCGTGTCCTTCTGATATCCGGTCAACTGCTCAACTACTGAGCTACTTCGGCTTATCTGCTACCCGCCAAATAATTCTATATATTCTAGTGCTTCATTCAACAATTACTGTTTATTACATTTATCAACATGTATCTTTTCTCGGGAGATTTTTTAATGTAGATGAGTGTTTCAGGATAATAATTATTGCTTATAATAATTGTTACCTTTTGTGCTATGCATAAAAAAAATCTTTTCTCAAACATTAGTTTATCAATTAAAAAATAATAGTTAATTTACCTCGCTTTATGTTATAGTTGGTCAACCACTTAACGCAATATTTTACATATTTTTTAAATAACATCGGTGATATTTTAACATGCTCATCTAATATGATTTGTAATGTAAAAAATCCAATCATTAAAAAATGGATTTGACGTGGCCGTATTATTACTTGTTGAATTAATGTTTTGAATATTGTTACAAACAATATTTTCAATAAAATATAATATTTCAACCTTTTTGTGAAACACCGAGATCTCGACCACCCTAAATATTGATTACTTGTGGGGATATCATTGATCTTAAGACAAAAAGCATTACCATTATTCATTATTAACATATATTTCATCCCCTTTAGTAACCGGGTAGGGAACCCATTGTTTCGACAAGGCGCCTCCGGGCTTTCCCATCTTACGCTACTTTGGCGGCCTCTGTCCGTTGCAGGCTTGCTCTCTTCTAGCGCAACCTTTTCGAACTTTGTTTTCTCTAGTTTCTGTTGGGGGTTCGAAGTGAAGGTTTTATTCAAATTAAATATGCCAAAAGGTTCTACTTCAGGGAGAATGAAGTAATTGCTAAATGAATGCAGCGCAATACATTATTTTTTCAAAGAAAGCGAGGCTAGCGGTTCACTAGATTTAGTCCTCGGTCGATCGTGAACTACCCGGTCATCGTAACTCGACCACGAAACACCAATGATCGATCGGATTACTTTTTAAAAAAGATTCGTTCGTCAGCGCCCATGTCCCGTGAAGGGTGCTGGTGCGCGGTGGGGAAAAAATCATACGCTAGCAGTTAAAAACCTGCTCCACAGGTTTTTGCTGTTAGGCTTTTGGTTCGGGTTTGCCCAGTTTGAGTGTTGGTGATCATTTTATAAATCTGATAGGAACTGGTTCCAAAAATATCCGGTTCCTCGGATCCACTGGGATCCAGTGTTAGCTAGTCACCGGGACAAACTAACCGCGATATTTATTTGGTATTATTACGCGTTGTATTATTATTCACAACTGCAAGTTACAATAATAATCATACTATCGTAAATCGCTCCATAGCTGGAGAGATTCACGAAATTATAAATCCAACATTTGAGGTGATGCTCCTCACTCTAGCTGTTAACGTGAGTGGCGCCATCTTTGGCATTACTTTAATTCGGTTCTATTGCAGAAGTAGATAAGTTTACAAATTCCACCTACGAAAACGGTTTTGCGTAAGGCGCGGCGTCAGATGTGTATTCTTAGCGGGATTCTTAAATTTCAATTCCGAACAGTCGTCAGACTAGGTCATGATCGACCAAGTTCTTGTAAAATGGTCGATTGATCCAGCTCTAGTTAGATGTTTGGGATTGAAACAAGGATCTGAGAAAGGTAGAGCAAAAACACACTGAAGGCATTAGAAATAGCACTGTTGTAAAACAAATGTACGAACGATGGTATGTAAAAGTACGTACGATTATCAATCTACAAAGACCGATAAAGGCAAATTAACGGTAGATATGTAGATAATTTGGAATCGGAGGGGTCGAGATGCAGAAATAAGCGTGTGGATATAGTATTATATGACTCACAAGTGGATTGAAGAAGTCAGGTATATCCAAAAGAGACATGGTACATACAGACAAATCAAAAGTTGAAAATTTCAAGATTGTTTGCCAGGAAAAAGTTGTGTGGCGCTCCATCCCCTCGACCTTACCCTTCGAAGGAATTGCGTGATGGTGTAAGGTAGTCTTTGTATTAATGTTTGTTTCCATGAAATTTTTTAATATTGTATTTATGCAAATATATGTTTTTTACACGCCACATGATACGGAGAGCAAATCAAAAATTCTTATTTGATTCGTGATATATAAAATTATCATAAATTTAGACGGCATTTGATGGTAGAAGTTTTTCATGTCGGAAGCAGCTTGTCCATCCGTGATACAAAAATTAGCACAATCTAAATAAATTATTCACTCTTAGCACCGACATCGAACCGGCTACCCGCTACCTAGGTGGCTGCATCGCGTGCCTTACCCGCTCGGCCACCGCGCACCGTTGACTCGCACAAGGCTGAGTTCTCACGAACACGCTTTAAACACATGGCGTTTATAATCCAATATATTTACGTATTTATTTATTCCTGGTTAAAAATTGTAGATCTGCATACGCACGCCCGGAGCTTGCGTGACGATCGCTGTAGATCGGGATTGTGTGAACCCGGCTTTGTTTTTGAATTATTATAAGATATGAGAATTTACGAGAATTTTAGAAAACATGAAAATTTGTTTCAGCCACAGGTTTGTAGCAACAGAAAATTTTAACTTATTGTTTCTTACAAACTTATGAATCTACCAGGAACAGAAGGTTATATTTTCAAAATTATTTAATGTATGAAATTAAATAAATAAACTGAGATATTTTTTACATTAGCTCCGCACAGGAAGCCCGGAGGAAACAAATTCCCACGGGGCCTGTGTCATTTTCGGGCATGCTGTATAGAGGGTCTTTTTAGGGAAATAAAGGAGAGGAAGTTCTGGGAAGAAAAAAGTCACAAGGGTGTGTAGGAATCTGGGGTTCAATGGGTCTATTTCATCAAAAGGACTCCCTCCACAAGTCTTTCCCGATTTGGTCCATCATGTAGTAGGTAAACCTAGATAAACCTCATCTCGTGAACCCGTGCACCCCTGCTAAGTTACCAAAAGAAGAAATGTTATCTGTGAGGTACCCACCCACCAATTTTGGTCCGCGAAGATTACTAGGATTGAAAAATACGTTATTGATGTTATTGTAGCCGAAAAGGAGTTTCACTTTTTCAAAATTTCAATTTTTTCTTATGAAAATTTTCAGGATTTTTTCAGTTTTCGCATCACCTATACGAGTAATATTGGATAATTGATTTCTTTACACTCATTTATTAGTCGGTACCTACCTTCATTTTACATGCTCCTTATCAAATGTCTTCAATCTTTTATATCTTCGCTGGTACTTCATGTCTTATAGGTACCAATTATTTATAGTAAAAGAACTAACTTACATAGTGTCATTAGCACGCATAAAATTGAAAGATTAGATTAGGTATTATATGTATTACGACGAACCACCCCTATGTATACTTGAGTCGGGCCATATGAAGAGTCGGAATAATAGAAGAGCATGTATGAGATGATGTATGAATCTGAACGAGGCAAGGAGTGAGTGCCAAGATCGAGTTGTTTGGCGGTCCGTCCTCTCTGCCTACCCCTGCGAGAAAACGGCGTGATGGTTAGTTAATTAGTTAGTTCACCCCTATTGGACGGAAACTTTGACTAGAAGAATTACTACGTGTCTTTAAGGCGATCCAATAGTCCAGGAAAAAATCTAAATCGGAATTCACGCCCTTTTTTGGGAAGAGTTTAAAAATACTTGAGAAAAAGCTTTTGGAAAAGTTGGAAAAGGTTTTGAGAATTTTTTTTATAGGTTGACTTCGTAAAGACCTGTAAAAACATTAACTCATTTTTTATGCGTTGTTTATTGTAATAAAACAAAATTTTAAAATTGATTTCACGGAACAAAGCGACGCGAAGTCTTACGTCCGTTTCCCGCTCCGTTCGGGGGCGAACAGATAAAAAAACGGGCGTGACTAGTTATGTAGCCCTTCGGTGGACGGCATAGAGTTCACTTTGAAAATCCAAATTCCTCGACTACCGGCCGTACTGTAAAATAACAAAGCGTAAATGCGTATTTTATTTTATTTTGTGAACTTCGGGCGTATGACTCGCAACAATAACATTTGGCTGCCATCAGTTCTTTTGTTTTGCTCTTTCAAAAAATATTCTTAAACCAATCTTTTTATTGTGTTTTGGCTGTAAAAAGTTTAGTGTGTTGGAATCTTCTCCCCCCTGATCTTCCAGGAGTCACTTCTTGCTGCTCATTTTCAGATATTTATATAATTTTTTTTACTTCTGTCACTTTTTATATTAGCTGTAATTTTTTGAACAATGGAGGAGGATTTCCCTCCTGTACCCCTTACAAAGCCCCCAGATCCCCCTCCTGACCCTCCAGATGGAGACATTTCAGATAAAATAGACTTTTCAGAACATTCAAACATTTCAGACAATGAATCTGTCATCCTAACCTCAATTAAAAAAAGAAAATTTAGTCCCCTTTCCCCTAAAAAACATGATTCGCCTTTGTCTTCTCAGTCCCCTCCAGCTCTTCCTCAACCTCCTCCAACAATCTTTTACTCTACTCATTCCCGTGGCCCCTACATTGTATATGCGCAAAAAACTGAACAAGGTAAAACCATCCATCCTCTTGAATTTGGTAAATTTCTTTCAAATAACAAGAACCTTTCGATTAAACCTGGAGGTGTTAAAGCCGAGGGTCGCTTCCGAATCTCTGTTGAATTCCTGTCAGGTTCAGCCGCCAACAACTTTATCAAAAATATATTTATTTCATCAAATTCTAAATTCAAGGCGTACATCCCAACTTTCAATGTCACTCGAATGGGCCTGGTCAGGGGTATCTCGACCGATCTGTCCATTCCAGAAATCCTGTCCTCCCTTTCAACCCCCCAACATATCGGCAATACCATAAAAGCCAGGAGGCTAAATTATAAGGACACCTCTGAGGGCATCGTTTCCTGGAAGCCCTCCCAATCTGTCGTCATCACATTCGAAGGACAATCTCTTCCCTCCCATATTTATTTATTTTTCAACTCCTTACCAGTTGAAATGTACACTTATCCCACCACTCAATGTTACAACTGCTGCCGTTTTGGTCATACCAAAGCTGCATGCAGATCCCCTCCCAGATGTTTCAAATGTGGAGAAAACCACTCGGCTGACCAATGTTCTTCTCTCTCTTCACCTAAATGTTTTAACTGCTTAGGCGCTCATTCCGCCATTAACTCTTCTTGCCCCGAACAATCTCGCCAAAAAAATATAAAAATTTCTATGGCCTCTGAGAACTTGTCTTTTCTGCAGGCTTCTAAATTATTCCCGCCTGTCAAAAAATCATTTTCCGAGGTTTTATCCAGTAACTCTTCATCCAACCCTCTCGCCTCCTCCTCAACATCTTCCCGTTCAACAAAATTCACATACAAAAACCCTATCTCTAAACAGGCTCGTGGATACGATCAGCAACAACACAACTCACTTCTCTTAAATCCCAATGGTTCTCCTCTTTCACACGCCACAAATGGGTGCGCAAACAATTATAATTCATCCTCAACAAACTATCAAAAGCTTTCTGAACAACTCTCCCAAGATAATTCTTCATTTATTCAAACTCTTATTATGCTTCTAATTGACCTAATTTCTTCTCAAACTAATCTACCGTCCAACGCTGCTTCTATTATTTCCACATTAAAATCATTTATTCAAAATGGCTCTTCAAGATGTCAGAATTCTTCAGTGGAATAGCCGCAGTGCTATTTCTAACAAATCAAACCTTCTTAACCTATTAAATTCAAACCTTGTTTCTGTGGCTGCTGTCTCGGAGACATGGTTTACTCCATCCACCCACTTTAATGTGGGAGGGTACTCCTGTCTCCGCGATGATCGCCCGGAAGGTACGGGCGGTGGTGCTGCCCTTTTTATTAAAAAATCCCTTCCGTTTTTCCCAATAAATAATATCAAACCCCCCAATGCTGACTTTCAAATGGTTGCAGCTAAAATAAAGGACACTTCCTTTGTTTCTATCTATCTTCCCCCAACATCGCACTTCAATAAACAAGCGTGGTTGCAAATTGTCCGTCAACTAAGCCCTCCTTTCTTTTTATTGGGTGATTTTAATGCCCATTCCCCCGTCTGGGGTTCTGCTTTCTGTGATCGAGACGGTCGAAGTGTGATGGATTTCCTAGATGAATCCAACCTTTTTCTTTTGAATGACGGATCTCCTACTAGAATCTCTCGCCCCAACACAAACCCCAGTGCAGTGGATCTCTCCATATGCTCTATTAATCTGGCACCTCTCTCCTCGTGGGTGGTGTCCCCCGACCCTTGCTCCAGTGATCATTTCCCGATCACCATCACTTATCAAACTTCTTTCCATTCAGACAAGTCCCATATTTCGACAAAGATCAAAACAAAACACACCAAATGGGACGAATTTAACTCACATATGGATAAGTTTATACAAAATTTATCCTATACCGATACATTATCTGTCAAAGATGACTACGATAACTTCAAATCAATGCTCGTAACTGCAATCAATAAATCAAATCCTCCCCCTAAAACCAAATCTCTCAAAAAACTCCCTCCAACTCCCTGGTGGGATGAGGAATGTTCCAAAGTAGTGAGAATTCGGAAAGCTAAATCTCTTTCCTATCGTCACAATATGACTATGGAGAACTATCTCATATACAAAAATGCCGAAGCCAATGCCAAAAGGGTATTGAGGTCAAAAAAAAAATCCGGGTGGTACAACTTCTGCAGTTCAGTATCTCCGAACACTCCAATTTCGGAAGTTTGGTCTATGATTCGAAGATTTCGATCCTCCTTCAGTCCAACATCTCCTCGAGCTTCTCATTCTAAATGGATAGACGAGTTCTTGGACAAAATTGCCCCCCCTTCTGTACCTAACTTAGATGAAATAACTCCAATCCACAACACTCCTATGTCTGATCATTGGCTAGACTCTCCATTCACTTTTATTGAATTAAAAAATTGTTTATCAACAGTCAAGGACTCATCTCCAGGCAGAGATGGTATACCTTATAGCATTATCAAAAATAGTAATGATAATGTTCTAAATCACTTTTTAAGCATCTTAAATAAAATCTTCCAGACTGGCATAATACCTGATGACTGGAGTTCTCAAATAATCATCCCAATTCTAAAATTAAACAAATCACCTAATTCTGGATCCAACTATAGGCCAATTGCTCTTTCATCCACCCTTAGTAAAATTTATGAAAAATTAATTAAAAACCGGTTAGAATTTTTTGTCGAGAGTAATCATCTTCTCTCTCCATCCCAATTTGGATTTAGGAAAAAGAAATCTACACAAGATAACCTTGCCATCATCAGCACTGATATTAATTTATCCATTTCTAACAAAGAAGTATGTCTTGCAGTCTTTATAGACATAGAAGGCGCCTTTGACAATGTTTCCATCCCAATTCTTAAAAAAAAACTTTTAGGCCTTGGCTTACCCCTCATGTTTGTCCAATCTATTATTAATCTTTTTCTCGATAGGAAAATTTTCATTGAGCTACCAGATGTTACTCCTCAGAGTAGGTCAATTTGGAAGGGTTTACCCCAAGGCGATGTATTATCCCCCTTACTGTATAATATATACACACACGATATGCATGTCACCATTCCCCCTCAAGTAAAAGTTGTTGAGTTCGCAGATGACATAGCTTTCTTCTTATCATCCAAAATCATTCCATCCGCCGTCAAATATCTTAATGAAGCCATGGATGCCCTTTGCACATGGCTTACTTTAAATGGTCTTGAACTTTCAGTACAAAAGAGTCAGTGTGTTACCTTCTCAAACCGTCATAATAACCCCCCTGTTCAAATTTTATTTAAAAACTCTCCAATCCCCAATGCTTCCGAAGTAAAATTTTTGGGAGTAACATTTGATAGGAAACTTAAATGGTCTTCCCACATTAATAATATAGTTACTAAATGTGAAAAAAATTTAAATATTATCAGATCATTGACTGGCGTTTGGTGGGGTGCTCATCCTATCTGCATTAAGTTGCTCTACAATGCACTTATTCGAAGTCATCTCGACTATGCCTGCCCACTTTTTAGTACTGCATCCAAAAATGCACTCAGTAAATTAGACAAAATTCAATCTAAGTCATTGCGAATAATAACTGGCGCGATGCAATTGTCGCCCATCAATTCCCTTCAAGTAGAATGTTCTGATCCTCCTCTTTATTTAAGGCGTCAATTATTTGCTGACAAATTTGTTCTTAAATGTTTAAATTCTAAAAGTCATCAGATTATTCCCAGAGTCTCGTTGTTCAACGACTCAACACATTCATCTACAATCAGAGCTCGAACTAAACCTCTCCCTGCCATCTGTAAAAATTTTCGCTCTCTCTCAGAGCTTCAAATTATCAAAAATGATCTTCTTCCTTTGTACAAATTAAAATATAGTCACGTCACCCTATCCCCAACGATATTAGAAGGGATCGGCATCCTTAAAAGTCATTCCAATCTCCCAGCCCGTACTGTCAATAATATGTTCAATGACATTATTTCTTCTAAATGGTCCAACTCTTCTCTTTTATTTACTGATGGCTCCAAATCTCCGGACTCTCCTAACTGTGGTATTGGTATTAACGTTTACCACAATAATTCTAATGAAAGAATATTTTATTCAATTTCAAACCAATTTTCAATATTTTCTGCCGAGTGCATTGCGATTATTGAATCTCTCAAATATATAATAAAAAATAATTTTGAACATTCTCTTGTCCTCTCTGACTCTCTCAGTTCCCTCCAAAAACTTAAAACAAGTCCTCTTCTTCATCCTGATGATCACTTTGTATGTCTTATTCGAGTATTGATAACCTCCATTCAAAGCTCTGGAAAAACTGTCACTCTGATTTGGATTCCTGGACATGTTGGCATAGTGGGTAACGATATTGCTGATTCCTTGGCAAAACAAGGAGCGTCTAACCCTACCGTTACCCTCGTAAACCATATTCCCCTGTCTGATATTTTTTCCATCATCAAAGATAGATCCCGCAATGTTTGGACAGAGTATTGGAACATTGCTAGTCAATCCAAGGGTGCGCGCTACGCCTCAATACAAAGGACTATCCCATCAAAACCGTGGTTTCAAAAATTCCCCCATTTTTCCAAAAAAGAAATTTCCTTACTTATTCGTATGAGAATCGGACATTGTTCCGTTCCTTCTCACCTTTATAAAATTCATGTGCTTGACTCCCCAGATTGTACGTTCTGTGGTCTAGATGTGGGAACTTTAGATCACATATTTTTTGACTGTCCCTCTCTAAATAAATATCCTCTCTTCTATCAAGCGTTATCAAAAATTGCCTCTCCTCCATTCAACATCTCATCTCTTCTAAGTCTGAACTCTACTCCAATCTTCCATAAAATTCTGAAATTTGCACATTTAAATAAAATTAATATATAAATTCACCTTTCCTTTCTCTGTAATTATAAATGATGGCCTAGAACACCCTTGAAGGGTGAAAGCCAGAAATAATTGAAAAAAAAAAAAAAAACTTCGGGCGTAAATATCAATTTTTTTGGCCATTATAATAAAAGAAATTGAATTTGCTATATTAAACAATAAAACCATATCCGAAAAGGGATTTATAAATGGGAGAGTTTGGACTTTAATGTGTTTTTTACAGACTTTATATTTTATTTTTTTATAGGCTTATTAAAAGACTTATAAAAAAACCAACCGACATTTTTAAGGGCCAAGATATGTTCTACACGCAGTATTTAATAGAAGCTTCTATAATACTTCTAAGCGATCCAATTTTCAAAACAAAAACATGCGATTTTATTTGATGTTGCGTTATTTAGTATGGCTTCATCTTAAACACGTCTGTGTACTAATGAAATAGGCATTTTGACTTCATTCCTTTGCTTTAACATCTTCCAACCCCGGTTTGTTCCAAAATGCATACTTAAACAAACATGCTCACAATAGTCTTGGGTAACTGACCAAAATATTAATAACATAGCCGACTGATTATTAGCATCTAAATAACTGGTTATAAAACGGTTATTTTAGATATTTTGTTACATTGTTATTTGTCTAGTTATTATTTATCACTAGTTAACACAGTTAAGGTGGGTCATTTAAAAAAAAAGTTATTTTTAAATTCTAAGAGCGATAAAAATGTGCCAAATA
Source organism: Limnephilus rhombicus (assembly GCA_929108145.2). NCBI lineage: Eukaryota > Metazoa > Arthropoda > Insecta > Trichoptera > Limnephilidae > Limnephilus > Limnephilus rhombicus. The sequence continues at coordinate 50,564,792 of OV815285.1, forward strand.
GGTTCAAAACGACGTGTTTAAATTTTTTTTAATTTCTGATACGATATTTTTTCTCCGGATTCACTTCAAAGTTTTGAATATTTTCATTGGAAGGGGGTTATTTCTTGTGTGTATAAAAGTTACTATGAATCCTTTAAACCATATTTTATGTAATCTTCCGTAGCAAATACAGTATATTTTTACGAAATCGTTTACAAAAAGTCGCAAGATTGAGTCTCGCAAGATAATGCCGAAATTTGAGAGCAAGAAGGATTTTGCTTGTATTTGAATACACTGCCTTGAGAAAATTTGAATTATATTCATTTTTTTTCATAAATAAATCAAAATATTCCCTCTATTTCGCGCTTCATTAAAAATAGTTAATTTTTAATGCTTTATCTAACTTTTTTTTTAGATTTAACAAGGGTGGGTTTTTCTCTATTATGTGAAATTTCAATGTCAATCCGGAGGAAAAAGATGATATCCAAATATTGCTGAAAAAATTACGTGAATTTATATCTTCATTTAACACTCTTTTTTTTACTATAAGACAAATCAAAACAAGATTTTTCCCATACAGTCGTGACCCACCCTAATCTCTCTCTCTGGTTTCAATCCTGGGATTGGTTTGCAGCAATTTCATCTATTCGTTTCTTCCACTCTTCCCTGTCTTGTGCGGCTCTTTTGAATTCTGCATATGATAAGCAGCGCACGTCCACCAGCAGGTCCTCCAGGTACTCTCGGCGTGGGCGTCCCCTAGCGTTTGTCCCCTCGGTCATACCCTCCATTATGGCATGCAAGAGGCCTTCTTGTCTTATTGCATGGCCGATCCATCTTGCGCGCCTTTCGGACAAGGTCCTGAGCAGGTGCCTTCCTCCTTCGATTCTTTGGAGAACCTCCTCATTTGTGATGTGGTCTCTCCAGGAAATTCCTAGTAGTCTTCTATAGGACCACATCTCAAAAGCCTCTAGTCTCCGTTTATCTCTTTCGGATAAGCACCATGTTTCGCAGCCGTACATCAAGATACTCCATACATAGGTCTTGATGAGGAGTATTCTCAGTTTCAGGTCTATATTATTCGATTCTATTATTTTCGACATTTTATTGAATGCAAGCCTAGCCTGGTGTATACGGCTGTCGACCTCGCTCTTAGACCGACCGTCCCATGTTATTTTGCTCCCGAGGTACACAAACTCCTTGGTGTTCTTTAGTGGAACTCCTGACATCTCTACTCTCATCTGATGTTGCATTCGGCCTACAGTCAGCAGCTTTGTTTTGTCTTTATTTATCCTCATGTTGTAATTATTTTGAAGAATGCTTTGCATGGTTGTTAAGGCCTCTTGCAGTTCTTCTTCGCTTTCAGCAACCAAAGCAATATCGTCAGCAAACCTTATCATATCCACCTTTTGCCCGTGTATCTTTACACCTTTTCTGTGACTCATTCTCTCCCTCAAGTCATCAATCGCACTTTGTATATATGCGTTAAAAAGAACAGGTGACAGAGAGCATCCCTGTCTCACCCCTTGTCTTATACTGGCTTCTTTTGTATCATTGTCACATCTAATTATAGCGGCCTCATTCTTGTATAGCGCCTGGATTATTCGTCTATCTCTATATTTGATGTCAATTCTCTTCAGAATCTCGAAGAGTCTTTTCCATTCTACTTTGTCGAAAGCCTTCTCCAGGTCTATGAATGCGATGAATGTGTTTTGGTTTCTTTTTAATCTTTTTTCTAGTAGTAATCGTAGCGACAATATTGCTTCTCTGGTTCCTACACCTCTTCTAAAGCCAAACTGGTCTCCGGAAAGGATGTTCTCTACTTTTGGTTCGATTCTTTTTAGAATGATATCAGTCAATATTTTTGAGGCATGGGATATAAGGCTAAGAGTTCTGTGTTGTTCACATTTCGTCGTGCCCACCTTCTTTGGTAATGCGACAATTAGGCATTTCTCGAAATCCTCTGGTATCTTTCCAGTCTTATACATTGTCTGTATCATTTTAAACAGGGCATCTATAGTTCCTTTTCCTGCTGGCTTAATTAGTTCAGCCGGAACGTCATCGATTCCGGGTGCTTTCCCGTTTTTGAGATTTTTCAGTGCGAGGTCAAACTCTTCTCTAGTGATTGGATCTCCCAAATCATCTGCGTCTACCTCATTTTCTCTTTCTATCAATGTTTCGTTGTCATTATTTCCCTTTCCATTGTACAGCATTTCGAGATATCTTTTCCATCTCTCTCCTATTTGGTGATTTTCGAAAAGTATTTTGCCGTCTTCTCCTTCTATTGCATTACCCTTTCCAACTCTCATCCCAAAGAAGTCTTTCACCGCAGCGTGAGCTCTTTCTACATTTCCTCTCTTTAGGTCGTCATTTATCTCATCGCATTTATTCTGGTAGAATGTTTCTTTGGCTATTCTTGATTCTCTATTTATTTGGTTTCTCAGCACTTTGTATTTCTCTTGTGATTCAGCTCTTTTATCATTTTTGAGCTCTCTTCTATCCTTTATCATATTTAAGATTTCATCGGTTATCCATTCCTTCCGTGCTTGGGGTTTTTCCTTGCCTATAGTTTCCTCTGCCGTAGTTATAATCTTCGTCTTTATCACTTTCCAGATCGCATTCACGTTCTCCTCTTCCATTAGGTTGCACTCTTGCGTCTTTTCCCTAAAACTGTCGCTAATCTCTTTTATTCTTAATACTTTTGTATCCCATTTGAGATTTTTTCTCTTTTTTAATTTTTTCAGTTTTAGAAGGCTTTTGGCCATTACCATATTATGGTCACTATCTATATCTGGACCGGAATAGCTTCTACAGTCTTTTATTTGGTTTTTAAATCTATGTCTAACCATTATATAGTCTATTTGCAGTCTTTGTCTGTCTCCAGGGGATTTCCAGGTGTATCGCTGTCTTGGGTGGTGTTGGAAACAAGTGTTTGCTATCACTAGTTTGTGTTTTTCGCAGAATTCTGTCAATCTGTTTCCTCTGTCGTTTCTTGCACCCAACCCAAAGGGCCCAATGCAAGTTCCTTCACGTCCTTCTCCTACAACAGCATTCCAATCTCCTAGGAGAATCAGATTTTCACCTGCTTTTATCTCTAATATAAGTTTATCTAGCGAACTGTATACCTCCTCCACTTCTTCTTCGCTATGACTAGATGTTGGCATATATACTTGGATAATTACAGTGTCTACAGGCTTAGTTTCTATTTTGACTAGAATAATTCTTCCGCTATATTGCACATATCCCTTAACCCGTCTTCCCCACTCCTTGCACAGCACAACGCCTACTCCCCCTTGGCCAGGTTTATCCTTTATGCATCCTGTGTGGATAATTCTGTAGTTGCCACTCCAGAAGTCTCCGCAATTGGGCCATCTCATCTCTGCTATACCTAGGGCATTCAAATTTACGTTTTGCATCTCAGCTTTCAGATTATCCAGTTTGCTGTTTTGCAGTAATGTGCGGACATTCCACGTTGCCCATCTCGCTATTTGGTTCTTTGTATTTGACTTTTGTTTCGCTATTGACTTTGTGTTTCTAGCATCTCGAGCAGTCCCCACCCGGAGATCCGAACGGGGGACTATTTTACCTCCGGAGAATTTTACTTGAGATTGGGTATTCATGTTTTGCTGGTTCTTGGGATGCCACTTGGACCTTTAATGTGGTAGTTTCCCGTTTCTTTCCACATCCTATGCCGTTGACCTCGAAGGTTCTTCCGCCTTTGGAGATTATTTACTTCTCCAGGACAAGAGGGTGCCCTAGACAACAGACGCCTGGTAGGGCGAAAGTTGGTGGTCAGCTTATTCCGGCCAACGCTCGGTCCCTGTCTATATTTGCCGATACGAGGTCGTTGCTCACTCCCCACCACGAGAAGGAAATAGATCAGGATTTTCCTTTCCTCAAACCTGAGACCAGAAGGCATTTCTCAGAGTTCTCCAGTACTTTCGGGGAGTAAATAATCCCTAATAGTTGTGCAGTTATTGCAAGTGGGTATCGGGTTTGGTTTTTGACTCACAAATAGGGATAGCGCTATTATTATATGATTCAAGACTTTCACGGCCAAAAGTATAATATAATAAAAGTATAGTATAATCGCGATTAATTTTTGGGGCTCCTTTAGCCAAAATTTCAGACAATTGTGAATGATTCACACAAAGTTGCAAGTTGCTGGTATCTGGTACCTAGCCTAGTTCTAGTACCTAGTCAAATATCCGTAACCACCACAACCGTCATAACCTAATAACTGCACTGTCGCCACCGTTGTTGTGGGTGTTTCTAAATAACTGCAATATGTATTATATAGCTGCCAAGACTATCTAGTAGTAGTCTAGTTCAAGTAACTAGTCAAATATTCAAAAATACCACAACCTTCATTACCTAATAACCGAATAACGGTGCTGCTACTAGTTACGGGAATTTATAAATAACTACAATATATTATATTGCTGCCAAGACTAGCTCACAATATTAGCTTAGGTTATAAAATGACTTGCAGACATTATTTAATGTGCTGTTAACCACCACGTGCCGTAAAACACCTATTAAAATCCACATAATGTACAAGGTACCCAAACAGATCATAAAAGCGCAGACCCGGAGCGAATTATATGGTTTTGTTGAAATTATTTGCCTGAACGAAACATCTATGGAACTCCATTAACTATTAATACTACCCTCAGGTACCTGCGAATATTAAATGATGTTCATGCAAACGAAAATGCTGATTTTCACTGAAAAATTATGTTGAGTTTTAAAACATTCTTTATTCTTTGTAAATACATATTACGAATACATAATACTCATTTTCAAAGTACCTTTAATACCTAATTAAATGAAGACAATATAAGCGAAACTCAATCGAAAATCTGAAAACAGAAAAATCAGAAAAAGATATTGACACATCTGGGACTCGAACCCAGGACCTCTCGCTTACCGGGCGAACGCGCTAACCACTGCGCCACCGTGTCGATATCCAATTCGGTCACTTTTAACTGTATCATACTTCGACTAAGAACCACCCACACTATCTTCATTTTTCTTAACGCATATACTATTGGCTGCTATCTTTATGTATGATTGCAAGATTCAAACCCGAACTAAATGCTCTCTAGATAGTGTCTGGATAAATCTTTATCCATTTTATTTAATATGCGACATCAATTGACTTTTCTGCAAGTCTAGGATGAATATTTTTATTTTTATTTTAACTTTATGAGTAAAACCTCAAATTGTAATATTTAATTAAATGAAGACAATATAAGCGAAACTCAATCGAAAATCTGAAAACAGAAAAATCAGAAAAAGATATTGACACATCTGGGACTCGAACCCAGGACCTCTCGCTTACCGGGCGAACGCGCTAACCACTGCGCCACCGTGTCGATATCCAATTCGGTCACTTTTAACTGTATCATACTTCGACTAAGAACCACCCACACTATCTTCATTTTTCTTAACGCATATACTATTGGCTGCTATCTTTATGTATGATTGCAAGATTCAAACCCGAACTAAATGCTCTCTAGATAGTGTCTGGATAAATCTTTATCCATTTTATTTAATATGCGACATCAATTGACTTTTCTGCAAGTCTAGGATGAATATTTTTATTTTTATTTTTATTTTAACTTTATGAGTAAAACCTCAAATTGTAATATTTAATTAAATGAAGACAATATAAGCGAAACTCAATCGAAAATCTGAAAACAGAAAAATCAGAAAAAGATATTGACACATCTGGGACTCGAACCCAGGACCTCTCGCTTACCGGGCGAACGCGCTAACCACTGCGCCACCGTGTCGATATCCAATTCGGTCACTTTTAACTGTATCATACTTCGACTAAGAACCACCCACACTATCTTAATTTTTCTTAACGCATATACTATTGGCTGCTATCTTTATGTATGATTGCAAGATTCAAACCCGAACTAAATGCTCTCTTGATAGTGTCTGGATAAATCTTTATCCATTTTATTTAATATGCGACATCAATTGACTTTTCTGCAAGTCTAGGATGAATATTTTTATTTGATTTCAATTGATGTCGCATATTAAATAAAATGGATAAAGATTTATCCAGACACTATCTAGAGAGCATTTAGTTCGGGTTTGAATCTTGCAATCATACATAAAGATAGCAGCCAATAGTATATGCGTTAAGAAAAATGAAGATAGTGTGGGTGGTTCTTAGTCGAAGTATGATACAGTTAAAAGTGACCGAATTGGATATCGACACGGTGGCGCAGTGGTTAGCGCGTTCGCCCGGTAAGCGAGAGGTCCTGGGTTCGAGTCCCAGATGTGTCAATATCTTTTTCTGATTTTTCTGTTTTCAGATTTTCGATTGAGTTTCGCTTATATTGTCTTCATTTAATTAAATATTACAATTTGAGGTTTTACTCATAAAGTTAAAATAAAAATAAAAATACCTTTAATACCCTTTTTGTATGTTCTTGCTTCAAAAAATACTATAAAACGACAACGTCAATCAGTGGTAAAAAGTTTTTACTGCTGGTTATTTTGGACAATCAATAATAAAACATTGCCGGACTCAGGAATCAATAGAATACGAGGATAACAGGTACTCAAATGACTGATAAAATTAAAACAATGTGGCATCGTACGTAATATATTATACATAAGATGCTTTGATTGGGATCAAAAAGCTCCCGTATTTTTTCACTATAACTTTTTCAGTCAATTATAACAACGTGAAACGTCACAATTATTGCCGTTGAATCAATCAATCAGTGGATGAGAAAGCAATGTTGATCTTGAAAACTATCATTAAGAAACGGGCAGGCTAACGTCCTACTGGTCTGATAACATAATATGCCATGTTTAAATTGTGAATAAAAAACTTCCCGTGCAATTTTTTCTCCTCAAACAAACTACTAAAATACTACTTTTGGCAGCACTTTTTTGAGTAGGTAAATACGAGTATATAATAAGTTAGATTTAGGACCGGTTTTTTAACTGTACTTGGATAATAATTGATTAGGACTTTTACAGAACTTGAATTGTGAATGTTCATCTACTGTGAAACAACCCGTCCCAATACACACAACACAATACATGTACTCTATTCATTAACCCCAGCATTTTATGCTTTGTCGATGATGCGACATTGATAACAAAGACACTCCTAGCGTCCTTATTAAATGTTTAAAACATTCCTAACATCGACAAGTACTAATAATGCTCACTCCAACATTCTTTCATGACTTTTGGGCTAACACGCCGTGTTTATAAACACCAGATACGGGGTAAGTGCGCATTATTATATTATATTGTTTGTCACGGAAGGATGAATTAGGAGCCACGCAGTTAGGAGCCTTAAAGTTGTTATGCCGAGGGTTCAGGATCGTTTTGGATTCCCAGGATGCAAATTGCCCCAAAGGCAAGTCTGGAGCCTGGTCAAAGTCAGACATGGAATCGAATTAACTATCATTTGCCTCCAAATGCACGGAAGGGTGTGCGTGTGAATTAACTATACTGAGCGTAATAAAATGATTATATCGATTTTTGTAATAACTATAACAAAACTATCCAACAATGGTTTCCCATGAAAATTAAGTGAAAAATGTCTTGCGGAGGATTCACACAGTATGGATTGTTATTATTATTACTAACTAAATTACCCGGGTTTCCAAAGTTGTTTCACATTTCTTATATTTATAAGTCTTTGCAATATTCCTACAGTCAACTTACCGTATTTATTAATGTTACTTGTTAATTTGGATAGAAAGTCCCCCCTGCGAATATTTTGGCGTTATTTATAAAAATTCATATTACATTGAGGATTTTAGGTATAAAGGTGTGACTAATACTGAAGCATAATTGTTGTTGAAATACATTTCTTTCTAATATGTTAAGATGATTGTCTGTGGCTTTGTAGCGGGCGGGCGGTGTAGATTTGATTTGTACACAAATCTATAGTGTTATTCCGAGGTTGATGAAATTTTTGTGATTTTCAAAATAAGAGGAAGACCACTGTTTACATGAGATTCCGAAAAATCACCCCATCCCATTTTTCCATCCTTTAAAGCAGTATTTTGATACTTTTGATTAAATTTTATTCACTTGACGTTTAAAATAAGAGGAAAATTATTGTCTACATTTTGTATCGAAAAAAAAATGCATAAATTTATTTATTTATAATTTCTCATCGTACATTTGTTGTTGTTTTTTTTTCATCAAAAATTAACCTCACTAGGACTAAGCCTGTATTGAGGTTAACATTTATAAATTTGAGTTAGGTAGCATTACATAATACAAAACACTAAAAAAACAAATCCCGGGCAACATGGAGAAAATCAGTCATATATTATTTATCTAATAATATCTACCTACACATGTAATAAAGTGTAACGGTGTTTTTATAAGAATCCACGCGAAATTCTTGAATTTTATTTTATTTTTATTTATATAAAGTATGTTTTCATTATATTATTCGTAGCCTGTCTCACTGGGGTTTACCTGTGTTAAGACAGGCGTAGAGGTACATAAATGAATGCCAGAAATATGTATATACCATAACAGAATACGGATTCATTGTTTGGGAAGAAGCAATAAACTCAGCATACGGAAATCGCACAGAAAACCGTCTTTAAAGGAACTACTTAAAAAAACGTAGAATAACTGACACGGACCAAATATTCGACATGTTTGACATACAAGTTACATGCCAAAAAATAAATTAAAAAATTCTAGTACTTATTTGAAAGTACATAAAAGATTTCAGTTAAGAAAAAATATCATTAATAGACCGTTTAGACAAGAGTATCAAAAAACATAAAAAACTCTGACGGTTAACACAAGCTTTGTACAAAGACACCACAAATACTAGCGAATAAAAGCATTCAACAATTTTTCACCCATTACAAAAAGTGTGGGAAACAAAAAACATTTCAGGCACAAAATTAAAACATGGATTATAGAACTAGAAAGGCAATTTTTTTTTTTAATAAAATAAAATAAGAACTCACTAATACGTAATACACAATACACACTTCATTATATCCAACCGTACCACATAATATTCGACGTTTTTTTTGCATTACCGCCTTTCTAATTGTATTTTATTTTATTTCTACTCTTTTTATTATATTTATATAATAACTGTTGAAGTCTACGCGCTAACCATTTATTTCAAGAACCAATTGGATTCATTTCCCCCCGATTCCGTCGAGGAAATTATTGGCTTCGTATTGCTCTGCCGCATGCCCGCTGAAAACAACTTAAAATAAAAACAAAATATTTAAAAAATCACCCTACAAGGCTATCAAATTTCCATTCAAAGTCGATCTAACGACCTGTAATTCACGGAAACAAGATAGGAAAAGTACTATTCGACATCAAAGACATCTTTGGTTTTGAATATTTTCGAAAATAAACCTTCCCCTTTTCATAATGATTGCATTTTTTTTCACAATGGTAGGATATCCATAATTGGTTTTATTTTGGCTATACTAAATCGAAATTGTACAAAATGATAATTGTAGACTGCCGATTTTCTGAAAATGAATAAACAAATAAAAAAAGTCATTATCACGAAACACATAAGTTTGTATTTTGAATGCATCACTCGTCATATGTCCGTAAATTTATCGTGTGGTCCGTGAATTAATATACGTTTACAGTTTCAAAAGTTGTTGTTTCCATTTTATTATTCAAACAAGCCTTATTTCGACTAGATACTAGATGGTAACTTTGACTAATAGCTGGCTGATTTTCATTTTCGAAAATCTGCTGCATCCGTTTCATTGTTCAAGCGGGCATTACTTTCTGGACTAGATTGCTAACTTTGACTGGGCTTTTGAATATTATGCTACCTAACCTACCTGTCTGAAGAAATTGTAATAGAGATAGTGATGTTTCCTTGGACAAATTGTTAATTCCTTACAAATTGTTAATCCCTTGAAATAAAAAAAAAATGAATACACAAAAAATTATCATAATAATTAAGCTTTATATTCTGTAGTAAGAAGCTTTTATGTTTAGGGAGACAATTTAATTTTTTTAAATCAATATTAGCGACTCTCAAAAGAAAATTTGAACGGGAAAGTTTAGAAATAGTTACGGTCGAATCTAGGAATTGAACCCAGGTCCTTAGAGTTATCGAGGTTCTGCTCTGAGCTAATTCCCCTCGGATATATTTAACTGTGCTATAACATCGACTAAAAACTACCAACATGATCTTTATTTTCTTAACGTATACTTTAAGAAAATGTGAATCATGACTGCCGGTCCCGGTAAGGCTAAGGCTTTGGGTTCATTTTCTAGATGCCGCTGAATCTTTTTCTGATATTTCAGTTTCAAATTTTCGTTTCAGAATTACTAATATTGGCTTCAATAATTAAATATTACAATTTGAGGTTTTACTCATTTAGTTATTCCAAAAATAGAAAATATATTTTTTTTAACATATACTTTATGACTACAGAAAGAAAAAAATATTCGCTGTGGTGAGAGCGATTGATCGGTACTAGCGAGAATATTCTATTTAATCTGCCATTACACGCTATTACCTACATATCATTGCATGTGATCTTGTAATCATACTGATCACATTTTCTGCGCTTGTGCTTAAGAATTCCATTAATAATCACGTCAACAGAGAATTTCATCTTCAGGGCAACATTCCTTCGTATTTCCTATTAAGTTTTATGAAGAGGTAACTACTTTACACTCTGTCAACATGTCCTGCCATCCAATCACGCTATATCCCTGCAGGGTTAGACAGTGATGGTAGTAGTTTCCAGTCATTTGGTATCTTGCTACTGAATATGCGTGATAGGATAACTTAGTCTCATAGATAGTGAGCAAAATCACAGAATACATTATATATCTGCACACAATTATCACAAAATAACATAAAAATTGACTCAAATAACGCATAATATAAATAGAGACATAAGAGATACACAATAATGCGGGGGGGGGGGGAGGGTTGTTTGTGCAGTCGCACAATTCACATAAATAATATAATACAAACACAAAAGGCTTTAACAATATTTTTAGGTGATCTTTAGCATAAGAGTCCTAACTACCCGAATATGGTGGCAAACCATTTTCAAGAGCGCACTTTTGAATTTATTTCTGAAAACCGAAAGGGGTTCAAATGGGTTCGAAATAAATTTGAAATCCTGGTCACAGTCCCCTCTTATCCCGCAGTATTCTTAAGAAACAGTTTACCACTAATTCGCAAGATTTTAAGTGATGCTACTGTATCTGGCTAGCTATTGAGATCTGGATTTGTTAATAATTATACTACACATCAACCCACATGATGGACACTGTAACGCTGTTCAAAACGTTGGCTAAAGAAGGGAGTAGCGCAACACGACATAACACCTTAAAAATAAATTCCAATAATTAGACGTGTCTCACCATAAAACGATCTTTCACGCCAAAAAATCAGCAAATACACTAAATTTTTAAGAAAATTACAGTCGCTTTTCTGGATTTTCACATTGGCTGCTGTCATTAGGAAACAAAGAACTGGAGTAGGTTAGTTAGAGATAAGTATGCAGTTCACACGCGGTTGAAGTGAAACCTTCAGAAAACTAAAGTAGACAAGAGTGAGGAGGCTACGAAGCACCGCACAAAGAGGAAGACAATTGTTCTATCACAGGCTAAATCCTAATGTATGTGTTTGTCATTTTTTAGTGTCGCTTTTTCGTTTCGTAAGGTGCTAAAGAAGTTTTCTTTTCAAAAATGTTGAAAAGAATCGAAGCAATTTTAAAAGAACGTTTTGCTGATACGCGTTAGTCCTTGTAAACACACTAAACGTCACTCTACGCATAAATACGACTGGCGACATTGTAGGGAAGTCGCAGGACACAGGACACAGGACACAGGACACAGGACACAGGGCGCAGGGCATCTCCCGTGACATGTATAATTATAATGCAGATTGCACATCCGTATCCTGGCCAGAGGAGTTATAAAATATCCTTTGTGCTATGTCCTGGCCGCGAGTCGTGCATTCTTCGAGCCATTAATCACGAACAATAGGACAAATTATTACAGTAAAGAAAGTATTTGCCACACATTGTTGTACGTATTTGTAAGGGGAAGGAGGGTTTCCGAAGCCGTTTGCGTCGCCTCAATGCTGGTGGTAATATGGCGGTGCTCCGTACTGAAGGTGGATCATGGATTGCGCACTAGTTTGTAAAGTTTCATTGATAAAGAAACTGTGATTTTGTGTTATTTACAATCAAACACTCTTTGTTCTGTGCGGGTATTTCTTAATAATAATAAGGTCGTTGATACAAAACGGTTTACGTATTTACAATAATAAATTATACTACCGGTCACACGTTCTGTCTATACTGGCTGCTAATTGAATCTAATCGGTAGGCTGGCGACGGCCCGCCTGCCCGGGCACCCCTGCTGGCATCTGTCGACAATTGATAGAAGCTTTTTCCCTGCCGGCATCTATCAGCATCTGATGGAAGCTCTTTCTATACCTTATAGAAACACATGTGTAGTAAGTAGTGAGACTATAGTCATGGCACCGTTTCATGCTGCAGAATTATGCTGATGTCAGTAACTCGCGTCCTAACTGATGGAATTGAAACACAATATGTCATATAATGTATTTTTACTTATTATTTGTGCATGATGTGAACATTAGTTTTTCAAAAGAAGCAAACATATTGTGACTTGACATTTTAAATAAATAAAAAGAAAACACTTTGTTTACGTCACTTAATTATTTCTTCCGTCGACGGAAGAAATAATAAAGTGACGTAAACAAAGTGTTTTTTATTTATTTATTTGAACATTAGTTATTGGGTTATAACCTAATTATTATAATTTGTTGTTTTATTTAATGCATGTAATGTTATTAACCTATAAATGTTCCTAATAAAATTAAATTAAAATAAGTTACTCCAAATCCCGTCGCCCCCTGTTCAGAAGATTCTTTTATCCAGATTGTGTGTTGAATATGATCCAGTTGTTATGTTCTTCAATCCCACTGATTGAGATTACTTGAAATGTGTTCTGGATACTCCAATAAAGGTCGAGTTTCGTCGAGATTACAAGTTACTTTATTTACCAGATTGTAAGGTTTTTAATATTTAACTGGACCTGCCCCCCAAGCATAGTCGATCGATATAGGTTTTATCGAAAATGTCGGTAACTTGTAATCGCTCCCGAGAACGACTGCAGGCCGCTAACGAAGAAATAATAGTTCACGTCAAATAAATCAGGAACCCTTAGTCGTTGTGAACTGTTTTTTGTTCATTAGCGGCCTGCAGTCGTGCTCGGGAGCGATGACAAGTTACCGACATTTTCGATAAAACCTATATCGATCGACCATGCTAGGACCCCTGGGGTGCTAGCATAGTCGATCGATATAGATTTTATCGAAAATGTCGGTAAGTTGTCATCGCTCCCAAGCACGACTGCAGGCCGCTAACGAATAGACAACAATTCACATTGACTAAGGGTTTCTAATTTATTTGACGTGAACCGTTGTTTGATCGTTACCGGCCTGCAGTCGTGCTCGGGAGTTATGAAAAGTTACCGACATTTTCGATAAAACCTATATCGATCGACCATGCTAGTAGGCCAGACGTCCATGAATGAAGCCAATGAGCCCGACACTAAGAGGGCCCAGCTGTCTATTGTGTATCATCGGTCATTTCCGTAACCGTTCCTATATACACATAAATATAATTCTATAAATCAACGTATTGGTGGATTCTGTCTTTATGAGTTCGATGAATTAAGTTCAGCATTGTGGATGTGCACCATTACACGTTTATTGACGTCCGCAAATACTTTACATATTACGTGATGCAAATAAATTTAATGAATTAGATATGGATAATACTTGAAAATCTCCATAAAAAACAATATTAGGCAGTAATGGTGTTTATAGTATTTTTGTGAAAACAGTGTAAACAACGTTTCAATTGGGGGAAGTGATCGCCATACATTTCACTGATTTAAAAAACAAATTCGTTTTATGAATATGTTTAAAATATTACATAAAAAGATATTTAATTCCAAAAGTACGGATGTGTTAATTTCACAATAATAACGCTTCGATTTCGACGTGGAATAATATCATTAACATTTTCTCAATTTGAACCTAGATGTCTGGAAACTAATTGAATCGAATATTCCAATGTGAATTTGGTAGACGTTGATTCCAAATCATCCGTAATCTGTTGTACATGTTCAGTCAACAGTGTCAGCAATATAAATTACATAGCTAGTGATGGTTGACAGCAATAATAATTTGTTCTCACACCACTAAAATCTAAATATCGCAGGTAGGTTTTATTCAGTTGTACTACCTTCGGTTTTAGGTACTATATTTTCACACAAAAAGGGTTGTGTTGCATTCGAAACTGCTTACGAATTACAGCTTCAGATTCACTTGGAAATACATCTGTAGACTTTAAATGGTGTTTACTGGATTTGGGTGATAACATGTGTAGGAAAAACAATGGATGCAAGGAAAACGGATAATCAATCACTTACCACTATACCTCTGCGAAGGAACATACAACACAATCACAATATAGTTCCACCGCGATACCTTGAGGCACCTAATGATCGCCACAACAACACAAATAAGTACAAAACCATGTTTTTTACTTTCGAGATGGTCAAATACATTCCTTCTAGTTTAAAAACGAGATTATGAACACAAAAAACACTAACAACTTGCTTCCAAGGTAGTCCCAATTTTTCTTCCGCTTTTCAAAACCAAATGCACTCGAATTTGTTATTTTTCTTACCGTTGTTCCAAATTAATTTTTTTTCCAGCAGTGTTATGGTTAGGGAGAGGTAGGTAATGGATAAATGACATCCCGGTAGTAACTAAGCATATTTTCAATTGAAAACCAAACATATTGTTAATTTAAAAAAGATTTTTAAGCCAAATAGCAATCTGATCTATCGTACATCATTTAGAACATGAAACTCGTTAAGGATTAAACATCATTCTACGTTTGCATTTTATAAGACAGGTCAATTATTCCCACTCGTTTTCTGTAGTTAACTGTTGTGCACCGCTGAAAGAGTTACAGAGCCCGCATGTTTTAGCATTGCCTTGTACATTTTCGAGTAGGTACTTGCCATAAAAGTGATATTTGAGATGAATGTGAAATTCATAAAACACAAATGTAAATGCGAGCTATTCTTCGGTATTATTTATAAGCTCATGTGCAATTGTATTCCTTCAGACATTATGGCTGTACTGACTGTACTGGCTGTAGTTGCCTTCTTGCTGAACATTGAACACGGGAATAGTAATATGCATATCGAATTTATAAATATTTAATATTCATACGTTTGGAGCATTTTAACTTTTATTTTGAGGATCTTTATGGAAATGTGATTTTACAATTTATTAAAGAAAACAAGTGATTTCTTTTACTTTGCAGAATATCCTATAGTGTAAATTGTCGTTATATTAAATTAATGTATGATTCATAAATTTAAATCTGGACTTAAGCCTGCATGTTTATTTTTTCTTTGTTCAAGTAAGGGCAAACGTTGGAATGATAACAGTCCGTTTATCTTGTCAGAGTAGCACAACCTGTCTATTAAATATCTCCCAAGCCGAGCTCAAAAAGCAACTGAAATATCGGTAAATAGTGAGCTTAACTCAAACACAACAACATAAATTTATTTGTACATGTATACATAAACGTTTTATTATTATTATATTGTTACAATAATACGTAATACAATGGCATTAGAATAAAGGGGGAAATTCTTAAATATTTCTACGCCAATGCAGAGAACTAGGTCTTGAGTTTGGTGTAGAAGTAAGTAATTACATTATGGAATTTACAATAATATTATAATATCTTAAGTATAGGAGGAGTAAACATTATTAAAATAAATAAATATGATTTGAAATGAAATTACTACTATTTGTTCATGATGTTTCGAGTGTTCAGTTGTTTTATACAAAATTTTCTTTTTTCTTGAATAATACCAATACTGATCATTTTTCCACTTCTTCAAGAAGGCTATTAAAATATTTTATCCCTTTTGCAAATATAATTATCATGCTGTGTAGAAATCATAAAAATTTGAACGTCAAGCATATTAAGTCTTTAGTAATAATATTTTCTTCGAAGTCTGTTTACATACATATTAAACTAATCGAAAATAAAGAACAAACAAGGTGATGTCAAGTTTTATTCTAAAAAATTATATTTAATTTATTTTTTACTAGCATGATTTCTTTTTAAATAGTTTGATTAAAGTGATAGAAAATTTCTTTAAATAAATAGTTTTCATTGTTCAAATAATACACATTACTTATTTACTTGTATGTATTACTTAAGTACGTTTTAAAATCAACTTAATATAGAATAAAAAATAGTATAGAATGACGCTGCGAACTAAGAATTGCCACATTTGATAGCTTTATTTTGCTACCCAAACACCTTAATAATAAACGTGCTTTCGATTTTGCACTACTGATAAACAATCATTTACAACATGTTAATGGTTATTTATCAGTTTAATAAAATTTAAATCGCGTTTATTAGGAAGGGGGTCTAAGTTTAGGACCAATCTTATTTGATAACAGTAGCAGGTAATAGTAACTACATACCTACGATTCGCAAAAATAACCGCATATACGTTCATTTTTGCATCTTTTTGCAAGGAAAATAGGAAACAATCTTCCATTAAATCAATTCTCGTCTTTAGTCAACGACTTTCGCGAACGCGTTTCGTGCAAAATTACGTATTTTATTGATAAAATAAGTGTTTCTGCTTCGGCAAAGTTTAAGAAGCAGTTTGCAGGCCGCCAGATGGAGATGAAGATTCAGATAGGATCTCCTTAGGGTCTTTCAGCCGTCCTGACAACAATCCCACTGTGGGTAGATCTCATCCGATAAGGTTCTATCGCAGCATCCGGCCGCGAGCGGAGAAGCCTCCGAGTCAAGTGAATCCACCTATTCCTGCGTGAGAATGCATCTCTGGAAGGGATCTTCGATATTTAGCGAAAATACGAATAAAAACCTTTTCAATAAAAATACATTGTAGCCACCTTGAAGGAGATGTTTAAATTAATTTCATCTAAAAAATTAAAACATTTTTATCGTACCTACCTTCAGGATATCATTTTTTATAAATTCGTTACATGTCTCCTAATGAATAAAAAATAATGGATTATTTTGAATTTCTTTTCCTTTCGTGTGGTGGAAATATTGTGTTTTAAAGTTTCGAAACACCAAAACTAAAATCCAGAGAATATGATTTGATATTTTCACGGCTGTTTAATTTTTTTTATTTTTCAAAGCATTAATAATAATAATAATAATTGGTTAATTTATATAGCGCCGTTTTCGTGGAAAATCACCTCAAGGGCGCTGTACAAATAATATATAAAATAATTAATATTACTGGCTTAAAACTAAGATTTACAATTACAACTAGTGACTTACATCTAAGACTTATAGCTACTTATATTACTGGCTTACAACTAAGATTTACAATTTTAACTAGTGACTTACAACTAAGACTTATAGCTAGTGACTTATGACTAAGACATATAGATTCTAACCTAAAACTGGTGACTTATTAACACACATATTTACAATTAAGATTAGCGCCAGAAGAAGGAGGAAGTTTTTACATAATATTACAATTCGAGAATACGGGTGCAAAAAGTATAATGAAGGTTAACTGGATTTACGGGAAGGTATAGATATTTTAAATAAATTAATAAATTTAATAGTCGATCTTTACTGCGTTAAGGTGATTCATCGCTCACCAGTAAACAGATTGAGGTATCACAATTAACAGATTACATTAAACAGATTGAGTTAACTATAAACAAAGAGAAAAGAGGAAAAAAAAACTATTATAAATTGCAAAGTTTAAATAGAATGATGAATTTATGGAAAGGTGTATCGGAAAAAGTGAGTTTTCAGTTTGGATATAAATTCCGCTGAGTTGGTTATGCATCTCAATTCCATAGGAAGTTTATTCCAAGCTTCGGGGCCGGATACTGCGAATGCACGATCACCAAACTTAGTGTTCGGATTTCGCTTAGGTTCTTTCAACCTTCCAATTGCTGAAGATGTCGCTGATCTAAGAGTTGACTGCCTTAGACCAATATTTTCCGGAATGCATAGTTCAGAGATATAGGAAGGAGCCATTTCATTGATAGATTTAAACACCATCCAGCATAACTTGTATTGGATCCTTTCAGGACACTTCAGCCAGTGAAGATTTCGGAGGTGTTCCGAAATGTGCGAAAATTTGGGTACTCCAGTGATAAGTCCGATACCGTTATTATTGCTTTGTTTAGGTTATTAAGCCAATGTTTCTGTCAATCTGCCCTGATGACGATATAATCCAGAGCTTCGGTGCCACTAATCGAGCCTTTCTGCATCTGTGAGATCAATTTAGTGCTTTTTTTTTCAAAATAAAAGGTGATAACCGACCCGTCCTTGTATCCAGTAGCCTTTTTTATATTAGCTCCACAAAGGAGGAGTTGAGGAAAAAATCCCCTTCAGGGCCCATGTCATCTTTAGGGATGCTGTGTGGAGGACCTTTTTAGCAAGGGAAGTTCTGGGAAGGAGTGACGGACGTATGAATCCATCCTTCCCACTGCGATACAAGGTGGTGTACCGAGAGAGACCGACTGGAGAAGCCAAAGAGACCCCATCAACCATCCTCTCCCGATCCGGCCTACCATGCAGATGGTGAGCAGACGCATCCGCCGCCAACACCGGGATAAACCTCACCCCATGAACCCGGGCATCCCTGCTGAATCACTTGGGGTGACCTGTGGCAGAGGTGTTGGTTATCCAATAAATGGCTCCCGGAGCGATGTTACCCGTACCCGCCTCCCAAATTGCAGAGTTTCATGCAGTTAATGCCTTAAATAAACAAAAATTGTGAATAGGTTGTTAATAAAATAGCATATGGCTTCAAATGATTGAATAAAGTATGCGATAAAACTGTCATGAATTTATTATATACATAATTACTTTTAATTTGACTGTTTCGTCCTTCCAACATCAAGTTCCTTTTTTAAACCTAGGCTCACTACAAAAATACCTACTAGCAAATATCTTGTGACATAGTCCCTGAGTTTAAAATAACCTGATATTACATAAAATCATCATTTATCGTGGTTTATTTTTGTGGTATTTCGCCATGTTGCGCTACCCCTTTCTTCAGCAAATATTTCGGGCAGCATTAGAATGTCCATTATCAGGGCAGATGTGTAATTAAAAGATAATAATTCTGATTAATAGATAACAAATTTGCCCTGATGATGGACACCATAATGCTGTCCGAAACGTTGACTAAAGAAGGTGGTAGCGCAATACGGCATAATACCCCAAAAATAAATCACCGTAACAATTTTGGAGGTGAATAATCTCAAATCATACTAAAGTAAACATTCCTACATGTTTTGAAGAAACTGTGTTAAAAATAATTATCATTTAAAGTGTCTTTTGATTCAGCAGTCATCAAAGTTTCCCCATTCGAAGAGGTAGCGTGCTGGTAACAGTAATAATAACATGTTATATTAATCAGTCACAATGTGTTGTGCAATGAGGGTTGCTCTGTTTCAGTCGACGCTCGGGCAATTATATGCCTCCCTAAGCACGCCCTGTCATTTACCCGTTGCGTTAATATCTACTCGTCTATCAACCCTCGGAGGCTAATCTTACGGGAACAATGGGGAAGATTGAAGGCTTCGATGCTCAGCCGAGGTGAGCTTTTACTCACACTCGTGAGGAATTCAAAGATAACTCTTTAATTCAGCTAAGGTTCACATGGTGATTGAATTGGATAAGGATAACTTTAAGATATCACTTTTTGAAGTAAAAATTCTTTACGCACGATCGACTTGGGAGGTAAGCTGGTGAATGCATTAAGAAAAGTGGTGATTGTTACGAAAAGTGGTTACTGTTACGAAAAGTGGTGATTTTTACGAAAAGTGATGATTGTTACGAAAATTGTAAAGCAAACGGTAATCGATGCGAACGGTGATCGATGGCGGGGCGAACGGTCGGGCCTTTACGCACGCTTGATTTGGGAGTTGTAAGGTTAAGGATAAGGATAAGGATAAGGATAAGGATAAGGATAAGGATAAGGATAAGGATAAGGATAAGGATAAGGATAAGGATAAGGATAAGGATAAGGATAAGGATAAGGATAAGGATAAGGATAAGGATAAGGATAAGGATAAGGATAAGGATAAGGATAAGGATAAGGATAAGGATAAGGATAAGGATAAGGATAAAGATAAGGATAAGGATAAGGATAAGGATAAGGATAAGGATAAGGATAAGGATATGGATAAGGATAAGGATAAGGATAAGGATAAGGATAAGGATAAGGATAAGGATAAGGATAAGGATAAGGATAAGGATAAGGATAAGGATAAGGATAAGGATAAGGATAAGGATAAGGATAAGGATAAGGATAAGGATAAGGATAAGGATAAGGATAAGGATAAGGATAAGGATAAGGATAAGGATAAGGATAAGGATAAGGATAAGGATAAGGATAAGGATAAGGATACGGATAAGGATAAGGATAAGGATAAGGATAAGGATAAGGATAAGGATTAGGATAAGGATAAGGATAAGGATAAGGATAAGGATAAGGATAAGGATAAGGATAAGGATAAGGATAAGGATAAGGATAAGGATAAGGATAAGGATAAGGATAAGGATAAGGATAAGGATAAGGATAAGGATAAGGATAAGGATAAGGATAAGGATAAGGATAAGGATAAGGATAAGGATAAGGATAAGGATAAGGATAAGGATAAGGATAAGGATAAGGATAAGGATAAGGATAAGGATAAGGATAAGGATAAGGATAAGGATAAGGATAAGGATAAGGATAAGGATAAGGATAAGGATAAGGATAAGGATAAGGATAAGGATAAGGATAAGGATAAGGATAAGGATAAGGATAAGGATAAGGATAAGGATAAGGATAAGGATAAGGATAAGGATAAGGATAAGGATAAGGATAAGGATAAGGATAAGGATAAGGATAAGGATAAGGATAAGGATAAGGATAAGGATAAGGATAAGGATAAGGATAAGGATAAGGATAAGGATAAGGATAAGGATAAGGATAAGGATAAGGATAAGGATAAGGATAAGGATAAGGATAAGGATAAGGATAAGGATAAGGATAAGGATAAGGATAAGGATAAGGATAAGGATAAGGATAAGGATAAGGATAAGGATAAGGATGGTCACCCCAAGGTCGTAGGTTACCCCAAGGTCGTAGGTCACACCATGGTTATATTTCACCCAAATGTCATATGTCACCCCTAGGTCATAAGTCACCCCGTTCGCTACGTTTGATAACTTAGCAGAGATACCTGGGTTTGTCTTGTAGTTTTACTTCAGTCGAGTGGTCTAAAGCACACTTGTTTTTTTTAAATAAAAGAATTTAAGATCTTATTCTTTTAAAGGAGAAATTGTTTTTTAAAGAACGAAGTTAAGAATAGAACAAAAAAATTCTGAAAATACTGTTGGGAATATTACTCGCTTAGCACACCGAGGCGTATACTGTGAAATAAATTAAATTAATGTGTTCAGAAAAGCTTTTTCTAATTCAAATAGAAGCATAGTAATTAACATTTAAGCCTTAGGTACCTGTTACATGATCTAAATGAATAAATACTACATGATCTTAACAATTTAACAATATGGATTCACTGTTTGCGAATCAAAAACATTGATTATTTGGATTTATATTTACCTACGTGCGCGTAAGGTATAAATATTTTTAAAAAACACCACTTTCATGGAATCCTTAATTCACGCGGTAACAGTCTCACCCGTCAGTCAGCCATAAAGCGGTGTTCCTAGGTATTTCGTAGCTCAATTACTTTACTAGTCAGAATCAAAACAGTATTTTTTCAATGTGTTACTAAAATACCGTTTAAGGTTTGCGATGTATTTTTTGTATTAATAAGGCTGTTTAATCTTCATAACGCATCATATTATGAAGATTTAAAAAAAAATCTTTGCATTCTGATGTTTAGAACTTAAAAAAGAAACAGCTCTTAAATGGAGGCACTGGGGAAAATAATTTCCCTCAGAGCCTACCTCATCTCGGGGATGCTGGGTGATGTTTACGTGGGAGCGAACAATGCAGCTCCTTTTAGTCAGATACCTTCTGTTGAGATGGCCTTCTATCAAATCATTCTGTTTCCGATTGCCATCGAATCAACTGCTCGCAAATCGCTCCAGTGTTCGCTTCCCACCTTACGATTAATAATCTCTTATATAAATATAAATTACGTGTTTGAGTAGTGTTTAATCAAGCTATGAGTTCAAAGAATTGCTTATTTCATTAACCATTGCATACTACTCCAACCGCCATAGTTTAAATAGAGCCGGGAAAAAGAAAACATCAAAAAAATCATGGCCTCATAAAGATAGTGTAAAATAAAAAAACGTCTGAAATTATTAAATGTTATTTTTGGTGCGAACACCCTTTAGTAAGTAATCAAATCCCGATGTAGGTTGTTTGGTTGGTTGGGACCCGAGAGGAGAGCCAAGAAGCCGCTGCCGTAGTTGGTGTATGTAATGCTTTTAACGTTTCCGCAAAAACCTCGCCTCGTGCAATTTGGAACATGTCTTTTGCAAAAAGCACCCAAGGTTTCGAACACGGGATGCAAGATTGATTTTTTACGACTCGAAGCTTTCACAGGGCGAAGAGCGAGGAGACAGTATTGGGGATATATTTTCTATAATTACATTTGTAAATTTTGACGTACAAATTACTAAAATAAAATTAATACATAAATAATATCAAATAACTAAATAAATTTGCAATGTTATTCTAGCAACCCTCAAATTTTTGTTTTAATAGAAGAAAAAAAAATTCCGTCCCTTTCCACATATTCCAGATATAATTAATTACTTTTGGCAAAATGTATTAGATATATGCAATGTTATGTTTAATAGTGATTTATTCTTTGGGTGTTATGACGTGTACACTGTAATACTATCCGAAACGTTGGCTAAAGAAGAAGGTAGCGCAGCGCGGCGTAATACCCCAAAAATAAATCAATATAATTCTTTTGGCCGTGAAAATCTTCAATCACATTCAATATTATGCTTAGTTTTTATAGCTATAATGAAATATTTTTTACTGTCTGAATATCACAGTAGGGGTTATTTCATTATCCTCTAGTCTAGAAGATAACTTATATATAGGATAACGAATATTTTGGATTATAGGCCCTGAGGGGAATAATTTCCCTCAGAGCCTATATCTTTAGGGTTGCTGTGCGGAAGGACTTTTAAAGAAAAGAAAGGAGATGAAACTCTGGGAAGCAAAAAGGTACGAAGAGTGGGTAGGAATCTGGGGGTCAGTTATTCCATCTGCGG
Organism: Limnephilus rhombicus; assembly: GCA_929108145.2. Taxonomy (NCBI): domain Eukaryota; kingdom Metazoa; phylum Arthropoda; class Insecta; order Trichoptera; family Limnephilidae; genus Limnephilus; species Limnephilus rhombicus. The sequence goes on from OV815285.1 coordinate 50,588,146, forward strand.
TGCAAGGTTTTGGGTCAAGAAAGTCCTGCAGGAGAGGCCAAATTGTCTACCTTAACCAGTCCCTCCCGATCCAGCCCGCCACGCAATAAGTGGGAATCCACCGCTAAGACCTAGATAAATCTCACCTAATTTATTTATAAAGTCCGAGTTAGCTATTCTGTAGTCGAACCTAAAGATGGTGGCCATACACATCGCTTGAGAAGGCGAGATTTCTACCTATTGCTTATTTGTACATTTATGAATAGACATACGTTTACCCACGGATAAGTAATTGTGAAATACCCACATATTATAAATTTTTATGTAGTACTTACCCACATAGATTAATAATTGTGAAAAGGATAAAATTTTATCCATGATTTCGCACCTTCCGTCGTAAATTATTGTTGTTAAAGTTTTCATACTAGAAAAGTTAAAATTAAAAAAAAAATATACATTAATACTAAAAAGATCCGTTACTCTAATGTATACTTGGTTGCCTTTTGATCTTACAAGAGACAATAAAAAATAAATGTATTTCATTTTATTTTTTATAATTTCATATTTATTGTATAATGATCACTTAGGCTTTCAAATGGATATTTGATAATTAATTTTTTAAATGTGAATACCGCACAAGAGTCCCAACTGCTCTCGTCTGGAGCCATTGAGCCTATGGCATCCCCGATTTGGGATAAGTTCTGAGGCTGCAGGTCTCTCCCTGCAGCTTGAGGTGAAGGAGTTGGAGAAAAGGAGAGAGGGAGAGTACCTTAAAGTTCAGATCTGGTCACCAAACATGGCTAAAGCCATTTCAAGCTACGTTTCAATTCTAAATGGTTTTCTAACACCATGGCGATATTGGGTCTATCTTCTACCCTGAAACGAGCCTCAAAAATACTATATATTTTATTTTCAACGAATAAATGGTTAAATAGTATAAATCAACCAAATAAAATTTACTTGCGCACGCCGGGATTCGAACCTTAGCTGTGGATAGCTAGTGTGGAGAGCCTGTCCTCTCGACCACGGATGTTGTAAAACATAATAATGGTATCTAAGGCCTAAACGGCTGTCACAACAAGTAAATTTTAATTGAGTTTAAAAAAAAATTAAATTAGGTAAATAAATAAAAAAATTTAATTTTATATAATTTATTTTTAAAAATTCTCTAAAAGCTGTCATTTAACTTTTAAAGACGTACCTACATAACGTTAAGAGATTATTATTTGGAAGTTCATCAGAATGAGAAATGTAGATTTTATGTTTTTGTCCCCGCAGTTGTAGAACCCTTGCGGACCGCCACTGGTGCCGAGAGTGTCGTGGCAGCGAGCACTGCGCGGGCCCATATTATTGTAAGTGCGACGGATAATTATGTGTTGGGCGAGCAAATAAATAAATAAATAATTCCACGCTGCGGCAGCGGCTGCCGGCGCAGCACTCCCAGAGGCGGCTCGTCCGGTCATTCCGCCCGCCGTCCATTTCGGTCGCGGGATGGATGGACGTGATTGGGATTGCTTCACAAGGACAAGGACGACCTCCTTCACTGCACCCTGCAACACTTATAGAGGCGATCAGAAGTCAAGGAAAGTATTTTGTCACCTTTTTGCAAATCGAATTCGAAATTTCACTTACATTTTTTCGAAAAAAATATCAATTATTTGCCGATTTCTTACAAAAGGAACTATATTATTTGGGAAAAGAACTTCAACCATACTCACACTAAGACTTATTTAAAATTATCTGACATTGAGTAAGCAAACACGTCGAATTCAAATATCTTCTTCCAAAAATCTATACTTAATATGAAGAAGAGTGTCTGCAAGTGTCTTTGTTTTTTTACAAATCTACAGTTTTATTTAGAGATTGATGAAATTTGGCACACTTGACCTTCAAAATAAGGAGAAGATCACTGTCTATAAGAGAATTAAAAAAAAAAAACTAAACCATCTCTCCATCTCTTTTTCGAACGCCAGCGTATCCTCAAAGATACGTTCAATTTTTTAAAATGTTTTACAATAATTTTCAGAAGAATTTAATTTTCCACACAATGCAAAAAAAGCATAACCGAAAAGGGATTCGTAAGTAGGAGATTTTGACCTGATTCTTTATTTTTTGTGGGCTTCTAAAATGACCAATCAAAGAATACTAGATTTTTTAGAAAGAAAATATGTAGTATTTAATGACAGCATCTTAAATATTTCTAAGCGATCAAAAATGCAATGCAATGCAAAATCGTGTGACTTTGGTTTGTAATTTTTAAATCAAAATCACACGATTTTGCATTGCATATTAGTGCGTCACCTTTGAATTGTAGGTAGCTTCATAAATTAAGGTATCTAGATCAGTGGTTCCCAAAGTGTCCGTACGGACCCCCAGGGGTCCCCAGGATCATTCATGGGGTCCGTGAAAAATTAAAATTGAATTGGGGGTCCCTGAACAACGTCAGGGGCCGCGCAAGGCTTAAGGCGCCGTATCCCCCGGTCAAAAAGAAGAAGATGGAGAGATTTGTAATTACGAATGTTGGATAGAGTGCGCTAATATTTAAAACGGAAAAATTGAAGCGAAAATTTTGAAAATGTTTAAAAAACGAGTCGTTTAAAATAGAGCAAAAATCTCTTGGAGGCTGTCTAAAACAGCACCTATATAAATACTGTGATATTTTTCATACATATAACTTGTAAAATAACTGAATCAGACGTGAAAATAATAATTTTCGGAGCATACTTTGCGATTTTTTTCTATGGAGGGAATTTCATATAATTTGCGTTTCGACGTGGGGAATGTCTATATATTCCGAATATTCCCAGATAATATCTATATATTATCTTCAAAAATAAGATATATTTTTAAAGGCCTTAAAAACTTCAAATGCTTAAGGGGGATATTTATTTATTTATTTACGCCTATTTAGGCTTTTACATACATATATATAACAATATTAACGAAATTATACTATTAAATAGTGCAGGAAACTACTGTTTATAACACTTGCACAAAAATAAATACACAATAAAAATATTAGGTATTGAATTTGAACCACACAGGATGTAGGTACAAAATACAAAAAAATCCGAAATAGTTTTTTTTCTTTCAGCCAACAAAATACTGTCAATGTGTTAGTCAATGTAAGAAATCGGTAGAAATTCGGATAGCGACGGCTTAATATAAAATAAAATAATTGTGACTCATTTGCTCCGGGTGAAGTGCATACGTGCAAAATTAATGTTTTCAGTATCAAAAACAAATCGTTCAAAATTGCAAAATAGAGATGACGATTTGCTTGCTTATTGTCAACATTGCAGTGCGGCGGCAGGGGGTGGGGGGGGGGGAGTGGTCCGTGGCCCAAAAGAGTTTGGGAACCACTGACCTAGATGAATCTAATTGATTTAAACGATTTTAATAGTTATAACATATTCAAGACATATTTTTTGGAGAACACAGCAGGTGTCAAAGTTTCTTGCCAACAAAGTTAGAGTTCAGAGATTAGGGCAAACATTCGGATAGCGGAATATCCATCGTTCAAATCCCGTCCCCCAATGGTTGAAACATTCCTTATATTTTTTTCTAATTCATGTCAGAAAAATTAGCACAAAATCAATTTTAAATTTGTGAAAAAATAAATGGCATGTGAAATTGGAAACCATGTGTTTTTTTCATGAATCCACTGCGCTAATGACATGTTTATTGATTCACGTCCTTATTCCCCCACCACAGGTATAAGCTATAATGCATTCCCTTTAATCTTTACGACCGTCAGCCGAACTGGGAGACGCCTGATCCTGTTTTTGGCATTGGGGCCACTGTGTTATTTGAGGCCTCGTGAGAATCATCATCATTGCTTCTGTCATTTGTTCTCGACGGGTCCGTTCGACTGAGGATATTCATTTTTATTGCCATTTGTTTTTGGTTCGATAGACCTTTTAAAAAACAGTTGAGACGGAATCTACCATAAAACCAAACCATTCATATTGGTATAAAATACGCAACATCGGTATTTTTGGTGCAATTAATGTCCTTATTTATACTATTCGTTAATCGATTACCTGTTTTGTGAGAAATTATACCCTCCAACTGCGATGTGCTTAAGTAAAAGTGTCGCACGTCGTAAAAAAATTGCAACGCTCTCTGCAAAACTTTTTTTTAAAGAATTTATTCTCAATTGTGCCGAGCTTTGAATTCGACACAAAATCGACACTGGACCAAGCGCGTCTACTGTGCTCTTACGTATGGAACAACTTGCAAGTTAATCTCACTGAGAGAGTAGAAATAACATATAAATGTTCATTTTCGATATTGTAGTCGCATATATTGACTGGGAACTAATTTGTATTTTTATTTCTAAGGTGGACTTTTAAATCATTTTTAAACTTTTCAGGTTAACGTGACTATGTAGGTGTTGGTAAAATGGATATTTGGAAAGGACCGACTTACCCTTACCTTCCGATACTAAATTGTGGTGAATCGATATCATAACCTTGAGGGATACATCTGGTGGGAATCACTGCACAAGCACATAACAGATTCATAGTAAACGTAATAAGGTTTTAACTAGTATTCAGTGCATTGATTTTCTTAACCTACTTGATTTTAAATCTGAGAGATCACTATCATTGATCATTGCACAGGGTGATTTAATAAAATCGATATTAAGTATACTGAGAAACCACTACGGTGATCATTGCACATTGTATACATTGCTTTAATAGATTTATGGTAAAATAATTTATGGTTTTAATTGTTACACAAGTAGGTATATTGGTTACACACTATAAAATAAGGAAAGGTACTTGCATAAATTAAACACAATTTTAGAGGAAGATGCACATAGTTGCGTCAGCAGACATGCAGTCAAACAATGATGGTATACCTATAACTAATCATATGAAAATGTGCCTAATTTCATCTACATTTCACCAACGTTACGAAGGACTCTATAAAGTTCCACTCTTATTGAGGGTAGATTTAATGCGTATACTGCGTACTGGAACTACTTTCTCAATGTTTATATTTATATCACCAACCAAAGCCTAGTAAGTTAAGAAGTTTGAAAACCAATACATCATTTTATTAAAATTCTTCAATGTAACAGATGAGCGCTTTCGGGGAATCCCAAATACAGTTTCAGATAATCATTTGAATTGAAATATTTCATGATTAGGCGAGTAGTTCGCTGACAGCTTTATTACCGCGGCACCTTCCGTTGTCAGAGCTTTTACAAAACCAAAGCTTTTTTAAAGCTTTCCATACTGGTTTGTTGGCGCTCCACCAAACCGGAAACCGATAACTTTGGCTCGCGTCCATTGGTGTTTGGATCACTTTTTAGTTTGACAGTCATATAGAGGGAAGTACGGTGCAAAAGCTTTCAATCCTTTTAAAAGTTCATTTCAACCACATTTCAACTATGTTTATTAATTGTGTTTATTTTTAATTCATAGAACCTGATAATAACATATTATTATTAAATTAAATTTCAATTAAATTTAAAAAAACACACTTTTACTAAAACGTATTTCAGTGTTATAATAGAAAAATTTGTGAAAAATTAGATTTTTCATGATTTAAGAAGTACTTCGGTAATTGGTTTATTTTTAAATTTCTCTATCTTCTTTGTAAATACGATGTAATTAATATAAAATAAAAAGTATTAACGCGGTGGGTTGCTTTGGTGGGTGTGACATTTAAAAAAATAATAACTATTAACTCTCAAAACATTACAAAAATTTACTAAAATCTAAAATCACCAGGTAACCAGATCTGAAAAACCAGGTAATTCTCCACCTTCCTCTTCCCCATCTTCTTCCCCTCCCCACCTCCTACAGCCCCACAACATACCCACAATTGGGATGCCATTACCTCAAGATGGAAGCAGTTGGGACTCTTGTGAGGTATTCTCATAAAAATGTGTATAAAGAAGAGATTTTTTTGCGAAATTGACGAATTTTTGCACACTTGATTTTCAAAAACAAGAAAAATCGAATTTCATTGGTTTATAAAATAAAACCAAATAAAAGCTTACATACCTACGGCGGGTTTGCAATAGGTATCTTTAAATTGTTTTTTTTTTATTCAGTTTGGTTAGGTATTTTGGTGTGAAATCAAAATGGGCTTTTCAATGGAAAAGTCCGCGCAAGCAAAAGATTTTTTCATTTCGATATTCGTAAGTAAGTGATTTATAGAAATTGCAAGTTGTAAAAGAAAAGTACGATATATTTAACTTAGAAGTTGAAATAATATTTTATTAACCTACATTAAATAACGTTAGTACAACACCGTGCCGTAAGCTGCTTTCAGTTTAATGAACGGTTACTTATGTAAGCTCCCCAGTCCAGTTATCTATTAATGGTCCTTTTGACACGATATGATATTGTCCTAAAGCTAATAGACGCGACATTCTGGGCGTGTTTAACGCATGATATAAAACTTTACGGCCGTCTGAGAGGCTCGCCGAACAATTAACGTTGTTACTGACTTGGGCGCAGACGCTATAAAACAAGGAGATACGAAGCAACCCGACATCTCTTAACAACGTAAGAAGCTTAACCACTGGAACGTCAGCGCAATTTAAAAAAAATCTTTGATTGCTCAAAATTTTTTGGTTATCATTTTGAATATTTTCCACCCACATTAAAAAATCATACCTATGAATTTTAATATGGAGGCATAAAAACTGATTATAGTTCTTCATAGCCAATGAATTCACCTATCTTTTGTCGATTATCACGTATTCGTAGGATTTATAAATAAAAACAGTATAAAATCGTAAACTTCTACTTAATTACTTATAAATAAGGGAAAATTTGCCAAAATACGTAGCAAAGCAATCCGAGGTATTTTAAATAGTGCCATTTTGTGGCAAAACGCGCTCCAGTGGTTAATAGAAATATATACTAGTTCCAGGGAGAGATCGTATGCACGTCATCGACGATCGTCCTTAAAAAGCTGTTCATGAGAATCTTCCTTCTTACACGCCTTGTATGAAAACGAAAAGACAGAATATACTTAATTAGTATGTACCATTACATATGTATTTTTCATTAAAATATATTTCGCGATTGCATGATCCTTGCGAATTGTAGAATTATTATGGTATTGCCTGTTATAAAAACAAGCAAAAAAATAACAATCTTTATTTTATGAAACTTACTCTATTATAATAAAATTCATTTGCCGTGTTAGAAGAAATATTAAAATTCGTTCAGGATGAGCTATACGTACCTATATTTAACATTAATTACATGTACGTATATTCGTTAATAATTTTACGGTAAAAATAATAATGATGCTATCTTTACATGTAAGTATAAGGTTCCTGTCCTGGCCCCCTAGCACGGTCGATCGATAAGGATTGATAGGATAACTTTCGGTAACTTCTCATCGTTCCCTTGCGTCACTGCACTGATCGCAAACGTAGTATACACAATGACTGTGTTCTTAACGTATTCAACGTCAACTGTTGTTTGTACGTTAGCGATCCGCAGTTGTTGTCCTATGGAATGATGAGAAGTTACCGAGAGTTATCCTGTCAATCCTTATCAATAGACCGTGCTAGGTGGCCTGGAAGGCTTAAAAATTTTAAATTTTTGCAACACACAACGTCACGCAATGAAATATCAAGGTAACCACCCAAATTCGAATTTTCGAAATTTTAGAACACTTGGACAGAAAAATGAATATGGCTACCTCCTGTTTTTTTTTGTGAAAATGTTGTTTAAAAGGTTTTTTTCTCTATTATTTGTAAAACGTGATTTATAAAATGCATTTTCGACAGAATTTTATTTTTTCAAATATTCATAATTATTTCTTCATGCGTACATTTTCGACACTGCACGAAAATATTACTGGTATGTGCTCGTAAATGAATAAAAAATTGTACCAATTCTAGCATTCATTTCGATTTCATTAAATTGATTATTGTTTATAAATGCAAACAGAATATTATACAATTGCATCATCGATGTAGGTACCTACTTATACATACTGCGTTGTTAATATAAATACGATGTATTGTAAAGGACCCGAATATTTATAGACTAATGGTCATTGTCACCTATAAATATTATAAGAAGCAAGTACGTTACATTATACGACCACTGCTTAGTTTTACTTAAGATTGGTTAATGTCCACTGGAGCGCTTTTCGCCACAATATGGCACTATTTGAAATACCTCGGATTGCTTTGCTGTCAATATTGGCAAATTTTTCCTTATTTTGTAAGTAATTAAGTGAAAGTTTACGTTTTTAATCATTATTATTTTTAATTTATAAACTAACGTTTAGACAAGATTTTTATGCATAGCACAAAGGGTAACAATTATTATTAGCAATAATTATCAGCCTGAAAACTTGAAAAATCTTCCGAGAAAAGATACTTGCCGCCAACGGGACTTGAACCTGTGTCAAATACCCGCCAAATAATTCAATATATTCTAGTGTTTCATTCAACAATTACTGCTTATTATATTTTTTCCACCTGATAGGCCCCCATAGCTCAGTGGTCAAGAGCAGCTGACCGGCAACCAGAAGGACACGGGTTCAAGTCCCGTTGGCGGCAAGTATCTTTTCTCGGAAGATTTTTCAATGTTGATGAGTGTTTCAGGCTGATAATTATTGCTTATAATAATAGTTTTTAATCATTTTTTTTCATAAATCCAACGAATATATCACAATCGACAAATGATAGGTGAATTCATTGGCTATATAGAACTATAATCAGTTAGTGTGTCTCCATATTAAAATTCGGAGGTATGATTTTTTTATATGGGCGGAAAATATTCACCACGAAAATCTCAAGCAATCGGAGAAATAGTTTTAACAGTGGCTAAATCGAAAAAAAAAAACTTTCTACAAGCATTCGTAGACATTGACTTTCATACATAGCATTAAAAAAATACAAAAAGTGTGCTTGTGGATTTTACAGAAAATATCAAAACAATATCGTACATTCTTTCCCAAAGAAGTCGTGCATATTCATAACTTCGGATATAATTAAAATTTAAGATGTTTTAATTTATTCTGAAATCTGCAGCCGTTTGTGTTTTACTAAAGGAATTCACAAAGGACAAAAAAAGACATCGCGAAAGGTAGCAGGCGAAATATTTTAATTAACGGAATAGGCAGAACGAATACTTAATTAATTATTCATAATCTGATATGAAAAATTGTTAGAGTTTTTATACGACACAGGAGCTGCTATCAAAATGGTAAATTATTCCCATTCAAAGAAAAAAAATTACATACCTGCTAATGTATTTATGCAATAGAATATGCGATATGAATTAAGATTTTCTCAGCCAACTTTGTAATATAAAGTACTAGCTGGCCCGGTCACGCGTTGCTGTGGCTAATAAAACAGAACGTCATCTACTGGGTGGTTATCCAACCTTTATAACCACCGCCGTCTTTGAGTTTATCGCGAAGAGACAGACAGATGCCGCGGAGGACTTTAATTTATAATACGTAGAGATGGTGTGAAAGATTATAATAATGTGCATGAAATGCTTGGGGTAACTAACGTATTTAAGTTAATAAGAATTAATACTGTATCCGTCTAAATAAATTTTCAATTACCGCAATGTATGTGACCATTTTTTTAGAAGACAGAATGAGTACAGTAAGCTATCCGTAAAAGATAATTTCGCGGACTTTTTTGTAGATCTATAAAAGAGGAATATCCCACCATGAATTGTTTTGTTATATCCCAAAAGGATTATGCAGCATTTTCGATGAAAGCTACCAGGGGCTCTGACTTTTTCCGATACTTCTTACAATTATCGTTATGTTTCAACCAATTTACACAAATCCTTGACAAATAACATACCCAAACCTTCCTCACGAAACACTCTATCTATTGGTGAACACCGCATGAAAATCCGTTCAGTAGTTTTAGAGTTTATCGCGAACAGACAGACAGACAGACGACTCAGGGGACTTTAATTTATAATATGTAGAGATAGAGATGTTTCAACCAATTTACAAAATCCTTGACAAATTACATAACTAAACCTTCCTCACGAAACACTCTTTCTATTGGTGAAAACCGCATGAAAGTCCGTTCAGTAGTTTTCGAGTTTATCGCGAACAGACAGACAGACAGAGAGACGACGCAGGGGACTTTAATTTATAATATGTAGAGATTTATTTTGGGGTATTTATTATGCCGTGTTGTGGTCCCTCCTTCTTTAGTTAACGTTTTGGACAGCCTTGTCTGATGCAGGAGAATCATGGAATATAGCATAATGCCCCAAAAATAAATCAGATAATTAATATTCGTTGTCGAGTTTAATTTGTAGAACAACTTCATAGGTTTCTTACATTTAACTAGCTGGTCCGCGGCATACGTTGCAATGCCATTCAAAGAAATAAATTGACTATCGCCGCATGTCCTTTCCCATGCGTCCCCACCTCCCCCGTTCCCCTTCCCTCTACTATTCCTCTCTGCCGCTAAAATATATGAAATACACACATTTTTATTTAAACAAATTTTATAACGCCAGAGCTTATCATTATATATAACCTATGTGTTATTTTGATGTGTGAGCTATATTATTGTAAAGTTTCATTAAAATCCATTCAGTAGTTTTTGCTTGAAAGAGTAACAAACACACATACATCCATACAAACATTCGCGTTTATTATATTAGTAAGATTGTATTTTTCTTTTGGACATTTGACGTTTTTGAATTTTTGGAATTCACTCACTACACTATTACTATTATTATTATCTCAATATTCCTGCAGCTCTTTCAAAAGATGAGAATTCGTTTTATTCAAAATGTATGAGGAAAAGAATTTTCTTCATAATTATTTTTTTCGCAATGTTTTAATAGCTATTCTGCTACTCGGGGTGAAGACAAATCCAACAAATCAAAAATCATAAAAATCGGTCTAGCCGTTCTCAAGTTATAAATGGTGTAAATAACCCGACTTTGTTTTATTTATTAAGATGTTATTAATTTAAAAAAGCAAAATGTTTTTGAAAAATAAGTTTCGCTGTATAATTATTATTACGCGTGACAGCTGTTTCGCCTTCCGAAGGCAAAATCAAACTTGTAAAGGTTTATTAAAAACGATTTATTAATGTTATTTCAATTTTATGGATGCTAGATAAATACAAGCCTTTAAATTTCAAATGTATACCAACAATAGGCCACTCGCATCACATTTTTTTAATTTTTTTTTCCGGCTTAGACAAATATTCTAAGACATTCTGTGTTTTTTTTTAATCGTATTTATGAAAATCTGGGGATTTTTTGAAAATTTCAATCCGAAAAATCTGACCATCTTTTGTAAACCGGAAACACGGGACATAATTTTATAGGTGCGAAAAAACGATAATTACATAGCCGAAAATAATTTTAAAAAAAGAACGTTTTCCACGCGAATGGTACAGGAGAATAAGAAGGCATACCAAAAATATTACATCTCATAAATATTTTTTTCCTTGATCCATCTTATTGATCATAAATCAGTATAATGTACAACGTATATATTACTAAATCCAATGTAATATACTTGTTCTTGTAAATTATAATAAGAATAATAATATTATAAAATTTGATTTTGTTAAAATCAGCACCATAACCATTATACCTCTAAAACACGTACCGCCTTCTAAAATGTACGGGGTTCTCTTCAGAACATCTGTCAAAAAGTGAAACCAAATGATAAGTTCGCAGAGAACAAACAATAAATCTAGAGAACAAATTAAAAAATTCGCCTGAAATCAAAGTGATGCCATATTAAAAAAATAAATCAGTGTGGAATTTTACAAAATTAATAGGAACATTTTCGGAAACGGGACATTTTCATGTAGTGACGTCACGAGCCTAAATAATGATTTATTTATTTAAAAAAAAAAAAAAAAAACTCTACATTTCTAAAGAATTTTACTAACATTTTCGCAATCTTAATAAAAAAATCTATACACACGATTTTTTCCAAGTCGTTATGAATTCAATGCAAGTGGCCTATTATTTTTTTTTTTTAATTTAAGAAAAATAATGTATTAATTTAAAATTCGTTGGATTGATGGATTGAACTGCCAGATGTATTGTAGGACTGAATGCAGGAGAAATGTAGTTCCTGATGCGTTTGTGATAAAACGACCTATTATGAATGCAAGATGGGTGCACGAGAAAAGAATAGGATAGTTCGGATGATAGGCGGAGCAAAGAATGCCAGGAGAATATATTTGCGCGGAAGTGGATGAAATAAGAAGTCAGGTTGCCCCAAGAAGACATGACTCAATTAAGTAAATAAAATACTTGATTCTAGTAATGCCAAGATTTATTTAAATAAAGCCAAGACAAAGCTAGTCGCATTACGTTAAATCGACTCAATGCTGCGGAGAAATAAAAATTTGGTGCGCCCCACGGTTGAATTTGGCAGCCACCTCTGGTCTGGAGTTCCAAAATACCTGAAAAATACCCTCGACTCTGTGCAGAAACGGGCGGTCTGTTTGATAGATTCTCCCATCTTAACAGACGGATTGCAATCTTTAGAGCACAGGCGTCGGGTGGGAATGCTATCGCTGTTCTATCGGTATTACAATGGAAGATGCTCCGAGGAACTAGCATCATTGATCCCTTCGGCACCGGTGCATAGTCGGGAAACACGCCAAACGCGTGCCCAACATTTGTACACAGTTGACATTTGTCACATGAGAACAGGTCGTTTCTTCGACTCGTTCTTGTGTTCTGTGGAATGATTTTCCGGCCTCTGTGTTTCCTCCTTCCTACAACATGGGTCTCTTCAAGACCAATGTTCATTCCTTCCTCTCCTCAAAAAGACGCTCCACACAGCATCCCAGATGACATAGGCCTTGAGGGAAATTATTTTCCTCAAGGCCTCCTGTATGGAGTTAATGTAAAAAAAAAGTTTTTTTTTTTACTTAAATCATAAAACCCTATTTTTTTTTTAACTTTAAGAATAAAACCCCAAATACATACGTATATCAGTAGCGGTCCGTGAGTTTTCAGTGAGCTAGAGCGCAAAGATTAAAAACAAATTGACGTTATAGCTGAAAATGACATTTTTTTTAAAATATCAACTTTTTTATGAAATTATAAAAAAAAAATCATTTTCAGCAACAACATTAGTAATGTAGTATTTTTCAATCTTAGCACTCTAGCCCACTGAAAACTCACGGACGGCCACTAACGTATATATAGATCGTGTAAATTGATCAGATATTCACTTAAAAAACGTTTCATTCGGCAAATTAAAAAATCACGATATTTCACATAATTTGACACAAATCGATCAATTTTATTTGATTGATTAGTGTTTTTCCACAATTTAATTATTTAAAATAATATAAGGTATGATTGCGGCACATTAAAAAAAAGTGGAAAACACTAAGTATCGTCCCAGTGTATAAGACCACCATTCAGAATTGAAACGTCGCTTGATGCTTAAGCCGTGTTTAGTGACTATGTAGATCTGTGTAGCCAGGTACATCCCTCTTCCCACTTTACTTCCGTTCATAATAACCACCTTAAGCCTCACTACATTCTCTAATTGAGGATTCCATAGTCTCACTGGTTCCAGACGGGCAGTTGGAACTCTTGTGTGGTATTCACAAAAAAATATTTAAAATATTGCTGTGTATTTTTTTAAAGCATAGTTTGTGTAAGTGCTCTTGACTGCCTCAAAATAATATGTCGAAGCGTTTGCTGCTTTTCCCTCTTTAATATAAATAAGGAAGGCTAAAGCGCCACCTGCATCACGTATTGAACATGATCTTAAGTTACTCTTTCTGCTCGTTTCCCTGAATTCTCAGCGTGTTCATGTAACACCAAGTGTCAACAAGTGTAAACAAATAAAACAAAAAAAGCTGCTTGAAAAAGTTGATTCATATTGGAATTCAATATTAATACGACATTTTTTTAATTTGAACTCTTTTCTAATAGCCTAATATAAAAGTGGATACAAGTAATAAAGGTTTTTAATAAAAAAATCATAACTTAACTAACCCCATGTGCAGGGTACGAAATACTTGTCAGAGTGGGAGGCTTTCTGATTTTGAACCCAAAGATTTGTTGTTCAAAACCATGCGATGGCAAAGTTCTAAAGATTTATTAAATGTGCTTATTTGTAAGATTTACAGAGTATTAATATAAGAAATTAGTATTGGGAAGTGCCTACGTGTTAACAATCCGGTAAAAAATGTTCAAGGGATGCATAATTTATGATTAATCCATCACTAGGTAGAGATGATAAACAATAAAATAAAACAAAAAGCATTATTTTAAACGGTAACTCAACACAGTGACATATCAACATGCTTTTGAAAAGTGATGTAAGGTCCAGAAAAGTGATTAAAAAAACTAGCTTAAAGAGGGTGCTATGCCGTGCTGCGCTACCTCCTTCTTTTACCAACGTTTCGGACAGCGTTACGGTGTCCATCATCAGGGACAACCTGCCCTGATGGTGAACAGTGTAACGCTATCTGAAACGTTGGCTTAAGAAGGGGGTAACGCAACGGCATACTTTTTTTTGATGATGGACACTGTAACGTTCAAACATCTGTCCATCATTAGGGCAGATGATTGAACGTTACATTAGTGTAACGCTGACCGAAACGTTAGCTAAAGAAGGAGGTAGCGCAACTCGGCATAACACCCCAAAAATAAATAACGAAAATACTTTTGGCCGTGAAAATCTAAAATCTAAAATCATAATATATTATATTATATTTATACGATAATATATTATATTTAGATTAAAGAGGTTAAATATGTTATGTGAGGTTAGGTTTAAAGATGAGTTTTTTCATTGCAAATAATTTATTATCGCTTCAAATGTGTGTTGATTTGTCACTGGGTTTTTGGGTTTGGGTTGTCCGGTTACCGTTGAATCATTACAAACATATAATTCGTTAATAATATTGAGATTTAAAATGTTACCATATTTACACTTCGTAACATAATAAGTAAGAGGCCGAGTACCTTCTTTTTGGTATATATATAATGCTTAAAGAAAAGTTACACTGTACACACTGTAAATCATAGGTTAACGCTTCTTAATCAAAATAACTTTTATTACAAGCAATAATTGTCAGCCTGAAACACTCATTTACATTGAAAAATCTTCCGAGAAAAGATACTTGCCGCCAACGGGACATGAACCCGTGTCCTTCCGATTGCCGGTCGAATGCTCTGACCACTGAGCTATGGCGGCTTATCAAATACCCGCCAAATAATTCAATATATACTAGTGTTTCATTCAACAATTACTGCTTGTTATATTTTTTATAAGTATCTTTTCTCGGAAGATTTTTCAATGTAAATGAGTGTTTCAGGCTGACAATTATTGCTTGTAATAATTGTTACCCTTTGTGCTATGCATAAAAATCTTGTCTAAACGTTAGTTTATAAATTTAAAAAAAAATAATAATAATAATCAAAATAACTTTGGCTAATTTCATTGATCAGATTCTTCCTAATTTCACCGGTTTCAGACGATTAGAATTTTTTTCCGACAGTGTATAAAAAATTAAACTTTCAGAGGTTTTCACGATTTTCTTCAATTTTTATATCATTTCCTGCCAAACGAAGTGAACATTTTATAAATAAACAATATTGGACGCAGCGTGCGTGAAATGCTCATAAATTTTCCAGCATGTACCTACAAGAGCGAGGATTTTAAGAATATCCCCGCCCCTGACCTTAGTTCCCCGCCTATCCCGCCCTTCCAGTACTACGACACCACGGGAAATCAATACATTACTTACAGCCAGCTGCCTTCGCGAGCTGCCGTAGGCTGGGCGGGACGGTGGGAGGGTGGCCGGTGGAACGGCTGACGAAAAAGTGAAATGTTTTATAATATTCCATTACTAATATTTGCTTCCAACCACTTCAGAGATAACGAAGGGCGTACCGATATCACTGATGAATAATTATTTTTGACCTTATATTAAGCCAAATGACATGAAAATGAATTATTTCGTAAAGTACGTTATTTGATTCAAGTTAACTCCTACAACAAATCAGTATTTATCAGGGAAATAGAAACTTGACATCTCAAGTATTTACTGAAAGTTTGCAACGTACATCTTGGATTGAAATAAATTATAGTTTTAGTTCAGCATGGTAATCTTTGATTGCATTTTTCTTTATTTATTCAATATATGTCATGTCGTTATTTATTTTCGGGATATTATGCCGTGTTGCGCTATCTCCTTCTTTAGCCTGCGTTTCAGACAGCGTTACAGTGTCGCGCATGAGGGCAGATGTGTGATGATGGACACTATAACGTCTTCCCCGATGATGGACTCGCTGTCCTAAACGTTATCTAAAGATGGAGGTAGCTCAACACGGCATAACAACCCAAAAATAAAGAACGGTAATCCTTTTGGCAACGAAATTTTTTTTTTATATTAGCTCCAAACAGGAGGCCCTGAGGAAAGTAATTTCCCTCAGGACCTATTTCATCTTAGGGAATGCGGTGTGGATGGGTTTTTTAAGGAAAGGAAGTAGAAGAAGTTCTGGGTAGGAAATAGTTATTAGGGGTGGGTAGGAATCTGGGGGTCAGTGTGTCCAGGAGTTACGGACGTATTAATTCATCCCTTTAACTGTGGTCGAGGGATTCTGGCTGGAGAGGTCAAAATACCTTCTCAACCAGTCTGTCTCAATCAGGCCCGCCACGCAGCAGATGGACAGACACATCGACCGCCAAGACCTTGATAAACTTCACCCCATGAAACCGGGCACCCCTGCTAAGCCACCAAACGTAGCGAACCATTTAGGGCGACATATGGCAGAGATTTTGGTCATCCAATAAATAGTTTCCGGGGCGGCGGTACCCATACCCGCCTCCCAAAATATTATTTACCCCCATTATTACAACCTATTTAAAACCGTATCCAATAAAACATTATAAATTTGAATGATTTAAATTGCATCTCGTGGGTGTATTTTTGAATTTTCTTTTAATTAAATAAAATAACAGTGTCGTTTGTTCTCCATATTTCATATTACTTATAATGTAATTATGTTGATATTTGAAAAGATAATTTTATTTCACATCATTTTCTTTCTCAGTAAAAGTGCACATTTTTGTAAACCCATAAATTAGAACAAAGAAAAGCTCACGGACACATAAAATTAAAAAGGGAAATAAAAACTTGAAAGAAAGGGCAAGGAAATTAATGTAACCCTCAGCGATTAAGTCATGGGGAAATTATTAATTTGCTGGGGTGAGAGACGAGAATACGCTTTGAAATCTATAAACAGCTAGTTAGAAAAATCCCTATCCTTTGCGCTTTAAAAATATATTATATAAATAGATTTCTCGTGAAACATTTGCTCTTAGAACATTTATTGACAAACAACCTGTTTTGAATCAAAATACTACCCATTATCTATTTTTATTTACCTTGGTAAATTTATTTTTTACATTTGCTCCACACATTATATATAGTTTATTTGCGGCACGTTCCAGAGTTGAAGAGACTCTCAGTATCGCCCTGGTGTAAGACCAACATTCAGAATTAAAACTTTGCTTGAAATGGCTTTGTTTGGCCGTGTTTGGTGACTGGATCTGAATAGCCAGGTACTTCCCCACCTTCTTCTTTCTTATCTCCTTCTCCTCCCCAGTACCTTCAGCCTCACAAAATACCCCAATTGGGGATGGCATAGTCTCACTGACTTCAGACGGGAGCAGTTGAGACGCTTTGTGAGTTGTGCGGTATTCATATATATAAAAAATTAAAAAAAACATAGGAAGGAAAAAAGTTCCCTGTGTCATCTTTAGGGCCAATGTCATCATTGTGATTGCTGTGTGGAGGGTATTTTTAGGGAAAGGAAGAAGAGAAATTATTGGAAAGGAAAAGGGCATGATGGATATGATATGGTATCTGGGAGTCAATGTGTCTAGGAGTGATCCCTCCCACTGCGGTGCAAGGCAATGGGTCAAGAAAGTCCGGCTGGAGAGGTTTAGGTTAGGTCTCCCGTAACCAATGTCTACCGATCCGGCCCACTACGCAGTAGGCGGAAAAATGAATTGGCCACCAATGCCTAGACACACCTCACCCCATGAACCCGAGCACCCCTGCTAAATCACCAAATATAGCGAACCGCTTGAGGTGGCAGGGGTGTTGTTTATTCCACAATGCAATCGGAAAATTTCACAAGCAAATATTATCTCCTGCATTTTTTAATAAGGGCGTAAGCGATATTCCTAATATTTTAATGATTCCCAGAAAATATTGATTTATTTAACGATGACTTCGTGTCTACTCGTCTGTAAGGACAATATGAACGTAGGAAGTTCGTGCCTTTACTCATACATTATCAAGATAATGTGAACTACGCTTACAGATTTAATTGGCCATATTAGTCATAATATCACTGACAGTTGACAGTTGTCGTAAAACGGCTTCGTCCTGTGTTGTTAGGAAAGATTTATACTTATTGTTTAATTTGATTTTGTCCACGCATGTTCAATTTCAACACAGCGCTTATGGAGTGCGTCAAATCAACATGTTGTTGTTCTTAACTGGATCAGGACTTTAGTGGTGAAAATATATAATCATTTTAATATTTCATATCTACGCTCAAATCTTTTGGATGGAATTGACCCAGATCCCGTAATAAATCGGTTCCGGAACTTTACATCCAGTGACAAAATATCCCCGATAAAATATCCTCCGACAAAATATCCTCCGACAAAATATCCTCCGAGAAAATATCCTCCGACAAAATTTTTGCGAAAACATTTTTTTAAGCTGATCTCCGGTACTGTACTGAATCCACCTATGTTGAAGGAGATTAACCTATATGTCCCTAACGCGTATACTCGTGGGAGATCCCACACACTTTTTTATGCTCCGAAAGCGAGAACTTCTTCCTTTCAGAATGCCCCATTAAATACAGCAATTCAACTGCTTAACGATTCTGCATTGAGCATTGACATCTTCAATGTTACCTATAGAGAGTTCAGTAACTATCTTTTGACATATGTCTCAACATTGTGAAGCTGCCCCCTCGGCCTTTTTTTTCTCATATATTTTATAATCTTCTCCGTAATAATTTGGTGTATAACTGTTTTATGTAGAACCTGAAAAAATAAATAAATAAATAGTCAAATAAAATATCCTCCGACAAAATATCCTCCGACAAAATATCATCCGAGAAAATATCCCCCGACAAAATATCCTCCGATAAAATATCCTCCGACAAAATATCTCTCGACAAAATATCTACTAAAACCTAACCTAACCTAATTTAACCAAACCTAACTTGAGCGGGTATAACCAGAGAAAACCAGAAATATGTCATTTTTAAATCAGATTTTAGACGTATTGACTCTTTTCGCAAAAAAATATAAATTGATTTAGAAAGATTGTTCTTTTATCTAGTAAACGTATGTTTTAAATTTTGAGAAAAAAATGTATATTTTTAGTTTTATAAGGTTATACCATAGGTCGTTGGCAGATTTGTTAAATTTTCAAAAAATATTTTGTATTATACTACACTTTTTTTGAAATATTTACTTCAATAACACCAGGACACTAGCTTATCAAAATTCTCCGATTCCGAGACTTCACAGTCTCGGAAATAAATATTCTGATTTGAGCGATATATTTCATATTAAAACTTATCCAATTGGGAGGCGGGAATGGGTACCTTTGTTGGATAACCAACACCTCTGCCGTAGGTCATCCCAAGTGGTTCGCTACGTTTGGTGATTTAGCAAGGGTGCCCGGGTTCATGGGGCGAGGTTTGTCTAGGTCTTGGAGGCGGATGACCAGGACATACTGAACCCCAGATTCCTACCCACCCCTTAAACCCTTTTCCTTCCCAGAACTCTCCTCTCCTTCCTTTCTTTAAAAACCCCTCCACACAGCATCCCAAAAGATGACATAGGCCCTGTGGGAATTTTTTTCCTCAGAGCCTCCTGTGTGGAGCTCATGTAAAAAAAAATCAGTATAAATGTTGTATATTCTATCACTTTAGGACACAAATAGACCTATACACCTACCAAATAACTTCTATGCTACTACTATATTGTTTGGAAGAATCTCTTAAATTCAATTATATGCGTGAGGATTCATAGTTTCTGTTTACATTTTTATCTATGTATTTTGTTTTGTGTTTTGTTGCACCTTTTTTGTCATTATCTTTATTGTTTTAATTTTTAAGTATTTATTTCGATACAAATAGTTTGTAAAATTTTTATAAGAGAAGCCCACTGAGAAAGGCGTGTAATAAATAAATAAATAAACACTCATTTCAAATCATATAATCATGCAGTAAAATAAACCACTACATTATCTAGTAACCTTATCTATCAGAATTTTAATTTAATTTTAAATAAAATCAAAGAAATATGTCAGTACTCGTGTTTATTGACGAAAATTGGTCCGTTTGTGTATTTATTTGCGCACTTAGAAAACTAATATTTTCAGATTTTTTACATTATTATTTAATTTAGTTATGATCAAAAAATAATTACAAAACGTACATAATTTTGATATTTTGAACATCACGCTTTTTAACATTTTTGGAAGTAGGTATAAATTAAAGCAAATTTGGAATGAAATAAAATCGATATTGAGTTATAATTTTAAAGGGACTCCAGATACTAATATCTACAGCCTGTATGTCGGACGAATATCTACAGCTCGTATGTTGAACTAATATCTACGAACTTCAGAGTGTTGACTAATATCTACAGAGCGTAGGTTGAACTAATATCTACAGAGCGTAGGTTGGATTAATCAGCTAAATGTGTCCAATAGTACTATATTAGGGATTTTTACATACATTACATAAATTAAGTTTTTTAAACTGCATACGCAATATTACGTTATTCCAATATGATATACATAATTGCAAATCCAACCTCTGCCAGTGCTGTAGATATTCGTCAACACTTTGGTTCTCATAGATATTCGTCAACAGTTTGAGCTGTAGATATTCGTCAACACTTTCCTTCTCATAGATATTAGTTCAATTTTTTCAGTTTTTGGAATTCGTGTAGATATTAGTAGACGCCTCCTTTTAAAGGTACGGAGAATAATTAATCTTTCTCATTGGAACCGCCCTGTACGATTGTAAGAACATCTTTGAAAGAAATGTGGATTATCGACGGCTGGCTGGTTAAACGCCCTTAACCTAACCTAACCTAGCAAAAAAATGGGACTAAAATAATACAGGCATCCTGTGAAGACAAAAAATTATTCTTATCTGTATCATTTTTGTCCCATTTTACTATTTTTGAACAATAATTTATTATCTTTACCGAATGTTCGTTTGATTTTTGTCACATTTTTTATTAGTTTAGGTTAGGTTAGGTTAAGTTGGGTTAAGTTTTAGTAGATATTTTGTTGAGGGATGTTTTGTCCGTAAGATGTTTTGTCGGAGGATATTTTGTCGAGGATATTTTGTCGCATGTGAAAACGCACAATACCAAATAAATCAATACAAGAAAGAGCTAAGGTTTTGGTATTAGTTTCTAAATTACTATTGGCGTGAACTAGGCAATACACATTTAGAGGTCAAACGATGTTCTGTCTACTGCCTTGAATATTTTTGTCACTTGAATTACGTATACACGTAAATGTCAAGGTCAATACCTGCCTTCCATTATTAATTATTTGAAAGTGAGCACGCGATTAGGGTAGGTTATTTGAAAGATTGTAATTATATCTATTAGTGAACCCGATCCTCTTTTTCACACATCGTTATATTAATTTACTCCTTATATTGGCTCCTTCGAAGCCAGAGTAAAGTTAGCCTCCCAAAAACTGGGCGTTCTGTACAAGGCCCGCAGATACTTTAATAGTGCACAACTGATAACTCTGTACAAATCACAATTGCGCCCCACGGATGAATTTGGCAGCCATTTCTGGTCTGGAGCTCCAAAATACCTGAAAAATACCCTCGACTCTGCGCAGAAACGGGCGGTCCGTTTGATAGATTCTCCCATCTTAACCGACGGTTTGCAATCTTTAGAGCAGAGGCGTGTGGTGGGAATGCTATCCTTGATCTACTGGTATTACAATGGAAGATGCTCCGAGGAACTAGCGTCATTTATCCCTTCGGAACCGGTGCATAGTCGGAAAACACCAACAGACCAATGTTCATGCCTTCCTCCCCTCAAAAAGACCCTCCACACAGCATCTCAGATGACATAGGCCCTGAGGGAAATTATTTTCCTCAGACCTCCTGTGTGGAGTTAATGTAAAAAAAATGTTTGATTAGATTTTATTAAAGACATACAGAAGCACAGCCGGTTAATTATATTTCTTACGTGAAACACTAAAATTCATGACTAAATGCATTAGTAAGAATAATATCTCGTTGACTTTAACGATAGCTACCACTTATTTCTGTGTTCCTGAAATGATTCGTTTTTTAAAAAGTTATAAAATCATTCAACCGCTGAAAACATCGGAACAACAGCAAAAAATTGAATATAAAATACATTAATTACCTGAATTACAAAAAAGCAATAAGTATGTAAAAAATATCCATAAACATATTTCTGGCCTTAGAATTAGTAACACTCCTGTGGGGAACCAAATAAAAAAAAAAAAATACATAAATAAGGGTTCACGACGAGTTCATCGAAAACGAATTCATCGAAAATCAATTCATCGAAAATCAATTCATCGAAAGCAAATTCAACGAAAACGAGTTCATCGAAAACCAATTCATCGAAAATCAATTCATAGAAAACCAATTCATCGAATGATCAATTCATCGAATCGCCAATTCATCGAAAAAATATATATTGTTGATATTTGAAAGAAATCCCGAGCGGACCGAGAAGTTAAAAAAGCATTGGTCAACCTAAACTAACCTAACCTTACCTAACCTAACCCAACCTAACCTAACATAACTTAACCTAACCTAAGCCAACCTAACCTAACCTAACCTAACCTAACTTAACCGATTTAACCAATTTTTAAATATTTTTTTGTCATCACTCTTAATGACCTTTCTGAGTTGTTTATGAGTTGGTTTCATTATGGTCTTTCAGTCTGTCACCGTTCCTTAGATAATATCCCTTTTTTGCAGTATCAGACAATCGGAAATCGAAGAGATAACATATAAATTTTACATTGTCACTACGAAACTGACAGTTGGTAAACACATTTAACTCAGTTAAACAGACCTTTTTGGGTATTTAATTTTGACAGCTCTAATATCTACAAAAAAATGTTTTTCGATGAATTGGCGATTCGATGAATTGATCATTCGATGAATTGATTTTCGATGAATTGATTTTCGATGAACTCGTTTTCGATGAATTTGCTTTCGATGAATTGATTTTCGATGAACTCGTCGGTTACCATAAATAAGTGTTCATTTATGTTAATTTTATTATTATTTGGTTCCACACAGGAGGTCTTGAAGAAAATTTTTTCCCTCAGGGCCTATGTCATTTTTGGGAATGCTGTGAGGCGGGTCATTTAAATGGAAGGAGAGGAAGTTCTGGGAAGAAAAAAAAGGCATGACGGGGCGGGTAATCTTGGAGTCAGTGTGTCCAGGAGTGACATTATAATCCATCCCCTCCACTGCGAAGCAAGGCGTTGGGATTGCACGAGTTCGACTGGAGAGATCAAAGGGTCTCCCTAAACCGGTCTTTCCCGGTCCGGCCCGCCACGCAGCTGGTAGGAAGTAGAATCCGCCACACGACAAACCTTACCCTATTTCGCTTCACTCTGTAGGATGTTAATTACACTCTCTCACTCTTACTTTATATTATGTTTTGTCTCTGTCTGTATGTATATATAAGCTCACACAATGTATTTTTTCATCAGTTTTGATTTATACCCTGAAGATGCTTGTATTAAGTGAAACCGGTCGGTAAATAAAAATTAAATCAATTAATCGTGGTTACAAACAAAGTGATTGTTTTCCTTTAATTAATAATAATAAGCCTTTTGGACTTCTGTTAGGTATATATAAGACATGTTCTTATTTGTTATAATAAGAACATGTCTTATATAATCAGAGTGGAAGATACTATCAGTATCGCCCTGGTGTAAGACCACCATTCAGAATTGAATCGTTGCTTAAAAATGGCTTTAGCCGTGTTTAGTGACCAGATCTGAATAGCCAGGTACTTCCCAACCTTCCTCTTCCCCACCTCCTTCCCCTCCCCACTACCTTCAGCCTCACAACATACCCCAATTGGGGATGCCATAGTCTCACTGGCTCCAGACGGGAGCAGTTGAGATTCTTGTGCGGTATTCACTGTAAAAAAAAAAAAAAAAATCCCGAAGCTCAGTTTACCTCTTGGCAAAGGCCTCCTCTAACATTTTCCATTGGGACCTGTCACGCGCTACTCTTCTCCATTGATGTCCAGCCGTGAGTTTTAGGTAATCTTCCCATCTTATGTGTTGACGTCCTCTACTTCTCTTGCCATCTCTGGGATACCAGTCAGTGACATTTTTGCACCATTTCTCTTGTGGATCGCGGATCATGTGTTCTGTCCATTTCCACTTTTGTTGGTCTATTCGGGATACTATATCGGCAACTTTAGTTTTCTCCCTTATTGTGCTACATCTCACTCTGTCCTGTTTCCTTATTCCTGTCAAACTTCTCTCCATGGCTCTCTGGCAGCGTTCCAACTTTTCTCTGTGGCGTTTGGTGAGTGCCCAAGTTTCACATTCATAGGTGATGACTGGAAGTATACACGTGTTGAAGACTTTCCTTTTTATTTGCATACTTAGCTCCTTGGATTTCAATACTCCTTTCAAAGACCAGTATTTCTTCCATCCATTTGCTACTCTTCGCTCGATTCCTTTTGTGGTTTGATCTTTGTGAGAGATTATCTGCCCTAAATAGATGTAATCTGACACATATTCGAGTGGTTGGTTGTCAATTTTTATAGTTACTGGTTCAGATTTTGTAAGCAATTTTGTTTTGTCTTTGTTCATGCTCTTGAGGCGATTTTTCGCAAGAACAGCGCTATATAAGTTGTCCAAATTTATTATTATTATAGGCCGACTTTCATACTTTCCTCGTTTAGTGATTCTATCATTCTAATTAGGTGCGTTGGGTTTTCCTCGAATAGGACTCTATCGTCTGCAAATCTAAGGTGGTTCAGTTTTACACCTTGTAAATTGATACCATATTTTTCCCAATCTAGTTTGCGGAAGATACTTTCCAGAGCAGCCGAGAACAGTTTTGGTGATAGGGGGTCTCCCTGTCTTACTCCTCTCTCGATCTTGTTAAATTAAATAAATAGAAAAAACAATAATCGAAGTAGGTGAGTGAAAAAATAATCTTTTTTTAAATTACTTCTATAAAACAAACAAAATTTATAAAAAATAACAAAACATGTTAACTACTTCTTGGAACAAAAGTTTGTCAATAATCAATACTTATATTATAACGGAAGGACCTCATTAATTGAGTATTTTAATTTTTATTGCGTTTACAATCACAAAATTATTTTTATACGTGTTAAATGAAATAAAAAAAACAATAATTGAAGTGTGTAAAAAAACATTTATTGTTTTGATATAAAACAAATCAAAATAAATAAATTATGTTAACTACTTCTTGGAACAAACATTTGTCAATAATTAATCAACACCTAAAGGAAGGACCTCATTATTTTGCTGATGATGGCAGGTGACATACGAGCCACGAACTCACCCGAAGTCAGCCGAACGAGAAGTTCAAAGAAGTAGTTCATGTTTTGTTATTTTTTATAAATTTTGATTGTCTTTTTATAAATTTTGTTTGTTTAAAAAAAAAATAATTTTTTTAAATACTTCAATCATTGTTTTTTTAAATTTATTTATCTAATACTAAGTGTAAAAAATAAGCCAAATAACAGTAAACAATCGATTTTTAACATGTCTAAAAAAAATTCGGTTTCGGTTTCAGAAAATCTGTCGAAACCGAAACTAGATTTTTTTGCCGAAACTTACCGAAACCGAAACCGAAACCGAACCTTCGGTCGGCCACTAATTTTTTTGAAGTGAAACTTCTAATGGACCCTCTATGATTTGGATTTCGGATGAAACGGAAATGACGATTACTGCACCTGCGTCGCATTGACTGCGCTCATTGACCGCTTTGATTGTGATGTCACTTTTAAAGGCTCCTATTGGTCCTATTAGATATGAAACGGAAATTACGCTGGTCTGCGCTCATTGGTCGATTTTATTATGACCTCACTTTTCAAGTATTGGTTGAGATTGTTTTGGTAATGTTTCGCTTCTACCACGTATAAACTGCACCCGAATTTTAACTCGAACAGTCCAAAAAAAAAATCGTTTTTTTAAATAAAAAATGGCAGAATGATCTAAGGTCAATGATATAAATAATTAGTTACATCACGAAAAATGCTGCAATTTTCTCAGTGCAATGAGAGATTGAGAGTAATTCTCATTAGAGCTTCTCTGAAATGCGTAATTAGGATAATTGAAAAAAACACAGTCTTCGCATTGTAATTTTTTAATGGAAATATTAAGTGCCAGTGGCGGAGCAACTATGGTTTGACCGGGGACCTGCTCCGTACTCAATTTAAAAAGGAGTTGCGTAACCCCGGGCAAGAACAATTATTTGTACATACTCGTCATTACGCCACTGAAAAAGCTGGGTGTATAAAATACAATGCAAGATGGTAAAATTTTTTGTGCAGTTGCAAAAAAGGTCGGCTATAAATAACTATGATCTATTCGTATGAAAACATGAAACATTGGTCGCTTTTTAAAAAAGCTAGCGTGGACAATATAAATAGTAGCACATAAAAAAAAACATAACAACCTACTGAAATTTGGATTAGTAAATAAGAAGATTTTTTTTTAGTTATTAATTTCGTTAATGTTTTATTATTTTATAAGCAGCTAAACTCTAAGTAGCTAATCACTCAAGTTCTGCAGAATGAAGTCTGATAATACACCAGCTAACAGAACTGAGATATGAGTAGGTACATTCTGGAAAAAAAATCAACATTAATTCTACCGAATAGATTTAACTAACCCTTGTATACTTAACCGATTTGGTAATTAAAGTTATAAGCTCTTTTATGTTCAGAATATTTTCAAATTCGTCAAAGGGTTCCAAGATTAAATTCTACAAGTAATGATACTCCTAAAACAGAAATTATAAATTACAAAAAAGGAACCAGATTATTATTTTCATTTTTAACTTAATGTGTAAATCCTCAAATTGTGAAATATAATTAAATGAAGAAATTATTAGTGAAACTCCATAAAAAATCGGAAAACAGAAAAATTAGAAAACGATACGGTCACATCTGGGACTCGAACCCAGAACCTTCGCCTTGCCGGGGCGCAAATCTACCAACTGAGCTAATGTGTCCTTATCCGATTCGGTCATATTTAACTGTATGATACTTCGACTATTTTAAACTTAGCACGTCTCCAAATTACATGTAAAAACGAATATTGACAACATTTTCAAGGTAGTTTTTTTAAAATCCTTTATTCTTAAATTCTAACTAACTAATCTTCAAACCGTTCCCCCGTATGAGTTGGCAGAGAGGATTACTATTGCTTCATTCATCGTACATCGTCTCATGCGTTTCCTTCTGTTGTTCTCACTCTTGACATGCTCAGACTCAAGTGTTTGATTTACTTAATAGTGACATGTCTTCCTCAGGCATCCCCGACTTCTTTTCAGTGGCGGACGCTGCCCTGAGAATGTGGTGGTTCACTGACAATCCGTACCTACTTATGACAAAAAAAATATTAATTAGGAATTAAATTAAACAAACTGTTATTTCCTCTTATATAGTCAACACTGGTTGCACTCATTTATGTAATAAAATTAAATATTAATAAGTTAGGTTATTGGTATTTAATATAATCAATACAAAAAAAAAAACAAAACAATGACAATTACACGTCACGAGTCAACCGTGCGCCGCTAGACTGCACTAGACGCAAACTGATCTATGTACGATCTTCGCTGAAATTCGATTGTATTTGTGTCACCTCGGGTCATGGTTCATGGCCAATCGGTAAACTTCGGCAAGGATCGGATTATCTCGGGTGGGTGGCACCCCGATTGAAGCCAAATTCTGGTACAGATAGCGAAATCGACGCGCTTTCGATGTTTTAAATATCCCATACAAAAATATGATTTCGTTCGTTTGCAAACCGAATGCACACCAATGCGGCCGATACGAGGGCACTCGGCGACCGCGCTATGGGAGATTAAAAGCGTTCTCCCCGATAATATTCGTAGCATTATGTTGGTAACTAATATTTTGAAATGATTAAATTAGAGATTCTATAGATTTAAATTAGAGAATTGGAGGACCCACCACTTACCCGCCCTGGTATAGGTAACGGATGGTTACCCCTTCAAGGCTCTTGCAAGGACTCTAATTTTTTTGGTAAAAACGACTCTACATTTGAAAACGAAACTAAACCTCCAATGTCCCTGCATACGTTGTCAGTAAGCAGCATGTAAGTGCTTAGCGGGAAATACAGATAAAATATGTGTTAGTATGACAAAATGTAGACAAGACAGTGGGAGAGGTTGGTGAAAGTCCACGAGGTGGCAAGCGCTGGGTGATTGTATCCAGCGTATCCTACAAGCACCTGTTTGGAAAGAAGACACAGTATATAAGTTGGGTTGGGAGTCCTCTCCAATCGATTGGCAGTCCCAGCAAGAATGCGCATGACGTTCGGTCTAGTCGTGAACCACGCTCAGCTTCCGCGCCCCTTAGCCGGTTCCTCGGTGAATTTAAATTAGAGAAATTAAATTAGAGATTTAGTCTTCAGTAAGTAAATAAAGTAAATTTAGACATTATAATTTGCCAGTGCTGCACACTGTGCGACCAGCCGCCCTTGCTTATTTTACCACGTCATATATTATATTCGCATTCAATTCTTCATGCATCCACTATGAATGACAAAACCATTGAACTCTTGCTTTAAATGGGTTCAGCCGTGTTTGGTGACCACATCTGAATAGCCAGGTACTTTTCCACCTTCCTCTTCCCCATCTCTTTCCTTCCCACTACCTTCAGCCTCACAACATTGTAGATTGTAGATGCGATAGTCTCACTGGCTACAGATGGCTGGGAGTGGTTGGGACCCTTGTGCGGAATTCATATAGTAAAAAATAAAAAATCTGAACGTCCCTTTCTTAACCTTACTCATTATGCTTATATCAGCCTTGCATTATTTACATATTCTATCACCTATGTACACACTCTCAAAATCAAATCAATAATTTCGGATATAGGATAGGCAACGTTCAATCAATGTATTCGTACCGATGTATTAATGACCTTTCTGAGGTGCTTCTGAGTTGGTTTTATTCTGACTTGTCCGGTCACCATTCGTATCTATATATTTTAATTAAAAAAAAATTACAGAGGATGGAGAAAAACATATTCATCTTAAAAATGATACCAATACAAAATGTTCGAAACTAATACCTCTTCTTCCACAAAACCTCATCACCGCTGGAAGAAGTTTCCTAAATAGGAAGCCAGTACTTATTACAGTTTAATATGCTAAGTGTGGTACCTGTTATTATGTACAATTCCTATAAAAATTAGTGAAGTTAGCCACAAAGGTAATTTTGAGGACATAACGACGGTATTTGAGACACACAAGATGTTAAATTTGAATAATTTATATTGCAAAAATAATTTGAAAACATTAAATCGTCGATGAGCCATGTTCTTTCTTGTCCGTATTATTACAAAACACCAAAACGAAATTCCAATCAACAAATTTATGATATTCTTAACTGAAGAATTTTTATGAGTTTTTTTCTTATGCGTAGGCGGGAAACTTGTCGTGAAATTGGGCTACCCAAAACATATTGTGATTCTTATAAAATGTATATTGTAGAGAGCCCCGGGCGAATTGTACAAAGAGAGATCTCATCTCCAGTTGCCAACGGGAGGCTGACGGACCGGGCGTGGGAACTAGGAACGCAGAAAACAGGATCGGATTCTAGAAATTGTTTAAAGATTTATTTAAAAAATGTAATTTTGAAACTGATCGGTGTCGGTGTTTAGAGCGTTGTAAACATATCGGCAGATTGCGAAAGCAGATGCGATGTCAATCTTAATTGGAACAATTTTTCTGTTATTATAAAAAAAAAAATTGATATATAATATACGTAGTACAAATTTACCATGAACAATTATTTTGAAAGTGAGTACGAAATAAAATAATAACTAGACAATTGATAAAAAACACAGATACATAATTGTAATAAAAGAAACAAAAATTAAAAAATGCATTGACGAGGTTCAAGAATAGATTTATAGATTTGGAATAAGTATTTTATAATGGTCCACGAAAATCATCTAGTTAACATTAAACTTGATATTACAGTCCAATTTTGGGTTTCCCATAGTGTGCAACCGTATCGAGGTATTGGGAAAGGAGCAAATTAATTGTGCTTAGGTTTGCTGCAGAAGAATCGTGTATTTTGGTGTGCTTTATGCTTAGGTATATGAGTGCAGGAGTTCGGAGCTGTCGTATATGGAGTTTTGTATTTTAGTAATATTAAAAAAATTGGGTACTTTCACCTCAATCCAGAGAAAATATGTGTATTTCTCAGTATCGGACTTGACGTTTTTTAATGAAACCATGAGATCCTGCCACTTTTTTTCTTTTTTACATTAACTCCACACAGGAGGCCTTGAGGAAAATAATTTCCCTGAGGGCCTCTGTCATCTGGGATGCTGTGTGGAGGGCCTTTTTGAGGAGAGGAGGAAACACAGAGGCCGGCAAATCATTCCACAGCCGGGCTGTTGAACACAAGAACGAGTCGAAGAAGCGACCTTTTCTCATGTTATAAATGTCAACCCTGTACTGAGCCACAGAGCCAAATAGACCATGTTAAAATGATTTTCGGAAAAAGAAAAATTTGTAAAATATATATTCTTTCAACTTTTAATGCTTGGTCGAGCTCCATTGTTAATGAAGTAAGTACGATAAATATAAATTCCTGCATAATGCATATATCGATGGTAAGTACACATAAATATGTCCATAATACATGAAAATATATATTATACATAATGTAAATAAGGAACAATGCACTAAGGAAGAACAAAATAAAATATTAATGTTATGTATGTTATTCCCAAGCGTGACAAAACAAAGAATTCGTTACATAATAAATCGATAATAAGCTAGAAACAAATAAAGTATAAATTCAATTGTTTTAGTCAAAAATTTACCAGTCTGAAGATAAACGTGATTGTCTGAAACCTGTCCGGTTGAAAATAAATAAAAGTTTAATTAAGTTTAATATTTAGATTATTATAGAAAAAATGAAACGATACAACTTTGTATAAACCACTTATATAATGTGCAAATCCGATCGGTTTCGGAAAAAACGTTCCTTCGTCAGGGAAAGCTTATACTAATTTGACAGTTTAGAACAATGTTTTATTATGGTAGGGGTGGAGCCGTTGTTAGTTAATAATGTAGATTGGGTGGGTAGGTATTAGTGTAGAGTGGGCGGGTAGGGGAACAAATCCATGATTGGGCTATATGAAAATATTTTTTGTTTGTTGATAATAGATTCATTATTTTTAAGGGATTTTTTTTAATTTCCAAAGCTTCTAAGTTATCTAAACGTAATTATATATAACTTAGAAGCTTTGGAAATTAAATAAATCCCTTAAAAATAATGAATCTATTAACAACAAACAAAAAATATTTTCATATAGCCCAATCATGGATTTGTTCCCCTACCCACCCACTCTACACTAATACCTACCCACCCAATCTACATTATTAACTAGCAACGGCTCCACCCCCTACCATAATAAAACAACGTTCTAAACTGTCAAATTAGTATAAGCTTTCCATGACGAAGGAACGTTTGTTCCGAAACCGGTCGGATTTGCACATTTTATATGTGGTTTATACAAAGTTGTATTGTTTCATTTTTCTATAATGGATAACCACAAAGTAATAGCTACATTCAAAAATATTAGATTATTATACTTTATTAAAAGAAAATTTGAAATTATTAAGTACTACATACATAAATCATGTAATTTATTTCCTAATACAACCCTTAAATATTGAGAGGAACAATAATTTTTTTTAATTCACTTGATTTTTTATTAATATTTTCTTTCGATTTGATAACATCTTGGGAATTTGTCAAATATCTTCATAGCTTCGCAGGTCAACAGATTTTATTATATAATTTTCCAAATTGTTCGGTTATTATTTCTCCATACCTTGAGGTTTTTTTTTTCATAATTCAGATGATTTCAAAATACTAAAATTGTGATTTGAAATGATAAAAAGAAGTGAAGAGGGGAAGGAGAATGGTAATGAGTACAAATACAGTCAATTTTTCGAAACTAAAAAAGCTAAGTTTATCCCTAGAGTTTCTTCTCTAAGTCATAACATACTAACTCTTACGTGGAAAAATATATTTTATCATATAACCTTCTCCTCTCCCAGAACTCACCGATAATGTGGTAAGCATATTATAGCAATGTAGAATTTACATTCAAAGTGTTGAACATGCAAATAAAAATTGTATAAAGGAAGAAAAATAATCTTTCCACCTATTTTATTTCAGTCAATATCCTCGTTTACCGACTAATATTTTATAATACTGTTTCGTAAATAGGCATCAACTGCACTTTCAGTCTAAACCCCCTAAAAGTCAACCCATGTTATAACTTTCGGACAGTTGGTTAACACTTGTAAACACTTAACGAAACTGACATGATTTAGAACAGTGATGAGCAACTTGCGGCTCTTGAGCCCATTTCGTTTGGCCCGCGAGCCTTTTCGTACTTCTCACTTGGCTAAATAAAATATCGAAAATTCTGGTAAAGAATAATCAACGGTTTATGTTGTTTTGCCAAAAGGTTTAGTGGAATATTTCAGTCTTTTTTTTAAAGTTTTGAATGGGCGTAGAAAAAAAACTCACCTTCGCAACCCAGCGCTTTTCTTGTTGAGATCTATGTTTGATGCATTTTAAAGATTTCTGTTTTATAAAACACCAAGAGTTTTCTTGACTAAATTTTGTTTAACTTTCCGAAGGACGAAGATGAACAGTTCCCCAAAATTCCAAAGGTCTTTAATCATTTTGGAATGATAAAAATTGACAGCATTTATTGGTTTAATTTATTTCCATATCTGATTTTATTTTTTTTTTAAATTGCGTAATAGAAAATACAAATAGATTTGCGATTCCACGATAATTTTGTATTGCGTTATTTTTCATGTGTCTTTCTAGTCACTCCAAAAAAGCTCAATTTGAACGCAATGAAATTGTGTTAAAAAAATATTGAAAACCTGTTACCAAAATACCTTTGAATCAAAATTACATAGAAGGAAATTCACTCCTCTCCAAAAACAACCCAATAAATACGAAAAACCATTTATTCTACCAAGGTATGAAATATTATTATGCAATACTGGTATCCATAAAAATTACTAATTTTAAATATATTATGAGAACTACATTAAGTCAAGACAAAATCAAAAAGATTATAAGTTTTAATTAGTAATTTGTAAGCTAAATACACATAACTAAAATAAAATTTGCAATTAAATATATGTATTTACTTACAAATCTCTGGCCTACATAAAAATTCTTACAAAATAACTATATTTAAATTTCATATTACAAAATTTCATATCAAAACTTGTAAATAAAGAATGATTAATTAGGTGCCAATGTGTATTACGTGTTATGTAAAATTAGTTTTGTTTGCAAGTACGTCTTTGAACATTCGTGAAAAGTTCCTTACTATAACAGTTATACTGAGAGTTCAGTAAAGTCAGTCCAAGGGTAGATTTTACCAATATCATTTACAAAAGGTAAATGTTTGTTTTCTGAGGTTCTAAATACCAATAATATTATTATTTATCAACCTGAAACATTTCCGATCACATAATATTTACACGGAAAATCAAGTTCATTAAGTAATTATTAATTACTAACTCAGATCCGTGCTAAATTTCGGGATATTAGAATTGTGGATTTGTGAAGCTCAAAGCATTATTGATCAGAAATTTACCTTTCGAATGAACACCGTTAGTAATTCAGATTAGATCTGTCAATTTTTAATAGATGTAGGTCTGTCTCATTTCAAATGTAATTAAAATATTATTAAAAATAAAATAGTGTTGGTACCTATTTTACCGGTTGGTTCCCGAAACAGTTTCATTTTTGAAAATTTAAATTTAATTTATCCTGAATAACGCAGGAATATTTCACATCAAGCCCACCATCACAGACAACCGAAATTCGTATATTTGATTATTCTCAAAAGCTGGTGTCGAATGCTTCGGTTGTTTAACTTTCATCAGTCATCAAATAAACACTTTTTGTGATTGAACTTTTCAAGACGAGGAAGACATGGCACGATCAAGATACTTGAGACGGGCTATGTCAAAAGTCAAAATAATAGAAGAGTATGTATGAGACGATGTATGAATGTGAGTGAGGCAAAGAGTGTGTGCCAAGACCGAGTTGTTTGGCGGTCCGTCCTCTCTGCCTACCCCTGCGGAGAAACGGCGTGATGGTTAGTTAGTTAGTTAGTTAACTTTTCAAAATACTCAGTTACAGATCAACTAATTTGTTCGGTTTTCTGGTTTGATACTTTGGGGTAAAACAATTACTTGATTCTATATGAATATGTTAATAATAATCTTTCACAAAAAGATCTTCTCTCTTCCAAATATTCTCAAAAATGAAACGTTTTTTCAACTCTTGCCACATAAACATGCGGCATTAGTTTTTTCATTTTCGATTTTCGACCCAACCTGGAGAAAATTAATAGTTTAAACGTTCTGAATAACTAGTCATTACATTAGTCAACAATTGAATGTCCACCAATCGCATAAGGATAATATTTTCCGCACGACGACAGGTCTTTTTAATGCTCAGCAACTCGATTGTGATATTATGTGAACTTGCTTTTGTGTTTTCTCCCTTTCACAAAATTCATGTTTTCGTCTTCTTACAAAGACCCTTAATTAAAATAAAATATTTTACGTGATATAACGCATTAGCTTTCAAAATAATGCACCAAATAATCACTGGACTGTAAAACTGTAACCTCAGTAAATTAAAAATTAAAAAAACTGAACCGAGTTTTCGTATTTTGTTCAGCACATCATTAAAACTCTCTTTGCAGCGAACCTTGATAATATTTAATAGTGTGTCTACCGGAATACATCTATTAATCATAAACTTATCATTGATTGATATAGTTCTACGAGGTGTAGAGTGAAATGTTGTAGTTTTGTTAAACACGATAGAGTTGTAACGTTATAACACTCGAAGAATCGGTTGTGTCGTGACTTACTCAGTACTGGATAATTAATAATTATAAAGCTGCGATCAAAAGTAATTAGATTTTCTCTTTAATCAGAAACAGAACTAAATTGAAACATCATTTGGCGATAGCGATTTAATGGTGTGATAGGAAATTAAAAGTTTTTTATAATCAATATGTTTTACCCGACTTTGTCCGAGTTTTCAAATAATAATTCATAAACATTAAACCAACGATAAGCATTTCGACTATTAACCCCTCACCCTCGAAAATATTATATATATGTAGTGAAGAGGTCAGAATATTTCCGCTGTTTTTTTTTTTACATGAGCTCCACACAGGAGGCCGTGAGGAAAATCATTTCCCTCAGGGCCTATGTCATCTTTGAGTATGCTGTGTCGAGAGTATTTTTAAGGAAAGGAAGGAGAGGAGAGTTCTGGGAAGGAAAAGGGTTTAAGGGGTGGGTAGGAATCTGGGGTTCAGTGTGTCATGGTCATCCGCCTCCAATACCTAGACAAACCTCACCCCATGAACCCGGAAACCCCTGCTAAATCACCAAACGTAGCGAACCACTTGGGGTGACCTATGGCAGAGGTGTTGGTTATCCAATAAAGGTTCCCGGGGCGGCGGTACCCATTCCCGCCTCCCAAATTGCTATGCAATAAAATCCAAATAAATGGAATATTTGTAAACGTATCCGAAAACTAAGACCTGTTTTAGAAAGGTGATGAAATATGCTTTCAAATTTGGTTATTTGAAATAACAATGTAATTTTTTTAATAAAAAAAATTGAATGAAAAGTTATCGCCACCTCACCTTTTTGTTGTTTCGCGTAAAAATAATTAATAAAAATTAAAAAAGTTAAATTTTTTTTATAATGGCGGTTGGAAATTTTATTTTCATAAAGGTTTACATTTTAATTCTTTTTTGGTTAACTTTTATATTTTAATATAAAGTATAAAGTTTACATATTTTATATCATATTCTGACTTGTAAGGGAGACACAACGATTTCTATGAGGGGTTAAACATTACCAGAAACACCACAGTTCTTGATAGAAAGAGCTTCGTTAATCCACAAATTACTAACTTGAAATTAATTAATAAATGTTAATAAATTCTAAATTTGGAACTTGATAAAGCCCGCTGCTTTAAAGATAAGATCGACTTGAAAAAATATTATTAAACACAATAATAATTTCGCAAAACAATAACCTTGATAAAATACTTACGCTGTTTATACAAAACTATTTTTAGCACACAATTCTCAAAATCTAATCAAAGTTTGATTATTTTTGTTTGATATTTATTTAAGAATTAAAAATAATTAATGATTTATCGGATATTGAAGTTAATTTTAAAGTAGGTTTTACAGGAGAACCTAAAGAAGGTAGTATTCATATAAAAGCCTCCGCGTTACGTCGACTTGCGTTTCATTTTCGGTAAAGGGCTGTTACGTATTCCCAAACAATGTAAGGCTTTTATCTAATACCGTGGAACCCCTTTTATTCCCTTATTGTCTTCCCAGGAAATGTAAATACATAATCGAAAGGGAGCAGGCGCACTTCTGAGGGAGAATCGAACTTTTCTATTTTCTTTCATAAGTTCTCGGGAATATTGCGTCTTTATCAACGACTTCGAGAATTTGTTTGAAAAACAATATGAACGAAAATGACACAGTAACAACTACTTTAAAGGGAAAAGCTGTTTGTATCATTCTACCCATATTTTGAGACAATACGATATTTGAATACGATTTTAAAATTCTAAGTCACCGCAATAATTTTCATTTCACAACGTCATTTCCACCTTGAACTAAATAGTCTATAACCATTTTTTTAAACTATTTTAACTCGACCATTTGGCATTTTAGCTGTATATATGTAATTTGGTCGTCCCTATTCCAGTTCGAGATTGCGGCTGTGTTGTAAACCTACTACATTTTTATCGCAGAGTTCGCATGATCGTGGTTCGTGCTACGATGCCAAAAAATCTATGTTATTGTGCCTGCCGGCCTGAAGAATGTTTGAAGAAGAATAATGTCGTTGAGATGGTGACATTTCTTTGGTAAAATTGAGTTTCATTTTTTTAAATAATAAAAAGTTACGTTAAATATTAATGGTTCGTAATCATTATGATTTCAGAGGAAATTGTCATTTTATTAATTAAGAGAAAATTAGAACCGTACTTTTTTAAAATGTGATTAAAATGTGAATCCCGACTGCTCCAAACCGCCTATGGGGTATGTTGTAAGGCTGAAGGTAAATGGTTTGGGGAATGGTATAGGGAAGAAGAAGGTTGGGAACATCTGGCTTTTGAGATCTAGTGACCAAACACGGCTAAAGCCATTTCAACCTACGTTTCAATTCCGAAAGGTGGAATTACACCAGGGCGAGACTGAGAGTATCTTCCATTCCGGGACGTGCTGCAAATATACCATTTTTTATATGATTAAATTGTGAAAACATAAATCAATCAATTAAAATTTGAACCCGCGTCCTCCGGTTCGCTAATAGAAAACCTTGTCCCTCGACCATGGAGGCATTCTGTTTTATATGAGAGGTCTACCATCAGACATTGTTCGAATTTCGTCTTCTTTAAAAGCAGAATAAGAACAAAGTTCTGTCTGAAAGTTCACATCAGTACATTTTTAGGTTTCTACCCTTTTACACGATGAGCTATGGAGCTTTGAAATGTCTATTCAACTTACAAAACATAAGTTTGGAATGTATTAGTACTAAATTGGTGCTGAAACCAACAGAAAAAGAAAACATTAATGAAACGTAGAAGAAAAACTAGATGAGCAAAAAAAAATATCTATGCTCATTATTTGGATTTCTTAAATTGTTTTCCTCTAAAAGTTTTTCTTGTTATTATTTCGGCAAAGATCTCCCCAAGGAACCACTCGCTGTAAACCATAGAATAAAGAAGATAATACTAGAAGTGCCTTCCATACACATTTTAATGGAAACAAATGTACCACTGACTTATTACCTTTTGGTTCTATATTATTTAGCGCGCAGACTGTCTCTCTTACACTTGCCTGTAATTGTATATTGCTATCCCATTTGAAATCCGTAATCACGGTGAAACACAGTTTTGGATGGAAATATAATAAAAATTTGCCTATAATAGGACCACGTAAAACGCCCACAAGGCACTTTTTGTGTTATTCTTTTATCTATGTTATAAACCTTGTGGATATTCTCAGTAATAGACATTATAACCAAGCTTATTCTGAAAAATGAGATAAATCGATACCCGCTGTGAGCATCGAACACCATCCGCCCGACTATCTAATCAAAAAGTACTTTCCTTTTTTTAGTTTTGGACTTCTGTTTCATTCTTACTGAAAATTATTTATACGAGTATGAAGTACTTGTACACTTCAAAATGAAGTAAGTACCAAATAGTCAATGTACTATAAAATACTCTCAGCCACGTTAATAAATTTAAGCTCTACGAACTTATCATTATCGTAGGCCCAAAAATAACGAGCGCATCTAATTCGTACCGACCGACTACTGGCGTTAATGACGTCACGGCCTTCTCGGCTTTAATTTTCTTAAATGTGGAGCTGCTTCCCCCGGTTTTTGATTATTCTTTATGGGCTACGAAGCCAATAATTAGAGGTCCAGCGCCGCGGTAGCTGTTGGAGAAGCGAGTAGTACAACTGGTAGCCACTTGCCCCTGCCCCGCCTGCTGCTTTGGTAGCTCAAATCTATTACAAATAACCCGGCGATCAGAAGTTGGAAGATGCCACAGAATCGTGAGTGGCTCATTAAAAGGCCGGGTCAGAAATTAAATTCATGCATCTACATTTCTTCGTACAAGTTCACGGCTAGATCATTCTCAGTACTGTCCGCGGTAATGCCTTTTCTCGGAACGGGTTTTTTATGCAATAATCAAATAAAAGTTTTTTTCTGTACACGGAGCGCATAATACATCGGTGTATTTTTAATCAATCATTTCGAATTTCAGTCTATGAAGGAGTGGACTCTATGACTTCGATGTAAATTCGTTTTTTTGTAATCACGCCTCGTGCATGTTGTTAACGGTGAGCCGGAATTCAGATATCTATGATCGTAAGTTTATGGATTTAACCAAGTCACTCCAGTGTTCCTCTCGTTTGCCAAATGTATGCTAATATATTATACTAGTAGTTTTACCCGTCCTCGCCAGAGTTTTTATTGTTTTTCTAAATTTTGAATACTAAGCGAAATATTGAAATAAACACTACGGTGCGGCGTGGCGGCGAGAAGTAACTTAATATACAACATAGCTTATGAAGCATATAACATATATGTGTTAAAGCTAAGAGTTGAAAGTATGCATTACCCTATATACCAAATATAAGATATAAAAAAGAAAAGTATTCACTACACTAGAACTCTCCGTCCCCATGTTTTTAATGAGCTATTCAAAAGGATTGTAAAAATTATTAGATACCTATCTAAACACGTAAGTAAGCATTTTTTTTTTTTTTTTTACAGTGGATAAATACCGCACAAGAATCTCAACTGCTCCCGTCTGGAGCCAGTGAGACTATGGCATCCCCAATTGGGGTATGTTGTGAGGCTGAAGGTAGTGGGGAGGGGAAAGAGGTGGGGAAGAGGAAGGTTAGGAAGTACCTGGCTATTCAGATCTGGTCACTAAACACGGCTAAAGCCATTTTCAAGCAACGTTTCAATTCTGAATGGTGGTCTTACACCAGGGCGATACTGATAGTATCTTCCACTCTGGAACATGCCGCAAATATACTATATATTATTTTAAATGAATTAATTGTGAAATAACACAAATTAATCAAATAAAATTTATTTGCGCATGCCGGGTTCGAACCCGCAACCTCCGGATTGTGAGTTAAGAGTCTTACCCACTGGACTACGGAGTTCATTACAGAGTTATTTCACATCTCTTAGGTACATTTTCTAGGGTAAGTATCTATTTAATTTATCACTTTTCAGGGCTAAATTAAAACCTTACTTTTCCCCAAGTAACGTTTTATTCAATGCATACGCTTAGGGCGAAGCTTACCGTGAAATTACTAATTTAGATCAATCTTTACTATAAATCAGTTTATAGAATTAATAACTAAAAATATGCTTTGAATATATTAAAGCTTTTTCTATCGTTTCGCTTGAGTAAAATTAAAATAAAATTTAATTAAATGAAGACAATGTAAGCGAAACTCAATCGAAAAACAGAAAAATCAGAAAAAGATATTGGCACCTCTGGGACTCGAACCCAGGACCTTTCGCTTTCCGGGCAAACGCGCTACCACTGCGCCAAGGTGTCGATATCCAATTCGGTAATTTTTAACTAAATCATACTTCGACTAAGAACCACCCACATTATCTTCATTTTCTTAACGCATATTTTATTGGCTGCTATCTTTATGTATGATTGCAAGATTGTAACCTGAACTAAATGCTTTATAGATAGTGTCTGGATAAATGTTTATCCATTTTATTTAATGTGCGACATCTATTGACTTTTCTGCAAGTCTAGGATGAATATTTTATTTTAAATTTATAAGTAAAACCTCAAATTGTAACTTTTAATTAAATGAAGACAATATAAGCGAAACTCAATCGAAAATCTGAAAAATCTGAAAAACAATATTTTAATATCGTTTTCTGAATTTTCTGTTTTCAAATTTTCGATAGAGTTTCGTTTATATTGTCTTCATTTAATTAAATATTACAATTTGAGGTTTTACTCATAAAGTTAAAATAAAAATAAAATAAAATAAAATAAATTTTTTCTTTCTCATAAAATTATTCATAAAATAAATAAATAAATGAAAACCACATTTATGCTTGAAATCGAGTGTTTGTAGACTCAAAACAATATTGTGCCTATTATCAATATTTTTAATGTTAGAGGACTTACCAAGAATAAACACACTTTTGGCATATGGTTTCCTCTTTATTAAACAAGACCACCCAGATAACAAAAAACGTCTAATACATTGTTAATACCAGAATCACTGTAATTAGTGAATGTTTCTGTATCATCTTTGACTTGTATTAAATGGTCCAAAGATAAACGGGAAACCATATGTCAGAGAGGCAATTTACTGGATTTTTTCTGTTTATAATTACATCCACTGTATCATAAGAAACTGTTACATTTCATACTGAATAATTCCTCTCTGGCAGCACACAACAAGACGTTAATTGGTTTTCAATAAACACCAAATTGAATCCGACCATTTTTTGTCAAAGTGCTCATTAAAATCTACATGATTGATCGACTCAAATGAAAAATAATACCTTAACGGTCAAATATTCAATTGTTGCAGTCTTCGCTGTCCGAAACCTAGATACTTAACCCTTTGAATGTCAGTCAATCAATTGTAAGAAAAACGTACGAAAAAATATTAGTATACATATAAAAAATTGTTGGTTGTTCGTGTTTCTTAATTGAAGATTTTTTATATTTTTTTTTACATTAGCTCCACACAGGAGGGGCTTAGGAGAATAATTTCCCTCGGGGAATTTTGTCATCTTTAGGGGATGCGGTGTTGGGATTTTTTACAGAAATGAAGATGAAGAGTTCTGGGAAGGAAATATGTATGAGGGGTGGGTAGGAATCTGGGGGTCAGTGTGTACAGGAGTGACGGACGTATGAATCCATCCCTTCGGCTGCGGTGCAAGGCGATGAGTCGAGGGATTCTGGCTGGAGTGGTGAATAGACCTCCTTAACTAGCCTCTCTCGATCCGGCTCGCCACGCAGCAGGTGGGCAGACACGTCAGCCGCCAAGATCTTGACAAACCTCACCCCATGAACCCGGGCACCCCTGATAAGTCACCATACGTAGCGAGCCACTTGGGTGACCTATGGCAATGGTTATACAACAAATGGTTGCCGGGGCGGCGGTACCCATACCCGCATCCGATAATGTCAGGATGTAACATGCTGACTAATATAATAAATAAATAG
This sequence comes from Limnephilus rhombicus, assembly GCA_929108145.2. NCBI lineage: Eukaryota > Metazoa > Arthropoda > Insecta > Trichoptera > Limnephilidae > Limnephilus > Limnephilus rhombicus. The sequence goes on from OV815285.1 coordinate 50,630,310, forward strand.
AAAAACAGACAGTTAAACGTTTATAAAATGGAACAAAAGGCTGTACGCCATTATTAAAATTTTATTTCGCATTTGAAAAATTATTAACAGCATTTAATTGTCTTGGATTTTATTTGTTTAGAGTAGAACTAAAAAAAAAATTGCGTACATATTATTCTGTCTAGATCTTAGCGGCGGATGTGTCTATCCATCTAGCATGTGGAGGGCCGGATTCGGAGAGACCGGTTGAGGTAGACCTTTTTACCTCTGCAGCAGGATTCTCTCGACCCATCGCCTTGCACCGCAGTGGGAGAGATGAGTTCAAACGTTCGTCACTACTGAAGATACTAACCCCCAGATTCCTAACCACCCTCGTACTTTTTTCTTCCCCGATATTCGTCTCCGTCTTCTCCATCATTTTCTTTAAAAAAACCTGCACACAGCATCCTTAAAGATGACAAAAAGGTCCCGAGACAACTTATTTTCCCCAGTGCCTCCTGTGTGGAACTAATGTAAAAAAAAAAAAATATTCTCATATTTAACAGATTTGCAAACGTATTATGTACTTTCTCATTAACACCCCTCATTCCCCATTTCTATCGAAATATACCAAACATCTCTTGTTTCCCATAAGTTTGATATTATGTTTGGAAATAAAATTAACAAAGTAATAAAACAAACATAATTTTATTAATTAAATATCTTGTTTTTGATAGGTACTAATATCTACCACGAAAACATTTTCAACATTTAAAAAGATCTTCTTTAATATGAAATGAATTCAACATTATCATTGTCAATTAACTTTTTTACAGCGTTTAGTATTTCTTTATTAAATTAGATACCATATTAATTTATTATTGATCGGCAAAGTATGAGTAATGACGGTCGAATGGGTTAATCTCATATTCACCAAACGTCGCTCGTGGCGCTCGCAGCGTCCGCCGAGCCATAGCGAATGTCATCGCTGTATTTATGTGTTGGGCTATGGGGCGATAGTACGAACCTCTTCTTGTTTCTGGTCGCCGGGCACCACACCCTAAAATAACACTAAGTTGCATTTAAGTAATGTGGCCGTGAAAATATGCATCATTTAAATAATATGATGGCAGCAAAACACTAAAGTAAATCTCGGCAGTCTTCAAAACAATATGTAAAAAAATAAATACACTACACTGTGACCAAAAAAACTGCCCCCTTTATCATATTACAGAATTAACGCAGACCCGTGAAAATCGTTGAATATTATAATTGTAGGAAATGTGAAGCTGAAAGTATTTATAAAAAAAAATATTCGCTTCGTGATCATCGCCTTTCAAAAGAAAAAAAATCTTTTCGAGTGATCAACGTAATAAACTTGGAAAAAGGGAGAGTCTGATATGATTTACACTTACTTATCAGTTCAAATTTTGAAACTTGAATGTGCGTTATGCAGGAATATGTATTACTTCAAAATTATTTTGATTTTCACCAAAAATTAAACATCAAAACATCTTAAAACATTTGATAGGTATTACATTTTTTCTTTAAAAATTAAAGCTTCATAAAACTCAATCTTTGCCCAAAATTTAAGATAACTAAAAATTCTCGTGTTGATAGAGTACCTATTGCTTCGGAAAGTTTACGGATAATACTTTCCTCCTGTAACAATATGAATTGTCATTTATATTTTTTTTTTGTTTTTATCTACAATATTTAATAAATATGTACATTCGCATCAAATATTAATGTGGTACTAGTCAAATTTAATAACAAAATCTACCTATAACTAGATGCCTTCAAAAAATTCATCTAAACAAAATGTATTACAGGTTGGTTCTTCTTTTTTTTCTTTGACCTGAACCAAAACAATATTATTATTTGATGAATGTTATAATTGGGAGCTAATTGTATCAATTGGTTTATATTTTAATAACAAATACCTTCTCAGGATGACTATATTTGTGATTAGATATTCTCAATTTAACCCTTGTGGGACAACGCGATCTACGATTTGCTTGGAATTAACTCATGTTTAGCTGCCAAAACTTAACAATAGACAGATATTTCCAATCAATTATTTCCTATAAACAATGAAACATGTGGAATGGGTAGTAATTATAAATCCTTGTTATTGATTCCCTCAAAATAAGTTCATCATGTTGTCGTCTATGGAAATTAACATTTTTCAAGCAGATACCTTCTAAGCAAATGTGAATAAACTTTACATACCTCCGAGACAAAGAAATCATTTCATTTTACCAAATACCATCTTCTTTGGTGATCTGCAATTAATCGAATATTTTCTTACAATTAAGAATGCTAAATTCAATAATGACTCAGAAATGTTTTATAACCAAGTCGATTGCAGTGTTTTATATCCCCAGAGCTATAATTAAAGTTAATTTCTATTATTTAAATATTTTAAATGCTATTAGGTCATCGCTTAAAACACGGGTAGAACTGAATGAACGGAACAGGTATATTCACCCCAAAGGGGTAATCTATTACGTAACCAATACAAAATCGTTTACCTCTCTGTTATTTAGGGATATTTTATGCAGAAACATGCTCGCAACACAAGCAGGCCTTTTATATGAATTGATAAATGATGACCGAACGGCGCGCGTTACTACAAAATCGATATTTTAAGCTTGTTCCTAGCCTTCCATTTGAGAAGACTTTTGTTAAAGAACCAAAAATCAATGAATTTATTATTGGGTACGTCTACATAGGTAAGTAAAAGCCGGATTGGTAGAGGCGCCCGTCCCGGTTAGACGAGAGGTTTTGGGTTCGTGGCCCAGTTAAGACCATTATCTTTTTCATTTTTCTGTGTCTTGTTTTCTTTCAAATGTTCCTTTAGATTATTATTGTCATCTTGTTCTTCCATGATGAAGTAAATTGGGTTTTACACATATTTTTTACTGTTCCTGTCTGGTTAAGGATATCTTGTGCCGAGACAGGATACTTTACAAATACTTTATTTTAATAATAGGTATATTTTTTTGCTAGGTTACAAGCAATCATATTTGACAGAAACAAATCAGGTTGGTATTGGTAACAATTAATGAAATTAGAGAACTTTTAATTTTGATTTGGATGAGTGGACTAATTATTGCACGACCTTTTGTTAACGATTCAATTTTTAGTCAAGATTTTAAATTTGATAATTTTTTTTATTTATCTTGTTTTGTCGGGTAGGCTGTGTAGGTTGGTATATTTTAGTCGTAATGTATTTGAATTTTTTTTTCGATAAGTAGCTTCATACAGGAGGCCCTGAGGCAAAAAATTCCAATGGGGCCTACATCATCTTTGGGGATCCTATGTAGAGGGTGTTTTCAGGGAAAAGAAGGAGAGGAAGCATGCGAGCAAGTAGATAAGTACAAACATCACCCCTAACTATTACACACCTGCCCTGATGGTGGACACTGCAACGCTGTCCGAAAGGTTGGCTAAAGAAGGAGGTAGCGTAACACGGCATAATACCCCAAAAACTAATAAAAAAAAATACTTTTGGCCGTGAAAATCTAAAATCGTATCAGAAGGAAAGGAAGTTCTGGGAAGGAAAAGGTACGAGGGTTAAAATAGTTTTTTTTTTAAATTTGTCGAATATCTTGTACGAAATTTCTTGAATATATCTACGGTAATTGCTTTGGAGACTGAGTATAACTTTAATGATTTTTGAGCCTTGGATAATGAATCTGTGGCTGATAGTGTTGCACCTCCCCAATAAAATTAGATTATTTCAAATTCATAATTAAAGGTCGATTGGCAAAATGAATACATTACCAACCTCTATGGTAATAATAATAATATTCTAAGCATTGATAACTCTAACAAAATAGAAATCAAATAATTAAATGTCTTTTGATTTCAAGTAAATCAAATTAAATAATTTAATTATTAAGGTCTTGGGTATCAAACAATAATTAAAACTATAATACTTGCGGAACTTAAAAATAACAATTTTCATTTCTTTTTATTTTTAATTTAAAAACAAAAATAAATGGAGTTCTATGAGTTAAATACATTAGTCGTAATGGTAATATTTTCAATATTTCTTGATGTAATCCTACTACCAATACACATTACATAATTTACAAACTTTAAATAAATAAATGAAATATTCAACAGCAATACATTTTAGCGTTATTTACTCTTGAAACCTTCAACGTCAATGTTGAAAATGTCGAGAGACCTAGAGATGTCATTTAGCAGGGCCATTCCTCTCGTTAACATTCGTTCTACCATGTCGTGGAATAAAGTGCAAGTCGTATCGATCCTGGCTGTAGTTGTTAGCAAATAATTTATAGCATTCCATGAGATTTATTAAATTAATAAACATTAGATAAATTAAAAATAATCAAAGCATAAAATTTGTACACTTTTTTTTTAAGCTAGCAGTCATTGACTTAAATGACATTGAAAACATCCATACAAAATATGTAAAACAGAATTCACCATGTTCCTTCGCCTGTTGAAGCATATAATTTTCTATGAAATATCCAAATCATTTTCCCCACATGGAGCGCAAAGTATGTCATTATACTTATTATAATAAATGTACTGTAAATGTTTTGGATTAGCTATTGGGTTTAAATGACATTGAAACAATACGAAGTCAAAATAGACCCTATAAACACTAATCAAAATATGATAATGATATATCATATATTCAACTGTTTGGCCACTTTGTTCTTAAACCGTAAATCTGATTCCATTATTTGAGAATTATATAAAAGAGCTACTCCTGTTTGATTAACCCTCCAATAGCTGAAAGTTTTATTCATCAGAGTCAGCTATAAGTAAGTACGCAACTTTTACAATTTTTCTTTTTACTTTTTAAGTTTGATAAATAAAGCGTAAACATATTTACCCAAGGGTTAATAGCTGAAAGAAAATCCAGGAAAATACAAATGCAAGAAATTAATTCGCAATATTCTTCTAAAAAATTGCATCACGGTATTGTGGAAAATATACGTCCTGGAGAGAGGCCACAATTCAGATCAAAAGTTCTACGTGCAATGGCTGAAACCACGTTTAGTGCACTGATCCCAAAATTCTGGTAGGCAGGTACTTCTCAGCTTATCAACATCTAAAGCCTCACAATATTCTCTAGAATAATTAGATTTCAACATAAGAGGCGGGTATAGGTACCGCCGCCCGGGAACCATTTATTGGATTATTAACTCCTCTATCATAGATCACCCCAAGTTCACTACGTGTGACTTAGAAGGGTGCCCGGGTTTATGGAGTGAGGTTTCTCCGAGTTTGATGACAGTTATGCCTCCCTACCTACTGCGAGACGGGCCGGATCGGAAGAGACTGGTTATGGGAGACCTTTTAATCTCTACAGCAGAACTCTCTTAGAACATCGCCCCATTCCACAGTGGAAGCGATAGATTCATATGTCCTTCACACCTGGACACTGATTCCTAACCACCCCTCACACCCTTTTCCTTCCCAGAACTTCATCTCCTTTATTTACTAAAAAGACCCTCGACACATCACCCCTTAAGATGACATAGACCCTGAGGGGAATTACTTTCCTCGGGGCCTCCTCCGTGGAGGTAATTTAAAGAAGACATTAGTAAATAAAAGTAGCCTAGTTATAAATATGTATCTTATTCACAGTAAAACATTTGATATGGGTAGACGGTATGGAATCCTTTTTAATCTATGCATAAATGCAATTATTGGCAATAATCGTTAGGAATTTTTATAACAGAGAATTAAACCATTTGCTGAATAAAATTCATGACAATCGTAGGTATATCAAAAAATACAGGACCCTGCGGATGATAAGGTTTATAATTCTACCATAAAATGCAGGTTTCCATTGAAAAGTTTATTTTAGTATCTATTTGGTATCCACTGTAAAAGGTGCAGTGATTTTATCTACTTACATAAATGGATAAGGATTCATAGCTCCTGTGTTAGCGTGTTGATCGGTTTTATTTCCTGCCTCACGCGGGTCGATAGTGCAACAGTCTGAAGTGAAGCGACAATAGACGACTCTAAACGTCGCGTCGTTCAAATACATACGGATATTGTCAATTTAATTTTCTTCGCACTATGGCACTGCTTGTGATATTAGAAAGATGCTAAGTTGATTTAAGTAGTGTTAGAGTGCGACGGTAATAGAAGATCCATTAAATAGTGAAGCGCGATTTCATTCAACTTCTACCCAGGTCATCGTCCAAGGTAGACATTATTTCGCCATACTAGTTGTTAGCTAAATCGTTATTATCGATCCATAAACCAACATTGGCGCAGCCGGTAGAATTTATTTGATGAGCTTTTATTTGAAACGAATGCAACAATGTATGATTAGTATGTCCAAGACCGAGAAACTTACACCAGTGTTTATGTATTCAGATAGAGCAACAGACCTCTGCCAATCGCATACGAAAGAAATCCTATGCCTACATATAAAATAAATTAACGTCAAAGCCAATAAAAGATTTTTGCTTTCTATTTTAATAGTTTGATACTGTCAATTTCAATATTTACATTATCGTTATTGTATCATCGAATTGTGTTATGCTAGAGTTAGTTGTTTTGTGAAAGAAAGCTAACCTAACACAACTGTGGTAAACATCACCCTTTGGACGTTTAGCACTGGACAACAGAAATACATGTTAAATAATCTGTATTAAAACTAGCAAATTAAACCGATACTGAACGAACAAAGGAGGTGCAATATCCACACTGCGTATCCTTGCATGAACAGATGCCTCCATAGTACACGAACGGTAGAAACTGCCCAAATGTTTGGAGCGTGACCACAGGTGTTTGCGACTACGTAAATGTCTTCAGCAGGCGATAACAACAACCAAATAACGGTCCAACAAATTTAATTAACTTTAGAGAACAACCCCATCAAAATAGTATTTTAACTTCCAATTGTAGTTGTGCAGGGGTTAACTGCTCACTGACGCATTTCTATTCTAAAACTGACAATTATTCTAATTGTAAGAAGTTCCGCGCCCCTCCCCTTCCTAGTACATATTTAAGCATGTAATTTAGTGTAATAAAGTCTTGACCCAAACTGGTCTAGACGCGTTCACCATATTCAAATGATTTTTTTCCTACACTCCTAAGGCAATTATATCCCTGTGTCTCTGGCGAATCACACGAATAAGTGAATACTTCTCCCATTCCCGAAGAATGTAACGATTAAAGAATTAGATCCGAATTAGCATAAGTATAGCTTTGGAGGTATCATTCGGATGCCTCGGCCGCTCGCCGCAAGTGCAATCATTTTATATATTTGGGATTGGAGCCAAATGATACTGACCGTTTATTTAATGAGTTGAAACGATTGCTTAATTGCCCACTCCCGAAAACAAACCTTCAATTTTTTTAACCATTTATAACATCCATTTTGTTTAGAAATCTAGTGTTTCCAATATCCATAAGGTGTGCATTGCAAAATACGAAAAATTTATATGTACCTACGAGTATGTAAAAAACTAGCGGGCAAACCTACCGAGCTTGGGGCAAACCCAGTTAGCGTCGTACCTACTTTATTTATATAATTATTTCTGATGTTATTTGGATTTCAAAATGTACCTACATGACAGTATGGTCTACGGTGACTTTTTTTCATTAGTTAGGGTCGGGGTGGGGGGTTGGGCGTTTACCCGTCTGATTGATCAGTGATGACATTTTAAAGAAAAAAATTTTTTTTGATTATTTGATATTTTTTTTTAATAATGTCTGGAATCACTGATTAAAGTAAGTATGGGTGGGAGGAAATAGTCAAAATTTTACATATGAATTTAGATATTAAAAATATAAGTTTCACATACAATATAGACGAAAATCTTACTTTCTTTCCAGTGGTTCAATTTGAAATAAAAAAAATTCAAATGAATTTTTTTTTTGAAAACAATCAAAATCATATTTTGAGAAAACGTCACCTCTATTTTTATGTCCAATTAACCTCAGGAATCGCTGGTTTAAAGGTACTCTTAGATAGTCTTAACTCCCTGCATAGTACCTAATATTATTTTTTAAAGTTATTGTCTAAAATATTACCTGTATATTTATTACGCACATAATATGTGAGCCTGATGGCACATAATATTTCGAGCAGCGATTTTTTCGTAAACGTTCCAGGCACCTTTCAAACGGTGGGCGTGAGTTTGCAAGTTAGTTAGCTAATTAACTTGCATCTGAAATGCACTAGGTCTTCTTAGTTTAAAATGAAGGCAAGTTGGGATAATTAGCGCCAAGAGTTTGGTTAAGTTTGCTTCTAGTTCCTACAAGGTACATTAACACATCCGAAACCATCCATCCAACACCCAAGGAGAGTTTTCGTTTTACGTTGTGTTAAACGTACAGCATAACAAAAACATTATGTTTATAAATTTTTTGTATTATTTGTTCTAAAGTAGTGTAGGTGCTTCACAATAACAGTTCACCGAATAACATGATCGCTTCATTCGGAGTTTTAACACCGTTCAGAGTTCAGATAGAGTCCACACTCCACACTAATATCAGTAAATCTGTTAATGACAGAAATCAAAGCTGATGTATTCGTAATTGACAATATTATCCAATCAGCCTTCGTATTGACATTCAATTCAGTAGTAATCGCTTCATTTAACTTCACAGAATACGCCTCTGTTGCTCGGAGATATTCGGAGATAATATGTCGCCGTTTTAAATAAATTATTAATGTTTCTGACAGATATCCGTTTAAATAATATTACTAACTTACTGTCATAAGCTTCCCGTTCAAATGGCAAAAAAGCCACTTGAACATGATGGTCACAGTTGGATGGACGCGATTAAAAAGTTTGCTCCTTGTGTCGACATTCAGGTATCATGGGTTCGAAAAATAGCACGAGTGGCTTATCAAAATCAAATGCACTTGAATCAAATATAATTTGAAACAAAGCTAAATAATTCACTTACACTGGTCATTAGATCATTAGACAGCACATAAATTACGCTAAATATAAATTGCTCACCTAGTTTTGGATAAACGGCTAAGATAATATTGGGTTGTAAACTGAATTTCTTAGCGACACAGATACAGTATATCACAGGCATAATGTTTAAAATTAAATTAAACACCAAAAAAATTTCAGCCCATTAAAATTGAATACTCTGTTTATGGCTTTTAGAAAATAGTTTTTTTTTTAAATTCATCTATGCCGACTAGTTTAATTGCATTCAAAATACACGGGTTGTACAAAAATAAAATACCTGTTCACATTTCTCCAAATAAGGTGGCACCAACGTGTCAGATATTTCTCTACAAAATGAGTGGTAATTCGGCTTGGTAGCTGCTTCAGTGCGAACTTTGATGATTTGAGATGGACGCTACGCTGTCGAATCCCGCCGCTTGCGAGGTGCGTTCAATTATTCGCATTCTCAACCAGGAGGGTGTTTCCCCCTGTAAGTCTGTGAGTTCACAATTTGGATCCCAGACGTCAGTAAATCTAGCATACAAACGATTTTGAGAGAAAAATTGACGTACGCAAAGTGCGTGTTAGTTGGGTGCCCAAATCGTATAGAAAGCGCTCGGGTCTTTTTGAAAAGTTTATCCAACCGAGGCGAGACGAAGCACGAGTTCTTTACCTAACCCCGGAATCAAAAAGGCAATCAATGAAATGATTTCTTATATTTTTCTTCACCTGAAAAAAAAGGTTTGGAGACCGCCGAGGACGTGGGGGTAGAGGCGAGAATATTTTTAGCGGCGGAGTTGTTCGACAAACGAATCAACGACCTAGCATCACGGCCAACCAATAGCATCGATAGTCATTAAGACTACGTCGAAAATTAATAGTGGGGATATGGCTAAAATTTGGCACATATAAAACAAAATTATGATATTTTCCTGATAGTTTAAATAATGCAGGCATTTAATTCTAAGATCTTTTCGTGTCGTCGCGTAGGGGCAAAATAAATGTTTAATAAAATATTACACAACAAACTGCAAAAGTACACTTTAAAATTTTAAAACTCAGTAAGTGCTGCTTAGTAACTACAGGTATGCTTAGTGAATAGATCTGAAAACTCAAGTTCTCCCAACCTTCATCGATCATTTTTACCGTCTTCCCCAAATTAGAAGGCGTCATAGTTCAATGGGTTCGGTATTTGCATCGTCATAAAAACAGAAATAATTCGAAATACTGTAGTAGGTAGTAGAACTAATGTGAGTAGTTACGTAGACCTTTTTCAAACTTTCTTCAGGTAGGTACCCATAATATTGTTAAAAAGGCGAATATGAAAGTCAAAATAGATATGACTAACTAACTTTTGAAAACAGAGTCTTTGCTGGACCACCAAAACGGCAATCATCTTGAACCAGAAACGGAACGTTGAAATAAATTTATGGACAGAGGAAATGCGACGACCGGCGTGGTCTAGGGGTAAGGCTCTTGACTCGCAATCCGAAGGTCGCGGGATCGAATCCCGGAGTGGGCAAATACAATAATGCAATTTTATTTGATTAATTTGTGTTATTTCGCAATTAATTCTTGTAAAATAATATATGGTATATTTGCGGCACGTTCCAGAGTGGAAGATACTCTCAGTATCGCCCTGGTGAAAGACTACCATTCAGAATTGAAACGTTGCTTGAAATGGCTTTAGCCGTGTTTGGTGACCAGGTATGTTATTTTATTATTACACTTATTTCCCCACCTTCCTCTTCCTCATCTCCTTCCCCACCCCACTACCTTCAACCTTACACCATACTCCAGACGGGAGCAGCTGAGACGCTTGTGAGGTATTCACATAAAAAAGAAGGAAAACAATTAAGTTAAAAACAACAATAAAAAACTGATTATTTAGGATATTTTTACCTTAGACACAGCAATATTAATATTTCCCATCAAAATTGGTCATTTTTAATGCGAAACATTGAAGTACCTAACGAATTTCTCATACTTCAGTTACTTCTGATGCGGAGAACAACGAACAAGGGGCGTGTTCGGGAAAATTTGCATATTATTTTGATTGAAAATTTTCATTAAAATTCGGTAGGCAAATAGCGCGGACTCAGTCGCGTGTGACGTGATTCCCCACTTTACAATGTTTACGGCCAAGACTGATTAAACAACATCATCTCGGATGTTTGCTGATTTTATATTAGGTGGTTCGCACGTGAAGTTGCGAATGGGTTGTACGGTTATTAGACGTGGGCAGAATGATTCCCAGGAGTGAATCGATTCAGTCTGATTCCCATGGCCTTTTGAATTGATTCCTTTTATTCATTCCTTTAATTCAATTAAATCCCAAAAAAAAATTAAATGAATGGTGAGGCTATAACTGCACAGGAGACCGGGAGGCCACGGAGTACCGCAAAGGGGGAGACTGATGGGCTACTAAGCAACCGCACATAGAGGAGACCGATTATTCTATCTCATTATCTCGCAGGCTAAAACCTATAGATTAATGTGTTTGTCTCTTTTTAGTGTCGCTTTTTCGTTTCATCGAATTTCAAATCACAATGAATGGGGAGGCTACGAAACACCGCACAATGAAGAGACCAATAGGGTACAAAACTCCACACAAAGAGGAGACCGATTATTCTATCTCATTATTCTAAATCCTATAGATGTATGTGTTTGTCTTTTTTTACTGTCGTAATTTTTCGTATGTAAAATGTATTTATTGCTAGCAATTATATCTTAAAATTATACAGGTTTTCGTTTCACCCTTAAAATTTTATTAATTTTATTTTATTTATTAAACTTATAATTTTTCCACTTCACGTGATCACATATAAACATACATTGTAACATTAAGATGTTTATTTTATGACAGCTAATTGGCCTTATAATACCTGCAAATTTACATATTAAATCTACCCAAGATCTACGTCTAAAAGTAGGTAGGTAGGTACTTGTATTCCGATATCTTTCGTAAGTACCAAAAAACGGATAAGCATCATTTTAGCTTCTCACTTTTCTAGCTGATGTTTGGATTCAAAGTCGAAAGTTTTCGACTAATTATGTAATGAAATTGACGGCTTGGCGCGCGGGGGAATGAATGAACCGCACGGACGGATTAAGGGCTGGCTTTGAGGAATGAATTAGTAACTTTTGACTAGTGTTTGGTATCTTAACTCGCAGTGACTTGATTAACTCGCGAACTGCGGACCTAGGACTGGGATGCGTTTGGGACAGATCTGAGATTGACGTAGACGATGACGTCTGACGTCATTTCTGGGTCTGAGATTTACAAAAGACGATGACGTCACAAGTGAAAAAGACTTTTGTTTTTATTCCTGAATAAAGGGCTTCGGACAATCTCGATTCCGACAGACTAGATTCCTGGGACGCGGACATTGAACACGGACCTGGGACGGCGGGGACCTTAGGACAATCTCAGGACAATTGATTAGGACAAATGATTAATTCCTTGCGTGAAAGAGATGCTCGGGCATCTCGGCTGAATCGCGGCGGCGTTTTGGGACATGGATTTTGATGATGTTCGGGTGATTTTAGAATGGCTGCGCGGCGGTAGCGGGGTACAATCGTAATAGGCGAGTCGTTCCCAATACCGTCCGTCGACCACTTTGCGGCCCGCCACCCGTTTAATAATATTTAAATACCTATGAAATAATATAATATTTAAATCGTTTACGGAACACATTATTCATTGAAATAATTTAACAGTAAAATAAATGGAAATTAAAAATATATGGTATGGTTAAAAATCGTAGGATGCAAGGCCAAAGGTAAGGAATGAAGAATCAATTCCTTTTGAAATTGAGAATTAGATCGAGTGTGTCACAAGATTGAATTTATTCATTTAATTCGGTCATTCAATTTTGCCCAGGTCTAGTTCGCGCAGAAGGCGTGGAAATATAGCGGCAATACACGATCAATAATGACATTTTATACGCGAGCATTATGACAGCGACCGTTTGAGATATTTTTGTTTAATTGAGTTTTTGTAAACATGAAGATTCCTGTAAACAACTAAGAACAGTGACACCAGTTGATCATTAGCAGAAGTAGACTATTCAGTTTTCATATAACATGGAGTATAGACCGCGGGAACATTTAAAATTCTATTCTATTCTATTTTAAAGTCGAGGGAATATTTGACAAATTTGGCAGCAAACTTTTGTAAATAGTTCCATATTATGGTAAAAAGCGTTCGAGTGCTTATCCTTAAAATTTATTGTATTTATGATAAAATAATTTGTTACTTTAGCAAAATGCAAAAGTTATAGACACACAGCGACTAATATGAACGAAAAAATAAGGAAATATGTGTATCGAAAAATTTCAAATGTAAAGCAGAAAATATCTTTATATCTTCCGAGATAATACTTAAGATTAACATTAAAAAATAAAAGGGTTTTATTATAAATAACCATTTAAAATTCTCTGATGAATTATTGAATATGAAAAAAAATATTTAGTTACGAGTGCATATTGGGACAAATACGTACGGTAAAATACAGAAATAGAGAAAAAACAGATTTTTTCTCTATAATCACAAATTTTGTGAGTAAGTAGGTACATAAGTATCTACTAACTGAATTATTAACCATTCATTTCATGCAATACTTTTTTTGAATCTCAAACCCTTACGGGTTTTGTATAATCCAAAGAACATATACCAAAGAAACGTCACTATCTTAATGACAATTTTTTATTCAAACGTTCTTTAGGCAGGTTGGTAAATACCATAATATTTAAAATATTTATGGTACCCAGTACTCACAGTAAAAAAATGCCATAAAATGGGAGATAAAGTTTTTAAAAAAATACCTTGCAGCAAAGTAATTTATTTTTTAGTGTCATTACGGCTGTACATTTTAATGAAACATGCAATATTAACATTTATGAATTATTTAACAAGGTAACTGTTTTAATCACTATACGCCGCTGTATTGATGATAACCAACCATTTGGTTATCATATTCAGTTAATTATAATTAGTAAATACTGGATTATAGATAAATAATCTTTTACTGAAACAGACACAATTAATAAAAATAATAGTTACATGTAACTTATGCTTATATTAATATAGTTATTTCCGAAGAGATTTTTCTATAGCGTCCACTGATTGGATTATTATTAATCACTCTATTAGTTGGATAGGAATATTAATGAGACAGTCCCTGTTTTATCTGATATTAAGTAACAGGAGGCAATGCGTTATGAGTGGAGACATTCATAAAAAGCAGATAACAAGGCATAAATAGCTATCTTCCCTAACATCTTCGCCTGATCTTCTCTCCGATGTACGGGTCATTAAAACGTGGGAATGAAAACGGCAATAAATTGTATGTATAATACGAAACTTATTAAGCGATAAAATTTAGTATAAATATTCAAATATTTCTTGTAACGACGACAGCCGCGGTAAGCAAAGATCTACTAATTATGGAGGTTAAAGGAACGTTCAATTTTTACATAACTCAGACATAATACATAATAACGTCTTTATTGTTAAATACAACAACCACCAAATTTCCTTGTGACCTAAGGCAACTACGACGTGATTATTGTTTCTGATCCTTTTGGTCGATGCTAGTAAAAAGGATTCCTTGTACTCTGCCTACAAGGTATTTTAAGATACTTTGGACACGTTGCTCACCAAACTAAGGACTCCAACTTGGAGAAACTGATGTTAGTTGATGAAGTGGAAGGCAGAAGAAGCAGAGGAAGGTCATTAATGCACTGAAGTGACCAAATATCACTTGATGAGGCATCCAGTACTTCAGTGTCCGTAGCTATCCATGTAGCGCAGAACCCCGAGGAGTGGAGGAGTCTTGTCCACAATGAAAAATGGAGTAGGGATCACGATTCTCAGCAATGAGGAACCGACTTTAGAAGAAGAGATGTATTTTTACTGATTAAATTAACTCCACGCAGAAAGCTTTGAGGTTTCGACGTATTAAAGAGGGTCTGCTTAAGGACATGAAAAAGTGGATTTAGGTTCAGACGATGATCATGTTGCAGTATAAAGAAAACGCGAAAGCCGCCAAATCGTTTCACAAACGAGCTGTTGTTATAAACGAGGTATAAAATCGACCAGTTCTGAACCGTGTATAAAGGATGGGCGCATTCAGAGTGCTTCTCGATGACGAGTTCCGTCTCCTTCCGTCTATCATCCTTCATTAAAACCAGGCCTCTTCAATACCTGCATCAAAAAAATATTATTACCTAGGTATTCTAGTTTAATGAATATGACGGTCCCAAAGAACAATGTTGGACCAGCTAAAAATTTTCGGAATTTTGAATGAAATGGTAAATACCAAAACAACACTAAATTTCTTGATCTCATAAACGGTAAAATTAAAAAATAAATTAAAAAGCTCCACTGCAAAACTACAAAATCGCAAATCCGAACATTTAAATTACTGGCCAGAACAACAAAAGTTGCAATGGTTAGTACAGTAGGTAATAGCAGTGAGTACTATTATAGTATAGTTAGTGCATGGTTTGTTGAGGTTTGTACTTCGTGGGCTATTTGCATCCTCTACACTTCTGTAATAATAGTTAGCAGCAGGTCTGGAGAAAAAGCCTGTAAGATGTAAGTTCCCGGTGAAGACAATGAATTAGGCAAAGATTGCATCGGCGCATTGTTCCGCGAGGGTTATTGTTAATAATAATATTCCTAAGTGGATGTGTTATTATTTGAATACGCCGCGGTGTCATGTTGTGCAGAGATTCCAAGGTATATGGACTTAATGGGAAGCATTTAGTGAAGAATTTCGAGGATTTTGGAATAGCACAGACGTTTTACTTGTTCACACCTTTAAAATATTTAATTTTATGCATAAATATTTATTCAGATCAAAGATAATTTTCATGGAGTATTTTAGCCAATTAGTGATTTGTTGGACCCAAGGAGGTATAGCGTTTTCTTTTTCAGATTTCACTCCACAACTTTTCAGTGTATTTTTATTACATACTAAACTTGTACTGTTTGTATTTAATAAAAATACAGATAATATCAATGTTTATTAAGTAATAAATATCACAGCTAAAATTGGGTGAAAGTAATTTTTATTTATCAATGAATATTTTTTAGTAAGGGTCGACCGAAATCTCGGTCTTGGTCTCGGTCTCGGTCTCAGCATTTTCGGCCACAAATTCTACCGAGAACTCTGTCTCGGTTCTCGGCGAAAAATTGCCGAGATTCTTGGCCATAACCGAGATCGTTGTAAGTAGATACGGTATAGGATAATGGGATTCAAATCTACCGCGCGCGTCCACATTCGTCATTTTTGAGTATTGTTATTCGTCACCATATCAAGTACTTAAGCCTGCAGCAAAAAAGTTTTTATCAGCACCGCCTACTAGCGCAGCAAGTGTATAGCTCATTAGCAGAGCTGGTCAATTATACGACATGAGGCGACACTCTTTGAAGAGTGAAAACGCAGAAAAATTGCTTCTAAAACATCATGTTGTTCAATTTTGATTACTAAAACTATTTTGATTATTAAAAATATATAAAACCAATTTTTATTACATTCAATTTACTTTATTATGCAAAAACAGCGCATTTTCATTTTTTTCTCAAATTGTCTATTCTCGGTCTCGGCTTTCGGTCTCGGCCGAGATTTTAATTTATTCTCGGTCTCGGTCACGGCCTCGGCCGAGAACGAAAAACCTGTCTTGGTCGACCCTTATTTTTTAGAGATCATAAAAGAAATAAATGTTTTTCCAACACTCCTCTATGTTTGCTTTTTTCTTCGCTTACTAAAAATATTAAGAAGTTAAAAATATTATTATAGTTCCAATTGTGAATACGATAATGAAAATGATTTTCTGTTAACGTATTATATAAAACACATCATTTACAATTTGGGAAGAGGATGTAGGTACCGCCGCCCTGGGCACCAACACCGCTGCCATAGGTCACCCCAATTGGTTCGGTACGTTTGGTGACTTAGCAGGGGTGTCCGGATTCATGGGGTGAGGTTTTTCTAGATTTAAGCTGCGAATGCGTCAGCCCACCTGCTGCGTGAGGCTGGTTGAGGGATTCCAGCAGGATTCTCTCGGAACATTGCCTTGCACCGCAGTGGGGGTGGCTTCATACGTTCGTTACTCCTGGACGTATTTACACATAGATTTCTATCCATCCCTCATACCGTTTTCCTTCCCAAAACTTCCCCCTCTTCTTTAAAAAAACCCCTCCACACAGCATCCCTAAAGATGAGAGCTAATCCTAAAATATTATATTGATGGTCATATATCGTAATATGATAAAAATAATTCAGACAAGCGATGAAGTGATAATATAATTATTTTTTATTACATCTGAATTACAATTTTGAAAATGACGCATAAATTCAAACAAATTTTTTAGTTTATTGAACATGAACAATTTAGACCGAAATTAATATGGTTGATAATGCCAATTACGGAAAAGCAATATTTGATGAAAGGATATTTATGTTTTTCTAGAATTGTGATATTAATAAGTCTGGTGTGACAGGTCTATATGGGATTGTTTGGCGAGCGATGTGGTGATATACATAGATAAAACGCTTTGCGCGATACGAGTATAGCGTTTTGCAACAGTGCCATAATGTTTCCTTCCAGGATAGAGAAAGGTTCTGAGTTCGAGTCCCGGTTGCAAATTATTTTTTTGTTTATAGTTATCTTTTTTAATGTTAATTTAATTAAAAACACATAAGTATTGAATATGCTTTTAGCTTTTCCACGATTGATGATTTGTTGACCTTTGGGTCGGTAGACGGATCACTGCCCACATTGCCACTGCATTAATCAGGCGCATTCGTCAGTCATAAGTTAGTTATTATTGCAAGAAGAAGCTATTATTACATTCCCCGACTGCACGATTGAGTTCAAACCTTTCGTTTTCCTCGAATGAGGCATGGCCCACGGTTGCATGCTTCATCAGAGACATTTAAAAATAAAATAATTATTGAGTGTGTTATTTCTTCTTTTTACGACAATTCATGTTGGTATTCTGAAAAGCGAAATGATTTTGAAAATAATTCAATTTCGATATGATTTTAGATTTTCACCACAAAAGTATTATAGTGATTTTTTTGGGGATTTAAAATGCTATTGCACTACCATAATCTTTAGCAAATGTTACGGATAGCTTTAGACTTTAGAGCCGTGGTCGTCAAACTGCGGCCCGCGGGCCGCATGCGGCCCGCGACGGATATTTGTGCGGCCCGCACAAATATCTGGGTTTTCTTTTTAATTTTTTTTTCAAGTACAATTTATACTGTCCGTTTTTTTGCGGTCCAAACAAATATCTGCCGTTTTCTATTTTAATATATATTTTTTCGTGTACAATTATACTATCCGTTTTTTGCGGCCCGCACAAATATCTGTCGTTTTCTTTTTGACTATATTTTTTATCATATACGAGTACAATTATACTATAACCGTTTTTTTGCGGCCCGCACAAATATCTGCCGTTTTATTTTTAAATATATTTTTTTCATGTACAATTATAGTATCCGATTTTTTGCGGCCCGCACAAATATCTGTCGTTTTCTTTTTTACTATATTTTTTATCATATACGAGTACAATTATACTATATCCGTTTTTTTGCGGCCCGCACAAATATCTGCCGTTTTCTTTGTAAATATATTTTTTTTCATGTACAATTATATTATCCGGTTTTTTGCGGCCCACAATATCTGCCGTTTTCTTTTAAAATATATTTTTTCACGTACAATTAAATATATTATCCGTTTTTTTACAATTAATTATATTGTCGTTTGAGACTTTCAGGGGGGCAGTAGAAGACCCAGAGAAAATTAGAGAGCGTGGAGATGACACGGTGAGGGTGTAGGAAGGTAAAAAAAATAAATTTAAAAAAAAAAACAAAAAATCACGCTTATCACGTACTAATAAAGCAAAATAAACTTTAGTATTGGTTAATTTTTGTTATTGTATGTATTGTTATCATTTTTATCACGTTTGCGAAAATTCACACCTTTCGATAGTTTCCCGAAGTGGTTGAAAATTGAACTGAAAGATTCCATTACAGATACAAACAAATTATTTTTTTATGTAATATTATGAATTTACGTGTATTATTATTATCAAGAATTGACATTATGTCATGAACACAAGAAGGAAGGAAGTAGCAACCCGGTGCTTAAATACAAAATAATTGATTTTGTAACTTGCTAAACAAAAGGGTACAACACCCCCCCCCCCCCCCCCCCCCCCGAAATCATAAGTCTGCGGCCCGCAGTGATACCTCACATTGTCCTATGTGGCCCTTGACCAGAAAAGTGTGACGACCGCTGCTTTAGAGTGTCCATCATCAGGGCAGATGTGCACAAACATAAGATGTATAGATTTTAGTACAGTATTACACTGCATTTTAGAAGCGGTAGTAGCGATGTCGGCAATCGATATAAAATAAAATAAAAAGTGTTGTTTACAAAGATATTATTTTATTTTTAAGTCACATCACAAAGTATCTGCTTCATAAGAAAATATTCACTTAGTGTTGCAATCTCTCGCCTGAGAGGAGTAGATTTCGCTGATGGTTTGAGAATACAAGAAAGCGCTCCAAAAAAGCGCAAAACCTTTGCCCGTCGTCTCTCACCCGGCATGCCGCTTGAAGTCCCGAAAGCTCTTCTGGATGGAAGGAGAGAGGCTCTTCCGATTACCTCTTATTCCAGAAGATAGGGGGAAACTTGAGTTGCAATCGACCAACGTGGAAAGTGCCCATCTCATACAAGATCCCATTAAGAGACAGTCTGGGTTTTCATTGCTTCGTATACTCTGGTCCGCCATCAATAAGAAAAGGTGCTCTCTTAGCCATTGCGCCCACATGATTCATAGATGGGATCTCAAAGAGTCGGCGATATGTGAATGCGGTGCGATGCAGACCACCGAACATGTGGTCAACGAATGCCCACTCCGTTCATTCCTCGGCGGGATTGATGAAGTCCACAGGGCCACACATGAGGTCCTAGACTGGCTTGCAGATCAAGATGACCCCCTCTGACCCCCCTAGAAGTAAAAAAAAATATAGGAAAAAATATTCATTCAAAAATCTTGGAGAGTTCGGTGCAAACCTTTCATAATATAATATCTACATAATGATATAGTGTATGATCGAAGAAGTCGGGGATGCCAGAGGAAGACATAGAACGATCAAATGAATCAAATACTTGAAGCAGACCTTGTCAAAAGTCAAAATAACAGCAGATAATGTACAAGACAATGTATTAATGTTAATGAGGCAGTTCATTCTCTCTGCCCACCCTGTGGGCAAATTGCATGTCAGGAATTAGTGAGTACCTATTCTAATTAAATTTATAATTTTCGCATCTCTCGAATAAGGGAATAAATACAATTGCGAGTCATATGAAAATAGTTACGCAGGAATTAATTTATTGTATAAAGATTGCCGCCCCTATTAACACGTGCATGCTAATATTTTAGTTTGATTTTATACCTTTAACACTTCACCGTTGAATAACCTTTATGGACCTGGCTTCATTAAGCACAATGTGGAGGAAATACATCTATTGTCCGTCACTTAATACTCCTCTTCTAACACTTTCGAGTACATATTTTGTGCGCCAGCATAACGAATAAAGTACCCATCCAACGTTTGATTTATGAACGTGTTAAATTCAGAAAAATTTCTATTTTATCGTTGCTTTACATGGTCTCATAAAAATTTGCACCTAATTAAAGTCTACTTACCCATGTTTCTTTTTCAAATATTTAAGGAATAAAAAAAACTTGTAAAGATACCATTTTATTGCGATTAAAAAGGTTATTGTGTTTTGTTTAATGAGTAATAATATTTTAAGGCCATGGGGTAATTAAATTGAGTAATGTGGTTGAATAATTTGTTATTTATCGTTATTACAAGAACAATGGCCAGAAGTTAATTTATCTTTTAAACAGGTAGGTACTTAGTTTAGTTAGCCTATTATTCAATTAACTGCCTTTACTGAACTTCATATTTAACTTTATTTCATATAATAAATGTGTAGGTACCTTGTAGGAAAAGGGCCACTATACATCAAAGTTCGTAGAAAATGCTTTTAACAAGGTTAGTTCATCGAGGGGGTAGAGCGGTGATTGGCTAAAAAATTGTGACGTAGCGTGCAGTCCATGTTTCACTGGGAGATTTGAATGAACTGCAATACAAGTGGCAGTCTTTTACTTTTAGCTACGTCACGCATTCGAAATTTCGAAAGTAGCCCGACGAGTTTTTTTTTCGAAAAAGGCCCGTACTTTAAATTTGATATTCGAGAAAGTAGGTATCAATACGAATGTTTTAAAAAATTAAAAGCGGTAAAAATAAATTATTTAGAACGAGAGAGTTTGTGTTGTCTGATTGATTTTAACACGTAGAGCAAAAATTATCACCAATCGGAAGATGGTCTCATTTGTTCATTACGGTGCACTATTCGGTAGTCAGGAATGGGTACCGCCACCCCAGGAACCATTTTTTGGATAACCAATACGTCTGTCATAGGTCACCCCAAGTAGTTCGCCACGTTTGGTGGTTTATGGGGTGAGGTTTATTATAATATATTAGGTAATGATTATTGTGTGATGCGTCTGTCCACCAACTGCGTGGCAGGTCGGATCGGGAGAGACTGGTTGACGGCGACTTTTTGATCTCTCCAGCAATCTCTCAGAATATCGCTTTGCACTGCAGTGGGAGGGACAGATTCATACATCCGTCACTCCTGGACACACTGACCCTCAGATTCCGACCCGTCCCTCATACCTTTTTCCTTCCCAGGACTTCCTCTCCTTCCTTTCCTATAAAAACCTTCCACACCACATCCGCAAATATGACATAGGCCCCGAGGGGAATTATTTTTCTCAGTATGTGGAGGTAAAATTAAGTCATGTTGTCAGGGAATGGAAATTAATAAATTTATTAAAATATACAAACAGAAGCAAAACACACGTTGACAAACCATGAACTGCTATACTCGTGAAGAACGCGGAATAAATGGGTCAAACCGATTCTTTTTATTTACAAACAAAATTACTTCGTTAGGAAATCGAGTGAGAAATTTTACACCGCCTGTTATTATTATTGGTGGTAAAATTCAGTTTCGGAGGGAAAACAATCTGGAAAACAATGATGTTAAGAAATTGCTTAGATTGGTTTGAGGTTTGCGAAATGTGTGGTAAAGTTTTTAAACACAAATTGTTATCAGAAAATGGCGGATCATAAATTTAATTAAAAGTACATTGTAAGTAGAACTTTGATTATACATGTTTGTCAATATGAAACCAATCAAGTGAATAGTGCTGTAAAAGATTTAACAAAAATAGGTATGTCATTTACTTATTTATATTAAAGACGAAAATGTTATCTTGGCATCGAACACAGCTATTTTATTGGAAAAATTATATACAAAGCCCTAAAAAGGGCGTTAATAAAAAGATAAAATTATTCATTTTTATTTTTAACTTATGAGTAAAATCTCAAATTTTAATATTTAATTAAATGAGGACAATATTAGCGAAACTCAATCGAAAATCTGGAGACAGAAAAAGATATTGGCACTGTGGGACTCGAACCCAGGACCCTTTGCTTACATGGCAAGTGCTCTACCAACGAGATAAAAATATTATTGTTTTCGAAAAAAGTGTGTTGAATCAACTTAAATGAACTAAAGCTGGTGATTGATTATGCCCTATTTTTCATAATAACATACCGGTATTTCAATAGAAGATGCTCCGAGGAACTAGGCTCATTGATCCTCTTTGCACCTGTGAATAGTCGGGAAACATGCCAAACGCGTTACGAACATTTCTACACAGTTATTTTCGCAAGACAACTGGTCGTTTCTACGACTCAACATCTCGGCTGTGGAATGCTTATATTTTTGTGTATACGAGATAAATTTAGTGGTAAGGATATGAAAAGCTAGATTTTTTTAAAGTGAATAATAATAATTAGATTTTTTTTTCATTTTTTTTTTTAAAGAAAGACAAACATTCCCGGGTTACGAATAACACAATTATTTTTTAAAATATCTTCTTACCACTACACTAAGCGGAAAAAGTTGCTTGTGTCGTGATGGAGAACTTGGCCAACTTGGCCCGGGTGGGACCCAAACGCGATGCCCACTCCGCCACTGACCGGATTATTATGTGCTATCTGTGAAGACCTTATGTGTGGAGGAAAGGAAGAAAATAAAAAATAAAAAGTTTATCGCAGACTTCATCGTAAAATTTAAGCAACATAAAATTAGTATTCAGAGATAAAACGATTTTTTTAACTCTCAATAGTCCATAGTCATAATAATATACCAACTCCTGATGAAAGGGGTTGTAAACGACTACCAATAGACATCTAACGTATCACATAGATAGCTTACAACCCCTCTCCAAGAGTCATCAAGAATACCCGAAAGTACTTGCCCCGGTGTTAATTCCCGGTGGGTTGGTATGTTGGTAGGTGGTGTGTCGCTGTGTTGCGTGTCCCTCGGCTGCAGCAATTAACTTTTTACGATAACAGCTTGGCCGGTCCCAGGTCCCAGGTCTCAGCTCCCAGCTACCAGTGCCCTCAGCTCACAACTCCGCCGCAGCAATAATAAAAGCCAGCCTCCTCTTCCGATGTTTTATTCGGGCATCTTCGTTCGTTTTCGCGGAGTAAATTTAAATTGAATCGAACGGTGGCCATACTGAATGTTTGAGTTGTTAAATGAAGAGATCCTGGGACAATGATGAAGCATATATTTTCTGATATGAATTGCGTAGGTATTTGACCCCCACCATTGTATGAAGACAGAAACATGATATCAAGTTAATTACCTATACATTGTAATTAATGAGTAACTTTGTGTTATAATTTACAAAGTATGGTTTTTTTATATTGAGGATTCTATACACATAAATAAGATTAGATAGAGATCCTGTCTCAAAGAACCGTGGTGGCAGTAAAATACCGAGTGAAAGCAACGCTATCATACGAGTTTATTGAAAAATTTCAAATACCTTTCACGAGTTTGATTATTATGCACTTTTCCCATTGATTAAATTTATTACTTAAAACTTTTTCTCTTTTCAGCAACTCAAAGACCATGACCAGATTCTTCAATCTCCTATATATTTTTATGCCTTGTTGCATTGTTGGTATATCGTTGGCAAGTGGGTAATAGAACCTATAATTATAGTTGTTTTAGAATAGGCAGACGCATTTAAAAAAATACATCTTAGTGTTTTTGTTGGTTCATGGTATTTAGAGCCAGTAAAGATAAAAAGGAAGAACTCTCAGGATATCCTGAAGCTTGATATTAAAATGAACCATTAATCCAGGATTCCTAAGGAAAATAATTTCCCTAAGGGTGTATGTCGTCTTTGGGAATGCTACGTGGAAGGACTTTTTAAGGAAAGTTGGTAGTGGCGGACGAATGAATCTATCCCTACCGCTAGAGTGCAAGACGATGAGAGTGCAAAGAGTCTCCTTTAACCGGCCTCTCCCCATCAGGCGCGCCATGCAGCTAGCGAACATGCGCATCTGCTGCCAATAACACACTTCATCCGATGTACCCGGGCACCTCTGCTATGTAATAAAACGTAGCAAACCACTTGTAGATGATTAAAGGAAAAGATTTATTAACTTATTTCTATGCTGTATTTCAACATTTTCCTGATACCTTTTTTATTTGTAACATACAAAGAATGAAGAAGAAAACTTTTTGTCTTGTGTAAACTTGAATGGAAACAAATGTCCCATTTAGCCCAATATCCCAGTGCCCTCCCTTACACTCCCAGTGCTCTCCCTTACACTCGCCTGACATCGTTAACCTCTTTCACATTTGAATTTCGTAAACACAGTTTTGAATTGGAAATTTATGCCTCGAATAGGCAAATATTTGGATCACGATATACGTCCACATTACACTTCTTGCGTAACATTTTAATCTATGTTTACGTAGGAGTGGCTAAGAGAAATAATTTCTCACAGGCTCACGTCAACTTTAGGGATGTGTGGAGGTGTTATTATTGTAAGCTTATCGGCTTTAAATCATGTTATGAAATTTTAGGTTTTAAAAAACTATTTTCATGGGAACCATAAACCTACCAAATCTTCCTAAGTTCTTGCATCATTGGTTCACAACTGGGATCAATTAAAATTTAATTCCCCAAATTCAATTTACCGCTCAAAATTAAATACGCCAAATTCAGTTTACGACGCGCCAGCTTCTGTTTGCGAAGTATGATCACGCACAATGGACGGAGAAGAATGTGTGAGCCGTAATTATTAACTTTGATTAAAAAAAACCTCATCCAAAATGCTGGAAGCGAGGCGCTTACTTTTTAATCCAATTTTCACCGTCAGAAATCTGATTGACGGCCTCGTCTAATAACTAATAACTATCATGGGCAGAACTTATGAGAATAGGTGTTTCTTGTTTGATGTTGTCCATGTAATGAATAAGCTTCGTACATTAAATTGGTGAAATAAACATAAAATACTGGTTTTAATGATAGCTTCAAAAATTTAACATTTTGAGTAAAAAATATATTATATACGTAAATACGTTAAATACTAGAGTTTATTGCGGTATTTTTGAGGAATTTATTTTTGGTAAGTGGGCATAATACGATTATCAGGAAATATATTTATGAAGAAATATTTTTTTTTTGCAAAGCTATGATTTTTAAAGAATCAGATAGCGGTAACAAAAGGCACATTTAGTAGTAAGTATTTTCACAATTGACACCGGTAGTGGTTCAAATTCAAATTGGTTCAAATTAGTTTGAAACACCCGCTCGCCGCCCCCTATTCCTCCCCATTAGTCATACGATACAAGATATAATACACCACCACACAAGAAATTATCTCCTTAAAATGATTCTACTGTTGACACCTTTATATCATTTTAATTCGTATCATAGTTGAAATGAAATATAACGGATGAAAACAAAATTTCAAATTTAAAAATTATGTTTTTAACCGGCATTTAAGGTAATCGAATCGGAAAAATGTGTGATAAATGGTGTTTTTTGGCTTAAAAAACTAACTAGGTATCCTTTGTATATTTTTTTACTTGCAAATAAGTCCACCGAAAATTAAATAAAGTATTACTGATGAATGACATATTGTATCAAGAACAATATAAAATTATTTGAATTATCAATTACTAGCAGACCCGGCCACACGTTGCTGTGACTAACGAAACACAACGCCATTACCCAACCTTTATAAAATCCACACCACCCGCTTACCAGCTGCCTGCCCGCTGCCTGAATTGAATATTTAAATTTCTCGGCTTTTCTCTACTATAATAAGCATGTGTTATACATATAAACCTTCCTCTTGAATCACTCTATCTATTGGTGAAAACCGCATGAAGACCTATGCGCACATACATGTAATGATGATTATAAAAACTAATTCTAATTATTATCACACCCCCAATCCCCAATGCTTTGTTTTTATTAAAATTACATAAGATGAAAATCAAATCAATAAGTGGAATTTCTTCTAATAATCGTAGCTGACATTGTGTACTTACACAGGTACTAGAAGCGCCGTCAAATGAAAATAAAATTTCTATTTTTGATACTGACATTTCGTTGTGAAATTAAAAAATTATAAAACATTTTTCCACTCAATTTGTGGAAAGCAAATAAAATTATTTCTAGCAGGTTATTTGAAAGTTGACTATTTCTCCCAGTCAAAGTATGTATAAATAAATATGGTTCATTGTTTTCCCTGTCGTTAATAATTATCACATGGCCCGTGTCTGCACATTTTCAGAATGTCAGCTTTATCGCATAACTTGAATGGCGGGAAACGGTTAACACACAATCCCAGCTACTTTAAGAAACAAAACCAAATGAAACGACTACACATAGCCATTGGAAACCATCGGCACCCGAACAATAAATAGATACCTGTATTCGTCAGGTGATATCCATTAAAAAGTTTTAACTTTTCAAATTAAAAGTTTTTAAATTTTTCAAAACAAAAATGTCAACCAATTGTTACATAGTCAATGCCCAAGATATCCATTTAACCTAACAACTAACAAAAAGTGTTAATTTTAAGGTGTCATTTTCCTATTGCACTAAATAATGTTGATGGTAGTACCTACTAGCTACCTATTCAAAAATGTATGTTTAAAATCTATTTCAGAAAAATCATTAAAAAATTAAGCTCTTATCAGACAAGCCCAAAACTATGGATCAGAGGGACGGGTCATTTTTCTGGGTCAGGAAGTTCTGGGAAATATAAGGTATCTAGGGATAGGTGGGTAGGAATCTAGGGATCAGTGGGTCCAGAAATGACGGAGTACGAATTCATTCCTCCCATTGCGGTGCAAGGCGATGTTCCAAAAGAGTTCTGCTTGAGAGGTCAGTAGGTCTTCCTCAACCAGTCTCTCTCGATCTGCCCTGCCACGGAGCTGAAGTGCAGACACATCCAGCGCCAAGACTCGGACAAACCTCATTCCATTATCCCGGGCACCCCTGGTAAGTCACCAAATATAGCGAACCACTTGGGGTGACCTATGACAGAGGTTTTGGTTATCCAATAAATGGTTCCCGGCCCTCCTAAAAAGAAAGGCGATATGTTCTGATAGATAAGATACCAAAACAAGTCTTATGAATGCATTGTCTTCTATATTGCCATGTAAAATGTAGTCTTTGATTAGAAAACAACATTGAAAATTAATAATCATTATTTAACGTCACTGTGCAACTTTTCCAAAAGTTGTAATAATATAATATAAGTTGTCCAGTCCTAAGCACAAGCATCTGCTTTTTTAGGATAGTGTATGAAATATTATCAATGAATTTTTTGATCAATGCAAGTGTTTTCAGCTCCCACCGTCATTTTAATTCAATATAAATGGAATAGAATCTCCAATCTTACAGAAATCCAGCATTTATAATATAAAGTGGAGTGTAGCGGTGGTGATAGTCGACAACCAAAGAGGCCTATAAGAGTAAAAATAAATTTATTGATCGCAAAATATTGGCAGAACTAATTGGCAACTGTTTCCTTGGACATGAAACTGGCGGGAGACGAATAGTGTGGAGGAATACCCAAAGGTCTATCTTGTGGTCCTGCACTAAAAATTAATCACCATCCTATATTCTCACCATTCTCTATGTAGCTTCAGAGTTTAGTTGTCATTAATTGTAATTATTGTTTAGTCTCAATGAAATGGTTATTTTTTGCAGTTTATTATTATAATATATTTTTTTAAAGTTCTCGATACCTGCTTCCCATTGTTGTACCAGAGTTCTTATTACCGAATCAAATTTATGACCATTTATTCTGTGTGTGTTACTCGCCTCACACTAAGTAGACGTAAATTTAACTCCAGCGTGCGGTGGGCAGTGCCGCGACGGGGAATAAATCGGCATTACGCCGGCCTGAAATGCTTTAGGAAGATTCCTTATCAATTTGTCAATACTGAAGGCGGTGATTGGTGATGTAATCCGAGGGTTCGCCACCAATGGAGAAAAAAATCACAGTAAAAAAGTAAAACCGTTTTAAAATAAAATGTATTCTTTATTCGAAGAAAGAAATCGAATTTTTATCATACAAGCCTTTTACAAGTATTCCATTCGTATATTAGAAGGAACGTTCTGAAAGTATTTCAATACAAAATTTAAACAGGGTGTAGTTATTCGTTTCCATGACGTGTCAAATATTCCTCGCCCAATCCGAGTAATAAAATATTTAAACACATATGTGGAGCTGACAAGAGACAACACCGCTTTATTAAAACGTAAACAGCGATAAATATAGTCCGGGGTCGACCGGCCCAAAAAGCGCTTAAGTACATTCTGAGAGATCGTTAATTGGAAAATGTAAATCAAACAGTCTTAACGCGTCCCGTCTCGCGTGTTTAACTATTGAGAAAAATACGAAAATAATCAACCAATAAAATTAACGAGGGTCGAATGCTTCCGTGTACGATGGCATCCTATCCTCGTAAATAAGGCGAGGGTATTCTAGATTCTCCAAAATCAGTCCGAAAACTTGAGAATTTGTTAAAAAGACGGGAACAACTTCTGTCTTTTTAAAGCGTTAAATTAATTTGTTTCTCTCTTTTGAAGAAGTGAAACCTTGAAATGAGAGGAACTGTATCGTTAATTAAAAAGTGATGGGAATTGGCTATAAAGACAATGGCCGTTGTTGAAAGGGAAATTTATGAGAGAGAGGTGTCATCCGTAACACATTCACCCAATTATAATAAGATTTTCAACTTGCGAGATTCGTCTCACGCCTTTACGAATTTGTGAGTGGTCTGAGGTAAACAACAAAACTGTTATTATGACGAATTGGGCACAATGATCAAGCGTTGGCTCTGGCAATTGAAATCACTTTTATTTAGCACTTAAAAAACAATGCACATATAAATTTAAAAAAGAAACTACATAATAAAATGCTGCGTCGTTTAGATGTTTAGAAGATCCACAACGAAAATTGGATGACAAGCGCGCATTAGTAAAAAGCATAAAACAAAAGAATGGTACGTTTCACGAAGTAAGCAATTTGACTAACACTTTTGACTAATCAGTAACTTTGTTTAGCAAAAATGTGATTTTGTTTTATTCGACAGCGACGTGACGTGAGAAGCCGAACATCCGGATAAAGACGCTGCCTGTTATTAAAGAAACAAAAAATCTTGATTTAGATGCGTTGAAAACAATTTTAATTTGCGACATAAATTTAACAGTCTATAGTTAACTAGGCATTTTTTCATCTTTTTGATCTGTTGCATAGTGGTTTCCGAGATAGGATCACTCAATTAAATTTGACTTTTTGGCTTGGGCGAGTAACTTAGTAGTTTGTGATTCGAGATTTTATCGGTGTTACCTTTTTTATCGCGTCCGCGTAATAGCATAGAATTATACTTGGATTCAAATAAATTTCTTGTACTACTTTATTTATATTTCCATGAATCATTTTATTCATAACATACAAATACTTCACCAAGAAACAAATTATCAGTTGAGGCAGTAAATCATTCATGTGTGATGTTCGTTTTACATCGAGAATTAAAACTTGATCTCTCGCACTGATAACGGCGGGCTTCATTATTTTCTCCTTGTTTTAATTTTGATTGTGGATTTAAAAAAGTGTTTAAAAGTTGTTACAGCATTTTACGAATTTAATATACCGTACCACTTTAATTATGTAATGGCATAGTAGTCTTAAATAAATTATTTCCTCCTACCTACTAAACTTAGCGCAAAGATTGTCGTTTATTTATGTTAGTGTAAAATTTATCACCGATTTCAAAAAAAAGTATTGTTAACTAGTGGATCCTGATTTTTCTAAATAACTTGGCTCAATGTTATATTCATATGTCTATGGTTCTAATACTTGGCTGTATTTTAGATTTCAAAGCACTGTAACATTTGTTTTTAACAAACGGAATTGATAACGTAATTGTAACACACAATAGTCTACACACACCAATTGTCGGGTTTGTTCTTTTCAATTTCGAGAACAAGAATTTAATTCTTTTGTACATATTTTTTATGATTTATTTTTTTTAATAACTTTACAAGTAAAACCACAAATAATATTATCTAATCTACCCCTGAGCTAATTCCACCCTATCCCCTTCGATCTTCGATCATATTTAACCGTATCTTTCTTCAGATAGATTTTCACGGCCAAAAGTATGTGTGTTATTTATTTTCGGGGTGTTACGCCGTGTTGCGCTACCTCATTATTTAGCCAACGTTTCGGACGGCGTTATAGTGTCCATCATCACATCTGCCCCAAAAAAATAATGTATTATACTTGTTTTTTTTTATTAATCTGAATACTCACAAGAGTCCCAGCTGCTCCCGTCTGGAGACAGTGAGACAATGGCATCCCCAATTGGGGTATGTTGTGAGGCTGAAGGTAGTGGGGAGGGGAAGGAGATAGGGAAGGGGAAGGTGGGGAAGTACCTGGTGATTCAGATCTGGTCACCAAACACGTCTAATGCCATTTCAAGCAATGTTTCAATTCTGAATGGTGGTCTTATACTTAAAGTATATTCGACTCTAAAACGTGCCGCAAATATACTATATATTATTTTAAATGAATTAATTGTGAAATAACACAAATTAATCAAATAAGATTTATTTGCCCACGCCGGGATTCAATCCTATCCTGCTAAGTTTATGTATGATTGTAAGATGATTCCCGAACTAAATGCAACCCAGATAGTGTCTTGATTAAACCCATTTTTTTAAATCTTATTAATATATAAAACAAAGTCGGGTTAGTTACACTATTTATAACTCGAGAACGGCTGGGCTGATTTCGATGATCTTTGATTTGTTGGACTTGTCTCCGCCCCGGATAGGATAATAACTATTAAAACATCACAAAAGTTAACGAAATAAATAGTTATAAAGAAAATTATTTTCCCCATACATTTTGTATGGAACGAATTCTCCTATTTTGAAAGAACAGCAGCAATATTGTGAGGGGTATAATATTGAACTGTGCGTGAATTTTAAAACATTCAAAAAAGTCAAATGTCAATGCGTTGATTGTTGTGCTGTTGTTTTTAATCATGTAATGCTGCCCTTCTTTCTTACACACTCAATGTCAATAGTCGAAAATGAGACAAATGGTGAACGTATGTCTACACACCTCCAAAGGAAAAATACAATAATTATAAATAAATCTTAATATATAAAACAAGTTAGTTACACTATTTATTAATCGAGAACGGCTGAACCGATTTTGATGATCTTTGATTTGTTGAATTTTTCTCCGCCCCGGATAGGATAATAACTATTAAAACATCACAAAAGTTAACGAAATAAATAGTTACAAAGAAAATTATTTTCCCCATACATTTTGTATGGAACAAATTCTCCTTTTTTGAAAGAACTGCAGCAATATTGTGAGGGGTATAATATTGAACTGTGCATGAATTCAAAACATTCAAAATCGTCAAATGTCAATGCGTTGATTGTTGTGCATTTGTTTTTAATCATATAATACTGCCTCTCTTTCTTACACACTAAATGTCAATAGTCGAAAATGAGACAAATGGTGATCTGCACAGCTCCAGGAAAACAGCCACTTCTTTTAAAAACATTCAAGGCGCATTATGACGTGGGGTACCTATTGCATTTCGGTGAAGTCAATCAAATACATCTGCAAATTTGTCACAAAAGTCAGCGATATGGCAGTTTTTGGCGTTAAAACTACAAATAAAAAAACGATGAAATCACACGCTATCAAGTTTGTGAGCTCCAATGAGGCGATTTGGCGTAAATTCTCATTCCCTATTCATGAACGACATTCCATTGTTGTATATTTGGCGATGCATCTGGAGAATGATCAACGAGTTTATTTCATTACATCGATTGTTGCCAAACGTGCTAAAACACCTCCAGCAACAACATTGACCAGTTTCTTTTCGATTTGCCAATGCGATCTATTTGCCCAGACATTGCTCTACTCTGAGATGCCACATTATTACACTTTGTCGAACGCTTTGTCGAAAAGATTTCCACGTCGGAAGCACGGCGATGTAGTTACTGATCACCCTGTTGTGCTGATACTGATGCATTTACACAGTTCATGTAAAAAGTAACGAATGCTTCTACTTTCGGTTGTTGCTGGTGAATGTTCGTGGGCCGACATCATTTGAATCACAAGTCAATGGTGTAGTGTGCCCAACAATTCGCGTTGCATGTCAGCAGATTAATTTGCTTGAAAACGATACTCATTGACATGACAATCACTCAAAGCAATTATTTCTGCATCTCCAGTCTGATACGCACATTATTTGCTATCATTATTTCGACATGTTTCCCATCGAATCCACGTAAACTATGGAACAAGTACAACGATGACATGTCAGAAGACATTTTACATCGAATTCGTGTCAGTTCAGGGAATCCTGATCTCGAGGTGAATGAGGATATACATAAACAGGCTTTGTTTTTGATCGAAGACATGTGTTACCTCATGTGCGGCAGTTTGTTAGTCAATTTAGGAATAACAACGCCAGATCGACGCTTCATGAATGCAATGAAACTTGCAATGAAAGCATCTTTCAATCAATAATTTGTACGTGAACGTGAATATGATCAAGATGCATTGAACCAATCAGTTTGAACGAATGTACCACTGTTGTACCTCCAACAGAAGGAAGTGCACGATACGTTAATGAAGGCAGTTGATGATGGAAATGGTGGCTTATTTTTCCTCGATGCGCCCGGTGGAACTGGGAAGATATCTAACGATAACAAAACGAAAAACGTTGGATATCACAAGGTACTTCAATGAAGGGATTCAACCCAAGTGCAACCCATCCAGTAAATAGTTTAACAGAAAGTAGTACAATAATGCCACGTGAATCATTTAGATTCGCTTTAATAAAGCAAATACCTTGCTGCCACGTGAATTACATTTCTTAATTCATTTTGAGTATTCATTTTAACTTAAAAAAAATTAAATTAATTGAGCTAATAAGTTAACACAACAGTTATTGATTCTTAGGCGGTACGAAGTTCGCCGGGTCAGCTAGTTTAAAATAAAACAATAGCTTTGTAAGCACCACTTTTATTTTTTATGCTTTATGCCGACCGGGTTTCGCTACAACCTCTGATTTTACTGATACTTTATTCTGATTTTCCGTTTTAAATTTTCGATTAAGAATTGCTAATACCGTCTTCAATGATTAAATAATAATTTTTCATTGACTTACCTTTCTTTATTGGCATGCTCCACGGATTTTATGCGACCTACCAAACCTTAAAAAAAAGTAAAACAAAAATTGTTTTTTTTTAAATCCAACTAAAATTTAGTACAACATAAGTTTTTTTTGTGGATTCATGTCTACATACGGATGCAAATATGTTGACGATGGCTACGTATTACGTATTGACACAAATTATAATAAAAAAGACATTCAGTCAAAATTTCATTAAACAAACAAGGTTTTCCTCCAGTAACTGCGTAGTTGCGTAGCCACCTTATGTATTTTGTAAGCATAATTCTGTCAAATACACGAACCGAATTCAATTTCTGTTATAATATTTTCACTATACATCTTACCGATTTATTCAAAATGTCAAGTCTCATACTAGTGACTGGTTTATTGTACTTACTTAGATTTGTTTAAAGACGGGTCCATTGCGCGGGCAAAACTCCAGACTATGGCCAGACGTTTGCTTTGACAGTCCCATAACACACATTCAAGGTCATAAATTTTTGTAGTGTTTGAGTTTCCAGTGTTCGGCGTTTGAAGGTCATTTCGGCGCTTGGAGGACTTTCAAACAATTAATTAGGGTGAAGTTCGCGCAGTTCACACAATTTGACAACTGGTCTGGAATACGGACGTCCACGCGTACGCAATACTTGACGTTTGGCGTTTATTGCATGTCCTAAGTTACAATTGAATTTGAGATGCACAGATATTTTAATAGATATTTATTTATTAGGAAATATTTCCAACTAATATCGATTACTATTGAATTTAGAGTGCGTGAATAATTACGTAGCATCAAAAATAGAATAAATTTAAATTGGTCAATTTATTTCGTGTCTCTGAAACCGATTTATAAATTAATAGACTTTATTTACAAGTGAGTTCACGAAAGAAATAATCATCCATTACGACAGTGTGTTTATTTAAAATCACAAATAATAATTTTAGGTCCGCGCAGTTGATAACCAAAAAACTTGACGTTTGACGTTTATCGTTTACGTAAATGTTAAAATGCGTTCGATGTGGAAAAGATGCTACACCAGGAAGAAAACACAGACATTTATTTATCAGGAAAGATTTCCGACAAATATCGATTAGGTTTTGCACCAATAACATTATATAATAACGTCATTGTATTGCACGACCTAAAGTTACTAGAATTTAGAGTGCGTAAACATTTACGTCAAAAACAGAATAATTAAAAATATTTGATATTATATTGTAATTTTATTATCAAATATTTTGATTATTATATTATATTAAGGTTTAATAATATTTTAAACTCGTGATTATGCTCGCTCGTGGCACATAACCGTAAAAGGCCATTCCGTTTTTCCCACACACGACCGCATCGCGTATCTTCTGTCAAAAAATGAATTCTCCCCCCCCCCGCCAGCACCCGCCTGCCTTCCCGCTTCACCCGAGATGGGATGTTTAAGTTTTGTTTTCCGCAGAACACGGGAAGCTCAAACACTACAAAAATTGTCAAACATTTATGACCTTCAATGTTTTGACCTTGACTATCAAAGCAAAAGTCTGGCGTTTTCCCGCCCAATGGACCCGACTTTATATAAACATTTAACAAGATAAATTATAGTATTAGGAATAACCGAGTGCGTGCCTACAGGTACAAGGTGTCATCAGTTATTGTAAAAGGAAGTACGCTCAAACAAACATAAATTCCTTATGTGCAGGACATATATAATATTTTACCAACTTATATGTCTAGGAGCGTTGCATGACTAGTAGTTCGCAATTGCAACTTTGAATCGTTTTAATTTATTTGCTGAACCGGTAGAGTGAACGTTCGATATTTAGCCGACTACAAGTGATGTGCATGTATAATAAATTAGGCACTAACGAATTCACGAAACACTGCTTCATTTGTTCAATTCGCAAAATACATTGTTAGATGGATATATGGTTTCTTCACATTCTGCGTAATAATAAAATAGATTGTCCCGAATTGCTATCCTTTATTGGTTTAAATGTAGGTACCAATGAGGCGGACCAGTCACACTACGCTTCTTCGAATAGAAGTCAAAAACACCAATGCAGCAAATAACTCACCAATTACTCGCGCCATCACGTTTTTCATGATTCTTTGCTCACACATAAAAATTACTTATAAAATTTTTAGCGTTAATGTATACAAATTATTAAAAACTTCTTGCTCTTAATTTCACATTAAACTTTTACTAATAGTCATTTACAATTTATGAGCGTGTACAGTGCTACACGTATAAGTTGGCAAAAAATGAGGGCTCTATAGTCTGTATATAGTAGGTATGGTTGCGAGATTAAAATTTAAAGATTTAGCATTGGTTCATGTTTACGCCACCACCAATTTATACGTTTAGCACTTTAATTCGTAATATCAAAATTTCTGTTTGTCTCTTCACACACTTTCCATCTTTTTATTTATTTATTTTTTAATAATCATATCATCCAGATGAAATTACTACGTTATTGTGTGGACAAACGTAATGGTAATTTAACTATAACTATACCAAAAATACTATAGATACCATAACATTAGTAATAAAATGTACTGTATATGTCTAAATAAATTTGTGACTGTAATATAAAATATCATTTGCCCGATGAAAACGGTAATTAAAACCGACTTTTCTGTGAGGGTTTTATAAAATACAAAGAATTTACAAAAATAAAAATAAATTACTAAAACTTATAAGACTTTGTAGTCCAACCGATGTACATAAGTACGTAATGTAGTGATCCATGCAGGTAAGTAACACGATGACATAAATCTAAATCACCAAAGACAACACGTAAATAAAATACATGAAACTATGGATACTGAAGGTATTGAAACAAAAAATAACGTCAGCTCGATGTGAAGATACGAGTATTTTTCCAAACTAAAAAGAAAAAGAAACCACAGAGGAAAACATCGCAGCTTTGTAAGCTTGCAAATAATTCTTAATGGAAGCTTCCTCAATCAAGTACTAATTTGAAACTTATCGCGTGTAATGAACACTCCACGAATACGTATGCAGATTATCAATAAGTATAATAATATTTACTATCATCACTATCATAGGGAAGTAACTAGTTGCATTGTCTCCGAGACATATTTATGCAAAGGCTTCGGCGTGGCAGCCTCTCCGGCGGCGCTGCGATTGCGTTACATTATTGCATTTTTGCAATAGGCACATAGACAGAATGATAACTCAGCACGAAGACAATATTTCTCCGCTGCAGGGTGTTTGCATTCGTGCCTTATCCCACTTCTGATGTTCTTTGAGGCAGGGAAGATGAAATAAGGATGACATATGCGAATTGCTTTGTTCCTTTGGAGAACATATTATTTTTATTCCGGGAAACAGATTTTGCTATAGAATTTCATTCCATCGTCTTAATAATAAATATGTTTGTTTGTATCGCGAAGATGAAAACTGCTTTTAGATCAACTGAGATTTAAAAGGAACAAGACATCTTTAAGGAGAAGAGGAACATTGGAATGAATTTAAATTTAAACTATTTAAATTTAGTGCTAAAATAGCTAAGACTATCACAAGAAACCTTTAAGAATTAATTTCAATTAATTGCAAACAAACCACTACAGTTAAATTGTATACACAACTAATTAAATCAAAATTATCAACACATTTTGAAACCAATTGTTTCTTTGCCAAGTAAGTGGTGTGTACAAAGTGATTTGTTTCTTTGCCAAGTAAGTGGTGTGTACAAAGTGATTTGTTTCTTTGCCAAGTAAGTGGTGTGTACAAAGTGATTTGTTTTTTGCCAAGTAAGTGGTTTGTACAAAGTGATTTGTTTCTTTGCCAAGTAAGTGGTGCGTACAAAGTGATTTGTTTTTTGCCAAGTAAGTGGTGTGTATAAAGTGATTTGTTTCTTTGCCAAGTAAGTGGTGTGTACAAAGTGATTTGTTTTTTGCCAAGTAAGTGATGTGTAGAAAGTGATTTGTTTCTTTGCCAAGTAAGTGGTGTGTACAAAGTGATGTGTTTTTTGCCAAGTAAGTAGTGTGTACAAAGTGATTTGTTTTTTACCAAGTAAGTGGCGTGTATAAAGCGATTTGTTCCTTTGCCAAGTAAGTGGTGTACACAAACTGTTTTGTTTCTTTGCCAAGTAAGTGGTGTGTACAAATTGATTTGTTTTCATTTTATTGAAAACCGGCTGAGCCGGCGAACTTCGTACCGCCTCAGAATTAATAACTGTTGTGTTAACTTATATTACTAGCTGAATTAAATTCAGTTTTTTATTAAGTTAAAAATTACACAATGAAGCAATTATCGATGCGCACCTCTCCGTGTTTTGTTTTTGTCAGTATCAGAGATGGCGTTGCGTACGGATTTATAATTTTTTGTGATTTTCTACTTTTCAACTAACGTACAGGAATATTAATTGTAGTATTATTGTATTTTTCCTTTAGAGGGGTGTAGACACAAGTTCACCGTTTGCCTCATTTTCAACTGTTGACATTTAGTGTGTAAGAAAGAGGGACAGCATTATATGTTTAAGAACAAAGCAAAACAATCAGCGCATTGACAATGGACGTTTTTGATTTTTTGGAATTCACTCACTTCTCAATATTGTACTTATCACAATATTCCTGCAGCTCTTTCAAAAGATGAGAATTCGTTTCATACAAAATGTATGAGAAAAATAATTGTCTTCATAATTTTTTTTCGTGAATTTTTCCGATTTTTAATAGATTTTCTACTATTCGGGATGGAGACAAATCCAACAAATCAAAGATCATAAAAATCGGTCCAGCCGTTCTTGAATTATAAATGGTGTAACTTACCCGATTTTGTTTTATATATTATATAATATGGAAGCCTTTGAGTGAATTTGTGTCTATTTAAAAATCCACACCCTATTTAAACAAGTTTTTATGCTTCTACGCGGAATGTAACTCAAAATCGAAATTGCGCATTTAAGTAATTTTCTTCGTCAAAAGGAATAATTTTTGACCACAGGCCAACTAAGTCTCAGAAATAAAGCCCGAATAATTCCGGGACTGTAATCAGCGCCACACAGGTTTCCATTTGTATCTGGGCGATCTTTTAATCTTTGTCCTGTACGAAGGACTACGAAATATAAGACGTTAGCTGGCCCTTACCACGGTGTGTAGAAAACATTCAAAGCCCAGACTGTATAAGCCAGGTATTTCCAAACCTTACCCTACTTCCTCCGACCCGCACATACTTCGTCCTCTCAACTACGTACATACAAACAAACATACATGCGAACATACCTTGACCTAATGACCCTGTATAAAATCTGCAACAACGTTATCGACTGTCCTGACTTACTCAAACTAATAATTTTTAAAATACCACCCAGAACAACTAGGCTTAACGACTTATTCCACATTAACCGGACACGTACAAATGCTGGTGTCAGGGATCCAATCAGAAGAATGTGCGAATTGTTTAACAAAAACCACAACCTTAAGGATTCCGATATATTTTTTGATACTTATAGCACTTTTGGTAGAAAATTAAAGGCTGTTTTCCTATAAAAAAAAAGAAAACTCATAAATCATTAATTACTCTTTTAATGTGCTTCTTTTTAAACAATTTTCGATTCATTATTAATTATGACTTATTTTTAAACATGTATAAAAATGTATTTGAAAATATTTATTTATCAAGTCAATTAGTGAGAAATAGTTGGGGTGCAGGCGAATTCTCAAGTTATTGTTCATAATATTGTTTTGTTAATTATTGTCTGTATTTGTGTTTTCTCCTTAAATAAATAAAATAAAATAAAATAAAATAAACTATCTCCAAAGGCGGGATGCCATCTTTTCACCCGCCTTGGGTAGTTGGATCTCTTGTATGGCAATCGTGAAATAATAAAAAAACAATAATCATTATAGTTAAGAGGTGCTCAACTATCGTGGGGTCTTCGAAAATTGCCACGGAAACCATGGCATAGTTTTCATAAACACACCACGTACATGCCGGCGCAGTAATAATTAAAGTTGATTTCAATATAATCGAATTACTTTTGTTGTCAAGCATATTAATAATTAATCTACAATAACTATAATTAATAATAATTAAAATTTATAATTAATATTAATTAAAATTAATAATTAATAATTGACAATTATAATTCAAATCTGTTAATTTGCCATAGGAACACCCCTAGCATGGCGGGTGAAATAATACTAAAAAATGTACCTTTTTTTCGTGAAATAAACAAATATATAAAAAAATACGCTCACTTCGATTGAAAATTTTCTTGTTACTAAGAATTCCCGTTTGACATTCAATTTTAAATAGTTCCTTTAATATATATTTTTTTAATATTTTTTGCAATTGCCCCACACAGTAGGCCCTGAGAAAAAAAAATAAAGGAGGTAATTCCCCTTACGCCGTATGTCATTTTTGGGGATGCCGTGTGAAGGATCTTTTTAGGAAAGGAAGGAGAGGAAATTTGGGAAAAAAAGTTGTGAAGAATTTGAGTGCCAGTGTGTTCAGGATGACGGACTTATGAATCTATCCCTCCTACTGCCTAGTTCTATGTTCCGAGAAAGTCCTGCAGGAGTGATAAAAAAGGTTTCCCTTAACCAGTCTCTCCCGTTCCGGCCTGCCACGCAGTTGGTGGAGAGACGCATCCACCAAAGATGGACAAAGCTCTTCCCATGAACCCGGGCACCCCTGCTAAGTTACCAAAAGTAGCGAATCACTTGGGGTGACCTATGGCAGAGGTGTTGGTTAACCAATAAACGGTTTCCGGGGCGGCGATACCGATACCCGCCTACCAAATTAATAACCTATTGAAAGCATGACCTATGGCTCATGGCTCCATCGAAGCCAGAGCAAAGTTAGCCTCCCAGAAACTGGGCGTATTGTACAGGGCCCGCAGATACTTTAACAGTACACAACTGCTAACCCTGTACAAATCACAAGTGCACCCTACGGTTGAATTTGGCGACCACCTTTGGTCTGGAGCTCCAAAATACCTGAAAAACACCCTCGACTCTGTGCAGAAACGGGCGGTCCGTTTGATATATTCTCCCATCTTAACAGACGGATTGCAATCTTTAGACCACAGGCGTCGGGTGGTAATGCTATCCTTGTTCTACCGGTATTACAATGGAAGATACTCCGAGAAACTGGCGTCATTGATCCCTTCGGCACCGGTGCATAGTCGGGAAACACGCCAAACGCATGCCCAACATATGTACACGGTTGACATTTGACACATGAGAACGAGTCGCTTCTTCAACTCGTTCGTATGTTCAACAGCTCGGCCGTGAAACGATTTGCCGGCCTCCGTGTTTCCTCTTTCCTACAACATGGTCTCTTCAAGACCAATGTTCATTCTTTCTTCTCCTCAAAAAGACCCTCCACACAGCATCTCAGATGAAACATTATTAAGGGCAATGGAGGAATGTGGTATTAGAGGTCCTTTAAATAATTTGTTTAAAAATTACCTGTTTAATAGAAAAATTAAAAGTTAAAATTGACGGAATTTTAAGTGATGAAATGTTAGCAAGCACTGGAGTAGCTACGGGCTCGATATCAGGACCTACGTGTTATATTATTAGCATACTTGCGTAAACAGTTTACCAAACGTAATAAAACGTTGTAAATGCTACATGTTTGCAGACGATACTTGCATTATATACGCTGACAAAAATCCACAAAAAATTGACAAAATTTTGCAAACAGACCTAAACAACATAATTAAATGGTCACACGACAATGCCATTATTATTAACGCAAAAAAACCAAATATATGCTTATTCACTCACCATATAAAAATTTTCAGGATAAGAAATTGCATATAAAAAGTCATTCATATGATTGTTTACACACAAAAAACCAATCCCAACAGTGTAATTGCCCAAATATAGAAAAGGTGTACCAATATACACATACCTTGGTCTTACAATAGATGTCAATTTTAACTGGTCAAATCATATTGAAAATGTATGCAATAGATTAAGATCCATGTTAGGGAAATTTTACCACCTAAAAAACTTTGTTGATAAAAATATATTATTCTGTATATACAACGCATTAGCAAAATCAATAATAGGATACGGAATAAACGGTTACGGATTAACGTACAAAACGTACTTAAATAAAATAGAACAATTACAAATCCGTTTCCTAAAATTGATAT
Source organism: Limnephilus rhombicus (assembly GCA_929108145.2). Lineage (NCBI taxonomy): Eukaryota > Metazoa > Arthropoda > Insecta > Trichoptera > Limnephilidae > Limnephilus > Limnephilus rhombicus. The sequence continues at coordinate 50,672,033 of OV815285.1, forward strand.
CAGGCAAAAAAAAATTCAATTATGTGAAGGCGATTATAAATTTTTTTTCTCGTTGTGTAATGTCCTCTCTATACACAGTAAGGTAGATAATCAATTAACGATAGATGAATTCTGGAATACAGAATTCAAAAAACCTGTAAACCACAACTACCCTACTAGGCATAGAGAAGCACAAATGTTTATTATTAATAAATCTCAAAATGTATACGTCGATAGAACAAAGAGGCATAAAATTCCGAAAGTATTTAACGCATTACCTGAAAATATTAAAAATGAGACATCTTATTCAAATATCAAAAAAAAGTTAAATCATTCTATCTCCGTAGAACATGAAAGCAAATAATATTGTACACAAATACCCAGATCGAATAATGATCAAATTCCTGGAAATTAATATCACACACTGTATTCATAAACATTTTAATAATTACTAGTTTATAATAATTAGTATTTTAGATTTTACACAGTTATTACTATGTAAAACCTAAAAGTATAATAGTATTAATTAATTAGGAAAAATGAGAGATTTCTTACAATCAAACTGATTGATCAGTTTTGTAAGATTTTTAAGATAAATATTGTAAAATTTAAAAAAAACTGAATAAACTTACTTAAACAAAAAAGCTAACACAGGCCCTGAGAGAAATTAATTTCCTCAGGGCCTCCTGTGTGGAGTTAAAGTAAAAAAAAAAAAACAATTGAAGATTCTTTTAACGTGAACTTTATATGAAACACATTTATTTCTATTTTAAAAAATAATTAAAAAATAGTCAAACCTTGACCGAGTTGTCCAGAATTATTTCAATTTGTGCAGAAGCGTCTATGGTAAAATTTTATATGCAAAGAGAAAGCGACGTGTTCTATCTATCTAAATCTGTTTATAATGTCTGACCATAATAGCAAATGAGATTTTATGAGGATTTGTCATTCTGTGACACTGCGTGATCCGAGTGGAACAAACATTTAATGGTGTATTTTAAATAACTAAAAACATTGTAATGGCAAGAGTGCCCACAGTGATTATGTTTGCAAACACAATCAATTTGTCAAATTATGTGACATAGAATTAATAACAGAAATAAAACATACTTTACCCGGCTAAAGTTGGCCCTCGTTCATATTCATTAAAAATCTCAGTCAGCTTTCCTTTTATAAAATACTGCAAATGGATTATCCCTTCAGGAATAATGTCCAATATGTATGTACGTGGGGTGCATGGTCGTAAATTACTATTATTAATTACTTTGGGGTGTTAACACTTACGTGCCTAAATGGCACGAGATATAAATTATATTTAAGCGCAGTCTCCCCCTTTCAGCCTTGCTAACCCGTTCATTGCCGTTCACCTGGAGAACATTTGGAATTGATGAGGTGCGTGAAATGCAAACCTTATCGCTACCATCGCAATTCATCTATTTAGCATTTGCTCTCAGCGGTGAGAGGGTTTAATTGCCGCCCTTGTTTGCATTCACATCGTGTTCGGACAATGTTTGAATTAATCAAAGAATATTAAATGGCATTCAGATTATTATTAATTCAAGAACATTAATAACAAAAGTTTTAAAAGGTTGGTTTTACTAACTCTTAAACACATCCTTTTCATTTTTGGAGGCGCCCTAGGAACTATTTTTTGGATAAACATCACCCCTGCCGTAGGTCACCCCAAGAGGTTCGCTATGCTTGGTGGCTTAAGGGTGCCCGGGTTCGTGGGGCGAGGTTCGTGTACGTGTTGGCGGCCAATACGTTTGCCCACCTACTGCGTGGCGGGCCGGATCAGAAGAGATTAGTTGAGGGAGACCTCTCCAGCCGGACTCTTTCACCTATCACCTTGCGAAGAATGGGAAGGATGGATTCATACATCAGTCACTCCTAGACACATTGACCACAAGATTCCTACCCAATTTCATACATTTTCCCTAAAAATACCCTCCATACCGCATCCCCAAATATGATGTAGATGAGGGATTTTTTTTTCACCTCAAGGCTTCCTTTGTGGAGCTATTGTAAGATAAGTAAAGTTTTCAAAAATTTTAAGCAACTCCCGACACAATAAAGAGCTGATGACCATGAAACGCCTTAACAGAAAAGCCCAGTAAAATAAATAAATATATTAATTAATCATTGAAGAAGATATAATCAACAATACAAAATGAAAAACTGAAAGAGATATAGATACCCAATATAATAAAGTACTTACATTCTGTCATTTTTATCAATCTTATTAGTAAGTCCATTATCTTCAATTATTTTCCAAATATTTGGCTGCCAACTTTTTTTGTGTTCTACAAGAATATTTTTACAAGCAACAATCCAGACGGTGGTATCTGGAATAAATCCAGAATATTTCTATAAGTCTCTGGGTTCGAGTCCCAGAAACACTTTAAACTTGAACCCTCCTTTTTTCTGTGTCTTTATCCACTGGAGCGTTTTCAGTCAAGTTATGTCCAATGTGAAAACACCCTTGAGCGTTCGCTGGCCAGAATGTGGCTATTTTGAAGAGATTGTTTAAAACATTTATTGGAATTATTTCAAATGTTCCCGCGCGTTGTACCTACACCTCGATTGAACACAAAGATAACTTAGTATTTACACTTTTCAAAATAGATGTCTCGCATTTCTTCTGAATTATTTGTTATTGATATTTCGCGAACCGAAGTTATTGAAATATTTTTTCTAACATTGATCATGTGTTACATAAAACAAATGCATGTTCGAATTTAAATTTATATTCGGGTTCATGGGATGAGGTGTGTTTAGGTCTGATGACCAGGACATACTGAACCCCAGATTCCTACCCACCCCTTAAACCCTTTTCCTTCCCAGAACCATCCTCTCCCTCCTTTCCCTAAAAAACCCTCCACACAGCATCTCGAAAGATGACATAGGCCCTCAGGGAAATTATTTACCTCAGGGCCTCCTGAGTGGAGCTCATGTAAAAAAAATATATATATATATTCTGTGAATATCAATCAGCCTGTATAAAACATATAGAAGTCATGATATTTAATATTCTCCTAAAAGGTGCTTTGTACGACTATTTTAATGTAAATAGTGTGCAGAATTGATGCTTTCATATATCGATCGATTTTTTATATTTTTTTATGATTCTGAAAAACATTTGATAAACTGTTAAACGTAAGTGCATTCTTAGTATTAAAATTCGATGGCATGATTTTTTTTTAATGAGGGTGGGAATTTTCCAAATCGGACGCTCGTCAGACGCGTGTTATTGTGGTTATCTCTATCATTTTCACTAAATTCTTTTGATATTATCTTTATTAATGATTAATAATAAGGTTTAGTATAAGCTTCAATAAGTTTCCTAATAAATTAATGAAATTAATATTACCATCACTTCAATGTATGTATGCGAAATCATTAAATTCTGAATGAAGGATGCCTAAAGGCATGGTCTCTCAAAGAAAGGTTACTCAAACCCAGTATTCGGTTGTATTATGCACAGTTGTATTCGGTGAATCGTCGTATCAAGTAGATGTATTTGCGTTCGTTCCTAAGGCTGATACGGACAGTGACAGAAGGGTGATACAGACAACACTATACATTAATGTACAACTGAATGCAGTTGTCACTAATACAAAGTTGTCAAAGGCAGCAAGGTTTGCAGTCGGATTCTTGATACCATCCCTGATGTACGACAGGGAGGCACGGAATCGTCTCAGGTAGGACGAAATGGGATCCAAGTAGCGAAAGTATAACAAAACTATCTGTAATGTTATTACGAATCGTAATAAAATAATACAAAGAATATGTAGGCGTAAATAAACACATAAAGAAGAAAGGAGTTAGAAAATAAATAATTGTGATTTTAGAACAAATCAGTCAAAAAAGTTGTTTGATTTACGTGAAAATATATTTTCAAATGTTTTTATTATTGAGAGAGGTTGATTTCAATGAATAAATCTTAGAATCCTACTAATATTATAATGGCCAAATCTCTGGCGTTATGAAATTATTTATTATTCTTATTGTAGAAAGCAATCACTTTGTCGTTTGACATATTTAATAAAATAAAATACTCTTTTTGTTTAAGACCACGAGATTTTTTAATTTATGAACCGACCGGTTTCGCTTTATTCAAGCATCTTCAGGGTACAAATTAATATTAAACAAGAAGTACATAATGTGTGCTTATATATAGGTAACAAAATATAGAGGGAGACAACACGATACAAACAAAACAAACACATAGACAGCCATAAAATACATTAACATAAGTACTCAAATAATGGAAAAAACCAAAAGATAATTATGTAGACTAATGGGTTATGATAATAAATTTGGAGAAACATGGCTGTCTATGTGTTTGTTATATTTGTATCATTTTGTCTCCCTCTATATTTTGTTACCTATATATAAGCACACATTATATACTTCTTTTTTAGTATTAATTTGTACCCTGAAGACGCTTGAATAAAGCGAAACCGGTCGATTCATAAATTAATAAATTAGTGGTTTTAAACAAAAAAAAAGTATTTAATTTTATTATTTATTATTTATTATTCGTTTATTGTCAAGACCAAAAGCAAAAGAAATTGTTGCTTGGTAACTACAAGTAATTATTTGACGAGCGCCGCCATTTTGTTATTTGCTGAGGTTACTATGGAGATCCCTTTGATAGTTAATATTCAGATATGCATAAAATACTAATCTAAACTAATATTATAAATGCGAAAATGCGTGTAATTGATTGTTACGCTTTAATAGGTGGCACGCGAGCTGTTTGAAAAATGAATGTAATGGGTATAGAGGGGAAAGGGCAGGGAGGGGGAGGGGGTAAGGGCGTGGGGGGGGGGGGGGGAGTAAGGGGAGCGGGGGGAGGGGGAAGGGGGGGGGGGAGTGGAGTGGGGATAAGGAAGGTGGAGGAGGCGGAGTCGGAACCCCCTTAATACTATGCGAGCGAAGCCGGGGGCAAAAGCTAGTAAATAATAAAAAACATATAAATTTAAATGGAAACAAATGTTCAATTTAGTCCACAGCCCAGCGTTACGTCTCACTTACACTCGTCTGAAATCGTAATCTTCATCCCGTTTAAATTGTGAAAACACAGTTTTGTTTGGAAATATAGTTCCAAATTGGGTTAATATTTATATCACGAAACACGCACACTATGCACTTGTTATGTTATTATTTATTATATGAAATAAATTATCAAGGAATTACAGATGATTTGATAATACACATACAAGTAGTTCGAACCTAAGCAAGTTGAATATGGTTAATAATAATAATAATAATAACGTAATATTTATATAGCGCAGTTTTGTGATGTTTCACTTCAAGTGCGCTTAATTATAATAAACTTAAAATTAACCTGCAGTGTTCCTTACGAGTCCTTAAAAAATTAATTAAATAATGTGAAATAACGAATATACAAGAATATACAAAGCAATTCCTAAAGAACAATATTAACAACAATAGTGAGTGCTGTTTTGGCACAGGACAATATATAATGATAAACCATCACGGTGCCATTCAACAAGAATCATTTAAACTAAATTATATAGAACAGGAGGAAGTTAACATTTAGAAATAATACAAATTCAGAGTGCACATAAAACTATAGTAAGGAGGTAATCGAAACCAAACAATTACCAGAAACTTGAGGAACATGGCTTATTATAGTAGATTGAAAAGTAGTTAAAATTCATGAAAGGTGTGATTTTTTAAATAAGTTTGTTTTTAAAGCTCTTTTGAATTCAGCCAAGTTCTGGATATTAGTAAGAGCTGAGGGAAGTTTGTTCCAAATGAGCGGGCCAGTTACACGAAAAGATCGATCATAGTAAACGGCTCGATTTGACCTAGAAAGTTCGATTAAACGATTAGTAACATCTCGATCTGCTGACCTTAGAGTAAGCTGCCTATCGCTTAAGTTTTGTCGGACACATAGTTCCGATATATAGGCTGGCGCCATTCCTTGCAATGCTTTGAAGGTCATTAAGCAGATCTTGAACTCTATTCTTTCAGGGCATCGAAGCCAATGAAGAACCTTTAGAAGCGGGGTTATACGGCAATACTTAGATTCACCAAAAATCATTCTCGCCGCAGCATTAAAAACGGACTGGATTCTATTGAATTGTTTTTTAGGCAAACCAGCATACGCACTATTACAATAGTCCATACGTGAGACAACGAACGAATTTATGAGTGACTTTGCTCCATCAGAGGGAAGGCAACGCCTGATTGATTTTATCTGCCTTAGATGGAAAAAGCCTGAACTTACAGATTTTGAAATTTGTGATTCAAGAGAAAGACTATTGTCTATAGTGAAACCTAGAAACTTTATTTCTGTAGAAGGGATTATATCTGTGCCCTGAATATGGATTGGATTAGAGTCTATGAGGGCTTGCCTTCCAGGAGAAGCTATCCAAATAAATTCCGTCTTGGTCGGATTAAGTTTGAGTTTATTGACAGACATCCAACTTGAGACTGTGTTAATGAAACTAACCACCTCGTTTTTAACTTGAAAGTGAAACGATCGTCTGCATAGCCTTGTGATTCAAAGCCAGCTGATTGAATGAGTTTCTCGAGGCGCTTCGTATAGAGAATGAAAAGAATGGGACCCAAGACAGAACCCTGGGGAACTCCACATTCTATGGCAGTTTCAGATGAAGTACAATTATTGAAAATTACTGAGGCTACTCGTCCAGACAGGTATGATTTCATCCATTGGAGAACATCACCTCGAACGCCAAATTCGGTTTCAAGCACATTTAATAAAATACTATGATCTGCCGTGTCAAATGCCGCACTCATGTCAAGAACAGATACCAAACCCAACTTACCTGCTTCCATCCCGATGATCAAATCTGAAATTAACCGCAGAAGAACAGTTTCCGTTGAATGAAACTGTCGATAAGCGGATTGATTTTTGGCAAATAGACCGGCGGAGTTCAAGTACCCCACCAATTGTTTGGCAACGGTTCCACCATTTTGTAAAATTCTCCCCTTTAATTAGGTTGCAACAAAAAAAACGAAAATTAATTAAATCGTTTGCCACTTAAAGAGTTATCAGTAAAACGTGTATTAAATCCTTAATGGGAAAATTCCTCCAAGATAAAATCATTTTGACATCGTACTATGTTTTAGTCGGCAATGAAAATATAGTAAAAGCACTCTCTTTAGAGCGAATTATCTATTTTTTTTTTAAAAGTAGGCTAAAACGAGATAAGGTTGGGGGGCAGACATTATTTACTTTTCAATTTTTTTCTACTTGCTGACCACAAGTGGTTGTTCATCTGGCTATATTGGTCGGCAGAAAGAAAATTCGAACTGATAAAAAAATCTACACACTTTACACAAACCTTGAATAAATGCGTCATACAGCTAGCTCTACAATTCCAGCGGCTAACTACACCTGTAGTGTGTACGTCAGCGGAAGTTTGCAATGCAATTGTCTGTAACTATGAAATATCATTTCCATCAACGGAAACTCGCCATAAATTATGAAAAGTGCTTTCCCACTGCAAACTGCAACTACCGTACAATGTAGAGTACTACAAGTACTCTCTCAGTGAAAGCACTGTGCCGCATGCAACGGGTATTATTTTTCCACGGTTGTAACGAGATTATCACTCCTTATAGTTTATGCAACGAGTTTTTTTTTCTATTTCAAACGATGTGTACTTTTTTAAGAGCTCGGAACTATTGGGATTATTGCATTACCAATTCGATGGCCTATTTCTACAGGACATTAAAAAAACCACAGATTCCTAAAACTGGCATTGAAATATTTTGAACTAAAATTAGTGATAATGCAAATGACTCGAGTGAATAAATCTGACATTTACCACAGATTTTTCGAAATTTTAGGAATAGTGCAAATATGGCGTGCGCGCGCTTCTCTTGCATATTTTAATACAAATTGAACATGCTCTTTTAACATTATTTCCATATTTTTTTTGTTTGGGTTCATTGTGCGCTTTCCCTGCCAAAGCAACGGCCGGCGTGGACGAGGGGTAAGGGTCTTGGCATTGCAATCCAAAGGTCGCGGGATCGAAGCCATTAATTAATTAATTAAAAATAATGTATAGTATATTTGCAGAACGTTCCAGAGTGGAAGATACATTCATTAACACGCTGTTGTAAGACCACCATTCAGATACGAAACGCTGCTTGAAATGGCTTTGCCGTGTTTGGTGACTAGATCTGAATAGCCAGGTACCTCCCCATCTTCCTCTTCCCTATCTCCTTCCCCTCCCCATTACCTTCAGCGTCACAACATACCCTAATTGGGAATGCCATAGTCTCACTATGCCCAGAGGGCAGCAGTTGGGACTCTTGTGCGGTATTAATGTTAAAAAAAGGAGATAGCAACATGTTTCTCTACTGAAACAGGAGCAAAACACAATTCTTAACATAACTAAAAACTCAGAACAAACCCGAAGTCAGTATTTATTTTACTTACTTATCTCCGTGTAGAAATAGGCCATCAAATACATTAATTAAAGCTCAAAAATTGACAGTGCGGACATTTTATAAAGTACACTACATTCACCCCACGAAGGACTTATTTAAGGACTTCAAAGCACTCGATATAAAATCCTTATACATCAAAAACATATCACCCTACTATAAATTCAATTTTTTACCCGTAAAATCTTCAATAATTTACCAATAGAAATAAAGTCAATAGCCAAATATGACAGTTTCAGGAAGGCGCTTGGGGACTTTTTGATGAGTGAATGGGATAGTGTTAGTAACCTGTTTCTCGTACTCAGATAGAGGTATATAATTATATATTGTTTTCGTGTGTACCGTATGGATACATATATGTATGTAGGGGTGTATGTATGTGTGCATTTGTTTGCACACATATAAAACTATGAATAAGAATTGTTAATTTGAATACTTTTTAATAATCTTGTGCTTGACATTTATCTTTTCTTTTCCATTTCAATCATAATTTTTTTTCTTCTTAATTCTCATTATGCACTTTCTATTATAATTTTTCTATATTTAATTCATTTGTTTACACTAGACACCACAATGTAACTACGTTCCAGGCAGTCGCCTAGTATGGTGATGTATCATTTATATATATAAATGTTCTATTGTTTTATCATGTATTTTATAAATAAATAAAAAAAATTAAAAATTTAAGCTTATGTGTGGCAGTTTGAGAGGAGGAGAATTCGATGTGGGAGAAAACGATCGTTGGAAAACGTAACTTTTCAGATTTGCTTACTAAACACAGAAGAAATCAAATTAAGTATATATTTTCTATGTCTTTTTTCTGAACTGTAGTCTCCTACAAGTGTAATACTAATAGCAGCTTCCTGCGTATAAAACTTTTTTACATTAACCCCATACAGGAGACCCCGAAGAAAATAATTTCCCTCAGGGCCTACGTCATCTTTGAGGATGCTATGTGGAGGGTATTTTTAATAAAAAGAAACAAAGGAAGCTCCAGGAATGAATGGCTTATGAGAGGTGAGTAGGAATCTAGGGATCAGTGTGTCCAGGAGCGACGGATGTATGAATCTGGCTGCGGTACCAGACGATGGGTCGAGCTCAAAGGCGAGATTTGGCTCATTTGGCGAGATCAAAGATCTCGCCAAACCGGCCTCTCCCGATCCGGCCCGCTATGCAGTTGGTGGGCGGATGTATCCGCCGAAGGACCCGTGTAAACCTCACCCCATTAACCCGGCCACCCTTGCACCAAATGTAGCGAACCAAGTGAAAACCCGCTTTTATTTGTAATAAATCTCTGACAGATAAACATTAATAAATCTCTGACAGATAAATATTAACAATTAACATCTACCTACAGACTAGACGTGTCATCTTTGCTCATACGAATTTAAAGAAATAAACACAAATAAAGCTATATTTAAGCAATAAAAAGTGTGGAATATATTGATTTCGCGATTGTGCGTTGTCTGTGCGTTTTTAAACTTAAAAAAAGCGACTCTGTGCTCTATTTCATAGTTTGTGAAAAAAGGTCAATAACACACAACAATATACCTAGTGAAGTAAATAAATAATAATCAGTGAAACACAACGAAATATAAAGTGTATCCTAAATAATCTAGAACCTCAATAAAAACAGTGATTTTTTTACTTGAGAAAAAAGGCGATAACTTATAAAAAAATGAACCCACATCAATTTATGGATTCTGCGAAGGAGGCAATTGATGATTTGCTGAATTGTGTTCAAGATAAAGTTTATAAATTTAATAAGGAACAAATTCACCTAATTACAACGAAAACAAGTGCTATATTAAACTGGATGGGACATTTAACTATTCAATTATCTGAAGCAAAAGAAAAAATAATTGAACCAACATTTGGATACGGGAAAGTAGCTGAAAACCAAAATAAAATATTGAAAAGTGATTACAAATTAATAGTTTCATCGAACAATGCTGAAGAATCTTCAGAAAATATACAAAATAAAATCAGGAAGAAAATTAACTTAAGTAAGATTGGTGCCAAAGTGATTGGTGTTAATGCGATATCTAACAATAGAATACTTATAAAATGTTCGACAAAGTACGATGCGGAAAAAATGAGTAAAGCTATTGGGGACGAGTTCAAAGACATCAGTGCTACAGAAATTAAAAAGAAAAGACCAACTATAATACTTAAGGGCGTTGCTAATGACTATAATAAGGATGATATTTTACAAGATATTATCGAACAGAATGAAGATATCAAGGCTGTGATGATAGATAAACCAGAAATTCAGATGACGTTAAAAAAGATCTTGAAAAACAAATATAATAACACTTCTAATTACATAATAGAAGTTAGTACTAAAATAAGAAGATGGTTAGTTTCTACCGGTAAAATCTATTTGGGGTACCAGAGAATACAAGTAGAGGATGCCCGTCCTGTGGTTCAGTGCTTTCACTGCTTGGGCTTTGGACATACTTCTGTCAGGTGTCTTCATAAAGAAAAGGACAAACCGTCGTGTACACACTGCGCTGGTGATCATTCCTACAAAGATTGTGCTAACAAAGATAAAGAACCTAAATGTAAAAACTGTGATAGCAAAAATAAAAAAATGAACTGGAATATTGACATCAGGCATTCTGCAAACGATAATACGAAATGCAATGTGTATAAAAAAATGAGCATTAGCAAAAGAAAAAATAGAATATTGACTAGAAATAACATTAAACCTGTCTCAAAGTAGATATAGTGCTATTATAATACATATGAAATTTTCTCGTAGAATTTGCTACATTTCAATAAATAAAATTTACGTTATTATTGCTAAACATTATACATTTCTATTTCTATATTATATTGAAGAAAAAATACATTGTATAAAAACACTAGATTTCCAAACGTCGTTATATTCTGTTATTAAAAATTCATTTTATTACTTAAATATTGTTATAAAAATTATAAAAGATCACGAAATAACTAACAAAAATAACATTATTATTTTACATTATTTTTTGAACAGTAATATCATAACGATACATTCAATAACTTTTTTTTCTTTACATCATGCATATATTCACTGTGTACTATATTTCACATTCATATATATAACAGATTTTATAAAAATCTTAAAAGATCATAAATATTCTAAAATAACACTAGATGTGAACATACTTATTTTATATTTATTAAGTCTTTATCAAAAAGTACTTGTACCAATTAGCTCTAGATACAATCACTTTTATATTGTTAAATATTTAACATTAAATTCCTCAATCTATACTCAAAATACTTCTCTTGTTAAACAAAACAAAAAAAAAAAAAATTTCTTACTGGTTGAAACCTACAAAAGATTTTAATTATTGTATTGGTTTCATAAATGAAGTTATTCTATTTCGCTCTTTTTTCATGTTTACCGGACAGATAATAAAAATATGTGTTAAATTATTTATTTATGTATGGGATTTAACCAACCTAACAATAATATTAAATTTTATTGTTTTATCTAAAAATAAAATATTTGTAATATTATGTAAGGTTAAAAGCATGGAAAACCATTTTGTATCATTATATTATACTAAGGGCTGTTACTTTAAGAAAAAGAATTGTGGTATCTTTGATAAAAATAAATGCTTTATCATATTTTATATTAATCATTGCTGTATTACGCTAAGTATAAACACGGATATCAGAAAAAATATGTATGTAATTATATCAACTATTAAATTGAAGCTTACACTTAATTATGATATAGAGTTATTTCTTATAGAAATATTTCAATATATAAAATCAACCAAACTTCGTATCACAATCTTATTGTGTTGCATCAAATTTAAATATGAATTAAATGGCTCAGAATAATTTCTCGTATATAGATAATGATAACGAAATAGAATGTAGTACAGTAAATAATTTAGAAGATTGGATAAAAAAACAAAACATAAATGCGTCTGACAATCTTGTTTGTATTCAATTAAATATAAGATCTATACAAAAATATTGGAATATATTGCATATATATTTACTTAATTGTTTGAAGCATATTGACATTATAATGCTATGTGAAACATCTATTCAAACTGAAAGTACGTGTTTATACAATATTCCCGGATATAATGCATATAACTACTGCAGGACTGATAAGTCAGGAGGAGGGATTATATTATATATAAGAAATAAATTTGAATTTAGACCAACATCGTTCCAATCACTTCATTTTGAAAATATAACGGGAAAGCTCATACTCCAGGACAAAACTAAAGTTAATATAGTAGCTATCTATAGACCTCCTAATTTGAGTAAATCTTCTTTTTTAACGGAATTATCATCGTATCTTGATACAATTAATAGTAAGGAAAATATGATCTTACTTGGAGACATAAATTTAAATTTGCTTAATGACCAAGATTATATCATAACTTCATATGAAAACTTACTTACTAATCATTATTTAACTAAATGCATTAATGTAGTAACCAGAGAAGCTGTATTAAATGGACAAATTAGTCGCACGTGTATTGACCATATATTTGCCAAATTTAGAGGCAAAAAAATAACAGCTTGCGTCTGTGAAAATAATATTGCCGATCATTATATCACTGCTATTAATATAAAATCTCATAAACGTCAGGTAGACTTTTCAAATAAGTATATTCAAATCATCTCACAAAAGGTTATTGATCGGTATATCAAAGATTATAACTGGAGTAAACTTATAGAGGAGAGGGATTGTATTTCATTATATGAAAAAATAAAATCTTTATTTAACAATTTTTACAAGAGTAGTTCTAAAACGATAGTGCAAAAACCGAATACACGACCTTATGCAATAAATGAATGGGTAAGCAGTGAATTATTATGTCATATAAATAAAAGGGATAAACTTTATAAAAAATGGAAAAGTACACCAACAAACAAAACATATGAAACAGAATATAAAAAAACACGAAACCTTGTCAATAAACTCATAAATAAAGATAAAACGAACTACTATAATAATAAATTTAAAAACTGTTTTAATGATACAAAAAAAACCTGGGACGAGATAAATAATATTTTAGGACGTAAACCCAAAAACGATTGTGATCAAACTATAACACGATATATGTTAAAAGATAGAACTGAGGATTCTGTGTCAAATGATTTTGTGAATTACTTCTCGGATAGCATCAGCAACATGTTACATAAATGCAATCACAAAGCTACTAATATAGTACTGGAAGAACTACCTCACAGTTTATATATACCAAGAGCTACTATAACCGATATTGAAAACATTGTTAAAAAAATGAAAAACTCTAAAAGCACAGGTATTGACAATATAAGAATGTTTGATTTAAAAAGAAATATAAAAACTCTTGGGCCAATAATTACTCATTTAATAAATTTGATAATAAATCAATCAAAAATTCCACAAGAATTTAAATGTAGCATTACTACACCAATATTTAAAGGTGGAAAACACATTGAACTGGGAAATTATAGGCCTATTAGTATTCTACCAGCATTAGAAAAAATTCTTGAAAAATTTTTATCAAATAAATTAAATAATTATATTGAAAAATTCTCTATCATTGATCCAAGTCAATATGGTTTCCAAAGAAAAAAAAATACTGAAAAACTACTGCAAGATTTTTCCAATTACGTAAATAACCAATTGAATAATAAATTACATGTTATTGTTTTATTTATTGATAACTCTAAAGCTTTTGACACAATTAACTCCAAAAAACTGCTTAAAACACTAGAAAAAATTGGAATAAGAGGAAATGTGTTAAATTTATTTAAAGATTATCTTACAGATAGAAAAATATGTATCAAAATAAATAATACTTTTAGTAAAACAAAAAATGTATCTGCAGGAGTTCCACAAGGTTCCATATTAGGACCTACACTATATATAATTTATGTAACCATAATGAAAAAACTTTTCTCTTTTGTGAAACATTTTGTATTCGCAGATGATACGGCATTGGTCATATCACATAAAGATCTAAAAATTGCAATTGAACTCATGCAAATTGACTTTAATCAACTCTGTAAATGGTCACATGATGCAGGACTATTAATAAATGCTAAAAAAACCAAAGTAATGCATATAAGATCACCTAATGCCAAATTTCAATTTAATCCTAATATTATATCTCATAATTTTAATTGCATTCATAAAAATATTCCAACTAATTGTAAATGTGAAAGCTTAGAATTAGTTTCGGAATACGTGTATCTTGGTGTTACTGTAGATTGTTTTTTTAAATGGGACAAACATATAAAAAAAACCTGTAAAAGACTCAGATCGATTGCTGGCAGAATGTACACATTAAATTTTTTCCTATCAATTGAAACACTTAAAATAATTTATATGTCACTAGCAGAATCTATTATAAGATATGGATTAACAATATGGGGAAATACTTCTATAACCAATCTGAAACAAGTGCAAGTTGTACAAAACGCAATTGTAAAATTATTGGTCGTCCCTAATATTTTCAAACAGAGACAAAATAAACCGTTGCTGTTTCAGAGTGCCAAAATTTTACCTGTTAAGGCAATACTTTGGCACAAAATTATAATTCAACATATATTTACCCCGCAGCATAAAGAGAAATTAGAACATAAATACAGCACTAGATTCACGCGTAACGACGGGTTAATAGTTCCGAAATTTAACAATAAGTACGGACAGAGAACGTTTGAATATATCATACCGAAGATATTTAATTTATTACCTGACACTATAAAGCAATGTAATTCTATGAATAAGGTTAAATATATGGTGAAAAATTGGCTATCGGAAAAAAAAGATTTATATTGATTTTGATATGTATGAAAAAATGTTGTATCTGTAGATATAAGATGTAAATTTTAAATATGTATAAATATGTAACTAAAATATAAGCACCTGTTGACAAGCCGATTCAATTGGCTTAGCAGGACTTGTTTGTTGATTATATTATGTATTATCTATTATTTCAATAAAAAAAAAAAAAAAAAAAAAAAAAAAAAAAATATTAATAGCAACGATTTTTTAATGAAAGCCGTGGTCATTATTTATAGATTGTTTAATGATCATGTTGCTTAATTCTAAGCACGGTGATAGAATCGATCAACTTTTGATTGATTAATTGTAAACTTGTAGACAATCATCTGATGAATAAAACCTTCATACACACACACACACACCCTCACCAACAAAAACGTACATGCATATTATGCTACATCTATCTTTGAATTAGTAATTCTGCAACCTACGATCGTATTTATTATATCTTCATGACACATATATATTTTTTAATATTCTGACATCATATTTTTAAAGAATATTTCATAAATAAAATTCACCCCTCAGATAGCGTAAGCAATAGATTTAGAGCAAGAGGCTTAATAGTCGTCCCAATGCTAAGAACGACCACAGCCTAGCACCACTACTTTGTTTAGGTGTGAGATGTTACAATACATTTTTGTCCGAAAGCAAAATTAATTTAACCGCAACTTTGAAATATAAACAACTCAAAAAGCAATTGCAATTCTTTTTATATTTTAGTCCTCTCTGTATTTATTTATATATAAGCATACACTATGGATTTCTTGTGTAGTAATTTGTACCCTGATGATGCTTGAGTTAAGCGAAACCAGTCGGTAAATAAATTAAGTTGAATTAAGTTTGGAGTTTTGTTTTTTTTTTACATTAACTCCACACAGGAGGCCCTGAGGAAAATAATTTCCCTCATCTGGGATGTCTCCCTCTCTTTATGTCATCTGGGATGCTGTGTGGAGGGTCTTTTAGAGGAGAGGAAGGAATGAACATTGGTCTTGAAGAGACTCATGTTGTAGGAAGAAGGAAACACAGAGGCCGGCAAATCATTCCACAGCCGAGCTGTTAAACACAAGAACGAGTCGAAGAAACGACCCGTTCTCATGTGACTAATGTCAACCGTGCACAAATGTTGGGCACGCGTTTGGCGTGTTTCCCGACTATGCACCGGTGCCGAAGGGATCAGTGATGCTAGTTCCTCGGAGCATATTCCATAGTAATACCGGTAGAACAAGGATAGCATTCCCACATTTAAGATTGCAATCCTTATATATATATCAATATATCCGTATATCAATATATTATATATATATATATATTTTTTTTTTGAAATAAATAAAAAAAATGTATATTTTGAGATTGCAAGATTTTTTTTGTTAGGTTGAAAACAGTGAGAGGTTAAAGTGTTGCAAAATAATTGAAATGGAATTGTAACACTAAATTAAAAGCTTGCATGCTTGTCAGAAAATACATTTAGCAAGACGAAGCTGGTCTGGTCTAAAATAATCAGAGTGGCAAAGAATTAGTCAAGTGTAACATTATTTTGCGGTAAAGTATTTCCTAAACATTAAATTTACTAATCATTTGTTTTTGGCAAGGTCTAGCTATAAAATCAGTAGGGCCTATTTATTAATAAACAATTTTATCACAATTGATATCCATTTCACGCTTTTATTCAATTTTACCAGATAATTTTTTGCGCGTGAATTTTGGTTGCAAACGTTTTCACCTTGAACTATATTTGATGTTGGTGGTATTTTTATCATTACTTTGTAAATTTAAAATGCTTCGTGGTATAATTCCCGAAACGAATCAATTTATAATCTAAATAATGTATTATGTTATAAGTCTGTTTTATTGCTAACATTTTTTACGGCAAATAGTGATATGCAATTTCTGAAAATACGTATTATTCGATTTTCACCGTGAGAAAAGCTGTATATTATAACTACGTAATGTTCTACTGTAATGCCAATACGAATTTTGTAAGTTTTTATAACTGATTTGTTACGTTCCACTATGTTGAAAATTGCTTACATTGAGCATTTACTTTTTTCAAACAAAATAAATAAATTCAACTTTCCATATTTTCGCCGATTTTAGAAGAATTTTACTTATTTAAAAACAGGTAATCTCTAACCTTGAAGAAAAATAAATCGTTATTGTATGGCAGCTCGTTCAATGTGTCCAGGAGTGATGGACGTATGCATCCATCCCTCCAACTAAGGTGCAAGGCGATGAGTGGAGAGAGTCCGGCTGGAGAGATCAAAAGGTGTCCCTCAAAGTGTCTTTCACGATCCGGCCTGCCACGCAGTAGGTAGGCTAAAGTATATGCCGCCAAGACCTATATAAACCTCACCCCATGATCCCAGATATCCGTGCTAAGTCACCAAACGTAGCGAAGCACTTGGTATGACCTATGGCAGCGGTGTTGGTTATCAAATAGGGCCGCGGTACCTATACCCACCTCCCGAATTGATATAATATGTTTCACGTATCCTTAGTATTCTGTTTACTCGATCGTGCCACGCCTTTCTCGGACTTCACGGACTTTTTCAACTATTCACATCCACGTCATGTATTCTCCGTCCACTCCTTTATTCATTTATCCACTCTACATGCCCAAACCATCAAAGCTTAATCCTAATCTTTTTAATCTTACCCATTACTCTTACACTAGCCTTGCATTATTGGTGAATCCCTACAATCTGCACACGGTCGAACAAGGTTTTACTACACCTATACCTCAGAGATCTCATTTCCAAAGAATTCGATCTACGTTCATTATTCCGCATCCAGTTCCATTCCTCACAGCCCCAGGGTTGGTTCAAGCGATTCTTATTCTAGTTCTATTAAATTGACTTTAATTTCTTTATATTATCCTCATCAGTGCCTAATCAAGTTTTATCATTATTTTATTACTATTAATATGCCTCTCCAAGATGTAAAGAAATTTTGTTTTCAATACTCTGTCTGATGGTCTGAATATTGTATTTCATTTAGCGTGTTTAAAGTAATCCTTCTAGTAATAACGTAAAGTATTTCTATTTTCACCCTTCACTTGAATTATTAACACATATTTAAACTCATTTAGTATTACAGCATTGTCTCCAATATTTATTGTAAGGTCTCCGCTACACGGGACCGGGGCACGCATAACCGAAATTGGAGCAGAAACATCCCGATGCGGTTTAATAACAGAACCCATATCTGGAGCCTTAAGGTTCTATTGTTCGAATCAACCCCCAGTACTATTAAACTAAGCCTTTATCTTACGTTTATTATAGAGTGTTCAGTAATGTTCGCTACCTACATTATTAAAGCAACAATGTCGCAAGATACAAACCATACGTTGTATTTCATTAACAAATGATACGGGAATAATATCATACAGATGTTGCGTAAATTTTAGTACCTTCCTACTATTTAAGAGGTATCAATGGTATGTATTAAAAGCTTTGGTCACTATTTAGTATTTTGGATAAACTATGAATGTATTTTTCAATATTAGGGTTTTTTAAGTAGGTACTTACCTCAATACTACTGAGGAAACATTGTATTTTTTAAATATTTAACTGACCAGTTTCCCTGCAATGGGTATTGGTTAAACAGACCAAAAGGTAGGGGATAAGAGTGAAACAAGGGATCAAAAGAAATCTATATTTAACATCTAGATAACTGTACGTAAAAATGTCCAACCATACATCTGATGAATTTGAAACATCAAGTAGGTTGCCTCAAGGTTCCCACTTAGGTCCGTTGTTTTTCTATTTTTCAATGACATGGTTTCTATTTTTAAAGGGGTCAATTTCCTCCATTACTTGAAAATTTACACCATTATTATTTAATGAACTGTAAACTGAATATCATGAAATATCGGCTGGTAAATCTAGTATTTGAAACAAATAATGTATACACGCGTGTCAAACGTAATTACTCAACAGTCTTCTATGATTTAATACTAAATTAACAAAATCCCTATCCAAACACCTGACTATTAAATGAAATGATATGTCTAGGTCTATGAAACGATAAGCTTTCAAAGGTTAAATAATATTTGTAGAATTACTAAGTTGGCCATGGATCGAAGCTATGTCCAGGAAATATCCATCCAGGTGTTCTGTTTGGGGAGTTACCAATCAAATAAATTATTTATAATTGACCTAATCCAATCCATTCTTGATACGGGTCAGAAAGGGTGGGGTAAATCAGTGTTGGACGAATCTATCGATTTTTTTATGTTGAGGGTATTGTGGGCAATTAAGAGTAGGAATATTATGCAAGCTCCATCATTTAAAATGTCCAGTATATAAGTTTTTGTGTGTAATGAAAAACTATGAAGGTATTTCTTATTAAACTATTTTCAAATATTGTAGGTTACAGGCACATCCCGAATGAAATGACGAAAACGGTAATTATTCCCACAATTAAATCAACAAATCTTGATCCATCCGTGATCAATAACTACCGACCAATTTCACTCTCAACCACAGTGGCAAGATTATTTGAATTTTTTTTATCTGCTGTCGTAATAGATCAGCTAAAAACAGAGGATAACCAGTTCGGATTCAAACCTGCACTGTCAACATCTATGGCTATATATTCTCTAAAAGAAACCATCAGTTATTATAAACTAAGAAAAACGCCAATCTATACCTGCTTTCTAGATTTAAGCAAAGCATTTCACCGTGTATGTCATAATAAGCTGTGGGAAAAACTAAGGAAAGGAGCAGTTTCAGAAGATGTAATAGCTATTCTTTCAATTTGGCACCCGCAACAAGAACATATTGTGAAATGGTCTTTGGAATTTTCCAACCCATTCTTTTTGAAAAGTGGCATAAGGCAAGGAGGAAGCATGTCTCCGGTTCTGTTCAATCTATACACCGATGAGCTTATTCAAAGACTTAATGCCACGAAAATAGGCTGCCATTTAAATGGAGTGTGTGTAAATAACATTAATTACGCAGATGACATGGTTCTTCTTGCACCGTCACTAAGCGCATTAGAGAAATTACTAAAAATCTGTGAAGACTTCGCAAAAAACCATAACCTTTTGTATAATACCACCAAGTCAATAGTTATGGTTTTTAAACCGAAAAACGAAATCGTCCAAGCACCATCAGTATGGCTAGATGAAAGGAAAATGAATGTTAATCACAGCGTTAAATACCTAGGACATGTCATCACAGACGACCTTAAGGATATCGAGGACATGGAAAGGCAGAGAAGAGCAATATCAGTTAGAGCGGGTATGCTGTCAAGACGTTTTTACTCCTGCAGCCCCAAAGTAAAAAGAATACTGTTCAACGATTTCTGTACCTCGCTGTACACATCAGAACTGTGGGTTGACTTCACTGTAACCCAATGGCATAAGTTAAAGGTTGCTTACAATAACGCCTATTGCCAACTTTTCCGCCTACCGAGATACTGCAGTGCTACGGAAATGTTCCTAGAGGGACGAGTACATACTTTCCGTGCACTTCTCCGCCACCGCATGGAAAGTTTATGGCGCAGACTGCGCTATTCGAAGAATGCGATCATCACCGCCATGACTGCCTGGATGGAATCTCCCCTGATGACCCTCTGGAGAGGGGAGACGATGAAATACCCTCCGTAAACGGCTATTTAAAAATCATTTTAGTGTTTGATATTTACATCATTTTTTCTTTTCAGTTTCATTTTTCATGCTTATTCGTTTATTTTATTTTATTTATGTGTTGTTATTTACTTTTTACCTTAACTTATCATTTATCTTTTTTTTGTTATTTTAAAATATGGAATGTATTGCATTGCACTCCCCTGCATACATTCTGGAATAAGCTTATATTATTATTATTATTATTGTAAATTGATCAAAACCAAACATAAATTAGCTCATTTCACTCTTTTGAACAAATCAAAAGTAGTTTTATTATTTCATTTGTCAGTAACTCTATTTACTTGTATAGCCCCATGTGAGTTATTCCTCCAAGTTTCAGCTCTTAAAAATGCCCTAAACACGTCTTTGTAGTCTGCTAACTAAGAAAATACTACTAATCATTTATATGGCTGGTTAGGAAAATGTGCAAGGTTTCCAGTAACAAAAATCCACAAGCTTTAATCTTTTAAATTCCATAAAAGACCTAGGTACCAAAATGTCAAAGGCATTTTAGATCGATTTGTGTAAAATTTTAGTAGGTAGGTAATTATTTACGAACAAAAAGTTTGCAGACGAAAAATTTTTCACTTTGCAATGCAATTTTCTAATTGCTATAGAATTTACAGATAAATATTTCAAAGCATTTACTATTGGCAAACCGTAAAGTAAAGTGTGTATTTTTGATTGCTGATATTTAGGTACCTATGTCTGAAACTTAAATACTGCAAAGATTTGAGCTATGACTAGTAATTTTGTGAACAGGGGGGCTCACGACCAAAAAATATTGTTTCTTATTTTCTATATTTAATAGATCAAAAACAAAATTTCTCCTGAAGTCGTTAATTATGTAACTTATAAAACTACATAATTAATTAAAAACCGTAAATGTCAATTCGTGAAACCATGTATGATCGTGTGAAAAATGTTTGGCGAGGGACGCTCAGACGGTTTGGGCATGTAGAGCGAATTAACGAAGGAGTGCAAGGAGAACGTACTACGCAAATGTGAATGGTAGAAGAAATCGGGGACGCGGTAAATAGGAAGAAATGGCACGATCAAGTGAATCAGATACTTGATTCGGGTCATGTAAAAAGTCAGAATAATAGAAGAGTAACTACGTTTGAGTGTGAACGAGGCAACGAGTGTATGCTAAGACCGAGTTGTTTGGCTGTCCGTCCTCTCTGCCTACCCCTGCAAGGAAACGGCGTGATTGTTAGTTGGTTGGGAAACATCTGGTTTTTATTTCAAATAAAGATTTATACATTTTTTCTTAATAAATATCACCATCTCAATGTAATTCTTTTTTCAAACTTTCTTCAGGCTGATGGGGGCCATTATAGTTAATGAAAGTTATTCGCCAACTAGCCATCTGGTCAAAATAACGCTTGCTTGAATAACAAAGCGGATGCAGCAGATTTAAGAAACCGGATAAGGACCGTACCAAGAAATTTACTTCTTCTTCTTGTGCCCTGTCCGTTCATTGGGCGTTGGCTATCGTGTTGGCTATGCGGACTTTGTTTACTGCAGCCCGGAACATCTCTACGGTAGACTGGCCAAACCACTGACTCAGGTTTTTCAGCCATGAGGTTCTTCTTCCAGGGCCCCGTCTTCCGGCAATCTTTCCCTGCATTATGAGATGCAAGATCTCATACTTCTCTGGATGTCTCATCACATGTCCAAGAGCAAGTTCGTGCAACCTTTATATGCATGAAAAAGACGTTCTGCAGTCATGATCTCAACCTTGGATTACGAATGCGAATGGTCAGATGCTACGTGTTTTCGATATTATTTTATGGAATGGAAGCATGGACGCTTACTGAAGAACTAATTAGGCGATTTTAGGCATTCGAGATGTGGATCTGCAGAAGAATACTTAAAATAAGCTGGATGGACAGGGTTACGAATGAAGATGTTATGAGTGGGATGAATAAAGAAAAATAAGTTTCAAAACAAATTTACAGACAGATAAATGCCAGACGGTCAAGTTAAAACAGGCCTTACACGTGAATATAGTTATGGTCACTATATAATAAAATCTCTAGTCGAACTTTCTTTCGCTTCCACTAACTTCATCCCTGCATCATCCTACATCTTGTCGATTGGTTCCTGTCGTTACCATAATTCCACTTTTACCAAGAAGCAGTTACCTTTGATAACCGATGCATGTGGTCAAAATATGAAATATTGAGTTCCTGGTTCGGGTGCGTCGACCCAGTAGGGGCAGTGTTTTGACGGGTCCCTGGAAACAAATGAGCCCCGCAGCCAAGACTGGGAGCCGGCGGCCCTATCGCCCTAGGAATCTCGGCCCATAACTCCGAGGGCTCGGCCTGGCCCTTAATTATCGTCTCCGTATACACTTTATAGGGTGATCGGGAATTTTTGTATACCTGATTTGGTTATACCCTGTACTATCGGATGCTGAGTACCTACGTGAAAAGTTATTTATTTTGTTTATTTATTTGTACAGGCCCAATTGGGGCTTTTAAATATGATAAAATTAATAATACATTTTAAATCATCAAAGAATTAAGAGATATAACGATAAAAAAAAACACAAACAGAGTAAGATATAGGATGCACATTCAAGATTTCGACACTTATTGAAACTGTATAAACATCAATATAGACATACAGATTTAATAACAATGTTTTTATAGGCTGATAGACATTCAGTACCGTTGGTGTTCATGTAATATTTTTTCCTGCACTGTGCAGTCGGTTCATTACTGAGTTTATTTCTGCATTGGTACCTGAATTGTTACAATGGTTAAGTATCTTCTGACGAATCGTTCTACTAGGCATATGAAAGTTAATCAGCCTGAGGAGTTCAGCGGAGTCAAACATGTTATAAACAATTTTATAGAGAAAAAATAGGTCAATACATATTCTTCTTTCTTTTAATGTGGTAAGGCCCATAATTTTCAACAGTGAAATGTAGCTAATGTTTTCAATTATGTCTGTGATGACATGTACTAGAGTTGTGTAACAGTTAGTTTATTCCCGGGTTACAAATAACCTGATAATATTTGGAAAACTCCTACTACCACCACAGTAAGCGAAAAATGTTACTTGTATCGTGATGGAGGACTTCTCCAGCCGAGGAATCTAACACGCGATGCCTGGATGAAACGCGAATACAACTCAGCCACTGACCAGACAAATTGAAGTCATAACGACGGCCCCGAAGAACAATGTCGGATCAGTTAAAAATTGAAAATCGGTCTATTGGCTTATTTTTTCAAAATTTTGAATGAAGTCAAATGAAATGCCAAATATCAAAACAACACTAATATTTTGATCCCAAAAACAGCAAAAATGCAGAAACGAAACTTTTAAACAGCCCTGCAAAACTACAAAATAGCACCGCCGACATTGTTCTTCGGGACCGTCGATAAGATTTGTAAGTAGGTTAATAACTAACTAGAATTTAATAACTTAAATGTAAATTAAATAACTAACTTAAATATAAATCATGTATTTTATGTAAAAAAAAATTTAATTCAAAAAAGGTATTTTACCATTTGTCCAAAGAACCGTCACTATCTCAATGATAATTCTTTTATCAAATTTTCTTGTAGGTAGATAGTATAATAATTGACGACTCATAGAAGGATCCACGCTCCAATAAAAAAGGCAGTATCCAACACGGCCACCATCTTACGCTAAAATAATGCAAAGTCCTGATTAAATGGGTTAGAATTAGAACCTGTTTTTTTCTGTATAATGTGATGTTAGTTAGAAGTGATAAATGAAACACGATTTAGATATATAATGATAAATGTTTAATATACTTGATAGCCTGACTGCCTGTTCATAAGTGCAGCTGACCTTAACGCCGCGCGCCGGTAAGAATTGTATACAAATAATCTAAATTCTGATATAAACAATAGTGTCCGACCGAAACAGGACTTTCTACCGAAACCGAAACTGAATCTTCGGTATCTATCTCAGTTTCGGCCGAAACCGAAACGGAAACCGAAACTTTTTTAGACGTGTTATTGTTTACTGAAATTTGGCTTATTTCTTTCACTTTTGCAGACAGTTAACACGTGTTAAATGAAATAAAAAAGAAATAATTGAAGTAGGTACCTATGTGAAAAAATAATAATAATAATTTTTTATATGGCTGCCATAAAAAAAAATCAAAAATTAACAAAACTTACAGAGGAAGGACCTCATAAATTGAGTATTTTAATTTTAATTGCGTTTACAATCACAACATTCTTATTACACCTGTTAAATGAAATGAAAAATAATATTTTTCCAAGTGAATAACTCAACGGAAAGAACTTCAATGTTCAATAAATGCAAAATAAAATGTACGAGGCCGAAGTAATAACAAAAGCAAACACTTAACTAATCACTGGGGAAGATACTCTCAGTATCACCCTTGTGTAAGACCATCATTCAGAATTGGAATGTTGCTTGAAATGGCTTTAGCCATGTTTGGTGACCAGGTCTGAATATCCAGGTACTTCCCCACCTTCCTCTTCCCCATCTCCTTTCCCTCCCTACTACCTTCAGCCCACAACATACCCCAACTGGGGATGCTATAGTCTCAATTGCTTTAGACGGGAGTAGCTGGGACTTTGTGAGGTATTCATAAAAAAAAATTAAAATCACTATGCGTAGGAAATAACACATAAACTCACTACATAATCACGCCGGACCGGCCGGCGAACTCAGCTGATGATGGCGGCTGACATACGAGTCAAGAACGTAAGATAATTCACGAATGCAGAGTGTCGGTTAGGCAAATTTTCTGCCAAAACCGAAGCTGATGCCGAAACTAGATTTTTTTGCCGAAATCGAACCTTCGGTCAGTCGCTAATAAACAATGTTGTACAAACAATATTACCAATGCGCCGCAATGGTAGGATCTTATGTAAGTAGGTACTTAGTGACAATAATTTATTGAGGACTGGTAAAAAAGTAACAGATAGTATATATTGCGTGAAATGGTCCAAGCTTTGTGTAATTACCAGATCAACTATCTCAATGTTCCTCATCTTCTAGAACCCTCCCTTCCTCCAGCCTTAGAACATTCCCGAATTACGGAGTTAGAAATGGAGATCCGAGCAGTTGAAAATTTTGCTATCACTAGCGCGAAGCCGTTAAAAATCATAGGATATTAAAAATATACGATTTGTGAAGCTAAAAGAATCAAAAATATATATTCCTTAGGATCAAAACCAAACGCTGTAAAAAATATCAGGCACCAAAGTAATTTACACTTTGAAGGAACACCGTTAGTTGGAAAATTACGATACCGCCGTAATATATCATTTATTAGATCATTACGATATCGTCAAAAATTAAAAAAAGAAATACAGATTTCAACTAAAAATAAAATTATTGATTAATTAGAATAAACTATTGCCGATACCTACTTTATCTCTTATTGACTGAATTAATCCCACAATCTGTGCCAATCTTGAAAATCAAAACAAATCACAGTTCTAGAGTTCATTGAATCGGAGTTACAGATAGACACAGAGGCACACCACCGAAATTAGTAGGTATTTTTAATTAATGATATAGAAATAACACATTTTATTTTTGATAATTAAGTACGTCAATCAATGTTCCCGCGTAATCGGTTATGATAACATCAAAACATTATAAGTAGTGTCCGACCGAAACAGGACTTTCTACCGAAACCGAAACCGAATTTTCGGTATCTGTCTCAGTTTCGGCCGAAACCGAAAATTTTTTAGGCATGTTTACTGACATTTGGCTTATTTTTTACACTTATACAATCAGTCAACATAGTCACATATTAAATGAAATAAAATAAAAGAAACAATAATTGAAGTATGTGAAAAAATATAAATTGAAGTATGTGATGATGGTGACACGCGAGCTAGGAACTCAGCCGAAGTCAGCCGAACGACGCGCGATATTTTACGAAAGCAGTGTTTCGGTGCGGCCGAAGGTTCGGCAGATTTTCTGCCGAAACCGAAACTGATGCCGAAAATGGATTTTTTTTCCGAAACTTGCCGAAACCGAACTTTCGGTCGGTCACTAATTATAAGGGTTGTTATAATCTTTTCATTTAATGCAGTAATTAATTTTTTCCATGTTATACATGTCATAATAATGCGGGCCTCATTGAGTGCTGAACACCAGTGTGATCCCGTCATCAAAGTTATGGATGCTTAAAATGATAAACGCGATTAATAGAATCCACTGTTGAATAAATTGATTACGGACGAAGCGATAAAAACTTCAATACCACCCTGTAGGACATATTTTGTCCGGACGTAAAAAAACCGGTCCTTCGCCGCCTACGTAGTGTGCGGCGGACATTGTTTCTCAATACTAATAATTCAGATTTTTGGTAAGGGATAATATTATTCAAGAAGCGAAAGTCCGTTTTAATTATGTCGCATGTTCTTTATGTTCAGGACGGTTGATAAAAGTGATTTATACAATCGACGAGATGTTAAATTGGTTATGTTATGTTATAAATGGAAACATCGACAATCTGCATATCATTCTCGTGTAGCAGGTGCATTTAATACATGTATTTTAATGAACCGTTTTTAACACAGGAACTTGTTGATTTAAAAAATCATAAACTAATATTACAGTAAAATATTAATTAATCATTTATTAGAACACGTTTTAACTAGTTAGGGGAATTTGTTTGACTTAGAAATCAACAACCTCCGTGATGCTACCAAAAACTGGACCTAATTTTAATGACAGGCTGCTTTTTTTGATATACTAAAACCCTCGACTCTGTGCAGAAACGGGCAGTCCGTCTGATAGATTCTCCTAATTTAACAGACGGATTGCAATCTTTAGAGCACAGGCGTCGGGTGGGAATGCTATTCTTGTTCTACCGGTATTTCAATGGAAGATGCTCCGAGGAACTAGCGTCATTGATCCTTTCGGCACCGGTGCATAGTCGGCAAACACGCCAAACGCGCGCCCAACATATGTACACAGTTGATATTGGTCACATGAGAACGGGTCGCTTCTTCGACTCGTTCTTGTGGTCAACAGCTCGGCTGTGGAACGATTTTCCGGCCTTTGTGTTTACTTCTTCTTACAACTCAGATGATCCTAAGGAAAATAATTTCCCTCAGAGCCTCCTAGTAGCCTTTTTATTATTTTTTAATGCACAAGAGTCCCAACTGCACCCGATCATCTGGAGCCAGTGACACTATGGCGTTTCCAATTGAAGTAAGTTGTAATGCTGAAGGTAGTGGGGAGAGAAAAGAGATGGGAAGATGAATGTGGGGAAGTACTTGCGTATTCAGATCGGATCACCAAGCACGGCCAAAGTCATTTAAAAAGTATCTACTTTTCTGAAATATGCCGGAAATATACAAAAAAAAATTAAACAACACAAGATTTTGAATCAAGAATACTTGGAGCAGGTGGATGAGTTTGTTTATTTGAAAAAAGAAGGGTGAATGCAGGTAACTCTACGAGTATTAATGGAGGACTGAACGCCGTTGGCACCAATAAAAAAACTGTCCAAAGACGCGAAACTAACCGTCCATAATGGACTACTGGTACCTGCCCTGGGTATGGCAGTGAAGCATGGAACTGGCAGAGGAAGGATGAAAGTAGATTGAATGCTGTAGAAATGAGATCCCTGAGGCGCATGTGTGATAAAACCATGTATGATCGTTTGAGAAATATGGAGATCCGCAATGAATGCAAGGCTGATGTGAGCGTATTGAGTAAGATCAGGAAAGGAACGCTCCGATGGTTTGGGCATGTAGAGCGAATGAACGAGGAAATCAGTGTAAGGAGAATATATGAAGCAAATGTGAATGGTAGAACAAGTCGGGGACGCCTGAAAAAGACATGGCACGACCAAGTGAATCAGATTCTTGAGTCTGGCCATGTTAAAAATCAGAATAATAGAAGAGTATGAATGAGACGATGCATGAATGTGAACGAGGCAGGGAGTGTGTGCCAAGACCGATTTGTTTGGCGGTCCGTCCTCTCTGCCCACCCCCACGGGGAAACGGCTTGATGGTTAGTTAAATAGTTGACAAGATTAACAAATAAAATATATATAGTAATAATTAATAATAATATAGGTAATAATAATAATATAATAATAAGTAATAATAATATAGTAATAATTATTCGGAATTTGCTAACCATTTAATTGAATTTAACCATTCATTTGATATAAATACTGGTTTTAAAATTTTACACACTAACGTTAGTGGTTTTCACTTAGATCTTTTAGAAATATTAGAAATTAGGAAAAATGTCAATAGAAATTTAAATATTATTAACAATCAAATTAATTTTGTGAGTAACCCTATCTTAAACATATTTCCATTGTAATTTTTTGTCTTTGTTCTTCTAAGCACCCCCTTTCCACCCCCCCCCTCCCTCTTGTTGATCTTCTAAGCACCTCCCCTTTCCACCTTTCTCCTCCCCCACTACTTCCATTTCTACCCACGCCGTTCTATGTTTGATCATTTAGTATTTAGTACATTTTATGTCCTGATGAAGGGAACATCGTTCCTGAAAGATGTTGACTTTTAAATAAAGTTTATTGTGGTAAAAACAAAGTGTTTTTAATTATTTCATAAATAAAATATACTTGGGCACACCGGGATTTGAACCCGCGACTTTTTTAGCCAAGAATCGCAAACGCTTAACTGTTATGTACCAGTTTTAAATGAAGTAACACTTTGAAGATTTATGACGTGGGGAACAGTTTATTATTTTTATAATTGTATCGGAAACTTAGTGTAATACCGGAGATACAATATTCACAGTTAGAATTTAGTCGTGAACTGATGTCTAGTATAATCTGAAGAATAATACAATTGTGTTGGCTTATATATGCTAAATAAGTAATTGAAAGTTAATGTTGGTGACATTGGAGAAACTAGTAATTAAGCTTAAGGCATAATATAGTACATTAGTAAATAGATGTACAGATATGTGATGTCACAATGCAAAGTGACTTGCAATTAATAAATACACATTAATGGAGAGTTGCATTCCTGAAAGTGATATTCCGAAAGTGCACTAATAGGTGTCGTAATGTGATTAGAGATTGTATTGTGCGGA
This sequence comes from Limnephilus rhombicus, assembly GCA_929108145.2. NCBI lineage: Eukaryota > Metazoa > Arthropoda > Insecta > Trichoptera > Limnephilidae > Limnephilus > Limnephilus rhombicus. The sequence continues at coordinate 50,701,954 of OV815285.1, forward strand.
TGGCACATAATATAACCACGGAGGCTTGCCTGCAAGTTCTAGATTATTTCGCACCTCAATGTGAGTTCAGAGTGAGTGAGACTGTGGTTCAATTTTTTTTAGGTAACCTACATTGTACTTACTATGATTTATTGCAAATAATAGTTTAACAAGCATTGACCCCCAGATTCCTATTAACCATCCCTCATACCTTTTATTTATGAGGGCTATTTCCGTAACCGTTCGTGTATTAGACACGAACGGTGATAGTAGACACTCTTCTAAGGTACTACTTAAATGATATCTGATGTAATGAGACTCCTAAGAACTACATAATATAATTATCTTTACTAACAACTAACAACATGTGTTGAAGGTTATCGAAATGATCTACATGTATAATCAAATATACCACACAGAACATAAGTAAGTAAGTTATTTACTTTACGAAATACCTTTTACCGAGAATATCCCCCCACAAAGATGTCGGAAAGAAGGAAGGAAATTAAGGCAAAGAATTGTTTCAATTTCCCTTTATTTATTTATTTATTTATTTATTTATTTATTAATTTACGGACAACAGTCCATTAAAAACATATTAATAACACGAATAAAAATAAAAAAAAACAGAGATGACAGTGAAGGGAGAGCACATAAAAATTAATAGCAATGACAATATAAAATATAAAAAGTACATATAGAGACACTACAAGTCAAAGCATGAAGAAGCATTTAAATATTGCGTAACGACTGCCGAAAGTCATTTAGTTTTACACCAAAAAAATCAATGCTTTGACTTGCGTTGACAAGTCTCGACATTCTGGATAAGGGAGAATGGTATCCGTAATTAGTAGAATGTTGATTGAGGAACAGCAATTCATTATTTCGAAGCCTACGGGAAGGGATGTTAAACTGGATGAGTTGTAACAATGCAGGTGTATCTGTAATACTGTTGATAATTTTAAATATGCAAATTAGATCAGAGTCCTTTCTACGTTTTTCTAAAGAAGGCATGTTTAAAATGTGTTCAATTTCATCATATGAGTACTTGCCTCTTTCAAGACCCAACCTCCAAGCAATTCCTCTTAGGAAACGATGTTGTACGGATTCGATGTGACAAATGTGGACAGCGTAGAAAGGAGACCAAATGACACTAGCATATTCAAGGTGAGGGCGAACCAGCGAACAGTAAAGAATTTTAAGTGTACTTATATGTTTGAAGTCAGAGGTAATTCTATGAATGAAGCCGAGTAGTTTAAGTGATTTATTTACGATATTATTTATGTGATCACGGAAAGAAAGTTTGCAGTCTAGAGTGGTCTTTATTCAAAGCTTAAAGACCTTACTGTGTTAAAAATGAGACAATCGTTACGTTTGTGTAACATCCACTATAAATACATTAAAATGGAAATAAGAAATAGAGAAAGTGTTATTTATGCACGAATAAAGTTAGCATTATAGATCAACAAAATTCAGTATCTATAAATACATCAAAGTCACAACTACCGCTTAACCACGTTCCATCTGTGAGCAAAAAAGGCAAAGGTACAAAAAAGTGTCGTATCCAAAATATTTTGCTTAGATTCTAGATCGGTATTCAATACCCATTTTAAATTATAAAGTCGGGATTTTGGACAAGATAATTTCTACGCTCCAATTTCTGAAATCGATCTATTGAGCCACTGAGCCGGACATCTTTTTCAAACAAACAGAAACAGGTCATATGTTTGAGTGACCTGTCACGTTCTGGCGCGTTATTCAGATGGACGTAATGGCCAGTTGAGTATCGGGCACCTACCTAGACCCACTGCGGACTTCATGTTAAATTGTATAGGCACTATCACCTGAAGAAGGTTGTACTTTATAAACTTACATTGTAGTAAAAAGGAAACATAAAATTAATGTGTGAAACAAATGTCGTTACAAAAAGTTTGCAGCGTTATTTTGATGCTATTTTTGTGGTGCAACTATTTTTAGTAGATATTCCGTTTTGCTGTACGTACCATTTACATTTATATGGACAATGTGATATACTTTAATCCCAGTGATTGAGATTACTGAATATGTACGGAAAAACTCCAATGAAGATCGCGGTACCAAAATTAATCATTTTTATTTACGTTATCATAAAGTTTACAATGAATTGAATTGAACTGGGCCAGATGTCCGTACTCCAGAAAGCTCTACGTCGTTGCTGGGAAAACAAACACTGTGCGATCTCAGCTGTCTACCAAGTATCACTGGATTTTTCCGTAACCGTTCGTGTCTAACGCACGAACGACGATAGAAAACACTCTTCCAAGGTACTTACTTAACTGACATCTGTTGAGACACCTAAAAATTACACATAACTATCTTTATGTTATATCTGATGTTGAAACTACGAGTAAATGTGTAATCCTACATACCACATATAATATTTTATTTATTTATTTAAACGCCTATAGGGCTTTCACACAGAATGAGTACATTTTTTTAAAAATTAACATTGAAAATAATGAGTTTACAAAATACAGGTAACATAATATATGTTAAAAACCAAATATAGATTACATAAAATATAAGTAAATAATTTATTTTATTTAACTGAGGGTATCAATTAGAGCTACACTCAAAGAAAAGAGCACACAAGGATTATAAAAAAACACTACTGAAAGTACTACTGCAAAATAACGGTAAAGGTGAAGCATCAACAAACGAATAGCAGCTGATTAAGAGAATTGATAAACGAGTTTTTGTAAACCGACAGTTTTACAAAAATATTTTGCAGCCTATTATTATTGTTATTAAATAAATAATTCAAATTGTAGCAAGTAAAAATACACATTTGTTTGCCAATGAACATTCTGGAATAAGCGTCTTCTTATTATTTTTATTATTATTGTGAGCCTCTCTGAAATATTGGTTCAAGAAATAATGTGGCTGGATACAACTAAGAAATCAACAACCATAATACTATGAAAGACTGTCCTTTTGCACCAAAAAATATTTATGTAGATCATCGAATAAAGAACACAATTAGAAATACCTTTCGTACACTCATACATTTAGTTCCATTTAGCCCATAACATGCATTCTGTCTCACTTTCACTCGCCTGACATCGCAGATCTCCATCCCATTTGAATTTAGTAAACACAATTTTGGACTGAAAATTTAAGACCACATATTTGTACCACGAAACACGTCCACATTTGTTCTGTTCTTCTTTATCCTTTGATGTATTTGCATATTATGAAGAAGAGGTGATTGTGAAGAAGTGTAGATTCAATACATTACTTTGATAGAAAGTCAGCGATACGTCCGATAGTACAAACTCACGAAAGGAAATTATTAACCTCAACCAACTTTTTTCATATTGAATTGGCTTCAGAATTGATCGTCCAGCGAACGGTATATTATTCGGTACCTTCCTGGCTGCTCATCCATTCCGGAGTTTTTTTCCCTTTATTTCAAGTAGTAGTTCAAATGTGTCACGGAATTTGATTAACTAATTGACAGCTGTCGTTCTACCGTGATCGGCGACTTGAAGTTTGGCTTCTGATCCACGATACATTTGTTTCACTTGTCGTGGAATTATTTATTAATGTTTGTAGTGTTTTTTGACTTGAGTTTATTGGTATTACAAACGCGGCGATATCATCTGTCAAAAAGAAATTGCTATGCGAACATTAATTATAACCATCCAAAAGCTGTTTTGTAGTGACTTATTTTTTTAAGTCAGTTTCTCATTTCGGAAGATCGTGGCTACCACTCTAATTTCCGCGGTGGACAATGCTCCTCCACTCTTCGCATTTCCGTGCTGCGTGGAGAGCCAAGGACACCGACGCGTCTTACCGGACGCCAGTAATATTTGGTCACTCCAACGTATTTCCTCTGTATATTCCTGCAAACACTTACCTAGTGGCTAAAATTTTTGTCAAAGTTGGAGTACTCAGTTTGGCGAGCAACTTTTCCAAAGTATCTTAAAATACGATGTGGGTATATAGTTAAAATTAAAAGCTTAATAAATGGATGCCTAGTTCTGCCAGAATGGAAACAATGTAATAATTTGCAAGCAAAAAATGTTTGTTTCTTTACTCTGCTCACCGAGAAGAAATAAAAACAAACGTAAATTTTACGGATGATGTTAAAATAGTATTTGTCGAGAGTAACAATACCATACAAAAACATTTTGTGTTCAATAAAATTCAAGTGATTCGTTACTCTAGAGATTTTGATTACTGCCTGGGTAAATAAAACATCTGAACTACTGCCTTTTTCTAACGACTTTCGATAACAATATGGCTTGCACAAAAAACTGGTCGTACTTTTTGTCGCCTCGTTTCTATAGTGAAATGGCCTGAATTGTTGAAACGAAATCCAAACTCGCGTCCCGTCAATGGCCAAACTGACACGTTGAACCGCGTTACCACAGATCCAAGTCAATAACACGACACGTTATAAAACACCCATGTAAATTTTTCTTTCTAAAAGTTATCACGATTTCATTATACACGTGAATATTTTTTTGAATGACGCAGTGCAATTACTCATCCTGTTTTATTATTCTAGATTTCGAAGAAGAAATCGCGGCATCTTCTCTAAATGTCAAAGAGTATCTTATAAGTTTTTGTAAAAACATAATACCACGAATGAAAAGTGTAAACTTTTGAAAGACCACCTTGGCTTTACTGATCCACTAGTCTAGCAACGAAAATGATCCCTTGACTGGAAAAAGGCCCCCACTGTAGTGCTAAAGAATGCTCGTATTCTTCCTGACCTTTTTTATATGTATACCGCACAAGAGTCCCAACTGCTCCCGTCTGGAGCCAGTAAGACTATGGAATCTCCGATTGGGGTATGTTGTGAGGCTGAAGGAAGTGAGGAGGGTAAGGAGACGGGGAAGAGGAATATGGGGAAGTACCTGGCTATTCAGATCTGGTCACCAAACACAGCTAAAAGCCATTTCAAGCAAAGTTTCAATTCTAAATGGTGGTCTTACACCAGGGCGATATTGAGAGTATCTTCCACTGTGGAAAGTGCCGCAAATATGATATATATTATTTTTAATGAATTAATTGTGAAATATCACAAATTAATCAAATAGAATGTATTTGCCACGCCGGGATCGCATCCCGCGACCTTCGGATTCCGAGTCAAGAGCCTTACCGCTAGACCACGCCGGCCGTCAAATACGAAGAACCCAAATTTGGAATAGTGAGTTCTAAACGAACAGATTTATTTTCTGGATATAATTTTGCCCCTTCCTTGGAGCCTTTAACCTTTCCAACATACGCTACTAGAGGAAGGATTACAGAGAAAACTATAAGACTACGAATATTGATAAGGGTATTGATAATTAATATGCTAAATACTATATGATGTTATTTAAAACTACCGAAACTATGAATCTATGAATCTTCCTTAGGTGCTATGAATCATATCCTCTGTTTCCATTCAGTGTTCTTCACCGCTGTATCAATCTGGATCATTTCCAGAGCCAACAACTTCAATCTCGTGTTTTCTAGTTCAGTGAAGGTTGGTCAACAGTCAACATATTTGTTCCCGGTGAACAAACCGCATTGTCTCTGAGATTTCCACGCTTGAAGTTTTGTTCTTGTAACAGGCCATAGTTAGGCCGCGTCTGCCCCGTCCTTTATTTTCTACACAAAAGTAAATAGCGGTTCGCTCTGGCGGAGGTTTTTGTTGGGTACATTTATTTAATGGTTACAGTAACCGCCGAGAAAGAATTGACAAAAGACTTAGTTTTTGTGCGAGATAAGTGGAGCGTGTCACTTAACTTCTCCTCGAGTTTCGTGTCTCGTGTCTCGTGTCTTGTGCGCCAAACCATCTGTGACTCTCAAAACTTGACCAAGTGACTCGTTTTGTGGTCTGAATATACGTACTCGTGTTTGCATGTCTCAACCGCATTTCAATGTATTGAGATGTCAGTCAAATTCTTTTTTGTTGAACCATATTGCTGATTTACATTTAATTGTTTTACATTCCTTTCCGTTTCTAATTTTTCCAATAAATGTATACGTATTAAAAAGAAAAGCATTGTAATTTCATAAAGTTCATTTGTGGCTATCTCTACAGATTTTATCTTACATAAATACTTTCTTACGTAAATCAATATCTTATTCCGAGATTGATGAAGTTTTGCAAACTCGACCTTCACAACAAGAGGACCATCATTATCTTCGTCTGATTTCTAAAAACAACCTGCGTACCCTTTTCCCACTCCCCAAAGCAGAATAAATCCTGGGCAGCTCCGGGTGCTTCAGCTAGTTTTCAATAATAATTTCCAACTTTTGCAAACTTGCAATGGTTAACGTAATTATTAACTTGTAAACTTCCGTCAAACTAAAATGAAACTTTTCATGTAAAAAGTTCTGATGCTAATAGAGATGCATGCCAGGGTAGACTGAATACAGCGGAAATAAGATCCCTGAGGCATATGTATCTACGTGTGCGTGGGGTAAAACGTTTTAAGACCTTATTACAAAGGTGCAGATCTGAAAAAGAGCGATGCGGAGTAAGCATAATAACATGATTATAAAAGGGACGCTTACATGGTGTGGACTTGTGGAGCGGATGAACGGCGAAAAAGGTGTTAATATAATACAGGATCCACAAACGGATGGTAAAATTAAGAAGACATTGAACGGCCGAGTAAATTAAATACTTTAGTCGAAGTCCAAGAATTGGAATAACAGAAGATTACGTACAGGCTTCGATCAATAAAGGCCAGGAGACATTTTTTGCATGTGAAAGAATGTATTGTAATAGAAACGTTGCATTCTATCCTCTCCGCCCACGCTTGAAGAGTGTCACACTGTCCCCACACAGGATGCCCCGAGGAAAAAAAATCCCTCAGGGCCTATGTCATCTTTGAGGATGCTGTGTGGAGGGTCTTTTTAGGTAACGGAAGGAGGAGACGTTTGGGAAGGAAATGATGTATGAGGGGTACTAGATTTGGTAGTCGTAGTTGCAAGGCGATGGGTCAAGAGAATCCGACCACAGAGGTCAAAAGGTCTCCCTCAACAGTTTCTCCCGATCCGGCCCGCCCTAGACATAGAAAAACTTAACCCCGTGATGTTAGCTAGATAATATTTTTCGATCCGTTGGCGGCCTTGAATTACTTTGGTTGCTTTTGGGCGCCTCCGTATTGGCGGTTTCTAATAATATTCGAATATTTTCTGAATCAGTATTTTCGCTAAGAATTATCTCAAGGGCACTCCATTTATCTTACTTTTCCATGTCACAAAAACTTTTTCGCTCGTATGTTTTATATTTTACGGAATAAGCGGTAGGAAATAGGAATGCTTTCTGTATTTGATAACTTTCCCAGGCTTCAAAATAAAAGCAAGAAACCAAATAACTTTTCAAATCCTACAAAGCTTAAGAATTAGTTTATCATGGAAAGCAATTTCTTCGGTTGCAAACTTTTTAAAACTTTCCAACTTTGAATAAAAACAAAATATTTCATTTATTACAACACCTGCCATTTGTGTTTCTCGTTTTTTCTGTCAATATAAAATATGGACCAACGAAAAAAACTCATATTTTCAGCTATAAATCAAATTCGTCCAATATCCGCTGGACAAAAAACACATCTAAAATATGATGGGGGTTTTCATACACGACCCGTTTCTATTTGTTTCCTCTCCTCGATTTTCTATACTATCTAACATGCTCGTATATTTTTACTAAAACTACATTAAAAAAAAATTCTTTTTCAGACTTCCAAAATATTATAGGTTTTAAACTCTGTTTTGAAAATGTGGTGAAGTGGTCTAAGCAATTGACTATTAATTCGAATATTCGTGGATAATTATATAAAATAAAAAAAAAATATGTGTATATTTTGCCGCCGAAACTTTCTATGGCTACGCATTAGACTCTTAAAGATATTTTCGGTCTGGGCGTTGACGTGTATTCAAAATATACATATACTGAATATTATTTGGTGAACGTGAACATTATTTGGTGTTTACAATAGGTAATTCAACGGTGCTGTCGTGTGACGGCTCGTCTGTTGGTTTTACCAAATCAATAATTCTTATTAATTCATTCACAATATACGTATCTAAGTACCTGATTTTTTTAATGTTAATACAATACTTTACAAGAATACCAATTGCTCCCGTCTAGAGCCAGTGAGACTATGGTATCCCCAATTTAGGTATGTTGTAAATTGTAAAGCAGAAGATAGTAGAGATGGGAAAGGAGATTGGGAAGTGGAAGGTGGGGAAGTACTTGGACAGTCAGATCTGGTCATCAAACATAGCTAATATTTCAAGTAATTCTGAAAGTTGGTCTTACACCAGGGCGACACTGATAGAATCTTCCACTCTGGAACGTGACGCAAATATACTGTATTTATTTTAAATAAATAATTTGGGAGGAGGGTTTAGGTACCGCCGCCCGGGAACCATTTATTGGATAACCAACACCCTTGCCATAAGTCATCCGTCACTCCTGGACACGTTGACCCCGAATATCTACCCCAATGAAACCCCTTTCCAATCCAGAACTTCCTCTCCTTCCTTTCCATAAATAGACCCTCCACACAAAAGTCTTGAGGGATTTTTTTTCCTCAATGCCTATATGGAGCAAATGTAAAAAAGAGAGATAAAATTAATTAATCAAATAATTTTTTGTTGTCGAACCCACGACCTCCGGTTTGCTAGTCTAGAGCCTTATCCCTCGACCAATGAGGCTTTCTAGATCTACATAGTGTTTTAATTGGTAAGTTTAACTTATGTAATCAAAAGAATAAATATTTTAGTACGTTTGGTAGGTAGGCGCATCTGATTTTTCCCCATCCCATTAAAGATAAATTAATTGTTTTTTTATTAACCACAGCTGGATACGCGCCATAAATATATTTGGGCATTAATTTCTTTAAATTGATAATTTATACTATAAGACCATAAGGGCGCCATCTATGGGTTTTGTATTGTATTGAATTGAACCTATGTGACTTGAGATGCAGTGTATTCATGCGTTTCCTTACCTTTGTGAATCAAGCAATTACTTCTGACGGGAGTGTCAGTAAAAGGCCAAGAGATGTCTCTCCTGGTCAGTCTTAAGAATAATTCATCCAGTGAGTGAATTATTGTTGTACCTAAGATTGGATTTTTGGCACGCATTATTAATATGCAAATTTTTCATAGTTGAAACTTCCTTGCTGTGCGAAACATCTGTCAAGATTATTCGATATCGCCTTGACATTTTTTATTGAAAAGAAGTGTTTTTTTGTGTGGACATCGGGGCTGAGCTGCATTCTCTGAGTGAGTGTTTGTTTGTTTTCACTTTGGTTTTTGAGATTGCTGGGTCAACTGTTGTTTTGTGTCACATAGGGAAGAATTCAATTTTCGTTAATTTTACATAGGGTAGTCATCCCCTTGTGTCAGGGGCTATTTACACGCCCCTACATATTTATTGGTCCTTCGAGCCGGATTATTAATTCATTCATACATTCAATTCGAGATTATAGCTTAATTACATGGATGTTTGAATTTACGTATTTTTTTTGGTAAATTTGAAGTACCTCTCATTTTTTGAGAACTATAGCTGGTCTTGTTTTTTGCTTTTGGATGACATATTTGGATGTTCGCAGAATTATCGTAATTTTGGATAATTATTCGCAACATTATTATTATTAATTAATTGTTAACATTGTTCGCAGAATTGTCGTAATTTTGGATAATTATTCGCAACATTATTATTAATTAATTATTAACATTGTAACATTATTGTAAAATTTTGTGGTAATCTTTTCGCATATATAAAAAATGCCAAGAATTACGGAGGAGGGTTTTGATGAGGCTCAAGACAGATCGCTTATTCTTTTAACCGCAAAAAAGGAAAATCTTTTTGTTCGTATGAACGATCTGTATAATGCAACAAATAATATATCTAATTTTGAGTCAAGAAATAACGAAGTGTTTATGGCTCAGTCAGAGATGATTGATCAAATGCGAAGTCAATTTGAAAATATTATAGATAGCATCAATGATCGTCAGTTAACTTTAAATCCAGAATTTAAACCAGATTTTCAAGCTTTAAATGCTTTTGATGATCTTTTTTTGAAGGTCAAACGAACTAGATCGAATATGAAAACTTCTGTAAGAGAGTCACTGACGTCACAAAATAAGTCGCGGGAGCCGTGTATGATTAATCTTCCTGCAATAGATCTTCCAACCTTCGATGGTAAGAATGAAAGTTGGTCGAAATTTTTTGAGTCATTTAAAGCCAATATCCATAATAATAGACAGCTAACTGACTCGCAGCGTGTGCAGTACTTAGTCGGAAAACTCACACACGGGGCTTTGAACATAACCGCAGGCATTGTGCCTTCGGGTGATACATATCAGATCATTTGGGAGAGTTTAGTTAAAAAATATCAAGATAAACGTACACTAGGAACACATTATTTAAATAATATTCTCGATGCGAAAAACTGCACGAATACATCTGCCAGTCTCAATTCTTTCATTGAAAGATATTCTTCGTCAGTGTCGGCATTAAAGCAGTTAGGTATTGAAGATTTAACTGATTTTATTTTGTTTCACTGCGCGGTAAGAAAAATTGATTCACAGACGGCTCAGAACTTTGAGCTGACAGTTCGTAATAAAGAAATTCCTTCTTATAATGAGTTAGTTTCGTTTGTACAAGATCAAGTAAAGATTTTAGAACGAACGAGTAACTCGCATGGTGTCGTAAATAAAACGCATCCCATTTCGTCCTCCCGATCAAATAATACTAAATCGTTCGTCGCGAGTAATGCGAATATTCCGCGCTTCCCAGCTCCGCCGAAAGGATGTATTCTGTGTAACAAAACTGATCATTTAATCAACGTTTGCTCAAAGTTTAAATGTATGAGTTCCCCACAGGCTCGATTTGAATTTATAAAATCGAAAAATGCCTGTGTAAATTGCCTTAGTGGTTCACATACAATCAAGTCATGCAAATCGGGGTTAGTTTGTGATTTGTGCAATAAACGTCATCATACATTCTTACATTTCGGCAGTGTGAATAATATGAAAACCAATACTCATGTACATACGTCGCAAGTACCTACCAGTGAAGAACCGTCAGTCCCCCCTCCAGTGTCATCCAGCATCAATGGAACTGGCATTGGTGATAAGCAAGTGGAGGGGACCGCGAATGTCAATCCTTCGTGTTCGCTTTGTGCCAAAGTAACACCGAACTCTTCTATTTTACTTTCGACCGCACAAGTATACGCGAAGCTTAAAAACGGAAATAAAGTTATTGTTCGGTGCCTAATTGATAATGGCTCTCAAAATAATTTGATTACGGTCGATTGTTGTAAAACTCTGAATTTACCAATATTTCCTTTGAGTAATTCGTTTGTCAAAGGAATTGGATCAACGTCTCGACCAATTTTCGGTTACGTGTATTTGGATATTGAGTCTCGCGTATACCCAGAGAATAAATATAATATACATGCGCTTGTCGTTGACAGTATCACCGACCAATTACCTAATCACTATATAGCCAAGGGTGATATGAGGTACTTAGAGGGCATACCTCTCGCAGACTTAACATGGAATATTCCTGGATGCGTGGATGTCGTCATCGGTGCACAACTGTTCCCATATATTTATTTAGGGAACAGGGTTGAATCGGGTACTAGTGCACCCCCCGCGTTATCGACCGCTTTCGGTTTCGTGTTGATGGGTAATTACCCCAATAATGTGCTCAACACAAACACATCATTCTCGGCACTCGCACTTAATGATTTAGTGCAAAAATTTTGGCTGTTAGAAGAGATACCTAATATAAAATTTCTAAGTCCGGAGGAGACAGAATGTGAGAATCTCTTTACTTCATCAATTTCTCGCACTGATGATGGTAGATATTCTGTTGCTTTACCTTTCTGTAAAGATCCAAGACAATTGGGTAATTCTCGTACTGCTGCCCAACGCCGATTTTTGGCATTGGAGCGAAAATTTAAACATTCCCCTGCTTTGCAGGAGAATTATAACAAGGTTATCAGTGAATATATTGAAAATAATTACCTATCAGAAGTCTCAGAGTCTGATATCACAGAAGATGGATATTACATCCCACATCATGCTGTCACTCGTCCAGACAAACCAATGCCTCGTATTGTGCTCGATGCTAGTGCTAAAACACACACAGGGCTGTCACTGAATGACATTATTCATACTGGTCCCAATTTGCAAGCCGATTTGTTTCTGCTTTTGCTTGACTTTCGTCTTTTTCCCATCGCTATGACTGCGGATATAAGGCAAATGTATTTACAGATTGAAGTTCCTAGTAAGCATCGCAGATACCTGAGGATCTTATTTCGATTCTCAAATAATGGTCTCATACGAACTTTTCAGTTCAATCGAGTTCCTTTCGGCTTGACGGCAAGTCCATACTTAGCAATGCGGACGGTTCGCCAGTTGGCCCAGGATATGAGACCACATTACCCGGATGCTGCCAAAGTGGCAGAGTCCAAGCTGTATATGGACGACCTGGTCTATTCTATTGCAGATGAGCCCAGCGCCATACGTCTTTCTCGAGAATTAATCTCGTTGTTTAAGTCCGGTGCCTTTGATTTAGTAAAATGGACTAGTAATTCTCAAGTTGTACTTGAGAACCTCCCGGATTCTCACCGCAGCCCAGTGGACTTCACTGTTGGTTCTAACAATACCTCTAAGGTGTTGGGCCTTTCGTGGGAACCAGCTGATGACAGCTTCTTCTTTACGACATCTTATGTTCAGGAGAAGTGCACAAAGCGGAGCATACTCTCCATAGTCGCCCGTTTATTTGATGTCCTCGGCTTGGTCGCCCCTGTCATTCTGTACGCTAAATTACTTATCAAAGAGCTATGGCTGTGCAACATTGGTTGGGATGATACACCCCCTGATAGCGTTATTCGTCGGTTTTCGGCGCTTACACAGGAATTTCCGCTAATTTCAATGATAAAAATCCCTCGCCATGTTGGTGTCCTGAAAGACAGTACGGTGCTCGTTGTTGCTTTCTGCGATGCAAGCATGAATGGTTACGGCTGTGTGATTTATTTGCACACCACTGATCTGTTTGGAAAAATTACAGTGAGATTGTTGTGCGCAAAATCAAAGGTTTCTCCCACCAAAGTGACGACCCTCGCTCGTTTGGAGCTCTGTGCCGCAGTATTGATGTCCAAATTAATACGGACGGTTCAAGATAATTATTCTGAGCGTCTTCCTATTGCAGGAACATATGCGTTTTCCGATTCTACCGTTGCGCTCTCTTGGATACATTCTTCACCGCATCGCTGGTCGGTGTTTGTTAGTAATCGCGTAGCTCAGTGCCAAGAAAATTTGTCTCCAGAGAACTTTTACCATGTTGCTGGTAGTGAAAACCCGAGCGACTGCCTTTCTCGTGGCATGCTTCCTTCCCAACTCGTTTCACATGATTTATGGTGGAACGGCCCATCATGGATTCGCAGCCCACCTTTGGAATGGCCATTAAAACCGTTTCACCCTACCAATACTGGTGAAATGCCTGAACACAAGGCTAATGTGCTCATTGCAACATTTCAGGGTGAAAAATCGGTCCTGAGTGAACTGGCTCAGCGTATATCCACTTGGGATAAACTACTAAGGATTGTTGTTTATGTCCTCCGATTCATAAAAAAGATATCACTTTCCTCTGGAACGGTCAATAATCTTATGACTGCTGAAAAGGCTGTGATTCGTGCTGTGCAGAGTATTCATTTTGCAGGAGATATTGCTGCACTCCAGGAAGGCAAATTTCATTCCAAAAGACTTCAGAGTTTATCTCTATTTCTTGATGGAGATAATCTGTTACGTATTGGGGGGCGGCTTTCTAAATCGGATTTACCTTTTGAGGTTAAACATCCGGTTTTGCTTCCCAAACATGACTGTGTTGTCGATCTGATCATCGCTCACTTTCATGTCGTGAACTGTCATACAGGCCCAGGACTTCTTATGTCTATCTTACGTCAACGCTATTGGATATTAGATGCTAGGACTGTTATTAGGGCAATGGTGCGGAAATGCAATTGTTGCTTCCGCTTAAATCCATCGCATCCTACACCGAAGATGGCAGATTTACCGTCATATCGTGTTGCAGAAGCAAAGGCCTTCGTACATACCGGTGTAGATTACGCAGGTCCACTCCGTATTACGCTGACTCGTCGGAGAGGACAACATTCTCAAAAGGCATATATTTGTCTATTCGTATGCCTTGTGACCAAGGCTATTCATATTGAGTTGGTCTCTGACTTAACTTCAAATGCTTTCCTGGCTGCTTTCAGCCGTTTTATTTCTCGGCGTGGCCCGGTAACATGCTTGTATTCAGATAATGGTACTAATTTTGTGGGTGCGAAGGCACAATTAGATGACCTCTACAAGTTTTTGGTTGAATCTGAATATGAGCCCTCATTAAAGCGCGAACTCGCTAAGCGTCGTATAGAGTGGAAAATGATTCCACCACGCGCGCCTCATTTTGGGGGTATGTGGGAGTCGAACATAAAGAGCATGAAGACACACTTGTACCGTGTGATTGGAACTCAGCTTCTCACCTATGAGGAGTTACAGACTGTGCTAGTTCAAATTGAGTGCATAATGAATTCGCGTCCACTTACAGTTATGTCTTCTGACCCTTATCCAGAAGTCCTTACGCCTGCGCATTTTTTAATGTCGACACCATTGCAGTACTTGCCTGCTTCTGTCCTGGCAGACGGTAAAATCAATTTGACTCAGCGTAAGCAATTATTAGACAGCATGGTTCAGTCCTTCTGGAAGAAGTGGCGTTCAGAGTATCTGCACACCTTGCAAGTCAGGCAGAAGTGGACTACTTCTGATCATCCGATTGATATCGGAACTGTCGTACTAGTGGGACAAGAAGATTCCCCTCCGTTAAATTGGCCTTTAGGCGTGATAACTGAAATCCATCCCGGAATGGATAAAATTGTTCGCGTTGCGACGGTAAAGACAAGATTTGGTTCTTTTAAACGTCCGGTTGTCAAATTATATCCCATTCCAACGCAATAATTTTATATTTTATCTATTTTTGTTTATTTTTATTTATTTATTTCTTTTGATTTTAGTCATTGTTTCAATGATCTCTGACCCAGACATGGCATTACTTAATATCCGTTATCTTGGTCAATTGAACTTTATTACATTGTATTTTTGGTTATTTTTCTTTATTTGTGAGATTCTGCGAATTTCCAATGCGTGTCATTCCTGAATATTACCGGTGAATAGTCACTTTATTTCTATTTCATTTCTTGTTTCATTTGTATTTTTATATTCTTTCTTTTGTAAGCTCTGCGAACTTCCAAGGCGGGGAATATGGATACGCGCCATAAATATATTTGGGCATTAATTTCTTTAAATTGATAATTTATACTATAAGACCATAAGGGCGCCATCTATGGGTTTTGTATTGTATTGAATTGAACCTATGTGACTTGAGATGCAGTGTATTCATGCGTTTCCTTACCTTTGTGAATCAAGCAATTACTTCTGACGGGAGTGTCAGTAAAAGGCCAAGAGATGTCTCTCCTGGTCAGTCTTAAGAATAATTCATCCAGTGAGTGAATTATTGTTGTACCTAAGATTGGATTTTTGGCACGCATTATTAATATGCAAATTTTTCATAGTTGAAACTTCCTTGCTGTGCGAAACATCTGTCAAGATTATTCGATATCGCCTTGACATTTTTTATTGAAAAGAAGTGTTTTTTTGTGTGGACATCGGGGCTGAGCTGCATTCTCTGAGTGAGTGTTTGTTTGTTTTCACTTTGGTTTTTGAGATTGCTGGGTCAACTGTTGTTTTGTGTCACATAGGGAAGAATTCAATTTTCGTTAATTTTACATAGGGTAGTCATCCCCTTGTGTCAGGGGCTATTTACACGCCCCTACAACAGCTTTGTCATTAATTAATTAATTAATCATAATCAAATAATCCAGATTGTTAAATGAAAAAATTATAACGTTTACAATTTTATTTTAGGTGGAAGAAAATACTTTTTTTCAAAGTTCTTCATTTTCTAAAATTGCAGAATCAAATAATCCGGACTTAGTTTATAGAACTTCGTATCCTTTTTATTGGAAATTTTTAGCGCAACGGGTATTGAACCCGCACTTTCCCACTGACTCAAAATTTAATTCGCCACACAAACCGTCGCGAAAATTGTTGATAAATAAATCAATCAAGAAATCACCACATAATTGTAAAACTTTTCTCTCATATTTTTTCCCGTCTCAATGACAAATTCTATATAATCGATAACCAGAAATAGTCTCGAATCTTCTATGGCAAACACGTTCATCCATTAAAAACATCAATAGCCCAGCATGAATGAAAGGTAACTCTGATGAAAGTCATATTGAGTTACAATTGCAAAATCAATTCTAAACACCTTACTTCTATACTTCTAACAGTACCGGCTTATTACCGACATTCTTCGAAAGGCTTTAACGGCAACTTTATACAATAATTCTGACAATAATGATTTCCCTCTTTTTCTATTGACCTTCTTCTATATTCACTCATCATTGTGACATTCCATTACTGATGGTCGTTTTGCACGATATCTTTTTCATACCGATCCGAATATGGAAACTATGTTGAAACCCATGTGAAAATGGTTTGCTTAAAACGATCATTAAATTAAATTTTCACAAGTAACAAACATTTTGTGAGTACCTTTACATAATTATAATAATTACAATAAATTAATTTTGTTTAATTTACCTTTATTATGTTTTGTTAAACTAACCGGTTTCGGTTCGACCTGAACCTTCCTCAGGGTGAATAAAATATATTAAATAAAATACAGGATTAGAGAGTATTTAAATGAAAAGTAGAAGAGGGAGAGAGAACATCAATTTTTTTTGGGGGCGAGAGATAGTGGGGGGGGGGGGGGGTAAAAGTAGTCTCGGGGAAGGGAAACATGTTAAAAATAATTGGAAAATCTAACTGTTTATTTAGTTAAATGGTTTTATTTATTTTTAATTACTTTTTAAACCCCGACACAAGAAGCGGTGTTATAAGTTTGACTTTCTATGTATCTGTCTGTCTGTGGCATCGTAGCTCCTAAACGAACAGACCAATTATGATGCGGTGTATTTTGTTTGAAAGCTGACGTGATCGAGATGGTTCTTAGCTACAATTCATGAAAATCTGTTAATGCATTTCAAGGTCATCAGCTCTTTTTGTGTCGGGGGTTACTTAAAATTTTGAAAATTTCACTTATTTGTATTAGAGGTTCGCAACCAGTAATAAACGCTAAGGTCGTTAAACAATGTAAAACGAAATGAGCATCAAACATTTCCACAAAAAAAACAAAATTATGAAAGACTACAGATTAATTAAAACAATAATGACAGACCACAGATATTAAAAATTGTCCACCATCAAGTGTACGAAAATCAGTGTTAAAATAGAATAAGTCCTTTTTTCATCTCGGATCCATGTAATGAGACGACATCCCATATTATGCAAACTGGACAAAAGAAAGCATCATGTGAATAGCCCATTACTCTTGGTGTATGCGACTACTTAATTTAATAGGTTGCAGCACATGCACCCTGTGTTAAGTTGAAGTTTGTTAAGCGTATTTATACAGTTGAATGCGACTAAAGATTAAAGTGTAAGAAATAAGTCTTTAGACATGATTCAATTTTTACCATCCAGAGCATGCAGTATTTTTTACCAAACCTTTTTAATATCTTGATGTGAACTAAAGTCTAGATACTAAATATGGTTACACATAATTTGTAGATTATGTGGCGCATATCAGATTGGAAGATATTATTGAACATTTCCTTTTTAAGACATTATAAATACGCATAAATTTTAAAAGATATTGGACAATAAATTAAAATTCCCATCAATCTGACATGAAGGATACAATGAATTTTCATCACATGCACTACATAGTGACCGACCCAAGGACCGACAAAAAGAAACCCCCAGTTTGTCCCCCAAAATTTTAATTTTAATTTATTTATTTATTTTATTTTATTTTATTTTTTATTTTTATTTTAATGAATATATAAGATAAAGTGAAATTCCAAAATAAGTAAAATTACAAATTAAAGTGGTTTGTTTACAGTCCTCCTCACTCCTCACTAGGTATTCCTGTTCCGAGGCGGACTGTATGTTGCTCAATGGGTGTTGATTTTTATTTCCTCATCTTCTAGTTTCTTGATTATTATTAAAAGATTATCATTTTTTATGCATTATTTACCAATTTCAAACCCAACGTAGTTTCAAAAATACCGTTAATAATAAGTTGGCACGGATGTCAAACGAATTTTTTTTTTGGACACTAAATAAATTCTGCATACAACAACGTAAAAATTGACGTACTCTGGTGTACCTATACAGTAAATATGCAAGTAATAGTTTTATCCTTGTTGATTTTTAATGAAAATATGTTTTACACTTTTGTTGTTCGGCGGTACATCCTCTCTGCATACCCCTTCAGAGACCCTTATATTTTGTGTAAGTAAAGCGTTTTTTTCATAAACCGACTGCATATTGTATATGAGTACGCCGGAGAGCCAAATGTCGGGGGATCAACTGTCATAAAATTAATTATCTCGTAAAAGTTTAAGCGTTCTAAATTTTGCAAGCACTTGGAAATATTTTTAACATTCAAATTTTTTGTATTGAAATAACTTATAGTTAAAACCTCAAATTATAATATTTAATTATTATATATAATAATAACGACTATCAAATTAAAAAAACTGTAACAGAAAAATCAGACAAATATTCGGTCGCATCCAGGAATTGGATCCAGAACCTCAGCCTTGCCGGAGCTTTGCTAAGCCCCTTTCTGATTTTTCTGTTTTCTGAAGAGGCTTTAGCCATGTTTGGTGACCAGATTTGAATGGTCAGGAACTTCACTACCTTCCTATTTCCCATCTCATTCCCGTCCCCATAACCTTCAGCTTTACAACATATTCCGATTGGGAAGCCCTAGTCTCACTGGGTTCAGGAAATTGGGAGCAGTTAAGACTCTTGTGCGATGTTTACATAAAAATTTTATAAAAGGTTTTGGGCTAAGCAAGAACTCCCAAAAGAAAAGGTTCATTTGAGATGAGATGAATCATCTTACATTTTAATAAGACACTGGGGGGATTTAATAATAACAACGTGCGAGACGTCGCGTCGACCCCCTTAGGTAGGTACTGCGTTCGTTATTAATTACAAATTTTTTCAAACAATATAACAATACAAATGCAGAAATAGGTAAATAAATCATTAAGGTTTCTTAACATTTTATAAAAATATGCAGCCTTAGATCTTTCTAGAATAATATTTTTTTTATTTACCAAGTAGAATGTCTGGCACAGTTGCCTTAATCACTAGCAAAAAATGGTAAATTGAAGTGTCTATACTAGTCTTAAGCATTTTTGCTTAAGAAAGAAAAGTCATTGAAATGTCTTCTCAGTCTGTATCGCAATTTCATGCTAAGTAATTCTTGTGTGACGATTCTCTCTCTTAATGCAAATCATAAAAAGGGATAGTTAAAAAGAGGCCTTTCTTCGTTAGTTGGCGTGTCTTTCTATATGGGGGCGGGAATTAATAATATGGGCATATCATTCTTGATTTGTGTGTCTGTTGGAAATTTCTTACAATGAATTGTACCGTTCCCGCATACCGTACACAAATAAAAAGACTAGATAAAATGCTACCGAAAAACTAACAATCTTTAAGTAAAATTGTTCAATGCTTCGTTTCGATTAGCAATCGGATTTTTTTTGTTCGATAATCAATACTAGGTACATACTTAAACTTATTCAGACATTATAAATCAAATGTTATTCTGATGATGGAAGAGTACCTATTTACATCATATTTTAAAACAAAGTAGTTTGTCAATCGGTAAGAATACGGTAGTGTGTTAAAGCAGTTCATTTTGGAGGATTTCACATTTTCATAATAACAATAACGAACTAACTTTTCATCATCTAGTACCCATCTACGAGTATATTCAACCATATTTAATATAGTAGTTGTTGAGTGTTGCGTCGTCCTATTTGAAATATTTAATGTCATTTGTACCTGTCATTTTATATTTAAATCCATTTTGCTTCATTTCGTCTTTTGGGCGATTCCGCTATAGACGATTCTCGACAGTAATTTTTAGATTGCAGTATTTGTTACTTTTTTTTATATCAGTGCAAATAAGAATGTCAATATTTAATTATAAAAAATAATTGGATTTTACTTCAAATTGAAATTTTTGGCGAGCTTGGAAACATTATCTTTCTAAGAATCGGTATGTAAACTGCAAAATCACCGTGCAACACTGGCGCGGAACAGCTGTTACCGATAGTTGGAAGTTATATTTTACTGCTAAACGTGTAGTGACAATATTAATTTATTCTTATGTGCCGAAAGATGTAAGTACTTGATGTTATTTTTTAAGCATCATTGAGTACAAGAAGTCACTGTTAGCTTGTTGCACCCGCGATACAAAAGATATAAAAGTTTGTGTTTTTCACAGAAATAAAGTGCTATCGTTTTGAAACTTTGTAAAAGTAAGAGGAAATCACAGGCAAACTTGAATAAAACGTTTTTAAGAGTATAAAGTTAGCTGAATTAAAATAAACGTTGACTCAAATTGGTTGCACCCGCGATCGTGTTGTTAGAATCGCGGGTGCAACTCTTGGACAACTACCCTTATTGTGTGTATATGCTGTGTATTACTAGTGATTTATATTTAATAGGTGTGTTTATATTATATTCAGCTTTTTTTAATAGAAATTCTATGACTTGGCACACAGTCTCTCTGAAACATCTTCTTTTTATAAAAAAAGCAGTTAAAAAAAAGATGTTCACATTGGATGATAAATGGGAAGGGCTGAAAAATAAATCAGGCATTCAATCAAAACATTTCTTTCAATCTGAAGACGGCGATAGCATTTCCGTTTCCGAACCTCACTGTCTCGTCTCAAATGCATATTGGTTTTGAAATCTCCGAAAGTCACCACTGAAAAAGTAAGTGATTGGGATGATAACAATTTGGAATCCCTTACAAATTACAAAATATAAAAAAGAATTCTACAAAATAAAAAATAAAAAATAGTTTTTGAAAAGGATTGATGAATGTAATATGTTCATAGAATTTCCGGCGAATTTTGACGTAACAGAAAAGGAATAATTAATATAAATGACCAAGAAGTGTACTGATTTATTGATGTTTATATACACTTAAACTAGACGAGTTGCACCCGCGATAATTTGATGTTGCACCCGCGATTGCTTAAAAAGCTAATAATTCATTGATAGATTTTGTTTTCTACATATTTGTTAATTTTTTTGGTTGATTAGTTTAACGCCTTACGTAATATCAAGGCATTACATAATAAATGTATCACAATTAACAGACTTTTGGGTTTTTGTCTAATGATTTGGAAAGGGTGGGCCAAATTGGTTGCACCAGCGATCGCACTTTCAACCTCTCTCCTGACTATTTAAATATTTTAATAAAATTCTCATAAACTAATAAAAAGTAAACACGTTAAAATGTAGCTCTTCCAATAATAATTTCATTAAAAATGTTTTTTGTTTTATTATTAAGAAGCTTTATTTGCGTCTAAATGTTGCACCCGCGATAATGAAATCACCCTTTTACTTTCAATTTCACATTTTTGTCAGATTTATCTTTATTTTTAAACATCTTTTGTGTGTGTCATTTTATCTATGCTTTCACGTGAAACAAAGTGTCAACTGATTGAAAACTAATGAACTGAAAAAAAATGTTCCACATCTCTTGCACAGAATGCATAGTCAAGTTATCAAACTTTTTTTACCACTTGACTATGCGCTTACATGTATTTAACATCATATTTCATCTATCGTTGTACTCAGTTTGCAACAAAATCATCGGTATTTAGAATATTACTAAGAGCTTTACCCTGAATATTACGTTTGTATATATTTACATACAAAAACATATTCACGAATTTGCATTCAGCTAAGATCGAGGTTTGCCGTGAAAACGTGTTGTATAATTAGAAAGCGCAGTGTACCGTGCATAATCCGAGTGTTTCCACGTGAATTTTCACCTAACATGAACTTGACATTCTGGGAAACATCCGGAGGATATCTGCCTAATATCTGCATAACAATACGCGATGCTTCATTGATTGATGTCTCACTCAAAAGCAGGAGAAATAATAGAAGCAGTCAGACGCGATGGGATGGAATTGAAAACTGAAAGAGGAGATGGAATCTAGGGGTCTGCAACCCAACCGTATTAAGAATAGAAAAGCAATTTAAATTTTATAGTGTAATATTAGACTTCAGACAGAACCGTTGAAACGATAAGTTAACTAACTAACACAAAATTATAATTCAGCATATATTTAACATAAATACAGCACTAGATTCACGCGTAACGACGGGTTAATAGTTCCGAAATTTAACAATAAGTACCGACAGAGAACGTTTGAATACATTATACCGAAGATATTTAATTTATTACCTGACACTATAAAGCAATGTAATTCTATGAATAAGGTTAAATATATGGTGAAAAATTGGCTATCGGAAAAAAATATTTATATTGGTATTGATATGTATGAAAAAAATGTTGAATCTGTATATATAAGATGTAAATTTTAAATTTAAAAAATGTATATGAAACTAAAATATAAGCACGTGTTGACAAGCCAATTCAATTGGCTTAGCAGGACTTGTTTGTTGATTACATTATGTATTATCTATTCTTTCAATAAAAAATAAATAAAAAAAATAAAAAAAACTAACCATTATGCCGTATCTTCGCAGGGGTAGACAAAGAACAGACCGTCAAACAACTCGGTCTTGGCAAACACTCCTTGCCATTTTTACATTTGTACATCGTCTCACACATATTCTTCTATTATTATGGCCCTTGACATGGTTCGACTCAAGTATCTGATTCTCTTTTTTTATGTGAATAAGTCACAAGAGTCCCAGCTACTCCCGTCTGGAGCCAGTGAGACTATGGCACCCCAATTTGTGGTATGTTGTGAGTCTGAAAGTAGTGGGTGGGAACGAGATGGAGAAGAGGAAGGTGGGGAAGTACCTGGCTATTCAGATCTGGTCACCTAACATGGCTAAAGCCATTTTAAGCAACGTTTCAATTCTGAATGGCGATCTTACACCAGGGCGATACTGACAGTATCTTCCACCGTGGAACGTGCCGCAAATATACAATAAATTATTTTACAAGAATTAATTGTGAAATAACACAAATTAATCAAATAAAATTTGTTTGCCATGCCGGGATTCGATCCCGCGACCTTCCGATTGCGAGTCAACAGCCTTTCACCTCAACCACGAAGGCCGCCTTCCTCGGGCGTCCCCGACTTCTTCTAGTGAATAACCCTGAATGTACAGAAGAGCAGTGATCCATATATCAATAGAATTAATGTTATAAAAATGAAAAGGTGTTAAAATTCGACTATTGATAAATGATTCATTTATTGGCAAACAAATGTTTTTTTTTTTATTATTATATTTTCGCCTTGTACCACTTTCTTCGTTCATCCGTTTAAAAATATTCCAAAATCAGTGACATTCCCTTTTTAAGCGACTTCATAAAGGAGGAGGTTCTCAATTCGACTGTATTTTTTTTTTTGGCGAGGCGAGAGCGGGTCCGCGGCGGGAGGGGAGCTGTCAAGTGAAAACCGACACCGACTCCAAAAATAACAATCGTAAATACATATTGAAGAGAAGAAAAAGTAAGTTGATTATTAAGTTGTAGAAGAATACGAAATTATTTTTTTACTTTTTAGTGCATTTTTTGAAGTCGTTTTTTTGTTCTGTTAAAATTTTTGTTTATCAACGATATATTATTTAACTTATCGTATAAACTACTAAGAGGCTAAATTATAAAAGGTTGTTTTTCGAACGGACTTACTTTTCAAGTCTGTATTTAAAATAGTATATAAAAATACAAGCTAAAAGTATTGGAAATTTAAAGCTGTTTTCCTGGGAATGGAGTTGGTTATTTCTGCAAGAATCGTAGAAGGTTAGGTACAGCCATAGAGAGAGAGCTAAGGGGATTAGGCAGAGGGTATAGATGACGGGATAACAATGGGAGAGAACATTGCAGAACAAAGATAGAAAGTATCAAGCTTTTGATACCACTTTAAAGTTTCAAATCATCGTCATTAAAATTAAAATAAAGAGCATTAACGTCCTATAACTTGAAGCCCTGTTTTATGTTTTCCTTTTCAGACTTTCGGTCTATAATAAGATGTTTTTTTAAGGTTCTGGTCAACTTTATAACGAGGCGCTGGGAATTGTTGGTTATTAGTTATTATTCAGAACACATAGACAAAACCAATAATATAACTCCGCGATGTAAAATATTTTATTTTTACGTTACATTCACGGTAGCAGTTGGCCATCTAGCGGGAAAAATAAGAGGCTAAACTATTAACATTGTCTGGTTACTTTCTGTCATTTATGAGAATGTTCTCTCTTTCCAACTAAAATGACATCTAACTTGTCGCAGAGAACATCAATTACACAGGTCTACAACAAAAATGCTGTCTGGATGTTTTCAATTGATTTCTATGTATTTAGGTGTTCTGGAAACTAGAAAAATACTCCAAAAATTCCAACGTTAGGTTATTTTGCAAAACGGTATACAAATATATATAGATATAGATAGTATATAGAATAGTGAGCTCTGGCAATAAACATTTCATTGCTAAACCGTTCATCCGATTGCGATAAAACTTTGGGGATTTGATGTGTGCATGCCCGCGATGGTTTCTGTATACAATAGTGAGCTCTGGCATCATGAAATTATGAAAAATTAATTAATTAAATAAAAATGAATCGCAGAAATGTATGTACGCGCATAACTTTTGAACGAATGCACCAAATTGGATAATTCTTTTTTTTTTGTTTTCGTTATTGTCAAGACAAGGTTTGTATAAAACTGCTGGTGAGCTCTAGCATTATGAAATTTGTATAAAAAAATTGCAATAGGTGGCACGCGAGCTCTGAAGACTGAATGTATGGAATGCGGGAGGGGGGAGGGGAACTCGGGTAGGGGGTTCGAGGGACGGAAGAAGGGGAACTAGGGATCGGGGAGGTTTAACCTGAATTTTTAGGCAATAACAAAGACCCTAACTACAAACAAATCGTTAAAAGCATTTGAAGCTTTAGGTTGCCTAATGAGTTTAAAAGAACATTTTCTTCATTCCCACCTCGACTACTTTCCAGAAAATTTAGGATATGTGAGTGAAGAGCTAAATGAACGATTTCACCAAGATATTAAGGAGATGGAAAAAAGATACCAGGGAAGATGGAGCATTTCAATGATTGCAGACTACTGTTGGACGCTTCAGAGAGGCCTTCCAGTTGCTTCCTACAAGCGAAAATGTACCAAAAGGAGTCTCACTGGGAAAAATAAATGTGTTTAGTGCTTACTAATCAATGTATTTTAGATAAAAAAATAGTTTTGTTAAGCAATTATAAAAAAAAAAAATTTTTTAGTATTTTATCTTTTATTGATGATAACTTGTTTAACATAGGTACCTACATTGTCAGAAGACGTGACGTTCTGTGACAAAATGAAAATCATTTTCGGATTCAGCACACCCCAAAACATAAGAATTACGCAAAAAAACCAAAGCAGCTCTCAATTTTTATTTTTTTGTAGACTTGTGTTATTCACTTCTCCTTATTGTGAGGAATATGATAAAATAAAAAAGGTATAATGTGCCATATACTACAAAGAAATTCCAAAAAATTGAATTTAATATCCTCAATACATACATAATATGGTGCGGTTAGATGAATATTATATGATTTAACGAAGACTTTCAAACGGCGAACTCTGGCGTTAAGTTGCACAGTTTGTTCATCCAAAATTTGTAAATCAACGTCACTCCATTGTTGCATCCTAAACTGCTTTCGAATTATAGCTTCAGATGCACATGGAAATGGACTGTAAATACTAAAAATGAAAAGAAACGAAATGGTGTTTGAAGGAACTGGGTGATAATATGTGTATGAAAAAGGATAACCAATAACTTACCCTTGTACCTCTTCAAAGGAGCACACAACACCATCAAAATATAAGATACCTCAAGGCGATTACCGCAACAGCAATACGAATAAGTACAAAACGATATTGTTTACTTTCGATGCCTTCTTTTTGTTTAAAAACGAGTCTGAAAACGAAAAACACATGCAATTTGCTTCCAAGGTAGTCCCAATTCTTCTTCTGTTTTTCAAAAACAAATGCATTCGAATTTGCTATTTTTCTTGTCATTGTTCCAGATTCAAAATGATTTTCCAGGAAGGTGATATGGTTAGGGAAAAGTAGGCACTGGATAAATGACATCCCGGTAGGAACTATGCATATTCTCATTTCAAAATCAAAATAAATATTATTTTATCGAAGGAAGCAAACACTGTGTTTTTTCATTTAATACAAAATAAATATGTTAAATGTGAATAATAAACCGTTGAATCGGAAAAATAATATACATACCTGCAATAACAAGATCTGGAATAAACGAATAAAAAATAAAAATAATAAAAAAATAATAATAATAATAATTTGTATATTCTCATTTCTGTGTAAAAGTTTAGAATAATATTTAGATCTAGGTATTTTTGTGAATAAGTGGTATTTTAGAGCTACGATTGCGTAGCTCTAATATAACATATTAATTTGCTTAAGGGATGTTTGTAGTTACGTATTCTTCTTTTGTGTGATTAATTTTATATTTTAAATCTCTATTTCTTCATTTCTAACATAAATCTAATTCTATATATTACGAAAACTGGTTCCATTCATCCCTACAAATTATTTCTTTTTTGTACGCAAAAACGGAACCAAAAAAACTTCAAAAGACTAATTCAACTTTCTGCAGATTTTAAAAGTTAGGCGGAATTGATGTATTAAGCAGTTAATTTGGAAGTTTTTTTCAAGTAATTTCATAAAATTGCCTATTCGATGTTGAAGTTTTTAAAGACGTAATGAAACGTCAAAATAAGTTATCCCATCTTTTCGGACAGTTCGGATTATTTGAACGAAGGGATATAATTAAAATGGTTCAAAATTTTCAGCGTTGTTACAGAATTTCTAGAAAATCCATTATGATCAAATTGAATTTTGTAATACCTAATGGTGCAATAAATAATATGAATTGTGATAAGTTTTAAGATTTTCACGGCAAAAAGTATTTTCGTTATTTGTTTTTGGCATCCGGCATCTACCGGATCTGCCGGATCTGCCCTGATGATGGACACTGCAACGATGTCCGAAACGTTGGCTAAAGAAGGAGGTAGCGCAACACGGCATAACACCCCAAAAACAAATAACGAAAATATGAATTGTGTTTTCTTTGATCTATTAATAGTTTTCTAGTTTGATGATAAATAATCTTTAATATAAAAATGAATCACTAAATGTGTTAGTAAGCGCAAATCTCGAGATCAGCTGAACCGATTTCGCTAATTCTTTTTTTAGAATATTCCTTGAAGTACGAGGATGGTTCTTACGGAGAGAAAAATTAAGAAAATTGCGCAGAAAATTGGATAATTTCAGAAAACATGAGCATATTTGACATTTCGCGTGTTTGAGAATGACATTTTGCAAAACATTGATTGTTCAATCAGGATTCTATTTTTGAAAATCTTTAATAAATTTATTTAAAGTAGGTACTCCCCTAATAGTTTGAATCGAATCAAGAATTTTAGATATTTTAAATTTATTTATTTTTTTTATTTATTTAGTAACTATATAATATTTTTTACATTTTTATATGAAACATGTTAGTTAGATGTATATATAAAACATATTCGTAGTCCTCCTCACTAGGAGATCCTGTGCTGAGGGGGACTATGCTTTGGATAAGTTTTTCAGCGACTTCTATGGTTTAACTATTGATTAGGTACCTATGTTAGGTACCAAATTTAATAAACATGAAAAATGGAAATTTGAATAAACATTGTGAAAGGTGACGCACGGGCTGTTTAATAACTGAATGTACTGGGATTGAATATATGGAACGCGGGAGGAGGGTTGACGGGACTAGGAAGCGGGAAAGGGAAGAGGGAAGGCGGGGATGATGGAAGGGGAACGCGGGAGGGGAAGGGGACGTGTGAGGGGGAGGGGGGTTCGTGGGACGGGGGAAGGGGGGGGGGGAGTGGAGTGGGGAGAGGGACGGTGGAGGTGACGGTGTGGGAACGCGATAGGGTAAGAGGACGCAGGAGATGAAAGAACACTCGGGGAGAAACAATTTCTTTATTTAATGGCATAGCAACGCATGCCAGGACCAGCTAGTATTTAATATAATATAATAATGAAATTATTGAATAAAGGGACTAAAGGTTTGATGGTCACGAAGTGGGTATGCAAATAGATACGGCAATAGTTAGATATTATTGTTAAATGTGATATTGGATGTTTGAATAAGTCGGGAGCAGTGAAATAATCTGGAAAAAAGGTGTGAGAAAAATGTATTTTCTCATGCGAGTGTAATAATCGAATATTCTGATTCTTGATGTTAAAATCAGTTTTCTGTTAATGAAACTGTGTTTATATTATTCAAGTTGATTTCCAATTATTGTCATAATGTAATAAAAATAACTTTTTATACTTCTCGCTTAACCCAGACTGGTCAAATTTTGCCAGGAACCAGAGGCGTAGGCTAGCATGGGTGGCACCCGGGGCGGATAAAGCGGTGTCATCCCCCCCCCCCCCCAGTTTCCACTTCACGGCTAGAAATGTGCAGAAAATTGGTCCGTCCTGTGGGGGGGGGTGGTTAGAGAAGAATTTCAGAAATAGGCTCTTTTCGTCTGTAAAACGACCGTCAGGCACAAAATTCTCCCCGTTTTCCGACATTCCACGAGGAGCCATACCTAGAGCTAAGAAGATATAAATAATACCTTATTCAATATTTTTGTGACAATATCCTTCGTAATTTTTTTTCCAGGGTCGGGTGTTACCTCCCGTCGGGTGTAGTGTCACCCCCCCCCCCTCGGTTGACACCGGGATTGGTAGGAATCTGGAGGCAATGTTTCTAGGAGGAGTGACGGACGAAATAATCCATCATTCCCAATGCGCTGCAAGGCGATGGTGTCCGGCTGGAGCGTTCAAAGGGTCTCCCACAACCAGATGGGAAACGCATTCACCGCCAAGACCTACACAAACCTCATCCCATGAACCAGGACACCCTTTCTAAGTCACAAAACGTAGCAATCTCTTAAAGTGACCAATGGCAGGGGGTGTTGGTTATCCAGTAAAAGGTTCCCGGAGAGGCGGTACCCGTACCCACCTCCCAAACTTATGCTATGATGATAACATCTGGGTCATTGGTGTAAAATAAATAAATCTTTGGATTTCGTTGACAACAGTCGGAATTTAGTAAAATTTTAATTAACATTTCTTTTTTTAAATTTATTTTTTGATTTATTGCAGTATTGCAGTAGCTTTTGCAGCATTCATATTAAAAAAAACTTACCTTTAACTTTCTCTCCTCGTTTTTCCACAGCAAACCTTTGTAGGTACCTACTTACTTAAAAGATTCTGTCAAATTTTCAGAATGTCCCTTAAATCGATACATTCTTCGTAAAGCAGTTATTCTAAATTCAAGCGATGATATTTCCACCATGCTGAAGAATAACGCAAACGAGGTTTTAAATACAATTGTACATCTCTGCTTTAGTAAACTATTCCTCTCAGAATCTACGACTGCGTTCCGGCGATACCATTATAACGAACACCTCATTGTTATTAAACAATTTAATGCGAAACAAGCCTTAACGGGTTACCTGTATCATGTTACTATTTGATAGCGAATTAATATTTAATATGCAGAAGCTGCATTCGTATTGTCGGAGTGGACTTACATATCATTAAGTCTGATTAGCAACTACATGCGCTAGCGGCCAGCGCAAGTACCATGAAACATGCTTTACGAAGGCATTATCCCCGTACAGATACAGCCTTAAAAAGTTCCCAGCATGGAGATTTCACCTCAGCAAAATGTTACGAATATTAGTGAGTTTTTGAAGTGAAAACTTCTTTAGCATCGTTGTAATTTGAAACACGATAAAACGGAAACGACCGACACTAAAAATAGACGAACACATACATCTATAGGATTTGGCCTGCGAGATAATGAGATAGCAATAAAAAACGAGTGTGCTTTAGACCACACGACTGAAGTAAAACTTCGTTAACTTATAAAATAAGAGAGAAAGAAAATGTGCTCGCGCACTGCTCTCTCTGGCTCCTACAGTGTGATACAGACAAAAGGCCTGCACTGTGTCTTAGATATACGAAACGAAACTGGCTATGAGAGAAAGAGAGAAAGAAAATGTGTGCTCGCACTTTTCTATCTTGCCCGTAAAGTAATATACGAAACGTAACTCTCTCTCTTTCTATCTTTACTAACTTGTATCTCCCTCTCAACTTCCGTTCACCTCGCCCGATCACACTTTTCGTAACGCTCTCGTCACGCATTCACCAGCTTACTCCCCAAGTCAAGCGTGCGTAAAGAAGTTTTAATTAAAAAATGTGTGGAATTCACACGCGATAGAAATGAAACCTTGAGAAAACTAAAGTAGGTAGACAAGATTGGGAAGGGTATGAAGTACCGCACAAAGAGCACACCGATTATGCTAGGTATGTAATTCTCTCGCCGACTAAATCCTACAGATGTATGTTTTTATTTCTTTTTAGTGTCGCTATTTTTCGTTTCATCGAGTTTCAAATCACATCGGTGCTAAAGATGTTTTCACTTCAATATTTTTTTTATTTCGCGGGTGCTCGGTTCAAATATAAAACGTTCAATCGACGATTCCACGTAAGTCTCCTTTGGTCTAGTGGTATAACGCGACTGACGAACCTTAGCGGCCAGATATTCTGCGAACCAAGGGTCGAATCCTACGAAATGAACAGGCAAAGAAAACAAAAAAGAAAGCGACATCTAGCGACTCCGAAGAAGAAAACACAAATACTAATAAGCTGGCCAAATGTATAAGAAAATTCAACGACAAAAATATGGAAAAAATCATCCTCCACATTGATAAAAAAAGTGCTTCGTAGTCTCCCCACACTTGTCCACTTAAGTTTTTCGAAGGTTTCACTTCAATTGCACATAAATTGCACATTTTGATTTTTTTTAAATTTTAATGACGAAGCATTTAGTTTTTTTTATAAAGTGGCTTGATTTTGTCAGGTTTTCGTTTTGTGGGGATGGTCCGAGGTCCGAGGGAGTCCTGCAGCATTCATCATGGAAACACAGATAAGTTAAGTGGAGCATTGTAATTGGCCTCGAGTTGAGATTAAAAAGAATAGCTACAACATACGGCCCTTTTATGTTGGAAATATTTAATACCAGTTAATCCTGATCGGGCCGCAATTAATTGAAGCCTTATCCAATTTACACTGCGCTCCTAACAAATGGACCGGGACCTGAGCGGAGGACCGCCACAGTGATATTACCGCTGCAAAGGGGACCGGAGCCGGACCCGTGTTCTTGTATAATTTATTGTGCATTGAGATATCTCTCTTGATATTGCTCGCATTACTTCACTGAATTTATAGATTTATTGCCTATTGACAAAATGCAAACACGGTTTCACCTCGTGTTTCCTGTATCGCCTAACCGGCAAGTGTTCTACAAGGCTTTCTGTGGCTCAATATCGCCCTAACAAATAATGATATTAGTTATCGAGTTGGCACTGTATGTCACGACCATTCATTGTGAACACATTTGAAAATTTAATAAATCAGCTCGTTATTATATTTGAGACACTTAGACCTCCCCGGCAAAATCGTGAGTTTCAGGGTTAAAGGCCCATTTTGTTTAAATTAAATATTACGTACCCAGGTGCATGAGAAATATGAAGAAAATATCGTAAACAATTTAAAATTGTAAACCAACAATGTAAACAGCGCAAAATGGTGAGTTTCAGGGTTAAAAGCCCATTTTATTTAAATTGAATATTACGTACCCAGATACATGAAAAATATGAAGAAAACATCGTAAACAATTTAAAATTTATTATTTCTACTCAAGAAGCAAAACAGTATTTGAAATAAAAACTGTTGATCTAATAAATCGAAACAAACAAGATTTTTTTCAAGATTTATGTTGCTATTTTTAACGAAAGTTTATTGTATCTACCTACAATTGCAAAAACATTTTTTTCCCTTTAATTGAACGATGAAAACAAATTTTCTTTCTTCAATTTGGGAGGCGGGAATGGGTACCGCCGCCCCGGGAACCTTTATTGGATAACCAATCCCTCTGTCA
This sequence comes from Limnephilus rhombicus, assembly GCA_929108145.2. Classification (NCBI taxonomy): domain Eukaryota; kingdom Metazoa; phylum Arthropoda; class Insecta; order Trichoptera; family Limnephilidae; genus Limnephilus; species Limnephilus rhombicus. The sequence continues at coordinate 50,734,221 of OV815285.1, forward strand.
TAGGTCACCCCAAGTGGTTCGAAACGTTTGGTGATTTAGCAGGGGTGCCCGGGTTCATGGGGTGAGGTTTGTCTAGGTCTTGGGGGTGGATGATCAGGACACACTGAACCCCAGATTCCTACCCACCCCTTAAACCCTTTTCCTTTCCAGAACTTTCCTCTCCTTCCTTTCCTTAAAAACCCTTTACACAGCATCCCCAAAGATGGCCCCATAGGCCCTGAGGGAAATTATTTTCCCCAAAGCATTCAGTGTGGAACTCATATAAAAAAATAAAAATAAAATCTTGTCAAAATTCTTATGTCAAAATAATGATTATCTCAGTAAGTGCAGATAACGATAAACAGATCGTTTCATTCATAATCACCTGGGGAATAGAATAAATAGTTTATAAGCTTTTCGTGCAAAATAATTCTGCAAAATATCTAAAAGTCTAATGAAATATTTTGTAACGTACTTTCGGCAAACTAGTAGGTGCAAGTACTTTATTTTTTAAAAATACATTTGGACTTCAGGTGAAGTCAAACATAGTATTTAAAAAAAAAATAAGTGGGCTTGAAATAATTACTTATAATGTACTTAGTATGTACCTAAACAAATACTTTGTTTTAAACTAAGTGGTGCACTAAGCTTTTTTTCGCGAAGTAAAAGATCTTTCAAAAGTGATTTAAACATTAAATAGGTTAGTCAAAAAGAATTTTTGATTCAATTTTTTTTTAAATATTTTACGAACGCCAAACAATCAGGTGTTGGCACAAACCGACGGCCTCCATGGTCGAGGGGTAAGGCTCTTGACTCGCAATCCGAAGGTCGCTGGATAGAATCCCAGCATACGCAAATAAATTTTATTATTGATTGGTGTTATTTCACAATAAATAACTTTAAAATAATATATAGTGTATTTGCGGTACGTTCCAGAGTGGAAGATACCTACTCTCATTCAGAATTGAACCGTTGCTTGAAAAACGTTATGTGTTTGGTGACCAGATCTATTGTCCCAGCTACCTCTTCCTTCCTCTCCTCACTATCTTCAGCCTCTTGACATATCCCAATTTGGGGATAGCATAGTCTCACTGGCTCCAGATGGAGCAGCTAGTACTCACATAAAAAACACTTCTTGCCTCATTCACATTCATTTATCGTCTCATAAATAGACTTCTATTGTTCAGGCTCTTGACATGACGCAAGCATATGATTAATTTGATCGTGCCGTGTCTTCCTCGGGCGTCCCCGACTTCTTTTGCCATTCACAGCTGCGTCATATATTTTTCTTACACTCCTTTCTTTCTTCATTCGCCACATTCAAACCAACTTAGTGTCCTTTTCTTAATATCACTCTCAACACTTAGATAAGCCTTGCATTCCATGCTGATCTCCACATTTATCACACGATTATACAAGGTTTTATACACAAACGTCTCAGGGATCTTTACTTTCGCCTTCCTCTACTAGTTCCATGCCTCACTGCCATACGACAGGATAGGTACCTACGAACACTCCATTTGGTTTATCTATCATTATCATAATTAAAGGAAAAGTGTGTCAACGGGATGGGCAGGTTTTTTTAATAATAAAATCATGCTGATATTTCTGTTCTAGTTCTTGCTGCAAAACTTCGTTGCGAGAATGAGTTACATTTTGTTCCCTTCAAACCATCTTTCAGTCCAACGGATAAGTGGTTCTGAACGAATAAGAAATGTAACATTCTGATTTTTTGTTATACACAAAACCTTTTGACAGTAACATCCATCAAGCATACGTGACGCGCGTCCGCTTCTAGGATGACTTGTCATTTGTCTCTTTCTATTTTCCCAACTGCAAGTGACGGATCCATTTCAGTTCCCCGGAAAATACGACATAATTTTTAATAGACAATCCGTCAAACCTACGAGGGATTCGGCAGAATTGTATAAATGGATCCTCGATCTTGGACAACCGAAATATTGCCTTCAGGAACACCTGTTCAATTCGTTTCCGTCAATAATATATTAAATTTTCTGATATCATTGTGATATTTTGAGAAATCATTTTATCCCAGCTTTCAGAATCGTGATATTATCTGTTTCATTATGGACATGAAATATTTTTTTATGTAATTTTTCTTTTTTTTTCCCAGAAGATGGAAAATTCAACGAATGTTACCAATCTGTTCAATTGCCTCGGGCATATTAATTTATTTGTAATATTATGGATGCATTATAATCGTACATTTTTTATAATGTCCCGTGACTGAAGGTTTGAGATCAGATCTCAATTTTAAGAATGCGTTGAAAAATCCGAATATACTTAAAATTTTGATTACTTTCGTTTCGATAATAATTATAGTATATATTATTAACAATACAATTTTGATGGTTAATACCAATGTGAAATTAGTTCCACACAGGAGACATTGAGGAAAATAATTCCCTCAGGGCCTATGTCACATGCTGTGGGGTTGGTTATCCAATAAATGGTTCCCGAGGCAGCAATACCCATATTTGTTTTATTTTTTTTTTTTATTGAAAATTTTTGATACAATACATAAAATAGATACATGAAATAATGAAAAGTATATAAAAAAGCTTAATATAATAAATGTATGAACAAAAAAATCCCACAAAGACAATGCCTGTGGGTATAATATTGATTTTTTACTTTTATTTTTATTTCTATGGTTATAATGAATGTTTTAAGTGTACATAAATTAGACATTTAAAAAAAAAGTAACTGAATAAATGCATTTAAAAACCACAACAAAATAACAGGCTGAATAATAACTTCTTACAATAGTTGATGGTGTAATGTTAAGCATGCTTGCATTCCAAGCACTTGATCAGGGTTCGATTCTCTACCGTGGCTGTTTTAAAATTTTAAAAAAAATTGTTCATATTTTCGTTTTTAAATTTTATATCCCTTGATTTTTTACGTATCTGCCCTAATATAAAATATACATGTGAATATTTATTGATCTTCTTACACAAACCGTTGTATAAAATAAGTCAGTGAAAATAATTTGTATAATGTTTATTTGTATCTTAGATTCTTGCTTTTGTATTAGTGCACTGTATCGTCAGACCACTGCGGGGTAAGAGGGGCGATTGTTCCAAACTATTTAGTGTGCAAACTATTTATTTGTGCGATTATTCCAAACTATTTATAACCAAGTATTACCGGTGTGCACAAATACATTAAAAAGTGCTATCTGAAATATAATTTTCCTGTATGATTTGCCCATCGAGATAAATACAACATAGTGTCGAAGATGGAATCTGGAAGGTTTGAACGTGAAATTATTTCAATTTCGCTAACGGAATAAATACAATAATAATCTCACTTGACCCTTATGACATTCAACTAGTAAGTATTATTATAATTTTCCGAAAAAATGCACAAAGGCGAGTTTAAGATGAAACAAGTCTCTTTATAATTTAAATTATTTACCTTCCTCCATGAATATAAATTAATTTAATACGTTATTTTTTTATTCGTCTACCGGCTTCCAATACAGTAGGATAAATAAGAATTTGATGACAAGAAAATTAACTTTGTTTATATCACTTTTATTTATATTCAATCAACATGTTCCATGAACAAGTTGATTGTATATACATAAAAGTGATGTAAACAAAGTTAATTGTTTTTCATCAAATAAATAAAGCCATCACAAAGTGAAAACCTTTCCGAAGAAGTTTTCTTCGAAAAATTAAAAAATAAAATGTTTTAAATAAAATACATTTTACGTTGACATTTTTGTTCTTTTTCTCTTGCTCTTTGATTGCTACTCTTTACTAGTTGATTACTGTTTTTAAACGTATTCCTACTTGCGTGTATTCATTCAAGACATAAAACGATACAAGTGTGTTGTGGAAATATTGTGGGCTGGTCTGGTGTGCCCAAAGTAGGGTAAATTTCCCCTTACTTCTGGTGAAAATGTTCATAATACACGGTGTCGGGAAATAATAAAATAATAGTATCAGCTATCCCTCCTCGATGGGATCTCCACCTTGTCGGGGTGAGGAGGCTTGAGTATTCCAAAGAGTCTGAGAGCTATGCTGGTGGTAGTATAACTACCAGAAGGGCCTCCCAAGGCAGACAGGTCACAGATGAGGAGTCAGACTAAGAGAGATCCACTGCTAGAGGGCAGCAGTACCTGGCAGTACTGAATCAAGGCGGAGAAGAGTAACTTCGGTACGGCTTGGTATCAACATTTTGCAAGCGATGATAACGTATTTATCTAACCGGTTGCAATACTGCGATGAAGAAAGCTACGGGAAACTACCTCATTATATCTTCCCAGGAAAAATCATGGTAATGGCTGATAAATACAACGGCCCCGAGTACGGGCGCCCCTTAAATGGGGAAGGGGTGCTAAGAATAAGATCTTGCAGGGGTGCAAGATAAAAAGAAAAGCAGAAATGAGTAAAATATTGAGAGTTTCTCGTGCGTTCTTTCAGAAGGCAAAAGTGGCCGCCACAGGAACATGGAATGTGAGGAGTATGCTTCAACCAGGAAATATTCAAAACACCATAAAAGAAATGCAAAGATTGAATATCAATATACTTGGTGTAGGAGAGAGAGATTCAGGAAAATGTACTGTAGACGACTATACTGTCTACTACTCTGGAGATACTAAATCCCGAAATCGAAATGGAGTTGGCATTATCGTTACAAACAAAGTAGCAGGTGCCGTGACGAATATCATTCCACATTCAGATATGATCATTATAATACAAATTCAAACATCAACAGTAAATACTAATATTATACAAGTATACACACCTACATGTGATTGTGAAGAAGAAGAATTTGAAAACTTTAACGAAAGTTTTTTCCTCCACAAAAAAACATGAAATAACTATAATAATGGGCGATCTTAATGCTAAAATCGGTAAGGGTTGTGATGAATAGTAACCTTCAACCTACGAGGTATTACACGATGTGATAGAAATGTGCATCTCAATCAATTTTAGGTATTTACATTGGTGTACTTGTATAATAATAATAATAATAATAACGGTTTGGTCCAGAATGTAGGCAGGGGAAGTGCAATGCAATACATTCCATATTTAAAAATTACAAAATAAAGACGAATAATAGGATGAGGGAAAAAATAATTATCATCAACACATAATTTAAATAAAACAAATAAGCATGAGAAATGAAATATTTAGCACTAAAATCAATGCAAATAGCCAATTGATGGGTATAACAAATACCTATCGCTTCCATTCACAAGCACGATTAGGGTGTGTATATGTGTCCTTCGATTATATATTCAAAACTCCGACTGGCATTCAATGTCAATCGATTAATACAGTTACCTACATTTATTATTTTGTAAACAAAACCACGGACGAATGTCTAGGGGCAAGTTTATCAATTATAGCTTACGATGGAATATTCAGTCGATATGTGAAAGCAACATTGACGTTAAACTCAATCAATTCTAAACAAGTCGAGTAAGCTAAAGTGATCGCTGATAAGTAGCATTGATTCAGCATGCAAAATTTCGCAAAGTAAAATACTGCGACTAGCTTCAAATACAAAGAGAGTTTATTACAATCACTCAGGAGGTGATTGATTTCAATGATAACTTACAAAGATACAACATGATTTATTTTATATTTTAATTTTTTCTCGTAAGTAATAGGTATCCGAAGATCCATAATTACCCACTATCCTAGATACCTAACACACGAGGAGCTAGTGACCTCATTTTAAAAAAACTTGTGTTCAAATAATCATACAGTCCTGAATCCTGAATTTGCTCTCGAACTTCAAGGCTTCGGTATGTATTTATGTGCTAATCGGAAATGTAAGTGTCAACCTTTCTGAAGGGAGAATTTTAGATCCTTTAGCGGTATTGTCGAGATGGGGCATGCGGGGAGAGGAAGGACGTATGCGGACAATACGCTGACGCAGCATTTAAAATTACACGTTATTTGCATACCGTAAGTTCTTGTCGAACCTGAAAGCAAACATAAGGCTCATGAGGTGCGTTTTATGTCAGCTAGTCAGAGGTCGGGGAGCGTATTGCTATGGCTAGTCACGTGGGAGTAAGGATTCGCCAAAAAACAGCTGCGTGCCACATTCGACAGATAGAGACATGATAGGGGAAGACATGAAATACCCCTTCTAGACTCAGTAGAGTTAAATTCAATCCGGAGGAGACGGAAGTCGGAGTAAGGCAGAAAAACGGCATGAAGACTTTGTATTCTCCCATCTGGCGTGAAGGGAATCTTTCGTAGCATGAGACGCCCCTTGAAGAGGGTAAAACTCGGACCTAAGGACAAGTCTAGCAAGCATAGTGGGAGAAACCGGTTTGTAATTGTTGCTCATCGGTCTTCACTTGGATTGCGGAGGGGCCGACTTCAGAAAACATTTTATCCTCTCCCCATATCCATCCATTCCTACTTTTCCAGTTTTGTGAATACTAACTATGAATACTAACCATGAATACAAAAACATTATGTTAGGGGAAGTTGCAGACAAGGACTTCAACTGAGAAAACTGGACCCTCGAGTACGAACATCCTACACCGGTAAGGTAAAGTCTTCTTTCTTGAAATGTTGTAATTTAATAAACAAACCAAATTCCATCGGAAATCAAGTAGACACAAAGTCTAAGGCGGGGCTAGTTTATCAAACTCGGCAAAAGATACTAAAATAATAATAATTAAATAGATCGGAAAATTCTCACACTTTCTCCAAAAGAATCTAGGGGTTACCACACGTAATACATTATCTTATCTACATATGTGTGCATATTAAGTATGCAAACAGATGTAAATTCTAAAACAAAAAAGTACACAACGAAGAATATAGAAATAATGTGAACAAAAAATCTTAAATCTTGATTACTGTGAGAAAATCGCAGAGATTTGAGAAGATTAGGTAGGATTAGCTAGATTATAAAAGAATAGGGGTTTGAAAATCACGACCCCGAGGTAGAATCAATCCGGATGGAAAGTTAAGTCAGGCCATCATACCTGGTAGTGTGATCAGTAGGACATAAGGGTAGAATTATGAACGTGGCAATGAGACAGGAGCTACGAGATTTGAATTACGAGGTAGAAGCTTAGAAAAGTAAATCAACTAGGTAGGGTTCATCGCAATCGGTGCCAAAAGCCCAGGAGGGGTAAAGAAGAAGATGTTGTCGGGGAACATGGTCTCGGTACGAGGAATGAAAGAGGAGATCGGTTTGTCAAATTCTGCTTGGAAAACGAATTAGCAGTTACTAATACATTCTTCAAATTACAGGAAAGGCGTTTATATACATGGAAGTCACCAGCAGACTCAGTCCAGAGAATTGTACGAAATCAAATTGACTATATTACCATCAACAAAAGATACAAGAACTCGAATAAGTCTGCAAAAACATACCCGGGTGCTGATGTACCATCAGAACATAATCTATTCCTGGCTGAATTTAGGTTGCGTTTTAAGAAAATTGTTAAAAAAGAACGGGCTTCGAAATTAGATAAAAACTAGCTAAAAAATAATGGTCTGAGTAAAGAAGCAACACAAATATTAGAAAAACAATTCGCCGACCTCCAGACTCAACTATACAATAGTGAAGAAAATATTGAATACATCTGCAATGAATGAAAGAAAATCATCACACAGATTGCAAAGGAAAAATTCAAAGAAGAGACGTCGCAAAAGAAACAGAAATGGATGACAGGTGAAATACTAAACCTCATGGAAGTTAGAAGAAAATACAATAATCGAAACATGGAAGAATACAAAAGAATCCACACAGAAATTCTAAGTAAAATTAGGCAAGCAAAAGCTGATTGGCATATTCAACATTGTGCTATAATTGAAACCCACAATGATTAACATGATATTTTCCAAATGCACAAGAAAATCAAAGAATTTACTGGAATAAATCGTAAAACCGACATAGGGTAACTGGAGGACCGAGATGGAAAACTTCTAACCGATATTAACGAAAAACTAAAAAGATAGAAAGACTTCATCTCAGAACTCTTCAATGATAATAATAGAAGCGCAGAATATGATATGGGAAATATTACAACAGGCCCACCAATCACAACAAATGAGGTAGAACATGCAATTCGTCTCTCTAAAACTGGGAAAGCAGCGGGCCCAGGTGGAATACAGGCTGAAATCCTTAAACTAATAGGAAATAAAGGCATCCTAGTATTGACGAGTCTCTTTAACTCAATATATAATACAGGAATTATCCCACTAGATTGGCTTTGATCCACTTTTGTTGCTCTCCCAAAGAAAGCAAAAGCAAGAATTATTTTTGCGAATTATACATGGACGCATATATCGCAAAAGTGGAAAAAAAGATAGGTGTCACACAATTTGGCTTTCGAAATGGGTTGGGTACTCGGGAAGCGTTATTTAGTATTCAAGTACTAATCCAAAGATGTAGAAATGTGAATAGAAATGTACATGCACGCTTCATTGACTTCCTTAAAGCATTTGATAGAGTTAGACATGACAAAATGATTCAAATTCTGAAAATCTCCGGGATAGACGATAAAGATATAAGGATAATAGGTAATCTTTATTGGAACCAGTAAGAGTAGAGCAGTGTCTAACAGACGAAGTAGAAATAAAGAGAGGCGTGCGACAGCGTTGTATTTTTTCACCTATGCTGTTCAACTTATATTCAGAAGAAATATTCAACGAAGCTCTGCAAGAAGCTACTCAAGGACTTGTTATAAATGGGAAGATTCTGAACAACCTGCGTTATGCAGATGATACAGTACTTCTAACAAGTAACATTGAGGATTTACAACTTTTGCTGAATTAAGCAGTGAAGACTTGTGAGGATTTTGGGCTAGAACTGAATATAAATAAGACAAAATACATGCTCATAAGCAAAAATAACGCATTGGATGAAAATCTTTATATTGCTGGAATAAAACTAGAGAAGGTACAAGGTATTGTATACTTGGGCTGCAATGTAAATGATAGATGGGATCCTTCAGTTGAAATCAAATGCCGCATCATAGAAAGCTCGTGCAACCTTTATCCGCTTGAAAAAGATGTTCTGCAGTCAGATGCTACGTGTTTACGATATTATTTTATCGAATGGAAGCATGGACGCTTACTGAAGAACTAATTAGGCGACTTGAGGCATTCGAGATGTGGATATACAGAAGAATACTTAAAATAAGCTGGATGGACACTGGACAGGGTTACAAATGAAGATAATATGGTTCGGATGAATAAAGAAAAAGAAATAATTAAAACTATAAAAATCCGAAATCTTCAATATGTGATGAGACATCCAGAGAAGTATGAGATCCTGCATATCATAATGCAGGGAAAGATTGCCGGAAGACGGAGCCCTGGAAGAAGGAGAACCTCATGGCTGAAAAACCTAAGACAGTGGTTTGGCCCGTCTATCATGGAGCTAAACAAAGTTCGCATAGCCAACATGATAGCCAACGTCCGTTGAACGGACAGGGCACATGAAGAAGAAGTATCAGCGGGAAATCCACATCTTTTATTTTACCTTTTTTACATTTTTCTGAAACTTTATGGTAAGTAAAATATGCGGCCGGTCCATGCTTCGAAGCATTTTAAGAGTGACCCTGTAACGACCGATTTCGAATGCAATAAAAAATCCAACTTCAAACTAAAATTTCTCGGAAACAAAAGGCTGAAACATTTTTTATATCACAGAATCGACTACAAATGAGATTTATATTCACCGGTTTACCACTTGTGCGATTAGTTTCCGGAAACCTTGAGTAAGTCTAAAGTCATGGTATTTGAAAGAGAGAGTACACAAACAATGTGCAACATAGTTGTGAATGATGAATACTTGGAACCATGATGTATGGCAGTGAGAAATGGTACTGGTAGAGGAAGGATGAAAGTAGACTGAACGTTGTAGAAATGAGATCCCTGAGGCGAATGTGTGGTAAAACCATGTACGATCGTATGAGAAACACGGAGATCCGCAAAGAATGCAAGGCTGATGTAAGCGTAATAAGTTAAGAAAGGGACGCTCAGATGGTTCAGGCATGTAGAGCGAATGAACGAGGAAAGAAGTGTAAGGAGAATATGTGACGCAAATGTGAATGGTAGAAGAAGTCGAGAACGCCCAAGAAAGATATAGCACGACCAGCCATGCCAAGAGTCAGAATCATAGAAGAGGATATATTAGACGATGTATGAATGTAAACGAGGCAAGGGGTGTGTGCCAAGACCAAGTTGTTTGGCGGTCCCGAATCGTTGGTTAGTTAGATAGTTAGTTATGTATGTCAAATTTCTAATTAAGCAGTTAGTCAATTTCATAGACCTGTCTAGAGTCTAGGAATCAAGAGTTATTTAAGTGTAGTTAACTCTTCAACTAATTTTATGTTCAATGTACATTTTGAAAAAAGTCACTTTGCTTATTTATTGGATGGCCGCTGTCACAACACCTGAACACCACAAAGATTTTGATGAAATTCAAAGTTTATTGTTGCACACAGATGTCTCGTAAAAACAAAATGGTTTCTGTTATTCCTGCAAACCTTATCATTTATTAGAAAGGATCAAAGGCACCCCCTTCAACCACTTAAAATGTAAATTCAGTTCGACAATACATGAGAGATACGGCTGCGGTACATTTAATATGAGTAGGGGTGTCTGCTACTTGAAATGATCGGTTTCCCATTCGATTTCCTTACACCATTTTCCACTTTACTCCAAATCCACCCTAGCGTTTGTCACTATAGAGCCTGCCGCGCCACCCCCCGCGCTGGCTAAGGGTAACCTTGGGTCGAGAAACGAAGAATGAGTTTTTTCGATACATTATTAAACACCTGTTTATGTATGTTGAGGCGGAAACACGTGGCGATGCGAATCATGGAATCGAGATGTGTGTAAAGGTATACTATATTCGTGGCTACCTTTGGTCTGAAGTCAGCAATTACAAAGAAAAACTTTATTTTATTCTCTTTAGTAATTCTGCTGTTAATTTCTTTATGTAACACCTCACAAGATTACCCTTGTGAGATGCTGTATGGCAGGAGTGCTCAAACTTTAACTGCTGGCGATCTACCTTAATATTTAATTAAATGAAGACAATATAAGCGAAACTCAATCGAAAATCTGGAAATAGAAAAATCAGAAAAAGATATTGACACCTCTGGGACATGAACCCAGGACCTCTTGCTTTCCGGGCAAACGCGCTAATCAATATCTTTTTCTGATTTTTCTGTTTCCAGATTTTCGATATAGTTTCGCTTATTTAATTCATTTAATTAAATGTTACAATTTGAGGTTTTACTCATAAAGTTAAAATAAAAATAAAATACCTTAATATTTTGAAACTCCGATCGATCGACTCTGACAGGCTGTAGCGCCGGGGGCGGGGGGGGGGGGGTGCAGCAGGGGTGCAGCAGGGGTGCAGCAGGGGGGGTACAGCAGGGGTGCTCAAACGGTCGATCGCGATCGACCGTTTGAGCACCCCTGCTGTATGGTGTAAAGACAGGGGAACAATATCAGTTAACTGAGCACATAGAAAAAAGAACTGGGCAGTATTTGGAGGCGAAGGAGTGGGCTGTAGGAAAGAGACTCGTATTGTGCAGGGTGTTAAGGGTCATACTTGTCTTACTTATTTTTAGTAACCGACAGAAGGTTCGGTTTCGGTTTCGGCAAGTTTCGGCAAAAAATCTAGTATATATTTTATATACATTGCTGGTCTACACAGCTCCTGAGGTTCCCTGTACGAAGTAAATATGCAAATAACGTCAAAATGCTTGGAGCACCTACCAAAATAATTAATGCCAATTATAATAAACAAGAGTTAGGAGACCTTCAATGTACCATGTAGGTATGTTAAAAAGATGGCTGATGGTGGCTTTCAGAAAGTCTAATTATCCGATTTCATTTTGTGATTCCATTGGTCAAAGTCACCCATGAAATAGGTCACGCGACCTTCAAAAAATACACTTTTTAAACACCTTTCGGAGTGACCCAACTTTGATGTAGCAAGATTTTCATAAGCTTATTACAACCATACGTCAGTCCCCAAAAAATGTAAGAAATGCGCGGTCGTGTTTGTGATCGCACTTCTCCGAAACGGCTTGATCGATTTTTATGAAATTTTTTATGTGTATTTGGTAGGTATGAGAATAGGTTTTAAAGTAGATATATTTCATACCGCTAGGTGATTAGAGTGTCCCTAGCCAGAAAAAAAATCGTTTTATTTTATTTGGCATTAAAAATACCTAAAATCCCAATTTTTTATTCTCCTACCCCCTCCCTCCCATTTTTTAATCGCGATTTTAGTATTTTTGTATGAACAAATTTAACCGTCGTTCGTAGATCAAACTATCAAACAGAACGAAATTATTTATGTTGTTGAATGACAGATGGCGCTACGTCCGCCTCATCGAACTTTAATCCACACATGCGCAAGTCATTCATCACAATACATTCGTTATTTTTTTATTTAACAACCAAATATTCACCAGAAATAATTTATATAGCAGAACAACGTTTGTCGGGTCAGCTAGTACATTATATATTTTTGCATGCACTGATTAACTTTACAGTAAAAATGTCAAAGCATTTTTATAATCTTTGAGAAACGTAAAAATGTTGATTCACAATTCAACGGATCACAATTCATTCACAATTAGATTGAATATAACTAGATACTAACTAATTTGACACTTATTTCCGAAGCGTCGTTGTATCCACTTTGCCAGAAAAAAAGTAGGGAGTGAAAATTATTACTGAAATTTGCAATGATCAAAGTTGCACCCCGATTCAAAAGTTGCCCCATATTACGGAACTTTGTATTTTACGTAAAAACAACCAAAACCGTTAAAATCATTCAAATAAATTTATAAAATATTCCGCTAATAATTCAGCCGTTGCAGCAAATAGAAAAAAGGTTCAACGTATCCGTTACATTAACTTAATTAAAACGGATATTTGGACAAAACAATGGAGTACAGTCTTAAAGCTACTTGCCGCATCTTATAGTGTTTAATTAATGAAAAATTATTTTCCTCTCATTCCCTGGCGTCTACAGTGAAATATTACGGAAATTGGAGCCACCAGTTTGCGCATCCGGAGCAGGGATGTATTTTGTCGAGGTAAACATTGATAATACTATCTAAAAATATTATGTGTAAATATGAACCCCAAGGAATTCATTGAAATAATTCGTCTACATAAAAAAATCTCATAATACCTGCAGTTAACTTTTTCAGATGTTTAATTTTAAATTTCTTGGCAAGTTTTAATTAATCTGGTTATAGTTGGCAGTTGGCAGTCAATTTCAAGATTGATGAAATTTTGCTCGCTTTACATTAAAAAAATAAGAAGTTGTTAACATCTGATTTGGACCAACTCTGCGTAAACCCGGGCACCGCCGGGGACTTCAGCTGTCTTCTCTAATATATAAAGGAGAGTGTCTTTGTTGGTGGATTTTTGGCGGGCGGGCGTGCATGCAGGCTGGTGGGCGGGTGGCATAGATTAGATTTATGAACAAGTTTTTTTCTGAGGCTTATGAAATTTTGTAAACTTCGCCTTTAAAATAAAAACAGAGGTCGTTGATTACATGATCTTATTATATCTGAATTTAATGCGTAGGGATATAAAAAAACACCGTTCACACCCCTTAGTACAGATGTTGATACTTCTTGATGAAACCACTTTCTATATCTGATTTCGAAAAGCTCTGCGTGAAGCCCGGGCAACTGATTGCTAAATTCAATAATATCAATTCCGGTCCAGTTTAGGTAGTTATTATATAATATATGTATTTCAGGATCAATTAGGTATCTACTTATCTAATAAAACAATATTAACCTGTGTAGTTTAAATACTTAACACTATAATTAGTATTACCTTTATTGAATTAGTGCTAGCGAAGTAATATATAAAAAATAGACGAATCATTGATTCTATTTTTTTCTTGATTGGATATCATTTACACATTAACAATTTAATAAAATTATAAGTCCAAATTCAATGACGAAAAAGTCGCCTGACGTATATAATATGTATAAAAAATAATATTTTGTAGACCTGCAATTTGAACACCAGAGTCGCTGAACAGCATTTGAATTTACCCCCCCATCCTTTGATGGTAGTACCTATTGCTATAATACATTGACTTTTGATGTTGTTGAGCCTTGTTGAATAAAAATGTTATTTTTTTATTTATTTTATCAAAGTCTGAAGCCCGCTGCCAGCGGTCAAAATATCATGACCGCTACTTGATTCCTCTCGAAAATTAAATGAACTGTGCACTCAGTCATCGCGTGGCTGGGTAATCTCAACTAAAAGCAAAAAAAAAACAATTATAAAAAAGCTCTTAACAAACTACACGTATTTTAAACAGTTTTACATTTTTCAGACCCTATTGTAATAATTGAGTGATTTTTGTTGTTGTTTATTTACATAAACATAAGTATAATGCAGATATCACATTTCTAATAAAGTTTCTACTTTTAGTATTCTCCTTGTTTAACTGTAAAGATCACGCTTAATCCCTAAATCATCGAATTAATTAATATTATAAAAAAAGTGTTGCATAAAATTTAGCGTAGTCAGTTTTTAGGTAACCAAGGTAAACAATGTATTGATAATGTTTACCGTACGTTACTAGACAAACCAAGGCCCTTCGTCCACAGGGGACGATTGTGTCTTGACGACTACTTACCACCATAATAAACGTTGCCGACATTTTGTAAACTCGTCGGTGACGCCAGTCTCCTACAACAAGCAGGGAGAGGTTGACGCACCGCACACCGTCGAGACTTTATGTGAGACATTTTGAAACAATGAAAAACGCTTGAACTCAATGCTAGCAACAAATATTGATGGTATATAAAAATGAAAACTACAACAACCGTTCGGATACTTCGTATCCCTATTCCCTATCGAAGATCGGCTTAATGGTATGTAAATAGGATCAAGTTAAATGTTAACTTATGTTTGATCTGACGAAATCAGAAGCAAATAAAACTACTTGAAAACATCTAGTTTAAAAAAAAGTTGGATGTTATTATCCCAACATCGATGTTTTGGCTCCCCTAATCCCCGCTCTCGCAGTGAAGAGCTTAACCGTCGAGAAAGATAATATTTTTGTAACAGGATACGGTTTTTGGCCATATTAATTTGTTAGTCTTTCGGTTAAAAATCACAATGAAAAATGCTTTCATGAGCTAGCTTTAAAACGATTTATTACTGTAAAAAGGGAGAGTTCTAAATGGGATTATTAAAAAGCCAATGTTTTTCTTTACTTTATGATACGTTAACATTATGAGCCCATCAACGTTTTTGTTATGATAAGAATATTAATTATTTAGGTAATATTTCAACAGCACTACGGAAATTTTATATCTGGCCTTAGCAGAGTTTTAATAACTGTTTTTATTCACTGGAAACATATTAGATTTTTAAACAAACCCAGTATGTTACATTGTGTATTGTGGTGTGGTAGTGCGGATTGAAATTTCAACACAAAGGACGAACGTAGAAAGGAGATCCTGATACGATTTTGGGTGCGAGAAGTTAACCACACAAATTAAGAAGCTCATAATGTTTTTAAAAATGAAAAAAATTACTATTTGACCTTTTACCTCTTGCTAACTGATGTGGCCAATTAATGAATAGCCAGGCCGCTTGGTTAGCAATCGGACAGATCGAGTTCAATTCTCACAAAGACTTTCTACAGACACTTTACGTGAGTTATATTCGGTGGGGAGGGGGGTTTATCACATATTTATAGTGTACCTACACAGCTTAAAAACATCAGAAAATATATAATCACAGCATTTCTAAAATCATGCCTAAATCGGTTAATGTATTTTATTTATGCCCTTTTTAGGGCTTTTACAAGAAACAAGTCTACATTAACGTATTTATAAATAGTTTTATTTACATTTACGTGCAAGAGATATGTGCAATTCAATTTATTCATACCGGTTTTATAACACAAACAATCTTAATATATAAAAATTAATATTACTTTGTTTGTCACTTATGCGTTCATAAGATGTTCATAGGATTCCGATGAAACTTTGAAGATTTGATTTGCGCATGCCCGCGATGGATTCTATATATAATAGTGAGCTCTGGCGTCATGAAATTATGTCCTGTACTCTTCATCCGATCGCGGTGAAACTGTGGTGAGTTGTTGTGCGCACGCCCGCGAAGATTTCTATATATAGGTATATTGAGGAGCTCTGGCGTTACGAAATTTGTATAAACATTTTGCAATGGGTGCGAGTTTGTAAAAATGAGTGTATTTTATGCAGTTCAGCGGCAGTGTTGGAAAGTGGGAGGGGGGGGAGTACCCAGGAGGGGCGGAGGGGAACGGAGGAGGGGGAGGGTTTTGTGGGAGGGGGGGAGCCGGGCAAGTTGGAGGGGGTACACGGAAAGGGAGGGTCAGCGAGAGGGAAAGAGGAAGCGGAAAGGGAACGGGGACGAATGGGAAAGAACATGCAGGGAGAAAATTCCTTTTTCAATGCATGCTGGGAACTCTTTCAATGCAAACTGGGTAATATTCTCACATCAGGTATCTTCAGTAAATAGCAAAAATAATTATAAATTACCTGCAGCATATTAAATCAAAAATGAAAAATATTAGAGACAGTAAAGGGAAAAAAATAACAAAAAAGTGACTTACAGATGATCAGTAGGTACCTACCTATATTATATTAATGAAATGTTAGAAAGTATAAAATTGTTATGCTTGTGTAAAATATACAAGTGGGAATCTAAATAAAATATCCTAAAATTATCTGAATGTAAACACACTGAAATTAAGAACGGCAGCAACGATGGTGGAATAATCTTTGGGGTGAAAAGATTCAAATTAATCAAATCTGATCTTAATACATACCATTATGGAATAATAATTTGTAAGGAAGATAATATTCGTTGTTTATCACGTTCATCAAGATGAAAATTCCGCATGAAAATGCTCGTTTTAGAAACTCATAAATTATACGCCGTTTTATTGCTCCATTTTCGCTGAAAACAACACCTTGACACACTCTAGTGACGTTTCAGCCCCCGCATTTAACGTGTGGCAACATTAGGGGAGGGAAGTAGCAAACATGTCGATGTCTTAGAAACATCGATATACAGTGTTCAAAATCACAGCATGTAGGAGTATAATGCTTAGTGCCACTTTTGTTTATCATAGCCGAGACGTTTTTTTAACTGAAACAGTTGTCTGAACATGGCATTTTAGCGTTGATCCCGATTACAATCGAATAGTAAACGTCTGCGTGGTTAAATTTCAGAACCCAGTTTCGAGTGCATGTCTGACGCCACGCCATACGCGCCGCGCCACAAATAACATCTGCGTACTGTGTACGTGGAATTTTGCACAAAGTGACTGTTATAATTCGGTTTCGAATTCAAGAATTCGTCACAAGATGTCGCTACTTCCGTCAGCAGGTCGGATGGGGACGCCTCCCCCTTAGATATAACTGCTACGAATTTGTGAATATGTAGTATCTCTCCGGATATGGTAAGATTGATGTTAATACATATTGTATCAGGCGGCTATAAAATCTGTACATTACATATGACGTCATTGCTGTCTCGGTTACATTGTCCCGGTGACTAGCTACACTGGATGACAGTGGATCCAGGAACGGGCTATTTTTGGAATCACTTATGCATTTATAAAATGATCACCAACACTAACTGGGCGAAGCCGAACCAAAAGCTGCCTTCAGCGCCTAGCAGTAAAAATCTGCGAAGCGGGTTATTAACATCAGCTAATTTTAATTGTAATCTTAGAGTGTATTTTGCAAATGGAAACCATTTATTAGATAACCAACATCCCTGCCATAGATCACGCCAAGTGGTTCGCTACGTTTGGTGACTTTGCAAGGGTGCCCAGTGGTTTTGTGGTGAGGTTTTTCTAGATCTTGGCGACGAATGCGTTTACCCCCTATTGCATGGCGGACCAGATCAGGAGAGACCAGTTGAGAGAGACTTTACCTAGACCTCTCCAGCCCGACTCTATCGACCCATCGCCTTGCACCGCAGCGGGAGTGATGGATTCACAAGTCCGTCACTCCGGGACACATTGACCTCCGGGTTCTTACCGACCCCTCATCATACCTTTTCCTTCCCAAAACTTCATCTCCTTCCTATCCCTAAAAAGACCTTACAAGAGGCCCTGAAGAACGAGCTAATACGAAACAAATAAAAAAGTGTAATTTCAACGCCTAACAGGGAGACTAATATTACGTTCGGATTAAATTTGTATAAAAAGTTGTATCTACGCACCTTGTAAATCCTATTTCACACTGTTTGTTTTTTTATCACTAATATGGTCAGTGAAGTTGCTATAAAATGTTTACTTCTTTCTGAAAAGTCATCTGTTAATCCATTACTTCCTATAACATAAAATAAATAGCTTTCAGTGTAGCACTGAGCAAAAATTATGCTTTGCCACGTTGGAGACATAGTAATTGAGCAGCTCAATTTGAGCTTTAGTCAAATTTAACTGTCGTTCAGTCGTCGTGGCGAGAATTCGACAGAAGATACGCCAGTTTAACTTGTAGCTGTTTGGGTACTTTCTAATTCGACCTGTTTTATTATGATTTATTTTTTAATGTTTTGCCGAATTTAAACACATCGATGTCCGGGAATTATTTTCATCCCTTACCTAAGTTTATGGCAACATTCTATTTCGTGAGTTTTATTATTTAAGCGAGCAGATGAAAGAGAAGCCAGTTACAAAGAAGGTGAGTGTTTCATATTATAAAATGGTTCCCAAAATCAACCACGAAATGGCACTTCGTCAACATGGTCTTGCCGAGTGTATGGATTCATGAGATGGAACTAATTGGGTTGACCTCTTTTTACTAAGTGGTTGAGACTTTCTAGCGAAATGTTATTATAACATCAAGTATTTAAGGGGGAATATTGGAATTTTACACCTAGAATCAGGTTGGTTGCCTTATCCATATTTCAAACAGGTGACCTAATTAATTTGATATGGGTAATAACATCACACAATCAATAAAACCAATGTATTTAAACATTATGATCACAAGACACGTAATAAGTAAGAACACAGTTTTTCCTTGAGAGTTTTGAAAAGACTGTTTTTACTTATCAAGGCAGTATTGTCAAAGTAAGCCATACACATGAAAATGAAAAAAGTTATTTGACGATTATGAATAATTTTGGGGAAACTGTTTATTGATAGATAATAATGAACACATTCACAAACAGATATTCAGTAGCCATCACATTAACACCAATAACTTAACATAAATTTATTGTTGTGAGTACCGGTAATTGGGAGGCAGGTATGGGTACCGCCGCCCCCGGAACTATTTATTGGATGACAAACAGATCTGCCATAGGTCACCCCAAGTAGTTCGCTACCTTTGCTGACTTGGCAGAGGTGCCCGGGTTGATGGGGTGAGGTTTGTCTGTGTCTTGGCGCGTCTGCCCACCCGCTGCGTGGTAAGCCATATCGGGAGAGAGTGGTTGAGGGAGTTCCTATGACTTCTCCAGCCGTGCTCTCTCGGAACATCGCCTTGCACTGCAGTGGGAGGGATGGATTTATACGTTCGTCACTCCTGGGCGCACTGACCCCCAGAGTCCTACCCATCCCTAATAACCTTTCCTTTCCAGAACTTCCTCTCCTTCCTTTCCTAAAAAGACCCTCCACACAGCATCCCCAAAGATGAGTAAGGAGTTAATGAAAAAAAAATCCAGTGGATGCAATCCATTTTCTATAAATTGATTCAAAGTTTGTCTAGTCCGTAGCTAGAAGCATGATAGAGCAAGAATTATAGAAATATATTATAAATTTGTACATCGCTTTTGGGGTGATTTTTTTACAAAAATGACTGTACGAATCATGCAATTATTTTTATTATTATTATTACCCTTTCATGCATTAGTTGAAAATAACTATGGTTACATTAGACTTCACACAAAAGAACTATACTCCAATGGTCACCATGAAACAGGCAGCAGCTAGCTAGTACGGTGATTAAATGTATCTTCTCTATGTAAATGTCTTATGTATTTTATAAACAAATGAAACAAAACTTGGAAAATATAATAAATAATCAACGTTAGATTTTCCAAAAGGGGAATATTTTTCTAACTGAAACAAAAAAGAGGTAGATTTAAATTTAGATAAGTAACTATTACTTTATATTCCACACTAATTTATAATTCACAACATGTTGATTAATTGTCCATTGTTATAATGTATTATTTGCTCTCATCGTTGCAGTGTTACATTTTGGCAACATCACTTTACAGGAACGCGATCATCCAGCCATACGAGTAGGGTGGCCCCACCTGTTTACAATTATAATTGATTATGTCCCCCGAGTTATTAATTCGGTATTATTTGTTCGGCCAATAACCGGCAGTACCTATCGGTCCACGTAGGTGGTTATCGAACCGCGGCTCATGTTTGCCTGTTAGGGCGTTCACTCCACTCGGCCGGTGGACTGCATTAATCATCATCAACTGACACCTTCAACTATCAAAATTAGCTTTTTTTATGTGTAACAAAGGTTCATTAGAAGGTATGGTACGCGATACGTAAATTTATTTTGAAACAGCTCTTCTTATTTTAAAAGTATTTTCACGTAAAGATTTTTTTCAAAGTTCTTTTTCAACCAGCCCTGTCTTTGTACCTGTGGGCTTTCAAGAGTTTCAACATCATTGTTTACAAATAACTTTTTATGAAACTAAGCATTAAAAAATCAACACGTAAAAATAAAGTTATTTTTAATTTATTTATTTATTTATAATTTCTCACCATAGGTACATGGGTTCTTATTTTTTTTTACATACAAAAACATTCATAAATTTGAGTGATGCATTTACACACAAATCACTAAAACACAAAACACTACATCCAAAACACTAAAATATTATATGCAGAAAGTAAGAAATATCAATATTATATTGGTGACCAGATGGGTAATTTGTAACAATATAGGCCATAAAACAAATCCTTAATTACTATACCCACCAAGAAACAAAAGTAGTTCAAAACAACTAGGGTGACACTCCGATTTTGACAAATGGAACTCAAATAAAATCTAGTTACTTATAAATAAAAAATCTTATTATTTAAAAATAAATTATTAAAAAAAAATCTTATTAGTCAAGGATGAAAAAATAGTATGCCAATCCTCTGACAAACACAAAAATCTTAACATTTTTTTTAAATTTAGCTAATGAATTGGAAGATTACATCTATATTTATTTTGTAGTGAAATATTTTCGACTTTTCACAGCGGTCCTACGCATCGAACTGCACGACTTAGTTGTGTCATCTTCTAGGCGTGAGAAATGCGTGTGTGTGTGCGTCAGCGCCATAAAAAATTATTGACAAAATGCATTGTCAACGACAACCAGTCTATCTGCCGATTTTCAGGTCGATCGGATGCCGGGAAGTGGGTTATTTTTCACTTCCAAGATTTGCATTCATTCAAGAAAACAAAATTAAAACTCAAATCTCTTGAAAACCATATCCTGGACCGCTAACACTTACGCCAAATCACAATCGGATAGTGCCGAAATTTATTTCGTATATTATGTGCTGCATTAAATTTTAAATATAATTTAAGATTTAAGAGAAATGCGTGTGCGCGTATGTGTGTATGAGTACCACTAAAAGTTAATAGAGTATATTGTCATCGACAGTAACAGTCTGTATGCCGAGTTTCAGCTTGATCGGATGTCGAATAGTTATATTTAAAAATTACGTCCTGCTTTCGGCAGTTACATTCATATTCCAAAGCACCATGTAAAAACAACTTGTGCTGGAAAAAGTTATATTCTATAGAAAATTACTAAAATCATCCTACGTAAATACCTACCTGCTTTGACCTTTGCTGATGTAATATAATAATTAATAACAGAGTTAACAATAAAAATAAGTTTTTTAGAAGTATTTTTTCTTTAAATCGAATCCAACTCCAACTCAACTTTAAAAATGTGGCTGTAATTTCTCACGTATCTCAGCTGCTATCAACATATTATAATTACATTATATATTTTTTACACATCAAACATTCATAGGTCGTGACGTAGCTACTGAACATTAATTGGAATCCGCGTTCTTCAAATCACAGATAACATTATACATCAGCTCGAGGCATCTTCATAATTATTTCTCAGACGCTTAGTTTTTTACTCCCCAATAGAAGTAATAATGATTTGTTAGATATCTCCGAATGTACCGTTCGTTATTGATAAATTCAGTATGATAATGAAGGCGATGCAAAATTTTCGTTAACATGATAAATGAGTGTCCGTCTGAAGACGTCCTTTCTACGCTAAGCCCGTACAGCGAGAAGATCCATCAATCACTCTGACATCTATACTCTGTTTGTAGTAGGTAGAATCATTTATTCAAAATGGCAAAAAGTACAATTGAAAAATACACGATAAACCATCAATTTTCCTTGAAGAAGTTATGAAAAGAAGTTGGTAACAAATGATCATCAGAGTTTCCGATGGTCTATAATACTAATTTTACTAATTGTCTTTGCTATTCTCGCCATGTTGCCCAACTAATGATGAAAAGGAGAGAGAACCGATTTTTTTATTGATCTTACTTTGTAATACCACTCAACAGTCTCAATGTATAGTATAAGTCAGAGGGAAGATGTTGTCTATAAACGGTGAATATTATTATGCGGATGGGAGTGGAAAGACACGTAAAAAAATAATTGTTGAAAGTAGCAGCGATCTAATTGCAGGGAGTATCATCATGTAACCGGTTAATTGTTGGAAGTAGCCAAGATCTAGTATAAAAGGTATATCAGCACGTACCTACTCGTATGATTATTAGTAATAGCCAAGATCTAAATGCAGGGTGTATCAGAACGTAACCGATTAATTGTTGGAAGTAGCCGAGATCTAATATTCACAGTGGATCAGCTCGAATAATTATTGGAAGTAGCCGAGATCTAATATTCCGGGTGCTTCAGCACGAACCCGAAAAATTATTGGAGTGGCCGAGACGTAGTCGAGATCTTATACACAGAATGTATCAAAACGCACCCGATTAATTTTTGGAAGTAGTCGAGATCCAGGATCCGAAAAAATGTACCGTCAGCACGTACCAGAATAATTGATGGAAGAAGTCAATATCTAAAATACAGGTTGTATATAAGATTAATAGCCGAATAATTGTTGGAAGTAGCCGAGATTTAATACATAGGGTGTATCAGCATGTTGGTGCTTAGCATTGCTCCTTTCCCTTTATTTTTCTAACTTATAATTTCTATCCACCATACCGACCGGATACAATCACGTATCACATTATTTTAGTTTAAAATACCAACCATCCTGTCAACACCTAAGTTGAATGCAGAGCCTTTCATTGTAAATTCGGCGCTGGCGCTGGCTTCACCTGGCGCTGGTCTCAAGGAAAAACTAAACAAGTTCCACAACTTCATAGTTCGGGCAAACGAACATGAAAGGGTCAATTAACAAGGAATTGCGAAATATATGCAAAAGTTACAAGTTTAGAACCTGCAGTACCTAATTCAAGTACTTATTTTTATTTTTTTTAAATTTCATAAAATTTGGAAAATATTTTTGGGTAGTGTATTTATTTAAATCTAGATTTATATTTCATGCACCAAATTTTTTTTGTGAGCACCACACAAAAGTCCCATCACAGTGCTCTCAACCGGATCCAGTAAGACTATGGAAACCCCAATTGGGGTATGTTGTGAGGCTAAAGGTGGTAGACAGGAAGGTTGAGAAGTACCTGACTATTCTAGATCTGGTAACCGAAAACGGTTTTCTTCTGAATAGTGGTCTTACACAAGGGTGATACTGAAAGTATCTTTGCAGCACATAAGAGTGCTGCAAATATACTATTTAGTCTTATTAAATTGTGAAATAATACAAAATAATCAATTAAAATTTACTAGCGCTCATCGAGATTTGATACCATGACCTCCGGTTTTGTAGCCAAAAATCGTAACCGCTTAATCACGACGGCCGTAATTCCTAATATAGTAATTGCAGTAGTTTTGATCTGAATAATATATATGTTTGTTTGTATTTACTCTAGGTCTCTGAAGTCAGTATTATTTTCAAACATCAAGGGAAATAAAACAAAACGAAGCAAACAAACACATTTCGTACTCTGACAAAGAACTTTGCAATGATAATAATCAGCTACCTACCTTAATGAGGAAGATAAAAATGCCTCGCTAACAATTAAAAAGTATCCATTAAGTAGATACTTCATTTCGTCTTGTTGCTCCTAAGCTGAGACTGTTTAAACTATAAACATCCGGCGGTGGTGTACTTCCGCCTGTTTGCAACGTTAAAAATTCTTCGCTAGTAAAGTTTATTTGTAAACAATGAAGGGAAAATAGTTTCCTCACGGCAAGGATTAAAAAATGTATGAAAATAAAGACAGCCTGGTTATGCTGTAAAAGTACAGGGGAACCAAGCAGAAGGTAATCTTTAGCTCTTATTTTTAAGAATAGCGTTGCATTTAACTTCCATTCAAATTCTGCAGCATAAATAAAAGATTTCTTGAGAACTAACTGTAACTTTTGAAGTCATAATAATTATATCTACTGAATAACAAGAACTTGCTGTGTTCATTCAAACGAGAAAACCATTACATTCAATTGAGATAGCACACGAATTAAAGCATGATCAATCTGTAAATCTTTTTCGAAACTGTTTTAAAAATCGTGTTATTTGTAAACTACGTCATTCAATCATACTATTACTTAACCACTCTTAATCTCTACATCTCTACATATTATAAATTAAAGTCCTCCGCGTCGCCTTTATGTCTGTTCGCGATATACTCAAAAACTACTGAACGGATTTTCATGCGGTTTTCACTAATAGATAGAGTGAATTGGTTGAAACATAACGATAATAATTGTTAGAAGTGTCGGAAAAAGTCAAGTCGCCTGGGAGCTTTCATCAAAAACATTGCCTAATCCCTTTAAGATACAACAACACAATGCATGGTGGGATATTCCTCCTTTATAGATCTACAAAAAAGTCCGCGATGGCATAATATATCTATCTTTTACGGATAGCTTACTACATATACCCATTCTATCTTCTAAAAAAATGGTTACGTACAATGCGTTAATTGAAAAGTTAGATGGATACAGTATTAATCCTTATCAACTTAAATACGTTAGTTACCTCAAGCATTTCATGCACATTATTATAATCTTTCGCACCATCTCTACGTATTATTAATTAAAGTCCTCCGCAGCGTCTGTCTGCCTGTCTCTTCGCAATAAACTCAAAGATGACGGTGGTTATAAAGGTTGGATAACCATCCGGTAGATGGCGTTGTGTCTAGTTAGCCACAGCAACGCGTGGCCGGGTCAGCTAGTTCTAGGGAAATTGTTTATATTTTTATATTGACAATTCGTGGTGGAATTCCATTAAATTAATTTGTGACAATTTTAAACTTTTTGAAGTGAAAATTTCTTTAGCACGGTTATGATTTGAAACTCGTTGAAACGGAAACGAGCGACACCAAAGAGACAAACACATAATGAGATAGACCAATCAGTGTCCTCTTTGTGCAGTGCTTCGTAGAATAAAATGTAAAATTCTTTTTAAACGTAGAAACAATATTATAATAAATAGATCCTTCAATTTATTATTCTTCTCTTGATACTTCATTCGTCTCATTCTCTCGAAGTTTAGTTTTCTGAAGGTTTCACTTCCACTGCGTGACTTCTACTGCACACATGACTTTTTTTAACTTGTTTTAATTTTGGTCGTTTCAAGTTTCAGTCTATTATGACCAAATATCTTAAAACTGGTGACTGGTAGACCGGTTCACAGAATCAAGAAGGTTCATCAAGTATTTTGAATTTTGGGGTTCCTGCCCAGAGATAGCTACCAAACTCAATTGTTGGGTCTACTTGAGATTTATTCAGGGTTGGCAGTTGGTCACTTTTAAAGAATCTGCTAGCCATACACAGGACGGTTAGTTTTTGAAAGCCAGATTTACTCGGGATTCTTTGGAGTCTTGATACTTGAGCTTGTCATAAAATAGTGGTCATAATACTTGTCATAATATTATAGTTCTCATGAAATGATTTACTATCAAGTAACCCATAAAATATACAAAGAAACAAAAAGTTTAGATTAAAGAAATTGCAGTATGTATCAAACTACTGGAACCTAAATCTTGCTCAGGGCCAGATAAAATTCCCCCCGTATTTCTTAAAAGCTGCGGGGCTAGTGTCTCTTACCCACTGTACCTACTATTTAATCAATCACTTTTATCAGGCAAGTTCCCGCAAATATGGAAAAATAGCTTTCTCACTCCAATATTTAAAAGCGGAGACAAGTCTTTAGTTGAAAATTACAGACCAATATGCATACAATCGTCGATACCAAAAATTTTTGAAAAGTTAATTCTTCGAAAAATATGTTCTTGCATAAAATTTAATATCTCATCATTTCAACATGGTTTTATCTCTGGACGATCTACTTTAACTAACCTTACACTGTACGAAAATTTTATCTCAGGTGCTCTTGCTAATAGAGAACAAGTTGACTCAATTTATACGGATTTTAGTAAAGCCTTTGATAAGGTTTGCATTAAAATTCTTAGAAATAAATTGTCTAAACTAGGAATAAGTGGTAAATTATTATGCTGGATTAGGAATTATTTATCAAAACGTGTACTAACTGTCTCTATTAAAGAACACTTGTCTTACGAATTTGAAGCAACAAGTGGTGTGCCTCAGGGTTCGCACCTTGGTCCAATATTGTTTATACTATTTATAAACGATGTCACTTCCATATTCTCTGATGTTAACATATTATTTGCTGATGACATGAAAATTTATAAAATCATTAAAAATATATACGACTGCTTGTCCCTTCAATCCAATTTTGTAAAATTCGCAGAATGGTGTACCATTAACAAACTTACACTTAACATTAAAAAATGTCAAATCATGAGTTTCTTTAGAATAAAAAACCCCATCAAATACAGTTATTCACTTAACCATCACAGTTTAATGTCAGTACCTGTAATAAGGGACCTCGGAATAACCTTCGACACTAAACTACTATTTATCAACCACATTGATATCATTACTAATAAAGCTATGAAAATGCTGGGTTTCATTCTAAGACTATGTAAAGATTTCAAAAACATTCATACATTTAAATTACTATATACAACTCTGGTTAGGAGTCATTTGGAATATAATTCCCCTATATGGAACCCTCTCTACAAAAGCCACGCAAACTCCATTGAAAAAATCGAACGCAAATTTCTCCGATCAATTAATTTCAAATTAGGAATTCCCGCGGATGACATAAACTATTTAATTCTCTATTATAAAAAATGCGACTCTTATCGTTAAAAGATAGAAGAATACTCAATGATCTTATTTTTTTATTTAAAATAAACAATAACTGGTTTGACTCCCCTGAATTGGTATCGTTAATAAATTATCATGTACCTAGTAGAACAACTCGACTCAAAACACCTTATTATTGCAACAATACTCTCAGTAATGCAGGAGAAAATTCAATAATACATCGTTTACACACTTTAGGTAATGAATTTGCTCATATCGATCATGCCGAAAGTCTGTCATCATACAAAAGATGCATTAGACAAAATTTATCTGCTAGTACTACACAATAAATAATAAGTATAATCATGTAACCATAATATTATGTCCTACCAGTATGCACTCTAATACCTATGGCTTAGAAACATATCATAGGTACCTATTTTTCATATCGCTTTGTATACTCCGTAATACCTTCCTTTTATTTATTATATATATTTTTTTAAATTTTGTTATCTTCAATATTTGGCTCCTAAGAGCATTTCTTACTGTTTACTTGTCATACTTTTTTTATATTTATAACTTTTGTACTTTATATTATTTACAAAGGTAACTTATAGTTTATATTATTTCCTGCCTTTCAACTTTTTACTTTTACATTATACTTTATATTTTATAGTTTACACTTTTACTTTATACTTTCATTTTATACATCATAATTCTATTTACTACTCATTACCTTAACTCCTTTCTTTTACCCTATGTTTTTATATTTAACTTTACATTTATATGTCACTTTCTTATGTTATTGTATTATAATATATATATAAATATAATTATGTCAATGGCACATATTGTGCCGTATATTTAATAAATAAAATAAATAAATAAGTAACGCCTCTAAATGTAAGTGCCCAAATATTTATTTATTTATTTTGAATTTCTTAATTTATTGTAATTTTTTTAACAAAGAAAATCTAAATCTAAAACAAAAAACAAAATCATAAACAAAAATAAAATCAAAATTGCAATCAAAATGAAAATCATAAAAAAATCTAAAACAAAAATACAATCAAAAACGAGTTGAAATAAAAACAAAATACTCCACCATGCGAGATGGAAAAACTGTAGACTGGGAAAAAAATACATGTGAAATAAGTCAAAGCAGAGTTATGTAGTTTGTTGTTCTTCTCTCTGATATAAATTCTACTACGACTTGTTTATATTTAGTGAATGGTGAGTTAAATATGTCAACAGCATCTTTAAGGTCATTAGTCATTACCCAAATTTTGTGTACGGCGAACGGGGGTATACAATTGTTATTCTGTGTTGGAGTTGTTACAATTTATAGAAATATAGATATTGCCTCGATGTTGAATCGCGAGGTCAATGGAAAGAAAGTATAAAAAATCAAGCACAATAGTTCAGGGCTGTCAATTATTGAATTTATTAAAAACCAAAAACATATTTGTGGAGGATAACTTCAATCTGTTTCTACTGTAAAATACTTTTAAAAAGATTTATTAATAAAACGAATAAAGCAAGTTTAATTATCATTCTTCAGTGAAGTCTATAGACGTTCTGTTCTGTCCGGAGTAATGATAGTGAGCAATGGGTATACTGTACAGTACAGTGGGCACAGAGAGGGTGCAGACAGGGGACTTATGATTAAACTTGGGAGTTTTGACACTTGGAAATATTAAAGCCAGACCTCGCGGAGCATAAAGTTGGGGGACTCGTCTTCCTGAGATGACATCTCTTTTGTGATTTTAGATTTCACGGACGCGGAGAAATATTTCTTTGCCATTTCGGGACGGGCATTATTCAAAACCGCGTATTAGTTTTAGATTAGGTCTATAAACGAATTTTCTCTGCCAAGTAGGCAGTCTTACAATGTTATTAAATTTCGAAGAATTTGTTTTAAAATTTTAATCGAACAAGTCCCTTTATATATAGTCACTTAACTGTTCATTCAAACAAGTTTTGTTGATTTTTTTTGTTGTAAAAAAAAAATAACATAAAATTAAATGAACCTCTGAAAAAAAAAGAAATTTCACATTTTGTTTCTTACCGAAACCAAAAAAAAGTATTTTTAAGAATTCAAAACACTTGTTTCGACATGTTTCAAAACCAATGAATTCTTCGTCAGGACAATTTATAATTACATAAGTACTTACATGTTTTTATATAGGTTGATAACTCAATAACCCCTCAGGCTAATTTTTTTCGTTCTTATTTCGCAATAATTTCGCTTTTCGGAACAACTCGTGTAGGTATCATTATTATCATCCCTTACTATCATGGTTAGAAATATCATCTTATACTTAAATTTTACACCTTTATGAAACCAAAGTTTCCGACCGCAATTTGAAAAAAATACATGAATCTATGAGATTTTTTTATAAATTATTTTTACATTCAACGACAAAAAGCCGGTTGACGATAACTTTAATAAATATATGTGTTTTTATTATTTTTCTTTAATAGCAATTTTAGTTAGAAAAAATGTGAGGCGAGTCATTTATAAAACTGTTTTTATGTTTGCCTGAAAATTTTTTGTATTTCAAAAATTATGTCTTATTTCAAATTATAAAACTTTAAAGCGAATGCCATCAATTTTCAAAAACATGTTTTTTTCAAATGCATTCAGAAATATTCCACTTATTTGGATGTTATTGCAAAGCGGAAATATTTTAACCTTCCTACAAAAATAAGCCCAAGGCCTTAAGGGTTAATGTGTTTAATTCATTTTAAATATACTGTAACTTTGTAATAAACTACTAATCAAAAGCATGAAAATTATCTAATTGCATTGAATACTATTGCTCGTAATACATAATTTAATAACCTAAACATCTCTAAGAAAATAATGAATTCATTTTACTGTAAGTTTTGTTAAGCAGCTGTTTTCCATTATCGCGAGAAGTGTACAAATATTTAGTTTTCCCAGTAATTTCCTTTTGAGATAAATTTAGACACTTCTCATTAAACTTTGTCGACCTCGACTTGGCAAAACTGAAACATTGAATGCATTTATATTTTAAACAGGAGTGCAACAAGATGAAACAAAAGCTGGCTAGGAGAAAACGTTGGTTTTGAACTACGGAATTACGAAGCGATAATTATTTTCTTTCATTTAAAAAATATAATTATAAACAGCTTTTGAAAAATGACTAAATTTAATTAAATAGTTATATATCTTGTGATTACTGAATAAGAGTTACAACTACCCAAATTGCTGTACTTAAATACTTTTTTTAGTGTCCGATCGAAGCAGGACTTTCTACCGAAACCGAAACAGAATCTTCGGTATCTGTCTCAGTTTCGGCCGAAACCGAAACCGAAACTTTTTTAAACATGATAAAAATCTATTGTTTACTGAAATTTGGCTTATTTTTTTATACTTAATTCAGACAGTTAACACGCCTTAAATGAAATTAAAAAAACAGTAATTCAAGTATGGGAAAAACTTTTTTTTTATTTTACTGTTATTAAACCACCAAAAATTATAAAAAAATAATTAACATGTTAAATAATTCTTTGACAAAAATTGTCAATAATCAATACTTTCATTATAATTAGTACTCTTTCCAATTTAATTATTTATGAAAATTTTATAACCAATGCTTTTAAAGAAAAGAAACAAGTAGACTCTGTTTATACTGATTTTAGTAAAGCCTTTGATACAATTTCTCATAAAATTCTTATTTGTAAATTAGAAAAGCTTGGTATACGTGGCAATATATTAACCTGGTTTGAAAGCTATCTTACTGGAAGACAACAAATTGTTAGAATAAAATCCTTCCTATCGGAAAAAAATTATGCAACAAGTGGAGTTCCACAGGGTTCACACCTTGGCCCAGTATTATTTTTCTTGTTTATAAATGATCTTACAAAAATATTTCATGATGTATTTATCTTACTTTTTGCTGATGACCTCAAAATTTTTAGAATAATTCAAAATATTTACCATTGCAACATTCTTCAAGATAATATCAACAAATTGTTAATTTGGTGTAATGAAATAGACTTTACTTAAATATCTCAAAATGTCAAATAGTTAGATTTTCTCAAATAAAAAATCCAGTGATCTTTAATTACAACATTGATAACAATACTCTCGAGACATTAACACAAATTAAAGACTTGGGCATCACTTTTCAATCAAATCTTTCATTTGTTAACCATATAACAGAAATCTCTAATAAGGGCTTAAAAATCTTGGGATTTATAACTAGGCTAACTAGAAATTTTAACAATATAAAGTGTATTAAACTGTTATATTTTGCCTATGTTAGAAGTCAACTTGAGTACAATTATCCCGTCTGGAATCCACATTATAGTATACATGTACAAGCTGTTGAAAGAATACAAAACAAATTCTTACGTTTTCTAAATTTTAAAATGGGTATTCCAGCAATTATGTTGAACTACAACACTATTTTAAGTGATATGAATATGCTCAAATTTTCCGACAGAAGAATTTTCACTGACTTGGTATTTCTATATAAAATTCTAAATGATTTAATTGATAGCCGGTATTGCTAGAATTGATAAGCTTCCGGATTCCACTACGTAATACTAGAAGTCAGGATTTATTTTAGTGCAGAAATTCTGGGACTAATTACCATATGAATTCTTCTTTGCCAAGAATACTAATGGCGGGAAACAATTATACCAAGTCAGTGGACATCTTCAATTTATGTTTAAATAAATATAAAATATTATTACTGAAACAGTTCATTTATGTACAATGAATGCTGTATATTTCTTATTAGTCACATGTAATGTTTGTAAAAGCCCGGGAAAAGGGCTTAAATAAATAAATAAATAAATAATAAGGGAAGGATCTCATTACTTGAGTATTTTGATTTTAATTGCGTTCCCAATCAAAAGTTTCACTTTAGACGTGTTAAATGAAATACAAAACAATAATATAGGTATGTGAAAAAAAATAATTTTTTTTTGATAAAACTGCTATAAAATACCTAAACAAAATTTATGTTTATGTTACAAAAGTAAACTCACAACAAAACCACGCCGGATCGGCCCGTGAACTCAGCTGACGAGCCACGAAATCACGCGAAGTCAGCCGAACGGCGCGCTATAATTCACGAACGCACAGTTTCGGTGCGACCGAATGTTCGGTAGATTTTCTGCCGAAACCGAACCTTCGGTAGGTCTCAATTTTTTTTTTTTAAGTTGGCAAACTTAAGGCTCTTTCAAAATATTTTATTATTATGGTTGTCCATTTAATAAAGTGTTTGCAAAGTAGTTATAATATTACGTTTCAAAATAAGGATGTGGTTGCAGGGCCTGATCTTTGATTTGATTTGGCTTAGGACAAATAAATATAGACAAGTATTGATCGTGAAGTACTCGGTTATTTCTATTTACCGGAATTTTAAGCAATAAATAGTTTTTTTTTCAATTTCATTCTGAAAGTACTTATATACAACTGTGTTTCACAGCTTCAAAACTTTGTTGAAATAAGAGCTTCTTTTGGACCTGAGTACATTTTGAGAAATCGTTGAGAATGCGATTTACTATTTCATCCGCGGAAGACGATAAATTGAAAATTCAGCAATTTTCAGGAAATTTTCTGCAACCCTCCATTAAAAAAGGCTGTATTGCCATTTCGAATGCAATATCCGGAGTCGATTACGAGAAGGCTGGAGGTCCTTCCGGCGCGAACTTCCTGAGAAATTTTCACTCGGCGTGGAGCGAACAGAAAAAAAATATTATTAAAATCACGGGATGGAGTAAATCTGATTAATATTCACTTAAAATCAGCCTGTATCACGCGATATTATAACGTAAGGGGCTTCTTATTAGACCGCTTCAAATATATGATGATTTTTATGTTCTGAAAATCACACCCTATTTTTGATAGCGAGAAGATTACATGGTTTTATAGATTTTTATCAAAACATTCAACTTTTAATGAAAACATGGTTGGCTACGTCAGTTTCTTTCGTTTTGAACCAATTATTTTCAAACGCCCCCGATTGAAAACGTAGGTGCTCTCAATTCACCAAATGGTAGGTAGATACAATATTAATCATTCATTCTTCAGTCATTTATCATGCACCTACACTTCTACATAAGATTCAAATGAAGTTAATTAAAATCAATTAAAAATAGAGCCAACGTTAAAATCTTTGCCAGATCTTATGATATGCAGACGCGAGACATTTTTACAACGATTCTGTGAAATAATAATTTGTTTATCTCTTATGCGTTCCTAAACCATTCATCCGATTGCGATGACACTTTGGGGATTTGATATCCGCACGCCCGCGATGGTTTCTATACATATAATAGTGAACTCTGGCGTTATGAAAATATGACCAATACGATTGCGAAGAAACTTTGATGAGTTATTGTGCGCACGCCCGCGAAGGTTTCTATATATGAGCTCTGACGTTATTAAATTTGTTTAAAAAATTGCAACAGGTGGCGCGTGAGTAATTTGAAGAATAGGTGTATTTCATGTGGTTTAGCGGCAGGGAGTAAAGGCGGGATGGGGAAGGGACGAGGAGATGGAGGGGGACGGCTGGGATGGTACAGGGGGAACTGAGATTAAATGGAAAGGACACTCAGAGAGAAACATTTTTTTTAAATTTAAGTGGCATTGCAACGCACGCCGGGAACTCGCTAGTGTTATAAATAACTCACAGTGAATTGCTGACGCTTAGTTTTTTTTAACGAATAACAGTCCTCGCCTTTTTAATTTCAAGAGATTACAATGTAACATAGGGATTGTTAATAATAGATATATTTTTAAAATTAAAAATACATTTATGCATAGAAGATGAAATCAGTGATTTATCACAAGTGTCAACTGTTTTTTGTGAAACATGTCCTCGGGTGAAAGCTCGTAAAGCGGAAGAATATACTTCTTAATTAATATCGAGCTGTTGATAGATTTATAACACAATATATAATCAAAGGTGAACATCTTAATAATTGTATAAATTTGATTAATAGCTTATTTTAAATTGCATCTCGTATTATTACTTCATTCTAAATCATCTCCAATAGATGATTCCATAAGCCTCCCGAATGAACAGGGTCTTTGATAAAGTCTTCTATAGCAATACAATTCTGTTTTTCCAGTAGCCACGGGGTAAGAACCGACACACAACAGTCGATAATTCATACGAGCTTTATAATCATTGCATCGCATTTCGCAGTGTTAGATTATTTGTGGCTAGCAAATGAAACAAGTTACGTAGAGGCAGACAACAAAGATGGATATTCCATGTGTATTATAAAATGCTGGTAATAACATAGCATAAAAAGAAAATTCTGCGTATCTTTTTAAACCAGATGGTATGCGAATCCAGAGTGGTAGATACTTTCAGTATGCCCTGTGTAAATACCACCATTCAGAATCGTAACGATGCTTGTAAATGCTTTGGCCGTGGTTGTTGACCAGATTTGAATGTCTAGATACTTCCCGACTTTTCTCCCCCCATCTCCTTTTCCACCTTCCTCTTACCATCTTATTTTCTTCCCTTAACCTTCAGCCTCACAACATACTCCAATTGAGGTTGCCATAATCTCACTGACTCCAGACACAGACTAGTAAAAAAATTAAAAATCCTCGAAAGAGTCCCCACTACGTGGCATCTCCAATTCGTATTTTACGACACTTTGGCAATTGAGGAGAAGAGTTTCATGCCAACTCAGTATCAACTCAACTCAAAACCTCTCAAAAGCTATGAAAAAAGACAAATAGCCTATAATCTAACCTTACGTAACCTTTTTAAACAATTTTTTTCATCACTTTTAATGACTTTTCAAAGGAGGTGTTGAGTTCATTTCATTATGTTGTTGAGTTGTCTGTTCACCAGGGAGAGGTGCATTTCGAGCAAGTTTGAATTTTGATTATGAATGGAATTTTTTCAGCAGGGTAATGAATCTACCATTCTGGAACTTGATTAAACTCTGGGTTATAAACCTGTGACCCACGGATTATAGCTAAAAACCTAACATCTTGTCGACAGAGGACATCTTATAATTTTGAGTCGTTCTTAATTTTGAGGTGATACTTTTGTTTTGAATTCATGGCCATATTTGACCACTGAAAATGATGTTCATTATTTTTATTACTCTCAATAACATCAAGTAAGGGTAGAGATAGGTACCTACTAAAATAATATCATCTTTCAAAGAACGGAACCCATCCTAATTATTATAATAGAAATATGAGGTTAAGAGGTTTCCTATTTAGGCAATAAATAGCTTAAAGTTTTTAGACTACTCTCATATCGATCCGAATAAAAACAGGAGAGAAATTTGTATTTAATAAGGGGATGAAAGCATTATCTGAGTGGTTTTAAAGTTTTGCATCTCAAGCTGTACAGCTGTGCGAACTTTGCAGGAATATGCTTTGGAACCCTTGGACGCTTTAGAGGTAGGTACGTACGTAAGGGAGAAGTTATTAATTTATTGATTGGTTGTGTGCTTTAATGGTTAGGCTTCGAAGAAAACTGTGACGGAAGCTTTGCCCTTGAAAATGAATAACACCCCGTTTGTTTAGTTTCATTGCAAGATTATTTAATATTTATTTCAATTTTAGTAGTTCAGCATGTGACTGCGCCTTTGTAATAAAATTAACTCAGAATAAGTGCAACCATATATAGACAATTAATAATGCACGTCATGATTAAACACTTTCTATGGTTTTCATACGTCTTACTTTATAAATAACCTCAACTGATGTCATTCGCTATTCTCTTTAATAATAGTATCAAATAAAATATATACTAGTATCAAATAAAATATATACCTATATATAACCTGGTGGAAGTGAAATGGTTTTACTTGGATTATTATCTATCTACTCGAGAAATAGTTGGTCTTAGGTATTGTATTTAGTCATTGAGTTAATAATAATAAAAATAATATTTGGCTAATTTATATAGCGCCGTTTTTGTTAAAAATCACCTCAGGGGGGCTGTAAAATTAAGTATTTAAAGGAATTAATGGTCAAATAAATCCTTCGAAACATCACTACAGCTTTGAAATGGCTAGGTGACTTATCAGGGGTAACCGGAATCAATTGGTGAGATGTATTCGGGTCTTGGCGGTGAATGCGCCTACCCGCCGTGGCTTGCCGGATCGGGAGAGGTAGTTGACCTCCAGCTAGTCTCATTTGACCCAACGTCTTGCACCGCAACGGGAGGGATGGTTTAATTCGTCCGTCACCTCTGGACACATTGACCGCTTGATTCCTTCCCAGAATTTTCTCTCCTTAACCCTGCACACATCATAGTCAAAGATAACATAGACCCTAAGAGAAATTCTTTTTCTCAGGGCCTCCTGTGTGGGGTCAATATAAAAGAAATATCTCTTTAAAAACGGCTGACTCAATAGTTTGTTTTTTACTCTGCGTACGCATTAAAGAAATCATGAGAAATATTTTAAATTACGATACACAGACGACATATAAATTGGATTCGATTGAAGAATGTATCGATAATTTAAGGAGTAAGTACATTTTATCAGTGAAATGACCACAGCAAATAGTTAAGTACTTAACTTTACTTGAAATTCAAACATTGCCTGCACGAAAGTCATTTGAAGAATAATACGTTGGATTTTTTAAGTTCTCAAACCAAATATTTTATTCAGAACTTGTTTACTTTTTTGAAATCCAGTTAATGTTAATAAATAAGGGATTATTCAAACACAGATTCATGTATGCAAGCTACGAGGAATAATAAACGTACTGTGAACATATAATGGGCTCCAATCACGCTCACCGCCCACTGGACCTGCGCTAAAGGAAGGGAAATGTTTAATGAAATAGATTATTGAATCGTTTCGATAAATCAAACAATTCGGTTCAAATACTTTTGTTAGACGTTCTAGGGGACATACAACAAGGTCAACGAATACTAGTTTAGCAGAAATGGGTGGTATCATGGTGATAATAGGAATAAAGTTACATGAAACCCGGTCTCAGAACACACGTGACCATGGAAATATATTAACTATTGGAAAGTGAGTTGACTAATTAACTATATCAATTTTACGCAGGAGTAAAAAGTTGGAATGTCAGATATCTTAAGTCTTGATTCAACTACGTATTTATAAACCAATGGAAATATGATAAAAAAATAACAATTTAAATTTATGTGTGTTAATTATACGTATATAATTATGTATAGATAGACATTATAATTTCTTCTTCAAACGTTGCAAAAATACCTTGTGGCATTATTATTGATATAATGAAAAACAAATAACTTAGTTTACACCACTATATAATTAACAATATCGAATAATTAACAATATCGAATGATTAACAACTTGTCATGATGAAGATAACATTGTTATTAAAACATGTCGATATTGTTAATTATATGGTGTAAACTAAGTTATTTGTTATTCAATATATTACAATTTCTCCCTAACCAGGCCAATGAAAATAATTCAAGAAAGGTTTTTCAATAATCTTAATATATAAAACAAAGTCGGGTTAGTTACACTATTTATAACTCGAGAACGGCTGGGCTGATTTTGATGATCTTTGATTTGTTGGATTTGTCTCTGCCCCGGATAGGATAATAACTATTAAAACATCACAAAAGTTAACGAAATAAATAGTTATAAAGAAAATTATTTTCCCCATACATTTTGTATGGAACGAATTCTCCTATTTTGAATGAACTGCAGCAATATTGTGAGGGGTATAATATTGAACTGTGCATGAATTCCAAACATTCAAAAACGTCAAATGTCAATGCGTTGATTGTTGTGCATTTGTTTTTAATCATATAATGCTGCCCTTCTTTCTTACACACTCAACGTCAATAGTCGAAAATGAGACAAATGGTGAACGTATGTCTGCACACCTCCAAAGGAAAAATACAATAATTATAATAAATCTCTGAAATGAAACGCATTTTTTACATAAGCTCCACACAGGAGGCCCTGAGGAAAATAATTTCTCTCAGGACCTATGTCATCTTAGGGGATGCTGTGTGGAGGATCTTTTTAAGGAATGGGGAGGATAGAAAGTTCTGGGAAGGAAAAAGGTATGAGGGGTGGATAGGAATCTGGGGGTCAGTGTGTCCGGGAGTGACGGACGTATGAATCCATCCCTCCAACTGTGGTGCAAGGCAATGGGTCGAGAGAGTCCGGCTGGAAAGGTCAAAGGCCTCCCTCAACCAGTCTCTCTCGATCAGCAGGTGGGCAGGCGCATCAATTGCCAAGACCCGGACATAAGTCACCTCATGAACCCGGGCACCCCTGCTAAATCACCAAACGTAGCGAACCACTTGGGGTGATCTATGGCAGAGGTGTTGGTTATTCAATAAATGGTTCCCGGGGCGGCGGCACCCGTATCCGCCTCCCGAATTCTCGTAAGTAATTGTAAAAGTAATAAAATCACAAACATATAAATCCGTACACAACGCCATCTCTGATAATGACAAAAATAAAACACGGACAGTTGCGCATTGATAATTGCTTCATTGCGTAATTTTTAACTTAATAAAAAAAACTGAATTTAATTCAACAGCTATTGATTCTGAGGCGGTACGAAGTTCGTCGGGTCAGCTAGTTGAATATATTTTATTAATGATTTTGTGAGGCGGCCCATTCTCTTCGCCTTCTGCTACGGAGAAACGGTGTGATGGTTAGTTTTGATATTTTCACTCGAAGAACCACTTGAGCGATAGCGCAATTTAAAAAATTTTCCTCCGATTGCTCGTGATTTTTTGGAGATCATTTTGAATATTTTCCGCCCACATTGAAAAAAACTGATTATAGTTCTACATACATATATAGCCAATGAATTCACCTATCTTTTGTCGATTATCACATATTCGTAGGATTTTAATTTTTTAATGTACAATTGTAAACTTTGGTCCAAAAACTTTGGTAAAAAAATGTGGTCCAATTTTGGACCACTGTCAATCGCATAAAAATAAAAGCGGCAGGTATTTTGACCTCAGTCGCTCCAGCGGGTAACAAAAATTACCTACTTCAGGCACATACACCCGCGACAAACTTATATAATTTTATCAGTTTATTGGAGGAAGTCGTCCTTGAGAAAAATATTTTGTGGGTAATAATTCA
The DNA here is from genome assembly GCA_929108145.2 of Limnephilus rhombicus. Taxonomy (NCBI): domain Eukaryota; kingdom Metazoa; phylum Arthropoda; class Insecta; order Trichoptera; family Limnephilidae; genus Limnephilus; species Limnephilus rhombicus. The sequence continues at coordinate 50,773,582 of OV815285.1, forward strand.
AAAAAGGTGGATGTTTAAGTCTAGGAACTACTCGTAATTTGAGTTTAAATACCGGCAATTTTCATTTATGTAGTTGTTAAGTTTTATAAAAGACTTTTCGAGCGGATTATTATTTGAAATCGCGATTATTACTACTCCTTTATGCTACATTTAATAAAATATAGCTGAAAGATGTTTTTCAAAATGACGTTACATAGTATAATTCCATCAACTATATGCCGTGTAAAAAATCGATACTGGTATCCATAAATTTTTTTGGTGAATAATGCGATGAAAAATACAAAAAGTATTTGTCTCTATGTTCGTTTTTTATTAAACAGTTCGTTTTTTATTGCAGTTAGTAAAAATTATAACGATAAAGTATAGAATACCGACCTGCAATGAAATATTCAAATATTTGCTCTGATTTTCTCCGTAGTACATCAGTATCTACCATAAGAAACGATGTGGCCGCTTCATATGCACGAGATTTCTCGTCAATTAGCTTTATCGATACGCTCCCCTGCATATCGTGCCCCCGTGAAATTATCCAAATATAAAATGGTTTCTTGTGTCCCAACTATCGGAAAGCCACCGCCGAAGAGAAAAAAAAAATCCAACGGATAAAACAAACGATCCACGGTTTGTTCGGCTTGCTGTATACCTTGTATACTAATTTACAAAATGTATGGAATTTAAAGGTGCACTACGGCAGGAGAGGATTTGAAACAGTATCAGTCCCATTTTTTTAAATATACAGTCGGGGTATTAACCCTTTTCGGTTTTGTTTTTATAAATCAAATAATTTAAATCCTTGTTGATTTTCGTTTGAACATAAGTCATTTTCAACTGGGCAATTAAGAGCGTTTAACCAGCCAGCGGACGAAAATCCACATTTCGTCGAAAGTTGTTCTTACGATCGTGCAGGACGGTTACAATGAGAAAGATTAATTATTCTCCGTACCAGCTTTTTAAAATTGTAACTCAATATCGAATTTATTTCAATCCAAATTAGCTTTAATTTATACCTTCATCCAAAAATGCTGAAAGGCGTGATGATAAAACTATTAAAATAGTGTACTTTTTGTAGTTATTTTTTGATTATAAGTATTTATCATTTTTCAATAATGTCTAAATTTAATAAGAATGTTAAAAAAATCTGAAATATATTAGTTTGTAAGTGCGCAAATAAATACACAAATGGACCAATTTTCGTCAAGAAACACATGTACGTACATATTTTTTAATGATTTTATTGAAACTAAAATTACAATTCTAATACATAACTTTGCTAGATAATGTATTGATTTATTTTACTGCATGATTACATTATTTGAAATGGGTGTGGTATAATACAAAAACTTTTTTGAAAATTTAACAAATCTGCCAACGACCTATGGAATAACCTTATTATACTAAAAATTGAAAAAAATTCTAAAAATTTATTACATACGAATGCTAGATAAAAGAACAATCTTTCGAAATCCATTTATAATTTTTTGTGGAAAAGAGTCAATACGTCTAAAAACTTTTTTGAAAATGACGTATTTCAGGCTTTCTCTGGTAATGCCCTCTTAAGCATATTTTTAGAGGTGAAAACTTTTTTAGCACCGTTATGATTTGAAACTAGATGAAACGAAAAATAGCGATACTAAAAAGAGACAAACATCTATAGGATTTAGGTGAATGAGATGGTATAATCGGTGTCCTCTCTGTGCGGTGCTTCGTAGCCTATCGGTCTCCTGTTTGTGCAGTGCTTCGTAGCTTCCCCACTCTTGTCCACTTTAGTTTTCTGTAGGTTTCACTTCTACCACGTGTGAATTGCACACTCTGGTTTTTTTTAATTAATTGCGTAATTTCTATTTATTAAATTTAAATGTAATACCAAAAACATTTCAATTTCGTGGCAAAATCTACACAGGTTTAGTAATACCCATAAAATAGATTTCTCATAACTTTCTTTAAACCTAGAAAGATAATCTACATAAGAAATGCTGTATTTTTTTATTCCGCAACGTAGCGCGCTGTCTATCTCAGTCCGCTGTGTTACCGAGCAGAGCTTGCGCAGGGCGGCTCTGTCACCACGGTAACTACAATAATTATGGAGAAACACATTTGAGTAACTTTCAGACTTGTTCGTATAAAGGTGATTTAGCGAAATAAAAAAAATATATTGTAATTATTTTTATGTATAACGACTGATTAGCATTTTAACTTTCCTAACGTATATCAAAATACGATTTCGACATAATATTGAACTTTTTTTTTTCATTTAAAACAATACCTAATATTTTTTGGCTGATTTGTAAGAGGTTCACAGAATTTTGTCATTTTTTAAATTACAAAATATTTTTTAAATTTATTTTTTGGTTTTATTTAAAGTAAAAAAAAAAACTTAAACTAATTGTTCAACTACCTTTAAACTATGTAAGTGTGATAATATATCAAATATACACTTTTAAACTTCAGTGCGCCTCTAAGACCTTTTGTGTAACTATCAGACTTGTAAATAATAAAATTAAACAATTATTTTTATGTATAATGACCGATTAGAATTTAAACTTTCATAGCATGTAAAAAAACACAATTTAGACATAAAATAAAAAAAACATATTTTTCATTTTAAAAAAGTCTCAATGATTTGTAAGTTTAGAGAATTTTGTTATTTTTTTAATTACATTATATTTTTTATAATTATTTTGGTTTTATTTAAAGAACAAAACCCTAAACTAATTATTCAACTATCTTTAAACTGTGTAATTGTGATAATATGTGAAATATTTACTTTAAACTTTATTATTATTATTCTCTCAGACGTACAATCTTTTAGGTGGGTAAAAATAATATTATCTTTCTAGGGTTAAGGATGAAATTTAAATCGCAATACTTCAACACACGAAAATGTCTATGTTTACAATATATTTTATACATTTCGATCGTTCAGCTGATTGTTCAATCCAAATAGTAAGTATTGAGATAATGAGGAATGCTATTTCGAATGCTCGCCATAAATCAAAAATTATTAAAACTTTGTTCGTGTTTTACATGTTACATATGCCATAAAATAATACCGGGAAGGATAACGGTCCGGTACAGCAGTATGACATTTTGAAATTTCCTACTAGATAGTAACCCAGATTTTTTTTTGTTTGTTTATTTCACTACAAGTTTTTCTGCATTGAAATTGGGTTGGTGGTGTTTATAAGTAATCCGAGTGTTATATGAGATAGAAGTTGCGTTTTTACATATATCTGCATACTCATCTCAAATTTCAATTATTCGGGGATGTGTGACTAATAAACTGGACGATCGGTTTATTCACATTTCAGGTTCCATACTTCAATAACAATAATGTTTAATCGCTTTTATTTGTACACAATCTACATATTTCGTGAACGATGTTCACATCATCAGGATCAAATGTATACTAAACTTAAAAATTAAATATAGATCACATATGGGAGGAAGGGGTAGGAGGAAGGGGAAGGAATATGTCAAAAATAATTAGTAAAAATATTACCGGTACTATACAACCAGCATTTTATGCAAATGATAAATTAAAAAAGTTCATCCTTAACAACAAAGATAGCGACATTAAAACAAAAAAATCGGGCGTTTATAAACTAAATTGTAAAGACTGTAATTACTTTTATATAGGTAGAACAAATAGAAACTTTGAAGTAAGAATTTAAGAACATCTCAGGGCATTAAATGGCAATAGCGAATCTGAGTTCGCAGATCATTTAATAAAAAATGATCATAATTTTGACAAAAACCATGGACTTAAAATATAACATACAGGCATCACAGATAAATAATTTAGAAATTTTAGAAATTAGGAAAAATGTAAATAATAAAGCAGTCATAATTAATAAGCAACAAATTTTTATAAATCCTCTTTTGAACCTTTTCCAACTTAACCGGTCTTTCTCTGCTTGAAATCCCCAATTTTAATAAAATCCCCTCAGTATTACCCCTTCCCCTTCCTCCTACCCCTTCCACCCATATGTGATCTATGTTTAATTTTTAAGTTTAGTATACATTTGATCCTGATGATGTGAACATCGTTCACGAAACATGTAGATTGTGTACAAATAAAAGTGATATAAACAAAGTTATTTGTCTTTTCATTAAAATAAATAATGCCATCACAAAGTGAAAACCGTTCCGAAGAAGTTTTCTTCGAAAAATTAACAATAATGTACTCGTATGGTATATATAAATAAATAAAAACAAATAACTTTGTAAAACACCACGATTTAATACAAATTATCAACATGTTAATCATATCCTGACGAAGAAACCTTTGGTTTCGAAACTTGCTGATAACTTGGACAAAGTAGTGGTATTTATTTATTTTCATTTAATTAAAAATGACGCCATAGGGGGAATTTGCAAAGAATGAAGAAGTATATATATTGTTCAAAATATTAATAAAATCTATAACTATCGTCTAAAAGCAATATCATCTGCACAACGCACCTTCATATTATATAACAACAATAATTCAATATTACAGTTGTTGGCTTTGGTTTTGCGCCCTCAAAACTCGATACAAAAATAAGCTTATAAACTTTTCCTTCTTCCACAAACATTATTCCAAGAATATTAATAATTTAAAGTTTGCCTCTGAACGTTGCATAGTGCGTTGTCGGTTAGATACACCTTTGGTACAAAATCCTTCTTTTTGCTTCCTGGCTGTTTTGAAATGCATCGGAATGTCCTTGGGTCCTCAAGGAATGTCCACGGCACCTACCGAACTCCCGGCAATCCTACAGTCCTGCAAAGGACGTTTAATCGGCCCCCTGTTCCGCGAGACTATGCGAGAAATAAGCATTATCGAAAAAATATGCATCTCACCTGCTGGCTGAATATATATTTAAAAGACGTGACAATAATACTAAACTGTGCGCTGCCTTTCGTTGATTTAATGACTGATCTGTGATAATATGCTTTTAATAGCTGCTTTTTTCAACTTTTCATTCAGGCGAAACTGAGTAAGATGCTGGAATGTTAAATACCCACGTTTTTACAATTTAAGTTTTCTGTACCTTCTCGTACCATCAATGTTCTGAAATAGCACAGAAGCTTTAAATGATGGACGTTTCATTAAATTCAAGAATTCTCTGATGTTGAAACTTTAATATTTCATGACTGAAAGATATTTTCGTTCAGTTTTTGCTCTATTTCGGTCCGCTGGATAACCTTTTCTATTTTTGAAGTTTTTAAACATTTATTAAAAACTGACGAAAACTTTCAAACGTGTCAAATTAAATTTAAATTTTTTGAATTTTTTGGGCATTAACTATGTAACAATTTCTAGACATTTTGTTTTGAAGAGTTTTAATTTTCAAAACAAAATTAAATTTAGTTTTGAAATTGAAGAGAATTATAATAATTATTTTTTTAATTGATAAACTAACGTTCAATATATACTAGTGTTTCATTCAACAATTATTGCTTATTACATTTTTCCACCTGCAAACAACCAAATTTTTTTTATATGGGAAAGGCATTGCAAGTGCTAAATCTCCCACTAGGTGGCGTCGAGACAAATTATGTCTACATTTTTGGTGAAATACTTTAACTCGTCAAATATTAATTTTTGTTTTTTAATTGATTGACTAAAGTTTAAGACAACATTTTTATGCATAGCACAAAGGGTAACAATTATTATAAGCAATAATTATCAGCCTGAAACACTCATCTACATTGAAAAAATCTTCCGAGAAAAGATATTTGCCGCCAACGGGACTTGAACCCGTGTCCTTCTGATTGCCGGTCAGGTATATATTGAATTATTTGGCGGGTATTAGATAAGCCGCCATAGCTCAGTGGTGAGAGCACCTGACCGGCAATCAGAAGGACACGGGATCAAGTCCCGTTGGCGGCAAATATCTTTTCTCGGAAGATTTTTTCAATTTTGGCGGGTATTAGATAAGCCGCCATAGCTCAGTGGTGAGATCACCTGACTGGCAATCAGAAGGACATGGGTTCAAGTCCCGTTGGCGGCAAGTATCTTTTCTTGGAAGATTTTTTCGATGTAGATGAGTGTTTCAGGCTGAAAGTTTTATTGCTTATAATAATAAGAATTATAATTATAAATTTCTGTTGATATCTAATTCCGTTAATAATAGCGGTACTTCATTTATCACCCATAGTTATCAAGTATTATCACCCATATAATAAATTAAAACGTTCGTTTTTAGATCGAATCAAATGTGAACTCATTTCGATAACGTGTGGGTAGAAAATATCTGTACCTTAAAGGATAAACCACTTGAATACATATAAATTGCTATGGACCAAGGTGGTTTATCCTAGAGCAATTGCTATGGACTAAGGTGGTTTATCCTATAGAAATTGCTATGGACTAAGGTGGTTTATTCTATAGCAATTGCTATGGACTAAGGTGGTTTATCCTATAGAAATTGCTATGGAGTAAGGTGGTTTATTCTATAGCAATTGCTATGGACTAAGGTGGTTTATTCTATAGCAATAGCTATGGACTAAGGTGGTTTATCCTATAGCAATTGCTATGGACATACGTGTTTTATCCTTTAATGTAGAGGTATGTTTACGTCACCTGTCTGGCTGTAACGATAGTAGGTAAGATCGTTAAAAAATTAAATATTAGTAATCCTTCGTATTTTAAAACTAGTGAAGCATTTAACGTTAGTAAGGCTATTAACTCATGCAAATGTAATAAACCAATCTTATATTAATCTGTTATTGCTCGAAATTTTGTTGCGTGGTTCCGGAATTTTACCGGTACGATTAAAAAATATGATATATTTTACAACATTCATATTTTTCGTCCAAAGGGCCTTTATATAACAGAATATAAGAAAATAATAAGTTTGAACCTGAGAAAAGGAAATAAAATTACAAGAATAAAATATCGACGAATTGATAATCAATCTCTGAATTTCGATTTCGTTTTTGTCCATGAACGAATAAAAATCTTGGAAGTGGATATTAACCCTCTTTCCGATATCCAATCGAGCTGAAACTCGGCCAATGGCCTCGCTGTCGATGACAATGCATTGACACACCCGCACTTACGCATTTTTCTAAAATTAGATGACATTATATTTGAAAAATTCCTGCATTTAATATACAAAATAAATGTCCGTACAACCCAGTTAGAATTTGGCTTAGGTATTAGCAACGTTGACTCATTTTAGTCAGCCCCTGGGGAGGAAGGTTCAATCCTCTCTCAAACCGTTTTTTTTTTTAAATTTTTGAATGATATTTAGAGGCCAAGTCACACCATTTATTTCTTTTAAATTGGAAACTAGCCGGCCCAGGATGTAGTGCAACTATTTAAAATATTTTTAAAATATATAATATATATATTTAAAAAAAATATATATATATTTTTTTTTTTGTTATTTTTTTGTTTTTTTTGTTTTGCTATTTTTTTTAAACTATTTAGTGCAACCGTGAAATGTGCAACTCTGTAACATAATCTCAATATGTCTCCATTACACAGTTGTATTTCTTTGTTAAATGTAATTCTGTCTCCTGGTGCTTTTAATATTCTAACGGTTACGGCACAAAAGAAATATAAAAGGTACGTTCTTTATCACAATCGTTCTGCTGTTCTTTCTTACACACTAAATAAGAGTAAGATAGACGATGTACGTATGTTTCTCCCTCAGTCGTTTCAAAGAAATGAGATGCTGCGAGGCGTTGCCGTCGCCTTGCCGTTGCATTGGGAATTTTAAAAGCAGTGTAAATTGTTTCCTCTCTCTAATATCGTTGACTTTTTCTAACATAATTACGTTCTCGTTTGTTGTATATATTATTATCTCTTCCTATTTTCCTATGGAAATATATTTTTAAAGAAAGGCAAATATTAGCGGGTTGACAATTTTTGAAAATCTTCTACTACCATCACAGTTGCTTTTATCGTGATGGAGGGCTTAGCCAATCGAGGAATTGAACTCACGAGGTCTGGGTAAGAACTATGTAGGCATAAAACCAATAACTCTTACTATTAGTTACCATAATTCAAATAATTATTCCGATGAACCTAGGTCCAAGCGAAACCGATTTGTAAAAAAAAAATCGTGGTTTAATACAATGTGTTTGTTTAATAATTAGCATACGACACAAGATAATCGCTATGGGATTCGAACTCAACCTATTAAACTGCTTGTCGAGCATCCTAAAAAACATATAAAAATTACCATAAAATATTCCAAAAGTTATTCATATTTAAGCGAAATCTGTTAGAGCTGAGAATAAAATTAGACTGTTCACTCCTGAGGCAACATTAATCTTGCTTTAATTATTTATAGAACGCCGTGTGATTAATTACCCAAGTATTTAATTGTATTAAAAGCTTGCATGTTCGTTCTTCACCGGAAAAATAAATCCATCAAGATAAAAAGTTGAAAAGGGTTTAGATTCTTGTACCTTCAAGCAGTTACCTAGGCGTACAAACTTTGGGAATACAGAATGGGAAAAACGTCTATAGGTCCAAACTAAATTTATTTATGTTTTAATAATTTTATGTTAGTAGAAAGAGTTTTTACATTTTGAGAAACACATTTACATTTTGGGTAACTTTTTTTACATTAGCTCCACACAGGAGGCTTGGTTAAAAAAATATCATTCAGGGCCTATGTATTCTTTGGGGATACTGTGTGGAGGGTCTTTTAGGGAAAGGAAGGAGGGGAAATCTGAGAAGGAAAAAGGTATGAGGGGTGAGTAGGAATCTGCATATTAATGTGTCTAGGAGTGACGGATGTTTGAATCGATCCCTCCCACTGCAGTGCAAGGCGAAGGTTCGAGAGAGTCCTGCAGGTCTAGGTTAGGTCTCCCCAAAGATATTCAAACACAGAAGAGATATGCTATGCTGTCCGCGCAACTGTCGCCGGACTACGCGCTAATTAGCGTAGTTTTCATACAAAAAGAATTGTTCATTTCGTAGATTTTTTGAAAATGTGCATTAATATTGGTTAACAATATATTTTGAATAGGGAAAGAATTCGTTCATTTAGTTTAACATTCGTTTGGTTTATTCGTTAATTATTTGTTCTTTTAGTTTATTTGTTAATTGGTAAACAATATCGGCGACACCCGGAAGCGCAGAAAACAAACAGCAGATAGCATATCTACAGATATTTCAATATACTCTCAACTCTCCCTCAACCAATCTCTCCCGATCTGGCCCGCCTCGCAGTTGTGCAATCGCATTGGCCGTAAAGACCTATGCAAACCTCACCCCATGTACCCGGGCACCCCTGCTACCGCCTGGGGTGACTTATGGCAGCGGTTTTGGTTATCCAATAAATGATTTCAGGGGCGGCGGTACCCTTCCCATCTCCCAAACTGTATCTATCTCAGATTTGAATGAATTTTGTATACCTATGTAGAAACAACTAACTAACCATCACAACGTTCCTCTGCAGGGCTAGGCAAAGAGGATAGACCACAACATATTTCATTATTGCCACTACTGTGTTTTTACATCATTACATATTGCATTATGTAAATAATTTATTTCAATTCTTATATGTATATTGGTAGGTATAAATGTACAAAACAATAAGATAAAACAATTGGCTAGACGAAAAAAAGTTAAATAATTATATTTTTAGTAAACATCTCAGTGAGAAGTAAAGACTTGAAAAAAATTAAGAGAGATGAAAGTTGTAAAAGAAGAAGTAACTTTTTTTTGGTAAGTTTTAAGATTTTCACGGCCAAAAGCATTTTCGTTATTTGTTTTTGGGGTGTTGTACCGTGTTACACATATACCGGATCTGCCGGATCTGCCCTGATGATGGACACTGCAACGATGTCCGAAACGTTGGCTAAAGAAGGAGGTAGCGCAACACGGCTTAACACCCCAAAAACAAATAACGAAAAAAACTTTTTTTTTTTAATAAAAAACAAGAAAAAGTGATGTACACAAACCTATTGGGATTTTAATGTAATATTTTTACTTATTCGATCGTAATAAAACCTCTGAAATGAAAAATATCAAAATGAAAATGAAAGTTTTTTGTGTATAAAGTAGTGATGGTGAAGTGTTTGTTTACATTGAAAATTTGTTCGCCTCCCAACTATGAAATACCTACTTCAGAAACCATCTAAATATTTACACATTCAATAACACACACATACACTCACAGAGATAATCGATCAGTGTGGCTCCAGATGGCTTTTGATCCTTGAATTTAAATCAGGCATTAAAAATACCATCCCTTGTTTTATTATTTAGGCGTGGCCGAGTTAAAGGGTTACTTCGCTTAAGGGTGCGACAACCATTTCAATTATTTATCATGACAACATATTATTTTTACCGCGTCATGAAATAATGCGCTTCATAATATTATGTTTATTAAACCGGAATACTTAAATACATAAGCGTGTGTTATTATATTCCAATTTTGAGAAATGAAAATAAAAACAATTTTCTATTAAAATATTTCATTAAAAGTGAGGTACTTCATCGCTTGTCTGAGTTATTCATACAGTCATTTACTTAAATTAAAGTTAAACAGACAGACCTAAAATCGTAATTTGTATCTTTGATCGTACACAGCTTCTTCCTTAGGAGTTTCAAGGAAGATACTGTATTTTTACTTTCCATGGCTGTATATGATGTATACGGTCGGTAAGTTAGGTGGTTGTACATTGATTACACATATGCCCCGATGATGGATACTTTAATGCTGTCCGAAACGTTGGCTAAAGAAGGATGTAACGCAACAAGGCATAAAACCCCAAAAATAAATAAATAGTACCTACTCATGTCCGTGAAAATCACAAGTCATATCTACATGCACAAGATTTTAATTTATTTTGTGATCATTGACAGCCTTCGTGGACCAGAGGTAAGACTCTCGACTTACAATCCGAAGGTCGCGGGTTCGAACCTGGCGTGCGCAAATATATTTTATTTGATTAATTTTTGGTATTTAACAATTAATTAATATTATATAGTATATTTGCGGCACGTTCCAGAGCGGAAGATACTTTCAGTATAACCCTAGTGTAAGACCACTATTCAGAATTGAAACGTTGCTAAAAATGCCTTTAGCCGTGTTTGGTGACCAGATCTGAAAAGCCAAGTATTTCCCTACCTTCCCCTTTCCCTTCTCCTTCCCCTCTCTACTACCTTCAGCCTGACAACATAGCCCAATTGGGGATTCCAGAGTCTCACTGGCTCCAGACTCCAGACGGGAGCAGTTGGGGACTGTTGTGCGGTATTCATACAAAAAAAACTAAATAACATACTTAAATTATTGGTGGTGATTTTTATCATAAACTAGACATTAAAAAAACACCCATGCGTACATTATCTTTCAACAAATATGTAATTTTTTTTATAATAATGTGTTGTCGGCTCGTATACCAAAGTTTCTTGTGTCATTGGAAATCGCGTATTAGTAGGTGTTATTCCTTTGACTCGGGGCACTTCTGTATTTTGACTACCACCTGCACATTCCCCGTCAAACAAAAACGATCACTGTCGCTTATCTCCCTTTATTCCAAAGGGTTTAAAAAATAATTCACATCAAACATGTTTCCTCTCTTTGTATTTAGGAATCGATGGGAGAGATATTATTAAAAGAGTTTTAATGGCCAGTCTAGGAATAATTTGGGTATTTATTATGAATAATTCAGTATACTGGTGAGGTTTCAATTAATATCAAATTGGCTTTCATTATTAAAATAGTAAACTGGTCCGGCGCATCTGTTGTTTTGATGGTGTTCTATTACACAAATTAGCTTTTATAAAATAAATATTTCATATTTGAATATGCTAATTTGTATAAATTTTAGTTACGAAGGTACCTTAGAGATGCATAATATTAAAATAACTTGATAATTGAGCTGTGATGTTTTGTAAGAACAGAACCTTATTCAGAACAGGAGACTTTTATCGCTGTACTGTATTATAAGGAATTTTTATCAGAATACCGCATAACAGTTTCAATTGGCCCGAACTGCCTGGAGCCAGTGCGATTGAATAGTTTATGCGGCTGAAGGTAGAGGGGAGCGGAAAAGGAGAATTATTTATTTTATTTTTTATTTTTATTTCATATAATTTTTATAAGTTAAAGATATTTGTTTTTTTTTTTTGGCTACCACACTAGGCTAATGCCCGTGTTGTGGTAGTCGTACATTTAATATTTTAAATACGATTTAATAAATACTCTTTTATTAAAACAGGTGATTAAACATACTAAATAAAAATTAAGAAATACTTAAAAGTAAGTGAAAAATAAAAAGAAAAAAACATATTTTCAAGAAAAGTAGAAATAAAAATTCAATTTCAAATTTTGAAATACATAAACTAATAATAAAGATTAAGTATTAAGAAGTCAAGTGTTCGATACAAATATATAAATTACAATATATATCGGTATATAAATTTAAATTAAAACATAAATAAAATTAAGTGAAAAACTAAGAAAATAAAAGATAATAACATTTTAAAGAAAAATAGAAATAATAATGGAAAGAAAAATTTTGAAATACAAAATTTAATAATTAAAATGAGTGTTAAGAACTCATGTATTCTTTGAAGTACGCTCGTCCCCTTTCGAAAATCCAATAAAAAGAGAATTAGAATTACTTGACTTTTTGTCAGAGCATTATATATTTTAGGAGCGATGAACCAGAATTGTCGTTGAGCGAATGAGGTATTAGTTTTTGGGACCACGCAACCTAGGTTTGATGAAAAGCGGGTGTGTGCTTGATGTTGTGGAGTGATTAGTAGATTATTTTTTCGTATATAACAAATGGTCGTTTTAGTAAATAGCTGTCAAATATCTAAGACCCTGATTTTGGAAAAGAGTTCATTTGAGGGATGGGTAGGTTGACATTTTAATATAATTCTCAGAATTAGTTTTTGAACTAAAATAATTGGTCTAATAATGGATTCAGCACAACCACCCCATCCCACTATATCGTATGTTGCTATGGATTGGAAAAGGGCAAAGTATACGCTTCTTAGAGTCTATAAATCTAAGATAGACAGACCTAAGGGAGCAGAATATATGGCAGAGTTTACGAAGTTTTTTTTTTTTTGAGATGGGGAAGAGAAAGGTGGGAAAGTATCTGGCTTTTCAGATCCAGTAACCAAACATGGCTAAAGCTATTTCAAGCAACATTTCATTTCTGAATGGTGATCTGACTGATGATACTGAGATACTCTAGTGATACTGAGAGTTTCTTCCACTATGGAATCGTAACCCGATGGGTGACCTTGAAAAGAAAAAAATATTTAAAACTTCATGATTGGTGACAATTAGGAACCTACGTTTGCCAAAGAATAATTTAAAAAAAAATTAATTGCATTGTTAACCAGATTCAATTTGGGAAGGGGGTACCGCCGCCCGGGAACAATTATTTGGATGACCAACACCTCTGCCATAGGTCACCCCAAGTGGTTCGTTGCGTTCGGTGAGGTAGCAGAGGTGCCGAGTTCATGTGGTGAGGCGTGTACACTGTGCAGGAGAGATGGATTCATATTCCATTGATCATTGTTATTTTTTCTCCATTTATCATTGTTATTTTTAAATTTTATTATTTTGCATTTACTTAACTGTTTGATAATGACCGATATTTATATGCGTTACTTTCTTAAATTGTGACATTATTAACCCCGATACAGGCGATCCCTAGTGGAGTTAATAATTATATGCTAAACAATATATTTCAATTGTGAAAAAAAATACGTTCATAAATCTGAGACATACTAACCCTCAGATTCCTGCCATCCCTCGTACCTTTTCTTCCTTCTGAGAACTTCCTCTCTCTCTCTCTCTTTCCTTTACTTAAAAAGACTCTCCACACAGCATCACAGAAACTGTAATTAAAATCATCTTTAAAACCATATTAAGTGATATATTCTGTAGGCGAGCCAATTAATAATTTAATCCCCAAAGATGACATAGGCCCTGAGAAAATATTTTCACTAGGGCCTCATATGCGAAGATAAAGTAAATAAAAGGATTTTACTCAATTTCCACAAAACTGCGTCGTGAAAACTTACAAATTTAAATTCAGATAACTGCTAAAGCGCATTCCTGATAAATAAACATTGCAAGATATTAACGTACAGCTTTATATGATTTTTTGGAGAGCGATATATGTTTACTTGAAATGTATTACTTGTTCGTGGCATTGTTGGATATGATAATATGATGCATTGTCTGATACATATAACATCCTTTTATTTCAGCGTGTAAATTATGCGCTGACATCACAATAAACGTATAAATATGAATTTCCATTTCGTTTCCATCTTATCGAGAGGATAGCGATCGGCATAAAACATAAAAATAATAAGAGATGGTGCAGTATCGTGTTACGGGAGCGCTCCCCGCCGGGTGATGTACTGCGGCGGTAGCGGGCTCTTAGCGGCCCGCTGCCTCCGCCCACCGCCGGAATCATAGAGCCACAGCTCGTAAAACGTCCAGACTTAATTGCTTGTAGGGCAAGGCATAAAGAAACAGAAAGAATGCCGGATTAGATAATATATGACCTTACCGTGGAAATGAAGCGAACAGCAACTGTCATTCAACTAATATTAATATGAGAAAAAGCTAATGGAGGCATTCTTCGAAAATTTTATAAGTCCATCATTGAAAAGTTATGTGTTTTATTTATGATGCGAAATGCTTAATTAAAATCAGAATAAGTACAAAAGAAATATCTATTCTCTTAATGAAATCATTTGAAATACACATACTCCCTAAAACGGGAATTAGGTAGGCATTATTTTTAAAAGACTCCATTTTAACGTTAACCAAATCTTTTTTCGATAAAAAAATCTGCCAAAAAAACAATGATGAAATGGAATGACAGATGATAATATTCATCCTTTTCTAATTTAATGCATGCTGCGTATTAGGACGTACTTGACTTGGAATAAAAAATTATAACGAAATTTTTGTTTCGGTGACATTTTAATGTCTTTTTTTTTCTTCAAATTAAAACAATTAAAAAAAATTCTTCCACAAATCTGGTCCATCCAAGTAACAGGCCAACCTCACACCGCGCTCCTAACTGTCAGTAACAGGCCAATCGCACACCGCGCTCCTAACTGTCAGTAACAGGCCAATCTCACACCGCGCTCCTAACTGTCAGTAACAGGCCAATCTCACACCGCGCTCCTAACTGTCAGTAACAGGCCAACCTCACAGCGCGCTCCTAACTGTCCAATACCTACCGATTTTTAATGCTAATAGTCATTTAAAATATCACCGGAGACCAAAATTTTATTTAAATTTTTTACTATGTATAATGTCAGAAATCACTGGATAAATTAAGTCGAGAACACACTGTTCAATAAAACCCTGTATTTTTTGGCTAATAGATGTTTAATTTAGCTTCAAGGTTATTAGAAGTAATTAAGTTGTTTAGGTGCGTATAAAAGTTTAAAAAACAATTTGACGCATGAAGTCCACAAAATTATAAACAAATGAATTAATAAAAATTATTATAATCAATAATTGTCAGCCTGAAACACTCATTTACATTGAAAAATCTTCCGAGAAAAGATACCCTATCTTTTCTCGGAAGATTTTTCAATGTAAATGAGTGTTTCAGGCTGACAATTATTGATTATAATAATTGTTACCCTTTGTGCTATGCATAAAAATCTTGTCTTAAACATTAGTTTATAAATTAAAAATAATAATTAAATGAATTAATAGTTATCGTTTAGTTATATAATTTAATAGGCAATAAGCCAGAATAGAAATCAGGTATTTCATTTTTTTTTTAAAAAGAAAGGCAAACATTCACGGGTTACGAATAACCTGCCTCAGTAAGCGGAAAATGTTGCTTGTGTCTCGATGGAGGACTTAGCCAGCTGAGGAATTGAACTCACTAATTGGTGTGACCTATACGCGATGCCAACTCAGCCACTTTCTGTATCTTTATTGTGTAATTTTTGGTAGACATCATATAATGTGCTTGGTTAAAAACAAACGGCCTAGCTGCAACATTCCCAATTTCTACCATTTTATAACATATTTCTCTTGAACACTAAGTTTTAAAGTTTCTAAAGAAATATATGTTATTTTTTAAGATAATATCCTTGCATTTGCCATGCCGAAACGCTAATTATATGAAATTCCGTCGATGGAAAAAAATCGCTAAGTGTGCTCCGAAAATTATTATAAACATTTTTATTTCTGTTATTTTACAAGTGTACAGTTTTTCATTGAAAGCTATAAGATATTTCCCACGAGATTTTGTCTATTTTAAAAAAGCCATGTTTTATTAAACACTTTCACAATGTTCGCGTAAATATTATCGTTTTTAATATAAGCGCGCTCACTCTAACATTCGTATTTACATATATTCCCTTCTTCTTCTTCTTCTTTTTAAAGCCTAATACCAGGCTTTAATAATAATAATAATAATACTTGGATGATTTATATAGCGCCGTTTTTGTGAAAAATCACCTCAAGCAATTATGACGTAACTGATACTAGGTACGAATCATATTTTTATAAGCTTTTTTTCTGCGTCCATATATCAGAGTCCCGTGATTTTAAGAAGCTTCTATTACCAATGGTTTTAAAGTTACGACGGTATTTCTAATTCAGAATTCTGATTCGTTTTTTTGACCCTCATGCACAAATAAATTATTACCGTGATACGTATTCCAAGAACATATTATTATAATGTACGACCAATTTCCATCCTTCCGCATGTACATTATGACATAATCTAAAATAATATTATGGATCTGATGTTGTTTAGATAGCCTTATAATAATATTTTATGTGATCCAAAAATCTCTTCGACGAGAATCATATAATGATGCATATGTATGTGATTCTTGCGCGAGTTAAACATTGCTTTCGATTGGTATTATTTCTTTAGAAATCACTAATTTTAAATGGATTAAAAATTTAAAGGATTTTAAATTTTGATGGAAAAAATATTTACCATGACCCCCATCCCCGCTATCTTGGAGTAACTTTGGACAGGAGCCTGAATTACCGGAAACACATGGAAACAGTGGGCAAAAAAACCAGGACAAGACTAAACTTAGTCAATAAGCTGGCTGGTACTAGGTGGGGATGCGACGCCAACACGCTCAGAACGGCATCCATTGCCCTGGTTTTCTCAGCAGCTGAATACTGTGCTCCAGTATGGGCCAGAAGCGCCCACACTTCCATGGTTGACGTTCAGCTTAATGCCACAATGCGAACCATCAGCGGAACCTTAAAATCGACTCCTCTTCCTTGGCTCCCCGTACTTGCAAATATAACCCCGCCAAATATCAGGCGAGAGATTGCAACACTGAGGGAATACAAGAAGGCGCTGCAAAAAAGCGAAATACCCTTGCACGATGATGTCGTTTCTCACCTGGCATGCCGCTTAAAGTCTCGAAAACCCTTCTGGACGGAAGGAGAAAGACTCCTTCGAACACCTCTCACCCCAGAAGATAGGTGGAAGCTTGAGTGGCAATCAGCCAACGTCAAAAACGCCCATCTCGTGCAAGACCCCACTGAGAGACAGCCTGGGTTCTCATTGCCTCGCAAACTCTGGACTGCCATCAATAGGATAAGGTGCTCCCATAGCCGTTGTGCTCATATGATGCATAGATGGGGCCTTAAAGAGTCGGCGACGTGTGAATGCGGTGCGGTGCAGACCACCGAACATGTGGTCAACGAATGCCCGCTCCATTCATTCCCCGGCGGGATATATGAGGTCCACAGGGCAACGCCTGAGGCCCTAGACTGGCTCGCAGACCTAGATGTCCCCCTCTGACCCCCCACCATACGAAAGAAGAAGAAGAACTAATTTTAAATTAAGGGGCCATACGTTAGGCTAATCAAATAACCTATAAATTATGTGCATGCATAAATTAAAACCGCAAATCTTGTATTTATTTTATGAACTTATTATTTACCCCAACAAAGGCACGAGTTTTACAGAAACCAGTTGGCGCGTCATCATATAAATTTGTTCGTTTGACTTTTACATATATAGATTTAAAAAAACGTAATTAGTAGAGGAGATTTACCGAATATGGCATACGTTCCTAATATGAGATGGTGGTGTTTCTCAAAATTTAAGTAAGAACAGCCTCTGTAACCCAGCCTTCCCGATTACCTACCGACCGACCTTGAATATTCAGAACTCGTCTTGACGCTGACCACACCACACTCACCTGAGAGAGTGATTAAGTTTTTGTTACTCACCGATTATATATTTACGTAAGTTTCACTTCATTTTTTCTCACAAAAATTTCTCAATATTATTATTTCAATTTTATATTTTCATAATAATTTGAAGTTAAATTCAAGTAGATTTTATTATACGAATATATTTGTTTGTATTGATCTTGTTCCTAATATGGGATTTTTTGATGACCCTAATATGGAATACTACCTCATTTTAGGAAGAGTGTTTCCAAAATGGAATTCTAGTAGAACTAAATTTCTTTTTGCTATTCCAGATTGTATTTTGGCCTGTCGTAGTCGAAACAGTATGAAACAATATCGTAGAAGAAACAGCGGAAGACGTGGGACAAAAAAATGATAAAAGACATGTAAGCTGTAAAATCAAAGACCGTGGGAGATCAGAGGCGAAGAGTGGATCTAATGTTTTAGCCTGCTGCCATTGATGCCATTTTGAGTGTTCGGGAACCGATAATATTGTTTTTTTGTGATTATTAAATCTCATAACAGGAGCACTTTTTTTGATATCGGTGTTTTATATTGTTTTACCTTTCGTTTAAAATGAAGACGTTTGTGTGTTTCCTTTCACATTTCGTTGACATTTTAAGTTCCGTAACTATATTTCCAAAGATTTCAATGTATAATTTAATAAACGATTCAATTATAATTATTTAGATTTTTTTTACCTAAGCTATTCCGTATTCCTCTAATAATAATCCCGTGATCTTAATAAGAATACCACAATAACAAACTGCAGTTCGGTATGTGTGTATTTAAGGTAATGCATTACTAAATTGGATCGCTTGGAAATATTTTAGATGCTTTAATTAAATACTGCGAGTTGAACACATTTGCCTTTGAAATAATCAAGTATTCTTTGAATTAGTCTTTTTATAAGCCCTAAAAAAATAAAGTATCAGTCCAATAAAAACTGCTTTAAGGCTCAAAATCTCCTACTTATGAATTCCTTTTCAGTTTCGGTTTTATTTTGTAATGTGAAAAATTTAGATCTTTGGAAAATGATCGTTAAAAATTTAATTATTTGTGGCAGAACTTCTCAAAATAAAATAAAACACGCTTTTTGACTATTTTATTTTCTTGAATAAATCAAAACAGTCGGTTTGTAGTGAACGGGAATTTAAACCATATCGCCATTTAAATAAGGAGTGTTTTTTTATATTCTTGCCTGATCCCGAATTTTCCACGACATCGTGCATCGCCCAAATACACACGAAGAAAATTTGTGTTTTAGCAGGCAATATTATTAAGATTAAATTATATTACGGATCAAGCTTCATTCCCCGCACAATGAAATCTCTGTGAACAAGAATTGAAAATAAAATGAGTGCGAGAAGCAACTGCAAGAAATAGAGCATGGTGTCTGTTGTATTTGTTGGGTACGCGATAATTAATCATACTCAACTAGACAAGGCTGCCTTAGTTTCTAGTGTCTAAATCAGAGGTTTTACTGGTTTCGGTGGACTCCCTGCTGCTAAATTTCTACCATATTCCCAAAACTCGTCAAAAAATGTGAAGATTGGATCTCTGGAAATTCGCATCGCGGCTGAGTTCCAACCCTATACCGAATATAGGGTTGGAACTCAGCCGCGATGCGTGGGTGGTAAAATAAAAATAGTGTATTTTCTTGTATTCTATTTATTAAAATAATATGATTGCATACTTAATACAATAAAAATTAAACATTAATAACGTACCGTAACTTCAGCAATGCGAAACAACAATTAAAAAAAAATAGTCATAATTTTAATGGATGGAATGTATTTGATGGATTGCCAGCAAATTATCAATATTTGGCTTCAGTTTTGTAAGGAGTAACCGTAAATCTCCCCGCTTTGTGATGTTCAATCTGCTCCTTTTATCATTAATATTTAGGTTTGTAACGGCACTAAAACTTTTTTCGACGAGGCCATGACAATGGAAACGTTACAAAAATTTTCTCGTAATTTTCCACAGCCCAGGATATTTTTCGGGTATTTCTGCTTGAAGCCAAAATGTTTATAGATAGCCTTTTTAAAATTTCACCTTCAGCTCCTCATTGGTGCTATGCTCGAGTATCTCCTCTTGCAATACCACATTCGGCACTTCTGTTTCATCAAATGGTTTTATGATCCATGGTGGTATTTCTATCGTCAGAATATCTTCAATTCTATTTTTGAAGTCATCATGGAGGGCATTTAAATATTGAACGTATGTCTGATATCCTTATCAAGACATTCTGCCTGTGACAAGTTTGGAAACTGGGAGAACTCGCGCCGACTAATACTTTGCTTCATAAATTTCAAAATTCCAAGAAAAGCCGAAATGACACCCTTTGTTTTTATTAAATTTGGGCTTATATTTTATAACCAACTTCTAATTGCAAGCTAGTGTCACTAATTTTTTTAACAATTTGATCAGGATTTCATTTAAATCTGGATCTTTACTTTCCAGAAACTCTCAAACTGATTAAAAAAGTGAGTAAAATCTTGTTAACAACCAAATGTCGACCACATATTTAAGCAATTTCTGAAGGCATTATCAAAAACTGTTTGATAAATCCTTCAGAAGGCGAAACAACTGTCACGCGTTATCATACCCACCTCTTTCAATTCTTGCATACCAAAAAATGTCCTTGACTGTTGTTTATGTTTTGATTTAAACACGCTCCTTTCGACAATTCAGTATGTAAGAGTAATCTATGGAAGTCTTCATCACTTTCGTCGCACAATTGTGCAAATAAAAGGATATTCAACACAATGCTACTTATTTTTTTAACTGCTTTAATCACAAATGATGTTTTTTGCTTCCTTAATTTTTTTGAGATGTGTATTATCAGCCTACATTAATAGGTAAAGCCAAGCCAAAATTTTTGCTCTTCTCTATCGAAACCAGATAAATTTTCGTGGACCCCCACTTAACTTGTGGAGCCCCATTTTTTTTATCACGCCAACATATACCCCTGTTGAGTCTCCCGTGGACCCCTGGGGGTCCACCTGGACCACTCTGGGAATCACTGGTCTAAATTAACCCTTTTTTTGGAAATTTTTACATTTTGATGTAAGATAAGTTAAGTAATAAGTAATTTTTTCGACACTAATTTACTATCACTAAATAGTGAAAAGATATGTGTAATTCTATTTGCAATCTATCCAAACGATGCTCCCAAAAATTTTAACATTGTCATACACGATAATACTAAATTTCATAGCCAAAATTATTGGAAATCAAACTGTAAAAATATTAAAAACAACAAATAAAATTAAATATCTCGGAGTAATTATCGATAAAAATCTTAAATGGAAGGAACAAATGTGTCAAGTAGTAAACAAAATCAGAAAAAATAATATTTTTATTTTTAAGAATTAAAAATTTTCTGTCGATAAAAATCTATATTTTATCTACTATGCCTTAGTTCAATCCTCTTTACAATACGCTATTATCAGTTGGGGATCCTCGTATAAATGTTACCTTCTTCCAATAGAAATTGTACAAAGAACAAAAATTTAAATTACATCGTTGGACTACCCAATAAAAATCGTTGGCTACCCAACAGAACGCCTGTTTGAAGAATTTCAAGTACCCACATTTAAAGATTTATATATTAAAAATTCATAATTTCAAATTATAAAAGAAAAATATAAATATCCATTTTTAAATGAAAACAGAACTCGACTTAAACATGTTTTTCTCTGTCCAAAACTAAATACGTCTTTTGCACAACATCATAACACTTAGCAGGGAAGAACTTTTTTCAATCGTTTACCAGAAGAAATCAGAAGCATTAATTATAAAACCCGAATACCGCTCTCTGTCAAGAGACATTTTAAAAATATTCTTTAGAAAAAAACTACTATCCCTTAATTAATCTTACAAACATCCTTATTTTTCCATAACATTCTTTATTTTTTGAAATACACACTATTATCAAAATAAATACTGCAGCTCACATATATTTATGTACAATGAATTATTTAATTACTAACTAATAACGTTTATGAACACTCTCCTTCCATACACAAGCAAATGCTTTCAATGGAAGGGTAGTAAAAACCTGAGATGTAAAATTATCTTGTAAATACCATGTTAAACATATTATTAAAAATTAAAAATTATTAAAAAAAGTACTAAGTAAAATAGTAGGTAGTAATAGCACCTACTATTTTACCAAAGGTAGTTAATGTCACCCACGACACCCACTCACAAAGCAACACAAAGGATATAAATAATTAGATTTCAAATAAACGTTCCCAAGAGACAAAGCTGCAAGCCGGGTGAATTCTTTCATGTTATTTTTTTTTACATTCGTTTCGAGATTTATAGTTACTCGTAGGTATTAACTATGATTTAAGCTGTTTCTATAAATCAAAACCAGATATATGTATTATTTAACCTTTTATAAAAAGAAGTTCAGTAGGTAGATTATATATTTTGTGTAACCTATCTCAGTTAGTGTCGTTAATGATTTTTATATTTGCATTGAATACAATTCGCTTAGTATTTCCTTCGGGTGACAAGGATTAAAATTTGATTGATTTATCGACGACACCAACACAATACGTGCGTATATTGCGCTAAGCGTTTCGGATAATTTATTGTGCCGCGTAACAATAAGAGTAATTTTGTTGGAATAAAACCGAGAATAATATGCGTGGGAGGAAGCTCAGGACTTGCAAAGGCAATACTGTGTTATTTCCTAAAAAAAATAAGTATAATATGAAATAAAACCTTTTCGTTATTTGTTTTTGGGGTGTTATGCCGTGTTGCGCTACCTCCTTCTTTAGCCAACGATTCGGACATCGTTGCAGTGTCCATCATCAGGGCAGATCCGGCAAAAAACGAAAATGCTTTTGGCCGTGAAAATCTTAAAACTTATCTGAAATAAAACTCTTCAATACAAAATGTCTAAAAATTGTAACATAGTTCCCATTAATTTAACAAATCACGCGTAACAACTAACGTATACGGAAAGATAATCGATAAGGTATTTAAAAATTATATTTATAATTTAAAGTTAGAAAATTACTTCAAACTACTGGTGAAAAAAATGTAAATAATATATTTTTGAATGTAGCTATTACTTTGTGGTTATCCATTATAGAAAAATGAAACAATATAACTTTGTATAAACCACTTATATAATTTTCAATTCCGACCGGTTTCGGAACAAACGTTTTTTTGCAAAAATTTTTTTTTTTTTTTTTGCCAATATTTCCCTTCTAATATTAAACCAGCGTTTTATACAAGAAATAATATCGGTAATTTTTTGAGAAATACTAAAGATAAAGACCATAAATTGACTAATTCCGGAATACATAAACTCAAATGCAATGATTGTCCCTCATTTTATATTGGAAAAACAACTCGTAATTTTGAAATCAGAATCAAAGAACATTTAAGGTGTCTTAATAATAATAATTTTTCTGAGTTCGCTAACCATATTATTGAAAATAACCATAGTTTTAAAAAAACACAGGGATAAATATTCTTCATATTAATCATAAAGGAAAACGTTTAGATAACTTAGAAGCTTTGGAAATTAAAAAATCCCTTCAAAATAATGAATCTATTATCAACAAACAAAAATATTGTCATATAGCCCAATCATGGATTTGTTCCCCTACCCACCCACTCTACACTAATACCTACCCACCCAATCTACATTATTAACTAACAACGGCTCCACCCCTACCATAATAAAACATTGTTCTAAACTGTCAAATTAGTATAAGCTTTCCCTGACGAAGGAACGTTTGTTCCGAAACCGGTCGGATTTGCAAATTATATAAGTGGTTTATACAAAGTTATGTTGTTTCATTTTTTTTTGTAAATAATATATTTAAAGTAGGTACCTTATAAGGCTTTGTTTGTAGACGTTTCGGCCACCGAATCTATGATCATACTAAAATTATTAACATGATTCAACATTCAATTATTATTGTATTAACTCTTGTTATAATAAATTTTGAAGATTATAAACAACAATGTGAAATGTCATTAACGAAGAAGCTAATAATAATAAATCTTAACGAAAGTATGGAAAAGAAAAAGACACATAAAAAGGTAACATTCACAACTGAGACTCGAACCCAGAATCTTTTCTCTTACCGGGACAAACGTCTTAACCAACTTAGTCATTAGGATCTCTTATTTTTAGGTCGTTTTTGTCGATCTCATATTTCATATTCAGAATTAACGATATTATTTTCGACTACAAAGGTAGCAGCCAAAAATAAGGGAATATTGGTCGAAGGTAATATTGTCGAATCTGAATTTGAGATATGGGATTGACAAAATTTTCTTTACCTTAGGGTGTCCAATGGCCGAGTTGGTTAAGGCGCTTGTCTCGATAAAATAAAATATCCTGGGTCCGAGTTCCAGTTGCGACCGTTTCCTTTTATGAAGTGAAAACTTCTTTAGCACCGTTGTGAGATTGAGACTCATTGAAACGAAAAATAGCTACAAAGACACTACAAAGTGACAAACACGTACATCAGGATTTATCGGGACTCAGCCTGCGAGAGAATGAGATAGTATAATCGGTCTTCTCTCTGTGCGGTGCTTCGTAACCTCCCCGTTCTTGTCTACTTTAATTTTCTGAAGATTTCAGTTTTGCCGCGTGTGAAGAAGCTATGTTTTTTTTTGTGACTTGTTTTTTTCATATTTTCATTTAGATTTATTACGTTCTTCTTCAATGATATGATTCAACATTATGGTTTTTTTGCGAGAGTTATTTCCCGTAATAATTAACGAATTAAACTTCATGAGTGGAAGCCCAAATCCACCAGATAAATCTAAACATTTTATTTATGCTAAGTCAAATTACTAAAACCGTAGATAGAGTATGTTAAATACTTGTTTCTGTTAATCTAGTATCTAGTCCATCCAGCCAATAAATTTAACCAACCCACAGCGGCAACAGATATTATTTTTGTCTAACAAATAATATTCCTGCACAATTTGATTATACCTGCGGGCTAAATTACTCGAAATTACCGAACATTGAATATTGAAAAAAAGGCCGTTTTAATTTGTCCGTCCGATAAATAACATGGCTACCAAAGAATGCTAATTCTCTGGCCTATGGATTATAATAAAATCTATTTGAATTTAAATAATATTATTACCTATTTTGTGTTCTTGTGTTCATGCGCATGTTACAGAGAGAACCGTAAAGTTGGCGGCTATTTTGTCAATTGTTGTTTCTTTGACGAATGTGTATTATTTAATTATTATTTGAGAGGGGTTTTTTAGGTCACATGTTGGGGATAAATAGAATTATGTTGAATAATATTATGTCGCACACGAAAGTTCTGGCAAAGTCATCGTATCCGTGATGCAATATCCATTTTCTGAATTTTTTTGCAATAATTTGGAGTTTCACAGTACACTAACTACGGGCACTTGAACCTGGAATCCAATTTAAAAAGTCTATTTTGTGATTTGAAATATGTATTATTATTATTATTTCTTTTAATATTTTGGTAGAAAGTAGTCACTTTGTGGTTTGAGATATTAACGAAATGAAATTCCCTTTATCCCATCACCTCTTCTGTTCACGGTTTGTCTCTCTTGATATAATATTTTATGTTAACCTATAATTATTTTTTTTTTTTATTACCATATGTTTTTTCCTATTCTATGTACCTACTTGATGTTTTTTCTAATTAAATTCTGCTGTGTAAATATATATATAACTATACAGGACGTGTGGGGTTGCACTATCCTCCCCACATCTTGGAATAAAACATTATATTATTACGGACATAATATCTTTCTTTTATTAGGTCCACTGAGGCCATGAGAAAACTAATTTCCCTCAGGGACTATGTCGGCTTAGGGGATGCTGTGTGGAGGGTGTTTTTAAGGAAAGGATTGAGAGGAAGTTCTAGGAAGGAAAATACATGAGGGGTGGGTAGGAAACTGTGGTTTAGTGTGTTATCAATGCATTCGGACATGCAATTTATTTTTTGATCCGTTTAATTTTTCCCCGATGTTACTTGTGTTAAACAAATTTCGTTGTTTTGAACAAACAATAAATGAATACTAATCTAGAATCTTTTACCGCGAAGACAAATAAATTCTTTGGAAATGTCCGTTAAGACTCTAGTAAATCTAAATAAACACAATCATTCTAAGCACATTCCAGAATTGTGGTAGTCTCGTAGTCTAGACTGGGCTTTTGCAATAGTTTATACGCTTGTCTGTCATGTACATTATTTGTACAGTCTGAAAGGGGTGTTCACCAAAACGGCCCGAATAATACGGAATTACTGGATTTTCTTGGAAAAGTAATAATCATTTCCAACTTAATATGTTTATTCGAGCAGTGAGACGTACCTACCGATCACACTTGATAAACCTTCGTATATAATGATAAATATATGTGAACGAAGCTCTTATAATATTGATCCCACATTCCTGAAATTAACTACCATGTGAATTACATAAACAAGCAAGTAGTGCAATAATTTATTTAAAAAAAACATAAGGTGCCCTTGTTTCAGGTTGTTTTATTGCTAAACGAAGCCGAATAAACTAGTCCAACGATAATAACACTGTGTTATGAACGGCTCTTAATTTGAATGTCGCTACTGACATTCTGAATAAACATTTTGCCGCAGTATTGACCTCTAAAGTCAATTGTGGGTGTTGATTAGTGAAGCTCAGAGGTACTAAAGTTATTCCATTTATTAATGATGATTCAAATTAATAGTGTACTATGAAAGCCTACGCCTGAATTTGAAGCTTGAATAAACGCATCCTTCGAATAATCATCTCCTAAAAATGAATTTGGAAATTTATTAACCCTAGAAAGATAATATTATTTTGACCTACGTTAAAGATAATGATACGTCTTAAAGACGTACTGAAGTTTAAAAGTATATTTGACATATCATCAAATTTAATAATTAGTTTAGGGTTGTGTAAATAAAACCAAAATAATGTTAAAAAATATATTGTAATTAAAAAAAAAAAAAAATCTTGTAAACCTCTTACAATTCAACTATAAATTTTTAAATGAAAAATTATATTTAATTTCATGTCTAAATCGTATTTTTTATACGCTATGAAAGTTGAAATGTTAATCAGTCATTTTACTAAAAAATAATGTCATTTTTTACGCTAAACCACATTTATAAGAAAAAGTCTGAAACTTACACAAAAGATAATCATATGTCTTTTACAGAGAAATAAATACACCCTACTCGTACATTATTGGATTCGTAATTATTGTACTTACCGTGGTGACACAGCTCTGCTCGGCAACTGAGCTAACTGAGATGGACAGCGCGCTACTTTGCAAATAAAAAAGACAGCAATACTTATGTCTCACTTACGTCACAAAGATTACATATCAAAGGTTAAAAAACAACTTGCTAAAATTTTTTGAATTCGCGCTGAGATATTACCTACTCTTTTCATTATTAGATTTTACGCTCTAGAAATGCCTTCCATGAAGATTTTAAATGAAATCAATATCGCCACTAATACCTTTTGGTTCTAGCCCATTTACCAAGAACTCCCTCTCTTTTACACTTGCCTGACATTGTATATCGCTATCCCATTTGAACAAATAAAAAAAAATCACAATGAAATGAAATTGATGAAACACAGAATTGTATTTGAAATTTAAGCAAAGAATAATCCAACTTTTGGATCACGAAACACCCCCTCATCGCCTTTCTCGAGTTCTTCGCTGTTCTATGGTTTTTATAGTTTCAAATTGACGTAAATAAAAAATCGTAAAAACAATATTTATAATTTAAGTAAACGTGTGATCATTATCGGTGAGTTTTATAGGAGTCATTATAAATCATTAACGTGGTAAGTAAATTCCAATATGGAACTTTTAAGGAAATTCAATAAAAGCTTCACAATAAAATATCCTTTTTAGTTCGAAAGATGCCATAAAAATAATATCGTTGTGCAATAAATTAATAGTATTTATTTTAGTTGGTCGGAAACTATACGATTAATTGAAAAATTTTGATGCCAATTCCGATTACATTTTTTAAATGAATGCCCAAACAAATAAAAAATAGTACCTGATAATAACTGACTGAGCGTTTAGTTATTTCCTGTACTTTCCGATTTGAAGTCCTGTTTAAACTCGACCGCTTGCCAATTCATCTGTCCGTTAATTAGTTCATTCCGTTCAGTTTCCGATTCACGATGATGGCAGGATAGTTACCTTTTGGGTTTTGATGATTTATTAAATAAGAGAAAATTAGAAATATACTTTTTGGACGCAAGGTGTACACACTCTACACGTTCACAAATGTACTGGTAA
This sequence comes from Limnephilus rhombicus, assembly GCA_929108145.2. NCBI lineage: Eukaryota > Metazoa > Arthropoda > Insecta > Trichoptera > Limnephilidae > Limnephilus > Limnephilus rhombicus. The sequence goes on from OV815285.1 coordinate 50,802,025, forward strand.
GTTATTCTTTACCACTAAAATAAGAATTAAATTCCAAGTACCTACTATTATGCAAATGCCATGTCATTTTTTAAAGTTGTTTAAAGATGTTTATTTAATGAAGATAATACCAGCGACATGCAATCTAATAACTGAACAGAAAAATCATAAAAAGTTACGGTCACATCTTGGAATTGAATTGCCGGGGCAGAGCTCTACCACTAAGCTAATGTGACCCTATCCGATTCGGTTATATTTAACCGTAACATACTTCGACCAAGAACTACCAACACTATAATGGCTACTATCCTTATGCAAGATTCATCTCGAACTAAATGCTACCTAGATAGTGTCTTGGATAAATTTATTCGTTTTTATTTTAAAATGCGACATCTCTTGACTTTTCTGCGAGTCTGGGATGAATATTTATTTGGGTTAAGTAAAATTTTGAGGTTTTGCTAATGTTAAAAATAAATTTTAAAAAACCTGATAAATATGGATGATATTATTTAACACGAAACAACATAATTATTTTCTAAAATACAACTTTCTACGTGCATCACCTCTTTATTCAAAATGATTTTTAGGAGCAAGTAAAACACTTTACGAACCATATTCTATCAGAATCCCCTTTATAGCATATTATTATATAACGTGAAATTTCGTGACCAGAAGCTAATACGACTCTTCGTGACATTTGAATATTTTAACAAGTGTGTTACCTAAAGGCTGTAAACTTTAGGTATCTAAAAACAGAAATTTTACTTTTAAATACCTCGTATAAAACTCACTATCTGCTTTATGTCAAATTCTTTTATAGGAAATCACATATGAGACACTTCTTAATGTAACACTAGGAATAATTGCTCCAAAATGTACCTATTCTTTAACGATTTGGGGTTTAGGAATCGTGTTCCATGAAGACATTAAAATGCACTCGCATAACTTAGTTTCAAAGCATTAATTTGTATTGAGACATAACGACGTGTCACATAAAGCGCATTTTTTATAGCTTTGCCTGTGATCTGGGTTGATTAAGGGCGTCAGGTGTGACTTAGGCCCTTTCGGCAATAACTCACCACCGACACGCAGACCCGTCGATATCACAACCTATAAAATGTGATATGCCAACGTTAATGAAGCAATTAAATTAATTTATCAAAGTGGAAATATTTTCTTGAGTTTCGTTTTTGAGTCATCATAGAGAATCGAGTCCAGTGGTGAAGCGGCTGAGATGATTGACTTTTTATTCAGAGGTACTAAACCACTAATTTTATTTAACCCTTGGTATGCCAAGAAATCCACCGTGGGTTTTTATTTAATATTTATGCATTGCACCGCTTACTCGTTAATACGGAATATTTTTTATTCAAACAGTTAGATTTAGAAAAATGAAACAATACAACTTTGTATAAACCACTTATATAATGTGCAAATCCGACCGGTTTCGGAACAAACGTTCCTTCGTCAGGGAAAGCTTATACTAATTTGACAGTTTAGAACAATGTTTTATTATGGTAGGGGTGGAGCCGTTGTTAGTTAATAATGTAGATTGGGTGGGTATATATAAGTGGTTTATACAAAGTTGTATTGTTTCATTTTTCTATAATGGATAACCACAAAGTAATAGCTACATTCAAAAATAGTTAGATTTAGCTTTATTATTAATAAAAGTTAGTATTTATGTCGGGGGAGACAAAAAATATGCATTTAACATTTTAATTTGGTTAAAATTAATTCACTTTCGCGGATACGTCATCTTTATATTTATCGTTTTTATTTAACATTTCCTAGACAATCAATCAACGCTGCCAATCATAGAAAAATATTATTGCCATATAAAACAATAATTTATTCACGTTATTAGGTGAATGCATTATTGACAAATTTTTACCCGTATTTATAATAGCAGAACTTGTAAGGAAATGTATTAGAATAATTACCTACTCATACCCGCATCAAAACCTGGGATGTATATCTAAATTATGATGACTTGCAGCTTTCGTAGTTTGAATCTCAACCCAATAATTCAAAGTCGGTACTTTTTTGTTTTTATTTTGACGACAATTTATTTTATAAGATTGGTACTTCCGACAAATGTCATATTTGATTATCTATTAGTTAAAAAAGGAATATTCCGTATTATCCGTGCATCAAACTTCGACAACACGAACGTTCCGTATTTTCTGTGAGGTGGACTCTATGAATATTTACATTTATATATTTATTTGTAAGAGACAAACAGCTAATACAGAGATAAAATATAGAAATAAATGTATACTTTAAGTTAAATGAAGCCAAAAATGTCTCCTATAAAGTTTCTTGGAGTAGCTCATTATATTAGTAGCTCACCGCATTTACCTTGATTTCATGATATTTTGAACCTTAAAAAATGCTCCTGTATACAAAATGTATTTAATTTTATTGGAAAGGTAAATTGTTGGAGTCTCAACTACTTCCAACTGCCTGGAGCTAGTGAGACTATGGCATCCCCAAATGCGGTGTTTTGTGAGGCTTATTTTACTCTAGCTCGTCGTTTCGTCACTTGGAAATATGTTATTTTATCTGTTAAAAGCGCGTCTTAAATTAGATTATCAAAATACATAGTACTGAATTTAAAGGAAAATCTCATAATTTTAACAGTGAAGAACGCTTATTTGGCTGGAAAATGTAATAAAACTCAAGAATATTTTAGTGTGTTTTCATAATACGGGATGTTAAAGAACATATTTGACTTACGTTAATCAGCGATTCCTGACATTATTTGGAGTAAAAAACGTTGATAAATTTTGGTATCTGGTGACATTTAGTGTGTTTTTTTTTAAATTTTTTTTTTACAAAATCAAACAAAGAAAAATTTCTTCGTTCCTGTCCCTCAGCCGACTAACCAACCAACCCCTCCTCCCACCTCAACACCCTGAATAATATTTTTTATAACATAGCTCTCTACGAAAAAAAACATTTACTGAATGTAAACAGCTATCCTGAGAAATCGCAAATGATATAAACATATTATCTGGTAATATGGATCTACTTACAAAAACATAATTTTCAAAACAGATTAAAAAACAGATACTTTAGTTATTATGAAAATAGTGTCAAGCGGTATAAGGCGGACTACTGTCATTCTATCTTTAGCTTCATAAGGATCTACAAAGCAGAAAGTCTGTTTAAGGCAGCAAAGTCTCTTGAATCGTGAGTTTCGGTGTTATGAAAAAAACACACTTGTTTTAATAAAAATTCTACATTAACGTTAATGGACTACTTTCAGCTAGCACAGTAATCTCCATCATATTTAAACGACTTATGAAATAATTTTTACATTCGTACAAAAATAAGACAAGGCACGAGTCCATCGGAAAAACATGTGAAAAAATATATTTTACGCTCGGCCAAAAGGGCGTAGTCAAGTTACTTATTAAGTACAAATAACCCAACACAAGTAACAGAGAAAAGGGTAAGAAAACCCTTCATAATATATTATTTGTCAAAAATAAAGGGTAGGCACATCTCGGCACTCAGTATCGAGGGCTAGTGTAATGTTAATGATAATTCATTTTGCAATACTCGACTAGTTAAATTGTTTCGTAAATAACAAAATAGCTCTCCTGTATAACTCCAATACTCATATGTGTACGTGTATGGATTAATAATTGCATTTATTTTTCTTTGTGACCCCCAATTAAAGGCCTTTTCTATCCAGAAGCCAACATAGAAACGATCTAGTTGGACTGAAACACAGAACATGCTTTAGTAAATGAGTAACACGTAAGCAATATTTAAAATAATGGTTCTTTATGACTCAATTTCTCAATTTAGGAATTAATACCATACAGTAATGATTCAGTTGAGAAAAATCTGGAATGTAACTTTCTCCAATTCAATATGCTGTTCGTTTACCTTTATCTTTAGGGCCAATTAAATAAATCGATTCATTATTCAAATAATGAAATATTGGGCACTTTAAATAATTGCTTGGTGTTTCCTTTATGAATATTTCAAATGTGTCATCAGCGGCCAAAGCCAGGTGTGATCAGGACTCAATTAAGAAATTAAGTAAGCGGCTACCTTAACCCCTCGGGCCTCGTGCATATTATATCAGAAGATCAAAATATTTCCGCTTCACAATAAAATCCTAATAAATGCAATATTTCTGAACGTACCCAAAAACTCAAAACTGTTTTTGAAATGTGATGAACTAATGAAATAAGCTTAAAAATTTTGTAATTCGAAATAAACATATAATTTTTTAAATTTAAAAATTTTGATTGCTCACATAAAAAAGTTTTAAAACTTGCTTTTTATAATTTTTTTTAATTACCAACAACGGAATTAAAAAAAAAAACATATTTATGTTTTATTAGGAAAATATATCATAAGCGTTTTCGTTACTTTATTTTATTTTTAGTAGTTTCTTATGAAAATCATTAATACAAACTTCACAATTTTTTTTCTTCTAAATTGCGAATCATAAAGGTGCCCGATTTAATTGGTTAACATTGAGATTTTCATATAAACCATGTTTTTTCTCTTTCTAATACCAATTAGATCATTTTTCTCACCATGATAGTAAGGGGGACACAACGTCCTCTATGAAACCCGGATGAGTTGTTCCCAAAAGCGAAACTTTCATTGTTATAACAAAAGGAAATAAATTCATGAGTTTTGAGTCAGTTTTAAGTAATTCAATTGGCCAATGGGCTAGCGTTCCAGTTTTCTATCTGACCTGTATTGTAACTTAACACTTAGAATCTTTACTTAAAAATAGAAGATCAATGTTCTTAGACATGCAAAAATTCCTCAAAAGGTGAGTCCTGGCAGCAATGAATGATATTTGTTATAAACTGCGATTGCTTTTAATGATATTTCCATAGAGAGACAGGCACAGTACCTACATTACCCATGAAATGTAAAAATGTATTCAATAAAGTTGAATAAATAAAAAATATTTATGTATTTTTTAAATTTCAATACGAGCTTTTGAAAAGGTAACCAACGCAAGCCAACTAATGCGCATTCGTATCGACGAAAACAATTAAAAAGTTAACTTTAATATAAAACGAAAAATTCCCACGAATTCATTTTAGGAAGCCAGAATTGTCAAGTATCTTACTTTAAAACTTTGGTATTGGAAGGACTATTTCAAAAATTGAAATAAGCTTTATGATGTTTGCAATGAAGCAGAACATTAAAAAATACTTTAAGAAGGGGAAGACGTGAAATCATTTTCGTTAGATATTTTCCATTCAGTGCTCCTCGAAGAACCTTGCCATACCAACTTCATCACGTTCGCAGAAAATAGTTCGAAAGGCTATTTTATCTGAACATCTTATTTTGTAGTTTTACAGAGAATGCCAACTCAGCGCCGACCCTAAAAATAAATAAAAAACTCTAATTTTAATAATTCAAGACATAATATATAACTTTTTTTATTTATTTTTTATTTTAACTTTATGAGTAAAACCTCAAATTGTAATATTTAAATAAATGAAGATAATATAAGCGAAACTCAATCGAAAATCTGGAAACAGAAAATCAGAAAAACATATTGACACCTCTGGGACTCGAACCCAGGACCTCTTGCTTTCCGGGCAAACGCGCTAAAAACCACTGCGCCACGGTGTCGATATGAAATTCGGTCATGTTTAACTATACCATACTTCGACTAAGAACCACCTACATTATCTTCATTTTCTTTACGCATATATTATTGTTATTATTGGTTAGCGCGTTTGCCCGGAAAGCAAGAGGTCCTGGGTTCGAGTCCCAGAGGTTAGCTGGAAGAAATGGGGTCTACCCATAAGCTACACCTTTTGTAATTTTTATTTTACAATAAATATTTTTTGATTTGATTTGATTTGAATACCAAATTCTTTGACGAGTTCCGGAATCTTGTAATACTAGAAAATAAAAGTCGCCATTATACGACTGTATACTGACCCCCAGATTCCTACCCACCCCTTATGCCCTTTTCCTTGCCAGAACTTCCTATCCTTTCTTCCTTATAAATCCACACGTCATCCCCAAAGAAGATAAACGCCTTGAAATAAAATGACACAAAACTGCACAGTACAAAAATAATGATTTTATTATTGAGAAGAATTATTTTATTCAGGGCCTCCTATGTGGAGCTAATCTAAAAAAGTCGGTTTCTAATCGCTGAGGATCGTCCCCCACTCTAATTTCTACGATGGACGAGGCTCCTCCACTTCCCGCGGTTCTGGCCTGCACGATGTACCGGACGCCAGTGATACTTGGTCACTCCAGCGCACGGGGTAACCTTCCTCTCCTTCTTCTACCTTCCACTTTGCCAGTGACCGTGAGTTTCTCGGAGATGTAATCCACAGTTTAGCAAATAACACCTCCAAAGTATCTTAAAATACGTTGTAAGCAGACAGTAGAAAGCCTAGTGTAGATTATTGTAGAGCCTAGCTCTTTCAGAAAGGACACATTTGTGCGACTAGTTTTCCGTGGAATCTTGAGAATTTTTCTCCAGCATAACATTTCGATGGTGCGTTTATCCGCTTTATTTTGCTGATTCCAAGCGACAACGAAAAAAAATATGGGGAAAATCAGCGTCCGGACTACACCAAGTATGTGTAAGAAAGATTTAAAACTACAAAAAGAGCCGAACCTGCAACCCGTTGACCCAAAATAATATGCATAGATAATTACGTTACGGATACGTGGGATTTCCAAGTACGCATTTATTATGTTTTGGCGTGGAATGATTGCAAAGGCCTGGGTATAATGGAGACTGGGCCGAAAGGTTATACGTTCCTGTGATCTAGAGCGTGCATAATCCACGTTTCCTTTTAGAGGGCGATTGTTGGCATTTTTGCAGCATATCTGTTCGCTGTACAAAAGATGCAACTATCGATATGCAACAATTCTCACACATGCATGCTCTTAACGCGATACCGGCTAAAGTGAAAATGTAAGCCAAAAGTTCACATTCGTCGGGGATTCTATTTATTCCACTGTCTTGCATTATTTTGCCCATTGTTGCGAATGAAGAAATGCTTCTTTCGCTGTACTAGGTTCGTTACCACACTACGTTAAATAAGTAACTCTAGGTTAGGTTATGGGTTGAAATGCCACTTAGTTAATCACCTCATGCAGATGCTTGAAATTCGATAACTACTGGAGTGACAGCGTAATTTAAAACTTTTTTTCGATTGCTCGAGAATTTTGTGGTGACCGTTTTGAATATTTTCCGCCCACATTAAAAAAATCATATCTTCGAATTTTAATATGCAGACACACAAAATGATTATAGTTCTATATAGCCAATGAATTCAACTATCTTTTGTTGATTATTTATCACATATTCATAGGATTTATAAAAAAATATTATAAAATCGTAAACTTCTACTTAATTATTTACAAATAATTTGCCAAAATTGGCAGCGAGCAGCCGAGGTATTTTAAATAGTGCCATATTGTGGCAAAAAGCGCTCCAGTGGTGAAGATTTAAATTCCATTTTGATTAAAGAGGCATACATAAAATTTATGAAAAAAACTTCGACAAAATGCTTGTTTTATTGTTTTATAGTTTTACAGTTCAGGCACAAATATTAAAATGTTTTACGATTATAATCTGAACATAATTTACTAAATTATACAATGAAACAATTTTCGAATAATATTTCTGTACGTAGGAGATATTGCACTTCAAAGAATTTTTATAGGTCTGGTACTTAGTTTCCTGAGACTTGATTATAGCAATGGTCTAGATTTATATTACTCTAAACAACATCGTGAATATTTTACACAATTGATAAACAACCGTGTACGTGAATACCTTAGGTACCCACTAATATAGAAACCGATGAAAGTTAATGGAAAGACATATCCAGCCAGAATCTAGTTAATGTGTTTAAAGTATTTAAAAATAATCTTTACTATTTCTGGGCGATAAATTTTTCAAAACCTAAAAACTCTAATTTTGTATTAATTTGCATTGCATCGCCTATGCGCACAAATCATGCCCTTGAGATAAATTAGGTTTGTGAAACAGGAAAAACGAACAGTTTGTACCGAAATGTAAATCGATTTTTTCCTCATTGGTGCACCAATTTAGTCTTCTTTTGACTGAGGTTTAGTTTGGGAGAGATGATGGTTATGTTTAGGAATATACAACAATTTTTATTACCCTGGCTCCCATCGTTTTCGATTTGGGTACAACAAGCAGGATATTCTTATCGAGAATCTATATACTCAAACAGCCTTACTAAAAAATCCAGTGAAAATTTTATTCAATTGACAAACGGCCGCGGATGTGAAAACATTACTAATTAAAAATTTGTTCATTGAAAGAAATACACATGGTTTCCACGGCCTGAGAGGGTAGTTTATCTCTGTTTTAACCATTGATGTCCGAACGATATTTGTAATTTTTCCATAGTATTTTGAATGTTCTATATATTTCTTATTTTTGAAGGTGTCGTAAAAAGAAATACCATTTATGAAAACTAGATAAAATAAAATTTTAGATTTGTATATTTGAAATACAGTTTATTTTTCAAAAACTGACATATTTTAAGATTCAAACTCGGAAATAAATGGAAAAAAATTTCTTACCAAAATTTTTTTGACTAAAATGTAGAGAAATTAAAAAAAAAAATTCAAAAACACAGTCCTTTTATGTAATAAATTTGGAAGGAAACTATCACGTCACTTTTTTCTCGTGCATACAATAAAAAAAATAATAAAAAATTTCAAAGTTTTTTTATTGCTAAAAAACTAACCTAAAAATTATACCGTCTTTTATATCAGATTTCTTGCATCTCTAAAGACGTTAATTTCTTTGATGCATTTAGGCACACATGTATTAGATATTATTATTTAAAAAAAACACCACTTTCATAAAATTATCGTTAAATAAAACCTTTAAATGTAAATTTGAATTCTCATGTATCATATAAAATAGTTTTTGACACTTCAATTTTCAAAGTACGATTATTGTTTTATAACTTGACTAAAACTTATGAAAAAACACGGTAAATACATCAATGATATAAATATAAGAGTAAATTATTCATATTAATAGAAATTAACCATCACATAAGTAATATTACACACACAAAAATCTTTTCGCACACAGAAATCATTTCGCGCTTCCAGCGTCTTTTTCGAGCGCGAACAACGAATGCGCAGGCGCTGCGCCGCCGCGCCACCTAGCGGTTATGAAGGAAAACAAACAATTTAGTACTTAAATATGCATAGTTGCCGGATTTACAATACGTTTTAAGACCAAATCTTATTAGTAATGTTATCGTGTTTTAGTGTATTTTTGTTTTATTCATGCGGCTGCAATAACACGGGTTATCTGGCGTGCTGTGGTTTTTTTTAGTAAGGCTGTATATGTTTTATTAAACGGAAGAGATAAAAAGTTCCAGCGACAGAATACTTAATATAATCGCAAAGCAAAAAAAAATATTTTAATTTTTTTTTTCATATCCAAAACATGCTCATGCTCATACTCAGCGCAGGTTGCACAGGAACGTGGCTAGAAATTGCTTTAGCCATGTTAGGTGACGATATCTGCATAGTCAGGTACTTCCCAACTTTACTCTCCCCATCTCCATTTTCTCCCCACGATCTTCAGCCTCACAACATACCGCAATTGGAGATGCCACTGTCTCACTGGCTCCAGATGGGAGAATTGGGCCTCTTGTATATTGGTATTCACATAATTAAAAGGGTCCCATAGTGAGGCGTTTATAATACACAACTTCTAACTTATTGCGTACGGTTACTAATAATTTTTAACATATTTTTATAAGTGGAACTTTTTCTACGTAAACTTATCATGATTTATCTAAACTTCAAACATCTGTAAATTGCATGCACGAGGATATAAATAAATAAAAAAAAAATAAAAATAAGAGAAAATAAGAATAAAAAATATTTATGCAAAATCCGTGCGAAATTTAATTTTTGTGAAAGAAAAACAGTTAAAAATAGAATGACATTCAAAACCATTACTTTTTTCTTCTCATCGTCACATCTGGGAATCTGTTTGAAAACACGATCTGCCTAAATAATGTGTCACGATATTTTTCAATGCACTTTGAGAAAAGCACTAACTTATTAAGCTCGCGTCTTCTTTACAGCGTTCTTCAAAGCGTCTTGTAATTTATACGAGAGTGCCATTTTTATAAAATAAACGCACGTAGGTCCTTTGTCGACTGCGCAGGACTTCAAGTATTCTGAAACGTGAGGGATGTTCTTGGAACGATTCTTCTAGTATTGTTTTGCAGCATCAAAGGAAATTCCACCCATTCCACCCCCGCCACTACCCCTCCCCGACTGGCGGAAATGAAATATTGAAATATGCATTGCGTTCAGGGGCGGCGAATCCGACATCCGCCGGAAATGCAACAAGGCAGTTTTGAGGAATATGCATTTCCGGAGTCGTGACATGAGACGCTTACAGAACCTGACAACATGGATCGCAAGATTTTTATTCGGAATGTTTTGAAATATTGCTTTGGCGGCTTTATGTCAATATATCTTACATTATTTTCAATGCTCGTCGATTTAATCTATGTAACTGAAGGCGGGTTTTATAAATTGAAAACTGTTGAGTAGTTTAAGAACAAACAAAGATCGGTTGACAGTTGTAAAGGCCACACTCCGTTTACCGCTGAATACATAGGTATATTTCCATATTATTGGCATTAATGACTTGAAAGTAATACATGAGGCTACGCTGAAAATCAATGCATACATGCTTGTACAGCGTGAACAAAAGTGCGCTAGGTGGAATATGGAAGTGACATTTCCACTCTATACGCCTACGCAGATTTGGGTGTTTTTAAGAAGCGGAAGTATGGAGACGTTTGAGTTCTAATGCTACGACAATGCGATTTAAAGAGCATGTTTTTATCGAATTTCTTACTAGTGAATTAAGTCCGATACTCACCTATGCACAACGGGAATATTATTATTAATTAACTTTGTAAAATAAGTATCAGATCGCGAAACAGTTCCAGGATTTTTTTTAATGAAATTGAAAAGGGTAGGTACCTACCTAATATGTTTTTGCGGTTGCTGCTTATTAAATATAAATGATTGCCGTTCAAAATCGAAGTCGCTCAACTTAAATTGTGTTAACCTCAACTTTCAATTACGCATGGCAAATACAACAACGCACACATAAACTTTTTTTTTGTTTTTTGTTTCAATTTAGTATTTTCATGGTTTTCATGGTGTTAATGGAAACCAGAATCCAATAAGTAAGTCCTGTTCAAAATTTCAATTAGCGAAAGGAAATTTGTTTAGTGACCGCAGCCACCACGAGACGCCCTAGACACACTGTTGGAAAATTGAAACATTTGTTTTCCACGAGAGAACTGGCAGTGATTGTCGTACATTCACGGAAAAAACGGACATTTCGTCCGAGTTTTCTGTGACGTAAATGCTTAAATTTAAACCACGCAGTCAAAAAGGTACACTTTATATATGTGAGATATCCAAAATTTCTTGAATATGATAAGATCTTTGCACAATGTCATTGTCTCTTTTCAAACGAAAGAAATTTTAAGGATACGTCTGAGTGCATGATCCAGATAAATCAAAGTTTGCAGAGCAGCAAAAGGTTTATTTGTCGAAAAAACTGTTCTTTTTGATATAAAATGGTATTTTGTCAACCTTTTATTGTGAATTTGTTACTTTTGTTTCACTTGTTCGTTTGGGCTAAAGTTTTCGTGACAGAGAAAGATGTGAAGTATTTAAAAATAAATCATGTAGGATGGATGTAACAAAATGAAAGACTACCAAATGACAAAGGAAAAATATGAAAATTCGCCAGTCATATCTATTTGCAGTAGAAGACGCGAGACTAGAGAAGACTTCAGTAGACGAAAGTGACTTCTAATCATTTTACCATTAAATTTCCTTTAAAGGATTTCTATCAAAATAAGAAGGTAGGTAGGTACTCTTGATAAAAATATTTCTGTCACCCAAGAACAGATTTTTTTAATAATGAAATGGTTAAAATATCAAAAGGATAAAGATACATTTTCATTTTCAGGATGTCAGAATCAAATTTATCTAGTCGACTAATCCCATCTAAAACTATTATTTCTTTCAATTTGTTCGAATAGGTTGTGTCGGGTGAATTAAACATTATAATTTGGAATATTACAAACGTAACTTTCTGCAATACATAATTCTTGATATTTTCAGATAATTAACGTATGTGGCCTTTCTTAGACTAGTAGTGGCGTAAAATGGTCGACTTAGATGGCTTTCAAGCTGTTTCATTTCTCGGCCGGGGCAGTTTTTTTTATTTATTTAAATGTTAAAATACGAATTTTTACTTTTAATATTTTATTGCTGTTTCCACCAGTATTATGATAAATCCATGTAAAAAGGAATGAAGAAAGGGATAAGAAATCAAAGCACCCTTCCCCTGGAGCTTATTCTATATGTTAAATGCTTTTAGTATTTCTTGGGCATTAACTATGTAACAATTTTTAGACATTTTAACTAAGCTTAAACATTCAATATTATTAATGCATATTTTAATTCTTGCGCTTTTGAAACCTTAGAAATAAACAAAATAATAGCGCACCGTAAATAACTTTTGTTGACTATGCTTCCTTGTTATGTGGACACAACCCCATCGTTCTCCCCAACCTCTCTTAAAATCACCACTTCTCTCAACTAATTAAATCTAATAATTTTGTAATTGTATAATTTTAAAGTTAATTTTAAGATAGTAAATGACACAGATATGTCGAAACCGGTAACAGATAAATAAAATTTAGTAACAAATATACGTCTGAAATAAAACTCTTAAAAATAAAATGTTTATTCTTCATTTAATGAACATTGTAGATGTGTTGCAGAATCTGCAAAAATTCCGGGAGTTGCCTGTAGGCATTGTTGAAGCTTACAGTCAGTTTGTCCCTTAGCTCTTCTGGGCACTGTGTCCAAAACTGGGAAGTGTTTATGAATACAGTATAAACGACATTTCAATACATTTAAAACATAAGTGTCCTGCAGTCGCCTTTTCAGTAGTAGAACTGCCCTGGGGACATTCCTGTCACTTTTTTCAAATCTTCAATATTATTTTTGTTCTGTAGATCGTCCACCAGAACTTGCTTGAGGTGTTTCACCTGCTAACCTCACGAAGAAGCTTTTTGTCTTCTATCAAGATTGGTGGCACTTTTATTCGTTAATTGCGGCCAACTAATCGTATATAGCTTTTTGTAAGGGTGAACACAGCTATGCAAGTTAAACTGTGAAGAATGTTCTGCAAGTTGCCTTGTACTTAGTTTGCGAATATAACAGAGATAACATGTAGATGTAGTATCTCATTCTTTAATTGTTGCGTTAGAATATATTCTTGGAATGCTATGACTTAAAAATGCCTGAATACATCAGACGTAGTCATCACCACGACTTGTTCACAGCAGAACAGATGTTTTTTTCACAGCATAGTAAGGCACAGAAAAGGAGCTATTGGATGAAATTTCCAAAATAATGGTTACATATATAAAATATGCATAACAGATTATTTATAAACAATTTCTGCTGTGTGTAAAATTTGGTTTTCATTAAACTTTTTTTTTACGAATTGAATAAAAATTTCTATCATTGAATACATAAGAGAGAACTTAAAATAGAATATTTTTTTTTACATTAACTCCACACAGGAGGCCCTGAGGAAAATAATTTCCCTCAGGGCCTATGTCATCTGGGATGCTGTGTGGAGGGTCTTTTTGAGGAGAGGAAGGAATGAACATTGGTCTTGAAGATACCCATGTTATAGGAAGGAGGAAACACAGAGGCCGGCAAATCATTCCACAGCCGAGCTCTCGAACACAAGACGACCCGTTCTCTTGTGACAAATGTCAACCGTGTACAAATGTTGGGCACGCGTGTGGCGTGTTTCCCGACTATACACTGGTGCCGAAGGGATCAATGATGCTAGTTCCTTGGAGCATCTTTCATTGTAATACCGGTAGAACAAGGATAGCATTCCCACCCGACGCCTGTGCTCTAAAGATTGCAATCCGTCTGTTAAGATGGGAGAATTTATTAAACGGACCGCCCGTTTCTCCACAGAGTCGAGGGTATTTTTCAGGTATTTTGGAGGTCCAGACCAGAGGTGGCAATAAAGTAATTAGAGGTTATCTTGGATAGATTTGTGGTATTGTTATATTTTTCTGTCAACACGTTCTTAGAACAATAAAAAAGTAAAGGGAAATTAAATAATTTTTTTTATCCATTAATATTTCTTGTAAATATTTAACATTATTTCTTCTTTAAACGCTTTCCCCATAACAATCACGTTTCCTCAAATCTAGTTGATTTTCGGTTTCAAAACGTCTTCACAAGATTCTTCCAAAGACCGATAACATAACTTGAAATGCGCTCATAACCATTAATTATACCGGCCATTTCTTTAATTTAATGACGTGTTATAGAATGTCATAAGCTGGAGGAATCCACCATTTTTACAGCTGAATATTATTATTATGACTTGTGGATTGATAAAATACCGTTTCGTTTTTCAACTAGTTAAAAAAAAAGTATCCTTACTATTTCAAGATATTAAAAAAAGTGAGTAAAAAAGTCAAGATATCGCTATATGAAAATGTTGTCAATCATAAGACAGACTATTCCTTTTTATTCCGGGTATTGCTAAACGTAGTATTTTTGATAAAGAAGATGAGAGTAAATCTTGGTTTCCTTTTGTCAACCATTCACAGATGTGTCGAGGCGTGAGTATTTCAAAGTGATGTTTTTTTAGATGGACTGTGCGCCGATGCTTTGTTTATGTGAAATTTTAATTTGGCTTTTATGCTGATGTGGATTAATAAATAATCTAGGACAGATTAATTGTAGACACATCAAAGGGAAAATGCCGTAATTGATGGCTTGGTAATCTACGTACCTAAGAATATTGAACTTCAGAGAAGTTGTTCCGGTCTGCTGCAACCCTCATGGTGAAGATTGCCTTGATGAAAGCTATAACAGGCGAGGACACCTCAAAAAGGACAGATACAGCACAAATATTTTAATTTGCACAAATAATCCGTTAAAACTCTACTTTATTGCCTCTCGAACAAACCATGAAGATATTTTATGAGTTTCTAAAACTTAACCCTATGCAACGCTTGACTAACCAAAAGTTATATTGTTATACTGTTTCATTCCAAATTCGCAGTTTTGTAATCAGACGTTTTGAAGTTTGAAAGCAGAAAGTTGACAGTCTCCGTGGTCGAGGGGTTAGGCTCTTGTTAAGACTCCGAAGGTCACGGGATCGAATCCCGGCGTGCGCAAATAAATTGTATTTACTTAATAAGTATTTTTTTACAAATAATTATTTAAAAATAATATACCTATATGTAAGATACTCTCAGTATCGCCCTGGTGTATGCCCACCATTCAGAATTGAAACGTTGCTTGAAATGGCTCGGTGATCGTGTTTGGTAACCAGATCTGAATTGCCAAATACTTCCTCACTTTCCTCTCACGCATCTCCTTCCCCTCCCCACTACCTTCAGCCTCACAACATACCACAATTTGGCGATGCCATAGACTCGCTGGCTCCAGACTCTTGTGCGGTATTCACATAAAAAAAAAACAATTCAAAATCAGAGTTTGACTTGTCTGCTATTTATGAATTGAAAACTGTAACTGATTAACTCGACTCAGCCTAACGAAAACTAAAATAGTTCAAAATATGTATGACGCTTATGGGGTATTTCACCATCCTTTTGAAAGCTTGTCCATACAGCGATAACGAATATTAATAAATAAACAAATAAATATTCGCAACAGGTAAACAAACTTGGCAAACTTATCTTATATATAGCCATTATTCGTAGGTTTAAGTAACGAATAGTAAACTCAGCCTTTTTAAATAAATAAATCGCATTTAATTAATCAAAAATGTACTTTATCGTGTGAATAATCTACGGGGTGGATGGTGAAATACCTCTTTGAGCTAAAAGAAAATTGGTAAGTTATTTCTATTTTTTATTATTTTTATTAGTGTTTATATAGATACACAAGTAACATAATCATGAGTAATTAAATATGCAACATCGATCAGAAACTGTAAAAACACATATATGTATACAATATATAACCTTTACGAGAGTGCAATTACTCGTGTGTAAATGGAAGAAAAAAAAATAAGTTTTAAAAATTAAAATTAAAAATTAGAACACAATATATACGTGCATAAATCAAATTTATAAAAAAAATAATGTTTATATGATTATTATAAGCAATAATTATCAGCCTGAAACACTCATCTACATTGAAAAAATCTTCCGAGAAAAGATACTTGCCGCCAACGGGACTTGAGCCCATGTCCTTATGATTGCCGGTCAGGTGCTCTGACCACTGAGCTATGGCGGCTTATCTAATACCCGCCAAATAATTCAATATATTCTAGTGTTTCATTCAACAATTACTGTTTGTTACATTTTTCCACCTGAAAACAACCAACTTTATTTTTGTGAGAGAGACATTGTTAGTGTTAAATCTCTCGCTAGGTGGCGTCGAGACAAATTATGTCTACATTTTTTTATATTAAATTAATCCCTTTGGCGGCAAGTATCTTTTCTCGTAAGATTTTTTCAATTTAGAGGTGTGTTTCAGGCTGATAATTATTGCTTATAATAATTGTTACCCTTTGTTCTATGCATAAAAATCTTGTCTTAAATGCCAGTTTATCAATTAAAAAATAATAATGTTTATATGTATAAAATAAAAAATAAATGAAAAAAACTGTCAATTAAGTATTGTTAATCAACTGTTAATGCGACTCTAGGTAGCGATATGTCACTATGTAGGTAGCCATATGTCACATATACCACTATGTTTCCATTATTTCCCTGGCGTACCGAATACTAATACCTATTAGGATAATAACAATGAAATATATTTTTTTATGTGCTCTTTTATCGGCGCAGTGGTCCTGACTCAGTAGCACTCATAATAGTGCCTCTCATTAATAACAGAATGCACCAAAAGAAACCGTTTCACACATCAAAGGGGCGCCCTTGAAGACAAAATAGTCATAAAAGAGGACATCAGGCGAGTGTCAACACGCCAGTTTAACTTCCAACTTCTCTGCATCTCGTCCCGCCCCATTTATCTGCGAGCTCCGGGGCTTCCCACCACATTTAAACTCGCACTCATGTCATAATATAAACAGCCATGGATGTTTGGAAAGGTGGAGATATTATTACAAACACTAGCTTTTACCCTACTGGAGAATACTTGAAATTGCTGACAGCTAATAATTACCAGCATTCAAATTACTGATATTGACACAACAAAATAATTAAAGATGGTTATTTGCAAATCACTGTGGTTTCTAAGTTTGCCGCGTATGGTCAGTAACTTCAGGTCAGAGCAGTCGCTGGACCTCTAGCACTGTCGATCGATAGGGATTGTATCGATAACTTTCGGTAACTTTTTGTCGTTCCCTAGGACACCTGCAGATCGCTAAAGTAGAAAAAATAGTTGACGTTGAATATATTAAGAACAATAGTTATTGCGGACGTTTGACATTAAGAACACTTATTTATTTATACATTGGCGATCTCCAGTCATGCTATGGAACGATGAGAAGTTACCGAAAGTTAACGATACAATCCCTATCGATCAACCGTGCAAGGGGTCCTGGGATGGGTAAGCAGTCCCGATTGCCACTTTTCATGAAATAAATAAGATATTGGATAATCGTCTAGCTAAAAGTTGTTTAACGGAAAAACAAATTTAGTTTTTCAACCTTAATTAAAATTTAGCAAAAATTACACGTTCGTTCGATTTTTGAGAAACTTAAATAATGTAGATGTATTTTTTTACTCATGTCAAATATTTTCGTTATTTGTTTTTGGGGTGTTGTGCCGTGTTATAACAAATAACGAAAATACTTTTGGCCATGAAAATCTAAAAACGTATCATGTCAAAGAGTTTGATAATTCTAATTAGTAATTTAATAAGTTTTTACAAGTAATTAGTTTTCAATCACTTTTTCACCATTTCTCCTAAATCTGCCGCAACCGTATTCATATATTTACACAACATAAAGTAGTTAAATATTTCAAACTTCTTTTAATTGGAAAAAAAATCGTATGACAGCAATGTTTTTGAAAAATTAATATTATTTTTTTCACGTTTTAAGTACATATGGTACCTACCCATTAATGCGCAAGTTGTGATATTACATTTTCCCTATGATTAACAAACAGTAAGCAAAAATTTGTTTTATAAAGCAGCCCTCACGAGCAAAAGGTTGCATTTTTATTTTAAAGGGCTAATTATTTCAGTAGAGAAAAATAAAATATTTTTCGGTGGTTTGTAGGTGAGACGAGCAGCACTCACTATTAAAGTCTAAAACATAAATATATATTAAGTGCGAATAGATTAAAAAAACTCTGAAATGTATGCAATGTTTTCAAATATTACAGTTTTGCACTTGCTTTGTGAATACATAAGCAATTTCCATTTGTCATCTGTAACGAAATAAATTTAAATAATTAATATTGTAAATCGTAACATGTAACGGAAAACAGAAATTATGAGCCGTTGGCACATTTTCGACATTTACAAGAACTGTGAAATCATAAAATGCACGAGAAATGAAAATTATTCATTTTTCAGATTAAAAAAGACGTTTATCTCAGAAATTAAAAAAAAATAAATACCAAGATGTCTTTGGCACCTCATAATGAATGAATGCAGTCGACGCAGACGCTCATCATCAGAAGTATGTGCTGACAAATGTAAGTATCATTGGAGCTCCTAACAGCCGGAAGCGGCGAAAGCTGTTGTCAGGCGTCGATTCGGAATGTCGTCGCGACGCCTATTCCCGCTGGCGTCGGCGTCGCGTTGACGGGCCCACTAATAGCCAGTAAAACCACTATTCATTTTTCATATCTTCTTTATAGCTGAAAAAATAAAACGGTGTATTCCAGCATTTCAGTAATGTGTCAACATTCCTCCTTGTTTGTGCAGTTGTGTAAGAAGTTTGTCGCAGTCGTAAAAGAGTTAATAGTGTTTGGAGATGTTTGTTATTATAAGCAGAATTACTTTGTTGATTGTCAAATTTTATGAAGTGCATAAAAACACGCTGTCCTCTTTGAAGAATTGTCAAAATAATTCAATTTATTATGTTGACAAAGTCCAGTTGGTAATATATTTATTTATACAATATTGTGAAACACATATAAACTAATTTTTAACACATGCGTAAATACCAAGATTAGAGTTATTCACTTCTTATAGTTCCAATAAATCGGTCTGACTTTAAATTGTAGCGTATTAGTAAAAACGTAAAACTAACAAGTGAATAAACATTAATTTTTCGAAGAAAACTTCTTCGGAAAAGTTTTCACTTTGTGATGACATTATTTATTTTAATGAAAAGACTAATAACTTTTTTTTTTCATAAGAAGCAATTACTTTGTGGTTAGACATTATATTATAAAAAATAAAACAACACTTTGTATTTAACCACGAATTTATTATTTATATATCTACCGGTTTCACTTAGACCAAGCTTCCTCAGGATAAAATAATAACTAAATATTAAGAAAGAGTTATCATTTATATATAAGTTGAGCGACAGAGGGAGAAAGAATATGACAAAGAACATAATTAGATAGAGACAAAATATTTGAAGGCGGTTCAATAGATAATCAATTAGAGGGAAGGAGACAACAATATACATCTAAACACAAGTATCCAACAGTTAACGGGATTCAACTAAATAATAAAAGTTTGATGTATTAGGACAATATTTAGAGTAATGCTAATTTATTAATAATTAAGGATCTCAGAATAACAATATAATACATATATACACATCATGGGCTGGGATGGATTTTAGGGAACAAGTTAAATATAGGGCTATAGGGTGTATTTTTTTGATTTGATAAATTTATTTGATTATAAAGTAGGAATTCTGACATATTAGTATTTAATGATTTTCTTATTTCCAAGGCTTCTAAGTTATCTAATTTAATACCAATACTGTTTTTATGTAACATGCGCGTTCCTGAAATTTTATTGAAACTGGGGTCTGCTGAGATTAAGTGATTTGCAAGCTCAGAGAAACCTTTTCCATTCAAACAGCGTAAATGTTCTTTTACCCTAATATTGACATTTCGTGCTGTTTTTCCAATATAGAAAGCAGGACAATCATTGCAGGTAAGTTTATAGATACCCGAATGAGATAAACTATCTTCTTTATCTTTAGTATTGATTAAAAAAAAAATTAAAAAAAAAAAATTTTTTTTTAATCAATCTATAAACTTACCTGCAATGATTGTCCTGCTTTCTATATTGGAAAAACCGCAAAACTGATAACTTTGTCTTAATATTTAGTTATTATTTTATCCTGAGGAAGCTTGGTTTAAGTGAAACCGGTAGATATATAAATAATAATTTCGTGGTTAAATACAAAGTGTTGTTTTATTTTTATTAACAAATAACTTTGTTTACATCACTTTTATTTGTACACAATCTACATGTTTCGTGAACGATGTTCACATCATCAGTATACATTTGATCCTGATGATGTGAACATCGTTCACGAAACATGTAGTATACATTTGATCCTGATGATGTGAACATCGTTCACGAAACATGTAGATTGTGTACAAATAAAAGTGATGTAAACAAAGTTATTTGTCTTTTCATTAAAATAAATAAACATTAATGACAAATTTGATATATTGTACCCGGATTCTCGCATCTCCGTTTTCTATATCAATATAGGTACCTAGCTTTTAATAGTATTTTAAGCACGCTCTTTCTGACGCGATGCACTTTTTAAAATATGTTAATACCGCACAAGAGCTCAGCACTGCTGTCAACCATCTGGACAGTGAGACCATGGCATCCCAATTGGGGTATGTTGAGGGGCTGAAGGTAGTGGGGAGAGGAAGGAGATAGGAAAATAAAGGTTGGAAAGTACCTAGCTGTTCAGATCCGGTCTCGAAACACGGTTAGATTTGAACACGCAACCTTCGGATTGATAGTCAAGAGCCTTGCCCTTCGACCACATTACGCCTCCTGACATTAATTTCTCCATCAATTCTCAGTTATAATCCAAACCACCATAAATATAAATAATAATTCTTGTTTATTGTTCAGCGTGGATTTAAAGTACCTAGTATTTGTGTACGAGCTTCCAAACTAAATTCCAACAAATGGTGAATATCATTAGGAATCGCGATAGTTGCGGAATGGCGCCAAACTGAAGTGCAAGATAGGCAATACTAATATTATTCCACCATATTCCTGCAACTCCTGCCATGAAACTCCCATCCAGCGCTACCTGCATAAGCCAGGATTGGCAGAAGTAACCGCAGAACAGAGGTGCGTCAGTTACCCAGTGTTTGCAGCAGTCCTGCGGGGAGTTTCTACAATTACAGACTATCTTAGAGGGTAACTAATTAACTGCAGAACTGGGATCAGACGACGAAAGGAGTTTGGTTACTTCATACAAAGGTGCATATACGGCGGATTAACAAGGAGTTCGAATAGCAACTAATGTTTAATGGTAGCACGAAATAAAAGTATTATGGTACACTGTAAAATTCACAAGATATTTATAATGGCGTAGTGATAAGATGAAACCCACAAAACAGTTATGAAAAAGGGTTTCATGCCAACTCAGAATCATGTCAAATCAACACGTCTTTGGAAAGTCAAAGGCTATGTAAAAAATAATTGAATAATAGCCCATAACCTAACCTAATTTATAACTATTTACCCAATCTTTTATATGTGATTTTCATCACTTTAATGACTTTTCAAAGGAGGCGTTGAGTTGTCCGGTCACCATGAAAAAGATAGATTTGCTGATTTAAAAAAAATGCCTTTGATTAAAATTTCCAAAGGATTGTTAGCAAAATACTTTATTTCTAAATTACATTTTCTTTACAATTTGAAAATATTACAATATTTATCAATTTATTTACGGCTTTTGTATAAAAAATAATCTTATTTTGATAATTGTATTAAAATGTGCATCAATAATAATTTTTGTTCATATGAAGCAGATACTTTGTGATGCGACATTATAATTTAATATAAAACAAAAAACTTTGTAAACACCACTTTTATTGACTTTATTACCATTTTAGTTATTGTTTTTATTTTAAATAATAATTTTATTGACGTAACGGGTATGCAGTTCAATTTATCGTATTGCAAACAATAGAATTTAAAAAAATAGGAACAAAATGAACCAATATGGTACTCGTAGGTACAACAAATAAAAACGAAGTTAATAAAGTATAGATTTCAATGCCAAGTTCCGGTAAAAAAGAATATATAAATATATATTTTTAGTAGTAGGTATTGATTGTTTGCTTTGAAATCTACACATGTCTCCTATCTATGTTTTCTGTTTCTTGTTGTTGTACAAAATCATTAGAGTTGTCTTTTTCGTGTTGTAGTTAACCTGATACTATGTTATATTTTTATGTAAAAGCCGAAAGCCGTTATCTCTGTCTGTCTGTCTGTTCGCGATAAACTCGAAAACTACTGAACGGATTTTCATGCGGTTTTCACAAATAGATAGAGTGTTTCGAGAGAAAGGTTTAGGTATGTAATTTGTCAAGGATTTGTGTAAATTGGTTGAAAAATAACGATAATTGTTAGAAGTATCGGAAAAAGTGAAGCCGCCCGGTAGCTTTCATCGAAAACGCTGCCTAATCCTTATAACAAAACAATGCATGGTGGGATATTCCTCTTTTATAGATCTACAAAAAAGTCCGCAAAGGCATATATCTTTTACGGATAGCTTACTATACCTACTCTATTTTCTAAAAAAATGGTCACGTTCAATGCGGTAATTGAAAAGTTATTTAGACGGATTCAGTTTTAATCCTTATTAACTTAAATACGTTATTAACTTAAATAGTTATAAATTAAAGTCTGTCCGTCTCTTCGCGATAAGCTCAAAGACGGTGGTGGTTTTAAAGGTTGGATAACCATCCAGTAGATGACGTTGTGTTTTATTAGCCACAGAAACGCGTGGCCGGATCAGCTAGTAAATAAATAAATATAATTTTGCCTAGAGACGTATTCCATGATTCCAAATTTTTTATCATTCTAACGGGAAATTTTCCATTTAAGAAAAGTTCACTTTTTTATTGTTTTATCATACTCGTAGTTGCAATGCTACACGTTTGAGTTGGCGGTGGCGTAAACATGAACTAACGCTATAACTTTATACTTTAATCTGGCAACCACCCCTTCTACCATTACGTCATAGATGACAGCGCACTCCTTTTACGCCAAATTATACGTGTTTCACTGTACCTATATATCAATCCTTGTCATTGAACAATCTTTTAACAATAATTATTATTTCTCGAACGAACTTAATATAAAATTTTGCACTGCTCTTTGTTGTTGTATTCAGATTTTTTTGCTATCTACCATTTGAATTAATTCAGATGCATTATTCCGGACGCCGTCTCATCGGATATAGGTTATATATTATTTTTTTTTCATAAGAAGCAATTACTTTGTGGTGACACATTATATTATAAAAAATAAAACAAACACTTTGTATTTAACCACGAATTTATTATTTTATATATCTACCGGTTTCGCTTCAACTAAGCTTCATCAGGATATAATAATAACAGTTATTGTTCGCGCCTTTATTGTTACATGTTGCCTTTTGAAACTACCTATTTGGTGCCCTCTGCCTCAGTTGAATTTACCTCGCCGCACAGGACAGAAGTCCTAAAACCGCACCGCCTTTACAGTTTTTAGTAATCAAACCGCAAAGTGAACTTTAAATATCGCAGCTATTCGCAAGTACCATCGCCTCGCGTCATCCATTCTCGCTTATTATTTCGCGATCAAACGTTCATTCCCAATCGCCATTCCCTTCCATCTCTCCCATCTCTCCCAAACTAACATACCTACCTTTCCAGTGAACACTGAACGAAGAGGGAAGCAGTCTGGGTAAGTGCGATGAAAATATAATAAAATAGGTAAATAAGAACCGCAATTTTACAGTCCACAAAACGCAGCATTTGATCCCTCGATCTTGAGAGGGGTCATTTGCTATCCGCCGCAACAGTTATCATTATATCCTGATGAAGCTTGGTCGAAGCGAAACCGGTAGATATATAAAATAATAAATTCGTGGTTAAATACAAAGTGTTTGTTTTATTTTTTTATAAAGGTTATATACCTATTATTGAAACGTATAATAATTTCGGAACTGTAACTACACCCATGTTTTGTTCTGTGTGTCATCTCGGTGCGGAGGAACTTTTTAAGGAAAGAAATGACCGATCTTGCTATTCTGTCATCTGTGTTGCAAAAGGCAGGTTGTTGTAAAAGCGTATCATAGTTGTGCTTTTTGACCCCGATAAAAGACACTTATAACATTGTTAGACATTTGCGATAATCCCATTTGTTTAGGAAACCTTCAAATAAATCCCATCTTTAGGTATGCTTCAAATAAACCCCATTTTTAGGTAACCTTAAAATAAATCCCATTTTAGGTATCCTTCAAATAAACTCCATTTTTAGGAAACCTTCAAATAAATCCCATCTTTGGGTATCCTTCAAATAAATCCCATTTTAGATATCCTTCAAATAAATCCCATTTTAGGTATCCTTCAAATAAATCCCATTTTAAAGGTGTCCTTCAAATAAAACCCATTTTTAGGTATCTTTCAAATAAATCCAATTTTTTAGGTATCCTTCGAACCAATCCCATTTTAAGGTATTCTTCGAATAAATCCCATTTTTAGGAATTCTTAAAATTTTGGAACAAATACTAATTTCATGTTTTAGGTTTTAATAAGGTATCCTTCAAATGTAAGAAAAACTTCTCATGTAAGACTCATCGCTAGTTACAGAGATAAATATAAATATTCAGTATCCAACGGCATCTTTTCCTTATATAGAAATATCCGTTTACTCCAGATAATTTGAATAATGCAATCCCGCATTCATTTGCATTGCATTCTGCGCATTCATCTCGATTAAAATACAATGGCGATGGATAGTACCAGCCCCAGCTACCGCAGTACTCGTAATGGGATGATAGCATAAATGCAGACGTGCGCGAGTTCAATAATAAATTATCATCATCGTCGGCCCAAAATCATCAGCATTGATGTTTGTTGCAGCTAAACATGACACATTATTATTATTTCTCTATTATAATACTGAAGTAATTGATAAAATAAGAAGCATGAATAACTTAAGTGGTGCAAAATTAAAAATAAAAACTTCTTGCAAAAAAAAATTGGGCCTTCTTCAGGACAAAAAACATGCTTTATTGATGGCACCAAAAAATAATTTTTGAGAAAAATTAAATCAAATTTAAAATGAAATGTGTTAGGCATTTGATCAATGAGTGGGTAAGGTAACGCTTTAAGAGCACCAAAGTATAGCACCAGAAAATTACTAAATTTATTATTTTTTTTTACATTATCCTCACACAACCCCTGGGGAAAAAAAAATCTTCAGGGCTAATGTCATCTTTGAGGATGCCGTCTGGAGGGTATTTTTAGGGAAATGAAGGAGAGGAAGTTATGGGAAGAAAAAAGTTATGGGTATGAATCCGGGAGTTAATGTGTTCACGAGTGACGAACGTGTGAATCCATCCTTTCTGCTGTGGTGCAAGGAGATGGGTCGAGAGAGTCCGGCTGGAGAGGTATATCTTCCTCAACCAGGTCTCTCCAAAGCCACGTAGTAGTTGCGCAAAAGCTTCCGCTGCAAGATTTAGAAAAACTCACGTCATGAACCCGGGCCCCCCTATTAAGTACCAAACGTAACGAACCATTAACTAACTAATAACCGTTTCTCCGCAGGGGTAGACGGAGAAAACCGATCGCCAAATTCGGTCTTGGCACACACTCTTCTCTTCGGATATTCTGAATTTTAACATGGACCGACCAGTGCCTCGTTCACATGATCACATGTCATATCTTCCTCGATAAAATCATGCAAGACATATCGTTAATTCATTGTTAATACTAAAAATACTGATGAAAAATATCTATTACGACTTGTCGTACTTAGGTTTTCAAGTGGGTACGTACGAGTACCTACATAAAACGTACAGATTTTTATTTATTACCTGAGTATACCGACCAAACAATAAAGAGAATATCTTTCAAAAACCACACGAACATTCTTCGATCTCCGCTGATAAAGTAGAAAGACAGACGTAAAGTTGCACTTGCAGTTTCAGTCGCAGTTGCAGTTCCTGTATTCTGCGCGGTGGTCGGCTGGCTGCACTTTTGCACTATTGCACTACTGTACTACTGCATCGCAGCCAGGAGAGAAGCAATGGCGCGGAAGTAATCAGGTCTATGATACAGCCTCCCTTCCAGTTCAAGCGGTCCAGAAATGCCTTTTGAAGCACAAAACTGGAAACTGCTGGACGGGCGCGATGAGAGGTATGAATTCCAATGGAATAGAGGTGGACTGTTGTATGTTTAATGGGAAACTTGAAATAGACACATTTCGGTCTGCTTATTGTACTTTGAAGTGGACTAGATGAAAGGGAATAGAACTGTAATAGATAAAAGCGACTTTATGCCAATGAAAAATACAAATTTAAGAAAATATTCATTTTTATTTAAATGACGGTGACATGGTAGCGGCTTGATACGATTTCCTGGAATATTGCTTCCTAAGCCTCTTATTCCGAAAGCAAATTAAAAATTTATTTTTACTTAATAATATTAAACACAAAATAACAAAAATTTACATTATTTCACAATATAATTCGTATCTTCGCATGTGATGTGAAATGATATTTGTAATACGTTAAAATTCAAAAATGCCTCATTCTTATCATTCTCGGTGTATAAAGATTTAATGCTACCGCACTTACATGAGTTGTGGTGTGATAGCATAGAAAGCAATTTATTGATCAGGGTTTGATTCTTAGGTGAGGTAATTAGAATAATGGAGTATTTCCACGTTTTTTATTGCTTAAAAAAATTACGATGGTTAAAACGTTTTTATTTTATTTTTATGTTGACGAAGAAATTTTCAACACCGAGTCAAAATTTCCCGTTTGTATTACCGCTAAAACGATATTTTGGGGCGGAGCTATTGTGTGACGTCGTGAGCGTGGACGCTGACTGACAGTGTGCTGGCCAAGCTGAGCGACGCTTGTGACGTTACAATCCGATTTACCAACCACGGGCCGTTTTGATTTTGTCAGTTTTAGATCGTTTTTAAAATCAATAATATTGAATGAAAACTTAAAAAACGAACATTTTTTAGTAAGACGATTAAAATCAGAAAAATGATCTTTAAATATTCCGTACATTTTCAACAGAATCGTATGTGGAAATACCTCATTATTTGTAAAAAATGTGATATTTCACAGGTCTGCCCTAGATAAAGATTTAAGGTGATCCAATTACGAAATCACGCATTTCTTATTCTGCTCGTGGTGATAAGATTGAATTTGTTTCGATTTATTACAAAAAAAGCATCGCCAGAAATTATGTTTCTTTGAATCTCGGGAATAAATATTTTTTAAATTTCCAATCACAATTTAAAGAACTTAATTTATCACTTTATACAATATAACCAAATCCGATAGAAGGTTCGTAAGTTGGAGATTTAACAGGTCTGAGAACAATAACATTTTGTCCATTTGGAAATGTAGGACTATCATCGTCATCCATTTTCCTATTTGGGACTAGGAAGCATTGATTCGACGAAACGCCTCAAAGCGTCTTGTTTGTGAATCGCTCGGCAACTGTCTTACTGTTTGTAGTAATTCCAGATGTTTGGCTTGGACATTGGACATGCGATCACGGTTCAGTAGAGCGACTATTGGAATTGATTTTAGGAATTCAATGATGAATGATTTCCGGATATAAACAAAGTACGAGGAGATATATCAAAGATACGCTGACAGTCATTGTTTATTTTACCATATCTAAACACGATATTTAAAGGATATAAAGACATAGCTCTTTGCCCATTACTTGTACCACCAATTTCCTCAAAAGAGTCTCAGTTATGCTAATATTGAAATTTCCAATGATGAAAGGAAAGAAGAGGGAGGGGAGAATTTCGAAGTACATAGGTATTCTAATACGGTCGCTAAAGATATCTAAAGCTCTTTCAGGGAATATTTAGATCCACAGTTGGTGGTTTTTCACAAGGTCTATCTAGGAGTATAATCCACTCTGGAATAATTGATATGTATCAGCAAAGCAAGTGCGCCCCACGGTTGAATTTGGCATCCACCTTTGGTCTGGAGCTCCAAAATACCTGAAAAATACCCTCGACTCTGTCCAGAAACGGGCGGTCCGTTTGATAGATTCTCCCATCTTAACAGACGGATTGCAATCTTTAGAGCACAAGCGTCGGGTGGGAATGCTATCCTTGTTCTACCGGTATTACAATGGAAGATGCTCCGAGGAACTAGCATCATTGATCCCTTCGGCACCGGTGCATAGTCGGGAAACACGCCAAACGCGTGCCCAATATTTGTACACGGTTGACATTTGTCACATGAGAACGGGTCGTTTCTTCGACTCGTTCTTATGTTAAACAGCTCGGCTGTGGAATGATTTGCCGGCCTCTGTGTTTCCTCCTTCCTACAACATAGGTCTCTTCAAGACCAATGTTCATTCCTTCCTCTCCTCAAAAAGACCCTCCACACAGCATCCCAGATGACATAGGCCCTGAGGGAAATTATTTTCCTCAAGGCCTCCTGTGTGGAGTTAATGCAAAAAAAGGCAGTAAATCACCTTTAAATAAGACACTTTGAATGCATTTGTCTACACCTATAGTACCGAATGTTTCAAAAAGCTTTTTCAAACTATTTTGGATCACCCGCCTGCATTCCCCTCTTATTCCGCAAATGCCCAAAGTCAGTAGGTGCGTAGCGATGTTTATCAATTCCGTTTAAAATTGAATTTAAACGGAATTGATTCAATTCGATTATGTTCATGTTTTTTTTGTTTTATTTAATTCTGCAATTTCCTAACAAAAACAAAATTATTATTTATCGAAAATTTCATAAAAGAAACATCAACAGGTTTCAAAATCAATGGTTTCCTACATAAATAAAGTCATTACAAAATAATAATTATTAAACTATATTAGAATGTAAAAATAATATTATAAAGAAAAACAACCTATATTTCCATCAGCAAGATTGTTAAAATTTTTCCACCGACAAAAAGCTTCAAAATTACAATTATTGATTGATAAAATACATTAAAAAATTAAAACTTATTTCACTATGAAGTAATAAATGTAACATTCAAATTACTATATCTTCTACAGAATAAACGCACAATCATTATATTTTCAAAGGAAGGATTATTTCATTAGTCTTCCCGGAAAAGTAAAAAGGTAACAGATTTGGTATTATGCCAGAAAAAAGTAAAATTCTTATTATAAAACTGAACAACCGTAACATCATCAACGAAATACTCTAACTTTTCTTAAGCTCGATAGTTCTCTTCATTGGCGCAGAGATATTTATAAATGTGCTCTCTATGTGCTACCCTATTATGTCATAGTAATATGATTAAATGTAACAATGTTACAATTAAAATAAAAAAATAAAAGCACGCCAAGGAAGGGTATCTAATGTTTAATCTGTGCCTTTTTTAGTATCTTTGAATTATGATTTGTTAATACCATTAAAATTTTAAGGTCGTATTTGTCAACTCCTTGTGGCGGTAACTTCAGAAGCAAAATGACACTATTATTACACCATAATATATTTTGACTTCGCATTCCTTCTACCAAATGATCAGATGTCGCAACCAGGAGGTCGAAACAGAAGGTGTATGTATAATGTTTAATGCCAGATACATATCAGTTTTGAATAAAACTGCTTCATTACGAACGGGCATAAGGCAACCTCAATTTTTGATTTATTAGTTTGCAATAATTAAAGATAAGGATTTATTAGGCAATGACAAAAACTCGATCAATTAATTCGCCTTACCATAATTCACTTACGTCCTCATTAAACAAGAAGGCGAAAATACGCGTGTTTTGAAGGCAGACATGAGGTAAGCAGGATTAATGAGTAGGTAATTTGAATAGAAAACTTTAACTTCATTAATGATAGTTAATTATAAAATAATTGCTATTATTAACAGCAAAATGAAATGTATTTCCTGAATACATTTAAACATTGCTGGTGGCTAAAACAAGGAAAAAGTTAATTATGTTTTGATTAAAAGAAAAATACGAATACAAACCTACCTAACAACCTTGTGAATTACGTACTAATTCTGTTGTAGGTAGGTATATTTCCCTAAAGATGTATGTCATCTTTGGGGATGCTTAGTCTCTTTGAAGAAGATGGGTCATGAACATACCGTGTTATAGGAGAAAGGAAATACAAAAACGATTCTTTGAAGTGACCGGTTCTCGTGTGTCATAGTAATATATCATACATTGTGATAATATAACGATATTATTAGGAAAACCAATACGTTATTTTTATGATTATTTCTTTTTATCTTTATCTCCATCTCGATGAAGTATGTTCGACTTGAATATAGTGTATGTATATATTTTTTAACGTTAGCTCCACATGAGAAACCATGGAAAATAATTCTCCTCGGGGCCTATGTCATCTTTGGGAATGCTCTGTGGAAGAAAGAAAGGAGATGAACTTCTGGAAAGGAAAACTTTATGAGGAGTGGATAGGAATCTAAGGCTCAGTATCTCCAGGAGTGACGGACTTATGAATCGATCCCTCCCTCTGTGATGCAAGGCGATATTCAGAGAGGGTCCTGCTGGAGACGTCAAAAGTTCTCTCCCAATCCGGCCCACGCAGTTGGTGGGAAGATGCATCCACCGCCAAGACCCGGACAAAGCTCACCCCATGTACCCGGAAAATATTTAATAGACGTGTATTTAAAAAAAATCAGAGTGCGCAATTCACAAGTGAAACTAGAAAGTCGCTAGATGTCGCTTTCTTTTCTTCTGCCTGTTTATTTTAAAGTGGTTTGAAGATTGGATATTGATTTTACAAAAACAAAAATGTGTATTTTTTACTTCTAATAGCTTGGTAATCCCCAATTCTTCGAAACTCCCACCATTGTCAACCCTTCCCCCTCCTTCAATTTCTTCTCTCCATATGTAATCTATAATTAATTTTTTAACGTTAGTATACTTTTATTCCTGAAGAAGTGAACTCGGTTCACGAAACATGTTGATATTATAAAATATAAAAAATAAAGTGATGTAAAAATAGGTTTCCTAATTTCACTTCATAACAAACTGACTTAAAAGTAACATGTGGTAACCGTTTTCAGTAGTAAAATTGGTGTAAAGTGACTTGATTATGGTCGTATAACGCAATTACCCAAACATGAGACAGATCTCTTCCACCCCTCTGTTGTGGTTCTAACCCCCTCTAGTCTGACTGTGTAATGTATACTGCACAGTTGTCCATACTCCACTCAGAAGAACATCTGTTACACATGTACCGTAAGAAATATGAGTCATAGCGGAAATTCCTGACATCTAAGGAAATATTATAGCTATAAAAATACGAATTGTGAATTTGATCTCTAGGGCAGTACCTACATTTTAATACATTTCTTAGATTAACTTAATTTAGGAAATCATTGCATTTTATTCCAGAAGTGCCTAAATTACCTTTTAAAACCGTTGAGTCAGCTCTTGCGTCTTTTTACACGATTTATTGAACTCTTTAACAGAACATGAAGAGTAGGCGATATTATACGTAAAAATAATGTCGATTACTCGAAGTTTTTCTTTGTTATTTTTTTTACATAAGCTTCACGCAGGAGGTCCTGAGGAGAATAATTTGCACGGACTTTGCATTTTGGTGGGCCGGCCGCTCCGGGAACCATTTATTGGATAATCAACACCTCTACCATAGGCCACCCCAAGTAGTTCGCTACGTTTGGTGACTTAGTAAGGGTACTCGGGTTCATGGGGAGAGGTTTTTCGAGGTCTTGACGGCTGATGTGTCGTTCAACCTACTGCGTGGCGGGCCTGATTAAGAGATATTGGTTGAGGAGGCCTATAAACCTCTCCAGCCAGAATCCTATCGCCTTGTATCGCAGTTGAAGGGATGGATAGTGGGATGGATGTCAGTGTGTCCAGGATCACTCCTGGACACACTGACCCCCAGATTCCTATCCACCCCTCATGCCTATTTCTGTTACAGAACTTCCTCCTCGTCCTTTCCTTAAAAAACCCTCTACACAGCATCCCCTAAGATGACATAGGCCCTGAGGGAAATTATTTAGCGAAATGTAGCTATTTTCTCGTGAAAACTGCGAACATCACGCACTGCTGAAAACCAGCTACATTCCAGGAGAAATCCTGGATGTACAGCTGAGCAGTGACATTTTTGTCAACACAATCAATGATAAATAAACAACCATTGCTACTCTTCATAGAAAAATCGCAACTGAGGTGGCTTGGGCATGTACTAAGAATGTCTGAAGACCGAATTCCGAGGAAGATACTGAGTGCGATTCCAAAGGGTAGACGTCCAGTGGGCCGCCCCAGACACAGTTCGGCGAGGCAACTCCAGAAACTGTGTGAGGAGAGGATGGGTCTACCATGGACAGAGGCCGAACAATCGGTTCACGACGAGTTCATCGAAAACGAATTCATCGAAAATCAATTAATCGAAAGCAAATTCATCTAAAACGAGTTCATCGAAAACCAATTCATCGAAAATCAATTCATCGAAAACCAATTCATCAAAAAAATATATTTTGTTGATATTTGAGAGAAATGCCGAGCGCACTGAGAAGTTAAAAAAGCATTGGTCAACCTAACCTAACCTAACCTAACCTAACCTAACATAACCTAACTTAACCTATTTAACCAATTTTTAAATATTTTTTATCATTACTCGAATGACCTTTCTGAGTTGTTTATGAGTTGGTTTCATTATGAGTTGTCTGGTTAGATATCCCTTTTTTGCAGTATCAGACAATCGGAAATCGAAGAGATAACCTATAAATTTTACATTGTCACTACGAAACTGACAGTTGCTAAACCCATTTAACTCAGTTAAACAGACCTTTTTGGGTATTTAATTTTGACAGCTCTAATATCTACAAAAAAATGTTTTTCGATGAATTGGCGATTCGATGAATTGATCATTCGATGAATAGATTTTCGATGAATTGATTTTCGATGAACTCGTTTTCGATGAATTTGCTTTCGATGAATTGATTTTCGATGAACTCGTCGGTTACAGAACAATCAGCACAAGACAGGGACGTATGGAGGAGCCTTGTCGATGCAATGGGTCCCCGACCCGAATAGGATAAGGGGAAGAAGATGATGATGTATAAAATTGTAAAAATTTATTGATGCATAAATGTTTTTATTATAATAATTATTTAATTTAGTTGTGAATCTTCTCATTGTCCAATTAGTTGGCAAGGCATACCAGCAATTAATTATTTTCACGATGGGATGTGAACATTCATAAATCTTCAAAGATGAATAATAGTACACAGGTATTTTTGTACGCTATGTGAGGCGAACCCGTGACCGATGACCACAGCGCAGAAACAAAACATATCAATAAAATAATTGCGTGTGAGATTACTTGGCTATGTACAAGAATGGGTAAGTCCAACGCAAGGCCGAAATATTAATTACACTTTCCTTTTCAATTAAAATCGAATTTTTAATCTCGTACAAAACATTTTGTTGCTTAATTATAAAGATTCTTATTAAAGGATTGTCCTTCCTGGAATTATGTTCATTAAAATTCTGACAGTCACTTAATCAACCTCTACAAATAGGAACAATTATTGGCGAAAACATATTTGATTGTTTTTTAAGGACGTTAATTTGCCGAGGTGTTTATGTTCTTTAGTTGAAAAACATTATAAAAAATATTATTAAATTCTCGTACGTACATAATCACGAGCTTGAAAATTGGTATATACTAGTAGTTATTAATAATTTTATTTTTGAAAAACTCTGCTTAGTATTGCACTCTCAGATTCATTACCTACTCATAAATGTGTTTCGGTCTCTAAATTTACTTAATATCTTTGGTAGGTACCTAATTCTAGAGAGAGGTCGTACGGTCTTCAAGAAGGCTACTTTAACCAATTACTCCACGAGAAGTAGACAGAACGCAGCCTCGACTTGGTTAGTATGTAGAGTGACTTCCTAGGACGTCCCCAATTTTTCTTCCATCCACATGTCATTCAAAATTCTCTTTATATACCATTCTTTGACCCGCCCGCCTCTCAAAATAAAGACGAAAGGCGTACTTAATATTTATTTACTCCAATTTATCACTAATTTTAAGATCATTCGTATAACTTTCTTACCAATTTAAACTAACTTTGAGATATTCTGGTGTACAACCCACTGGTTAAAATTTTCCCTGACTGTAATAAATCGATATCGATAATCGATAGTTTTTGTCATACCTTCCAACTTTGTAAGTTCGACCCAATTTCTTAGTTAAAAATGATACATAACAACTTCACACTTTACAAATACATGTAGATGTAATGCCAATAAAATCAGCGCTTTCAGATTGCATCGATCATATAACGAAATGGTCTTTGTAGATTTTTATTTCCTGTGATTCACTCAATTAAGTCCTCAACCCAATGATATCAGTTACAAAGAACCAACGCTCCATCAATAATAACGAGTGACATTTGCACCGATCTATTGCATGACATTTCATTCTGTTCAGTGAACAACGATGGATGTAGGTCTACTAGAGACTGTAGGTGGGTTTGTTCGCTGTATTGGTAAAAGTAGAATTTATTGTCTGATCACGACAGGCAAAGTTTAATTGAGTTGTGGCTGCAGTAGTAATCACATTTCATCTCTGAAACATTTTCTGACACGGACTTGGAATTTCTTCAAATCAATTTATTGTTTTATTAATGATTAAAGACAATTGAATAGTTAGAAAACTTAAATTACATCAAACATTTTAAATGTATTTTCATTTATAAATGAAATAGGTAAGTCAATAAATTTGTTTTCATTATTTAATGAGAATACTTGTATATTTACGGTAAATTAATTATAATGTGATTGACGTGAACTTATTTAAAGATCAACTAAAATTATTATTTGTAAAGTTTCTTTGACCTTTGAAAGTAAATACGTTTAGCAGTTACATGATGGTTTACCGTAATTAGACTTAATCCTATTAATATTAAAAAGGCGAAAGTTTGTATGAATGTATGGATGTATGTATGTTTGTTACTCTTTCACACAAAAACTACTGAATGGATTTTAATGAAACTTTGCAATAATGCTCATAAATCGGAATAATATATAGGCTATAGCTCAGTTCTGGCATTATGAAATTTGTATAAAAAAATTGCAATAGGTGGCACGATTAGTAAGGTATGGTGGGAGGGGGGAAGGGGAGGGGTGACGGGGGAGGGTAAGGGGGAGGGGCAATAGGGAAGGTGGAGGAGGCGGAGTGGGAACCCCCCTAAAACTATGCGAGCGAAGTCGGGGAAAAAGCTAGTTAAGAACCCGCAACCCGGATTTGTACCGATTTATTACATATTTCCCTTAAACACGGTAAGTTTTAAAGCTCTTAAAATATATGTTATTCTTGAAGATAATATCTTGCCCGCGCCGAAACGCAAATTATATAAAATTCCCTTGATAGAAAAAAATCGCAAAGTATGCTCCAAAAATTATTATTAACACGTTTGTTTCAGTTATTTTACAAGTTATATGTATGAAAAAAATCATAGTGTTTCTTTAAATTCTGTTTAAGAAGATGCCCGCGAGATTTTTGCTCTATTTTAAACGAGTCATGTTTTATTAAACATTTTCGCAATTTTCGCATCGATTTTGTCGCTGTAAATGTTAGCGCTCTCCTCTAACATTCGTAATTTCGTATCTCTCCATCTTCTTCTTTTCGGGCCCGGTTGCAGAGCCTTAAGAATAATTTATTAAGAATAAATACTAAATTTATTAAAATTGTCGACCACATCTGTCAAACATATCAAGCAGTTTGTTTTAATTTTCAATGAATATTTGTTACTTTATATTTTAAATTTTCTGCTATCGGTTTCGCCACATCCTTAAAACTGATTTGATCGACACAAACTTAAAACTGACATAAAAATATCATGCAAATAGATATAACTGGGTGGGATTTTGGGGGAGGGGAAGAAAGGTGGAAAGAGTCGACATACATGGAAACATGGTTAATAACGGTGATTCGCAATTAATATAATAAATTAACAGCACCCTGTAAATCGCCCTTATTAACTATGTTTCCATGTAATATTGACTCCTCCCACCTTTCTTCTCCTGCCCCAAAATCACCCCTCCCACTACCTCTATCCAATTAAATCTAATCGTTTTGTACTTGAATAGAATTTTTAAGTCAGTTTTAAGTTTGTTAGTGAATTGCACGGATGTGTCCAAACCGGTAGCAGAAAATTTGAAATATAGGGTAACAAATATACATTGAAAATTAAAACTTTTCAAAACAAAATGTCTACAAATTGTTACGTAGTTTAATGCTGAAGAACTACAAAAAAAATAACAAGCAGTACCTATAATGATAACAAGAGGAAATCCAAGGCGTTATTTATTTTATCAATCATAAGATAGAAAATCTTGTCTTACTTAAAATTAATGAAATAATCACTGAACGGAAAATCTCTACAAATATGAACTGTCCCAACTGATTTGAAATAAAACAATGAATATAAGAATCCCTATTTTTCGAAGGGAGCAAATACTGCAAATATTATAGATAATTATAAATTAAACAAAAAACACACGACATTACTTCATTTTGGGAGGAATAGGTACGCCTCCCGGGGAACCATTTAATGGATAATAAACATCTTTCCATAGATCATAGTTCAACAAGTTGATTTATATAAGCCCGGACGAAGCTTAAGATAAGAAAAACCTGGTTGGCTGTCATGAAATGTATTATTTCATTTAAAGTTGTGTATTACAAAGTGAGTTTTTCATTTAGTAGGTATAGCTAATACTAACTGTTCAAAAATAATTTATTAATATTATGACTAGCTGAATTTCCGAGCGTTCTCTCGGCTATGTCCTGTCTTACGGGGTGGGAAAATGAAATGGGATGGTTTTTAGAAAGCTTGTATGGACGGCGATCTTTCTCTTGTTTTGAAGGTTAAGAATGCTCAAAATTCTATCAATCCCTGAAAAAAACTGTAGATTTAAAAAAAATAAAGCCACAAAGAATCTTTTTAGATTATAAAGATATCGAATAATAGATAGATTGATTTAGAAGAATGAAGCCAGACTGAATGCAGTAGAAGTGAGATCCCTGAGGTGTACCGTATGTTAGAAAAACTTTGTATGACCATCTTAAAAATGAGGAAATTCGAAAAGAACGCAAGGCTGATATTAAGCGTAATGGATAAAATTAAGTTAAGAAAGGGACGTTTACATGGTTTGGGCATGAAGAGCGAATGAGCGAACAAATGAGTGTGAGGAGAATATGTGACGCGGAAGTGACACGATCAAGCTGATCAAACACTTCTCTCGCGTTATGTCAACAATCAGACTAACAGAAGAATAGATAAGCATATAAATGAGATAAGAGTAGATATTATGAGATGGTATTATATGAATGTGAATGATGTAGGGGGTGTGTACCGAGACAGAGTAGTGCGGCGGTCTAATCTATCTGACTACTCATATTGGGAAACGCTATGATGTTCAGAGAATAAATAGAAAAATGGGCTTACTTTGAGTACAATGACAAGTCCACAGCCCACTTCTATCGATTTATATCTCTCCAGTGGACAAATACCTACCTTGCAGTATATAAAAGTGCAAAAAATAAAATAATAAAACCAAACCGAAAATAGCCTACATCATACCTGTGTAGGAAAAAGTGCCTTGTAATTAAAATAATATTTGCAACTGGCTTGCAGTTTGAACGTATTATATTAATGTTGATCAATGCAGTACAATGCACAATGTAACTGGCCGTTATAATATTATATGAGTGGGCAGAAACTGCCAAAACTTATCCGCAATAAACGGTGTTGGAGAATTTCGGATTAACAACATGTTACGAGTTGCGAATAATTCGGGGCAGCGGGATTAACGAGATTTCCCCCTAACTAAGGAAATGTTATTGTAACCATTTTAATACTAGTAGTTCTGTGAATATGTTTTGTTCTGTGTAAACCTCGCGCACACAAAAGTTTGTTCGTGACTTTCCCGTATTAATTAAAATCAAATCGAAATTTCCTTTGAAATGATAACATTTGCGAGTAGGTTCTAAAATATTCAACAATGAAACGGAAACGAGCGACACTAAAATGAGACAAACACGTACATCTATATCTATAAGATTTAGCCTGCGAGAGAATGAGATAGACTAATCGGTGTCCTCTTTGTGCGGTGCTTGGTAGCCTATCGGCCTCCTTGTACGATGCGTCGTGGAATAAAATGTAAAATAATTTTTAAACTTTGTAACAATATTGTAATAAATAAACCCCTCACTTATCCGAATCCTCATACTCTGCATTCGTCTCATTCCCTCGATGTTTAGTTTCCTAAAGGTTTCACTTCTACCGCATGTGAACTGCACTCATTATTTTTGTCAAATTTCAAATAAGGACAATTTCAAAAATTTGTCCAAAGAAATCTTACCATTTCGATAACATTTTTTTTTAAATTTTCTTCAGACTGCGGCGGGTAGATATTATAAAATTGATTGTTCTGATTTGACAACTCGTAGTAGGAACCATCCTATGAAATCTAGCGGGATAATATGGTAGTATCCGACAAAGCCATCATCTTGAACCGGAACCGGAACGTAACAAACAAATTAACAGACAGATAAATGGTGTTACAACTGAGGGAGCGGGCCGTATCGGTAGAGACGGGGCGAGAAATGAAAGGCGTCGGTCAGTGTAGTGAGTCTTTATTGTTGCGCTACGTAGCGAAGTCGGAGCTGAGCGGAGTGGCAGTGGTGCCAATAGTTATGCTGCTGCGTGATGATGAGTGAAGAAGGTCAGGAGACTACGGCGGTGAAGATCACTGGTCTTCAGGGAGCCGGCGTGTTGCTCTACACCACGGCGGTGTAGAAGTGACCTTGGTCCAGGCGGTCGACCGTCGTCGTGTTGACGAGGTATGGCAGCTGTGTGGCCTTTGAGTCGACACATACACATGACGCAGGAAGGAACCTTGAGAGGCGATGAGGATGCTGGTTGCTGGTTCGTTGCCGGTTGTTGGTGCTGGCTCGTTGCCGGTTGTTGGTGCTGGCTCGTTGCCGGTTGCTGGTGCTGGCTCGTTGCCGGTTGTGGTTGCTGGCTCGTTGCCAGTTGTGGTTGCTGGCTCGTTGCCGGTTGCTGGTTGCTTGATATCTCATGTCGAGGCTCGATGGGCCGGACAGTGAAATGGTAGTTGGAAATGAAGTCCTCGAAGGTGCTGGAAATGTTCCTGGTGTCACACTAGACAAATGTTGTTCACTTGCGGTTGACTGCGCGGGCTGTGGCCCCGCGAGGGCAGTTAAGAGTTACTACACTGCACTTAGTTATATCACTGCCCGATGTGTAAATGTCGAACCATGAATGAAGACTGAACTGGTACTCAGCGAGCGAGCGCTTGCTTATATACTCGCGGCGAGTAATTACTCTCACGGTAGGCAAGGCTGGGTGAATTCACGCAAAGCTAGAAATCGCTCGAACCTTCTGTGGGCACTTGTATGGTACAGCCACACGTTCTAGGCCTTTCGCGTAAGTGGCGGAATTATTATTTACGAGGCGGTGCGGCCGTAGAAACTGACTGTAGGTATTTCGTAGTTTCCAGGGTGTTCGGTCGGAGTTCAGTGGCGGCGCAATTAATGCGGCACAAGTGGCCGCCACACAACATTAACTCCGCGCTGGCTGGTCTATTCGTATGTTGTAAGGTTCGCATTGGAGGGGACCCACCACTTTCCCAACGGCGTTATAAGGAAACATATGGTTTCCTCCTTCACCGCACACGTCAAGACTCAACTTTTTTTTGAACGAAGCTACATTTATTTGAACGACTCTAGACTCTCCAATGTCCACAAGGGTCACAGGAAAACACAGTGCAACCGGATTTAAATCAGGATTACACGGAAATTCGTTGACGGAAAATTTGCGAGGCGGGTATAGGTACCGCCGCCTCGGAAACCATTTATTGGATAACCGACATCTCTGCCATAGGTCACCCCAAGTGGTTCGCTATGTTTGGTGTCTTAGCAAGGGTGCGCGGATACATGGGATGAGGTTTGTTCGGGTCTTGGCGCCGGATGCGTCTGTTCACCAGCTGCATGGCAGGCTGGATCGAGAGAGAATGGTTGACGGTGTCCACCTGACTTCTCCAGCCGTACTCTCTCGGAATATTGCCTTGCACCGAAGTGGGAGGGATGGATTGATACATCCGTCACTTCTGGTCACACTAATCCCTCTGTCTGTGAATTTTTTTCATTCGTTTATTTTGCTATTCAACTCGGACTCATAGGCTTGTTTTCAAGATTCATTACTAGACATACGTATGGTGTGTGAGGCGTACATGAGTTATTAAAATGTAGAGGGATACGTCAACCAGAGTATGTTGGTAGGCATATTTTTTTATTTATTTAGATTACCGTACTGGAGTGCCTACTGTCAGGAGCCAGTGAGACTTCGACTTTCCCAATTGAAGTGCTTATGTCATCTGTAAGAAGGCAATGGGAACTATGTAGGTAAGGAAGTACCTGGCTATTCAGATCTGGTCACTAAGTATGACTTAATCAATTCTAATTTCTTTCGATAATGAGTGGTAGTCTTTCACCAGACGGACACTGACTGTATATCTACCACTCCGGAAAGTGTGGAAATATACTACATAACAAGGTCGTTGCACATTAGTTGCTAACCTCAGTTGCAGTGATATAATGAAATTTCTTTAAATACATAAAAATATATATTGGCGTATTGGAAAAAACCAAAATAAGATATTTTCGTATTTCCGAGGGAATTATTTTCTCCCTTTTTAATCTCCGCTTGAACTTCCTGTGAGATAGGCCACGACCCACCACTGACCACAGATAATGTCATTACTATTGTAAAGTTATTTAGTTTCCGCAGTACGGTGATAATATTAAATTCCTAACTCTCTTCGTAGCCAAATGGCAAAAAAACTTGCCTAACCTAAAAATCACATCACACATTCATAATATTATACTGCGTAGAAAATACTTCAGTATGGCGAACGTACTCTACATACGTCCATTGTTTATCAATTACAATTTTACAACAATGGATATAATTGAACCGGAGGCCAGTACTGAGTGCTCAGGTTACCAGGTAACCCAGTTCATCTGATTTGTTATTCATCATAGCTGCATGAGTGCCTTGCATATTTGTAGGCTTTTTGTAGTTGCACCTGAGCCTGTCTGTCGGATGCACTGAGTGTGCTAACTACAACATGCATGTATAATTGGGTTAAGCTCACCTCTGATGCATGTAAAACTTGATGTACTTCTAACCGATGCACAGGTGATGCACTTTTGTTTGTAATATCATATTTAATTGACTTCAAAAATAAAATAAAATTATAACATTACACTCTAATATATATTGGTTCCGCATTACTATAACACAAAATAGATAATTAAGTTCTTTGCTTATGTTTATTTTTAAAATTTTATTGTTTCTTTTAATAATTAATTGTATTTTCATTGATTGCCTACTGCCATATAGCAAAATGATAACATGGCATCATGGGAAATATTGCAAAGATTATTAATTTCGTCAACATAAGATGATAAATAATGATAATACTAAAAAGCAATGCGAAATCATGTGACTTGTATTAGAAAAATTTAGAAATATCATGCTTTAATTTAATAATGCAAATCGAGCACATAAGTATTTCTTTGCCTTAAAAAATATTAGTAGAGTATTTTTTATTGTTGTTTTTAAAGCCCAGGAAAAAATAAAGCATCAAGCCAATGAAAACGGCTTTAAAGTTCAAAATCTCCTACTTACGATCCGCTTTCCGGTAATGGTTTTATTGTATAATATGGAAAATTAAATTCTTTAGAAAATGTTCGGAAAACATTGAAATATTTGTAACCCTTATCGCCATCTAAATAAGTAATTTTATTGTTAGCGGTCTAATCCCGAACTTTATACGATGTTATGCATCACATCAAATTGAAACTTTTTGGCATCTTTTTTCCATCTCCTCCGACATAAATAGCTATTTTTCTGTAGTAATTAAGTTGAAAAGAAGTGTTATTTAAATAATTTGCAAGTAAGAAGTGAGCGGGGTTCGAAGATTTTCCCATGATTTGCTTGTGTCTACTACGAGTTAATTAAAATGCAAACCAGCTCTAGTAGTTGAATGTTTTAAGGGAAATGATAGCAATAATTTTTATGTTGGCTGTTCAGTTTCATGATTTAAACTATATTTTATTTTATTTTATTTTATTTTATTTATTTATTTGTTTGTTTATTTAGCACAGCAATATACATAATTTATTAAATTTTGACTGCCCAACTAGGAGTATTATCCCGTTTTAGGACAGTCAAATAATTATGGGTATGAACATGTGGATAAAAAAGGAAATAAAAAGAAGAGAAAGAATATAAAATAAAATAATAAAAAAAAAGTTTAAACATAGTACCTAACTGTTATTTGTTTAGCATAGCAAAAGAAAAAAAAAGAGATGAGAAAGAATAAAATAAAAATGAAATAACCAATTAAAACATAAAACAGTCGTGGATTGTTTAGCATAGTTGTTGAAATGGTAATAATAATAAATAAACATTTATTTACAAGCAAATGATTAAAATATAAGGTGGTAACTGGGGTTTGCATTTCATATTATAGTCCTACGAACACATTTTGCATAGTGAGAACTAGAAAGAGAACAGAAACAATAAAGTAAAATAAAATAAACAATTAATGCTTGATTATTACTGCAGTTTGCTAAGCATAAATATTAAAATAATAATAAAATAATAGGTATATATATACTGTATAACCACGGTATAGACTTAAAATGTCTGCAATCGGTCTGATTATTATATATTTACATCACAGATTAGCACATCGCTGTTGGCCTAAACACCTCTGCATTGTTACCAGAGTTAATCTCTTTTCACCTGCTGATACATTTCACACTCCAGAAGAAAACACAATATGAGTCCATTTGGTTTGAGAAACGCTTTTCATTCTAACTGTTTAGCAAACCGAGTTATCAAAGCGTACTAACTAATTATGAAATAAAGCGATTGTAGGAAGTCATTAGATATTTTTTTATTCCCACATATAGACGTATATTATTTTATAATTTGAATGACTAGATATTATGACATTTTATAGAGGTGCTTAAGATATACTAATTACACGTGAGATGTTCTAAATCTTTTAAAAATGTAAATAGGTAATTAATTTGAACCAATATACCGTTGTTTAATGACTCTCCGTGCGAAATACAAGCACCGAGTTTAATTCATCGTGCTTATTAAGTACAGCATTATTACTTTACAGCTAAATTACACATAATTACGGAGTTAAAAATAATTATTCAATTATCTAACTGAGCTGAAGTAATCTTTTTTATTTACATTACAATTGCTTCAGTGCCTGCTTAACTGTCGTTATGCTGTTGGCAGCCATATCGTTGGAAGCCACCTCTTGTCTGTAGCCCCACAACACCTGAAAAAAACTCCAGACTCTGTGCAGAAACGGGCGGTTCGTTATATGATAGACTCTCCTATCTTAACAAACGGATTGCAATCTTTACAGCACAGAATTTCAATGGAAGATGCTCCGATAGGATCTAGCCAGTTGGGAAATACGCCAAACGCGCACCCAACATTTGTATACAGTTGAAATTTGTCACATGAGAACGGGTCATTTCTACAACTTGACCTTGAGTCCAACAGCTAGGCTATGGAACGATTTGTCGGCATGTGTTTCCATCCTCCTACAACACGGGTCTCTTCAAGAATCAAGTTTACTTCTTCCTTTTTACAAAATACCCTGTACACAGCATCCCCAAAGATGACGTAGGCCCTTATTGACGTAGCAATTATTTTCCTCAGGGCCTCCTGTATAGAGTTCACGCGAAAAAAAAATTGTATTTGTTTTAACCATGACATTTATCTTTCACGAGCTAACATCTTCCTGTGACTTATCCTATCGGAGATTGACAATCATCTAAGCGATCTTTATCTTACAGACCATAGCCGAGAAGAACTCAGCAGAACTGTATCAGTACCAGTCAGGCAAGTTTCGAAACCATGTGATGAAGTGTCGTCCTCTTCTTTGTGTTCAATCAATCTTCTTTTGAATTCTAAGTTAGGAGATGTTGTATTTGGTTCCCTTCGTGATGTGACCGAGGTATTGCAGTTCACTGAGAATCTCTACATTAGATGCATCTATAGATCCATACACGGAGATGATACTAAGAGCTTCTACCTTTCGTGATAGTTTTTGGTTTGGTGTTAACCACTCCGACCCCAAAGCTTGTTTATACGACAATATAATAGCAGTCAAGCCCAATAAGCTTTTTTCAAGCTAACGCGTATGTTCCAACAGAAATCTTTATAACTCCGTTAATGTTCTAGTGATAACCCTAAAACAAAAAGTAGAAGATTCATAAAATCAAATTTCATATCTCTATTCAAAGTTGTCCATAGAAATATACATTAAAAAATACTTATTTTGTACAAACAATTTCACCCGCCAAATC
This sequence comes from Limnephilus rhombicus, assembly GCA_929108145.2. NCBI lineage: Eukaryota > Metazoa > Arthropoda > Insecta > Trichoptera > Limnephilidae > Limnephilus > Limnephilus rhombicus. The sequence goes on from OV815285.1 coordinate 50,846,717, forward strand.
GCCTATGCGCCGTTAGACATTGTTAATTTTTCATTAAATATTCTTTCATGAAAAGGTAAAAAAGTGAGGTTACAAAATTGATTATTTTACATGTATACAATTGATTACGTGTTTTTTTCATAATCTGCCTTCTTTTTCATAATTTTAATATTTACAAACGTTAATATTTATTTGTAACTAGCTGGTCCCGGCATGCGTTGCTACGCCATTTAATAAACAAATTGTTTCTCCCTGAGTGTCCTTTCCCATTCGTCCCGTTCCCCTTCCGCCTTCCCTTCTTCTCCTGCGTCCTCTTCCCCTCTCGCGTTCTCACTCTGTCACCTCTACCTCCTCTCTCCCCACTCCACTGCCCCCCCCTTCCCCCGTCCCGCGAACGCCCCCCCCCGAGTTCCCCTCCCCCCTCACACGTTCCCTTCCCCTCCTGCGTTCTCCTTCCACCTTCCCCGCCTTCCCTCTTCCCTTTCCCGCTCCCTCGTCCCGCCAACCCTCCTCCCGCGTTCCATATATTCAATCCCAGTACATTCAGTTTTTAAACAGCCCGCGTGCCACCTTTTACAATTTTTATTCAAATTTCCATTTTTCATGTACATCAAATTTGGTACCTAACATAGGTACCTATTTAAAATATCTAAAATTCTTGATTCGATTCAAACTATTAGGGGAGTAGGTACCTACTTTAAATAAATTTATCAACTTAAAGATTTTCAAAAATACAATCCTGATTTAATAATGTCATTCTCAAACACGCGAACTGTCAAACGTGCGATAGTCGTTAGGTTTTCTGAAATTATCCAATTTTCTGAGCAATTTTCTTAATTTTTCTCTCCGTAAAAACCATCCTCGTACTTCAAGGAACATTCTAAAAGAAGAATTAGCGAAATCGGTTCAGCTGCTCTCGAGATTTGCGCTTGGCAACACATTTAGCGATTCATTTTTATATATAAAAGAAGACAATTCAATTTGGAAGCTTATTTCATAAACAGTTTTTAGTATTCGGCTACTTTCAGAAATATTTCATTTATTGAGCTTTAATTGCGAATCGGAAATAACACAAAGTTTTTATAAATCTGGCAGTTCGCTTAAACTTGCCCATGGGCAAAATATCTGAATGGTTAAAGTATAATTTATTTAGTTTTACTACTACGCTCAGCCAACATTGTGACTGAACAAACAGTAATAAGGAGTAAGTAATAAGTAAGGGTAATGTGATATTTTTACAAGTCGTATTGTAAGTCTATAAACTTCAAAATAATTTCTATCATTAAGACTTCAATTTATTCTTGCTTTAAAAATCATGTTTCACAATCATTTTTGATTAATATGCATTATATCTCGTGGGAAGTTATCAACATTGAACAATCACATTCGCTGGACATTATCAGATTTAACATAGCCTTGGTAGTCTCTTAATGTCTTCATCAACTTTTTATTAAAATAAATAATAGGTCCGTGTTTAATTCCACCATTGCAATCTACCAAAACACATTTGTTAACGAATTGCGTTACAAGAAATCATATTAGATATTCCTTCCTACGCACACTTCTGATAAATGACTCTATCCATGTGTGGTTGATCTAATTATGACAAAATTGTATACTGTTGACCGTTGCATGCGCCCGAAAAACCGTATCAATCATGTTTGGAGATAATGTAAAACAATAATTAATATAAAATGCTTCCTGATAATAATGGGTTATAGTTTGGTTTTTATAATGTGGACACGGGCTGACGGATGGAAACAAATTGGATGTATTACCTTCGTCGCGTATATAAAATTAATATGAAAATGAGTTGTCGATAATTTGAAGACATAAAAAGGCGGACCTACTTATCAGAAGCTGAGTGCTAATACTTTCAAACAATTTTTAAGTACTCATATCTATTTAAAGTTTGAGACTTAGTGTTTATATAGAATATTATATATTAATCATGTTGACGAGTAGGAATCCCTCGAGTTTGTATTTTCAATATATTATACACGATTCAATTGGGCTTTTACGCCTTATTACATAACATTTTTTTAAAAAGGATGTAATATCCTACTAATATAATGGACTTTAAAAATTCTTTCACTAATAGAAGCTACATTATTTGAGAGTAACATTGGTAAGCTCTGGCGTTATGAATATGCTCTGGCGTTATGAAATTATTTATCATACGTTTTCTGTCCCTAACAAAATCGAGTTATTGCAATCGTCAGAAGAAAATCAAAACAAATTGTTGCCTTGAAAGCGATGTTAGCGTGGTAGTTAATACCTATCTATCTCTAAAAATGAATCGCCGAAATGTATGTACCTACGCGCATAACTTCCGAATGACTGCACCAAATTTGTAACCAACAGATTGGTGGCAAAATTATCACGTTCGCTGACGATACAGTTATTTTGTTTGAAGGAGATGATTGGATAGAAACACACCACCTTGCGAACACAGGTATAAACAGAGTAAAACAGTGGCTGGACAGTAATTTGCTTACACTAAACATACAAAAAACAAAATATCTCACATTTAGTGCTACCCTTGCAGGGCAACCCAAAACACCTCATCACCTCACAATACATAATATTAAGTGTAGCCTTGGAAATAATAACCATACTTGTAAATGCGAAACCCTTGAATGTGTTAAATCTATTAAATATTTAGGTATAATAGTGGATAACCACCTTAAATGGAAACAACAAATTGAAAACACAGCTTATAAAGTGCGCAAGCTTATTTATATATTTATAGCATTGCGGGAAATTATAAAAACTCAAGACATTAAAAAAATATACTACGGGCTCTGTAACTCCGTCATAACCTACGGTTGCATTGGATGGGGTGGAACAGGATTAACAATATTATACCCGCTACTGAAGGCACAGAAATCCATTCTACGCGTCATTATGAAGAAACCCTTCAGATACTCGAGCGACGCTCTCTTCAAGGAGTTTAATGTGCTTGATGTTCGACAATGTTACATAAAAAAAATAACAATCTGCGTCCACAAAAATATAAGCAAAACGATAACAGTCGATCATAATCATCAAACCAGAAGTAAGAGCAGAAACGACCTTTCCATTCCTACAAGCAATACTGCTGCTTATCAAAAAGTTTTCTCATACCTGGGACCAAAAATATACAACAAAATCCCCTCTCAATTTAAACTGTGTGAATTATCATCCTTCGGTACTAAAATTACAAAATGGTTATTAGACTTAGGTAGGACAGATTCTGAAAAATTATTAAAAAACGTAGTCTGAGTTGATTTCTTCGATTTTGTATTTTGTATTTTCCTAAAAAATATATTTTTTTAATTTTTCTTTCTTACATTTATATATTATATTTTTATTTTATATTTTACATGTATCTATCTGGATTTTATTGTTTATTACTGCTAATTTGTATTTTCCTAAAAAAATACTTTTATTTTTATTTTTATTTCTCTTTCTTACATTTATATGTTATATTTTTGTTTTATTTTATATTTTACATGTACCTACCTGGATTTTATTGTTTATTACTGATGTATACCTAGAATAACACAACTTATATCTGATATTGTACCTAATATCTAAGTAACTCCCCCAATATGTACCATTATTGTTAATTATTATTGAATCCATTAATGTGAAATTATGTACACGCAACCTGCCAATTTGACTGTTCTAAAACGGGAAACCTTCCTAGTTGGACAGTCAAAGCTTCCTTTTATATTGTTATATCTTGTATGTAATAAATGTAATAATAAAAAAAAAAAAAAAAAAAAATTGGATAATTCTTTTTTTTGTTTGTTATTTTTAATAATAATTTATTATTTTTACTATTGAGGTCTGGCATTATGAAATTTGTATAAAAAATTGCAGTAAGAGGCACGCGAGCAGTTTGAAAACTGCATTTACCACGAATGAATGTGTGTGATGGGGGGAGTGGAGTGGGGAGAGGGAAGGTGGAGGAGGCACAGTGGGAAGCCGCGGGAAAAAGCTAGTATACACATAATAGTAAAGAGACAAGTTATGCAGAGTGCAGCAGATAAGATAATACAATGAAGATGATACTTAGATTTTCATTACTTATGGTATAAAGGTGAAGTGGTGAAGTAAAGTTTATTATTTTAGTAAAGTTTTTCGAACGTTCGAAGTGAAGAAATAAGATTTGAGAGAGAGAGAGAGAGATATCCTAAAAGGTGAAAGAAGGAATCTTTCTGGCTGTGGAACCAACTATCAATGCTTCTCCTGGTTGAGGAAAGTATTAAATATTGCTTCTGAACAACACTTCTTCGGATAAAGACATATTTTGCGTTAGTGAGGAGAGAATCAAAAAGAGAAATGCTTTTGATTCTTGAAAGAATCTCGCCTCATTGACGTCATTTCCATCACATGCTGCATATTTGTCCTTCTTTAATTTGGTAAATCTTTATAATCTTCTTGTCTTACATATTATTTATTATTAGTATTGTTTTATATGGAAGATTTGTCTTCGTAATGCATAAAGATTGATTCGCCTTTATTACTGACAGACAACTATTTGCTTTCGGGGCGATGGAAAACACTGCATCAAACATAAATTATTATATACGGCAGTCAGCTGTCATTCACCACGACAAAAGCAAAATTTTCATTTTACGTAATTAATATTTTAAATGCAGTATTTTCCAGCGCCCTTAATGTTAATAGTTGTCTTTTAAAGTAATTAAGATGAATCAAAGGGTTTTTTCTAAAGAAATATTCGTACTAGGCGTGTTTAGTCATCCCCGAAGTTTACCAAAACTATTATTATTATTATTATTATCTTGCTGTTTTACACTAGGTCAATTTTTAATATTTATTTATGCACATTGATTTTAGTATAATGCGTCATGAGATTATTTTCAGGTTTTTCATAGTTTCTTTTTGATCAAATTAAGACAATATTAGCGGAACTTAATCGAAAATCTGGAAACAGAAAAATCAGAAAAAGATATGGGCACATTTGGAACTCGAACCCAGGACCGTCGGCTTTCCGGGCCGCAACTCTACCAACTGAGCTAATGTGTCCCTATCCAATTCGGTAATTTTAATTTTCAGTCATTTATCATACTTCGACTAAGAAGTCCTGGGTTCGAGTCCCAGATGCGCCAATATATTTTTCTGTTTTTTTCTTGTGTCCAGATTTTCGATTGATTTCGCTAACATTGTATTCATTTAATTAGATATTACAATTGAGGTTTTACTCATAAAGTTAAAAATAAATAAAGTTTTCTTTTGATTCACTTGAAGAAAAAATACTCTGTGACTTTTCACAGCAACATTGTATAATATTGGATATATTATTCAGATTACTTGGTACAACCAGTAATTTGTTAAAATCAGTTCCATTACAGCACTTACTCTGATTTACTCTGATTAACATCAAAATATATGTAACATTTAAAAAATAAACCTAATTTTAAACGCAACGCAATATTTAAAACGCAGGTGTTTCACGCAACATGTTACGTGTATTCATAACTCATTTTCGTGAGAAAGTTTCGAGCACAAAAAATTGAGTCGCAGTGTACAAACTTTGTCATGTATGTTAATATAATGTTTAGTATATTATATTATATTATCGGCACTATAATATATATGTCACACTTGTCACGTTATGACTGCTTTTCCCAAACAGTCCAACCGGTATCTGAACCGATCTATATTTCGCTGATTGACGCCAGATATTAACCAATTTCATTTCGTTCACCACGCCCAATTATTCCGAGTTTCAGTTCAGTGAGGTGCGGCACTTTGCGAGATGTTAATCGGTAAATCAAATACTTGTCAGCCTTAATTATTAATATTGTGCTTTGTGCTGGCGTTTAAATATGCAACCAATAGTTCTGTTGTACATAAAGTAATGCAGCCTCGATTATACAATGTAAATTGTAAGTAGGTGGTGTATTATACGAGTACCTTCTTACTACGACTACAAAATACATATTTTATCGGGTCCGGATTTGGACCTTAAGACCCGGTAGTACCCGCTCAAAAAGAAGAAGAAGAAGAGATATGTAAATACGAATGTTAGTGGGGACGCACTAATGTTAAAAACGGTAATATTTAAGCGAAAATTGTTAAATTTAAAAAAAACACGACTCATTTAAAATTTTGAGGGAAAATAGCATTTAAAGAAACAGTGTGATTTTTTTCATGAGAATGTTTACATTCATATCTTCAAGAATAACATTTTCTAACAGAGCTTTTAAACTTTTTCAGCCATACTAAAAAAACCTTTCACGGCTGATAATTGCAACAACATAAATAAACCCCGTATACACTAAAAACACGATTTATTACTAATAAGCTTCTATTATAAAAATGAACTGAATGTATTTTACACCTAGAAACGTTGTACATGGCAATAATTTACTTGGTAAAAATGGTTGTTTTAAGTCTTTTCCGCCAGGGCGTAATTGGCGCGCCTGCGCTTGTGTACTCCGCGGCCCGCAGAAAAAACAGTTTGGTACCTGGCGGGATTTAGTAAATATTGGATTTTACATAATGATTTCTATTATAGTGACCAATTCACTCTTCTGTTCATATACTTAGTATATTAACCGTGTTTTTTGTGGTTTTTCATTAATTTTAGTCAAGTTATTAGCACAATAATTGTACTTTGAAAGTTGAACTGTCAGAAAATTGTTTTATAATAGGTTACATAAAAAATCAAATTTACATTTTAGGATCTTTATTTGAAGAGAACTTCTTAAAAGTGATGTTTTTTTATAATATTAATATTGAATGCATGTGTTGGTAAATTTATCAAATAAATCAGCGTCTTTAGAGATGCAAGAAATCCGTTTTAAATGTCGGTTTATTTTTAGGTTATTTTTTTGGCGTTGAAGCAAACTTCTAATTTTTTATAATTATTTTTTTTATTTTATGCTCGAGGAAAAAGTGAGGTGACAGTTTCCTTCCAAATTCATTATGTAAAAGGAGTCTGTTTTTAAATATTGATTTTTTTAAATTTCTCTTCATTTTGATCAAAAGTGTTTTGGTAAGAATTTTTTTTCCATTTTTTCCAATGTTTTAATCTTAAAATATGGCAATATTTCGAATACACAAATCTTTAAGGAAATTGTATCTACTTTTTATAAATGGTATTTGTTTTTGCGACATCTTCAAAAATATGAAATATATAGAACACTAAAAATACTTTGGAAAAATTCCAAAAATCGTTCAGAAATCATTAACAAAACAGTCGTACACTAGAGATAAACTACCCTCTCAAGCTGCGTAAACAATGTTTATTTATTTCCATGAACATTTTTTTAATTAGTTATGTTTTCACATACACGCTCGTTTATCAATTGAATAAAATTTTACCGGGGTTTTTTAGTAAGGCTGAAAGTGTTTAAGGAAAATATGTAATAAACCAAGTATCTGATTCACTTGATCGTATCATGTCTTCCTCGGGCGTCCCCGACTTCTTCTATCATTCACATTCGCGTCGTATATTCTTCTTACACTACTTTCTTCGTTCATTCGCTCTACATGCCCAAACCATCTGAGGGTCCCTTTCTTAATCTTACTCATTATGCTTACATCAGCCTTACATTCTTTGCGGATATTTAATATTTATTTATACGCGCCAGACTAGGGTGTGGCATACTTACCCCAAAAATTACTATGAGATTACGTGTTAAAACATGCATGGTACCGCAGTTGTGATCAGAAAAATGATTAAAAATATAAATTTCAGAAAGTTTTAATTTATGTGTAAAGCGTCAATGATACAGGGCTAGTTTACAAGCTACTATCTGGGAAATTCACTGTCTGTTAGTAAACTAGCCCAGTGTCATCGTGTCACTTGCTAACTAGCAGCAACTAGCAGATTGTTGACAATCTACGAAAAAAAGTTGAAAGGTCGTCAACTTTACTCGCCTACACGCTTGCTCCGCTTGCTCGTGATTGGTTTATTTACGTTTCCAACATGGCTTCCGATAAACACCTAATTTCGACTGTCAAAAATCTGAAGAATTTAGTTCACGCAGGCGTCGTTATTCTTGTTATTGGCGCTAAAAGCGACCTTAGTTTCCTACGCTTCTGAGCGAGTGAACAGTTTTGTGTGTCATCATGGCAATCTAACTCGCCGATTTACCCGCTTTTAAAACTTAGTAGATAGTAGCTTGTAACTCGCCGTGTGTCATCGAGGCATAAGACACCTAACATAGAGTGGGCCAATATCTAAGGTTTACGTAATGCCAAATATATTTTTTAAACTATTTATTTATTTAACGCCCAATGGGCTTTTACATTTTGGTAGTACAAATAATTCATGACAGATTATTTAACATAATCGGAAATAATAAAAATAAAATTTGATAAAAAAGCACACAAGTCATAAAAATACAAAAATGCAGCGATTTTATAGGTTTTCAGAAAAACAGATAGGTTTAGGAATAGTTTTGGAATAAGTTTTTTACAAGATCAACAAATTTTGCCAAGTTTATGTTAAATATGTCAATATCACCTAAGTACTGATTTCCCATAGTGTGAAATCGTTGTATCGGAGAGTGGGCAATGTAGTTCCGCTTATGAATGCTACAGAAGAATAGTGTATTTTGTCGTGTAGTTACTGTCGGTATTCGTAAGTTCATGAGTTGCAGTAGTTCGCAACAGTCAAATTTAGAGTTAAGTATTTTGAATAAAAATGTTAATCGTTTATTTTACGTCTGTCTTCTAGTGTGTGTATTTTTAAAACATTTAATAATAAATTATATTTCAAGTCTTCTATTGGGATATTTAATTTAAAATTTATAAAACGCAGAATTTTTTTTTTGTATTCGCTCAATGTTATTAATGTGAATTTTTTAAGATGGAGACCAAACTACCGAGTTATATTCCATTAGGCTTCTAACTAGAGATACATATAATAATTTATTGACTTGTATGGAATTAAAGTTTTTGGTTGTTCTTAATACGAAGCCTAGTGTTTTCATACCTTTGTTTACAATTTGGTGGATATGATTGGCGAAACTTAGTTTTTCATCCAAAATAATTCCTAGATCTCTCATTTCCGTGACTCTTTCTAAAGCTGTGTTATTGATGGAATATTCGAATAAATCAGGATTTTTATTTCTGAAGAAATTCAAGGTTTTGCAGTTTTCTACATTTAAGAATAAATTATTTTGAACGCACCAATCTTTAAACATACTAATATTTGACTGAAGTATATGGCGTGAGATATTATTGAGTGAATTCAATATTATAGATTGTTGTCCATTGTCTTAAAGTTGGGAGATACTCAGAGAGTTCAATAATTACGTTAATTTTTTCTGTTACAAAGATAATTAGGTTAATCACGAGGAGGATGAAGAAGTTATATCGGAGCTATCAGCGGTTCGCTTTTTTTCGTGGAATTCGTGGAAATACTAAATTATGTCAACGCATTCTTTGGAAGGGCGAATTTCAAAAGTTTCAAAATTGATTCCATCGATTGGTATATGGATTCTACGAGTACGTTAATCTATGGAATGAAATTTGTACGGAACACTTAATTTGGCTGGAAGGACTCTGACTGTAACTCCCGCTCAATGAACCCTAGAACTTTTGTTTGAATTTTAGTTTCATTTCTAAAAGTGTTTGTCTAAAGTCTAAAGAATTCAGACAAGCGATATGGCACAAATCTATACTACAATATTTTAAACTGAAAATTAAGCTACATGCATTTTCAAAATTGTAACTAATTTTTCGGGAATTCAGACTATTCCAATCGATGTATTTATTTAGAGGAGACACGAAACGAAAAAATTGGTTTCACTTTTTTAACTCCAATTAGTCCAATTTGACCTGCAGCAACGACAGGAAACTACCGAATCCGGTCCCCGTGTACTGCCACTTGCTTCATATAGTGGATCACTTTTCGAAGAAATGCCCCTATGAGTGCCTGCGCTAGTTACAATTTTTTTTCTTACTATTAATATTCTTTTAGAGTCCTTTTTGTAGAACCAGCTGCATACGCGGGCATTTAAAAAATTTCTACAAAAATTATTCCACATTGCCCCCCTTTACTTTGACGCTCTTAACTTGTGCTTATTTTGGTGAATGACTGATCCAGCCCTGCATTGTCGATAACTGTGTTACGGCGTTATACGACCCGGGCAGACCAAGAATCGAAGTATGATTATTGATTGCTTATTACGTGACAGTTTTGTACCTTGTGTTTACTCATTTTTCTTAGTATATTCAAGACTGTATTTCATTAATTATTGTAGAACTGTAATGAGCGATTGCGTCCGTTATTATTTTATGTAATTTAGAACAGGTGTTCGGAATAGTTGTACTGCGATTAACTTTACTGAATGATAAAAAATGTAAGACGAATGTGTCCCAATTGCATTCATATTATTTTTTTAATTCAGAATGTAGTCGAATTTAGATCCTAGGTGAAAAATTTGGCATTACGAATACAATCTATGCCACATAGAATGTGAAGGAGAAATCATCAGTTTTGCGGATGATACTGTTCTCCTAATAAATGGGAATAATTGGACAGAAACATTCAAGAAAGCAGAAGACACACTTAATAGGATTAAAAAATGGCTAGACTACCATTCACTTACACTTAATGCTAATAAAACCAAATTCATTACTTTCAAAATAAAAAATAAGAAAAACTCTGAAGAAAACCTGAACTTGAAAATTCATAGCCCGCATCACTTAAATGAGAATTGTAATTGTCCCTCATTAGAAAACGTTGACCATATAACGTATCTGGGTCTAAAAATTGACCGAAACTTAAAATGGACCGAACACATTACCTATTTAAATAATAAAATTAAAAAACTAAGTTATTTTTTCAAATCTATCAGGAATGTCCTCATTAAAAAAGACTTAATCAAGATTTACATGGCCCTCTGCCAATCACTGTTAGAATACGGTATTATCGGATGGGGCAGTGCAAATAAAAAACATACTAAATCCACTAATTAAAACTCAAAAAGCCATAATGAAAATTATACTGAAAGTTCCTGTAAGAACTAGCACTGACGAAATCTTCAACAATCTTAACATAATGTCAATTAAACAACTATATTCTAAAACTATACTCATTTACATTCATAAGTACAAAACCCAAGAAATAACAACTGACACGTACATTAGAAACACTAGATCTCATGGTCAAAAACATATCCAACAAGTAACTGCTAACACAACATTTGGGCAAAAAAGCTTCTTATATTATGGCATTAAACTCTACAATAAAATACCACTCTCACTCAAAAACCTCAACATTATAACATTTAAATTTCAAATAAAAAGCTGGATACTAAATATAGGGAGATCAGAAATAGAAAATATACTGAAATCAAATACAGACTAAAACCGAATCTAATGAACTGAATTATAAAAAAAACACTATCTTATTTACTTTATAATTATTAAAAAAAAAAAATACTACATGATATATGTTATGTCGAATTCATATTATTCTTATAATTAAATTATAAAATGTAAATGAAATCCTCAGCACGGGAGATCCCAGTGAGGATATCATTATCTCTATTTGTTATTAAGAAATGAAGACAATAAATCATTATTATTATTATTATTATTATTAAATCACACAACACATAGGTGCACTTAAGTTTTATTGTAAAGGCATGCTAAAAAAAACTCCAATTTCATGTATGTGTCTGTAACTCCGGCTTAATGAATTCTAGAAATAGGATTTTCTTTGAATTTTAGTGACTTTTCAAAATTAGAACTAGTTGTGCAAAAAATTCAGACAAGATATGAAATTGCTATAATAATAACTTCGGCATTGGTGCTAAGTACATGAAAAATATACAAAATTAATAATAACAAACGTCAAAACGTGAACCTAACGACAACATCGTGTAATACCAAGAGACATTAATGGATATTTCCATTTGGTTATTATTATTAAAAAATTTATTCCTCATTAATGTGACAGTAGTTTTTAATTTTTTTTTATTCAATGCCGGCAACCCGGTCGTTTATAGAAATAATAATTAATGAGTCTAGTTTTTGAACTGTTAATGCGTGGTGGAATTCCATTGTATTAGAATATGATATTAAAACACTTTTGTACTTTCTTCCATTTATTTATATTTTACCAGGACCGGTTTCATCCTATTACGGACATTTTCAGACTGGTAGTTTAAATCCTTATGTTACGGTATTTATACACACTTAGGCAGGGGTACATAATATTGTCTCTATATAATGAATGTTTCTATTTTGTTGTAAAAAATGTTGTGTACCCCTGCCTAAGTGTGTATAAATACCGTAACATAAGGATTTCAACTACCAGTCTGAAAATGTCCGTAATAGGATGAAACCGGTCCTGGTAAAATATAAATAAGTGGAAGAAAGTACAAAAGTGTTTTAATTTTAAATTCTAATGACAGCAGTTGTTAAAAAAAATACAACAAGGAAAATTAAGTTACTAACTTTTTTAAATTTTCCAGTGATTTTTTGCGTTTCTTGCTTATTTTAAATATTCAACAATTCATTGTTGAATTATATTTAAATATATAATTTTCAGTATTTTTCAAAACACCTTTATAATTTTCAAAAGCATTTTATTTGATTAATTTGTGTTATTTCACAATTAATTCATTTAAAATAATATATAGTATATTTGCGGCATGTTCCAGAGTGGAAGATACTATCAGTATCGCCCTGGTGTAAGACCACCATTCAGAATTGAAACGTTGCTTGAAAATGGCTTTAGCCGTGTTGCTTGAAAATGGCTTTAGCCGTGTTTGGTGACCAGATCTGAATAGCCAGGTACTTCCCAACCTTCCTCTTCCCCACCTCCTTCCCCTCCCCACTACCTTCAGCCTCACAACATACCCCAATTGGGGATGCCATAGTCTCACTGGCTCCAGACGGGAGCAGTTGAGATTCTTGTGCGGTATTCACTGTAAAAAACTAAAATAATAATAATTCATAAAAAAATCATGCTTACGGTTCATTTCAAACGTTCTGTTTATCAGATAAGTTTTAAGATTTTCACGGCCAAAAGCATTTTCGTTGTTTGTTTTTGGGGTGTTATGCCGTGTTGCGCTACCTCCTTCTTTCATCATCAGGGTAGATCCGGATCTGCCGGATCTGCCCTGATGATGGACCCTGCAACGATGTCCGAAATGTTGGCTAAAGAAGGAGGTAGCGCAACACGGTGTAACACCCCAAAAACAAATAACGAAAAAGTTCTGTTTATCAATCTGAATATCTTGTGTTACCTCAAATTGGCATTCTGAATTTCTACCGTTTTATAACATATTTCTCTTGAACACTTTAATTTTTAAAGTTTCTAAAAATATATGTTATTTTTTAAGATAATAGTATCTATATATTTGCCACGCTGAACCGGTAATTATGTAAAATTCCCTCGATAGTAAAAAATCGCAAAGCATGCACCGAAAATTATTACAAACACTTTTTTTGTTATTTTACAAGTTATATATATTATGAATAAATTCAGTGTTTCTTCAAATGATATTTAAGACATTTTTTTCTTACGAGATCTTTGTTCTATTTTAAACGAGTTGTGTTTTATTACACATTTTGTCAATTTTCGCTTAAGTAGTATTATTTTTAATATTAGCGCGCTGCTTCTAACATTCGTATTTCCATAAATCTTCTCTTCTTCTTATTTTGATCACTTACTACCGGGCATTAAGTCACTAGTTTTAAGTCAGTAGTATGTAAGTAGTCACAACTCTTAGTCGAAATTCACTAGCTATAGGTCTTTGTAAGTAACTAGTTATAATTATAAATCTTAGTTGTAAGCTAGTTACATTTATGTTATTACATATTTATTTGTACAGTGACCTTGAGTTGATTTTTTTACAAAAAGCTAACCCTAAAATATATCATCAATAATGCAAACGAAAACTATTGAGAGTTTAATTTCCACAACTTAGTGAATAATAAGAATAAGAAGCTGGAAAGTTAAAATAAATAATTTAAATTATTTCGCAATTCAATGTAAGTGGGAGGATAACGTTTCCAGATTTTGAAGGAATTAGCCGTCGGCGATACTTCATAATTATCGCAAATCACAACGATCGTTTAAAATGGACCTCGTATGTGACAATCAATTTATTTCTCAAAACAAGTAGGTCAAGACGTAATGGTTTGGTACCTACATAGGTTCTTTAAATATATTTTTTTCATATTATTAATGTTTTATCTTTTAAAATCATTTTGCTCGAGTAAAGTTCGTTATTACCTACACTAACAGTGACAGAAACCAATTAATTATTATTTGTGAAACCCGTCTGCAAATGACTTTAAAAAAATACTGTAATTAAAACATTCGGTCGCCGTTTCTCCATTGCAAAATATATGGTGTAATTAAATCGATGTCAACTGTTAACGAAACCTGTCGTGATAAGTATACCAGAATTTTTAACGTATATATTAAAATTTATTAATTATCCATGATTTTTATCAAAACTTTACTCTTGCCACTAACAAACTTAAAATTTGATGTTTTGACATATTTTTTTAGTAAAGAAACCTAAAGAATGTAGATGCAGTATATTGTATGGTTGGTGTTAGTCTAAAATGGAAACAGTAAGCCCAATATTATTAAAAGATTCCACATTGCTTAAAATAGTTTTTGGGATTCGGTTCTTGCTCGGTTCGGTCGATTACACCAAAATCAAAGACGTTAAACAATATTAATTTTACAAATAATTGTACTGAAATATCGACAAGTCTGCATAGATAAACACATACTTCACTATAATCTACACATGTGCCCATATGGTGAACACCAGAATGCTTTCCTATTTTGCTAAAGATGGAGAAAGCGTATCACTGCGTAATAACCTAAAAATTAGTCACGATGAAAGTAGAGTTAATCAAATAGTTCATAACAGATGTATAATTAATTATACACCGAATAATATTGGAATAAAGAAACAGCGCATAAAATAGTACACAACTCTAGAATGTAGGTACACAATTTGTAATAATTGGATTTGCGTAATAACAATACTCCATCCATGTTCTTACTGCATTTTTCCCACTAATGAAATGTGCCTATTTTTTACTCGTTTACAATTTTCAACTACTTTTGTTCATTTATAGCCAGCGAAAGAAAGCGGATGGACGTCCTCGAAATGTGGTGCTGCAAAAAATGCTTAGGATTCCATGGACAGCCAGACGCATATATATATATCAATTTTCGAAGTGCTAGGTATCCACAATAGGCACTCAACTACTGCATACAACATATTTTAAGATACTTTGGACAAGTTGTTGGCCAAACTGAGAACTTTAACTTCGAGAAACTCGTAGTCACTGGCAGAGTGGAAAGGAAAAGATGCGGAGGAAGGTGACCAATGAGCTGGAGTGACTAAGTATCGCTGGCATCCTATCCGTCGGTGTCCGTAGCAGCAGAGAACCGTGAGGAGTATAGGAGCCTTGTTCACCGTGGAAATTAGAGTAGCGATCTGTGTTGATTTAAGTTCTTCCAATTCAAAGGGACTTTTTGATGAGTGAATATGACAGTGCCAGTGGCCTGTTCCTCGTTCTCAGATAGAAAAACTGTCCATATATATGTGTGTTAATTTGTATGCATACGTAAATGTATGTATGTGCGTACGTATGTACGTATGCGAGTCATGTATACGGTATACGCGTGCTTGTGTACGCCTATAGATACATATATTTATGTATGTCAGGGTGTATGTATGTGTACATGTATTTGCACATGTATGCACGCATGCACACATATAAAACTACAAATAAGAATTATGTTTTTGAATATGATCTTATAATCTTGTGCATAACTTTTCTCCTTTCTTTTCTATTTTCTAGTTTCCTTAAAAAAATTATTCTCATTATAAACTTTCCACTATAATTTTTCCAATTTTCAACTTTATTATATATTTAATCCATTTATTCACACTAGACACCACAGAGTAACTATATTCCATTGGTCATCATGAAACAGGCAGCCGCCTAGTATGGTGATATAATGTATTATATATATGAAAATGTTTTAATGTGTTACCATGTAATTTATAAATTAATATAAAAATAATAAAATCAACACAGTCTTAAAGTAGAAGAACAAACAGTAAAAAAAGCCAAAAAACAGCCATCAAGTTTGCCAGCATTTTCGTACTCATTGCCTTATAGATACGCCTATTAAAGGGCGGAGGGACATTGAGAAACACACCTCGTTGATTAGTGAACATCTCTCCTTGGGAGTAATGGAATATGGGGAGAGAGCAAGAGACCAGCAGTATTGATAGTATTCATTAAAGTTCACGATGATTTATGTCATAAATTTGCCAGTATTAAAAATGTGTTCTACGCAGCAGAGTTCAGAGTTGCATGAACGACCAGGTACCAGTAACACTTTCAGTCAATCCATTGTCCCACTAACATAGAAATTTACAAAACAGATAATGTATCATTTCTAACAGAACATGTAGTCATTCGAAGTTAATGTTTGCAAAAAGCGCCTGTGTTCCAATACCTAGCACTCACTCGCAAAACACCGTAGTAATTCTAGGCTCCATCCATATTATAGGAGTATATTAGCTTACATAGGCTGTTTGTACATCGCCATGTCTCCAATTATATCATCGGATAGCATCAACATATAATCATCGGTCCGTTATTTGTAGCGAGTGAGGAAGGGAAATTGATAAGTCAATAATGGCCATCGTGTATGATACACCATTCGCGATAAATTGGCGTTCTAAATACCAGCTACGTTACTTTGCATGTCGAGCGCCTTGCCTGTTTTAGCTAAGGAAAATAATTATATCATAGTTGGTTTTCAATAAATAAATATTTAAAGAGTATTAATGTAATATTTAAGGAATGCGATAGATATCTGAACCCACGGAAAAGGAGGAAAATTTATTGACAATTGGAACATAAAGAAATGCAAGACTTAAATATTTAACATTTTTGTACGTCACAAATTTCGCGCAGTTTTATAATCAGGAATTTCCAGGTAAAAATAACTATTTTCATATTTAAATAAATGAAGACAATATAAGCGAAACTCAATCGAAAATCTGGAAACAGAAAAATCAGAAAAACATATTGACACCTCTGGGACTCGAAGTCCCAGAGGTGATTTTCTGTTTCCAGATTTTCGATTGAGTTTCGCTTATATTGTCTTCATTTATTTAAATATTACAATTTGAGGTTTTACTCATAAAGTTAAAAATTAAAAATAAAATAACTATTTTCAGATCCAATGTAACAAAAAATGACGAGAGTACATCTTCTTTGTTCAATATTTGCCGGCTGATTTTTTTAAAAGTAGTTAAAACTTGGCCAAACTCAATGGCCGAAGGGGGGTAGCAAACTATTTTCTTTCTAAACGCAACAAGGTTTAATTTAACGTGGACGGTCTCACAAAACTGGTAGATATATGATGGATGATGAAATATGTTTGACTTAGAGAGATTTTACAATTTACACAAGTGTTTTTGACATTCTTGTCAATGTCATTCAAGAAAAATATTAAATAAAACATAAAATATACAATATCAGAGAGCAGGTGTAAGCAGCAGATTTAATTTTAATGTCACATTTAAATTGAAAGTCTCTCCCGTTGAGTCAATTCTACAGAAACTTCTCAGACGTAGGCAGGTACTTTTTCCACACATCCCTCATATTATAAAGGTTAGTATGGTGTGGGTTTTCAACATTGACGATAGTTTTTAAGGTCGCTCTTTAGATTACTGCGCAGATGAATTACGTAACTTTATAAATAGATGAAAAAGTTATTATAAGAAACCATTGATTTGAAAGGCAATGAAAACAAAAAAGCAATCAGTAGTGACCTGAAAATTTCGCGTTATTTTTTGGTTAAATCCGCCTTTAATTAACTAACTTACTCCGCAGGGATAGGCAGAGAGGACGGACCGCCAAACAACTCGATCTTGGCACACATTCCTTGCCTCGTTCACAATCATTCATCGTCTCATACATGCTGTTCTATTATTCCGACTCTTCACAAAAATTCGCGTTTTGTTTTGCAGAGCAAAAGTGGTGGTGTTTTGAAATAAAAGTGATGAAATATTAACTTTTTTGTATTTTAAACCAAAAAAATTATTAAAAAAAACGGGTAAAAATACGAAAATTCCCGTTGTTTGCTCGAAGACTGCGAATTTTGCGTTATTTTCGAGATAATTGAAAAATTCTCTTGAAAAATACAAGTTCACATACGGTAAAGGTGAAACCTTCAGATAACTAAAGTAGGCAAGAGTGGGAGGATACGAAGTTCTGGACAAAGAGGAGACCGATTGTTCTATCTCATTCTCTCGCAGGCTACATCCAATCCTCTTTTAGTGTCGCTTTTTCATTTCATCGAGTTTCAAATCAAAACGGCGCTAAAGAAGTTTTCACTTCAAAAAATTCAAGCGCGCCTTTTTCCACACATTTGATATTTGTGTTTTATTCAAATCGCTAGATGTCGCTTTCTTTTACTTTGCCTGGATTTCACTTTATTTTGGAGTGGTTTGAAGATTGGATATTGATTTTACAAAAAAAAAAAAAAAATTGGATCGTAGGATTGACCCTTTGTTTGCAGGATGTCTGGCCGCTGAAATTCTTTTTAAAAATTTTTTTTCATTAATAATTATTTGGTAAATACATTGGTAATATTACAATACATACAGGCTTTTTTGTATAAACATTTAAAAAGTAGAGAAAAATACAAATTAGCAGATTAACCAAAAAAATCCCACATAGGCATCGCCAGTTCGTGGGTAGGTATACTTGTGTGTTTTTAAAACAGTTAAAATTTACTCATATATGTACATAAGTGCATTATATCTTTGAAAAGATTAAAAAATAAAATAAAATTAACAAAAAATAAAATTAGTGCTTACTGAATTACAATTCAAACGACATTTTAAGTTAAATCAGATCGATGTGACATTACAGCAACTAAGTGTTTGCACCAACGATACTTATCCGAGACTTTATAACATTTTTGTATTTGCTGTAGGAGGATATGTTTTTACATTCAATTTCTGTAGTCTTATAGAGAGAATTATACATTTTTGGTGTAATAAAAAATTCATCCGGTGCTTTATACCCCTACACTATTGGAGGCTCGCATGGAACCGTGGATTTATCATATTATATTAGAACCCAGTACCCGTAAAATAATAAATTTTAGTGTCGCTCGCTTCCGTTTCATCGAGTTTCAAATAATCACGACGGTGTTAAAGAATATTCACTAAAGAAATAAATCTGTAATTTTTTTATTAATTCCCAACTACAACAACGGTATTAATGCTCTCTTTCGTGTTAATTTTCTTGTCTAAACAAGAAAAATAACATTAGGGCGAAAATAATAAAAAAAAAATTTATTTAGAACCAATTTGTCATAAGAATTAACTTATAATGAAGGAAAAACTCATTAAATTGGTCCCTTGATATTATATTTTCTATGGTGATAAAAGTAGATAAGCGTTCACCATGTTCTATCATCATAGACTCGCACTAAAGGCAATGTTTTTCGTTAAACTTTAAAAGTCTGCCTGTTAAGGAAAGTGGATGGCGAAAGAACTCATTGGGCGAACGATAACGAAACATTTGAAAGGAACCTTTTACCATAAGCACGCATTAAATACTTCTTCCCATAAACTACCCGGGAATTTGTCGTTAAGTGTTGCCATTACATGAAAAGGTAGAAAAAAGCAGAAATATAAATAAATAAAATCTCTTTGGGTTGCGGCGAGAAAAGATTTTTGCTTCTCCCGACGAATTGCAAAGTAGCGTCAAAATGTTTGCCTCCATTTAATATTTGTTCTGATATTAGTTTTGATAATACCCAAGACTTCCAAGGGCCAAGTTATAAATACAAAGTACTACGCAATTAAAGTTTATAATCATATGCCTTCAATTTAAACTATCCACTCATAATTCACCAATACATATACAACGTGTCCGGAAACTCGTAGTACAAGTGGGAAACTGGTGAATCTACATCACGTAGACGTAGAGAACCCAAAAAACTTATTTTTATCGATCTGAGCGTTTGAATTTTAATATATTTTTTTTTCTATTTTTCCATTTTTTCGGCAACTAAAGGGTTAAAAAAACTTTTGAACCCGGTTTACCCTTCAATGCATTTTATAAGACATTACACATCTGAAATCAACCCCCTAGTGAACCTTTTTTTTCAAATTTAACCAAAAAAATTCCAACTTCGGACCCGATTTACTCGAAAACGAAAGCTCAAATCAAAAAATTTATATCACAAATAAACTCCGAATGTGATGTGGATTTACCAGTTTCCCGCTTGTACTACGAGTTTCCGGACACCGTGTATAATCAATCGTAATGTTAGGATCTGGATAAAACAAAAGGTATAGAATTTTTCATAACCTAATTTATCGTAACACTAAATATTATTTTTTTATTTTAACTTTATGAGTAAGACCTCAAATTGTAATATTTAAATAAATGAAGATAATATAAGCAAAACTCAATCGAAAATCTGGAAACAGTTTCTCTGATTTTTCTTTTTCCAGATTTTCGATTGAGTTTCGCTTATATTATCTTCATTTATCTAAATATTATTATCCGACGTTCCTTCTTCAGGGAAAGCTTATAATAATTTGACAGTTTCGAACCGGTCGGATTTACGCATTATATAAGTGGTTTATACAAAGTTGTATTGTTTCATTTTTCTATAATGGATAACCACAAAGTTATAGCTACATTCAAAAATATAAATTATTTTCTGTTTTCTTAATCTTTCTTATAATATTATATAATACTCTAACATAATAATTGAATTCATTCACATCAGTACTGTATCTAAAACACATAAAAACCTCGGCACAGGTTCTCCTAGTGAGGTATTCACGATACTTCTTCCTTAATGTTCTTACTAAAATCTACATTTCCAAGTGATTTATTTGGAATTATTATTATTAGATTCGGTAACGAAATAAAGCTGCAACCATTTCTGGTAAGCTGAATGAATGGATGAGCTATTATTATTGCTGTTTATAACATCAAAAGTTATTATTATTTTCTCATTTTAACCACTCGAACCCTTAAGCTAGTGTTCAAAATAATTTATTGTTACCAGTCATGTGTACGTAGGAGGCGTACGTACTTTTAATGGTTGAAATTGATACAACATGCCTATAAATTTTCGTCTTTTGATTTTTTCGCACTTACTTCTAAGCTTACGCTATAAAAATGTAAGTCCTAAAGATAAAAAAATCCCATTTTTACTGGTCTATTGTATCTTTTTGATACTTATAGCTGGAACTTACGGAATATTTGAGTTAACACAGACATGCGCGCAATATTCCGCAATAGAAAGACATTAATTTATATACAAGTTTTATTATTATCACAACAGTCGGGTTTCACTTTCCAGTTTATTTGTTGGAGGGGATTTTAGTCTCTTGTCAGGGCGGAGAGATTTATTTTTCTCAGAATGGCGGAGAATTATAGAAGAGACACGACAGGTATTGGCATTTAAAATTGAATCCCTGGTTTTATTTGCAAGGAGTAAACCTTAATGAAATATGGACAGATTCCTCTCCCGAGGAACTCTACAACAGTAAACATTTCGTGACAATTGATGTATTGCAGAGTTCCTGGCGACATGCTTAGTAATCTACTAGAAACTAAGAACCTACATTCTACGTAGTTTGTGCTACAATGTATTGAATGCGAGACTGGAACGAGAATTCCTGATTTGATTAGACTTTTTAAAGTTACGAAGAGTTTGTTCATTCCTACTTCAAGATGAATACGCATTTCACCATCTTTCGAAATGTAATGGCAGGTTCTTTCACATCATAATAAAAGACATCCTGTGACACTCCTCCATCTCCACTTTCAATCAAATTTCTTAAAGCATGCTTATTTACTGATCAAGGGCGGATTTAGGGGAGAACGTGCCCCCCCAGACGGTATTTTTGTGTACTTTGGAGATTCCATCACTTTACATACTTAGAAGCAAAAGCTGTCTTTATTAAATATTTAATTTTTCAATTGTTTTGACACTTTCGTAAACCTTCCTATACATACTTGAACTTATAGAAATAAACTTGAGTATGATACTTCAAGTTTATTTCTAACAGTAACGGTTGATTTTTTAGCCCGTCCGCCCCCTTTGGGCCCCCCCCCCAGAAAAAAATCCTGGATCTGCCCTTGTTACTTATTACATGGTATCTCAAAATATACTTAAATGTTTGTAAGTACTTGTATCCCTTATGTTCATATCCTCCAAGAGCTTACACTCATTTTACGATTTCTGACAATACAATTTCTGACAGTACAATAAAACGCCAAAATAATTGTGATTAGTTTAATTGTTTGGGTATTTTGTTTTGATTAAATAAATAAATAAAATCCCATTGACAGACCGAGGCCTACGAGTATGTCTTGACGCGAATGACTTTTTTTCGCTGACGACCTAAAACTATTCTTGGAAATACAAACTTGACTTGAGTAAAAGGTATCGCATTTTTTTCGGATATATTTTTTGTCCACTTGGACAAAATATTCCCCATTTTCCAAAAATAATTTCAAAAACCGTCACCAAAACATTGTCAAAATGGAAAAAAAAAATTGTACAAATTGAGAAAATGTTGCGGTTAATTTCAAAAACCAGGGCAAATATTTCTAAAACCGTCGCCAATTACCAAAAAACCATTTTTAGAAACCCCTTCCAAAACACTGCAACAGTGGACAATATATTGCCGCTATTTCCAAAAACTGTCGCACAAAAACAAAAACCGTCGCCGATTTCCAAAAACTGTCGCCAATTTTTAAAAACCGTCGCCAAACGCGTGTTTCCATTGGCGTTCTTGGTGGAGGTTCGGTGTTGCCGTTGGCAGTACTGATCAGTGAAGTGAAGTTTTCTTTCGTAGAGATTTTAAAAGTTAGCTTACAAGTTGTTTTAGAAGGTACGATAGGTGTCTAAATTTAGAAGCTTTTTTTCGATTATTTTATACTTGTGTTCATGTAAGTAAATTTGATTCATAATACTTTTTTTAAAAAGGTTTTAAAAGTGACGTTAACGTCGATCTCAAAAACGTGAAAAGCTCGTTCTTCAAATGCAATGAACAAAAGTAAACTAAAGAAGTTCTGATAGTGGTTTGTGACGTAGCAGGCTCAAATATTTAATGATATTTTTTCAATCTTTGATGGGCAAGAGGCAAGACCATTCAATTGTCCTGACATTCATTCGCTTCCACGGTGGGGTCTCTTTTTATATCTTAAAAATGTAACTCCATTAAGTTTTCATATTCAAAGTATTCTATGAATCACACTATGAATATTTCACAGATCATTACATTCTGGGGCATAATATAAAGTATATTTGAAGTTGAAATTGAAGCCAGACTCTTGAACAATTAAAGCAAAGTTTGCCCGCTCGGTGCAGCAAGCGCAGTTCGCGTAAGAACTACATTAATTATTCGGCGGCATGAACATTCACAGTAAAACACCGTTCCATTCAAGGTGCATACATTACTGCACTGGAGACTGTCAAGATTAACCACACCATTTATTATTTATAACTCTAAAACTCTTTAAATTGTCTGTATTGTGAGCGGACCACAATTAACTGGTACACAAGGAAAAATCGATTTTTGTTTTAAAGTTGTGCAGAATTTTGTGATTAGGTGTTATTTCTCAAAATACACCATCATGTTCCAGACAAGATGGCTAGAGTACCTAACGTATATTGGTTGCGCGAGTGCTAAAATACGTCGGTGCTGTCGCTAAGTAAACTTCACTTTTGAAAGTAGTCTAGTCACATTTTATTTAATACTAGCAGACCCGTCAACACATTGCTGTGGCTAACGAAACACAACGCCATCTACTGACAACGACATTACCCGACCTTTACAACTAACGCCATCTCTTAATTTGCATACACGTCAAATCCACACCGCCCGCTTGCCAGCCCGCTCCCTTTATGTATTCTATATATAAAAACCAATTTACACAAAACCTTGACAAATCATATACGTAAACCTTCATCATGAATCGCTCTATCTATTTGTGAAAACCGCATGAAAATCCGTTGCGTAGTTTAAAAGATCTAAGTGTAGAGTTAGCGGGAGCAACTTTGCTTTATCATCATCATAATTACATAGTATAAAATGAAGTCGCTCAAAATGTATGTGCGCATAGATCTTTTAAACTACGCGACGGATTTTCATGCGGTTTTCACCAATAGATAGAGTGATTCAAGAGAAAGGTTTATATGTATAATACATGCTTATTATAGTAGAGAAAAGCCGATAAATTCAAATATTCAATTCAGACAGTGGACAGCGGGCAGCTGGCAAGCGGGTGGTGTGGATTTTATAAAGGTTGGGTAATGGCATTGTGTTTCTTTAGCCGCAGCAACGTGTGGCCGGGTCTGCTAGTACTAAATAAAATAAAGATGATTGTGGTAAAAACACACAATTTAGCAGTAACGACTCTTCGACGATCCTGACTCATGCGAAGTGACACTGTCGTACACAAACTGCATTTACAGATACTAGGTATAATATTGTTACAAGATTAAAAACTAATTTCCCCAAAATGAATATTTTGCACGAAGATAAAATTACGTTTTGGTACCTACATTATAAACCTACCACAAACATTAAGCTAATAAACATGATTTTTATGAGGTACAAATTCAACATTAACACCCGGCTTTCTTCACATATTATGTGTCTACATCAGGGGGTCTAGCACGATCAAATCGATAACTTAACAGTATCGGATCAATTGGCTTTTATGTAAATTGGCCGCCCGCATTTTTTTTACTATTTGACACTTACAAAGGAGTTAATTAGTTCATAAGGTCTTTATCCATAAACCAGTGATATTATATTAACAACTTTCATTTCTCCCAGATGTAACCGAATCAATTGATAGGGTATACGATTTCTTTCAATTCTAAGAGCTTACTTTGTTCACCTCCGTTCATTATTAAGCAAGCAATTTTGCATGACGAACGACATTTTTTAAAAAGTTGTGTACTTATATTGTGTAGCTTATCTGACTCCTTGAAGGCTGCGATAAAGCTGATTTTATCTACCGACTGTCGGAATAATTTAATGACCGTGCTCGCGCGTATAGCTAACTAACCACGGATGACGGATTTAGTTGATATCGTATTGATGAAGGTTTTATCGATCAACCGTTCTAGACGCCAATCTTCCAAACTGGCATAACTTTTTAAATTCCCAAACCAGCCGTCACTCGTCATAACGACCTGCTCAAGATACCACATGACAGAACAGATTTTTTAACAAAGCATATCATGAAAAGACGAATGATGCTACTAAAAAAACATCAAAAATAGTAAATATTATAATTGATAACTATGAACTAGTGGAAAACGGTGAATTCTTATTTCCCTCTAACTGGTTTGTTTATGTTCGTGGGGTGCATTTTGCATTTCACGTGAACTAATTAATTTTATTGAACAATGTTATCTTAATAAAAATGCCAACCGCACTGTTGATAGTGAAAATATTGTTGTTTACCCACTGCTGACAAAAATTCGTTGTTGAATATGCATTCAAAAATCCCTCTACCCACCGCTAATGGGAACAACGAAAATCATGGACGGGACATGTAAACAGTCGGAAAAGGGAAGGAGAGATATAACCTATCTGAATATCGTGTTATAATATATAGGTGTTAAATATAGCTAAATCCATTTCAGTTATTTATTTATTTATTTTCGGAAAATGGAAAGTTAATATTTTTTTAGTTTGTGCAAGAGTAATATTGCCAAAATAAAACCAATTGTGATTCTAATAAGAATGCATAAAACCTGCTTGTGATTCTAATAAGAATGCATAACAGGGATTTACAAATAATTAAAATTACCTTTAAGAAAGGAATACGAAGCCAAAAATTATATGAAACAAAAAATTATGTAAAACGAAAAATTTATCAACACATTGGTAACCATAAAAAGACAGGTTGTACATACAAATCAAATCATAACAGAATTATAAATGTAAACAGCAGAAACATCAGAGAAAAAATGTATGTATCGATTCTGAGAAATATCAGATTACACTTATAAAAAGGGATTTTTGAGGAAATCTTATCAAAGCGATTGTGTATTTTTTTGACCAGTATTTTTTTCTGGAATATGCAGGTTAATGGCGGGGGTTTAGGATCACAGGGGCCTAACTACAAAAAATGGTGTTTTGAGTTAAGCTTGGTTTTGGTATTGTCATAATCATATCTATTAGTGACACAAAGCTCTATCTCGAACATACAGCCGTTTAAGAGATAATGATGAGCAAATCTAGAAATTTAGACATAAAATTAGAAGCGCAAGGACATATCGCCTGTTATGCCTTTGTGACATTAAACAAAAATCGTATTACTAGCGTCACACTGACCTAACACGTGTTATTCAGGGAAGAACAAAACGTTAATTGACTGATTATCAAGTAGTTTCAATAGGTATTGAAAAGGTAATCCACACATGATCGATTTTTCATATAATTTTGATGAAGCATTTCGAACCCTTCTGCGAATTTGAAGAACTTTACCCTTTTTCTTTCTTTTTTAAAAAGAAAGACAAAAAATTCTGTTTTAAAAATTTTAAAGACTCCCACTGCCATCACAGTAATGGGAAAGTATCGCCTGTGTTGTGATGGAGGACTTCGCCGAGGAATCGAACTTACTACTCATGGATGGGATCCAGAAATCCAAACGAAATGCCAACTCAGCCACTGACCGGTCAATATAATGCTCCAATACCATTTACAGTGGAAAATACTAAAGATTTGAAGGATTTTTGAACAGTGGGTATTATTCCTCCAATGGAAGCTATCTTCCTAATAAGCTTTCCATTGATATGCTTGATGTTACTCTTTTTTTTTTTTTTTACCTGAGCTCCACACTGAGGAAAATAATTTCCCTCAGGGCCTATGTCATCTTTGGGGATGCTGTGTGGAGGGGTTTTTTTAAGGAAGGAAGGAGGAGAGTTCTGGGAAGGAAAAGGGTTTAAGGGATGGGTAGGAATCTGGGGTTCAGTATATCCTGATCATCCGCCTCCAAGACCTAGACAAACCTCACCCCATGAACCCGGGCACCCCTGCTAAATCACCAAACGTAGCGAACCACTTGGGGTGACCTATACCATTCCCGCCTCCCAAATTGCAAAAAACTCTAAATGACCAGCTCAGGAACTGCGGCTACATCGAAGCCAGAGTCAAGTTAGCCTCTCAGAAACAGGGCGTACTATACAGGGCCAGCAAATACTGTGGATAATACACAAATTCTAACTATGTACGAATAACCCCACGGTTGAATTTGGCAGCCACCTTTGGTCTGGTGCCTTAAAAAACCTGAAAAAAATCTTGACTGTGCAGAAAAGGGTGGTGCATTTGATAGAATCCCCTATATTTACAAACGGATTGCAATCTTTAGAGCAAAAGTGTCGGGTAGGAATTCTTTCCTTGATATACCGATATTTCAATGGAAGATGCTCCAAGGAACTATCGTCATCATTCACGTCGGCACCGGTGCACAGTTGGGAAACACGCCAAAACATGTGTACACAGTTGACCTTTATCACTTGAGAGCGGGTCGTTTCTACGACTCTTGAGTTCTTGAGTTCCCGACTGTGGAATGATTTGCCGACTTTTGTGTTTCATCCCCAAAGATGACATAGGTCCTGAGGGAAAATATTTGCCTCAGGGCCTCGTGTGTGAAGATAACGTAAGAGGAAAATAAAATAGTTCTGCCCTAGAAAATACTGATTGTTCATAGATTTTGTTAAAATTATGATATTTATATTATTTCTCTATTCATAAATAGAAATAAAGAGAAGTTTAAATGTTTGTAAATAATAATAATGGCTAAATATATAGGTAGGGACACATGGGTATATCTCAATAAATTTATTTGATTGTACCGGGCCTAAGATAATTATTTTAAAAGGGGATTTTTTATGCAGTGTGCTGGGCTGATAGACGCTATATTTTCTGAGTTTGATAGCATCTTAAATCTTTATCTCAAAACTATGTTTTTGTAGAAAGGCCCTGTGATCTAAACAACCCTTGTTAAAGTATTGCTGAATATTAAGGAACACAAAGGCAATCCGTCATTTTTAATAATTTTATATTTTTAGTTGTCAACATCTTTTTTTTGTGTAAAATATGTAATTTATGAAATGTGACGATATGTGTATTGATAAAAAATAAGTATTACACTTAAATGTCTTTTAATTTCTGAGTTTCCGAGTATCAAAACTGCAGATATGCCACTGTGATCCTTAACTCTCTTGTCAAGTATTGCTGTATAGTTAGGAACACAAAGGCATATCTCAGTCGTCTTTCACAAATATATTTTTTTAATCATCACAAGTCTTTAATAATTACTTAAAAATATGTTTTTCAAAGAGTGTGATAGTATATTCGTTGACAAATATTTTTTGTTTACTTAAATGCCTTTTATTTTCAGAGTTTCAAAGCATTCAAAACTTTAATTGCGTTTATCTCAAAACTATGTTTTTGTAGATAGGCCCCTGTGGTACTAAACCCCCGATGGTTTCTTGATAAAATAATTACGCATTTTTACAACAAAACACAAAAGGAGTTTTTACTAATAAACGTGTTTTAAATTTTACAGCGTTTTTAATTTTACAGCGTTTTTAAATGGTCGTTAATCAGTTGAGTAATATTTAAAACACGTTTATTAGTAAGTGGATTTGCGTTTATATAGACTAGAAACTGTAAAATCGTAAACGAGTGTGTAGGACGGCCAGGAGGCGAAGGTCATCTCTTCTTAAAATCTCTTGGTTCCTAGAAAACTTACTCCTATCTAGTGACCGACCGAAGGTTCGGTTTCGGTTTCGGTTTCGGCAAGCTTCGGCAAAAAAATCTAGTTTCGGCATCAGTTTCGGTTTCGGCCGAAAATCTGCCGACCTTCGGCCGCACCGAAAATCTGCGTTTGTGAATTATTGCGCGACGTTCGGCTGACTTCGGGTGAGTTCGTGGCTCGTGTGTCACCCACCATCATCAGCTGAGTTCGCCGGCCAGTCCGGTGTGATTGTGTTGTGAGTTTATGTGTTATTTCTTTATAATTTTTTATTCCAAGAAGTAGTTAACATGTTTGTTAAATTTTATTAGTTTTATAGCAGTAATATCAAAAAAATAAGTAATAATTATTTTTCACATACTTCAATTATTGTTTTTTATTTCATTTAATTCATGTAATAAGAATGTTATGATTTTAAACGCAATTACAATTAAAATACTGAATTAATGAGCTTTTGTATTTGTAATGTAAGTGTTGATTATTGTCAAATTTTTGGTTAATTTTAATAATATTATTTTTTGTTTGTTTTATAACAATATTTTTCCCATATCAACTACAGTTACAGTTTCTTTATTTCATTTAACATGTGTTAACTGTCTGTATAAGTGTAAAAAATAAGCCAAATTTCATTAAACAATAGATTTTTAACATATCTAAAAAGTTTCGGTTTCGGTTTCGGCCGAAACTAAGACCGATACCGAAGATTCGATTTCGATTTCGGTAGAAAGTCCGATTTCGGTCGGACACTACTGCTATCGTTTGCGGTTCTGAACTGGAGTGGCGAACCTGTATACTAGAGATATCTAATGGAGAACTCTATAAACTCCATGAACTAATAGTAATAGAGCCATCTAAGCTACGTAGCTCAAACTATCACAGTGAACCGTGTAGGTATATTCTTTCAAAATATTTAGACATTTTCTAAAGAGGATATATTTTTTTAATTTTTTAAAGTTTCTTTATTCATTGAAAAAATCTTTTTTTACAAAAATTGGGGATTTTTCGACCACCATGCTAGGCACGTGCCCGTGTTGTGGTGGTCGATTTTTTATACAGTAAATTAACATATGCAATATAAAGAATATGTGAGAGTATTAAGAAAATATATACATAAAATAATGTTATATTATAGAATATTACATTATATTATATTATATATAGAATATTCAGTACTCACAAATGAGTCATACAATATCCACGCATTTCAATTGCTCTACCGAAAAACTATTCAATCCGCCCTCTTCAAGTCCGCGTAAAGCATATATTTATATCGGAAGTGGTCCCTTGAGAGACGGTTAATAAACATACTTCATTATTGGTTAAAATCGATCAATATTTAAGTGATTTAAATTGATATTAAAATATTAAATATTCAGTGACAGAACAAGTGACAATTAGAATTTGAACAACGCATCGGACGCATACATATAGAAGGCTCCAATCGTAGTACCTTGCATCAATGTAACGGTGCGTGCCGTGCAACATGACACACATTATATACTACCGCATCAAATAATCTATGCTGTTTACTCAAGCAGGGCTGTCACAAACAACAAAAATGAATTTTAACGACAACGCCCTCCTATCTATTAATGAAGCAAAAGAACTTATTGACGGCATCCACAGTGCCATCACGGATCCAGCTTTAAAAATTACTAAAGACCAGATGGCGAAGCTTTTGACAAAATTATCTACTCTTTCAAGCAAAATGATTGACGTTGGAACAAAGGTTGGAATAATTGAGGGAAAATTAATGACATATGAAAAAATCATCACCAAACCCCCGCAGGAAACAAGTACAGGCGACAAAAGAACATACGCAAGCGTAATTGATAAGGGAAAATCAATATTACACAAAGAAAATCTACATACAATAAAAATAATTTCAAACAATAATGAAAACGCGGACCAAATAAAAGTAAACATTCAAAAACAGATAAGAGTCGGAAAACTGGGGATAGAAGTATCTGAAATAAAAAAATCAAATAAAAACCACGTAATAATCTCTTGCCCAAAGAAAGAAGATTCTGATAAAATAATTAAAGAAATCAACAAGAAGGAAAATAACAGCATAACCACAACAGAAATTAAGAAGCGCAAGCCTAATGTTATCCTTAAAGGAAAACACAAGGATTACAACGTAGAAGATTTTAATGAAGATTTTATAGAACAAAACGAAGATATTTACCAACTTATCAAAGACGATAGTAAACACATGCCCAAAATAATGGCAAATATAAAAAAAACAAAAGAAGCGAGAACTTATCCAACTACGTCCTAGAAACAACCGGTCAAATGAGAAAATTATTAATCGAAAAAGGAAGAATAAACCTGGGATTTATGCGGGTTCATATAGACGACTCAAACCCGTTGTCCCAATGCTACCATTGCTTGTGGTTCGAACATACTGCCAACAAGTGCCGAAAAAAAATGGAAAAACCCAGATGTCTCCTCTGCGCACAAGATCATACACTATCGAACTGCCCGAATAAAACTCAACCACCGACGTGCTACAATTGTCTAACCTTTAATAAATCAAGAAATGGAAAAACAAATTCGAATCATCGAGCGAATGATAGCAAGTGCCACTACGTCAATAAAATGACAGAATCTGCTTACCAGAAAATTGACTTTAATTAAAATGTTATATTCTTTAAAAAAAACAAGTAAGAAATTAATATTTCAACTATATTTTGTTTACAGAGTATCAAAGTCGGCACCCTGTTTATTAGCGCCTGTTCAAATTCTTAGTATGTACTTAAGAACTAGCAACTCCCAGTCGAGTGGCATTATTATTACTAAGTATATGATTATTATTGTTCCGCCCGACTATGACGTTATTCACATAAACGAATTCTCAATTCCATACAAAACGTACCTCCAAACATATTTATATACAGACTCAATCATTTTACATAAGATTCACGATTTCAAAGTAGGATGAATAATATTATTACGGACGAACTAAGAGAAAAGGTATGTAATAATGTTGATCAATGCAACCTTCTCTTCAAAAATATGACTAACTCATTAACCATTATGCACTTAAATATCAGAAGTATTTACAAAAACATAAATGAATTATTATGCACTCTTAGTCTATTGAAAACTGAACTCGACTGTATAGTTTTGACCGAGGCCCACCTTAATGCAATAAATATTGATAGTATACAACAATTACCGAACTTTACATGTATTACCACGAAAACGCACATTAACAAGAATAGTGGCATAGTTATATACGTTAACCAAAAACACCAAGATATATCTTATAAAGAAATAAACATAACACTCACTAACTGCCTAGCATTACAAATAAAAGTAAATAAT
Organism: Limnephilus rhombicus; assembly: GCA_929108145.2. Classification (NCBI taxonomy): domain Eukaryota; kingdom Metazoa; phylum Arthropoda; class Insecta; order Trichoptera; family Limnephilidae; genus Limnephilus; species Limnephilus rhombicus. The sequence continues at coordinate 50,878,838 of OV815285.1, forward strand.
CAGATTTATCAGGTTATTGCTATATACCGAACCCACGGTTCGAAAACTCAACAATTTATAGAGCATCTTAAAGATGTAATTATTAATAAAAACAAATGTCAAAATACTATAGTAACGGGTGACTTCAATATAAATATAGGTTTAAATTCAAACAGTATCGAAAAAAATGATCTACATAATACGATGGCTGAACTGAACTTCATTTCATGCATAAACGACTATACTAGAGTTGTGCCCCGACAAAACCCATCATGTATTGATCATATTTGGACAAAAGCTGACATAACTACACAATTAACACCTGTCATTTGGAAAACAAACATAGCTGATCACTTTACGTGTTTTTTAATTCTTGATTTTAAAAAAGAAATATCCTTTTCCTCAACTGCATTACAGCAGTATAATATAAAAACCATTAACACACAACTTCTAGAACAAAAATTAAAATCGGAAAAGTGGGAAGAAATATTAAATACCGAAGATGCCGAAAAATCTTCAATTAATTTCGAAAAAACACTTCGCGATCACATAATAAATGCAACTAAAGAAAATAACGTCAAACTAAAATCAAAACATAGAAAAATTAAACCTTGGATCACCCATGGAATAGTTACCTCAATTAGGAATAAAGAAAAACTATTTTATCAAACCCGTAAACAACCCAATGACCTTATTTTATTACAATTATATAAAAAATACAGAAATAATCTTACAAACTTGATTAAAAAAACAAAAGAAAATTACTTCAAAGAAAAAATTGAAGATTGTGGTGAAGATAACAAAAAAGTCTGGGCTACAATTAATAACATCATTGGCAAGGGTAATAAAAATAAACAAATAAATAAAATAACATATGACAATGAAACAATAGAGACAGTAAAAGAACCAACTAAAATTGCTAATATTTTCAACAACTACTTTGCAAAAGTCGGTGAGAACCTAGCCAAAAAAATTGACGCTGTCCAATCTAAAAAAACTTACAGTACATCCACACAAACTTGCCAAAATATTTTCAAAAAGTTTGAAAAATGCACACAGATAGAAATAGAAAAAATAATAATGAACTTACGAGTGTCCGCGAGCCCTGGTTTCGACCATATCACAGTAAATTTACTAAAACAAATGAGACAACTAATATCAAAACCAATAGCACATATCATAAATAACAGCATGCAACAAGGAATTTACCCGAAAATATATAAAAATACAATAATAACTCCGATTTTCAAATCAGGAATTGCAACCGACATCTCAAACTACCGTCCCATATCTATTGTATCAAACGTAGCAAAAATATTTGAAAAAGTCGTAAAGTCACAATTAACTAAGCACATCACTTCAAATAAAATTATTAATGATAACCAATTCGGCTTCAGAGAAAATTTAGGCACGCAAGATGCAATCGCAAAAATAACCTCAATAATATATAATGCTCTTGACTCGGGAAATAAATGTTTAAGTATATTCATTGATCTAAGAAAAGCTTTTGACAGTATATGCCACAAAAAACTAATCAAGAAATTAGAAAATATTGGAATTCAAGGAACAGTTATAGAATGGTTCAAAAGTTATCTACATGAAAGACACCAACACGTAAAAATTAACAATACATTGAGTGAACCCACCTATTCAGAATTTGGAATTCCTCAAGGGACAGTGTTAGGTCCAATATTGTTTATCATTTACGTGAATGAAATGCTTACAATACCGAAAATTGGAAAAATCATATCTTTCGCTGACGACACAGTCTTAATCATAGAAAAAAAAAACTTGGGATGAAGCCTACCGAACCGCAAATGTAGAAATAAACAACTTAAAACAATGGCTGGATGACAACTATCTTTCCTTAAACTCTGACAAAACTTACTACATGACATTTACACTATCAGAAAAATTCCTTCCAATTATAAATTCCAATATAACTATTCATAGCTCTTGTAAAAATTATACTGACAACTGCAACTCATCTAAATGCACAAAAATTTCAAAAAAAAACAACATTAAATATTTAGGCATAATAATAGATCAACATATTAAATGGACAGAACATATTGCATAAACTATAAACAGAATACGTAAACTTTTTTACGTATTCCTCAAACTAAGAAATATACTTCATAAATCTATACTACTGAAGGTTTACTATGCATTAGCCCAATCAGTTCTGCAATACGGAATAATAGGTTGGGGAGGAGCGTATAAAACCAACTTAGCCCCACTTGAAATAGTACATAGAAGACTCATCAAAATTATTCTAAAAAAACCTTTAGACTATTCAACTCAAAAAATATTCGATGAATTCAAAGTTTTACAAATAAACAGAATCTATCAAAAAAATGCATTACTTCAAATCCATAAAGACAAACTAACAATAAATTCATTTAGCACCAGGCCGAGAACAACAGGACAAATAATAATCCCTAAACTTAATACTACAACGGCCCAACACCATTACACATACTCAGCCTTAAAATGCTTTAACGAACTCCCTAAAGATATTCAATCCGAAAAAAATTATAAAATTTTTAAGAAAAAAATTAAAATACATTTCACCACTAAGTAATTTCATGTTTGTGTTATATTACGCCCACTTATATTTTCAATGTGTACACAGGTTTTATATTTTATAATTTAAAAAAAAAAAAAAACTTTCTTCCTAAAATAGTGCACAGGTATATAATTTTACATACATGTTGTTTTTATTTTATTTTTTCATAAATACGCTCATGGTAGCATCAATTAAACATATATCAAAATATCAATTGTGTTAGTACTCCCTCCCTAAACACGAGAAATTCTCAATTAGAGAGGTATTATTACCACCATTAAAAAATATTTGCATTACATGTACATAATTAAAAAAATAATTGTATTTATACCTAACTTTGTAAAATTGTAAAAATGGAATAAATAAATAAATAAAAAAATAAATAAAAAAAGAATACAAAATAGTATAAAAGAATTTAATTTAAAGGAGTTACGAGTATAAAATCAAAGTGAGTACTATATGGTAAGTACATGAGAAAGGATTTTTATGTTGAAAATCTACATTATCTACATTATTTAACGAGATATATAATGAGATTGTAATATAATATACTTGAGCAAGTTGCCTCGTTGTTTCTTTACTTTAATACTTATTTTTATTAAAACATGCCCCAAGGAAAAAGGGTTTTTTGAAAAGCCCTCAATTATTTTTATCTCTAACTCCCTTTGACCCTTTTATCTCTAGGTCACCACCAGAAATTGGATCTTTTCAGATTACTCATCTTCCATCTTATTTTCTGATCTCTCTCATTACGGACCTTTGACCTTAGACTCTTGAAGCTACGAGGCTTCGAATTTAAATATTCTTCTTCCAGATTCCCATGACGAATAGACTAATTTCAAACATGGTATTTTTATTAATGTCAAACTAATAAAAATTACTAACAAGTTATTCTGAAAAAAATGTAGACGTGATTTTTTACGATGTTTCCACTTGTCAACCTGGCGTCCAGCATTGGAAAAGGTCCTACCTTAATTGTCTCCTTGCTTTGCCGTTTCTTTGTGGTTGCATTAATCTGAAGTTGGTAGTTTTCTTTAGGTCATCAGTTCACCTCATTTGCGGTTGACCTCTGAATCCTTTTACTATCCAAGATCCAAGAACCAGAATCCAGCAAGGGTCCCATTTTTTTTGTGGCTGTATCTTCAAAATATTTTTCTTTCCCAGAACTTCCTCCCCTTCCTTTCCCTAAAAAGACTCTCCAGCATTCCCATAGAAGACATATGCCCTGAGGATTTTTTCCTCAGTGCTTCGCGGAGCTAATGTAAAAAAAATATGTTTATGTTGTATATCTAAAAGCTGCCGAGCTTGTTACATAGAGGGCAGTGCTAAGAGCTGTCCCGAAAGTCCGCAAGATGGCGGTTAGTTTAGTTCGGAGTTTGTGCACTAGAGGGGGCCGAGGGCTGGGGTGCAGTTTGCAGGAGCTCACATAATTCAGATCCATTTCAGCTAGCTTCTAGTTAGGTTGATTACTCGCAGTCATAACATTTGTAATACGCGAAGTATTAATAAATCCAGTTTAACATAAAGAACTATATTATTCCAAAGAAGTAATCTCCAACAACTTGCGAACACAAAAATATATGTACAACAAGCATATTAACACACAAAATAAAATGACGTCAATGAAATCAGACTACCAAAACAGTTTATTGAATCAAGGAATGAAATGTTATGATTCGTTGCCTACTCCAATTAATTAATTAAAATCTTAGAATATATAAAACAAAGTCGGGTTAGTTACACCATTTATAACTCGAGAACGTCTGGACCGATTTTTATGATCTTTGATTTGTTGGATTTGTCTCCGCCCCGAATAGCAGAATAGCTCACACATTTTGTATGGAACGAATTATCACCTTTTGAAAGAGCCGCAGCAATATTGTGATAAGTATAATATTGAATGGTGAGTGATTTCCAAAAATTCAAAAACGTTAAATGTCAATGCGTTGATTGTTTTACTTTTGTTCTTAAACATATAATGCTGCCCCTCTTTCTTACACAATAAATGGCAACAGTTGAAAAAGTCTGAAGTCTGCACCCCTCCAAAGGAAAAATACAATAATTATAATAAATTTCCCTCACACGTGTAAAGAAAATGAAACGCAATTCCCGTACCTAAGTAAGATAAAATGTAAGAAAATCATAAAAAATGTAAATCCGTACACAACGCAATCTCTGATACCGACAAAAACAAAACACGGACAGTTACGCATTGATAATTGCTTCATTATGTAATTTTTGACTTAATTAAAAACTAATTTAATTCAGCTAATAAGTTAACACAACAGTTATTGATTCTGAAGCGGTACGAAGTTCGTCGGGTCAGCTAGTAAATTATAAAAAGCACATTATTAGCAAGATAAAATGTTACGATAGTATTTAAAAATTGTTTATTTGTAAACTTAAATTCACAAGTAACCATAAATAAACTAAATAATAAATAAATTAATGAAGACAATATAAGCGAAACTCAATCGAAAATCTGGAAACAGAAAAATCAGAAAAACATATTGACACCTCTGGGACTCGAACCCAGGACCAGCAAGAGGTCTTGGGTTCGAGTTCGAATATTATAGTTTGAGGTTTTACTCATAAATTTAAAAATTAAAAATAAAATAAATAATAAATATTTCAAAAATAGCATTTTTTACTTCCTTTTGTCTTGTTCCCAATCCACCAATTTATTTTTTGCAAGAAGATATAAAGCATGGTTCTTTCCATTTGATATTTGAATGATGGCCAGTTTGTCAATGATTACGATTTTTTTAAAGAAAACCCCGGCTTTCACTGCAAACGCCAGAGTTAAAAAGAAAATAAGGACATTCGTAATTTCTACCCTTCACCATTAGGTATATAATTGATAGTAACAATATAATATTTACGAATCCTTAAATTATATCGGGCAATATTCTTTCAAGGCGAGCTTTCCATTAAATGTTTCCTCTGTGGTCATATAACTAGGTTCAGTGTTTCTTAACTTCTCTCAACTATCCAACAATTCTATCTCCAGTGACCCATTTATCAACATTTCTGTTATTTCTTCATCGCTTTGTCGGAAAGTTTCGATATTAATTAAAATAATGTTTTGAAGATGCGATTGAATGCACTCGATATTTGCCAATGGAAGAAACATTTATTAGAAAGGCAGGTAATAATTTATAACGTTGTTTCGCGAACATTTGTTTACACAAAATGATGCTATTTCCTACTTGTAAACATTATGAATCCATCTACGATATCGAATAAGATTAACATCGAATACTGGATAGAATTCAGTCGTGCTTTCATGATGAATTAAAACCAAAAAAATCATGAAGTTTTTTCTGTAATCGTATGAAATTTTTTTTTATTTTTTATTTATTTATCTATAATAAAATATGTTTACAATGGTTTTATTTGTATGCCTGTCTTACTAGGGTATACCTATGTCGAGACAGGCGTACAGGTATATAAATGAATATTGTAATTACAAGGATATTTCAGGTAAAATACATATTATGAATAGAATTAAAACAGAAGGGTGATTGGAAGGGTAATAAATCTTTTAAAGAGAGTTATTTAATAAATGTTGGAGATGGAGTAATGAAATCAATTCTGCCTAGTCTATTTATAGGTTAATTGAAGGTTTGGCTTAGGTTTTCAAGGGATAAAGGCAATGTTTATGATACCCAGAAAATGTTATCTGATGTCAAAGAATATCCGAAGCAGGAAGTTATGTTTTACGTGAGCTATATTCAGTAACTTATTTAAGTCAGTCGTTAAAGCAATGGCAATTTATTTGAAAGTGAATTATAAAATTTAAATTGTTTATCTTTAAAATATTTCATTCACATAGGCACTTCGATAGGTTTTATATATTTCTAACTTCCTGTAAAGTATCTTCAAAAGTATGGATACCGCTACCCCGGCTATTATTTATTGGGTAATCTACACCCCTGCCATATGTCACCCCAAGTGGTTCGCTATGTTCGGTGATGTACCGGGTTCATGAGGGTCTTGGCGGCGAATGCGTTTGCCCATCTACTGATTGAGGAAGACCTAACCTAGACCACCCCTGCTGGACTCTCTTGAACCATCGCCTTGCAGTGCGAAGGATGTATTCATACGACCGTCACTCCTAGATACATCGACCCCCCAGATTCCTACTCACCCCTCATAATTTTTTCCTTCCAGAAATACCGCTCCTCCCTTTCCTTAAAATGACCCTTCATACAGCATCCCCAAAGATGACATAGGCCATAACCACTCGAGCGACAGAGCAATTTTAAACTTTTTCCTCGGATTGCTCGTGATTTTTGGTGATCATTTTGAATTTTTTCCGCCCACATTAAAAAAATCATTAATTATTCAATAATTTCAATTAAATAAAAATGCATCTAGGACAAATTTGCCTAAAACTGGCAGCAAAGCAATCCAATGTATTTTAAATAGTGTGGCAAAAAGCCCTCAAGTGGTTAAAGGATTTTTTTCTTCAGGGCCTCCTATATTGACCTAACTTAAAAAAAAAAAAATCGATAATATGTACGGTTCCAAACTAGATACCTGCCCTTAGCAAAAAATCTTCTCCGTATTATAACCAAATCGCCATATTACTAGTATCTACCTGTAATTTTATGTTTCTACAGATAAATACCGGTATTTAATATAATGTATATAAATTTTATTACTAATTATTAATATTATTATAAAAAAAGCATATTATTATAAATCGATCCACTTGCTTGACTTTAATGGTAAATCGCTTTACCATTTACGCATCTCATTCAAGAAGTGCCTACATTAAAAAGTGTTATACGGAGATATATGACTCCAGATACCATTATGGTGCAACGAATCATCAATAATTAACAATTATCTCTTTAAGCATAAGTTAGCCACCACCCTGAAAGTTCTCACCCTATTTGTTTGTTGCAATTACGCCGTTAGGAACGATATTTGCGATTCAAAACTGATAGTTAACAAGCATAGTTAGATTTCGCATTTCCGTTCATCCGTTAAATCAAGCCAGCGTATCCTCAATTATAACTGTGGAAGCTATTTGCAGTTTACTTTTGATATTACAGTGTGCAGCGTTCAAATAGAACCGTTTATTTGCGCTCCTTCGTTCCATGTGCATAAACGTTTGTGCTAAATCAAAGTAATACGGGATTTAACAAAAGTTTCCAATGTAATTATTACAGATCGGCCCCGGCACTATTCGGGGAATAGGAAGTTATGACTTATAATATCATCCGGAATATTGGTTCTACTTTCAGTTGATTTGAATTACTGAGAAATCAGCAAACTTCATTACACACAAAGCTTTAACTGGCAACCGACCAAAACTGTTTGAAACGATTTGTTTGCTTCTATTAAAAACATCCATGCAATAGTTGCTTAAACATTATTTATTAAACTTTTTTAATTAATGAACTTATGATGACTGTGGATAATAGAACATATGATAAGTGAAGTAGATATATAGGAATCTGCCAACTTCAATTAAATTCATTGATGCCAATAAACATAATTACTTTCAAGTTACTACATAGAATTGGAACGATTCTAAATTTTTAAAAATCTTTGCCTATCGCATAAATAGACAATTGATGCAAAAGTAATAGGTACTTACAAATATTTATAAAAAATTGGATTGCTTATACTTAGGAGTTATAAAAAAAATATTTAAAATGTGACCGGAGATCAAAGCTTCATTCACATTTCTTATTCCAAATAATGTCAGGAATCACTAGTCAAAGTTTTTTTTATTATTTCTCGTGCCTTTCTCACTGAAACACCTGTGCTGGGAGTGGGCATAGTTAATAACAAATCATCAATAACAACATCAAAATAACAACCAACTATTACGTTGTTAAAAACAATCAGCATCTAATTGATACAGGTGAACCCTAATGGGGTCAATAATTACATGCTGAAAAATGTATTTAAATTGTGAGAAGCAATAAATAAAAAATCATTAGAAATGCATACTACTTATTATTGTAGGCGTAGTTTATAACGTAATCAGTTTATAACAAAGATACGAATAATAACACTTACTTTTAAAATAAAATAAACACAATCAGCATCGTACCATTAGAAATATATACTTATAAGTGGAGGCTCAGTTTATTGCCTAGTTTTAAACAAAAATACAAATAACAAGACACTGTTACGTTTAAAATAAAATAAAAAATCTGAATTGTACCATTGGAAATACCGATTAAGTCACGTCCCATGACATCCCGTATAGACAGATTATTACCCTTATAAACACACATTCAACTTTGCCTCATTTTCGTCATCCCTGCCATATATGGTATGGAGATAATATATTAGTAAACCAAAGTAAGACACTGGACTGTTTGTATTCTAAAACCAAAAGGAATTATATAATATTCTGTTACATCGGTTCCATCTTCCATCCCTACTTTATGAATGGAAGTATTTGTGTTGATTTATTATATTAATTAAAGATATGTACGAGTATTATAGTATTTTTTTACATTAGCTGCTGAAGGCCCCGAGGAAAATAATTCCCCCTCAGGGCCTATGTCATCTTTGGGATCGCTGTGTGGAGGGTCTTTTTAGGAAAGAAAGGAGGGGAACTTCTGGGAAGGAAAAGGGTAAAAGGGGGTGTGTGTGTGAATTTGGGGTTCAGTGGGGTTCAAGGTGATGTTCCGAGACAGTACGGCTGGAGAAGTCGAAGAGATCCCACCCATTCTCTCCCAATCCAGCATGCTACGCAGCTGGTGGGCAGACGCATCCGCTACCAAGACCTTAATAAACTTTACCCCATGAATCCGGGCACCCCTGCTAAGACACCAAACGTAGCGAACCACTAGTAGTGACCTATGGCAGAGGTGTTGGTTATCCAATAAATGGTTCTTGGGGCGGCGGGAATTTATTACAAATATTTGAAATCTTCAAGAAATAGAGTAAATTTATTTTCTAACCTTTATTCATTACCGAAAGATACATATTCCCACAATTAATGCTGAATTATTAAAAATCAGATGTAGATAAATACAATTAAAAATATTTGATAATAATATCTACTTATGTCATATTATCATATTAAATCAATTAATACACCTACCTACATCGGATTATTAAACATACGGCTTTGATTGTGATAATCTAAGTCTTTCGATAGCGAATAATGATAAGAAGATAAATATAATATAATTAATTGGATGGGTAGGTACTATCCATCAATCCTAACGTTCATGTTTCAAACAATATAATGAGCTGATAAATCAATAGCGCGGTTTAACCATAAAAGTCGTGTAAAATAATTGTTTTAACATGCACTTAAATTACAGTTAGAACTAGATACAGGAATGAATTATGCACACAGATGCAAAACTAGCAATATTACAAATATGGCGATAAATGCATTTCTGGTCTTATAGAATCTGGACTCATTAAAACTTGGAAAGTTAATTCAAAGGGCAAGTGGGCAGTTCTGTTCTCTGTTGAAGGAACTAAAGAGAATGTGTAATATTGATTGTGGAGGACATATTATAAATTACACAGTTCCCACAGAAAAATTCAACACATAAATACACTACAAGGTTCACAGAAAACTTATTACTACAAAAAGCAAACAAAACAATATTCCAAAAAAGACGGTATGATATGGCCGTTAAACTATACAACAACCTTCCACATAATATTAAACAAATACATGATACACACAATTTCAAATCGTCACTAAACACTTTCCTTATAAACAAACGTCATTACACCTTAAGTGAATATTTCAATTTCAATTATTAATACTACACCTTTTGTATTTTTTATTTGTGCGATAAATATTTCTTGTTTTTTTTTTTCATTTTGATTATAATATAAATTCAGACCACCAAGCGAGAATCGGAAGAGAAAAGTTTAGCCCCGTATTTCAGTGGATTGGTTCGATGCAGGCACACCGAACGCTTTCCCGTGGTTAGTTGGATGTTTTCAGACTTTTAGATGTGACCAGGAAATTGGTGAACTCATCTATCTGAGATGGATGGCTTCATATAATCCACCAAGAAACTAGCGTGGTCTTGAAACCGTGGTTCACTCTACAATGCTCCGAAGCAGTTCGAGAAAAAACCTTAGGCTTAATCGAGGCTTGCCGAGTCAACAACACATCTCTAACGTCGTAAAACAGATCACCATACAACAAACTGGTAAAGGAAAGCAAGAGAATTATAAATAGGCCGAGCACGACCTGTAGATCAGCAAAAATCTGGCTGCCTGCTCGCATGGCAGCAGACTAATCTAATTTGGGAGTCTGTTATGGATACAGCCACCCGGAAGCCATTTGTTGGGTGACCAACACCTCCGCCATAGGTCACCCCAAGTGGTTGGCTGCGTTTGGTGAGTTAGCAGTTAGCCTGGGTTCATTGGCAGCGGATGCGTTTGCATTAGATCGGGGAAAGCTGGTAGAGGGAGACCGGTCGACCTCTCCACCTAAAGCAACATTATTATGTTATTTGCTGTCAAAATGTATCTAAGTAATGCAATAAAAAAATGTATGCCCTATTCATGAACTTCTTCATTCTATGATATAAAATTAATCAACTTAAAGAAGAATAGTTAGGTAAATACGTTGTGTTTGTTTTTCATTGAGTTTATTTTACTTACAAACTAATTATTTTCTAAGACCTCACGCCTTTTTGTTCAGTTTTAATTAAAAATTTAGATTTCTATATGAAGTACGATAAAACCATAACATTATTTGCTAGTTATTAACGTTATTGTGATTCACATATTCGATAATGAGGTAATTGCAGAGAACAATATATTTTAAGGCGATCCACTAGTCCAGGAAAAAATCGAAATCGGAATTCATGTCCTTTTATGGGAGGAGTTTAAAAATACTTGAGAAAAAGCTTTTGGAAAGATAAGTTTTAAGATTTTCACGGCCAAAAGCATTTTCGTTATTTGTTTTTGGGGTGTTATGCCGTGTTGCGCTACCTCCTTCTTTAGCCAACGTTTCGGACATCGTTGCAGTGTCCATCATCAGGGCAGATCCGGCAGATCACACACATCTACCGGATCTGCCGGATCTGCCCTGATGATGGACACTGCAACGATGTCCGAAACGTTGGCTAAAGAAGGAGGTAGCGCAACACGGCATAACACCCCAAAAACAAATAACGAAAAAGCTTTTGGAAAGGTTGGAAAAGGTATTTGAGATTTTGTTTTACAGGTTGATTTCTTAGAGGCCTGTAAAAAACATTAAATCATTTTTTTCGCATTGTTTATTGTAATAAAGCAGAATTTTAAAATTGATTTCATGGAACAAAGCGTCGCGGAGCCTAGCGACCGTTTCCCGCTCCGTTCAGGGGCGAACTGATAAAAAAACGGGCGTTACTAGTTATGTAGCCCTTCGGTGGACGGCATAGAGTTCACTCTGAAAATCCAAATTCGTCTACTGCCGGCCGTATTGTAAAATAACAACGCGAAAATGCATATTTTATTTTATTTTGTGAAATGCGGGCGTAAATATAATTTTTTTTGCGATCATTATAAAATAAACTGAATTTGCCACATTATACAATAAAACCATATCCGAAAAGGGGTTTATAAATAGGAGAGTTTGGACTTAAAAGTGTTTTTTACAGACTTTATATTTTATTTTTTTATAGGCTTATTAAAAGACTTATAAAAAAACTGACAGATGTTTTTAAGGGCCAAGATATGTTCTACACGCAGCATTTAAAAGAAGCTTTTATAATACTTATTTTCAAAACAAAAACATACGATTTTGTATGATTTTGCATTATTTAGTATGGCTTCATCTTAACGCAATTCATCTATCCAGATTTTATCATTATTGCAAACTTGGCGCTGCATTCGGTTCATTTCAGTAATCCAAGGATTTCCAGGAAACTTCTCGACAGCATTTATCGACATTCAATGATAAATGCACTGCCTCACTGACTTCTCCCAGATGCATTTCCTAGTTCCAAATGACATGCAGTTCACGTCGCCGTGAACTTGATTATTACCTGCGCTGGGTACCTACCTTCCCCGGTAGCTACTAGCTGGTAGGTGTAGCGTATGGCTTCCTTCAGATTGTAGTATGTAGTGTGTTCCCGCTGTATACCCACTGTATACGGTAGCAATCAGAAATTTGAATTAAGGTCTAATCATTCCGTAATAATGATTGCAGTCTCAATGCTTGGGAGCAACACAAACCCATAAGTGTTGTTTATTCCGAGTACATTATGCTCCCTGTTCAATTTTTAGATTTGTTGTTAACGCGATTCGAAGGTAGAAGAAATTGCGAAAAGCTTTATCCATTAATATTATTCTGTCACAACGCTGATTGTGAAAATAATAGAAAATATCACAAAGCATTTTCATATCATCAAACATACGAATTTCGGTTTGTTAGTGATAGTTACTCCAATTTAATGATTTCGGATCGCCTTTGAACTAAAGTATCATCTTAAAAATTGTAAATGTGTAAAAAATTCATACATTCGATAAAGAATAACTTTTAGCCTAATGTTTTAATGGAAAAATATTGTAACTATCATTTTCAAAATTATAACTGATGTGCTGAATTGAAATTGGGCATCAGTCGATAATAATTGATGGAGAAAAAATATTCACAAAAAAAAATTGTCATTAAGATGAAAAGTTGCTGCGGTAAATATACTTTCCTTAATATTTTTTCTTGATTATTCTGCAGCAAAAAGTGTATTGTTCTGATGTATTCTTTACGTTCACTTTCAGCTTTACACATCCTTCCATAAATTATTATTTTCCTTAATTTTCCAATTTTCAATTTTCTGCGCTAGTCTAAGAAGATGTTTTGCAGTTAGTCAATTTCTCAGAATCGAAAGCTCTCTATCATCTGAAAAGCGAAGTAATTTTAGGATCTTTACGAAACATCGTCAAAAACATATTTGTCAAACATGTGTTAAGTGCTTTTTCATTTTTCTTACTATCTCAGGTAACAACCTCTGTTATCCTATCTGCATTGTCTGCAACATTTTGTACTCCCCATTAAATATAAATATTCCTACGCTTTCCTAATATTTTCCTAGTATTTAGATTCCCATTATACATAAAGTTTTTCATTTAAATTTAAAATTATTACATTATTAATCCGACCGCAATTCGTGGCTGCATCGAACATTACCTTCCCGGTTAACAATGGGTGACTGTAATAATATGCATGTACCGCTGCAGTTCGCGTTTAATTGTATTTCAGTGCAGATATACGATTACCGTTAGATGAAATGCAACCGCCGCAGCTTCTGAATCAAAGGTATTAGAAATAATTTCCTACCGCTCCGGAATTCTGGCTACCGTTGCAGTTGGCAAAAACTTCATGCTTTCTGTTCACTCAATTGGTTTTGCTTTGATGTACCGCGCTCCGTGTAATGTTGTTATTTATATACAGACCGATAATACCCCGACTAGTGGGTGGTATAGAAATCTCTCTGTGATCGACGAGCCCAATGCTATTAAAATACATATAGCATCCCAGAGAGAGGTCGTATGTGACGTCGTCGTTCAAGTATCTTATGTCTTTTTCGTTTTCACACAATAAAATTCTTTCAAATTAAAATCGGTTACTTTTGTACAGCCTGGAACTACCATTATATCTATTTGTTATTTTGGAAAAATCAGCCCTGACTAGATCAGTTAATCTGATCCTGATTCCAGATTTCACAGTTTTTAAAACTATATACGAGTTATAATATACTCGTATTTAGTTTTAAAAACTAAATATATTCAGGGTAGCGATGTGTAGGTTCAGCTGGAGTGGGCTCTTGAACTCGGATTCGTCATCGGAAACGGATCCTGCTCCTACTTATTTTTAAAATCGACTACTCCTAGAGAACCCGGTCCAGTACTCGGACTCCAGAACGCGAACCCGGCGGTCTGAGCCACTCGGGAGTAGGCAGCAGGTCCCGGGTTCGCTTGCTCCAGTCGAACTCGTGCGTCTCGGTCTGAGCCAATCGCGTGTCGGGAGCAGGTCCCGCGCTCGAGTTCTTTTACGGGCTCCGGCTCCGGTCGAACCCGTGCGTCTCGGTCCGAGCCATTCACGAGTCGGGAGTGGCTCCCGGGATCTGCTCCAAGAACTCGAGTATTTTTAAAAGGAAGCACTTCTCGGAGGCCTCCGGCAAAATGCAGAACTTACCCATGTCTAATTTGGGGTGTTAAGGGACGTATTTGGTTTACTTAGACCAGTGATTCCTGACTATATATATGTAAAGTCAAACGTGTAAACGAAATTTTGATCTCCGGTGACTTTTTCGATATCTTTTTAAAACATAGTTTTTCTTCAAAATCAAACAAAAAAATTCTTCCACATGTCGTCACTGGTCACTCAGCTGATTGACCGCCCAACCCCTCACCCCGTCCCTAACTAATATTATATAATTTACATTTAAATTTTTTCCTCTACATAATGTACTAACATTCACTGGTTAAAAAAGTAAGTCAAGTACGTTTCTTAACATGCTGTATACTAGAAGAAGTCCCCGGTGTTGGCCGGGCTTTATGCCGAGCTTTTCGAAATCAGAGGCCGACAGTGATGATCCTCTCAACACGAAAGGACAATTATTCGAGGCTCAATAAAAAAAAACTGAATTAATGTCCAAAATATTCATTGTAATGCAGTAACTTGTTTTTTCACAATCCATCAACTATTTCCGCAGGCATTTTTTATTCCTTTTCCGTGGTAGGCACTTTTAGGATTACGGATTATTTCTATTTACGTGTTAAAGTGTTGTCGATTCCCAATGACCCACGAGGATGATAGACTTATAATCACCTGGTACCTACTCGTCTGATTGTGACTGGCCGACTGGCCCTTGGCAATCTTGGGTTAGAGATGCACACAAAATTGCATGCTCGTTGGAGAAAACATATAAGGTTAATTTACTTGTGAATGAGAAATAATTATTTATTGCGATCATTCGTGGAATAACATTTACATGAACAGTTTGATTCTGTATTGTTTTTGTAGGGTACATTTTTAATTCTGAGAGACCGTGACTTAGCTGGGATGCCCGAGTTCATGGGATGAGGTACGTTCGGGTCTTGGTGGTGGATGCGTCTGACCATTGTGTGGCAGGCCGGATCGAGAGAAGCCTTCTGACTTCTCCAGCAGGACTCTCTCGACCCATCGCCTTACACTGCAGTGGGAGGGTTGAATTCATAAATCCGCCACTCCTGGTCACACTTTCCTGAATTTTTCGTACCCAGAATTTCCTCTCTTTCCTGTCTTTTAAAGACTCTGCACGCAGCATCCGCAAAGATGACATAGGCCCCGAGGGGAATTATTTTCCTCAGGGCCTTCTATGTGGAGATAATATTTAAAAGAAGAGGGCAAAATAAAACTAAAAATGAACCAATATCATTTTTATCAAGATGTCAGTGAGCTAGATATATTATATTATGATATAAGCTAGTTATATGGTTTATGTACAATGTACCTAGAAGTGATATGTGTTGTATATTAATATTAATTAATTAATTACTTAGTTAAATTATTCTGGTTTCCGACGTTTTCTTTTGGTGATCTAGGATCTTTTGGAGACTGTCTTTCTCTTTTCGTTATTTGTTTTTAGGGTGTTATGCTGTGTTGCACTACCTTCTTATTTAGCCTACGTTTCGTACAACGTTACAGTGTCCATCATCAGGGTAAATGATGGACAATGTAACGCTGTCCGAAACGTTGGCTAAAGAAGGAGGTAGCGCAACACGGCATAACACCCAAAAACAAATAACGAAAATACTTTTGTCCGTGAAAATCTAAAAAAGTATTTGACTGTCTTTATCGTTTTTGTTTATGAATATATTGTAAAACATACAAATGTCTATAAAAAAATCTATTTAACGGGAGTAAAAAGATAAAATAATACAATAATTATTATACACTTGTTAAACTATAACTTACTATAATTTACATGTATAAACATTATCATATTGGAATGTCCTAAAACGGGCAATTGCCTAGTTGGACATTTTAAGTTCATTATATTGTATTATGTAATATTTACAAACAAACGATAAATAAATAAACAATAAACTTCTTTGTGCAAATTTCTACGATAGTTTAAGTACAAAGTAGAACATGAAGAGTATTTATTTATTGTAACTACTGTTATTATTACATATTAGACATTATGTAATATTTCGACATGCATCATGATTGTAAAAGCCCTACTGGCGTTAAATAAATAAATAAAAATATATTATTCGTGAACGAATTCATATATATAATTGATGATAAATATTTTCATCGATCTTATAAATGATTAATTGACCTTCCTACCTGTTTCCATCGTCTTCCCGCTATTTTAATACTGATGCCAGGAGCAAACAAAATATAACCTGGTAATTGAGCTAGAACTTCGCTATTTCCTGCATTTAAAACTAAAATCAATGTTTGCATAAACACACGATGACCCCCGCTAAATATTTGTTCAGATCGCAGAACGCCTCAGGCGTTCAGAACTGGGATTATATTATGGGATTTTGTTTATCTTCAGATTTCTACTAAACCGTAAACTAAACTCACAGTTACCACGAAGTCAACAATATTTCAATTCAATCTGAATATTATGTTATATTTCACCAACTAAAAGTTTTCGCATTGACGCCGTATCAACACAATATTAATATTATAAAATATGGCTTTAATAAATTCTAATTCAATATTGAAAAGAATATTTTGAAAATATTTCTTCTTTGTTTCGTGATTCAGCATGTTATTGTTAGCGGCCCAATTTCCAATGTTACTCGAAATGGTGTTTCGCCTTAAGGCTCTGCAACCGGGCCCGAAAAGAAGAAGATGGAGAGATACGAAATTACGAATGTTAGAGGAGAGCGCTAACATTTACAGTGACAAAATCGATGCGAAAATTGCGAAAATGTTTAATAAAACACGACTCGTTTAAAATAGAGCAAAAATCTCGCCAGCATTATCTTAAACAGCATTTAAAGAAACACTGTGAATTTTTTCATACATATTACTTGTAAAATAACTGAAACAAACGTGTTAATAATAATTTTTGGAGCATAATTAGCGATTTTTTCTATCTAGGGAATTTTATATAAGTTATTTGCGTTTCGGCGCGGGCAAAGTCTAGATATTATTTATTTATTTATTTATTTATTTAAACGCCCATTGGGCTTTTACATACATTGTTATTAGTATTATTACATTAACTATATGGCATATAAAAGTTTAAGTACATATATGAATAAAATAATTATTATATGTGTAGTACCTACATAAATGTTTTACAAATAATATAGAATACCATTATGGAGAACAGTTTTTTTTTGTACTTACAAACAAAAATAACAGGATTGAAATTAATCAGCATTAGTAGGGACTTAAGCATAATCGAAATATAAATTAAATTAAATTACAATATTAATTTGTAAAGTTACATATATATATTAAAGTTTAAAAGTCTAAAAGAAAAGAGTGAAATAAATAGAAGCTAAAAAGGGTTTTTCACTATGGAATGGTGAAGTCATACATTTCAGCAAAGTGTTTATGTAGATTTCGTTTAAGCACTGCTACGGAATCTCTAAATATATCAACGACATTACCAAATTTATTACCAAAATTTTGTATTCGATTTAGGGATATGTGCGCTTGATAATTTGTTTTGAAATTGTCACAGAAAAACGTGGAATTTTGTCTCGTATTTTTGGAAGATACAAATAATTTTATTGTGGCCAGAATTTCAGGGCTGTCGATTCTATAATTAATAATTTTATTTAGTAGAACAAGGTCGGAGATAATTCGCCTATCTGACAGCGTAATCAAATTTAGTTGGTGCATCAGCTGGATATAATTTATATTTTGGATTGGAATATTTAGTTTAAAGTTAATAAATCGTAGAAATTTGTGTTGTACCCTTTCAATATTGTTGGAATGTATTTTATAAAAGGGGGACCAAATAGGCGAATTATACTCTACTTGACTTCTTACTAAAGATGTGTACAGTGTTTTCAAACATTCTAATGACTTGAAGTCGCATGCGGTTCTACATATAAAACCAAGCATTTTTAAGGCTTTATTTGTGATTTCATTTACATGCGGATTGAATGTTAACTGTTCATCAAATATAACACCCAAGTCCCTGACTTGAGTGACAGCTGTCAATTTTACGTTATTTAGCGAATATACATAAATTATATGATTTCGTATTTTACAAAAACGAATGACCTGACATTTTTTAATATTATGAAACAGAGAGTTGATGATGCACCAACGATATAGTTTATTTAAATTAAGTTGCAAAGTATAACAATCGTCTAAACTACGTATTGTTTTATATATTTTCAAGTCATCTGAGAAGAGAAGAACTTCCACATCTTTAAATATGCTAACAATATCATTAATAAATAACAAAAAAAGAATTGGTCCCAGGTGAGACCCCTGAGGAACCCCACTTGTGGCTTCGAAAACGTAAGATTCCACAGATTTTATTTTCACACATAGCTCTCTTTTACTAAGATAACTATCAATCCAACTTAATAGATTACCCTTGATGCCCAACATACTTAATTTTTGTACAAGGATATGTCGCCTTACTTTGTCAAAGGCTTTGGAAAAATCAGTATAAATTGAATCCACCTGATGCTTCAAGGCAAGAGAATCAGTTATGTAATTTTCGTATATGATCAAGTTACTTAGAGTGGATTTACCTGTGATAAAGCCATGCTGGTTGGGTACAATAATATTATTAATTTGTTTAATAATGACATCTAGGACTAACGATTCAAATAGTTTGGGAATAGCGGACAATATACATATTGGTCTGTAGTTAGATACATCGCTTTTATCTCCCTTTTTATGAATAGGCGTAAGATAGCTTTTTTTCCACTGATTTGGAAAACACCCTGACGACAAAGACTTATTAAATAGTTTAAATAGTGGATAAGTCAAACTGCGAACACAAGATTTTAAATATGTTGGAGGGAAACCATCCGGTCCAGCGGATTTATTAGTATCTAATGCTTTTATAGCCTTTTCTATAGCGTTTATTTCAATAAAACAATGGTTTAGGTTAAGTGATTCTTCAAGTGATATATCGTTTGGGATTTCATTATCAGGAATACTATCATCATAAACACTTTTGAATAAATCTGCAAAAAGATTGACAATGCCTTCGGTACTGTCCGCACAATTGTTATTCAGATGCATAATATTTGGTAAACTACATTAGAAAAGTTCCACAATTTTTTTACATTATCATGAACCTCCATTTCTATTAAACTAATATAATCATTATAACATTTTTTGGACAATTCTTTGCACTGCCTTCTTAAGTTAGTAAACGTTATATAATCATCTACGTTTCTAGATTGCTTATATATTCGGTGAGTTTGTTTTTTAGTATAAATTAATTCTTTTAATTCTTTTGAAAACCATGTGGGGTAAAAGGATGCATTAAAATTAACTTTTGGAACATGACGTTCTTTTGAAGTGTTTAGGATTGAATAAAACTGTTGGACTTGATTTTCAATATTGTTTTCATCTTCTAGAAATGACCAGTCTATATGGTCAAGATAATTAATAATATTTGTGTAGTCAGCTTTATTAAAATTGTACGATGAAGTTTTTAATTTCTCCAATTTTCTAGACACATTTGTAATAATAATATCTAACGCTGGATGGTGTTGGTCTAAAGGTAATAACAATTCGTCCGATTTTTCTACCACTGTCCTTAAGTCACTAGAAAATACTAGGTCAAGCATTCGGTTATAAGAATTATGCACTTTATTTAACTGTTTAAGTCCTAGGAAAAAAGACATATCGAGCATTTCCTTTGATTTGGCACACTGCACTTCTGTTTCGTTAATAATCACTTCATTGTTCTTATCGAAAGACCAGTCAATTTTCGGAAGATTGTAATCGCCTACAATTATAAATTTGGCTTTAGGATATTTATATTTTAGTGTTTCTACATCCTCGATGTGGTTTTTGTATATTTGCAGATCTGACATTGGTGGAATATAAGTACAGGCTATAATGATTTTTGTTGATGAAATATTTAGCATTACAAAGATGTGTTCAACGTTTTTGTGTTTAACTGGCAATTTTCTAGATGAAATGTTTTTGGATATGCACACCATTACACCTCCTCCTTTTGATTTGTTGCTCGTAATGGGGTCACGGTCAAGACGGTAAATGTTATATTGGTTAAGGCCTAATTCTTATCTTCAAGAATAACATATATTTTTAAGAGCTTTAAAAATTACCGTGTTTAAGGGAAATATATAATAAATCGGTACAAATCCGGGTTGCGGGCCCTTAAGAGGGTGTTACCAGAGAAAACCAGAAATATGTCATTTTCAAATCAGATTTTAGACGTATTGACTCTTTTCCACAAAAAAATATAAATGGATTTCGAAAGATTGTTCTTTTATCTAGCGTTCGCATGTAATAAATTTTGAGATTTTTTTTTAATTTTTAGTATAATAAGGTTATTCCATAGGTCGTTGGCAGATTTGTTAAATTTTCAAAAAAGATTTTGAATTTTACCACACCCATTTAAAATAATATAATCATGCAGTAAAATAAATCAAAACATTTTCTAGCAAACGCATGTTTTAGAATTTTAATTTTAGTTTCAATAAAATCATTAAAAAATAAGTACGTACATGTACTCTTACTACACAACAACAACAAAGTTAAACAAAAACTCTGGTATTGGAATATTTGTATCTAACCAATATAATATACTTAATATTAAAGAGATTCACAGTATTAGTAATGTTAACATATTAAATATTGAATTTAAAGACATAAATAAACATTATAACATTATTGCTATTTATCGAACGCATAGGTCGATAGTGTCACACTTTATTGATGAATTAAAAAATATTTTATTAAATATTAGAAATAAAAACAATGTTTTTGTTGGAGATATGAATTTAAATATTGCAAGCGACTATTCTAGCAAGGATAAAGATAGCTATCTCAACATGTTAGCAGAACTCAATTATTTATCGTGCATAAATTCGTACACTAGAGACGTTCGAGGTCAACGACCTTCATGCTAAGATCATATTTTTACAAATATACCGGATATCCAAAATATAACAGCAGCTGTCATTCACACAACTATCACTGATCATTATTCTTGTATTTTTAACCACAAAACCAGCAATCCAATATTGCCATCATTTAAACAAACAAAATCTTCCAAAAAAGTACTTAATATGGATACATTAAAAAAAAAATTTCAATCCGAAAATTGGATCGAATTATTACAATGTAATGATGTCAATATCTGCTGTAAAATATTTGAAGAAAAAATATCTAAATACATAAATGACTCGTCAAAAAATATAATTCCCAAACACAAACTGTCTAACTTCAAATCTATAAAACCATGGATTACTCATGGATTAATAGTATCTGTACGACGTAAGCAAGCTCTTTATAAATTAACAACTCAACAACCTAATAATAAAAAATTACTTAATCACTTTAAAGCATATAAAAATAAACTTTCATATATCATAAAACATACTAAAGAAAGTTACTATAAACGGATGTTGGATCTAGCTGAAAATGATAGTAAAAGAGTATGGACGGTTGTAAATGAAATAATTGACAAGAAAAAAACAATAATAACGAAATCAATGCTATTAATCATGATAACTCAAAAACATGCTGTAAAGAAAACCCCTCAAAAGCTGCAAATATATTTAACACTTTCTTTGCAAATGTTGGGAAAAATCTCGCCAATCTCATTCACATTGATCCAAATATTATAACATCTCCAGACTGTAATATAAATGCTAAAAATAAAATGACAACATTTGAAGTCACCACAGAGGACGAAATAGTTTCTATCATAACCGATATGAAAGGAGGATCTGCTCCGGGCTTTGATGCAGTCACGGTTGATATTTTAAAAAACATAAAAAATCAAATTTCTAAGCCATTAATGCATATAATAAATACAAGTTTCCAAAGCGGAGTATTTCCATCAATTTACAAACCAACTACTATTACCCCAATATTTAAGTCAGGTAATCCAGAAGAAGTAAACAATTACCGTCCCATATCAGTAATCTCAAATATAGCAAAAATTTTTGAAAATCTAGTTAAAAAAAGAATGAGCCAATTTATAGAATGCAACGATATAATTAATGAAAACCAGTTTGGTTTTATGAAGGTAGAAGCACACAAGATGCAATTGCAAAATTAAGTAGCCTTGTACATAGTTCATTAGATAAATCATTTAAATGCCTGGGAATTTTTATAGATCTCAAAAAAGCATATGACAGTATATCACATGACAAACTTATAAGTAAATTAAGAAACATTGGATTAAATGGTTCAGCTCTAGAATGGATAAAAAGCTACCTTTTCAAACGTCCCCAAGTTGTAAAAATTAATGATGTGCTTAGTTCACCAAAAATGAGTCATTTCGGCATACCTCAAGGTACAGTCCTGGGACCGTTACTGTTTATTATCTATGTTAATGACATATTCATACAAAAACTAAACGGAAAAATAATATCTTATGCTGACGATACTGTCATAATAATTGAAGGTACGGATTGGAATACTGTTAATAATCTAGCTAACATTGATATTAACATATTGAAAAATTGGTTCGATAAAAATCTCCTCTCTCTAAACACTGAAAAAACAAAATTTATCCCATTCTCTATCAATAAATTCAAATTAGAACCAAATTTAAACATCATAATACACCAAAGTAAATGTTATAAAACTAACTGCAATCAAGATTGTGCTATACTTAGTCCAACTCCCAAAATCAAATATCTTGGTGTATATATAGATCAACATTTTAAATGGAAAACACATATTTGTGAACTCGTCAAAAGGATTAGGAAATGTATATATATTTATTAGACTTAGAAATATTCTTAGCTTAGAAAACCTAAAAAGAGTGTACTATGCAACTGTTCAATCTATATTGCAATATGGTATTATTGGCTGGGGAGGAACATATGACAATATTTTAAATCCCCTCAAAATTGTTCAAAGGTTGATAATTAAGGTAATCTTGAAAAAACCGTCTAAATTTCCTACTGAAATTCTTTTTTCAATATTCAATGTGCCTATTATAGACAAAATCTATAAAAAATATTCAATACTTCAAATTTACAAAGAAATACAGTTAAATACTCGTAACTTCCAATTCAATACATCAACAAGATACCAGAAAACTATTAAAATTCCTAAATGTAATACTAAGCACATTCAAAACGCCTATCTTTATCTGGGCATAATCTATTATAACAACCTCCCATTAAAATTAAAAACCATCGAAAATATGTAGGAATTTAAGCCCAAATTAAAAAATTACCTTAAACTGCTATAAAAGTCCCAAATATGTTTAATTTGTATCTTAAAGTCTGCTATTTTATAAATCATTTATTCCTTCTTTTTTCTTTCATTTCTTAGTTTCTAAATCTCTGAGTCTACTATTGTATAAATCTTGCGTTCTTTCTTGCGTATCCTCTACTTACTTATTACAATATTTTTTTGTTACTAACTTACATGATTCTTCCATTTATAATGATTTTTTAATTTATATTATGATTTTTTTAAACTCTACAGGATTTTTATTTTTAAATTTATACAAGATTTTTTAACCTACTTATTATTTACAATAGCCGTTATTACTAACTTACACGATCATTAATTTACTAATTGAGCTAGAACTCCCTCACCAAACACAAGAGCATTGTCTCTTTATGGTGAGGAAAGGCAATTTTTTTAATTTTTTTGTTAACCTTATGTAACTATGTAACTATGTAACTATGTAACTGTTCTAACTTCATATGTATTTTTAATAAATATTGCCAATAAAAAAAAAAATTAAAATGCGTTTATTGACGAAAATTGGTCCATTTGTGTATTTATTTGCGCACTTACAAACTAATACATTTCAGATTTTTTGAACATTCTTATTAAATTTTGACATTATTGAAAAATGATAAATACTTATAATAAAAAAATAATTACAAAAAGTAGATTATTTTAATAGTTTTATCATCACGCCTTTCAGCATTTTTGGATGAAGGTATAAATTAAAGCTAATTTGGATTGAAATAAATTCGATATTGAGTTATAATTTAAAAAATCTGGTACGGAGAATAATTAATCTTTCTCATTGTAACCGTCCTGCCCGATCGTAAGAACAACTTACGACGAAATGTGGATTTTCGGCCGCTGGCTGGTTAACGCTCTTAAACTATTTTTTGGCCCTTGTAATTCCAGTAGCTGTGATTTGGTCATTGTAGAATTCTTTCAGTGAAATACGGGTTCGTGAAATTCACATCTCACATCTGTGTGATTTCATCGTATATCTGTTAATTATTATAAATAATAATTAAATATTATAAATAATAATTATAAGATCTGAAGATGCAGCAAATGAAAATCATGAAAATTCGTTTCTACGAATCGTTCTTGAGTTCAACAATTCGGCTGTGGAACCAATTGCCGTCCTGTGAATTTCCTCCCTCCTACAACATGGGTATCCCCCCATATACACAAGCCCTGCTTATTTATAGGAGTACATCAAATATATGTATTATGTAATTAATTATTGTGTAAAATTTATTATATTTTATGTATCTTTTTGTAAATAAAAAAAATTAAAAATAAAATTAAAAGTCTTCAAGTCCTCTAAAGAGTCTAAAGACCATCCAAACGGAATTCCGAAATATGACATGAGGGAAATTAGTATATTTGTTGATTTATTTATTATGAATTAACGCCGATTAACCACCTTTATAGGAATTACATTAATTTAAAATGGATACAGAATATATATACTTAAGAAAAAAAAATTATATGAAAAAAAATTAAAAAGTACATATTGAAGTGATAGCATAAAGTACAAATAGTTAGTTATTATCAATACAAATATGAAGAAAAAGAAAACCTCATATACATAATATATACAAGATATTTTGAACTAAAAAAATAACTACGTAAAGTACGTAACAAAAATAAATTTTTAAAATCTAGAAGTAAACATTGATGGAGAATATAAACATTTAAAGTATATTTGATTATAATCCAACTAAGTAGCCTGACAAACAGCCTTAATTAAATAATGTTTGTATGTTGATAATTAATCTTTCAATATTTATTACATCATCAACAACATACTTATTACCCAGCAAGCGATTTATTATGGAATATTATTCAGTATTTGATCCTGTGTTGTTACAATGATAAGGTAATTTGTGACGAACTGATCTACTCGATACATGAAAACATATCAACTTATCAACGAAAGAAGTTCAGGTGAGTTCAACAAATTATTATTTCTTTTAATTTAATGTATCGAGTCCCAGTAGTTGTAACACAGAGAATTAATTAATGTTTTCAATGAATATTCCAATTTTAAAATTAATGAGACGTAAGAATTTATGTTGGACACGCTCAAGGGAATTTTCGTGTACGCTGTAATACGGATTCCAAATTGTGGAGTTAAATTCTAGTTGACTTCTAACAAGAGAAGTAGATATGAAGAGATAACGTAAAAACAAATTATCTAAATACTTGTTGACAATATCACATCAAACTTGCAAATCCCGATCCAGGAAATATATCTTGTAACAATATGCTGTTAACAGAATACAGGAAAAGTATTCACGCAATAGCGAAGGTGAAATATTATTAAGATTGATAAGCATTTAACATTTAAACAACATATTCAAGATATTAAAGATAAAACCACCCCATAATAAGCGTATTTTGCCAGTTATCATATCTGTTCCCAAATAAATTAAAAAAGGTTTATATTATAGTCTCGTACATTTAAATTACTTGATTGGATTTGGGGAAATTATAAATGAATTACAGGTAATACAAAAAAAGGTAAACAAAAATCTGTTTTACTACGGATCCAGAAGATCCACAAAAAATTATATATGGAAACAAAACTATTAACATTAACTATATGAATACAATACATGTCTCTTAATATACAAAATAAAAATAAACAAAATATCAATAAATATAAATATATAAAATATCCTACACACAAACACAGAATTCATTAAAACGCCCCAAATACACAAACACTTTATACAACATGATAACATACATTTAAACACCATCCACACTAACTATCTATGGTAAGCACTTCATTGGATACGAAACCCCAAACGACATTAAAAATGAAAAAAAGGCTGGGTTGATATAAAAACAATATTATTTTTTTTAATAAACAAAATATGATTAACATAATACTGCAATATATTTAGTTCGGACATTTCCAGTCAAGTAAGTGAAAATTTAATTTTCTTTCATCCAAATAAAAACTTTAAAAAAATACATTCCCCGGTTAAAGATAGTAAAGTCTCAATAGCTCGCGAACAGCGATGTTATTGTGTGACTCAATAAATAAATAAAATATCATGAATAGTGCTCGTACGAAAATATACTGCATAAAAAATGTTTTTTCATGACGTATTTTTAAATTCAGGATCTCGATGCATTGGCGCCGTAGGGCCTAAGCCTAGGGGTACTTGGTGAAGGTTTCAACTTTGTCGTAGCGAAATTTCGAGCAAGTGTTGTGGACCACACTTTATCTTTATTGTTTTATTTACCTACGAATAGGAGTGAAAGTCGCTACCGTCGCGCCAAGCCACAACTTTATGGTTTGGACAAAGGCACTTATGTTTATCTACTTTTCTGTAGCTTTTGTAATTGGGGGTACCAATTAGTAACTACTTATAAAATAGCCCTCACACTCGAAATAATCAAACATACCTACTTAATTATTTCAAGTGTGTATAATATCGGCTGTCTATGATGTGAAATATTCCTGCGTAACGAACTCAAAATTGTCGTGATTTATTTTTGGGGTATTAGGTATGCCTTTTAAACCAATATGACGTTTCGGACAGCATTACACTGTCCGTCATCAGGGCATAAATGTAATGATTGTGATTACACATCTACCATAATGCTGGATACTGTAATGCAGGAGGTAGCACAATACGGCATAATGACCCAAAAATAAATAACCATATCACTTCTTATTGCTTACTAAGAGGGTCGGGAGAAGGGTAACATGTTTGGTCTGAAGCGTTGGAATCCCTGCACAGAATGACGCGTATTTTTGAAATTTTTATCAATGGTACCTGCGAGTTAAATTTATTTATATGAGAAATAAAAAAAATCGGGTAACTTTTTTTGTTTATTGATTTCGTGTAAAAGTGTGTCCCAATAAAAAATATCAACTTAAATTTTTGAAGCACCCTAATACATGTCGCAGGCCGATCATAAAATCGGGCAGATCGTGATGCGTCTAGCCACATCATGAATCATGATCTGCTGCATGGTGAAATGGCGGCAGATCGTGATGTGCCTGAGGCGCATCATGATCTGCCCGACTGCGACAAATATTTGTTGTTTGCTTTAATGCATTTACCATCTGCGTACTATTCCCCCTTTTCCCGGTAATTAAATAATCAGGAGCAAGAGAGGGATAAACAAAGAAAGCAATTAGTGATGCCTAGTCGACATTAAAAAAATATTACAATGCAATAATTTAGTAACGACAAAAGGCATGGTTTGAGACAGTATACTTTATATTTAATCATCTGAAAATGACTAGTAAAACCGAACAAATGATCTATGAAGGAGCAATAATAATTTATTAAAACAATTCAGTATTATTATAATCAAAACTTGTCATATTGTTGCTGCGACCAATTCAAGACTACGTGGAATAGGCAAAAGGTCACACATTTAAATAACTTGTAAAGTTTCTTAAGCAATTGGAATAGGTAGTTTTTTTTTTCCTAAAAAGCTTAAACGACCAAACATTCAAGCACAGATAACAAAAACTAAGAAGAGTAGTTTCTCTAAAGAAAGTTCTGAACAATTTCATCAGTATTCTTGTTGGCTCCGTAAATTCTGTTTGTATATTCAAATCTCATTTTTTCTCCGCGCAAACAGTTTATGCTGCCCATAGGAATAATTTGCGGAGCTCAACGCTACATTTAATGTGTTTACCCTTTGCGAAAAAGAAAAGGAAAAAGGCATCGATTTTATAATCTTATTGGCTCATACGTTCACACAACCACGCCACTCTTCCCATGTGGGTAGACAAATCCAAGCGATTGGCACATAATAAATTACTTCTCCTTTCCTTAGACCATATACACTACACACGAGTGAAGAAGGTTGAAGAAAATGTTTATAATATTATTATTTACTTAATGATGGTTTTTAAGTATGAAGTCGATTTGCTGTTAAATGCTAGAAGTTTAGTTTGGACAAGTACCTTAAATGAGAGAAAATCAACACAGCTAAGACACTAAACAGAAAATCGGTAGAAATGTTTTTTTGCAATCCTAAACACTCGAATCCTAATCCTAAACCATGCAAAATGAATGACAAAAATCTCTAAACGGACGGATTTAAATCATTTCAACAATGTACATTGACTTTGTATGCACGAGAATGTAATGAATGTGGATCTAAGTTTAAATAGGAACAAAATAATAATGTTTGGGATTCTTTGTCTGGACACTAAACGAAGGTTTTGAGAAACGCTCTCTTCTCCTACGACCACCACTCAGTAAACATTACCTTAATATGTTCTATAATTATACGACTTATATTATTTTATTCAACGATCCCGAACACAGTTAAGTAAAGACATCTTAGAGAATGGGTCATTTTGTGACTTGTTTTTGCTGTCAACAGTTTGGTTCTTGAATAATCTCTCAGCATCGTCAAGACCCACGTTTGCGACCTCTCCCTTTTTTTCAATACCATCCACACATCATCCCCAACGAAGATAAACGCCCCGGGAGAAACCTAAATTGCGTCGAACTAATGCAAATGAAAATACATTAGGACTGTGAAATATATTCTATACAATCTGATCCATGGAGATCTGTGCAAGAGAGACAAGAAGTTCATGAAGAGACAGAAGTAAAAAAGTAAACACTCTTATAAGTATTATTTATACGACGCGGAATGGCTTTACAAAGTTTTGACAAGGCGAGAGAGAGTAAATCTACAAAATGCAACAAAACATAATGGCGCTGCGGAGGCTGTGCAGCTGTGCAGGTGATGGGGGTCCCGCATTGAACTTTCCACTCACCACATCATGAAGTGCAGTCTGTCTTCAAATCCCACAAATGACGGGCGGGATATATTTTGACGAATATTCAGCTTGGTTCGAAACCTTTTTGTGCAATTATTTTCTTATAATAATTATGGTTCGGATATTTTCTTTAAACTCAAAAAATCGAAAAATATTATCGTAAAAAATTTATAACTGTTTGCTATAATATAATGGTCAGCCTTCTCATCCATTTGGTTTAATATCCCCCTCTGGTTAAACATAAACCCCTAAATAAATAATATATAATAAAATGCTCATATGTAAAGCGGATTATGTGGAAGTAAGAGTACTTTCATGTTCATGGAATTCCCAGATACCCACACAGTGTAAATAAGCTTAGATTTGCATATACAAGACGTGCCAGACGCGGAGCGAAGGGTACATTTTGTAGGATTTTGCGCCATGAAAAGGCTTTTCCATCCAACTCTTTTTTTAATCGAGCTTCGGCATTAAAAAGCTCTGCAGCTAAATTGTGTAACTGAAAGCTCGCCCTATAGAAATTCAACATTTCCTGCAATAGACTCATTATGAAAATGTTCTTTTCACTCCGTTACATTTAATGGGCTTAAGCTTTTTGGGGGTTCGAAAGACAACCATTCTCAGTTGGTACTTACAGTACTACGTACACAAAATAAGCCCCAAAATACGGTTTATTATATAAAAGAAGCATTTTTAGAAATCATTTGGGAAATTTAAAATCCGCATTTACTTTTAATGCTACAGGGTTTAGAATTAACCAAGAATTCATAATTAATCAAACACAAATTATATTTTCTCCTCTCGTTCGTATTTTCAAGAAACCTAAATATTATCATTTCGTAAAACAATTCAGAGATTTCCCAAACACAACATTTAACATTCTAAATTCGGTTGTAAAATTATTTAAATTCAATGAACTTTTAATTTTTTTAATTGGACTGATAAGTGTAAATTGTATCAGACGAGCGATAAAGTAGAAACCAAAATAATTTTATTGATTACCACGTGGGTTATTTGTGTTTGATCACTAAGTTCCTGTTCAAGCATCAAGCATGTGCTAAATATGAGCCATTTAAATAACAATAGCACCTTGACAGCTACAAGTCTGTTCGGAGATATGATCTCACCTTACTGCCCCACATAACGCAGAACACATGTCAATTTGTAACTGTGCTTGGTAACGTTAACTACAGTCGAGTGTGTGATTCTACAGCGAGCCAACCTGCAAATCAAGTGACTTATTATTGCTTTAACACTAACATGACCATTATTATCAACGGTTTTAAAAATATTTTCACTTCTTCAAAAACAGTTGTGGCACCACTAAGTGGTTAAATATGAGTGTTTATTAATTTTGAATGACTAACTAACCTCCGTTTTAGGACGGACAGCCGATCAAGAATCTGATTCACTCGATCGTGCCATATCTTCCTCGGGCGTCCCCGAATTCTTCTACCATTCACATTTGCGTCATGTATTCTCCGTAGACTCCATTCTTGTTCATTTGTTCTACATGCCCAAACCATCTGAGGGGCTCGTATTATTCATTACGCTTACATCAGCCTTACATTATTTGTGGATCTCCACATTTCTCACACAATCATAATAATCATACATTTTTACCTTCGTTTTACTGCACGTACCCCTCAGGGATCTCATTTATACAGCATTCAGTCTACTTTCATCCTTCTTTGCCAGTGACACGTCGCACTGCCATACATCAGGGTAGGTACCAGCACTCCATTGCGGACTGCTAGTTTCGCTTCTTTGAAGAGTTTTTTATTCGCGCATTTAGTTCTTCATTAATGGAATTACCTGTGTATGGAACGTGTCGTAGGAATCCGTGTGCATCTAACGAGTGCGCGAAAGCTTTTGACAACCATGGAAATTCAAGAATGGAATTTACGCTCCCACAGAGTACCATGCCGCCAGCACGACAATCTGAGAGCTGCTATTGGCTAGCGGAATTATGTGCATGTGGTGCCCCTTCCAAATGACTTGTCTACAACGCTATTATGTCCTTTAACTAACTAATCAATTGAAAACATAAATGAAATTGATAATGAATACATGCAGCAGCCTCATTGGACTGGAAAACACATCTGAATAACCACCTAATGCTTCCACAAGGGACTCCAGACAGCAATGATCAACGCCAAGGAAATGGCTGACTATTTACGTCACCCCCACCATGCGACCAGCCGAGCCACTATTGGTCAATTCTGAACAAAGGAAAAATCTGAATCGTAAATATTTACGACAGCGAATTCATCTTCCGAAAAATTTGGAGCTCAATTTCGAGAAATTGGGAATAATTTGGATCAAGAAATAAACATCATCACCTAAAAATGAGTATGTACTACAAAAACAACCCAAAAACTGACGTCTATCAGTGATTGTTGCACTTTAAGAAAAATATTTACTGTTTAAAATTGTACCTTATATCACATATGTATACTTGTACCTTTTCTTATAAACACAATAAAAATGATGTGAAGCTTTGGGATCCTGAGTTGGTAAAATCTTGGCAATAACTATCACACATAATTTTAACACAGCTGACTTCCAATCGTAGCGACCAGGGAAATTACCTAAAACAAGTACCTTAGAAAAATTAAGGAGGTTCTGTCCCCCAAAAATCCGACCTGAGTTTGCCCTATAAAAATAGAAGTCAAACCGGTAGGAAGTCAGTTCAAAACTATCAGCCAAGAAGAAACAATACCTACTCAAGATACCAACAGTCTCCAAGTTCAAACCTCTTTTCAAGTGTTTTAATCAGTCTTAGATTCAGTTTACCTCTCCCAGTATCCCAGTAACCTAAAATCCTAAAAACCCCAGTCTCCCACAGTCTCCAAAGTGAAAAATATTTATTTTAATCCAGTACTCAAATCAGTTTTGCCATTATACCTAGAAGCATTTTTTGTCAAAGTAGTAAATTCATTTAAAAGACCAGTGGCATTCCAAAATCCACTGGCGTACCAAACTCCATTGGCGTGTCATTGTGGCCAGCTCCCTATTATATTTAGTTTATGTACAAACGTCTAGTACATTTGGTCCTTCGAGCCGGATCTACACATAACACGCCTTCAGTCTTACCCAGTGGAAATGCCGTCTCTTCGCAGTGGCCGTAAGACCCCGACATCTTCCGAAACATCGCTGTCTAAACCTAACGCCCCGGGAACAAGCCGAAACATGCCAGTGGCACCCCGTCGGACCCCGGGCCCACGCACCGTAGACATCGATGAGACGCCATCCAGCGGAACCCGCCACGATCTATCTGGTGCGAACCCTGCCAGGAACCCTGACCTCATCACTCTTGACCAACCTGCTCCAGAATGTGTC
The DNA here is from genome assembly GCA_929108145.2 of Limnephilus rhombicus. Lineage (NCBI taxonomy): Eukaryota > Metazoa > Arthropoda > Insecta > Trichoptera > Limnephilidae > Limnephilus > Limnephilus rhombicus. Next base: position 50,911,832 of record OV815285.1, read on the forward strand.
GCCAAGAGCCTCCACGGATCCAACAGTAAAAGCAGCGAAACAACTTCTGAATCAACTGAAGACTCCCTGCGATTGCTGCGCCGAGAGATGCGCATCCGGGACAGACGTCACGCCAAGCAGACAGCCAATCTGCTCGCAGCCCTGAACGCTGCAACACGCCAAGCAGTCAGCCAACCTACCCAGGAGCCCGCACCAACCAGCCCGACCCTGCGAGCCAACCTCGGTCAGGCAGTAATTCAAACCCAGGCACCAACCGGCCCGTCTACGAACGAGTTCGCAACGAGATATGCCACTCGAGTACACACGTCAGACGGCCCGTCTACCGGAGAGTTTGCAACGAGATATGCAACAACTCAAGTACACGCACCAACCGGCTCTTCTACTAATGAGTTCGCAACGAGATATGCCACTCAAGTACACAAGCCAGCCGAAGAGTTTGCAACGAGATATGCAACTACTCAACTGCATGCACCAACCGGCCCTTCTACTAATGAGTTTGCAACGAGATATGCCACTCAAGTTCACAAGCCGGCCGAAGAGTTTGCAACGAGATATGCAACTACTCAAATGGACACACCAGCCGGTCAGCCTACCAATGAATTTGCTGTAACCGATCCAACCGGATACGCCGCCGCCGCCACCCAAGAGTACACACTACTGACGGGCCCTGCGAAGAACATCCCTACGGCCGAATACAGCCATATCGGACCCGAGCGCCCACTTTACAACACAGCAGGGTACCAGCATCAGCCAGCCTCCTCCGGCCAGGATTCCCCATTATTTACACCACCGCACACAGCCAATCAGACAGCACGGCCCACCCGAGAATGGTTGCAGCATGGCAACGACCCACTGGCCCAGATCGCCTCTGTGATGGCAGAGGCCCTTCGCTCTTCCAGAACGCAAGATAGCCCCCGCACATTAGAAGATGATTCAAGAATGGCTGCCCTCATTGCCAGGCAATCCACAGCAAAAGATTTGCCTACCTTCTCCGGAGACCCCCTTGAGTGGCCCACCTGGAAGGCACAGTACGCTCAATCCACCGCCACCTGCCAAATGACTCCGAGCGAAAATCTCATTCGGCTGCAGCGCGCCCTCAAAGGCAAGGCACGAGATACCGTGGGTCCCCTACTAATGGATCCTGCGCAAGTCCCAGAGATCATCAGCGTCCTCGAGCAGCGATACGGCAGCGCTAACTCCATAGCAAAATTTATGCTAGACAAGGTTAAAAAACTACCTTACCTCACGACCGAGGTATCACTCGAGGATCTGGCAGATTTCTCCGGGACGGTACAAAACCTGGTGGCATCTCTCCGGATCCTGAAAACCGAAGGTTATCTCACCAATCCTGCATTAATGAATGACGTCACTGACAAAATGCCAAGTTCCCTGCGTCTGGCATGGCTAATCGAGATCCGCAAACAACACGCTCCGGCCACCATAACCCAGCTCGCTGCCTTTCTGAAAGAGGTGTCAAACGCAATTCCAAACAGTGGGATGGTGGACCACATACGATCTCGATCACGCCGTGAACAAATACATGCCGGGTACCAGGAGGAAGAAGAGAGTGATCGCATGCGACTTCTACCGAGCCATGAGCAAATACATGCCGGACATCAAGAGGAAATCAGGGATGGCCCAAAAGAAAAGATTGCCCCCATAAAACGCAAAGTAAACGAGGAACATACTTACCCTGGACCAAGCCGAAAAAGAAAAACTGCTGATGAAAGCTGCGCCCAATGTGGCGGCGATCATAAAACCCGCGAATGCAAAGAATTCGCAGCCAAAGATGTTGAACTCCGATGGGAAACTGTACGCACGGGAAGATTATGCCGCAAGTGCTTAGAAAAACACCACTCACGAAGCTGCAAAATAAACCAATGGTGCAAAGTAGGAGATTGCAGATCCCCACACCACCCCCTGCTACATAATCCCGAGTTCGTACGAAAAAGCGCCGTGGAAAATGTCAACTTGTGACGCCAGGACTCCGGACAGAGAGTACTATTAAAAATTGCGCCAGTCATATTAAGCGCTCCAAACAAAGAAGAAGTGTCAGTGTTCGCTCTCCTGGATGAAGGATCCACAGTAACACTTGTCGACGCTGACACCGCAATACAAGTCGGAGCAAACGGCCCAGTTCACGGACTGCGAATCCACGGCGCGAAAGGAATGTGCACCTCCGACAATCTCTCCCAACGAGTGAGACTAAGAATACGAGGTGCAGGCAACAGTAATACATTCCACATATCTGCCAGCACAATAAGCAACCTCAACCTGCCGGAGCAACAGACCCAAGGAAGGTCGGTCGTCCCGAAGCTGCTAATAGGCCAAGATAACGCTCACCTGATCGTGTCAAGGGAAGTTCGTGAATGCAATGATACTACGCGAATAGCATCACGCACCGCACTAGGATGGATCGCTCATGGGGGAGTCAACCCCAGAGATAATAACACGACCACCACTTTGGCACTACAACCAGAAACGGCCGCAGACATACAGTTGAGGGAGCTAGTAAAAACCAACTTCGCCATCGACTCCCTCGGAGTAACATCAGCCACCAGAGTCAATGCAAGCGAACAACAGGCAATTGCACTTATGAATGCAACTACCCGTCCTCTTCCTGTAGGAAGGTGGGAAACCGGTCTACTATGGCGCAAACCAGAAGCCACGTTACCTGACAATCGGCAGTGTGCGCTGAAACGACTTCTGTCCCTGGAGAAAAAGCTAGAAAAAGACAAAAATCTAGCAGTGGCCTACAACGACAAAATAAATCAACTTATCAACAAAGGCTATGCCAAGAAGTTATCAAGCCATGAAGCTTCCACCACCACACCTCGCAAATGGTACCTGCCCCACTTTGCAGTAATCAACCCAAATAAGCCAGGAAAAATCAGAGTGGTGTTCGATGCCGCAAGCCGATGCCGAGGAACCTCTCTCAACGACCAGCTGCTTACTGGTCCTGACCTGCTGTCCTCCCTCCTGGGGAATATAATACGCTTCCGGGAAGGAAACATCGCTATTGCTGCAGACATCAAAGAAATGTTCCTGCAAATAAAAATAAGGCGAGAAGATCAGTCGTCCCAGCTATTCCTGTGGAGGACATCACCCCATCACGAACCAGACACCTATCAAATGTCATCGATGATGTTCGGAGCCACCTGTTCCCCAAGCAGTGCCCAATTCGTCCGAAATAAAGTGGCTGAAACATACGAGCACGAGTACCCGGCCGCCGCAAAAGCCGTACGCACCAAGTTCTACATGGACGATTACCTAGATGCAGCAGACACACCCAATGAAGCTGCCGCACTCGCCCAAAGTGTAAGTGCCCTGCTCGCGAAAGGAGGGTTCCACTTGACAAATTGGGCGTCCAACAGCCCGGCGGCCCTAGCTAGCGTACCTATAGAAGACCGTGCCAGCTCCACGATACAAATCAGCAGCGGAGGTCCGGAAACAGAGCGAGTGCTTGGTTTAATCTGGGACCCCACCACAGACCGCTTCCTGTACTCATTTCGTGAGGCAATCTCCCACGACACGGCCACACAACCTACCAAGCGGCAACTATTATCTATAGTAATGAAGATCTTCGACCCAGTCGGCTTCGTTGCCTGCCTTACCATCAGATCTAAGATGCTACTGCAAGCAGTGTGGCGCTCAAGCGTCGGCTGGGATGAACCCATTGCCCCTGAACACGCCCAGAGGTGGACAGACTGGCTAAATCTGTTGCACACGAACAGCATCTCAATCCCGAGACGTTGCCTCTACAACAAATTAAACAACGTAACACTACACCTTTTCTGCGATGCATCGGAGCAAGCTTGCTGTGCCGTGGCCTACTTCACCGAAAAAATAGGTGGATCCTTACGAGTAACATTCCTTGCAAGTAAATGCAAGGTAGCGCCACTGAAGCCTCTCTCCATTCCACGCCTCGAGCTTCAAGCCGCCCTCATAGCAGCGAGACTAGCCCAGACGATCCAAAAAGAAAGCAAAGCCCTGATATCCCGCACCTGCTTCTGGACAGACTCCACAACTGTACTATGCTGGTTACGCACCGACCCACGCGCCTACTCAACCTTTGTGGCAAACCGATTGGGGGAAATAGACGAACTAACCAACATACCCGACTGGAAATGGGTACCCACAAAACTCAATCCCGCTGACATAGGAACACGAGACTTAGAGGTGCCAGACTTAACACCAGAAGGAAGATGGTTTACTGGCCCAGCCTTTCTCACTTCCCCGGAGGGTGCGTGGCCAAAAGAACGGGCACCCGCCCACAGGCCTGACGACCTGACACTAGAAGTCAAACCTCACTACGTTGGCCTTGTGTCCACCAGGGGCGAAGCACTCCCATCAGTAGAGCGGTTCTCCTCATGGCACCGGCTGATTCGCTCCACAGCTTGGATCCTCCGATTTATCAGACGATGCAAGATGGGGCCCAATAAACCAGTAGAAGGCCCACTACTAGCCGATGAGATAAAAGCAGCAGAACACAGATGGATCAAAAGGTCCCAGGAAGACGCTTTCACAACTGATCTACACATCATCCGACAAGGTCAAAAACTGCCTGCTGGCAGCCGCCTCAACTCCCTGAACCCATTCTTTGGACCAGATGACCTACTACGAATGGGGACCCGACTACAAGCCTTGGAAAGAACAAAGAGTGTGGCCCGAACTCCCATAATACTGGACGGCGACGAACCCTACACTCGACTTCTTATCAGTCACTACCACAAAAAGGCGGATCATCCTAGTACTGAGAAAACAGTAGCAGAAATACGCAATCATTTCTTCATAATACGACTACGCACAACAAGCAGGAAGATAACGCACGCCTGCCCCACTTGCTTCATACGACGCAGCAAACCGACTCCACCTCTGATGGGCGCATTACCACCATCCCGCCTGATGCATCACGTCCGCCCATTCACACACTGTGGGCTTGACTATTTCGGCCCTATGGCTATCACGGTCGGTAGGCATCGAGAAAAACGATATGGAGCCATCTTCACCTGCCTCTCGACACGCGCCATTCACCTAGAACTAGCCGCTTCACTGACTGCTGACTCGGCCATCATGGCCCTACAAAGAATGACCGCTCGCAGAGGACAACCAGCAGCCATGTACTCGGACAACGGGACAAACTTTCACGGAGCTGACACCGAGATGAGGGACGCCCTGCTGTCAATAAGTCAAGACGCCAGAATGATTGACGCAATAGCTACCCAGGGCATCGAGTGGCACTTCACACCACCACTAAGTCCGCACATGGGGGGAGCTTGGGAAAGATTAGTACGATCAGTAAAGAAAGCCCTAAGCGCTACACTAAAGGAAAGAGCACCAAAAGAAGAAACGCTACTCACCGCACTTGCAGAAGCTGAGTTTGTGGTAAATAATCGTCCACTCACCCACATTTCAGTTGACCCACGTGATGAAGAACCTCTAACACCCAACCACTTTTTGCTAGGGTCAGCCGGGTTGCGCCCTCAATTATCCTTCTACGACAAAAAAGAAGAGGAAACATGCCTACGCCGCCAGTGGCGCATCGGACAACAACTTGCAGACACCTTCTGGAGGCGATGGCTGCGGGAATACCTACCTACCATGGCTGTCCGGCAAAAGTGGCACCATCCAACTACACCAATTAAGAAGGATGACCTAGTGATCATCATGGACCCAGCACTGCCTCGAAACAGTTGGCCACGTGGCCGTATCATCGAAGCAATACCTGCAGCTGATGGACAAGTCAGAACTGCCCGGATCCAAACCAGCACTGGGATATACGTAAGGCCGGCAGTCAAAATCGCCGTCATTCTGCCTGCCACGCCAGCAACTGATGAAACTGTAGACTCTGCGAAGACACCCGACTCAAAACTCAGACATCGGAAAAGGACACGCCCGACGAAGTAGCTGAGCACAGTCGAGACTGCACTGAGGGGAGTGTATGGAACGTGTCGTAGGAATCCGTGTGCATCTAACGAGTGCGCGAAAGCTTTTGACAACCATGGAAATTCAAGAATGGAATTTACGCTCCCACAGAGTACCATGCCGCCAGCACGACAATCTGAGAGCTGCTATTGGCTAGCGGAATTATGTGCATGTGGTGCCCCTTCCAAATGACTTGTCTACAACGCTATTATGTCCTTTAACTAACTAATCAATTGAAAACATAAATGAAATTGATAATGAATACATGCAGCAGCCTCATTGGACTGGAAAACACATCTGAATAACCACCTAATGCTTCCACAAGGGACTCCAGACAGCAATGATCAACGCCAAGGAAATGGCTGACTATTTACGTCACCCCCACCATGCGACCAGCCGAGCCACTATTGGTCAATTCTGAACAAAGGAAAAATCTGAATCGTAAATATTTACGACAGCGAATTCATCTTCCGAAAAATTTGGAGCTCAATTTCGAGAAATTGGGAATAATTTGGATCAAGAAATAAACATCATCACCTAAAAATGAGTATGTACTACAAAAACAACCCAAAAACTGACGTCTATCAGTGATTGTTGCACTTTAAGAAAAATATTTACTGTTTAAAATTGTACCTTATATCACATATGTATACTTGTACCTTTTCTTATAAACACAATAAAAATGATGTGAAGCTTTGGGATCCTGAGTTGGTAAAATCTTGGCAATAACTATCACACATAATTTTAACACAGCTGACTTCCAATCGTAGCGACCAGGGAAATTACCTAAAACAAGTACCTTAGAAAAATTAAGGAGGTTCTGTCCCCCAAAAATCCGACCTGAGTTTGCCCTATAAAAATAGAAGTCAAACCGGTAGGAAGTCAGTTCAAAACTATCAGCCAAGAAGAAACAATACCTACTCAAGATACCAACAGTCTCCAAGTTCAAACCTCTTTTCAAGTGTTTTAATCAGTCTTAGATTCAGTTTACCTCTCCCAGTATCCCAGTAACCTAAAATCCTAAAAACCCCAGTCTCCCACAGTCTCCAAAGTGAAAAATATTTATTTTAATCCAGTACTCAAATCAGTTTTGCCATTATACCTAGAAGCATTTTTTGTCAAAGTAGTAAATTCATTTAAAAGACCAGTGGCATTCCAAAATCCACTGGCGTACCAAACTCCATTGGCGTGTCATTGTGGCCAGCTCCCTATTATATTTAGTTTATGTACAAACGTCTAGTACAACCTGCATTTACTCTTCTTTCAATGTCTCTATCAGCCTTCCCATCTCTCGTAAACATACTTCCCAGATACAAAAACTCATCCACATGCTCCAAGTATACATTATTCACAACTATATTATACACTGTTTTCGTACTCTCTCTGGAGAACTAATTTTGAATTGAAAAAAATATTAATGCTTCTAGTCAATTGATCGTCCACGTTTTTATCACCAACATATAGAATCCTAAGATGGGAGATCCTTTAATTTTGCAGAATAAAAATGTAAATGCTTGTAGTCAATTGCTCTAATTTAATTTTGCAGAATAAAAATGTAAATGCTTGTAGTCAATTGCTCTAATTTAATTTTGCAGAATAAAAATGTAAATGCTTGAAGTCAATTATTATATATTAAATATGTATAGTTATAACAGTTATTATATATTAAATATGTATATTTATATATTTTAATTAAATTTTTTATATTCTCGCACATTTCTTTATATTGCATCTTTTAATATACTGTATATGAAAATCGACCACCACAACACAGGCATGTGCCTAGTATGGTGGTCGAAAAATCCCCAATTCATGTAATGAACAATTCAAAGAATAAAGAAACTTAAAAAAAAAAAATAAAAATAAAATTACTCTAATTTAATTTTGCAGAATAACAATGTAAATGCTTGTAGTCAATTGCTCTAATTTAATTTTGCAGAATAAAAATGTAAATGCTTGTAGTCAATTGCTCTAATTTAATTTTGCAGAATAAAAATGTAAATGCTTGTAGTTAATTGCTCTAATTTAATTTTGCAGAATAAAAATGTAAATGCTTGAAGTCAATTACTCTAATTTAATTTTGCAGAATAAAAATGTAAATGCTTGTAGTCAATTGCTCTAATTAAATTTTGCAGAATAAAAATTTGATTTTTCTGATTTATTTTGCAGAATAAAAATATTAATGCAATGCAGCCAATTGAGGCTTGAATGCTTTTAGTTAATTTTACAGAATAAAAATATTAAAGCTTGTAGTTAATGGAAAAAAAATTTAATTCTTGATCGTTTTTATCACCAATATATAGAATCCTTAGATAAGAGATCCTTTAATTTTGCAGAAGATTTATGAATTTTTATTGAACATAGCGTAAAGATTACGTAAATTATGATGTGATAATACTTTTGCTTATATAGAATATAGATTCAACGATGTCCATCCTTACCCACAAAATGCGTAAATACTCTAGCAAGTACAAAAGTACCACTCCAAAAAATGGTCGCAAGAAGCTGGTACCAATAGGTATGGTTTAACAATAGAATTTCATCTCAATGACATATTTTTTGAATAAAGACTTTCGCATTAATTCATTTTCCCGATACTATCCTATTTTTTCTCAAAAGCTTAACCGTTTCAATTAATGGAAAAAATTAATGAAGTTATCAAAAAAAAAAACTCTCTTCCACTTTAAATTGAGAACATATGTGTATATATTAATTTGGTTTTTGTTGAGGTTTGTATTTGTACTCTCTATTGAATTATCTTTCGTAAGTAGGTACTGCATCCTCGGAGTATTGAATAATTGTTTCAAATATTCGACAACCAACGACAACTATCTAAATATTTTTTATGTTATAATATTTTTTATATTATATATTTTGCTATAATTTTTCTTATTTATGAAGTCATAAAATTAAAAAAATCGTATTTCTGTATGTGTGTAATCTTGAAATTTGAAAATAACTTATATGATTTACTGTGGATATTTCTTTTATTTTGGATTTATCGTCTGATTAACAATGATCATTTTACTGGACCAAAGGCCCGTTCTAATTATATTTTATGTATTTCTGAAACCAGGGAACTCGGCACTAAAGCTGTCGACCGGAAATCATCGAATATTTCCGTAATTGTTCGGGTATTAGACACAAACGGCGACAGTTGACACTCTTCCATAGTACCTACTATCTGTTGAGACACCTCAAAACTATATATACCTATACTAATGATTCCTGTATACTACAACCACTTAGGCACCGAGTTAACCAAAATTTTAAAACTTCGCAAAATCCAATTTGTAAATTGATTGTAATGGGCTACAGCGGGTTAAAACCTCAATGTTTATAATGATAATCTGGCCCCTGTTACTCGTGTCGTTGTGCAGCTGTCTCAAAGGGAAGGTTACAAACAATCATCATAATTATGACAATTTCGTACCATTATAGATGGTTACTTACTAAAGAATTGTGCCTGAAATGGAAAGATAGAAAATCTGCACTGTTAATCAACTCTAAAATTTATTGTTCCATTATATAGAGTGCAGTCCCAAAGTTCATAGTGCAAGGCTCCTTAGACGTTAGCACTCGACTAATTTAAAATTCTACCCTGGAAGAAATTATTGTCTGCTCGAGAGAAACAACTGAAATATTATATTTTTATTTATTTTTTTTATTTATGTTGTTTGACACTGTTTTTTATAAAAAAATCCTCAAAACACTAATTTATTAGTTTTTCGAAGAAAACTTCTTCGGAAAAGTTTTCACTTTGTGATGGCATTATTTATTTTAACGAAAAGAAAAATAACTAAGTTATTTGTCTTTTCATTTAAAAAAAAAAACAAATTTATTCCTTCATTTAACTAGAATGGGTATCAAGGTGTACACAATTCTCTTATAATATATGGCAATGGTGAAAATGTAGGTACAACCTTTTTTTCTTTAGATACCAGCTACAATTTTTTTGAAATTTGTGTAAGTATTTACAAAATAATGACAAGAAATTAAATAAAAATTTAATTTATAAGATTATTAAAGCAAAGTCAAAAGCAGATATGAAAATAAGAAAATAGACGTCAAGTCGAGACTTAGCTAGAAGTCAAAATATTTAAAATATTTCTTCACTTATCTCGTGACCGACACAAATCTTTTAGACTAATATAAAAAAATCAACGCCTTGACTTTAGTTGACCAGTCTACACATTCAATGGTCGCTAATATCTCATACCTGAAATCCGGTGGACATTTCTATCGACGCCCTCTTAGGAGGTGATTCTTTTTACGAAAACGACCTAATAGTCGAAATGCAAACTTTGGAAAACAAAAAAACATCACGTTATTGCACAGCACCATATAAATAGTTTATTAGTGGCTCTCTGAAAGCACCTAAACCCCACATTTCGCTTTATCAGGACCATACAATAAAACCAAATTGTGTATAATAACACCGGCGACAAATAACACATGCCTGAAGCCTGTATAGGTGCTCTGTGTTCAACGTAGGACGAGCACTTGTTTATTCGAAATAATTTAATACATTTATGTACAGATTAGTTTATTTCGAAATCCTTCATAACTCCCACCCATCCTTAAAACAGTATACGAAACTTATACCCATTTCTAAATAATATTTTGTCTAGGCAGACTAATCTGGTTTAATAATACGTCCACAATCTATCTCTGTACTAAACTTCGTGTGTGCTTATTGCTTACCCACTTCTCTCCTCAAACACAATAATAATAATTTACCCCCGTGGACCAGACATTATCATATTGAAATTCAAATTGGATTCCCAGTCTCCATTGCTTTGTTTGTACAAGAGCTCAAATTCTGTAATCATTATTAATATACGAATCATCTATTGTATATATTCAGCGTATGCTAAGTATGCGATGGAAGATAAACAATGATCCATTTTTTAATAAAATCATTAAGAATCGAATAACTTAACCTTTTTTAGTATACGACTAACCAATATAAAATTTGTATTTTAATATCTGATAAAGCAAAAAGGCTTTGTTTTTGTAGTTGGTCATTAATAATATTATTTACTATCAACTTTATTCACATATTATTTATTATAATGTTTCACAATGCTTAAATATTCTGTGTAGTTTTACTGCAATAATAATATCAGCCTTAGGCTTTAGTCCTTTCAAGGAATTAGATATAACCTTGAAGTCTGAGCTATTATTCTCCTTACTCGTACTACTCAATGCTCATAATAATACCCCGTAAGTCCTTGTTCTTTTAATAATGTTGTTGAACCGTATTGTGAAGGTTGTTTGGGTATAACGATCATGGTTTTCAGAAGAAGAAGCACTAATTAAAGGACGATTTTATTCGGTTTGAAACTAAACTAAATCTCAAAATATCGATGTTGTAAATGTGGAAAAAGAGACCAATGATAAAGGTAATATTTACATTTACACAGGCAAGGAAATAGACCGATGCGTCAGTAGACACGCGACGTAGAGAAATACAATATGATGAGATACACCGCCTCAGAGAAGGGCTAAGTCAATCAGCGAATGAGTAAAATACATAATAAAACCCACTCTTCAGAATATACAATTTGGAATGCGGGTGCGGTGCGAACCACTTATTAGATAATAAACACCTCTGACATAGGTCACCCCAAGTGATTGGCTAAGTTTAGTGACTTGGCATGAGTGCCTGGGTTCATGTGGTAATGTTTTCCGGGTAATGGCGGTGGATGCATCTGCCCACCAGCTGCGTGGCAAATCGGATCGGAAGAGAATGATTGAAGGAGACTTGTTGACATCTTCTCAGAACATCGCCTGGCACCGCAGTGGCAGGGATTGATTTATATATCCGCCACTCCTGGAGATACTGACCCCCAGATTCCCAGCCACCCCTTGTACCCACCTCTCAAACATCAATTTGGGAGGTGGGTATGGGTACTGCTGCCCCGGGAACCATTTATTGGATTACACCTCTGCCACCCCAAGTGGTGACTTATCAGGGGTGCCCGGGTTCATGGGGGTGAGGTTTGTTTTGATCTTGGTGACGGATTCGTCTGCCCACCAGGTGCGTGGCAGGCCGGATCGGGAGAGACTGATCGAGGAAGACCTGTAGATCTTTCCAGCAGGACTCTCTCGGAACATCGCCTTACCCGCAATGGAGGGATTGATTTATTCGTCTGTCACTTCTGGACACACTGATCCCCAGATTCCTACCCACCCTCTCACATTTTTCCTTCCCACTACTTCCTCTCCTTCTTTCCATAAAAAGACCCTCCACACAGCATCCCCAAATATGAGGGGAATTATTTTCCTCAGGGCCTTCTGTGTGGAGCTAATGAAAAAAAATTCCTTTTTCCCCCCCAGAACTTCAAGTAATTCTTTTCCTCAAAAAATCCTTCGCACAGCATCCCCAAAGATGATATTGGCCGTGAGGGGAATTATTTTCTTCGGGGCCTTTTGTATGGAGCTAATGTACAAAAACAAAAAAAAATGTTTTTGCATAGCTAAAACTATAATAATTCTACTTCAGATAATCAATAACCATTATGCTTTAGGTAGGTTCCTATTTTATTAACAGTAAACTGCTGCCATCACTCCACTAGTGAACAGTGAGTATTGAGTGGTGAGCAATGAGGCTGTTTAGTCTACAATAGCTGTTGGTACATAAATAATATTGCAATGTTACGTTTCGCAGTTATTGTTTTAAATGACTTCCATTAGTGGAGTCATAAATAAGCCCACAACTACACTGCATAGTTCCTAGTTCCTACTGCCACTAGGCAAAGAGAGCGTGAGAGAATATGGCATGTTCTGGCTAAAATCACCGTTAGCTGATCTAGAAAGTGGTGGAAATAAAAATTCTAATCTGACTATCTTGGGGCAAATTGTAGTAAATTATCCACGCGTTCATCCATACATGGGTGTGTGGACAGCATCTAGGTACTTACTCATACATTTATGGCTGCTATAATTTTTTTCAAAACATTTTTTGTGATTTCCATAAACTCATAAAATATATCATAAAATGTATCATATCGTAAAAAAACGCATCTTTTTGTCGTTTTTTACAAGGTTGCAACTGATTCCGTCTGGAGCCAGTGATTTTTTTTTTTTTTACATTAACTCCAGACAGGAGGCCCTGAGGAAAATAATTTCCCTCAGGGCCTATGTCATCTGGGATGCTGTGTGGAGGGTCTTTTTGAGGAGAGGAAGGAATGAACATTGGTCTTGAAGAGACCCATGTTGTAGGAAGGAGGAAACACAGAGGCCGGCAAATCATTCCACAGCCGAGCTGTTGAACACAAGAACGAGTCGAAGAAACGACCCGTTCTCATGTGACAAATGTCAACCGTGTACAAATGTTGGGCACGCGTTTGGCGTGTTTCCCGATTATGAACCGGTGCCGAAGGGATCAATGATGCTAGTTCCTCGGAGCATCTTCCATTGTAATACCGGTAGAACAAGGATAGCATTCCCACCCGACGCCTGTGCTCTAAAGATTGCAATCCGTCTGTTAAGATGGGAGAATCTATCAAACGGACCGCCCGTTTCTGCACAGAGTCGAGGGTATTTTTCAGGTATTTTGGAGCTCCATACAGTGATACGGTAGTATCCCTATCGTTGGGCAGAAGGTAGTGGTATGGGAATGAGATGAGGAAGAAGGAGATAGGAAAGTACCTGGCTCTTCAGATCTGATCACCGAACACGTCTAAAGCTATTTCAAGCTAAATTTCAATTCTGAATGGTATTCTTATGCCAGGGCGATACTGAGAGTATCTACTACTCTTGAACGTGCTGCAAATAGGATATATTATATTATTATAAGTAATAATTATTAGCCTGAAACACTCATCTACATTGAAAAATCTCTCGAGATAAGAAACATGCCGCCAATTAAATAATTTTCGATTAATGCATGGTGAAATAACACAAATTAATTTGGAGCAAGGGCCTTACTCCTCGACCACGGAGGCCGTCTGCATCTTCCAGTTTCCACGATTTATTCGTCTTATTTATGACGCTGAAATACGGATAATACTTGCTTTTGCCCCCGGCTTCGCTCGCATAGTATTAGGGGAGTTACTGTGGTGGTATAGGAAAATTTCAAACATTGTCGGGTTATTTGTAACCCAGTAACGCAACTTTGTAACGCAGTATGGAAATATAGCACATATTGTAATTTTTTCATAAAAACAAACTCAGAGACAAACAAAAAATGCACTAGTCAAATTTAAAGAAAAATATGAGTACTTTGCTGACCAACACACCTACACTACAAGGACGAAATCGTCAAAACTACAGAACATCCCGAAATTAAATACATCTTTTGGCCAGAAAAACCATAATTTCAATGCTACACTATTATAAAATACCCTTACAATTGAAATTAAAAACACCATGGAGTTACAAAAGTTTAAAAAGACTTCAAATTATGGCTGTTAAACATGAAGATGAGTAAATCATTAAAATTATGAAGTGACCCCAACGCAACCTACAGACAACAAACATAAATACTTTTTATTTTATTTATTGTCTATTTTGCAAAAATCAACAAACTAGAAGATGAGGAAATAAAGGTCGAAACCCATACAACAATACAACATAGTCCGCCTCGTAATACAAGTCCGCCTCGGAACAGGAATACCTGGGGATATTTATACTTATTTTACATTTTTGTTTTATTTTATATTGTCATTAAATAAAATTAAAAAAAATATTTAAAAAAAACTTAAGCTGAACTCAATAAACTAATCTTCAATTAGTAAGCAAAAAAATATGAACAATTTTAATGTCTAATTTAGAAGATGCCGAGAATTTGGATTATTTGACACCCTACATTGTGTAAATCAGTATATTTTTTTAAATTTTAACTGTTTGTACACGTATCATAATGTGACCTCAAATATATCCCGTGTTTCGCAACCGTTTGGATTCCTTCAACTTGAATCTGTGGCAGTACAACTTGTCGGCATTTAAAATTCTAATTTAAAAAATAATGCATTCAGCTTGGAACTAACGCAACGCCTCGGGAAGTTTGTGCGATGGATCGACTGGTAATTTATTACAAAACGAATGATGGAACGATTAATAATAACAGTGATGATACGTTTGTACAAATGAACCGTTCTTACTGTTCTGTTAATGTCTTCCTGGAACAGCTGAAGTCATTGTACATATCGTACAAAGAATATGTATTTTTAAATAGTAAAAAAAAAAATTATTAACATGGTCAAAAAATGAATACTGTCAAAGTTACTTTTCTAAATCAACGAACGCGTCGAACTCGATCAAGATATTAATTTTTTTAAATTAATTAAGACAATATTAGCGACTCTAATTTTAAACACAAAATCGGAAAAGGATACGGTCATATCCAGGAAATGAACTCAGGACCTTAGCCTTGCAGGGGCAGTCCTCTACTACTAAGTTAATGGGACCATATCCCCGTACGTAACTGTATCATACTTCGACTAATAACTTACCACCGACATTATCTTTTCTTGTCTCTATTGTATTTTTAAAGCTAATAATAATAATAATGTTGTGGGGAGGATAGTGCAATCCCACACGTCCCCTTAAAGTTGTACATATTTACACAACAGATAAAGTTAAAAAAAGTAAATAGAACAAATATGAAAGACATAAGCGATAATAGAAATAAAATAAATAATCAATTATAATATAGGACGTGGTCTGGAGTGAGCTAGGGCCCAGCGCTCGCTCAGGAGTGGCGCTTGGTGCTGGAAGGCTGCGATCACCACTGTGTTATCGGAAGCCATTAGCCGCATCCTGACTCCAGTGACCCGGTGTCTCATCAGACCGGCGAATCCGTGTAGTCCTAGCTCCGTAAACATTGAAGATGCGCTGCTGTATCTTCTGTATCCAAATATAATTCTGCAAGCATCATTATATTGGATCCGGAGTCGTTCTATTGAGCTGGTACGGTAGTGACACCATGTTTCACATGTATATAGGTTAGTGCAAAATGCATTGAACAATGTTTTTTTTACATTGTTACTGCATTTGAAGAATCTTCGGGCAATCATATATTTTCTAATATCTTTTCCTGGCTCATTATTATTGGCTACTGTTTTTACGTATGGTTGAAAGATTCATATTTAATTAAATGCTACCTAGATAGTGTCTTGGATAAATGTATCCAATTATATTTAATATGTGACATCTATTGACTTTTCTGCATGTTTGGGATGAATTCCTAAATGTGATCATATCCTCTTCTGATTTTTCTGTTAAAATTTTTCGATTGAGATTCACTAATAGGTACTATCTTCATTATTTAAATATTACAATTTGAGGTTAAAATAAACATTCATTTTAAATCATCTACGACGAACCTAACGAAAAAAAACATTTTTATTATGAAAACCAAACAAATCTTTGTTGAATTTTACTGATTTGTAAAATCATAAAACATTCTTTATTATCCATTTGGTTATAAACGAACCATGTGAAATAATTTCGTAAGTAAGTCATATTATCTACGACCTCAAATCACAAAGTAATTTTTTTTTGGTAAAGTTTTCTGTAATAAGCCGAATCACATGTTTTAATAAAACGACAGACGGTCAGTGCAACAAAAGCGATCTTTTTTTGGTCATTAAATATTTCTTGCTTCACTCATTTCAGAAAATTATACCTTTATAGCCTTTGGCTCTTCGCATTATCCAAATTTGTGGAACATCTTGTTGAGCTGAAGATCTACCTAATGCTGCTTTTAATATCGTATTAAAAAACAACATATTTTACGTAATATAGTTATCCGTGTATCAATATTACAGATATATCAGTTCAACAGATGTAACATTTTAAATTAATGTGCTAATGTCGTACTTACAGTCTTGTAAGTCTACAATAATATAATCGGACAATAATATGACTATTGTCTGATGCCTTTGACAGGCAAATAGTTTATCAAAAAATATAATACAAGATTCACTGAAAAAAATGATTAGTGTTTCCTAAACGCACCAATAACTACGGTGAAGGAACTCTACTATATTGTTTCCAGCCGATTAAAAATAAACTACCAATATCAATTAAAAATAAAATCATTTATACCGCTACAGCCAAACTTAATTTGAGAAAGTGATTTTGATACCCCACTGATGCCCCTTTGTTGCTAATTAGAATTCACATTTCCTTTTAAAATTTTATTATATCTCATGTACCTGCCTAAATCCATGATTCCATTGATATAACTGTATATTTAAACTTGTTCGTTATAAAATACTTATTTTAAATGTACCAAGTTATTACATAAAATGTTGTAAATAATTTGTACAGGACCTGCTAACAACTTCAAAAGCAGTTTAGCAGGTTTAAAGGATAACAAAGAATAAAAAAGATTTTTTAAATTACTTTTAACAAAAAACTTTTTATTTGGAGCATATTCATGCCAAATATAGTTTTTTTAATCTTAATAACATCAATAGTAGAATTAGAAGTGATAGATACAAGCTGAATTAATTATTAATCCAAGGGACGACGAATTAAATACATACAAGAGGAAGACGTTGTACTTCATGACTTACGTTGTTGGTATAAGTGGGGTTCAGCCCAAATTTTTTTAATCATTACTCTGTTATTAGGCAACCTCCGATAGGAGAGAATACAAGGAAAGCACATTATATTTTTGACAAGATGCTTTCATGAGTTGTTGTTACACATTTTATTTAATATTTTTGAATGTAGCTATTACTTTGTGGTTATCCATTATAGAAAAATGAAACAATATAACTTTGTATAAACCACTTATATGATGTGCAAATCCGACCGGTTTCGGAACAAACGTTCCTTCGTCAGGGAAAGCTTATACTAATATGACAGTTTAGAACAATGTTTTATTGTGGTAGGGATGGAGCCATTTGTTAGTTAATAATGTAGATTGGGTGGGTAGGTATTAGTGTAGAGTGGGTGGGTAGGGGAACAAATCCATGATTGGGCTATATGACAATATTTTTTGTTTGTTGATAATAGATTAATTATTTTTAAGGGATTTTTTAATATCCAAAGCTTCTAAGTTATCTAAACATTTTCCTTTATGATTAATATGAAGAATATTTATCCCTGTGTTTTTTTCAAAACTGTGGTTATTTTCAATGATATGGTTAGCGAACTCAGAAAAATTATTATTATTAAGACACCTTAAATGTTCTTTGATTCTGATTTCAAAATTACGAGTTGTTTTTCCAATATAAAATGAGGGACAATCATTGCATTTGAGTTTTTATATTCCGGAATTAGTCAATTTATGGTCTTTATCTTTAGTATTTCTCAAAAAATTACCGATATTATTTCTTGTATAAAACGCTGGTTTAATATTAGAAGGTAAATTTTTGCAACATTGAACTGAAAAATTATTAATATACAAAATTTTACGCCATTCTTTATCATTAATATTATTAGAATTGTATAGATATTTATTTTTTTTAATTTTGCTAAGTTTTTTATTTAGGATGTTATCAATTAATTTTGGTTCATATCCGTTATTTATAGCAATTTGTTTTATAATAGAAAGTTCAGAAAGGAAATTATTATTAGACAATGGGACATTTACTAAGCGGTGTATCATGGAATGGAAGGTGGAGTGTTTTTGTGAGACAGGGTGGTTGGAGGTCTTATGAATTACTATGTCAGTGTATGTTGGCTTGCGATATATAATAAAATCGATTTTATTATTTATAATAGATAAAGTTAAATCCAAAAAGTTTAATTTTTCATTGCCTATTTCTATCGTAAATTTTATTTGATTATGAAAGGAATTTAAAAGGTTAAGAAAGTTGTTGAGTTGACGTTCGGATCCTGTCCAAATGACGAAGATATCATCCACATATCTCTTCCAGAGTAAAACATTGTTTAAAAGGGGTGATTTTGAATTAAAAACAGTTGTTTCCAAATCATTCATAAATATATCAGCAATAAGAGGGCTGGTGGGGGCTCCCATTGGAAGGCCTTCTTTTTGTTGGTATATGACATTATTGTATTGAAAATAATTTTGATTTAAAACTAAGTTAAATAAACGAGTTAGGTCACTGGACAGATCTGTAGGTAATTTAGAATCTTTCAATAATTTGGAAATAATTGCTTTACTTTCAGTAATAGGCACATTAGGAAATAGATTAATGACATCAAAAGACACAAGTTTGGCATTAATGGGAAGTACAAAATTTTTCAATAAGTCAATCAGTTCAAAAGAGTTCTTAATTACATATTTTGGTGTAAACACATTACTTTTATGAACTAAATCAGTTATTAATGACGATAGTTTAAAACTTGGCTAATTACATGATGAAACTTCTATATCATATTTAAAATAAAATAATAAACAACACATAAATAATAGTTTTGACTTTCAGCTTATTATAAGGTTAATTTTATTTTAAACGTTTTGTAATTACATCCTGTCATAATATTGAGAAGGTAGAATTTCTTACGAATAATTCAAATACTTGGTATATCAGATAGATTTAATAATTAAGGGAAAGACTTGTACGACGTATTCATAATTCATATATAGATGCAGAATATTAATATATTTTGCAGTTCAAATATAGATTCCAGCCCTTTATGTAAATAACGTGACAAAATGTAATATAATATTATTATTGAAGAATGATTCTACTTAGTGCCATCGTGGCCATCAGGGGTAAGCACACAGAGGCAGGAGTACCACCTGTCGTCATTGAATGTAATGTCAAGAAATGCTGATCAGAAAGGCCAGAAAAAATTGACACCACGCGACTTCTTTCTTTGAGGTTTTCTGAAGTCACATATTGTGTATGACAACAAGCCTTAAATAATAATGATTAGTGAAGAAGAAGTTAACACTAAATCTAAATGAAAATATGAAATAGAGCTAGACATAGAAAAATAAAAAAGATAACGTTTGCAACTTGGACACGAACCCAGAACCTCTCGTCTTATCGGGAAAAACGCCTTACCAATTCGGGTAATGCCACTTCTTATTTACACGTCATATTTTGTCAATCTCATATTTCAAAATTAACAATATTATTAACGACAATTTTTTTCCATATTATTGGCAACTTACTTTTTCATTGGAAGCAATTGTTCGGAGAACGGGTTTGGAACCTAGATTGTGTATCAAATATCTGTTTATATTTCTATGGAATACCCGTTGACGTTTTTGTAAAAGTCTAAATTAATTAAATTGATAGGAACTTAGGCATATTATCTAACTTATCCAACATATTATTGCCGTAATACAGGGTTTCCCAAATGTGTTCCGCTGAACCTGAATACGGGTTCCGCGACAATTTACACATATTCATATTTCAACACTACTGATATTATTCACAAGAAATTATTATTTGTATAATATGCCACAATAGTTTTTAAGTAAGGTTAGGTGCTACACCCTTCCAGGTAGAGAGACTAAGGTTTATGGAAGTTGAAAGAGCCGTTTGTTGTGTTATCGCAGTAAATCTTCATTTTACATACTAAAAAAATGTCTAAATTTTATTACTGTGCTGTATATGATAAGAGTCAATAATATGAAAATCTGTGCGACGTGGAAACAATAACAACGTAATAACGGATCTTCATGTGTTTCACGAAATTTCTGTTCCCAAGGAACCCAACCATATTTTTTTCGTAATCGACTTTACCTGAAAGTGAAAAAATGTAAAAATCAAGCAGTCTTACTACCATCCTTGTTAGCAATTAGGCGAACTATAAACTATAAAAACTATGTTATTTGAAAAGTGGAAAAAAAATTGAATTTTTGATTTAATTAGTTCAATATAATCATTTTGATGATTTTCCTGCTTCACATGCATGTTTGAATAAATTACATTTAAAAGTAGATGAAGAGGTTTTGAAAGAATTTTGAAAATACGTATACTTTTTGAACATTTTTTGTCCTAAAAATAAAATAAAAAACTCTTCCTCGTATCGTTACTGGACACTACAACACCTACTATTTTTTTTATTTTGTAGAAAAAAAACATCAAAAATGTCACCGGAGATCAATATTTCTTTTAATTTTTTTACTCCAAATAATGTCAGGATGATTAAAGTATGTCAATTACGACCCTTAACACCCTTATAATTGTCGATATTTTTTTTATATAAAATGAATAATGTGTTTAATAATTTTTTTTTTTCAATTTTTCTTTTCAATTTAATTTTTTTTTAAATAAGCCAAGGGTTCCGTTAAAATTTGCGGGGTTGCAAAATGTTCCATTGCAACAAAAAAGTTTGGGAAACCCTGCCGTAACCGAATCGCAATATTAAGTTAATTTAAATTTCAACAAAACAGCCAGGTTTTTTAAGGATGGCGGTACTGCGCATTTGTCTGATATTTTATTTCATTCATAATCGAAACATTTGTAATTAAATATTTAAAAAAAAATCACTTTTCGAATAAATAATGTGCGTAATTCAAATACTAAATCTGGCCCTCTATTTGCATTATGATAGTAAAAATACATTTTATTATCCCTTAGAGAAAACATATTATATATTTTTTAAATGACCTATTTTTGTAAATGAAAAGTTTCTCATCTCTGATCTGATGTAGGTAGAGAAATGGTGTGCCAACACAGACTATTGATACAGTTCCGAGAATAAACATCTCCTGGTTTCAAAAAGCAAACATAATGTTGACAATGGATTGATGACTATAGAAGTTAATATATTATTGTGTTCATTGTTCTCCATATTGTTCCCGGAATTAATGAAATTGCTTCGGAGTTCTGAGGGAATTGGATAGTCCACATCTGTTGGCGGGGAACATCACTTCGCAGGGAGAAAGGGATTAAATTAATTACTAAAACTCCCATCTCGTGCAAGACCCCACTGAGAGACAGCCTGGGTTCTCATTGCCTCGCAAACTCTGGACTGCCATCAATAGGATAAGGTGCTCCCATAGCCGTTGTGCTCATATGATGCATAGATGGGGCCTTAAAGAGTCGGCGACGTGTGAATGCGGTGCGGTGCAGACCACCGAACATGTGGTCAACGAATGCCCGCTCCATTCATTCCCCGGCGGGATTGATGAGGTCCACAGGGCAACGCCTGAGGCCCTAGACTGGCTCGCAGACCTAGATGTCCCCCTCTGACCCCCCACCATACGAAAGAAAAAAAGACTAAAACTACCTAATATGTAACTACATATTAGAATTATGTAGGTATACATGGGAAGAATGGAAAACACAAAGCAAAATATTCATATTATTTACAGGTATATAAGGTTTTTAGAGTACACCAGACAAGATACCTAAATAGTTTGGAGAATGCGTTTTAGTTAAATCAGATCATAAGGCTATCTAAGGCGATCTAAATGTAATAAGAACATTTATTTAAAACAAATCACTTTGGAAAAGAGCACTTTAATCACAATATCTACCTATTATGAGATTAATTTTATACTAATAAACGTCCGAGTTAAAAAATATAACAAAAGACAAACAAGTGCACACAGACAAAAAAGAACTGTAGACAAAAATATTATAGGGACTGGTGATTAATTACTTAAAAGTACCCTGAAAACAATTCTGTAAAATGAAATATAAAAACATATTTTAGAAAATGTTAGAAATGCTTTATAATTTTTTTTTTAAAATAACAAAAAAATAAACAAGTTGTTCAAATAACTGAAATAAGTTTGTACAAATGGAAATATTAATATCAAAATAAATTTAAGAGACGGCTATTTAAAAAAAATATACATTTGATTGTTAATAATATTTAATTGACTATTCACACTTTTGCTAAGTTCTAAAATTTCTAAGTTTTCTAATAATTGTAAACCCGTTATGTTTGTGTGTAAAATTTTTAACACTTTATTTATACAAGAGGAATGACTTGTTTCCAAAATGTGGTTGGCAAATAATAATAATTATTTAATAACGTTGATGCTAAAGAAGCTAAATAATGGATTCTAAAAGTAATTGTAAAAACAACTGGCATATATTTCAACAGAGTTACAAAATAAGTGGGTAAAGCAGGTAAGTAATTAAAATTACAAATTAATCTTTTCAAATTACAAAAATTTAAAATTACGCTTTACATATGTCGTCACATTTTTTGTTTATATTTGAACTAATTTTTGTATTCTTTTATACTGGTCAGTATTTCTTGGAAGATCTTCAACGCTCTATTAGTACATTATTAGCTCTTTCCTGAAGAATTACAGAAGCCTTTTTTAAGGTTAATTTTTTGATCTACAGGCTTGAGCTATATTTTTACCATTTCATTTGATTAAAATGATTCTCCCTCAAAAATGCTTTTTAAAAATTAATTTTATAATATTTTCTTCATTATTTGCAACCACCCCAACAATTACATACTTTATAACTAAGATATTGATGCTTATTCAATTCTGATCAACACTCAAGCTAAATAAATCTGCGTTCCTCCTTGTCTGTAGCCATATATGTACCTACATAAATATCTACCGTGGATTCACGTTAATTCAAACATATTGATTTACAGTAATTAAAATTATTACGTCGTCGTATGTTACTTGTAGGAAATATATTGTATCCAATTTGATGCTATTAATTTTCATGTTTTGTCTTTAGTATGTTATAGGTATATAATTATGTCTGGTAACCAATTACAATAATAACGAGCTTTTACTTAGATCGATTATTAATAATATAAGCGTGAACCTAGTTTCTGTTATTATTCCCGTTAAAGGTATTTTGCATTGAATTTCAAAATGATTTTCACGACCAAATGTATAATAGTGCTTTATTTTTTGGGGGTAGTATGCTGTGTTGCATTTTCTTCATCTTTAGCTATCACAATCTTCACATCTGCTCAGGTGATGTTACTGCAAAGATATCCGAAACATTGAAAGAAAAAGGAAGCGCAACGGTATAATACACCAAAAATAAATCGCGGTACTAAATTTTAAAATGTTTACGACACTATTCAAAACAGACACTTAAGTCTGCCAATTTGGGAGGCGGGTTTGGATACCGCCGCCCCGGGATTAATTTATTGGATAACAAACACCGTCAGTCAAAGGAGAGTCTAGTTGAGGGAGTCTTCTTGATCTCTCCAGCCGAACTCTCTCGCCCCTTCTTCGCCTTGCACCGCAGTTGGAGGAATTTCACTCCTGGACGCATTGAACCCTAGATGCCTACGCACCCCTTCATAGTTTTTTCCTTCTCAGAACTTCCTCTCCTTCTTTTCCCTGAAAAGACCCTTCACAGTCTCCATTCAGCATTAATGATAAAGGCCCTGGTGGAATTTTTTTCCTCAGATTCTCCTACGCGGAGTTTATGTAAAGAAAATCGTGCTAGACTTGGCATGCCTATAATAATCCGTTTTCGGTTCCCAGATCTCAATAGCCAGATTCTTTCCAACCTTCTTCTTACTCATCTCGTTTACCTTCCCACTCCTTTCAGCATTATAATATACCTACCCCAATTAGGGACGCCATAATCACACTGGTTTCGGGCAGATTGGTCTTTTGTGCGATGTGCACTTAAAAAAAAACAATTGCCAACCTGAAAGAAAATAGTTTACCTACGGGGTATTTAGTATAACATTAACGCAGACTCGTGAAAAATCAAAGGATATTTTTGCTTGTGCTATTGGTTACAACTATTCGAAACGTACCTATTCCACTATTATCACTCGAGTATCAGTGCTAGAAGTGCAGAAAGTTACAGAAAGAGACACAGCTAAAAGTATTATTTTACTAGCTTGTGCAAAATCACGGGATATTGTAGTAGGTAATCGCCTTTTAAAATACGATCAAAAAATTACATTTCGAATAAGCGCAATAGTTAGTTAACTTAAACTTCGACTTGTCAAAAGTTTAAACAAAACAAATACTTACGCATTTCTAATATTAAATTGTTTCTTATGTTATTTCAAATACTAATTAATTAAGACAAATTTGTTATCCCGCTTTTTGAAGCACTTGTCTGAAATGTTCCATCAATCAATTCTGATTTTGAAAAACAGAGCAAATTCCAGTTCTATAGTTCGTTGAACTCGAGTTACAGACAAAGAGTCAAAAGTGCAACTGAAATTAGCATTTTAATAATTTAAAATATTCTAATTTTATCAAATTTAGTGCAACAGCATTCTTCTCTACCATTAAATTTTAAATAACAGTAGAATAATAGTATAAAATCTCAGAATAGTTAAACATTCTGAGATTTCAATACGCCCCTAAGGTAGCGAAATATTTCCCATTTTCTAAATAACACATCTCATAACAATAATATCACAGGAACTAGCTGATGGAGGGTGCCCCACGTCCTACCAATACCGATGGATCTCATACTTCCGATCCACGAAGGCGGTTGACATAGCAAACAAATTTCAACTTTTAATCTAGTCAACCTTAATCTCGTTTGGCTCCGGGCAGCGTTCCCCTATTTGTTCAGAGGGTTAAATGCAATATTCCCTACAATGCGATACTACTCGATTACTTCCCCGAGCAAACACCAAGACTGTTGGGTGTTCGCCACCCCACCTACCCCAGTCCGCAATCCACTGGTCGTGGGAACATAATATTTCTCATATTCCAAGGAAATTGACTTTACTGCGATTTAATAAAAGCACCCCATCAGAAAACAATGACCTTTATTTATCAATATTGGCACGTTAGCTTTTCGGAGCAGAGATGTAATTGAATTCATCTAGCCACTTTGATGCAATATTTAACGTTGGGGTATTTAATTATCGTAGTTACGCGATTCGTTACGTATCGTTTCTAAAGCAAAACCTTTTTGAGTGAAATCACTGAGGAAATATCTTACGAAATTTTATGTTGTAATAATTATGCGCTTGTTCAATTATTATTAAAAATACTATTTGCGGTTGAGTGTGCGAACTGCGCTACTCTGATGAACTCAAATTTGATTTGAATTTAGTTGTCAGTTTTGTTTACAAATTGGAACTGGTTATCGGACAAATTCATACAAGCGATAAATTTGACACCTTTTATAAATCTTTTAACAAAAAATCATCCTAACCGACATTTTCAAAATTGGAACTGATTTTTGTTACGGGTTTGCGCTAGTTAGATATAAAAAAAAAACAATAAAAAATGATCTTCAAATTTTGCAAATTCACTTTGTGGCACCATTTTATTAATGAAATAATTAAAAATTCTTTGTTTTTACCACGATAATCTTTATTTAAAAAATCAACATGTTTCGAGAACGATGTTCTCTTCATCAGGACATTATAAGTACTAAAACTAAAAGATCAAGTATAGAAAGACAGGCGTGGGTAGAAATGGAAGTAGTGGGGGAGGAGAGAGGTGGAAAGGGGAGGTGCTTAGAAGATCAACAGTGGTGAGGGGGGGCCCTCCAAAAAAAAAACAGAGTGTTTTTAATTATTTCATTAATAAAATATGTTTTGGTAGAAAGTAGTTTTTGGTTTGACGTTTTCACTGAAATAAAACAATAATTTCATTTGTAACGACGATTTATTTATT
The DNA here is from genome assembly GCA_929108145.2 of Limnephilus rhombicus. Lineage (NCBI taxonomy): Eukaryota > Metazoa > Arthropoda > Insecta > Trichoptera > Limnephilidae > Limnephilus > Limnephilus rhombicus. Next base: position 50,938,188 of record OV815285.1, read on the forward strand.
TAATTTTTTAATACCGGCCGGTTTCGCTTGACACAAGAATCTTCTGGGAATAAAATTAAACTGATCAAAAAATACATTGTGGAGCTTATACCTACATACTAGAGACAAAACATAATACGTGTTAAGCGAAACCGGTCGGTATCAAAAAAAGAGTATGAATAAATCGTTATTACCAACAAAGTTATTGTTTTAATTCAGTTAATAAAATATGTAGTATATAATAAAGAAAGGAACATTTGAATGGTTTATACAATATAATACAATTACGAAAACGCGTTCGGTATGTCGTCAATGTCCGCAGCTCTCCATGCAATGCAGAACCGCGAGGAGTGGAGGATCGTTGTTCACCATAGAAACTGGTGTCGGGGTCACTATCCTCAGCAACAACTTAAGAAGACAATTAAGAACACCTTAGTAGAGTAGATGGTCCAGGAAATTAGCAACAGGAAAATATCTGATGCACAAGAAGTGGATGAAAGAAGAAGTCGGTTATATGCCACGAAGAGATTTATGTATTTAGAATTAATGGCACAAGTATCATTTACATAAAACTTAGTTATTTCCCGTCATAGTACAAATAATATAAAATGTAGAAAAAAAGAAAAGAAAAAATAAAGATTTTTCTTACATAAGTTTCCAAAACAAAAACGAATACACATTACTTCAAAGTAATATAATATAATCTTATGAATAAAATGCATGATGGTCGTGTTAAAACCCTAACATCAATAAAGTGAGCATGAATAATTATGTATTATGGATGAATCAAACAATTTTTTTCTGGACGAAATAATGCGACTTGCCGTCGCATTATCTACCCACCCTTAGAGGAAACAGAAAAGCGTTGATTTGTAAGATATTATGACGATTCTTTGAATGGGGTCCTTATATTAAATGTACCTTAAAATCTCCGATATCCAAAAGTATTACTTTATCGAAGTCTGCTACTGACAAAGGTCGAATAGTTATGGGGGAAATCGGAGGAAAGAAAAGTTCAATTTCAAAAGGTTGACAAACTAATAAATAATATTTTAGAAGACAGACAGATATTTAGGAAGTGGTGTCAGGTGTCTTTTCCAACTGGATATAAGGTTTCATATCCTAATGCTACCCCGTGAGCTATTCTTGGCTCTTTCCACGGATGTCTGAAGCCTCTCTCGTCAGGCTTTAGGTAGATATAGATACCTCCCTCGGGCTTGTTTGTGCTTGCATTTCATATGCTACGAAGCAAATCTAAAAATGTGATATTCTCACAAAAACCCCAGACGAATACCAATATAATACAATGTTTGCTCAGGAACATGTTTCTAACATTGCTTTCTGTAAACGCAGAAGTTCGTGACTAGACAACGCAAATCGTTAGTCTGTATAAAGCATAAGAAATGGTATACTTTTACTCTCAGTCGAATCCATTCATTGACAGGCATAGCTTTTTGTAATGATGGCAACGATTATTTTTTCATTCGAGATATTTATTTAAATCAGAGACTCGCAACCTTTTTGAGGCCGTACATTTTTCTTCAACGCCTTCCCCCCATCTTATATAAAAAAAATTTCATCGCGTTCAACTGTAAAATAGAATACATTCAAAATATCAGTAAGAGCGCGTAAAAAAAGGGCCACCGGCTAAAGTTTAACTCGGCCCAAGGGCAAACCAATAAATGCTGTTAATTCTTAAAATTCTCAAAAAGCGATGAATAATCTAGTATTTATGCGTAGTGACTACCAAATTATAAAATCGCCCCACAAAGCACTTTTAACTCTTAATAACGCCATCTTCTTCTTCTTTGTGTGCCGTATCAGGTCCCCCCGACGTTGGCGATCACTCTTGAGAATGTTTCTCTGTCTTGCGCTGGCCGGAATAGCTCCTCCACACTTCTAATGCCGGTCCACTCTCGTATATTACGCAGCCAAGACATTTGTCTCCTACCAGGTCCTCTGCGACCCTCTATCTTGCCTTTCAATAACGCCATAAGCGACTTAAATCGATAATCCATGTTGGGAAACACTGTTTTAAATCATTTATCAGATTATTTTAAACTCCAAATTAACATCCTTCCTTATGCCAAACCAGTTTGTTTATTTTGAATTTCGTGTGAAGACAATTAAATAAATTAGAAACTTGATGAACAAAAACCAAATCAATACATTGTCACATTCACACCGACTCTTGACATAACCTCACTAAACAAAACTGATTTACTTGTTCATGCCATAATACATTCCTCGGACGTCTCCGACTTTCTTTCTTTATCATTACTGCGCGTTATATTATTCTCCCTGATGCTCCGCTCTTCGTCCATCAGCTCTATAAGTCCAAGCCACCCAAACGTCCTTTATTTCTTACTAGCTTTTGCCCCCGGCTTCGCTCGCATAGTATTAGGGGGCACCCACAGCGCCTCCTACACCTTCCCTATCCTCACTCCAATCCCCCCCCCCTCCTCCTCTCCCCTGCCCCCTCTCACCCCTCTCCACCCCCCCTCCCCCCACAAATTCCCCCTCACCCTCCCCCATCCCCCCTACCCGTTACATTAATTTTTCAAGCAGCTCGCGTGCCACCTATTGCAATTTTTGTATATAAATTTCATAATGCCAGAGCTCTAAACTATAGCCTATAGCCTATTTTGATGTATGAGCTATATTATTGTAAAGTTTCATTAAAATCCATTCAGTAGTTTTCGCGTGAAAGAGTAACAAACATACATCCATACAAACTTTCGCCTTTATAATATTAGTAGGATTAATAACTTACTATCTAACGGCCTTGCATCCTTATTGGGACCACCTCATCCACAGTGGGTTCTAGGTACGTGGTTTCACTAGACATCCTCCTCGGAGATATCATTTCAGCTGAATTAACTTTACATTCATCTTTCCACTGCCACGTCGCGTCGGTTCCATTCCCCGGCTTCATACATCAGGAATTGTATCAGAACTTCTCTCTGGACTGTTGGCCTCGTTTTCTTTTCATCTTTGAAATGGGGATTCATGGGAAAATTGAGAGAACTTAAATAACGGTTATATTCGAGAGTTCATAACTTTAAATCACATCTGCTTTAAACAAAAACATGCAAATCCTCATTTGGAAACAGCATTCTAATTTCATAAGATCGTTAAGGGCTCGGTTGTCGAGAAGATCCGCCCGCTGCCGCTAGTCGCCCGCGGCGGTGAAACTTACCATCAATCCCCGACTCATTTCATTAAACCCTAAGTACGGTAATACTTGCCGAGTTTGTTATACTCTGAACGAATAAGGGAAAACTTCATTTAGCATTGTTACTATTGCTTTGTGTTTGACAGGGAGTCCCAGAATCAAATCTCTATAAACCAAAATTGGAAAATGCTGCACACAAAACCAGATCCCATCCCCAAACAACCAATTCAACAAAACCACGAATCGCTTCAACCATCTCAGTGTATGCAGCAATGTAAAAACTTCTTCCCTTTTTATATGAAAGTGCATTTTACTAGTTGTTTGCTAATTGACTACTTTGTTGGGTACAGTAAAATCTCTTCATACATTCCGTGCTACGGTGCGCTCCCCTAGTACCGCCCTGAGCAATATTCAAATTTTCAACCATTTCAAAGGATCAACGCCATCTATGAAATATTATACAATTTCTGGAATAATTACAAAAGGAAATGCACATTGCCGAGCAGGAAAGCAACTGTTGTGCTTCGGGGGGCCGCTTAACTTGGTACATACGCCACTGCCTGCGAGTTAGAAGGAATATAATATACCTATTATACTGCATAAGGGGATTTCGCGAGAAAAAAATAACACCATCCTTGGATATTACAGTTCCAAATCTTTAAGTACAAAAATCTAGAGTCAGGGTGTTTGTGGTCGCATTCCTCCGAAAAGGCTCGACCGATTTTTATGATTTTTTTTATGTGTATTTGGTAGGTATGACAATAGGTCGTAAAGCATATTTCATACCGTTAGGTGATAAGGGTGTCGCTATCTAAAAAATGTTTTCTATTTTTTGGGCAATTTTTTTTTAATTTGGCATCAAAAAATACCTACAACCCCAAATTTTCATCCTCCTACCTCCACCCTCCCAATTTTTGAATCGCGATTTTAGTATTTATGTGTGAACAAATTTAACAGTCGTTAAAGGAAAGAAAGAAAGGAAATTATTTATATTGTTGAATGATGTACATTACGAATGGCGCTACGTCCGCCTTGTCAAACTTTCATTTATGTGGCAGAACAACAATGAACAAATTTAACCGTGATTAAAGGAAAGAAAAAAGGGAAATTATTTATGTTGTTAAATGACACACATTACAAATGGCGCTACGTCCGCATCATCGAACTTTCATTTATATGGCAGAACAAAGTTTGCTGGGTCAGCTTGTTATTTTTATAATTATCTCCCTGGTAACTTCGAACAGTTAAAATATCATTTTAAAATCTTTCTAATTTCAATAAAAAAAATCGTTAATAATTATTATAAGAAATAATTATCATTGTCACCCTTTGTGCTATGCATAAAAATCTTGTCTTAAACGTTAGTTTAACAATTAAAAATAATTAAAAAATCGTTGTTGTATATTATTTTATAACTTCGAAAAATTTCGTTTGCCAATTGCTAATGTCTGATTTTAAGTATCAGAGCTGAGCGATCAAATTTACGTACGAAACCGAACGTAACGAAGTAAAGTAACGTAACGTAAGTGTAGTGTATGTAAATTATTAAGAAAGGGGCGCGTGGATTGTGTGAACATGTTCAGTGGATGGATGGGAACTAATTCTATGACGTGAAATTGATGGTTGATGATTTTCGAAAGAAAATTGTGGCAAGACTGCATCAATAAAACATTTAAGTCGAATTAAGAATCGAAACAACATAAGAATATGGCTTGACCAAAGATATTCAAATACAAAAGTCTTGACTAATTTTTGGCTTATTGTTGCCATGTTGCGCTTCCCTCTTCTTTAAGGGCCCGCAACCCGGATTTGTACCGATTTATTACGTATTTCCCTTAAATACGGTAAGTTTTAAAGCTCTTAAAAAAATATATGATATTCTTGAAGATAATTCCCTCGATAGAAAAAAATCGCAAAGTATGCTCCAAAAATTATTATTAACACGTTTGTTTCAGTTATTTTACAAGTTATATGTATGAAAAAAATCACAGTGTTTCTTTAAATGCTGTTTAAGATAATGCCGGCGAGATTTTTGCTCTATTTTAAACGAGTCGTGTTTTATTAATCATTTTCGCAATTTTCGCATCGATTTTGTCGCTGTAAATATTAGCGCTCTCCTCTAAAATTCGTAATTTCGTATCTCTTCATCTTCTTCTTTTCGGGCCCGGTTGCTAGTCTTAACTAACGTTTCGGACCGCGTCCGTCGGGCAGAAGTGTAGATTGTGGTGAATTATGTTTATGTACGTAGAAGTGATACCGTACCTACTGCACACGATAAACCTCTTACAATTAGGTTAATTAGTCTGATTTGACAAAATAATTTTTACTGAACCTTTAAACCGCCACTATCTTGAACCGAAAACGGAACATACAAATTAAATTTATTGACAGTCGAAATGAGAACGATCACGTTAAAACAGGCTTTGCTATGCAACGTTAATTATTGGATTATTTTATCATAATTGTCAACTGATGACTGCACTGTTTGTAAAGCAATTTGATATTTGATTGATCCTATCAAACTAACGAACTTCGAAGTTAAAAAAAAATTAACCCGTTAAAAACAAAGTTTTTTAAAATTATAATACATCTATTGTCTGCTTTTGGCCTACTTAAGCCATCTCTTTGTCCGGCTAGTAGCCGATTTCAAAGACTGTTAAGTACATCTAATTGAATACTATATTCACTGATTCTGTGAGCCTAGAAACTAGAAGGAAAGCAAGTCTTGCTATTCTGTCTTTCAAAATTTGGAACAATTTCATCAATAGCCCATTTCTCTTGGGATGCTATGATTTATATGTACCAGACCACTACAGCCGAAGTCAACATCGTGACTTATTTAAAGTACCGAACGGCAGAACAGACGTCTTGGCAAAGCATAGCATGACGAGGGGAGTGGTGCTGTTAAATCAAATTGCAAACCATTTGGATGTAAGTGACTGTTCGTTATATGCCTTAAAAACATTATTGATGAGTCACTTGCCTAAATGCTGATAGGGTTACTAAATTGTACTGTAATTGAAATTATTCTGTTGTACAATAATAATATTTTTTTTTTTAAATATCAATTTTATATTCTTGATTCAATGAATGTATGGAAGAAGTGGAATCTTGGAAGTGTAAATTAGACCACTTTCCGACATCCGATAGCCCTAAAACTCCGAAGATAGACTTGTTGTCAACAAAAAGCACAGATACAAGCATTTTTCTGATATTAAAATAAATTAAAGCAAATAAAGGTTTTAAAAATCGGATTTTAGCAAGATTGGTAGCGCGGTTGATTCCGATCACTGGGAAGAAGGGTGCAAACCGCAGTCGAAACATTTTTTTATAGCTTTAAAAGACCTTTGGAAATAGATGTATTTGTTAAAAAAAATTCTTATTCACGGGTTCATTTTTTAATAACATATACCTATTAGGCCCTTTTAATATTCCCACGTTTCCAGACGGCGACGACACAAAAAGGCAATAAACATACATTCCTTATCACAATAATGCTGTAGCTCTTGCTCTAACATTGAATAATATTGAGACAAAAGATGAGACACACAATGCACGTATATCTGTTTCCTCCAAAGGAAAAAAGTAGTGTTTATAAAAGTAGTAACTGGGTGTGAAGAAAATGAATTAAGCCCGATCTGAGTCGCCTTTGTGACATTCGAACCACTTTGCCCATCCTACTAGACAAGGGCGATGTTTGCATGCTAGCCATAAGTCGCTAACCCCAACGCGGAAAGTTTTCCATTTATTGACTGGCACCCGGGGCTTAACGAACTGAAAACATAATAATTATTCTAGCAGCGGAACCGCAACGCGCACCGCGCACCGTGCACCGTGCGTGTGTCACGTTCCCTCCGCATTCGTGTCGTCCCGTCAAATAATTGCAATGTTCGCAACCTGCGCGAACACAGAACACAACTGCCAATTAAACGGCAGGTATTGTTATTAGCATGAGAGATATTAGTGTGCCTGTCTAGGCCTCGTGAATAATAATGTAATACCGGATATGATTTAAGTTTCCCACGAGCAAAAGTAGGCATTATTATTAGCTAGAAAATATGCTGTACACTGATTGTCGTCTTGTCAACGACTTCCATTCTCGAAATCAAAACGTTCCAGCCATATTTGAAATGGCATTAGCATATTTGGTGACCAGATCTGAAGAGCCAGGTACATCCTAACAATTCTCTTCATCTTTCCACTCCATTCAGCCTAAGAACATACCACTTAATTGGGAATGTCATTTTCTCACTGTTTTTTAACGTTAACTCCGTTAACGTTAAAAAACAGTGAGTTTTAACGTTTTTAACGTTGACGACCTCCGTAGTCCAGTGGGTAAGACTCTTGACTCACAATCCGGAGGTCGCGGGTTCGAACCCGGCATGCGCAAATAAATTTTATTTGATTAATTTGTGTTATTTCACAATTAATTCATTTAAAATAATATATAGTATATTTGCGGCATGTTCCAGAGTGGAAGATACTATCAGTATCGCCCTGGTGTAAGACCACCATTCAGAATTGAAACGTTGCTTGAAAATGGCTTTAGCCGTGTTTAGTGACCAGATCTGAATAGCCAGGTACTTCCCACCCTTCCTCTTTCCCACCTCCTTCCCCTCCCCACTACCTTAAGCCTCACAACATACCCCAATTGGGGATGCCATAGTCTCACTGGCTCCAGACGGGAGCAGTTGAGATTCTTGTGCGGTATTCACTGTAAAAAAAAAAAAAAAACTCCACACAACAGGCCTTGAAGAAAATAATTTTCCTCTGCGCCTATGTCATCTTTGAGAATGTTGTGAGGACGATCATTTTAAGAAAAGAAAGGGGGAGAAGTTCTGGGATTGAAAAAGGTGTGAGTGGTGGGTGGAAAAATTTGGGGTTATTGTGTCCAGGATTGACTCGATTTCAATCCATCTCCCCACTGCAGTGCAAGGCATTGGGTCGACAGTATATGACATGAAATCTTCCAACCGTGAGAGATGCACCAGCCTTCAAGTCCTGTAAAAATCTCACTCCAAGGATCCAAGCACCCCTGCTAAGTCACAAACTTTCCCTGAAGTTGGAACTCTTTTGCATTATTCTTCGCTCTACCTCAGCGAAGTGCGCTTTTTCCTCGTTTAGCCAAAGTTTCAGACTTGCAATAGGCGAGGCCATCTGCCCTGATAATGAACACTGCAAAGATATTCGGAAATGTTAGCTAAAGGTAGTGAAACACGGCTTAATATCCTTAAAAATCATTATAAACATAAAACGTCTGTGACTGACCAGTTACTGCCATCTACGAATGTAGTCAGGAACTATCGACTTAACTAAATTGCATGAAAAGGTTAAGAATGTTCTTTTTTTCAGTTTCAGTGCCGGCAACCCGGGCGTTTATTTATTATTCATTTATTTACAAAGTTTTATTTTACCCACCTCACTAGACATAGTCTGTTCCGAGGTAGGTAAATAACATTTTATATTTATTAAAAAGGATATGAATCAGAGTAGACATAATATTATAAAAAGATAAATAGTAGTATAAAAAGATAAAAAATTATGTGATATTAAAAATGATAAAAAATAATAATGATAAAAAAGAAGTATAAAAAGATAAAAAACAATGTGAAATTATATGCCTATATGCACTTTGCCTATTCCTATGCCTACTATGCTTATATGATAAAGAAATATATATGAAAGATAAAAAATAAAATCTATGAAGATATATACCTATAAGTACATACATGAACATTCATACATGTACATTTTCTTTTCCATATATCTATACATGTATATATATATATATACAAACACACATTTATACTTATACACATATACACATACACATGCATACATGCATACATGTACACATGCATACATGCATACATGTTGTACTTAATATTATAACCACTTAAAATAAATAGATTTCTAAAAATTTTAATTAATCGGAATGATTAAACTTGACAGTTGGTTAACTGAATCATTATCAATACCAAAATGAAATAAAATAATAAATAAAATGTGTCGGATTAATTATTTTGAACGATGTTATACTGAACTCAGTAATTACTTAAAATTCCCGTCAATCTATCACAGAAGATTTTTTTATACAATTTCTAGTACACATATAAAGAAATATTTCAAGGAAAAATTTAGTCACATTACAAATCACATCCAATTTTTTTGACATGCGAAAAATGTTTGTATTTTTGTTTCATTTAAAAATAATGACAAACTCGTATTTATGGTAGGCACCTTCCTGCAGTCAAATTAAGGAAAATTTGGAGTAAAAAATGATCTAGCAAATTGATAAATACGAACTATGAGTAGATATTGTTTATTAGACAAATAAGCTATGTTTACAATTAGGGAGGCGGATATGGGTACCGCCACCACGGATATTATTTATTGGATAACCAATATCCCTGCCATAGATCGCTCCAAGTGATTCACTATGTTTGGTGACTTTGCAGGGGTGCCACTCTCATCTCGACCCGGACTATATCAACTCTATCACCTTGCACCGCAGTGAGAGGAATGGATTCATACTTCCGTCACTCCTAGACACATTACCCACCAGATTTCTACCCATTCCTTAAATTTTACTAGAATTTCCTCTTTTTTACATTAGCTCCACACAGGAGGCCCTGAGGAAAATAATTTCCCTCAGGGCCTATGTCATCTTAGGGGATGCTGTGTGGAGGGTATTTTTAAGGAAATGAAAGAGAGGAAGTTGAAATGAGGGTCGGGTAGGAATCTAAGGGGTCAGTGTATCCAGGCGTAACGTTATGAATCCATCCCTCCATCCATGGTGAAAGGCGATGGCTTGAGAGATTCCTAATAAAAAACCTCCCTCAATCAGTCTCTCTTGATCCTGCACACCACGCGGCAGGCAGATAGACGCGTTGGCTGCCAAGGCCCGGTCAAACCTCACCCCGTGTACCCGGGCATCCCTTCCAAGTCATAAAACTCAGCTAACCACTTGCACCACGCAGGTGACCTATGGCAAAAGTGTTGGTTGTCCAATAAATGGTTCCCGGGGCGGCGGAACCTATACCCGCCTTTCCTTTCTATCCCTAAAAAGAAAGTCCGCATAGCGTCCCCAAAGACGTTACGGGCCTCCTTTGTGGAACTGCTGTAAAAAATTAACAAAATATAGACAATATGTAAAATTTCATAAAAAATCAGACGAGACCAAAATTTCAACTCCGAGATCTACATCAAACAGTGCGACTGTTCTTACCACTGAGCCATTGCGGCTATCTACAGACTGGACGTAATATTGGAATATACATACATAGTTATTGCACATTCAATTATCACATCTATTCTTAGTTAGGTCCTGTAGGGATCTCCACCTTTATTTATAGCGTGTGGACGTGGTTCAACACTAAATCGCACCTGGTTCGTGGAGGAGAATAATTTATTCCATTGTGTTGCATACTATCGTCTGAATAATATGTATTCCAATTGTGCAAAAATGAATGCTGATACATCATCATTTACATTGAAAAGATTTGCTTATCATTTATTCGAAGGTAGGTATTTTTTCAAATTTATTTACCTACTTTAACCACCGTGCTAAGGGTATTTGCCAAAATCCTTGCACGCATTAGGGGGCTTGCCTACATTATACGTAACCTCAAAATGGGGGGGTCCAGTAAAATCTCATTAAAACTGAGGGGGATGGTCAATAAAAATCTCACGTCAACTTAAAAATAATATAGAGATAATAAAAAAAAAAAATAATAAAATGTTTCACTTCTTTCGAAGTGCCCCATTTTACCGCTGAAAAAATCTAATGGCTATTATGAAAAACATTAATTTCTAAAATGTAATACTTTAACAACTGTAGTCTAAATCTAACGTGAGGGGGGGGTGGGTCCCACCAAATCTCACTTAATCTTACCAAGAGGGAGGGGGGGAGTCTAAATTGAAAAAAAACTGCTCGCGTTATTAATGAATGCCCCCTTATGATTGAATTAAATTAATCATATGTATATACGTATATATATATATATATATATATATATATATGTACATATACATATATATTTTTGATAATAGCGGAGACGGTTTACATATACATATATAGTTTGTAGCAGGTAGCTACTGAATGGTTCCGCATTGTGGTAACTACGCATGTTTCCCGACGGTGGTACGCCTGAGTTTCGGGGTTCGATAGTTTGAGGGATTTCCGCAACCGTCAGTTGGCGTGGAGAGCCGGTGTTGTGAGGTGGGTCGTGCCCTACGCACGCAGCTGGGTGGTTTCTGGAAACTTCGATTACGCGTGAGACAAATGAATATAATTATAGTTTAGATTATGGTCACTGGTTTTAAAAATATGTCAGGATGTTTTCCCTGGCTGGCGCCCAATTGATTAAATTCTCCATAGCTTTGATGGCATAGATTACCTACAGTTTGCTATTTAAATGTTTAACCTCTATCAGGATCCTACCTGACACGCTCTGAGATTTATGGTTCTTGCTCTACCTGTTTCTTGCTTATCAATAAATGTCATTCTTTTCAACAGCAGACTTATTATTTATTTGATTAATGTCGAATTGGTACCTTCATGCCAGTGTGTGTTGTAGGTAGATTCTACTCTCATCATATCACGTACGCTAAGAGGTTACAAAATGGCGGCCCAACGGCTTTGTGGAATCTAGAGGTGAAATATTTTTGCTGGGTCTATGCCGTTGAGGTTGTGGTGAACTTATCATTTAGAATTTTAGATATTTCATTTGTCTCATGCGGGGGAGTGGTTTCTCGAATGTTGTGGCGAGGGCACGATCTCCTCATTTCAACCGGTATGTTAATTATAGTTTTACACAGTTTGTAATCTCCCCAACTCACCAGCGTGAAAGCGCTTTTCAAATTTTATCCTAGTTTTATTTGGTTTTGCACGTGGATGGCGTATCGCAATTTTATGTGGATTGTTGTTGCATGTGACTAATAATTTTTTTTTCTTACCTTGCTATAAGTTAGGTTATGGATTGTGGCGTTTTAACAAGAAGCAAAGCACAGTGCACAATGGCGAAACAAGGAGAAACGTCGGCTACTTCCGTTCCGGTTTCTTTTCCTTCTTCATCACCATCCGTTCCGGTATATAAATGGAATCTCACGTATGATGGGTCGACCAGTGTGAGGGACTTCATAGAAAGGATCGAGGAACTTGCTCAAGCAAGGAATGTATGTACCTCTTCACTTTTTTCGTCAGCTGTGGAGTTATTTGCAGGTGATGCGCTCTTGTGGTTTAGAGTGAATCGCTCGTCTTTCTCGTCCTGGGCGGATATTGTTGTCGCATTAAAGGATGAATATGAGCTTCTCGATCATGAAAGGCGACTGTTGGCTCAACTTCGATCTACTCTTCAATTGCAAAAAGAGAATATTAGTGCTTTCATAACTCGCATTCTTGTTCTGAATAACCGTCTATCTACTAAATTATCTGAGGTAGAATTACTTGAAATTATGCAATGCAATATGTTACCTAGGTATATACAAAAATTATCTCTTTCAGTAATTCCTGACATTATTACGCTCAAGAAGCTTGGGAAGATGATTGAGCTGGCTGATAGCCGTTCGGGTGACAGGAATTCTCCGTGCACATCGCAACCTGGGAATAATAATGTTGCGAGGCGGAATGATAATTTAAATTCTGCGAATGCAAATTCCGATTTCAGGAGGAATCAACGTTATTCTAACAATGCTAATTTTAGAGATTCTAGGTATAACAATGTGAGGCGGAATGATAATTTAAATTCTGCGAATGAAAATCCCGATTTCAGGAGGAATCAACGTAATTCTCACAATGCTAATTTTAGAGATTCTGGAAATGTAAATCCCAATTTCAATAAAAATCGTTATGGTAACAATGATAAGCTTAGCCCGTCAAGGTCTCATTCCAGGAAGGTGCAATGTTTCCGCTGCGGCAGACCAGGGGTGAAGGCTCCAGCTTGCGGCTGTCGAGATCAGTCAAAAAACTGATTTCCCGGGAGATTCTATCAGCGGACGTCGGGACGCCGTCGTTTGCCGAGATTGCTTCCGGGGAATGGTCTTCCTGGCTCGAGGTTGTAAGAAAATTTTATGCTAATCTTAGAACTGCGAAGGAGGTGCGAGCGCCTGACAGGGACGGGCGTCCTTACATCTCTTTTCAAGTTAATCGGTTTGTGTGCTCCGGTCTGTTGGATTCAGGCTCACATGTTTCAATTCTGGGGAATAACTTTCACAAAAAATTTTTAGATTCAGGTTTTGAACTGTCTAAGTTAGATGTCAGTTTCTCTTTAGTATCTGCCACTGGGCATTCTGTATGTTGTTCGTACAAGATTTCGCTTCCGGTTTGTGTCAATGGGGTGGAAAAAGCTTTTAACTTTGTTGTCATGCCACAGATAAAAGCGAATATAATATTAGGCTGTGACTTCTGGAAGATATTTAATATTTGTCCAAAGATTTCTAAGTTAATGTCTTGCAAAGAGACGGGGAACAAACAGCGCATAGCTGATGCTGTTGGGTTGGAAAATGCTCATAACCTATCAATTTCTCAACGTTCTGTTTTGGATAAGGTAATTAATGAATTCAAGGAATATTCGGGCAATCGGTTAGGTAGAACCTCGTTAGAAAAACACACAATCGACACGGGTGATTGTTCTCCTATTAAGCAAAGGATATATCCGATTTCACCGCATATACTTCCTAAAGTGCATAACGAGCTAGACAGATTGTTAGAGTTAGGGGTGGTTGAACCTAGTAACAGCTCGTGGAATAATCCGATTGTTCTGGTCCCCAAGAAGAATGGTTCCTTCAGACTATGTTTGGATTCCAGACTTTTAAACGCAAACTCAAAACGTGACGCGTACGCGACGCCGTTTATCTCGGACATTCTTAACAGTTTGGGGGGAGCTCGCTACTTAACGACTTTGGATCTTAATGATGCATTTTTCCAGATTCCATTGGATGAGAGTTCTAAAGAAAAAACGGCTTTTACAATCCCCAAACGAGGATTATTTCATTTCGTTACCATGCCATTCGGTCTTCACGGGGCAAGCGCACGCATGATGAGATTAATGGATAAGGTGTTAGGGCCGGAATTCGACGGGAAGGTTTTCTGTTACCTAGATGATATTATTGTAATCAGTTCCTCTTTTGAAGAACACATTCATCTTTTAAGACAGGTTAAACAGAGATTGCAAGCCGCCGGTCTTACCATAAATGTTCAAAAATCGGTTTTCTGCAGGGATTCCTTGAAATACTTGGGTTATGTAATCGACAGCAAAGGGCTCCGTACAGATCCGGACAAAGTTAAAGCTATAGTTGAATTTCCCACTCCTACGACTCAAAAGAGTCTGCGCAGATTCATAGGTGTTCTTTCTTGGTATAAAAGGTTCATACTTAACTTTTCCATAATTGCGTCACCCTTATATAATCTCACGAAGAAGGAGTTCGCAGGGAAAAAGTTCAAATGGAATGAGCAGGCCGAGGCTGCTTTTCTTAAATTAAAGAACATCCTGGTGAACGCGCCAGTTCTTGCATGTCCGAACTTTGATAGACCGTTTACCATTAGTTGTGACGCGTCGAATATAGGCCTCGGGGCAGTTTTAACGCAGATGGATGACAATCAGATTGAACATCCTATTTCGTTTATTTCAAGAACGCTTTCAGCTCAGGAGAGAAATCACTCTACAACTGAAAGAGAGTTGAATGCCATGATTTTCGCGTTAGAAAAGTTTAGAGGATATATCGAAGGCTCTCCCATTCCGGTAAAAGTTATCACGGATCACTATAGTCTTAAATGGCTTACGAAACTAAAGTCGCCGTCAGGAAGGCTGGCCCGCTGGGCAGTCAGACTGCAACAGTTCAATTTTGAGATTGTACATAGAAATGGCAAAGACAATGTCATTCCTGATGCTTTATCCCGTGACCCCTTACTTGTAGAATCCTTAGATCAGAACTTTGTAACTTCTGATGAGTGGTATGTCAAATTGAGGGATAAAATCGTAACACATCCCGAGAAGTATCCGGTATGGAAGGTTTTTAATGGCAAGATATTTAAACACATTCAAAGTATGGAAGCGCTTCACAGGTCTTATGACTGGAAGGAAGTACTCCCTAAAGAGTTCAGAATTAGTGTCATAAAAGAGCACCATATTCCGCCGGTTTGCGCTCACTTCGGCATTTTAAAAACATTAAACAGGATCAGACATAAGTATTATTGGCCCAAGATGGCGGCTGATGTTAAATCGTTCATAGCCAAATGTCAAACTTGTTTAGGTTACAAAAGCTCGAATTTGTTACCTCCAGGTCTTATGGGAGATCCCAAATTGGTTCAGCGTCCTTGGCAGATGATAGCGACAGATTTACTTGGCCCATATCCTAGTTCCTACAAGAAAGGATATACTTATTTGTTGGTAGTGTCAGATTTCTTTTCGAAATTTACAAGACTTTTCCCACTCAGGAAAGCTACGGGTAGTAATATTGCTTCGATTCTGGAGAATGACATCTTCTACAAATTTGGTGTTCCGGATACTATAGTTTTGGACAATGGACCTAAGTACATTTCTCGTGACATAAAGGCGTTGGCCAGCAAATTTCACATTCGTCACCTGTTCTACAACTGTAGATATCACCCGCAAAATAATCCTGTTGAACGAGTAAATAAGGTTTTAGTTTCTGCTCTTGCTTCATACGTTGGCTCTGATCACCGAACTTGGGCGAACTTTATTCCTGAAATTGAATTAGCTATCAACACTGCGGTTCATGAGGTCACAGGGTATACTCCGTTTTTCCTCAACTTTGGTAGGGAAATAATTATTTCAGGGAAGGACTATTTGGGGGTGGATTTCAATGAAGAAGAAATTAAATTTTCAGAACGTGACTCTTGGGCTCATGATTTACAGGAATTGAACGACATTTTTTCGCAGGTACGCACGTCCCTGAGACAGTCCTACGAACGCAACAAACGTCAATATGACCTGCGTCGCAGGGATGTTCAATACAACCTCGGGGACATAGTCTGGAGGCGGTCGTTTGTCCTGTCTGATGCTAGTAAACATTTCTCTGCAAAATTGGCCCCTAAATTCATTAGGAGTAAGGTGATTAAGAAGATTTCCCCTGTTGCCTATGAATTGGCAGACATGAATGGGAAAAAGCTGGGAGTTTTCCATGTGAAGGATATTCTCAAGTCTGAACACTCCGGTTGATCTACGGGATAATTTTTCTTGTATAATGTGAAGGCGAATCTACAAAAGAGTTTGCTTTCTGCTGTTTATAATAATATTAGTTTTTTTTGCATGCTTCTGCCACCGTTGCCATGCAAATTTTATTGTTCCTTCTTTGTGATGACACGACATAACACTTGTGTCTTCACATTGATTGGTTTTGTTATTTGTTGGGGTTGTGTTTGTCTGTGTGTCCCTTTGTTGGGTTTTGTTTATGAAAAATTTAACGCGCGAAGATGACTTTTTATTATCTTCGGGCATTGAATTGTGGATCATGTTTATTTATATTTAAGAATGTAGTACGTAACGGATATATATTCACTTCATGGTTTAGGAAGATGGTTTATCTCAACTCCCTGGTCATAAACCATGTTTTCAATTATGTATCTGGTGCGTACTAAGGATTGTTCTGTGGTATTTATTGTAGCTTGCTTTTTATTAAAACATTTTACACTCACACTTGTTTAAAAACTAAAAATGTAGTGCGTAGACACTCTAAATTATTAATATTGGTATTTGCTATTTAACAACTTCACCCTTTCGGAAAATTGGCTGTGCGGTTTACACAGGCGAGAGTTTCAGAAACTAATAATTATCTATTTTGGATTTTAGGAAATCCACAGGCTATGTCAGTTTTCCGGTAGCGTGATTTTACATGTCATTTTATATATACGTGTTTTTTTTCACAAGTGATCATTTTATATGTGATAAATAATAATTGATACTACTTTGTCGTATATTACCATATAATTTGGCATGTGTTTTAAGTATATTCAATACATCAATTTTTTTGTTGTTATTTATAATGATTTTCCCACTAGTTGGAGACTGTGATTTTTCTATATAAGCATTTGGAATTTTTCCTACATGAATTAAATGTTTTCCATTCGTACATAATTAATTTTGAATGTGATTGGCGATAAGCCTTGGTTTTAATGTTACAATCAGTTTTAATGTTCCATTTTGAGCTTTCGGGACCTGCCTCTGAGCTCAAGGCACGTCTCCAGACCTCTTGATGCAATATTAAAATTACTGGTTACTTTGGACATTTTGTTTAATTTTGGTAGCAACTTTTATTTATTTAATTTTCTCAATGGTTTGGATCTCGGGTTACCCATTTCTGGGTCAATAGATGGCAGTGCCTTAGTCAACAAACTTTGACAATCATAATGATATTCATGATGTCATTCTGGTTTACCTTTTAATATTGAATTTTTTTTTTTTTTTTCTTATCTATATTATGTAGCTTTCATATATTGCCTGTTAGGTATTATATAATTGTTTTGGGGCGTCTAGGCTTTTAATTATCATTGGATAACAGATGTTATTATTCGGGTTTAGCTTTGGATTTTATTTCTATTTTTTTTAAGTAAACTTTTAAGTTCAGATCTTCATTAAGTAACTTTCAGTATCTCAGTGACCCACTATGTAAGATGTAGTTTAGCTGTTAGTGTCTCACACGTATATTCCTCTACGTTCTTCAATCAAGATTCTTCTACACTGCAATCATCACATCACTTGGCGGGAGAAACATCTAAAGTTTTCCACAAGGACCTTGGACATCATCGCCACTCATGCGGATGCTGTTCTGCAATATTACTTGGCAGGAGGAACATCTCTAAAGTTTTCCACAAGGACCTTGGACATCATCGCCACTCATGCGGATGCTGTTCTGCAATATTACTTGGCAGGAGGAACATCTCTAAAGTTTTCCACAAGGACCTTGGACATCATCGCCACTTATGCGGATGCTGTTCTATAACATTACTTGGTGGGAGGAACATCTCTAAAGTTCTTCTCATGGACCTCGGTTTTTTTTCCCTACTGGACACTTCATCATCCTTACAAGATTGCTGATGAGGCGCATTAACACTATGGTTCCTGAAGATGCTTCTAGGATTTTCTACACTTCCTTTTTCTCCAACGCTTTCGGGCTATAATTCCACAATCATGTGCAACGAAGTGTGCAGAAGTCATATTGTGAGGCCGTTCGCTGAAGTCTTTCCTGAATCTGTTCTCCAGCAACGTCACCTTGGAGGAACAGCATTTCCAGTAAACATCCGGGGCCTGGTCTTCTTCCTTGCCGCCTGCAGTCAATTGAACCAGTTCATCACTTGGTCTGCGAGAACGTTTTTCTTCCCCGAGCGCCAGGAGGCTTTAGGAAATTTTCCCTGGGAAAATTTCGGATTCGTGGGGGGATATTGTAGCAGGTAGCTACTGAATGGTTCCGCATTGTGGTAACTACGCATGTTTCCCGACGGTGGTACGCCTGAGTTTCGGGGTTCGATAGTTTGAGGGATTTCCGCAACCGTCAGTTGGCGTGGAGAGCCGGTGTTGTGAGGTGGGTCGTGCCCTACGCACGCAGCTGGGTGGTTTCTGGAAACTTCGATTACGCGTGAGACAAATGAATATAATTATAGTTTAGATTATGGTCACTGGTTTTAAAAATATGTCAGGATGTTTTCCCTGGCTGGCGCCCAATTGATTAAATTCTCCATAGCTTTGATGGCATAGATTACCTACAGTTTGCTATTTAAATGTTTAACCTCTATCAGGATCCTACCTGACACGCTCTGAGATTTATGGTTCTTGCTCTACCTGTTTCTTGCTTATCAATAAATGTCATTCTTTTCAACAGCAGACTTATTATTTATTTGATTAATGTCGAATTGGTACCTTCATGCCAGTGTGTGTTGTAGGTAGATTCTACTCTCATCATATCACGTACGCTAAGAGGTTACAAGTTCCTTATTGAAAAAAAAACTGCTCGCGTTATTAATGAATGCCCCCTTATGATTGAATTAAATTAAATTAATGCACATATACATATAATACTTATTTCTAGGTTCAAATGTTGAAGCGAGAGAGTAATTATGTATATTCCGATAATCTTGATATACGTACATATGAAAAAAAAAAATATATATATTTTTTTTTTAATTTAGTGGGGGGCAAGAATTCCAATAATCCATGCGCTTGATAGCTGCAAGACGAGTTGTTATCTAGCCTCCTACATAGTTAAGTAAATTAAAATACGTACATATATAAAGATATTTTATTTAATTTATCGGGGGGGTTAGAATTCCAATAATCCATGCGCTTGATAGCTGCAAGACGAGTTGTTATCTAGCCTCCTAAGTTAAGTAAATTCTAATGTAAAATCCATGCTAATTTGTACAGCGGTCTTGAGGCGATTTTTCGCAAAAACAGCGCTATATAAGTTGTCCAAATTTATTATTATTATTATTATATATATTTTCCTGATAATAGCGGAGACGGTTTGCATATACATATATAGTCCCCGTAAGAACTTAGGCCGTAGGCCCATTATGTTATCTCCCATTTTACCTCTTTCCTTTGAAAGTAACCCAGTCCCTTTTATAAAGTTAACCAGGATTGTCATTGGAAATAAAGCTACATCATCTGGTTTAACAATGTGTCTTCCCAGATCTCATTTCCCCTCTTCACGTAGGTTCCTGAAGGCTCCGCGAGGGAGAGTCCACCTCCCCTTGGTTCCCTAAAGGCCCCATAAGGGAAGAGTTCATAGAGATTTTTTAGGCCTCATTTCTCCTCTTCACTCCTACATGGTTCCCTGAAGGCCTCACATGAGAAGAGGACATAATCTCTCCACTTCACTTCTCCTTGGTTCCTCAAAGGCCCCACGCTGGAAGAGTGCCCTTCCCCTTGATTCACTGAAAACCCTACAAGGGCCACAAGGGAAGAGTTCATGGAGGTGGCCGCAGCTCTCCTCTCCATGGTTTCTTGGTTCCTCCTACAGGCCCCAGGAAGGAAATCCACAGATATGGCCTCAGCACTCCGAGGTTCCCAAAAGGCCCCTAGTTTTCGAATGGTGCAAGTTTTTTTTTAATTGTCCCACGAGTTACCAGGGAAATAGAGGGTCCACTCCAGCAGAGCCCCGAATGCTAGAGTAAGGTCTAAATACTCCGAGATGCGACCTTGTTTCTCAGAGGCACCGTTGGTGACACTATTCCCCAGGACATTCAGCCTGAGCACGGTAGCTCACACCTTGGCTTGGGATGGCTATTGCAAGTTTGTGTTTCGACTCCCTGAGCGATGGGTTCGCTGCATACGTACATACACCTTACTCAGGGTTGTATGAATACATATGTACATGTATATTCATACAACCCTGAGCAAAGTTCAGGCTGAACCGAAACCGGTTAGTTCTTACACAAAATAAATTACTCAGTAAAGTGGTGCTTAAACAAAGTTTTTTTAAATTTGATTTGAGATTTTCACGGCTGAAAGTATTATCGTAATTTATTTTTGGGATATTATTTCGCATTGCGTTACCTACTCCTTTAGTCAAAGTTTCAGATAGCAAACAGTGTCCATCGTCAGGTGTAAGATGAGTAATGGTTATGAAAACGAATTAAAACCCCAAAAATAAATCACGACAAAATATTTTTGTCCAAATTAATAAAAATACTAATTTCGGTTGTGTGTTCGTAACTCTGGTTCAATTTACTCCGGAAGTTGGATTGGCTTTGAATTTAAGGGTCATTTTCAAAATTACAAACTACTTATTATTTTCATTTCATTTACCAAATTGGAATATATTGTAATAATGTCCCGTAAATTGGTACGGGTTTGCGCTAGTAATTATTAACAAAATAATTTCGTCGTATACGTTTTTAGATATTCACGGCCAAATGAATTTTCGTTATTTGTTTTTGGGGTGTTATGCCGTGTTGCTCTACCATATTTTTTAGCCAAGGCGTTGGCTACGAACGTTTCGAACAGCTTTACAGTGTCACATCTGTCCTGATGATGGACACTGTAACGCTGTCCGAAAAGTTGACTAAAGATTCTAAAGAAGGAGGAAGTGCAACACGGCACAACACCCCAAAAACAAATAACGAGAATAATTTCGGTTGTGAAGCGAGTATAATTTATGTAGTACTCTAAATTTAAAAAAAAATATATGTTTCAGAACATTTTTTTAGCTTTTATTTTAGCCGGTGTAAAAAAAAATTGTGCATACAAAATATTAAGGTACATATATTTAAGAACTACCTTTTTCCGCGGCTTCCCGTGGGTATCCCCTTATACCGCGGGTATAAGGGGATACCCACTCAGCCTCCTCCACTTTCTCTCTCCCCACTCCACTCCCGCCCATCAACCCCCTTCCCCCTCCACACACCTCTCCCCCTCCACCCACCACTCCCACCACTCCACTCCGCCCATCAACCCCCCTACCCCCCTTCCCCCTCCCCCACCACCCAACCCTCCCCACATTCCTCCACCCTCCGCCTTCCTTCTCCCCACTCCACTCATCCATCAACCCCCTCTCCCTCCACCTCCTTCTCCACTCACCCCTCCACCATCCCATACCCTCCCCACCCCACCACCCCCCACCTTCCTCCACCCCTCCCCCTTCCCTACCTTCCCTCCTCCCCTCTTCCACCCCATTCCGCTTTCTCCATCTTCCCTCTCTCCACTCCACTCCCCCATAAACCCCCTACTCCTCTCCCTCTACCCACCCCACCCCTCACCCCCTACCGCTCCACATTCCCTCTCCCCACACCACTCCCCCCCATCAAACCCCTTCCCCCCAACCCCTACGTCTTTCCCCTTTCCCTTCCTTCCCTCCCCCCTCATCCCCCCCTAACCCCTTTCCCCCACCTTCCTCCCCTATCCCTATCTCCATCCAGCAACATCACCCCAACACCCCCTCCCCCCTCCCCACTCCGCCGTCTCACCTCACGCATTTCACACATTCATTCCCGATACATTCAGTTTTAAAAATGCTCGCGTGCCACCTATTATAATTTTTTAAATAAATTTCATAATGCCAGAACTCAACGGTAGTTTTATACAAAATAACTCTTAGAATGAAAACACGTTTATGTGGTTCGCAACAGACTGGCTTTTATTTCTAATAAAAGGTTTTACATCTTATTAGTAGATGGCGTTAGTAGACATGCATTTTAATTTTGATATGGATATTAACACCCACACTTATCAAAATAAACTAAACATACAGTTTATTCATTGGATACAACGCCAAGTAAGCTCATGAAATTATAATGTTTTTTATAACATAAACCTTTGGTAAGTACATCAGCAGGCATTTCTTCGCTACGAATATATTTAATTTTAACAAATTTGCACTTTACAACATCTCGAATATAATGATAGCGTACGTCTATATGTTTTAACCTACTATGACTTTGATTACTTAAGGCTAACTTTAATGCGCTTTGATTATCACAATATAAGTCAATTACATAAACACATTATTACTGAAGGACATATTATTACTGAAGACCCCTCGGATGACGGTGATATTGAACGAGAGCGGAGAAGTATCAGTATACTGTCTAATATGATTGCCCGAAGATTCTTCAAATGCAGTAACAATGTAAAAAAAACATTGTTCAATGCATTTTGCACTAACCTATATACATGTGAAACATGGTGTCACTACCGTACCAGCTCAATAGAACGACTGCGGATCCAATATAATGATGCTTGCAGAATTATATTTGGATACAGAAGATACAGCAGCGCATCTTCAATGTTTACGGAGCTAGGACTACACGGATTCGCCGGTCTGATGAGACACCGGGTCACTGGAGCCAGGATGCGGCTAATGGCTTCCGATAACAAAGTGGTAAACGCAGCCTTCCAGCACCAAGCGCCACTCCTGAGCGAGCGTTGGGCCCTAGCTCACTCCAGACCACGTCCTACATTATAATTGATTATTTATTTTATTTCTATTATCGCTTATGTCTTTTATATTTGTTTGTTCTATTTACTTTTTTTTTACTTTATCTGTTGTGTAAATATGTACAACTTTATGGGACGTGTGGGATTGCACTATCCTCCCCACATCCTGGAATAAACATTATTATTATTATTATTATTATTATAAAGTGAATCAGTAATTTCATGCATTAAATTTCTTAAGTAGACGGCCTCCCTGGAAGCTTCAAACAAGGCAATGTATTCCGCCTCTGTACTCGACAAAGATACTGTTTTCTGTTTTCTACTTTGCCAAGAAACAGCTGATCCTGATAACATAAAACAAAAACCAGTATAGGATTTCCTATCTAAAGCGTCACTCGCCCAATCACTCTCTACAAAACCTTTTAAATCATTATTATTATAACCATATTTTAAACAATAATTCTTAGTACATTGTAAATTTCTCAACACTCGTTTTGCATAGTTCCAATGTACATAACCATAACAATTATTTAATTGGCTGAGATAGCTGACAGAATAAGCAATGTCTGGTCTTGTTAATACGGCTAAGCACATTAAACTTCCAATAAATTTTTGGTAAGGAACATTAGGTAAACATTTATCTGTTGACTTATCCAAATTCAATTTAGGCTCAATTGAAGTACTTTGTGTTTTACAATCAGACATCTGAAATTTAGAAACTAACTGTTCAATATATTGTTGTTGATCTACAGTAATCACATTTTTATATTTATCTAAATTAATTCACATGCCTAGATATTGTCTAACAGGCCCTAGGTCCTTCAACTTAAATTCTGAACCAAATACATTTTTTAATTTAGTAGTTGCAGCCTCACTGTTAGAAAAATTAGAAAATCGTCTACATACAGTGCCACTACTATTTTAATTATACCCATAATTTTTGTAAACAAACATGGTTCATATTGACTATTTTTAAAATCTAATTTAGTTAAAATCTCTTTAACTCTTTCATACCACGCAAGGGAAGATTGCTTTAATCCATAAATGGCTTTTTTTAAACTTTAATACCTTTCCCCCACTTTTGTTTACAAAACCCTCAGGTAATGACATATATATATTTTCTTTCAAGTTTCCATTTAGAAAAGCAGTACATACATCTAAATGAGTAATACTCATTCTCATCTTTACACTAAGAGCAAACAATAATCGTATGGTAGAATGTCGCACTACTGGTGAAAAATTATCTGTGTAGTCAACACCAGCTTTCTGTGAAAAACCTTTTGCCACAAGCCGAGCTCGAAAACGCACTTTTTCAATATCAAATTTTTTATTAAGCACCCATCTGCACTTCACTATTGTCACATCACCGGGATTATCAACAAGCTCCCATGCCTCATTCTCCTCTAATGACTGCAGTTCCTCAGCCATCGCCTGCTTCCACTGCTCCTTCTCTGGCCCCTCGAGAGCCTCTGCGAATACAATCTCTTCAGATGCTGGAACAGTACTGGAAATACACATGTTACTAAAACCATATCTTTCTGGTTTCTTTCTCTGGCGCGTGCTGCATATCTCTGTCACTTGTTCGTGCGGTTTTGTTGACTGAACTACATGTTCTGAGACATCTTGTGTTGGAAGTTCAGTTAGTATTTCATTGCCATCATCATATACTGAAGAATCTGAAAAGCAATCAAAAGGATCCTCAGTCTCTGGAATATTCTAAGACAATTCCCCCACTGAATCACTACTCTCTTCCACCAGATTGTCTTCTGTTGTCTCTTCATTCATCACATCTGTCACATCTTCCCTCACATGAGAAAAGGGTAATCTCATTTGTTCCTCCCCTCTCCCACCCCACTCCGCCTTCTCCACCTTCACTCTCTCCACTCCACTCCCCCCATCAAACCCTTCCCCCTCTCCCTCCACCCACCCCTCCCCTCACGCCCTACATCTCCACATTCCCTCTCCCCACCCACTCCCCCCCATCAACCCCCTTCCCCCCACCCCCTAAATCCTTCCCCTTACCACTTCCTTCCCTCCCCCCTCTCCCTCCCCTAACCCCCTCCCCCACCCTCCTCCCCTACCCCTATCTCCCACCATCAACATCCTCCCAACACCCCCTCCCACCTCCCCACTCCCCTCTCTCACCTCTCACATTCCACACATTCATTCCCGATACATTCAGTTTTCAAACTGCTCGCGTGCCACCTATTATAATTTTTTTAAATAAATTTCATAATGCCAGAACTCAATAGTAGTTTTATATAAAATAACGAACAAAAAAAAAAGAATTATCCAATTTGTTGCAGTCGTTTGGGTTTATGCGCATACATACATTTCGTTGATTCATTTTTAGAGTAGGTTGAATTGCCTAATTAAGAAATAAAAATAAAAACATCGTTTCCAAGGCGACAATTGGTTGATGTTTGTAATAAATCGATTTTTTTATTGACAGAAGACGTATGATAAATAATTTCATAACGCCAGAAATTATTCATAACGCCAGAGATTATTGATAACGCCAGAGCTTACCAATATATATAGCCATCCACACACAAACTTTCACCTTATTTATTATTCAAAATTTAGGCAAATTAGATTTGTTAAAGAATTTGTATATAAAAATGCAAAAATTAGTAATTTTAAATACATGTAGGATTACAAAAGATTTTTTAAATATTTATATTGAGGGATCAGTAGGATTTATAAGTCAAATTAGGAATTCCACGGTGCCGAACCCTCTGATATGAAAATATCTGGAGTCGGTGAATTTTTTTCCCATTTGGTCTCTGGTAGGTTGACGTGTTGTTATTGTATTGTTTTGTATTTATAATACTTATATAGTGCAATTGCATAGCATGGTTTGACTAGATGATCATTTGGGGAAGTGTGTGAAAGGGTTTAGTTTTTCCTGTGGGGAAAATTTAACCCGGACATTTAAAAAATAAAGAATGGCGTAAAATTTGTATATTAATATTTTTTCAGTTCAATGTTGCAAAAATCTCCCTTCTAATATTAAACCAGCTTTTTATACAAGTAATAATATCGGTAATTTTTTGAGAAATACTAAAGATTAGGTCCATAAATTGACTAATTCCGGAATATATAAACTCAAATGCAATAATTATCCCTCATTTTATATTGGAAAAACAACTTGTTATTTTGAAATCAGAATCAAAGAACATTTAAGGTGTCTTAATAATAATAATTTTTCTGAGTTCGCTAAACATATCATTGAAAATAACCATAGTTTTGAAAAAAATACAGGGATAAATATTCTTCATATTAATCATAAAGGAAAACGTTTGGATAAGTTAGAAGCCTTGGAAATTAAAAAATCCCTTAAAAATAGTGAATCTATTATCAATAAACGAAAAATATTATCTTATAGCCCAATCATGGATTTGTTCCCCTACCCACCCACTCTACATTAATACCTACCCACCCAATCTACATTAATAACTACCAACGGCTCCACCCCTACCATAATAAAATATTGTTCGAAACTGTCAAATTAGTATAAGCTTTCCCTGAAGAAGGAACGTTTGTTCCGAAACCGGTAGGATTTACGCATTATATAAGTGGTTTATACAAAGTTGTATTGTTTCATTTTTCTAAAATGAATGTAGCTAGGCCTCTTTCTGAAAACAGTTTGTGGTGTAATAAATATTCAGCATATTTGCCTTCGGTGCAGGTAATTTGGATTCGATTCTCGGCTGTGTTAATTTTTTAAAACCATTTAAAAAAATAGATTTTGTTATGTTTTGCGCGATTTTTCACGGGTCTGCGCTATAAAATAGAATTGCTGGCAGGAGGAGGTAGTTTTCCTAACTGGTTTTACTGGTACAGCTTTACTACTTACCCCTTCATGAATAAGGTATTGTTTGAATTCACGTTTCGACCCTGAGGGAACAGAATATTAAATGTCGTCAATTCGCAACCCCGAAAAAGCCGGCAAACGCCCCACATCAGTGGGAACATACAATAATAGACTTTACATAGAATGGCTCCTATATCAATCTACAAGTCTGAACTGTGCAAAGACAGACGGTACAGAGTCGGGCAGGTAGTTACTAGTACACTGTACAGTAGGTACTCATTCAAAAATTCCAATTAGTGAGGACGCGATTTGGAAGCGACAAACACTTGTGATGTTTGCACAAACACAATAGATGCCGCCAGCAGTATGGCGGCAAATAACCGGCGATCACATTAATATTATATGAACAGGAGCTTTATGCGTGCGGAGTGCGGAGAGTAGATGAAGTAGGAAGAACAACTACTCCGCCGAAACTGAGGATGTCAAGTGGGTGTTCAGAGAATGAACCTATTCAATTCGGGGCGGCTTCAAGGTTTAAAGATTCGCAGGCGAGCAACAAAACATAAATTTTTTATGTGGTCCCTGCTAAGAGAAACCAAAGGTTATTTTTTTTACATGAATACCGCACAAGAGTCCCAACTGCTCCCATCTGGAGCCTGTGAGACTATGGCATCCCTAAATTGGGGTATGTTGAGAGGCTGAAGGTAGTGGGGAGGGAAGAAGATGGGAAAGAGGAAGGTGGGGAAGTACCTGGTTATTCAGATCTGGTCACCAAACATGGCAAAAGCCTCTTCAGGCAACGTTTCTATTCTGAATGGTGGTCTTACACCAGGGCGATACTGAGAGTATCTTCCACTCTGGAACGTGCCGCAAATATACTATATATTATTTTAAACGAATAAATTGTGAAATACAAATTAACGAAATAAAATTTATTTGCCAAGCCGGGATCCGATCCCGCGACCTTCGGAATGCGAGTCAAGCGCCTTACCGCTGCACTACGCCGGTTGCTCTGTTGTAACGACGCGCGACACTTTTAGGTACGATGAGAAAAAAAGGCAAGAAGAAAAATTTTAGGTCTGGTATTGAATACAAAAATCATCAAAAAATCGCCAACATCAAACAAATGATTGTGAACATATTGTTCTAAAATTTATAATTTCCATGAAGACTTCAATATTCGACTGAGCGTAGCAAAGCCCTGTTTTAATTCAATCATTTGGCATTTCATCTGTCAATAGATTTATTTGATTTAAGATGTTAGTCGTGCCTTTTTACCCCGTCAAATCGGAATAATCAATATTATGAAGAAGGCTTGAAAAAATAATTAAATTGTCAACAATTATTTTGTAACGGTAGATATCCGAAAGTACCTTCGGATTATTTAATTTAATGGTAGAGTGAGAGAATCTCTTCAGGATTGTGGGAATAAACAAATACAGGTTTCTACTAGTGAGGTTAGATAGGTCTTATTAATAAAATAGTTCATTTCCAAGACAACCGAATCCCAGTATATTTTTATAAAGAACAAAACAATGTTTCTCTTTTGAGGGACCGGGTTACACAACCCCTGAGACATAACCTAAAATGAAACTTTAGACAAAAAATATTAAATCAGAAATAAATATCGTACCCGCGGACCATGGATTATTATCAAATTGACTTCTACACTGACGCGAACAATTGATTAACTACCAGATAACACGTAGAGGAACCGCGGACCGTATTCTCGCGCAATCTCCAGGGCGGAAACCGGGAAAGGCCTCAAGGAAGGCTACAGAGAATGAGGACCCCTCGCCAGGGTGCAGGATTCAAGATCAGCAACAGTGCTCCGGTTGAGCTCACCGGGTAAAAAACGATTTCCTTCAGCACGCGTCATCTGGAGATGAACACGGGGTAGCCATCCGGTATAAATATGAGCGCCCACAACCGTATCATGTCATAAGACCGACCATTCCCGCACCCGCAGCGGCTCCCGCAGCCTCCCTAGAGGACTTCCCCACCCTCCCAACCCCATCCGTCCCCTTGCCCCCCACTACAACAACTCCCCCCACCTCGAACCCTACCCCCACTGTCCACAAACCCGCATCCCAACTCCCGACCAACTCTCGCAACCCGAATCCCCGCAACTGGCCTCAGCCCCATTATTACAAGTCAAGACATAGCCATCAACCAAATAGGGCTCATTCGACCCATTCTCAATCGTATAATAACCAAGCTAGCCAACAATACAGGCTAGACAGGGGATCTGCCCCCGCCCAAGAGTCCCAACAACAGTTGCCCCCCTTGGACCCAATCCATAAAAAAGCCCTCGAAGAGCAACTTGAATTCATCAAATTAACGATTAAAAACGCCACCGACGAGATGTTTAAAATTGAAGCCACATTAAGAAATCATAATGTCTAGACACCAAAATATAATAGTCAACCTGCAAACAGCCTATTGGAACGCCAATGGCTCTGTCCTCTCCCACAAAGAGGAAATAATTGATTTTCTTAAAGAATACAACATTGACGTATTCTTCATTAATGAAACATGGCTCAAACCATCTAAGAAATTTAATTTACCTAATTATATCACGTACCGGGATGACAGGTTAACCAATAAATGCGGCGGCACGGCTATTTTAGTCAAAAATAATATTGACCACCGTCTAGCACATTCATTCTCTAGTATCAACATTGAATCCACCTCGGTAGTAGTAAATACATCTTCCGGACCACTTAAACTCATCTCCGTTTATGCACCACCGAAACGCCCACTGATCCCGTCCGAACTGGACAGTTTATTAGAAGAAAATGTTCCCACCATTTTAGCCGGGGACATGAACGCTAAACACGGATCGTGGCATAGCCTACATTCAAACCTAAAAGGTAACGTGCTGGCAAAATACGCGAGCACGAAATCAATTGTAGTAGACGCTCCGGACGTACCAACGCTACACCATGCTAACGGTATTCCGGACGTGATAGACATAGTGATCTTAAAAGAAACTAATCATTTGCACTCTTTAAAAGTAGTTAAAAAACTATCCTCCGACCACGATCCAGTTCTTCTAACATTAACAGGAGGCTCTAATCCCTTGGTCCCCCTCGTGCCTATAAAGAAAAAAATTAATTGGAAAAAATTCAGCGATTTATTAGAAAATAAAATCACAATACCGACATCAATACCTGACGAATTAGCCCTAAATACCGCCACCTCCGACCTAATTAAATGCCTAAAATCTTGTATTAACGAAGCGTCAACAGCGATTACCATAAAAGATAACTCAGCTAAATACGGTATTCCCGAAGAGATCAAAGATCTTATTAGGGAAAAAAACCAAGTGCGTAAGGAGTGGCAAAGTTCATTTAATCCCATCGTTAAACAACATTTAAATAGACTAAATAGAGAAGTACGCGAAGCACTATATGATTACCGAAATGAGCGTTGGAACGTATTCATATCCTCCCTCGAAGATGACAGAGATGCCTACTGGAAACTCTCCAAAGCACTCAGACGTCCAGCAACAAAAATAGCTCCGCTTCAAGGCCCAAACGGTAAAGTTTTTTCTGCAGCAGACAAGGCAGAAGCCTTCGCAGATAGCCTTGAAGCACAATTCACTCCTAACACGGAACACGATGACCCAGCCTTCGTAGCTAAGGTGGATTCTAAAGTAGAAGCAATATTAAATCTCGACCCCCAGGACCCGCCCATTAATGCCACATCTCCGGATGAAATAATAAAAATAATCAAGGGTCTAAAAAAGAAGAAAGCGGCCGGTCCTGACGGTATATCTAACAAAATTCTCAAATGCCTACCGAAAAAGGGCATCTGCGCCCTGACTGCCATCTGCAATGCAGCGCTTAGACTGCGTTGCTTTCCAAAGGACTTCAAAGAAGCTGATGTTATATTAATTCCGAAACCAGGCAAGGATCCATTATTAACGGAGAACCATAGGCCGATAAGTCTCCTTCCTTGCTTGGGTAAAGTCCTGGAAAAAGTAATCCTTGTAAGATTAAATGAAATCACAAACAAATGTAAATTCTTGCCAGACTTTCAGCATGGGTTTCGAGCTGGTCATTCAACCACTCATCAACTCCTCCGTGTCGTGGAACACATCACGGAGGGCTTCAATACAAAGAAAAAAACAGTAATACTCTCTCTAGACGTTAGTAAGGCGTTCGACAAAGTCTGGCATAACGGCCTCATATATAAAATGTACTGTCTAGGATATCCACTTAGAATCATCCAACTTATAAATAGTTTCCTGAGAAATCGTTCATTTAAAGTAAAAATAGATAATATTTTCTCCACTACTCGTCCCCTGTCAGCTGGGGTCCCGCAAGGCAGCCAACTCTCCCCGTCTTTATACAACA
This sequence comes from Limnephilus rhombicus, assembly GCA_929108145.2. Taxonomy (NCBI): domain Eukaryota; kingdom Metazoa; phylum Arthropoda; class Insecta; order Trichoptera; family Limnephilidae; genus Limnephilus; species Limnephilus rhombicus. Next base: position 50,969,412 of record OV815285.1, read on the forward strand.
TTTATTCGAGTGACATTCCTAAACCAATAGATCACAATATCATGATAACCCAATTCGCTGATGACACAAACATCATCTCGAGTTCAACTGTCGAGGCCACTGCTACACGCCGCGTACAGAAACAAGCCACTCTCACAGAAAAGTGGTGTAAAAAGTGGAGAATCTCTATCAATCCGACCAAAAGTGTCGCGACCGTGTTCCACAAAACACGGCCTAAACGACCCCCTTTCATTAAACTGTTTGGGAAAAATGTTCCATGGGAATCATCATTAAAATACCTCGGTGTCACTCTAGATTATAAACTAACGTGGAAAAAACATATAGAAGAAAAAAGAAAAGCTGCAAATCGTTATCTATCATCCCTATATCCCATGATGTGTAGAAATAGCCGTCTATCTACAGACAATAAATTACTGCTTTATAAGACAACCATCAGATCATGTTTTTCATACGGTTGCCCAATCTGGGGTTATGCAGCAAAAACCCATATTGATAAACTTCAAGTCTTTCAAAATAAATGCATTAGACTCGCCTTAAATGCTCCTCACTGGAGTAGAATATCTACTCTCCACAATGAATCCAACGTCCCGTTGGTTAAAGACCTTATCTTTGCACAGGCTACTAGGTTTTTCGCTGGCCTAGATAGTCACTCTAATCCCACTATAAACTCTCTCGCTAAATACAGTGAGAATGATCACTTTAAATATAAAAAACCCAAATCTGTCTTACGTAGAGATTAATAATTTACGTATAGAATATTCCTGCATAAAGCCGCAGTAAAATAAAACTTTCATTTCTCGAAAACTCATTAACATTAAAAACCATGTAAAGCATCATTAGATAATCCTTTTATAAATATGTTAGAGCAAGTAAACTTCGGTTTAGGTACTCTGAAAAATAAATAAATCCAAAGTCCAAAGTCCAAAGTCGTATCATGTCATAAGTACTCCCTCTCGCGAAGCACTCAAATATGCCAGTGGCGATTGTGTAGGTAATTTACAATACCATCATGTCGCAGTCAAATAACGATCCCAATGGCGGCGACCGATCACATTTAAAACCATGCGAAAGAAGCGTTCGAAAAATTGAACATCGCCCGGCTCCCGATTAAAATCGTTTAAAAACAATTTGTAACGAAGGGATTAACCCATTATTAAATCCAGAACTTTTTTTAAAATTATTCTTTATTCATTGCTTAAAATTTTATGGTTACATTTATTAGAGGATTTTTCGACCACCAAGCTAGGCTGATGCCCGTGTTTTGGTGGTCGATTTCACATATAGTGCAATAACAATCATACGTTCGTGTAATATTTTTAAAGAAAAACACTGTAAAACAAATTCAAACCAAAATGCTTGCCTTGTCTTCAACATAAATATGATAACATTCTATCTGATGTAGATATTTTCAATTGTGACTATTTTCAACTATCACTAAAGTGACGACCAGTCGAATACACATAGGGCGAATTCAAAAAGTGAAGAGGAAACCGAAATCGTTTTTAAAAGGGTTGCCAGTCTCAGAAAAAAAAGAACAAAGCGGTTCTACAAATCAAATACGCAGCGAGATGTAGATATTAGCCAAGTCAGGATAACAGTTATTAGTGGAGTAATTACTATTATCGTGACAATTTATAAACAGAAACAAACAGTACAATAGTTACAGTAGTGAAATATTTTAGATATTATATGTAAAATAATATTCTTGTGTATATTCCTTTCTTCCCTAATTATAAGTAAAAATATGTGTATATGTTTTTATCTGCTGAAAGTCAATTAGTGAGAAATAGTTTGGATGCAGGTGAGTTCTTTAATTGTTGTTTGTATACTCTTGTTAATAGTAATCTGTATCTGTATTTTCTCCTAAAAAAAAATAAAAAAAAACAATTTACAATTATTAAGTATAATTCATGGTGAGTACATATGATGTGTTACGTTGTAGTGTCTTATTTATGGTTTGTATATTAAGTAAATTACCGGGTGATGTGCGTAGTGGGAAGGTGTGTGTGTGTGCGTATTTTTTTTTTTTTTTATTTAAGTTTTTATTCTAGCAGAACCGTGAGGGTAGTGCAATACCAGTCTGCCATATTACACAAAAAAACCATAACCTATAAAAGAAAAAAAAATGTTTCCATATTAGGTAGGAACCTTATTAAAACATAAAATGGGAATAAAATTCATCACCTAAATAACAAAAAGTAAGCACGTGATTTTCCTATTGTCCGTACCAAATAGCCAGCATATTGACCACTGCTGTTATGTATGTATGTGCATTTAACAAATTATATTATTGACATGATGTTCTTTTTTAAATTTAGTAAGTGAATCATCGGAGAAAATGTCGATGTTAGAATATAAACCAAAATTATTGAACATAATATGAAGAGCACGATTGATTGGCGAATTACTTGCTGCATTTGTCTTGTAATTAAACGTGTGGAATAGTTCTGTATGGGTGTACGTCTTAAGGGTATGTTTAAATTATCTAGGGAAAGAAATTCAGTACAGTAAATGTTATTATTTAAAATTTTGTGCATAATTGTCAAATCAACAATTGCTCGCCTTTGTTGCAAAGTTTGAAATTTACATTCAAAGTTATTGTTAAATTTGAAGGTAAGATTTTTTATAAATTTGTTCTGAATATGTTCTATGCTATCTAAAATTTGAAATGTGGATACTTTTTTGGACGTCTACTAACTGTATCCATAACTACTAGTGTTAAGTTATATATGTATGTGAAATGATTTTCGTTGTAAAGTACAAAGAAATGTTGGTTAATTTTATACTATTTACTTACTAAAATAATGTTCGAAAGTTTCGAAAACCATGACCCATTTTAGGTAATCTGTCTTTAGTCACGCGTCACGTCACGGAACTTTTCGTAGACTGTCCGGGTTCGATTCCCCGCTAAGTAGCATGAAATGAGAATTCCGAGTAGTTAACTAAAAGGATGAAAGCTTACAAAATAATTCTGGTATACTTAAACAACGATTACTAACATTCATTTTGACGCCTCAAGCGGTGATTAGCTTGACGATTTATCAGGTATTTTTAAGTGAAAACAATTTTTTGATTGGTGCGTACATTTGCATTAGCAAGTGCTAAAATACAATTCTCCTTTCACCTTAATCATTGTTAGATGTTGTGTGTTGTGATTGTCCTATTTTATATTTAAATTCATTTAGCACTGAACACTTTTACTTATCATTTATTCTAATCTCGATGTGTAGAGCCCTTTATCGTAAACTTTCGCGTCTATGCCACTGCTTACAAAAATATTGCAATAAAATGTCTGTCTAAAATATCTTTTGTCTGTGGCCGCGTCAGCTTTCTGTTTTGTGTCTATAAAAACGGCGTGTTTTGATTTTGCTTGTCACTTATTGACATTCTCTCTTGTTATTCTTCCCGATTTCTTAAACTCTGCTTGTTTAGCCGGAAATCAAATCGTCTTTCGCTTCTGTTACTTTAATTAGTCTAAATTATTGTCGCCAGTCAAGTGCTCAGACCAGATTCTCTGTATAAAATTATTCACCCGAATAAACAGTACAATATTAAGTATCAACACAAGTGTTTTTTACTACATAAAGGATAACCTCAAACTACCTCAACTCTACTCTATCTCACCGCACTGTACGGTTCCCTGGTGTGGAACTGAAGGAAGCCTATAAAGCAGCTCAACCTTACAACCTGACTGCAGCTATCTGGAGAGAACCACACCTGGACATACGAATGGTCCTTCGCCGGATAGAATTGACATCATCACAACAAGCCAAAAGTTAAGCCAAATCCTTATTTTCCTTCCCTTTCTGTGAAAAATTGTTGCCTTTCTCTAAATATCTGTACTCTTTGCGGATCTTTGATCATCTGACAATGGCGGATAATTTGAAAGCACTCATTGCTAGAAGAGGCCAGATTAAAGCGCTCATTACTAAATTTCAGTCATTATTAGATGAGAATCAAACAGATCCACCAATCATTCAAGCCCGATTTGCTAAGGTCGAACCTTTACATGACTTATTCATGGAAATTCAACTCCGAATTAGTGTGTGTGACGAAGGTTCAGATTTCGCTTCGGATGATGAAACCGAACGCTTCGAATTAATGTATTTCAAAGCAATCACCCAAGCAAACCCAGTCACTTCAATCTCAATTAAATCTTAATTCTAAAATGCAGTTACCAATTTTAAAGCCACCTACATTCTCAGGTGCATTGTCTGATTGGACTTGCTTTGAAAAATCCTTCAAATCATTAATAGAAACAAACAGCGAATTATCTGAAATACAAAAATTCCACTATCTCAAATCTTCATTAACTGGAGAGGCTTCCAAATTACTAACATCTCTTGAAATCTCTTCCAACATTGCATGGAAAAATCTTCAATTACAACATTGCATGGAAATTATTAACAGATCGATACGCAAATAAACGTCTAGTCATTCAAAATCACAATAAATCTATATTTGACATTGCAACAATTAAAGTTGAATCTGCCAAAGAAATTCAATCTTTTTTAATGTCAAAGTCAAAGCAAAACACTTTACAAAATTTGCAACAAAAAACGTCACACTCTGTTTCACAAGGAAGTTCAAAGTGAATCTGAACAAAGTCCTATCATCTCCGCTACATCCATGGCAAATAAATCTCATGCATTACTATCTACTGTCGTCCTCAATGTGAAGAATGCGCAAGGACATTTCATCCAAGCTCGAGCCTTGCTGGACCAAGGGAGTCAGTCTAATTTTATCACTAAAAAATTAGCTACGCAGTTAGGCGTTCAGCTAACAAAGTCTAATAGTTCAATTATTGGAATAACCGGTGCTTCATTTAACAGTAATCTCAAAACTAATATTACCATTGCTTCTAGAATTAACAAACGTTTTGAAAAAAAATTATCGTGCATTTGTTTAAATGAAATTACTCCAAACATTCCAGCACACAAGATCACCAACAAGGCTGCAGCTACGCTTCCATCACATATGAAGCTAGCAGACCCAACCTATCATCAACCTGCATCAGTCGACATCCTTCTTAGCTGCGACATGTTCTGGAGTTGCCTAGAACGCAAGCGAACAAAGGTACTCGGAACGCAACTTCAACACACCGCTTTCGGCTAGGTAATTACACACACCAACACACCAGCTAACAAAGGTATTTCATTATTTTCCATTAAAGACAACAATGGCTTGCATGATCTCATGACTAAATTCTGGCATTTGGAAGAAAACCTTTTCATCCACTTCAGTCTTTGGAAGAAAAGGCTGCTGAATCACACTTCATGGATACATATTCCAGAAATGAAGATGGTAGATTTGTCGTGGAGCTTCCGCTCAAAGGAAACCCACAAGACTTGAGTTCGTCGCTAAACACAGCTACAAAACGATGGCACTCCGTTGAACGGAAACTGTCAAAATCACCTCCTTTACAATTGCAATATTCTGCCTTCATGAATGAATATATTCAACTAAACCACATTTCTGAAATATCTATTAACGACAACAATGCATCCACTAATCATCATCTCTACTTACCTCACCATTCTATTCTACGTGAATCCAGTGAAACCACAAAACTAAGGGTCGTGTTTGATGAATCTGCAAAAACATCCTCAGCTCTCTCTCTAAATGAAATTCTTATGGTTGGACCGACCATTCAAGATGATCTACTCTCGATAATTCTACGTTTCAGAATTTACAGATATGTAATATCTGCGGATATAGAAAAAATGTACCGTCAGATCTTAATAACACCTAAACATCGTGATTTGCAAAGAATTGTTTGGTCAAACCCTTCTTCAAACAAATTATCTCATTTCAGACTCAACACAATTACGTACGGTACGGCATCAGCTCCATACTTAGCGACAAGTTGTCTACGGCAACTTGCTCTGGATACCCAAGAATCTTCGCCAGACGCAAGTCAGCGCATCATGCATGACTTCTACGTAGATGATCTCCTCACAGGAAGTAATGATTTTGAGACAACGCTAAAACTCAAGTATAGTATAAGTTCTATATTAAAATCTGCCTGTATGAATCAACGAAAATCGAAATCAAATGACGCTAATCTCATCTCGGATGAAACTTCCCTCAATCAGTCTGTTGATTCGACATTACTGGAAAAATCTGAAACCTCCAAAACACTTGGTCTGAGTTGGAATTCTACTCTGGATACACTTAGATATCAACATAATACAGCATCTGTCAATTCATCTATTACAAAAAGAAATCTCTTGTCACAAATAGCAAAACTATTTGACCCTCTTGGTCTCATTGCTCCAATTAATATCACTGCAAAATTGTTTATTCAGGATCTATGGCAATTAAAAATTCGACGTTCTCGTTAAAACTCCGACGTTCCAAGTCATATTCAACACTCATGGCTCAACTTTCAACATCAGTTGAAAGATATTAATCTACTCTCGGTACCTAGACATGTACCTACTATTAAAGAATATTCAGAATTACACGGATTTTGCGATTCTTCGGAACGCGCATACGGAGCATGCATCTACGTGCGAACTCTAGAGAATGGTATCTGGATCTGCAGATTGCTATGCGCACGCTCAAGAGTAGCGCCTCTCAAAACCATCTCCTTACCCAGGTTAGAACTGTCGGGAGCGCTGTTATTATCACAACTCGTGAAGAAAGTAACAGACTCATAGGAATTTCAAAGATCCTCAACTTACTGGTGCGAATCTACAATAACTCTCGCATGGATCGCCGCATCGCCCGCACGATGGAAAACCTTTGTCGCCAACCGCGTGTCTGAGATTCAGGACAAACCTCGCAGGGACAATGGAGACATCATTGTCCCTGCGAGGTTTTGTCCTGAATCTCAGACACGCGGTTGGCAACAAAGGTTTTCCATCGTGCGGGCGATGCGGCGTTCCATGCGAGAGTTATTGTAGAATCGCACCAGAATTTCAACCAAACAAAACCCCGACGATCTCATATCTAGAGGAGTGTCTCCAAATGATCTCGCATCTTGCAACCTCTGGTGGAATGGTCCTTTGTGGCTATCTCAAGATGAAACACATTGGCCAACTACTGTTATCACAGATTCACCAGAACTTCCGGAACAAAAAAACACTACTCAAGCGTTCATAACGCAAGTACATGACACTGATATCTTTGATCGTTCTTCTACTTTACACAAATTGCAAAGAGTAGTAGCTTATTGTAATCGTTTCATAACAAATTTTCTCCGCAAGTTTGAATCTCAAACAAACGTCCTAACCCTACTTGAACTCAATACTGCAATGACAACGCTTATTAAAATAGTTCAAGGGCAATGCTTCTCATCAGATATAAAGGCATTACAGTCAAAATCAAAACATCGTTTGTCAACTAGTAAACTTCTCTCACTCAATCCATTTTTAGACTCTTAAAACGTACTTCGCGTTGGCGGACGTCCATCAAATGCAAACCTTACCTATAGTCAAAAACATCCTGTAGTTTTACCTTCCAATCACCAGTTTACTAAATTAATTATAAATCATTTTCATCGTCAACTATTACATGCTGGACCGCAAGCGTTACTAGCATCCATTCGTTTACAATTTTGGCCGCTTTGCGGACGACGCACAATACGCAGTGTGCTTAGTAAATGTATAGTTTGTTTCAGGTCAAAACCTACAATAATTCAACCATTAATGGGAAACCAACCGCATTCTAGACTGCAACCAACACGCCCATTTCTTACATGCGGTGTTGATTTAGCATGACCCTATCATATTAAATCAGGAAATACTCGTAGTAAAACAACCAAGGTTTATTTGTGTATCTTTGTGTGATTTTCTACTAAGGCAGTTCATCTTGAGCTAGCCACTGATTTATCTACTACAGGTTTCTTCAAATGTTTCAATCGCTTTATCGCACGACGTGGAAAATGTGCTCATATCTACTCAGACAATGCTGGGAATTTTGTAGGTGCTTCAAACGAACTAAAATCTTTAACAATTTTTTTTACAGAATTCTTCGACTGATAATGAATTTTCTGATTTTTTTAGTTCTCATTCTATTCACTGGCATTTTATTCATCTAGATCTCCTCACATCGGAGGATTATGGGAAAGTGCAGTGAAGTCAGCCAAGCATCATTTGACCAGAGTCCTCCGTAACTTGTCATTGACATTTGAGGAACTGTATACGGTTTTAACGCAGGTCGAGGCATGCCTCAATTCTCGTCCTCTTATTCCCCTGTCCTCCGATCCATCTGACCTCACTCCTCTCACCCCTGGTCACTTCCTTATTGGCGAATATTTGGTTGCTGCACCGCAACTGGACCTGACCACCACGAATCCTGGAAGGCTTTCCAGATTTGAACGGGCAACTCAACTCGTTCAACATTTCTGGCAAAGGTGGTCTAAGGAGTACCTCTCTATTTTGCAGGAACGAGCTAAATGGAGGACAAGGACCCCAGACGTGATGCAACCAGGCTCCTTGGTGCTGCTTTCCGAGGATAATCTTCCTCCGACCAAGTGGGCGCTCGGTCGTATTCTGACCTTACACCCTGGCGCAGATGGCATCACACGAGCGGCTACTGTCGCTACCGCTAAATCGATAGTGACGAGGACTGTCAACCGTCTCTGTCTGTTACCAATTGAACAGACATCATCATCATCTCACGTACCATAGCGAGATCTTTCTTCTCCAGTGACATTCTCTACACAGTAAATTTCTCCAGTGACATTCCCTACAGTGACTTTCCCCAGTGACAACAAACACACTGACATTTACCAGTGATCTCACCACATGGACATTCCTGAGCCTATAGTGACTATCATCGAAACTAAACATGAACAATCATTCTTATTAACAAACTTAGTTTGTCAAAGCCGGGAGTATGTTGGATGTTGGGTGTTGTGATTGTCCTATTTTATATTTAAATTCATTTAGCACTGAACACTTTTAGTTATCATTTATTCTAATCTTGATGTGTAGAGCCCTTTATCGTAAACTTTCACGTCTATGCCACCGCTTACTAAAATATTGCAATAAAATGTCTGTCTAAAATCTCCTTTGTCTGTGGCCGCGTCAGCTTTCTATTTTGTGTCTATAAAAACGGCGTGTTTTGATTTTGCTTGTCACTTAACATTCTCTCTTGTTATTCTTCCCGATTTCTTAAACTCTGCTTGTTTAGCCGGAAATCAAATCGTCTTTCGCTTCTGTTACTTTAATTAGTCTAAATTATTGTAACAGGAAATAAAACTTTTCGAATTCATAAAAAAAAATTGTGTATTGCCATAGTTAATAATTTTGTTATTCGGCCATATAGCCTCACCGCAAGCCCTATGGGGACTCGGAATTATTGTTACTAAAAAATATTAATATAGCGGACCATCTCAAAACTTTTGCTAAATTTTAGAATTGATGATCTTACAATGTGATTGAAATTGATTAACTACATAACGTTTACTACTGAAATAATTCGCCATTAAATTGCTTAATTATTTTATTGTGTTCATAATCAAATGAAAATTATTAAATTCAAAACAACAACCTTTTACGCAGTCCATTGAATGCTATTGTTTAGAGCATTGCATACTAAAAACAGTTGAATTATTATCATTCTGGCTGCGCAATGCCGAATCTCCATTAATAACGTACCATAAACCTCCCGCTATAGGGCAGCGTCTCGCGATTGAATTTTTATGACACCCTTTGGCATCTAAAGGTAGGGATATAAAAAAAACTGCATAAAGGAAAAATGCTTTTACTTTATTTACGAAATATGGCTGTAGTCTTTTAGTCTGGATATCAAAACATTGGACAATGTAGTGGATATATTTAATGATTCATGTAGACGATGATCGATATTTACGGATTCGGAAACCCAATTACAACATAAAGGATGACTACTACAAACAAAAACTTGAATTAGCTGAAAATGACAGTAAAAAGACTCAGACAAAGAGTCCATCATAAATGAAATTATCGATAAAAAACAATTCAAAAATAAAATAATCAATACAATAAGACACAATGATTCAAAAATTTGCTGTAAAGATAAACCCTTAGAAGCCGCAAATGTGTTCAACAATCTTTTTGCTAATGTGTAATGGTGTAATGTTCTTTAAACTGTGGCTCACTAGCCCACAATAGTAATGATTACAACGTAAGTTCGTTTTGTCTTGTTTATTGAATTACAATGATCGCAAGTAATATTGCATTTATGTCAAAATGGTTGCGACTGTTTTCTAAGGCTTCCTGAGTAGATCTGAGCCCGGCCGAATACGCCAGCTCCATTGTACTGTGCCCGCTCGTCAATCTCCGGAAACCCGAACCTTTCCGAGTGTGCGAATATACCTATATACACATACACTACACCATTCCGCCTGAACTATAAATTTACATTATTATCTTAAGTATTATAAACATTTTACGCACCAGATTTAAATGTCCGGGTTTAATTTTCCCCACAGGAAAAACTAAAACCTTTCACACACTTCCCAAATGATCATCTGGTCAATCCACGTTATGCAATTGCACTATATAAGTATTATAATTACAAAACAATACAAAAACAACATGTCAACCTACCAGAGCCCAGATGGGAAAATAATTCACCGAATCCAGATATTTTCATATCAGAGGGTTCAGCTTTGTGGCATTCCTAATTGAACCTATAAATCCTACCGATCCCTCAATATAAATATTTAAAAATTCTTTTGTAATCCTACATGTATTTAAAATTACCGATTTTTGCATTTTTATATATAAATTCTTTGACAAATCTAATACGCCTAAATTTTGAATCAGAAACCTAGGTATAATGCCAGTAGCCGAAATAACAAATGGTAATATTTTTATAGTCCGAGAATGCCAAATTCTTTTAATCTCATTTCCTAAATCTGTGTATTTTCTAATTTTTTCAGAAACAGTTTTTTGAATATTACAGGAATTTGGAATAGCTACATCAATGATATAAGTTATTTTTTTTAATTTTGTCATGTAAAACTATATCAGGTCTATTATGACTAATTGTTCTGTCTGTTATAGTCCTGGGTCGATCGTGAAAGACCTGATCGTCGAAACTCGCTCACGAGCCACCAAAGAGCGAGCGGGTTATTTATTCGTCAGCACCCGGGTCTCACGATCCGCGACTCGCGAACAACAAGACAAGAACAACGCGGGCACTCCCGCGACCCGTGAACCGCGACACACTCCCGCTAGTCCAAGGTCGATCGATCGTTTTACACGACCCGGGTTGCTCACGACCCACTGGCGTCACGAGCGGGTCGCAAAGACCCGATCTTTTCGCGACACAAAATACGAAATTACTCATCACCCAGTTACTTTCTACGGGTGCGCCGCGGGGTAGACGGTCGCCGCACAGACCGGTCAAGTCATACGCGACACAAAACCCAGGTTATAATTGTGTGAACGTTCTCTCACTGCTCACACCTGTAACTAGTAATGTCAGGTCCCAGAAATTAATTTAAAAAAAGACATGCTTCAGGGGTAAAAACAACAATGTTTTATCATGTTAAATAAATTATTAACTATTAATATCAATTATTGTTTTAAAATCCCCTCAAAATAGTTCAAAGGCTGATAATTAAGGTAATCTTGAGAAAACCGTCTAAATTTTCCACTGAAATTCTTTTTTCAATATTCAATGTGCCTACAATGGACAAAATCTATAAAAAATATTCAATACTTCAAATTTACAAAGAAATACAGTTAAATACTCGTAACTTCCAATTCAATACATCAGCAAGATACCAGAAAACTATTAAAATCCGTAAATTTAATACTAAGCACATTCAAAATTCCTATATTTATCTGGAGGAGGGTGTCGCGGTTCACGGGTCGCGGGAGTGCGCGCGTTGTTCTTGTCTTGTTGTTCGCGAGTCGCGGATCGTGAGACCCGGGTGCTGACGAATAAATAACCCGCTCGCTCTTTGGTGGCTCGTGAGCGGGTCTCTACGATCAGGTCTTTCACGATCGACCCAGGACTAACTCCCGTGACCCGCGATCTACGACACATTCCTGCACCCCGTGACTCACGGACCGATCGCCGGGTGCCGGATGCAGGTGGGGCGAGACGTGTCCGCTCCCGGAACCCGCAAGCTGCGACACATTCGATATGCATTCGATCGCCGATTGCCGATCAACGCACACACGTGCGTGGCAGTATCCTACTTCCTACCCGTGTGTTACGTCATCGCGGGATTGTTAGGTAGATTCGATTTTTGAATATTCGACTAGACACAGCGTCGTTTTAAATTAGAGCGTATCTTGGTATTGTTAATCAACGGGTAAAGTGCATTTCTTTTCACATTTTGTTAGTGTTGTTTTCATAAAAACTTTTCATTTTTCGTGTGAGTGTGAATGTAATTGTGCATTGTAATAGAAACTGGTAAATGTGTAAAATGTCTGACTTTAATAAAAAGAAATTATAATAAAGCATTAGCTTACAGCTAATTTACTTATTTAAATTCTCAATAAAAGCTTTTGAACAACACGTTTTTTACAAGGTTTTTATATCCTCCAAAACATTATTTAAATTTTTTTTATTGGCAATGCTTATTCAAAATACATATAAAGTTACATCAGTTATATAGTTACATAAGGTTAACAAAAAAATAAAAAATTGCCTTTCCTCACCATAAAGAGACAATGCTCTTGTGTTTGGTGAGGGAGTTCTGGCTCAATTAGTAAACTAAAAGATCGCGTAATTTAGTAATAACGGCTATTGTATCGAACGTGTCGTAGGAATCCGTGTGCATCAAACGAGTGCGCGAAAGCGTATGACAACCGTGGAAATTCAAGAATGGAATTTACGCTCCCACAGAGTACCATGCCGCCAGCACGACAACCTGAGAGCTGCTATTGGCTAGCGGAATAATGTACATGTGGTGCCCCTTCCAAATGATTTGTCTACAACGCTATTATGTCCTTTAACTAACTAATCAATTAAAAACATAAATGAAATTGATAATGAATACATGCAGCAGCCTCATTGGACTGGAAAACACATCTGAATAAACACCTAATGCTTCCACAAGGGACTCCAGACAGCAATGATCAACGCCAAGGAAATGGCTGACTATTTACGTCACCCCCACCATGCGACCAGCCGAGCCACTATTGGTCAATTCTGAACAAAGGAAAAATCTGAATCGTAAATATTTACGACAGCGAATTCATCTTCCGAAAAATTTGTAGCTCAATTTCGAGAAATTGGGAATAATTTGGATCAAGAAATAAACATCATCACCTAAAAATGAGTATATGCTACAAAAACAACCCAAAAACCAGTGATTGTTGCACTTTAAGAGAAATATTTACTGATAAGTTTTAAGATTTTCACGGCCAAAAGCATTTTCGTTATTTGTTTTTGGGGTGTTATGCCGTGTTGTGCTACCTCCTTCTTTAGCCAACGTTTCGGACATCGTTGCAGTGTCCATCATCAGGGCAGATCCGGCAGATCCGGCAGATCTGGTAGATGTGACATGTGACATCTACCGGATCTGCGAAAAGTTGGCTAAAGAAGGAGGTAGCGCAACACGGCATAACACCCTAAAAACAAATAACGGAAATATTTACTGCTTAAAATTGTACCTTATATCACATATGTATACTTGTACCTTTTCTTGTAAACACAATAAAAATGATGTGAGGCGTTGGTATCCTGAGTTGGTAAAATCTTGGCAAAAACTATCACACATAATTTTGCTGACTTCCAATCGTAGCGACCAGGGAAATTACCTAAAACAAGTACCTTAGAAAAATTAAGGAGGTTCTGTCCCCCAAAAGTCCGACCTGAGTTTGCCCTATAAAAATAGAAGTCAAACCGGTAGGAAGTCAGTTCAAAACTATCAGCCAAGAAGAAATAATACTCAAGATACCAACAGTCTCCAATTTCAAACCTCTTTTCAAGTGTTTTAATCAGTCTTATATTCAGTTTACCTCTCCCAGTATCCCAGTAACCTAAAATCCTAAAAACCCCAGTCTTCCACAGTCTCCAAAGTGAAAAATATTTATTTTAATCCAGTACTCAAATCAGTTTTGCCATTATACCTAGAAGCATTTTTTGTCAAAGTAGTAAATTCATTTAAAAGGCCAGTGGCGTTCCAAAATCCACTGGCGTACCAAACTCCATTGGCGTGTCATTGTGGCCAGCTCCCTATTATATTTAGTTTATGTACAAACGTCTAGTACAGCTATTGTATATAATAAGTAGGTTAAAAAATTATTTATAAATTTATTTATAAGAATCCCGAAGAGTTTAAAAAAATCATAATACAAATTAAAAAATATCGTTATAAATGAAAGAATCATGTAAGTTTAAGTTTATACAATAGTAGACTCAGAGATATAGAAACTAAGAAATTAATGAAAAAAAAGGAATGAATGATTTATAAAATAGCAGACAAAGATACAAAGTAAACATATTAAGATACAAAGTAAACATATTTGGGACTTTTATAGCAGTTTAAGGTACATAATTTTTTTAATTTGGGCAATTCCTGCATATTTTCGATGGTTTTTAATTTTAATGGGAGGTTATTATAATAGATTATGCCCAGATAAATATAGGAATTTTGAATGTGCTTAGTATTAAATTTAGGGATTTTAATAGTTTTCTGGTATCTTGCTGATGTATTGAATTGGAAGTTACGAGTATTTAACTGTATTTCTTTGTAAATTTGAAGTATTGAATATTTTTTATAGATTTTGTCCATTGTAGGCACATTGAATATTGAAAAAAGAATTTCAGTGGAAAATTTAGACGGTTTTCTCAAGATTACCTTAATTATCAGCCTTTGAACTATTTTGAGGGGATTTTAAAACAATAATTGATATTAATAATTAATAATTTATTTAACATGATAAAACATTGTTGTTTTTACCCCTGAAGCATGTCTTTTTTTAAATTAATTTCTGGGACCTGACATTACTAGTTACAGGTGTGAGCAGTGAGAGAACGTTCACACAATTATAACCTGGGTTTTGTGTCGCATATGACTTGACCGGTCTGTGCGGCGACCGTCTACCGCGCGGCGCACCCGTAGAAAGTAACTGGGTGATGAGTAATCGAGTTTCGTATTTTGTGTCGCGAAAAGAGCGGGTCTTCGCGACCCGCTCGTGACGCCAGTGGGTCGTGAGCGACCCGGGTCGTGTAAAACGATCGATCGACCCAGGAGTAGTCTGTTAGTATAGTTTTATCATAATATATTTTATAAAATTCATTTTCTAAAAATTAATTTGGTTCATATTCATAATATGGTACTATATTACGGCAGTCAATCAAGTTATGTTTAATTACCAAATTTTGGTGGATTATTTTTAAAACCTGATTGTGCCTAAATGTATACTCGGACGGCGCTAATATAGAACATCCCGATTTTATATGTTCTATAGTTTCCGAAAAAGCAAACATTTTCTACATAAATCATCAATTTGATTTATTTCTTTGATTATATGCTTCCTATAATTTTTAGTATTAATGACTCTATCTTGAATGGCAAGCATAAATCCTTCTATTTCTGCGCTCAACTCTCCAATACTCAACCATTTGTTTGACAAAAGTTTGTCAACATACGTTTAGTTGAGATAATTGAATTGTTTTGCATGAATAATTTTATTTGACCAGGAATCTAATAATTCCTGGTTAGTATTTATAAGAATGTTGGCATTCTCGTCATATAAATTTAAAGGTGTAATGTTTATATCTGCCTTGCAAATTATTTGTGCATTTCTGAAATTTTCTATGGAAAAAATTTCTAAGCATTTCTACCTGATTGTGTTTCAAAGATGTTATTTTGACTACACCTCTACCTCCTCAGTTTCTAGGTAAATTAATTCGTTCTATAGCCGAATTTGGATGATGGCAATTAAACTTTGTTAACGTAGTTCTAATTAATCGTTCTAGACTATCTAAATCTGTATTGGACCATTTAATTATGACAAATGAGTACGTTAATAGAGGTATTGCCCAAGTATTTATTGCTTTTACTAAATTTTTAGCAGATAGATTGCATTTTAAAATTTTTCTGATCCTAGTTTGAAATTTAATCCTAATATCATTTTTAATACTAGTGTGATCTAATCTATTCGATTGTGGGTATCCTAAATATTTATAAACCTCATCCCCTTTCATACTTTTAATTTTGAAATTTCTAAATATACCCTCGTCTCCATCTACAATTTTGCCTTTCTCTATATGGATGGTTTTACATTTATCTTAACCAAAAGTCATTTTAATATCATCTGAAATTTTTTTATTAAAATTTATTATTTTATACACATAATTATATTTTTGAAAGATTTTTTCATCCTTGTGGAGTATTATCTTGGTCGGAGTTTTCCAGGGACCTGTACTGTACGATCCGGCTCTTGTACCGGGTATTGCTGCGTCTGCTCCGACTTCTTCTGGTGTCATCTCCTCTCCCCCCACCAGTCTGAAATCAGGAGAAACAACCGTTAACTCACTCCACAGATTGGACAACTCTCTCTCAGAATGCTCTGCTCTCGTATCATCAGACAATCTGAGACAACATCACTCCAACTGACTGAGAAGTTTCTCATCTGATCCACATGACGTTTCCAGACTAATTGAGAATCACAAGTTTTAATCAAATATAATTTTTTCCCAATTTTATGTGTAACTATTCCCTTTACCCATGTAAATTTATTATTTTTGCTGAAATCTTTAATTAAACATTTTTGTCACGCAAAAAATTTCTAGTTTTTACACCACCATAATTCTTAGCCTGTTTACGTTGACTGGTATCAATATTTTTATTCGCCAAGTCATGTTGTTTAGACAAAAATTGTTCGTTCTCTTTCGGAATGAAACTGTCAAAGGTAGATCTAAGTTTCCTACCTAAAAGTAAAACTGCTGGCTCGACCCCAGTAGTACAATGTGGTGTATTTCTATAATCGGACAAGAATTTAAACAGTTTAACTTTGTAATCAACCTGAAAATTATTTCCTACCATACGTTTTTTAAGAAAACCCTTAGTAGTTTTCACTGAGTTTTCCGCGAGGCCGTTGCTCTTTGGGTGCATAACTAGAGATGTCATGAATGTGATATTGTTTTCCCGAAGGAATTGTTTGAAAATCTCGCTCGTAAAAGATGTTCCGTTATCCGAAACTATGAGTTCAGGGTTGCCAAAATTTGCAAATAATTCTCTGAATTCAAATATAGTATTAGCTGAATCTGCCCTTTGAACTTCAATACAGTCGACCCATTTAGCGAATGAATCACAGACAACCAAAAAACATTTTCCCTGCCAGTGGCCCACTGTAATCTAGGTGTAACCCACTCCAGACCTTCCCTGAATCAGGCCATACAGATAATTGACTTTTTGGAGGAGATTGCTTAGTCAAAGCGCATTCTGGACATTCCTGAACAATTCTCTCTAAATCTTTGCTCAGCGACGTCCACCAAAAATAACCTTTTGCTAACCCTTTCATCTTAACAATTCCTAAGTGTGAACGGTGCACAAGCTCTAAAACTTTTTTATACAACGAACTTGGAACAATAATCCTATGTTGCCAAAATAAACAATCCTTAACAATCGACAACTCATTTCTTTCTATCCAATATTTCCATAAATTATCTTCGCGATTAATCCGCTTGGGCCACCCCTGCCTTAAACAAGTCATTACGCTTTGGATGTTAGCGTCTGTTCTAGTGGCTTCCATGATCGAATTAACATCTAGATGTTCACAATTGCTAACAAAAATTACGAAATCTGACCCATAGTCTTCTTTGAATTCCTCGACCGACGTTTCTAAAGGTAGTCGAGGCATAAAATCTGCCTGATTCTTGCAAGATCTTACGAATTCCGTTTTATAAGAAAAACCTGCTAGAATTATTCCGTATCTTTGCAGCCTATTTGCTGCGAGTACCAGAATATTCTTATGTTCACCGAGAATTCTCATCAGAGGTAAATTATCTACGCACAGCGTGAATTATCTGCCATATAAATATTGGAAAAATTTATTCAAACCGAACACTGTAGCTAAAGCCTCTAAATCTAAGATGCTATATTTCTTTTCCGCGTTAGTTAAGCTTCTAGATGCAAATGCTATGGGTCGCAACGTACTGTTTGCAAAGGTATGAAGTAAACACGCTCCTAGACCGGAAGTGCTCGCATCTGTTGTTATGTGCCACCCTACAGTAGCAATCACGTCACTCACGCGTGCTACGGCCCATCCTAACAATAGCAAGCACGCCGTTCACCCCTGGCAAGTATTACCCCTCCTTACCCCCTTCCCGCACGGGTTCCTGCGACAACTGGCGCTCCCGCAGAAACCTCCGAGCCTTCGTTACGACAGGCCGCGCGTGCCGCGCACCCAATTATTCCCGCGGAGTTACCGTTTTGGCATCAGACTTAACCTTGGACTCCCACTGCTACCTGCGTGGACCTGACCCTGGAGCCCCCTTGCTTCCTGATGCTGACCACGGCCGTGAGTAACGAAGTTCCCTCACTTAGAATGTGTCCCCACTAGTTCACGCGATCCGTAATACCACCCTAGAGAGAATGGAGAGAACCTTACGTAGAATACGTTTAGCCAGGCCGTATTTGTTGATTTGTGATTGTTAATTCATGTGGATGTTATTGCAAATTGTTGTAATTGTGTACCCCAGTCAATACAGTATTGTTTCATCCTAGAAGTCTCTTTCATTTGACGAACCACGTGGACGAGAGTTGGCCTTTAACTATGTACATTCCCCCCCCCCCCCCCTTTTTAGCTACCTACGACCCTGGCGAGGAGAGTTTCCCCATCTGCCGAGAGTATTGAGCTGGCCGAGGGCAGATGGTAGGTGTCCCCCCCTTCGGGACTCACAACACTGGGCCACAACGTGGGGCCTTTTTTCTCCTCAGCATTTTGGTGCTCACACTGTCACCCCAACGTGTTTTTTAGTACCAACACTAGGTCCAAATTTTTTTTTCCTTCCCCTGCCAAATTCTCAGCCAACTCGCCACGTGTATTCAATCATATGAGGGATCACCTAAACGCTTCAATGCCCTGTTAATTACTCCCAAACTCACTTAAAGCCATTTCAAGCAACGTTTCAAATCTGAATGGTGGTCTTACACCAGGGTGATACTGAGAGTATCTTCCACTCTGGAACTTGCCGCAAATATACTATATGTTATTTTAAATGAATTAATTGTGAAATAACGCAAATCAATCAAATAAAATTTATTTTCCACGCCGGGATTCGTTCCCCGACCTTCGGAATGCGAGTCAAGAGCCCTACCGCTAGACCACGCCGCCATAAACGCCATAAACGGCCATAAACGCCTGTCAAATTGTATATGCCTGTATAAGGAGTAGGCATTTTATCATTAGATAACTTACCTACCTATTGAGTTTTTCAATTTAATTATTATTTTTATTTTGATCTTTATGCAATTGTTTCTCAGGTAAATACGGCAACATGGAATTTCAATATCC
This sequence comes from Limnephilus rhombicus, assembly GCA_929108145.2. NCBI lineage: Eukaryota > Metazoa > Arthropoda > Insecta > Trichoptera > Limnephilidae > Limnephilus > Limnephilus rhombicus. Next base: position 50,988,836 of record OV815285.1, read on the forward strand.
TCCCTAGTCCTGTTGGATTAAATAAATAGAAAAAAATGTGTAAAATTATGTGTTACTAGATGACCCGGAAAACGTTATTCTGACATAAAAATGAATGTTCGATGAGGCGGACGTAGTGCCATCTGTCATTCAATAACATAAATAATTTCGTTCTGCTTGAAATACGAACGACGGTTAAATTGGTTCATAAAAAGATACTAAAATCGCGAATAAAAAATGGGAGTATGGGGGTAGGAGGGTGAAAATTTGGAGTTATAGGTATTTGCATAAAAAAATATACAAAAAAAATTATCAAAAAATAGATTTTTTTCTGGACAGGGACCCTAATCACCTAGCGGTACGAAATATGTCTTAAAACCTATTTTCATAATATACGTAAAAAAAATCTTATAAATCGGTCAAGCCGTTTCGTAGGAGTGCGACCATAAACACCGCGACGCGAGATTTTTTACGTATTATATAGATTATGATTGTATTGTGGTTTATTTACATTCTAACCCAGTATTACACAAGCAGAAGTTCAAAGTCTTTCCTTGAACCGAAAACTTTCTAAAATATATTTAATTTGAATGTTAAATATAAAATCATTATTTTAATACCACTTAATGTTATTTTCAGAGCTTTTAAACTTAATGGCGGTTGTATTGAGCAGCGACGGAGTTCGGGATTTCCATATTTATTTATTTGACATTTCTTTAGTTGTACAAAGTATTTAAAACCACAAAAGGCTTATTTACTTCCAGACTTTGCATGCCATCCATAAATTAACGATTTTAGCTGTTCCGAGTCAAAATAACCATAATTTGTTGCTAAGTACGAAGAAGAGTTTTAACTGGAGAGCATTGTCAAGTCTCGCGCTCGCAAATGAATTGAATGTTGTTGTTTGGAAAAAGAAATATCCATTTAAAAACACATTTTAGGTCGGTGATTTATTTTTCACGGAAAAAGTAACAAAACTTACTTCAAACACAAATATTCATAAAGCATGCCAATGTAATTAAAAGTTGTCAGACCTATCTCCACTTAAAATTATAATGTTAATGTTAATGTAAAGAAGATGATACTAATAAATCTAGTCGAAACATGAAACAGAATAGATACAGAAAATTCTAAGGCAACGCAAATGTGAATCGAACCCAGGATCACTGTCTTACCAGGCCCCCTAGCATGGTCGATCGATATAGGTTTTATCGAAAATGTCGGTAACTTGAAATCGCTCCCGAGCATGACTGAAGGACGCTAACCAAGAAATAACAGTTTACGTCAAATAAATTAGGAACCCTTAGTCGATGTGAACTGTTGTTTGTTCGTTAGCGGCCTCAGTCGTGCTCGGGAGCGATGTCAAGTTACCGACATTTTCGATAAAACCTATATCGACCGACCATGCTAGGACCCCAAGACAACGCCTCAATCAACTTGGCCACTTTGACCAAATTTTTTTTGCATGTCATTTTTGTCGATCTTACATTTCATAAACTCAGAATCATCATCATTACACAGTATAAAATGAAGTCGCTCAAAATGTATGTGTGCGTTAATCTCTTAAACTACGCAACGGATTTTCATATGGCATACAAATAAAACCATTGTAAACATATTTATTATAGATAAATAAATAAATAAATATGGTTTTCACCAAAAGATAGAATGATTGAAGAGGAATGTTTATATGTATAATACGTGTAAATTATATTAGAAAAAAGCCGAGAAATTTAAAGGAAACATATTTTCGTGTGATTTAAAACGGCTGGCGGGCCGTACTATAGTCACTTTTGAAATTCGTTCTAGGAAGAAATTGGAAAATAGATGTCCTAGAGTAAGTAGGTATTTGATTTGAATTATTTTATTTGATGAAGTCGCTCAAAATGTATGTGCGCATAGATCTTTTAAACTAAGCAACGGATATTCATGCGTTTTTCACCAATAGATAGAGTGATTCAAGAGGAAGGTTTATATGTATAAAAACATGCTTATATATTCAATTCAGGCAGCGGGCAGCGGGCAGCGGGCAGCTGGCAAGCGTGTGGTGTGGATTTTATAAAGGTTGGGTAATGGCGTTGTGTTTTGTTAGCCACAGCAACGTGTGGCCGGGTCTGCTAGTTTACTATATTACGTTCAAATATTTTTTAAACTTTTAATTCTGAATTTAAACTATGTGGTCGACAAAAATGTAGTAAAATAGATCGCAATAGCCGAGTGGATTTCTTTATTTGAGACACAAACAGGAATTTATAGAACATTCTTGTGGGTAATATAAAACAAATTAAAATACAAATATAAATATTCCTAGACTAATTTGTATGCAGTAATCACATTTGCATATTCATAGAAGCAAACACATGAAAAACAATGAAAGTATTTTTATACGTAACTTAAAAACTTAAATACAAAATTTTAAATACATAATAAGTAAGTACAAAATATTTAAGAATTATTCATTAAAAAATAATAAAAAAACTAACAATTTTTTTATTATTATTATTTTATTTTTTTTAGGTGCACAAATCGTGGAGATATTTCTTGAAACAAGTTACATTATTTACAAAATATCTATTTTCGATTGAGGCGTTCAAACAAGACAGAGATCCTGAGTTCGATTCCCAGTTTCAACCCTTACTTTTTTTCTGTGTCTTGTTCTGCTTCATGTCTCGCTCAGATTTATTAGTATTAACTTCTTTTTCAAATATTAATAGTACATTGGTGGGTATGACATTCAAAATTTATTCCAATTAAATTGTTTTTATTAATGGTTTATTCTCTGTGAAGTTATCTACTTCAGATTTCTCAGAAGATTTACAAATTTCTTCTTCCCGGAAAAGAGTTTGCCATCCTTTTAAGACTTTTATCCGGGTTTATATACGACAGATCCAGTTGCTTTCTTCGTCTGCTCTGTACAAAGTTTAGTGATAGATATGAGGAGCTGCATTTTCTGTAATATGCCTTCCATCAAACTTGGATTATCATGATACGTATTATGTCGTTATCTTATATACGGTAACCCTTGCGATGTTATCAGTATATCGAGGATTTCCTATTTATTATAGAGTAATCAAACATTCACGCCAATCTATAAATAATATTTTGTATTTTAACCACTAAATCTATGCATTGCTAAATCATGTTGGAGAGAATTACTCATAGAAGTCATGCACTCAATTTAAGTTTGAAACCGGTAATAAAAATGTATCTACCTGCATGAGTTTTTATTATTTTAATAGTGCAGACCCCCGCAAAACCACGGATGGTTATAATTAAAGGATTTGTGAAGCTTAAAGTATATTTAAAAAATATATATTTGCCTCAGAATGTTAATGAACTTTAAAAATTTCGACATCCAATGGCATTAGACACCTCATACAAATCCAACAGCGTTACAAAAATACAAGTTACATATACAAATCGAACAAAGGATGAAACACCGCTCAATCAAAGAATATATATATGTAGGTACAAATGAAACTGCTGTATGAATGAGCCGCTAAAGTATGTGCTCTCGACCGAGTTTGGTGAAACCACGTGCGTTGTATCGGCATCGTGTTTTCACTCTATTATTTCATCTGTAGAACTAAGGTTGCGTGTTGCAAGTTATTTATTGAGTTCTACTTTAAAAATATAATTTGCAAAATGAATTTATGTATGGACAGCGCTTTGATTATGACATTTATATAATCAAAGGGACAGCGTTACAGATTTTCACAACTACTTGCGTCTCTAGAAAAACCAAACGAACGTCGTTTAACTGTCAATGGTTCTCAATTCAAATATTTTAATATCATTGTAATATGCTTCTGGAAAGATAGCTACTTTTTGAAAACATTCCAAAGCATGAGGTAGCAGACGCTGGCTGCTACAGGACTCCCTCCCCAGACAACGCAGACATGGCTGCGGTGAAAGGAAAAACGGGTTGGTTGTGATGCGCCGGCTGGTGGCTTGGCTCTGATGCTGGTTGCTGGTTGCTGGTGCTGGTTGCTGGTGCTGGTTGCTGGTTGCTGGTTGCTGATTGCTGGTTGCTGCTTTTTTGTTGAAAGGAGGAACGGTTAGATGACGAGGTGGTCGGGAAATCGAACACGCCTTCCAGAACGAGTGGTTGTGTGTGTCCGATCATGACTGCCATCGAACAATGGAAGGGTTGGTTGTGATACAGCGGCTGGTGGCTCTGATGCGGTTTGTGGGTATGATGCGACTCTCTCAAGATCTTGAGCAATGTATGCTGGTTTGAGGCGGTCAATGCTCACGGTGATTTCCTTCCCTTTTACCAGTATGGTGTATGCTCGTTCGTGCCGACGAACGACTTGATAAGGGCCGCTGTAGGGTTGTTGAAGCGGGCTCTTGACGGTGTCGTCCCTCAGGAAGACGTGAGAAGCTGTGGGAAGATTTTGGAAGACGAAATGATGTCCATCACCATGGCGGGTACCTTCAACTGGTTTCAGCTCATTGAAGTGCTGCCGTAGTTCCTTGAGGAAGTTTCCGGTGTCGTCATCGACTTTAGGTCGTGCTGTACATAGGAATTCGCCGGGTAAGCGGAGCGGCTCGCCGTATACTAGCTCGGCTGAAGTTGTAGCGAGATCATCTCTCCAAGCTGCTCTAATTCCCATGAGTACGGTGGGAAGTATTTCCGTCCAACGGCTTTTCTGATGGCACTTGATCGCTGCCTTTAGTTGACGATGAAATCGTTCCACCATGCCATTTGCTGCGGGGTGGTATGCAGTTGTGTGGATTTGCGTCGTGCCTGCTAGGCAATTCAACTGCCTGAACAGCCTTGACTCAAATTGTCTCCCTTGGTCCGTAGTAATGCGGAGTGGAGTGCCGAATCTTGTAATCCAGCCCTTGTAGAAAGCGCGCGCCACTGTTTCAGCCTCTTGGTCTGGGATCGGGAACGCCTCTGGCCATCTTGTGAATCTGTCCACGCACGTGAGGCAGTATCGGCATCCTTCTGAGGAGGGTATGACGATTATGTCGATGTGGACATGCTCGAATCTAGCGGAAGGCTTGGGAAAGACTCCCAAGGGTGCTGATACGTGCCGTGTCACCTTGCTTCGTTTGCATTGGAGGCAATTGCGTGCGAGCTTAATAGTCTCGGCTTTGATGGCCGGCCAGACATAACGTTGAGTTATTAGCTTGACCGTGGCCTTGATTCCAGGGTGGGCCAGCTGATGGACCGCGTTGAATGCCGCAGATCTGAACTTCTTCGTGACGAAGGATCTGGCTATAGTAGTTGAGATGTCACAGTAGAGATAAGCGTCAGTACCAGGAATGTTGACCCTTTTAAGCTGTAGGCTAGAACTTCCCTGCAAGTGTTGTTCCAGTTCAGGGTCGCACATCTGATCAGCTGCCAGCGCTGCGTAGTCCAGAGGAGTGTCTATCGACTCGACCCTGGAGAGAGCATCCGCGACGATGTTGTCTTTTCCGGAGACGTGCCGGATGTCAGTTGTGAACTGGCTGATATAGTCCAGATGGCGGAATTGCCTCTGTGAGCATTTGTCCGCCTTTTGTTGAAAGGCAAACGTGATGGGCTTGTGGTCGGTAAATATGGGGAACGACCTGCCTTCCACCATGTGGCGGAAGTATTTCACAGCGAGATAAACGGCTAGGAGTTCCCTGTCGTATGTGCCATATTTCTTTTCAGCTGCCGAAAACTTCTTTGAGAAGAATGCTAGAGGCTCCCAGTGACCTGCGACGAATTGATGGAGTGCGGCACCAGCTGTAGTAACAGACGCGTCGCTGACGATAGAGAGTGGGGCGTCGCACTTCGGGTGAACGAGCAGAGTTGCCTGGGCAAGAGCTTCCTTGCACTTGCTGAAGGCTTCTACTGCTTCGGCAGTCCAAGACACGAGTTGCTTGTCTTTCTGGTTCCCTTTTAGTAGGTCATTGAGTGGAGCTTGTGTCCTCGCGGCGTTGGGGATAAATCTCCTGTAAAAATGTATAGCTCCCAGGAAACGGCGAAGATCCTTGATGGAAGCTGGTTGGCTGTAGTTGTTGATGGCTTCCATTTTATCTGGAAGGTGTGAAGTGCCTGCGTCAGACACCATGTACCCTAGGAATTTGACCTCAGTCAGGCCGAAGTGGCATTTGGCGGAATTAATGACAACACCATATTCCTGTAGGCGCTGGAATAATATCTTGAGGTGGGCCATGTGCTCTTCCTCTGACGTCGAGGCAATAAGAATGTCGTCTATGTAGGCAAAACAGAAGTCCAAACCTCTGGTAACCTCGTCTATGAAGCGTTGGAAGGTCTGGGCTGCGTTGTGGAGGCCGAAAGACATCACTGGGAATTTGAAGAGTCCGAATAGCGTTGTTATTGCTGTCTTCGGAATGTCCTCAGGGGCAACAGGGATCTGGTTGTAGGCTCGCACCAGATCAATCGTTGAGAAGATCTTGGTGCCGCTCAGTGCCTGTGCAAAATCTTGGATGTGGCGTACGGGGTATCTGTCTGGAATAGTTCTGGCGTTCAATCTTCTATAATCGCCACATGGTCTCCACTGGTCATCTTTCTTGGGTACCATGTGCAAGGGGGATGCTCAAGAGCTCTTGGAAGGTCGAGCGATTCCAAGACGGACCATGGTTTCAAACTGCTTCTTGGCGAGTTTTAATTTGTCAGGAGCAAGCCGTCGTGGCCGTTCGACTGTTGGAGGTCCTGGCGTAGTATTAATATGGTGTAGTGTTGCGTGACGAACTTCCTTCCTGGCATCGTCAGGGCGAGAGACGTCAGGGAACTGTTGAAGTAGATTGTGATACGGGGACGTTCCTGTGACCGTCTTAATGGAAACGATTTTGTTGTTGCTTCGTTTTCCCGTGATTGTTAAATTCGTCACCTGGTCCAGCAGTCGTTTATTCCGGACATCTACCAGTAGCTCGTATTTGGCGAGAAAGTCTGCTCCGATGATGGGCTTGGAGACGTCTGCAATGACGAAGCTCCAAGTAGGCTGCCGTAAGTAGCTATTATGCTGCCATTTGCTGCTGCCAGTTCATATGTTTGTTTAGTGGGACGTCCCTGTACAAGACGTCGCGGGAAAACGCAGAGATCTGCGCCGGTGCCCACAAGAAACTGGGTACGGGTTACCCTGTCGGTAACAAAAAGGCGACTGACTTGTTTGGGGCTGGCGCTGGTCGCCATCAGTTTGAGCCCTGAGCGTTTTCCTTGTTGGAAGTTGCAGGGTTTGGTGCACGTGCGCGCCTTCGTCCCATGCTTCCAGTGGTACCAGCATATGTCTTCGGGCTGACGACCTCTGGACTGGCTGCAGGAACGATTGCTCCAACGATGCGGGGTGGCGCTCCTTTCATGCTGGCGAGAGCGTAGTGTTGAAACTTCGCGCCTCAAAGTAGCGAGCTCTTGTTGAAGAGGCTGCATCAACCGCTCCATCCGTGTTACTAGTGGCTGATTGATGGGTTTACCCATTTCCTCGGATGTACCGCTCGTGAGGGACATGATGATGATGATATTTGCCGTGCGAAATGCGTGAAATGTATCACCGGACGGGCTCGCGGTAGTCGTATTTGCACGCGTCGTGCTCACTGTAAAATTGTCCGTCAGTGGTCACCAATGTAGAACTATGGTTGCGTGTTGCAAGTTATTTATTGAGTTCTTCTTTAAAAATATAATTTGCAAAATGAATTTATGTATGGACAGCGTTACAGATTTTCACAACTACTTGCGTCTCTAGAAAAACCAAACGAACGTTGTTTAACTGTCAATGGTTCTCAATTCAAATATTTTAATATCATTGTAATATGCTTCTGGAAAGATAGCTACTTTTTGAAAACATTCCAAAGCATGAGATAGCAGACGCTGGCTGCTACACATCTAAGCATCTGTGAAATATTTAAACAAAAGAAATAAAAGATTCGAAGGAATAATATTTTATTAATAATAATAATAATAAATCTGGATAATTTGTAGAGCGCCGTTTTTGTGAAAAATCACCTCAAGGGCGCTTAAATATTTGGTACCTACTTTAGTTGAACGGACAACTCAACAACATACACATTCAACACCTCCTTTGAAAAGTCATTAAAAGCGATGAAAAAAAAATTGGTTAAATAGGTTAAGGGCTATGTTACACAAAAAATTCAGAAGGTGTAATGACTTTTCAAAAGGGGTATTGAAATACCACTTTGTTGAATTGTCGTGGAACCCTATTTTATCGCTTGTCCAACATGAAAATATTCTATATATAATATCGGTTCCACGCCAACTGAGAATAAAGTCAACTCAACACCTCTTTGTAAAATCATTAAAAGCTATGAAAAAAAATATTTAAAAATAACCCATAACCCTAACCTAACACAACCTATTTAACCAATTTTTTTTTCAACACTTCTAATGATTTTTCTGAGGTGGTTCTGAGTTGGTTTCATTCTTACTTGTCCGGTCACCATAATATCAGTTCTAATTTCGAAAAATAAGTTTAAATGTAATTTTATAATTTTTTTTTTTTTAATGTAGCTATTACTTTGTGGTTATTCATTACAGAAAAATGCAACAAACGTCGTTTGTTCCGAAACCGGTCGGATTTGCACACTATATAAGTGGTTTTTACAAAGTTATATTGTTGCATTTTTCTGTAATTTTATAATTTTACGCACTACCAGCTTAAATCACTCACCTACGTGCCGACAACCGAAACTAGTATGTTTAATTATCCTACATTTCCTTCATACATATTATAGGACTATAATCACGCATTTCTAGACAAATTCTAAGTTCCTTTTCACATGGTGGGGTGTCAGCTGTTTACGGAGGATAATCGAGCCGACCAATCCTTCCCCAAACGGTTATTACCACGGGCCGTTCCGTGGGCGAGTTTGATCCCCGTAACATTACCGGCCCCGCTAAGTGGTGCGAGCTCTCCAAGAGAATTATGATCACGGATTTTAATCCGAACTCGAATCTACGAGGATCCGGTCTCCTAGGACCTGCATAATTTGTATATTCTAAGCAAAAAGTCCCACTTATGCAACGCAGCGGGTGTCATTAGCCGATTACGTATGGCAAAGTAGGATCAGTAGTTCCAAAAGTAATAACAGAACAATACGATGTGTTTCTGCCGGGTAGATATCTTTGAACGTACTACAACTTTCTCGTCAATTTGAAAATATGTAAAAAAGTATGGTATTTTTGACTAAATAAACACTTTACTAAGTTACTTATAAAAGACGCATATATTTTATACGCTATTTATGCATGATAAAAAATATGTCGATTGCATTCAAGAATTCTTAAAACCGTTGACAAATGATCAAATAGCTACTCGTGAAAACTCGTTGACAATTCAATTCAGGGCGCAAGTCAACTTTAAAATTCCAATAATTATTTCGGCTTGTTTAACAAAATTATAATTTAATAATAATTTATCAATTTTTTAACGTTAAAACACAATCAGAATTTATTAACCTCCTGATGAAATCGATATTTTCCTTTTTTTATATGAAAACCGCACAAGAGTCCCAATTACTCCCATCTGCCATTGAACTATGGCATCCCCAATTGGGGTATGTTGTGAGGCTGAAGGTAGTGGGGAGGGGAAGGAGATAGGGAAGAGGAAGGTGGGGAAGTACCTAGATTTTCAGATCTGGTCACCAAACACGGCTAATGCCACTTCAAGCAACGTTTCAATTCTGAATGGTGGTCTTACACCAGGGCGATACTAAGAGTATCTTCCACTCTGGAACGTGCCGCAAATACATTAATCACAATAAATTGTGAAATAACACTAATTAATCAAATAAAATTTATTTGCCACGCCGGGATTCGATCCTGCGACCTTCGGTGTGCGAGTCAAGAGCCTTACCGTTGGACTACGCCGGCCTGCTCTGACATATCGAAAATTACTCGAAAACTTGACAGGTCTTGAGGCGCAACCATGGCAACCTGTCAACCGAAACGCGTCGGCCGCGGCAACTAGCACTGCGAGTTGCGAGTGACTAATTGCATCGCCCTTACAACTGGTCTTTGAGAAGTTGCCTGTGTGCTGACCGCTAATGAAATTTGCAAGTTACTTTCCTGTGGATAGCGATTGAGTTGCCAATTTTTTTTTTTTCAGTTGGACTAAGTGTGGGCAAATTTATAAAAGAAAATAGGTACGCAAAAGTAAAGGGTTCATACAACAGTGACTAAAAGAAATATTATTTCTTATCCTGAATTGACGGAGAAAAGACTACCTCTTCATAAAAGGGGGGAACACTTGAATTTCTTTCGAAATCTTGTAATATGATAAAGTCTGAAGCAATGACCATTATTATTAAACATTTAAAAAAATAATAAGTAGGTACCTACCCAGTCTATCGACCTTCATGGGTGAGAGATGTTGTGTCGTTGTGTGGACACATATACAGAATGAAGTAATCCCCAATTCATCAACAGCTCATCATCATTTTGTAAGTTGATCAACTCAAACTCAAAACAAACTGACCAAGATAAATGAAACTATTTAACTTTGACCAAGATAATTCAAATTTTCGAAAATTCACGTAAAATTTTTTTTTTTTTTACATGAGCTCCACACAGGAGGCCCTAAGGAAAATAATTTCCCTCAGGGCCTATGTCATCTTTGTGGATGCTGTGTGGAGGGTTCTTTTAATGAAAGGAAGGAGTTGAGAGCCCTGGAAAGGAAAATGGTTTAAGGGGTGGGTAGGAATCTGGGGTTCAGTGTGTCCAGGTCACCCACCTTCAAGACCTAAACAAACCTCACACCATGAACCCGGGCACTCCTGCTAAATCACCAAACGTAGCGAACCACTTGGGGTGACCTATGGCAGAGGTGTTGGTTCCCGGGGCGGCGGCACCCCTTCCCGCCTCTCAAATTGTTGTTATCATCTATATGAGAGGATTAAATATGTCTGTCGATTTTAACTTTATAATGGAAACCGAATGTAACAAGAGATGTGATTTGGTACAAAACCTCACCCCTAAGACAAGTTCGCGTTAGGGAATTTGTCACTTCAAGTGCACTACAAATTTACGTAACTCGAACTGGTATTTCCTACCCTAACTACCCTAAGGGAGGGATGATCTCCTGTTACCAAAGATAGCTGTTTGCTGGTGGCTTTTACTAGTCCTCCAAGACTTCAAGGCTTTAAGGCTTGAACCTCTCTCTCGTCTAATGTATCAGAACAAATAAGAGCCTCTAGTTGACAGTGTTAATTGAATTGAAGTTTATTTGTTGAGGCACTTTTGATTGCATATTACATTTGTATTATTTGATAATAATTGTGTGCATTGGGCTCAAGAGCGATGGGGTGTAATAATTAGTAAGAGGGATCATATTTCGAACTTAACGATCATATTTAAATGGTATTTATCTTCGAGAAATTTTCATTGTAGTCAACATTTTTCTCTTCTGTCGAAAATATTTCTTTCGAGAACAGCCTAATATTAAAATTTTTACTTTATGTAGCCATGGAAAAAACTCATACACGGCATCTACCTGTTGTTATTTATGCCATGTGTCCATTACCTGTTGGTCTACCAGGATGCTCTTTTTAGAATAAATTTTGTTGAGGTGAAGGTTATTCTGACACACTCAGGAAGACACAATTTTCAAAATAACTTTTGCAAAATACCTGTAAAATAATGATGCAATGAAATTGCACTGATTTACAAACAAATAATAACGAAGGAGTTGGGAAAAAATAAACCATTACAAAATTAATGGAATCAATTCTTTCTCCAAGACGAATTACCAAAATAAGTCTTTCTTTTTTAAAATTTTTTTAGAGCCAGATTTTCGATTAATTAACTTAAAAGTTTGTATTCTTTTTTGATTGACGGCGTATTTTCGTATGTACTATGTCGTGCAAACCATCCCATGAGGTGACGTAGTATGTGTTGTGTGATGGGCAGTGGGTGGCTACAGAAAGAGCCGCGCGTACCGGTCTAAGGGCTTTGTAATTAAGAGAGGATATCGCAAAGCTCTTGTGCCCGCTTGAAGCATTCTACTAGAGAGGGCAGATTAGGAGACTACACGACCAACTTCCGCAGACGTGCGCCCAACTAAATATATGCTAATGGCACTTTCTGCTCCCCCAGTAGCTGTAGCTAGCAGCTAGCAGCTAGCAGCCAGGAGATACCAACCCCTCCTGGCACCTACCCCGTTAAATAAACCTTTTCGGAAGTGGAGGAGAGCTGAAAAATAAACAGTTTGATTTAAATTGTAATGTACATATGAGTTTTAGATGGGTGTGCTTAAAAGGTTTATATTTTAAGTGGTTGTTTCAACACTTCAAGTAGCGGAATTACAAAGTGGTACTGTTTTCTTTTTATCACAGCACATGTTGTAATAATTTTTTGGTACTTTTTCCAAAAAAGGAAACCTACATCGTTTATATGTGTTTTCTCATTCTACTTACCCCTAATACGGAATTTACGCAATCCTACAATCCTGCAATCCTGCAATCCCGCAATCCTGCAATCCTGCAATCCCGCAATCCCACAATCCCACAATCCCACAATCCCACAATCCCGTATTTCCGCAAACCCGCAATCCCGCAATCCCGAAATCCCTCAATCACATAATCCCACATTCTCGCAATCCTACAATCCCTCAATCCCACAATCCTACAATTCTGCATTCCCTCAATCCCGCAAAACTACAATACCACCTTCCCGCAATCCCATAATTCCGTAGTCCGGCAATCACGCAACTTTGTTAGATTATAGGTGTATAATATTGAATGTACGATGGTTGAAAGTTTTTAAGAGTGGATTTGAACAGAAGTAAGCAAGGCAATTTTAAGTGTGAAGTCAAAAATTACACTTTGTAGGTTTAATTTCCGGCAAACCCTAGTGTGGTTAATAAATTATATGCTACATTTTAATTGTAAAATAAAACAATACATTTTAATTGTGAAGAAACAATAAATAGTGGTATTTCAAATGTTATTTTTAGTGTCAGAATGTCCGAAAAATGGATAAGTACAGGTGAAGCAAGGATTATGTGCTAAAACAAATTTTATTGGCATTGTACAATGGTAACCAACGAGTTCATCGAAAATCAATTCATCGAAAGCAAATTCATCGAAAACGAGTTCATCGAAAATCAATTCATCGAAAGCAAATTCATCGAAAACGAGTTCATCGAAAATCAATTCATCGAATTGCCAATTCATCGAAAAACATTTTTTTTGTAGATATTAGAGCAGTCAAAATTAAATACCCAAAAAGGTCTGTTTAACTGAGTTAAATGTGTTTAGCAACTGTCAGTTTCGTAGTAACAATGTAAAATGTATAGGTTATCTTTTCGATTTCCGATTGTCTGATACTGCAAAAAAGGGATATCTAAGGAACGGTGACCAGACAACTCATAATGAAAACAACTCATAAACAACTCAGAAAGGTCATTAAGAGGTCATTAATATTTAAAAATTGGTTAAATAGGTTAAGTTAGGTTAGGTTAGGTTAGTTTTGGTTGACCAATACTTTTTTAACTTCTTGGTCCGCTCGGCATTTCTCTCAAATATCAAAAAAATATATTTTTTCGATGAATTGGCGATTCGAAGAATTGATCATTCGATGAATTGGTTTTCGATGAATTGATTTTCGATGAATTGGTTTTCGATGAACTCGTTTTCGATGAATTTGCTTTCGATGAATTGATTTTCGATGAATTGATTTTCGATGAATTCGTTTTCGATGAACTCGTCGTGAACCTGTACAATACCTGCCTACAGTGCCCACCGGTAACCGACGAGTTCATCGAAAATCAATTCATCGAAAGCAAATTCATCGAAAACGAGTTAATCGAAAATCAATTCATCGAAAGCAAATTCATCGAAAACGAGTTCATCGAAAATCAATTCATCGAATTGCCAATTCATCGAAAAACATTTTTTTGTAGATATTAGAGCAGTCAAAATTAAATACCCAAAAAGGTCTGTTTAACTGAGTTAAATGTGTTTAGCAACTGTCAGTTTCGTAGTGACAATGTAAAATTTATAGGTAATCTCTTCGATTTTCGATTGTCTGATAATGCAAAAAAGGGATATGTAAGGAACGGTCACCAGACAACTCATAATGAAACCAACTCATAAACAACTCAGAAAAGTCGTTAAGAGTGATGATAAAAAATATTTAAAAATTGGTAAAATATGTTAAGTTAGGTTAGGTTAGGTTAGGTTAGTTTAGGTTGACCAATGCTTTTTTAAATTCTCGATCCACTCGGCATTTCTCTCAAATATCAACAAAATATATTTTTTCGATGAATTGGCGATTCGATGAATTGATCATTAGATGAATTGGTTTTCGATGAATTGATTTTCGATGAATTGGTTTTCGATGAACTCGTTTTCGATGAACTCGTCGTGAACCGTGCCCACCCCTCATTTAAATTAAATAAATATTTAAAAATCACTTATATAAAACAATGAAACATGCATATTAAAAGGGAATGCAAAGAGGTTTTCACAATTAATTAATCTACCCCTTTGATAATGAAAGCCCAGCATTATAATAATTTGCTTTTTAAAAAATCGATGTTTTTCAATGTCTGAACCAAGTTCCTTAATGAATCTTTTCACAACATGGTGATATAATATGTGGGTACGTACCAACATATTATTAGTGGTCAATTATACAAAAGACAATACCTGACTATAAACAAACCGAATAATGTCTAATCCCGCAATCCCACGAACATTGTGTGTTCTCACAAAATCCCGTAAAAGACAAAAGCAGGGTATTACGAAAGACACCATATTATTAAATTATTATTATGATGGTGAACATTGTGTGTTGTTTACACTATGAAATGGGCATTAAGGTAATCTGTTATCGTTTCCTTTATTGCAGAAGACGTTAGTTTTACGACATTGCCTATTATATTTCGAGAAATGAGGGGTATATAGATAAATTATTTTCCGACAGTGTTTTTAAGCTTGAATTATTATCGTTTTAAAATAGTGCACATTGAAAGTATTCCGATAAACGTAGTATATAGATACAAATATTATCATAATTCAAAAGATAGAGGTGTAGCTTAACACCTCAGGCTAATTTGTCCGCTTATCAGCACAAGTCATGTAAGTCTCTTCGAAATCTTGGCGTCTCCCTGACTATCATAATGAAACATATGATATTAACCATGTTAGAAAGACAAAATACCAAGTTTTATATTAAAATCTGAAAGTTAACCATAAAATAAGTAAAATTTATACTTTTTTTATTATTTTTATTTTTTTTATTTTTTTTTTACACATGAGAACGGGTCGTTTCTTTGACTCGTTCTTGTGTTCAACAGCTTGGCTGTGGAATGTGTTTCCTCCTTCCTACAAGAAGAAGTCTCTTCAAGAACATTGGAGGACCCACCACATACCCGCCCTGGTACAGGTAACAGATGGTTACCCCTTCAAGGCTCTTGCAAGGACTCTAATTTTTTGTATAAAAACGGCTCTACATTTAATAAACGATACTAGACCTCCATTGCCCTCGCATACGTTGTTAGGTAGCACTATGCAAGTGCTACTATGTACAGTTGTTAGTACTTATTAAGAAAATCTTACCTGGACCTCTTTTAGGTAAGGGGATGAAATAACAATGTTCTCTTCAAGAAAAATGTTCATTCCTTCCTCTCCTCAAAAAGATCCTCCATACAGCATCCCAGATGACATAGGTCCTGAGGGAAATTATTTTTCTCAGGGCCTCCTGTGTAGTGTTAATGTAAAAAAAAATCTAAATTTTTATTTTATGAAAGTATTTTTTTTAGAAATATTTAGTTATTTTAAGTAATGCAAATTTCATAGAATTTATAAAAAGTGCATATGATGTCCAGAGAATGGAACTTTTTTTTAAAGGAAATGGATTACAATCACAAGAAAATTAATTTTCAAGTTTAATCGAATTTTCCAGCACCATAAAATAATTATAGTCTATCACCAAATACAAAAATAACTACTACACGAGTCAACAAACTCTTACGATTCCAAACAGAGTCGGTGATGTATTTGGTCCATTCGTCTCCCAACGCGTTATTCAATCGGGTAATTTGGAGTACATTACTTTGAATTATCCTCTATTACCGGACACGATCGTATTTCCCACTTCCATTAACGGGACGTCCAAACATTTCCTCAGCCGGTCCAGTGTTCGGGATTTATGCAGTTTGATTGCACAGGTGTGCAATGCCGAGAGTGCAACTGAGTGCAACTCATCGCGCGTTGATTCCAATCGTAAACAGCGATTATTCAAGGCCCGGAGCTAAAACAACATGTGGCTTTCATACCATCATTATTATTCGTGTAATTATCTGAGACATTATTATTTAATACATTCCTTCTGCTTTCATGCGACTTTGTATGCGTGTAAGCACGAACTAAAATCACAATGTATGCATTTACAATAATATGCATGCGTTAACAGTAAAGTTGCTAAATATATCAATATCTGGATCAATATTTTTATTATATTAGCGCAGACCCGCCAAAAATGACGGGATGTCAAAAGTTTGGATTTTGAAGCTGAAAGTATTTATATTATAATGTTTGACTCACGATCAATGCCAATCAAAAAATAATTAGAGGCGATCAGAAATTTACCATTCGAATGAACACCGTTCGTGATCTTTAAAAATCATTATTCAGATTTAGATGTGTCAAAAAATTAAATCTTTAGAAAATGTTGACTTTTTTACATTAACTCCACACAGGAGGCCCTGGGGAAAAACATAGAATTATTACTAAAGGGAAAATAAATATGTCAAATACCTCTTATATGTTTCTAAAACAAAGGTTTCTTTGTCAAGATAAGATTAACAAAAAAGGTTAATCTTCTCCTAACGAAGAATCCGTTGATTTTGAATTAAGTAGATAATTTTCATTAAATAAGTGGTGTTTTATTTTTTATTTTTTCATTTTAATTTCTATTGTAATTTTTTTTTTAAGATTTTATCGAATGTCTGATATGATTTAACACTTAGGTATTCTTTCGGAAAGTTCATTGAACTTGAATTATTTTACGCATTTCGCAGGAATACGGACACGAAGCAATATTTTACATCACTTATGCACCGATAACAGAAATCGGTTTGTTTTTTTACGATAGCTCCACACAGGAGGCCCTGAAGAAAATAATTTCAATGATGGCCTATGTCATCTTAGGGGATACTGAGGAATGCTAAAGATGTGTGAATGGAAAGGAAGTTCTGGAAGAAAAATGTACGAGGGTTGGATAGAATCTGGGTTCAATGGGTTCAGGAGTGACGGATGTGTTTACATATTACAGGATAAACACCTAAGAAATGAGAATATAATATGTACGCCTCCCAAAAATACCCTGAGAGACATGACAAAAATAGCGAATGGTGAAAAGAAATGACTTCAACAGCTTGGTCACATTATAATGAGGAACGGAAAAAAGATTACCCAATTAATTGATAATCCTGGGAAGATTGGTGAAAGTTGTGGCAGAGAAAAGCGCAGCACTTCATGGATTTGTAATTTGCGTGATTTGTGTTACGACGCTGATTCAGAGTTATTCAACGATGCTGCCTGCAAGGAGAAGATTGACTTGATAACTATTGATAACCAATATTTTTTACTTTGCTTTCGATGTATTACGTATAAACCAAATAATTTTAATTTTAACATAACAAGAAAGTACACGGTATCGACTATTGATCAAGTGTGAAAAGTTACATTTTTGTCCTCTCATACCCTTAGATTAAATATATCTCCCTTTTTTGCCTATACCCCGAGTATAACCTAATGACATTTTTCTTACTGGATTAAAATTATTTGAAGTCTTACACCTCAATCCGTATTTTACTTGTACCCGTATACGTTCAAGACATATTATACATTTTTATGAAAATACATACCAGGATTGAATAATAGCATTTCGAATAACACTTGTTCCCAATTATGTTTGTTGTGTGTAAACTATATCTACTCGTAAATCTGTCTAATAAACAATAAATAAATAGTGTTAACTCAGTTGACCTCCCAGGTAAATATCGTCCTCTATATTTCCTCCTGTACAGAGTATAAATAAATAATAATAAATATACATTTTAATGCAGCATCACGTTCATTCGTCAAATGCTTTGAACGTATAGTTTTGCATTAGTGATCGACAAACCGGTGGATGCAATCTATTAGTCATAAGTTGTTAGAATAGTTTGCCTACTGTGTAGTTAGGAGTAAGATAAATCATTGTAGAAATATATTATAAATTTGTGTAGTGCCCTTGAGGTGATTTTTCACAAAAACGGCGCTATATGAAACATCCATTATTATTATTACTGTTAAGTGTAGACTATAAATACACATAATAATTGTTACACAGTAACACACACGTCCATATCGTTCACAGCGAGTAGATATACTTTGATGATTTGAAGTGATGTTGATTTTTACTGGGAATATTTAACGGTAACTTATCAGCGGCAAGAGTATGAAAAAGCATCCGGTAAATAAGTCACTGACTCATTATAATTTGTTCATCGTGTTAATTGTGATGGCAGGTATCGTCTCGTTATACGCGTAGATAATCTTTAACCTTTGTGTGGAATAACTGCAGCGTCATGGCGGTAGAATGATCGGGGATTTCTCATTATCAGATAAAGAGTAACAGTTACCTGCCAAAAATATTGTCTGAGCTTAAACAATGACAAAAGGTCATTAATCTTAGATAACAGGTTTGATCTCTGACAGTAACGGCGTAAGGAAATTTTGTATTCTCTGAGGCCTCATGTGTGCTCGATCGGAGGGAGATTGTCATACAAAAGAGAAAATCCGCATGTCGACCCACATGGTTTTAGGTTGCTGTATCATGTATTTATTAATTGTTTTTTTTCAGAAGTTTTGAATGTCGGCTTTACGGTATTACGTTATTTAAGCTTACTTTCTTTAGGTATCAAATATACTAAATTCGGTTATTTGTTCAGTGCTTTAGTCCTGCATGGAACCTGGTTCAATGTACCCAAAAATTGCATTTAAATTAATTGTCATTTTCAAAGTGTAACTGATTGTCTGAAGAATTCAGACAAGCGATAAAGAAGGTATCTTTTTTACATTAGCTCCACACAGGAGACCCTGAGAAAAAATAATTCCCCTCGGGGCTTACGTTAGCTTTGGGGATGCTGCGTGGAGGGTCTTTTTAGGAAAGGAAGGAGAGGTAGTTCTGGAAAGTAAAAGGTATGAGGGTGGGTAGGAATTTGGGGGTGTGAATCTGGTCAGTTTGTCCAGGAGTGACGGACGTATGAATCCATCCATCCCACTGCGGTGCAAGGCGATGTTCCGAGATAGTACGGCTGGAGAAGTCAAAGGGACTCCCTCAACCGTTCTCCCCAGCTCCGGCCTGCTATGCACTTGGTGGGAAGACGTATCCGCCGCCAAGACCTGGACAAACCTCACTCCATGAATCCGGGCACTCCATGAATCCGGGCACCCCTGCTAAATCACCAAACGTAGTGAACTAGTTGGGGTGACCTATGGCAGAGGTATTGGTTTCCAATAAATGGTTCTTGGAACTGAATTGACAAAAATCCTGACTATCCATTTAATGTGTTAAATTATGAACGTATTGTGTTAAATTAAAAACAACTTAGTACGATTTTAAACAATCCATCATGAAGGGAACATATATTGTGTGTATATGCATATACAAAGGTTTTATTTAGTCACTTATCAGACCTTTAATTGTTTAGTTAGGCCTTTCGAACATAATTCTAAGAACATTAATCCTAATACATAACCCTGAGAGCTTTTTATCGTGATTATTTTTTGGGTTTGACGTTTTAACGCCATGTGACGCATTCTCCATTTTTACCCAACATTTCGGAAAGTGTCCATCATAATAGCATGTAGGTATCATCAGATGATGAAACGTTGGCGAAAGAAGGAAATGCGACATGGCATAAAAACCCAAAAATTCATCACGATAGTTCTTTCGACCTTCAAAACATCGAATCAAAACTGAGAGCATTGTTTTCTCGAGAACGCCTGCTACTTTAGTTATGGTTACCAGATATAATGAAGCATTACTAATAAATATTCAGCAAGGTGGCGATAATTATCAGTTTTTGTAAACGATTTAATGCCCATTCATTTAATTCACACAGTCATTAAACAACGATGAAGCAGAAACAAATCACGTCCAAAACTTAGTTAAATAAGTAAGGCCTCAGTCTTGAAAACAAATTAAGGAATATTTTTTTTAAATAATACGAAAGATATAGTGAGAATTTGACTGGTTAATGTGCCATTGGTTCCAGTGAAGAACCGTGAAAACGAAATTGAATTCAGTTAGCCTCGAGTTAGTAGGTACATTAATTTTAAATACTTACTATTAGGTACCAGGCGTTACAGTATAATGTAGCGTGCACCTTGTTAAATATACTTAGACAATGCTGATGTTCTAAATGTGAAACACAGCACTCGACGCATTTTTCAATTGGGTTCCATTTCATCTTTTGAAACTCTTTGGTTAGTGTTGTAAAATTGGACTAGCAGTCCACAATCCTAATACCGATCCTGTTGTACGACTATGGGGCATGGAACTGGCAAAAAAGGATGAAAGTAGACTTAATGCCATATATACGGGGTTCTTGAGGCAAATGTGTGGTATAACCACTAACGACCGTGTGAAAAATCAAAAGATCCGCAAAGAATGCATCGCTGATATATGGTAAGATTAAAGAAAAGGACGCTTAGTTAGTTTGGGCAATTAGAGCGGATGGACAAATAAAGGAGTGTAAGGAGAAATGAACGTGATTGTGAATGGTAAAAGAAGTCGGGGATACCCGAAGAAGACATGACAAGATCAAGTGAACCAAATACTTTAGTCGGGCCATGTCAAGAGTCAGAAAAACAGAAGGCAATAATATATGAGACGATGATGAATGCGACTGAAACAAGGCGTGTGCCAAGATCGATTTGTTTTTGCGGTCCGTCTTCTCTGTCTGTCCCTGCGGGGAAACGGTGTGATGTTACTTTTTTCAGGTAGTGGTAGGTTTTTATTTTATTTTATTTGTCTTTACAACCAGCTGGGCTTTTACTAGGCAGTGTTAGGAGTTAGAAAGACGGTCCTAATAAATTATACTCATTACATTTCTCCATTGAGTATTTCGTTAAAATTACTAGTCTACGAAGATGAGTTCGGAGGTTTCCGGTTCGATTCTAGAGCAGAGCATTTTATTGGTTTTGACAGGATGTTACTTTACTTAAGATTTTCAATAAAAGTTTATTTATAAATATTACTACGTAAGCAAATTCTACAAAAGCTGGAACAGAATTGAGAAAAAATTAATGTCTAATCACTTTAAAACTGAGCATTAATGACCGATTGAATAAAATAAATAAAACGATTAACAAAAACAATTGCAAAGTTAAACGGAGGGTTCAAAAGGATAATTTTTAATGCTACAACATCTTTCAATAGTTTCCAGAGTCGCTTAGTTAGAAACCTCTAGAGTTTTTTCATTGCACACCTGAATAGAGCTCAATAACCTGGTAATAAAAGGTGTCTTATGGTTGGAAATAGCATTAGCGCCCGTCACATGTTTCCGCGTCCATAATAACTTGACGTGTCGAAGAATTTCGTCTGTATTGTTAAATAGTTAAATTTGAACACAAAAAATCATTTTAGTTGCGACGCAACTAACATTACGATATTATGCTAATGAACAACAATAATTTCTTCTACCAACCTAGTTTTCTTACTCACCAATAAAATAAAATATTCTTGTTCTTTTCATATTAACTTCTCTGAGTGAAGATTCTATAACAAAAATTATGATTTGAATTTGGATTTTGAAAATGTCTATAATTTCTCGTAAAAGGGGGGAAATACAAAAATTGCAGATTAGTCAACAGCCTTGAGCCATGGTGTCGAGGGAAAGAACAAGTCGTAAAAACGATCCAATATAATTAATATGTTCAGTAATTTCAACCATACATAAATGCTGGGCTCGCGTTGAACATGTCTCCTACCTGTACATCGGTGATGAAGAAATCATTGGTTCTAGGTTTTCGTAGAATCTTTCATGTCTAAAACCCATTTGCGTCTGACAAACGCAATAACGTTATGAGAGACACATAAATGAAACTTGTTTGTCTACGGACAAAACTAACTAGCAAACTCACACCTTTTCCCGGTAAAACTAGGCAGAGAGGATAGACCACCACACATTCAAAACTGCAATACAACTCTGTATCGGTACACACTCCTTGCTTCATTCACATTCATTTACCGTCTCATACATATTCTTCGGCTATTTTCACTCTTGACATGATCCGAATCAAGTATTTAATTCACTTCTCGTGCCATCTCTTCGTCGGGCATCCGGATTTCTTCTATCGTTAACATCCCCATCGTAATATTATAATATATTTTTCTTACACTCCTTTGTTCGTTCATTCAACTACACAGAATGTACACAAAATAGATTAAAGAATTTTGCATTGGTACAAAATAAACATTACAGGTACCACGGTTAGATTTTTGCCAATATCATGGACGTTAAATATTTTAAATTCCAATCACACACCTTTCAACGAATTTGATATTCTGTTTAGTACAATCAAATAAAAGGTCGAAATCAAATACAAAACACAATACTAAATGTGTTTAGTTCCTCTAAGGAGCATTAAACAAAATGTTCCCAGGAAATAACAAGGATCCATCTGACATCTAGTTAGAATTAGCCAATTTCTAGATAGTTGTTGTTGCTTTGAAAATCATCTAAACTCAGTACAACAGGGTTCTGTCTGACTATTTTTTTTGGCTACACATCGTGTTTTGAATGCGTAAAATATTCTTAAACGTAAAGATATTTCAATTTTACAAGGTTCTTCTCAATCTTACAATAAAACATCAATCGTAATAAAATTCTTCACCTATGATTAACATTAAAAATAAAACATTTTACCTGTGATTAAAAGAACTAAATAGCTCGTAAAATTTTCAAATGCATCCTTGCTTTAAAAAATCACCAGAGTTTTTTTTAATATAATTTTTAGGTTTTTAAGTTGTTTGTAAATTGCAAATTAAACCATGTTGTCTTAAAAATAAACATACACCGTTTTAAAAATAACTTTATCGCATAATTTATCTGCCAAATTACGTAGATCTTAGACAAATTTTAGGGTGACCGGCCAACCCAGAACCACATCAGAATGGTCATTAAGAGTGATGATAATATTTTTTAAATTGTTTAAATAGGTTAAGTTAGGTTAGGTTAACCGGCTATTTTAAAATTATTTTTTCATCGTTTTAATGACCTTTCTGAGGTGGTTCTGAGTTCGTTTCATTCTGTGTTGGCATGGAACCATATTTTAGACAGAAGAAAAATAAAATAATAATTTTGATGCGAGAAATTAATTTTTGGAACCATGTTGTTCCAAGGGCATGAAAGAAGGCAAAAACTAGCAGTACAAAGTATTGAAAAATCCCACACGTCGTTTAAATAAACAAGTGATGTCAGTGAATTAAAGGCTTGCAATTTACTGCGTACAATGTTTGAGAAAAAAATCTATTCAACAATTATTATTTCCTTGAAATAATTGTACAATAGCCAAGAGGTAAAAATGAGGTTTATTGTGTGGATGGATGCATATCTTGTTAGGAAATCAAAGTGTTAACAATGAAATTTAATGTGTACGTGTATTTTTACTTTTATTCGACAAGTCATCCCATCGACTGCAATTTGCATCATTTGATTATTTTGGCTAACTCGGAAACCAACCGTCACTTTGCCATTCAATGAAACGATTTTCAGTAGTATTAATAATTCTGAAAGCACATCGAGAGAAAAAAATCCAATTGAAATGATTGCTTTCTGGCTGCACTGCCTTTTAAATTAAGTATTTTTCTTTACTCAATTTGATGTGTCATGTAGATTTATAAGATGTTGTTATATGCATTTGCCTCTCTTTAATTTATTAGTCATAACATTATTCTGGAATCAACAAGCCATTTACTCATTCATTAAATATATTTGTTTATGTTAATAATGCAAAAACGTCAGAACTACTCCCAACTGTACGAGTTTGAGTACGAGTTTGTTGTGAGGCAGAAGGTAATGGTGTAGGGAAGTAGACGGTATTCATGGTCGAGGGGGAATACTCTCGACTTCGAACCCGGAGGTCGCAGGTTCAAACCAATTAATTAAAAATTATTAATTAAAAAAAGGTATTGTTTCGCAATATTTATTTCTCAAATATTACATATAATCAATAGTATATAGTAAATTCAGCTATAGAACGAATTAATTTACCCAGAAATTGAGGAGGTAGAGATGTAGTCAAAATAACACCTTTGAAACACAATCAGGTAGAAATGCTTAGAAATTTTTTCCATAGGAAAGCTAATAGCTCAGAAATGCACAAAATAATTAGCAAGGCAGATATAAACATTACACCTTTAAATTTATATGACGAGAATGCCAACATTCTTATAAATACTAACCAGGAATTATTAGATTCCTGGTCAAATAAAATTATTCATACAAAACACTTCAATTATCTCAACCAAACGTATGTTGACAAACTTTCGTCAAACAAATGGTTGAGTATTGGAGAGTTGAGCGCAGAAATAGAAGGATTTATGCTTGCCATTCAAGATAGAGTTATTAATACTAAAAATTATAGGAAGCATATAATCAAAGATATAAATCAAATTGATGATTTATGTAGAAAATGTTTGGCTTTTCCGGAAACTATAGAACATATTATATCGGGATGTTTTAAATTAGCGCCGTCCGAATATACATTAAGGCACAATCAGGTTTTAAAAATAATCCACCAAAGTTTAGTAATTTTTAGTTTATTTGGGAAACAAACAGTTATACATATTTTAATAAGAAAGTAACATATAACATGATTGCATTAACCAGCGAAGTTTCCGCTACAATTTATAATATATATATATATATATAAAAAACATGGATTAAAACATTTATAATATATATATATATATATATATATATATATATATATATATATATATATATATATATATATATATATATATATATATATATATATATATAAAAAACATGGATTAAAACAAAAGAAAACATAAAGTGGTAGAAAGAAAAGAAAAAAATATATATATACAACAGAAATGAAAGAAAAAAACACACACCAAATTAAAGCGTATGGGATATATAAATCATCCAAATATTATTTTTATAATAAAAAGAAGGAAAACCAACATAATGAGAATGAAAAAAATAACATGCAGCAGGGGTGGAGAGTTCGTAATTAACAATTTGTTTTAATTTTTTCATATCATTGTATTTTGTATTTTTAATACGTATTTGTATTTTTATATATATATCATTGTATTTGTATTTTTAAATAATTAAACATAACTTGATTGACTGCCGTAATATAGTACCATATTATGAATATGAACCAAATTCATTTTTAGAAAATGAATTTTATAAAATATATTATGATAAAACTGTTCTAACAGACAGAACAATTAGTCATAATAGACCTGATAGACATGACAAAATTAAAAAAATAACTTATATCATTGATGTAGCTATTCCAAATTCTTGTAATATTCAAAAAACTGTTTCTGAAAAAATAAGAAAATACACAGATTTAGGAAATGAGATTAAAAGAATTTGGCATTCTCAGACTATAAAAATATTACCATTTGTTATTTCGGCTACTGGCATTTTACCTACGTCTCTCATTCAAAATTTAGGCATTTTAGATTTGTCAAAGAATTTATATATTAAAATGCAAAAATCAGTCATTTTAAATACATGTAGGATTACAAAAGATTTTTTAAATATTTATATTGAGGGATCAGTAGGATTTATAGGTTCAATTAGGAATTCCACAGAGCCGAACCCTCTGATATGAAAATATCTGGAGTCGGTGAATTATTTTCCCATTTGGTCTCTGGTAGATTCACATGTTGTTCTTGTATTTTTTTGTATTTATAACACTTATATAGTGCAATTGCATAGCGTGGATTGACCAGATGATCATTTGGGAAGTGTGTGAAAGGGTTTAGTTTTTCCTGTGGGGAAAATTAAACCCGGACATTTAAATCTGGTGCGTAAAATTTATGTTTGCGGCACGTTAATGAGTGGAAGTTACTCTCAATATCGCCAACCATTCAGAATCGAAACGTTGCTTAAACTTGTTGAAGACGTGTTTGATGACCAGAGCCAGGTACTTACTCATATTTATCTCCCCATTACCTTCAGCCTTGGAATATATACCAAATGGATATGCCATAGGCTCACTGGCTCCAGACGGTTGGAGGTAGTTGGGATTTTCAGTCATGTGCAAATTATTAGACTTAAATAATTTTTATTTTTATTTTATAACTTGAATGACATGCAATTACATTAATTACATGAATGGTTAATATCTAGAATTTCGTGAACATTCCTTTGTCCGAAGTAATTTAATCGGAGTCAAAAAAAATCTGCAGATTTTTTAAAATTATTCCTTGGTTGTGATGCCATACTTGAATGAGTTCTCCGATGAGGTTTTGCTTGCTGGTGATCTTTTCTTTCTTCACAATCGACCATAGATTTTCGGTAGGATTCACATCGGGGCTATTTTCAGGCCACAGGAGCGGTGAAATTTACTTATTATCTTAAAGATATTTGTGAACAACTTTGGTATTGTGGCAGGGAGCATGTTTTGAATATTTCATCACCATTTGGAAACCATGGTAGCCATATAAAAAATAAAGACTAAACATAGCTGTAATTTAATAAAAACCTTTAAGTGAATAAATTATTAAACCGTTGTAAAATTACCTCCTAAGATGAAAAAAATGTGAATTTGAGTCTAATAATCGCCACAAACCATACGTAAAACACAGAAAGGTGGGGGGAGTACTTGGCCATTTACATTTGACTATCAAACAAGGCTAAAGCCATTTCAAGCGATGATTAGATTGTTTTGAATATTGTTATTTGACCAGGAAGATTCTGAAAGTATCTACCACTTCACATCGTAGGAAAAAAGATTGAACAGCTAGAAAACTCTCTTCAAACACTCCTTGCAGCATCCAAAGTTATAAATATTAATATAGTTCTACTAATGTTTAAAAATTAAATTCTTATTATTTGTCCAATAAAAGAATTTGCCGTTACGCCTAATAATTCATTGCTTTTTATTGTTGATAAACATTTTTCCGAGAATAATAAAATGTGGAAATTTGAGCAGTCAAAAAGCTAGACAAAACAATATTGAAATTCCATTTCCGGAATCCAAAACGGAGACAACTGAGCGACGGCGAATTAGCCCGTCCGTCGCGCAGACAAAAGAAATATTACCCCATTTTGTGCGTAACAAAGGCCGCCACGGTGGCCCATAGATTTCCATACATTTAGCGTAAATGAAACTGTAACACGGGCAGGAGAACAATTGCGAATTGGAAATCAATTACTTGTGGGATCCAAACAGCTGTGACTGGCGTGGGGTGGGTGAGGATGGGGCGGTCGCCTACCACTGGTACCTACTCACCCGTCCTGTTATTATTGCTATTTAATTTGTTGCGGGATACCCCTTTTTTACTAGTGCGCTAAATCAAGATTGCGACTGTCTAATAAGGCTTTTTATTGACCTTGATTGGCTTTCTAAATGCATGGCGAAACAATGACAGATAGGTGGGCTAGTACCGTATGAATAAAATAATCGTTGATGGAGTCAACGCGAATATATTTTTTGTTTTTAGTAAAGGTAGGAGTTTTGCTTAAAATATTTTTTATTACAAGTAATGCCCACAACGCCATTCCAAAACGATTGTTAGGCATTAAGTTTCAAAAAGTACTAAATATAAATAAAAACAGCAATAAAAACAAACAAAATAAACAAACAAATAATACTTCCTCCCATACACACAAGCATTTGCTTGTTATGGGAGAATATTTAAAAAAAAAAAAATGTAATAATATTTGTATTTTTATACTTTATATACGAAAAGGTGGAAAGATTTAGATACCTCGGCAGTATTCTCACGGAGACTCTTGACCCAGATGTGGAGGTTAGATGCAGAATTGAAGCAGCAAGAACTGCGTTCATTTAAATGAAATCCCTCTTCTGCAATGACAATATCAGCTTAAAACTAAGGCAGAGAATGCTAAAATGTTACGAGGGGAGAAGTATCACTTGCTCCATTTGATATTGAAAGGCAAGATAGAGGGTCGCCGAGGGCCTGGTAGGAGACAAATGTCTAGGCTGCGTAATATACGAGATTGGACCGGCATTAGAAGTGTGGAGGAGCTATTCCGGGCAGCGCAAGACAGAGAGACATTCTCAAGAGTGATCGCCAACGTCGGGGGGACCTGATGCGGCACACAAAAAAGAAGACTTTATTTACTTTCATTATATTTACCGACATTATATTTGCGACCGGTCAGTAGTTGAGTGGGCATCGCGCTTGGTTCTCACCCAGGCGTTCCGTGTTCGATTCCTCGGCTGGCTAAGTCCTCCATCAACACAAGCAACATTTTCGGCTTTCTGTGGTGGTAGTAGGAGATTTTCAAACGTTGTTGAGTTATTCGTAACCCGGGAATGTTTGTCTTTCTTAAAAAAAAAAAATGTATCTTTTGTATATATTGTACCAAAGAAAATTTTTCAAAAAAAAAATAAAAACGTTGGCTCATTTACAAGAAACTCTTTTTATGAAAATTGTATAATCTGTGATTTACCTTTTTTGTGATTTGATTTACCTTTTACCTTTTGTGATTAAGTGATTTTCGGCCAAGCAAAAAAATCACAAAAAAGTCAATGTATTTGAATTTTTTTTATCCAATACCGCACATGTTCAAGAGTTCTTACTGTGGAATTACTTACTTCTTAGAGTGTTTACAGTGGAATATGGCCAGTTCAGTGAAACGTTCTCAAAGGCAATCAAATTGTTACAGTAGTAAAACTTTCATTGAATCAAAGCTAGCGTTTTATCGTATTCGTAACAGTCAAAGAAATTGAAAAACTTTTACAATAATTATTATTAGTGTTTGGGGTCGTTTGAATGAAATCCTTTTGCCGAATTTAATGGCCAAGAAGACTGTGCTGAAGAATAAAAGGCAATAACACGATGGGGTCATACGAGGTCCAGCCTCTTTCTGTGTTATTATGACATGGATCATTACTCATCATTTACCATTCTTCATCTCATCTTCGGAAGCTGTAAACTGATATTCACACATAAAAACGCGAATGTTAGCTGTAACACTTGTTTTATCTTGGAAATACGAGTAATGATATGGATGAAAACAAAAGGAGCGTTTAAGCATTTTTGGAATTTGTACGTTTTTGTAGAATATGAATAATTTCGAAAAATTATTTTACGGTCTAAAAATATAAGATTAGTACCAAATTATCACATCTCAATATCACATTTCTTTATTTCACTTAATTTAAATAATGTATTTTCTTGTTTTCATAATATTATTTGGGTCTCGTTATTTATTATACAAATAAAATGATTTTTTTTTAAATTTGAACACCACACAGGAGGTTCTGAAGAAAACAAATGCCTTCATTTCCTATCTTTGGGGATGCTGTGTGGAGGGTTTTTTTAGGGAAGCAACGAAGAGAGGTTCTGGGAAGAGAAAAGTTAAGAGTGGTGGATAGATAGTGGTGGATAGATAGATATTCCAGTAGTGACGGACTTGTGAATCCATCCATCCCACCGCGGTGCAAGGCAATGGGTCGAGAGAGTTCGGTTGGAGAGGAAGAGTTTAGGTTTCCCTCAGCAGTTACTCCCGATCCAGCCTGCCATGAAGTAGTTGGACAAACGCATTCGTCGCCAAGACCTAATTAAACCTCACCCCACGAACCCGGGCACCCCTGCTAATCACCAAAAGTAGCGAACCACTTGGGGTGATCCAGAAAAGTTTTCCAAAAAATTGTTCACGGGGAAGCGGCACCCTTTCCCGCATCTCAAGTAAGCGATTTTTATAAATATAACGTTTCTCTATTAACCATTAAGTACTGCGTAAATGGCATTCTTTAAGTAACAAAAAAGGAAGTGCTTAATACAATGCTTGAATTTAGCACATATTCGCATATATATGTTCATATTATTACTGCTTGCTAGACAAAACATTTAATTTATAAAACTGTAAAACAACAAGAAAGAAGAGCAAATTAGTTATAAAAACAGGATATTTCCATTTTCGTTATTTGTTTTTGGGGTGTTATGCCGTGTAGCGCTATCTCCTTCTATAGCCAACGTTTCGGACATCGTTGCAGTGTCCATTATCAGGGCAGATCCGGCAGATCCGGTAGATGTGTACTTTTTAGTGGACACTGCAACGATGTCCGAAACGTTGGCTAAAGAAGGAGGTAGCGCAACACGGCATAACACCCCAAAAACAAATAACGAAAATGCTTTTGGCCGTGAAAATCTTAAAACGTAACAGGATATTTCCATTTTATAAGGACATCTAAGAACGTCTAACGACTTCTATTGAAGTCTAGAGGAGGTTTTACAAATATAATATTAATATTTTTACAATATGATTTAGTTTAGCCGGTCTTGCCATGATTATTTCATGGTACTTCGTCATGCGGAAATCATTCCAGTTCAAGGGTTGTGATGGTCTTCTAAGGGTCGGTACTTCACAGGAATTATTTGGGCCCCACTGATCTTTGAACTATTCAATTGTTACCAGTTTGGGTGGTTAACAACCCTACCCCGCCCGCGCCCCTTCCCTCACACGCTCGCTGGGGATGGAAGGCTATGGAAACTTAACTGCAAAGTGGTTTGACTGATGCTAATAAAATATAATAGCTCTATATACGTCAGAGATGAAAGATATTCAGAATTTTATGAACACTTCGCGATCATTATTTATGGAAACCTTACATGAAATACCAATTGGAAATGAAAAAAAAACATTTGATGGATTTTTATTAAAATCATACACACAGAGGTATTATTAACACTGGTTCCATGACAGTTGATTTCTATGATTTCTATTTCTATGATTTCCATGATTATTATAAATATATCTACCTGAAAGCTTTCGACATATTTTAATGTTAACCTGTAATGATTTTTTAAATAAATTTTCAATGACAATTAATATAAGCAATAATTATCAGCCTGAAACTTCATTGAAAAAATCGTCCGAGAAAAGATACATGCCGCCAACGGGACTTGAACCCGTGTCCTTCTGATTGCCAGTCAGGTGCTCTACCAATGAACTATGTCGGCTTATCTAATTGGCGTGTTTCATTCAACAGTTACTGCTTATTACATTTTTCCACCTGAAAACAACCAACTTTATTTTTGTGAGAGAGGCATTGTTAGTGCTAAATCTTTCGCTAGGTGGCGTCGAGACAAATTACGTCTACATTTTTTGGTGAAATACTTTAACTT
Organism: Limnephilus rhombicus; assembly: GCA_929108145.2. NCBI lineage: Eukaryota > Metazoa > Arthropoda > Insecta > Trichoptera > Limnephilidae > Limnephilus > Limnephilus rhombicus. Next base: position 51,020,136 of record OV815285.1, read on the forward strand.
GTTAAATATTAATTATTATCTTTAATTGATAAACTAACGTTTAAGACATGATTTTTATGCAGAACATAAATGGTAACAATTATTATAAGCAATAATGATCAGCCTGAAACCCTCATCTACATTGAAAAAATCTTCCGAGAAAAGATATATGCCGCCAACGGGACTTGAACCCGTGCCCTTCTGATTGCCCGTCAGGTGCTCTACCACTGAGTTATGTCGGCTTATCTAATACCCGTCAATTTTCAGTAATTATTTAGGCACATATTTCAGTATCCTAATGAAATCTTTGGAACAATAAGTTTTTTTCTCTTAATGTTTGTAATTTCTGCCTGAAATTCCCACTTATCTATTTTAGATCACAAAGTTTTGAAATATATATTTGACTTTTGATAAATAAGACTAGACGCCACAGTGTCCGCTCTTTGTAATCTAAATTAATTTGGTTTCCAGTTTTTTTGTAAATCACTAGAGAAAAACAATATGTACATTATTTTGTAACGATTAACCAATGACGAGTTGTTTAAAAATGCCAATTAATTAATAGAAATTAGTCAATACCGAATTGTTTAAAGAATAATTATATCAAACGTTCAAACCTTATTCCATTTGAACAAACGATGTGATCGATGTTAACCTCGTTAACCTCAAAGAGAAATGGATTTCAAAGGGTAGGCATTTGTAAAGCTGGGAAACTAATCAACCAAACTAGTTAAGAAGATTATAGCAGAGGCTAATAAATCATCTGCTTTAGAATATTATTCACGGAAAAACCTGTTTTATTTTACCTTTGTATATCAAACGCATATTGTGGCTCTGTTACACTATGAATTTGCATTTATATGTTTTTAGGTTAGATTAGGTGTCCTATTTTGATATCGACCAAACTGGATAACAGGGAAACATAAATGTGCATTATAATATTTTTTTATTTAAAACGCTTTTAACAAGGATTCATTTTTACTTGCAACTTAAAAATCGTTTAACTAGATCAAATAATCAGATTGGTTCGTGGTTAAGTTTCCTCTTCTGTGTGACGCAGAAACCTGAACAATAAACCAATCATTAATACGGAAGATTAAAGACTATGAAATGTTCCACATTTTCCAACCTACCAACAGAGACCAAGTTGACAAACATTGAGAATTTGTATTAAACGTAGTAAGAAAACTTTAAAATGTTGGTCACATTAATATTACTATAACTGATAATCCAGCAAAATATTATAGGGATACTTCGTGGAGGATGATACAAGAGATCAACGTTTCGTAGTTCCGACGTTTGTTTTCAGCTGCGCCTCGATGATAGCCGACATTTGAAAGGGAACCAAAAAATAAGAAATGTAACTTTTCAAGTCAATGGATTCTTCTATTCCAATGAAAATATTTTAAAAGTAGCCTTTGGGTAAACATTACGACCCTCAGTTATCTATTCATGTCAGAGGACAGAGGGGGTGATCAGAGGTTTGCGGACGATTAGAGAGTGAGGACGACCGAGGGCAGACAGAGAACAGAATCCCGGTTTGTCGTCACCATTTAGTTCCAATTTATTAAAACCTAATTGAATCCACTGGCAAATCCGAAAATGAGTATTCCGAGCTCATTGTGCTCGTCCCCTCGGAGGGGACATAAATTAAATTGTACAATGATGTCTGCCGAATGGGAAATATAGGGAAGATGCCTACACAAAAGTTCGTGGACCACTTGTCATCCAGGCGACACAATTCCTTAAAGTCTAATTCAATTCCTCACTCGGCGCTCGTTGGATGTCGCTTTGCCGCAAATTAAAATCGAATTAAGCGCAGGGAAAAACGAAAATACCAAACCTCTCTCAAATACTCAGATGGATAGATGTTTTCAGCTATTCGAGACAACTCCCAAATTGGTAATTTTACAGCCTTCAAAGTATTCTTATTTTGGCAACTTTTGAACAAAAGACATATTCAATTATCGTTTTTCCTTTAGAATTTGTGGTGTCGCTGAATTCTTTCAAGGAGCTACAATTTTGTATTATTTTTTTTGTCATATAAGTTAAGAGTGGATAAAGACACGAATATAATTAATGATGCAGAATGTTATGCTAAATGGAGAAAAATTCAAGTATTTTTCTTTACAATGTCACTGACTAACCATCTCGCATTTATCCGCAGGGGTAGGCACACAGGATGAACTGCCCCACAATGTTGACTTCGAAGTCACCACCTGTTTAAATCAAATTAAGGTGTCGTCTCTTTCATACCCTTCGATTATCCAGATGCGCCATGACCAAACGCTTGTATGATTCACTTTATCTTGTCATGACTTTCTTTGACTTCTTCTACCATTCACTTTCCCCATTCTCTGCATTTGGTGCATACATTAGGCTAACATCAGATGTTTTCCAGATCTTTATATTTGATATGCGGACAAATAACATGGTCTTGGGACACATACGCCTCAAAACACTCAGGATTTAATTTCGACAGTGTGAGCATTCTTTTGGGAGGCGGGTATGGGTACCGCCGCCCTGGGAACCATTTATTGGATAACCAACACTTCTGCCATCGGTCACCCCAAGTGGTTCGCTACGTTTGATGACTTAGCAGGGGTGCCCGGGTTCATGGGGTGAGGTTTTCGACCCTCTCGGCCCATCGCCTCTCACCGCAGTTGGAGGGATGGATTCATACATCCGTCACTCCTGGACGTGCTGACCCCGTGATTCCTACCCATCCCTGATACCTTTTTCCTTCCCAGAACTTCCCCAAGAAGACCCTCCAAACAGAATCCCCTAAGATGACACCGGCCCTGAGGGAAATTATTTTCCTAATGAGCTAATGTAAAAAATATTGAAGGAGGAAAATAATTTGTCTACATGATTAATTTGGAATCTATCCAAGCCGAAAATAAATTATGATATTATTTTCGTCGCTCAGATTTTTTTCGCCTGGTTATGTCTCAGAGAGGTATGATATTTCCTTAGCCATAACTCTTTTCCACTAAGAGACTTCCTTACAGGCAATAATTTAATTTGCCGCTAAAGTTTCCAAGGCATAAATGCATGCATGAGGTGACGCAGATCAGGGCACCCCGGGGCGGGTGGCGGAGGCAAAAGAAAGTTTCGTCGCGAGTTTTCTTTGCGCTCCATTTATTTGATGCGAGAAAAATAAGCGGATTTTCCCGGAAATCGCAGCGCATTGAGGAAATTACGCGAGTCTTGTGAGATACACAACATCTCAACAACTGTTGTTTGGAAAATATTTTAGATGACTACATGGTTTCAAAACACTTTGATTAGGAAAACATTGACATTTTGTTTTGTTTATAATATGTTGCTCGCTGATAACACACATTTACGTTTATTTATAATATTTCTGTACACGACAACACCATAACATATATTACACAATACGCATTCAATGTGACAAGCAATCCATTGGCTCCAAGGAGGGCAAATTATATAATTATTATTATCTAGTATTAGAAGCAATTACTACCTTCCAGCAAAATAGTCTATATATATATTAAAAAAACCCTTCTGAAATTTAACACTATGAACGCTTATTTTTAAGATGTATATAACTAATCTAGTTAAATAAGTGGTTAAAATGTAATTTTCCGTAACTGAACATTTTTTTATTTTTTTTTATTAGAAAATCTTTCCGATGAGAAATATTTTAGAAAAATTAGAACTTTGTGGCATTTGGCGTTGGTGATCAGTTGAGGTTTCTGAAGAATTTTGAGAAAAGTAAGATTTGTTTTTGTCCACTAATATTATTTGGTATTATGTATGTATTAACACGAATTGAAAATGACTAAAAACGTTCTAATTCACAAAACGAGCGGAAAAATATCAAAATAATGTACCTGTGCATCAAAAAGTTTACTTGGGCAATATATATTTTTTTACATTTTGCATGCACGTTTTGTTACTTTGTTCTCGATGGAAGCTAAAATAGGCGACTAAAAATCGTGCATATTATCAATTGTTACTAGAATGGCCTTAGAAATGCTTTAAAGCGTTCGCTCGTATATTTATTTATTGTTTCTTTACACTACAGGTAAAATGTTCACAATACAATTTATCAGCTTATTAGGACAAGCCTGTGTTGAGGTTAACAATTATACAAATTAACAAAATAACACAAAATTATATAGATATTGAAAGAACAATATTGTTGTATTTCTTACAAATTGAGATTATGGGTATCTAGTAAACTGATGGCGCTAGGTAGTAAATTAGTGTAGACTTTTAGGGTGACCATAGTTTAGTGATCTAATTTAAAAAAAGATTAAGTTGTAAATAATAAATAAATGTATAAAATATAATACGCTATAAATTTGGCAGGAATTTTTTTTGTCGTTCACTACAGCTTTCTTAAATCTGGCCAGACGATTACGGCAGATGTCTATTGTCAGCAACTGCAAACCATGATGGAAAAGCTAGCCGCTAAACAACCGAGGCTGGTTACTCGCTCTAGGCTATGCTGCTTCATGACAACGCTAAACCACACACTGTAAAACAGACGGCTAACAAATTAGAGGAGCTTCAATTGGACATCCACCGTACTCTCCGGACCGTGCCCCAACAGATTACTATTTTTTTCGAAATTTGGATAACTTCTTGCAAGGGAAAAAATTCAACTCCGATGGGGCAGTCCAAACCGCCTTCAAAGATTTTATTGATTCCCGTCCGAATGGTTTTTTTAGTAAAGGGATCGATTAACTACCTATGAGATGGCAAAACTGCATAGATAGCAATGGTGCATACTTTGATTAAATAAATATATTATATAAAAAATCGACTTTATGTTCCTCCCATACAAAACGCCAATTTCATATGTAAGGACCTAATAATATTAATTTAGCTAATTATATTATTCTCAAAAGTTCCATTCTAAACCATTAAATAACAGTTTCATCATAACCTTTTACTAACATTTAAATATACGAGTATATTTAAAAAAAAATGTAATGCAAAACATTTTAACAAAATAAAATTTTTCTTTCCCATTAGATTAGTCTTTTTTCCGTGTAAACTTAAGCCTTTTTACAATGGCAAACATTAATTTCCCCCCTGCCCATTTCCAGGGCTAAACGAATATGCTTTCAATAGATAATTTCCATAAAAGCCATAAAATCAACTGTAAAAATTGATCTATAGGGTGATTCGATTGGCGTCTAAGTGGAAAACGATTTCAAGTCTAGCTTTGTCGTATTTCACTCTCGAGTCATTGCTTTACTTGCTTCCCCAAAGAAATCGACCATTTCCATAGTATTTTAGTAACTAATAAATTACCTTAAGAGTAAAGGTGTGAAAGAAATGCCCCGTCTCTGTATTGGAAATTATAAACCATCCGTTTTAGGGTGAAATAAAAATAGATTGAACCTGGATAACGTGTTTTATAACGTTTAACCGTGTAGTGAGTAGGCAGTAGTTAGTTGAATGGAAATGGTGTCAAACAGCCAAAGAAGATTGCCTACTTCATTAGTATGTTGGTTTAATTGTGTAAGTAATAGAAGGATCGATGTTTAATAGATTTATCGGAAAAATTAATTAGGAACAGTGGAGAAATAATAAATTTTTACACGTTTCCACGTAAGTAAATGAAATTTTACCGTTATTTTGCAGCTAAATAATTTATGCAACAAGGCATTTTTTACTTCAGTTTATCACAGGAGGCCCTGAGGAAAAAAAAAGAAGAGAAAGTTCTGGGAAGAAAACAAGATTACAGGTTTTATTTCTGTATGGTGTCCTCTCAGAGATACATGGTTGCAGATTTAAATCAGAATGAGAAGATCTACTCTTTTTCACTACCTGGATTTTGATCCTGCAAACTTTGGAACTAGACCTAAGAAGGTTTCCACCTGCCACTGCCAAGGCGGTATTCACTGATGGTGTTCCAGTGTTCTAGCGTTATAGTGTGATAATTCGAATCAGAGTTGGGTGAATCCGTGTATGACACCTGCACAAGTACCACGGTTAGAGAAATGTACATATTGTATAGTATTATCATTTATTTTCATGTTCTCTGTAAAGGAGAGACGAACCCAATATTTGTGTGGTAAGCTTTAATAGAGAAAATGTATTTTACACTCCTTGTTGATTTTCTTGATGTTGTAATAATATTAATTTGGGATAAGATGTTTGGTGTATCAACTGATGCGCGCATCATTTAGTTAACGTCTGCCAGAGATTGTATTTTAAAGTGCGATATTTAATCATTAAAATCAGCTAAGCTTTAACGATAAGCAATATTAATACACTGTTAAATTTTAATTTTACGGATTTCATCCTATAAATTATGAATATACAATTTGGGAGACGGTTATGGGTACCGCCGCCCTGTGAACCATTTACTGGATGATTAACATCTCTCCATAGGTCACCCCAAGTGCTTCGCTATGTTTGGTGATATAGCAGGGGTGCCCAGGTTCATGGGGTGAGGTTTCCCCTTGGTAGCGGATGCGTCTGTCCACCAGCTTAAGGCCGGATCTGGAGAGAATGCTTAAGGAGTCCCTTTAACTTCTCCAGCGGCATTATCATATAGATTCATAATATGTCCGTCACTCCTAGAAACACGGATGCCCAGATTCCTACCCACCCCTGATACCCTTATCCTTCCCACAACTTCCTCTCCTTCCTTTCCTAAAAGACCCTGCACGCAGCATCAGATGACATAGGCCCGGAGGGGAATTATTTTTCCCAGGGCCTCCTTTGTGGAGCAATGTAAAAAAAAAAATGAAACAGTAAACATTTTTTTTAAATGTATGTCTATGTTTGAAGCACTATGTATATATTCTGTCCACTCTGACAGTTACACTGCTCTTTCATATAAACAAAATTCTGCTTTCGTAAGGCGGAAAATTCTCGTCGTTTGGCTCAAAATACGGACGCCTAAACAACTGATTGGAAAAGTATTTCTCAACCCTCATAAAAACATCCTTAAGAAGGTCCAAACTTGCGTATTTCCTTTGACCTCCGCTTGACTGAGCCTGCTAGGGGACCTAAAGGACCGAACTACTTCGCTCCCTGGCCCGAGTTTTCCACACAGAAAAGTTCTCATTTATTTATTCCTTATACTGAATTCATGCGAACAATTTTGACGTGGTCAAACTGCTGAAAAAAGGTTTAAGCTGAATCAGTTATGTAGCTCTGATTTAATAATACTAAATTAATATTTTGGTAAACTTATTTCAAAAATTTTACTTCATTGTTATCAATAATTTGTAGAACCCCATTTTAATTTTAATTTCTTTTGTGTTCAATAGTATTATTCAATTTATAAAAACAGTTAATTTGTGAACAAGTTTTGCCATGTAATTATTATTATAGGTGACACCTATCTCGCCATCTGAAGGTATTATCAAACTGTGGTTATACCACTTACCGACGATGTATTTATAATTTTCGAGATAGATACATGGAAGAAAAAATTTGTATTGCTTTATTTTTATTACCTACGCCTTTACTTATTTCTGAGTAAAATTACATGGCGGAACTTGTTTATAAAAAACTGTTTCTATAAATTGAATAAAAATATAATTGAATATATTAAAGAAATAAAAATAAGAAATTTAAATAATCAAAACTTTAACTTGACCTTATTTAACTCGTGTTTTATTTCATTGATATTTTGTGGTAAAATTATATTATAAAATTATAATTATATAAAATTACATTTAGTCAAGGATAATCAAACCAGCTTTAAAACCAAACATTGAAATCCATATACGTAAACTTACCAAAAAACAAACATTTTTGGCAATTTTGACACTCGCTTCACATAATAGATGCAAACGGAAGTTCTGCCATCTATAATATTCAAATAGAACTATTGAAATTTCCACATTATAGTCTTCCCGCGGATGCAGGTTGTTTGATACCTGCTAGTTATTCGTTTAATATTTTAACTAATTCCTTAATTCCTTAAAAATGTATCATAACTAATAACTATTTTGTATTTTGCGTACCCAAATGTCAATTAGTCAACACAGAATATGAATAAAATAATGCATGTAAGATCGGATAAATTCTAGACAGTAAAACAACAGGACAGACTTTAAGTATTATATTTTTCAAGAAGACCACAACAACATGACAACTTGCTTTTGTTTTAACTATCAATCTATGTAGTTCTAATTTTGAAAAAAGCACCTAATCTTAATTAGCTCTACTTAGCTACTTCCCCAAGTAGGTACCCAACTTTATTACTTTATTTATATTCCGTTGCCAACCTTTTACCCGGTACTACATACATATACATTTTAACCATTTCATTGGTCAAATGCATTGTACATACGAGTATAGTTTTGTATTAGTGATCGACCAACTGATGGATGCAATCGTTTAGACATAAGCTTTTGCAATGATTTGTCTATTCTGTAGTTGGAAGTAAGATTTAAAAAATATAAAATGGCGCTATACAAATCTTTCAAATATTATTATAATTATATTTTTTTAAAGCCGACCGGTTTCGGAACGACCGTTCCTTCCTCAGGACAAACATATACTGATTTGACAATTACAAAATAGTGGGTGGGAACAAAGTATTATTACTGAGGATTGTGGTATAGCCCAGTCAGTGGGGAGTTTTACCTTGCAAAAGGTCGTGTAGTAGCGATTTTGATATATGTTGTTAAGATTGGGACTCTAAAAAAAAAAAAAAAGTTTTCGACCTTGGGGGAGGGGGGGGGGGGGGGGGTCGAGCTTGAGCCGCCACCTTGCATTGAAGGTACCAAAATTTGTTTTTTTCAAAATAATTGTGCAATGGTTGATCTTACGACTAAATTGCGTTTACAGAGCCATTAGGTCAAGGTATGTTCGCCGGTTAGATAGAGTGGTGACGTTATATTTCGAGAGCATATTTGTGTATCCCCGTTTAGATGCGCTCATTCTGTAATTAAGGCAACGCAGAAATTTCTTTTGAACATTTTCAATATTTTCTTTATAGATACCGTAAAGTGGCGTCCATATGGAGGTGCAATATTCAAGTTGAGAACGGACCAGCGTTTAGTAAAGCAGAAGGTAGGTTTCAGGTTTTAGAAATACATGGCTGTTTCTGATAACAAAGCCTAGCATGCAGTTAGTTTTATTCACAATGTTCTCAATGTGCGCACCGAAATGAAGTTTGGAATCAAAAAGTACGCCGAGGTCTCTTATACAGTATACGCGCTCGAACCTTACTAAGTCTCTTTGGATGAGCAGACAGTCATTTAAATTCCCAACGATGGCAAATATTTTTATGTCATCGGCGTACAACAGAAATAAACAGTGCACGAAACATTCAGTAACGGAATTAATAAAAATTATAAATAACAGTGGACCTAAGATTGCTCCCTGTGGCACGCCAGAAGTAACTGGTTCCCACATGGAAGTATGTCCTCGTAACGATACAGCTTGCTGTCGTTTTGTTAGGTATGAGACGAACCAACGTAATAAGTTTCCCCTAATTCCGTTACACATAATTTTTTTAATAAGAATAAGATGTTCAACCTTATCAAAAGCTTTTTTGAAATCGCAGTAAATTACATCTACCTGGTGGCCTAGATCTATGCTAGAATACAAGAAATTTGAATAAATAAGTAAATTACTTACGGTAGATTTCCCTTTGACAAACCCTTGTTGCTGGTCTGCAATTATTCCGGCAAGCTGGGGATAAATATTATCATGGACAAGTCTTTCCAATAGTTTAGGGATCGCTGAGAGAATGGATATTGGCCTGTAGTTTTCCACTCGTTGACGCGAATCACCCTTGTGAACCGGTATGATGTAGGCCAACTTCTACCTGTCAGGGAAAACCCCATTACTCAGACATTTATTAAATATTATGGTAAGTGGCACACACAGTGACGACGCAGCAGATCTAAGGAAAAACGCCGGAATTCCATCTCGACACGCACCCTTGTTTATATCTAGTGACTTTAAACTTGATAGAACTTCTTGTTTTGTCACTTTAATGGTGTGAATATGCGCAAGTCCAGAGTCATGAACTGATTCAAGTTGGTCGATGTCCACGGTGTCATTTATGGAGGATGGTTCAAATGTTGACTTAAAGAATTCAGAGAACATATTACAGATTTCCTGGGCATCATTAGATTCACGTCCTTCGAAAGACATAGCAGCAGGGTATCCGTCAGACGATTTCAATGAGGATATGTATGACCAAAAACTTTTGATATTGTTTCGTAATGAGATTTCAATGTTGTCGAAGAATAGCTTTCGGGATTCATTGGACAACTTTTTGTATGTAGTACGTAAGAGGGAAAATTCGCGATAATCAGGAAGACACTAATTATAAGTTTTAAATTCATCATCACAATAATAACAACAAAAAAAATAAACTAGAACATAATCTCTAAAAATATTTCATCACCATATCAAATTGAAAGCAAAGTACATACGCATTATTTGCAGGCACCAAATTGTTACAACTTTATTATATGTACCTACTCTGACAATACTGTCAGTTATTATGTCCACTTGTCTTCATGAATATATATATTTTATTAATATAAGTACTTGTAATAAGATACTCTGTGTAACTATGCATTTTACAATGGCACTCCAAAATTCAAGCACGAGAAATGTTTTCTCTTTTGAATTGGGTAGTTTCATTAAAAAGAAATTTATATATTGTTATTAGTTTTAAGAATCAAATGTTTTACTATGAATCTGTATACGTATGTATTTTTTTAAATAAAAAAAAACCTTTATATGTCTTCCATTTGAGCCAGACTTTGTCTTTTTTCTTTTTTCTTCAATAGCATTACAACTCATTTCGAGCCTTAGCCTCCATCAACATAAGCCTCCACCGCCCTCGGTCCTCGGCCGTCGTCTTCCTAACTGCGACATGGAGTAGTCCTCTTGCATCCTTCCTGACATCATCCTCCCATTCCAGCCTAGGTCTGCCCACCTTTCGTTTACCTACTGGGTATTCTGCTAGAACCTTCTTCGGTACTCGTGTGCTTGACATTCGATGCACATGTCCGGCCCATCTTACTCTTTGGAGCCTTAGATGGATGGAAAGTCTGGGACCTTGATAAATAAAACAGAGCTTTATTGTGGTAGATTCTCCATGCCTCTTCCCCATGTTAATGTAAGTACTTGCATACTGCTTTCTCACCCCATATGCGTGGACATTGAAGGGTCTAGAGTCGTTCAAATAAATATAGCTTCGTTCAATAAAATAGATTCTTGACGTGTGCGGTGAAGGAGAAAACCATATGTTTCGTTATTATTTTTTAATTTATAAACTAACGTTTAGACAAGATTTTTATGCATAGCACAAAGGGTAACAATTATTACAAGCAATAATTGTCAGCCTGAAACACTCATTTACATTGAAAAATCTTCCGAGAAAAGATACTTGCCCCCAACGGGACTTGAACCCGTGTCCTTCCGATTGCCGGTCGAATGCTCTGACCACTGAGCTATGGGGGCTTATCAAATACCCGCCAAATAATTCAATATATACTAGTGTTTCATTCAACAATTACTGCTTGTTATATTTTTTCCACCTGAAAACAACCAACTTTATTTTTGCAAGGAAGACATTGTTAGTGTTAAATCCCTCGCTAGGTGGCGTCGAGACAAATTATGTCTGCATTTATTGGGGAAATACTTAAACTTGTTAAATATTAATTATTATTTTTTAATTTATAAACTAACGTTTAGACAAGATTTTTATGCATAGCACAAAGGGTAACAATTATTACAAGCAATAATTGTCAGCCTGAAACACTCATTTACATTGAAAAATCTTCCGAGAAAAGATACTTGCCCCCAACGGGACTTGAACCCGTGTCCTTCCGATTGCCGGTCGAATGCTCTGACCACTGAGCTATGGGGGCTTATCAAATACCCGCCAAATAATTCAATATATACTAGTGTTTCATTCAACAATTACTGCTTGTTATATTTTTTCCACCTGAAAACAACCAACAATTAATATAACAAGCAGTAATTGTTGAATGAAACACTAGTATATATTGAATTATTTGGCGGGTATTTGATAAGCCCCCATAGCTCAGTGGTCAGAGCATTCGACCGGCAATCGGAAGGACACGGGTTCAAGTCCCGTTGGGGGCAAGTATCTTTTCTCGGAAGATTTTTCAATGTAAATGAGTGTTTCAGGCTGACAATTATTTCTTGTAATAATTGTTACCCTTTGTGCTATGCATAAAAATCTTGTCTAAACGTTAGTTTATAAATTAAAAAATAAAAATTAATATTTAACAAGTTTAAGTATTTCCCCAATAAATGCAGACATAATTTGTCTCGACGCCACCTAGCGAGGGATTTAACACTAACAATGTCTTCCTTGCAAAAATAAAGTTGGTTGTTTTCAGGTGGAAAAAATATAACAAGCAGTAATTGTTGAATGAAACACTAGTATATATTGAATTATTTGGCGGGTATTTGATAAGCCCCCATAGCTCAGTGGTCAGAGCATTCGACCGGCAATCGGAAGGACACGGGTTCAAGTCCCGTTGGGGGCAAGTATCTTTTCTCGGAAGATTTTTCAATGTAAATGAGTGTTTCAGGCTGACAATTATTGCTTGTAATAATCATATGTTTCGTTATAACGCCGTTGGGAAAGTGGTGGGGTCCCCTCCAATGCCTCTCCCTCTCGCACCGCTCCCAAGATTCTTCGAAGTACCTTTCTTTCGAAGGTGTCCAGCTGTTCCCGCCACACATCCATAGGCCAAGACCGTTCTAATAATTGTTTTATATAGGGTTTTCCTATGCACGTTTCGGGATTTGAAACTGGCAACAACGCGAAGTAAGTGTTGTTAGTGCCTGTGACGCGCTTCCTTTCTTCTACTGGGTTTTCTTTGTCATGCGTTATGATGGAGCCCAGGTATGTAAACTCTTCGATCACTTCGAAATTATAAGTGTCTTTAAATTTCAATTTATCTTTTATTCTATGGTGTGGCGTTCTAGTTTACATCACGATTTTAGTTTTATTTTTATTGTTTTTTTTTGTATTTCTTCGGCATTGACTATGTAACAACTTCTAGACATTTTTGTTTTGAAAAGTTTTAATTTTCCATGTACATTTGTTACTATAATTTTAATTTTTGCGACCGGTTTCGACACGTCTGTATCATTAACGAGCAAACTTAAAACTTATTTTTATTGATTTGAAAACCCACCTCTTTTGCCGAGTCTCCAAAAACCTCTTACAACCTGTAGGGATCTTTCAACAATATTAAGGTTAATATGTCTATTCCACAGATATTCCAGCGATAGTATGGCGAGCCGCACATAGTTCGACTAGTATTCGTAATTATGTTACACATTCGCTGTTGCGTAATAATATTTTTTTGTTGATCCCGGTTGGTTAATATTGACATCTTAATAATAGTCTTTGTCATCAATGTCATGATCTAACTCATTGCCTGTGGTACTGAGATGCTGGGCTTCCATTGACAATATCTCTTCTCATTCAATTGCAAGAAATGTATTTTAATAAAGTATCGGGTGCTGGTTTCTTTGTCATTCTTACTGGAACAAGCTCATTGGTGCCACGTTTCCAGCCCCAGTTTTCTGTTTTTTTTTTGGATTCCATACCATTTTTGAACTCCCGTACAAAGCAACAAGAAAGCGTTTTCCTTCATCTTCTATGTCTTCTGGTTTTGCATCATGTTGTTTTCATTTGTATACTCAATGAAGACGCACTGGCAGACCAGCTTTTTAAGGCTTACTAAATGTTCATTATCACTTCAAAGTAGTTTCATCCATGCACTCGATGACGTCGGGTCTGTCGTAGTGTAATGTAACACGAAAAATTACTGTAATTTGAAATAGATTTTGGTATATGTGTTGTGGAAATACGTTAAAATGATATTGTGTAATACGTTCTTACAAAATTTATCATGAAAACTTGAGTTTTTCGATTTTTTGTCAAAATTTTCTTCTTTCTACCGCTGTAAGTCATTATATATTAGATTTATAAAAAAAATCAAACAAAAAGTGTACGTAATTTAGTCTTCTTCAAATTTGCGGTACGTTTTTTTGTTGTAAAATCAACCGTTGAGGAATTATTTTGAAAAAAACTAAATTTTGGCACCTTCAATCTAAGACGGCGGCTTGAGCTCGACCCCCCCAAGGTCGAAAACTTTTTTTTTTCTTTATCTAAACAACATGTACCAAAATCGCTACTACACGACCTTTTGCAAGCTAAAGGCCTTTTTTATCCCCCACTGACTGGACTAGTAGGGGTGGAGGAGTTAATGAAGAGTGGGTGGGGGAACATATCCATGATTGGGCTGTTAGATAATATTTCTTGTTTTTTGATAAAAGATTCATTATTTTTAAGGGTTTTTTTATTTCCAAGGCTTCTAAGTTATCTAAGCGGTTTCCTTTATGGTTGGTTCCACCCATTGACAAACTACTAAAAAGTAGTTTATTGGGACTTTTCCTTTTTCTGTAAAATATATTTTTTCCTGTCATATTGTATTCCCTTGTCTTTACAATAAATAAAAAATAAAAACAAAAATAAAATATGAAGAATATTTATCCCTGTATTTTTTTCAAAACTATGGTTATTTTCAATGATATGGTTAGCGAACTTAGAAAAATTATTATTATTAAGACACCTTAAATGTTCTTTGATTCTGATTTCAAAATTACGAGTTGTTTTTCCAATATAAAATGAGGGACAGTCATTACATTTGACTTTAAATATTACGGAATTAGTCAATTTATGGTCTTTATCTTTAGCGTTCCTCAAAAAATCATTCCTCTTCATTTATCCCTAGCAACGCCTCCACCCCTACCACAATCCTTAGTAATAATACTTTCCCTCCCACAATTTTGTAATTGTCAAATCAGTATACGTTTGCCCTGAGGAAGGAACGGTCGTTCCGAAACCGGCCGGCTTTAAACAAATATACAAGTGGTTCAAACAAAGTAACATTGTTTCATTTGTCTATTATTATTATTATTGGATTACATTATCTTATCCATTATTCTACATCTACATTATCTTGTAAAATTGAAACTGTATTTCATTTAACAGGTTTGTATAACTGAGAAATTATTTTCTTATAAATTATTTATATTCATTTAGTAGGCGTCAAGACAAGTGAAAAAGATTAAAAAAGGATATGAATTTAGCATTACATTATCTATTTACGTGTTTCAGAGTTACAACATTTTAACTTTTCATTCGAATGTGTAAGTTTTAGATTACGTACGAACTTTTCACCCGTTTACGTTAATAATAATAATGATTAAATCCATGTCTTTAGCCCCTAAAACTAATTGCTAGAATCTAACAATGTACATATTGCCTTTAAATGTTCGCCTGCTTTTGGAAGTAACAGCTTTCATACGGAGAGGAGCTTATTCAGCATTATGAAGTGCTCATTCCTCAGCAATGTTAGCAGATAAAACAAGAACATTTTATTACCCGGCATATATTCGTAGGTTGTAGGTAACACCCTCTTACTTAGGGTAAATACGTCGGTGGGTATCAGTACTTGGACAGCAAAGCAATGCCAATCCAAGATCCAAGAAATTTAATGTAAATAATGTCCGTAAATGCAGAAGAAACAGTCACTATACTTTATTTGCGGCGGTGCAGGGCGATACGAAAGCTCAGGAGTTTATGTTTTTCCTGTAGTTTCATTTGTTTTTCTCTTAGTTAAACAACAAAAAATCTGTATAATTGGACTTGGTTACGCTAAATTTCGCTCCTGAGAATTTTGTATACCTAACCATATTTTTTTTTGCTTTTGCCAATCAAAATGAAACAATTTTGAACATTTCAATCGCATCTCTCACCATACCGCACACCTCACATCTCATCTCACACCTCACCTCATAACTCACCTCACATCTCACTTCACACCTTACTTCTCACCTCACCTCACACCGCACCTCACATCTCACCTAACCTCACACCTCACGTCACACCTCTCCTCACCTCACACATCACTCCACACCTCATTACACATTTGAGGTAGAACACCTCAATCTCCTATTTCAGTATATGGGCAGCTTATACAAACTCATTCAAAAATCGTGTCCTACTCAGTGGCGTAGCTACTAAGGTGCTAGGGGGTATTGTGCACCGGGGCCCCCAAGCTCAGGGGACCCTGACCAGCAAACTTCATATTTAACTAGCTACAGATTCTCCCACCTTTGGAGTGTAAATAAAATAGGTTGCAACACGACTATAAGTTCCGAGGGGCCGGGGACCAGGTCCCAAGCTCAGGGGGCCCTCAGACCCTGACCAGCAAACCTCATTTTCGTTATTTGTTTTTGGGGTGTTATGCCGTGTTGCGCTACCTCCTTCTTTAGCCAACGTTTCGGACATCGTTGCAGTGTTCATTATCAGGGCAGATCCGGTAGATGTGTAATTTTTAGTCGTGAACCTCATATTTTACTAGCTACAAATTCTCCCACCTTAAATAATAAATGAAACATTATTAAGGGCAATGGAGGAATGTGGTATTATAGGTCCTTTAAATAATTTGTTTAAAAATTATCTGTTTAGTAGAAAAATTAAAGTTAAAATTGACGGAATTTTAAGTGATGAAATGTTAGCAAGCACTGAGTAGCTACGGGCTCGATATCGGGACCTAAGTGTTATATTATGCAAGTAAACAGTTTACCAAACGTAATAAAACTTTGTAAATGCTACATTTATGTGCTGACAAAAATCCACAAAAAATTGAGGAAATTTTACCAACAGACCTAAATAACATAATTAAATGGTCACATGACAATGGCATTATTATTAACGCACAAAAAATCAAATATATGCTTATTCACTCACCATATACAAGTTGTCAGGATAAGGAATTGCATATAAAAAGTCATTCATATGATTGTTTACACACGAAAAACCAAACCCAACAGTGTAATTGCCCAAATATAGAAAAAGTGTACCAATATTCATACCTTGGTCTTAAAATAAATGTCAATTTTAACTGGTCAAATCATATTGAAAATGTATGTAATAGATTAAGATCCATATTAGGGAAATTTCACCACCTAAAAAACTTTTTTGATAAAAATATAATATATGTATATACAACGCATTAGCAGAATCAATTATAGGATACCGAATAAATAGTTACGGATTAACGTAAAAAACGTACTTAAATAAAATAGAATAATTACAAATCCATTGTAATTAAAATAATAATAAAACAATTATAATAAAACATTGTGCGAAACTGTCAAATTATTATAAGCTTTCCCTGAAGAAGGAACGTTTGTTCCAAAACCGGTCGGATTTACGCATTATATAAGTGGTTTATACAAAGTTGTATTGTTTCATTTTTTTAATTACAAATCCGTTTTCTAAAATTGATATCAGGCAAAAAAAGTACAATTATGTGAAGGCGATTATAAGAAAAAATTTCTGCTTGTGTAATGTCCTCTCTATACACAGTAATGTAGATTATCAATTAACGCTAGATGAATTCTGGAATACAGAATTCAAAAAACCTGTAAACCACAACTACCCTACTAGGCATAGAGAAGCACAAATTTTTATTATTAATAAATCTCAAAATATACACGGTGATAGAACAAAGAGGCATAAAATTCCGAAAATATTTAACGCATTACCTGAAAATATTAAAAACTACCTGGTCCCGGCATACCATACCATTTAATAAAGAAATTGTTTCTCCCTGAGTGTCCTTTCCCATTCGTCCCGTTCCCGTTCCCCTTCCGCCTCCCCTTCTTCTCCTGCATCTTCTTCCCCTCTCGCGTTCCCACTCCGTCACCTCCACCTTCCCTCTCCCCACTCCACTCCCCCCCCTTCCTCCGTCCCGCGAACCCCCCTCCCGAGTACCCCTCCCCCCTCACACGTCCCCTCCCTATCCCGCGTTCCCCTTCCACCTTCCCCGCCTTCCCTCTTCCCTTTTTCCGCTCCCTCGTCCCGCCAACCCTCTACCCGCGTTCCATATATTCAATCCCAGTACATTCAGTTTTTAAACAGCCCGCGTGCCGACTTTTACAATTTTTATTCAAATTTCCATTTTTCATGTATATTAAATTTGGTACCTAACATAGATACCTATTTAAAATATCTAAAATTCTTGATTCGATTCAAACTATTAGGGGAGTACCTACTATAAATTTATCAACTTAAAGATTTTCAAAAATAGAATCCTGATTTAACAATCATTGTTTTGCAAAATATCATTCTCAAACACGCAAACTGTCAAACGTGCGATAGTCGTTAGGTTTTCTGAAATTATCCAATTTTCTGAGCAATTTTTTAAATTTTTCTCTCCGCTAGAACTATCCTCGTACTTCAAGGAATATTCTAAAAAAAATAATTAGCGAAATCGGTTCAGCTCCCCACCCCCCCTCCCCCATCTTTCCCTCCTTCCCGCTTTCCATATATTCAATCCCAGTACATTCAGTTTTTAAACAGCCCGCGTGCCACCTTTTACAACTTTTATTCAAATTTACATTTTTCATGTATATTAAATTTGATACCTAACATAGGTACCTATTTAAAATATCTAAAATTCTTTATTCGAATCAAACTATTAGGGGAGTACCTACTTTAAATAAATTTATCAACTTAAAGATTTTCCAAAATAGACTCCTGATTTACTTATTTTTACTCTGCATAAAAATGTGTATTTTGTACGAGCTCATATTCTTTTTTTTGTATATCATTTTAATTACCCTCCTGTGTACCACTGTGTATCATGCATAATGTATCACCGTATTGTAATAGCCATTTTATGGCGTTGAAATAAATAAAATAAATAAAATGTCATTCTCAAACAAGCGAACTGTCAAACTTGCGATAGTCGTTAGGTTTTCTGAAATTATCCAATTTTCTGCGCAATTTTCTTTATTTTTCTCTCCGTAAGAACCATCCGCGTACTTCAAGGAATATTCTAAAAAAAGAATTAGCGAAATCGGTTTAGCTGCTCTCGAGATTTGCGCTTAGCAACACATTTAGCGATTCATTTTTATATATAAGAAGATGAGACATCTTATTCCAATGACAAAAAAAAGTTAAATCATTCTATCTCCGTAGAACATGAAAGCAAATACAAATACTCAGATCGAATGTTGATCAAATACCTGGAAATTACTATCACACACTGTATTCATAAACATTATAATAATTAGTATTTTAGCAACTTACATGGATCAGGGAAATCAGCAAACTCATTCGAAATTGTATCCTTTTCAACACTACATCTACATCTTATATATAAAAATCTCGTGTCACATGTTTGTGGTCGCAATCCTCTGAAACGGCTTTACCGATTTTTAAGATTTTTTTATGTATATTTGGTAGGGATGAGAATAGGTTTTAAAGTATATTTCATACCGCTAGGTGATTACCCAGCTAGTGATTACACCCGGTGTCCCTACCCAGAAAAAAATTCTATTTTTTTGACAATTTTTTTTTAATATTTTTTTTATTTGGCATCAAAAATACCCATAACCTCAAATTTTAACTCTCCCTTTATTTAAACGCGATTTTAGTATTTTTGTACGAACAAATTTAACCGTCTTTGGTATTTCAAACAGATTTATGCTATTGAATGACGGATGGCGCCACGTCCGAGAAGCGTCGCGTCATTTTAATATTTCATTCGGCATGAGATTGGTATATTTATCTTCGGCATCATGTTCTCGCGTGGGCAAACCATCGAGCTTATTTGTGTTGGCTAAAGACGGACTGAAAGAAAATACACTCAAATGCTCTTCGAAATTCATATTGATTTTCTTTATTTCATTTTCCTACTTTAGTTGGTGTTTTTTTGCTTTTTTTTTTTTAAAAAACTTTATTTATTCCCATTTCTTTGTACATATAATGTATAATAGCAAATATTATAATATAATAACATAATATATAACAACAATTATGAACAAGAAATGAAAACCCACTAAGGCACTGCCTGAGTCCCTGAGTGTGGATAATATTAAAACAAAATACTATATTTCCAAGTACCCAAAGTATAAATTAGACTTAAAAAACCATAGAAAATATAAAGATAGTATAAAAAATTAGTATTACATAGGTAGAATAAGTGAAAAAGGTTTTTTTAGCTATTATAAAAATAAAATAAAAATATGGAGAAAAACATACAAATATTTTTTTTTTTTTTTTTAGTTATTATAAAAAAAAAATAATAATAATAAAATAAACTGAAAACATATTGATTGAAAACATTTTTATCGGCGGTCATCGTCTACAGCGCTCCATTCCTCTTTCTGTCATAGATCCCATCCCCACACACTTACAATACATTCGTTATTTTTTATTTAACAACCAAAATATTCATTAGAAATAATTTATATAGAATAACGTTTGTAGGGTCAGCTAGTAAGTATATAAAAATACCGAAAGACTGAAAAAGTCAGACAAAGACGAAATAAAGCTTCTTTAAAAGTCACATCTAGTGTTGTGCTTTACAGCTGGAAAACAAAATACAAGAAGATTTGTTCCCGCAGCGAGCGAACCGGAAAACACCGCGCACTGTCCGGCTCCCGGCTCCCGGCTCCAGCATTCAGGCCGGCATTAAGCTTAATTACTCGAGATGGGTAATAAGGATGCTGAATGAATGCTGAAGCGCCAGGGTTTAGTATTGCGAGTATAACGGCCACATACACCATTCATAATTAACCGCATTGTGCGAGGAGCTGGCCTTGCCGCCCAACCGCCCTCTTCTACCCTTACTAGCTCACTTCCACCCCACTACCGCCGCACTAAATACTAAACTACCTCCTGTGTGTGATGTACCCGCAGTGTACGTAAGTGAATCTAATATAGTGCTGTAGGTACATAGATTCTTGATTTTAAAAATAAGGAAGGCAGATTCATGGGTCACAATCACAAAAAGCGTTAAATACCCTACTAATATTTAACAATTCATACAATGAATTCGACTTACTCAACACAGCACCCCAAATTCTAAAAAAGATAAGCAATAAATAACTTCTAAACATATACAAACTATTATACTCCTATACAAATAACTTATTTACTCCCAGATTAGATCCCTCCCCCTTCCCCCCTCCCGCCCACCATCCCATCCCAATAAGCTATTATAACTTTTATAACTTTTTAATCTCTCTAATTAATACACACCAGTGAAAACCTATTATTGGTTCAATAACATATACATATATAAATTCACTTTAGTAAATAATGTAACTGTTGGTTTTCCAAATAAAATAAAACTAATATAACCATTGACGCTGTGCAGAAACCGGCAACCCTTTTGATGGATTTCTCCGTCTTAATTAGCTGGTTGGAATTTTCAGCATCCTATGGGTAATAAGGATGCTGAATGAATGCTGAAGCGCCAGGGTTTAGTATTGCGAGTATAACGGCCACATACACCATTCATAATTAACCGCATTGTGCGAGGAGCTGGCCTTGCCGCCCAACCGCCCTCTTCTACCCTTACTAGCTCACTTCCACCCCACTACCGCCGCACTAAATACTAAACTACCTCCTGTGTGTGATGTACCCGCAGTGTACGTAAGTGAATCTAATATAGTGCTGTAGGTACATAGATTCTTGATTTTAAAAATAAGGAAGGCAGATTCATGGGTCACAATCACAAAAAGCGTTAAATACCCTACGCTAAACTTTATTCACGAGTGTTCTTGGCTTCTGAAGTAGCAAGTAGAAACCTTGTGTACGACCAGATGTTTACAGCCTTGAGATCGTCACTTAACAACAATCATCATGGATTTATGAGAGGAAAATCTACAACCACTAACCTAACGGCATTTGTCGAAATCTTACAAGACAATATGGACCAGCGCGTACAGGTAGATGCAATATATACAGACTATAGCAAAGCCTTTGATTTAGTAATCCATGATGTCTTGTTGACTAAACTTTCACTAATCGGCGTACACGGAGATCTCCTCAGATGGCTCTCGTCGTATTTGAAAAATCGCAGCCAAGCAGTAGTCGTCGGTGGCTATAAATCGAATTTGGTAACCGTACCGTCAGGAGTACCCCAAGGGTCATTATTGGGATCATTGCTCTTCAACATGAATAACATTGGAAAATGTTTTCTCCACTCCAGAACGTTATTATACGCAGACGACATGAAAATATTCTCTCCTGTTACAAGTATCAATGACTGTACTCGCGTATAAGAAGATTTAAATCGCCTAAATAGCTACTGTACACAACTCAACCTTCAATTAAATGTTAAAAAATGCGGCGTCATCAGCTTTACCCGAAACAAAAATCCCATTTCTTTTGATTATTTCCTTAACAGCACAATACTTAAAAAAATGATGGAGGCCAAAGATCTGGGAGTAGTGCTAGACCCAAAATTACTTTTTGACCGACATATCGAATCCATAGTTGCAAAAGCTTCCAAGGTACTTGGCTTCATACTCAGAACCGGCAAACACTTTAAAAAGGTAAACACTATGAAAATGCTGTACTTTGCCTATGTACGCAGTTCTCTGGAGTACGCCTCTCAAGTCTGGAATCCCAGGTACACAACATACATAGAAAGGATTGAGAAAATACAAAATCGTTTTCTACGATACCTTGATTTTCGGGGATATCGTCCTCATCTAAGTTATGTGGAGTCAGCCACGTTTTTCAAAATCTCGTCACTAGAAAATCGTAGAAATTCTGCAGACTTAATATTCTTGCAAAAGATAGCCACCTCTGCGATAGATTGCCCGGAATTACTTGAAAGAATTCAATTAAGAGTGCCCACCAGACAAACTAGACTAAATCACACACTTAACACACCCCGATGCAACACTAACTCTAAACAAAACACATTCATTAACCGCGTTTCACACTTATTTAACAATTCATACAATGAATTCGACTTACTCAACACAGCACCCCAAATTCTAAAAAAGATAAGCAATAAATAACTTCTAAACATATACAAACTATTATACTCCTATACAAATAACTTATTTACTCCCAGATTAGATCCCTCCCCTTCCCCCCTCCCGCCCACCATCCCATCCCAATAAGCTATTATAACTTTTATAACTTTTTAATCTCTCTAATTAATACACACCAGTGAAAACCTATTATTGGTTCAATAACATATACATATATAAATTCACTTTAGTAAATAATGTAACTGTTGGTTTTCCAAATAAAATAAAACTAATATAACCATTGACGCTGTGCAGAAACCGGCAACCCTTTTGATGGATTTCTCCGTCTTAATTAGCTGGTTGGAATTTTCAGAGGCAAAGGGGCCAGTTGAGAATGATGTCCCTTTTTTACAAGTATATCAACGGAAGATGCTTTCGACACTGGTAAAAAATCGGAAGTCAAATGTTCTCCCAATATTTTACACTGTTGACATTTATGACAGTGTCGCCTAAACCTCTAACGGTGTTGGACGCGAATGAGCGGCGATAAATAAAATAACACTTTCAAACCCAGACAAACTTTAAAAGTATATTAATTAACCGAAAATAAAATAATTCATAACCAGTGAAAATGGAGGAAGCGGTTGATCCGCATTCCTTCATTACTAAGGCGAAACAAAACATAAGCGACTTACATACAATCATAGAAGAAAATAAACTTACCAAAGAAACCAAATCAAAAATGATGAAAGAAATAAATAACATCATGGAAATGATATCCCACATGGCAATAGAATTAGCTAAATTACAAGAAAAATGTGAAATTCAAGAAAAAAAACCAAACACAAAAAAACTCATTTTCATACTCTTCGGCAGTAAAAAACTTAATACTCAAGAAAAACGATTTCCTATAATTATAAAAAGCTTAAAAGAAGAAGACACTGAAAAAATAAAAGAGAAAATACAAAAAATCAAAATATCGCAGTTGGGAATTCGAGTAAGTGAAATTAAAAAAAAACAAAAAAAACATTATAATAACATGCCCAGAAAAAGAAGAGGCAAAAAAATTAAAAGATAAGATAAATGAAGTCGACAAAACCATAATAGCGGAGGTACTTGTGAAAACGGATCCATGCGTAATATTCAAAGGACTTGACAAAGACTATACCGAAAAAGAATTCTTAGAAGACATAATTGAACAAAACAACGACATCAAAATGATATGTGAAAAATACCAAGATAAAAAAATATTACAAGTTAAAGCCATCATTACGAACAAAAAAACTAACAACAAAAACTTAATTCTCCAAACAAATCCAGAATTGAGGCTACATCTTATAAATAGAAAAAAAAATCATCTAGGATTCATGAGAATCTATGTAACCGATTGTAACGTTCTTACCCAATGTTTCCATTGTCAAAGATTCGGACACAAGCACAAAAATGCTACAATAAAATGAATAATCCAACATGCAAGCACTGTTCAGAAGATCATCCCATCTCCGAGTGTAAATCCCTGGAACTACCGCCCAAATGCGCTAACTGTCACGCAGCTAACAAGAAGAAAGAAATAAACTCCTTCAGAAGAAAGAAATAAACAGTAAAATGAATGAAATAGACTACCGAACAAACAGCGAAACATGTAAGTTTCGTTCTTACATGCTTAAATTAGCCAAAGAAAGAATAAACTACGACATTGAATAAAAAACTTATATATAATATTGCAAAATACAACCAAAAATGCATTAATTAAATGGATGATTTCTTAAATAGTGAATTAGAATTAAATATTAAAATTCAAGAATATGATTGTATTTGTACTGATTCATGTAACAAAATTATTTCTAAAAACATCAATGATATAATTATTATGCACATAAACATCCGTAGCATTCAGAAAAATTTAGATGAACTAATTCTAAAAATAAATAATTTAATTAAAAAGCCGGACTTCATAGTGTTAACCGACACATTTACGAACGCTGAGTCACCGTCTTATCACTTACCTGAGTACAATTATGTTTCTACCAAAGTAGATATCAACAAAATTCGGGAATAATAGTATTTGCAAATAATAAATTTAGTATTGTTAACATTATAGAACACCCAATACATTTGGTAAACTGCATCGAAGTACATTTCAAACTCGGCAAATCAATATATCATTTAATAGCTATCTATAGAACGCATAGCTCGAGTATTATAACGTTTATTAATGACCTCAAATACATATTATTAAAATTAAAAAATAAACTCTGCTTCGTGGTGGGTGATTTTAACTTGAACATTAAAGAAAAAATAGAAAATAATAACAAAACTGAATACATCAATTGTATGACTGAACAAAATTTCATATCTTGCCTAAATAAAAATACTAGAGAAATAAAAGAACATACTCCATCTTGTTTAGATCACATTTGGACAAACGTAAACATTAAAGATCTTCACAAACTAAAATCAATTGTTTGGAAAACTAACATAACTGATCATCATTCATGCTTACTTCTGTATAATAATAATATTAAACATAAAAAACATAATTTAATACCCAAAAAATCAACAATAGACATGACTATTCTCTCCAAAAAACTAAAAAAGGAAGATTGGAACAATGTTTTAAAGAGTGATGATACTGAAATATGTTCGACTAACTTTGAAAAAATCCTGTCACAACACATTAAAAAATCGACAACTGAAATAATAATACACATAAAATCAAAATTAAGATGTTTAAAACCTTGGATTACCAAAGGACTTATAATATCTATCAGAAACAAAGAAAAACTTTATAAAACAACTTTAAAAAATCCCCGTGATGAAAAAGCATATATTTTTTATAAAAAATATAAAAATAAATTAACTTCTTATATTAAAAAAAGTAAGGAAGAGTTTTTTAAAAATAAAATATTATCTTCAGAAAATAATCATAAACAAATGTGGAAAACTGTGAATTTGGCCATAGACAATACAAAAAAAACTCAAAATATTAAGTACATCGAACATGATAAAAAAATTATAGATGCCAATTTACAGCCTAAACAATGTGCAAACATATTTAATTCCTTCTTTGCAAATGTTGGAAAAATATTCATAAACCTTCTAACCCGGAAAAACATAAAAATAAAAATTTACAGAAACGTAATATACTTTCAACATTTGAAATAACAACAGAATGTGAAATCTTAAAAATAATAGAAAATATGAAAGGAGGTTCGTCTCCCGGTTTTGATTCTATTACCACACACATGTTAAAATCTATGAAATCTTACTTAATAAAATCCATCACTCATTTAATAAACTTGAGTTTAACGAAAGGAATATTTCCAATGAACTACAAAAACACAATAATCTCACCTATTTACAAATCTGGTGATCCACACCAAGTAACGAATTATCGCCCAATTTGTTTAATTTCTAACATAGGAAAGATCTTTGAAAAAATAGTAAAAAAACAATTGGTAAATTTCCTAGATAGTAATAAAATACTAAACAAAAACCAGTTTGGTTTTATTAAATCACTCAGCACACAAGATGCAATTGCTAACGTAACTTCATACATTTACGAATCATTAGATAAAGGTAAAAAATGTGCGGGCATATTTATTGACCTCAGAAAGGCTTTCGATAGCATATCCCATGAGATACTATTAAAAAAATTAAATGATATTGGCATAAAAGGCAACGCGATTAAATGGATCACCAACTACTTAAAAAACCGCCCTCAAGTGGTAAAAATCAATTTTATTAAAAGTGTACAAGAGATTTCAAGCTTTGGAATCCCCCAAGGTACAGTGCTTGGACCAATCCTTTTTACCATATATGTAAACGATATTTTTTTTCAACATCTACATGGTCAAATTACATCACACGCCGATGATACAGTTTTAATAATAAGTGAAAATACTTGGGAAAATGTAGAATTACAGGCCACAGAAGACATCAATACGCTTAAGAATTTTTTCGACACTAATTTACTATCACTAAATAGTGAAAAGACATTTGTAATTCCATTTGCAATCCATCCAAACGACGCTCCCAAAAATTTTAACATTGTCATACACGATAACACTAAAATTCACAGCCAACATTATTGCAAATCAAACTGTACAATATTAAAAACAACAAATAAAATTAAATATCCCGGCGTAATTATCGATAAAAATCTGAAATGGAAGGAACAAATATGTCAAGTAGTAAACAAAATCAGAAAATTAATATATATACTTTTAAGAATTAGAAATTTTCTGTCGATAAAAAATCTATATTTAATCTACTATGCCTTAGTTCAATCCACTCTACAATACGCTATTATTAGTTGGGGATCCGCGTATAAATGTAACCTTCTTCCAATAGAAATTGTACAAAGAACAATTATTAAAATTATATTAAAAAAATCCTTAGACTACCCAACAGAATGCCTGTTTGAAGAATTTCAAGTACCCACATTTAAAGATTTATATATTAAAAATTCAGTAATTCAAATAATAAAAGAAAAAGATAAATATCCATTTTTAAATGAAAACAGAACTCGACTTAAACATGTTTTTCTATGCCCAAAACTAAATACGTCTTTCGCACAGCATCATTATACTTATCAGGGAAGAACTTTTTTCAATCGTCTACCAGAAGAAATCAGAAGCATCAATGATAAAACCCGAATGCTGCTCTCTGTCAAGAGACATTTTAAAAATATTCTTAAAAAAAAAACTACTGTCAACTAATCTTACAAATATCTTAGTTCTCCATAACATTCTTTCTTTTAAAAAAAACACACCATTATCAAATAAATACTGCAGCTCACATATATTTATGTACAATTCATTATTTAAGTACTAACTTATACCTAACTAATAACTAATAGCATTTATGTACACTCCCCTTCCATACACAAGCAAATGCTTTTAATGGAAGAGTAGTAAAAAAAAAACCTGTAAAAAAAATATTTTGTTGTAAAATTGTAATTATAATAAATGTTTCAATAAATAATAAAAAAAAAAAAATAAAAAAAAAATAAAAAATTGCCACATGAGAACTAGTCGTTTCCACGACTCGTTCTTGAGTTAAACAAATCTCTTTCCTCCCTCCTACAACATGGGTCACTTCAAGACCCGTGATCACTCTATCCTGTTCGATGATAATAGAGGAGTATAATGACATAGTTCCTGAGAGAAATCATTTTCCTCGTGGCCTCCTGTGTCGAGTTGATATAAAAATATTAAAAAAGCTGTTTTCCATAGAAGTTAAGTGGAAACGCAAGGTTCTACACGTAGGATAGGCACTTGGTGATGATAACTGATGTGCCACAATGCTAGTTTATCTATGGCCAGGGAATCTTCAAAGTTCGACCAATTTCCAGAAACAAGATATATAATAAAGTTAATTTATTTTTACATCTTCTTGACGAAATCCTGAATTTAATGTCGTGTAGGGGCAATCCATAAACCAACCCAACTCCTGCATCGGACACCAAGTGTCTACGTTGAGTATTTTACCAGGTTTTTTTTTGTCCAATTATTATTGCTTTGTATTTTGAAATGCAAGCGGGAAACATTTTACCAATGACATTTTTCATTCAATAGAAGAAATAAAAAATTGGTTCAAGAAACATTCAACATTCACAGAAACATTAATTATACATGACACGATATCTAACTTAAGCTTTCGATAAGAAATTAAAAATAATTGAAAAGAGCACTTAGAGATCAACCCCCACCTAATAATGTGTTTTAAATTTTACTTAACTGATGAACCATTTATGTATGGTAAACGGAAAATACGTTTGTGAGTAAGGTCGTATCTTATACACATATTCAGCATTGGTGTGCAATTCATAAAGTCGGAATAGAGTACACAAAAATTAAGATATCGAAAAATGTAACAAAATTTTTATTATCATGTTTTTTCCGTAAACTATTCAAGGAACTTGTACACTCGTTTATTCAGTTGGCCATGACAATCAGCTAAAGACGATGATAATAAAATGGTAATTTGCTAATATTCAAAACCAAACTTGAAAAACAACACACAGCCTATCTTTGCAATGCCCACCACTGATATTTGGATATTACGACCCTGTAACAATTTTCATAGTACCTATATATGTAATTGCTCTAATATGGTAATTACACCTCTGCCAACCAGTATGCTTCGAGTATGTTTGTATTCATGTTTTGTGTAATATTGTGACAGTAATTTTTGAAACTACTATAAATAGCCTGAGCCCAAATACGAATCTGCTGGTTGAACTCCTTTGTTAACAATTTACTTATCGAATACTCATACCTATTTGTGTTGTGCCTACTTATGTCTTTCATGCTCTGTTTATTATTTTATGTACTATAAACTTGTTATGATGCTAGATACATGTTATAATGCTCCTGTACAATTTACCTTACGTGTATAAGTCATCAAGGCGTAAACAAATAAATAAATATTTATTTTGAAGTCAAAACTAAACCATCACTAGAGTATGTAGATACTCGTAGGTTAAAAACAAAAGTACATTTTCAAAAAAAAATAGTGATCGATTGGAGCCCCTAACACGGGGGAAACATTTCCCCAGCCCTGCCCCTGCCTGTCTGTCTGCGGCCAGTGGCGTAATGCAGCAGACGTAGACAGGCCGCATTATTTTAACGTATTCTTAATTTCACGGGCCGGCGACTGCTCGTGAGAGTCAGATGAAAATTAATTTGCATAAATAAATAACATTAACGTTAAAGGAGCCCCGATACGCCGCTGCCCGGACATAGAGCATGGAGTATGGACATCGACACACGTGGATAGGGTGGGTCTGCATTATACGGGGGTAATTAGCTTTTAGAGGGTCAACTTTGCGAATCAAATAGAGTCCACCTTTTATGAGTCAGATTTCTACTGGAATAATTGCATTTAAGTAATGGATTCACCACCGTAAGTGGTATGCCTACATTTTTGTACTTCTTGGATAATGCGTGTGCCAAAAGAGCAAAGGGTGAACACCTTCGACTATAATTGGTCAATGGTGAAAACCTACCATCTACGAACACGAAAAAAATATTGTTGAATGATTACTGTCATATAAATGTGTTAGAGCATGTTTCAATTTGGGAGGCGGATATGGTACCGCCGCTATGGTACCACCGGGAACCATTTATTGGATAACCACCCCTGCCTTAGGTCGCCCCACGTGATTCGTTACGTTTGGTGACTTGTAGAGGAGTTCGGGTTCACGGGGTGAAGTTTGTCTAGGTCTTGGCGGCGGATACGTTTGCCCACATTCTGCGTGGCGAGCCGGATAGAGAGAGACTGATTGGGGGAGGCCTTTTGGTTTCCCCATCCTTACTCTCTCGATCAATCGCCTTGCACCACAGATGGAGGGATGGTTCATACGTCTGTCATTTCTGGACCCACTGATACCCAGATTCCTACCCACTTTTCATACCTTTTATCTTCCCAGAACTTTCTCTCCTTCCTTTCCATAAAATAACCTCCACAAAACATCCCTAAAGATGACATAGGTCCTGGGATTTTTTTCCCTCAGGGCTTCCCGTGTAGCTAATTTAAAAGAAAGTATCGATTATTTTATCTTAACGGCACCTTTCATATATAAACGAACACTAAACTTGCCAAAGATGATAAAACAGGAAGGAAAGCGTACTCGTGGTGATTATTAACAAAAACGGCGATGACCAAATTATTAAATTTTTACCTTACTTTTTTATTACTAAAAATGTTAATTTTAAATAAATTGTGCGTGAATGCATGTTTTCTTTTTAATACTAAACTAACTCAGTTTTACTCCCCTAGTAACTACGTATGATCCTATATATTTCCTACTTTTAAACGCAGCGTCACGTTCGGTTATAAAATGTATTGTACATATAGTTTTGTATTAGTGACAAACCGGTGGATGCAATATGTTAGCCATAAATTATTATAACAGTTTGTCTCGTCTGTGGTTAGTAGTAAGATAGAGCACTGCTGAAATATAATATAAATTTAAAGCGCCCTTGAGGTGATTTTCCACAACAACGGCGCTGTAAAAATCATCCAAATAATAATATAATAATTATTAAAAGTTTTTAATAACATTTATTAACTTGCCAGATAGCTGTAGTCTGTCAAATAAGAGTACAAAATATTAAAAAAATTAAGTCAAATATTCTTTTAAAGTGCAAAGACACTGAAAATACAGAACACTGTATACACATTTAAAAAAACATTTTTCTGTTCATAAAAAAAAAAAAAAATCGAAAAATAATAGAATCGGTTGTTAAGGTACCAACTTAATGATATTTAGCACAAATTTGATATTAACACAAGGTTTGACGGCCGGCGTAGTGCAGCGGTAAGGCGCTTGACTAGCATTCCGAAGGTCGCGGGATCGAATCCCGGCGTGGCAAATAAATTTTATTTGATTAATTTGTGTATTTCACAATTTATTCATTTAAAATAATATAAAGTATATATAAAGTGGAAGATACTCTCAGTATCGCCCTGGTGTAAGACCACCATTCAGAATTGAAACGTTGCTTGAAATGGCTTCTGCCGTATTTGGTGACTAGATCTAAATAGCCAGGAACTTCCCCACCTTCCTCTTCCCTATCTCCTTCCCCTCCCCACTACCTTCAGCCCCACAACATACCCCAATTGCTCCAGACGGGAGCAGTTGGGACTCTTGTGCGGTATACATGTAAAAAAAAAGGTAGAAAGGAAGAATCATTAATGGTGAGTTTAGTTACACTACTCTTAGATCTGAATGAGTTAAATATATTCAGATCTAAAATTAGAGACATGATCTAAAGCCCGGGCAGCGTATTTACAAAACCTATACCGATTCAGTCGCGGTAACGACAATTTACATTTTAAATATACCTCTATATTGGTTATTTTTTATCACATTGCAAAAACAAAATTTGTTCTAAAATCTAGATAAAATAATCTTTCTGATGTGTATATTAGAAATTAATAATTTTATTTTTAAACATTTAAATTTTAATATTATTCCCATATATTGTAAATACACCTCTGTATTGATAATTTTTTATCACCTTGCAAAAACAAAAATTAGAAATTAATAATTTTATTTCTAAACATTTAAATTTTAATATTTTCAATTTGGGAGGCGGGAATGGGTACCGCCACCCCGGGAACCTTAATTGGATAACCAACACCTCTGCCATAGGTCACCCCAAGTGGTTCGCTACGTTTGGTGATTTAGCAGGGGTGCCCGGGTTCATGGGGTGAGGTTTGTCTAGGTCTTGGAGGCGGATGACCAGGACATACTGAACCCCAGATTCCTACCCACCCCTTAAACCCTTTTCCTTCCCAGAACTCTCCTCTCCTTCCTTTCCTTAAAAAAAACCCTCCACACAGCATTCTCAAAGATGACATAGGCCCTGAGGGAAATTATTTTCCTCAGGGCCTCCTGTGTGGAGCTCATGTAAAAAAAAAAATATATATATATTTATATATATATTGTAAATACACCTCTATATTGATAATTTTTTATCACCTTGCAAAAACAAAAAATTTTCTAAAATCTAGATAAAATAATCTTTCCAATGTGTATATTAGAAATTAATAATTTTATTTCTAAATATTTAAATTTTGATATTGAAAATATAAAGCGACTGAAACGCGGTAGGGATTGTAAAGCTAGGTACTCGCAATATTAAATAAATGTGAGCAATTTCTTAAGTGTGCTTTATGTTTTATTCGAAAATCATTATTCTCCATTATGTTAACACAAAATTGCAAACATATAATAATAAAATACCTGTATGCAATTCTTATTTTGAGATCAGTGGGTATCTATATTTCAATGAAAAAATATTTTTTTCACTCTTATGCCTTTTTAACCTTCAATAAAAATGTAGGTTACACAGCTTTAGATTATATTTTAGTGTTTCCATTTGAACAACAACGCCCTCCTATATTTTCTCCTCTTATTTGACAAACTGTAGTTGATGGTTTAAGAAAATCGAAACAAAAAATAAATTTAAAAAGTTTGAATAGGAAAGGTTTAGATTTGGAACAATTTTGCGGTTTCTTCCATCTTCCAACCGACGACGATCGTTAGCGTTATGACAAGTTGGCACTAAAATATAATTTATTAAAAATAATATCTCGTTTGAAAATACCACAATCCTGGCAGTGCCAGGTGCATTCGTGCTATTTCTATGAATTATAAAGTTGTTTTATTTGTACATTCACGACATCAACATTCCCAGAATATCATCCAAGCAGGGAGTCCTATGATCTAACTCCCTCGAAACATCAAAAACAAGAATGCTGGCGAAATGATATATGGATAACCATAATCTCAGTACGTTGCCAACTCTGCCACTGCGATGAAACAAACACTTTCTCACCTTCAGGGAGGACTCAGCACGGTGATAGAAGCAAGCGATGCGATGGTGGGCTTTGTAGGTTTTTTCACCTGATAACATAAATAATTATCAACAATAAATTCGACAGTATGTTTAGGCGTCATAAAACTACGGTTCAACGACATCTGGAACTGAGATTTGCTTTGATTTTCAAAATTGGAACTAATTGCGAGAACGGTTCGGGCAAGTGATAAAATAGGTAACAAAATTATTTTATCAATTAATAATTCTGTATTTTTTATTACATTAGATTCATTAGGAAGCCCGGTGGCCAATGTTGTCTTTGAAGGATTTTATGCGGAGGGTCTTTTTAGGAAAGGAAGGCGAGAAAACTCTGGGAAGGAAAAAGGTATGAGGGATGGGTAGGATTCTAGTGATCGGTTTGGTGATGTGTGAAGAAGTCAAAACGTCTCCCTCAACCAATCTCTCCCGATCCGGCCTGCCACGCAGTGTCTGATATGTATTTAAAATATGTTCTTCTTTTGAATAATTTTTTAGCAGATGTCAAATTTTAAGCTTCCTAACGTGCTCATTAGAAAGGTAAATTTCTGATTTTATTTTGGAAGGCAATGAGCTTCGGCAAATGTATGTTTTTAAAATACTTTTTGTTACACACATCCTACAATTATAATATCCCGTGATTTTTGACGGGTCTGCGCTAGTTCATTATACATATCTATTCGTAATATATGTAAATATAACGTTTTGACAATGTTATAAAAGACAATAACTTTCCATTGAAAGATTAGTACTTATTTGTCCTTATTTAATGCATATATTAAAAAAAGCTTTGCTCAGTCAGGTGCAAGTTTGAATGAGTTGAAACGGAAAAATTACAAAAACTATATTTCTTTTTAATTTATTTTTGTTTTTGAGTACCGTGTAGGAGTCCCAATAATTACCAATCATCTGGGGCGAATGAGACTATGGCATCCCGAATTGGGATAAATTGTGAGGCTGAGGGTAGTGGAAGGGGACGGGAAAGGAGAAAATAGGGAAGAGGAAAGGTAGTGGTTTCCAGACTATCTATACAAATAATATAAGCAGTGAAATTTAATTAAGTATTCACATTTAAACCCGCAGCTCCCAATAATCATGCAATGAAAATAATTTAAATAAAGCCCTGCTTTTGTTAATTTTTCCTTCATTACTTGTTTTTTTTATGCCTTCCATCAAAGCGTACCTCGTGTTTTTTTCTATTTTCTAGAATCTTAACTGCAATGAAGTGGGAATCATATAATTTTTCTGAATTCAACTAGAATTCTTCTACACATTATAAATAGAAAGGCGTTATTTTAGCAACACTTAAAAAAACTAAAATATAAGCCACAGAATGTGATTTTAACATACAAATGTGCCTTTATCTTTTTTCAGTTTCATTGCTCATGTTGAAAAATCAAGGTACAACTTTGTTGTAGAATGATGGCCTCCGTGGTCGAACTCTCGACTTTCGACTGTGATTCCCGAGATCGCGGGTTAAAATCCCGGGTACGTGAGTAAATTATTTTGTTATTAATTTGTGTTGTTGCACAATTAATTAAAAAGTCAAATAATAATTTTACCTGTCAATTTGAAAAATAAATGCACTTTCCAGAATTTTGGTGAAAGGCCACCGTTCAGAAAAAAAAGTTGTTTGAAATGTCTGTAGACTGATAACAAAACCTGAAATGCCAGGTGCTTCTCCCACCTTCCTCTTCCCCATCTCCTTCCCCTCGCACTAACCTTTTTCAAATGTTTTTGGCTTCCACCTTTCAAGGGTGTTCTAGGTCATCATTAATTAAAATTATTGAGAAAGGAAAGGTAAATTTATGTGCTATTTTTATTACAAAATTAAAAAATTATGTGGAAGATTTTAGTTGAGTTCAGACATACACGAGATGGGATGTTGAGTGGGGGGTAGGCAATTATATGCCTATTGTGAATGGCATAGTGTCAACGGCTCCAGACGATTGTGAGTAATTAATTGAGACTCTGCGGTATTCACAAAAAAAACGATTTTCTAAAGAAGTCACATTTCTTTCGACCCTATCGTATCTTGTGAAAATTCAAAATTAATCTGTTTCAAGATTTAACGTTTTGCAATGAAAATTTAAATATTTAACTATCTTAAATATATTATTAAATAGTTTTCCCTAGGAACATCTTAACCGCACTAGAATACATGCCCATTATAGCCCATCCCACATGCTCTATAATCCAAAGTGACGACAGACAGATTTTTTGTCGCCATAACTCATAAGATTGGGACGTTGGACAAAATATGGCGTTTAGGATATCAGTTAGTTGGGCTGATGGCCGCCAGAGTGCGGAGATAGTTCTGACAGTTGCCACAGGAATTATGAAGTGTGATTTTTCACCGTGTCAGAACAGTCTCCTCAGCGCGGTGTTTGGGCGGAGAATCTTTGCAGGGGAGACGAGACGAGTAAACGACCCGAGGATGAAACAGATGAAAGACGCGGGAGGAAATTATCGTGTATTTTTATATTCCTGACGGGTGCTTATTTATTTTGTACCGTCGAAAAAAAATAAAATAATAATATTTTTCCCGATTTTTAGACAAGGTTTTGTACGATCCCTTGTTGTAGGTCTCTGGAGGACTGAAGTCGGCGTAAATCGATCTGCGAATTGACTTATTTCGTTTTCCAAAACAAGGTTGTTTAAAAGTACTAACACTTGAGTTAGATATGCTCGTATATTGGCTAATTGCATATAAATAGTTGCAACAAAGGTTAGATGATTTTAGATGCTGGCTGAATTTAAGTGAGGAATTAATAACATCAGGTTTCAATGACTTGACACTTTTGTTTCTAGTGAAAGATACAAAGCCAATTTTAATGCAGAAAAATGAAGATAAATGAGATGTGAAATTGAAAGTAAATAACAGAGCACTCATCAGGCTTGTCTTCGCTTTCGTAAAATATATTTTTTGAGATAAACGCCCTTAAGTGGTAGTTTTGTAATATGTAAACTATTTATACTTAAACTGTGTAATCGTAAGCGGAAAATTATGCTCGTGAAGAATATTTTGAATAATTAAAATAATTATTGGTTTATCGATAAAGTGGCACAAAATTAGAGGTTCAAAATAAGACTCGTCAAGTTATCAGAAATCATTTTCCAATATTAATGCCATTAATAATTATTGATCTATAGAAAAGATTTTTTTTTTCAAAAGTAAATTTTTGTATTCCTTTTTTTAATATTAACTCCACACAGGAGGCCCCTGGGAAAATAATTCCCCTCAGGGCTTATATCATCTGAAATGATGTGTGGAGGGTCTTTTTGAGGAGATGATCCTTTCCGATCGGGATTAAAAAATAACTTTCATTCACTCTTTAAAAGCGCTTGAAAACAGAATTTAGTTGTACGAGTATTATTACTGTTAGTACTTCGCCTAATTCACCAGTAGGTACATGGAGATAGGGGATGGAGATATTGCGGGTTTAATACATTTATGAAAACAATTAATGAGTTAACCACATATTCGCGGCATTCAGGGATAATGATACAACATACATGTCACTGATAGTGTTGAAACTTTACCAAGGAATTGTCTGAGCCTAGAAATGGGATCATATTTCAAAGCAATTTTGTGGGTAGCGTCTCTCAGTACAAAGGACCGGATTCAGATTTTCTTGTTGAAGATGTTAAATCCTGTAATGTGAATTCATCGTCAAACTTCACTTTAATTAAAATGGTATCACCTACCTTTAAGCGTAGGTATTTATTTATCAATGATTTTTTTTTGGATTATTCATCTCGATATTAACGAATATTATTATGCTTTTAATTTCTATCGAGCCCTATTTACTCGTATTATTTAAATTATTAGACAAAAAATACAATATAAGTCTAAGTAAACTATTTCTTTTCACTTCTTCAAACTTCGCAAATACAATATTTCTTCTTAGATTAAACTAATTTGATGGGTTGTCAACAAGTTTTATGACAACAATAAACTGCATATGACAACTGCAACCTGACGCGGTCGGAGAAGTCAAATAGAACCTCATAATAAGAAGTTGTTAAATAGATTTGCAAACTTTAACACCTCAGAACATGATAAGGTGAAGTTAGAACTCTATCCAACTAAAGTGATGAACTACACTGCATCTCATAAAAATGAACAAATGTCAGATACAAAAAAATAGAAATTGCAAAAGGTTCAATGTGATGTTAGAACCTTGTAAAATAAATGGAAGCTTCTAAACTGTGGTGTTAGAACTTCGTCACAGAAGTATAAGGATAACACAGATGGCGCAGAAAATTATTTTGGATATAGAAACGAGCAAACGAAATGGTTTTGCATTTAAACGTCATTTTTGAAAAAAAAAATGTCAGTTACAACCTAGTCTTTATTCACCCTGTATACATAAATTAAAATTTTAAATCTGCTGTTTATCTGACCTACATTTTTTAACATGAGCCCCACACGGGATGCCCTGAGGAAAATAATTTCTCTCAGGGCCTATGTTATCTTTGGGGATGTTGTGTGGAGGGTTTTTTTTAAGGAAAGGAGTTCTAGGAAGGAAAGAAGTTTAGGTGGGTAGGAATCTGGGTTCAGTGTGTCCTCTGGTCATCCGCCTCCAAGACCTGGACAAACCTCACCCCATGAACCCGGGCACCCCTGCTAAATGACCAAACCTAGCGAACCATTTGGTGTGTTTGTTCTATGGCAGAGGTGTTGGTTATCCAATAAAGGTTGCCGGGGCGGCGGTACCGATTCCCACCTCCCTAATTGGCAACCTTTCTACTTTTCCCTATGACGGTTCTGTACTATGATAAATGTAGTATAATCAGTATGTTTCTTTTGCGTGGATTTGTTCCATGAAATAAAATGATGAAAGGTTGTAGCTTTCATAAAATTGGCCGAGAGAAAGAGAGATTTATCATAATAATATTATGAATAATGAAGGAATTCAAAAGTAGTACATGAATTATTAATTTTACTTCATAAATATGTCTGACGAATGCTCAAGAAACGTGGGTAGTTACATTTTCATTCAAAATGTTAATTTCAAATAAGAACCTAACGTTTTTTGATGAATAAATTTAATAAAGAATGAAATTTTAAAAGACGTCCATTAAAAAATATATGCATTTTCCTAAGCTAGTTTGAAGAAATGGATGTAACTTATAATGTTTCTGATCTCGATATTGAACGTGAAGTATGGAGCCACCGGATTTTAACGTGTTTTTCAGCGTCTTGCCTTCATCGACGCTACGTACTGCCTTACGCGTTATGTATATTGCCTGTAAATAGGCGCTTCAAATTACCATACTCGCGCATTTCTAATCCGCACCCATCCAAATTAAAATGCGATTTCAACTAATAGAATTGGTAAACTTCTCTATAGGTCTAATAGGTCTTTCATTGACATACTCAGTGTAACCTTTATTGTCCAGCTCAGCAGATATGGGGACTATATCGATGCAAGGTTAGTCTCTCATGAGCTGAGCGCACTGTACAACAGTACAAGGCAAGCAGATTTTACAATGCACCGCTGATACCATATAATGTACCTACAGGTCACATTTCTATTGCGTTTCGTCGTTCCTCCGGTTAGGAGCAAATAGGCACCTGAACAACCTTCTGCAAAAAGGCAACGGGCAAGTAAGGGCTCCAACCGTCAAGATATGCATGAATACTGTGTTTTTTAACCAAATTTTCAATAGAAATTGCTCCGAAGAACTAGCATCAATAATCTCCACTGTACTGATCCACAGACATTTTTTTACATCAACTCCACATCAGACGCCCTGAGAAAAATAATTTTCCTTAGGGTCTACGTCATCCTAGGGGATCCTATGTTGAGGATCTTTTTAAGGAAACGAAGTTCTAGGAAAGATAAAGGTATGAGGGATGGGTGGGAATCTCGGGGTCAATATGTACAGATGTTACGAACGTATGAATCCATCTCACCAACTGCAGTGCAAGGCGATGGGTCGAGAGAGTCCGGCTGGAGAGGTCAAATGGCTCCCTCAATCCGTTTCTCTCGATCTGACCGTCACGTAGTATTTGGCAGACATCCCTTTTAATTCACCAAACGAACCACTTCGGGTGACCTATGGCAAAGGTTTTGTTTATTCAATAAATGATTCCTGGGGCGGCGTACCCTAACTCGTCTTCCAAATTATGCGTAAGACGTTCCAAACATTTGTACCCGGTTGTCACTTGAAAATGGTTTATTGCCTCACTCCTACAATATACCTAAGTCACTTCAAATCACATAAAGCATTCCCAAAGATGCAAATGCGCTGATGCAAACCAAAGTGCTTCTTGTAGGAGGAATTACATTAATTTTGATAAAAATTTAGTTCTCAATGATTATCAAGTATGTAGATAGAAAACCAGCAAAGACCCAAAGGAATGGATTAGTTTGAAGTTTCATACGAAATGTTGTTTAAGCTTCCTGTTTCAGGAACGCAAAAGGAAATTTGTGCTCCTGGAGGCACCTCTTTAAACGACGATGGCTCTATAGGAAATACCTTGTTTCACACCGCACAGGGGCTGAGTCTGGGGTTATGTTTCATGTGAATTATTTGTTTGAACATGCGGGATATCATATTTGGTTATCGTTTTCACCAGAAACAGCAGTGTTAAATCGTTTCTCCCAAAATTTCTTGGAAACTACAATCAAAGGAGTTTCACAATTTAGTTTTGACTTACATAGTGAAGAGAACGACAATAACACTGGAATGGAAACATTTAGCATAAGAATGTGCAATAATTACAGTTACTACTTTGAAACTATGAACGAGAAGGTTGTCGCATGCACGCTTGTTAGAGGATAATATAGTGAGGAAAAAACTCCAAGCGTTATCCAAATTATTCATTTTCAAATTCCAATGCCTTCATTTTAACGAACTTTAGTCAAATTTAAACAATACAATAAATAAGAAAACTTTACTGACTACGAACCATTAAGTAATAATCACTGATAATTTACTCGGAAATCAGTAAGGGCTTTGGTGATAAAACAAAAGCAATTTATTAAAAGATTTTTATTATGAGCGATGATATACCTACAAATAATATAAACTGACAGATGTCTATGAGTGGCTTTACCCCAGTTGTATATTGCCTTCGGAAGGCGAAACAGCTATCACGCGTAATACTAATTTCAGCAGAACTTCTCTAGAAATAATAATATCATTACATTTAAAAAATGCCGAAGTATCTTATTATACTTGAATTTGGTTGAATTAACTACAAGAACCATCGAAAAGTTATAATTATGCATATAAAATACCCAGTGTGGTAAAGAAAGTTAGTTATTTTCATTTAATTTTAAATGGCGTACTGTACAGGGCCCGCAGATACTTTAAAAGTACACAACTGCTAACCCTGTACAAATCGCAATTGCACCCCACGGTTGAATTTGGCAGTCACCTCTGGTCTGGAGCTCCAAAATACCTGAAAAATACCCTCGACTCTGTGCAGAAACGGGCGGTCCATTTAATAGATTATCCCATCTTAACAGACAGATTGCAAACTTTAGAGCACAGGCGTCGGGTGGGAATGCTATCCTTGTTCTACCGGTATTATAATGGAATATGCTCCGAGGAACTAGCATCATTGATCCCTTCGGCACCGGTGCATAGTCGAGAAACACGCCAATCGCGTGCCCAACATTTGTACACGGTTGACATTTGTCACATGAGAACGGGTCGTTTCTTCGACTCGTTCTTGTGTTCAACAGCTCGGCTGTGGAATGATTTGCCGGCATCTGTGTTTCCTCCTTCCTACAACATGGGTCTCTTTAAGACCAATATTCATTCCTTCCTATCCTCAAAAAGATCCTCCACACAGCATCCCAGATGACATAGGCCCTGATGGAAATCATTTTTCTCAGGGCCTCCTGTGTGGAGTTAATGTAAAAAAAAATAAAAAAAATTACGTCACAAAGTAATTTTGTAACTCATTATTGAAGAATATGTATAAATGTTTCAACTGAAACCGGCACGGAAAGAACGATAATGATCTACATACCCATAAATAATACAAGGCCACAGTTTACGTTACGCAATAAATTAAGAAAGGTGCTAAATAAATAATAAGTAATATATTAAGAATGAGTGATGTCTCAGGAAGAAATGGCAAGGCAGAGATAATATGTGGTGATCCATACTTTGCGAAGATGCAGCGTGGTGGTTAGAGAGTTATGTTCAAAGTTACTAACATTGACAGCATTACGACCTTTAACAAAATGCAAGCAATTAACAGAGGGTGATAAATTGGGCGAGGTACATTAGCGCTGCACCGGTATGGGCGTCTCGTATCTCGTTAGTTTGAGGTATTCACTCAACTCTCTGGGGTAAGTACCCCCACACCCCTTTACCTCCTCACATACCTCCCCCCAAGTGCAGCATACGTTATGTTCACATACTTACTAATATTTTGTTACGCTGCAATAGTTTATGAAGAATCGTTTTGCAAAATGTAGGTACCCTTACTTTCACGAGCTAAAACTAAACTTAACAGTTCTTAAAATAGCATGGTTGTTCGACTATATCTTATTGATAGATGGAACTAGGTTATACATCTTGACTTCGATGTACGATTTAAAGAATTTTACCGAAAAGGACTCAGCATTTGTATATCAATACACCAAGG
Organism: Limnephilus rhombicus; assembly: GCA_929108145.2. Lineage (NCBI taxonomy): Eukaryota > Metazoa > Arthropoda > Insecta > Trichoptera > Limnephilidae > Limnephilus > Limnephilus rhombicus. Next base: position 51,061,920 of record OV815285.1, read on the forward strand.
ATCATTGAAAGAAGCACTAACATACGAATATATTTCATTGAAAGAGAGTAATGACATTAATCTATATTACTAAAAAAATTATATACGTTTGCTTGCTTGTAATTAATAAAATAAATAAGTGTGAGAATCCAAAAGATGAACTATCCTCTCGCCAGTCACTCAGAATCTAAGAGATAAATATGTATATTGGCATCATTTTCCGAAATTGAAAACACCACCTCCCTCAAAAAATGTTATTATAAATCACAAGGAAACAGAAATTTCGGCAATGAAGTTTTCTCCTAATGGTTTTTTTTAACACTTGGATTGAAATGAATTGTAAAATTAAAGTCTTTTTTTTAATTTCTTTAGCATTAACTATGTAACAATTTGTAGACATTTTGTTTTGAAGAGTTTTAATTTTCAATGTACATTTGTTACTTTTATTTTAAATATTTTGCGACCGGTTTGGACACATCCGTGTCATTCAATGTGCGTTTCGACACGAATGTGTCGAAACCGGTCGCAATTTTTTAAAAATTAAAGTAACAAATGTACATTGAAAATTAAATCTCTTAAAAAAAAGAGTTTTTTTTTTTACAGAAGTTCCACATAGGAGGCCGTGAGTAAAATAATTCCCCTCAGGATCTTCAAGGATGCTGTGTAGAGGGTCTTTTGAGGAAAAGAAGTTCTGGGTAGGAAAAAGAAAATAAGTGACGTATATATGAATCCATCACTCCCACTACGGTGCAAGACGACGTTCCGGTAGAGGCCTGCTAAAGTGGTCGAAAGGTCTCCTTCAACCGGTCTCTGCCGATCCGGACAAACCTCACCCGGGCACTCCTGCTGAGTCACCAAACGTAGCGAACGACTTGAGGTGACTTTTAGCAGACGTGTTGGTTATCCAAAAAATGGTTCCCTGAGCGGCATTAACGACTTTCAGAGTTATTTTCGATATTTCCAAAAATTTACTAAGCTCTGAGCTTTCAAAGTGGACAAGGGTTAAACGACCGCTAAAAATATAAAAAATACGGATTATATGAATTCTTGGCAAATCAGTTGCCTATTAATCACAGAATAAGTTCCAATTTTGAAAATCGCATTAAATTCAAAGTAAATTTGAGTTCATTGAACCACATTAAAAGCAGAACTAACTGCTTAACGTACAACACAGACAACTGAAATTAGTGTATATAACAAAATTTTCCTAACCGCTTTCAAAATTCACTATGAATTCTCAGCACTATTATTTGCTTCGAATTTCCGTTTTCTAATTTATTCCCGTTTGTTCCAAATTACGTATAATCTTGTCGATGGAAATAATTTGTCCTCAGCAGAACAAAATGCAGTTAAAATCCTCTTCCGTAAGTCCTCGTAGTCAGTTAATCCCCAAAATGCAATATCCGGAGCAGCGTTTATCTCGCCCGCCACTATTGCATGTTCCACATTGCACAGTGCCCTATATTGCAATAGCCGGCAGCACATTGCACATTGCACATTGCACTATCTCTTCTGACCATGTTCAAGCAAAAAACACGGCCAAGATTATGTTATAAAATGCAGGAGGTGCAAATGGTAAGGTTTTATTTCTATGTCATGTTATTTTAAAAGCAAATTTGCTTTGGTTTCGAAATCTTCAACCACCGACCTTATATGAGTAATTTTGTGTATTATTTTTTAAATAAAATATATTTAAAAGATGATTAAGCCTTTTATACATTATAACAGTTCCATTTTGCTTAGTGAATTTGTATGCAGAATATACCTGTTCAATAATGTTCAACAGTAATTGTAAATTGAACACAATGCAATAAAATGATCCGTTATTTTTGACAGTTGACAGACAGAAACAGAATTCATCTTTACTCTATTCCATAGGTTTTCAATGTGGGCGATAACGCCCCCTTGTGGGCGTTTTAGACATTCAGGGAGGCAGTATAAGACCCAGATAAAATTAGGGGGCGTTGGGCGGGAGGGCACAGTGAGGGCGTGGGTAGGTAAATATACTAACACTTTTACAATAAATTAATATCTCATGTGGCCAATGTAAACATGTAAAAAAATAGCTCAGATATATATTAATGTACTCGTATATATGTTTTAATTTATATCAATTTGGGAAGCTGGTATGGGTACCATTTATTGGATAACAACCATCTCAACTAGCTCGCTACGTTTGGAAACTTGGCAGGGGTGCCGGGGTTTATGGGGGTGAAGTTTGTTTAGGTCTTGGTGCCGGATGCGTCTGCCGACTTGTTGAGTGAGACTCTCGACCCACCGCCTTGCACTGTTGTGGGAGGGATGGATTCATACGTCCGTCACTCCTGGGACTCACTTACCCCCAGATTCCTACCCATCCCTCTTACCCACCCCTCATCCCATTTTCCTTCCCAGAACTTTCACTGCTTCTTTTCTAAAAAACCCTCCTTACTGCATCCCCAAAGATGATAATTATTTTCCTCAGGGCCTCCTGTATGGAGCTATTGTAAAATAAAATTTGTTAAAAATATATAAATATATTTATTTTGCCAACGTGTTAATTTCCGCATTTTGAACAAATTATTATTTTTATTTTTATTTTATTTTAGTTTATTTAGGAAACAAACAGTTATACATATTTTAATAAGAAAGTAACATATTACATGATTGCATTAACCAGCGAAGTTTCCGCTACAATTTATAATATATAAACATGGATTAAAACATTGAAGAAAACATAAAGTGGTAGAAAAAAAAAGAAATATATATATATATATACAACAGAAATGAAAGAAAAAAAACACACACAAATTAAAGCATATGGGATATATAAATCATCCAAATATTATTATTATAATAAAAAGAAAACCAACATAATGAGAATGAAAAAAATAACATGCAGCAGGGGTGGAGAGTTCGTAATTAACAATTTGTTTTAATTTTTTCTATTATGGATTTAATAAATTGGCCTGAGGACAAATGGAAAATATCAGCGTCGTAAAAGATATCATTGTATTTTGTGCACGTCCTTCGGAGAAATGAATGTTGTGTGTAATTTGTTTTTGAGTGTGGGATGTGGAATAGTTGGTTTGACCTTGTGTTTCTTATTGGACAGTGGAAATTTATGTGTTCTAGAAGATAGTTGTTGTCAACAACGTTGTTAATGATTTTGAATAAAAATTTTTGGTCGGATATATTTCTTCTATCTTCTAAAGTTGATAAATTATGGAATGTTAATGAGTCTTTTAGGTTTTCTGAAGTTCGAAAGGATTTAAAGTCTAGGTGTTTCAATATCTTTTTTTGAATTCTTTCTAACCTTTCAATATTTACTTTGTATTGGGGATTCCATATGACTGATCCGAATTCTAATATTGAGCGAACAAAAGAGACGTACAGTATTTTGATTACATGTGGAGACCTAAATGGTTTGGTCACTCTTATGATGAATCCTAGAAGTTTGTACGCCCTGTCACAGATGGAATTTATATGTGTTCGGAAAGACATTCCGGAGTCCATTATTATTCCTAAGTCCCTCACTTCACAACATCTTTTTATCTCTACGTCATTGATTTTGTACGGGAATATTAGGGGGTTTATGCTTTTGGTGAATGATATTGTGTTACATTTTTCCAGATTAAGGAACAGTTGGTTGTTAGCACAATATATTCCAAGCCTATTGATATCATCTTGCAATTCTAGGCTGTCATTAATATTAGTGATTTTTTTGTAAATCTTAATGTCATCAGCAAAAATTTGGAATTTGGAATTTTTAAAGCATTTACCTATATCATTGATATATAAAATAAACAAGAGAGGTCCGAGATGTGATCCTTGCGGGTTTCCTGAAGGTATACTGTAAAAACGCGAGGAGAAACCCTTAGCTCTAACTGCTTGACTTCTGTTTGTTACATATGATTTGATCCATCTGAGAAGGTCACCATTAATCCCGATTTTTAACAGTTTCTTCAGAAGCAGGTCAATGTTAATTTTATCAAAGGCTTTTGAAAAATCCGTATAGATAGAGTCTACTTGATTTTTACCACCCATAGAATTTAAAATAAAATCTGTGTATTCCAGAAGGTTTGTCTCGACCGATCGTTTTCTGAAAAAGCCGTGTTGATTTTTAGATATGATTGTTTGTACCGCCGGAAAAAGTTGATCAAGAACTATGTTTTCCATGATTTTGCTGACAATTGGGAGTTTGGAGATGGGCCTGTAGTTGGTAATGTTAGTTTTGTCCCCGCTTTTGTGGATTGGTGTAATGAGTGCTTGTTTCCAGACGTTGGGGAAGTTGCCTTCTTCAAATGACATTTTGAATAGCAAGGAGAGAGGATAAGCCAATTGGTCCCGGCATTTTACATAAAATATGGATGGAATTAAATCAGATCCCGCACTTTTATTCGGATCAAGTTTTTTTAAATAATTAAGTACACATGATTGATTGAAGTTAATATTGTGGATATGTAGATTAGAGTTGTCGTCATCATTCTCACAGTTTATAAGATTGAGGCGAGGGTTGGAATTTTCTACAAAAACTGATCTAAAATAATCACTAAAATGGTCGCATATGGATTGTCCATCATCGCAGGAAATATCTCCAAGATGCATTTGCTTTGGTAAATTGGAAGAGGATTTCTTTGATTTAACAAATGACCAGAACTGTTTGCTGCACTTTCTTATTGAATCTTCTGCCGTCATAATGAAGTTTTCATAACATTCTAACGCGATCTCCTTTTGACGATTTCTCAGTACTGAAAATGATTGGTAGTCAGCCAGGTTCTTGTATTTTTTCCATTTCTTGTGATATTTTAATTTCTCTTTTACAATTTTAATAAGTGGTAAAGTGTACCAGGGGGGGAAACCTTTCTAAATTACCGTAAATTTTTTTTTCGGGGATATATTTGCGAATAATGTCATTTATGATATTGTAAAAATCTAATACGGCTTTTTCGGTATCCTTACCTTGAAATTGGAGTTTCCAATTTATTTTGGATAATTCATCAGTGATTTGACCGTAATCACCTCGGTGAAACATTTTAACTGTCCTAGATGAGCTGGAGAGAGACGGTACAGTAACAAGTGATAACTCTATGTCTAATGCTCTGTGATGTGAATCTTCAGGCGTCAGAGGTTCGGTACAATGGGTTATACTACATTTTGAAATATTTGTCATGATTAAATCAAGAATTCGTTTGTTTGTATTGGTTATAGAATTGAATTGGTGTAGTTGGGTGAATGAAAGGAAGTCTACCAAGGCACAGCTAGCAGTGTTTTCTGGAAAATTTGGTTCTAATTGGTTTTGCCCTTCGGTTAACTTCCAGTTTAGTTTGGATATATTGTAGTCTCCAGCTAATAAAAACAATTCTTCCGGGTGATTTGCGTGCAGGTCTGATGTGGTGTTGAAGTGATGAGTTAGGTTGTGGATGTAGTTGGTGTTTTGTGGATGATATGTGCAGCAGATATATAAATTTTTGAGTTTATTATTGTTACCTAGTATTGGCACTGATATCCAGATCTCCTCAGTACACGTAGACCAGGGAATTCTCTGAGCCTTCAGAGATTTGGATGTTGCAATTAGTACCCCCACTCCCTGCTGCTGTCCAGACAAAAAGTAGTTCCGATCCTCTCTAAATACATCATACCTATTGTCAAACAATTCACTGTCCTGGATTGATTTATTTAGCCAAGTTTCACATTTTTTTTTTTTTTTATTTTTTTTTTTTTATTTTAGCATATAAAATATAATGTTAAGTGTACATTATGTAATAATTTGTGTACATTCATGTTCAAATATCTTAATTAATACCACTCTTCCATGGAAGCATTAGCTTGTGTCTGGAAGAGTAGTGTACATTTTTTAAATGCTTTATTATATCTTAAGTTCTTAAATTACAATGTGAATGTAAAAAAAAAAACAATAAGTTGTAAGTTCGGTTTAATGTAATTGTAATTATAAGTATTTATCAACTATCAAACAATTCTATTATTTGGATAATGTATCTAGAATTGGAGTATCACTAGGAAACTGAGTTAGTTATAAGTTATTTTTGAGATTAGATTAGTTGGAAACTTTTATTTTTATTTTTTTGAGATTATCTTTAAAATATTTTTTAACAGTGTTTATTAATTTGATAATTTGACATATAAGATAAATATCGTAATTGTTCAAAAGGACCTGATTTAAGAAGCTATGAGTTTTTGTGCGAAGACCTCGCACATTTTGAAAATATATGTTAAGCATTTTTAAATATTATGTTCGTGAAATTGTTTGGAAAATAGTAATAATTATGCTGTGATTGGGGGCATTTTTGAACATACGATTTTTTTTTGTTTATGTTTGTGGTAAATTAAAATGTCTATGGTTTTAATAGGCTTTTGTTTTGACAGATTGATTGTTATATCTATGGACAGATTACTAATACAATTGCAATTCAAACAATTGATAAAAACATGTTTTAACATTATTTGATAAGAGTTTAAAAGGAATTTGTAATTAACGTTTAGTGATGATTCGTATATTACGACTAAGTAGAAATTGAATATTATGTTAAGGTACTGCAAGAGGTTAAATTTGATATATTTGATATTGTTCTGTAAATTTAGTTTCCTAAAGGGAGGGCCGATGTAGAAGCGTCTTGTGTGGGCATTGTCTTCAATGTTGAAAGTCTGTTAACGTCATCTTGATCCGCAATTAAAATTATGGGTGTTGTATCACTTACACGAATGAAGACTTTCCCATTTTTTATCCAGCAGTAGAGAATTTTTCTGTCCGTTTTTATATCTCTACATTGTTTTAGGAGATGCTGATTTTTGGGGGTTAAATGTTCATTGATGTAAATTCTGCTGGCACCAGGAAGCTGGCACCAGGAAGGAAAATTAAATATAATAATATATTTAATTTTTAATTTTTAACTGTATTAGTAAAACCTCAAATTGTAATATTTAAATAAATGAAGATAATATAAGCGAAACTCAATCAAAAATCTGGAAACAGAAAAATCAGAAAAACATATTGACACCTCTGGGACTCGAACCCAGGACCCGTTGGTTAAATTAAAAATTAAATATTCATCCTAGACTTGCAGAAAAGTCGATAGATGTCGCATATTAAATAAAATGGATAAAGATTTATCCAGACACTATCTAGAGAGCATTTAGTTCGGGTTTGAATCGTGCAATCATACATAAAGATAGTTGCCAATAATATATGCGTTAAAGAAAATGAAGATAATGTAGGTGGTTCTTAGTCGAAGTATGGTATAGTTAAACATGACCGAATTTCATATCGACACCGTGGCGCAGTGGTTAGCGCGTTTGCTCGGAAAGCAAGAGGTCCTGGGTTCGAGTCCCAGAGGTGTCAATATGTTTTTCTGATTTTTCTGTTTCCAGATTTTCGATTGAGTTTCGCTTATATTATCTTCATTTATTTAAATATAATAATTTAACAAACTAATATCAAAACTGTTCCTGTGAGAATCCATAAAAATTAAACCTAGCAGATCTAACATGAATAACGGTTTTCCTCTAAAATTGTTCAGATTAAAGCAAAAATTATAAAGTAGGTCACTAATATGCCGCTTAGTTTCACAATCGTTAGTGCCAACCACCAACCCAGAGCACTCTATCATTTTCTCTGATAAGTCTCTTTGTCTGCGAAACAATGTGAATAATTTCCCTCTTGCAGCTGTAAGACAGTTTTAATAAAAGCGTCTAACCGCCCTCTTTAGGTCCTTCTTATCCCGTCGCAACCTTCGGCGTCCGAGGAAACTTCATCTGCGATAAGCGTGAAGACGTGAAAAGAATAATTGTACAAGTTTTAAGGTTGTTTTATTAGCAGCGCGCAATTTTTTCACGCTGGGGCTTTATGTAATTGTGGGGTCTCGAACGAAGAGGAGGACTTATTCCTACATTAATCTTACGAGGAGATATAAAGACGGTCAAGAAAAGTGTTCTGAAAAATTGCGAGAATTTTAGCGAGCGTGGGTAAAATGCTGAAATTTTATGTTTCGAATCGAGTATTGCTCTAATATCTATAAGGTATGATTAATGATCATTAAGCCTCGATAACACAGGGCGAGTTTACAAGCTACTATCTACTAAGTTTAAAAGCGGATAAATCGGTGAGTGAGATTGTCATGATGACACAAAAAACAGTCCACTCGCTTAGTAGCGTAGGAAATTGAGGTCGCTGCTAGCGCCAGTAACAACAATAACGACGCCTGCGTGAACTAATTCTGTGATTTTTGTTATTAGTTTTTGGGATATTATGCCGTGTTGCGCTGACTCCTTCTTTAGCCAACGTTTGCCCTGCCTAACACATCTGCCCTGATGATGGATGCTGTAACGCTGTCCGAAACGTTGACTAAAGAAGGAGGTAGCGCAACACGGCATAATATCCCAAAAACTAATAACAAAAATACTTTTGGCCGCAAAATCTAAAATCGTATCTAATTCTGTGATGTTTGACAGTCGAAATCAGTGGTTAATTGGCAGTCATCTTGAAAAACATAAATAAACCAATCACGAGCAAGCGTCTAGCGAGTAAAGTTGACGACCTTTCAACAACAATCTGCTAGTTAGCAAGTAACACGATGACACTGAGCGAGTTTACTAACAGATAGTGAATTTCCCAGATAGTAGCTTGTAAACTCGCCCATGTGTCATCGAGACTTTATGCCTGTTAGATATTTCATCTAGAGAAGGAATTATTGTCAATCTGCGATGAAGTCGTTTAATACTAGTGGACCGATATGTATGAAAACATACCTTGTATGAAGAGACCTCGAGAGAAAATGATTTATCTCTGGGTGTGTGTCATTCTAGGAGAAGTTCTGTGGAGAGTTTTTTTCCACTGAAAGGGGATAGTAAGGCTGGGCCTTAAAGAGACCAAATAAAAATTGTAATTTTTTAATTGATTAACTAATGTTTAAGACAAGATTTTTATCCATAGCACAAGGGGTAACAATTATTATAAATAATAATTATTATTAGCCTGAAACACTCATCTACGTTGAAAAAATCTCCAGAGAAAAGATACAAGCCGCCGACGGGACTCAAACCCGCGTCCTTCTGATTTCCGGTCAAATGCTCTACCATTGAACTAGGTCAGCTTATCTCCTACCCTTCAAATAATTCAATATATTTTACTAGTGTTTCATTCAACAATTACTGCTTATTACATTTTTCCATCTGCAAACACCTCCAAACAGGTGGAAAAATGTAATAAACAGTAATTGTTGTATGAAACATTAGTATATATTGAATTATTTGGTGGGTAGGAGATAAGCCGACGTAGCTCAATGGTAGAGCATTTGACCGGAAATCAGAAGGACGCGGGTTCGAGTACCGTCGGCGGCATGTATCTTCTCTCAGGAGATTTTTTCAATATAAATGAGTGTTTCAGGCTAATAATTATTACTTATTATACCAAATTTGTTAGAGGGAGGAAACATGGATAGTAGAAACGACTGATACTCATGTCGCACATGCCAACTGTGTATAAATATTGGGCGCGCGTTTGTTGTGTATCTCTATTGTGCACCGTTCCAGAAGGTATCAATAACGCCGGTTCATAAAACATCTCGCGTTGTGATACATGTTTGATACATTTTTTTATTTGTTTTCTTTGTGTCTACCTTATCTTTTTGAATACAAAGATAAACTTATTGCTTAAAATTACTGAAGTAGTTCGCAGAAGAAAGAAATTGTTTTTGAAATTGTTTTTTTTAATATTCACAAAAAAAAAATCGTTTGTGTGATTTATCTATGTACTATGTTTTCTTCATCTTGAAAAACAGGGTTCATTATGTATGATACGATAACTGCGTTTATTAAATATTAAAAAGAAATTTAAAGAATCAAACTGACCGTGAAAAAACCTGTAGCGCTATTAAAACCATCCAACCTTATAATGATGTTTAAGTTAATTACATGAATTAAAAAAGTACGAATTCAGGAAAACGAACCGTAGATGGATGTAAAAGGAAAAAGCCGATTTAACCTTTAATGCAACATTGAAAAGAAAACCCCCCTTACATTCTGTCCGGGTCTAGTTGTTTTATTGTTTAATTTTCAGATAACATGCCGCTCCGAACAATGTACAATGTACACCATTAGTTGAAATCTTTCCAGCTTGCTCGGCCAGTGGCAGTCAACTTGGAATCGAGGATTAAGAGAACGCGAGTAAATAATTATTACAGTTTTCCTGTGTGATTGCTTTTGTTAGAATTGACTAAACTTCCCTTCATAAAAGTCTCAAATCACGATGTACACATTGAGGTACACCGGTAGATCTGATATTGGCATTGAAGTATGGGTCACAAACACCAGTTAATTGTCCGCTGTGTGATATCACGGGTTTCAGTATGTTACAAGCGCCTATATGCCTTTATAGAACCAATGGAAACGGACGATGAAGTAGTTAAATATTATAGCGTAAGAAAGTCACCTTGTCAATATGTTTGATTCAACAAACAGATTGTTAAAAATTGACATGCTACCGGCATCTATGGGTTGCTTGAGCAAACTCCCATGTTTTTAACATTTCAAACAAATGGTGCAAAACTTGGCTAGTAGCTGAGTTTTCGGTAGTTCGGTAGCAACCTGTTTTAACTACGAACCAGAGAAGCCATATTGGTAAACACTTTCAAACGTCAAATGTGTAGTTCTTAATTCTATTAATGTGTGCAGTTTTTATACTATAAAAATGCTAGCATCTGATTATTATTGTTCTTTCCTAACGCAAGTTTAAACAGTAAAACAACTGCCAGTGTTTGGCCCGGTGTATTATCACCGTTAAAATATACATTTATAACATGTCACAGTGAATAAAAAGTGAAGTTTTTTTGCAAAAGCAATTATTTATTTAAAAGGACCCTTACAATTTTAACACAGATTATATTGATCGTTTTTATTAGGGATCAATAATTTGTATGAAGTTTTTGCATAAATGTGAGAAGTTTTAACGTAAATATTTAAACTATACAATTTGGGACTCCTGACACTGACCCTCAGATTCCAACTCACTCCTCATACTTTTTCCTTCCCAGAACTTCATCTCCTTCCTTTCCCTAAAAAGACCCTCCACACAACATCCCCTAAGATGACATAGGACATAAGGGAAATTATTTTTTATTAGGGCTTCCTGTGCTTCGCAGATGCCGTAGTCCGTCATTTCCGTTTCATCTGAATTTCCTTGGGGTTACGTTGGGATAACCTACGACCTTGGGGTGACCTACGATCTTGGGGTGACCTACGATCTTTTGGTGATCTACGACCTTGAGGTGTCCTACGACCTTGGGGTGACCTACGACAATGGGGTGACCAATGACCTTGGGGTGACCTACGATCTTGGGGTGACCTACGATCTTTTGGTGATCTACGACCTTGAGGTGTCCTACGACCTTGGGGTGACCTACGACAATGGGGTGACCTATGACCTTGGGGTGACCTACGACCTTGGGGTGACCATCCTTATCTTTATCCTTATCCTTATTCTTATCACTCCCCAAGTCAAGGCGTGCGTAAAGGCCCGACATGACATTTTTCGTAACAATCACCACTTTTCGTAACGCATTCACCAGCTTACCCCCCAAGTCGAGCGTGCGTAAAGAAGTTTTACTTCAAAAATAAAAGCAATACACATTTGATTTTGCCCCCTTTCAAAGCTAAATCATTTTATTAGTGGTAAAGAGTATTAATTTGCAATTGAGCAATTAAACATTACTAAAATCCGATCATTATTTGTATCAATTTAGATTGTTACCCCTGAACCTGATATAGCCAGTGTGGCAGTGTCTTCTCTTTGGTTCTACCGTACATGTTCCCCCTCCAATAATACGCTCCGTTGAACCATCTTGTGCTGCTGTTTCCCCGCTCCCCCCGGGATGATCCTGTCCCACTCAGCCCTCATATTGACCTTTGTGAAAGCTTAGGGGAGCCTAGTACTAGTAGCTGTGGTACCAAGATATAGGACCTTTCAGTTTGCCTGGAAAACACTTGCATTCTCCCCGCCGCCAATGTCATCATGTTTTTCCTATTTTAAGTGGCGTGTGTATTTTTTTCTGCTTGACTTTATAAACCTTGAGAACATTCTAATGTATTCATGTCTGGGATACATGAATTAAAGGACGCGGACTGGTTTTAATGAAAAATCCTACAATCTGTCTGTCTGGTTGGAATGACAATCGTTTTGTATTGCGAATAGTATCATGAAAATTTTTGCGAAACTTGCTCGGAAGCTCATAATAAAGAAACTTTCAGCTTATACACAATATGAGATATTATTTGCTTTTTTGTTCAAAACTGGTATGGCCTATTTATGTAATGATAAAATAAGACGTAAAATATGTTTATAGATAAAGAAAGACGGAAACTATTTTTTCAACAGCCTTCTTGACTCTCTTGTGATCGTCATATTATGATTGGATGCGATGATCTATTTTTTTCCGATATATTATAAAATTGATGTTTTTAAAGTATTATTTTTGGGAAAGATGATAGCAAATCTTAAAAGGGATCTTAAGACAAAACCGAAAATATGTCATATATAATTCAAAGTTTAGACGTATTGACTCTTTTCCACAAAAAATGTAAATTGATTTTGAAAGACTGGTCTTTTATTTAGTAAGGCTATGTTTTAAATTTTGAGAAAATAGTTTATTTTTAGTACAATAAAGTTTAACCGTAGGTCATTGGCAGATTTGTTAAATTTTCTGGGAAAGCTATGTTTCAGAATTTAAATTTTAGTTTAATTAAAATCATTTAAAATATATCCGCACACGTGTTTTATGAAAAAAACACGTCGGTTTGTCTATTTATTTACGGTTTTACAAACTAATATATTTAATTTTTTGTATTTCTTGGGCATTGACTATGTAACAATTTCTAGACATTTTTGTTTTGAAAAGTTTTAATTTTCCATGTACATTTGTTACTTTAATTTTAAATTTATTGCGACCGGTTTCGACACGTCCGTGTCATTATCGAGCAAACTTAAAACTTACTTAAAAATTCTATACAAGTACAAAAATTAATATATTAATTAATATATAAGTTTTTTTTCATTCTTATTTTGCTTAGACATTATTGAAAAATAATAAATACTTATGATCAAAAGATAATTACAAAAAGTACATAATTTTAATAGTTTTATCGATACGAATTTCAGCATTTTTTTAATGTAGGTACAAATTAAAGCAAATTTTGAATGAAATAAAGTCGATATTGAGTTATTATTTAAAAAAGCTGATACGGAGAATAATCAATCTTTCTCATTGGAATCGCCCTGTATGATTGTAAGAACATCTTTCGACGAAATATGAATTCTCGGCCGCTGGCTGGTTAAAGGCTCTTAATAAAATAAGTTCATAAATATAATAATAAAAATTGTTTATTATGCCAAATATTCTACCGCTGCACATACATAGATTTTAATGATTTAGGCGGCCAAAATTATTTTTGGGGTTATTTTAGTTCTAAGTTCAATTAAAATAAAGAAAAGGTATATATTTATAAAAACATACATATATTTGTCAGGTTATAAAGAACAGTAATATATAACAGAGCTATATTCACTAAAAAATACAAATGAATGGAAACAGAATTTAACAAGTTTTCTTTAAATATAAAATTACATTAAAAATTGGTATCTTCAGGTCCAGATGTCTCTACTGACTCTGTGTTTGGGTCAGCTGCAGCAGGTAATAAAAGTTTAACCGTTTCAGGTAGAAATGCGTTACGTGAAGGTTTTCTTATTTGTCTCTAGCAACTAATGAAGGGATCTGAACTTAACAAAAGCCTATAATATACATCTAAGTTACATTCTTCCCTAGAAAACTTTCTGGCAAAGTTTAGCCGGTACGATCGGAAATGCTTGTTCCGGGCTTCTGCAGCTTCTTCCGATAGCTGTCCAATTGGAAGGAGCCCCGAACTTTTTATGATTTGGCTTCCATGTACCAATAACTTGTGCATAGTAGGCGTCATTGGGTGCCAACCATACTGTTCTACGTACAATTTTGCTGTGTCATACGCATACTTATCATATTTTTCAGCATCGATTTTATGGCCACTAGAAATAGTTTCTAAAATAACCTTGAATCTGTAAATCAGTTCAATGTTAATACCTGTGATGTCTGAAGCCAATTCGGGGTTTTCAAAAAACCTCCGGCTTGTGTTGCCGTCATTGGTATTGCCAAAGTTGGCCTTTGGCATGTCAATGAGCAAACCGGTTTCATTCGAAACCTCTCTTGAATTTCCAACTTCTTTTGGGCTTCTAATGCCTTGTCTTCTTCAGTTTTTCTTTCCCTGTATTTTTTTACTGGCAATTTATACGAAAGGTGTATAATGCTTTCAAAAATGCGGATCCGGGCGTGTAATACTGACAAGCCGAATTCCAAAGCTTGAGGGCTTACACTATTTTTCTTCGATAGATCATTAAAGGTTTTCGAAGTAGCTCCACAGATGTAGCACTGGGATGTTGACTTTGTGTCTGTGGCTGCGTTGCACACCTTTCCGTCAATCATAGTCATTTTGAGTTGGTGCCCGAATGAAAACTCCTCTTCATTCAACGTAACAACTGTTTTGTTTAGTTGCTTAATGGACTCCTGCACATATTTTATCTCTTCTTTAGTTATGTCCGTTGTTTCTTTTACAAATTGGAATCGAATCGGACGGCAAAACCTTGTCGAAGAAGGAGTTGGATTATGCCAAACAATTATGCCAAAGGAACTCATAAAAATATTGGCATCGGAATCAGTCTCATTATCGTAAATTTGTTTAAATTTGGATTGCTGAGAACCGTCACAACCCCATTTGCAGAATATCATTAACGACTTCCTTTCTTGCTCGTTAAGCCGGATTATCACATCTTCTAGGTATTTTGATAATCGTTTTACGGTTAGATCCATTAGGCACTGTAGATTACTTTCTGCGCAAGTAGCCGTAATTCTTAGGGATTCTTTCGGCGAATAGCACTCTTGTTTTGCTTTCAAAACAAGATCATAGCAAGGGAAATGTTGTGGATTTGTTGCCCTTACTATCTCATACTGTCGTCTCGTAAAATCAGCTTCAACGAACATCTTAAGTGCTTGCAGAGGCGTCAATTGAGGTACCTCATCGTTGTTGGTAACTCTACTGTAGGCTTTTCTATATTTACTAGCCCGTGTTGGTGAGTTCGTAATATCTTTAAGCACTTTCGAGGCGGTCCTATGTCCCGTTGTCTGTAACACAGATGTAGCAGCGTGAACAATAACTTCATCACCTACGGAGGCCCTTATTTCTTCCGTTTTTCTTCTTTTACTACGCTCACTTAGTTCTCCAAAAGACTTGGGTGGTCGACCTTGCGAGGAGGCTGTTTCAATGGGAATCTCGAATGTTCCCTCTAACCATGATTGGTTTATTTTCAGGAAAACATCTTGATGTTTATTTGCCTTTACCCATCGTTGCTTAATTTGTGATTTTACATTAGAAAATCTTTTTTTTAAGTCTTCTTTAGCCTCTTTGTTGTGCCCATAGCGCATAAGGAGAAAATTCTCATAATAGTCAAGTTTTTCATTTAAAGTTGGTAAATTTTGACTCTGTAGTTGGTCAAATATGTATTGACGAGTCACTACTTTAGTACCCGAGGTAGTAGGTAGACCTAAAACAAATAAAAAAACAATTTTAATACAAAATATCGTACACTCAATATTTCCTATATTTGACACAGAGCCTTTCAAAAGGGCTTAACTCAAAAAAGCGCGATTTTGCGCGGCTATTTCTTATGGAATTAGTTAGTTACATATATGAACTATAAAGTTTTATGAAAATTAATACAGTGACGGACTAATAAGTACATTAAAAAGGCACTCGAATTTAAACTTATCTAAAAAAATAAATTTTGGACAGAGTGATGTTTGTCGTGTTAAAAATGAATGACAGAGAATGTTAATTAATTTTTTCTGTAACGAAAACAAATTGTTCTTACCTGTATTATCGCAATCCATCACAGTTAAAACGAAAATATTAGCTTGAAATGAATAATGCACTTTGGAAAGTTATAAGTTTAGGAGAGCGCCGAGACCCGACACGTACACACTTTTTCACTATCGAATTCCGACTGACCAAAGTCGACTCCCGCGCTTCAAAGGCGGGGGGAGGGGATGTTATATTGTACATAGAACTGTTGACTCACCAATTGTATAGATACCTTACCATTATATTGATTTAAAAAAAAATACTTTTGGCCGTCTAAATCATTAAAACCTATGTTAAAGGAGGGGTGGGGGATAATAGAATTAAGATAGAGGAATGAACAATGGTGGTAGATGGGATGGTAGATTGAGTGATCTAGTTTGAGTGCAGTTATGTAACGGATTTTCGTTTTCTGTTTCATATGGTCGAGTTTAAAATGTTAACGTGATAATAGTAAAATATTTTTTTGGATCTACAGATAAATGATAAATGTGGGGTTAGGGTTAAGTTCTAATATTCATTGTTGTACGTTTCAACTCCAATTTCAGTCCAATCAAATTCAAATATCTGAAAAATTAACTCAAATAAAGTAACCGAATTATTTGTTATTATTTTTAATTGAAAAACTAATGTTTAAGGCAAGTTTTTTTATGTATAGCACAAAGGGTAACAATTATTATAAGTAATAATCATTAGCCTGAAACACTTATCTACATTGAAAAAATCTCCCGAGAAAAGATACATGCCGCCGACGGGACCCGAACCCGTCCTTCTGATTTCCGATCAACTGCTCTTATCCATTGAGCTACGTTGGCTTATCTCCAAAACCACTAAATAATTCAATGTATACTAGTGTTTTATTCAACAATAACTGCTTATTACATTTTTCCACCAGCAAGCAACCAACTTTATTTTATATGAGAAAGGCATTGTAAGTGCTAAATCTCTCACTAGGTGGCGTCGAGACAAATTATGTCTACATTTTTTGGTGAAATACTTTGACTCGTAAAATATTAATTTTTATTTTTAAATGACAAACTAATGTTTAATGCCTCGATGACACATGGCAAATTACAAGCTACTATCTATTAAATTTTAAAAAGCGAGTTTTAAAGTCATGATGACACACAAAACTGTCCACTCGCTCAGAAGCATAGGAAACTGAGGTCGCTTTTAGCGCCAGTAACAAGAATAACGACGCCTGCGTGAACAAATTCTTCAGATTTTTGAGAGTCGAAATCAGCTGTTTATTCGAAGCCATGTTGGAAACGTAAATAAACCAATCACGAGCAAGCGTGTATGCGAGTAAAGTTGACGACCTTTCAACTTTTTTTCGTAGATTGTCAACAATCTGCTAGTTGCTGCTAGTTGGCAAGTGACACGATGACACTAGGCGAGTTTACTAACAGTGAATTTCCCAGATAGTAGCTTGTAAACTCGCTCAATGTAATCCAGGCTTAAGACAAGATTTGCATGCTTTGCACAAAGTGTAACAATTGTTATAAGGAATAATTATTGGCATGACGCCGCGGAACATGTATCGCGGCATGTATCTTTTCTCGGGAGATTTTTTCAATGTAGATGAGTGTTTCAGGCTAATAATTATTACTTATAATACAGGAATTATTTGATTTAATATTATGCTATTTCATAAGAAATGATCTCCCGATAGTTCGCCTCACGGCGTAGGTACTTATATTCAATTTGTCGGTTTAGGGAAACTACGGTACAACTACTTATTCAAAATCAAACTAAGTGTCTCCGAGTGGGTGTGCAGAGAGGATGTACCGGCGAATAACAAAAGCAGAAAACTAATTTTCATTTAAACGCATTAAACGCAAACAACTCGCCTATACTTACACCGGCGTATAAATAAGAAAAAACTACTTTGTAAATAAATTCGTTTGATATCCATACCAACTTATTATTAAAGGTACTTTTGAAGTGTATTTTGGGTTTAAAATTAAATGAAAACAAACATATAAACACCACTATCGCTATGTAATCAATACTATCAACATGTTTCGAAAACTACGTTCTCTTCGTCAGGATCAGATTAATAATTTTATATTATTGTAGAAAGCAATCACCTTAATATAATGACATCAATATATAAAACAAAGTCGGGTTAGTTACACTATTTATAACTCGAGAACGGCTGCACTGATTTTGATGATCTTTGATTTGTTGGATTTTTCTCCGCTCCGGATAACAGAATAACTAATAAAACATCGCAAGAATTCACGAAAAAGAAAATTATGAAGAAAATTCATCTTTTCATACATTTTGTATAGAACGAATTCTCATATTTTGAAAGCAATATTGTGATAGGTATAATATTGAACTGCGCGTGAATTCCAAAAATTCAAAAACGTTAAATGTCAATGCACTGATTGTTTTGCATTTGTTCTTAATCATAATATAATGCTGCCCCTCTTTCTTACTCACTAAATGTTAATAGTCAAAAATGAGACAAACGGTGATCGTATGTCTGCAACCCCTCCAAAGGAAAAATACAATAATTATAATAAATCTCTGAAATGAAACGAATTTTGTTTTACATAAGTTCCACACAGGAGGCCCTGAGGAAAATAATTTCTCTCAGGACCTATGTCATCTTAGGGGATGCTGTGTGGAGGGTCTTTTTAAGGAAGGGGAGGATAGGAAGTTCTGAGAAGGAAAAAGGAATGAGGGGTGGGTAGGAATCTGGGGGTCAGTGTGTCCGGGAGTGACGGACGTATAAATACAACCCTCCAACTGCGGCGCAAGGCAATGGGTCAAGAGAGTCTGGCTGGAAAGGTCAAAAGGCCTTCCTCAATCAGTATCTCTCGATCCGTCCCGCCACGCAGCAGGTGGGCAGACGCATCCACCGCAAAGACCCGGACAAACTTCACCCAATGAACCCGGACACCCCTTCCAAATCACCAAACTTAACGAACTACTTGGGGTGACCTATGGCAGAGGTATTGATAATCCAATAAATGGTTCCCGGGGCGGCGGCACCCGTACCCGCCTCCCAAATTCCCGTAATTAAGTGGAAAAGTGATAAAATCACAAACAAAAAAATCCGTACACAATGACATCTGTGATAAAATAAAATCGATAAAATTGCAAGTGTGTAATTTAAAATTTAATAAAAAAACTGAATTTACATTTATAGTTATATTGATTCTGAGGCGGTACGAAGTTCGGCGGGTCTGCTAGTATTAAATAAAATAAAATGCTTTTTTGTTTAAAACCATGAGATTCATTAATTTATGAACCGACCGGTTTCGCTTTACTCAAGCATCTTCAGGGTACAAATTAATACTAAACAAGAAGTACATAATATGTACTCATATATAACAAAATATAGAGGGATACAACATGATACAAATATAACAAACACATAGACGGTCACAAAATACATTAACATAAGCACTCATGTAATGGGAAAAACCGAAAGATACAAAATCATATAAAATCTATTTATTGCAAACGTCAGAAAAAAAGCAAACCAATTGTCGCCATGGAAACGATGTTTTTTTCTTCATTAGGCAATTCACCCTAAAAAGAGTGCTTTGTTGGCGTCGTACTTAATAACTATCTCGAAAAATGAATCACCGAAAAATGTATGTGTGCGCATAAACTCGAACGACTGCACCAAATTGGATACGCGAGCAAATTGGATTGGAAAACGCGAGCAGTTTGAAAACTAAATGTATCGGGAATGAATGTGTGGAATGCGAGAGTTGAGAGGGGGGAGTGGGGAGGGGGTGTTGGGAGAGTGTTGGTGGAGGGGATTCGGGAGGGAAGGAAGGGGAAAGAGGAAGGATGGAGGAGGGTGTGGGGAGAGGTAGGGGGTGGGGGAAGGGGGTTGATGGGTGAGTGGTGTGGGGAGAGGGAATGTGGAAGGGTAGGTGTTGAGGGGAGGGGTGGGTGAAGGGATAGGGGGGGGGGGTTGATGGGGAGAGTGGAGTGGAGAGAGGGAAGGTGGAGGAGGCGGAGTGCGGTGGAAGAGGTGGGAGGGAAGGAAGGGGAAGGGGAAGGGGAAGGGGTGGAGGTAGGGGGGGCGGTGGAGTGGGGGAGGGGTATGGGGTGGGGGAGGGGCCGGTGGAGAAGGAGGGGGAGGGAGAGGGGGGTGGATGGATGAGTGGAGTGCGGAGAGGGAAGTTGGTGGAGGATGGAGTGGGGGGAGGGGTGGGGGGAGTGGAGTGGGGAGAGGGAAGGTGGAGGAGGCGGAGTGGGACACCCCTAATACTATGCGCACGAAGCCGCGGGAAAAAACTAGTAATATTATAATATTATTTCTAATATATATAAATGATTTATGTAATCTGAATATTCCTGGTAACATCGTTAGTTTTGCAGATGATACTACCTTAATATTTGAGGGTAAAACTTGGGATGAAACATTTAACAAATGTAATACAGGTTTAAGAGTGGTAAATAGTTGGTTAAATAATAGTATTTTAACTTTGAACCTACAAAAAACCAAATATATCACTTTTAGCATTTCAAGTAAAAGTCAACCTTCCGCCACTCATAATTTAATAATATACAATTGTTTGCAAACCTGTAACTGCAACCCTTTAGAAAATGTAGTCAGCATCAAATACCTTGGTGTAAAAATAGATAAATTTTTAAGATGGAACGATCATGTTAATATGTTGGTAAATAATACTAGGAGACTTACCTATATCTTTAAAGAACTCAGACATATACTACACAAGGAAAAGTTGAAGACGGTTTATTTTGCAATAATCCAGTCTCTACTTTCTTATAATATAGTGTGCTGGGGATCTTGCCAAAAGACTTATATAAAACCACTTAACATTGCCCAAAAACTGATCCTTAAAGTTATGTTCAAGAAAAAAGTTTAGATATCCAACTCATATACTTTATAAGGAATGTAATGTCATGAATGTAAAACAGCTGTATATTACACAAACACTTTGTAAATTTTTTAATAATATTAATATTGCAGAAAGAACTCAGCAAATTCGTACTACTAGAATTGGGTCTGGTCTTAACTTTGTGGCAATTCAAACTAAATCTTCTTTTGGTCAAAGAAATTACTTCTATCAGGCTCCACTCATATTTAATAGCCTTCCAGAACATATTAAGTCATCTAATTCCTTGTGCACTTTTAAAAAAATGGTTAAATTATTCGTATTAGCCGAGGATTGCCAATTGATTTTATCTACATTGTCATTTCTAAATTCATAGCATATTGATTATTTATTACAGTATATTTACAGTATATTTACTGATAATATATTATTTTTTATTTTCTTATTAACTTACCATTACATATTAATTTTCTAACCGAACCTAATTTTAAATATTATAGATTAAACAACTTGCAAAAAAAAAATGTTATTTCAAAGCTAGATTTCAACATATGGTCACCCTACATGTTTTACGTTATAATGTATTTGTTCCTATAGTGCAGTAGAGGCCCGTTCTGTGAGAAATATTATTGTAACAATATTGTCTTTCAACACATTATTTTGTGTACACTATAAAATTGTTAATCTTAAGTCAAAATGAAGTTCAAAATTTCAAGTTAAACAATAACACCTAAATTAAAAAGGTAAAGAAACAATAAATAAATAAATATATATGGGTTATCGTATCCCATAACTTTGTCAAAACTATAACTTTGTCAAAACTAAAAGATCACACGGATGGCATTTCTAAGGTGTCACTTACACTATAAAATACAATCATATTTTAATGAAAACGGTCACTTAAATGGAATAAAAACAATAATATTGTGATCAAAACGGTTTCTTTCATATTTATTTCATAATTATTTGATAGTCACTTTAATATTGCATAAGAAAGATTCGCTCTAATGTAATCGCTTATAAATCATTGTTTTGTTTCATTTTTTATTTTTTTACACATATTTAAAAAAAAAACCTAAGGACATATATTTTTTTAAATTTATCTGTTGTTGAAAATGGTATGAACTAATGATATAATGAATGAGAACATTTTGTCTGATCTCTTAACACTTTGTTATTAATTCATATTTTTATCACTTATTATTTTCTCTGTTTATCATTTTATTTTTAAATTTTATTATTTTGCTTTTACTTAACTGTTTTGCATGACCGATATTTGCATGTGTTATTTTTATTAAATTGTGAGATTATTAACCCCGATACAGGCGAACCCTAGTGGGGTTAATAATTACATGCTAAAAATATATGTATATAAATTGTGAAGAAGCAATAAATAAATAAATAAATAAATAAATAAATTATAATCTTATCCTGACGAAGAGAACGTAGTTTTCGAAACACAGTTTTTGATCTTAACTTGACGAAGAAAACGTAGTTTTCAAAACTTGTGATAATTATTATTGATTACATAGTGGTGTAACCACGTCATCTGTTTTCATTTAATTAACAATAAGTGTATTTGCAAAGTTTGAACAAGCACAAATCATTATATATACATATATAAAAATTTAGGTTCCGTATTTTGTTGTCCGAAAATATCGGAAAGTAATCGATGAATTGACTCAAAATTTTTACAAAACATTGCATTTTAGCAGAAGAGTGTTTCGATAGATAATGGTAAGCTCTTGCGTTATGAAATTTAAATAAAAAAAATTACAACGGGTGGTGAGCAAGTGGTTTTAAAATGTGTGTTTTTCATATTTTTAGCAGCAGGGACGGAAGGCAGGATGGGGAGGTTAACGTATGAGGTGGGTTTCACGAGAAGCTGACGAGGGAGGCAGGTGGCAGGGTAGGTGGAAGTGGAACGCAGGAGGAGAAGGGGATGCGGGAAGGGAATGGGGAAGCATGGGAATGGAAATGAAAGGAGAAACAATTTATTTCTTTGAATGAACATATATATTTTTTTATATTAGCTCCACACAGGAGGCCCCGAGGAAAATAATTCCCCTCAGCGCCTATATCATCTTTGGGGATGTTGTGTGGAGGGGTCTTTTTAGGGAAAAGAAGGAGAGGAAGTCGTGGGAAGGAAAAACGTATGAGGGGTGGGTAGGAATCTGGGGGCCAGTATGTCCAAGAGTGACGGACGTATGAATCAATCCCCCGAAGGGTGGAGTAAGTAAGGTAAGGCGTTGTAGGGTAAGGCGATGTTCCGAGAGTCCTGCCGGAGAGATCACTACAGGTCTTCCTCAACCAGTCTCTCCCGATCCGGCCTGCCACACAGTTGGTCGGCAGATGTATCCGCCGCCAAGACTCGGACAAACCTCACCCCCATGAACCCGGGCACCCCTGCTAAGTTACCAAACGTAGCGAACCACTTGGGGTGACCTATGGCAGAGGTTTTGGTAATCCAATAAATGGTTCCCGGGGCGGCGGTACCAGCTAGTAATTTTATAATAATTATAATTTCGGGGGGTTAACTGTCTGGGGATCAACTATCGGGTCACCTATTATGTTTCCACATTCCAGGACTTTCGAAGAACGGTAATTCTAGGAGGAGATTCAAAGTTCAAAACACGCTTCCATGAATATCGTCGTATTTAACCTTCGTTATTTGACTGCGTTGCATTTCTAGGAGCATCGTACTTTGAAACTTGATGATAGGTTAAGATTCTTATGGTTCTATGCTTTTCTGATACTGTAAATGTGCAAATAAGAAAACGAATAGAGACACATAAAAAAATATAATTTACTCATTCCCTATTTTTTAAGCTTTTTGTAAAATTTTATTTAAAATAAAATCTATATCATAATGTTATTTTGGAATTAAAATATACAATACATTTTTCTTGATGTTAATGAATACACCCCTAATTGAGATTAACTCAAGCAAGGACAAAAGTGGCTGCCAAGGGTTGGAGAAGGAATTAACCCGAAGATGGGAAATAATTGGCGGGTGGGGAAAATCTCTCAATTCATATATTATACAAAGAATAGGGCCCGAGGCAGGCGGTGTGGCTTTATAAAATTTTGCACACATGACTTTCAAAACACAAAATATCTGTCTCCACAAGATTTCAAAAAACCATCTTTTCTCATCCCCTATCTTTTCCCATCTTCAGATTTTTTATGCCTTAAACGAAATTTTGAATACTGTGCTCTCAAAATAAGTGGAAAATGTCCATCTAAGTGTATCTGATTTTTAAAAAAATATCTAAATTAAGCCAGGGTAACATTTGGGATTTCAGCGGACATGGAATAAAAGAAAAATATTGTTTTTATTGTGACTTAATCAGTAAAACCTCAGATTGTAATATTTAATCACTTAGGACAATATTAGCGAGTCTTTTTTAAATTAGATTTTTTTTAACTTTATTTTTTCCAATTATATCTAAATACATATGTACATTTCCAAAATAATTTTACATATTTTCCAAATACAGTAAGATGTAAACAAGGTACAAATAATATTGTAACAGACTAACTAACCATCACGCCGTTTCCCCGCAGGGGTAGGCAGAGAGGACGGACCGCCAAACAACTCGGTCTTGGCACACACTCCTTGCCTTGTTCACATTCGTACAAGTAACTGATTCACTTGGTCGTATCATGTCTTTCTCGGGCATCCCTGACTTCTTATATCATTCACATTTGCGTCATATATAATAATATTGTAATAGTTAGCATTAAGTAAATATATAATAGGCAAAAGTAGGTAATGGGAACCTACTAAGGCACTGCCTGTGTGTGGGAAATTCAAACAATAATGCTACATTACATCAATAAGAGCAAGAAAAATAATTATTTTAAAGCAAATGTTTAGAAAATCAGGTATCTATGAAAAAATGAGTAAAAAACGTTTTTTTTTTTGTTGTTAATTTTTGTTATAGTTTTAAGAAAGTAAATAAAGTGAGTCTTGAAGTTATCGTAGATTTGTATTGAAAGGTGATATATGAAGATTTTAAAGAAGGAAAAGTGTTTCAATATCGCATCATTCAGCCACAATTTTAATTTTTTTAATGTAAAGTTATATTTTATCTGTCATTTGAATGTGTTTTGGTAGAAGATTAAGTGAACGAGGACCAATAAAACTGCTGTGCGTTTGGTTTATTATCTTGGTTTTGGTTTGAGGGGCGTAAAACATATTATTCGTCCCTTTGCTAATTCTATTTTCATGTCTGCAATATAAAAAATTTACGGATATTGAATATTAAGTCTTTAGACTCTTTAGTCTCAATCGAAAATTTGAATCAGAAAAAATAGAAAAATAAATCATTGCATCTAGGTATTGCACCCGGGTTTTACCACTGAGCCATGGAACCATATTCCCTTCGAGATAAAAATCCCCGTAAAAAAATAAAGATAATGTTGGTAGTTCTTAGTCGAATTATGACACAGTTAAAAATGACCGAAGGGGATAGGGTCCCATTAGCTCAAATTTCCGATTGATAGTCACTAATATTGTCTTGATTGATTAAACATATTTTAATACAAATGCATAATTAGGTACTGAATATTGAATTCACAACTCCGAAACCAAATTATTAAAGTTTTCAGCTGCTGATAAAACTCCAAATTAATGATTCCAAAAAAATGTTTTCATTATGCATTATGTTTTCATTAATTGAACTTGTCTTTTCATGAAAATAAGATTCCTTTTCCCGCGTCAAATGGCGGCTTGGTGTAATATTCCAGTGATCTTGTTCCTTGGTTGCAGCGGAATAATGGCGGTTATTACAACAGTGCGGCATTATTTGGCACTTTAGAGTCTGTTACTGAGGCATTATCAGGCAGAATCTCTCCGGCAAGAGTAATTAACCACCCTGTTGGCTGCTCTGAGGGGTAAACAACATTTCCACTCAATTATATCAAAAGAAAAATAATGTTGAATGCACATAATGGCGGTTTATACTGAATATTGTTAAATCAAAATATATTATCTGGTTAATATATTGTTTGATATTTTAAACTGAAAACAAATGATGGATGCTGAGAGCGGTGGGGAGGGGAAGGAGATGGGAAAGGCAAAAGACAGAAAGCACCAGAGCGGTACTGAAGTATTATAAGTATAAAACCGGAAGTAATAATAAATTTATGATTTATATAGCAATTCTTTTTGTAAAAATCACCTCAAAGGCGTTGTACAAATATATTTTTCCATTGATCGACAATTACGTCGCAAGTTGGGAGGCGGGCATGAATAACCAACACCTCTGCCAAAGGTCACCTCAAGTGGCTAATTTTGGATACTTAGCATGGGTGCCCGGGTCCATGGGTTGAGGTTTGACCGGATCTTTTTGCGGATGCTTTTGCCCACCACTGCATCCAGGCCGGATCGACCCATACTAGCCACCCCACATACCCTTTTCCTTCCCAGAACTTACTCATATTCCTTTCCCAAACAGACTCACAACACAACGTCCCCCATGTTAACGTAGGCCCCGAGAGGAATTATTTTCCTCAGGGTTACTTGTGCGAAGCTAATGTTGATAACTTAAAACTACATAATAACGTATCTATCACCAATGAGCGTAATGCTCCATAAAAATGTGCATAATTATGTACACTACATACAGGTAAATAAAGATATTATTCAGGACTGTAGTTACCTGGCCGTAAAAATACTACCCAATGTATTGTTTAGTAATAATATATCGTGAAAAACACAAATAAACTTAACTTAATAGAAAAAAAATTATAAAGCAATAATATTGTTTCGGTTTTTAAAATATTTTTCTTTATTCTTCAAACTAATAAAGTTTAATAATGCCAGTTAACAACGCTGCATAGGCATGAAGTATCTAAAACAAGTTCAAACTAAGAACACTGATAATTAATGAGTTAATTTTTTTTCCTTAGATTTATCGAATAGTCCCATTTTAAACATGTTACCCCTCCGAATTTTCACTTTTACCTACCTCTTATCCTCCTCATACCTCTTCTATGTTTCCTGTAGACTGTAACTGTGTAATTATTTTTGTAAGTTTTTACGAAACCCTGATGAAGATTCAGGTTGAATTGAAACCGGAAGTTTTATGTGTTAATGATGTATTATTCTCAACTAACTAACTAACCATCACGCCGTTTCCCCGCAGGGGTAGGCAGAGAGGATGGACCGCCAAACAACTCGGTATTGGCACACACTCTTTGCCTCACTCACATTCATACATCGTCTCATACATACTCTTCTATTATTCTGACTTTTGACATAGCCCGACTCAAGTATCTGATTCATTTGATCGTGCCATGTCTTCCTCGGCGTCCCCGACTTCTTCTACCATTCACTATTATTCTCAATGAAGTATTATTCAAACAAACTTATTTTATAATTTTGTATTCCACAAATTTATTGTGTATTCCAAACTGAATTATGTATTCCACAAATTTATTGTGGATTCCAAACTTAATTAATTCCACTAACGTATTGCTCCCTGTGAACATTTACAAACTAAGAACGAGTTGTTTCAAAGAATTTGAAAAATTCATCAAATTTCAAAGTTAATTTTCAAGTTCTGTGAAAGTTCTATTAAGTTCTGTTATTATATCAGATTTGTGAAGCAACTGACCCACACTGATACAATAACTAAATTTAAGTGTTTAATTAGAATAGATGAGATGCAAAAACTTGTTAAGTTCGCATGTCTTAGGTTACTCGCCCATGTCCAGGGGAAGCATATCGGATTCGGTTTGCAGTTCCCAACGTACGCGACTTGCAGTATCCAAGGCGAAGTCGACTTGTTAAATAGTGTTTGTTGAACGAATCTGACCGGAAATTATGATTGTGTTTATCTTCACGAGGTCCGGGCACGGCAGGAAGGGTGGGGCACGCGGGCACGCGGGCACGGCGGGCACGGACCGCTTTGGAACGCGTTGGATCTTCATTAACCCTCGTGGAAACCGTCGATAATGGCCCGGGAAAGATGTTTGTTGGTTCCGTGCATCGCCGGGAACTTTGAGCAACTTTTGCCAGAGAAAACACACCGTTGAGAAAGAGATATACGATTTTATAACAACAGTAAAACAGAGTGAATATGAACGTTTTAAGATTTCAGATTCAATTTAAACCATATTTATATTTGCTGAAAGGCTATATTCGTTAGCCAAAAGTTGTCGGAAATCCAGCTACATGATGTGGTTTCAATCTTCACAAATTATGAAATTATAAAAAAAAAAATTTATGTTCCCGACAACTTCACACGAGCGGACTGGCACAGGACTTTTGATGTTCTCGGAAAAAAACCGCTCGGAAAAATTATTGTGTTATTAAATAACTTGTCGCCTGAAGTAGTTATTTTTCATTAATTATATTTGTGTTTAATTCGTAGAACTACATTAAATTTAATTAAAATTTAATTTGACAATGTTATTATCAAGCTCTGCAAGTATGTTAGTAAGTTTTTTTGTTACAGCTGTTTCAGTTTACAAGACCATTCTCAAACTGTGGTTGAACCACATTGAGACGACATATTTATATGAATCTAAAAGTCAATTTTGATAGTGTCTAAATTGATTAGGTACTTACTTAAATACTTGCAGAGCTTGATAATGGCATTATCAAATTTAATTTTAATTAAATAAAAAAGATATTTTAGGCTAAATGTTCGAAAATGTTATTATTACTTAAGTAAACGAAATTCCTGTTAATTTTTGGCTACGTAAACTGTAAATTTGCAAAAAAAAATATATAAATCGATTTAAAAAAAAGGTCTGTTCTTATTTACTACCAATACGAGGAACGGCATCTTTATTAGAATAATTAGCTGGTCCCGGCTGAGTGTCCTTTCCCATTCGTCCCCTTCCCCTTCCGCCTCCCCTTCTTCTCCTGCGTCCTCTTCCCCTCTCGCGTTCCTACTCCGCCACCTCCACCTTCCCTCTCCCCACTCTAATCCCCCCCCTTCCCCGGTCCCCGCGAACCCCCCTCCCGAGTTCCCCTCCCCCCTCCCCCCTCCCAGGATCCCCTCTCCCACCCTGGTTCCCCTTCTACCTTCCCCGCCTTCCCTCTTCCCTTTCCCGCTCCCTCATCCCGCCAACCCCCCTCCCGCGTTCCATATACTCAATCCCAGTACATTCAGTTTTTAAACAGCCCGCGTGCCACCTTTCACAATTTAAATTTCCATTTTTCATGTATATTAAATTTGGTACCTAACACAGGTACCTATTTAAAATATCTAAAATTCTTGATTCGATTCAAACTATTAGGGGAGTACCTACTTTAAATAAATTTATCAACTTAAAGATTTTCAAAAATAGAATCCTGTTTTAACAATCATTGTTATGCAAAATGTCATTCTCAAACAGGCGAACTGTCAAACGTACAAAAGTCGTTAGGTTTTCTGAAATTATCCAATTTTCTGCTCAATTTTCTTATTTTTTCTCCCCGTAAGAACCATCCTCGTACTTCAAGGAATATTCTAAAAAAAGATTTAGAGAAATCGGTTTAGCTGCTCTCGAGATTTGCGCTCAGCAACACATTTAGCGATTCATTTTTATATATAAAGAATTAGCGAAATCGTTCAGCTGCTCTCGAGATTTGCGCTTAGCAACACATTCAGCGATTCATTTTTATATATAAGAAGATATCAAACAACATATATAGTAGAATAATAATGGTAGCATTAGGGGTATCAATGGTGACACTTTAAATCCTTTTCCTGGGAACTGTTCCTATTCACCAATTGGTTTCTATTTACTTTGTTTTATGGTATTACTAAAAAATAAGGAAAATATATGATGCAGATGTGAATGGTAGAAAAAGTCGGGGACGCCCGAAAAAGACACGGCACGACCAAGTGAATCAGATGCTTGAGTCGGGCCATGTCAAGAGTCAGAATAATAGAAGAGCATGTATGAGACGATGTATGAATGTGAACGAGGCAAGGAGTGTGTGCCAAGACCGAGTTGTTTGGCGGTCCGTCCTCTCTGCCAACCCCTGCGGAGAAACGGCGTGAAGGTTAGTTAGTTAGTTAGGCTAAAAAAGTACTAAATTTAAAAACGCTGTCTTTAGGTAGCACCAACTGAGTTTGGAGCACTCCATTAAACTGTTTCGTCGAATTGTTAGAAAATAACCTGTGTTGCCTAAGAAAATTTTAAAATGTAAAAAAATATCCTCTTCGTGTAAAAAAATCACTGTATAAAGAAAACGTAATTTTTCGTATTGTAATGTAACACCTTTTCAAAAACAGATAATATAGGTTTCCCTTATCAATCGAATCGGCTAGAATAAACCAATAAAACTCAAAAGAATCTGAAATAAATGTATATTATTTCAATTTAACATTATTTGATTGAAAGTGCCAAGAAAGCTAAAAGAATTTATTCCTAATTATTGATGTTAAAACGAAAGCCAAGTTTCGAGTTTCAAATAACGCAGAATAAACACTGAACATTTCACAAGTGGCGAGGAAAGTGAAAGAAGGTAATTTAAAATTCAAATGTGATATTGATTATAGGCAAGGAGTGGTTTCTTTGTAATCTCACCACTTCCCGCATTAGGGGAGTATCTCTTTAAGTGGAATGAATTTCGTTGAGCTTTTTGGACTTCCTTAGAATAATATTTTTTAATAATAATGTTGACTTAAGATATTTGGAATTGTTTTTAAAAATTATGTTGCATTTGGTGAGCAAAGTGTTTGTTTTGAATATTCAAAATGCGTGTGGCTTTGTTTTTTATACAAATCTATAGTCTTATTCTGAGATTGGTGAAATTTTGCATAGTTGCGATCGTTACCTCTCTATTTGTTGTATGTTGTATTAACAGTTTGGGAGGCGGGTATGGGTAACGCCGCCTCGGTAACCATTTATTGGATAACCAACTCCTTTCCTCTAGCATGGTAGTTCGCTACGTTTGGAGACTTAGCGGGGGTGCTTAGGTTTATGGTGTGAAGTTTGTCCGGGTCTTGACAACGGATGCGTCTGTCCACCAGCTGCACGGCATGCTGGATCGGGAGAGAATGGTTGAGGGGGCCCCTTTGACTTCTCCAGCCGTACTCTCTCGGAACATCGCCTTGCACCGAAATGGGAAGAATGGATTCATATGTCCGTCACTCCTGAACACACTGACCCCCAGATTCCTATCCACCCCTAATACCTTTTTCCTCCCCAGAACTTCCTCTTCTTCCTTTCCTAATAAGACTCTCCGCACAGCATCCCCAAAGACGATATAGGCCTTAAGGGGAATTATTTTTCTAAGGGCCCCCTGTGTGGAGCAATTTAAAAAAAAAACTTTTCTCTATCGTATTTCGTATATATTTATTAATTTTATCATCTTTTATTCTTATAACTCCCGATAATTCCACGGAGTTCCCGTATAATGATTGTTTTTATTGTGAACAAAGTATCCAAAGATGTCGACGAGACAACAGCAGAATAAACATCTTGAGGCACTCCCGGCCACCGCGCACCGCTACTGTATGTTTATTTACCCCATCTGGTAAGGGGGCTAATGCTACCCAGAAATTAAAAAATATCATCGAAGACGATGGCCAAAATGTACCTACTTACTCTCTCAACAAGTAGGATTAGCATTTAGACGAGGTGTCACAATGATTGATTAAAAAAATAATTGGGGTAAGCAAGCATCGCCGTTGTATGTTTGTTTATCTGGTAACGATAAATTAGTGGAGACTTATTAACCAACCAAATTTAGCGAAAAATCTCTAAATACTGATTCAGAATCTAAACCTTGTTTAAAACGTACAGCTCCTACGTCATAGTCTCCTACGTCATAGTATGTCTGGCAAAGTTAAAATTATCTTGAAACAAGCTTATGGGTCCGAGTTGGTTAAATTATTTTTGTCGTGCGTGGTGATCAGATTTGAATAACCAGGTGCTTCCCAACCCTCCTTTACCGCTTCTTTTTCCTCCCCGCTCCCTTCAGCATCCAACATTCCCCAAATGGGATGCCATAGTCTCAGTGGCTCTGGACATTTGGAAGAATTTAGGACTGTTGAGCGGTATTCACGTAAAAATACAAGAACAAATTGTTAGTTTAAATGAAAGTAAGTAATATGTAATTGACGAGTTAGTCATAACTAAATTAATGTACTAAATTAATTAATTTATTGTAATAACAATAAATTAATTAATTTAGTACAGAAAACAGTAAATTGTACTTTTTAAGATTTTTTCACATTCTGTTAAAAAAATGTGACTCTTTTAGCATTTTAGTAGAAAAAAGTTACATTTCATTTGGCGATACAGAAATCAGAATTTTACAAGAATGGATCAACTGATTCAACGAAGAAGGAATGACTGCAGGTAAGCGGGTTTGCAGTGAGCACCTCGAAAATAGGAGTTCCGGATAGAAAGAGCCCAATGTGTAACTTCTTAACCTTGTGGATTAATTCTCAAGCGATGGCCGACAAGATGAAGAAATTGACCGGCAAGAGGTGTACTAAATCTTCTTTGCAGCTCAGTGATGAGAAAAGCTGAGATAAGTATCAAGACAAAGTTGGCTTTAAACAAATCAGTTTATCAACCACTTACTTACGGTCATCTGGTTGATAAATGAACGAACACAACAAGGAAAATATTAGCCAAAGGAAAAAGTATTACTTTGAAGGAAACAGGCATTGTACATTGTTAAATTGTGTGTCTCATTTTGGGCCTCAACATTATTAAATTTAATTTTTCAAAAGAAGCAAACACTTTGTGACTTGATATTTTAAATAAATATAATAAGTTGAGAGGTTTAATTCCTTTCTATTAATTTATAAATAAAACACATGTGTTGCAAAGTTTTTTAACAAAAAAACGACATTTATGTTTATTTATATCACTTTTTTTTTAATGGTTTCTTCTAACAAAATCTCATATTATAAATCAATACAAGATCAATACATAGAAAAAACAAAACAAGTGACAATTGATAATTGCATTCTAACTGACACTAAAGGATTCAAATTTAAATGGAATATATTTCCTTTACATCTTCCCCCCCGGGAAAGAAAATTATTGCAAAAATTTTCATTCATCTTCGATATCCTCTTCATGGTTCATCAATGCAGGTGCTGGAATTAACTTCGAGATGTGGAAAAAATTTGATTCTAATTTTTTTCGACCAGTATTTATCTTGTAAATTGAATTTAATCATTTTTCTATGATTTTGTAGGGTCCATTCTCAATTGGTCGAGCTTCTTCCTATTAAGTTTGTTTCCATTCTCTACAAAAACAGTATCACCAAATTTGAAGTTAATGTGTCTCCTGATTTTATCGTAAATTATCTTGTAATTATGTGACTTTATAGTATTTTCCAGAGCTTTTTTTCTGTCTTGAATCAAATCAATGTCGGTCTTCTTAACTCTTAACTCATTTGGCAAAATCGTAACATCTGTGCCGTTAAGTAGGTACTGTGGCGCATATCCAGTGACGGTGTGCTCCGTTTCATTATAGTTTTTTTACACAATTATGCGCTATAGTTGTCCAAGCCACTTTTGAGTCATTTTCATTGATTTTGCATCTAATTTTATTGCCCAGCGTTTGATTTAATCTTTCATTTAATCCATTTGAGAAAGGTGAGTTCGCTGCAGTAAAAATTATTGGAATATTTTTTTCATCCAAATTTTTTTTGAATTCTCTAGAATTAAGACCCGGGTATTAGTGTGAGAGTATCATGCCAATGTCATTAGTTTCTGTGGAGTTTAAGAGTTTGATGAAATCATTGGTATTTTGAGTTTTTGACGTCAAAATATATGCAAACCTCGTGAAATGATCTAATAGCAGGTGCAAGTATCTCTTTGTTGACCGTGAACCCCCAAAACCGCCTATCGTATCAATGGAACATATTTCAAAAGGTTTTGTTGCGGGACCCAAGTAGGACATCAATCCATATTTATTTTGACCTCTTGATTTGTTCTTTAAACATACTGCACAACTTTCGCAGGTTCTCTTTATATTGTTTGTAATGTTTTCTGATGTGTACCATGAGCTTATCATTTTTTGCATTTGATTAATTCCTATGTGACCTAGGTCTGTATGAACATTTTTGATAAAGTCTATGCGAATTTTTCTGATAGAATTATTTTTTCTGTTTTTTTTTACTTTCTTGTAATAAACATTATTCTTCGATATCAATTTATCTCTCCTGCACTGTATCTTCTCATTTTTGACCTGATCTTTTAAAATATCTTCTAATTTTATTAAGTTGACAACTTTTAATTGCTCATCTTGGTTCTCATCTGGTTCTAAGACTGGGTTTCTGCTTAGACAATCAGCTTCAATATTGTATTTTCCTGGAGAATATTTAATTTGAAATCATATTGGGATAGGTAATATGTTAAGTCACCCAGCTCTTCATCGGTTCGAGATTTGATATTCATATTGTCCAGTGGTTTGTGATCTGAATAAACTGTAAATGGTTTACCTACCAACCAGTATTGCCAGTATCTCACTGCTTCTTTTATAGCTAAGCATTCCAAGTAAATTGCTTTTTTCTTTTTCTGGGCGCCATTTAATTTTTTCAAAAAGTAAGCAACTGGTCTTTCTTTTCCATCACTGATTTTTTTAAATTTCTAATGCCTCTAAATAGAGGCATTGGAAATAGAATCAGTTAATACAAAGGCTTAAATCATTAATAATCAACTAAATTTGACATTCAACCCTATTATAATAAGTATGTTTCCCGTTATCCCACTCTCTCCTCCCCCACTTCCCTCCCACAACTGTCGCACTGTCCCACTCAAATTTACTGTCTCTTTCTTTCTTAACAA
This sequence comes from Limnephilus rhombicus, assembly GCA_929108145.2. NCBI lineage: Eukaryota > Metazoa > Arthropoda > Insecta > Trichoptera > Limnephilidae > Limnephilus > Limnephilus rhombicus. Next base: position 51,096,424 of record OV815285.1, read on the forward strand.
TATGTATAATCCTGTTTTTGTAAGTATTTTTATATTCAGTCCTGATGATGGTACGGAGGTACCGAAACCGGTAGACTAAAAAATAACAACAAAGGACTTAAAACAAAGTATTTTCTTTTTATTTATTATTTAATTTAATTTTAGTAAGTTTATTGCCTTTTTTGTACCGTCGCGCGTCGCCGTTGAATGTTATTATTTCACTAGCTTTTACCTAGAAGTGCATTGTTTTTTCATTAGACAAAGTTGTAATTCGTTTTAGCCACCGTGTAAAGTTAACCATCATTGAATTTTTTATTTTTTCTTAATCTGTAAGATATTGGGTACTTTACCGTATTTAATAAATTAATTTATTGCGGCACAAGAAAGATAAAACATATTTTTTCTTAATTGGTAACTGTCTGGAATACATAAATTTCAGGCGTGAAATAAAAATAATGAACGAATTCTTTTAATTATCTCCGTCTCAGAGGTGGTTACGGGCGCGGCAGGAGCGCGGACAATGGGAGGTGGCAATTATTACTTCTTATGCCACGTTATCAATAAAGTCTGCACGTGTTTTAAAGGCTATTCCGACGCGTGACTTAAGCCTTATTACTTGGATGGGCTTTATTAATAATCTACGGAGCTGTGCTCAGGTGCAAACCGTGTACATTGATATAATTACATGTTTGTAAGGGCTTTGTTTGTGTATCTCTGAAGCTTGTATTTGGAAAACATTTACTTTATTGCACAATAGTAGAGATTTAGGATTAAGAAGTAGATAAAAAAAAATATATATATAATGATTCTAAAGAAACCTCGATAAATGAAAGTTTTTTTCAAAAGGATTATTATTTATTTACAGTTTTTAACATTTTTAAATTAAGTCACGTAAAACTGATTGATATCAGTTTGTCAATGTGTTCTTCTGACATTATTTTTTTTTAAATTGAGACAGGTACACAAAATATACAAATTATTACATTTCATACATATACAAAAAAAAAACATATATTTTGGAAATAAAAAATTGTTAATAAAATTTATAAGAAATACAGAACAAAGAAAATGAAAGAAATGAAAAGAAAAGACAAGAGAAAATAATAACAACGAAAACAAAAGCGAAAAAACAGAGATTAGAAAAACACAAAAGTTAATTATTATTTTTAATTTATAAACTAACGCTTAAGACCAGATTTTTATGCATAGCACAACGGGTAACAATTATTATTAGCAATAATTGTCAGCCTGAAACACTCATTTACAAAAATGTAATAATCAGTTATTGTTGAATGAAACACCAGTATGTATTGAATTATTTGGCGGGTATTAGATAAGCCGCCATAGTTCAGTGGTCAGAGCATCCGACCGGAAATCAGAAGGACACGGGTTTAAGTCCCGTTGGCGGAAGTGTCTTTTCTCGGAAGATTTTTCAATATAAATGAGTGTTTCAGGCTGACAATTATTGCTTATATAATAGTTACAAAAAAGTTCTTTGACTTAACCATTTTCTTAGCGTACATTTTCTTCTGAAACTCAATTCCCAGCTTAACATGTTGTAAATTATTGGAACAAGGTATTCTACAGTTATTTGACCGTATTTATTTAGGTATCTGGGAATTATAAGTCCATCGTTTGTATATTGAACATGAACCACTAGTTTATTATATTCAGATTGAGACGTATGCTGACTCTAAATTTTAAGCCACAATATAGCACGAACAGATAATAAATTTACAGAGTTGCATAGTTACGATTTTGGTATATCATCTCTTTGTTCGTATTCATTTTTTAAATTATAATTTTACCAAAGAATATTGTACGTTTTGCACTGAAAAAATATTTTTTTTGTTGAATGTCCCCATGTGGTTGTTCCATATCTTATTAGGGATTCCGCCAATGACAGATATACAAATCACGGTGACCCGACATTTAATCCGGCCGAAATTTGATCCGGCCGACACTTGATCCGGCGGACAGTTGATCCGGCGGACATTTGATCCGGCGACAATTGATCCGGCCTGATCCTTTAGAAGATTTTTTCTTCAAGTAAGTATGTAAAGAGGATATACGGCCGTACAACCAAAGTCGATGTACTTATATCTGAAGGCATCTTGAGTGAAAATCCGCTGTAAAAATATTTTTACTAACAATAATTTCGACTCTCCGAAGAAGCATGAGGTAATACAAAATACGACATACTTATACGTGCAGTCAGTTTAACAAAAAAACTGTAAAAGATTCCTACTTGCGTATAACTTTTTTATCTGAAAATTACGCTAGAGTCCCAACTGCTCTCAACCGTCTCGAGCCAGTGAGTGCCAATGGCATCCCCAATTTTGGTATGGAGTGATACCAAAGATATTCAAATACAGAAGAGATATGCTATGGTATCCGCGCAACTGTCGCCGGACTACGCGCTAATTAGCGTAGTTTTCATACAAAAAGAATTTGTGCATTTCGTTGATTTTTTAAAAATGTGCATTAATATTACTTAACAATATGTTTTGAATAAGGAAAGAATTCGTTAATTTAGTTTAACGTTCGTTTGGTTTATTCGTTAATTATTCAAATGTCCGCCGGATCAAGTGTCCGCCGGATCAAGTGTCGGCCGGATCAAATGTCGGCCGGATCAAATGTCGCCGGACCAACTGTCGCCGGACCAAATGTCGCCGGATCAACTGTCATGGAACCACAAATCACATCTAATTTCAAACACCGTTAATTGCATTACAGCATTGAAAAAGCCTTAACATATTTTATCATTTTTTTAACAGTATCACTTTTCTAAGTAAAAAATAAACTATCATCCATGATCCTTTCAGCCCTTTGTACAGCCGGAAGACAGACTAAATTCACGTTATACTATATTTGTAAACTGTATGAACGTTTTCTTCCTTCCTACAGGTAACGGTGGTTCTCTTGAACATCCAGGTTCACAAAACAACCCCACATATGACATTTCTTCCCATGCGAAATATAGATTTACGTATTAGTACTATTGTGTGATAGATATCTAAGAGGATTTACAGATCTCGATGACATTTTATTAGCGGACATGCCCAATTGCAACGATTCCTTGAGTGTCAGGTAGTGCGGTTTTCAGTCAAACTCTCTCATTAGTCAGCATAAATTTCTAAAATACACTCGTAATAAATAAAAACTCGGTCTACATATATAAACGGTAAATTATAATCTCTTGATAAAAGAATTAAAATTATTAAAACTTTCGCATAGAAGATTTATTTCCGACTTGACTTTTATTTTTAAAATTGAGGCACATAAGAACTGAAAGAGGCTGGAGGTCCCAATCCACGGAGGAGCCAATATTTCTGGAGAACGTCATCTCGGTTGCCCGCTTGGAAAGCTGGTCTGAGTTGATCAAATGGTTCCTTCCTTCTAACGTAGCCCGGCCTGGTCTTGAGAGTGTAGGATATCCGTGGTCCAGGGTGAAGCGATGGTCAGAAGAAAACGAGGCGAATGGATGAAGGTTAGATCGAGGTTACTCCGACGATGTATTGACCACCATAACACGGGCATGTGCCTAGCATGGTTGTCGAAAAATCCCCCTAATTATGTAACTATCAAAACCATGATTAAAGAAAAATAATAAAAAAACGAGTGTGATTTAGACCACACGACCCAAGTAAAACTTCTTTAGCTCCATTTTTGTATATGATAGGAAGAGAAAAAGAAAATGTGCGCGCGCACTGCTCTCTCTTGCTCCTACAGTGTGATACAGACAATGTGCCTTAGATATACGAATGGCACTGTGTCTTAGATATTTTAACTGGCTATAAGAGAAAGAGAGAAAGAAAATGTGTGCCCGCACCTCTCTCTCTTGCCCTTGCAGTAATATACGAAACGTAACTCTCTCTCTCTTTCTATCTTCACAAACTTATATCCCCCTCTCAACTACCGTGGGCCCTTTTTTAAAGCTTACTCCCCAAGTCAAGCGTGCGTGAAGAAGTTTTACTCCAAAATTTTTTTTAGCATAAAACAATGACGAAGTTGTTACATGCATAATACAAAACACGTGGTTGCGTTCGGTCGCGGCTTGGGCCCGAATCTTTTCAAGTTTATGGTCTAAATAGAAATGCTTCAACACGTCGGAAACAGTAAGGTTGATATTTAATGAAAGTAAAATTACATTGAAAGTATTACCAATAATACATCAATCACGTCTTGCAAAAGGTAAATAAATTAGCATAAGTACGTTAAAATTCTCACGCCTCGAATAATAACCCCCATTATAAAAATTGACCTTTGGAAATGCGACGAGAAAAGTGGAATTTTCCATTAATTTGTGCGATATATCGGCAAATAGCACGTTCTCTTCCGCTAATGCTGATTGATGAAACCCCTTACAGGAGCCGTTTCGCCGGCCCATTCAATATTGTACGTGAGTCTGCCTGCTGCCCGGAATAATCGATTCGTTTACTTGTACAGACGGAACGAAAGCCTACTTGTCTGGGTATGAAGGATCTCAAAAATACAGCCTCTCCATGCTACGTTATTCAGGATGTAATGGACTGTAAGTTATGTACAATAGTACAACGGTGGCAGGGAATAAACATTATTTTTATAGAAGGTACAGCAGGATTAACTCTGATATGAAAAATATTTCCGGACTATCTTTAATCTAAAATATAAATTATTTTTGTAGATATTTAGACAAAATAATCATTAAGATCTTAAGGTAAAATAATCATTAATAAATTGGGAGGAAATAAAAATATCGCCTACCGGGGACTTGAGTTGTCATGAGTTGACTAGAGTAAATTTTAATTGATTTCAGTTGATTTGCGTAGATTTGAGTTCATTTGAGTTGGCTTGAGATGTCTTAAGTTTGCTTAAGTTGTCTTGAGATGGATTGAAATGGCTTGAGTTGGCTTGAGTTGCTAGTTATTTTTTATTTAATGCGTTTAATTCTTAGAACTGATTTTTTTTTTTTAATTTAAATGAAAACAAATTGAAAAATGTTATTTTTAAGTTAAATAAAAATAGTCAAAAACAAATTACCTATTCTCCAGTATTTAGTATTTGCGATAAACAGAAACAATAAAATTCAGGGAATTCAGAAGCATTATTTAATCATTTTCAGCAAATCGGGTAAAAACGAGTGACTATTCACTTTAATGTTATTATCGCGTCGGGAAAAAACAGTCATACGTAATCACAGTTTTATCTTAGCCTGAAACGCCGAAATAGCTGTCGCAATAATAAAAACTAAAATACTTGCAGATATTTACAATAAAATAAAATCTATTTTTTTTAACACGAATCCCTCACAAGAGCCCTATCAGCTGCCGTCTGGTGCCAGTGAGTCTATGGTATCCCCAACTGAGGCATGTTGTGAGGCTAAAGTGTGGAGGGGAAGGAGATGTGGTAGAGGAAGATGAGAAAGTACCCGGCAATTCAGATCTGGTTACCAAATACGGCAAAAGCCATTTCAAGTTTCAATTCTCAATGGTGGTTTAACACCAGAGCGAGATACTGAGAGTATTTTCCACTCTGGAACGTGCCGCAAATACGTATACTTAATACGTATTTTTATAACACATATTAAAAAAAATTTTTGTCGCACGGGATTCGATCCTGCGACCTTCGGATTGTGAGTCAAGAGCCTTACCCCTCGATTACAGAGCATCCACATTCATAAATAAAATAATATAGAAAACTCCTGCCACCAACTATCAAAAAAAACTTTATCTTTTTAAGAAGAAAACCTCAAACAAGATTCTCAAACACAACAGCAGTATCAGTTAGTAGATATTTTAGTTAACCAAACAAAAGTTTTTCGTGACTTTCCTCCCGAGTTCAATGGAAACTTCATTCGCTTAAAAGATTTATCAAAGAAAGTTGAACATACCGAGGAATCTCTTCCGCATCCGGTGATATTTATTTCATCCCCCTGTTAACCGGAAGTCCCATACTTCTCCGGAAGTACGAAAAACGGAAGCGAAAGATTTAGTATCTGCCCTCTTCCCACCGCAATGATTTCACGATCATGTCGATTATTGAGACCTCTCCAATTCAATCCTTGCACTTTAGAGCTGAATAATGTCGTTGGTCAATGACGGCACGTCGTTGTTTGCAATTTCAGCGTATTACATTAAACAAAAACTGAATTTCGTATAAAAGAGAAATTTTAAAAAATCTTAGAAATGATGACAATGTTCGATCTATTGAAATAATTAACTAATTTAGTTTTGTAAAAATTCATTCTTTAATTTTATTCCAGGTTACGTTTTTCGTAAACAATTGTAACACTTTTATTATTATTATATAAAATAAGGGTGACGTCAAGTACACCATGTCAGAAAAAAGAAGCTCTTATGCCTGATAAGGGAGCAACGATTCTTACTTAGGTTGTATTTTCTAATATGTTTTGTATAAAATATTTTATTTTTTTTAAATAATTTTTTTTGAAAATTATTTCAATTTAGTTATTTATTTGATTGGTTGATATTACGGTGACCGGAAAACTCTACAAATTGGCTATTCGTCACTACTTTAAAAAGTGATTAAAAGCGAAGAAAAAAAAAATAGGTTGAATAGGTTACGTTAGGTTAGGTTATGGGCTATTGTTTTCATTACTTTTAAAAACTTTTCATGGGGTGTTGAGATGCCACTATATGGAGTTGTCATGGAACCTATAGTAAAGTGCAATTACAGTTATCTCTGTTGCTTTATACGTGATCGTTATATATTTAAGTTTGTGTCCCATAAAACTATTTTATTTGCATTTTAAACCTTTAATAACAACTGGGGAAAAGTTTTAGGGAAAATTAATATTGCCTTAAATATTGTATGTACAAACTTTAGCCAAATATATATTCTGCAAAATATATAAAACATATTTTTATAACATCTAAAGTTATACATAACTTCTAGTTAAGCAAAAATAATATATTGAAAACATTCGGTCAATTCAAGGGGGAAGTGAGTATGTCTTTCCAAATAGGATACATTTTTTCCGTAAATATCTTCTTGGACGATCACAAACAAGTCAAAGATAAGTTTGTTAGATGTGAGAATAGTTTTTGTGGCACGCCTGCCTTTTTAAATATGCAAGAGCGAGATGGCAGAACCAGAGTATAAAATGTGATGAATGTTCCTGCTCGCTCTCCTTACCTACAGACAGCTCCGTTAGCTAGCACGTAGCTTGTAGAATTGTATTGTGCAAATAAATGTTCATCTCGACCACGCGTCTATCATTATTAATCACACATCACACATCACACACCTTCACAAAAGTTTAAATAACATATAATATCCTAAACAATATATAAATAGAAGTATATAATATCCCAGCACTGCGAAGAGGACACGTCCACTGGCGGACACTCGTAGGGTAAACTCTTAATTAAAACGTTCAGTTTCCCCCTTTAAACCGGATCAAATTATGATTAATCAAATACATGAAATGTACGCAACTCTGTCAAAGTCGAATAATTTAAAAACGCAATCCTCAAAGTGGACGATTCCGTTCGGTCTGGTGAACAAATAATCTTTCGTTCGAATAAACACGCGTGGACATTCATCCACGCTTTGAATTGTCGATAAAGCGAATATTTTGGACCCCAAAGGGCCGTCAAAGCGTTCCACATGTATGCGGGAAATCAATTCACGAGCTTTCATAAAAATATTTTCCACTGCTGCAAAAAATGCTTTCAGTTTTTTGATAGATGTTTGACCAACTCTAAATTTTATTGAAAATATTTGAACCCGAGCGTGGCATGGTAAATATGTGAAATTTATCAACGAAGTTCTTTAGAAGTCATGCCAAATGAAATAAATCACCTTTTCTTTATTTTTGACGTGACCCACACGATTACATGTAATATATATGTACAATGTAGATAAGCACTAAGCAATATAAATAATTTCGTTGTAATTGTTATACTTTGCTTATATACCTACTTTTGGGTTTGAAAGACCACATAAAAACAATAAGACCTACTAAACTACATTTTGACAAAAAAAACATATTTCAACAAACACGAAGGTTCGAAAAGCATACAAAAAATCATAAAACTCCGACGGAAAATACAAGCTTTGGACTAAGACATCACAAATACCAGGCAATAAAAAAAAACATTCAACAATTTTTCAACTGATTACAAAAATGAGACAAACAGAAAATATTTCAGATACAAAATTTAAAGATGGATTAAAGAACAAAAGAAACAGTATTAGAATAAAATTATAATATAAAAAAACATACATGCAATATATTCTACTAACTCCTAACATTCGTCAATTTATTAGATTTTTTTGTCACCGCCTTTATTGGTGTATTTTATTTTGTGTTCACATTTATATTTTAATTTAAATAATGTATTATTTCTTTTTATTGAATTTTACTAAAATGTAAAATGGGGGCCTCAGCAATTGTAAAGCACCCAGTGACGCACATATTATCAAATAGTGTTATAAATATGTTTACTAAAAATTATTATTTGTTTTTTCCCGTTAAACTACTTAACTGCAGTTTAACGGGATATATATGAAATAAAAAAAAAAATAAAAAATAAAAAACTTATTGTATTAAATATTCAAAATAATAATAAAATTATTGTAAGTATCTGTGTATATCAAAACCAGAGAACAATGTTTTAGTATGGTTAAAAAGGTGGTCCAGGCCTATATAGTAAATTATTTTTTTCAAATATAGATGCAGCCATCCATTTTATTTGTTACACCTATCATTCATTTTATGTGTAAAAAATTTCAGACCCCTATCTTATGTACAAGGGGTGCTCATCGAATTAGAAGTTTCTGACAAAAGTTCTGGATTTTAAGCAAAACACGTAATTTAAGGTACTAACTAACCATCACGCCGTTTCCCCGCAGGGGTAGGCAGAGAGGACGGAACGCCAAACAACTCGGTCTTCCAAAAACACACACTCTTTGCCTCACTCACATTCATACATCGTCTCATACATTCTCTTCTATTATTCTGACTTTTGACATGACCCGACTCAAGTATCTGATTCACTTGATCGTGCCATGTCTTCCTCGGGCGTCCCCGACTTCTTCTACCATTCACATTCGCGTCGTATATTCTTCTTACACTACTTCCTTCGTTCATTCGCTCTACATGCCCAAACCATCTGAGGGTCCCTTTCTTAATCTTACTCATTATGCTTACATCAGCCTTACATTCTTATTCTCACACGATCATACTATTACGTATCATACTATCATACGATTCTCACACGATCATAGTCAAATAAGTATAAAACGAATTTAAATTTGAACAAAATTTGGTAACAAAGCAATAATTAACATAATATTAGTCGCAATCTTTCAAAACTATGTTTGTTAACTCCTTTTTGAATGTTTCAGTAGAAACGATTTTTCTGTTTTGTTCAACGATGTGAAGCTTGACATTCCTTCTTCGAGCTGATATTTGAGATGAGCTTCTATCGTATGCCCATGGCGCTACATGGAGAGCCGTCTTCGTCACGCTTGCTTCCGTCATGCGAGGGGAAGTATTTTCATTCAAATCAAATACCGATGTTCACCGCGGCTGAAGGCTGACGCATGTTTTTAACGTGCCTAGAAAAACGTAAGCATTATTTCTACAGGTTCGAGGTGGTATGCTGGACGGAGAACGGGACTGTTGAGGACCTGTGTGACTGCAGATGAGAGGGTCGGTGACATCGAAATCCATCTTAAGTAAATTCAAACTTCACGTGATCAGTAGAGAGAGCGGTCCCCACCGACCTCCTGACATTGCTGGTTGTCTAATCCACTTCAGTTTAATGTTCATGTTCGATGCTATAGGAGTGAATGGAACTCTAGTCATCGACATGCTGAAAGACTTCTATAGCATCATCATCATCAATTCGGGAGAGGATGTCACGATCTAAAACCTCATGCCACCCACGCATTCCTGAATACTTCCGGACATCGGCTACCACACCATAAATCGAAGTAGATCCTCACGTCAAGCGATATGAGATGACATTTCATCAAGCAACATCAGCATTATCACCCTTTTAATTTGGCGGCGTGTTGGTTGAGAACACTTCCACTATCATCCTACAAACCGGAAACACACATCAAACCCTTTCCCGACAGGAAGCAAAACATGTCGATTTTTCATTTGTCGCTTGCGACCATCAAAATATTCTCTGGAGGCGTCGGAATTGGGGACTGACCGGGCGGTTTTAATTGAACCTCACCAAGTCAGTTGCGGAAATGGAGGAGCCCAATTGAAGCAAGACATATTTTGTTTCATGTCAATCCCTAGTAATCTCCCAAAAATACCCACTCAAACGCAAAGCTAACTAACAAACTGCACTTACAACTGTGACTGCTGTAACTGTAGAATTTGTGCAACCCGGACCTGTTTTGGTTGAATTTTGATTGAAAATCCGTAACTATAGTACAAATGTCAAAATATTTTATACGATAGCATCCCAAGAACAGCAGAGGATACGCAGAGTTACATCAAAGGTAGGGTCTTCCCAATTCACAGTATAAATGTATATTTATGCACTAGGTACTATGGAGGATGACGCGGATTAATTCAAGAAAAAAAATCATCAACAAACAAAAATCACACAACGTTATGGGCTTAGTTACAAATTGATACATTGAGGCATCATGCCATGTATACGCAAAACGTATTACGTAAAGGGGTGTCGAGGCGCTGCAGAAGAAATGAAGGAGAGAGAAGCGTGATCGACGGAGCTACGAATTCGAGGCTACGAACTCTACGTATAGAGCTTACGTTGCAGAGTCTACGAACGGTGTAGAAAGAAAGAAACAATAAAATCACATTTTCAAAGAAAAGGAAAAATAATTAAAAAAGGGAAGCAGAGTCAATTCATTACAAAGTACAACAAAAATAATCCTTTTAGTGGTTTGGGGGCAACTGGCAGAGGGATCAATTATCAGGAGGTCTATTAACCGGGAGATCAACTGACCAGGGGATCAAGTATCCATCGGATCAACCAAATACCCAACTTTCAGCGCTACTATTGCAGGACAACCCAAAACATTCATCACCTCACAATACACAAAAATTATTGTAGCTTTGGAAATAATAACTCTTCATATATATGTGAAACCCTTGAGTGTGTTAATTTGTTTAAATATCTAGGCGTTATAGTTGACAAAATAACCTCAAATGGAAATATCAAAGAGAAAATGTAGCAAAAAGAGTGCGTGCACTGATTCATATATTTATTTCATTTCGGGAAATTTTAAGAACACACTACTTAAAAAACATACATTACGGACTATGTAACTCGATCATAACCTGCGGCTGCATTAGGTGAGGGGGAGGGGGGTGGGGTACAGGAAAAACAATATACCTATGTGAAGTGTCATACTTCGGTCAAAAAATAACAAAATGGTTACTTGAATTAGGCAGGACAAAGTCAGAAATATTATTAAAAATGTTATCTGATAATTATACACTACGAGCGCTTTTTATATCTCTTTTGTTTCCAAAATTTTTCTTTTCTTTTCTTTTACAGTTTTTCTTGAGTACTGTTTTTTCTTGTATACTGTTTTTTCTTGCATTCTGTTTTTCTCCATATTGTAATTCAAAAAAAAAATGGTTACTGGATTTAGGTCTGACGGAGTCAGAAATATTATTAAAAAATGCTATCAGATAATTACTTATTACGAGCCTTATTTATAATATAAATGTTTCTTTTGTTTCCCAAATTTTTCTTTTTCCTTTACTATTATTCTTATATACTCACTCCAAAAACACTTTTTCTTGTATATTCGATGCTTAACTGATTCTAAAACCTAACACTCAACTGTATCATATTTTATAAGTATGTACTTAATGTAATTTGTGAATCTTAACTTTATTTAATACTGCATATAAATATAAATCAACATGTACCTACCAAATATAAACGAAACCTGTCAATTTGACTGTCCTAGAACGGGAGACCTTTCTAGTTGGACAGTCAAAGCTTCCTTACACCGTTAATATATTTTTATGACAAACAAATAAATATAAAAATAAAAATTTAAAAAAAACTGACAGGGGATCACGTATTCAGGAGAACAACTGTTGGGGGATCAATTATTCGGGCGGTCAAATGGTATCATCGGAACTATGGCATCCTCAATTAGGGCATGTCTTAAGACTAAAAGTGACTGGGAGGGGTAGTTTTGATTTTTCACAAATGTGTAGGTACCTACCGCCCCTACTTTCATTTGACCATCGATCGACAAGTGAACAATATGATAAATCCAAACTTTCAGTTGATTTTATCCCATAGAGCCTGGGATAATTGGATATACGTAGTAATATATTATGTAACAAGTAATCTATTAATATATGTATACTCATTTGGATGAAAAAATACTTAATATCGGATTTACTATACACTCATTTGGATGAAAAAATATTTAATATCAGAGTATATACTCATTTGGATGAAAATTTATTTTTTATCTGAACAACAAAAAGGTTGTCACCGAAAATATATGGGATGTAAAGAACAATTAGTTATTGATTCTGTAATTCTAAAACAGATTCAAAATCAAAAGCGTTATTTACACACTTGCTATATAGATTATCAAAAAGCTTTTGATAGTGTCCTGCACTCGTGGCTATTCAAAATATTAAAAGTATATTTAAGTTAACCCCATTATAATTAGCTTTTTGAAAAATATTATGTCCTTTTGGAATACCGATTAACTAGTTAAGAAATTAGTAGTACCGGGCATTTCGATAAAAAGAGGGATTTTTCAAGGAGACTCATTGAGTCCTCTTTGGTTTGGCAGAGCATTAGATCCTCTATCTAAAATTTTAATTAAAAGCAAGTTTGGAATAAAAATTAAGGGTAATACAAGAGAGAGAAGTATGGTTTCACATGTATTATTTATGGATGATATGAAATTATTTTCGAATTTTGCAGTAAATTTAGAGAAAATGATTAAGGTAGTTAAAATTTTTTCAGATGATTATTAAAATGACTTTTGGTTTAGATAAACGTAGAACGATCCATAAAGAGAAAGGCAAAATTGTAGATGGAGACGAGGGTGTATTTAGAAATTTAAAAATTAAAAGTATGAAACGGGATGAGGTTTATAAATATTAAGGATACCCGCAATCAAATAGATTAGATCATACTAGTATTAAAAATGATTACAGGATTAAATTTCAAACTAGGATCAGAAAAACTTAAAAATGCAATCTATCTGCTGAAAATTTTGTAAAAGCAATAAATACTTGGGCAATACTTCTACTAACGTACTCATTTGGCATAATTAAATGATTAAATACAGATTTAGATAGCTTAGAACGATTAATCAGAACTACGTTAACAAAGTTTGATTGCCATCATTCAAATTCAGCTATAAAACGAATTAATTTACCTAAAAATTTAGATGGTAGAGGTGTCGTCAAAATAAGATCCTTGAAACACAATCAGGAGAAATGCTAAGAAAATTTTTCCATAGGAAAGCTAATAGCTCAGAAATGCACAAAATAATTTGCAAGGCAGATAGAAACACAGCACCTTTAAATTTATATGACAAGAATGTCAACACTCTTATAAATACTAACCAGGAATTATTAGATTCCTGGTCAAATAAAATTATCCACGCAAACACTTCAATTATCTCAACCAAACGTATTGATTTCCATAAAAGTAAGTTCTGAGAATTTATTCATGGATTTTCTTTTATTGGTACAATTGTTTTTTGGCTCGAAAGGTAGGCCGCATTGACAGAAACAGTAAGAGCCCAAAATGGCGGCCGAGTAAAAATTTCGAGTCGGGAAGTGGTTTCTCGAGCAGTAAAATAACAGCGTGTTTTTGCAGTAATTTATTTAAAATCGGCAAGAATTTTGGACTTTTTTTATGATTGTGATGAGGGGCTAGCAAGGATTGTGAATGGATGCGATTCCCACGTGCAATGAATGGTCCGTGGTGCTTTTGGAGGTCAGTGTCAGTGTCGATCGGTGTAGTCCGATTAATTGAACCTTGGCTGCAAACATCCGCGATCATCCGAAGTTAGAGCTCTTTGGAGAGGTTCGCTTATGGAGATTTCCGGAGTAGGTGGGCCCAACTCCCAAGGATATCCAGGCGGGATGGTAGTCGGGAGCCCGTCGATGGATGGGCGCTCTGTTCGTTGGAGACTCAAGATAGCATACTGATGGTAGAGGGTGGCTGGAAAGGAGCCTTGATGTCACTGAGGAGGGCTGCTGGTAACGGAACTGGGATTCGTAGATCTGAGGCGATCTATCGTTGGAGCTGCCTAATGGAAGCTGACTAATAATAACTAATCTAAATGAAAACTCTCTCTCTTCTTTCCCTTTTGATGACACAATTGTTAAGGTATTTACATGGATTTAATTATTATATATTTTCTGCAATTGTCGTGGATAATTTTTTGTTTGACAATGTTATCAAGTGCACTTTGGCCTATAAACAAGTTGTTTTATTTATATACATCAATATAGTAGCCTTTTATCCCACTAAGGACCCTGAAAGGATGAGAGCTCATGTAAACCGTATTTGCTATGCCAACAGAGCAAATACATGTGTCAGTATGTTGACAAACTTTCGTCAAACAAATGGTTGAGTATTGGAGAGTTGAGCACAGAAATAGAAAGATTTATGCTTGCCATTTAATATAGAGTCATTTACTAAAAATTATAGGAAGCATAATATGATCAAAGATACAAATAAAATTGATTATTTATGTAAAAAATGTTTGGGTTTTCCGGAAACTATAGAACCTATTATATCGGGATGTTCTGCATTAGCGCCATTCGAGTATACATTTAGGCACAATCAGGTTTTAAAAATAATTCACCAAAGTTTGTTAATTAAACATAACTTGATTGACTGCCGTAATATAGTACCATATTATGAAAATGAACCAAATTCTTTTCATTTATTCATAAAATTCATTTTTATTCATCAATAAAACTATACCAACAGACAGAACAATTAGTCATAATAGACCTGAAATAGTTTTACATGACAAAATTTAAAAAAATAACTTATAAGTAATCTATTATATTATTATAAGAAGTAATTATTATTTTTAATTTTTAAACTAACGTTTAAGACAAGATTTTTATGCATAGCACGAAGGGTAAGAATTATTGCTTATAATAATAATTATAAGAAGTAATCTACTATATCTGTAATAGGATATTCTATACTGGTTATCAAACACGGTTTATTCCATTTCATGCAAGGTTTCGACCTGAATTGTGGCACTTCGTCAGTCTACCAGTCGTTTCGTTAAGTAACTAAAAAAAAGTTAAGAAATTTTGTGCGATGCACTCATAAATTCAGAAATACCGAAAATTTGTGAAAATGTGGAGTCATCTAAATTAAATTTGGGTTTAACGGCTACAAAACCCGCGGAGTGTGTTCACACTGCTTATCGCTATGACGATGTCTCCGCTAGACACAGACCCTATTAATTATGTTATTTTGACTGTAAAAAGTCGGACTTTCAATTTGGTACAACTCCGGCCGGAAATAGAAAGCTCTTCAGTTTGTCAAATACGAGTTCTCGTTATGAAACCAGGGAAATTTGTTTCCATCGCTTTGATTCAAATTTGTACATTTTGGTTAAAATTTGAAACTGATTTCGTAATGCTGAATGAAATGTTTAAAAAAATTTTAAACAAAAACAGAGATTTTCAGAGGTTTTTTCAATTTGGGGAGTGCTGTTTTCCGTGTTCATAAAGGAATATGATTCAAATGTTATATTATATCAGAATTATAAATCACAGCAATATGAGCATCTTCAGGGCTCCTGAATTTTTCGACTCATTTAGCAAAATTTAAATTACTCCTTTTTTTACATAAACTACGTACGGAAGGTGCTGAAAAATATGTGTCCCTCTTTTTCATATTTGGGAAAGCTGTGTGGAGGATCTTTTAGAGGAAAGGAAGGAGTGAACCTGGGTCTTGAAAAGGGCCCACGTTGAAAGGAGGTAGGAAACACAAGAGGCGAGAGGAAATACAGAGAGAGAGTGGAAACGACCCATTCTTATGTTACAATTTTCAACTGTATACAAATATGCAAGCTTTTGGTGGGTTACCCGACTGTGCACCAGTACCGGAGGGATAAATGACGCTAGTGCTAGTTCCTCAGAGAATCTTCCATTGAAGTTGTTGCCGTAGAACAAGGTTATATTTCCCACACGACTCCAGTGCTCTAAAGAATGTAATCTATTTGCTTAGGGAAAATCTATCAAATGCATCGATCTTTATTTTTAATATGAACACCGCACAAGAGTCCCTACTGCTCCCAACCGCCTGGAGACTACGCAATCCCCAATTGGGGCACATTGCGAAGCTGAAGGAAGTGAGGAGGGAAAGGAGATGGGGAAGAATAAGGTAAGTACCTGGCTATTCAGATCTGGTCACCAAACATGGCAAAAGCCATTTCAAACAACTTTTTAATTCTGAATGGTTTTATTACACCGGTGCGGTACTGGGATATATTCCAATCTGGAACGTCCCGAAAATGTACCTCGTATTGTTTTTAAATAATTATATTTTAAAGTATCACAAGTTCATCAAATAAAATTTACTAGCGTACGTCGGGATTTGAACCCGCGACCTTCGGATCGCTAGTCAATGTAGATCTATAAGTACAGCACTTATTGACCAAGATGCATTAGGTGCATTTGTTAGATCTGCCGTTTTGAGCATCATTGTTACAAACACTGTGCTCTAATGAAAAATGTTATTTCCACAATAGGTGAAAGTATTATCTTCACATTGAATGTAAAAATGTGGCAAATATTTCTTCTGACAAAACATATTTAGCGACTTCTTGTTGCCTTGCCATGAGGTATTTGTTGCTACTACCGCCCCTTAGATCTCGCTGGTACCCTCGGGGGGTTGATATTCTCCTCTTTGGGAATCACTGATCAAATAGTTAATGATAAATATAACTTTTTTGTTTTCTCCTACCATCTTTTCCTAGGTACATACTGACCCCACCCTGTTACTATCATCTCCACAAATGGTGGCGTCAGCAGCTGACGTCATAGTGGGACACTCACGTGATTAATTGTCCAAAGGTCAGCCCTCAGTTGACCGCTCCTACTGGATTGTTTATATTACAGCTCATGTTTTGTATCCTAAAACCAGCGAATGCTCATCACTCGGATAACACTAGAAAAACATTAGCCGTCATTTTGACGGTTTTCCCATCTAATGTGACGATATTTTGCGCAACATGTATTATTTCAATAATATAAATTCGAGTGGCGGTTATAGGTACAGCCGCCCCGGGAACCATTTATTGGATTACCAACACCTATGCTATATATGTCACTCTAAGTGCTTCGCTACGTTTAGTAACTACCAGAGGTGCCCGGGTTCATGGGGTAAGGTTTTTCGGATCTTGGCGGCAAATGCGTCTGCCCACCAACTGCGTGAGAGACTGGTTGAGGGAGACCTTTTGATCTTAGATTTCTTTACCTGAGGGAGTATGGCTACTACCCGTGGCTCTACCCTACCCACATTCTCTTGGCCAAGCATGGTATGAACCATCTACGGGTCAGAAGGGATGCGCTCATTGTAACACATTTCTTCAGACTGATTCGTGGAAGGTTCGAAAACTCGGCTATCATGGAGAGCATTAGTTTCTATGTTCCCGATGGTTACCTCCGTCACCGACAGCATAGACTGTTTTATCTCCCGGCTTGCTGAACCAACTTGCCAATGTTTATACCAGTGGGGAGAGCTGTCTTGTTGTTAAATAGAATCACTTCGAATATCGATATGTTTAACATCAATGAAGCACAATTCAAACGACAAGCTTTGTTGCTGTTAATCTCAATCTTATTTTCCGTAAATATTTTCTCTTTTAAAAACGATTTGAAATTGTAATTATGTAATGTTTTTAAAATAAATAAATAAATAAAATTGAATTGAATTGAATCTCTTCAGCAGGAATCTCTCGGAACATCCCCGTACACCGCAGTGGAATGGATAAATTCATACGTCCGTTACTTCCGGACGCACCCCAAATTCCTACCCACCCCCCATACCCTCTCCTAAAAAGACCCTCAACACAGCATCCCCAAAGATGACATAGCAAAAACATATTAACTTGATTTTAGTTCACTTTACATGTTTCATGATTAAGCACCCGTGATGAAAAAATGGTATATCTCTTATACAATCACATTAGACCTTGCTATTTCAACTAACGACTACCGCTAACTGCCATTTAAAAGTTTGATTTGAAGCATTATGGGCATTCGAATTCGAACCAAGTTTGGAGTGTAAAGAATCGGTGGTTACCGGGGACTGCTATTTGAAGTGGAAATCGTCAATAGTTGCAAAATGGCAATGATTGCGGATTTGATGGTCAAATACTACAAAAGTAGACATATTTTATTTTGTTTGGTTTTTGAATTTTTTTATTTAGATGTACGTAATTTTTTTCTTACATCTAGTAGGAAAATATAAAAAAATACAACTTACAAAGTACAGTAACATTTAAAACACCTTTAAAAAAAGAATACTAAATAAAAAAGATAACTAGACCAAAGTACATTACATAAGAATAAGATATAAGAATAATATTGGTAAGTAATCAAAAATATTTTTTACATATAATGCACATATTCTACGATAAATGCTGAGACTTGAGGCTTCCTTTAGGGCATTTGGCAGACTGTTATAATGTTTTTGTCCTTTATAAAACGCGCTATTTTGTATGCAGGAAAGTTTAGTTTTGGGAAGCCGAAAGTCTTCTCGTAGGATAATTGTGAACATTTTCTTGAAACATAATATTACTTTGCAGATAATTTGGGAGCATATTATTTTTAAATTTTTATATCATTGTTAATGTATTATATATTATATGTTGTTTTGTTGTCATCATATTTAAATTTTGTAACATAATTTTAACTCTAGTAAAAATGTTGCATTTTAAAATCATCCTCATCCCTCTATTTTGTATAACCTGTCGTTTATTATTTTGGGGTTCGTTACATAGGAATAAAACACTATAAAAATAATTTAAATGCGGAGTTACAATAGAATTGTTAACAAGACGCGTTGTTTTGAGATCCAAGTTATTTCTGATCCTTTTTAGGAATCCAACTTTTTTACCAATTTTCTTTGTTATGTGTTCTAAGTGCTCGTCGAATTTTAATTTATCATCCAATATTACACTCAGATATTTAATACTGCTAACCCTTTCTATGTTTTCGTTATCAATTTTAAGTATTGCCTGCTCGTTTCCGCCTAGGCAATCCACAATTAAAAATACTTACTGCTGTAATGTTTAAAGATATATTAATTCAATATTATATTAGACGGCCTCTATGGTTGAGGGGTAAGGCTCTCTACTAGCGATCCGGAGGTCGCGCGTAAATTTTGGTTGACTGGTTTGTATTTTTTCACAATTTAATCTTTGAAAATAGTTATAAGATACATAAAAAAACATAAAGGTATATTTATATAGAATTTATGAAATATTATTATTAAAATATATACCAGTGTTATATAACACAACACACGCATGTGCCTAGTATGGTGGTCGAAAAATCCCCAATTCATGTAACGAACAATTCAAAGAATAAAGAAACTTAAAAAAAAACAAAAAAAAATTACGTAGCATCGTGTGCATTGAACAATGCATTGTACATTGTACATATAGTCGTGGATTCGTTCATTGTACATATTTCGTCATCACACATCTGCCCTGATGATGGACACTGTAACGCTGTCCGAAACGTTGGCTAAAGAAGGAGGTCGAGCAACACGGCATAACACCCCACAAACAAATAACGAGAATTGTACATATGTTTTTTTTGTGACCGATGAATTAATGGATGCAATTTTTTAGCCGTAAGTTGTTTTATTTTATTTATTATGGAAAATCAACAGATATTATATACTTATAATAATAACATTATTAATATACATAATATCCAATGATAGATTTTCACATAATTAAAATTATAATTAAAAAGTAAAACAAAAAAGTAAGGGTCCTCTACCCTTAAGAAGTTAATAAAAATATAATCCTGAAAATTATTTTAAAAAAAGATATAAAAACACAATATAAACTTTAATAATCTGCTTATAAAATTTCAAAACACGAAGTAGTCAGAGTCAGAAATCTATTCTCACTCCACAACAGCAATAATAATAATATGAACATTATACATACCTACAACTCAGAGTGAATACAATAGTAAGTCCAATGATAAGTATGTAACTGGAAAGGATTCACAGCAATAACATGGTAACTTGCAATACGGTCAAAAAATTATTTAATGTTGGCTATGACATACTTTTTCAAGGTACTCAAATTACATGAGAATAGGTCTATATTTTTAAAATTCTTATCAAATACATTGCATGTTCTGAATATAAAAGCATTTTGTCTGAGATTAGTAGAACATTTTTAAAGATGAAAAAGTGATTTTTCTCTGGTTCTAACGGATGGGACTCTAAAATTAATCTCAGCCAAAAGGGGCGAACAATCAATAAAACCATTGATAATTTTATGAAGATATATTATATCCGCGGAGTCTCTTCTAATTTTTAATTATTTAAGTCCAAAAAGGTCTTGCAAGCTGTTTATGTCATGATAACCAATTTAATCTTGAAATTTAAATGATGGACAATTTTTTTTTGGATGGCTTAAATGCGTTTAATATACATATTATATTGAGGATTCCATATTTGAGAAGCGAATTCAAGATGACTGCGAACATATGAAAAGTACAATATTTGAAGTGTTTGAATGTTCTTGAATTCTTTTCCAATACGAAATAAGAATCCTAATATTCTGAGGGCTTTCTTCACAATCATATTAATATGTGCCTCGGATGTAAGTTTACTATCAAGTAGAACACCTAAATCACGAATTTGAGTAACCCTTTTGAGTGATTGGCTGGCTACATGGTAGTTATGGTCAAATTTAATTTTATTTCTAGTGAAGGTATTCACATAACATTTAGAAGTGTTCATGTTGAGATGATTAATTATACAGTAGTCATTTAGTCTATAAAGATCTTCTTGTAATTAAATGCAGCCAAAGATAGAGTTAATCGGAAGATATATTTTCATATCATCAGCGAAGAGTAGAACATTTGCATAATTAAATCATTTTATAATGTCGTTGATGAAAATTGTGAATAGTAACGGTCCCAGGTGAGATCCTTGGGGTACACCGGAAGGTATATTTACGAACTCAGAGATGAAGCCATTAATTGTTACTCCTTGAGTGCGCTCATTATAAGATAAGAGACTAACCATCGATACAAAACCCCGTGAATTCCCAAAGCTAGTAATTTGCAAAAGAAGACTGTAATCAATTTTATTAAACGCTTTCGAGAAGTCTGTACAGATTACGTCAACTTGGATTTGATCATCCATTGAATTCGTAATATTTTCAATGAATATTGCAAGATTAGAGACAACCGATATTTTTTTCATAAAGCCATGTTGGTTCACGAGTATTACAGACTGGATGCAGTTATAAAGTTGTTCGTGAACAATTTTTTAAATTTTTTTACTGAAGGTGGGTAACTTAGATATCGGACGATAGTTCTGGACATCATTTTTAGCCCCAGACTTAAATACTGGTGTGATAAGATCACACTTCCAACGATCCGGAAAGGTACCTTCTTTCAATGAGGATTGAAAGAGCAATAATAAGGGCTTCGACATTACCTTGCTACACATTTTGATAAAGAATGCTGGAATTTTATCACTACCCAACATTTGTATACAGTTGACATTTGTCACATGAGAACGGGTCGTTTCTTCGACTCGTTCTTGTGTTCAACAGCTCGGCTGTGGAATGATTTGCCGGCCTCTGTGTTTCCTCCTTCCTACAACATGGGTCTCTTCAAGACCAATGTTCATTCCTTCCTCTCCTCAAAAAGACCCTACACACAGCATTCCAGATGACATAGGCCCTGAGGGAAATTATTTTCCTCAGGGCCTCCTGTGTGGAGTTAATGTAAAAAAAAAAAAAACTACCCGCACCCAATGAGTTAGAAATAGTATCAATTATTTTTTTACTTTTTTTCTTTTGAAACTGAAACCGAAGAGATGTTAACTTGATTATTTATATTATGATGGTTGGTAGAGTGTACATCGGAGGTAGTATTACAATTAAAGGTGGAGACGAAGTGCAAACAGGTAAATTAAACAGGTTTGTCTAGTCTGTAGTTAGGAGTAAGATTGTATAAATATATTATAAATTTGTACAGCGCCCTTGAGGTAATTTTTCAGAAAACGGCGCAATATAAATTAACCAAATATTATTATTATTATTATTGTTGCGGCACGTTCCGAAGTGGAAGATTCTCTCAACATCTCTATGGTTGAACATCTCCACTCTCCACTCAGAGTTAAAACGTTGCTTAAAATGGCTTTAGCCGTGTTTGGTTAACAGATCGAAACAGCCAGGTCCTTTCTTATCTCCTTCCTCTCTCTGGTACCTAAACCTCACAACATATCCCATTTGGAGATGCCATAGTCTCACTGACTCCAGACGGGAGTAGTTGGAACCCTTGTGCGGTATTCTCACAAAAAAATGTACATAATAAAATTATTTATGTTCATATTACAAATAATTTATTAATTTCTTGCCGATAAACCAGTATGTTTCCATCTCTTTCTTTTTATAAAGATTAGCATCTCTCCTCGTATTTTTCCAAGCAGGTGATATAACAGATGCTGAAAATTTTAACAGGTACACTTCTATTCTAAGAAATCTCAGAACAAAAAAGAATAAGCTATTCTCAGAAATAAAATCATCACTCGTCGACAAGCCGAAAGCTTCTCAGATTCTTAGAATGCACAATTTACCCTGTGAGCAGATACCCTAGTCACATTTTCATATAACATAAAGTACGGGAGATTTGTAATTGAATGACAGTTCCGCTAACTTCTCTCATCCAATCCTGTTACTTATCACTCGGGCTAATTAAGTTCCACGGTTCCACAACTGACACCTTGTTTCAAGTGGTTGTTATGGTAACACACGTTTCATGGAGTTTCCACAAGGAGTCTAACTATTTGTAACTACTGAGAATGGCACGTACTAAAGGAAGTACTTCCCGTAATATTAATTTAGAGTTTCATCATTACATGAAAATACTTGTAAATTTATTTAATCACGTCTGTAATCGTGAGATTTTATAACGCAAAATATTAGTACTAAACATGATTATGTACATTTGCAGCACACCGTTTTAATTTCAATGTTTTCTTAATTTTAGAAAAATATGTACGTGAGTGATATTAATTTAATCATTTAATACTCTAAAACCAGCATTTATTGTCTGTACTTTACCTATAAATTTAAAACTCTTCTGGACTACTCTCTACATGGTTTTTCAAAACTTTTTTTTAAAATAGTTCCACACATATTATATACATATTATATATTTAATAAGATGCCAATGAACCTAAAAATCGAATCATATTGCACCATCGATTTCAAAAAAAAAATTAAAAAATGGCTAATGGATCAAAACTTTTTATACTGATATTTTTTGTAAACTTATGTCTAAATATGACTAAGAGTAATTTGCCTGTGTTATATCTGTCTATCTGTATATTTTATGCCTTTGTATTGTAGCTATTTAAAAGTTATTCTTCTGTATCTATTTTGTGTATTGTGGTTTCTTCTTATATGTGTGATTTAATGTTATATTAATATTGTTAAATTGACCTGCTGACAAACTGCTTTGGCAGTTTAGCGGGTGCTTAAAATGAAGAATACAAAAAATAAATAAATAAATAAATAAAAACAAAACAAAAGGCCCTGAAGAAAACAATTTACCCCGAGGCCTGCGTCGTCTTTGGGAATGCTGTGCGAAAGGTATTTTTAGAGAAAGGAGGGAGAGGAAGTTTTGGGAATGAAAAAGATACGTATTGTTGTTGTGTCATAGTGCTTTCACACAAAAGAAGTCGCCCTAAAGTTTAAGTCTAAACTAAAACTTGAGGGAGCACAGTTTACACCGGCTCTTACAGAGCATCGGACCATCCCTTCGGATATGAAGGTTGGGTAGGAATCTGGGGGTCAGTTTATTTATTTATTTTATTTTATTTTTTTATTTTATTTATTAGCGTTATAAACAATAAATTTATTAGCGTTTATCCAGGAGTGACGGGCGTATGATTCCATTCCTCCCACTGCTGTGCAAGGCGGTGGGTGGAGAGAGTCCGGCAGGAGATATCAAAAGATCTCTCTCAACCAATCTCACCCGATCCGGCTCGTCACGCAGTAGGTGGGTAAACACACACGTTGCCAAGACCTAGACAAACCTCACCCTATGAACCCGGCACCCCTGCTAAGTCATCAAACGTAGCGAACTACTTGGGGTGACCTATGGCAGGGATTTTGGTTATCCAATTAATGGTTCCCGCCTCCCAAATTGAAAATAAAATCTAAATATTTAAGAAATTTAAAAAAAAAACTGTGTTCAGTGCATTATTTATTACAGTGGTTGTAAAGTTTTTGACTTCCACGTAAGGCACAAGCCCGTGTTGTGGTGATCGATTTTATATATGGTGCATCAAAATAATTGGAAAGAATATACCTATCAAGAATGCGAAAATATGATAAACAACTCACTTATTAAATTCTTTTTTTGTTGTTGAACTTTCATATACTTTCATATACATATACTGGTATTATATTGGTTAATAATAATATTTATACAATATAAGTTAAAAAACTACTTAAATTTTTCTATGCACTTTCTTTTCTCTACTTTCTTTTTTTCGTTACTTCTTGTATCTACCATCAAAACCTTAATATTATTTATCAAGTGTTATATTTAAGTAAAAGCCAATATTATAGTCAACACACTAATTACATGTAAAAAACCGAATCATTTTGACCGTTCTAAAACTGGCAGTTTGCCCAGTTGGACAGCCAAAGATCATTATAAAGATGTAGGTAGTATGTAATGTTTTCAAAATAAATATGTAAAAGTATGATATATAAAACAAGATATGAATATGAAGAATCCCTTTGTTTTGTACTTCCTAATTATTTATCCAAACACAATTGTATGTTTACATCACTATCCGTTTTCTTTTGTCCTGATGAAGGAATGGGTAGTATCAAACGTAAAATGATGTAAACGAAATTATAAAGAAGACTTTGAACACAAAAAATACATCGTACAGAAATTATACTTTTTCGACTAAATTTAATTTTATTAAAATACATGTACTCAAGATCTAAGAACATCTGCCCTTCCCCACGTGTGTTGAATGTGTTGAATTAGTCCAGTTAATGTTACTAATTATTTCAATAAATATTTTGAACATCTTCATGAAACACATTAGCTTATAAAATCCAGGAATAAATTTGAGTTGAAGTGTAGTTGAACTGTACTGAATGGGCTTTTAGTTTCTCTGTTCGTATTCGATAGAAAACAGATGTTTTTAAGTGCAAATACGAAATGGGGAATTGCATCAGAAGAAGATATCGAATTGCAGTTATACTAACCAGTTAGTTGTATAAATACACTTAATATTCTGCAACGTTGAATAGTAATATTTAATATACACATTAAGCTCTACGAGTGGATCAGATATTCTTGTTTAGTTTGGAATGTAAATGGGATTACTTGTTTATATTTTAGTCAAGGAATAACAAATATTGAAGTGTTTTAAGTGAGTTATGATTACCTCTCATATCAGTGTTTTGATATTTGCATGAAAGGGGTTATCTCGGTTAATCTTCTTACAGCAAATTTAAAAGCAAGAAAGCATCGCAATGGTTCACCGTGCTATTAGGAAAGTACTATTTATTTCTAGAAGGGGATTGATTTAATTTATTTATTAACAATTAAACCTGCTAAACTACTTATTTAGTTTGTCATAATGACAACATTTTATGTATTTTAATAATATGGTACATTTTAAAACGGTGTAAATGTAATGTTGATGATAAAATAACAATTAGATTATTGGTTCAAATTACGGAATAGCATAAATGTAAATGGCAGTATAAGCCTTATATGTATTAACTGGTACAAATGAATGTAATATGAACAAATGAATATAATCAACACGTAAAAAAATAGTTTCATATACACGAGTTATCACAAGGTTATGCCGATTTTCCATTTACTTCGGAAATGAATTCCAATTGAGAATACAATGCCAAAGGTAGGGCATCAATATGAATCAACTCTAATAGCCATTTCCTTAGATTATATTTGACTTTAGCAGTAAAAACGTTATTATTGTAAATCAAGATTCTGTTTCTAGAGTAATACTAAATGGACCCGAGGTGTTCCTTATTTAACCGAAATTCAACAAGATAATTGGGTAATTTTTTTTTGTTTTGAAGATTTTTATTTCACATGTACATTTGGTAATTAATTTTTATTTATCTGCAACCAGTTTCGACACACGCGTGTCATTCATTGGCATTCTTAAAAATAATTTATTTTATTACTAGCAGATCCAGCTACACGTTGCTGTGGCCTACGAAACCTTTATAACCAACGCCATCTGTTAAATCAAATCCACACCGCCCGGCTTTATCAGCCTGCTCCCCGTTGCCCGCCTCCTGCTGCCGCTTGGCCAGATATATTATGTATTTCAACCAATTTACACAAAAACTTGACAAATTGTGTACCTAAAAACCTTCCGCATGAATCGTTCCATCTATTGATGAAAACTGAATGAAAATCCATTGCGTAGTTTAAAAGATCTAAGCGCACATTCAGCCTGAGCGACTTCATTTTATACTACGTAAAGATTACTTATAAAAAATAATTTATTTTTATTTATAAAAAATATACAGGTTCAGAAATGATTAAATTTGGGGGGGGGGGGTGGTAGTGAAAGTGGAAATTTTGGGAGGTGGGAGAATTGTGGGAAGAGTCAACATAAAAAGAGAACATTGTTAATAATGGATTCGACTAAGGTTTCTAAGGAGGACAAATTAAATATTTTAATGTTTAGTGTTTTCTTTGTTGAAGCTAAGGTCCGTCGCTATAATGGCAAACTCTGTTAGTTATTATTTCGTAAACATAGTTCATGTCCCTGATTCTAGTTTTAAAATTTCTAATTTAGTCATACCTACATACTGTGCGTCACATTCATTACATTCTAAAGTGAATATTCCGTTTTTTTTCGTATTTATTAGAAAAATTTTAATTTAATAAATAACAAGAATGTTTCTAATAAATTCGAAAAAAAACAGGATACATAATATATTGGAATGTAATGAATGTGACACACATTATGTAGGTATGACCACTAGAATTTTTAATACTTAAATCAGGGAATATAGGGAATATAATTAAAATATTAATGAATAATTGTTCTCTGAATAATTGTTCTCAGTGCTCAGTGTAGGTTTATAATTATATTTTTATTAAGTTTATATGTATGTTTTTTTTTTTAAATTACATTGTAAAACTGCATATCTCGATACAGGAATGCCCTAGTGAGATATGCAGCTTATGTTTTTTTTATCTATTTCTTATTTTTCAATAAATAAATAAAATAATTATCAGCCTGAAACACTCATCTACATTGAAAAAATCTTCCGAGAAAAGATACATGCCTCCAACGGGACTTGAACCCGTGTCCTTCTGATTGCCGGTCAGGTGCTCTACCACTGAGCTATGTCGGCTTATCTAATACCCGCCAAATAATTCAATATATACTAGTGTTTCATTCAAAACAATAAGGGGTTCGTTAGCTTTTTATTGTTCTGTGTATTATTCATTATCGTATTCCGTTTACATTTATTAGTATTTTCTTCTTCTTCTTCAACAAGAAATGTAATTATGTTTCAAAAGCTTATTTGGTAGAGTGTTGGTCTAGGTTAGTCTGGACTAGAGGTAAAACTAGAGGAGAGGATAAGGGTTCAAGTCCTGCTTGAAAGAGTTATCTTATTATTTTTCTGTGTTTGTTCATTTTTGTGTTGTGTTTTTTCACAAAATGAAGAAATGGATGGAAAAAGATTGGATAACCATGACTTCTCCCATAGGTCACCTAAAGTGGTTCGCTACGTTTGGTGATTTAACAGGGGTATCCGGGTTCATGTTCGGAAGTTTGGGTCCCGGCGGAGGATGCTTCTGCCCTCCTACTGCGTGGCGGGCCGGATTGAGAAACACTGGTCTTTTTGACCTCTGTAGCCGGACTCTTTCTTCCCATCGTCTTGCACCGCAAACATACTTCGCATGACATACTTCGCATACTCTAAACATACTTCGCATGACGGTCTAACGATTTTCTATAGTGCACATAAAATAACTGATGTAATAATAAACATCCCAAAATTAAAATTTTCAAATGCCATACATTTATCATTCAAGCTAAACAATAAAAAATACTCTATAATTGCTGTTTATCGCTCCCCTTCTTTAGATTCTAAATCTTTTATCACAGAATTAAAATATTTCATAAACGAAAATAATTGCAACCAATCAGATTTCTCATTTATCGTAGGGGATATAAATATTAACATAGAACATTCTATCCTGAGCCCAATTGCAAATGAATATCTAAATTTTATATACAGCGAAGGATATCTACCAGGAAGGATACCAGATACGGTTCTTGTCTTGATCTCATATTTCTTAAAACCAATAAAAATTGTATACCCAAATCAGCTGTACTAAAAATTGATATAAACGATCATTTACCAACTTTTTTCGGTCACAGTACCTTAAAATATCATCATACAACTAAAGCCCAACAAGTGGGAAAAAATAAAATTAACTATCAAACCCTAAACAGTTTTAAAAAAAAAGAAACTTGGATCTCAGTTTTATCCAATGATGACCCAAATCAATCACTAAACACCTTCTATTCAATATTAAATGATAATATCAAGCATAGTCTTGAACCAACACCAATACCTAGAAGCAAAATTAAAAAAATTAAACCATGGATCACGCGTGGCTTGATAATTGCATGCCAACACAGGAACAAACTGTACAAAATTTACAAAAATCATGAGAATTATTGTATGGCTAAAAACATTCCACCTAATGAAAATTTACGACAGCAATACATCTTTTATAGAAATTTTTTCAATATTCTTATAAAAAATGTAAACAAGAGTATTATACTAAACAATTACAAACAGCTGATGATGATTCTAAAAAAACCTGGCAAGTCATAAATGAAATAACTAATAGAAAACATAAAGTAAAAACATTCCCTGAAAAAATTGTTACAGATTTTTTTTTTTTTGTTTTTTTAATTGTACAACAGATTTTTATCCAATTACTGTACAATTTTCTCATTTTAACAGTCTTAACACCTAGGAAGATGATTAATATACAAAAAAATCTTAAGGCTATCTAAAGAAGAGTTATATATATCTAGTGTTTCCGATATTTCGTTCAACAGCACCATTCCTCTTGTCATGCTATGCTGTGCTAGAACATCTGTTCTGCCGTATGGTATTTTGAACAAGTCGTGTCGACGACTACGGCTGAAATTTTCAGGCACGTATAAGCCATAACATTCCAAGAGGAATGGGCTGTCAATACGATTATGGATTATGTTAAAACTAAGAATTGCAAGATTTGCATAATGTCTAGTTTCCAAGCTAAATCTATTTGTTGCCTCAAGTAATTCCATATGGTGCATGAATCTCGGGTACGTTCCATTCATCCGCATATAGACATACCTAAGGAATTTTTTCTGAACTTGTTCTAGCATATTAATATATTTCGCTTGGTGCGGAGTCCACACACCACTGGCATACTCCAGCTTACTTCTTATGACTCCATCAAACATGGCTATCATTGCATCTGGGTCATCAAATTGCTTACATATTCTGATGATGAAACCCAGGAGTTTGTAGCATGCTGGAGTGAGCCGTGATATATGATCCGAGAATGTCAGTTTGGGATCAAAGACGATACCGAGATCTTTAAAGCTATTGACTCGGCATAATGTTTTCCCTTTAATGTTGTATTCAAAAACTATGGGCTTCTGGGAGCGGGTATATGTCATGGTTACACATTTTTTTATATTGAATTCTAATTTGTTTTTTACTGACCATTCTGTTGATAAAATAGTCATAACGGATATAAGAAATATTGCAAATAAATTCAATGATTTTTTTACAAATGTTGCTTCGGATATAATAAACAACAATTCCTCATTTCAAAACCATATACATCAACACACTCAAATGGACGAACACTCTGAAAATAGTCCTAATTTAACCCAATTTAAACGTATTACCGAATCTGAAATAATAAAACACATTGACAATCTTAACACAAATATAGCCAATGGTCCAGATGAATTGAGCGCCATCGCTATCAAATCTATTAAACAACACATTTCGAAGCCCTTGCAACACATTTTTAATTCCTGTTTTGAAAAAAACGTTGAAAAAATCAATCTCTAAACTTGACAATTACAGACCAATATCGCTAATATCCCAACTAGCGAAGATATTAGAAAATATGATTAAAATACAAGTAGGTACTAGAGTTTCTAGAATCAAATGCACTTTTGTCCCCAAATCAATATGGTTTCAGAACAGGTCTTAGTACGGATGACGCTTTATTTAATCTAACAAAAAATATATTCACCAATCTTGACTTAAATAAAAAAAGCTTAACAATCTTTTTAGACCTAAAAAAAGCGTTTGATACCGTAAATCATAATAAACTGACTAGAAAACTAAATAATATTGGAATTAAAAATAATTGTCTGTCACTCTCAACAAATTATTTACTTGATCGCAGACAACGTACAAAAATTGGTAATAATATTAGTAAACCAGAATATGTGAGACATGGGGTTCCACAAGGAACAGTTATCGGTCCTTTATTGTTCGTAATTTATATCAATGACCTGTGCAATATCAGTATTCCGGAAAAACTATTCTCGTATGCTGATTATACTGCAATCACAGTCCATGGTAAATCATGGAAAGAAGTGTCTGAAAACGCAAATAAGTGCACATCTATTGTCAAAGAATGGCTAAACCAAAACCTCCTACAAAACCAAAGACACCTTCAAAAATTGACATTTAAAATCTTATAAATAAGTCGTCCGTACGTGGCTTCACCACAGTTTGAAAATGACCTTACAAGTCGAAACAGCTGTAACTAAAACACTAATCAAATTTAATTTAATTTTAATTAAATTTCTAAAAATTAAAATGGAGTTCTACGAATTAAACACAAAAAGAATTAATAAAAAAAAAAAAAAAAAAAAAAAACAAAACAAAAGAAAACAAAACAAAACAAAACAAAACCTCCTAACTCTGAACTGTGAAAAAACTATGTATATTCCATTCTATAATACCAAAAGGGCGGCACCCTTAACTCACCTAAATATAAAGTTTCACAACAATTCTTGCAATCCTGTTTTGTGTTCTAACTGTATAGAAATGAATTCGGGGAACACAGTTAAATACCTAGGAATTATTATAGACAGCCAACTAAAATGGACAAATCACGTAGAAAACCTTGTAAATAAACTTAGGTATTTGACTTACATTTTTAAACGATTAAATAACATAGTTGATATTAAAAGAATGAAACTGGTATATCATGCATTGGTGCAATCATCAATATCTTATGGAATAATTGGATGGGGGGTATTTATGATACCCATATTAAGCAACTAGAAATTATTCAAAAATTAATAATAAAAATAATGTTGCATAAAGATTTTACCTACCCCTCCTTGCAATTATTCCAAGAATTTGAACTCTTAGATATAAGAAAAATCTACTATATGTAATGTCTGAAATATATATTTTCACGAAATGTATATTTTACAAAAAACGAAAATCGCTCCAGCAGTAGAGTAAATAATGCATTTGAGGTTCCCCTATGCAAAACTAGGCTTGCGCAGAGACATGCTTTTTTCATTGCACCAAAAATCTATCAGACTATATGTATCAGACTATAGAAATTAAATCTAAAAACATATCCTCTTACAGCATATACAAAAAATGAATAAAGACTTGCGTAACTACAAATGACACAAATACATACCTGCTATAACATCTTACCTGTTATAAATTTACAAATCCTAATTTTTATTTAACCTTTTTGGTTTTTCATATATTTTTTTTTCTTCTTTTCTTAACTTTAGTTTTGTAAATACGGAATTATTTGTTCTATAAATATGTTAAACCATAATTATGTTTTAATTTACTAATTTAAAGTTTAATTTGCCATGTTGTATTCTTAACTGCATTAAAAAAAAACTTAAGTATACCCACAAACTGGCGATGCCTATGTTTTGTTATCATACATATATGTATACTATTGTAATATCTTTTTTTTTTGTTAAATTGTATTATTGTTTATCTTTAAGCTACATATTTAATTTTATGGTTCCTTTTTTTTACTTCTTATCAAAAGAAATGTTTTTTGTAATATTTTTATGTGTGTAACAAAAAAAATTATTAATAAATTTTTTTTTTTTAAATTGGACTCTAATGGACACACTGGCCCTCAGATCTTTACCGACTCCTCATACCTTTCTTCCCAGAACTTTATCTCCTCCCTTCATTTCCATAAATAAACACTCCAAACGCCATTCTCTAAGATGACATAGTCTCTGAGGGAAATTATTTTCCTCGGGTCCTCCTGCTCCACATTGGCTCCTGGAGGAAAAAAAATATTCTTTAAAAAAAATTTTTTTTTTTCGTTAATAAGTAACAAAAAAGTATTATTTTTACTTGAATTTATGAGAAGAACACGTAAGATTCCAGAAATGGAGTTTTGTTTGAAAATGTCAACATTTTTAAAAATTAAATCTCTGACCAATGTTCTGGTGAACCTCTATGGACAGAGGCACAAGTGTGTGCGTGTTTATGAAGGTGTGTGTGTGTGCTTGTATTTACCTGTTGGCGCCTACATGTCATGCTGAATAAATTTACTACTTTAATTGGATCAATCGAATTTATTGCAACGATTCCGCACATGGGATTGTGCGAACGGATTCATTCATTTAAAATGTAAAAGTTCCCAAGTTTATAACACGCCACGCTGTGGAAAAATTAAAACGGCCATGATTTGTTTGTGTCGCTAGTAGACAGAAATATACTTTATTTGATAAAATATAATTTGTAAAAATATCTGGAAACGTGTATATTTTATTATTAAATAAAATTGTGTGTATGTAGTACCATCTACCTTCCTTTGTATATATAATAAGTAGTTCTATGGATAGTGTGTTGACCTCGCGTTAAAAAATTCCGTTTCTAATCATTTGTCTCATTTAATAAATCAAAAACAAAAACCTCTGAAAACAAAAGATTTGCAAGGATACGTAAATAAGATTTGTAGGTACTTACTTGTAGGTACTTACTCTATGTACCAGTTTCTACTTTAAGTAAAAACTTCTTTATCATCATTGTGATTTGAGATAGAATGATCGGTCTCCTCTTTGTCTTGTTCTTCGTAGCCTCCCTACTCTTGTTTTATGAAGGTATCGCTTCTACTGCGTGTGAACAAAATTTGAAAGTAAAAACATCTTTAGCAACGTTGTTCTTTGAAACTCGAAGAAACGAAGAAGCGACACTTAAAATGGCACAAACCGATACATCTACAACTACGATATTTTTAAAATAAATAATTTGATTTATTTAACTTTTTTATTTCAAATTAAGGAATCGTACAATTTGTCTAAAGAAACGTCATTATCATAATGAGAATTCTATTTCAACTTTCTTTGGGCCGGTAGGTACTTGCCATAATATTGATTAATAATTCCAATTCGACAACTTATTGCAGGAACCACGATCACGCAAACTCTGAAGGGATTAAAAGGTAGTATCCAACAATTAGAAATTTAGACAGAAAAAATGCAAAATGATCGAATTAAAGCCGGACTTCGTTACCCTTAATCAACAAGTTCAAATAAGTTTTCAAAGCTAGATTTATTTAAAAATTAATACAGAGTGTGCGATTCAGAATACTAAAGTAGACAAGAGTGGAGAGACTTCGAAGCACAAAGAGGAGACCGATTGCACTGTATCATTCTCTCGCAGGCTAAATTCTACAGATGTATGTTTTTGTCTCTTTTTAGTCTCGCTATCTTTAGTTTCATCGATTTTCAAATCACAGCGGTGCTAAAGTAGAAGTTTACGATTTTATATTTTTTTTTTTATAAATCCTACAAATATGTGGTTATCGAAAAAAGATAGGTGAATTCATTGGCTGTATACAACTATAATCAGTTTGTTTGTCTCCATATGCAAATTCGGAGATATGATTTTTAAAACTATACCTATATAATATTAAAAATTATTACCAAAAAATCTCGGATAATCGGATAAAAAAGTTTTAAATTGCGCTGTCGCTCCAGTGGTTCTAAAAAAGTTTTCACTTCAAAATTGTTACTCGAAAAATCTTTATTATAAATACGAGGTTAGAATTATTTAATTGACGGTAATTGATGATATACCATGGATAGGTACCATAATATTGAAAAAAAATACGATTAAGAAAATCCATCGTTATTGATAGAAAGTTATTGATATTGATAACTACCTTTTGCGGCTTTTAAAAATATTTAGCCTTATAATTATTACGTGCTTATTAATTTTATAACCTGCTCACCCCACTAAAACCCGTGACCTGATTGTCCATATTGTATGGCGAAAATTAACCATTTTGCGGTTTTGCCGCAACTTGTGATCGTAAATTGCGGCACTGTTTTTGCACAATTGCTCATTGGCTGCAAGATTTATCGTGACCCATATAAGTTGAGACGGAATCACAACACTGGCCGGCAACTAACTATTGCCAAGACTGCACTTTATTCCGTCTGGTCACCCTAAAGGGATTAGGGCGATGCTTCATTATGGAGGTGCAATGAGCAATTTGACGGAATAATAACGACTTTTGAATAAATTAGATGGCAGATATATTTGTTTATTTATTATTGATTCTATTAACAAAATGGTCACTGCTCAGTTATACATTCAGGATTTCTCCTGGAATGTAGGTAGTTTTAAGCAGTGCCTCTAAAATACATATATACCAAATCAATAATTAAATTAAAATGTTATTAAATTAAGATGTTCGTTTCCGAAAAAAAATCACAATTTTCAGTTTGCCATATAATATTGCAATGACTCGGACTGAGTATTCCAAACACAGGTGAGATTTTTTTAGTTGAAAAATTCTTTAGCATCAGTTGTGATTTGAAACTCGATGAATCAAAAAAGCGACACTAAAAAGAGACAAACACATACAATCAGAATGATCTGTCTCCACTTTGTGCAGTGCTTCGTAGCCTCCACACTGTTGTCTAATTGTTTTTGTGAGAATTGCACACTGTGATTTTTTAAATTTTTCATTTTTATTACGGCGGTACCAGCCTGCCAAATTGTTTCGAAGTCTCATCAGCGATTTTAGATAGTTTTTAAAGAATCTATTTATTTATATAAAGAAAATGTCTGTTGCAGGCGAATTTGATTTTATATATAAATCTACAGTTTTATTCCGAAGTTGATGAAATTTTTCACACTTGACCTTCAAAACAAGAGGAAGGTCATTATCTCTATCTGATTTCGAAAGACTACGCAAAGCCCGGGAAATGTGGGAGACATCGAATATTATATTGTATCATGGCCATTACCGCATATAACCACCTTCCACGTAACATTAAACAAATAAATGATATTCTCAAATTTAAATCATGACTATTTTTTTTTTTTAAATAATCGTAGACGGTTTACATACATATAGTTCCCGTGAGCACTTAGGCCATAGACCCATTGTAATATCTCCCATTTTACCTCATTCCTTTGACAATAACCCAGTCCCTTTTATAAAGTTCACCAGGGTTGTCATTGGAAATGAAGCTATATCTTCTGGTTCGACAATGTGTCTTCCCAGGCCTCATTTCCCCTCTTCACTCCTCCTTCGTTCCCTGAAGGCCCCACGACGGAAGAGGGCTTTTTCAATTCAATTCAATTTATTTTCAAAAACATTACAAAATTTAAAATTTTAATGCGTTTTAGAATATATAATAATAACAGTAAGTAAACTATATAAGCATCAATTGGGCTTGCCTTTTAAAGGCAGCTTCACTGATGCTAAATATGTCGATATCCGAATTATCCAGTTCAACAGCAAGATTGCTCTCCCGACCGGCATGACCATTGGCAAGTTAGTCCTGCAGGCTGGAAGATATGCTGTCGATGGCGAAGATAACCATCGGGAACATAAAAATGAATGTTCTCCAAGATAGCTGAGTTTTCAAACCATCCGCGAATCAATTTGAAGAAATGTGTAGCAAGGTGTACATCCCTTCTGACACGTAGATAGTTCATTCCGAGCATACCCAAAAGAAAGTCGGTAGGATAGAGCCACGGGTAATAGCCGTACTCCCTCATGTACAGAAATCTCAGAAATTTTTTCTGAACTCTCTCCAACATGAGGGAATATTTTACTTGGTGCGGACTCCAAATTATCGACCCACTTTCAAGTCTACTCCTTACTAAGGAATTGAATAGAATTATGAGAACCCGGGTGTCTTTAAAATTCCTTGCAGTACGCAGAACAAAGCCCAGCATTCTCAATGAAGTGCTACAAGCCATCTGAATATGAGCATGAAATGTCAGCCTACTATCAAACATGATTCCAAGGTCCTTCATGGTGGAGACACGTTTTAGACTTCGGGCGTCCATCGTATACCGGTAATACCAGGTATGACACGCCCTAGTGAATGACAAAATTAAACATTTAGATATATTGAACTCAATCCGATTTCTTTTACTCCAGTCAATAATTCTATCAATATCTGATTGGAGTCGATTGCAGTCCTCTGGGGTTAGTATTTCTAAGAATAGTTTCAGGTCATCAGCAAAAAGAAGAAACCTTGAGTGCAGAATTACTTCTGAAATATCATTAATAAATATGGAAAAAAGGAGTGGGCCTAAATTAGAACCTTGGGGTACTCCTGATCGTACAAAAAATAGAATAGACTGGAATAGTCCATGAGATACAAACTGTTTCCTGTTTGCAAGATAGCTAGCAAAGAAGGTGAGTAGTCTCATGGAGAATCCTATTTCAGCCAGTTTATTTAGTAAGACGTCATGATTAACAATATCGAAGGCCTTTCATCTCTCCTCTCCACTCCTTAGTTCCCCGAAGGCTCCACGACGGAGAGTCCACTTCCCCTCGGTTCCCTAAAGGCCGCACAAGGGAAGAGTCTACTCCACCTTGGCTCCCTGAGTGCCCCAGGAGGGAAGAGAACTTCATCTCTCCTCCTTGGTTCCTTAAAGGCCCCACAGAGGAAGAGTTCACCAAGATGGCCTCATTTCTCCTCTTCACTCCTACATGGTTCCTCGAAGGCCCCACATGGGAAGAGGACATCATCTCTCCACTTCACTCCTCCTTGGTTCCACAAAGGCCCCGCGCTGGAAGGGTGCCCTTCCCCTTGGTTCCTTGAAGGCCCCACAAGGGAAGAGTTCATGGAGGTGGCCTCAGCTCACCTCTCCACGGTTTCTCCTCTGGTTCCTCCTACGGCCCCAGGAAGGAAATCCACAGAGGTGGCCTCAGCACTCCTAGGTTCCCAAAAGATCCCTAGTTTTCGAATGGTCCATTTTTTTTTGTCCCACGAGTTACCAGGGAAATAGAAGTTCCACTCCAGCAGAGCCCTGAGTGCTGGAGTGAGGTCTAAATACTCCAAGATGCGACCTTGTTTCTCGGAGGCACCGTTCGTGACGCTTTTCCCCAGGACATTCAGCTTGAGAACGGTAGCTCACACCTTGGCTTGGGATGGCTATTGCAGGTTTGTGTTTCCACTCCCTGAGCGATGGGTTCGCCACACTCCCTACGATGAAAAAAAAGTCATCACTAAAAACATTTCTTTTACACAGATGTCATTATACTGTTAATGAATACCTTATGTAAATTAAATACCTCTGTTTTTTTTCTCATAAAATGTAACATGTAATTATTTGGTTTTTTGATATATGTATCTATCATATTTGTATTTATTGGTTACCTGGAAAAAATAGAATGTATCTGTAAGCTGCACCTGTATTTTGTACTTTTATTTGTACTTGTATTTTTGTGCAATAAATGATTTTTTTAATTTGAGTTTGAATTTGATAATCAATAATAATTATAAATTTAAATGACACGTCTTTAGTACATAAAAAGAAATTTAAAAAAAATCCGAAATCTTCTGCACACTTCTGTTTTCATCGTTGGTGAAAATACACTATTATAGCAATGTAACACTATTTTACCCAGGCGGGTTCTTCCAATCTTACGAATTTCGACTTCTCCTGTCCTGGCATAATCAGTTATGTAGAGTTATTATTTGTTATTAGTAGGGGGCCGTGTGTCCTCGTCCTCCACTCACTAAATAACCCGGAAGATATTACGATACGTTTAATGACTGACATCTTGGCTACATGACATGTTAGTTTAGCGTTTGAACACTTCCAACCGTTCAAATGTTATGACACGTTCGTAAATACACACAACTCGCGCGACTGGGAAACGCTGTAAACAGTAATCATTCTAATTATTTATATTGATTTGTGGCACGGCGCTGTTTCATACTACTCGCTGCCATAAGGGATTTTAAAATTGACTTTATTATTTAAATGTATCGTATTCATTGCTAAACTGCGCGTATCTCAATAATAGAGTTAATAATTTATTGCCATAAATAATTATGATGACATTTCCGTGATACGGGATAAATATTGATTTAGTTAATTTATATTTTAAAGTACCTAGATACATACACAGAGTTGGTCATAATGCATGGTACGATCGTTTGTGGGAATTGTTTGTTTGTTTTTAATTATTATGCCTTCAAATGAATACATTTTGAATTTATATTACGAATGATATAAAAAAAATATTAGGAGCGGAGATAAATAATTTTTGACGTAGATTGTTAGATCTAAAAATTATTCTATGCAACGAAGATATTGTAGATATAAAAAATGGTTGATTGTTTTCTTTTATACATAGTTTCTAGATTTTCGCCAAGTTTGACAAGTTCGTACCTATACTAGATAGACGATTTTATACTACGTGGTCCGATGACGACCTCCGTGGTCGAAGGATAAGATTCTCGACTAGCAGTGGGTCGAGGGTTCAAATCCCGGCATAAGCAAGTAAATTTTATTTGATTAAATTATATTGTTTCACAATTTATTAATTTTAAATAATTTTAAGCATATTTGCGGCACGTTCCAGAGCAGAAGATACTCTCAGAATCACGTTGGTAAAATACCAACATTCGAAATTGAAACGATTCGTTATAAATAAAGATAACCGGGCAACGCCGGGGACTTCAGCTAGTACTGATATAAATATGATATCGGGGAGATGAAATAAGCTCTATTCAAATACTTCTGATTACAAAAATTTCAAATGCTGAACTTCTTTCTTGACCAAACTATCATATATTCATTGATTTGACAAGGTATATGAGTTGGAAATTCTTGTGTAAATTTATTGATGATAACCTTTGTTTAAAATGATTGTAGTACACATGACCTGAGGGAGAATTACGTATAGTTGTTAG
Organism: Limnephilus rhombicus; assembly: GCA_929108145.2. Classification (NCBI taxonomy): domain Eukaryota; kingdom Metazoa; phylum Arthropoda; class Insecta; order Trichoptera; family Limnephilidae; genus Limnephilus; species Limnephilus rhombicus. The sequence continues at coordinate 51,135,897 of OV815285.1, forward strand.
TACGTTTGAGATTTGTAAGTCGTTAAGTGTTTTGCTTAATGATATTTCATTCCTCCTCTTTGGATTTATTCTTCAAAGACGAGTTCCACTTGTAGTTTCGGCGTTCCTAGACATCCTAACATTTTTACAACTTAAGAATTCCGAAATGCTAGAATCTATTTATCTTCCCTCGAAGTCTGGAAATAAAATTTAAAATTCTAGTATCGGCAGCGGCTCCCTCAAATAGGTTTCCGGGGCTGCTTGTCCGCCGCGCGCCGCCCAGACGGTCTTGCACCTACACAACACCCCAACTCGGTGGAAGAGAGCACTAAATTAAATTTCATAAGGCCGTATATTTTCTTCTGTACGTGTTGGGTAGAGGCGAATTACAATATCTTGAACCACCACCCTATGAAATGGCATTAAGGGAATGGTAGACGACTAGACGAAATGTGTGCACTAAATAATGAAGCAAGTTACAGCCTGGCACAGTGTGGTGCGAAACAATATATTTTTATAAATGGTGCAGATCCGTGAAAAATCGCGAGTTTATGTAAATAACTCATCAGAACATGGCCTCTGTGGTCGAGGTTTCAAATCCCGTCGTGCGCAGATAAAATTTTATTTGATTTAAAAAAAAAAATGGTTTTCAAGGTACAATCCCGTTAAACCGCAATAAAGGAGTTTGTCAGAATATTAAATGTTCAATTACAATTTAAACATACATACATACTATTATTACTGTAACTATACAGATTGTCACAATTAACACATATGAATTAATATAAACTATCTCTATTTGATTTTTTATAACCATTTGCTTTTTGTTCACACTTTTTAATCATTTAAAATAATAAAATATAGTACATTTGCGGCATGTTCCAGAGTAGAAGATACTCTCAGTATCACCCTGGTTTAAGACCACCATTCGGAATTAAAACATTGCTTGAAATGGCTTTAGTCATTTTTGGTGATTAGATCTGAATAGCCAGGTATTTCCCCACATACCTCTTCTTCGTCTCCTTCCCCTCCCTACTTACCTCACAACATACCCCAATCGGGATTTAAATAGTCTCATTCACTTCAGACGGGAGCAGTTGGGACTCTTGTGAGGATTTAACGTAAAAAAAAGAAAATGAACATATTTAAGAAAATGTTACGATTTATTTATTCATTCAAAAAATAAAACACGAGCACAATCGTAAGCCGCTCATCTGATTACGAGATGTGTCGAGATGTGCAGTTTTACAATATAATATATATGTAGGTGTTTTATTACTTCTCTGAATTCTAAACGGAACATATCAGCTCCAATTTTGAAAATGAATCCATGTTCATTGAACACAATACAATCACTCACATACAGAATCACAACCACAGATTACTATTTTCAAAGTCATTATTCATATTTATTACGGTTGTAGAACTTTAGCTATCACTTGACATCTAACGGTCAAATTGTTTCTGCTTTAAAAAATCATCGTTTTATATTGGTTGGTTTCTGAGGCCATCAGATTATTACTCACGATCACTCCTGTAACCTCCACCTGTTATCAGAAACTAGAACGGTAGATATTTTCGGTTTCACCTTGTAAAATAATGGAATTTCAGAATCAATCATGTGATGTAAATATAATTAATTGTATTGTACGATATTAAATATAAAAGTGCTTAGCTTAGTAGGTAGGCATGTTAAAACAATCATATTAATCTGAAATGAAACACCTGTTTTAGGAATGAGAATTTAAATAATTTCAATTACATAAAATAAAGATTATCATGATTGACTAAGACTCGATATTTGTAAGAAATAAATTCCGGATCGTGGAGACTGCTTGAAGAAGTCTAATTATTAACACGTGTTAAATAATATAAATAAACTTTTGTGGATGATAAAAGTAATCTAACGGACGCCAGTCGATTTCAAAAGAAAACTACATAATCGATAATAAACCAATGTAAATTGAAATAAAGATTTTAAATTACTCGTAGAATGTTGGTGGTTGAAGCCATGTCGCATTCCGTCAATCTCCGCTCCCGCTGACCCATGTAGCTCAAACCAATGCCCGTTCCTCATTGAAGAGTCTGAAGACAGTAACAGCTCCCAGAAAAACACGAGCGGCTAGAAAATAACTCCGGAACACGTAGCAACCATAATTATTTGTTCTTCTTTAATTTGGGTAGGAACTATTTATATTTGGAGCAGGCAGCGAAATGCTGCAAACGTTGCTTAAAATGTGTAGCTCTGATCGTTTTTGGTAAGCAGATCTGAATCGACAATCTCTTCCACATTCCTTTCCCATATTCACTCCCTTCAACCTCACAAGATAATCCTCCAATTGGGGATGGTTAGGAATTCCTTCCCCTCTACATTTCCTTCTGTCTCACGGCCGGTTCCATGACAGTTGATCCGGCGACATTTGGTCCGGCGTCAGTTGGTCCGGCGACATTTGATCCGGCCAACACTTGATCCGGCCGACACTTGATCCGTTGGACAGTTGATCCGGCGGACATTTGATCCGGCGACAATTGATCCGGCCTGATCCTCTTGTGTAATTTTCAGATAAAAAAGTTATACGCAAGTAGGAATTTTGACTGCACGTATAAGTATGTCGTATTTTGTATTCCCGCATGCTTCTTCGGAGAGTCGAAATTATTGTTAGTAAAAATATTTTTACAGCGGATTTTCACTCAAGATGCCTTCAGATATAAGTACATCGACTTTGGTTGTACGGTCGAACATCCTCTTTACATACTTACTTGAAGAAAAAATCTTCTTAAGGATCAGGCCGGATCAATTGTCGCCGGATCAAGTGTCGGCCGGATCAAGTGTCGGCCGGATCAAATGTCGCCGGACCAACAGTCGCCGGACCAAATGTCGCCGGATCAAATGTCGGGTCACCCTCACGGCCATAGTCCCACAAGCTACAAGTAGTTGCAGTTGAGACTCCTGACGAAATTCACATTTAAAAAAATCATGTAGTTTTCAAATGCATCATATTATTAAATAAACAATATAATTTGGAATATAAGTACGCAACACATTGATCAGGATTTAATTCTCGGTCGTGGAATTTTTTTTTGTTATCTTAAAAAATATATATTTGTAAAAAGCATTAACTTTGTGGCTATACATAATTTACAATAAAAAAAACACATAAATTTGTTGTAGACCACTTTTATTTTATTAACAGCCTACCGGTTTCGGAAGCACCCTTCCTTTTTATAATTGATGTTCAGCTATAATATTCTCCTGACGAAGGAAGTGTTTATTAGTTTTTTTATTGTAAAAAAAAAATTATACCCTTAGTTTTTCATGGATATGCGCTACTTATATGTAACTCTTCATTTACTATTGAAGAATTGAAGTTATGCAAAATAAAGTGATGTAAAAGTTATTTGTGTATTTGATAAAATACATAATACTGTCATAAAGTGACCGGTTAGAACCCTTCTTCTTTAAAAGATAATTATTATCCTAGAATGGTATCATTAATTAATTCCCTAAAACCTTGCTTTCCGTTCCGATAACATCAATTTTCTTGCAAAAATATTAATATTCACCCCACCCCCCGCCGCTCTGTGAATGCAGCGCTTGTCATAAAAACGTGTTGTTTCTGCAGGGACCGAATTATATTTTCAATTCAGGATATTTTCTGTTTCATTTTAATATTTCCCGACGCGACGGCACGGAACCCGGGAACTGAAAATATAAACCGGTAGATGCGTAGATGTCGGCATGTCTGAAGTAAGGTCAATCTTATATTACTTCTGGTGAAATTCATCACCATTTTCAATATTGAATATTCTTCTTTAAGAAATAATTCGCACAATATATTTATCGGAGTGGTTTTTCAAATCCTGATGTATTGAAGTGAGGCATTGAAGTTACGAATGTGGAGATACTGAAAGAGTGCAAGCATAGTGAACAACGTTAAGAAAGGGACGCTTAGATAGTTTTCCACGTAGAGTGTAATATCGGTTGCGATATGTTGATATCAGCTCTACAGGCTGAGTCTTTTGTAAGGTCCAGCGGACTTACATTGGAAGTGTAGACGAATATTGGTAGGTAGTATTCAAAGAAGAGAGAGTAACGGAATACTGTACTAGTATTTATTGTGGAGCTGCCTAACACAAAAGAGGACGGATCTAGCACGCATCGCCTTATATAGATTCGCGCAAGCATGCTATCTCGCTTGCACTCATACAATTCACACAGACATTATACCCCCACACTTAAACAATAATTACATGATGTATATATTTTTGCCTAGCTTATACAATTTTAAATTTCTACATATTTCATTATTTTATTATATATATATATATATACATATTTTTTTTCTAACATGTAATTATTTAACAGTTTTTTTTCTTATTTCACTTTGGGTAGCGTGGGCGTGGTTGAGGTCTGGAACGCACTCTCCCCTCCCATGGTGGCTGCGATCGGCAAAGAAATGGGGAAATTAGTCATAGTCCTGTCCACATCTGAGAGTGGACCAAAGTCCAACAAATTATCAGGATAATAGTCACTCTCCCCCCACCTAACCTTTCTATCAGAAAGCTGATCGTGGTGTCTTTTCCAAACCTGGGCTGTTGAATGTATCTTAACCATATAGGTTCTACTCCCTAATCTTTTGATAATTGTACCCAAAATCCAATTATTCTTTTTATTTCTAAAATCATTGGTCAAAACTTTCGATCCTAATTCAAAGAATTTTTTTAAATTTCTTCCCCGGTAATATTTTTTTTACTGTTTTGACTAGCTACCATTTTATGTTTAACTATATCATCAATTTTTTTAAAGTCACTACGCTTGTCATTATTCATTTTTGGAGCAACCGTATTAAAAATTGAACGAATTTTCTTCCCAACATCAATACACTAGGTTCAATTCCCGTGCCCAACGAAGGTGTATTCCTAATATCAATTAAAAATGACAGTAATTTATCGTCCAGATCCCTTGGAAATCTGTTATTCACTAATATATATATTTTTTAAATTTTTAACTGTTTTGACAGCGTTTTCTGTCAAACCATTCGAAGCCGGGTGCTGGACTGCTGACGTCATATGTTCAATATTAAATTCACGACAAAATTCCTGAAATAAAGCTGACGTGAAAGCTGTTCCATTATCACTAACAATTTTTTCCGGTATACCAAAGTTAGAAAACATTTTCTTTAATATTTTGATTGCACTAACTGAATCTACCGTTGGTACTATTTGACAATCCACCCACTTTGTGGTAGCGTCTACCACCACAAAAATATTTAAATTACCGAAAGGACCTAGATGATCTATATGAATCCGGTTCCGAACTAAATTATTCACTGGCCAACTCGCCAATTGCACCTTGGAAGGAGTAGGTAAACATACTGCACACCTAGTACACTGTTTAACCTCTTTCTCAATATCAGTATTTAAACCTAACCAGAAAAAATAATTTCTAGCCAAACTTTTCGATTTCACTATACCTAGGTGCGAACGGTGAATAAATTTCAAAACTGATTCTTTTAATTCCATTGGTACTACCAGTTTACTATCATAGAACAAACATGCATCATGAGTTGATAACTATGATGCATGTTTGATTTCTAATATGCCAAAATTCAGAATTTAAGTTTTTTTTTCAGGCCACCCTGTATTCAAATAATTGACACTTTTTGATAAAACTAAATCTTTTTCCGAACTCCGTTTAAATATTTCCGGATTTATTTCCGTTTCAACAGAAATATTATTTAACCGTTCTATTTCCAAACTATCGATATCCGTATCGTTAATTATATCCAAGAAGTAATGGTTATCTTCGTATTCCTCGATATTATTATAACTCCGTTGCATCGGTAATCTTGACAACAAATCTGCTTTATTGTCGTCCGACTTGATGCACTCTATAGTATAATTAAATGATTGCAAAATTAACGCGTACCGCTGTAATCTGTTCGCTGCAAGAATAGGTACCTGCTTATTTGTATCTAGAATATGTACAAGCGGTTTATTGTCGCATGACAGAATGAACTTATTTCCATACAAGTATTGAAAGAATCTTTTCAAACCAAATATGATTGCACACGCTTCTTTATCCAAAATTGAATATTTCCGTTTGGTTTCCGATAAAGTCCTACTTGCAAATGCTATTGGGCGTTCTATCCCGTTGTCATACTTGTGACAAAGCATTGCTGAAATTCCAATATCAGAGGCGTCCGTAATGAGTTTCAAAGGGATACTGGGATTGAAGTGAACTAGAATTTTTTCTGACATCAATTGTTTTTTTACAAAATTAAAAACATCACTACATTCTTCCGACCACGAAAATACGGTTCCCTTTTTAATAAATTATAGAGTGGTGACAGAGTGTCCGATATATTCCGTAAAAACATTCTATAATATGAGATTACTCCCAACAAACTTCTCAATTATGATACATCCCTCGGAACTGCCAAATTCTTAATTGCTTCAATTTTACTTTCTAGCGGCATTATACCTTCCTGAGAGATTTTAAAACCTAAGTATTCAATTTCCGGTACATAAAAATAACATTTTTGGTCATTCATGGTCAGACCATGATCATTTAATTTCTTAATTACCGCGTCACATACCGAATTTAATTCTTCTTTCGAATTACCAAATAATAATATATCATCTAAAAACACACGCACATTTTTTAAACCACCGACAATAGTTGCTATGACTTGCATAAAAAACGCCGGACTCGTTGTTAGCCCAAAAGGCAACACTTTATACGCAAATAGACCTATGTGAGTTGAAATAACACAAAGTTTTTTTGAACTTTCATTCAAAGCAATCTGAGAAAAAGAATTTTTTAAATAAATTTTCGCGAAATGAAGAAATTAAATCTTCTACTCTAGGCAACGGAAATTTTAAAGGTGCCATCATTGGATTCAAAGTGTTTTTGAAATCTGTACATATCTTAATTGTACCATCTTTTTTTTAACAATAACAATTGGACTTGCCATTTCACTAATTTCAACTTTCTCAATAATGTCGTCATTCACCATTTTTAAAAATTCATTTTCCACTTGCACCCGCAAACAATACGGAATGGGTCGCGGGTTAACGAACTTTGGTTTAAAATCCGACCTAACCTCAATATTAGCTTTGTAATTTTTCAATCTACCCGGTTTATCCAAAAACACATTAGGATATTTTAATTTTAACATCCCGCGAATATTATTATCCGTAACACTATTGTTCGCCAGATTAATTCCGTGTAATGTAATATCGAAACACTTAAGAAAATTTCTACCCACAATAAATTCAGTCAGCACGCACTAATTTTTAAATTCCACGTTACATATAATTTTACCCAAAACTTTTAATGATTTATTTTCATACCCGAATAATTTTATATCGCACACTAGTAATTCGTTTTCACTAAAATACCTACTAACATTTCGTATGGAATCGCATTTATGCTGGCTCCCGTATCGACCATAACCTTCAAAATAATATTATCTACGCATAAATTAAAAACATAGGATCATTATTATTACCTTGCGAAACGGTATTAACAGTATTACTATCACGCTTCGTACTAGGAGAGCATGAATATTTACTACTTGATTTATTTTTACAAGTCGAGCTAGTGTGCCCTACCTTCTTACAAATATTACATAGTAACTTCTTGTGCCAACATTCTTTTTGCAAATGATTATTCCTACCACAAATAAAACATGACATATAATTATTTATCTTATGGGGTGATTTACTACGCACTTTACAATCCTTATAACGGCTTACCTGCCTAGATTTATCGAAATTATGAGCTGCATTTAAATTCGACTTTGCATTCTCCATACCTAATACATGTTCCCACGTGGAAGCTAAATTTACGCATTCTAGAAATGACTTGTTTAAACCTTCCATAAAAAGTTTGTGTTTCATTTTCTCATTGAACACACCAATAATAAATATGTCTTTCCAACACGATTCTAATCTTGCTTCAAAGTTACATGACAAACTAATATTTTTAAGCTTCGCGGCAAATAGATTCATTAGCCGATTGTTTACATTTATAGAACATTTCCCGTGATTCAAAAATATTGTGAATAGGCTTACAATGGGAATCTAGAAATTTACACAAATCCTCAAATGAGGTTTTTGACACTTTTTTTGGAAAACACAAATCGCTTAGCAATGAAAAGGTATCTTCGGTGAGATTATTTAAGATTAACGCTCTTTTACGTTCAGGTGACAAAATTTTCTCATCATATAATATGACAGCTTGGTCCAATCTCTCCTTGAACAGGGACCACACTCCTGTTTTGTGACAGAATGCCCCCAGACTTTTGCAAATCGCATCCATCGGGAATAAGAGCTGAAACAAATTTTGATTAAAAAAACCTATCTCAGCGCTTCCGGGTGAATCCGCTCCAGAACCTCGCCGCTCCAAAGCGTCTTCCTACACAGCTTCCGGATTTCCGTCACCAGCCGTCTCATTCGACCGCTGATTGCCCGTGTCCGTCTCTCTGCAGCTACAGAATCCAGCCCTTTGTCCGGTCCCGCTTGAATAGCTGCAGCGACAGAATCTGGGCCCTTGGCCCAGATTCCGGCTTAATTCTTCCGTAGATGGTCTGCTGTCACCGTCTTCTTCTTACTGCATGCAATGCTAGCATGCCAACGCCAAATTTGCTCCCTCAATACTGCAAAAAGGATGCAGGCTCTAATGCAAGGCCTTGTGATGGCGTCTTCTTGGGTGCGTCCTCCATGCAACAATTTTTTTTTTAATGTCGCAACAATCTCCTCTCTTCAGTTTTCGTCTTCAGGTTCTTAGCCAGTTATGGAGTCGGCTACTTTCGGCTGCGCTAGTTGTAATATCGGTTGCGATATGTTGATATCAGCTCTACAGGCTGAGTCTTTTGTAAGGTCCAGCGGACTTACATTGGAAGTGTAGACGAATATTGGTAGGTAGTATTCAAAGAAGAGAGAGTAACGGAATACTGTACTAGTATTTATTGTGGAGCTGCCTAACACAAAAGAGGACGGATCTAGCACGCATCGCCTTATATAGATTCGCGCAAGCATGCTATCTCGCTTGCACTCATACAATTCACACAGACTTTACATAGAGCGTATGAATGAAAAAAGCAGTGCCAGAAGAATATATGACGCGAAAGAGAATGGTAGAAGAATTCGTGAGTGCCCGTGGAAGACATGACGTCACAATCAAGTGAATCAAATTATTGAGTCAGTACTCAGGGGTGGCTCGAGGCTTTTTAGTGAACTTAAGTGGTAAGATTTAAAAATTCGACTTTCTGGATTCTAAGTGTTGTAATAACTAAAATATATTTTTTTCAATTGTTTTTAGGGGTGAAGAAAAAATCCTAAAAATCTTCACACGAACGAACAAAATTTTGTAAAGTTTAGGTTTATTACAAGTTTATTCTAAATCTATAATTTCATCCGGTTTTTAAAATTTACACTCTAGCTCACTGAAAAGACACGATTTACGAGTAACAGAAGAAAATTCCATGGAAACGAAATGAGGTTAAGTTAGTTTAGAATTAATTTCAAATGATGTTAAGTTAGGTTAGGTATTTATTTCTTTGGCCTGTCTGGGGCCTACGGGTCGAACGGTTTCGACGACCTTTTAAAATTGGCAAGATAAGTTTTTATTTCAAACTAGCTGGTACCCGGCCTTAAAAAATAAATTGTTTCTCCCTGTGTTTCCTTTCTCATTCGTCCCGTTTCCCTTCCGCATCCTCTTCCTCTCCCGCGTCCCCTCTCGCGTTCCCACTCCGTTTCCTCCGCCTACTCTCTCTCCACTACACTCCCCCTCTCCCCCCTTCCCACGCCCCTCTCGACCCATCCCACACCTCCCTCCCGCAATTCATACATACTTTCCCGGTACATTCAGTTTTCAAACAGCTAACATGCCATCTATTGCATATTTTTTGTACAAATTTCATAATGTCAGGGCTCACCAGTAGTTTTATACAAACGTTGTGTTAACAAAAACGAACACAAAAAAAAGAATTATCCTATTTGGGGCAGTCGTTCGGAAATTATTCGCGTACTTACATATCGGCTATTCATTTTTATTTATATAGATAGATAGATAGATATATTGACGTAGTTCGCACTTCTATTGATATTCTGTTCAGTGGTCTCCCCACAGCCTTGCGGAATTGGCGACTGCGAACTGTTGCCTCCTGCGTCGGGCCACTACGTGACTTAGTGCTGCATTTATCATAGCCTGCATTATTGCATGATTTTACTTTTTGGATACTTCTAGCACTCCTGCAGACTGTTTTAATTCCACTACTATGCGTTGTTAAGTATTTCGTGTTTCAGCGAACGTTTTAATGATGTTTAGGTAATTTATCGGCGAATTTATGTTACTCATTTTCAACCACACAAAATAATCAGAAGAAGTGTCATTAATACCGAATGAAAGAGAATGTTGGCGGCCGTCAATTTACATATGAGGGATCTTTGGTTGTGTATGCCCGGATGTGGCAATTAAATTAATTATCGTTTCAAGAAAAACTTTCGATTTATGATATGAATAAGAAACACTTGAGCTTTCTTCGGATAGCTACAACAGTCCGGTCCAAACAGGCCGTCCATTGAAATGCTTGGTGTAACTCTAAGTGACCAGCTCAGGTGCGGGGGCTCCACCGAAGCCAGAGTTAAGTTGTCTGTCAGAAGCTGGGCAAAATAGTACCCAACTGCTAACCCTGAACAAACCGTTAATATACCCCACGGTTGAATTAGGCGGCCACCTCTGGTATGGAGCTCCAAAATAGATGTAGAAAAATCCTTGAATCTGTGCGCAAACAAGCGGTCCGTTTGATAGATTCTAATATTTTAACAATCGGATTGAAAACTTAGGAGCAGAGGTGTCGGGTGGGAATGCTGAACTTGTTCAACCGGTATTTACTAAACTTGTTACTAAATAAAATAAAAATAAAAAACTGGTGCGCAGTTGAAATTTCCAAAGTTAACGTTTTCTCTTTCTCTTGTACTTTCCATTTAAATTGCTCTGTAATCCTGTATTTTATTTAATACTAGCTTTTTCCCACGGCTTCGCTCGCATGGTACTAGGGGATTTCCACTCAGCCTCCTCCACCTTCCCTTTCCCGACTCCACTCCCCCCATCAATCCCCCTCCTCTTCCACCCACCCCTTCCCCCACTCCTCCCCCTTCCACCTTCTCTCTCCCACACCACTCATCCATCAACCCCCCTCTCCCTCCCCCTTCTCCACCCACCCCTCCCCAACCCCACACCCTCCCCACTCAACATCCCCCCACCTTCCTCCACTCCTCCCCCTTCCCTTCCTTCCCTCCCCCCTCTTCCACCCCACTCCGCCTCCTCTCCTCTCCACTCCCCCCATCAACTCCCTCCCCCTCTCCCTCCACCCACCACTCCCCTCACCCCCTACCCCTCCACATTCCTTTTCCCCACACACTCCCCCCATCAACCTCCTTCCCCCCAACCCCTATCCCTCCCCACACCCTCCTCCATCTTTCCCCTTTCCCCTTCCTTCCCTCCCCCTTTCCCTCCCCTAATCCCTTCCCCCACCCTCCTCCCCCTCCCCTTCCCACCGATACATTCAGTTTTCAAACTGCTCGCATGCTACCTGTTATAATTTCTTATACAAATTTCATAATGCCAGAACTCAACGGTAGTTTTATACAAAAAAAACGAACAAAAAACAAATAATTTTCCAATTTGGTTCAGTCGTTGGGGTTTATGCGCATACATACATACATTTCCGTGATTCATTTTTAGAGATAGTCATTAAGTACGAATAATTATTCTTCTTTTTATATTCTACCAAAAAATCCAGTACGGCAGTTTTATAATTAAAAAATGCGATACCTGTCTATCCAATTAAAACAATAATAATTGTTGTGTGATACAATATGTCAAAATTTGAGAATGACATTTTGCAAAACAAAGATTCTTAAATAAAAATTCCATTTTAGAAAATATTTTAATTAGCGAATTTATTTGAAGTACCTACTTCCCTAATAATTTGAATCGATTAAAGAATTACAGGTTTCTTACTAATCGTGCCAAATATTGCAATTTTTTCATACAAATTTCATAATGCCAGAGCTCTGAGCTATATACATATAGCTTATATGTTTATATTATTGTAAAGTTTCATTAAAATCCATTCAGTAAAGTAGGAATTAGTTTATACATATTTGAATTTTAACATCAATGGGATGTCCATAGTACCGTAATAAAAAAATAAAAACATCGTTTCCAAGGCGACAATTGGCGTTTGCAATAAATCGATTTTGTTAGCGACAGAAAACGTGTGATAAATAATTTCATAACTCCAGAGATTATTCATAACGCCAGAGCTTACCAATTTACATAGCCTATAGATCTTGAAAATAATGTAGCTTTCTATTAGTGAAAGAATTTTTAAAATCTATTAATTTATTAATTATCGAAAGAGTAACAAACATACATCCATACAAACTTTCATCTTTTTTTATTTTTTTTATTTCATACAATTTTTGAAAATAGACTTTTATGTTTTTTTTTCTTGATTACCATACTAGGCTAATGCCCGTGTTAAGGTAATCATACATGATATAAGTTATACAGTGTATGAACTAGAACAAAATATAGGTTTGAAATAGAAATTATAAGATATTAGAAACAAGATAAAGAAAAAAGATAAAAATATTTAAGGTAAAATATAACAAGATATATGTATACGTATGCACATACAAATACATATGCACATACATACACAAATACATATAAATACATACAAACACACAAATATAAATAAATATACATATATATATATATATATATATATATATATATATATATATATATATATATATATATATATATATATAAATATATAAAGGATTACAAAAAAGAAAATGTTTTAAAGAAGTTGAAAATAAAATACTATATAAAATATATATAAAAAATAAAATACTAAAATATAACTATATAAAATACTAAGAAGTAGGATTTAAATATGTTAATCTATAATTTTTTTTTTATGAAAGCTAAAATTTTTACTGGAGGTTTGAGTATGATATTTTATTTAGTTAATTTAATTATTTTCTTTTCTTTTAAAATGGTTAGGAAGTCATATATTCTTTAAAAAAATCTCGTCCCCTTTCGAATATCCAATTTTGAACACGAATAGTAAAAAGAGGTATGGTAATATTTGATTTTATATCGGTGCTTTGTATTTGATTGTATATTTTGGGGGCAATGAACCAAAATTGTCGGTGAGCGAATGTGGTTCTAGTTTTTGGGACCACGCATCCCAGATTTGATGAAAAGCGGGTTTTGGCTTGATGTTGTGGAGCCACCAGTAGGTTATTTTTCCGTATGTAGAATAGGCTTGTCTTAGTGAATAGTTGGCGAATATCTAAGACCTTAAATTTAGTAAATAGCACTTTATAATATTAGTAGGATATTTTATTCACCCTGAGGAAGGTTCAGGTCAAACCGAAACCGGTTGGTTTTAAAAAATACAATAAAGTGGAAGTAAAGAAAGTAATTTTAATATTATTATAATTTTTTTCTTCTGAAAAAGAACAATACCGTTTTTGTTTGAAATTTTTTTCTTCATAAACAGAGACAACCAAAAATCTAGTTTCAACCTTTGATTTCGGAAATACTCTTGGTTATGTGTCTGGAATATAGGTACCTGTAAGCTACAGTCTAGGTATAAATTCACATGTAGGTCGTCCGAAATTTTCAGAATATTATCTTTAAATACGGATATAATAAATACACGTGATATCTCATTATATCCCCCCCCCCCCCTCCTTGTGATATTTCGTGATTTTTTTTCTGAACCCCCCCCCCCCTTTCGAGCCTCTTAATATTTATCTGTGTTTAGTTTGTGAGACTTAAAATCTGATGCAGATGACAGAAATATCTCACAATTCCCAGATTGCAGCAAGTTCAGTTACACTCTATCAGATTGTAGTCATAATCACATTTACGGGGTTATCCAATTCACAAGCGGTGAACGTATCCACCCGCGGTGTCAGTGACATGGCAGTTATGCCTCCTTGAAGGCCTGCACCTGTGAAACAGCGACTGTATCACAGCCTCCCCAAATCCCCGAAGTGCTTACATTCCTAATGGGAGCCGAGCACCGGCGGAAATAGGCGGAAACTAACGAACTAACTTGTAGCTAAAAACTTCCCTCCCCAAAGACAGAGCTTGAAGAGATTTCAGAAATAAACACAACTTTTATGACATGATGCCCGCTATAATGTGGGATTTAATCACATTTGTCGCTCCTCTGCCGCGGCAATAATTAATCTTCATCACTGGGCTTTCTATTTTTGGTTTTGCAAACGTATCACGAGTAGGTGATGTGAATTTTCATTTATTTCCCTCGTCTTTTGAAATGTGAAGCCTTAGAATAAGTAGGTACATGTCATTACGCTAAAATAAGATTGATTTAAAAATTAAATTTTGCGAAAATGAATTATTTCATATCTTTCTTTGGATGAAATTAATCAAACATTTTCAAATATGAAAATTATGTCTTACATAGATAAACAATTGTGTTATGGTCTACAAGTTTTCGTAATTATCAGTTTTTTTCTAATTCATATAAATCACATTCCTCAGATTATACATAAAATCGTGAAAGTACCAACTGTGACTAATTAGTTTTTTTTTTTTTTTAAATATATTTATAGGTACCGCCGGCGCCGCCCCGGGAAACAATTATTTAACGAGCCCCGGTTAACGAGCATCCGAGCTATGATAACTAAGCAGACTGCCTGGATGTATGGGTCATGTTTGTCTAGGTTTTGGCGGCGGATGTGTTTACCCATCAGCTGCGTAGTAGGCTGTATTGGGGAGGCCTTCTGCCGGACTCTCTCGACCCAACGCCTCGCACCACAGTGGGGGAGATGAATTCACACTTCCATCACTCCTGGATCTGCTGACCCCTTAGATTCCTCCCCACTTCTCAAACATGTTTTTATTTTCCACAACCTCTTTTCCGAAGACCACTAAAAGTAAACTCAAAAATTACATTGGTCCCGAGGAAAATTATTTTCCTAAGTGTCTCCTGTGTGGAGCTAATGTAAAATAATATACAAAAATGGAAGATTTTTTTGTTTTTGTTTTTGGGGTGTTATGCCGTGTTACGCTACCTCCTCCTTTAGCCAACGTTTTGGACAGCGTTACAGTGTCCATCATCAGGGCAGATGTGTCACATCCTGTGTCACCTGATGATGGACACTGTAACGCTGTCCGAAACGTTGGCTAAAGGAGGAGGTAGCGTAACACGGCATGACACCCCAAAAACAAACAACAAAAATACTTTTGGCCGTGAAAATCTAAAATCATATCCAAAAAAGGAAGATATTGAAATATTTATCATTAAAATTCATGATCACTAATGTAGAAATTGTGTATGGATTTTTCTGTGTGATTATTGTTAAAACACTTTATTTAGTCATCATAGTTCAGAGATTGTGAATCGTGAAATATCTTTATCAGATAGACAATTTCAAGCCTTGTTGCATATTAATAAAAAATAAACTAAGTGTTTTAGTATTCTGAACGTTATTCCGGGAAAAAATAAGAAGAATTATGATCTCAGAAGCGCAAGAATGCAAAAGAGCAGAGCAGGTAGAGAGAGGTAAGAGGCAGAGGTGAGAGATGAGGTAAGCCGGCTAGAACTGGGCAGTGTAGCGTGGTATTGCAGCATCCTGCTTTTATCCCTCAGAGGCCTTCATTTCCTCCCAGAGGGCCTTTCATGACTTATTTACAGGGGCGACCAAGGGCTAGACAGCGAACTTTTATATACACTTCACGAAGAATTCTGTGGATTATCATTTTCAGGGACACGAAAAATAAACGTTTTTTTTCTGTTTTCTACATTTTGTTGTATTTAATTTATTTATTTTGGAAAATTCGCGAGCAAATCTTCAATGAAACACACATAATTAATTATGCCAATTATGAACTTTCCACTGATGATAAGTGTGTTTTTTTTGTTATTTTTTTTACTATACGTGAGAGGGTGGGTCGGATGAAACTGGAATTAGGATTAAGAGATGGAAGACTGGTATATACTGGAGGGTAAATTGAAAGATTAGTTTGAGTCATACAGTTTAATGAGCTTTCATTCTATGTCCCGTAAAGTCGAGTTAAAAATGTAAAAATTTAATAAAAGTGGTAAAAATTTATTCATATATAAAGATAGCAGCCTATAATATGTGCGTTAATAAAATGAAGATAATGTTGGTACTTCTTAGTCAAAGTATGATACAGTTAAAAGTGATCAAATTTGATATCAACACCTTAGCTCAGTTGGTAGAGCACTTGCCATGTAAGTAAAAGGTCCTGGGTTCGAGTCCCAGTGGTGCAAATATCTTTTTCTGTCTTCACATTTTCGATTGAGTTTCGAAAATATTGTCTTCATTTAATTTTTTTAAATGTAATAAATTAAGTTAAATGTATGCATTAATCCGCAGATAAAGTAGTTCTGTTTTAGATAAAATGCTATATTTATATTTAAAATGCACTTAATTTATTTATTTATTTATTTAAACGCCCATAGGGCTTTTACATAGAATGCAGTACATTTTTTTAATTACAGTGAAAAGAATGGGTTTACAAAATACAATATACAATACAAGTAACATAATATTTGTTAAAAACAAAATATAGGTTACATAAAATATAAGGGTTAAAAAAAAAATTTAGGTTACATAAAATATAAGCGTTAACAAAATACAGGTAACATAAAATATAAGAAACAAAATATAGTCCATAAAATATAGTAGTTGACATAAAGTAGGTAATTTTTAAAATTGTTGTTCTCATTAGTTTACGGGATAGGTAGAAATAAATAGTTGGCACATATGGCGTTTGAAGTTTGCTAAGTTCAAATTATTGTCAAATACATCCAGATTGTTTAAGTATTTGTTACCAAGACTATGCAAAAGAATGTAAATCATAGTTCGAATGAGATGTACGTATATAAAATGTAAATGTTTGTCTAATTGTTCGTGTAGGTACATGTAGATTTATTAATTGCAGGAGTTCACAACTGTCGAATTTAGAGTTTAATAATTTTAATAAAAAAGTTAGGTCGTTTATTTTTCGTCGGTTTTCTAATGTTGGAATATTTAAAGTATTCATTAACGACGGATAATTTATGTGCTCTAAAGGGATGTGAAGTTTAAAATTTACAAAACGTAGAAATTTTCTTTGAATTCTTTCAATAGTATGAATATGAATTTTATAGAAGGGCGACCAGACTATGGAGTTATATTCTATTAGGCTTCTAACAAGGGATGTATACAGTAGTTTAATGATTTGTAACGATTCAAAGTTTTTAATTGTTCTTAACACAAATCCTAAAGTTTTCATACCCTTATTTGCAGTTTGTTGAATGTGAACCGTGAAGTCTACTTTCTCATCCATTATTATGCCAAGATTCCGCATTTCCGATACTCTTTCTAAATTTATTTTATTTATTGAATAGTCGAAAAACAGTGATGTTTTTTTTCTGAAAAAGGTCAAAGTTTTGCATTTTTCTACATTTAAACATAGATTGTTTTGTGAGCACCAAATGTTTAGCATGTCTATATTTGATTGAAGAATTTCACAGTGATTAAGGATAGTTATCTCTTTATATAATTTAATGTCATCAGCGAAAAGCAACATTTTGACGTCTTTAAAGCAGTTGACTATGTCGTTTATAAAAATAAGAAATAAAATTGGGCCAAGATGACTACCTTGCGGTACTCCACTAGTGGCAGAAAATGGTTTGGATATAAAAGATTTTATTTTTACAAATAAAGTTCTACCTGATACGTAACTACTTAGCCAGTTCAACATATTTGCTCTGATTCCCAGAGCATGAAGTTTTCGGATCAGTATTTTGTGGGACACTTTATCAAAAGCCTTCGAGAAATCAGTATATATACAGTCAACTTGTTTGTTTTTAGAAAATGACTCCAATATATAGTTTTGAAAGAGTAATAAGTTTGTTGAAGTTGATCTACCTCTAATGAAGCCATGTTGTTTCTCATTTATTATCTCTGTTAACGTGGGATATATTTCATCAAGAACTAGAG
This sequence comes from Limnephilus rhombicus, assembly GCA_929108145.2. NCBI lineage: Eukaryota > Metazoa > Arthropoda > Insecta > Trichoptera > Limnephilidae > Limnephilus > Limnephilus rhombicus. Next base: position 51,153,954 of record OV815285.1, read on the forward strand.
ATTCAAAGATTTTGGGTAATACAGATTGTATGCATATAGGTCGATAGTTTGAAATGTCAGTCTCATCGCCTTTTTTAAGTTTTGGGATAATATAGCTGGATTTCCAGTAGACAGGAAAATGTCCAGAAGATAGTAGCTGGTTAAAGAGAATGGTTAGTGGTTTAGACAATACAGAGGAGCAATGTTTTAGGAAAATTGGCGGGATGGAGTCTGGGCCTGCAGATTTGTTAATGTCTAAGGAACATAGTTTCTTTTTGCAAGATTCTTCTGTTATGTAGCAGTTTGTTAAATGTATGGTTTTTTTAAATGAGTATGAAGGAATTTTTTCTTCTGGTGTTTCCTCATCGTAAACATTTTTAAAGAAATCTGAGAAAAGATTTACGATATCTTGTGTGCTGTTAGCACATTTGTCATCCATATGCATTTGTGGTGGATAGTCTGTGCTGTCATTGTTTAGTGTTTTGATAAATTTCCAGAGATTATTTGAGTGCAAAGCTGTGTTTTCGATAGAGTTTATATATGCTTTATAACAGATTTTAGAAAGATCTTTGCATTGTTTTCTAGTTTCACTGAAAATTGCATAATCGATCATCGATCGAGTTTCTTTGAATTTTTTATGAAGTTTCTTTTTTTGTTGAAGTGAGGCTTTTAGTTCTGGTGAGAAATAAGTCGGATATGTATGTTTTTTAGGAGTATATAGTGGTACATATGATTTTATGGTGCTAGACAATATTGAATATAAATTATCTAAGGATTTGTCAGTATTCACGTCCGATAAAAAAGATCAGTCGACACGGGAAAGATGATAATTTATAGATTCAAAATCTGCACGTTTGTAGTTGAGAGTCTCTTCAACGTGTTTCGGTTTGACGCTACACACATTTAGCTTAACATAAAGAGGGGGGTGGTAGTTATCAACAGGTAAGAGAGGATCATTACATTTGTCAATGACCAATTTAGGATAATTTGATATTACTAGATCTAGTAAGCGATTATTTGCATTGTATATAAAGTTATGTTTTAAAAGATTTAAAAAATTTGTCATATCCAAAATCTCACGTGCACGATCATTCTCGCCCTCATTTACAATTAAACCACTATCTCTTGATTTCCACTTCAGGTTAGGAAGGTTGTAATCCCCAAGAATAATAATTTTAGAGTTAGGGTATTTGTATAGTAGATCTTCAACGTCTTCGCTGTGACTTCGGTAGATTAGAGCATCAGACAGTGGCGGTGTGTAAACAGTTGCAATTATTATCTTTTCTACGGTGGTATCAATTTGTATAAATAGTTGTTCGAGTGTATTATTTTTTGTTTTGAGTTTTCTTGATAACAATTTTTTTTAATTGCAATTAGCACTCCGCCGCCCCTTGTTTTGGAACTGGATTTAGAGTTTCTATCGCAGCGAAAGATTTTGTAGTTGTTAAGTCCTAGTTCTGTTGATTTTATTTCCGAGTCGAGCCAAGTTTCTGTCAGCATATAAACGTCATAGTGGTGTGTAGATATGGTAGAACGTAGTTCGTTTAATTTAGTTCGTAGTCCACGGACGTTTTGATAATACATTTTCATAGTACTCAGTTTTTTGGATGAATGTTGACGATTTTGGGAGACGAATTTACGTATTTAATTGTTATATCTGTCTCACCGTTAGCTTTTCGTTTTTCTAGTTCTACTCGTAGGTCCGTTAGATGCTTTTGCTGAGCTGGGGTCGAGTCAGAGTAAATGCGTAGGTTGTCCTTTAAGAGATGTTTTTTTTCTTGTAGTGTTCTTGCTGTCTGGGAATTATCAAAATGGATTTTTATAGGTCTTGGTTTATTGCTGTTATATTTACCAAATCGATACATTTTTACAATGTTGTTTATTGCAGGTGTGTTAATTTTGGAAATTATTTCTGTTACTACAGTTTGATCTTCCATAATTTTGTCTGTAACTGCTACCTTCGTGCTTTCGGGCACGTTGCACAAAATTATGTTTTTTGACCTCTCATTAATTTCGTTAATTTCATTGATAGCTTCACAAATATTGAAATTGTTTTGGGGTGGGATGTTTTTTTGAATTTCTTTATAGGCCCTCAGTTCACCTTCCAAGGTGCCAGTTTTGGTAGCTACCGCTGCCGACATGCTGCCAATTGACGCTAATATTTCACATGCTATCGGAGTAATTTTTGCTATTTGGTCCTTATTAAATTTGTTACCAGGGTCAAGAAGCACTTTGTTGATAGCATTGAATGCCTTTTCTGCGTTTGATATAAATGACTGGATATCCATTGTGGTATTAAAAATATGTTTTTCAGTTTATATAATTTTTTGTTGAATAAATTATTAAGCTATATTTTAGAACCACTGGTTGACCTTCACTGTCCCAAGTTTCAAGTATGTAGTTCGTATAGGTACTTTAACTGTCAGAGTCTTGTGTTTAGTTATTGTGTTTTAATTTGCTGGTAAAGGACACTAAACATAGAGGTTTTAACACTTTATTTCACAAATGTTTGCACTACACAATATTGCGTATAAGTTTTAGGTTCAGATTTGCTGTAATTAAGTTTTTGTTTATAATTTAGACTGGAGACGAATATTTGACGTATGCACTGCTAAAGAGTATTGTTGTATCTTTATTGTTGTATAGCAAGTTCTCTTGTCTAGTTATTATTATGCGTGCGGCAGCTGTTTCGCCTTACGTTGCATTATCAAGTAGGTAAGGGTAAACGTAATGAGATAGTAGGCGGCTGGCGTAGGCAAAACGAAAATTCCAGAGCCGCTCATTATTAAAGGAAAAACAATTAAAATATAGTTATTTAACCGGTCAAATTTGTTTTATGCGTCCAACAGACTTAGCTATAAAAGATAGAGGTAATTTGGTTTTGGCCTATTTCAGCATATCGCTCGTCGTAGATTCCCAATGTTTTTGCCTCCGCCAGCCGCCTACTAAGTAATGAGCAACGGTGTGATGGATACTACTAGCTGGTATAATATTACTAGCTGGTACTCGGCATGCGTTGCAATGCCATTCAAGAAATAGTTTCTCCCTGCAAGTCCATTCGCTTTAAACGCATGTCGCTAAAATAAATGAAACAGACACATTTTCAAACCACTCGCGCATCACTTTTAGTACATTTTTTATACAAATTTCATAACCGGAGAGCTTACCATTACATACAAAAATACTCTTTTGCTAAAATGCAATGTTCTCTAAAAAATTTTGGGTCAATTATCAATAAATTTTGATAGGGACTCCCTAATCACCTAACGGTATGAAATATACTTACCGGCCTACTCTCATGCCTACCAAATATACATAAAAAATTTCATAAAAATCGGTTGAGCCGTTTCGGAGGAGTGCGATCACAAACACCGTGACACGAGATTTTTATATATGTAGATTTTGACGCGAATGTGAATGGTGGAAGATGCGGGAGTTCAGTTAATATTTCATAAATTAACATACACACATATAACTAAAATAAACAACAACTCGACACAAACAAAATGAACAATCAAAACTATGTTCTTACATAACATATTTTTAACCTCAACGAATACTACTTTTGACAAAGGACACAGCAGTTTTTGACGGCCGGCTAGTGCAGCAGTAAGGCGCTTGACTCGCATTCCCGGCGTGGCAAATAAATTTTATTTGATTCATTTGTGTATTTCACAATTTATTCATTTAAAATAATATATAGTATATTTGCGGCACGTTCCAGAGTGGAAGATACTCTCAGTATCGCCCTGGTGTAAGACCACCATTCAGAATTGAAACGTTGCCTGAAATGGCTTTAGCCGTGTTTGGTGACCAGATCTGAATAGCCAGGTACTCCCCTACCTTCCTCTTCCCTACCCCCTTCCCACCCCATTACCTTCAGCCTCACAACATACCCCATTCGGGGACGCCATAGTCTCACTGGCGCCAGACGGGAGCAGTTGGGACTCTTGTGCGGTATACATGTAAAAAAAAAAAAAAAACTACATAGAAAAAAAAAACATAATATTTTTCCATTCGTGATTAAAACATAAATTAAACTTTCAAAAATAAATATAGAAAACTGAATGAAGTCAACCGGAAGAGATTTCATAAAAATTAACGGGAAAATAAATACTAACGTAAGTTCTCGTACACACGGACAATGAACACAACATAACTACGAGAAGCAACACACTAAAAAATTTTCTGACAACCAGCTTTATATATTAGAGGTGGATTAGAGGTTCAAAGTTTAAATCACTATAGAAAAACGTGAAATAATAATAATTAAAATATATAGACCTCACATTAGTGTAATAAAAAAAGTGAAGTAACGGTACGCAGATTTTACATTGGGATTTTTCTATTAAAACGCTTTAGGTATTTTGCTCATTTTTTTGTTTATTGATATGATTGATCATTAAGGCATCTCAAACAAACATAAAAACCTTATGTAGTTCATAAATCAAAAAGTTATATAAAAATGTTTTCATGCATGTTGATTACGAACACTTACCCCACGTGCGGGGTAAGTATTCGCATACCGTAGAGAAGTGTTCAAATCGGATTAGTGGTTATCTTTAATAGAATTATCACTTTGCACCCGTGTAACTAACAATATTTTACCAAAAATTATCATAGACGACATCGCTCTGACTCAGTTGGTTACACAATAGCACACATCGGTAAGCAAACATGTCGATAGCAGATGACAAAATTTAAGAAAAAGCACGAAAAACAGTAATTTACCTACCAGTTTTTATTTTCAAATTAGGATTCACTGTACTCATATCCTGTTTCAATGCGACCCAAAACGCTACTGAATTAAGGAACGTGCGGGCGCGAAACAGGCACGACCACCTCGGAAATATCATTGCGAACACTTACACTCTGCGTACGGTTACCCCACGTGACTCTTAATCAAAAATAAAAGTACTAGGAACTTGAATATAAATAATAATAAATAGGTAATCACAGCCCTGCCTGTTTAAGTAAAAGTATATTGCAAACATCACTCTGTAACACCCTCTCATCCCCTCCGGCACTTCCTGCCTACAAAGAATATGTCCTAAGAAAGCGGAAAGGATTATACCAGTCGTATTTGTTTTGTTCTGCAAAATACTTGTGTACAGATTAAAATAACGTAACTTTACCTATTATTAATACACAGTTTTTATATTTTTTGTGATTAGCGCACAAGTGATCCAACTGCTCTCAACCATCTGGAGCATCCCCAAAAATAAAACGGCAACCGTCTACGGCACTCAACCATCTACGGCAATTTCGGTTGTAGAGCTGAAAGTGGGGAGGGGAAGGAGATAATACAGAGGAAAGCTGAAAAATATCTAACTATGCAGATGCTACTTACTAACCCCGTATGCATGGACATTTGAGGGTTTAGAGTCCTTCAAATAAATGCAGCTCCGTTCAATAAAAAGTAGAGTCTTGACGTGTACGGTGAAGGAGGAAACCACATGTTTCCTTATAACGCCATTGGGAAAGTGGTGGGGTCCCCTCCAATGCTACGCAGATGATCTAGTAGCCAGACGCGGCTAAAGCCATTTCAAGCAACAATTTGATTCTGAATTGTGATCTTTTACCAGTACTATTATGAAAGTATCTTCCACTCTGGAACAAGTCGCAAATATTATCTATAATTGAAATATGAAATATTCTGAGACCTTCCTAGTTGGATAGTCAGAGTTTCCTTGTACTGTCAATGTATTTTTAAAACAAATTTTATTAATAAATTGTACACAACACAAGTTATAAATCAAATTTACTTGCGCATGCCAGAATTTGAACCCGCTACCCCAAAATTCGCAACCAATGATCGTAAGTATTCAACCACGGATGCAGTTATTTTGAATCAATTTAATTCCCGCCTCCTAATTTACAATTTGGGAGGCGGGAATGGGTACCGCTGCCCCGGGAACCTTTATTGGATAACCGATACCTCTGCCATAGGTCACCCTAAGTGGTTCGCTACGTTTGATGATTTAGCAGGGGTGCCCGGGTTCATGGGATTTGTCTAGGTCCTGAGGCGGATGACCAGGAGACACTGAATCCCAGATTTCTACCCACCCCTTAAACCCTTTTCCTTCCCAGAACACTCCTCTCCTTACTTTCCTTAAATAAACCCTCCACACAGCATTCCCAAATATGACATAGAATCCTTTATTTCGTAGTTGAAAAAATATTTACTTCGCCCCATACTTGCGGTGAAGGGGACCACTGTTTTACTGTATTGTAAATATTGGACTACCAATATTTTCGACCTCTTATTCGTTAGTGGCATGGTCCGCTCTACCCTTGAAAATCTTTTTATTATAAATGATGTACTTTTCATTTTTCTAAAAGCAGCAAGGGCACAAATATTATTTCTACTTAACTGCGTAGGCTAAGCAAATACTTCTGATGCATGTATGGAAAGAAATAGGGATGTATCACTTCGGATGACGGAGCAATAGCAGTGTAAGTTCGGTGGTCCACTTTGTCCAACCTAGTTTCCTTCACCCCAATCGACGGTTTCTATTAACACATTTATGCGGTGTTAAATCTGTAAAAAAGGTGGAAAGATTTAAATACCTCGGCAGTATTCTCACGGAGACTCTTGACCGAGATGTAAAGGTTACGTGCAGAATTGAAGCAGTAAGAACTGCGTTCATTAAAATGAAATCCCTCTTCTGCAATGACAATATCAGCTTAAAACAAAGGCAGATAATTCTAAAATGTTATGTGTGGTCGTTCTTGCTTTATGGATATGAAACATGGACATTGAAAGTAAATGCCATGAACAGGTTAGAGGCTTATGAAATGTGGCTTCGCCGGAGAATGCTCAAGGTCCCATGGACCGAAATGATCACAAACACAGAAATTCCCAGGCGGGCTAGAGCAGATAGAGAACGGCTTACGTTAATAAAAATCAGGAAAATTTCATATCTTGGTCATATACTTGGAGGGGAGAAGTATCACTTGCTCCATTTAATATTGAAAGGCAAGATAGAGGGTCGCCGAGGGCCTGGTAGGAGACAAATGTCTTGCATGCGAAGTATACGAGAGTGAACCGGCATTAAAGGTGTGGAGGAGCTATTCCGGGTAGCGCAAGACAGAGAGACATTTTCAAGAGTGATCGCCAACCTGATAGGGCACACAAAGAAGAACAAATCTGTAAAAGTAAGGTAACGCATCAAATCAAAATGTTGCAACCAAAAGCTAAAATGCGTGAGGTTAAGTGCGTTTAACCAGCCAACGGCCGAATATCCACATTTCGTCGAAAGATGTCCGTACGATTACAGAGCGGTTCCAATGTGAAAGATTATTTTTTCTCCGTACCAGCTTTTTTAAATTATATCTCAATTTCGATTTTATTTCATTACAAATTTGCTCTAATTTATACCTACATCCAAAAATGCTGAACGGCGTGATGATAAAACTATTAAAATTATGTACTTTTTATTTTTTGATCATAAGTATTTATCATTTTTCAATGATTATGTAGTTTTTGTAATTATTTTTTGATCATAAGTATTTATCATTTTTCAATGATGTCTAAGCAAAATAAGAATGTAAAAAATCTGAAATATATTAGTTTGTAAGTGCGCAAATAAATACACAAACGGATCAATTTTCGTCAATAAACATGTAGGTACGTATATATTTTTTTAATAATTTTATTTTAACTAAAATTAAAATTCTGAAACATGCGTTTACCAGTTAATGTATTGATTTATTTTACTGCATGATTATATGATTTGAAATGGGTGTTGTAAAATACAAAATTTTGTTTGAAAATTTAACAAATCTGCCAACGACCTATGGTATAACCTTATTAAACTAAAAATAATATTTTTTCTCAAAATCTAAAACATACGTTTACTAGATAAAAGAACAATCTTTCGAAATCAATTTATAATTTTTTGTGGAAAAGAGTCAATACGTTTAAAATATGATTTAAAAATGATATATTTCTGGTTTTCTTTGGTTTATACCCTCTGAAGTTTTTGAAGTGAAACTTCTTTAGCGCCGTTAGTGACTTGAAATTTGGATGAAACGAAAATGTGTCACAACTCAGTTCTACACAAATACTCGCGTACGAAATCAATATCCAATCTTCATACCACTTTAAAAAAGCAAAAGAAAAGAAAGCGACATCTAGCAACTTTCTAGTTTCACTTCTACCGCGTGTGAATTACACACTCTGATTTTTTTTCTCCTTATTAGAAGTGTCTTAAATGTTATTTTTTTTTCTTTTGCATGTAATTCGAGCCTCTTCAAGAACCGCATTAATAATTCCCTACCTACAGTTACTACCATAACCGGCCTCACAACGCTGCCCAACCGCCTGGCGACGTAGTTCCTCCGTCTTTACATCTATACAGATAGGTCTGTATTGTTGTGTGGTGTTACAAAAAATGTACATAATAATTGGTATTTGTTTAAAGCCGTATATAGACCAATACGCTGACAGGCCAACTGCTTAACCTATTCATCTATTCTAAGACCCTATTAACTCTCATAAACAATGGTGCATACTTTGAACAGATTTTCCAAGCATATAATCATGTTATTGTATCTCCTGTTCATGTTTTATAAAAAGCGTCGCAATCAGGTTCTGTCATACCCACTTGTAATTAGGTGCGCGGGAATAAGCCATAATAATATCCTGAAATCCCAACAGGCTGTTGGACTTAACTTACTGCTATAGTCAACAGGACCATTCCCACAGCTAACATTGCTAATGTTACCCATTTCCACACTACTCGTTGCAACATTTAGTTGTTCAAATATTAACTTTCCGCACTGGCGCAATGTGTGCTTTGCATGAGAATGCAGAAAAGTTCAAACATGGAAATAACAAAAAACCGTTGGCAGTTGCGTAGCGACCGGGTAAACAACTTGCGCATCAGGAAACCCAAGGTTTGCAGAAAATGTATTTTACAGGAAACTGCTTCGCTGATTCTAAATATCACTCCGACTGAGAAGGTTAACAAAGCTTTAATCAAAATTTAAAACAGTCCAAAGAAATTTCACTGCTGGATGGGAAATATTTATTTTATTTATTATCTGTAATTATTTGATGGTCAGACGACACTACAATGTGTTTATTTTAGCACTAAAGGTGTGGCAGACAAAAAGGTTTATTATAATTAGTAATATAATCAATTTTTCGATACCAAAGGAAAGAGGACAATATAAATAGAGTCCGACCGAAACAGGAATTTCTACCGAAACTGAATCTTCGGTATCTGTCTCAGTTTCGGCCGAAACTGAAACCGAAACTTTTTTTAGTAATGTTAAAAATCTGTTGTTCTAATCTATTTGGCTTATTTTTTATACTTATACACACAGTTAAGAGGTGTTAAATGAAATTAAAGAAAAACGTTAATTGAAGTATAATAAAAAAAATAAAAAAAAATTATATTACTGCTGTGAAACAATCAAAAATTATAAAAATTAACAATTGTCAATAAACAACCCATAAATTATAAAGGAAGGACCTCATTAATCGACTATTTAATGTTTTATTGCGTTTACAATTACAACATTCTTATCGCACGTGTTGAATGACATAAAAGCAATAATTGGAGTGTGCAAAAATAATGATTTATTTTATATATATATCTGTGAAACAAACAAATATGTTAACTACTCCTTTGAACAAAAATTTGTCAATAATCAACACTTACATTATAAAGGAAGGACCTTATTATTTGAGTATTTTAACCGGCTGATGCAGTATTTTAGGCCGCTGATGCGAACTGAGCTGGTGATGGCGGGTGACACACGAGCCACGAACTCACCCGAAGTCAGCCGAACGACGCGCGATAATTCACGAATGCAGAGTTTCGGTGCTTCCGAAGGTTAACCGAAACTGATGCCGAAACTCGATTTTTTTTGCCGAAACCGAAACCGAAACTTCGGTCGGTCACTAGATATAAACATATCTGCTTCATTTTATGAAAGGTTTTCAGGAATCGTTAAGAAATTATTATGTAAAACTGTCGTTTGTAGATACACGTTTTTTTACATTATCTCCGTGCAGGGGGCCCTTAGGTAAAAATCCCTTGAAAAAATCTATGTCCCATTTCATCTTTGAGGATGCTGAATGGAGGGTCTTTTTAGGGAAAGACGTAACGAACGTATGTATCCATCCATACTGCGGTGCAAGGCGATGGGTCGAGAGGTCCAAAGGTCTTCCTTAACCAGTCTCTTCCGATCTGGGCAGACGCATCTGCGGCCAAGACCTATACAAACCTCCCCGCATTAACCGGGGCACCCCTGCAAACGTAGCGAACTACTCGGACGTCCTATAGTAGAGGTGTTGGTTATCTAATAAATTGTTTCCGGGTCGGCGGTACCCATAAAACATACCCATAGCCTCCCAAATTGAATCACTTAAGTTGTAAACATTATATTTGTTATAATTTAATACATCTGCCCTGACGATGGACATAATAACGCTGTCCGAAATATTGGCTAAAGAAGAAGGTACGTAATGGCATAATACCCCAAAAATAAATCACGATTATGTTTCTTAATTACAGTTCCCTATAACACGGAACACGTAGTAACACAAGAATGACTCATCGAAACTACGGGGAAATGGTAAAACATTACGCCAAACTTAAACAACTCTGGAGACTGGGGACTGCGGAACTAGGTGAATAAAGGACTACGGAACACATGTGTATTTAATAATAATATTATAATCTCCTAAATATTGATAACGCTTCCGGGTCTAGGGTCTGGCCCACTTCCTGTTCCTCGCCAATAGAATATAGCTCCCTGACACCCTCCACCCTCCACCCTTCGCCCTCCGCCCTTATATCCCCGTAACCTTGCCACGGTCCCTTTTACCCTTTAACTGTACACAAACGAGCTGATAGAGCATTAATACTCAATTTTCACAACTTTAAACGGGAAACCCTTCGGATCGTTGTGCTTTATACTATAATACGGCACCAAATAGACCAAACTATCGAAATATGTCTATCAATTGTATTTAGTTCCAACTTTCACAAAATTACCGTGATTTAAATCGGTGATCAGGCTAATTCAGATCATTAGACATATTGACTCCTAATTACGGATGATCATCCCATAAAGCGTTTATTTGTATTAAAATTTTTAATATGAACGTTTTATTTTCTTACACCTTGTGCGTATTTGTTTTCTGTTTTATTAGCAAAAATGTTGAAACTTTGATTTGAAGCCTTGTATCCACTCTGGAGATATGCTATTCATTAGGTTGGTATTCATATGCTAATCTTATGCTTGGTCATGAGACACTCATATTCGATGAGTGTCTCACAACCAAGTTCAACAAGAAATAATCTCTGCCTTAGTATTCTCGGTACGAGGTAACAGCATTGCATCCAGAAGTATTTTTTTACTGTTAGTAAACTATTCAAAGACCCGAATACCTTCAAACAGGTTGGTAGGTATGTTGATACTGGTGTCATATGATTTTTATAAATAATAATAACCATTTTGTTATTTGAAAGAAGGTATTTTTTGTATTTCATGGGCATTAACTATGTAACAATTTCTAGACATTTTTGGTTTTTTGAAGAGTTTTATTAAATGTACATTTGTTACTTAAATTAAATTTTTCCGCGACCGGTTTCGATACAACCGTATCATTCACGAGCAGAATTAAAACTAACTTAAAAAATAAAAGCAAGTACCAAAGATTAATTAGGTGGGAGTAGTGGGAGGGATGATTTTGGGGGGAGGGGGAAAGCGGTGGGAGGAGTCAATATTATACGGAAACATGGTTAGTAAAGGAGATTTGCAAGGCGCTATTATTTTATTCACTAAATTAATTTTAGATTTAATTTTTTTGTTTATTTCGAGCGTTTCTAATGCGCAAAGATTAAAGTATGAATTTATATTGCAATGTTTAAATTTTGTTTTTTCTTTATTAAAGCTATGGCCTGACTCTATTAAATGATTCGCAAATTCGGAATAATTATTATTTCTTAAACAAAGTTCATGTTCCCTGATTCTAGTTTTGAAATTTCTAGTTGTCATACCTACATATTGTGCGTCACAATCGTTACATTCTAAAGTGTATATCCCGTTTTTTTCCAATTTATTAGGAAAAATTTAATTTAAGTAACAAATGTACATTTAATAAAACTCTTCAAAAAACCAAAAATGAAAGAAGGTACTCTAAATTGGTTCATTGAAAAACTCTCGGCCAATGACAGCATTAGAAAATGAATTTAAAACATTTTTTTAACATTGACTTCACACAGGAGTCCCTGAAGATAAAAAAAATCCTTTAGGGCCTTTGTCATATTTGGGGCTGCTATGTGGAGGTTCCTTTTGGAGAAATGAAGACGAGGAAGTTCTGGAAAGGAAAATTAATGAGGGGTGGGTGCGAAACTGGGGGCAATGTGTTCAGAAGTAAAGAACGAATAAATTCATCCCTCTATCAAAAACTTTCGATACCAGCAAGTCCACGTAATTTTATTTTTATTTAAACAATTTGTTACTTATAATTATCATGAACACATGTCTCCGATGAAGAGAGATTTAGATAATCTCTTCCATTTATGAATCATCTTACCAGTTGTATTTTAAATATTATACTAAATATCGGGGTCTGTATTTTTAATGTACCTTTAAATCAACTAAGTAAGTATAATAATATCATTAATTACTTCTCCCTGTTACATCTACTGGGACTTGATAAGAAAAGAAAGAAGAATTTGTTCTGACTTGTTTTATATTTTTTTATATTTGCTAATAGCCTGTTGAACTCTCCTGAACTTATTTCGTTAATTTGTTTTCATGTACCGAGTAGATCAGTTCGTCACAAATTACCTTACCATTGTAACAATACAGGATCTAATGCTGAATTTTATGCCATAATAAATATGTTGTTGATGATGTGATAACTATTTATTTATTTAAAATTTACGGCACAAACATGTGTTATTTAATATATTTAAACAGTCATAGTACAGTGAAGAAAGATTGTTTTTTTTTTTTAATTTCTCATAATAAGAGAAAAAGAGAAAAAAATTCTAACAACTAATGAAAACTTTAAAATGATACAATGAAATAAAAAGAAAAACTTGTTATGAAGTAACCTCGTTATAATACGTAAGGCTGAATAGTTTGATAAGTAGAGCCCTGTATTTTATAAGGAAATATTAAAAATATCAGCAACATTGGCATAAAAATTACCAATGGTGAGTATTCTATTTATAACAGAATTATATCCTGCGACAGAAGTATAATTGTCACAATAATACATACTGGGGAACCTTGATCTATGAGTAGGCACATGAAAGTGAATAATATTGAAAGATTATCAACATACAAACATTATTTAATGAAAGCTATTTATCAGCGCTTCTCAGTTGATTATAATCTAATATATTTTGATTGTTTATATTCTTCATCGATGTTTACTTCTGGAATTTTTAAATTTATTCTCATTATGTACTTTACGTAGTAATTTTTTAGTTCATTATGTCTTGTATACAATCATGTGTATATATGAAGTTTTCTTTTTCTTCATATTTATATTAATAATAGCTTACTATTTTTACTTTATGCTGTCACTTCAATATGTGCTTTTTAATTTTTGGTCATAAATTATTATTTTTTTTAACTTTGTATGTTCTTCATTAATTTCAAATTATTAATAATTCCTGTGTAAAAGCCGTGAATCGGCGTTAATTCATAATAAACAAATAAATATTAAATAAATAAATATATAAGTCAATGATGACGACAGTTGTGTTGGTTTTTCATGTTCATGAAAATAAGAAATTAATTTATGTTTTGCTATGTTTTGTCATTCTGTAAATCAAGTAAATAATTAAGTATTTTTCTGGCAACTTACCCCAACATTAAATTATCTACACAGTTTTTATTCAAAGCATTTACCAATGTAAGAATTAGCATTTTGTAAGGCTAATGTTGCCCCTTTAGCGAAAAATGCATTTTTCCAAAATCAATCTACGCGAACGCATTCACTCACTCAATAACGTGTTCATAGTTCATATTCGTTGATATCGTAAAACGTATTCCCCCAAAAAAAGTACCGAATTGTTGAATATACGGAGTTTCAATTTGTTTAGGCAAAATTCTAATAACAGCGTTACATCGTTTTTCCGCAAACAAAGCACGGAGAAAAACACTATTTGCCCAAACAAATAATAATAATGCTGCTGCAAAACTGGACGACGGACTGTTATGGGAAATCTGAGATTTAGTAAACGTAGAAGATGAATCACAATAATAAAGCAAAGAAAAAAGTTATCCAATATTTTTCCAAATTTCTTTCCAGTTTCATATTCCTCATTGGCGTTACTTAAATATATTTAACCTACAGCTTTGATATCTTCGTATTAGTACAACTCTCTCCATCAATAAAAAAAAAATCAAGGCTCCGTTCATAATATTCGTTAAATATTTTTCTCAAATGTTAAATACTTAAATATGAAAAATTCCACAGACTTTTGTCAGGCTTCCCGTAGGTGATATTTTATTTATTTTTAGTTCATAAGACAGGCATGATGCCCAAAAGTTTACGTATATAAATACATATTATACTAACAGAAATATTATCCAGAATAGTAACAAAAATAATTAGTTATGCAAAAATAAATGACCAACAAGAGTGGGTAAAAGTAAGAACACGAAAGGTTCAAAAGCAATTTATGGTGTTCGAGCAACAAAATGATATAGTACCCACAAACTAATTAGTAAGATATGAGATGACATAGAAGGGTGGTCAAAATCACAATTAATTTTATTGTTAATATCATTGCAATGTGACAACAATATTATAATTTTTTTTATTATCATTGGAGTGCAAGGTGTCACGTAAAAGTAAAAGAACGAATAATAATCTACAAAACGAAACAAAAATTGACATCATAACATAAATCATATATATTTTTTGGACTTTATTTATTTATTTTATTTTAGGGAAATCAGCAGTTTACAATGTGGTCATAGGTCGCTACGCTTGGTGAGTGTGTGAGTGTGAGGGAGGCTGAGTTGCATCGTGTCCGGGTTCATCGGGAGAAGTGTGTTTAGGTCTTCGCACTGAAATCGTCTACGTGTTTGTGGAGAATTATGTTTTTCTTATTATAAAACCTGCTTTTAAAATGTGCTTTTAGCTGCTTTGTTTGTGATTTGATTATATGAAATTTAGTGCAACTTATTATTGAGAATCACACCTAGATCGCGCATATTACAGCTGGTTACAATGTTGTATTCATTTAACAGATATACAAATGTTTTGTCATTTAGTGAGAAAATATCGTGGTGATATTTTTAACCATTTAAAAACTATTTATTCTAAGATGACGGATTACGTTGGTTTCTACGACACGTTCTTGAGTTCAACAGTTCTCAGCTATGGAACGATATGTCTGTATTTCTCTCCATCCTTATGGGTCCCCTTACAACATGGGTCTTTTCAAGGTCTAGGTTCACTCCTTCCTTTCCACAAAAAGACACTCCACCCAGCATTCCCAAAGATGACATAGACTCCTGTAGAGTTAATGTAAGTAAAAATCGGGCGCAGTTCACACGCGGTAGAAGCGAAACTTTACCAAAACAATCTCAACCAATAGGAGCCTTTAAAAGTGACATCTTAATCAAAGCGGCCAATGAGAGCAGTTTGATGCTTCGCAGGTGCTGTTATGCGTCGTTTCCGTTTCATCCGAATTTCAAATCACAAGTGCGCTAAATGAAGTTTCATGTCAAAAAAATTGTTCTTAAGGGCCCGCAACCCGGATTTGTACCGATTTATTACATATTTCCCTTAAACACGGTAAGTTTCAAAGCTCTTAAAAAATATATATCTATATATATATTCTTGAAGATAATATCTAGGCTTTGCCCGCGCCGAAACGCAAATTATATAAAATTCCCTCGATAGAAAAAAATCACAAAGTATGCTCAAAAAATTATTATTAACACGTTTGTTTCAGTTATTTTAAAAGTTATATGTATGAAAAAAATTCACAGTGTTTCTTAAGATAATGCCCGCGAGATTTTTGCTCTATTTTAAAAGAGTCGTAATTTATTAAACATTTTCGCAATTTTCGCATCGATTTTGTCGCTGTAAATGTTAGCGCTCTCCTCTAACATTCGTAATTTCGTATCTCTCCATCTTCTTCTTTTCTGGACCGGTTGCAGAGCCTTAAAATACATTCCAGTTGAAACGGATAATAATTGCAGCATATTTAGAAGATATTGTCTTATGTAAAAACATCGCAGGTGACTAGTCCCCAACAGTTATTTCGCCATTCGGAAAAATACATAACGCTAACCCCTGGGACAGGGCTGGCGCGGCGTTTATAAAGCGCCAAATAAATCCCGTTTGTTTTGCCTTCGGTTGCACGTTTGCTTGAATTATTATTACATAGCGTATGAACGTATGAAGAGCCAGTCAACAGAGACCGGTCGATGCCCATAACGCTCCGCGCCGACCGCTGATCGGGCGGAACGGTTCCTGTTCGGGAGGTCAAATTATATTACATTATAATATTCATCACATAACCCTGTTTTTACTGTGACAGGATCATTGACAAAGTGATGATTTCATGTTGTGAGTATTATTTTTATGTGAGTAAAATTATATTATACTAGCTGGTACCCGGCATGCGTTGCTATGCCATTTAATAAAGAAATTGTTTCTCCCTGCGCGTCCTTTCCCTTTCCTCCCCCTCGTCCCCTTTCCTTCTCGCGTTTCCACTCCTCTTCCACCTTCCCTCTTCTCACTCTACTCCCCCCCCCCCTCCCCCGTCCCGCGAACCCGCCTCCCGAGCTCCCCTCCCCGCCTCCCTCTTCTCGCTGATCCCCCTCCCGAGTTCCCCTCCCCCCTCCTGCATTCCATACATTCATTACCGATACATTCAGTGTACTAGACGTTTGTACATAAACTAAATATAATAGGGAGCTGGCCACAATGACACGCCAATGGAGTTTGGTACGCCAGTCGATTTTGGAATGCCACTGGTCTTTTAAATGAATTTACTACTTTGACAAAAAATGCTTCTAGGTATAATGGCAAAACTGATTTGAGTACTGGATTAAAATAAATATTTTTCACTTTGGAGACTGTGGGAGACTGGGGTTTTTAGGATTTTAGGTTACTGGGATACTGGGAGAGGTAAACTGAATCTAAGACTGATTAAAACACTTGAAAAGAGGTTTTGAACTTGGAGACTGTTGGTATCTTGAGTAGGTATTGTTTCTTCTTGGCTGATAGTTTTGAACTGACTTCCTACCGGTTTGACTTCTATTTTTATAGGGCAAACTCAGGTCGGATTTTTGGGGGACAGAACCTCCTTAATTTTTCTAAGGTACTTGTTTTAGGTAATTTCCCTGGTCGCTACGATTGGAAGTCAGCTGTGTTAAAATTATGTGTGATAGTTTTTGCCAAGATTTTACCAACTCAGGATCCCAAAGCTTCACATCATTTTTATTGTGTTTACAAGAAAAGGTACAAGTATACGTATGTGATATAAGGTACAATTTTAAACAGTAAATATTTTTCTTAAAGTGCAACAATCACTGATAGACGTCAGTTTTTGGGTTGTTTTTGTAGTACATACTCATTTTTAGGTGATGATGTTTATTTCTTGATCCAAATTATTCCCAATTTCTCGAAATTGAGCTCCAAATTTTTCGGAAGATGAATTCGCTGTCGTAAATATTTACGATTCAGATTTTTCCTTTGTTCAGAATTGACCAATAGTGGCTCGGCTGGTCGCATGGTGGGGGTGACGTAAATAGTCAGCCATTTCCTTGGTGTTGATCATTGCTGTCTGGAGTCCCTTGTGGAAGCATTAGGTGGTTATTCAGATGTGTTTTCCAGTCCAATGAGGCTGCTGCATGTATTCATTATCAATTTCATTTATGTTTTCAATTGATTATTTAGTTAAAGGACATAATAGCGTTGTAGACAAGTCATTTGGAAGGGGCACCACATGCACATAATTCCGCTAGCCAATAGCAGCTCTCAGATTGTCGTGCTGGCGGCATGGTACTCTGTGGGAGCGTAAATTCCATTCTTGAATTTCCATGGTTGTCAAAAGCTTTCGCGCACTCGTTAGATGCACACGGATTCCTACGACACGTTCCATACACTCCCCTCAGTGCAGTCTTGACTGTGCTCAGCTACTTCGTCGGGCGTGTCCTTTTCCGATGTCTGAGTTTTGAGTCGGGTGTCTTCGCAGAGTGTACAGTTTCATCAGTTGCTGGCGTGGCAGGCAGAATGACGGCGATTTTGACTGCCGGCCTTACGTATATCCCAGTGCTGGTTTGGATCCGGGCAGTTCTGACTTGTCCATCAGCTGCAGGTATTGCTTCGATGATACGGCCACGTGGCCAACTGTTTCGAGGCAGTGCTGGGTCCATGATGATCACTAGGTCATCCTTCTTAATTGGTGTAGTTGGATGGTGCCATTTTTGCCGGACAGCCATGGTAGGTAGGTATTCCCGCAGCCATCGCCTCCAGAAGGTGTCTGCAAGTTGTTGTCCGATGCGCCACTGGCGGCGTAGGCATGTTTCCTCTTCTTTTTTGTCGTAGAAGGATAATTGAGGGCGCTTCCCGGCTGACCCTAGCAAAAAGTGGTTGGGTGTTAGAGGTTCTTCATCACGTGGGTCAACTGAAATGTGGGTGAGTGGACGATTATTTACCACAAACTCAGCTTCTGCAAGTGCGGTGCGTAGCGTTTCTTCTTTTGGTGCTCTTTCCTTTAGTGTAGCGCTTATGGCTTTCTTTACTGATCGTACTAATCTTTCCCAAGCTCCCCCCATGTGCGGACTTAGTGGTGGTATGAAGTGCCACTCGATGCCCTGGGTAGCTATTGCGTCAATCATTCTGGCGTCTTGACTTATTGACAGCAGGGCGTCCCTCATCTCGGTGTCAGCTCCGTGAAAGTTTGTCCCGTTGTCCGAGTACATGGCTGCTGGTTGTCCTCTGCGGGCGGTCATTCTTTGTAGGGCCATGATGGCCGAGTCAGCAGTCAGTGAAGCGGCTAGTTCTAGGTGAATGGCGCGTGTCGAGAGGCAGGTGAAGATGGCTCCATATCGTTTTTCTCGATGCCTACCGACCGTGATAGCCATAGGGCCGAAATAGTCAAGCCCACAGTGTGTGAATGGGCGGACGTGATGCATCAGGCGGGGTGGTGGTAATGCGCCCATCAGAGGTGGAGTCGGTTTGCTGCGTCGTATGAAGCAAGTGGGGCAGGCGTGCGTTATCTTCCTGCTTGTTGTGCGTAGTCGTATTATGAAGAAATGATTGCGTATTTCTGCTACTGTTTTCTCAGTACTAGGATGATCCGCCTTTTTGTGGTAGTGACTGATAAGAAGACGAGTGTAGGGTTCGTCGCCGTCCAGTATTATGGGAGTTCGGGCCACACTCTTTGTTCTTTCCAAGGCTTGTAGTCGGGTCCCCATTCGTAGTAGGTCATCTGGTCCAAAGAAGGGGTTCAGGGAGTTGAGGCGGCTGCCAGCAGGCAGTTTTTGACCTTGTCGGATGATGTGTAGATCAGTTGTGAAAGCGTCTTCCTGGGACCTTTTGATCCATCTGTGTTCTGCTGCTTTTATCTCATCGGCTAGTAGTGGGCCTTCTACTGGTTTATTGGGCCCCATCTTGCATCGTCTGATAAATCGGAGGATCCAAGCTGTGGAGCGAATCAGCCGGTGCCATGAGGAGAACCGCTCTACTGATGGGAGTGCTTCGCCCCTGGTGGACACAAGGCCAACGTAGTGAGGTTTGACTTCTAGTGTCAGGTCGTCAGGCCTGTGGGCGGGTGCCCGTTCTTTTGGCCACGCACCCTCCGGGGAAGTGAGAAAGGCTGGGCCAGTAAACCATCTTCCTTCTGGTGTTAAGTCTGGCACCTCTAAGTCTCGTGTTCCTATGTCAGCGGGATTGAGTTTTGTGGGTACCCATTTCCAGTCGGGTATGTTGGTTAGTTCGTCTATTTCCCCCAATCGGTTTGCCACAAAGGTTGAGTAGGCGCGTGGGTCGGTGCGTAACCAACATAGTACAGTTGTGGAGTCTGTCCAGAAGCAGGTGCGGGATATCAGGGCTTTGCTTTCTTTTTGGATCGTCTGGGCTAGTCTCGCTGCTATGAGGGCGGGTTGAAGCTCGAGGCGTGGAATGGAGAGAGGCTTCAGTGGCGCTACCTTGCATTTACTTGCAAGGAATGTTACTCGTAAGGATCCATCTATTTTTTCGGTGAAGTAGGCCACGGCACAGCAAGCTTGCTCCGATGCATCGCAGAAAAGGTGTAGTGTTACGTTGTTTAGTTTGTTGTAGAGGCAACGTCTCGGGATTGAGATGCTGTTCGTGTGCAACAGATTTAGCCAGTCTGTCCATCTCTGGGCGTGTTCAGGGGCAATGGGTTCATCCCAGCCGACGCTTGAGCGCCACACTGCTTGCAGTAGCATCTTAGATCTGATGGTAAGGCAGGTAACGAAGCCGACTGGGTCGAAGATCTTCATTACTATAGATAATAGTTGCCGCTTGGTAGGTTGTGTGGCCGTGTCGTGGGAGATTGCCTCACGAAATGAGTACAGGAAGCGGTCTGTGGTGGGGTCCCAGATTAAACCAAGCACTCGCTCTGTTTCCGGACCTCCGCTGCTGATTTGTATCGTGGAGCTGGCACGGTCTTCTATAGGTACGCTAGCTAGGGCCGCCAGGCTGTTGGACGCCCAATTTGTCAAGTGGAACCCTCCTTTCGCGAGCAGGGCACTTACACTTTGGGCGAGTGCAGCAGCTTCATTGGGTGTGTCTGCTGCATCTAGGTAATCGTCCATGTAGAACTTGGTGCGTACGGCTTTTGCGGCGGCCGGGTACTCGTGCTCGTATGTTTCAGCCACTTTATTTCGGACGAATTGGGCACTGCTTGGGGAACAGGTGGCTCCGAACATCATCGATGACATTTGATAGGTGTCTGGTTCGTGATGGGGTGATGTCCTCCACAGGAATAGCTGGGACGACTGATCTTCTCGCCTTATTTTTATTTGCAGGAACATTTCTTTGATGTCTGCAGCAATAGCGATGTTTCCTTCCCGGAAGCGTATTATATTCCCCAGGAGGGAGGACAGCAGGTCAGGACCAGTAAGCAGCTGGTCGTTGAGGGAGGTTCCTCGGCATCGGCTTGCGGCATCGAACACCACTCTGATTTTTCCTGGCTTATTTGGGTTGATTACTGCGAAGTGGGGCAGGTACCATTTGCGAGGTGTGGTGGTGGAAGCTTCATGGCTTGATAACTTCTTGGCATAGCCTTTGTTGATAAGTTGATTTATTTTGTCGTTGTAGGCCACTGCTAGATTTTTGTCTTTTTCTAGCTTTTTCTCCAGGGACAGAAGTCGTTTCAGCGCACACTGCCGATTGTCAGGTAACGTGGCTTCTGGTTTGCGCCATAGTAGACCGGTTTCCCACCTTCCTACAGGAAGAGGACGGGTAGTTGCATTCATAAGTGCAATTGCCTGTTGTTCGCTTGCATTGACTCTGGTGGCTGAGGTTACTCCGAGGGAGTCGATGGCGAAGTTGGTTTTTACTAGCTCCCTCAACTGTATGTCTGCGGCCGTTTCTGGTTGTAGTGCCAAAGTGGTGGTCGTGTTATTATCTCTGGGGTTGACTCCCCCATGAGCGATCCATCCTAGTGCGGTGCGTGATGCTATTCGCGTAGTATCATTGCATTCACGAACTTCCCTTGACACGATCAGGTGAGCGTTATCTTGGCCTATTAGCAGCTTCGGGACGACCGACCTTCCTTGGGTCTGTTGCTCCGGCAGGTTGAGGTTGCTTATTGTGCTGGCAGATATGTGGAATGTATTACTGTTGCCTGCACCTCGTATTCTTAGTCTCACTCGTTGGGAGAGATTGTCGGACGTGCACATTCCTTTCGCGCCGTGGATTCGCAGTCCGTGAACTGGGCCGTTTGCTCCGACTTGTATTGCGGTGTCAGCGTCGACAAGTGTTACTGTGGATCCTTCATCCAGGAGAGCGAACACTGACACTTCTTCTTTGTTTGGAGCGCTTAGTATGACTGGCGCAATTTTTAATAGTACTCTCTGTCCGGAGTCCTGGCGTCACAAGTTGACATTTTCCACGGCGCTTTTTCGTACGAACTCGGGATTATGTAGCAGGGGGTGGTGTGGGGATCTGCAATCTCCTACTTTGCACCATTGGTTTATTTTGCAGCTTCGTGAGTGGTGTTTTTCTAAGCACTTGCGGCATAATCTTCCCATGCGTACAGTTTCCCATCGGAGTTCAACATCTTTGGCTGCGAATTCTTTGCATTCGCGGGTTTTATGATCGCCGCCACATTGGGCGCAGCTTTCATCAGCAGTTTTTCTTTTTCGGCTGGGTCCAGGGTAAGTATGTTCCTCGTTTACTTTACGTTTTATGGGGGCAATCTTTTCTTTTGGGCCATCCCTGATTTCTTCTTGATGTCCGGCATGTATTTGCTCATGGCTCGGTAGAAGTCGCATGCGATCACTCTCTTCTTCCTCCTGGTACCCGGCATGTATTTGTTCACGGCGTGGTCGAGATCGTATGTGGTCCACCATCCCACTGTTTGGAATTGCGTTTGACACCTCTTTCAGAAAGGCAGCGAGCTGGGTTATGGTGGCCGGAGCATGTTGTTTGCGGATCTCGATTAGCCATGCCAGACGCAGGGAACTTGGCATTTTGTCAGTGACGTCATTCATTAATGCAGGATTGGTGAGATAACCTTCGGTTTTCAGTATCCGGAGAGATGCCACCAGGTTTTGTACCGTCCCGGAGAAATCTGCCAGGTCCTCGAGTGATACCTCGGTCGTGAGGTAAGGTAGTTTTTTAACCTTGTCTAGCATAAATTTTGCTATGGAGTTAGCGCTGCCGTATCGCTGCTCGAGGACGCTGATGATCTCTGGGACTTGCGCAGGATCCATTAGTAGGGGACCCACGGTATCTCGTGCCTTGCCTTTGAGGGCGCGCTGCAGCCGAATGAGATTTTCGCTCGGAGTCATTTGGCAGGTGGCGGTGGATTGAGCGTACTGTGCCTTCCAGGTGGGCCACTCAAGGGGGTCTCCGGAGAAGGTAGGCAAATCTTTTGCTGTGGATTGCCTGGCAATGAGGGCAGCCATTCTTGAATCATCTTCCAATGTGCGGGGGCTATCTTGCGTTCTGGAAGAGCGAAGGGCCTCTGCCATCACAGAGGCGATCTGGGCCAGTGGGTCGTTGCCATGCTGCAACCATTCTCGGGTGTGCCGTGCTGTCTGATTGGCTGTGTGCGGTGGTGTAAATAATGGAAAATCCTGGCCGGAGGAGGCTGGCTGATGCTGGTACCCTGCTGTGTTGTAAAGTGGGCGCTCGGGTCCGATATGGCTGTATTCGGCCGTAGGGATGTTCTTCGCAGGGCCCGTCAGTAGTGTGTACTCTTGGGTGGCGGCGGCGGCGTATCCGGTTGGATCGGTTACAGCAAATTCATTGGTAGGCTGACCGGCTGGTGTGTCCATTTGAGTAGTTGCATATCTCGTTGCAAACTCTTCGGCCGGCTTGTGAACTTGAGTGGCATATCTCGTTGCAAACTCATTAGTAGAAGGGCCGGTTGGTGCATGCACTTGAGTAGTTGCATATCTCGTTGCAAACTCTTCGGCTGGCTTGTGTACTTGAGTGGCATATCTCGTTGCGAACTCATTTGTAGAAGAGCCGGTTGGTGCGTGTACTTGAGTTGTTGCATATCTCGTTGCAAACTCTCCGGTAGACGGGCCGTCTGACGTGTGTACTCGAGTGGCATATCTCGTTGCGAACTCGTTCGTAGACGGGCCGGTTGGTGCCTGGGTTTGAATTACTGCCTGACCGAGGTTGGCTCGCAGGGTCGGGCTGGTTGGTGCGGGCTCCTGGGTAGGTTGGCTGACTGCTTGGCGTGTTGCAGCGTTCAGGGCTGCGAGCAGATTGGCTGTCTGCTTGGCGTGAC
The DNA here is from genome assembly GCA_929108145.2 of Limnephilus rhombicus. Classification (NCBI taxonomy): domain Eukaryota; kingdom Metazoa; phylum Arthropoda; class Insecta; order Trichoptera; family Limnephilidae; genus Limnephilus; species Limnephilus rhombicus. Next base: position 51,177,878 of record OV815285.1, read on the forward strand.
GTCTGTCCCGGATGCGCATCTCTCGGCGCAGCAATCGCAGGGAGTCTTCAGTTGATTCAGAAGTTGTTTCGCTGCTTTTACTGTTGGATCCGTGGAGGCTCTTGGCGACACATTCTGGAGCAGGTTGGTCAAGAGTGATGAGGTCAGGGTTCCTGGCAGGGTTCGCACCAGATAGATCGTGGCGGGTTCCGCTGGATGGCGTCTCATCGATGTCTACGGTGCGTGGGCCCGGGGTCCGACGGGGTGCCACTGGCATGTTTCGGCTTGTTCCCGGGGCGTTAGGTTTAGACAGCGATGTTTCGGAAGATGTCGGGGTCTTACGGCCACTGCGAAGAGACGGCATTTCCACTGGGTAAGACTGAAGGCGTGTTATGTGTAGATCCGGCTCGAAGGACCAAATGTACTAGACGTTTGTACATAAACTAAATATAATAGGGAGCTGGCCACAATGACACGCCAATGGAGTTTGGTACGCCAGTCGATTTTGGAATGCCACTGGTCTTTTAAATGAATTTACTACTTTGACAAAAAATGCTTCTAGGTATAATGGCAAAACTGATTTGAGTACTGGATTAAAATAAATATTTTTCACTTTGGAGACTGTGGGAGACTGGGGTTTTTAGGATTTTAGGTTACTGGGATACTGGGAGAGGTAAACTGAATCTAAGACTGATTAAAACACTTGAAAAGAGGTTTTGAACTTGGAGACTGTTGGTATCTTGAGTAGGTATTGTTTCTTCTTGGCTGATAGTTTTGAACTGACTTCCTACCGGTTTGACTTCTATTTTTATAGGGCAAACTCAGGTCGGATTTTTGGGGGACAGAACCTCCTTAATTTTTCTAAGGTACTTGTTTTAGGTAATTTCCCTGGTCGCTACGATTGGAAGTCAGCTGTGTTAAAATTATGTGTGATAGTTTTTGCCAAGATTTTACCAACTCAGGATCCCAAAGCTTCACATCATTTTTATTGTGTTTACAAGAAAAGGTACAAGTATACGTATGTGATATAAGGTACAATTTTAAACAGTAAATATTTTTCTTAAAGTGCAACAATCACTGATAGACGTCAGTTTTTGGGTTGTTTTTGTAGTACATACTCATTTTTAGGTGATGATGTTTATTTCTTGATCCAAATTATTCCCAATTTCTCGAAATTGAGCTCCAAATTTTTCGGAAGATGAATTCGCTGTCGTAAATATTTACGATTCAGATTTTTCCTTTGTTCAGAATTGACCAATAGTGGCTCGGCTGGTCGCATGGTGGGGGTGACGTAAATAGTCAGCCATTTCCTTGGTGTTGATCATTGCTGTCTGGAGTCCCTTGTGGAAGCATTAGGTGGTTATTCAGATGTGTTTTCCAGTCCAATGAGGCTGCTGCATGTATTCATTATCAATTTCATTTATGTTTTCAATTGATTATTTAGTTAAAGGACATAATAGCGTTGTAGACAAGTCATTTGGAAGGGGCACCACATGCACATAATTCCGCTAGCCAATAGCAGCTCTCAGATTGTCGTGCTGGCGGCATGGTACTCTGTGGGAGCGTAAATTCCATTCTTGAATTTCCATGGTTGTCAAAAGCTTTCGCGCACTCGTTAGATGCACACGGATTCCTACGACACGTTCCATACATTCAGTTTTCAAACAGCTCGCGTGCCACTTCATGATTCCAGAGCTCGTATATGTTATTGTGATTTATGATCTTATTGTAAAGTTTATTAAATTATTATTTAAAGTTTATCATTTTTTTATTTAAAGTTTCACCAAAATCCATTCAGTAGTTTTTGCGTAAAAGAGTAGCAAACACACATAGAACCGTGTTTCGGTTAATATTATGGCTGTCCGATGGCATACGATCTAATGCCATTTAGAACATTTTTACTAAATCATTGTTGTGATGAAGAAACGTTTGCAGTTCTTGGACAATGGTTCGTTTCACTGTTGGATTACGAGCACAACGCCTTTCAACTTCCGCATCTTGATCGTACTTAAAACGCTAGCTTTTTTAATTTATGTCTTCACTACATAAATTTTACATTTAATGTACTTTTTGTTTGAAGATCGATTAAAGGCCTAAAATATTAATCACGTAGATATTATTAGTACATTTTCCTATTTTTTACCTGCTTTAAAAGTGTGTGTAAAATCAAATAAATATCATGAAACTAAAATATTTCAATTTGGGAGGCCAGTACGGGTACGGCCGCCTCGGGAATCGTTAATTATATAATCCACATCCTTGCCATAGGTCACCCCAAGTGGTTCGCTACGTTTGGTAACTTAGCAGGGGTTCCCGGGTTCATGGGGTGAATTTTGTCTAGGTCTTTGCCGTGGATGCTTTTGCCCACGTGCTACTTGGCGGTCAGATCAGGAGAGATTGGTTGAGTTATTACTGGTTGGATTATTACGTCCATCACACCCAGAACTTGCTTTCCTTCCTTTCTAAAAAAACCTTCCTCAAAGATGACATTGGCCCTGAGAGATTTTTATTTCCTCGAGGCCTCCTAAGTGGAGCTAATGTAAAAAAAGAAAACGTCCTTCAATTTTTTTTCTATGTCGATTAGCTGTTAGTTAAATTTTAAATTATCGTTTTTTATCGATATGCGAGTATATCAGATTAAGTTGTATATTTTTCAGTTGATGATTTATGAATATTTTTTGTTGCAACCCACTTTGTTGCCCTGAAATTTGAGTCGGCCTTTCAAACTCCCTGGATTCATAATGCGCCTGATTACCTGCAAAACATTCATGGAAAAATCCTATAAATAGTCATTTTTATTGATGCAGAGTTATTGAAAGAGTCCCCATAGGCCCGCTTATGATTGTCCCGCCCCGCCGTACAAGGGTACCAGGGTATGAGGGTAGCAGGGTAGCAGAAGGGCAGGTGGTGCGCCGGACACAACACGTTAAATGGTTGCGTTTACAAGGTAACGCAATTATTTCATTACCAGAATAGCGCCGGCGGGTTATGGTGCGTGCAGCGTTTGGTGCAATTACACACTAACCGAATTTAACGCGTTTTGGCGGCGCAAATGGATATGAATGCAGAGCTTTTATACGCTTCACGTCTAGGTACAAGCGATCTATGGAGGTTTTAGAGTTTTATCGGCGCACTCTGTTCATCTAAATGTTCTATGGTTGTTTCAATGATAATATTCTATTTAAATTTTATTGGTTATTGCTCGTTGTTTTGTGTTTAAATTGCATATTTCGTTTACTGTAATGAACTTAATTACAAATGTACATTAAATTACATGACGTGGACAAATTAATGTCAGTAAAATATGGTATAACATTACTTAGTATTCATAGTCGTACCTTTAATCGAGTCAACATCATTGTTTACTGGTAGGTACATAGCTATGTTTTGAGTTTAATTTACTTCTTTATTTCGTCTCCTCCAACAATTATAAGATAACTCTCTTTAAATGATTTACCCACCCTTCCAATCACCTTTCTGTTTTAATTTCGATTCAAATTAATATGTATTTTACCTTAAATACTCTTGTAACTGCGTTATTCATTTATATACTTGTACGCCTGTCTCGACACAGGTATATCCTAGTGAGACAGGCATAAAAAACCCCAATGTACGTATACTCTTTTATAGATAAATAAATAAATAAAAAATTGTTTATCTGGTTTGAAATCATAAACCTAAGTAGATCGTGATTTAAAAATATATTTGTGAATACTATTTGTGGAATAAAACAATATTATGTGCTTGATGTTCGACAGTGTTACATTAAAAAAATAACAATCTGCGTCCACAAAAATATAAGCAAAACGATAACAGTCGATCATAATCATCAAACCAGAAGTAAGAGCAGAAACGACCTTTCCATTCCTACAAGCAATACTGCGGCTTATCAAAAAGTTTTCTCATACCTGGGACCAAAAATATACAACAAAATCCCCTCTCAATTTAAACTGTGTGATTTATCATCCTTCGGTACTAAAATTACAAAATGGTTATTAGACTTAGGTAGGACAGATTCCGAAAAATTATTAAAAAACGTAGTATGAGTTGATTTCTTCGATTTTGTATTTTGTATTTTCCTAAAAAATATTTTTTTATTTTTCTTTCTTACATTTATATATTATATTTTACATGTATCTATCTGGATTTTATTGTTTATTACTGCTAATTTGTATTTTCCTAAAAAAATACTTTTTTTTTTTGTTTTCTTTCTTACATTTATATGTTATATTTTTATTTTATTTTATATTTTACATGTACCTACCGGGTTTTTATTGTTTATTACTGATGTACACCTAGAATAACACAACTTATATCTGATATTGTACCCAATATCTAAGTAACTCCCCCAATATGTACCATTATTGTTAATTATTATTGAATCCATTAATGTGAAATTATGTACACGCAACCTGCCAATTTGACTGTCCTAAAACGGGAAACCTTCCTAGTTGGACAGTCAAAGCTTCCTTTTATATTGTTATTATCTTGTATGTAATAAATGTAATAATAAAATAAAAATAAAATAAATAAAATATTGAAGCCACAACTTTTGGGGTTAAAATAGATCCCATAGAAATCTTTGCATCGCACTTACTGTCATGGTGAGAAATGTGATATAAACGGTATTATGAAGACAAAACATGCTTTATATTAAAATTTAAAAGTTACCCACAAAATTTAAATGTACACCTTTACGAAAACAAAGTTGCCGACCGCAATTTGAAAAAGATTCATAAAACTTGTAAATTTTTTTAAATCTTTATATGTGAAACGACAAAAAAGTCAGGATCATAATACATTTGTCTAATAAAATATGTACCGAGTTTTTTTTGTTTTTTTCATTATCACTAATTTTAGTTAGACAAAGTTTAGTTAAAAAGACAACATTTTTAAAACTTTTTTATGTTCGCAAAAAAAATTTTTATATGTCAAACTTACTAATATTATAAAAAAAAACTACTGAATAGATTTAAATGAAACTTATAATGAAATAACAAATACGAGCTCTGGCATTATGAAAATTGTACAAAAAAGGCTGTAGGTAACACGCGAGCTGTTTAAAAACTGAAAGTACCGGTAATGAATGCATGAAAGGCGGGAGAGGAACATGGGAGTGGGATTCGCGGGAAAGGGAATCGCTGGAGGGGGGGGGGGCGAATACGGGAAAGGGGAGGAGAACCTGGGAGGGGGGAGGGGAACTCGGGAGGGAGGTTCGCGGAAGGGAAGGAGGTAGTAGAGTGGGGAGAGGGAAGGTGGAGGAATCGGAGTAGGAACGCTAGAGGGGAAGGGGACGCGGGAGAGAAAGGGGAGGCGGAAGGGGAACAGGACGAATGGGAAAGGACACGCAGGGAGAAACAATTTCTTTATTTAATGGCATTGCAACGCATGTCGAGAACCAGCTAATAATTATATATTTCTTTCTAATAATGACATTTGAAAGCGTGTTTCATCGCCTTAAAAAAACAGTTTTTAGTTTTCGAATACATTGAGAAATATTCCATTTATTTGGATTTAATTGCAAAGTGGAAATTTACCAACCTTCTGAATAAACATTCCCGCATCCTGAGAGGTTAAAACCCGATTATCACGTAAAAATAATGGAAAAACCATGGCTACAACAGACTACTAGACAATCTACTGAGTGCAATATTTTAAAACTGCTTTAAAAAAAATTACCTTCGTTTCTATTACAAAAATGAAGTAACTAGTTGGTACCAAAGAAAATTGTTCATTTTGTAGCATTGCCAAATTAGCTCAACAGTTCCAAACCGACTCATTTAGTCTCCGGATAAATATCTCTTATAGTTTCCGCCATCAGACTCGGATCTGAGATAAATTGAACGAGAACAGCTGAGCAATACTAAGCATTGAAGTATTTCCATTGAATGCAATTCCAATTACGGGAGTGGCTTGTTACTACGTTAAAGTTCTTCTTGTCACTTTGTCCCCAATGTTCCCAAGTTCCGGATGCCAGGGGCGGACTGGGTGGACTGGGCGGACTGGCGGCATGCGGCGGCCCAACGACATTTCAGGTTTCTCTTCCGGGCTTTCATACATTGCGGAAGGTGCCAACAGGACCGGTTATAAAGACCATTACGAAATTAACAATAAAACTCATCTACAGCAGTTTGTAGCTCTTAATCAAATTAATTGCATGTGTTTGTGTTTTGGTTGTGAGTAGTGGACACGGATGGGGAACTCAGTGAATAATGTTAATACTTTAACTGTTAACTATTGGAGCGCAAATTTATGACCGCATTGTAACAAAACCTTTATATCTACGAGAATATGAACACCTATGTCCTACCTTTTGAAATGAAACCTAATTTTAGAATCGAACAAAAATATATACACTGTAAACAAATACATTTATAAAAACGGCAGATTTTTCAAATCAAACCAAATATAATCAGTTTTATAAGACTGTCAAAAGATGCGTGCTTTAAGACGATAATATACCCTAAAATATATTCAGAATCTTAACGACGTAAGTAAAAAAAGCCGTGTATAAAAATTGCGACTCGCGACCCGTATATTGGACGGACCTACTGTCAAATTTTCAGTATCAAAGAAAAGAAGAAGAAGAAAAATAATGTGGGAATCTTAACGACGTAAGTGAAGAAAGCGTGTAAACAAATATACGCCGCGGCACGGCGCGTATTGTACGAACGTACGGTCGAATTCACCCTAGCTGGCCTGGAGATTCGACCTTTCTGCCGCGTTCATTTTAATTAATTCTGAAGAACGTGTAACAAATATTTAAAATGTGTCTCCATGTTGTCCTCCCGAAGTTATTAATTCATCGTCTAGAAAAATAAAATCTGGTGCTTACCGCTATCTTTATAGTTGAATAACGGGATTATAAAGTTTTAAAATCGTTGTACGTAAAATATATTTATTTTAAGGTACTGTTTTTATTAATCAAAAACATAAATAACTTTCATTCCTTGTCGGCATGGAAGTAAAAAAAGTTATCATAGTTACAAATTCGCCGGAAATTATTAAAATGTGAGTTTTGAGAAAACTAAAATTATTAGGGTTGTGTACCACTTCAAGGCGAAACTTAATGCTAAATCATTGTTTTCGATTAATCTTAAATCAACAATAACTTTACAGAAAATAAATATAAATACAAAAAAAAACGTAAACTACCAAAAACCGTAATTTTAAAGTGAAAACATCTTAAGCACCGTTGTGATTTGAAACTATGTTACCGTAGATAAATAACATGTGTGTACAGATTTAGTACATAAATATAGAATAATAATATTGTTATTGAAGAGCGACACACTTATGTGTTTTGCAATAATGTAATAAAATCCGCCAGCTTTATTTTTTACTGGTTGATTAACCAGGCTAGCAGATGGGAAAGCAATAATCCTCTCTCAGGGCATTGGGAATTAAAACTTTAAGGTTAAATAAAAGAATTAAAAATGATAAAACAGTATTCATAAGGAATAATAATAACACATTTATTTGTACATATTTTTAACACAAATAGAACTTATAACATTAATAAAATATTAAAGCTCACCCCCTGGATTGACCAAATTCCATTTATCTAGCTATCTAAAAAATCTCGGGCCTCTTCCCGTTTCTCAGGAAGCTTCTATTCCCGATGAAGTAACTGCCGATTTTCCGTGAACTGAAGACGGCTGATGCAGTTTTGCTCAAATAAAATCGCTCCAATCTAGGAACAATTACAAATCCAGGCGAGTCTATTTTTCCATGAGCAAAACAGAATTTTCTCAAATACTCCAAGATTAAAATCGGTCGGGCTAGACTCTTTGTTGGTAGATGGTCTACTATAATTTATTTTAGCACTCTGGCTTGCATAATTTATTATATTGATAGCCTTGTTACTCGGCAATATGTAGAAATAGAGGACATGTTAATCCATAGTAACCAAATTGCGATATTTCAATTTGTTTCAACAATCGCAAACGAAACGCACGCCTCTATAATAAAGCAAACAAAACACATTCACGGTGCCACGAAAATGCTGATCGCGGCCTTCTGTTAAAGAAACAATTAGATTAATCAAGCAATTCAACTGTGAAATAAAAATCACCTTTGACTTTCAGTATGGAGTCTAACCACACCGGCTCCAGACCAACAAGTGAATCGCCTAGCTTATTTTCAAGTCTTAAATACCTTCTTTCAAAAAATAATTGAATAATCTAGGTTCCATGTTTCAAAAATAAATTTTCATTGATGCTTTTAACTTATTCAATCACCTTTTAAAATTAGTTACCTGCCTAAATCTTTGATAAAATAAACTGCGAGTTATATTAATAATTATTTTATCATAACAACTAGATGAAACGGAAACGAGCGACTAAAAGGAGACAAACTCATATGATGTAGGATTTAGGCTGCGAGAGAATAAGATAGCAATAAAATATCTATTTAATTCACGGGTACTCGGTTCCAACATATAATTTATAATAAAATATTAAAAAATAAATTATACTTTTTTTTAAAAGAAATACAAACATTCCCGGGTTACGAATAACCCAACAATGTTTAAAAATCTCCTATTACCACCACAGAAAACTGAAATGTTGCTTGTGTTGTGATGGAAGACTTAGCCAGCCGAGGAATCGAACACGGGACGCCCAGGTGGGACCCAAACGCGATGCCCACTTAACCACTGACCGGTCAAAATACGACAAATACACATAATACGACAAATCCACACGAGGCAAAAGAAAACACAAAAGCGATATCTAGCGACTCCGAAGAAGAAAACACAATACTAATAATGTGATCAAATGTAAAATATGGAAAAAATCATAATTCACATGGATACAAAAGTGCTTCGTAATCTCCCCACTATTGTTTACTTTAGTTTTCTGAAGGTTTCACTTCTACCGCGTGTGAATTTCACACTCTGATTTTTTCGTTGGAAATGTAAAAGAAATAACTTTTAAAAAATACAATTTAATGGCTAAAGTTATCTATGACAGTTTCCATTGATAAACTTTTTTCTCTTTATAAAATTGTTCTCAAAATAAATAATAAAAAAAACACTTTCGCTCTTGAAATCGTGATCTCTAGACTCCGTTTGTCAAGTACCTACCTAATTTTTATGCCTTATACATATATTCGTGGCAATATAAGGTATACTAAGCATTACCTATATATTTTAGGCTCATGGTTTTCTCTTGAGTGCAGTTTTAATTATGTAAAAACAATTACGTGCTCTGTAAAGCAATTTAAGCAGTAGGTACTTTGTAAATGTTGTTACTTTTTGTTTCGTGGAATATTTACATTACTTTTTTCATAAGGAATGGATAAAAACGGAAATTTTCATTAATCTTGTCACTTTACATTTATAAATCTGGAATATTCTTATAAATTGAATTTTCAAATGTCTGCGCAAGGTCATAGATATTTACGAAGGAAAATAGATGGGCAAAAGCAAAATTTTTAGTTAATGACCGCAATAAAATAACAATTATTATTCCACACATCAGAGATTTTACCTAACGTGCATGAAATATATTTTTTGTTCAGAGATAACCTAATAAAACGCCGATTTTTTTAAGAATGAAGAAATCGAAAATGTAGAACACGAATGAAAATAATTTTGAAATGAAAGTAAAATAAAAAATCAGTTTATACCACGCGTGCATTGTTGAGTTTTGCTTATTTATGGTCGTACCCCTGAGATGGAGGTTTTAGGCGTTACAATATTGATAACCGTCGATTTGGCCCTGACTTCCGCTGATAATCAATTCGCTAATTCAGACACTCCGATGCAGTGATGGTCCCTTGCACTTTTCAAGTCCCAGTCAAAAGATAAAAGTTTACTGACTAATTAAAGGTGTCTTCCCATTAGCTTTGAGCTCGTCCAAAGTTCCTCGCTTCTAGGTGAGCTTCTGCCAAGATGAGAGCTTAATGAATAATAAGCGTTCACGTCTCGAAGGTTTTTCAATTTTCTACGAATAAAGGCCTCGACGAAATTATATAGGACGCGGGAACTGGACCGGATTGATGACGTCAGAGACGTTATTTACTTTCAAAGATGTAACATATAATATAATTATCATTCAAAGCTTTTGAGAAGTATGACGTCAATACTTTATTCCCTATTCAAGGCTTTAGAAATTAGAAAAAGGTATATTTTTTAATCTCTAAAAGGAAAGAATATTAAATTTCTTCCGAAAAATATGGACAATTTTTATATTAGATAATATTATGCGTAGCAAATGTAATTTAGAGGTTATTTGACGGAGTTTTATTTTTAATGTTCTCAATATTTATTTTTGTAATGACGACGTTCCAAGATTAAATAATAATCACTTTATTTAATTATATTTGAATAGCTGGTCGAAGAAATGAGTTCCAAGTGAAAATGATGGGAAGAACAAATGCTTGAGTCGGATAATTTTAAAAAGTCAGGTACGCCTCATACGTCATACATATGTCTAGTAATGTTACCTTGAAAACAAATTGGGTCCGCGGAAAGTGGTTAAGAGTCGATACAAAATAAAAGTTTTTAGTACCTACGTTAAAATGTATGGATTGGAAATTGAACTAGGTATATCTACGTTCCAAGATTGAGTTGGATCACTTCTCAACTATCATGTACAAATCCTTTTATTAAAAATGACTAAAAACTGAAGTAACAATGAATGGGAAGACACTAATATTACCGTCAAACAGAGCAATGCGTTCCTAAATTTTCATTCAGTCGCCCACATAAAACCTTTCACATCTCCCAGAGGTCACAAAATTTCAGTAGATGTTGTTTAAAATTACACGAATCCCAAGCATAACCAATTTCAGATGATCGTAGTACTCTTCGCAATAACATTAAATTACTGACATCATTTTTAAACAACGGCTTTTTTAGGGGCAAAAAATTAGGAATACCTTTTTTTAACGGTGGCAAAATCCAATTCAAATCGCATTAAACCCATCCTCAATCGACAGACACGAACGAAAAATCACAAATAAATATTCCAACCATTTCAAAAGGGATGATGACATGAGTAGGTAGAAAAATGAATACCTTGTTGATGATAAAATTTTCAACTCGGTGGTGAAAAAAACATCTCGGTTAGTGAACGGAAAATTTAGCTAGGCGCAGTTTTAGCTCACTCCTGGGTCCAAAATCCCAAATCCATTATGATTCTTTATTTGACTTGCTTTTCCGCTGGTTGGAACAACATTGTTTTTGCCAACCGGTAAGAGTCGATCGGTAACGACCGGAATGGTGAAACACGATGTCAACTGAGCGAAACACGCTGGGGAATTATTGTAGCCTACGTATTGCATTAGTGACGAACTTCTGAAGAGTTTTTTAGGTAGTCTTATGAACCGCCTAAATGGGAACGCACTATTCAAGGTACTATTAGGCACAAATGACTTTTGAATTATTGAGTTGTTTTGCCATTTCTGTTATATTTGTCGCTTATATACAGACGCCTTTTTACGTGTGACCCGTCGTTTTCCAAGGGTAGGCTATTAAATAAATTTTTACCATTCCAAAACAATAAAAATCTACTAGTCTTTAAAATAATTGTCAACGTGTTTCGAAATATACAGAGAAATTAATTGAAAATAATTTGTATAAAGGAACTTTGTGTCTTGTCCGTTGAAGACGGTACTCATAGTATCAACAAGTGTATTTTATTTTCTTATTAGATTATTTATTAGTCTTAACTAAACAATTATTTCAGTGGTGTAAAACTGTTCAGTTGTAAAGCCGTTGTCACGCAAATGGAACTTCATTTAGTCAAAAGTCGTTGAATTTTTTCGAAATTTAAGAGGTAATTCAATAAGAAGTAAAATTTAATTTATTATTTCTGTACCTACCAAGGATATACCACAGATATACTACACATAGCTATAGACTTAGAAATGGACTTACGTGGTTTATCCTTTCTTTAGGGTACAGATTTATAAAAGTAACTGTATTGGAACTTCGGTATTATTATTACTGCGATTTTCAATCTGAAGTACCTAACTATTTTGTAAGTGAACCGACTTTTTAAACCTTGACAATATTATAAAATCTTCTACTTCCACCACATTAAATGGAAAATGTGGCTTTTGTCGTAATGGAGCACTCAGCCAGCCGAAGATTTGAACACACGATGCTTGGGTGGGACCCAAACGCGATGCCACCTCGCCCACTGACTGGGCTATTTTAAATAATCATTTCGACTCGATTTAATATCCACAAAAATATTATCTTAAATGTTTTATAATGCACAAATGTTAAATGTTTTCCAGAGCCTTTTGAATATATTGTGCGATAAACCGTGAATTAGCCAAGTCGGTGAAATTTTTAAAATCGCACTGAGTAATTAAATGTCAACGAGCGACATTTTGCAGACTTTTAATTTTACGAAACGACCCATTTTTTTCAGATTTTCAAACAGAAATTTCAGCAGTTTTTGCAGAGTGACTAAGTAACTGAGACCCCGACTGAATCAGGCGGGCGCTGTACTAAACAATATTAAGAATGTGAGCCGCTGAAACGCAAACATTTCATGAAAAGTCGGGAATACGGTTAAAGGGAAAATATTTGCAATGCTTTTCATTTTCACAGTGCTATTTGATGACTTGCGTTAGATTTCATAACCAGTCATGAGGTCCTGAGATATATAGAATTAAAAGTAAAATTGTCTTTGCTCAGTAATTGAATTGCAGAAAGTAATATAAAATAATTCAATAAAATGATGAGTGGATATTTGTGGATGTGTGCGAATGTTTATAGATTTTTGTGGATATTGGTTTCCACATATGGTTTACGTGTTTGGGTATTTGTAAATACGTACGAATCTATATGGATATTTGTGGATTTTAGTCCACATTTTAAATATTCATAGATATTTGTGAATATTTGTGGACATGCGCGAATTTTTCTGGATTTGCATGAAAATTGATGGATATTTGTGGATATTAATGGATGTTATTGTAAATGTTTTTGGATATTTGCAGATATTATAGTGGATATTTTTGAGAATTTTTGTAGATAGCATTTTTGTCCAAGTAAACAATATTCTGTTTTATGTTTCTCCAACTATTGTTCATAAATTTGAAATTTTTTTTAAATTTTTTATTTTATGCACGTTTTTACAATATTTTACGGATGTATTTCGGTTATTTGTGGATTTTGGAGGATTTTTTGAATTTTTATAACTCTATGAAAGTGGATATTTTTTTGATATTATTGGATATTTGAAGTATGTGGATGTTTTTGGGGGGTACTTTTGTTGAGTTGGACACATTTCAATCCAACCGTGATATATTATCCAATTAGATGATAAAATTAACAAAGTTTTACAAATTTTCATTGTGTTTCACCATGCAAATCTGTAATGGTACATCAATCACATACCTACCTCTTCTCATTCGCATACCCCAGTTCTTCTATCATTCACTCTAATATCAGATAAATTCTCCTTCCTCTTCGTTCTACCTTCATTCGCTTTGAGAGCTTATAAGTCGATATTAATATTCATAAATTGTCAAATTCCTGTGCATTCAGTTAAAATAATCATATTTTCATAAATTTAACGTAATATATCAATATGTCATCAGAATAAATAGGTACGTTTGAAACAAAGTGTACAACAACAACAACAGGTTCGTCACAGTATCAAGTGTACAAGAAATAATTGGATATTAGCCGATAGATAATCCCTTGATAATGGGTCTGTCTGACCCTCAGTGTCCAACTCGTGGAAATTTCCATACCGTGTTCAGACAGGCGGTCCAGGGGACATATCGGCCGTCCCCTAATATTGCACAATATGATGGGATGCTAATGACGGGATTGAATGCCAGGCTAATGACCGTGAATTGCTTTTTATGGGATAATAATATTTCGTGACTAAACCATGCAGCCTATTGTTTTTAGAGATGCATAATGCGATTGAATATTATGCCGAAAGCTATTGTAAAATCATGAGAATATAATACTTATTACGTAGATTCAACTTAGGCACATAGACAATAAGTTCAAAATGATAAGTGTTCTTGGATTTGGGTATAAGTTTTAATTATTTTAAACATAATCGTTAAGTCCTGTGTCCTTTAAAAAACATTTTCGATCTTGTCTTCTGCTGTAATCTGCTATCTTTCCACGGTTTCTTATTCCCAAGTACTACTGCTCAACGATACTTTTCTTGTGTAACGATGGAGAATAAAATAAGTTACAAATAAAAATAAAATAAAATAAGTTACTTTTAAACCTCAAACCAGACCAAATGCCACAAATGAATGGATAAATGATGATTTACTATCAAAAATCAAATTAAAAGATGCACTTTACAAAAGATGGAAAAATAATCCTACAAATAAATTTTATGAAAGAGAGTATAAATGCAATCGGAATAAAGTTACGAAATTAATCAGCATATGCAAATTAAAATTTTTCAACTCAAAATTTAAAAATTATTTTGCAGACTCAAAAAAAACGTGGGATGAAATAAACAGATTGTTAGGAAGAAAGAGCAAAAGTAATTGTGATCAAGTAATATCAAACTATTTCTTAAAAGAACAAACGACTGAACAAACATCTAACAATTTCGCTAACTTCTATTCTGAAAATGTTAGGCAATTATTACATAGATGTGATAAAAAAGCTTTGAATATTCAAAAACAGAGACTTCCACAGAGCATGCTCTTATCACAAGCAAAACTCTGTGATATCGAAAAAGTTGTCAGAAGTTTAAAAAATAGTCAGTCGCCGGGGATAGATAAAATTAGAATGTCTGATATTAAAAAAAACATTTCGATATTTTAGGACCTATCTTAACTCTATTAATTAATATGATTTTAAAGGAGGCAATTATACCAGAAGATGTAAAATGTAGCGTCATCCGACCCATTTACAAAGGTGGTAAACACAGTGAAATTGAAAACTATAGACCGATCAGTATTTTACCAGCAATTGAAAAGATCCTAGAAAATTATATATCTTTAAAACTAATAAAGTACCTTGAAAAATTTTCTATTATTGATACCCATCAATGTGGTTTCCAGAAAAAAAAGAGCACAGATCTACTACTTCAAGAATTTTCAAATACAATTAATAATGATCTTAATAAAATCTCGTATTATTTATTGATAATTCAAAGGCCTTTGATACAATTGATCATAGAAAATTACTAGAAACTCTTGAACAAATTGGAATTACAGGAAACCTACTTAAATTATTTGTTAATTACTTTGAAAATAGAAAGATTTGTGTAAAAATTTTAGATCATTATAGCAAAAAAAAGAACGTTTTCGCAGGCGTACCACAAGGGTCCATACTAGGCCCTACCTTGTATATTATATATGTTACTGCAATGAAATTGATTTTCTCTCACGTAAAACATTATGTTTATGCTGACGACACTGCATTAGTTATTTCACATGAGGATTTATTAATTGCAAGTACTTTACTGCAAATAGACTTTGTCACTCTTCAAAAATGGTCACATGATGTAGGTTTAATAATCAATGCTAAAAAAACAAAGCTTATGCACATCAGATCCCCTCATGCCAACATCACCATAACTCCTAAAATTGTTTCTCATGATTTTAATTGCATCCATAATTCTGTGATACAACCATGCTCTTGTAAAAATATTGAACTAGTCTCTAAATACGTATATCTAGGCTTAACAATTGATTGTAATTTTAAATGGGATATACATATACAAAAAGTTTGCACACGGCTTAGAGCTATAGTGAGCAAACTTTATAGACTGAAGTTTTTTGTTCCACTAAATACTCTTAGATTAGTATATCTGTCATTGGCGGAATCCCTAATAAGATATGGAATAACCACATGGGGACATTCAACAAAAACAAACCTTCTTTCAGTGCAAAACGTACAATATTCTTTGATAAAATTATTATTAAAAAAACTGAATACGAACAAAGACATGATATACCAAAATCATTATTATACAACTCTTTAAATGTATTATCTGTTCGTGCTATATTGTGGCTTAAAATTGCGAGTCAGCATACATCTCAATCTGAATATAATAAACTAGTGGTTCATGTTCATAATACAAGACTAACTGCGAATGATGGACTTATAATTCCCAGATACCTAAATAAATACGGTCAAAGAACTCTAGAATACCTTGTGCCAATGATTTACAACATGTTACCCAACGCAATAAAAAGCTGTGAATTGAGTTTCAGAAGGAAATGTATGCTAAAAAAATGGTTAAGTGAAAGAACTTTTTTGTACTAATTTCTGTTATTTTCCGCTTTTCGTTTTAATGTTTTTTCCATTATCATTTTCTCTTGTCTTTTCTTTTATTTCTTTCATTTTCTCTGTTCTGTATTTCTTATAAATTTTATTAACAATTTTTTTTTCATGTACCTGTCTCTTCGACTTGGTCAAAGACCTGTCTCAATTTAAAAAAAAGTAATTGTCAAAAGAACCCGTTGACAAACTGATATCAATCAGTTTAACGGGACTTAATTTAAAAAATGTTAAAAGAACTGTAAATAAATAATAAAGGAATTTTATTATTAAAAAAAAAAAAAAAAAAAAATCGATTAAAATGTTAAAAGAGCTTAAAAAGAGAATAAAATGTTAAAAGAGATTGAAATGTTAAAATGTAAAATGAAACAGGTGCTGACCTTGAAATGCAATAATATTTATAAGTACCTAAAACTTGATACAAAAATACCTTTCAAACAAAATTAACAATAAGGACATTCGCAAACATTACACAAAGACAAGCAATGAAATAAGACTACCAAAAAAGGACGACGCCAATACCTTTACAAAACAGTTTTTCTGCAAAGGGTAAAAAATATTATTCGCTGCGGGAAACCATAACAATTTCACCAATTAATAAATTAAAAATAGGTTCAAAGAAACACATTAAGTAGGAATTAGTAATTTGTAAACTCAAATTTACAAATTTAATAACTTAAAACAAAATAATTTTATTAAAAATGACACGCTACAAGTTTCATCCTACTTAAAGCCATCATGAGGCATGACCTCTTGTTCTGTTCTACATATACATAGATATGGCCATTTATGGAGTAAAACAAACAATAGCCTATTACAAAAAAAGAAAAACCACAGTCTATGGGTGTTTTCTTGACCTAAGCAAGGCGTTTGATCGTGTCTCCCATCAATTATTATGGGAAAAACTCATAAAGCGAGATGTTCCAGCAGCAGTGGTCAATATGCTGGCTATTTGGTACGGACAACAGGAAAATCACATTCAATGGGCAGGAGCTTCTTCAAGACCTTTATTCCTTAAGAGCGGTGTCAGGCAAGGGGGAAATATGTCTCCAACTCTATTTAATGTGTACATTAACGACCTCTTACAAGAGTTGAACGATACACGAATCGGTTGTCATATCTGCGGACAAGGAAGTAACAACATTAATTACGCCGATGACATGGTGCTGCTTGCACCTTCGATTAAAGCGATGAGACGACTTGTGCAAATATGCGAAGAGTACGCAAACTCTCATAACCTGTTGTACAATTCTAAAAAGTCAGTCATCGTCGCTTTCAAACACAATAAGGAGCCATCACATATTCCTCCAATATATTTAGAAGGAATTGAACTGCTTGTGGCCTCACAGGTTAAGTATCTGGGACATATCCTAACCGAAGACATGAAGGATATAGAAGATATGGAACGACAAAGAAGAGCAATTAATATACGGGCCGGAATGCTCTCAAGGCGGTTCTACCACTGTAGCGAAGATGTCAGAAAATTACTATTCAAGACATACTGTACTGCCCTGTACACGTCAGAACTGTGGACACAATACCCAGCAGCGCAATGGGACAAACTGAGGGTGTGCTACAATAATGCATACAGGCAACTTATGCAACTACCGAGGTTCTGCAGTGCCTCCACGATGTTTACCGAGGGGAGGGTGCACTCATTCCCAGACCTACTTCGCCACCGACTAGCCAGCTTCTGGAGCAGGATACGGACTTCAACCAATATCATTGTCGTGGCTGCATCCGAGTGGCTCAGTTCCCCATTAAATGAGCGATGGATGCAGATGATGAGGCGACCTCCATGATTGACGATCCCAAAATATCTTTTTATTTTTAATTCTGTCTACTTATTATTTATTTTAATTTTATGTTTATTTTTTGTTATTTGTGTGATGAATTTTGTTTTCATTTTATGCTTTAATTAGGTACCTACCTAATATTTAAACTATTTTTTTTTCTTTTCTTTTATAGTTGTTTATGTAATATGGCAGACTGGGATTGCACTACCCTCCCAGTCTTGCTGGAATAAAAACTTAAATAAAATAAAAAAAATAAAAAATATATATCTAAATTTTACGGATCTTGTTTTAGGTGGTTATTTATGTAAGTATGTAGTTAAAATAGCCAATTTTAAAGGAATAACTTTCGAAGTATATATCCATCAATGTAAATTTAATAAATAACGACTCATGAAGTAGAAAAAAGGCACACAAAATAAAATGATTATGGTCGCAACTTGGAATCGAACCGAAGATCTCTATCTTACCGAGACAACGCATTATGCCACTTGACCATTGGGATGTATTTATTTATGTCAGTTTTGTAGATCTCATAATATATCAAATTCAGAATTAGTAATATTATCATCCACTAATTTTTCCCCATATTATATTTGGCTGCTTTCTTATTGGATGATTACAAAGTTCTAAATAATTTATTTGTAACCTAGGTAGTGTCTCGAATAAACAATAAAAATGTCAGATTTATATTTTTATGGGACACCTGTTGATTTTTTCTTCAAATCTGTTATAACTTATTTTGTAATGATTCAAAAAGATAGCAACTAAAAATGTAATAATTTTAAGTAGCTTCATACAATTAAGAATGCCAGTACCAATTAAAAGGGCGACTATTTCGAAGAATTTGCATCAAGGATTTTCATTTAACGCATAATGTATTTGCAATTTCTGACTCGATTTGGTAGCTCATTAGTACTTAACGTTAGAATTTTTTATTATATTGGGTAAATACAATATAAAACAGATATATGGTCCCGCACCCTACGGCCCTGCAGCAGACGAGCGCAGCCCTGTGTGCACTGCAAACAATACTAGGTATCAATGGGAATTATAAAATTTTCAGGAGTGATTTGGGATCTTTTTCCAAGCAAGTATTTAAGTTCCATCCCCATTGAAGAATATCCGGCCATTTTCTCTACGGTCTCATAAAGCAAATAATGATGCCCTCTATCGGATATAAATTGTCATCAGCCACTGCTTGCGAAACTTCACCCAACCCTTTTACCATCTACCCTCTACCCCTGTGCACCGTACGGCACCCCGCCCACCCGCGTGTATTTATAGCTTCCCTGCCCGTTTATTTGTTCGCGGGGGATGATTTCGTGATGCACTGTACGCCGTTGCAACCCCAACAGATATCCTGTTAATTGAGATCATTAATTCGACTGCCACTCTTCGTTCTCGGAATTGCACATCCACCTCCGATGGCTACACGTGTTTGATGTCAACAGTATCGCGGTACCTGCTTACAAGGTCGATTTATATTTCAACAAAAATTGGCTTTCACGCGTATTCTTCCTCCATCCCGGTCAATGTCCGCAATAAGATCTACATTTTGATTAATATCCATCGTAAGATCTACATTTTACTGAGAGGCTATTTCATAATCTCTCATTAAGCTGTTCGTCATAGATACCCCTACTACCGCTCCCTCTATTCTACGAGTAGTGAACTACTAGTAGGCTTACTGAGAGGTTATGAAACAGCTTCTTAGTAAGAGGTTGAATCGTAACTATATGTAGGTAATGCAAGACATATGGACCTTCGTACATGAATGGCTATTTTTCGAAATATGTAACTATCACACCATTTATCCGAAGGATTATACAGAGAGGATAGACTGCAACTATACTGTCATGGGACAAACTCCTTGCTTATTCACAATCATAAGTTTTCTGAACATAAGTACTCTTCTCTTATTCTCAATCTTTACATAAAAAATAACCACTGTGAAACAAATGCGCCACTGACTTATTAAAATTTTAGTTCTAGACCATTTAGAGCGCTGTCTGACTCCCTTGCACTTACCTGAAATTCAATATCGTGATCCCATTTGAATTTCGTAATAATATTTCTAAAATAAGGCCAGTGTTGGGCCAATAATTGGATCACGAAACACGCCCACAAGTCACTTCTTATGTTATTCTTTATTCCGTGAAAATATAGAAGTTACTATATTTGTAATACGTTGGTAAGTCTACATACTCAAGTTGATCTCCTGACATATTTTCCAGTATGGTTTTACAAATGCAACAACATTTTTACAAACTGAAAATACTGTACCGTATCTTAACAATGCGTCGTAATTGAGTTAGTTTCCCACGAAATGCACAAAGTTAATAAAGGTTACCTGATTAAGACCAGCATTACTAAGAAAGTAGAAAGCTTACTCCTAGCAGGTACGGCAGTATATTACTGGATCCCTTATATCCATGGTTTTTGGGGGTCTCGAAGGCTAGTCAGGGGTGAATAAATTGGTCTTCCCATGGCAGCCCCCGTGCCTTCACTGCCTACACTGCCTGCCCCCATCGAACCGACGGAATGCCCTGCAGATTAATGACATCGGATGTACACTGTGACATCAAAGACTTTTCTGGAAGCCCAGAGGCGAAGCGGGCAAAAACAACAGCTTTGCCATTTTACTGAAAAAGGTTTATTGTTTTCGCTTTCGGGGAATGTTTGAGCTCACGTATTTTCTGTTGCAAATGTGGAATGCTTTTATAAAAATTAATGAGATATACATCCTATTATCCTGTGGTATCTTTGAAGAGATACATCTTGTAGAAAATATGTTTTACTTACACTTTAATATAATAAGCTATTGGTGTCTTTTCCTAATTTCATTATTGAGGGGAATGAATCTAACTACTAAGAAAACATCCATTCATAATATTATTTACTTAGTACATCGAAATAATATCTATATTTATTAATCATCGGCAATTATCCACATAGGTCTCCGTTATATTTACGTTATCATACTCGTATAACCCTTGATCCATGCAAATCTCTTAATTATTCCTCGAATCCTGTTTCATCTTCTGTTTAAGCTTGAAGATTTGAAAACCTTCTAAAGTTACCTACTAGTCACTTCCGAGTATCTGAGATATTCTCGCCATAAAAGTTTTAATTAATTGAAAAACAGCCTGAAGACAATAATAATGAAACAACAACTTTGAAATTTCAATATTAACTTACACCCTTTTTATTTTTTCTGCAAACTTAGTTTTTTCAGCGCTTTGCTTGAATACATAAAATTTGCATATTTGCTTACAAAACTGATAAAGTTCTCAAGTTTCCAAGAATTATCAGCGTAAGTTTTTATTTCGATTATTTTTTCCTATTAAGAAAGCGCACGCTGGCTAGCAAATTTGTAACCAGAAACTATGTTACGCCAAATGAAGACAGTAGTATTGTCTCGGGGGAACTTACAGTACCAAGGGAAAGGGAGGGATAAGGAGGAGGGAGGTGTAGTGGGGGGTTTACTCAAGAACAAAGAAGGAATTATTCCAAACGAAATCCTGTTTTCATCCATAAGGACGTTTGGAAGCATATTCCTGTAGAGATCCATATGCACCTCAGTGCATTGCAGCGCGATGTAATGTGTGGTGCAGTCACTGAACTCTTAATGTCCTGAGTTAAGCAGGAAGTTAATTTCATTTTCAAATCGTGAGAGCTTTCAGACTACTTTATTAAAATGGAAAAACTAATTTTCTGTTGGGTTCTTTACAATTATTCTTATGAAAGCACATGATATTGCAGCTCACTTCAGATCGAAATAACATGATTAACTGAAAGCTCACAGCGTTGTTTCTGTTACAAGTTGTGAAGCTTTAAAAGCTCCATTTGATTTTAAAAATAATGAAATCTATAACCAATTTTTAGTATAACAACTCTCTTTTTATAACTTTGAAGGTTATTCCCATCAATATAATACATCATTGAATAAGAAAATAAGACTAATAATATAAATGAAAATAAGAAAGAGAATAAAACAAATAAAAAAGAAAGAAAACGGTCACAACTTGTACTTGAACACACAACCTCTTGTCATACCGGGAGAAACGCCTTAACAATTCGGGCACTGCCACTTCTTATTTGAACATCATATTTCAAATTTTAACAATATTAACAAACAAACAATATTACCTTCGACTATTTTTTTTTCATATAATTGGCAACCACCTTTTCCATTCGAAACAAGTGTTCTTAAAACTGGTTTGTTATCTAGATCAGTGGTTTTCAACCTGTAGTACACAATATCGTGGCACGCGTGTAGAATCTTGTGTAGAATTTTCTGTCTTGTTGTCTTCATGTTTGTTTAGATAAATTAGTGTTATCTTATTCTTCAATGATAAATCTATAACCCATCGTCCCTGTGAAAAATTCGTAGTTTTACAATGATATTGAGGATATTTTAAGTCTTTTAGGCCTTGGAAGAAAATAAATATTTTCTTTCTAAAGAGACAAATTGTAAGCTATTTAGTAAATAGCTTTTCCTATCTATTCATAGAACTGGTGTAAACCGGTGACATCGTTATGACGCAAATGAAATCGACCGTCGCCGGTAAAAAGCATATTTTTATTATTATGTACCCTGAGTCGACCTCATCGCCGGATGTCCGTCAATTGGCGGCCCATAAATTCTCTGTTTGTCACTTTTCACACGATGGCACAACTTACCCTGGCGTCCCCAACCCATCAAATCAACACATCAAATCTTATCTCCCCAAAAAAAGGAAGAATTTTTATGAAAGCACTCGAGTTATGAAAGACAAGTTGGTGTGGTTTGTTTTGTGAGGTGCCATGACTGGGAGTGTTTTCGTGTTATGAAGATGGCTAAAAGGTGGGAAAATCATATAGGAAGGTGGCATGTGCACGCGATCGCATTTTCTAGGAAAACTAATAATTCTCATTTCTCCTCCTTTGTTTTCAGAATGGCGTGCAAGACCCGTAAACACACTCGCGAGTGGCAGGTAGTAGGTAGTTGTCGGGATATATTTGCATTACTCGTTTTATCACTAAATTCATTTAGTAAGGAAGCCGTTTTTCACCCTCTCCCGTGTAAATCGCCCGGGACGTGAGCGGTACGTCTGAGGCGGCTGAAGGAAGGTGCTCTACTTTCCTGTGTACCCTGCACTGTATCCTGTACACTGTATATTGTACACACAACCTGTACCCGCACAAGAAGTGGAGGGTGTGGAGCACTTTCCTGCTCGTGGAAGGCGGGCTGACTGGAACACGAATTCCGGAACAAAGCTGTGAGGAACGGCTTCTAAAGCAACATTACTACATATTCTTACAAATAATACATAATATCTTGTCACCGTTTTTCTACACACCAGAGTGCGTAGATAAATTCGCACAAAAACGACTTGTTAAGATTTCAGGTACTGAAATATTAATATTTGTGATTGTCACCCTAATGGTTGTGGCAACATTCTTTTGTGTTGGCAATTGCCAGGGCGAGTTTGTATTGCCACGGATTTTAATTCCTTCTTCTCTTGTTACCATCCGTCTTGGGCGGGTCGTTTTTGGCAAAACGTCTGCTGCCAGGTTTTCACTTCATGTGGGTTATAAAACCGCGGAGAGAGATAGCATCATTGAGCTCACCCTACATGAGCTACCCTACGGGTCTTTTTATTGTGTGAATAAAGACCAATTATTCAAGAGCTGGAGTTATTATTGAAGAGTTACTCCAGCCACACTTCCCGTTGGAATCTGGTGTTACCACGCCGGATTGCTCTGTCAGGAGAGCGGAAGTACAGATCCTGAACATTGATCCATTCGAGCCGGGTGATCATTATTTGGATTGATTCATTCAAGCTGGGTGATCATTATTTGGATTGATCCATTTGAGACGGAAGATCATTATTTGGAGTGGCCCAGTCAGGCCTCATCATCATCGGGAGTGGTCCAGTCGGCGTCCTCATCACCATCATTGGATTGATCAAGCGAGCCTCATCACGACGCTCGCATGCACAGAAAATCAGGTTGTAGCCTTCCTTTCATTGTCCTTTCAAATTCCATTTAAAAAGCTAAAAATCTGTGTAGATGCCACATTATTTCGTATTGATTATATCGAATTACATTCGGATGTTCATAATCAGATGCTTTCAATATAGCATAAATTTATTGGTGATAATAATTTTTATTGTTGTATTCAGTCTGCCGAATAACTTTGCTTTGCCTACCTACATTTCTAGCCACGCGTTTGCAAGTTTCGTCTTTGTATGCCATAGTATTGTGATTGGGTTCTCTATGATCTATAGTATCAATCATTTTTGTTTATGTCAAACCGCGTCAAACTGCCGTATTGTGTTTTCAGTTTTTAAATCAAGTTAGTGTTAGTTCGTTAAAAAATGGAACTCGACAGGTTGATTAAACGGCGCGGGGTTCATTAACGAGATTCGAAACCTATTTAAGCAACGAAAATGATATTACACCTGGCGTATTGTCATCGAGGTTAGACGCCATCAAGCCTTCTCTGATAGAATTCTCCAAAATTCAGCTGGAGATTGATTTATTGAACAAATCAGAAGATAATGACGCGAGGGATAATTTTGAAGGTACATATTTTAATATAATTGCATTAGGACAGGAAATGTTATCAAAATTTAAGAAGATTGAAAATGTCCCAAATATCTCAGTAAATTTACCACCAATCTCTATACCAGTGTTTTCAGGTGACAACCATAAATGGTTGACTTTTAAAAATTCGTTCATTGCCTTAATTCATGATAACAGTAAATTAAACCATGTTCAGAAATTTCATTACCTTATTAGTTATGTGTCCGGAGAGGCACTTGATTTGATTAGTTCTCTAGAAATAACCGGGGATAATTATAGTGCAGCTTGGACAATGCTTATTTCGAGATACGAAAATGTCCGACTTATAGCAAATAGACATTTGAATTTCTTATTTAATTTTACACCGTTAAAACGACAGAATCATCATGAATTACGGAATTTAATTGATCAAGCAAACATTCATTTGAGAGCTTTACACAACTTAAAGCTACCAACAGAACATTGGGATACATTAATCATACATATTCTAACCTCAAAGTTAGATAATCACACACGTAGCCTTTGGGAATCAATAGAGTGCGACAAAATTTATCCTACATTCGTGCAGTTTAGCAATTTTATTTCACAAAGGTCTCAGATCCTGGAAACTATCCAAGGTGACATTGGTGGAATGCAACAGAAATCGGAACCAGTTGCAACAAAACCAAGGTTTTTTAATTTTAAGGAAAGGAATTCTACAAACAAGGTTATGTTAGCGTCGGGCAACGTTAATTGTATGCTGTGTAATGACAGTCATTTCATTTATTCGTGCAAAATATTTGTTAACAAAGAACCAGCGGCACGAAGAAAGCTCGTATCAGAGAACAATTTATGTTATAATTGCCTAAAACCGGGGCACCCTTCAAAGGTGTGCAGGTGGAAGGAAAAATGCAGTGTTTGTGATCGAAAACATCACACTCTGTTACATATCAATACTGATAATGTACAAGCGGGTACTTCAACTGGCAAGGGTCAGTCGGAGGTACCAGTAAATTTAACATGTCATAGTGACATGAACGGGCGGGAAATTTTACTATCTACCGTAATAGTAAAAATAGAAGACGCGTATGGTGGAACACACAAAATACGCGCACTTTTGGATTCGGGTTCAATGTCTAATTTTATTACAAAGGATACTTGTAAAAGATTAAATTTGCATTGTACAAAGTTGAATATACCTGTTTCAGGTTTGCATAATAATTTAATTCATGTAAAGGAAACAGTTGACATTAAATTTAAATCATTATGTTCTCAATACCGGGATGAAATATCTTGTTTGGTATTAGATGAGATTTCTTGCAATCTTCCGCAGACCTTGATTAATCCAAAAATATTGAACATTCCAGACGGTATCCAGTTAGCTGATCCGCAGTTTTACCAGCCAGCTTCTATTGATATGCTGATCGGAGCAGAGATATTCTGGCAAGTGGTTCGTACGGATCAGATACAGTTAGGAAAGGATAAACCTATATTGCATCGAACGGAGCTAGGCTGGATAATATCAGGAGCTGTACAGAGGCGTCATAATACGAGGCCAGTTAAAGTTTGTCATATTTCATTAAATTCTTTGCAGAATCAAATAGAAAGGTTTTGGAAGGTTGAAGAATATGAAAATAGTAAGCATCACTCTCTGGAAGATAGTGAATGTGAAAAGATTTTCAAAGGCACGCATAAACGCGATGCAAATGGTAGATTTGTAGTCAACTTACCATTTAAATCTAACCTATCTCAATTAGGAGATTCATTTAGTATTGCTAAAGGTAGATTAGTGTCAATGGAAAGAAAATTCTTAAGACAACCTAGTTTAAAGGAACAATACTCGGAATTTATTGATGAGTATCTTGCATTAGGTCACATGACTGAATGTGAACCTCCAAAACGCGATGAAACTACTTATTATTTACCACATCACGCTGTATTTAAAGAATCAAGCACAACTACTAAAATTCGTGTTGTTTTTGATGGGTCGGCTAAACCCGCTCGAGGGATTTCTTTGAATCGCGCTCTAATGATTGGGCCCACCATTCAAAATGATATATTTTGTCACTTGGTATTTTTTAGAAAACATCAATATGCAGTCACCGCAGATATTGCAAAGATGTACCGCCAAATTAATATCAACCCGGAACACAGAAATTACCAACGTATATTATGGAGAAAGGATGCGGAGGATTGTTCGAAACACTATACGCTAAACACGGTGACATATGGTTTGGCTCCTTCGCCTTATTTAGCAATACGTTGTCTGCATCAGCTAGGTAATGACGTTTCATTTACTCATCCATTAGCTAGTAAATCCCTTAAGGAAAATTTTTATGTAGATGATTTTCTTTCTGGTAGTGACTCCATTGATACTTGTCACTTGCTTAAATCACAAATCATTAATGCGCTTGCTACAGCAGGCATGGAGATTAGAAAATGGAGGTCTAATGCGCCCTCGATTAATGATTCTAAAGATAATTTAGAATTATTGCCAAATGAATCCAATGAAGCTAAGATTCTCGGATTAATATGGGACACCAAACTTGATGAGTTTACCTATCAGGTAGAAAGCATAGACGCAAAGTTAGAAGTAACAAAACGTCAAGTTTTATCATTAATGTCAAAAGTGTTTGACCCTTTAGGACTGGTAGGCCCAGTAATCATTGTCGGTAAGATAATTATGCAAAGATTGTGGAAGCTAAAAACATCCTGGGATGACAAGCTACCCAATGACCTTTTATTGGCCTGGCAGACTTACACGCTGAGTCTCAGTAAAGCAAATCATATTCGTGTACCGAGGAAAATTTTCTGCTTTAATAAAAAATCTTTTAGCTTACACGGTTTTTGCGATGCATCTCAAGGAGCATATGGGGCTTGTCTGTATTTAAGATCTACTGATGAACACGGCATTCACCAATCACAGTTAATATGCGCTAAATCTCGTGTAGCCCCACTAAAAAATTTATCGTTACCAGCGTCTGTGAGTAATGGAAGATTTGTATCTAGGCGGAGCAAGGTAAAGGCACTAAATCCTTTTATGCAGGATGGGTTGTTGAGTGTTGGAGGTCGACTATCACAATCCGATATTACCTCGCTCTCTCAAAAACATCCAATTTTGTTACCACAAAATCATAAGTTGACTGACTTAATAATAACCCATCTGCATTATGAGAATTTACATTTAGGGTGTAATGCTCTGCTCGCATTACTGCGTTTACGTTTTTGACCAATATATGGTAAAAACGCAATGAAGCGAGCACTGCATAAATGTATTGTATGTTTCCGAGTCCGTCCGCGCGAGTGTCGCCAGCTCATGGGTGACCTTCCTGCTGACCGATTCCGAATCCAAAGATCATTTTATGTAACCGGCATAGATTTTGCAGGTTCAATTTTGATTAAGTCTGGTTTGACCAGAAATGCTAAGAGTGTAAAATCTTACATATGTTTATTTATTTGTTTTTCAACGAAGGCAATTCACCTAGAATTAGTGACTAATTTAACTTCAATGGCATTTATGAATGGATTGAAAAGATTTATAGCTAGGAGGGGTAAACCCTCACGACTCTTTACTGATAATGGAACTAACTTTACAGGTAGTTATAGGGAACTTACTGAACTATTTGATTTTTTGAAGGCATCTGATAAAGAAATCCATAATTTTTTGGCCCAGCAGAATATTAGCTGGAGTTTCTTGCCTCCCCGCTCACCGCATCACGGGGGACTTTGGGAAAGCAATGCGGTCAAATGTTTTGACATACGAAGGCATGAATACCATACTAATACAGATTGAGGCTTGTTTAAATTCCCGTCCTCTGACTCCATTAACATCAGATCCAAATGACTTAAACGCACTCACTCCGTCACACTTCCTTATTGGCGACAACCTGTTAGCATTGCCTGAGCTTGATATCCACCATCTGCCTACAAACAGGCTTAATATTTACCAAAAGATGTCTACCGTTGTTCAATCTTTTTGGCACAGATGGAGCCGGGAATACCTAGCAGAATTGCAGAACCGAGTCAAATGGCAAGAAGGACGTCAACGCAGTTTACAGCCTGGTGACATGGTCATCATCAAAGACAACCAACTACCTCCGCAGTACTGGAGGATGGCGCGAGTGACGGAGATCCACCCTGGCCAAGACGGACGCGTCCGCGTCGTCTCCTTGAGGACGGCCAGAGGTGTCACCAAAAGAGCCGTGACACAGCTCTGTCTACTTCCCATGGAGGATCCTTCCTCCAACCTGGATTAAGAACCAATTACAACGCTAAAAGTGATGTGATGTGTAAATCAAAGTGCCGTCAGGCTCATCAGTGCCAAGTGTTAAACTCATCAGTGCCAAGTGTTAAACACCCACTCATAAGTGGGTGCAGCGCACCAGAAGGTTCTACGTTATTAAACTTTATTTTTTAATGTCAAGTCTGACATAGGGTTATATACTTAGTTATAAGTTTTTTTGTTATTATTTTGATATCCATATATTGAATATTGTTTATTTTTGTATGTGAACTCGTTGGGTAAATTCTGGGTACCAATGTTGCAATCTCTTCTTATATTATTGTATGAAAAACAACTATTCCTTAATACTCGTTTTTGGGCGGGAATATGTTAAGATTTCAGGTACTGAAATATTAATATTTGTGATTGTCACCCTAATGGTTGTGGCAACATTCTTTTGTGTTGGCAATTGCCAGGGCGAGTTTGTATTGCCACGGATTTTAATTCCTTCTTCTCTTGTTACCATCCGTCTTGGGCGGGTCGTTTTTGGCAAAACGTCTGCTGCCAGGTTTTCACTTCATGTGGGTTATAAAACCGCGGAGAGAGATAGCATCATTGAGCTCACCCTACATGAGCTACCCTACGGGTCTTTTTATTGTGTGAATAAAGACCAATTATTCAAGAGCTGGAGTTATTATTGAAGAGTTACTCCAGCCACACTTCCCGTTGGAATCTGGTGTTACCACGCCGGATTGCTCTGTCAGGAGAGCGGAAGTACAGATCCTGAACACGACTGATATTTACCGTATTTACAGGAAAGAAAATTATGATGAATAACTTCTACTACCTTAAAAAATTAAATAAAATAGACAAAGGTACACCAACATGACAGTAAAAAGGTTAAACTGTGTGTGCATTCTTCATAAGACAGGGTGGTTCGATTATTATTCGTCTGAACCCAATATTAAATCCGTGGGCACAAGGTTTGATTCAATGAATTTTAATAATTTGGCTGGGACAGATTCTGTTAAGGTTTTTCATTTTTTTCATTGAAATATTTATTAAAGTTACAATTTTACAAAATAATATAACAAAAATGTTTCAATCACTCTCCTAATAAAGCAGCGGCTTGTGTTTAGGAGAGGACAACTAAATATTTTTACATCAGTATATAAATTAAAAATATTATTACAAAAACTATTAGTATGAGAAAATACGATACAAGTAATAAAATTATAGGTTAGTTAATATTTAATTCAAAGGATTGATAGAGCAAAAACATATTTCTAAATAATAAGTAAAGTTGTGAGGTGGTACTAGAGTATTTTCATTTCTTTTTTTATATTTGTCGTAGTTTTCTTCCGTTCGTATATCTAGGGGTAATTCATTGAATTAATTGATTAATTAATTAATTGGTAAGGTATTCGTAGTTCAGCTAAAAAGCTCAGTTACAAGTCTCTATTCTATTGAAGAGTTTTTTTATACCTGTGGATCAAGACTTTGGATATAATTTGTAAGCATTACTCGTTTTAGTTAACCTATCAAAGTAATAATACTTTTTTTTTTAAATATTTACCGCAAAAAACTTCCAACTGTTCCCAACTGCCTGGAGCCAGTGAGACCATGCCATCCCCAAATTGGGGTATGTGTGAGGCTGAAAATAGTGGGGAGACGAAAGAATTGAGGAAGAGGAAAGTGAGGAAGCACCTAGATATTCATATCTTGTTACCAAACACGGCTAAAGCCATTTCAAGCAACGTTTTGATTCGGAATAGTGATCTTAGACCAGGATGATACTGAGAGTATCTTCGATACATTGCGAAAACAGAAATTAATTAATTACATCAAATTTATTTGCGCATGCCGGCATTTGAACCCGCGTAGGACACGGAGAATATCACGGAGGGCATCAAACTACCATTCGTAAACTTCGCGCCTACAGGTAAAGAAATTTGATCAAAACTTAACTGCCAATGTTATTCAAAATTCTTCATGCATCTATAAGCACGCATGTTACATAATGCAAGGTGGTTGAAGGGTTGGTCGGTTGAAGAAGCCAGTTTACTGTACCTCCACTGGTTTCCCCAAACAGCGCGTGTAACCACGGCAAGGCGAAATGAAACATGTTTCGTCCTGCAATATCGTAGTTCAGGTAGCTACTAGGCCACATCTTACTTTATCCAAACCGTCAGATTGCGGATCGGGCAGAGAACACCCCGAGCTATGAGCGGGGATGGAAGTTAGGGGAAAGCAGGGAGGAAGCAGATGGGAAGCAGGGAAAACTCAGGGAGCAAGCAGGGAGCGTGTAGTGTGCGTTGTACGCGGCAGGGTTAAGGGATGGATACAGGGGCCGTAGAAGATTAGTGGCATCACTTTGGGGTCGTGCACCCCCGGGCTGGACGTGACCTGGCCTTGAGATATTATACACTGTATTTATATTACACTTCGGCTATTACTTTCAATGGAGATAATAATCGCCGTAATGGAACGTATCGAATGCATTTCATGGGGTTATAAATGTTTAGTAAAACGTGGGTATACATAACGATTAATCGTATGTGACATTTTTAATTACATTTTTTTGCAGTATTATTTTTTCGTGGTGAAAATTCTGTAGCCCCGCTGTGATTTAGATTTCGGATGAAACGGAAATGACGATTACTGCACCTGCGACGCATCAACTGCGCTCATTGGCCGCTTTGATTATGATGTCACTTTTAAAGGCTCCCATTGGTTGAGATTGTTTTGGTAAAGTTTCGCTTCTACCGCATGTAAACTGTATTCGATTTTTTTTAAAGTAAAACTTCTTTACTCGTTACTTCTTGACTCGTCATGGTGAATGCGTGACGAGAGCGTTATGAAAAGTGTGATCGGGTCTGACAAACGGTCGTTGGCGAGGCGAACGGTAGTTGAGAGGGAGATATAAGTTAGAGAAGTTTTACTTCAGTCATGTGGTGTAAAGCACACTCGTTTTTTGTTTAACATTAGTTCCACGCAGAAGGCCCTGAGGAAATTAATTTTCCTTGGGGCCTGTGTCATCTAGGAGGCTGATGAGCATCTTTAAAGATGCTGTGTTGATGGTTTTTATGGAAAGGAAGGAAAAGGGTATAAGAGGTGGGTGGGAATCTCCGGGTGTCCAGGCGTGTCGAACGTATGAATCCATCCCCCCAACTGCGGTGCAAGGCGATTAGTCAAAAGGCCTTCCTCAACCAGCCCGCCACGTATTCGGTGGGCAAACGCATCTACCGCCAAGACCCTGATAAATCTCATCCCAAGAACCCGGACACCCCTACTAAGTCACCAAACGCTGTAAACCACTTAGGGTGACCTTTGGCAGGGTTGGTTATTCAATAAATGGTTCCCGGGGCGGTGGTACCTAAACCCGCCTCCAAAATTAAAAAAAAAAAATCTGTGAAATTGAAAACTCTTAACAGTATCAAGTATTATGATAATTCTAATTTACTTAGTTAACTTGAAATCATGTTTTGTACAAGACGTATAATAATATTAATAATAATTTTTTTCGAAATATTTTTTAATGTATAAAATCCATTTATCACAATATTTTCAAATTTAAATCACATCGTTAGCTTGATTGAACATAAGATAACATGAATCAATATTGTGAAATGGATGCTGTCAAAAATTAGCAGTAGTAATATAAGGGGATTGAAAATATAAATTCCCTCTATTCACAATCACAAGCCATGATACTCGTAGTTGTGTATCATAATGTAGTTCTACCTAATTGTATTTTGCGACTAACGAAACCATTTGAGACTGACAAATTAATTTACTAACATGTAATGAATAACATAGTTTATTTCGAGAAAAAATATATGATTTTGAATTCATCTACCAGACCATATTTGAAATTCTATCAGCAACTATGCGTTTCCCAATTTCCCCATGACCGCAGGATCAAAAACAAATCGATTACCATAAATCACGAAGAGTGAACTATAAAAGGCTTTGCAGCAAAAAACAGAAGATACCACCCTAATCTAGATGTATAAAGTGCAGGGGATGATCCCGTAGTGCCAACACAGCCTCTGGGGGCTCCGAGGGGGAAGGCAGTGCATCACGGGGGCCCTACTTACCACAAAGGATGTTGACAAATTACTTCGGAGGAGCCCAAATCGCTGAGGTGTTGTAGAGAGCTTTGAAACCCGGATTTTTATGCGGACGGCGAGTCACGTGGTCTGATTGAAAGTTTACTTGTTTTCCGGGTGTAAATTCAATTCTGTTTCATTTTTCAAAAGTATTCAATGTAAATGTGTTGCAGCTAGAACGAGTGTAAATTCAAGATTACTTGAATGGGGTTTAGTCGTTTTCACTGACTTTCCTAAATCATTTTTGTAAATAATTAATACACTTTTTTATTTATTTTTAATTTTTTAAACTTTATGAGTAACTAACTATGGGTAGGCAGAGAGGACGGACCGCCAAACAACTCGATCTTGGCACACACTCTTTGCCTCGTTCACATTCATGCATTGTCTCATACATGCTCTTCTATTATTCCGACTCTTCACATGGCCCGACTCAAGTATCTGATTCACTTGGTCGTGCCATGTCTTCCTCGGGCGTCCCC
This sequence comes from Limnephilus rhombicus, assembly GCA_929108145.2. Taxonomy (NCBI): domain Eukaryota; kingdom Metazoa; phylum Arthropoda; class Insecta; order Trichoptera; family Limnephilidae; genus Limnephilus; species Limnephilus rhombicus. The sequence goes on from OV815285.1 coordinate 51,211,252, forward strand.
GACTTCTTCTTCCATTCACATTTGCGTCATATATTCTCCTTACACTCCTTTCCTCGATCATTCGCTCTACATGCCCAAACCATCTGAGCGTCCCTTTCTTAATCTTACTCATCACGCTTACATCAGCCTTGCATTCTTCGCGGATCTCCACATTTCTCACACGATCGTACATGGTTTTACCACACATACGCCTCAGGGATCTCATTTCTACAGTATTCAGTCTACTTTCATCCTTCCTCTGCCAGTTCCATGCCTCACTGCCATACATCAGGGTAGGTACCAGCACTCCATTATGGACGGCTAACTTCGTTTCTTTGGACAGTTTTTTGTTGGCGCCAACGGCGTTCAGTCCTCCATTAATAGAGTTGCCTGCATTTACCCTTCTTTCGATATCTCTGTCAGCCCTTCCATCTCTCGTAAAATCTCAAATTATAATATTTCATTCAATGAAGACAATATTAGCGAAACTCAATCGAAAATCTGGACACAGATAAATCAGAAAAAGATATTGGTTCCGCTGTTCGAGTCCCAGCGGAGCCAATATATTTTTCTGACGTTTCCGTCTCCATATTTTCGATTGAGTTTCGCTAATATTGTCTTCATTTAATTAAAATTAATACACTGTCTCCAGCAGCAGTAATTTCTCTTCAGATATCTGCGACAATATATAACTTAAAGGTTATGCCGGTTTTTTGACAGTCCAAAAGTTTTTTTCAATATTCAAGCGTCATTAAACTTGCATTAAAAGTCATTGTCATTAACTTTGCAATATTAAAAATAAATGTATATGTATTTAGGTGTAGAAATTGGCGGCTGAAATAAAACAATCACAATAAAGGAAGGAGAGGAGAGTTATGGGAAGGAAAAGGGTTTAAGGGGTGGGTAGGATTCTGGGGTTTAGTGTGTCCTGGTCATCCACCTCCAAGACCTAGACAAACCTCTCCTCATGAACCCGGACACCCTGCTAAATTACCAAACGTAGCGAACTACTTGGGGTGACCTATGGCAGAGGTGTCGGTTATCCAATAAAGGTTCCCGATGCGGCGGTAGCCATTCCCGCCTCCCAAATTGCACACTGCTGCATTATGTAGTATGAAGGCTGTCCAATAATTAAAGTCCTTTACTCCCTTTCGGTGACGCGGACAATATTTCTAAAAATATGGCGACAATAGCGTGAAGCTCAGACTTTCCCCTAAAAAACGAGCTATGATTCCGTTTGGTAGCTTTCAGTGTGGTCTTTGTGGTCGTTTGAGACGGACGCACCGCTCTCGAATCCCACCATACCCTCGTGCTTGACAGTAACTATGTCCATTAATGTGCGATCCTCAAACCATTCTAAAGAATTCAACGACCATAAAGGACTGACGGATTATCTGTTCTTTCAATGAAAATAATATTAATTATGGTTGAACAAATGACAAATAATATTGCCTAGACAACATCGACACGTTTCACAACTTTTACCTTAAGTAAAAGATATCTACTTAGTATTCGCATTTAACAACAAAAAATTGAAGTGTTATAATGAAGAAACTAAAGATAGTAGGTAGTTCCAACTAAATTGATTTAGATTTAGATTTAGCAAGGGTAAGTAGATTTCTTACATTTTTTTACACCTATTCCCATCCCTGAACAACTTCTCCAAAAATAAAGTACCTACTTTTAAAAGTGGATTCCCGTCATTTTATTTGGCACGCATTTAACAGCGCTAGCTGTAACTGAAATTGAAAATCAATCAACGTCTTGCATAATCATTGTTATCAGAATGTAATTTCTCAGCATTTCATAGGCTAAGGCTTGAGGGTATAGGGTGAAGCCTTGGCTCCCGAGTCCCAACCGCCCGCCTTCTTCGATAGAATTCATCCCGGCGCGCTGGCGTTTAATAATAACGCCAGCCTTCTGTTAGCAGACTTACAATATTATTTTTGTAAAAAGAAGGAATTCTTACAAAAAGGCAAACATACAAATCCCGGCTCTGCTCAGCACTTTTCCAATATTCCGACGCGTTAACACCGCCTTTGATGTTCGTCGTTATGGCTTTGTATTCCAAATATTCAATAACAGAACCATCTGCGATTCTACACTCCGTGCTCTCATTTTAAGAATTGATACTATTGAGCAGCGATCTGAGTTGGTAGAAAAGTAGTAGTAGATACCTAAAATTCGTAAAAGTATTAAGTCCTCGATTGGAAGTAAAAAAAATGTTTCCTTGCTTTCTTCTCTGGCTTGTTTATGTAAAGTACGAAAGACTTCGGGTTAAAATGAAATCCTTCTTTATTTACAGGTCTCGGTCACGATAAAAATTCTGGTAGTTTTTTAAACGGAAAATGAATTTATATTGTTACTATTTAGTTTTTACTGATCGGTTGATTGAATCGCAGATGGTGACCGGCCAACAGAACGAAACCAACCTCAGAAAGGTCATCAAAAAGTGATGATAAAAAATTCTTTAAATAGGTTAAGTTAGGTTAGGGTTACCGGCTATTTTAAAATTATTTTTTCATTGCTTTTAATTACCTTTTTGAGCTGGTTCTGAGTTGGTTTCATTCTGAGTTTGAGCCGTTTGAATTGGAAATAAATTCTGATATTGCTAAATAATAAAATTTTATTTCAAACATGAAAATGTTGACATCAAAATTTTATTGTTAACAATAAAAATAAACTTATCAAAATATTTTAACTCGGAACGTCCATCATTAGAAAGCATTCGATATTTAGAACAACATATTTCTTTTGCGTAGGGAATTAGTAAGAAAACTGTGACTTCACTTTTAATGCCGTTAAAAAAAAAAAGTTTCTTACTTTGGTCTTTATCCATGGAATAAGTATAACCTGCGAGACAAACAGAGAAGTACAACAACGCTCTAATGGAATATCATGTGTGTGGCTAGTAAAATCATACCGAGGCTCGAGAGGTTAAACGAAAGATCTCTCGAATTATTGCTCGTGTTGTTATAAGTGATGTTATTTTTTTTAATACATCCGCTTTCCGATGTGTGACGACCAGATGGCGCCCGATTAAATAGTAAAAGAGAGCTTATCTGAGTTAGTTGGATACCACGTTTTACTGTGTTTTGAAAAGAAAAAAATCGCAAAGTATGCTCCAAAAATTATTATAAACACTTTTTTTTTCAGTTATTTTACAAGTTATATGTATGAAATAATTCACTGTGTTTCTTTAAATGCTGTTTAAGACAATGCTTGCGAGATTTTGCTCTATTTTAAACAGTTGTGTTTTGTTAAACATTTTCGGAATTTTCGCATCGATTTTGTCGCTATAAATGTTAGCGCTCTCCTCTAAGATTCGTAATTTCGTATCTCTCCATCTTCTTCTTTTAGAGCCCGGTTGCAGAGCCTTGAGATGGAGCGACAACGTCCTCAAAGACATATCTACCTTGAAGCTTCTAAACTGGAGAGAGCTGGCACAAAATCGAGATGAGTGAAGGAAGATTCTTGTAGAGCCAAGAATGATGATGATGATGACTTTTATGGACGTTTAAAATGCCGGCGTGCAATGTTCACAGTAGTTTTTTGCATAAACTAGTGCTAAAATAATTAAGTTAATTTTAGTTAATCTATAGTTTGATAGATTCTCCCATCTTAACCGACGGATTGCAATCTTTAGAGTACAGTCGTCGGGTGGGAATGCTATACTTGTTCTACCATCAATGGAATGTGCTCCGAAGAACTAGCGTCATTGATCCCCTCGGCACCGGTACATTGTCTTGAAACACGCCAAACGCGTGCCCAACATATGTACACGATAGACATTTGTCACATGAGAATTTGCTTCTTCGACTCGTTCTTGTGTGAAACAGCTCGGCTGTGGAACGATTTGCCGGCCTCTGTGTTTCCTCCTTCCTGCAACATGGGTCTCTTCAAGACCATTGTTCATTCCTTCCTCTCCTCAAAAAGACCCTCCGCACATTATCTCAGATGACACAGGCCCTGAGGGAAATTATTTTCCTCAGGGCCTCCTGTGTGGAGTTAATGTAAAAAAAGGTAATTTTCAATTTCTGCCAAAGTCCTGCTATTATTATATCACTATGGGCCAGCTGCTTAACAGAACTGAAATAATAACAGAACTTGAATAGAACTTACAGAGTTTGAAATTTAACTTTGATATTTAATGAATCGTTCAAATTCTGAAAAATAAAACGTTATAAGAAATTTGTAATCAAAATAAATACATGTTTCTAGTATAGAATTAAAATAATTCTCTTTCAAAAAGTACCTACTTTATCGCTAGTCTAAATTCTTAATACATCAGCAACGATTTTGATAATGTTAATTTTTTGTTAAAATACCATGTTACAGGCCGGTATAATCATTGCTTTTCAGAATTCTTCACACTATCACATTTAAAAAAATTACATTTAATTCAAAGAAAATCCATTGAACTAGAGTTACAATCAGACACCAGACAGACATTATTGTTTTGATGATATTGTAAAAAATCTATGGTTGTTCCATTTAAATGATACTCAATACAAAGTTGTATTGTTTCATTTTTCTAAATGTTACTCTTTTATCAAAAATGGGAAATTAATGTCATTTGAGATGCTATGTGGAGGGTCTTTTTGAGGAAAGGAAGGAACGAACGTAGGTCTTAAAGAGACCCTTGTTAAAGGAAGGAGGAGGCATAAAGGCCAATACTTAACTCTAAATTCGAATACTCACAGTAACAACACTACAAACTACACTATTCTACTGCAGCATTCATAAGCATAACTATATTGCCCACTCTCCGGTACAACGAGTTCACTAGTACCAATCAGGTAAAAACCCTCTGGGCGTTAAATAAGTAAATAAATAAATAAATAATGATAATCACTAAAAGATCTGATGAGATGAATAAATGGGTCCATCATGATAAATAGGTACGTCGCGTCGTTGTGATTATGGAGCTGTCGACTATATGGCTAATACGTAACTATCAGAGCCGGCCACACGTTGCTGTGGCTAACGAAACACTACGCCATTACCCAACCTTTATAAAATCCACACCACCCGCTTGCCAACTGCCCGCTGCCCGCTGCCCGAATTGAATATTTGAATTTCTCGGCTTTTCTCTACTAACTTAAGCACGTATTATAAATATAAACCTTCATCTTGAATCACTCTATCTATTGGTGAAAACCGCATGAAAATCCGTTCCATAGTTTAACAGATCTATGCGCACATACATTTTGGGCGACTTCATTTTATACTATGTAATGATGGTGATGATGATACTTGAGAACGTAAATGGTGAAGTCTCGTAGTATTTAGGAGCGAGCGATGCAATGAAGAGATTTGAAATGAAGCAGTGTTTTTTTGCCTGGATGTACTCGTAGTGGATATTGCAGATCGAGCAGCTCAGCCTCCGGGGATGATGCACGACAGTTTAATCGATATCAATATATGCTGACTGCTAACGTTTCCGGCTGTTACTTCACTTCCGGGGAGATCAACAATTATGTTATTATATCATTTTACTTTTTAAAATATTACGTTTCGGAAAAATATTCAAAAAAATCCTGAAGATTTCATCTCTGAAGTAGACGATCTGATGCATGATTGCATACAGATATAATAGGTCTTCATTCAAACATTTAAATTTACTGTATGAAGCTAGAAAAACATAAAAGTAATTCACAATAACAATTGTGAATAAAAATATCTAGATACCTACTACTTTTGCAATGTGTATATTTTTGTGTTCATACTTACCCACGTTGTTTAATTTTTTCATTATTTTTGATATCATGAAAGTTATATTACAACTGGGAAACTAGTGAATCTACATTATATAGAGAACCCAACAAACTTTTTTTCCGATCTGAAATTATAAACTAATTTTTAAAAATTAAATGAAGACAATATTAGCGAAACTATATCGAAAATCTGAAAAATTAGAAAAAAAGATACGGTTACATCTAGGACTCGAACCCAGAACCCAAGCCTTGCCGGGGCGGAGCTTTATCAACTGTTAACCCTTCAAAAATTTGGCTTTTTTTTCGGATGGTCAAAATATTTTCGCTTTACAATAAAATGCAAATATTTGGAATATTTCTGAACACATTCAAAAACCAAAAACTGTTTTAGAATGGTGATGAAATACGCTTATATAGAATTCGAAAAATATATATTTTTTTTAAATTATAAAATTTTTGCATACAAACATAAAAAAGTTTTCAAAATGGGTCACCTTATGTTTTTTCTAACTAAAGTTACTGATAATAAAAAAAATAAAAACAGATGCACATTTTATTAGACAAATGTATAACAAACACATTATTGTAACCTCAATTTTTTGTCGCTCTATGAAAATTTTTTTTTTTAAATTCCCGAAGCTTCAAATTCTTTTTTCAATTTGCGATTCAAAACTTTATGTAGATAAAGTGTACATTTTATTTTTTTGGTGGCTATTTTTTAGATTGGAATATAAAGCATGATGTTTTTCCTTTCTAACACCGATTAGAACATATTTCTAACTATGATAGTAAGGGAGTTACGGCGTCTTATGTGAGACCTATGTGCGTTGGGACAAATCTGGTCTCCTGTGATTAAACGGGTTTTAAATTTATAACATGATTTTGTACTGTGGGCCTCGCTGGGTGTTCTGCCCATTTTTAACAAGACACATTATTTTTTTTTTAAGTAAAACTTCCTTTCGCACGCTCTACTTGGAGGGTAAGCTGATGAATGCGTTACGAAATGTGGTGATTGTTACGAAAAGAGTGATGCGAACAGTCATATTTCACCCCAATGTCATATGTCACCCCTAGGTCATAGGTCATCCATTTCGCTACGTTTGGTAACTTAGCAGGGATACCTGGGTTCATGGGGCGACGTTTGTCTTGTAGTCTTACTTCAGTCGTCTGGTCTAAAGCACACTCGTTTTTTTTTATTTTAATTAAAAAGTGGACCTAAAACATTTTTACTGCAGCAGCGATAAATCTTTAACGACCCCTGGTAGCCGAACTACGGTTGCAGAATTTCGATTCGCTTTTAAATTACGCAAAGCAAATATTTTTCTGGGTTGTTCCCATTTACATTCACGTTGATTTAAAATGGACAATTAATTTACTTATACAAAGTGAATAGTTTGTTAAGCGTTTACTATTTACCAAATTTGCTGTGTGTTTTACGGAATTGGGATGAAATCGCGATTAAAATATATTTGATCAATAGGTTTGTAAATATTTTGGATTGCAAATATGGTGTTTATCTATGGGATGAAATAAAAGCAAACAACATAATATTAATGTCTACAATAATTATTGAATCACAAAACACAATTATTTATACGAGTACAAAGTAGTTTACTTAGATGAATATAATAACACGACTGAAATAAATACACAGATATTGTAATGATAATTGTCAGTTATTTTGACTGAACGACGAAAATCATAAGATAAAAATTATTCGATAGTTAAAATAATTGTTCTATTGGATTATTATTAATAACCTAACATTTTTTAAATTTAATGGTGTTTTTATCAAGATCTGCAAGTATTTTAGTTTTTATTTTAGTTACAGCTGTATGGGGAGAATAGATTCCAAAATACATGGGGTACTTTGGAATCTATTTTCTAAAACACATTTCAAAGTATCCCACATAAAAGGATCCACTGTCTCAATTAATTTCCCAGCAAATTGGTTTTACAGGTAATAAATCAATTTAGACACCCTCAAAAATTGACGTTCAAAACCATATAAATAAGTCGTCACAAAATGGTTTAACCACAGTTTGAAAATGGGCTTGTAAGCTGAAACAACTGTAACAAAAATTAAAACTCAAATACTTGCAGAACTTGATTTAATTTAAATTTCATGAGCTTAATTATAATTAAATATTTAAAAAAATAAGATCTGAATTAAATACAAAACAATTCATAATTCGTAACCTAACACTTTTTTAGTTACTACAATGAATGATACTGTCGTTTTCAAATGTGTTTTTAAGTTTCTGACTTTAAACTAAATGGCAGGTCACTTTAAGCATGTAATTCCAGTACATTGAATGCCCCGTTACCGAACTTTGCAATATTTATACGAGACTGTTCATCCAGTCTGTTTGACGCTTCAGTCTTCTCCGAGCTCTCAGTATTGCCAGCCCGTTATCATAAAAAGATTTATTTTGGTTGGGACTCTGTATCTACGGTTCAATGAACTCCAGAACTTTTATTTGAATTCAAGTTTCGTTTTAAAAAATGGAAGTGTTTGTTTGGAGAATTCAGACAAGCGCTAAGGTACCTACCTTTAAAATAACATCTTACTCATAAAATTATTTGTATTGCCATACCGAAAAGTATATACCTATTATTTTTTTTTCAAACATATATCGAAATCTAACTTTTGAAAAGCGCATTTCTTTTGTTTAAATTTCTTAGGGTTAATTTGATCAAGTAAAGTCGGATTTCGTGGCTTTTCATGGTCATGCAAATGTCAAACCTAAAATTATAATATCCCGGAATTTTTCACAAGTCTGCGTTAGTGCAATATACAAATAATTGCTATAAAAAATAGATTTTTGAACGGGAAATTGCAAGAAATATAATAAAATAAGGAACATATTAAAAAATGAGTATCTATGTAATAAAAAAATGTTTTGAAACGATCGAAATCGAGTAAAAGATACGCATTTTAGAAAGACAGAAGAAGGTATGCCGGGATTTGAACCTGCGACCTCCGGGTTGGTAGTTGAGAGCCGTTTCGACACCGGAGGCCGTGTAAAATATTAGTGTTGCTATATCTAGTCAATTTAGTGCATGCTTCGTTATTAGTATTGTTACATTAATATTTATTTAAAATTTTCCCTTGCAATTTGTTTATATCTTTTAAATACAGTTATTATGACAACGTGGCCTTATTATGGAGTTCTAACCGACTAGTATTGCGACGTACTGCTGCCGCTATTTTCAGATAATCAACAATTTTCTCACCCCAGCCGTAGTGTGTATAAATTTCACGACAATTTGCTAATAAACACAGATTTTAGTTGGCAGTTCACTATACCCAGACTGGGGTATGTATTAGACCCCCCCCCCCCAGCAGGGGACGCCAGAGGGGTTCGGGAGAGGGCCCCGGAAGGGTTAGGATATGGGGTGGGTTAGTGCTCCAAATGTGTCATAGTGTATAATGTCCATTAACAGCTAGCTTTCCAGGAGATATTAAATAGAGATATTGTCAGAATGACTCAATAGAAAGTTTACAAAGTGAGTTTTTCTTTAAACTGTGTTATAATATTATTTGTGAATAAAGGTAATCCCAGAAAACAATATGAATCCAAACATAACGGTCAAAATTTAAATAAGGACTGAACAAGTTTTTAAAAATACATTTCAGCTACCTTAGTTTTCCTGCCAGGTTTTGAAAATCAATTTTTTGATGTATATCAAATCGGCTACTAGCCCCATTTTCAATTTTAGACATTTGAACGAAACCAGTTGACCCCTTAGGCCTCTGACCTATTTTGTTGGAATGTTAAAATATAAATTTACAATTTGGGAGGTGGGAATGGATACCGCCGCCCCGGGAACTTTATTGGATAACCAACACCTCTGCCATAGGTCACCCCAAGTGGTTCGCTACGTTTGGTGATTTAGCAGAGTGAGGTTTGTCTAGGTCTTGAACGCGGATGACCAGGACATACTGAACCCCAGGTTCCTACCCACACCTTAAACCCTTTTCCTTCCCAGAACTCTCCTCTCCTTCCTTTCCTTAAAAAAACCCTCCACACAGCATCCTCAAAGATGACATAGGTCCTGAGGGAAATTATTTTCCTCAGGGCCTCCTGTGTGGAGCTCATGTAAAAAAAAAAAAATTCAAAATAAACTTATCATTTTTGAAATATTTTTTACGCAAACACAGAAAAGGCTCACTTTACTTTTAACTAAAATTACTGTTAACGAAAAAAATTAAAAATAGCATATACATATTTTCTTAGGCAAATGTATTAAAAATATTTTCGTCGTCTCACTTTTTTGTCTTTTTCATTTTTTTTTAAATTGCAATCGGAAACTTTGGTTTCAAAAAGGTGCATATTTTAATTATTTTGTGGTTAATTTGTAACCATGATAGTACACACGCCGATTTCTATGAGACCTATATGAGTTATTCCAAAAAGCAACATACTAGTCTGAGTCTAAGGGGCTGAATGCCAATTCGAAACCAGCTGTCAAGTATAAAATCACCATCTCCCTGAAGAAAGACCACTATTCAGTATCGAAATGTTGTTTCTTGAAATGGCTTTAGTCGTGTTTAGTGACCAGATCTGAAAATCCAAAAAAGCCAAACCTCTCTCTTCCCCGTCTAATTTATTTCAACCTCACAACATACCTACACTGATAATCGGGGTCACCATGACCCAATCGCTCCATGCATTTGGGACCCTTGTGCGGTATTCACAGAAAATAAAACATTAGCCATCTAGTAAGAAATATCCTCAAGTGATTTGGTGGCCAATAAAATCGCACTAAAAAATCTCACATGCATAAGTACCAACACCCCCTCAATAAACTCGCGCATCTCGATTCGGCGCGGTTCGATCGCAATTCGCAAAATATAAAAGATAAATGATTCTTGGTCTGGTCGGACATGATCTCGGCCACTCCGAATTCCGAAGTCATAAAAGTCCGTCGTAAAGCGGACGGGCCGAGCGGCCACCTCTTGCCCCCGTTTATAGCGACTCTTTAATGGCGTTTCTCTTTCACTATTAAACATGTCGCCCCTCATTTGGGACCTTCGCTGAGGTTAGAGGTGTCGAATTGGATGAGCTAAATTCTGCGTTTTTTAAAGTCAATTTCGGGCTGATGGGCCCTAAAACGAATTTAAGACTGCAGCAATTCTGTAGCCCAGATGCTGAGCTAACATCAGGTCTGCTACTATACGTAAGCTCCAAAATATTTAATTGCTAACCATAAAAATGGCACATCCTCATTGTCTTGGGGTGCAACAGAGTAGATTTGACTCCTGATAGGGCAATTTCATGTGTTATTCAGACGGTTTATACGACAATAAAAATGCTCTTCTAGCTAAGATGGTTGGAAGACAAAAATCTCCAACCAACGTATTTATTTTATTAGCTTAGATCAGTGATACACAACCAACGGCTCAGATTGATAAAAACAAAAAATTTAAATATTCATTATTAGTTTGCAGGTTTAGAAAATTTTTCACTTGATAATATATAATTATAATAGATAATATGAAATTGGCATTTTGCCGTACTGGCAATTTTGATCTCAAATATCTTCTCTTTGGTTAAGAATTCCAAATTCAAATTTATACAGCTATTTACTCATGTATTTGTGTTTTGAAAATTATAATTCATTTGTTTTTTCCCTAATTGTTTTTTTTTTCTTTGCGTCACTTAGTTTACAAAATTGAAAACTTGAAATATCGCATTATTAACGAGTACGAGTTCCACCGTGGTACCAGTGCTGCAGAAACGGCTCGAAGGATTAATGATGTGTATGGCGACGGTGCCGCAAAAGAAAATACGGCCGTGTTTTTTATTTTTTTATTAAATTTTTTTAAATTTTTTTTTGTGTCGTTCACTACAGCTTTCTTAAATCTGGCCAGACGATTACGGCAGATGTCTATTGTCAGCAACTGCAAACCATGATGGAAAAGCTAGCTGCTAAACAACCGAGACTGGTTAATCGCTCTAGGCCACTGCTGCTTCATGACAACGCTATACCACACACTGCACAACAGATGGCTAGCAAATTAGAGGAGCTTCAATTTCACATCCACCGTACTCTCCGGACCTTGCCCCAACAGATTACCATTTTTTTCGAAATTTGGATAACTTCTTGCAAGGGAAAAAATTCTCCGATAGGGCAGTCCAAACCGCCTTCAAAGATTTTATTGATTCCCGTCCGAATGGTTTTTTTAGTAAAGGGATCGATGAACTACCTATGAGATGGCAAAAGTGCATAGATAGCAATGGTACATACTTTGATTAAATAAATATATTATATTTAAAAAAATCGACTTTATGTTCCTCCCATACAAAACGCCAATTTCATATGTAAGGACCTAATATTATATTTATAAGCTATAATGAAAATTGAAATTTTCGGTAGATTCCTAGATATTTTTTTTGGTTTATAATAGGTATGGACATGTACCTTGAAGGTAAATACCATGAACAGTTTAGAGGCTTTTGAAATGTGGTTTCACCGGATAATGCTCAAGGTCCCATGGACCGACATGATACCAATACAGAAATTCTCAGGCGGAGTGGAGCAGACAGAGAGCAAATTTCTTATCACTTGCTCCAATTGGTATTGAAAGGTAAGGTCGAGGGTCGTCGAGGACCTGGTAAGAGACAAATGTCTTGAGTGCGAAATGTACGAGCATGGACCGGCATTAGAAGTGTGGAGGTGCTATTCCGGGCAGCGCAAGACAGAGAGACATTTTCCAGAGTGATCGCCAACGTTGGGGGGACCTGATAGGGCACACCAAGAAGAAGATAATAGGTATATACTTCCTGGCTCTGGATGGTTGGGATTGCAAGCCCTGACTTCTCTACTACTTCATTTTTCAGTATGCCTCCACTTTGCATGACCTTTTGCAACTTTTCCAGGCCTCTTCAAATGTCGTCTTTACAGTATTTTCGAAGAAAAAAATCTAAACTAGTGACACCACCGACTGCAAAGTTACCATGTTAAGCTTGGGTACCCTAACCCCTACACCGCGAACATATTGAAAATTGATTCTTCGGCCCTCTGGTTAAAACGGTTATGTATCACTGAAAAGTAACAATCGTGTTCTGAGATCATTTTCTATTTTTAATAAATTCTTTGATTAAAGTAAGAGTTTTTTTATGTGTTAAATTGAAAAGTGTCTAAATGTATTGAGCGCATCGATTCCGTGCAAAGTGAAGGTGACACCATCCTCCTGAGGTTTATGCCATTCCATGTTCCAACAATTTCCTGAGAATTTCTATAATGAGCATAAATTTCGACATCGTGATTTTCTGAGGGCCCTTGAGGTATTGGTTTAATATTTTACCCGTAATCCATGTAATAACTAGAATAAAATAACTTGGTTTACCGTACCTTGGAATCTCGCTTTAGAGTGTGTATCTTCAATATGAAGGGTACAGGGAAAAAAACAATGAACTGAGAAATTGTTAAATTAATATTTTGAACCTTGAAAAAAGGTACATTAAAACTTGAAATACAACAAAAATATGTAATTTATAAAGAAAATATATAATACAAAATCAACCCCTTTTCGGATCAATTTGTTTATTAATGTAAAATATTTTTTATTTTTATTTATTTTTTTATTTTTTATTTTAGCATATAAAATATAATGTACATTTAGATTATGTAATAATTTACGTACATTCATGTCCAAATATCTTAATTAATACCACTCTTTCATGGAAGCATTAGCTTGTGTCTGGAAGAGTAGTGTACATTTTTTAAATGCAATATTATATCATAAATTCTTAAATTACAATATGAATATAAAAAAAAACAATAAGTTGTAAGTTCGGTGTTGTTATGTAATTATAAGTATTTATCAACTATCAAACAATTTTATTATTTGGATAATGTATCTAGAATTATTGTAATTAGTTGTTAAAAACAAGAAGGATACATTTTTATTTATTTATTTTTATTGTTGATACATAATTATTTTACAAAATTTTTATAGTACAAACCAGTAATGTTGGCCTCACTGGGTTGTTTACCCGTGCTGAGGCCCCCATTTCATAATATAATACTTTATACATATAGTTTGAAAAAAAAGAAATAGACAAAGTTGGTGAAAAAAGAAAAAAAAACATTTAAAATAAAGATAAATTTAAACTAAAAAACATTAATTATTATTTTTAATTGTTAAACTAACGTTTAAGACAAAAATTTTATGCATAGAACAAAGGGTAACAATTATTATAAGCAATAACTATCAGCCTGAAACACTCATCCACATTGAAAAATCTTCCGAGAAAAGATACATGACGCCAACGGGACGGAAAATAATAATATATATGTAAAAAAAAAAATATTATCATCTAGTTATTTAAGTCCAGACCTGTTTCACCTTCCATCAAGTTGTTCTACCAATTTAACGACACCTGTAGTACCTACGGAGAGTAAACCGTGTGCAAATAGTAAATCCGCGCATACATTATGCAGGGCCGTACTCGGGGGAAATCACAAATGCCAAGGTACAGGGGCGCACCTCACCCCTGGCCGAATCAGCTTTGATTGTTGACCATTGTGCGGAGGCGGATTTAAGAATTTACCTGCAATTTATGAAGTGGAGGAAATTGAATTTTTATGACCTTTTAACTTTTTTAGCGCCGCGCTGTTATTTATGCAAACGGGTGGCGGGAAAATTACGAGTGTTTTAGTTAACTTATAACCAGAACAACATGAACATTGTAAAAAGAGGGTGTGAAGCGTTTTGTTCTTTAAAACAAATCATAAAATTCAGAAACATGATATTTTTAAACTTCGTTCCATAATTCGTTCATAAAGTTTTATAGTAAGGCTATTTCACCACTGAATATAAAATCTCTAAAAGTGTATTATATATAGATACAATAATTTTTCAATGAATTGAAAGAATATTGTTGTTGCCAATTAGACCTTTTGACTCCAAGGCCCCTAAATATCTCTTCGAGAAAGAGTTTCGGTATCTGGAAATATTTTACCTATTTCAGTACAAAATACTCATATTTCGTAAAATAAGAAGATAACACTAATAAATCTAAACGAAAATATTAAAATTTATAAGATACAGAAAAGTGAATAGATAATCGTTGCAACTGGGCCTCGAGCCCAGGTTCTTTTGTCTTACAGTTACAAACGACTAAACCAACTCGGCAATTGGGACTTCATATATTTATGTCATTTCTGTCGATCTCAAATTTCAAATTCTAAATTAACAATATTATCTTCGACTAATGTTTCCTACATGTTTGGCTGCTACCTTTTTTAAATGAACATTTAGTTATAAAGAATTGGTTTGTAACTAATGGCCGAGTTGGTTAAGGCGTTTGTCCCGGTTAGAAAAAGATTCTGGGTTCGAGTCCCAGTTACGACCGTTACCTCTTTACTTTCCTGTTTCTTGTTCTTTTCATATTTTCGTTTAGATTTATTAGTATTATCTTCTTCTTCAATGATATATTATGGTGAGGGGTATATCCCACAAAAGTTATTCCAATGAAAATTGAGTATTAATTTAGATTTAAAAAAAAAAGATCAATGGGTGTCTCATATAAAAAAATCGCTTATTTTTAACTGAGTTACAAACCAATTCTTAAGAACATTGTGATTATTTTAAAAAGGTAGCAGCAAAAAATGTGACAAAATTAGTCGAAGTTTATAGTGTTAATTTTAAATTAATTTTGACACAAATAACTTAAAAATGAGGGGTCCCAAGGACTACGGGTTGGTGAAAATCGTTTTATTTTTTATTTCAGTGTTTGGTTTTATGCTCAGCGAGATATAATTTTTACAGATTTTTTTGCATTCTTATCGATACAATTTTTACTTTGCCACGTGTTTCCTCTTTATCTGTGTTTACCTAGTTAATCCAATCGCAGTGCGCTTAAAAATACACAAGTCCCAACTGCTCCCGTCTGGAGCCAGTGAGACAAAGGCATCCCTAATTTAGGTATTTTGGAATGCTGGAGGTAGTGGGGAAGGTGGAGAAGCACCTGTATATTCAGAGCTGGTCACCAAACACGGCTAGAGTCATTTCAAACAACGTTTTAATTCTGAAAAGTGGTCTCTTCCACCTTGGATAGGACACTCTGGAATGCAATTTATTTTCACTGCGCGCCTCTGGATTTTGAAAACAGTTATATATCAGCTCTTAAAAATAATTTCATCCCAAAATAGTCATTGCTTTCTAGCTTTTTCTAAATTTTGATACTATTCTTTCTTAGTAACGATGGTCTCCGTGGTCGTGAAGTAAGGCTCTCGACTAGCAATCGGAATGTCGCGAGTTCAAATCCCGGCGTGTTTATTTGTGTTTTTTCACAAAAAAGCGAGGTACTTCCCTACCTCCGGTTTCCCCATCTCCTTCCACTCCACACTACCTTCAGCCTCACAACATACCCCAATTGGGGATGCCATAGTCTCACTGGCTCCAGGCGCTTGGGAGCAGTTAGGGCTCATGTGCGGTATTAGCGTAAAAAAATAAACACTTGAAATGTCTGGAAAATTCATTATTGCATCTTTTCTTAACAAGGCCCAAGTTAGCATAGCCCATTATGTGTATCTCATTATGGTTGGGTAAAGATGTGGTGCGGGAACGTGGGTAGAGTAAAAAAAAAATATTTGTTTATTGCGGGTTTTGAAAATTGGAATTCAATGAGAAAAGGAGAGACGAATGCCGATAGATTAAGAATTTAAATATGTTTTGTTACAATTATTAATTCAAAATAATACGTAGTATATTTGCGGCAGGTTTTAGAGTGAAAGATACTCTTAGTACCACCCCGGTGGAAAACGACCATTCAGATTTGAATCGTTGTTTGAAAAGGCTTTAGCTGGGTTTGGCTACCAGATCAAGTTAATTCACTTTTGCTTAAGCACTTCCTCTCCTCTTTACCTATAAACATACCCAAATTGGGAATGCCATGGTTTCACTGGCTTCAGACGGTTGTCGAAATTTATATAAAATGGTACCAACCTACTAAATATTTCAAAAATATTTAAAAATCAGTTTCAAAAACAGAAATCTTAAATAAAAGTGTTGTAATATATTATAATAAAACGAATATAAAACATTATTCCACTTAATTTTATTGGACCGTAACCGGTTTCAGCTCGTCAAAGCCATCTTCAGACTGGTACAAATATTTCCTAGTCTACGGTTTATATACACAACATATTGGGGAGGGGGAGAGGGTTGGTCTACAAGGATTTTAATCAATTACAATAATTATATTTGTTGCTAAGTCATTTTAGACTATCGAATTTCTAAATATTTTGGTTATTCCAGTAAGCTAATTACATTGGGTTTGCAGCTCACTTCAATGATGATTAGGGAAAAACCTTACAAGTAATATGAGTTACTAATGACCTAATTTTATTGTTAAATCGTTATTATATTTATGAAGTTTGGTATTTTTTATTGCTTTTTGAAGGGATACGTGTTTACATTGGAGTTGAAATGGTCTAAACTAATTACATATTTTAATATCGAAAATTATTAATTAGACTGGATACAAAAGCGGGGACTTAGGAAATGAATCTAATTGCTTTATCTTTACAATTTTATTGTAAAGATAAAGCAATTAGATTCGATAGTCTAAAATGACTATACATATAATTGACAACAAATATAATTATTGTAATTGATTAAAATCCTTGTAGACCACCCCTCTCCCCCTCCCCAATATGTTGTGTATATAAACCGTAGACTAGGAAATATTTGTACCAGTCTGAAGATGGCTTTGACGAGCTGAAACCGGTTACGGTCCAATAAAATTAAGTGGAATAAAGTTTTATATTCGTTTTATTATAATATATTATAATGGAATTCCACCATGAAATATCACTCTCAAAAATAGAAATATTTAAAAGTGTTGTAGAAGCATGCTTCAGAAATTAGTAGCAAACATAAAATAATATATTACCATTTTAAACTTTTTTGGAAAATGTATATTTGTATTGTATATTATTATACATGAGAACCTCGTCCCAATAGGTTTGCTGTAACTTCCAGCAATTTTACTGGCTGTAAATTTTTAAAGATGTTCTACCCTCCGGCGTCGGGACTATGAAGAATGCATCGTGGAACTTTACGCCTGCAGAATTTGTAAGGTTTTTTAGGCAGTTTGTTCTTGTTTGTAGTTGCACTTGGAAATAATCTGCTCTCCAGGAAACTGTTGCTGCACTCTGAAAAGAATTTCAAATGAGACGTCAGATAAATGGGTGGAGTTTGTAGGAATTAGTTTAAAAACTAGAAACTACCTACTTCTACTAAGAAACTAGTCGACTGACCTAAAATCATCAATAGTCACAAACAATATACTTTTTCAAGTTATAGGCAAATTATAGTAATTCGTGCACGACCACAAAATTATTATCGACATCGTTATCATTAATTTATATTCAGACTAAATAATTATATTTGTACTGCAGCGTTAAATTTATAATAATAGGGCAATGTCGTTCTAGTTATTATTATTGCGGATCAACTAAATTTACGGCAATCTATTGAAGTTCTGGAAGAAAATAATGTTTAAGTGAGG
Organism: Limnephilus rhombicus; assembly: GCA_929108145.2. Taxonomy (NCBI): domain Eukaryota; kingdom Metazoa; phylum Arthropoda; class Insecta; order Trichoptera; family Limnephilidae; genus Limnephilus; species Limnephilus rhombicus. The sequence continues at coordinate 51,229,478 of OV815285.1, forward strand.
AATGTGAAAAAATATCGTGTTGAAGGATTATAATAATAAATCAAGTTTAATAGGTTATAACTATTTTCTGTTGTTTTAAAGCTCGCCATCGGTAGGACAGTATTACACAACGAGTAAATAAAGTAAATATGGGGAAATTTAACGGTAAACCAGAAAACATAAAAAAACTTCCCTTTATTTACATACAATATACATTCACTACTTTACTCGTAGGATAGGTACTTGTATTTTGATCAGGTGAAGAAATTTGGGACGAGAAGCGCCCATCGATAGATGCGGCCGCATTGAAATCATGTTTTTTTTCAGAAGATGTTCGATATTCTTATTTTGAAATTGGTGCTTTGTCTCCTTAAAACAATGCACTATTGTAGAATCGGGAGACCAGAGCAATATTTGAAATATTTTTGAGAATTCTGTAAATCTGCAAAACATTTCACCTCACGAGATTTAAATTGTAATTGTAATTGTCAATTTCAACTGAAGGTATTTATTTATTTATTTAACGCGCAAAGGGCTTTTACATGTTTGGTAGTGAAATAATAAAAATAAAATTAGATAAAAAGCACACAAGTCATAAACATACAAAAATACAGCAATTTAATAGGTTTAGAATAATACAGTTATGTTTAGGAATAGTTTTGGAATAAATTTTTTACAAGATCAACAAAATTCACCAAGTTTATGTTAAATATGTCAATATCACCTAAGTACTGGTTTCCCATAGTGTGAAATCGTTGTATCGGAGAGTGTGCAATGTAGTTCCGCTTATGAATGCTACAGTAGAATAGTGTATTTTGTCTTGTAGTTACTGTCGGTATTCGTAAGTTTATGAGTTGCAGGAGTTCGCAACAGTTAAATTTAGAGTTAAGTATTTTGAATAAAAATGTTAAGTCTTTTATTTTACGTCTGTCTTCTAGTGTGTGTATTGAAAACATAATTTCAAACTATCTGAATCTATCACAAGCAAAAATTATACAAACTTGTTTTCACTGTTCTTATAATATCTGATTGTATTTTTGTTTAGGTTAAAATTAGAATATTTGCTTCCATATCCAAAAAAATAATGGAACTTAAATGGTAATCAATTAATTCTAAATATCATAATATTGATATTTTAAAAAGTCGTTATTTCAGGTGATTTATAAGAAAGTATTTTAAGAAATTTAAATTTATTTCTGCGAGAAATCAAAGCATGTTCTTTTTCTGGTTACATACGCGAATTACGAAAACAAAATGTTATGCTTGGAATTATATTAATTTTTTTCACGTTAGGGGCAGTTATAAATAAAGTAGCTTTAACCTAACCCAGTTAAAAATAGCTTTAAGCAAATCTATAAAAACAGCTTTGAATAAAAATTTATGTATAAATGTGTGATTTTTACTCGCAGGAAACCTTCATGGTTACACTTGAATTATAGACACCATATATGTATGACTTGTAAAATTTTGTGACGTTAGTACCTATTTTTAATTTAGCCTCCTTAACTTAAAAAAGTGCGATTCACACGCGGAAACTTCAAAACTTCTTTCCGAACACTTCAGAAAACTAAAGTACCTAGACAAGAGAGGGAAGGTTACGAAGATCCGCACAAAGAGGAGACCGAAAGGCTACGAAGCACCGCACAAATAGAAGACCAATAGGCTACGAAGGACCGCACAAAGAGGAGACCGTGTATACATACATCTCATTCTCTCGCAGGCTTAATCCTGTGCTATACGATGTACGTGTTTGTCTATTTTTCGTTTCATCGAGTTTCAAATCAAAACGGTGCAGAAGAAGTTTTCACCTCAAAAAATACTATTTGTAAAATTTAGAGGTACCTACATACATTATTTTTAATTTTCCCTGTTTCGGCGCTGATCGCAAGCGCACAAATTACTGCAAGTTTGCTCTAATTTCGCTTCATTCTAAAGCCTTCACTTGCAGCTAAGCGGCCTTTAATATTTAACTGAACCCGCAATGGGTCACCGTTGTAATAATAATAATAATAGTTGCAGTGTGCTTAAGGTCTACAGCTAGGTCTAGAGCTAGAGCTAGAGTTAGAGGCTCATGCAATCATAATGAACGGTAATCTGTAGGCGTGCCGTTATTTATTAGAAACGGAAGTTTAAATTTGAGTAATGGCCGCCTTTGAATACTTAACGTCATATTTGTCAAAATTAAAATAAATTGAAAACGCTATCAAGATTTTATTTGCGAAATGTTATGTAGTTTTTTATTGTTTATGGGCGTTAACTCATTTTTCCCGCGTCACATTAGCGTCGAATATTGTGTTTTAAATAGAATCGCATAGTTTCCGCCTTTCGTAAAGCATTGCCTTTTAACATGATTTCTAAAATACGGTTACCCTTTTTTTTAAGTGAAACATCTTTAGAGATTTGAAATTCGGATGAAACGGAAATACGTCACAACGCTGTTCTAAGCAAATACTCAGTTTTAATATAATGTGGTTAATTTGAGCTTTGACAAGTCTCAGCGGCCAGAGAGACAGACATCAAACGAACGGAGGTTCGAATCCTACGACATCAAAAAAAAAAACATTTTTATTTTGTGAACTCGATATCCAATCTTCAAACCACTTAAAAAAACAGGCAAAAGTAAAGAAAGCGACATACAGTTTCACTTCTACCGCGTGTGAATTACAAGCTCTGATGTTTTTTTTTTTCTTTTTGAAGTGAAAACTTCTTTAGCTCCGATGTGATTTGAAACTCGATTAAACGAAAAATTGCGACACTAAAAAGAGGCAAAAGCATAGGTACACCTACAAGATTTAGCGTGCGAGATAATGAGATAGTATAATCGGCTTCCTCTTTGTGCGGTGCTTCGTAGCCTTTCTACTCTTGTCTACTTTAGTTTTCTGAAGATTTCACTTTTACTGCATGTGAATTGCACACTCTGCTTACTTGGAGTGACCTATGGCAAAGGTTTGGTTATCCAATAAATGGTTCCCGGGGCGGCGGTACCCCAACCTGCCTCCCAAATCGACATTCTTGTTATTTATTAAATCAATTTGTTTAATCAATTTTCAATCTATGTTATTTATAAACCAATTTTTTATAAGCAATAATTGTCAGCCTGAAACACTCATTTACATTGAAAAGTCTTCCGAGAAAAGATACTCAGAGTATCCGACCGGCAATCAGAAGGACACGGGTTCAAGTCCCGTTGGCGGCAAGAATCTTTTCTCGGAAGATTTTTCAATGTAAATGAGTGTCTCAGGCTGACAATTATTGCTTATAATATTTGTTACCCTTTGTGCTATGCATAAAAATCTTGTCTTAAACGTTAGTTTATAAATTAAAAATAATAACCAATTTTTTTATTCACTAATAATAAATATAAAAATGTGGTGTTTTTGTGAGATTTGATATCTAAGGTTTACCATTAAATATGTGTACATTGTAAACTATAAACTACTAAAATGTTGATGCAACCACAGGATACAGGTAAGTACTAAGTATTAATTATTTTTAATTTATCGGATGTAAATGATGGATATGCCATATCAGGTTTATTCATAATTGAAAGACCGTAAACTACAATGCCTATGTATTGTGTTCCTATAAGCATACATAATGTACCTTTAGTACCTAGTACCTAGCAATTTCCGTTTAATTTTGTGTACAAAGAGAGCCTGAGGCACAATACTGTGGCATTACATGGACAGGACATAATTTAAATAAAGTGTACTGTGAGGTCAGAACTAAAAATAATTAAACATACTGACCTACTTATTTCAGTTGTCGGTGCGTGGGTTATGTGAAATATTTCAGCGTGATGCGTAACATTGTTCAAGTTAAATGAACTTTTAATTTTAGAAATTGAGACTATTATCATATCAGATAAACGGTAAAGCAGGTACCAATATACTTAACGCTGTTTTTGAAATGTGTGTTCGTTTTGTTTAAATGTTTCACAGATGCTTATACGAATTAAAAGAGTGTATTCTTTCAAATATATTCTTCGAATGCTATTCTTTTTATAAGCGGTGCTAAATTTCTTGTTCAGATAATATGAATATAACGTGTCTTATATTATACATTTTTTGAAGTTAGCTCCCCATATGAGGCCCCGGGGGAAATAATTCCCTTCAGGGCCCATGCCATCTTTGGGGATGCTGTGTTCAGGGTCTTTTAGGAAAGGTAGGTGAAGAAGTTCTGGTAAAAAAAAAATGTAGGGTGGGTAGGAATATTGGGGTCAGTGTTACGGGAATCCATTCTTCCATTGCGGTGAAAAGAGATGTTCCGAGAGAGATCTGCTGAAAAAAAGTTTTCACTCAACCTGTCTCTCCTGATCCCGCCTGCCACGCAATTAGTGGTCAGACGCATCCGCCGCCAAGATTTGGACAAAGCTCACCCCTTGAACCTGGGCAACCCTGCTAAGCTATCAAACGAACCACTTGGGGTGACCTATAGCAGAGGTATTAGTAATCCAATAAATGGATCCTGGGGCGGCGGTAAAAATTTTAATAATACATATAATTTCTTGGATAGATGTCGTAATGTTTCCTATGGTATTAAATAGAATATCCTGTGATTTTTCATGGGTTTTTGTTAATATGTTCTAACCTACAACTATCTAGGTAATTCAAAGGAATTTCAAATATATATTTTTAGCAATTTTGATTTTTCTTTCTACAAATATTCTTCTTACACTCATTTCTCCATCCATTTCCCGTAGAAACGTCCCTTTTTAATCCTTCCAATCACACTTGCATCTGTCTGACATCCTTTTCTCATCACCTCATTCTTAATAGAGGAGAGAGTAATAAAATAGAGTACACGTACGCCCAGGGCCTAGGGGATCTAATTTCTTCGGTATTCGATATTTTTTTCTACATTGTGTGTTTCTCTTCCGCAAGTTTGTATACATCAAGAACCAGTTAAATTAAAAATAAAATATTGTGATGATTACGTAACTTTCCATAGATTTTGTGAACCCGGTTTAACCGAGCCGAACAATGTTCTAAGTATAATATTTACTAAACGGAATCCCGTCTATTCTTTAGCAACTGTTTTGTTTAGCAAACACTCCCTTAACGTATTCCTGCTTGAGGCTTCTGAAGTAGAAGTATTGCGTCACACTCCGGGGCAAACACAATGCAGCAGATAAAGTTGGATCGTGAATAATTTAACACTTCTGCTTGGTTTCGGGGTTAAAATTACAATTTGCGCCGCGTTACAGATGCGCTTGCCTAAAATTCTGACTGTTAGGGTACGAGGAATAATTTACAGTGCTTAAGGGTTTGGCATTGGAAGTTTTTTTTCCTTTTGGCTTTGAGTTTCTTCAACCCCATGTGCATAACTAGGATTATAATTAATTTACGTGAAAATGTTAACCATTTTTTGTCTACGACCACCTTAAAGAAATTGATTATTGTATGAAATTGATTATTTCGTCGTTCATTTGTCATGAGTGACATTTGTGTCCGAGTGGTTATTATTCTTAATTCTCTCCAAGTAGCGAGTTTAAAACCCAGTCTCTGCACATAAATAAATAATTTTTAAAACTCATTTTAAAAATGAAATTTATAAAAAATAATGTATAATAGCTGTACGTTCCAGAGTGTTGATACTCTCATCAATCGCCCTGATGAAAAAACATCGTTGTGTCACCAGAACAACGCTTAAAATGGCTTCAGGTATAACCTTTTCTAAATCGCCTGGTAGGTACTTCTCAGCCCTCCCCTTTTTCTCAGTTCTTTCCCCACCCACCCTACAGTCTCACAACATGCACCTACCGATTGAAAATGCAATGGTTTCACTGCCAACGGCCAGTTGACTCTAAAAAAGGCAATTGGTACGTGATTTATGAAGAAATGCAGGTGGGAGAAGACTGATAAAGTCTTAGTATATCAGTTGATCTGGTTTATGATTATTAGAATTATAGTTATGAAATATAAGTGCACTTTAATGTTATGCACGAATACTTCCTTCCAATATAGCAATAGTTTAGAAGTAAGCAGGTTTCTTGCATGCAGCGGAGTGGAAGAAGATATCTCCCGGGGGAGCAGCTTCTCGAGGACCAATTTGCCCCCGCACCGCGCGCCTCCATCCAGTGCCTGCGAGCGCAGCCTCAGTTGACTAAAGCCAGACTAACACCGAAGTTTTACGTTCCTTTACTAATTACAGGTGTTTGCTCATAATTTTTGCCCGTTGGAGTTACTGCAAGTTGGGGGGCTTAACAACGCGTGTAAAGTGGCTCAGGACTCGGCGGCACTGTACGTAATTTAAACGTTTGACGTAAATATTGTAAGGTTTTGAGATCAACATATATTATAATGCTAATATTTATGCGAGGGTTTCTTGCCAGGCCAACGAATTGAACGCAAAGTAGTTTTACGGCACATGCCCAACGCAAAGAAGTGTTAAAATCTCCGTTTTGAGTTTGAAAATCTCAACTTAATTTATCATGTTTTGCATGGAAGAGAACTGTTCTGATTTTAACATCCCTTACTATTAGGTAGTTTGTGGAATTGGGTAGAGCCTTTGCTGGGGAAGATTAGGAGTAAGAGAAAAAGAAAGGCTTGAAAATTCTGAATTTGCAGAAGTTTACGCTAACCATTGCTACAGCCTAAGAAATGCTTTGCTGACAGTGTCTTTCGCCCTGATGCATGGTGCAAATAATTTTATTTATTTATTTTGGTACAGGTTATTATAATAGGTATAATTTAATAACTTTGGTCTTACTGGGTGGCTTACCCATGCTGAGCCCCCCCCCCCATTTTATAATATAAAATACAAAAAGATGAAGTACATAATAATATAGAACAAATGATGAAAAAATATAAATCAGCATTAATTCCGAGTGGTGTGTGTGTGAATGATGTTTGTTGTGTAAAGATACTGTATTTTACGTGTATGTGTTTTAATCTTTTATGTTATGTTATATAAAATTTATGTAATATTGCTTTTTTGTTCTTGAATCCAATTTTTAATTGTGTCTGAATTAATATTCGTTTTCTTCATTTTCTGTGTCAAGTGAAAGAATATTGAATGTTTTTAAAGCATGGTATTTTTGGTGTATTTGTCCAAAGCTTGTGTTTACAGTCGAAGTGTTTATGTTTTCTTCGTATGCTTGTCTAAGTGGTCTGTTAGTGATATTTTATGTGTGTTGAAATTTGTTTTAAGATAAAAAAATAAGTTTAGTAGTGTTTGTGCGTATAATTGGCTAATGTCTGGTAGGTTAAACATGTTGAATATTTGGTCTGTGTCAGTCAGTCTACGTTTTATGTAGGTATTTGTTTGTGATGAAAACACACATAAAATAAAGACATTTTTCCTTTTTGAAGCCAGGGTCTGAAAAAATTAAGAAAAATTAAAAAAAGTAAAATATCAAATACAGAGCAAGATATATATCATAATAACGGTGAATGATTTTATACCCACAAAAATACTTTTTTAATGTACAGTACACAAAATAAATGATCCTTAGTGATCAAGTAAAACATTTTGTTATTTGTTTCACTGGAAATAGCCTCCGCTGTCTTTAAAATCCCAATAAGATTAACACACAGTGCAGGTAGTTCAAGTAACGGGTAAGAAGATATTTAAATGACGATTTAAAATATTTATTAATTTGAATTAATTTTAGAGGGGTCTTTCTTTATCAAAAGTGGTCACCTTTTTAGGAATAAATGCGACGGGAAAAGCCCTTAGAGGTGAACCCCCGCGAACACAAATACGGTCCAGAAGACGAGAACGGGGGCCGCATAAGTCTTGATTATGTAACTTCCTTGCTGCTAGAATACAATTTCCTTATTGAAATTCAAATGAGTCGAAACAGGAGGCGTGGTTGGCAATACACGTTCAGTTACTGAACGAGCGACCTACCGCGGGTTAGTACCTACCTACTTACTTAATAGGTTATATCATGGATACAAGGAAAATAGATCATAAACATAAAATATTTATATTATTACTTAATTTACTTGTATTATTGCTTATCAATATTACTAATTTATTAGCGCTGACCCGTGAAAAACCAAGGGAAATGAAATTAACAAAGATAGAGTTTTTTGTTTTTAATTGACATGGAAGGGAATCGTTAGCCGATTAATTTCTTAAATATTCTAGGAAACTAGACTTTATCTTATCTTATCTTATTTATCCAAGACACTATCTATGAAGATAGCATTTAGTTTGGGTTTGAATCTTATTGTGTATAATATTGCATAAAGATAGCAACCAATGAAAATATGCGTTTAGAAAATGAAGATAATGTTGGTAGTTCTTACTCGAAGTATGATTCAGTTAAATATGACCTAATCGGATAGGGGCACATTAGCTCAGTAGGTAGAGCTGCGCCCAGGCAAGGCGAAGGTCCTGGGTTCGAGTCCTAGATGTGATCGCATCTTTTTATGATTTTTCGGTTTTCAGTTTTTCGATTAAGTTTCGCTAACATTGTTTGCACTCAATTAAAAATTGCTTACAACTACGCTGACAAATACACTACCGAATGATAGGGGCTTAATTTCATTACATTAAAAATATAAGACTTACGTATGTATGCATTATTAGGTAGGTACTAGCGCAGACCCCGACGGCCTGCTTGGTCGAGGGGTAAAGCTCTCTTTTAGCAATCTGAAGGTAGCGGGTTCAAATCCCGGCGGCCGGAACAAAATTTTATTTGATTAATTTGTGTTATTTCAAATAATATGTAGTACTCATATGTTACAGGTGTTCCAGAGGGAAAGATACTCTTAGTATAGTCCTGGTGTAAAAGCGCCTTTCAGAGCTCCAGACAGGAGCAGTTAGAAGTTAGAACACTTAAGAGGTATTTAAAAAATAAAAGACCCGTGAAAAATCTTGAGAGAGTCGAAATTATTGACATATCAGTGCCAGATACGATTTTAAAATTTCACGGCCAAAATTATTTTATTATTAGTTTTTGGGGTATTATGCCGTGTTGCGCTACCTCCTTCTTTAGCCAACGTTTCGAACAGCGTTGCAGTGTCCATCATCAGGGCAGATGTCCATAATCAGGGCATAACACATCTGCCCTGATGATGGACACTGCAACGCTGTCCGAAACGTTGGCCAAAGAAGGAGGTAGCGCAACACGGCATAATACCCCAAAAACTAATAACTAACGAAATCGAAAAAAATAAACATTTTCGTTTTTGTGAAATCAATATCCAATCTTCAAACCACTTTAAAATAAACAGGGAAAAGAAAAGAAAGCGATATCTAGCGACTTTCTAGTTTTATTTCTACCGCGTGTGAGTTGCACACGCTGTTTTTTTGTTTGTTTAATGCATTCTGTGATGAAAGCATGTACTACGTTTGGAATTAATTAAAAAAAAAAAAAATTACAAATATGGTAAGTCTCCACTACATATTTTGAAACCCTGAATGTACATTCACTTGAGGATCGACGAAGGGTAGGGACTTACGCTTTTTATTTTTATTTTTTTTTATTATTAAGTTCAAAGAAATATAATATTTCGCTTTCTTAACTTAAGTACAGAGCATATATAGCACAGGTGTAGTAGTAATATTTTTAATTTTGTTCCAACATCTTAAGTTTACATAGTTTTTTTTGAAGGTTTTTATATTCTTTTCTGCTTTAAGGTTATCTGGAAGGAGATTATATATGTGAACTCCCTCGTGGCCAATACTTTTCTTGCCACTTTCAGTCTTGACAGTATTTGTATACAATTTATTGTGTTGTCTAGTATAATGTTCGTATACTTGTGATGTTTTTATAAATGTTGTATTTGTGTGTATAAGTCCATTTTGTATTTTGTAGATTAAAAGACATATGTTATATTCATACAATGTTCTTATTTTCAAAAGATTCATTTCCTGGTATAGTTTTTTTGTGGGAGTTTCTGGGTTATAGTTGAAGATTTTTATAATAACTTTGTTTTGTATTATTTGTTATTCGTTTAAGTACGTAATGTATGTGTTTCCCCATATTTCTATTTAATAATTTAGGTGGGACTGTATTAAGCTAAAGTATAAAACTCTTTTTACCTCTGTTGGTAGAAGATGAGCAATTCTACCAAATACACCAATTAATTGGATGATTTTTGTTTTCAGTTTTTCTACATGTTGTTTTAATGTCAGATGTTTATCAATATATAAGCCCAGGTATTTTTCGCTTATTAGATTGTAAATTCGGAGCTCTACTGTTGCAAACCTCTGAGTCGAGTCGGTAAGATAAGATAAGAGCACCTATTCGACACACTAGGCATAAGGACCTATTGACACTGTTCACGAACAAATTATGTAGCAAACTCACCAATTCTTCGCCTATAAGTACATATGCAGCTTAGCGGACGAACATCGATAGTTTTAACGTAACAAATACATGTTCAAAACATACCTAAATGATTATTTGACGATAAATTTTTTTATATGAAAATGTTTATATAGATTTCTATTTATATTTAAAATTATGAATCCATTATATTAATACCTAGAAATCAAATTGAAATTCCTACCTAACAATTTTTTTTTCCCTACCCACCTTATGCTGACTAAATACAATCATGTGTCGTAGTGTTCAGTTGAAAAATAATAATCGTACTGACAACATAATAACAAACGAAAAATTGAAAAATATTGTGCATTACTGACCCTACACGATGCAATGGAAAAATATGGTGCAATAAAAATTAAACTCTCTCAAACTTTTTTTCAATCATTGAGCAATCTTCAATATTAACCGTAAACGATCAATTTGTAATATTGAGCAATATAATTGATCGTCTAGGGGCCACCTAAGTGTACGGCCTGAGTGCATGCTCAAATCGAGCGTGGGGCGGGGCGGATCGTGTGGCATTCATGTCAAACAAATGTTTTTGCATAGTACCGTAATTCAAATAATGTGGCACCGTCTTGAGTAGGCTCCGAGCGGCGCGGTGGCAGCAGCGTGTATGTTTGCGTCGAGCGGGGCGTCACGTGCAGGTTCAAACGAGTTTGTGATTTTGCAGCGGTGGCAAGAGCGTGCGCACAATGTCGTTTGAAGAAATCATTTCAGAAATACGGAATCAGCCTGAAATATGGTTATCTTCTCATTCTTTATATAAGAATCAAGTAGTATATAATCAAAAGTTGCCACTGTCATCCTCGTATACTAGTAAAATTTATTTCCATTCAATCCTCATGCTTCAAAAAACGTGTGAAACTTTCCAAACCGCTTTCTTTGCATAACAATATCACTGGGACCTTGTTTTGACTCAAAATTATATCTTAACCACAAACTATCTTCCAAGTACACATTAACAATATCGTACGATGCCGAAGCCATGATTAAAACAATAGCGGTGACCGTCAACGCTGAGCGTGCACTGAGGCCACTCAGTGAGCACGCTCTTGACCGCTCCACCGCGGCACCGCCCCGCTGACCGCCACACCGAACGCTAACCACTCAGGCCGTACAAGTGTTGATTACGCAGCCGTCTTTAAGCGATTACATTCGACCGTTTCGAAACAGGTAAAAAAATAAACATCGTAAGTTCGTGAGTTTGGTGGTGAACCAGCGAAATTTAGACAAGCATTGTATTTCCAACAACACAGCTATTTGACTCTTTTAGGGTTCTCGGTCTTAATAAAATTTTCAAAAAGAACTCATTATTGCAAACTCATAAAGATCATTTCAATCCATCAACAACAATATTCACAAACATAAACAACTGACCACGATCACAGGGCAATTTAGAAATTCCAAAATTTAAAACGAGTGCTTCCCAACACCATTATGCTTATCAAGGTATAAAATTTTTCAATGCTCTCCCATATAAAATCAAGTCTGAAAAAAATTATAAAGTTTTTAAATCCCAAATAAAAACACTAATAGACCAACCCGACACTAATTATAAGTTTTAAATTCATCATCACAATAATAACAACAAAAAAAATAAACTAGAACATAGTCTCTAAAAATATTTCATCACCATATCAAATTGAAAGCAAGTACATTCGCATTATTTGGAGGCACCAAATTGTTACAACTTTATTATATGTACCTACTTTGACAATACTGTCAGTTATTATGTCCACTTGTCTTCATGAATATATATTTTTATTAATATAAGTACTTGTAATAACATACTCTGTGTAACTATGCATTTTACAATGGCACTCCAAAATTCAAGCACGAGAAATGTTTTCTCTTTTGAATTGGGAAGTTTCATTAAAAAGAAATTTACATATTGTTATTAGCTTTAAGAACCAAATGTTTTACTATGAATCTGTATACGTATGTATTTTTTTAAATAAAAAAAAAAAAAAAAAAAAAAAAAAAAAACAGGGTAAGTCGACATTCCTTGACTTTCCTCATACTTTCCGCTTTGCGAGTATCTGTTTATGTCCCCAAAACATTGTTTATTAAGAGTAATAAATATATAAATAATTATATTACCTATGCTACATAATTTTCATTTCAGCGAAATGTACATAAATTATTATTCTTGCTTGTTAAATAGCGTCGTTATGTTTGCCGACCTGATTTCAATAGCAAATAATTGCCTGTGAGTTGATCAATAATCGAGGTCGCATTGCAAACAGTTAGGTTGTAAAACTGGTAACATGTTATTATTTACACAGCTAATGCTTTCGGAAGGCGAAACAATTGTTACTACGCAGAACTTCTTAATAAATAAACAGTTTTTTAAAATTAAATAAATAAATACATGTATTTAAAATAAAAACGGAAAACTAAAATAGGGTTCTATAAATTAAACTTGAAGATTTAAAAAAAGCAGGTTATATTTTATTAGATCCTGGGTAGGAAGGTATATTGTGGAAAATATTACACTGAAATCTAATTAAAGATTTACCTGATTTAATAAAAAGTGAGAAATGCCATTGCAAATTAGGAAAAAAATAATGTAAAATTTTTTAGCCAAAACCAACAGACTGATATTTTCATGTACATAGATTCTGTTGCTATTTTCCACGTATTTTCACTTATTCATTTATTATTTCCAGTACCTTAAATATTTAGACACTAAACTAAATTCAAAAAAATTTTTTGTACACTAATAAAAATGAATTCACAAGCGGTAGAAGTGAAACTAGAAAGTCGCTAATTATTCGTAATTATTATTGTCTAACTGACAGAAAGTGTTTTTTTTCTTTTAAAAATGCGTATTTCATCGTCGTAATTAACATGCGGTCCTTGAAAAACGACATTTCGCGTTTTTTTCATAAAAAAAAACAATAAAACGCAATGTTTTTCAATTCCGGTTACTGAATTACATATTACTAACCATTATCTACCTAGTAGAAATTGTTTTAATTTTTTAAGAGGGGTTTTGAGCGTGGACTCGATAGGGAAATACCTATTTACCCTACTTTCTTTCTTTCAATACATTTATTATATATTTTCTATTTTTTTATCAACTTCTATGGCCTATTTTGGCTTTAACATGAATAGTGTATAATAGAGAGATACAGTTTTTATATAAAAAAAATAACTTGAAGAAATTAACATCATATGAATAGTAAGTACAAAGCTAAATTTATCTAAAAATAATGTTTTAGAAGAAAAGATAAATTTTTGAAGTTGTAGATAGCATAGACAATATATTATATTATATAATATATAATATTCGGTGCAGGTTAGGGAACGTACCCATACTACGTAACCCGACAGGGGGAGGGGGGTCTTCAAAATACCACGCTTGGTACAAATGAGCGGCGGGGGCCTTAGATTTTTGGTCACCGGGGGGGGAGGGGGGGGGGGGGGGGTTAAAAATTGCAAAATGTTAGTCAAGTAGTATGGGTAAGTTCCCTTAGTAATACAAAATACAGGATAAATATAAAAAATACATGCTGTGATGCTCCTTAAATATCAAAAAATGCTACATAAAAATATCATCAGCTATTTACTAAATAGTGGTAAACTACGTCGATATTTTTGAGGTGAATTTATTTCCAAGTGTGTGAAATCAAGGTATAGGTGTATGTATCTGGTAGTTGGTTCCAGAATCATTGTTGCAGAATTATATATTTTGCCTTATTGCTCGATAAGTCCATGAGATGCAGGAGTTCACAACAATCTAATTCAGAGTGAATAATTTTAAACATAAAAGTTAGGTCATTTATTTTTCTTCTATTTTCTAGGGAATGCAATTTAAGCGTATTTAGTAAGAATGTACTGTTAACATATTGAATCTATTGTGTATTTGAAAGATAGCGGGGTCTTTGTTCGACAAAATTTTATTGTTTTACTTGTTTTCTTCGAAATTATTAACCTGTCGTTAGACTAAATGATAACACTGGCCAACAATGAAAAAAGCTTTTTGATATTTTTTACTAATTTCTGCGTAATTTGGTGTCCTGGTTACGAAAAAAATAATAAAAAAGTCGTATCGCCCACTAAATTTTCACATTTCACTATTAAGTAAAAATATTTTTTTATGTAGCTAGGATGCTGTTTGGGGATTTAAAACTTGTCTCCATTCTCCTTGGTCAACAAAAGGGATTCACAAAGTTACCATAGTTTATATGTGAGTAAGACAGCAGAGTAAAGGATCAACATTGGTCTGAAAAACAGCAATGGCCCTTAAGAAAAACTTTGATACCTGGCATAAAATACATTTTAAATGAAACTTTAGTTGACCCCAAGAAGATTCTTAAACAACAATTTGTTAAAGCATTGCCTAAAGATGGTGATTGTTTTAAATATGTGTGTGGAAAATTTCCTCATTTATCAGAAGTTAAGATAAAAGAAGGGATTTTTGTTGGGCCCGATATCCGTAAATTGATGTTCGATTCAAACTTCGAAGCAATGATGAATGAGAAGTAAAAGAACGCTTGGATTTTAGTTAAAGAAATTGTAAAAAAGTTTAAAACTCTTAGTTGCCTGATCAGCCTTAAAGTCCATTCTTGCAAAACCATCTTGACTTTTTCCTGAAAACTTAGATGATGTGATTGAAGAGCAAGGGGAACGGTTTCATCAGGACATAAAAGTCTGTGGCGGCCACTTTTGCCGAATTCATTGCGCCGCCACTGGACTCCATCGAACGCGCTAGAAGTACACTACGAAATACCTACAGCGTAAGGTACCGCACCGGCTGGTACACCTACCTACAGCGGTGAATAATTCCGCCACTTATGCGAAAGGCCTAGAACGTGTAGCTGTGCAATACAAATACCCAAAGAAGGTTCGAGCGATATCTCAGCTTTGCGTGAATTCACCCAGCATTACCTACCGTGGGAGTAATTACTCGCCGCGGCTATATAAGCAGCAGATTCACTCGCCCGGTCCAGTCAGTCCCTATCAGTCAGTCAGTCCAACCAGTGGCGCGACCAAGTACGTGCCTGCGCGGGGCACTTGTCCGCGCAGTCAACAGCAGTGAATAACATTTGTCCAGTGTGACTCCAGGAACATCTTCAACACCTTCGAGGATTCTTTCTCCAACCACCATCCGCTGTCCGGCCCATTCGCGCCTCGATATTTATTTATTTATTTACGGACAAATAGTCCAATTAACAATATAACAATAACACGAACAGAAAAGAAAAAAGAGAGATCACAATGAAAGGAGATTACATGTAGATGAAGAGCATTGGCAAAATACATATAATATAAAAGTACATAGAGAAGATAACTACAAGAAGCTTGAAGATGGATTTAAAGACTTTAAAAAACCACATTGCGTAACGACTGCCAAAAGTCACTTAGGCTTACACCAAAAAATTCAATGCTTTGATTTGTGTTGACAAGTCTCGACATTCTGGATAAAGGAGAATGATATCCATAATTAGTAGAATGTTGATTGAGGAACAGGAATTCATTATTTCGGAGTCTACGGGAAGGAATGTTGAACTGGATGAGTTGTAACAAAGCAGGTGTGTCAGTAATACTGTTGATAATTTTGAAAATGCATATTAGATCAGAGTCCTTTCTACGTTTTTCTAAAGAGGAAATGTTTAAAGTTTGTTCAATTTCATCATACGAGTATTCTCCTCTTTCAAGTCCTAACCTCCAAGCAATTCCTCGTAGGAAGCGATGTTGTGCAGATTCGATGTAAACAAATGTGGACAGCATAAAAAGGAGACCAAATGATACTAGCATATTCAAGGTGAGGGCGGACCAGCGAACAGTTAAGTGTATTTATATGTTTAAAGTCAGAGGTAATTCTATGAATGAAGACGAGTAGTTTAAGTGATTTGTTTACGATGTTATTAATGTGATCCAGGAAAGAAAGTTTACAATCCAGAGTTACCCCAAGGTCCTTGATAGATGTGACAGTAGAGATACAAACATTATTTAGTTTATAATCAAACTGAATAGGTTTTTTAGTTCTATTAAAGGACAAAATTTTGCATTTATCAACATTAAGTTCCATATTAAGATATGAGATGTCTCCGTCCGCAGCACATAAAGCCCGCCGTGCTTTCTGCTTGGGGTGCAACCCGTTCTCTGGCAAATCGAAACCCATCGCGTTCCGCTGCCAGAGATCATCCTCATCGCCTCTCAAGGTTCCTTCATTTATATCAACGACTTATGTAAACTATCTATTGATGGCAATATAATCACTTTCGCCGATGATACTGCTCTAGTAATAAAAAGTAAGACATGGGAAGAAGCATTTCATAAAGCGGATCTAATATTGCAATTTATTAAACAGTGGTTAGATAATAATCTATTCACGTTAAACATAACTAAAACGAAATATCTAACATTTTGTCTGAATATTCCGAGTCAACCTTCAATTAATCATACACTCATAATACATTCTTGTAGAGATATCTCTATTTGTCAATGCAATCCACTGGAACGAGTAGATTCTATTAAATATTTGGGTGTAATAATTGACAATAAACTTCGGTGGGAGGATCATGTAATTAATGTTACAAACCGAATACGGAAACTGGCATATGTATTCAGATCATTACGAAATATTCTAAATAAAAATATACTAAAAACGGTATACTTTTCCCTTTGTCAATCAATTATATCTTACAATAGAGTCTGGGGAGGATGCTCTAAAACTATAGTAGATTCATTAATTAAAGCTCAAAAATTGATAATGCGGACAATTTACAAAGTACACTACATTCACCCCACGAAGGACTTATTTACGGACTTCAAAGTACTCAATATAATATCCTTACACGCCAAACACATATCCTCCTACTATAAATTCAAACATACGAAAAAAAATATCTTTGAATCAACCTAAAACACAAGATACTCCAACCAATCTAATTATATTATTCCAGCAACAAGAACCTCAATGGCACGGTCACAATTTAACTTTCTTGCTCCTAAAATCTTCAATAATTTAGCAATAGAAATAAAGTCAATTGCCAAATACGACAGTTTCAGGAAGGCGCTTGGAGACTTTTTGATGAGTGATAGTGTTAGTAACCTGTTTATTATACTCAGATAGAGGTGTAGGTTTATATTGTTTACATGTGTGAGGAAGAAGAATATATGTGTGTATACGTACAACTATGTATGTATGTATATATGTGTACGTGTTGGTATTGCGTACATGCCTGTATATATACATGTGTATGTATTCATGTACGTAGGTGCATATAATGTGTGTGTGTATGTTTATGTGTATATGGATGTGTGCATCTGTATATATGCACGTATGCACGCACACATATAAAATTAAATATAAAATTCAAAATATTGATATGTATATACCTAATCATAATCTTATCCTTACGCACTTTTTTTTCTCTTTTCTGTTTTTTATCATAACTTCACCATTTTCAACATCATTATATACTAGTACCTACCATATGTTCACAGGTTTAATTTATTTACGTGTTTATTTTACGCACTTCTTTTTCTCTTTTCTATTTTTTATTATAACTTTACCAATTTTCAACATCATAACATACTAGTATCATGTGTTTACGCTAGGCTTCACTTAAAGTAACTATCCTTCATTGATCACCATGAAACAGGCAGCCCCCTAGTATGGTGATTTAATGTATCTAATCTACGTAAATGTCTAAACCTATATGTAACATGTATTTTATAAATAAATAAATTAAAAAGATATGGAGAAACGATACCAGGGACGGTGGAATATCAAAATGACGGGTGATTACTGTTTATTACTTCACAGAGGACAACAAAACGCAACACATCGGTGAAAAAGCTACGCGAAAAACTTTACAGAGAGAGCAAAAATATAAAAAAATATGCTTATATTCAAATTTAAGTAATTAAACATGAATGTAAAAAATATAACCATTTTTAAAAATTATGAATATTTTCATTTTTATGGATCAAATTTTCCCTATTTTTTTGAAATATTAAATCGATATCAAATTGTGAAGAATGGTGGGTGATAAAAAAACTACTATGAAATACGGTTTCAGCATCCAAAAATACATAAGATATTGCTAAATTTGTTTAAAAAGTTTTCACAGACATTTTTTTTGTCGGCCTATGTAATTGAACCAATAAAGCTTTAACAAAGATCTGCGAACAAAATAAATATATTACCTTTCGGTTTAATGATATCCGGAATAAGGCCTGGCCCGTAGCATGGTCGATCGATATAGGTTTTATCGAAAATGTCGGTAACTTGCGATCGTTCCCGAGCACGACTGCAGGCCGCTAACGAATAAACAACAGTTTACGTCAAATATATTAGGAACCTCTAGTCATTGTGAACTATTGTTTGTTCGTTAGCGGTCTGCAGTCGTGCTCGGGAGTGATGGCAAGTTACCGATATTTTCGATAAAACCTATATCGATCGACGATGCTAGGACCCCAGGACAAGTAAATGGACTAGGTCCCATGTTACCAGGACTGCATGACTGCATCCCGCACCGTAGTGGATAGATAGTTGGTGAGTAATCTCAGATGAGTGATTCGCTTTTAATGAAATGGTAGCCACGTTCGTGTTTAAAAAGTCGTTCCGCTGAAAGCTGCCCACTGCACGGTGTACACCGCACAACGAACACTAATGCCCAGTGCACACTGCACGTGTCAAAAGAGAAGGCGGATATTAAATACTCGTTCCTATCTTATTCATTATCCCCCTTGGAGGTTCATGAGTTCATTTAACAGACCAAGCAGTAGAACTGATGCTTTCTATTTACAGGATGAAGAATTTTATTTTTATTATCTTTTTCTAGATTCTCGAATGTTAGGGTTTGTCAATTTTCAACATTCCCTTCGGAATATTTTTCAAGATTTAAAGATTTAAAAGGTGTTATTGATGTATGTGAAAGATATGGAATACTATGAACGGGTTGTGCCAAAAAATTTGAACAACTTATTAAATATTTAAAGTTATTCTTCACGTAGTGTGTAAGATATGTTTATACAGGGTGGCGCAAAACTACCGTTTTATTTTGAATCTTATTGTAATGTGTAATAAGATTCAAACCATATCGATAGTTTTGCGCCGTCCTTTATAATTGTGGGCGAGTTGCTTCGTAAAATTAAAAGGTTCACAGAACTTGAATATAACTTTCACAGAACGTGAAAATTGGCTGCAAATATTCGATGAATTGTTATAAAAATTTTAAACAACCTATCTTCAATTTGGGGGGCCGGTACGGGTACCGCCACCCCTGGAATCATTTATTGTTTAACCAACACCTCCGCCATAGGTCACCCCAAGTGATTCGCTATGTTTGGTGACTTCTCAGGTTCGTGGCGGGTTCAAGGGGTTAGGTTTGTCCGGATTTTGGCGGCGGATGCGTCTGCCCTCCAAATGCGTGACTGGCTGGATCGGGAGAGACTGGTTGAGGAAGACCTATAGACCTCTCCAGCAGGACTCTTGGAACACCGCCTTGCCCGCAGTGGGGGAGATTGATTCATGCGTCCGTCGCTCCTGGACATGCTGACCCCCAGATCCCTACCCATCCCTCATACCCTTTTCCTTCCCGCGACCTCCTCTCCTTCCTTTCCCTAAAGAGACCTTCCGCAAAGCATCCCCAATGATGACATAGGCCCTAAGATAATTGTTTTCCTCAGGGCCTCCTGTGTGGAGCTAATAAAAAAAATCTTAGGGACAGTTTTTTTTAACAGAACTTGAACAATTCATCAAAGATAATCTTTAAATACCACATGTAAAGTTTTATTCAATTCTGTTATTTTGAAAGTAGTGTGAAATAACCGGCTCATGACGGAATAATGTAATAACATAACTTGAACATAAATTTCAAGGAACCTTTATTTTAACTTTGAAGTTTGACGAATTGTTCAACAACCCGTTCCATATATTTAAGGCGTTTTTTTTTTTAAATTGACATAATTGTTTTAACTCTTTATAAAACCTTTGCAAATTTCATGACACCAGATATCGGTTATTTTTTTATTAACAGATATTAAATTAATAAAACACAACTTATGAAGTCACTTTCAATAATGATTTTTTTATAAAGAAAACGAATAAATAAAGGTTGTATAATTATTATGATAACCAACTATTTATTAGTTGGTGTTTGAATTCTGTTGGCATAGTTTTCCGAATAGTTTTCCTATCAGAACAGTTTTCTTTTCAGAACAGTTTTCCGATAACAAAAACATGTAACAAAAGTTCTGTAACCGTCACCAGCTGATTTTACGCAATTGGAAAATCAAAAGTTTTTGTACTTATAATTAACTAGCGTATACTGGTAAATAATCACAAGTTATTTAGTAAGTTATTAAATCCATGGCGTTAGTAAGTAATTAACCTTAGTAAGTAATTAACACAGTCAATATTAACCATAATAAATTTTAACAAGAGAAATACATTTTTCGAATTTAGATTTCACGTCTGAATCCTTGGATAATCAGTTCCAATTTTGAAAAAGACTCGTTCAAAACAATAAAAAATTTTTGAACTATAGACTCTGAACACTCACAGAAAGATACCCACTATCGAATTGTATGTTTGGTTTTTTAAACATTTATAACGATAACGATGTACAGGAAGGTACCTCGAAATACAAAATTAATAGATGCCAACATCAGCCTAAGGAGAAAAAAAATCATCGCATTTAAAGGACGATTTTATATGCTTACAAAAAGTAAATAAAATATCACGTGAACAGTAAAACTAGTTCAAATAATGTTTCAATTCTATATTATAACGATCCAAGTTTAGTAAATTGCCTGTCAATTTAGTTTATCACAACGAAGGACAGAAAAGAATTAGCACGAACGACAATTGGTAAAAGTTTTGATTTAGATTGTTTCACCAAAATCATTGTGCCTAACTGCAATTTGACAACATTAAACATAAATTACGCCAAAAGAATTAGTACAGTTTGAAACTATCAATTTTACCTATATTTGAAAAATTTCCCAGGTTTAGTTTGTTTGCATCTGTCGGATGAAACGATGTGTTTACTTATATAAGAGAGAAAATTAAATAGGACAAATTCTTCAATTATTTACTTTTTTACGTGAACATCGCACAAAAGCCCCAAATGCTCACTGCTAATTGGACACAGTGAGTCACAAAATTGAATGAATTCACATTTCCTGCATCTATTGGTGTTTTCCACTCCCAATAATCTGCATGTGTCTCTTGAGATGGCAGTGTCCCGTTAGTAGTCTTACCAGTTCCCTCAGCGAGTATCTGTCCATATCGAGTAGTTTCCTGGTTCATTTAGGATCCGGTCCTTTTATGAGTACTTTGGATTGTCTCATTCCAGGTACCCTCTCCCATTCTTTAAAGTGCTGGGATTTGACCCACCTATCAATATGTAGTTTTGTGTGGCAAGCTCCTACTCCTACGGCCGCCTCGGATCCCACAAGGGGTGCTTTCGCCTCTTTCCTTGCTGGTTCGTCCCTAATAGGGGTATGTTTCAAGTTTGAATTGTATCTGGTGTGGAAGGAGATTGGGTAGGAGAATGTGGAGGATCCGCTCACCAAACACGGCTTTTTTTTTACAGTGAATACCGCACAAGAATCTCAACTGCTCCCGTCTGGAGCCAGTGAGACTATGGCATCCCCAATTGGGGTATGTTGTGAGGCTGAAGTTAGTGGGGAGGGGAAGTAGGTGG
The DNA here is from genome assembly GCA_929108145.2 of Limnephilus rhombicus. NCBI lineage: Eukaryota > Metazoa > Arthropoda > Insecta > Trichoptera > Limnephilidae > Limnephilus > Limnephilus rhombicus. Next base: position 51,251,417 of record OV815285.1, read on the forward strand.
GAAAGAGGAAGGTTGGGAAGTACCTGGCTATTCAGATCTGGTCACCAAACACGGCTAAAGCCATTTTCAAGCAACGTTTCAATTCTGAATGTGGTCTTACACCAGGGCGATACTAATAGTTAGTATCGCCCTGGTTAGTATCGTATAGGCTAAAACCATTTTAAGCTACATTTCGATATTCTGAATGTTGGACTTTCACGAGGACGATGCTGATGTCATACCTGCCAGCTGATTATAATATATTATGATCAAGATGATATGATTAAATCTAAAAAGAGCCATAATTGGCGCTTATCGAGGTACATTCATGTATCGAACATCCAGCTCCCTTAAACTACATAGACTATCAATATTTATCACAATTTTTTAATCTTGTCATAAGACTAGAAAATGTTTTTTTTAATTAATTATCTCCTTACGAGTATTAAATGGGACTAAGTAATAAACAGGAGAACGTGATCTGTATTTGTGATCGCGCAATTAAAAGCAGGCGCAGAACTGAGGGAATTGCCTTTAATTGTACGGATATTAATCGCTTGCGGAATTAATCCACATACGGGCTGCGCTCGCGAAATTAACACACATAAGACTTCAGCCGCTTCTCGAACTGCGCCTAGCATTTCCCGGGCTGCAGGCTGCAGGCTGCAGGCTGCGATGCATTTCCCCAGATTCTCGCGAACGATTAATAAGGAAATAATAGTTTGACGAGTGCATACTGCATATGCATGCGCGATACGTGGATTGTACCTACAATGTGTAGTGCATGCAGTAGCTGCAGTATTGTGTGCAGGGTACACGCCTCGCCTAATTGAGTTGTCTTGTTGAGGATATTGCAGTTCCCCGTGGCCTGACGCGCGGAGACTATCGCCGCTGTGATTTGCAGCCGGGTTATCCCGTCATGAGCGATGTTGTTGGAAATTTACTGCATTAAAGAATGCACTCGGAACAGGTAAATTCTTACTAAGATGGTCCTTAAGACGTCTGTTTATTATGTAAATTTCATTAATATAAATATTGTGCATGCAACAAGAATGTAGGTACGTTTTTAGATTTTCACGGCCAAAAGCATTTTCGTTATTTGTTTTTGGGGTGTTATGCCGTGCTGCGCTACCTCCTTCTTCAGCCAAAATTTTCGGACAGCGTTGCAGTGTCCATCATCAGGGCAGATGTCCGAAATGTTGTCCAAAACGTTGGCTAAAGAAGGAGGTAGCGCAACACGGCATAACACCCCAAAAACAAATAACCAAAAAATAATAATGTTATTTATTTATTTGCAAGCAATTAAAGACTTATTTTTTTAGAATACTAACATTAAATGCATATTAAGTATTAAACATTGAAAATTATACATATTTTTATTAAACATTAAACATTATACATATTTTTATAAAATGTAAGTTCAAAAACTGCTTAAAATTTTCTTTGCATTTTTCTTTTCTCTACTTTTTTTTTTATCCATTTTTTGATTGTCTAGTCTAGTTCATTAATTCATTAAAATCAAAACTAAAAATTCACGAAATGGTTGAAAAGCATACATACATTTTTTTTTTCTTTTGGAATTTTCTTTTTATTTCTCTTATTATATTGTTAAATATATAATTTACACTCATAAGCAACTTCTTGTATCTACCATCAAAACCATAATATATTATTTATAATAATAATGGCGTAGTATTCATATAGCGCAGTTTTGTGCTATTTTACAAGTGCGCTTAATTATATTATTATAATAAACTTAAAAGTAATCCTATGGTGTTCCTTACGAGTCCTTATAAAAATTGATTAAATAATGTGAAACAAAGAATATACAGTACGAGTATATACAAAGCAATGCCCAGAGAACAACATTAACAAAAGATTATCAAGTGTTATATTTAATGGCAGCTTCAAATAAGCACATTTTTTTGTTTTACGTTATCCCAACTTTAACTCAAAGCACCCGCTTGGAATAGTAGTAATAAATCTGAACGTTCAATTGCACTCACACATTTTCCGAACACCGGGGCTAGACCCGATGTTTTAGACGTTGTAATCCTCCAAAAAATTACCCTGGGTCTACAGTATCGAAACCCTAAATAATCTAGGCTCCAACCGTAGTGCAATATTGCTGACTCATAATCAACTCTTCACCTCGGTGCCATCCCACAAATCTATAAAAAATGACGTTTTTCACTCACAGAGTTCGGAAAAATTATCTTATATATAAATAATCTTATCTCTCATCACCGATGCCTCTAAAACGCTTGCTGAACTTTCCCCCCTTAAACTCAAAAGAGACCTCCCAATCGACGTCCAGGAATTGATCTCTACAAAATTAATTTGCGCCGTCACTGGCATAAAAACCGAAATCCATCAGACATAAAAACAACACAAAGAATTCAAACACCAATTAGAAAGAAATTTTTAGAGCTTTCACACTACACCCGGAACAAAAAAGCCAAGAAATATATCCACAGCCATATATATATATATATATGGCTCCATGTAGAAGTTATGCAAATTTCTCCAAGCTAACCCATTTTTAATGCACCCAATCATTCTTACAATCGTATTCGACGATAAGGAGAAATCAGAGGCATTTGTCGATAGTCTTGAAATCCAATATAGCACAAGTTAGAAGCACGCCCACTCAGACAACATACCAAAAGACAACCGTTAAATAGACATAGTGATCGACTCCTTTCCCGTTACAAATGCACATTTCACCTCCCCATCCGAAGTCCAAGGGGCTATAAAACATCTTTTTTTTTTTTTTTTAAGTTTCTTTATTCATTGAAAAAATCTTTTTTTACAAAAATTGGGGATTTTTCGACCACCATGCTAGGCACATGCCCGTGTTGTGGTGGTCGATTTTTTATACAGTAAATTATCATATGCAATATAAAGAATGTGTGAGAGTATTAAGAAAATATACATATACATAAAATAATATAATAGAATACAAAATAGTATAAAATAATTTAATTTAAAAGAGTTACGAGTATAAAATCAAAGTGAGTACTATATGGAAAGCACATGAGAAAGGATTTTTATGTTGAAAATCTACATTATCTTCATTATTTAACACCAATTTTAGTACAATTAAATGTTGGGCTTTATTCTTCAAGTCCTGTAAATTATATTTTACAGCTGTACAGTAGTATGTAGTATATAGTACAGTTGTTCATGTTTCAATCCGACGAATACTAAATAATAATTATTGTTACCATGGTTTAGTGCTGGGAAGTACACATGGAACTTCGTCGGATTCGATACACAGTGGTGCCAAACAGTTTTAAGTAAATAGTTTAAGATTATTTAAAATTTCAGCTAATTACATATAGTTCTTTACAGACAAAAAACTTTTATTGGTGGTGTATAATCAATTATCAATTTTATTTATAAAATGTAACTAAAACTTGAATACACAATTTCGTCGTGGAGCTGGTGAAATAAAACCAAGAAAGAAAGCAAAAAAAAAAAAATTATTAAAAAAGGCTTGTAGTGGAAAGGGCTAAGAATGTTAAGTTAAGTTAAGTTTATTAAGTTAGTTTAGGTAATCAAGTTAATTTAAGTTAAATTCAAGTTATCCTAAATTAATGATGTGAGGCATTCTTTAAAATAGTTCCTTCCCTTTACAATTAACCAGTTCGGAGCAACAAAATAGCTTCCGGTCCAGGTGGCATCACAAACTTTGCCCTTAGTGACCTCCCATCTAAAAGCATTCTCGCAATTGTAGCTTCTTCAATTCCGCACTCAGACTGCGTTACTTCCCCAAAAATTAGAAATGTCATTCTCATCCCAAAACCTTGGAAGTAGCTCAAATTCTGTGAGAACCAACGTTTAATTAGCCTTCTCTCAAATATTGGTAAAATATTCGAACAAATTTTTCTCAGTCGGCTTTTAAAGGACGTACACGAAGTGGCATCCCTCCCTGATGAGCACCATAGCTTCAGATATTAACACTCAACCTTCCATTAACTGCTCAAAATCTCCGAACTGATCCTCGGCGACTTCAATTCCCAATGTTTCACTGGTTCATCTTCCTGGACATAGCAAAGTCTTCGAAAAAGTATGGTCAAACGGCCTGCTTCTCAAATTATACACCACGGGCATCAATTCTCAACTCCTCTTTTGCCCATTCTCAGATTGAATGTTTAATGATTTTTTTTCTGAGTTGTCATTGACAACGTTTCAAATTATTTTACTGTCATAATACGATTATTCGCAAAACATTTTTCTCCGTGAATGTGCACAAACCATCAAGGGTCGCGTCACTTTTGCGCATAACGCTTACATCATGATGGATCTAAAAAACAATTAATATTTTGGTAGAAAGCAGTCACTTTGTGGTTTGACATATTAATTAAAGGAAAACAATCACTTTGTTTGTAACCACGATTTATTGATTTAATTTTTATTTACCGACCGGTTACCAATCAGTTTTAATTTATACCCTGATGATGCTTGTATTAAGCGAAACCGGTCGGTAAATAAAAATTAAATCAATAAATCGTGGTTACAAACAAAGTGATTGTTTTCCTTTAAACAATTAATACTTAAAAATAATAAATCACAGTGTATACTAAGTCTGTCGGAGTGATATGAACGTAATTCTGACAACAACAACAACAAAAATTGTTGAAAATTTAATACGAGAAATTTAAATAAAGCAATTTGAATGGAGCAGATTTCCACGTCGCTTTTCTGTATTTCCATCTGCCGCAATGCCTGTCAAGAGAAGTTTGTAGGATTATAAATAAGTTGCAAAACTGCATACACGAAACCTCGAAACAAATTTCAAGCGAAATTATTATCAAGTCATGCAGCATGAAAGAGCGCTACCTTCCCGGGGACTGGCTGTTGGCTGTTTGGCTGGTTGCTTGCTTGGTTGGCTGGTTGCATTGCGTGCTGATACTTTGCAACATTATCTTGTAACCGTGCCTTCCAAATGGCAGTACAAATAAAGATGCCAACTGATGTTTCTATTAAGTTACGACTTGGAATTTAGAATGATATTGCGAATTTTGTAATTTTATTATTCCCTTGAGGATTGTAAAACAAGAAATATTTTGTTCAGGTACAAATATATTTTGAGTTTATTTTAACCGTAGCACAATTTTTAAAAATCAGGGAGCGGATTGGATTCTTGCAACAGATTAAAATAACTTTTTTTTTTTAATTCTACAAGACCCATACATTGTATTTAAGCAAGGAACTTCAATTTTTTTTGTTATTAGTTTTTGGGGTATTATGTTGTGTTGCGCTACCTCCTTCTTTAGCCAACGTTTCGGAAAGCGTTGCAGTGTCCATCATCAGGGCAGATGTGTCACATGTCACATGTGACACATGGATGATGGACACTGCAACGCTTTCCGAAACGTTGGCTAAAGAAGGAGGTAGCGCAACACGACATAATACCCCAAAAACTAATATGTAACAAAATAATTTTTGGCCGTGAAAATCTAAAATCGTATCTAAGGAACTTCAATATCTATATTTTTTTCTCTGATTTAATGGCCAAAAACTCATGACATGTTAAACCATTCCCAAATAATTCAATTTCATAAAAAAGAAAAGAATATTATACCGAATTATTAGGTACTTCATTTGCTGTAACTGAGGGTTCACTGGAAACTGTTTTTATTATTGAATCAAGATGTCTAAACAATAATTACAATGAATTAGTAAAGGCAACGCAAATTATATTATTGAAAGCTTGTCTTCGAACAAATATTAGTATGAAAAAATGTTAAGATAAAATGGAAATAGATAATAAATTATAAGAAATAGAAACATGCACAAAAAGGCTACTTAAACGGACCACTTCATCGAAAATTCTGCCGCTGCTTTTATGGTGCGGTAGAAAATGTAATTAATTTGTCATTACCACAAGACAGGCACTAAATTACTCACAATAATCTGGGTGCAAATTACTAGACTTGGCGAAGGCCTTAACACAATGATCAACGTAGCCGTATAACTTCTCGCTAAATAATGTCTTTACACAGAAAATATTTCAGGTGACTTGAACTAATTAGCAAATTAGGCTCCATTAAATTCAATGTTCTTTATCCCTTTTAGAGGTAGAACCTAATCGTAATAATATATCTGATATATTTTTATATGTATTCTATTTTTATATTTATGAGTAAAACCTCAAATTACTAGTAATACTTAATTAAATGAAGACACAAACCAGAGTCCCAGAGTGAACAAGTCCCCGAGGTGCCAATATCTTTTTGTATTGTCTTCATTTAATTAAATTTTAAAAAGTAATTAATTTATGTATTATAATATACTTCTTAACGGGCTTTTACAAACATATTATGTACATAATAATTTTGTGGAACAGTAATCATGAAATTAAATATGTTATATAACAGAATATAGATATAAATCGCACAGAAAAATAGGTTTTGTGCTAATATTGATTATTATTGTTGAGGTATGCCCATTTCTAAGTATATTCCGTGCAGTTAAACACTTCTAATACTTCTGAGAAAGTATTGACAAATGAATGCAATCTAGGTACAAGCAAGTATCTAAATGACTCAGTCCTGATATTGTTGTTGCAATTCAAAATAATTTTAAAGATCGATTAGTTCTTGTTGGTATATGGAAGGAAATTAAGCTTAATAAATCAGGGCTGTCAATAATACCGTTCGCAATTTTTTAAATAAATGTCGGAAATTCTCTCTGAGAGTTTTATAATTTTAATTCTTTTATAAAGTGGTCGTAATTTATTGTTGCGATGGGTTGACTGAGTTTATAGTTCATACATCTTAGGAATTTATGCTGAATTTTATTGAAGGCACATCATGCTCCTACATGTTTGATCGATTAACTTTTTATTTGTTTGTTTCATGGTAATTTATGCCTGTTTATATTATGTATATATATATATATAGGTATATTATATTAACTCAAATTGATAATCTTCCATATTGGTACTATAAAAAACCGCTTATATACAATGCCCACGCTGTAATTACAACTCCAAGCATCAAAGGGTTCAAAACAACAAACCCTATAAATAGACTTCTTGTTTCACACAATCACACACGAAACGAGCTAAGAACTTCATAATTTGAGTATGTTTCAAGGCTGCGGCTATAATTAATTTATTTTTTGGCTCGTCGATAGAATACATAACGTAATTATTAGAGTAATTAACGTTTTCGATATGGTTATAGTGATGATTCCAATTATATCTGAGCGTAACATTCATTACTTATTATAATATTAACGGAACGAAAAGTTAGTTGTTAAAATTACAAGTACGTAAAACAAAGAGGACCAAAATCAAATTTTATTAAGTACACACATACACTTTTACGGACATAAATACGTAAATTCACACATATATAAATACATTGTTAACTTATGCATGTACAGTACCCTTAAACGTACGTGCACAATACATTTGTGGAGCCAATGCATATGTAGGTGTATGATACAATTACAAAGTCGCTCTAAGTGAGGTAGGAAGGTAGGATTGAATTCGAAAAAAATATCTAAGTCTTCTCGATTACAGTATTTATTATGTAATCAGGTCATTCTTGATGTTGGCTTAAGTGAAAAAAAACGTGTTATAATGAATAATATTTTTATTAAATGTATTTGTATACAGGCGTAAAACATGATTAATTTGTTATTTTGTTTTAATAGAAGGTACTACTACCCTCAGCAACTTATAAAAATCTGTTATTATCGTACGCAGAATCGAAACATTGATTGCTTTAGTCGTATTTGGTGACCAGACAGCATTTCCACAAGTATTTCCCCACGTCCTTCTATTCCATCTACTTTCCCTCCCAACTACTCCCAGCAGATAACATACCCTAACTAACTAATTGGGGATACCATAATCTCACTGACTTCTACATTTTTAAAAACTTTTATTTTCAATAGAATATTATGTTGAAAAGAAAAGTTTAAAAATATATAAGAAGCAGAATAAACGTTTATGATAAGTTTGGCTTAAGTGTGCTGTTACCGTCGCCGTTATAACAAACTATATTTAAAGTGTTTTCTAAGACAAAGAGCAACGATTTAAGTAAAAGAAAATAATGGAACTCAATGTTTCAAGAAACTGAGGAGTTTTTCTTGTGTAAATGCGGGTAGCTCTCTTCGGAGTTAATTTCCGCCATCTGTATTATTTGACAGTGACATATCAAACCAAATGTACCTATTAGGGGAGACGTCGTTCTCTAAATGACTGAACAAAAAGAAGGTACCGTTTTATGTTGTACACACAAACTTGCTTTTTTCTTGTAGATGCTACCAGTGCCAGTGGCGTGGATTGCTCTGTGACCAAATGTAGGCTGTGTGTAGTTTTATTGTGAAGTATTTTATTTTATTAACTTTTACGTCCAGCTGTGCTTTTATATGGATTATGAATAGAATGTACCTAAGAAGTTATCGAAAAATAGACAATAAGGTTTAACAGCATGAAGTAATGAAAACTTATAATCTAAATATGAAAAAATATGAACATAGTTTGCTACAAAAATTATATCTTATATTCAAACAGTTTTTTTGTAACACGTTTTCTTAGAGTAGATACGAACAGCTTGTGATGAACCGGCTTTGTTGGATGGTTGGCGAATATTTTTTTTTTACGAAAATGATCACACTATCGACATCTATTGGTTAATTTTGAAAGAAATATTAAGGGAAACTGTAATGATTGGACATTTTTTCTGCTACGAAGGGTGTAAACAAATTTTGGAAGAAAAAAACGACTAGCAAATCCTAGTATGGTTGGAAACCATTAGACGCATATCAGCCAATCAAATCTCGGGGCGTGGTGTGAGAGGGTTGTGTCCAATTGAGACACAAAAGTTATCCCACGGTCCAAACTGATAGCTATTTTAAGTGGTAAAAACACTTCTAACTTGGTCCTAAATCGCATTTTTATGGGGAGCACGAGGGAATTGACAACAGTTGACTTCGCATCGGGGGTCGGCGAGTCTTGCAAGTATTTCGTTGACGGAGGTTTTAAAAGGAACAAAAATCATGCGTTAATTAAACATGAAATAACGAACGATTTCTATTGTATGAGAATAGAAACGGGAGTAGGCATTGACAATCAATATCGCTTTTTCCGAACAAAATTCCAGCGGGAATTGCGTGCAGGTATTGGGAACGAGCGTAATATGGTAGTCAAAACACAAAAGCTGATAATCTCAGGGTAGTCGGGAAGGAATCGATTACGTCAACGACCAAATAAAATCTAAGGTTTCGGGTTGGATTTTATATCTGATAGATTAGAGGGGAGGAAATGTTGTCGATCTCTTACGTATTAAAGTGTTTTCAAGTGAGAAATATCTAACACGGTTTTGAGTCATTAGGATATTCATTAAGCTGAAATCACCACTCGAGTTTATACGCGAGATATAGGTAATAGGAAATTAGGAAAAGCTATAAAATTTAACGGCCTGTCAGGATTTAAAATTATTTGAATTCTCAAGTATTTTTCTTAATTGCTAGGTGCATAACAACGGAGATTTATTGGGTTTTACGCCAGAGGGAGATGGGATATGGAAGGAGGAACTAAAGGTGCAGATGAAAAAACGTTCGGAGGCAGGTATGGAATTAGACTTTGGTAGAGGTTACGGCCCGTAAAAGGAAGAATCGAGATCATAAAAGTTTAGGCTATTACTAAATAAGGTTCTACGAGTGTCGCGGCCTTGTTTAGGAAGGGGTCAAATGACTAGAGATTATACTTAGGTATTTGCGAGCGCGGGAAATATTAAGAAAATGTATGCGAACACAAGGAACGCGTCATATAGCCAGAGACAAACACAGCCACATGTCCACATAAGGGGTACGGCTGAATAAGAATATTCGGTCACTAATTGTTAGAAAATCCACAGTCAAATGCTAAAATGACAAAATACCTAGAAGGTGACGTGTTATGCGATTTGTGCGATAATAAGATGCATAGTAGATGACGGTCGGAAAATGTTGTAGGTTGCCGAGTTGAAATAAGACTTAGGGTTACCGAGAAAAGTATGGAGAGTATATAAAAAACTCAGGATACACCGTACCTGGAAGCGATTTTAAAAATGGTAGAACGGACACGATAGATTTTCGAGAAAAGTTGAATTAATTATTCACTTGGTAAATGATATCTTGTAGGCGCTAGTTTTGCAGAAGATTCGTGTGTATATCCAAGGGACGAGACCGAGTACGCCCCTGTCCGATTCTACGAGATAGTGCTTTCGCGTGATACGAATTCTGTGTTGGGAGCACCGTTCAGGACGAAATGTCATAAACCGCAGGATACGAGACTAGATTTGGGAACTATGAAGGTTGTGCGTTTAAAGGTCGTAATTGTAAAATTTAAGTTTGATTAATGGGTAAGCGGAGGAGACAAAAAGGGCGGTTTTAGGCAAGAGGAGGGAGTTCAGGGTGAGATCTCGGGAAGGAAAGGCTGTCAAAAAGGGCGCGAAATCGAAGTGTTTGTGGAATTTTTCGGAGACTTAGCAAAAATCGTTCCGGCGGAGTGTCGATCTAACTTCAGTGGATGTTGTGCAAAGTGTTGTTTAATTAGATTCAGGAGAAGGGATACAAGCCAGTGGTGAAAAGCTTTTAGGAACTTAAAAAAAAAATTTGTAAAAATTATTTAAGGACAGTGAAAATATTGAGTTATAATAACAGATATTAGTTCGGTTTAAACAGGCGTGATCTAATAATAAAAACGTCAGTATTATTAAAATTTAAACGGGGTCGACAAATAAATGTTAATAATAACATTGCGGATTTTATATCAGAAATAATAATAGAATAATAAAAAAAAAAAAAAAATCTTAATTACGGGAAAAAATCGTTCTTTTGAAATGGAAAAAATGTATAAGTACCGAATAGTTTAGAAATAAAACAATAATAATAATTATCTACGAAAAGTTCAACCTAGTGGTTTCGATACCAAGATATAGCAAGTGCTAATTTAACCTTAGGGAACACACATATTTAAGGAGGGACGATATATTTGAAATAGCCTACAAACATCGGTCAACCGGAGTACATTACAATTGCGAGAAGAAGAAGGAAAGGGGGTTAAATTTAGTCATAAATCTAAGGCTACGTTAGGCCTTGTCGTATAAAATTTAAGAAATCGTAGGGAGGGAAGCCTTTGTGTTTTCTCCACAGGTACAGGTCTACAGGATACGTAATTAAGATGCAATTGGTCGTGTTTTCCCGACCGGAGAATTAAACAATTACGTACGGGTAAGTTAAAGAATCTATATTTCAATTACAGGTACCTGGTTGCAGAGTGACGTAAATGGAACGCGAACCCTGGCAGGTTTCAACAGCTCCAGCGCCGATAAAAAATAATATTATTGCAGAGCTAATGTGAATATGTTTAACCGTTATTATCATTTAGGGCAGTGACGTTTTCTCCCAGACAGCCGATGCCGGGCGGTCGGGGGAACACACATACAAAAAAAATGAACGAGCAAGCGAGGTACCTACACCTCGGGGGTGTTGTACACTCAACCAAATAGAGGGCGTTCCGGGAGTATGACATATCAAATTGAAGGCGATTACCTGCAACCCGAACAGTTGAACATCTTTAGACAAGAGAGCAGAAGAGCAGAATCACAATATTAAATATGAAACAAATAAAACTAACAGGTACTCCTCTGAATTCCTAATTGTTGAATTGCGATTTTAAGTTCTTCATGATTGACGAATGTGTTGGTGACACCGAGGCTACACATTATGTGAGAAATTGGTGGTCGAGTGGTAAGGGTCCTTCCCACATTGTCATGTTAGGGAGGAGGGGGGTTGCCCCTCCATAGACTGATCGGGTCTCGCGAGGTGCTGGAAGCAATTCCCTTTCGCGGGACTATGTCGAGCGGATGGGCGCGACAGGTCGTATGAAATGAGATGCCAACGGTAAGACAGGGCATGGTTCGCAGACGGAGGCGTTTTGGCCAAAAGCATCTCGCGTTGCCTGCAAGGTAGTATGGAGATGCGCACCAACAGGTCATCTGTGGGACGGAATCCTGTAGCATCATCACATTTTTTAGTCCTGTCGACCCAGAAGCAAACGTAATGCCCACGAGGTGGGGATTATGTCAGCTCCTGGAGGTGGAGTGTAACGCTAGGTCGGTCACGTGGGAGGAAGGATCTGCCTGTCACAAGCTTACGCCACTTTGTACCGTGAGTAGAGTCTTGATAAGGGACGAAATAGATTACCCCTTCTAGAGCCAGTAAAGTAGTTCCGGAGGTGTTCGATACTGGAGTTGATCAGGAAAGGTTTGAAGGCATGTCGTTCTTCTTTTGTTATGGAGGGGTCCGGGTATCTGGTTTATCGTCAAGAGATTTTCCGGGTGCCATGGGTATAGCCTCATCATGCATTGGTCGAGGGGTCGTGTCCTGAGAACTGACCACCTAGTCAATTTGGTCAAGTGGAGGAGCCAGTACTAGTTTGCAAAGAATTTTTTCCCCATCACCATCCATCCTATCCTCTATCCCGTCTTTATACTTCCATCCTAGGTATAAATTTGTGTTTACTAACAACAGAACGTATTATCACGATTATGTATAGGATCTAGCCATGGAAAGCGGTGCAGAGAATTCGCCAATTATCCGAGTGAAACATTCAAGGTATGTACATTAAAAAATCATTAGGACGTAGAGGGAGAGAGATCAATTTTATAGCCTAGCGAGAGTAATAGCAACCGTGCTCATTATGTAAATATTGGAGCAGTGTATATCATTAGGATCATAGTGGGGACAAATTCAGGATAGTTTAGACCGGACGTGTCCTTCAGACGTTTAAGAGATACAGAGAAATTCTTCCACACCTTACCTAAAAGAACCGAAAGTTACCACGAAATACATTAAATACCTATCCTAGATGTCCTAGGTGCTCCGAAGCAAAAAATCACACAACGTGGAGTAAAGGGTTTATTGTAAGAATTTCCCGGAAAACTACCTTTTACTGTGTTCAGTCACAGGGGTGGGAAAAACGAGTTATGATTCAAACATTATTGGCGAATCATTCAGTAGGTACGAGAGGAAGATCTACCAACCGGAGATCTGAACGCGCGAGAGAGAGGGGGAGGGGTATATAATCCGAGGAAAAGGGTTGCAACATCCCAAGTGGTTTCGTGACCGAGGAGAGAGCGTCACCACCAATCTTTGTTGTAAATCTTCTAATTCAAATTCGAGAAGAAGAATATTGTAAAGTTTTCATCAAGGGGGGGGGTGTACTATTACAAGTGTTGCCGCGAGACCAGGAGGTAAGGTTTTAAAAGCTGGAGTAGTTTCAATGTGTCTTAGTGCAATTTGAAGGATAGTTATGAATAATTACATAGGAAGAAAAGCTTAAAAAAAAAAAAAAATATAGACTAATGAATAGAAAAAAAAAGAAAAATAAGTAGACTAGAATATTTAAACAAATCAGTAGTCAATAGTTTTAAATCTGCAAATGTAGGTCATTGCCTCTTAGACGAGAAGATAATAAATATAGATAGATAAATTTGTAAACAAAACCATTAGCAAAGATTTACGATCCCAACGGTTTAAATGTAGGTCATTGCCTTTTAAGTTAGGGTGCGGAGAAGGGAAAAAAAAGGGGATGCAACAAAAAATGGTACAGTGAACACATCATAAAAATCGAAGATTTATGACCTTGCGTTCGACTATCGTAACTAGGTCAGGAATGCAACGACCCGGGGCGAAAAAAAAAAGTACGGTTAATGACCCAGGGCGGAACCACTAGCTTAAAATAACGGTTATAATCACATGGAAGAAAATTAAATCGTTGCAATAAGAGGTTTTAGTGAGTTAGGGAGGGGACGAGACCAATCGAATAGTTACTACATTCAACATGTTTAGTTTAGAAAAATATCATGTTAAAGGATAAGGAGTTTTATGGCTTAGGGAGGGGGCGGAACCAATCGGTTGGTTATTAAATTCAAGCACGGTTAGGTTAGAACAAATTCATGTTTAAAGGCGATAAAAGGATTTTTTTTTAGGCTTAGGGAGGAGACGTAATCAGCTAAAAGGGCGTTTAGTGGATTTAGATATGTTCAGGTTACAACACACTGGTAGGAGAGATTTTGATTCAAATGGGTTGGGAATCAGTGAGAGTTGCGCCGTACGACAATTAAAATAAAATTTTGAACATAATCAGTAGGATAGTTAGTGGTATTCACCCTTCGATAAGAAGCAGCGAGAAAGTGTGTCATGTATTAGGGGAGATAGTTCTTCTATGATGCATTTCAGTATCAATTCACCATAGCGAGTATAATTGTGGTTAGTCGACCTACAGTAAGGTTTGAAATTTCTTTAAACTGGGGTGACCGGACGACAAGCCAGTAGAAACAATAACGCAATCGGACCAACATTGAGTAGTTCTGTTTATACACTAATCGTTATATTGAATGGAGACGGTCTAGCGCACAACAAAAACAAAAATTTATATTGTTAGGTAATAATGTCCTTTCTTAGTTTATCAATGGAAAAAAGGGTTCGTTTTATTTTGAAGGTAGACCGTAGGGATAGCCTAACGAAGGATAAAAACATCGAAAAAAGGGTCGGTCATAGAGTTGCGTACTAGACATTATGAAAAAAAATACGGACCGATAGAGTGCAGGGTACAAATGTAAACCTAGACGATATTAAGAGGAGACACGTTTAGTTGGTAAACGGATGAGTTCGTCGTTGTCAAGATTTGGTATTTTATCTTACTTAAACTGAGACGGGCCGATGGAAAATTTAAAATACATTGCGAGAAGACGTTTATATTAAATACGGTCCGGTTTTGAAGGAGATTACTTGTGAGAGGATCGGGGTAAATTGTAAGTGAAATGTGACCCGGTCGCCTCTTAAAGACAGATAACAGATAACAGAGAATAGCGAAGAATGCAGAAAAAAAAATGGTTACAGCGACGGTCGGCGAGCAGAAGCAAACAGATGTAGGGGCGAGGCATTAGCAGACCGATGGAGGCAGGGCCGAATTGGAAAGATGCTCAAGAGTTCTTTATAAAGAAAATAAATAAATTAATTAAATACAGTACACGTCGGGATGGGGGACAGTAGAACGTTTGTGTAAGGTTAAATTGTTGGAAAAAAATCAGAGGGGAGGAGGGAGTAGAACGGACAGTTAACCTGCGGAGAGAAGAGATACACAGCATTTAGGTACGACACATTTTGGGAAAGAGAAAACACGGGGGGAAGGAGGAGACTAACTAAAGTCTGCATTTAGAAATGACTCCACTGACCAACCACTAATAGCGTGCTTTGACACTGGAGATAATTTCTATAGGGAGGCTGTGATGAACCGGCTTTGTTGGATGGTTGGCGAATATTTTTTTTTTACGAAAATGATCACACTATCGACATCTATTGGTTAATTTTGAAAGAAATATTAAGGGAAACTGTAATGATTGGACATTTTTTCTGCTACGAAGGGTGTAAACAAATTTTGGAAGAAAAAAACGACTAGCAAATCCTAGTATGGTTGGAAACCATTAGACGCATATCAGCCAATCAAATCTCGGGGCGTGGTGTGAGAGGGTTGTGTCCAATTGAGACACAAAAGTTATCCCACGGTCCAAACTGATAGCTATTTTAAGTGGTAAAAACACTTCTAACTTGGTCCTAAATCGCATTTTTATGGGGAGCACGAGGGAATTGACAACAGTTGACTTCGCATCGGGGGTCGGCGAGTCTTGCAAGTATTTCGTTGACGGAGGTTTTAAAAGGAACAAAAATCATGCGTTAATTAAACATGAAATAACGAACGATTTCTATTGTATGAGAATAGAAACGGGAGTAGGCATTGACAATCAATATCGCTTTTTCCGAACAAAATTCCAGCGGGAATTGCGTGCAGGTATTGGGAACGAGCGTAATATGGTAGTCAAAACACAAAAGCTGATAATCTCAGGGTAGTCGGGAAGGAATCGATTACGTCAACGACCAAATAAAATCTAAGGTTTCGGGTTGGATTTTATATCTGATAGATTAGAGGGGAGGAAATGTTGTCGATCTCTTACGTATTAAAGTGTTTTCAAGTGAGAAATATCTAACACGGTTTTGAGTCATTAGGATATTCATTAAGCTGAAATCACCACTCGAGTTTATACGCGAGATATAGGTAATAGGAAATTAGGAAAAGCTATAAAATTTAACGGCCTGTCAGGATTTAAAATTATTTGAATTCTCAAGTATTTTTCTTAATTGCTAGGTGCATAACAACGGAGATTTATTGGGTTTTACGCCAGAGGGAGATGGGATATGGAAGGAGGAACTAAAGGTGCAGATGAAAAAACGTTCGGAGGCAGGTATGGAATTAGACTTTGGTAGAGGTTACGGCCCGTAAAAGGAAGAATCGAGATCATAAAAGTTTAGGCTATTACTAAATAAGGTTCTACGAGTGTCGCGGCCTTGTTTAGGAAGGGGTCAAATGACTAGAGATTATACTTAGGTATTTGCGAGCGCGGGAAATATTAAGAAAATGTATGCGAACACAAGGAACGCGTCATATAGCCAGAGACAAACACAGCCACATGTCCACATAAGGGGTACGGCTGAATAAGAATATTCGGTCACTAATTGTTAGAAAATCCACAGTCAAATGCTAAAATGACAAAATACCTAGAAGGTGACGTGTTATGCGATTTGTGCGATAATAAGATGCATAGTAGATGACGGTCGGAAAATGTTGTAGGTTGCCGAGTTGAAATAAGACTTAGGGTTACCGAGAAAAGTATGGAGAGTATATAAAAAACTCAGGATACACCGTACCTGGAAGCGATTTTAAAAATGGTAGAACGGACACGATAGATTTTCGAGAAAAGTTGAATTAATTATTCACTTGGTAAATGATATCTTGTAGGCGCTAGTTTTGCAGAAGATTCGTGTGTATATCCAAGGGACGAGACCGAGTACGCCCCTGTCCGATTCTACGAGATAGTGCTTTCGCGTGATACGAATTCTGTGTTGGGAGCACCGTTCAGGACGAAATGTCATAAACCGCAGGATACGAGACTAGATTTGGGAACTATGAAGGTTGTGCGTTTAAAGGTCGTAATTGTAAAATTTAAGTTTGATTAATGGGTAAGCGGAGGAGACAAAAAGGGCGGTTTTAGGCAAGAGGAGGGAGTTCAGGGTGAGATCTCGGGAAGGAAAGGCTGTCAAAAAGGGCGCGAAATCGAAGTGTTTGTGGAATTTTTCGGAGACTTAGCAAAAATCGTTCCGGCGGAGTGTCGATCTAACTTCAGTGGATGTTGTGCAAAGTGTTGTTTAATTAGATTCAGGAGAAGGGATACAAGCCAGTGGTGAAAAGCTTTTAGGAACTTAAAAAAAAAATTTGTAAAAATTATTTAAGGACAGTGAAAATATTGAGTTATAATAACAGATATTAGTTCGGTTTAAACAGGCGTGATCTAATAATAAAAACGTCAGTATTATTAAAATTTAAACGGGGTCGACAAATAAATGTTAATAATAACATTGCGGATTTTATATCAGAAATAATAATAGAATAATAAAAAAAAAAAAAAAATCTTAATTACGGGAAAAAATCGTTCTTTTGAAATGGAAAAAATGTATAAGTACCGAATAGTTTAGAAATAAAACAATAATAATAATTATCTACGAAAAGTTCAACCTAGTGGTTTCGATACCAAGATATAGCAAGTGCTAATTTAACCTTAGGGAACACACATATTTAAGGAGGGACGATATATTTGAAATAGCCTACAAACATCGGTCAACCGGAGTACATTACAATTGCGAGAAGAAGAAGGAAAGGGGGTTAAATTTAGTCATAAATCTAAGGCTACGTTAGGCCTTGTCGTATAAAATTTAAGAAATCGTAGGGAGGGAAGCCTTTGTGTTTTCTCCACAGGTACAGGTCTACAGGATACGTAATTAAGATGCAATTGGTCGTGTTTTCCCGACCGGAGAATTAAACAATTACGTACGGGTAAGTTAAAGAATCTATATTTCAATTACAGGTACCTGGTTGCAGAGTGACGTAAATGGAACGCGAACCCTGGCAGGTTTCAACAGCTCCAGCGCCGATAAAAAATAATATTATTGCAGAGCTAATGTGAATATGTTTAACCGTTATTATCATTTAGGGCAGTGACGTTTTCTCCCAGACAGCCGATGCCGGGCGGTCGGGGGAACACACATACAAAAAAAATGAACGAGCAAGCGAGGTACCTACACCTCGGGGGTGTTGTACACTCAACCAAATAGAGGGCGTTCCGGGAGTACGACATATCAAATTGAAGGCGATTACCTGCAACCCGAACAGTTGAACATCTTTAGACAAGAGAGCAGAAGAGCAGAATCACAATATTAAATATGAAACAAATAAAACTAACAGGTACTCCTCTGAATTCCTAATTGTTGAATTGCGATTTTAAGTTCTTCATGATTGACGAATGTGTTGGTGACACCGAGGCTACACATTATGTGAGAAATTGGTGGTCGAGTGGTAAGGGTCCTTCCCACATTGTCATGTTAGGGAGGAGGGGGGTTGCCCCTCCATAGACTGATCGGGTCTCGCGAGGTGCTGGAAGCAATTCCCTTTCGCGGGACTATGTCGAGCGGATGGGCGCGACAGGTCGTATGAAATGAGATGCCAACGGTAAGACAGGGCATGGTTCGCAGACGGAGGCGTTTTGGCCAAAAGCATCTCGCGTTGCCTGCAAGGTAGTATGGAGATGCGCACCAACAGGTCATCTGTGGGACGGAATCCTGTAGCATCATCACATTTTTTAGTCCTGTCGACCCAGAAGCAAACGTAATGCCCACGAGGTGGGGATTATGTCAGCTCCTGGAGGTGGAGTGTAACGCTAGGTCGGTCACGTGGGAGGAAGGATCTGCCTGTCACAAGCTTACGCCACTTTGTACCGTGAGTAGAGTCTTGATAAGGGACGAAATAGATTACCCCTTCTAGAGCCAGTAAAGTAGTTCCGGAGGTGTTCGATACTGGAGTTGATCAGGAAAGGTTTGAAGGCATGTCGTTCTTCTTTTGTTATGGAGGGGTCCGGGTATCTGGTTTATCGTCAAGAGATTTTCCGGGTGCCATGGGTATAGCCTCATCATGCATTGGTCGAGGGGTCGTGTCCTGAGAACTGACCACCTAGTCAATTTGGTCAAGTGGAGGAGCCAGTACTAGTTTGCAAAGAATTTTTTCCCCATCACCATCCATCCTATCCTCTATCCCGTCTTTATACTTCCATCCTAGGTATAAATTTGTGTTTACTAACAACAGAACGTATTATCACGATTATGTATAGGATCTAGCCATGGAAAGCGGTGCAGAGAATTCGCCAATTATCCGAGTGAAACATTCAAGGTATGTACATTAAAAAATCATTAGGACGTAGAGGGAGAGAGATCAATTTTATAGCCTAGCGAGAGTAATAGCAACCGTGCTCATTATGTAAATATTGGAGCAGTGTATATCATTAGGATCATAGTGGGGACAAATTCAGGATAGTTTAGACCGGACGTGTCCTTCAGACGTTTAAGAGATACAGAGAAATTCTTCCACACCTTACCTAAAAGAACCGAAAGTTACCACGAAATACATTAAATACCTATCCTAGATGTCCTAGGTGCTCCGAAGCAAAAAATCACACAACGTGGAGTAAAGGGTTTATTGTAAGAATTTCCCGGAAAACTACCTTTTACTGTGTTCAGTCACAGGGGTGGGAAAAACGAGTTATGATTCAAACATTATTGGCGAATCATTCAGTAGGTACGAGAGGAAGATCTACCAACCGGAGATCTGAACGCGCGAGAGAGAGGGGGAGGGGTATATAATCCGAGGAAAAGGGTTGCAACATCCCAAGTGGTTTCGTGACCGAGGAGAGAGCGTCACCACCAATCTTTGTTGTAAATCTTCTAATTCAAATTCGAGAAGAAGAATATTGTAAAGTTTTCATTAGGGGGGGGGGGGGTGTACCATTACAAGCTTTTCAGTCTTTACGGACCGCACACTGCTGCCATCGCCCTACAGAGACTAGATTTTGTAGTAGAATAATAATATTGTCTTTTCTACGTTCATAGTATGAAACAATGAAGTTTCCTGAAATTGAACCAAAAAATATGAAAAAAGGTGAGATCAATATACAAAGTCCTGTATATTTCTATTTTCGGTAATGGGTGACGCCGGTCCGTGAACCATTTATTGGATAACCAACACCTCTGCCATAGGTCACCCCAAGTGGTTCGATGTCTTAGCAGGAGTGCCCGGGTTCATGGGGCGAGGTCTGTCTAGGTATTGGCGGTGGATGCGTCTGTCCACTTTCTGCGTGGCAGAAAGCCTGATCGGTAGGGTCTGGTTGGTAGAGACCATTTGGCCTCTCTTGCAGGTTTTTAAGACCCCTCGCCTTATGCCGCAGTGGGAGAGGTGGATTCATACCTACATTCCCTAAAAATACCCTCACAGAGAATCTCCAAAGATGACAGGCCCTGAGGGTTTTTTTTTCCTTGGGGCCTCCTGTGCGAAGCTATTGTAAAAAAAACAAAAATTTCACATCTGCCCTAATGATGAACACCGGAACGCTGTCCAAAATGTTGATTAAAGAAGTAGGTAGAACAACGGCATAAAACCCCAAAAATAAATCACGATAACTTCTTAGTTGTTCTTCACAACGTTTTTGCTGCAACTATTTGATTTACAAAATATTGCGATATTTCTTTGCCATTGTACCATGACTGTATATATATATATTGCCTGCCTATATATATATATGCCTGCCTGCTTATATATATATATATAAAACCATGCCTGTATATATATATATATATATATATATATATATATATATATATATATATATATATATATATATATATTGTATGTATTCATGTACGTGGGTGCATAAATGTGTGTGTGTTTATGTGTATATGGATGTGTGCACCTGAATATACATGCACGTACGCACGCACACACATAAAAATAAATATAAAATTTTTAATATTGCAATGTATATTTTCATTATCTTATCCTTACGCACTTCTTTTTCTCTTTTCTATTTTTTATTATAACTTTATCAATTTTAAACATCAATACATACCAGTACCATATGTTTACAGGTTTATTTTATTTACATGTTTATTTTAAGCACTTCTTTTTCTCTTTTCTGTTTTAATTATAAACTTTACAAATTCTCAACATCATTACATACTAGTACCATGTGTTTACACTAGACTTTACTCAAAGTAACTATCTTTAATTGATCACCATGAAACAGGCAGCCGAATAGTAGGGTGATCTAAAAAATCTACGTAAATGTCTAATATATGTAACGTGTATTTTATAAATAAATAAAATAAAAAATAATCACCCATAAATTCATCCATAGATAAAATTCTTCAATTTTTTTTTCCTTTATTAAATTCGGTCATTTCAGTATTACAGCGATTGCGTTTCTAAATTATTGTAAATCAAAGTTCTATGTTTATTTTTGTTTATAGTACCTACGTTTATTTTATTAAATAATTTAATTATGATGGTATCCCTTAACTAAAAGGAAGGGATGCAATCGAAATATAAACAAGAATTTATGAGATCGTCAATGCTTATGATAATGATAATTATTATTAGCGATCCACCTGTTTGGTCCGAGTGTGGCGAAGTTTTCGTACAAGTTCTCGCATTGGTGGGGAACAAAAGGAAACTCTGGTCAGGAAATTGGCTGAGCTGATTCGATCGATTGTAAGAAAGTAAAAGTGATTTGCGGAGATGGCATTCGTTATCTCCCCCTAATCCCCGCTTCCCCCCACCACCCCCTCCTCCACCAAGAGTATCCGCTTCTCGGGATGTTTCTCACAAAGCAAACAGAAATGCAGCGGGGGCGATTGTACTAATGGTGCAGCCGGAAGCTTTTTCTAATCAATTCTTCATACACTTACCAAAGAATCTTCATGTATTTTGCTCAAGGACTGTTGTGAAAATGAATGTTTTTGTAAAACGTTTTTTCCTACCATCTCAATTACATATACTCATCAAATATGCACTTGATGATTTTCATTAAAAAATTATCATGAAGAAATCCGTGTGCCAAAGCCTTAAAAACTTTCGAACGATGAGCTCTGGCGTCATGAAATTTGTCTAGCTTTCGTCCAGAATTTATATAAAAGCAACGGTTTTCAGATTGTCAAAGTTATTTTCATCTACTTGGAAATATCTATTCAACTGCTGCAGTGGTCCCAAGGGGGGGGGGGGGAAGCCACCTTCCTTTTGCTCTCGGCTGGCTCAATGTCGTCGGCAGGCAGGAAACCTCTCCTCGTCAAGGTCGTAGGTAACTAGAGGGTAAATAGTACATAGGTAATTGCCAAAGCCCGCCCACGTGATCCCATCAAATGAAAGAGGTAGCTGGGTGAAACATATCTGTATTGTCTGGTACACACAATTACAACATCTAGCAAAACATAATTATTAGTCACAAATCAACAACAATACCTAGCTAGGTATTTCCTAACGAAGGGGTCTCTCAAATCTCTCCGGATATGTGGTCGTTTCAACCGAGTATTGCTAGGGGACACATTAATTAAGAGGGAAATCGAGGTTCAACTCACAGCTGGTGGACTGGTGCAGGAAGCCGGGGCAGCAATCCGGGGTCGGTGCAGGTAGCGGTGATCTCCAAGTGGAGCGGGCCATGTTTGATTGAGATCGGCTCTAATCGGAACGTCATTGAAATCGGCGATCTCGCGGGAATTTTAGAGAGCGCACGGTGACGGGCGCTGCTTCTCGGGTGACCGCCGGCGGGTTTCTGGGCCGCGGGCGGGCTTCTCGCGGGACTGTGATGGGGAGGGGTGCGGTATGCCATTTCTTGCAAGGGGGGACGACGGAATACACTCGCCGGCCGCGGGACTGTGACGTCATAATACTTGACATGTGTACCGTAACACTGTTTAAAATTAAGTCCTGACATCGCAATCACTTTTAAAATTTTTGAAGTAAAAACTGCTTTAGCACCGTTGTGTAATGAAACTCGATGAAACGGAAACGAGCGCACTTAAACGAGACAAACACATACATCTACAGGATTTGACAGAATGAGATAGACTAATCGGTGTCCTCTTTGTGCGGTGCTTCGTAACCTATCGGCCTCCTATTTGTGCCGTGCTTTGTAGAATAAAATGTTTTTTTTTTTTTTTTTAATGACAATATTGTAATAAATAAACTCTACAATTATCCTACTCCTTTCGTCTCATTCTCTCGAAGTTTAGTTTTCTGAAGGTTTCACTTCTACCGCGTGTTATTTTATTATATGAATACCGAATATTTTGGCATCCCCGATTGGGGTATGTTGTGACGCTGAAGATAGTGGGACGGGAGGGATTTGACGGCGAGGAAGGTGGGGAAGTACCTGGCTATTCAGATCTGACCATCAAAGCGGCTGAAGCAATTTTAAGCTACGTTTCAATTTTGAATGGTGATCAGTACACTGAAAGTATCTTCCACTCGTACTGTTTTACAGATTTTTCTATGTTGAAACTAAAGCAAATCCAGCTTGAAACTACTGTGTAGCCGTTATTATTTTTTGTTGAACATGACGTTTGTATTTTCCTTAGAACAAAATAACCCGCTTCGTATTTAATGGTAAGCAAAACTTATATTCAAACCGCGGAATTAATTTACATGAAAGATTCAACTCCCAACCCTCACAGCCACAGGCCAGTAAATTAATAAATAATTATTAATTACATGTAAACACACCAAAGCTCAAACTTGGCAAGATGTTTCAGTATGCAGTATGTAGAGCAAAGTCGGCTGAGGGTCTAAAACTATTTTAATATTAATAATGCATCGCATCAAAGTTCCACGCGGAAAGTTCAACCCTCACCGCTCTGTGGCCATGTGGGTTGTGGGTTGCTGAAGGTTTACTCAAAATTGTTTCAAAAATAATTTGGTTACGATTGCAGGGGAAAAATACATTGTGGATTTAGTTGGTTTACCTTAAATTTATTTGGTTTGGGGGTGAACTGTTCAGGTTTACGAGGATTTCATTTCAGCCCACTGATTTACGTAAATACAAATCAAACATTCTGGACTTGGCGTTTTTTGGCCTGGAAAAACTGGAGTAGAACAGTTTTATAGCTGTTTTATTTTTGACAGATTCGAAAAAAAGAGATTTTAATATAATTGGAAAACGTGTGTGCCCCATTTTAGTCCAATTTTTGCTTTTTATAAGATTTTCTTACTTGTGCTTCTATGAGTATAATTGTACATTCATAGAACTTATAACTCGTGGTGGAATTCTACGCTATAATTATACCAGCACTCGTATAAATTTTATAATCCCATTGAGCGCTTTTACCATTACCGTGACAACCCACGATAACGGTACCGTGATGGCATAAAAATAGCATAAAAGTTACGTTCTTTATCCTTACAATACTGCAGCTATTTCTTACACATTAAATAATGGTGATACAAAAGATGAGACACAACATACGTGCGTCTGTTTCCGACAAAAAACAAACAACTACGTTATTCCTTTGGAGGAAACAGATATATCTTTTTATGGCTCAGTTACGGCGACGGGAATTGCGTTTCATTTTCTTTTATGTGTGAGGGAGATGTATGATAATGATTGTATGTTTCCTTTGGAGGGATGCAGATATACGTTTACGACTCATTTTCGACTGCTGTTATTAAGTGTGTAAGAAAGAGCTGCAGTATTATACGTTTAAGAATAAAAGCAATACCATCAGCGCATTAACATTGGACGTTTCTGAATTTTGGCCAATTTCACCCTGTTACGATTTTGCGTATCCGTGACCAAGTTTTAAACACCCTAACTTATGTTTTAGATTTACCGGTCTGAAGATGTCTTCACGAAACTGGTCAGGTCCCAAATAAAAGAAAGTTATCCAATTTTTCAATAATTTGTTTGTTAAAAAGTCCTGTTTTAACTTGACCAGTTGGAATTTCATCTGTCCACATCCATCCACTGTATTATTCAAGCAAGCCTTACTTTGACAAAATGGCTAACTTGAACTAGGTGGCTAGCTTTGCGTTAGTTGTTATGGTAACTCTCTGCTGAAAGAAAGTTACAGAATTGTCATTGAAATACTGGTGTCCTTGGAATAATGGCAGAATTCCTTATTCGAAATACATGAAAAATGTTGCATAAAATATGTTGTTTATAATAATTGCAGGTTGGTATTTAAGTACCTACATGCAATTATTTGCAAGCGTTATGATTTCAATGGAAATTTTGGGTTTAATTTATTGAATAACAGACAATTGGAAAAACACTTTTTTCACAGAACTTCTCGTTATGTACCCTACCACCATTACCGTTGGAAAATCTTTGGCAAACTAACTTAACGATTGTTTACTCTATGGACTTCAGTATTCATGTACTTGATGGTAGTATTTCAGGCCGAAATTCAATTTTAATCAGGCCGAATAGACTTGGCATGGCTGCAACTGGGGGGTTGGTATTTATTGCTCGCCTCCCGGAGCACACATGGGTTAGGTGGGTGGGGTGGGTGGGGTGGTGGGGAGTACTAATACCTACTGTTTTCCGATTCAATCGAAAGAAACAAAGAGGCGCAGTGCGCCATACTACCCATTCAATAAACATTTAACACTTTGGATGATCAGTTTTTTGCATATTTAAATACTATATAATATTTAATTTTTTATTAGAAAAACTCTCTTTTATAACTTTTGAAGGTTATTCTTATCAATGTAATATATCCTTGAAGAAGAAGATAACAATAATAATCTAAACGAAAATATGAAAGAGAACAAGACTCAGAAAAAATACAATGGTCGCAACTGTGACACAAACCCAGACCTCTCGTCTAACCGGGATATGCGCGAGAACCAATTTCGCTATTATAATAATAACGTAGTATTTATATAGCGCAGTTTTGTGATATTTCACTTCAAGTGCGCTTAATTATAATAAACTTAAAATTAATCCTATAGTGTTCCTTACGAGTCCTTACAAAATACAAAATTGATTAAATTATGTGAAACAAAGAATATACAGTATATACAAAGCAATTCCTAAAGAACAATATTAACAAAAAGAATTCATTAAAACTAAATTATAATAAAGAATAAGAGGCAGCTTACGTTTAGAAATAATAATAACAGAGTGCACATAAAACTATAGTAAGGAGGTAATCGAAACCAAACAATTACCAGAAACTTGAGGAACATGGCTTATTATAGTAGACTGAAAGCGAGTTAAAATTCATGAAAGGTACGATTTTTTAAATAAGTTTGTGCCATCTTCTGTCAAATCGTTCTTATCTTCTTCTTCAATGATATATCATATATTTACTATTTTTTGCCTCCTCGCCTCCCCCCCTCATCCTCCCCCCATACCCGTTACATTCATTTTTCAAATAGCTCGCGTGCCACCTATTAAAACGTAACAATCAAACACGCGCTGTAATTTTAACTATCAAAGGGATCTCCATTGTATCCCAAACAAATAACAAAATGACAGCGCACGTCAAACAATTACTTCTGGATAATAAACGTATAATAAATAATTTCATAACGCCCGAGCTTATATATATATACCCTATAGTACTCGCAAATAATGTAGCTTTCTATTTGATAAAGAATTTTTAAAATAGATTCAGTAGTTTTTGCATGAAAGAGTAACAAACATACATACAACCATACATCCATACAAACTTCTGCCTGTATAATATTAATAGGATAATAGGATTATTCTTTATCGAAAAGCATTCAACACCTTCGCAACTAGTTTCGGTGGGTTGTGTTATGTTTATTGTTAACTTTGATAGGCCTTACGAGAATTCACCTGTCGTAAAAAAAAACTACATACCTAAAATTTATTTTTACAAAACATTTAATGTATGTTCATTATTGATGTAGAATTATTTTTGTTATGAGTCGGCCCGCTCCCTAACGGGTCGGTAAGGAATCAGTTTCAACAAAGGAGTAGTAAAAGCACCCTTTGAAGCCAACATTATTAAAGTAATGTGATTTTATCAATACAAATAAATAAATAAAAATACTTTAACCGGGTGCAATAAGAAAGCGAGATACCCAGAGCGAATCGTTCCATATATTTATATTGACATCCGCACACGGGTCGGTGCGGCGCGGGAGCGGGTTTTGCGTAATTCCCACTGCCATGCGATGTTGATTACCGACCCATGTGGGAACGGACTAAGGTTTCATCTATCTATCTATATAAATAAAAATGAATCACCGAAATGTATGTACGCGATTCATCATTTTCGTTCGTGATCATCATTTTTTTGGGTTCGTTATTGTCAGGACAAGGTTTGTATGAAACTACTTTTGAGCTCTGGCATTATGAAATGTGTATAAAATTTCATAATCCTAGAGCAAATAAAATAAAATAAAATAAAAATAAGTGGCACGCGAGATGTTTGAAAACTGAATGTACCGGGACTGAATATGTGGAATGCGTGAGGGAGAGGGGGGATGGAACTCGGGAACCCGGAAGGGGAGGGGAAACTGGGAGGGGGTGTGGAACTCGAGAGGTGGGTTCGCGGGACAAGGGAAGGGGGGAGTGGAGTGGGGATAGGGAAGGTGGAGAAAGTGGAGGAGGCGATGTGGGAACGCGAGAGGGGTAGGGGACGCGGGGGAGGAAAGGGAAGCAGAAGGGGAGGTGGAAGAGGAAGGGGACGAATGGGAAAGGACACGAAGGGTGAAACAATTTCTTTATTTAAAGGCATAGCGACGCATGCCGGGAACCACCTAGTTTTTGGTATTTTTCAAACCAAACTTAATCAAAAATCTTGCAATCCGGAAACATTATTTAATCTATCGAGCCAAAATATGTTTTCATATAATAAAAACGTTTAAAAAAGGGGGAAGGAATATAATTTGGTCGTGAAAGAAAGTTAAATTTAATTTGTATGTTATTATGTATATTATTAACAAATTTTAATTAAATAAATTCTCGTGGGCTCGAGCGTGTTAAGATCCGGCAATAGGGAAAGTCTCTAGTGCTTTAACATTGGCAAAGGATCGAACCGCAAATTGTAGCCGGGGTACACACAACCACTCGGGTAACTTTGCAAATTGAGTTTTCTTGTTTTCAGCTCCTAATACTTTCGGTACACGTACCGACTGCCGGCCCGCCAAGAACGCCGCTAACCCCAGGGTGGCCCGAGTAGGACACTGCCGACTACCACGGTACTTTAAGGTAAAGTAGGGTACATGAAGCCACGGTGCTGGTGCAAGGGAATGTGGTACGCTGTACAGTGTTTATGGTGTACACGGAGTCAATGATAATATATTTACATAAGTGCGCTGTTTGGTTACCTTTGTTTAGTATCGAGGAGCATTGGATACTTGCGTATTCATTTTAGTTTCAATAAAACGCGCTTTTCTTGCAACACCGTTAATTTTCTAAAGCTATTGTTTTTTAATATTAATATTATATTGATTTCAAAGACCTCCATAGCCGAGCATTTAAGATATTCTACTACGGATCCAGAGATTGCGTGTTTTAGAGACTTGGAATAATTTTACAGTGCCCCAGAGATGATTTTTCACAAAAATATAAAGCGATATGATTAAGCCTAAAATATGATTTAAGATTTTTAAGGCCAAGAGTATTAAAGTGATTTATTTTTTGGGGTATTATGCCTTCTAGCGCTATCTCCTTCTTTCTTTGGCCAACGTTTCGGATATTGGAGGTTATCCACCACTTACCCGCCCCGGTTTAAGTAACAGATGGTTACATTTTGGAAAAAATAGGTTAGTAAGACAAATATAAATTAAACACTGCAAAAGAAAAACTCATTCATGAGGCTCCATGAGGCGACACTGCAAACGTTTCGGGCAGCATTACAGTGTCCATCATCAGGGCAAATGGGTCAAAGATTTTGGTGAAGTGTGAAATGTAAGTAGATGCGATACTATGTAGCCAGCTCCAATCCTCCAAGAGCTTAGGGGATTGGAGCTGGCAATCCATCGTATTAAATCGTATCAGTATAATTTAAAATCGTTTTCTCGCAGTGGCGGCTCGAGCACAATTTCGATGGTGGGGATCGATATTTTTTATGTGTATAAATAAATAAACTTACATGACAATTTACCTTAATTGAGAACATTCAAAATACAATTTTTTTTTATATTCATGTACCTATACAAGTAGGTATATTTTTATGTTTTCAATTCTAATTTCTAAAATAATTCAATATTTTTTCGAAAAAAATATTTATTTTTCTCAAAAAAATATTATTGAATTATACTAATTCATATATGAATATAAAGCTTAATAAAAAATAACAAATATAATCCAACCAACGTTTAGAGCGTTGAGGTAAATTTTCCACCAGAACGGCGCTATAGAAATAATCCGACCTATATTATTATTTTAATAACAAAATATGTACAACAATAATACTATTAACGCTAATCCCGGTCCGTGCATAGCTCACATCTTTCAATTTGAACGAAAACAAACTCCCAATTATCCGCGAGGGGATCCTAGAGATTATCCCCAAGATAATGGTACTATGACTCAAATGCGCATGCGCGAATTCGCGAGATCCCTAAGAAACGTATTCAGGACGAATAAAAAATATAAATTTCAAGGAAAAAATCCCGTGATGTTCCCCAAGTGCGCAGAACGATTTGCGCAGTGCACATGGCGCATGGCAACTGATAGTTTCGCGATCGACGTCCCGGTCGTCCCGGTCGTCGTCGTCCCGTCGTCCGCAGTGTTGCCAACTTAGCAACTTTATAGCTAGATCTAGCTATTATTTGATGTCAGACAGCTACATTTTAATGAATCTTGTAGCTAAACTTTTTAGCTACTTTTTATAGCAACTTTTAGTCATTGTTTTATAGCAATTCTTCCGGTGACAATACATACCAAGATATAAGTACTCTTGCTTTAACTTGCCTTTCACTGCCACATTCTAATGCAGAGGTAGAGAGGTTATTCTCTCAGATGAATTTAGTTTAAAATAAGTAAAGAAACCGAATGAGTTTGAAAACTCGAAACGCGAAATATTATATTTCTTTTAACTTAATAATAACTTAATTTAACTTTTAACTTAGACTCCCAGGAAAAGTGGTAAATGCGGCTATAACCAAAACCTCCTAGACTCCACATGCCGTGGGTGACGCTATAACTGTGTTTTGCCTAAAGATGTACTGCATAAAATGGGTACCGCTGAAAAATATTCAAAATCACTGAAAGATACTGAACCCCAGCCATCGACATCTTCTGATCTTCCTCTTTAAATATGAATGTTCAATTTATTTATTTATTCAATAAGTGTATAAGATATTTATTCTCTTTTGTTGGATTTAATTGAAATAAAAACGATTATCAGAATTTGTCTTTTATTGTATTAACTTATCTACCTACTGTAACGTTTAGCTACTTCTAGCAACTTTTTGGGGTAAAAAAAACTGGCAATCTAGCAACATTTTGTAAGATGTCTAGCAATTTGCCATAGCTAACAGTTGGCAACACTGGTCGTCCGTCGAATCGCGTTAGTACGCAACAAGGAAGTGAGCGGAGCGGTCGCACGTTCGTCCGAAGAAACTATTTCAATTTCGAGCTTAAAAATGTTCTGAATTAAAATTATAGATTATATTTCTGCAAATGTTAATAATTACTTTTATCTTAAGAATTCATGTTTGTCAACATAAAGCATCGAAAAAATTCTCAATAGTTTTCTGAAATATGAAGTGGGGTTTGTCCCCACCGTCCCCTTGAGAAGAACCGCCACTAGTTTTCTGCCTTTAGTTTTTGTGTAGCAATCAACCAGGGAATACCAAGAACTGTTGTCTTTATTAATATTATAACAATTAGAATAAAATAACTCAGTTTAAAAAACACTTTATTGCAAATGTGTTTAAAATATAAAACCAACCGGTTTCAATTCAACCTGAAGTCGTAGATTTTTGTGTATTTTAATTGCCGCCGTAATTAGGCATCCTCTAAGCCTTTTGGGTCTTCCCAGGACATCAGGAACAAATCCAAAGTAATGGTGGGTTTCAATTAATTGCTCGGTAATTGAAGATTTATCAGGAAGGCAGAGTTTACATGCTCGAAAGTGTTCTGATCTCCTTTTGGAGATCATCCTTTCTGTCTGTCCCACATAAATCTCGACAAACCTTTACAAATGCTGCAAGAGCTCAGTTTATAAACTCCATCTGTCTCAACAGGAAACATAATTTTTGCATTTATTATGTAAATAGGTCAATAGGTCTTGTACTTTCCCTTATAGCGCTGCCTCTGCTCTTTGAAATACCTTCCGGAATGTATCTTTTAATTCGAATGTGTCCTGGTACAATCTATTCCTCCTTCCACGTCTTTCTCTTCTTCAGATTCTCCAATCGCCGCACCATTGTGTAAACTTCCTTACCATAGAGGTTCGTCAAATATGATTGGAGATTTTCACGGATTTATCTTCGGGGTATCATGTCGTGTTACCTACAAGTATTAATCAACTTTTACGGCGACTCCAGAGTTGCGAACCGCTACACTGCTGTTTTACACACGTATGTATATATTTCATGATATAAAACCCCTTAGTGCCAAAAATGTTTCGTTTATATTCAATCGTATCGTGCATCCGGAATGCGTTCATTCATCTCCGCTTTTGTAGTGATTTTTTGTATATTTGAATGTCCTAATGTCCCCCGTGACTACTCATAGAGGCGGCCGCCTAGTGTTTCCTACGTAAAGCATTTTTGTTACTCATATATATTGATTCATAGATTCTACGCAAGTAGTTATTTCCGTTGTGTTGATAGAAATTTAATTATGTAGGCACTAAAATAAATTTAAGATATTGCTCACCTACATACATTTTCTAAACATTGCATTCAAAATATTAAACAATTAAACTCGGGCAAACTCATTTCCAGAGTAGTAGGTGAAAATTTATTATATTAAATTAGATACCACAATATGCAAAATCGATTTTAGGTCACTTTACTTTCGTCAATGACCTCTGGAAAATTTGCGTATTTTTTTTAAGCCTTTATGAATTTTTATAAATAATTTTTGATTATTGATCAAAAACCGACTAATACTAATATATTTAAAAAAATATTTATACACTCAAGGAGGTTCTATAATACAGCATTTAACACAACCCTTATACACTTTCATTATAACAATTTTAATTATATTAAATGAAGTTGTTTTCTTCAGTTTTTCTTATATATAGTGTATTTCTTACAAAAGCTTATTTTCAAAACTTTTATTACATCATAGTCAAGCAAGTGTATTTTATTTATTTGTTTATTCAACGCCCAGAGGGCTTTTACATGTTCGGTAGTACAATTAATTCATGACAGATGATTTTTAAACAGATAAAGAAATAATAAAAATAAAATTAGATAAAAAATGCACACAAGTCACAAAAATATTTAAAAAAAAAAACAAAAATTCAGCGATTAATACCCCAAAAACTAATAACAAAATACAGCGATTTGATAAGTTTACAAAAATACAGATATGTTTAGGAATAGTTTTGGAATAAGTTTTTTACAAGATCCATAAAATTCGCCAAGTTGATGTTAAATATGTCAACATCACCTATTTACTGATTCCCCATAGTGTGAAATCGTTGTATCGGAGAGTGGGCAATATAACAGTTCCGATTGTGAATGCTGCAGTAGAATAGTTTTTTTGTCGTATCGTTACTGTCGGTATTCGTAAGTTTATGAATTGTAGGAGTTCGCAACAGTCGAATTTAGAGTTAAGTATTTTGAATGAAAATGTAAGTCGTTTATTTTACGTCTGTCTTCTAGTGTTTGTATTTTTAGAATATTTAGTAATAGATTATATTTTAAGTCTTCTAGTGGGATATTCGATTTAAAATTTATAAAACGCAGATTTTTTTTGTATTCGCTCAATATTATAAACGTGAATTTTGTAAGATGGAGACCAAAATACCGAGTTATATTCAATTTGGCTTCTAACTGGAGATACATATAATAATTTAATGACTTCTGTGGAATTAAAGTTTTTGGTTGTTCTTAATACAAAGCCTAGTTTTTTCGTACCTTTGTTCATAATTTGGTGGATATGATTGTCGAAACTTAGTTTTTCATCCAAAATAATTATATTTTCAAAGACATGTTGTTTTTAAATTTGGTAATTAATTTTAATGAGGGAAGGGTACTTAGATTTCGTCCAGGCTGTGTCGCCTAGTGTCAGGGTGCGCCCCTATATCATAGATGGATAATTTCCCTCCAGCCTCCGGAGTACAGGTGTTAATATATTTACCTTTTAATTTAACTAATTTTGGGTAAATTCAATTTCATATCATGAAATTTATTTAGATGTGTCATATTTCAGAGTATTGCACTCGACGTAAATAAATATACATTTTATTTATTTATTTATTGTTTCTGTACACTGCAGGTAAAATGTTTACAATACAATTTGTTACCTCACTAGGACAAGCCTGTGTTGAGGTTAACAATAATTATACAAGTTAACAAAATAACACAAAATTATACAGATATTGAAAGAACAATATTGTTGTATTTCTTACAGATTGAGATTATGGGTACCTACCAAACTGATGGCGCTAGGTAGTACATTAATGTATACTTTTAGGGTGACCATAGTTTGGAGATCTGATTTAAAATAAAATAAAGTTTTTTTTGTTTTGTTTTTAAGGATTAAGTTGTAAATAATAAATATATATATATACTATTACTAATACGTTTTAAATAAAAGTTGTTTTGAAAAAACCAAAAACATCGAGAAATTACAACTATTGTTCTAATAAAATTTTAACTAAAATTCTTCGCGATTCACTTTGAAATACGACAAACAAAATATTATTTTAATTCCAACAAAGCATTGTCTTAGTTTACAACGAAACATATTTGTATACGGTACATAATATATCTCGCATCTTTTACAAACCTACATTTTTATTCTGCCTTTTTTATTTTCTAGAAAGAAACATATTTTTTGCCGTAACGTCCCTAAAATAAGTTATCTCCTTGCGATGCCGTGCTCCCCAGTTTCACATTTGTGTCTAGGAGAGATGCTCACTTATGTATGATATATTAGTTTCCAGGGGTATCTGAACGTGATTTTCTCCTACACATGTACTGAATACTCCTGTAAAGCACGCAGGACGGTGTGCTGTACCGAAATGCATTTCAAGGTTCAAGTTATAAAATTCCCCTCCAAATTCCGAGGATATTTTTACATAAATGATTCAGCATTGGGATTCTTTCTTATTCTTATTTTTTTCCTTTTTCTGTACTTGTTGAACTTAGTGTAATAATCAAAATTTATTCATCTTCAAAATGTCGAAGTCAGGTTCTTCCCAAAGTTATTGCCTGAAATATAGCTCCACACCGGTGCTGCTGTGGAAATAATTTGACATCTTGGGGAATGCTGTGTAAGGGTTTTTTTAAGAAAGGAAGAAGAGGAAGTTCTGGGGCGGAAATAAGTATGAAGGGTGGATACGAAATACGTATGAATCGATACGAATACGAGGTTAGTGTATCCTGGAAAGACGGACGTATGAATCCATCCCTTCAACTGCGGTGCAACGGTCGAGGGATTCTGGTCGGAGAGGTCAAAAGACCTACTTAACCAATTTCTCTCGATGCGGCCCGCCACGCAGCAGGTGGAAGGGCACATCGGCCGCCAAGACCTTTACAAACCTCACCCCATGAACCCGAGCACACCTGCTAAGACACTAAACGTAGCGAACTACTTGGGGTGATCTATGGCAGGGATATTGGTTATCCAATAAATGGTTCACGGGGCGGCGGTACTCATACTCGCCTCCCGAAAGTATAAATATAACATATATATTAATAATAATGTGTTTTTATTCGTCGTAAAAGAACATTACTTATTTTTATTGTTTGAAGTGATCTTTTACAAAGACCCCAAGGAAAAAATTGAAAGTGTAATCGGTAAAATTTTTTGAGTATTTAAAAAAACGATTTCATTACCAATAAAAGGAATTAAGAATTCTCTTTTTACCTCAGTGGTTCAGTTGCCAAAAAGAAAAGCACACTTCGTCAAAACCCATTACAGTGTGCCGTACTGCCATCTAGCGGAGTGCAAGAAAATCTCTAACAGTATTCAAACATTAATTTTGCCTGAAAATCTTGTTTTCCTCCCTCCATTAAATTTATTTTTAATGAAATTGTGAGTTTTTCAGTTCGAATCGAAGAAATGCAAAAACAAATAGAATATGAATTATTCCCCGTAGCATTTTTTAGATTTAAGTTCACTTTATGAACACCATCATTAAGGAAATAATTTATTTCAGCTAGAATTCATTAAATGAGCAAGTTTATGGAACGTAATCTAACTAACTAACCACCACGCCGTTTCCCCGTAAGGATAGGCAGAGAGGACGGACCGCCAAACAATCCGGTCTTGGCACAAACTCTTTGCCTCATTCATCTTCATACATACTCTTCAATTATTCTGACTCTTGACATTATCCGACTCAAGTATCCGATTAACTTTATCGTGCCATGTCTTCCTTGGGCGTCCCCGACTTTTTTTACCATTCACAGTTGCGTCATATATATCCTTGCCCTCCTTTCTTCGTCCATTCGCTCAGGGTGCCTTTCTTAATCTTATTCATTTCTCTTACATCAGCCTTGCATTCTTTGCCGATCTCCTCATTTCTCATAAGACCATACACGGTTTTACCAAGCATATGCCTCAGGAATCTCATTTCTTCAGCATTCAGCCTACTTTCATCCTTCGTCTGCCGGTCACATGCCTAGCTGCCATACATCAGGGTAGGTACCAGCACTCCTGAACTTCTACCAGCTTCTTTGTACAGTTTTTTTTTGTTAGCGCCAACGGCATTCAGTCCTCCATTAATGGAGTTCAATATCTCTATCAGCCTTTCCATCTCTCGTAAATATACTTCTAAGATACACAAACTCATTCACCTACTCGAAGTATTCGTCATTCACGCCTGTATTTATGAATAATGCACTTATAAATTTGAATTATTACGTAAATTAAAAATGAAGAAGAAAAATTAACAAACGTTTTTTTTATTACAATAGAAAAAAATGGTATGTATATAACAATATTGAGAACAGAGCGTTGCCATTAGCAAGAGAAGTCAGATAAAAAAAATACGTCTACGGTTTTCTACTTAATTGGATCTCCATCCCTTCAAATTTAATATATATCTACTGCATAATATATAACCTGCCATTGGGTTTCCAGGTGTTAAAAAGCATTCCAAATAATAGGAACCGAAAGGTATGTACACGTTTTGCCTGGTTTCTGTCAAATCTAAAAATAACTAGAAAGCTTCCGAACAGACGTGAAAAAGTATCCACTTTTATTCACAATACAGCTCAGATTTTTGTTTTGGGATCATTTGTATTCTGGTCTCTTCAGTGTGGTGTAGCTACGGAAATGTACAGCCCCTCATCGTTAGATAACGCACGACACGTGTTCCGTGTTCCTTACCACAAGGAAAACTTTAAAAAGTGCACACACTATAGGTAGGAGGGACTGTACGGCGTGACGTCGTATTACGGTGGAATTTGTGATTATAGTTAGTTTATTTTGGAAAAATTCGTATTTTTATATTATAATATTACTGTATCTTAATAAATTGTATTTGTCGACTGGTCTACTTGAGAGCTGACCACAATTTAACAAGCGTTAAACAGCGACCTTTTAAATGACTATTAATCATATTGGCGCTGTTTTTCAATTTGATCTTCATCGAAAATGTGACGAAACGTAAAAACAACACATTCTTAGCAGTAGGTAGAAAGAATCTACTGATTTTTCAAGAAAGGTTGATCAATAGGTAGGTTCCTACTTTAATCAAAAAAGAAATGAGAACATTAGAAATGTTAAAAAAAACAATAATCAATAATACGTTCGAGTTGCTCTGCCTGACTGTGAGTAAATTTAAAGCCTTTAAGTAAGTAGATTTGAAATCCTCTGATTGTCTCATGTGTGGAAAATAAAATAAACCATCTGATCAGCTCTGGTGTGGAATGCACTAACCGAGATTGAATGTGTCAATCATAGATAGCGCTTTGTTTCGTTTTGTTTTATTATTGCAAGGGTGAAAATCTTGGCTTGTACAATACAGATCAAATCCGATAACAAAAACACGCAAATGTATTAAATGGGGCAGACGAGTTGTTATATTACTACCAACCATGTAAAAAAAAACTTCTATTTATCCAGTCGTGGATAATCCTTATTCTAATATAAACAATCAACTATTTCGATTAAAGCGCGTCACTTTAAAATCCCTATAACAGTGCGCTCTGGAGTAACAAAATTTGTCTTTCTTTACCCCAATTTGGGGGGCGGGCAAGCATAACCAAAACCTCTGCCGTAGATCACCCCAAGTGGTTCGCTATGTTTTTGCCTTAGAAAGAGCTTCGGGGTTCATGGGATAAGGTTTTTCTAGGTCTTGGCGGCGTCTCTCCATCGCCTTGGACCTCTCGACCCATCGCCTTAAACCACAGTGGGAATGATGGATTCATATGTCCGCCACTCCTTAACAAACTGGTAATATTATTAATTTTGAAATTATCTTATCTTATTTTAGTTGATATCAGAAAAAGTTTTTCTTTCAAAATGAAAAGTTGTGTATTTGGATTAATTTGTCGTTTTTAAAATCAAAATGAAGATATCTTGTTTTTTCACAGGTCTGCGCCTGTATATTTCTCTAAAATCGTTGCAAAAGTGCAATAGTTCTGTAGTCACATTAAACATGAGAAACGAGCTTCCGAAAGCAAAATATTATTTGTTTACAATTTCCGTTCGCCGAAAGTTCGACATTATGCTTTTAAAAATACGGAAAGTGCCTAACTTTCCAGCGAAAGGGAGTCCACTGGTGCAAAAACTGCACACGTCCATATTTCGCCAAAGTTTTTACTCCCCGATTTGTTTGTCGCATATGCGTGGCCAGAGTTTGGCGGTGGGGGGATCGCAGGTCGGCTAATTTACTGAGGATACAAACTTTCGCCAACTTTCGGGGGCTTTGCTGGAATCGGGAAGTTTTCCATTGCAGTATTTGAGGAAACGCAGAGCCTAAAAATGTTGCCAACTGAAAGTTAACTTCAGCGGATTATTTATTTTATATTCTGATCGGGATTTATTTACATACATAACAATCTGCCTCTAACATGCGATTTTATAACATGCGTTTTTATTTGAACAGTGTAAACAGTTGAATTAAGCAAGTTTATAAAATATATTCGAAGGAAAAGAGAAAAAAGAAAACAATATGCATTTTATTTCTTTCTTTCGTGCGGCAGGGACACGCAGTGCATCGACCCATGGATCTCATCAGTTCTTCCATAATCAATTTTAATAATATTAGCGCCGATCAGTGAAAATTAATGGGATTTTATAATTTTAAAAATTTTACCTCAGGATCATTGCCTATAAATAAAGTAAATATCAGAAATTAACATTTACAATGACCACCGTTAGTAAACTATAAATATCATTATTCAGAATTAAATCTCTTAAAAATTAAGATTAAGAGAAAATACACATTTCAAACATAGAATTTATATAATATTTTATTAAAATCCAAAATTTTGGAAATCGTTATATTATATATTTTATATTTATGTGAATACCTCACAAGTCCCAGTTGCTACCGTTTGTAGCCAATGAGACTGGCATCCCCAATTAGCGTATGTTGTAAGGCTGAAGGTAAGTGGAGTAAATGTAAGACCACCATCAGTTCTGATTAGTGGTCTTACAGCAAGGCGATACTGAGAGTATTTTCCACCCTAGAACGTGCCGCAAATATATAATTGTTTGATTTGGAATTAATAATTGAAGTAAAATGTATCTGCGCACGGCGAGATTTGAACCCGCGACCTAGTGCCTTGCCCATCGTCCACGGAGTCCGTAAATTTGGAAATCGTAAAAAAAAAAAATAATTATCGTTCAATACTGAATAATGTTAAATATCATGCAGGAATACGGAAGAATACTTGACATGTCCCATGCACCGACAACCGAAATCAGCATGTTTAACAATTAATATGTACAGGTCATACTTGTACACTGAGCATAACTAGGCTTAGAATGAAACAATTATCACAATAACCACTGAGATACTTAATAACTACTACACTTACTCATTTTTGACCGTCGATTGACAGTGAAAATCTTTTCAGTTTTAATAAATTGAATGAAAAATCACATTAGACAACGCCTATTTGTAAAAGTTCTCAAATGAAAGTATCGAAAAAGGTTTTAGTGGTCTTCATTTTCAACTTCACAACTTGAACAGAAGTTTGAATAAAATTGATTGAATAATGAAATTCGCGTAACACAAACATTTTTTTCCAATAAGCTACACACTGGCAGTAAATTACAGGGGATGTTTGTAAAAGATACGTCGAGCGAAGTTTTCCATCCTCTCGTTAGATATCTCGGGACGCAACGTGAATAACTGATTTCTTTATGACGGCAGCTCTGGCGCCCAGAGAACTTTGCAAGATGGACATCGAGGAGCATAACTTTTAATATTAAATTCCAGAGATGAAAAATACCAAGTGAATTACGGGAACTTTTCAAATTGACTTGAGAGCGTTGCGTCACAAACTGGTCTGACGGGTAATTCTAGCTTTTTAAAAAACATTTAAATTTTCAAGGCGGATCCTTAATCATTAGGTATAGAAAACTTTCTGTTACAAATATTTATTTTTATTTTTAATCTAAACAGGAAAAGCTCAAATTTTAATATTTGATTAAATGAAGATTTCTGTTTTCCGATTTTCGATAAAGTTAAACATTACAATTTGAGGTTTTACTCATTTGTTCTACCGGTATTTCAATGGAAGATGTTCCGAGGAACTAGCGTCATTGATCCCTTTGGCACCGATGCATAGTCGGGAAACATGCCAAAAACGTGCCCAACATATGTACACGGTTAACATTGGTCACATGAGAACTGGTCGCTTCTTTGACTCGTTCTTGTGTTCAACAGCTCTGCTGTGGAATGATTTGCCGGCCTTTGTGTTTCCTCCTTCCTACAACATGAGTCTCTTCAATACCAATGTTTCATTCCTTCCTATCCTCAAAAAGACCCTCCACACAGCATCTCAGATGATATAGGCCCAGAGGGAAATTATTTTTCTCAGGGCCTCCTGTGTGGAGTTAATGTAAAAAAAATCATCCTAGACTTGCAGAAGAGTCAATAGATGTCGCATATTAAAAACAAAAATTGTTGAAATTTATCCAAGACACTAACTAGATAGCATTTAGTTCGGGTTTGAATCTTGCAATCATGCATAACGATAGCATCCAATGAAAATAAGCGTTAAAAAAATTAAGAAAACGTTGGTAGTTCTTAGTCAAAGCAGATGTGACCGTATCTTTTTTTGAATTTTCTTTTTTGCGATTTTCCACGGATTTTCGCTAATTTTGTCTTTTTTTTTAAAAGTGAAACATCGGAAGATTCTCAGCATATGAGCATAGCAGTGAGACAATGGCATCCCCAATTGGGGTACGTTGTGAGGCTGAAGGTAGGGGGGGGGGGAAGAAGATGGGAAAGAGGAAGGTGGGGAAGTACCTGGCTGTTCAGATCTGGTCACCAAACACGACTGACGCCATTTCAATTCAACTTCAATTCTGAATGGGGGTCTGACTCCAGGGCGATACTAAGAATATCTTCCACCCTGAAATTTAATTAAAAATTCTTCATTTAATAAAAAATAAAAAATATTTAATTGGAGCTTTTTTCGAGAGGAGGTTATAAATCCACGAAATAAATATTTGATAAACAAATTCGCAATTTCATTCGTTGAAGTCTTAAGCTGTTTTGGACATGCTTACTTTATTTAATAAACTCAATCAAATATTCATTATTGCTGTTGGCTGAAGATTTTAAAGTTAAGCCCCGGCGCAGCTTTAGAGTTCGAGTATTATTATTTCAACGCAATAATTTCTCGAGGTATCTTATTTTAGGAATTAATCTGGAATCTGCCTGAAATCAAAGAACGGGATTATGTTTTGATAACTCAATCTGTCGGGCGTCTCGTAATATAAATAAATAAGCATGCATCAAACATGAATCACACGAGTACAAAGATATGGCATCCCTCTTTCCCCTGCGTTTGATTTATTTTCCGACGAAAATACACATTTTCAGAAACTCACCTGTCAGTCGCCTTGATAAACTGCGAAACATATTTCTTGATGTGAGTTGCATTTCTTCTTCTTTATTCTGGATCCGGATATAAAACGGGCGCTGCTCAGTGCGCACACTACTCAGTAGAGACATGAGATATTCTTCGTGAATATGTAAATTGTTCGTTTCTTCTTAATATTTCAGCACTTAGGTATGGAATGCTTTTAAACTAAAAGCACGCTGTGAGTATCCCCTAACAGAATCCATATTTTCATCCCCATAGAAAAATTCCCACTGCTATGCAAATTTCAATTATCCAGCCCCAAGGAAATTCCGAATACGTAGCTACCTTCTCTGAAATCTTTGAGCTTTGAAAAGGCGTTCACTTTAAAATCTTTTTAAATCGCTAATTGAACTAAATATTTCTAATTTGAATAACGTAAATGAAAATATTACTTTACCAGTTCGTATAATAAATTGTACATTTACAGATTTCTAGATAACGTGAGACGTGTTTTAAACAGATCGAGGAAGGTTTTATTCTAACATTCCCTCTGGAAAATCATTTCCCTCGAGGCCTGTGTCATCTTTGAAGATGCTGTGTGGAGGGTCTTTTTGAGGGGAGGAAGAAGTAAACATGGGTCTTGAAGAGGACGGAAACACAGAGACCGGCAAATCAATCCTCAGCGAGCTGTTGAACTCAAGGATGTGACTAATGACAATGACGCTAGTTCCTTGGAGGATCTTCCATTGAAATACCGGTAGAACAAAAACAGCATTCCCACCTGACGCATATGTGAGATTGCAATCGGTTTGTTAAGTTAGGAGAGTCTATCAAACGGACCGCTCGTTCCTGCATAGAGTCGAGTTTTTTATTATTTTTTTTGGGGGGCTCCAGACCAGAGGTGGCTGCTAAATTCAAACGTGGGGCGCACTTGCGATTTGTACAGATACGACACGGCACAATCAAGTGAATCAGATATTTAAGTCTAGCTATATCAAGAGTCAGAATAATAGAATAGCACGTATGGAACTATGTATGAATGTGAATGAGGTAAGGAGTGGGCACCAAGGCTGAGGTGTTTGGCGGTCC
Organism: Limnephilus rhombicus; assembly: GCA_929108145.2. Classification (NCBI taxonomy): domain Eukaryota; kingdom Metazoa; phylum Arthropoda; class Insecta; order Trichoptera; family Limnephilidae; genus Limnephilus; species Limnephilus rhombicus. Next base: position 51,293,589 of record OV815285.1, read on the forward strand.
GTTTTTTCTGCATATCGCTGCGGCGAAAAGTCATGATGGTTAGTTAGTTAATTTTTTACAGAAATGCCTTAAATGAGACATTTTTGTCAAAATATGCTAGCGGTCTAGTCCCATAACATAAAGATGTTCCTTAAAACGGTAGTAAAAATATCGCTAAAAAATTAACAGTAAATCTGGGAGAAAAAATAAAACCGTGTGATAATTATAATTAAAATTCATAGGCAGTAAATTTAATTGATTTAACTTATCACAGCCTAAGCGAACAATGCTTTTCTAATTAGGGATCCTGAATTTTTTCTCGTAGATTCCATTTAACGTCTGGATTTATTCCCGCCTTTGACCGTATAATATTTTTTAATTAAACATTCCACCCCCGAGTAAATGAGAACGCGTAATTTCATTTGTTTACCAAACATCTAATTATCACCACGGTTTTTTTTTAGTTTATCGTGCCATTTTTGTCTGTTCGTCTTAAGTTATTTTTGTGCGGCAGACGGCGGGAGTCGAAGGGTGCATAAATTATTGTAAGTACATATATAATACAACCGGAGATATTCCTAGTGGCCATATTTCTCTTGTTGTTCTTAGACTTAAAGAGGGGACTTTACTGACTGGAAAATCTGGCGGAAGAAGCGGAAACCCAGCGGAAGTGCGAAAAAGGCTTCAATGATGACTTATTTCAACCGGAAAGTATCAGAGCGGTTTCATTTGAATATTTCAGACAGTTCCAGTAACTTATATTATTACTACAATACTTATTACAATAGCTTTTCTTTATATTTCTGCGGTACATAATTAAGTTTCTGCCATAAGAGAATACCAATATTCTAACTTTAATTTTGTGTTAATCTCAGATCGTAGAATTATAATCTTTACCCCTCAGGCCTCGGGCCTATTTTGTCGGATGGTCAAAGTATTTCCGCTTTGAAATAAAATCCAAATGATTAAATTTTTATGAATGCATCCTAAAACTAAAAGCTGTTTTTGAAAGGTGGTGAAATACACATTTTTTTGTATTTCTTGGTCATTGACTATGTAACAATTTCTAGACATTTTTGTTTTGAAAAGTTTTATTTTTCCAAATAAAATTTTTTTGTGCGCTTTAGAAACTTTAGAAATTATCGAAAAAATTAAATCTAAATTTAATTTAGTTAATAAAATAATAGCACCATGTAAATCCCCTCTACTTACGATGTTTCCATGTAATATTGACTCCTCCCACCGTTCTCCCCCTCCACCAAATTCCCCACTCCCACTACCCCCGCCTATTTAATTTTTTGTTCTTGTATAGGATTTTTAAGTTAGTTTTAAGTTTGCTCGTTGTGTCGAAACCGGTCGCAAAAATTTAAAATTAAAGTAACAAATGTACATGGAAAATTAAAACTTTTCAAAACAAAAATGGTGAAATACACTTTTATTTTATAATTCGAAGTAACGTAGATATGGTTTTTGAAATACAGAAATATTGAATGCAAACATAAAAAAGTTTTAAAAATGACTAAGCTTACATTTTTTCTAACTAAAATTACCGATAATGAAAAAAATAAAAAACATACATATTTTATTAGATAATATAAATGTTATCGTCAACTCACTTTTTTGACGTTTCATAACAAAATAAGTAATAAAAAATTTCATTCATTTTTTTCAAGTTGTGGTCGGAAACTTTGGTTTTGAAAGGTGTACATTTTAATTTTGTGTGGTTTATTTTTAAATCTTACTGTTATTCTCTTTCTAACACCATTTAGATTTAGATCATATTTCTAATCATTTATTTTACTCCTGGAGATGTGAACATCATTCACGAAACATATTGACTATGTAAAAAATAAAGTAATGTATACAACGTTATTTGTCTTTTAATAAAATCACAAAGTGGAAACCTTTCAGAAGAAGTTTTCTTCGTAAAATTAATAAGCCATATTTCATATTGTACAAATAGTATCACTAATACTGAACTCATAATTTTATGGTTGAAAAATAGATAGCCCGGTATATTAAAATATGCATTTACAAAAGGAAAATTAGGTATTTGATTCACCCTGTCCCGAAACATTTTAATATTCCTGCCACGTTTTATGACTCCCACAGGTAAAACTTAACGCCCCAAATTAACTCCCTCCCGAATGGCGTTCGGGAAACTTCGGATGTTTTCGGAAATGGCCTACGAATAGTTTCAGTGTTTCCTTTAATAATCGATATGCTGTAAACAAGCTTAAACTTAAGTAGTTTGGAGTTAATACGATCTGTGGAGAACGTGTTAACTAACTTCACAGAAATTCCAACTTTACGTATATTATCAAGATATGTTATTATATTTTATACGTGCGTACCCAACCCTTAAAAATTTGGGCGTATTTTTTCATTAGGTAAAAATATTTACGCTTTGCAATAAGATCCAAATAAATGGAACATTTGTGAACGTATCCGAGAACTGAACTGTATTAGTAGGGTATAAATAAGTAAATTTGTAATTATAAAATTTTAAATACGATTTCAAATTTATTATTAGAAATAATTATGTAATTTCTTAAATATAATTTTTATAATGCAAAAAGTTTTGAAAATGACTTACCTTAAGTTTTTTAATGAAAAAAAAAAGCACACAAATATTTTATTAGACTAATGAATTATTATTATCACCTCACTTTTGGTCGTTTCTCTTAAAAAGATTTTATTAACTAAGAGATTGCTTAAAAATGTTTTCCTAGCTTCCTACCCCTCTTGTGTTTGTGGCAATTCTGTGCTTTATAAAACAAACAACTCTACAACTTTTTCGCATTACGAAGAAGAATTGCAGTTTAAATAGAGTATACATTATCAAGCTCAAATTAAAATGACGCAGTTGGTGGCGCTAGTGGTCGCTCATTACAAATTAAAACTGCTGCGGTTTCTTTTTAACCGCGGCGACAAAAAAATACGAAAATTAAAAACAGGACGCCCGACTGACCTGACTCTGGTGGCTTGTTCAGAGATTAAGGAAAGGTCTCGTTTAAGGAACTAATTGCATTATACCTTTTTAGATAACCTTGCCTCCTTAAGCTGTTCTTTGTAAATAAGAGACGTTCATTTTGTAGTTCTTGTGGAAAATCACTCACCAAGACTTTTCTCCGTAGTAGTTATCAAATATATGCTGACATTATTTCTTATGCTTCCATTGCGTAATACGTATGAAAATAATCTAGAAACACAAACTTGATTTTTATTTGTCAACGCGTATTTGAACTTGTACATACGATGGAACATGATATTATACAGTAGACAGTACGGATTTGTTTATGCCGTATGTTACAGATGTACTCACTTGAGAGTTTTTATAAGTGGATTGTGAGGAAAAGTGAGCCATTAAATGCACCTATATGTGATACCAATTCTAAAAATATTAAATATTTTTAGTTATTTAGATGGTCTATGGTTGATAATCTGAGATAAAAATTTAAATTGAAACACGCATTTTTTAATACGCGAATAATGATTTGTTAGAAAATACAATTCAATATTTTCGTTATTATTTTTTTTTTAAATTTATAAACTAACGTTTAGACAAGATTTTTATGCATAGCACAAAGGGTAACAATTATTACAAGCAATAATTGTCAGCCTGAAACACTCATTTACATTGAAAAATCTTCCGAGAAAAGATACTTGCCGCCAACGGGACTTGAACCCGTGTCCTTCCGATTGCCGGTCGAATGCTCTGACCACTGAGCTATGGCGGCTTATCAAATACCCGCCAAATAATTCAATATATACTAGTGTTTCATTCAACAATTACTGCTTGTTATATTTTTTCCACCTGAAAACAACCAACTTTATTTTTGCGAGGAAGACATTGTTAGTGTTAAATCCCTCGCTAGGTGGCGTCGAGACAAATTATGTCTGCATTTATTGGGGAAATACTTAAACTTGTTAAATATTAATTATTATTTTTTTTTTAATTTATAAACTAACGTTTAGACAAGATTTTTATGCATAGCACAAAGGGTAACAATTATTACAAGCAATAATTGTCAGCCTGAAACACTCATTTACATTGAAAAATCTTCCGAGAAAAGATACTTGCCGCCAACGGGACTTGAACCCGTGTCCTTCCGATTGCCGGTCGAATGCTCTGACCACTGAGCTATGGCGGCTTATCAAATACCCGCCAAATAATTCAATATATACTAGTGTTTCATTCAACAATTACTGCTTGTTATATTTTTTCCACCTGAAAACAACCAACTTTATTTTTGCGAGGAAGACATTGTTAGTGTTAAATCCCTCGCTAGGTGGCGTCGAGACAAATTATGTCTGCATTTATTGGGGAAATACTTAAACTTGTTAAATATTAATTATTATTTTTTTTTAAATTTATAAACTAACGTTTAGACAAGATTTTTATGCATAGCACAAAGGGTAACAATTATTACAAGCAATAATTGTCAGCCTGAAACACTCATTTACATTGAAAAATCTTCCGAGAAAAGATACTTGCCGCCAACGGGACTTGAACCCGTGTCCTTCCGATTGCCGGTCGAATGCTCTGACCACTGAGCTATGGCGGCTTATCAAATACCCGCCAAATAATTCAATATATACTAGTGTTTCATTCAACAATTACTGCTTGTTATATTTTTTCCACCTGAAAACAACCAACTTTATTTTTGCGAGGAAGACATTGTTAGTGTTAAATCCCTCGCTAGGTGGCGTCGAGACAAATTATGTCTGCATTTATTGGGGAAATACTTAAACTTGTTAAATATTAATTATTATTTTTTTTTTAATTTATAAACTAACGTTTAGACAAGATTTTTATGCATAGCACAAAGGGTAACAATTATTACAAGCAATAATTGTCAGCCTGAAACACTCATTTACATTGAAAAATCTTCCGAGAAAAGATACTTGCCGCCAACGGGACTTGAACCCGTGTCCTTCCGATTGCCGGTCGAATGCTCTGACCACTGAGCTATGGCGGCTTATCAAATACCCGCCAAATAATTCAATATATACTAGTGTTTCATTCAACAAATACTGCTTGTTATATTTTTTCCACCTGAAAACAACCAACTTTATTTTTGCGAGGAAGACATTGTTAGTGTTAAATCCCTCGCTAGGTGGCGTCGAGACAAATTATGTCTGCATTTATTGGGGAAATACTTAAACTTGTTAAATATTAATTATTATTTTTTTTTAAATTTATAAACTAACGTTTAGACAAGATTTTTATGCATAGCACAAAGGGTAACAATTATTACAAGCAATAATTGTCAGCCTGAAACACTCATTTACATTGAAAAATCTTCCGAGTAAAGATACTTGCCGCCAACGGGACTTGAACCCGTGTCCTTCCGATTGCCGGTCGAATGCTCTGACCACTGAGCTATGGCGGCTTATCAAATACCCGCCAAATAATTCAATATATACTAGTGTTTCATTCAACAATTACTGCTTGTTATATTTTTTCCACCTGAAAACAACCAACTTTATTTTTGCGAGGAAGACATTGTTAGTGTTAAATCCCTCGCTAGGTGGCGTCGAGACAAATTATGTCTGCATTTATTGGGGAAATACTTAAACTTGTTAAATATTAATTATTATTTTTTTTTAAATTTATAAACTAACGTTTAGACAAGATTTTTATGCATAGCACAAAGGGTAACAATTATTACAAGCAATAATTGTCAGCCTGAAACACTCATTTACATTGAAAAATCTTCCGAGAAAAGATACTTGCCGCCAACGGGACTTGAACCCGTGTCCTTCCGATTGCCGGTCGAATTGGTTGTTTTCAGGTGGAAAAAATATAACAAGCAGTAATTGTTGAATGAAACACTAGTATATATTGAATTATTTGGCGGGTATTTGATAAGCCGCCATAGCTCAGTGGTCAGAGCATTCGACCGGCAATCGGAAGGACACGGGTTCAAGTCCCGTTGGCGGCAAGTATCTTTTCTCGGAAGATTTTTCAATGTAAATGAGTGTTTCAGGCTGACAATTATTGCTTGTAATAATTGTTACCCTTTGTGCTATGCATAAAAATCTTGTCTAAACGTTAGTTTATAAATTAAAAAAAAAATAATAATTAATATTTAACAAGTTTAAGTATTTCCCCAATAAATGCAGACATAATTTGTCTCGACGCCACCTAGCGAGGGATTTAACACTAACAATGTCTTCCTCGCAAAAATAAAGTTGGTTGTTTTCAGGTGGAAAAAATATAACAAGCAGTAATTGTTGAATGAAACACTAGTATATATTGAATTATTTGGCGGGTATTTGATAAGCCGCCATAGCTCAGTGGTCAGAGCATTCGACCGGCAATCGGAAGGACACGGGTTCAAGTCCCGTTGGCGGCAAGTATCTTTTCTCGGAAGATTTTTCAATCTAAATGAGTGTTTCAGGCTGACAATTATTGCTTGTAATAATTGTTATCAATATTTTCGGTTGGCGGAATATCAATAACTAATAATTAGTAAGAGTTGCATCTTTTATTAAAACTGTCTAATAATTTAGTCAGTATTGTGATTGATAAGTTTTAAGATTTTCACGGCCAAAAGCATTTTCGTTATTTGTTTTTGGGGTGTTATGCCGTGTTGCGCTACCTCCTTCTTTAGCCAACGTTTCGGACATCGTTGCAGTGTCCATCATCAGGGCATGTCCGAAACGTTGACTAAAGAAGGAGGTAGCGCAACACGGCATAACACCCCAAAAACAAATAACGAAAAAGTATTGTGATTATCCAAGGATCACGCTGGAACTTTAAAAAAAATCCAAATTTTTATTTAAAAAATCTTTTGAAATTGGCCACATTTTGGGCAGCGAGTACCCCGCGGGTGTTCGCAATTGTCTAAAATGTGGCCAAAAACGTTCCAGTGGTTAAAAGATCACTCAAATGACAACACAGAGAGAGGTAAGAAACCCAAGAGATACTTGCTTTACTACTATTATTTGTGCTAAAAAATTAAAATCTAACGTGAAATCGGATAGGTGTTTTTGTACTGCTAAAACATGTTTTTACACTTTAACTAGAATCGAACGATGGAAGCTGATACAATAGGGTCCGAGTTTAATCCGTTAAGCTGAGGAGGTTTTTTGTTTCGTCGTGAATTAAAGGTCTTGGGGCAATACACCGCCAACCCTTTTATTGGTTAAAACTAAGAATAGTTAAAATAAACAAATTGAGGAATAAAGCTTTTTGCAAATAAATAAAAATATATATTTGTTCAATGGAAGGCGTTAATTTGGACTGTACCATATTTTACTTTGTTTCGAATTATCGTACAGTTTGTCTTTTTGATATGTAGTTAATTTAAACTCTTATCTCTCCAGAAGGTGACACTATAGTAAGTGATTAGGCATGGCTTATATCTAGTTAAGATTGGTATTGTAAAAGCCAAAGAGATTTGTATAAAAATGGCTAAAGCCATGATGTCAATCAAAATTTTGTAACCATTTAAACTTTAAATCATGTAGGTATTTACATCTAAAATATCATTTGCTGGCAATAATTAAACTGACATTTCCATGATTTCCTTTGTTAAGTATATGAGTACTCATGTTTTCATTTCAACATTCCAAAAAACTTTAAATAAACGCTTTTGGTAGCGACTGCAAAAACCTTACAATTCTCGCAGTAAACTGGCATTCAACCTCGGTTGTTTGTACACCAAGAAGGCGCAAATCCACTCAGCTACCAAGCCAATCAAAAGATTTCAACGAAGGCTTCGCTTTAACGCAGGCATGTATTCATTTACATGCCTATTATGAACAGGGTTTTAGAATTTCCGCTTAATTTGATTTGATTTAGCTAGAATCTCGGCGCTGCTGATTCCGGCGGGTTTAGGGAACGGAGCTAAAGGGTGGGATTACATTTTACACCAACGCTGAGGCGTAAATAATAGCTTAAGATTAGAACTGATATAGTAAGCTCAGAGGGAAACGGTTAATTTATAAACAAGGTAATACGCATTATTTTGCTAGTCAGGTAGGATGTGAGATATGGCCAGGTGACTTAAGCGATTACCGAGACAAAGAAATGACTCACTTGTGCTTTGCTGATTAAGATATCAGATAGAATTTTAAATTATTTCTTCTTTGTTTAAGCGAATTCTACCAACAAAGTGAAACAAACGAAATTTTTATATTTTTTTACACCTCAAAAGCATTTATGTCCAGCAGTTTTTTAGGGGAGTGCATTTAAAATGATATGAACTTGAATAACATGATATTCATCATTCGGGTATATTTTCTTTCACTTTGCAGACAAAAGTTAAAGCCTCTCAAAGTTTTGTGTTCTACTGTTATTAGATTATAATAAAATATTTACTATTATGCTCAATATTTTACATGTACGAGTTTAAAACCTTACAAATACCCACTTTAACATTGCTGTAGATTTTTTTAAATGTCAAACTGCGTTGCGCATTGTGTATTCTCCTATTACTATTCAGTCAACTTTTTAATGAGTATCGTAGTGTCCATCATTTTGTGTCATCCTTTTTTTACAGTATTAAGGGAGGGGTCTGGTCCAGCCGGCCCAAAAAAAACTTTTTTTTTGCCTGAAAATCTTCTTATACATGTGGAGAATATATTCCTAAAGTTATAGCATCAAATTCGGCTTTTAAATGTGGTTAGGCGCCGTGCAATGTAGGCAGAAAGATCGGAAAACGGAGCGGCCCGGTTACATCTGAAAATTTTAAACGAGTTTTTCTCAAAACAACATTTTTTAAGTTGGCTGGATTCGTAGCTCGTTGATTTTTCATTCGATTCGCTTCATTCAAAGTTCAAATGAATGAAAATAAAATTTACATGCGGATGAACCTCGATTTATGCAAAATTATTATTATAGAACAAAATTATTGCAAAATTAAGACGTTTTTTTTTGTAAATTTTCAATTTATATCCGCCATTTTTGCAATCAACAACTTTTTTTTAATAAACATTTTTTTTAAATCTATGTACTATAGATATTCATATCAAGTTTTAATTGTGTTTTTTCTTGTTGTTTGAACCTTTACGAGTAACAAAAGTTTCATGAATGAAAATAAATTTACCTTTTTTACATGAATACCGCACAATACCGCCAGTGCGACCATGGCATCCCCAATTGGGGTATGTTGTGAGGCTGATGGTAGTGGTTATGGGAAGAGGAAGGTGGGGAAGTACCTGGCTATTCAGATCTGGTCACCAAACACGGCTAATGCCATTTCAAGCAACGTTTCAATTCTGAATGGTGGTCTTACACAAGGGTGATACTGAGAGTATCTTCCACTCTGGAACGTGCCGCAAATGTACTATATATTACTTTAAATGAATAAATTGTGAAATAATACAAATTAATCAAATAAAATTTATTTTCCACGCCGGGATACGATCCCGCTACCTTCGGAGTGCAAGTCAAGAGCCTTACCGCTGGACTACGCCGTCAAATTTATCTTTGAAAGAACACCTTGGAAAAAAAAACTCGGCTGGACCTAACTACCCCCTTCATAATAATAATAATACTTGACTAATTTAAATAGCGCTGTTTTTGTGAGAAATCACCTCAAGGGCGCTGTACAAGTAAATATATAATAAAATTGGTATAACAAAGATTTGTATTCATAACTAGTAACCTATATCTAAGACTTATAGCTAGTTGCTTATATCTAAGGGATATCATCTAGAAATAATTTGACTTTAAGTAGACGGTTATTCTTTTTTTAATTACGCTTTAATAAAAAGGACTCTGCTAAAATTTTCAACTTTTTTTCAATGTATTGTCACTTTCGAACAGAGAAATAGACTTATATTATATACTTACTTTTACTTATTCGTACCTAATTTTCGCATTTTTTTCGTACAATAATATTAATCCCTCAGGTAGCATAAATAAAAATACAACAGAACAATGTATAAATCTTACATACATAATCAGAAATCATTTTAAGGCTAACACATTATATTCCATCGTGTAGAATTTCTCGGAATGCATTGCCGTAGTTAGTGAGTAGTGAACAGTGAGCAGACGGAGCTTATTACCAAACAAAGTCACAGCGGGACCATATTTCAGTGGAAATCAATACGGTTACATCAGTGGCTTGGCACTTTACTGCGCGACCCCTGACCCCGGCGTATTAACAGATGTCGCGCAGTATTCATACAAATATTCAGCGCTGGGAAGTGAAGCACGATTTCTGACTGGTCGCGAGACAACCAACTCAGACACAAGGCAATACTGGTTAGGTACATTATTATTTATCCCCGGCTTCTCATGAATATTTCTACCTCAACTTGAAAATATTTTTTAATACATGGGCTCCTCATATATTTCATTGCACCTAGAGGAAGTAACGTTGGTGTACTACAAGTAACTACAAGGAACGAATCACATTTAGGAAGAAAAATATTCTAATCAAATCCTTGCACTATTGCAATTATATATCCCATGATCTTAATTCAAAAGCTGCTACTAAGGATTATATTAAAATGTCACCCATCTCACCCATCAGAGCCACTTTTAAAAAAAATCGCAATCCTAGGCATTAGACAATTATACGTTAAGACAATTCTCATACACTTAAGGAAAAATGATTTAACACTCAAAACTCAACAAAATATTTACACCAGCTATTCATCACACCAAAAATGCAAAATTCCTCCAACAAAAACAGCTTTGCCCAACGACAGTTCTCTTACATCGCGCCTAAAATGTTCAACTTACTGAGTATTGATATTAAGACATCGAAAACTGATGATCTTTATGCCATTAATATACAGAACTGGTTATTTACTCAGGGAAGGAAATATTATAAAGAATGCCTTACATCTTAAAAACTGTTCTTATTTTTTCATATTTCTCGAGTAAAAAATCTTATCTCTAAATTAATTTTCAACCAAAACTTTATATTACGCTGATGATTTTTTTCATATTTTTTGACATTGTTCGTCCATTTCATATGCTGCTTAGGAATACTTGCTTTTGTTTTTTGGGGTCTAAGACTTTCATTGTTCATCTGTATATTTACATATTTATTCTTATTTTTTATTTCTATTTTACGCACCAGATTTAAATGTCCGGGTTTAATTTTCCCCACAGGAAAAACTAAACCCTTTCACACACTTCCCAAATGATCATCTGGTCAATCCACGTTATGCAATTGCACTATATGTATTATAATTACAAAACAATACAAGAACAACATGTCAACCTACCAGAGACCAGATGGGAAAATAATTCACCGACTCCAGATATTTTCATATCAGAGGGTTCGGCTCTGTGGAATTCCTAATTGAACCTATAAATCCTACTGATCCCTCAATATAAATATTTAAAAAATCTTTTGTAATCCTACATGTATTTAAAATTACCGATTTTTGCATTTTTATGTATAAATTCTTTGACAAATCTAATACGCCTAAATTTTGAATCAGAGACCTAGGTATAATGCCAGTAGCCGAAATAACAAATGGTAATATTTTTATATTCCGAGAATGCCAAATTCTTTTAATCTCATTTCCTAAATCTGTGTATTTTCTAATTTTTTCAGAAACAGTTTTTTGAATATTACAGGAATTTGGAATAGCTACATCAATGATATAAGTTATTTTTTTAATTTTGTCATGTAAAACTATATCAGGTCTATTATGACTAATTGTTCTGTCTGTTAGTATAGTTTTATCATAATATATTTTATAAAATTCATTTTCTAAAAATGAATTTGGTTCATATTCATAATATGGTACTATATTACGGCAGTCAATCAAGTTATGTTTAATTACCAAACTTTGGTGGATTATTTTTAAAACCTGATTGTGCCTAAATGTATACTCGGACGGCGCTAATATAGAACATCCCGATATAATATGTTCTATAGTTTCCGGAAAAGCCAAACATTTTCTACATAAATCATCAATTTGATTTATATCTTTGATTATATGCTTCCTATAATTTTTAGTATTAATGACTCTATCTTGAATGGCAAGCATAAATCCTTCTATTTCTGCGCTCAACTCTCCAATACTCAACCATTTGTTTGACGAAAGTTTGTCAACATACGTTTGGTTGAGATAATTGAAGTGTTTTGCATGAATAATTTTATTTGACCAGGAATCTAATAATTCCTGGTTAGTATTTATAAGAATGTTGGCATTCTCGTCATATAAATTTAAAGGTGTAATGTTTCTATCTGCCTTACAAATTATTTTGTGCATTTCTGAGCTATTAGCTTTCCTATGGAAAAAATTTCTAAGCATTTCTACCTGATTGTGTTTCAAAGATGTTATTTTGACTATACCTCTACCTCCTAAATTTCTAGGTAAATTAATTCGTTCTATAGCTGAATTTGGATGATGGCAATGAAACTTTGTTAACGTAGTTCTAATTAATCGTTCTAAACTATCTAAATCTGTATTGGACCATTTAATTATGCCAAATGAGTACGTTAATAAAGGTATTGCCCAAGTATTTATAGCTTTTACTAAATTTTTAGCAGATAGATTGCATTTTAAAATTTTTCTGATCCTAGTTTGAAATTTAATCCTAATATCATTTTTAATACTAGTGTGATCTAATCTATTCGATTGCGGGTATCCTAAATATTTATAAACCTCATCCCCTTTCATACTTTTAATTTTGAAATTTCTAAATATACCCTCGTCTCCATCTACAATTTTGCCTTTCTCTATATGGATCGTTTTACATTTATCTAAACCAAAAGTCATTTTAATATCATCTGAAAAAATTTTAACTACCTTAATCATTTTTTCTAAATTTGATTCAGAATTTGAAAATAATTTTATATCATCCATATATAATAGATGTGAAACTATACTACTCTCTCTTGTAGTCCTTAAAATATTATTATTTGTTACTTTTATTTTTATTTATACAAGATTCACCTAGTTTAACTCCTTTCCTGTATGTGATCATGTACCTAATACTAGTATAATATATATGCTATATGTTTGTACTTTCATCTACATATATATGGATGATTATTAATATTATTTACTTAATATCTTATGAATCTCGACTACCATAATACGGGCATTTGCCTAGATTGGTAGTCGAAATACCATGTAAAACAATCCTGTAATAAACAAAATGAATAAAGAAAATTAAAAAAAAAAAAAAAAAATTGAACCGCCAATCAAAACAATTAATTTTGCTTTCCCAAACTCGTTCATTGCAAAACATATTACATAAATATTTTTATTAAAATGTGTACCATTATTAAATAAAAGCATTTCTAATACAATGTGTTCCTAATTATGTCGTCTGCATCTAAATTTCTCTAATAAACGATTAACAGTATTAATATCAAGTGACCTTCCAGGTAGGCGTAGTCCTGTATATTTTCTGCCCGTACGGAATTTGAATAAAACAATATATATCATTGAAGAAGAAGTTAACAATAATGATCTAAACATTTAGATTTAGTTTTTCTTACAAAAAATGGAAAACAATATACGTTAATTTTAACAGAGCATTACGTTAATTGGTCAAATGCATTGTAGATATAGTTTTGTATTAGTGATCGACCAACCGGTGCCGGTGGATGGAGTCTGTTAGCCATAAGATGTTAATATAATAGTGTATCTCATCTATAGTTAGAAGTAAGATAGAACATTGTTGAAATTTATTATAAATTTGTACAACGCCCTTGAGGTGATTTTTCAGAAAAACCCGCGCTATACAAATCATCCGAATATTGTCTAGTTTGCCCTAATTAAGCAAAACGAATTGTCAGTAGTTAGCAAATGGCCTCCATGGTTAAGTTGTTACGATCCTTAACATTTATTATTTATTTTTTTTTACATTAACTCCACACAGGAGGCCTTGAGGAAAATAATTCCCCTCAGGGCCCATGTCATCTGGGATGCTGTGTAGAGGGTCTTTTTCAGGGGAGGAAGGAATGAACATTGGTCTTGAAGAGACCTATGTTATAGGAAGGAGGAAACACAGAGGCCGATTTGATTCATTTGTGTTAGTTTACAATTTATTCATTTAAAATAATAAATTTTAATAGTATATTTGTGACTCGGTGAAAGACTACTGTTCAGAATCAAAACATTGGTTGCTTGAAATAATAGCATTAGCCTCAACCTTCCTCTTCTCCCTCACCACTACCTTCAGCCTCACTCATAACATTTCCCAATTGTGGATGCTATGATAGTCTCACTGACTCCAGGCGGTTGGGAGTAGTTGGGGACTCTTGTGCAGTATTCACATAAAAATATAACATAACTCAAAATAGAAAAATGAAAAAATGATTTATGATAAGAAAGTAAATATAGAGATGATGTTTTAAATTTGTGTGATACCACACCAGACTTCTATCTGACCACGGGATCTAGAGATTCCACAATGTTGAAGGGGTAAAGATGAGAAGAGAATAGTTAAGGAGTTCCTGGGTACGAAAACCGGGTAATTTAATTTAAATTGTCAATGGCGTCTCTAACTATAGCTTTGGCAGATATTTATGCATACAATGCAAAACAGAGAACGGCTGACGATAGTTCAAACATTTGTCATTAGGTCATTTGTTATCTGTCGTTATGCAGGTCAACCAAAGCCTCTCGGTTGTACGTACCCTCCCGTGTTAATGTTACAAAGTTACGACACAGTATTTATTGAGCTCACATTTCTGGATTGACATTTCATGTTGTTTAAGGTCAGACACTATTCCTGAGATCTTTTAAACCAAATTAAAAACAGTTTTTTTAGAAAAAATTTTAATTTTTTACTTTAATTTTTTTACATTAGAAAAGAGGCAATTTACTGACTTAATATGTTTGTACAAAACTTCACGTAATATTCACATTAAAGTTCCTAATAGACGTTATTTATTTAACAATATTGCCTATTTCAATCCAATATCTCGAATGCGTAGATTGTATAATACCATAGAATGTGATGATATAGACAGTTTTACACGCAGCCTGTTATATTTTTAAAAACATGTGCTAATTTTATTAGATAGCCATAAGCTAATATGACATCATGGTAAACAGAAATAATTAAATTCAAAATTATGTCATTACTTTACATGCTTTATTATCATTTCTTTTCGTTCTTTCTTTCTTCTCTTTCTATGGTACTTACTATGTTTTATACTTTATTTTGCTGGTTATTATTTCTGTCATTTCAAAAGTGGCATCTCCACCCACCTTGATTTTCGCATGCTGAGATTTCTGAGAATGTTTTAAATTGGAGTATTAATATATATATTCATAATGTAATTCCGTTAATGTAATAATTATTGTTAACACTGTAAATGTTACAAATAATAAATAAAATAAAATAATGTTTAAATATTCAATAGAAGGTTTAAAACGCCGGTAATGTATTTTAATCACAAAACAGTACTAAAACGTTATCTACCATTTATTACTAATTTTGGTATTATTTCTCTTGATAAATTGCAGCATTTATGGGACAAAGAAGCGGAGAAAAATATATGGTTCGGTTGGCATCGAATATTCCTTGTGACTTGCGATGTTACTTTGTTCGTGTTTATTCTTTTAGTCCTTCAGTGCAACAAGAACTTGCCGTGACAAAGGCGCTAGTTCAATAAGTGCAATTAAAAGGTAATTACTCAGAGGAAGCTTAGTAAATGAAAACGACGACAGTTTTTAAAAACCTATTAATCTTTAAAATTAACAAGTAGATTATTTTTTCAACGCAGCCCTTGGAAGAAAAAGTGGACTTTGAGTTAGTAGTTAATTAATTGCAGTGCAAAGTTTGAAAGGAGAGATCTTTTTAATGCTTTGAAGGTACAAACGGTTGCATGTTGAAGTGAAATACGTGTAACTAAATATCATTATTAAATTTTAAGTGAAGATGAAATTTAAAAGGTTTTGTACATCTATTCCATTTTGGAAAGTTACCTAAACATCCTTTTATTTTGGGTTAAGGTGACGGGTATGGGTACCGCCTACTCGCGAACCATTAATTGGACAACCAACATATCAAAATGCGCACGAACTCCAATAGCTCGGAGGGCTTTGAAGCAAAGAATGGACGGTTATCTCGAAAGGGGTTTCTCTTGGGGTAAGAATAACCTATCATGTTTGATAACGTCTAAAAGGGATCGAAATGAAATTTTAGTCTCCTTCAACGGAAGCAATCTTCCGAACAGGACCTCCATCGATATGCTTGGTGTAATCAGAAATGCAATTGTATCCCTTAATATTAATAAATCATCGGGAAACGACATAATCTCAAATAAAACAATAAAACAACTACAAAATGAACTGACCTTCCCATTGACATACTTGGTCAATCTGTCTATATCTACAAATGTATTCCCTTCATGCCTTAAAAAAGCTACAGTTATACCCATACATAAAAGTGGTAACAAAAAGGATATATATAACTACCGACCCATAAGTCTCTTAAGCTCTTTTTCAAAAATCTTGGAAACTGTAATGAAGAAGCAAATTGTTCAATTTCTTGAACAAAACAAATTACTATCACCATCCCAATATGGTTTTAGAGAAAATCTGAGCACCAATGATGCCATAGAAAATCTAACAAGCATGGCCATAAAAAACATAGATGATGGGAAAAAATGTTTAGCTTTATTCATAGATCTTCAAAAAGCTTTTGACACAATAGACCATAAAATATTACTAACTAAACTAAAAAAAATAGGAATGGCCGAATCAACAATTAACTTATTGGAGTCATATATAACAGGGCGAGAACAACAAGTACAAATTGGCAAACAAAAGAGCAAACTTCTATCTTTAAACTATGGCGTTCCTCAAGGAAGTGTACTGGGACCGATTCTGTTCATTATCTACATCAACGATTTAACTAACCTTACCATTAAAGGAAACGTAATCAGTTTTGCTGATGATACTGTTTTATTATTTCAAGAAGAAAATTGGACTGATACATTTAATGAGGCTGAAAAAGGGCTTAGTGCACTTCAAAATTGGCTTAAAATCAACTCGCTTACCCTTAATATAAGCAAAACAAAATATATAACATTTTCAATGAACTCAAGGGGCCAACCAATAAAATCACTAGAACTAAAATTACATGAATGCCATGGAAATAATATACAATGTTACTGCCCCGTCATCGAAAAAACACAAAACATAAAATATCTCGGAGTAATAATTGACGAAAATCTTAGATGGGACCTACACATCAAAGGTATTACGGAAAAACTCACAAGCCTTATATATTTCTTCAAAAATCTAAGAAACGTGCTAAATAAAAAGGATATGAAAAAGGTCTACTATGCGTTATGTCATTCTCGAATTGAATATGGAATCATAGGATGGGGATCTGCTGCAAATACGTACCTACACAGCCTGAATACGATTCAAAAAGGAATCATAAAGACCATATTGAAAGTACCAATTAGAACGCCTTCAACTGAAATTTTCAATAACTTTGACGTACCAAATGTACAACAAATATATTCCAAAAATATATTATTGAAGCTCTTCAAAAATAATGAATCCTCTACTAGACCGTGTATGCATAACACTAGATCGAATAAAAATGATATAAAAAATATTCCAAGTTATAAAACCACATTTGGACAAAGAAACTATACATACTTTGCAACAAAACTCCATAACATCCTCCCCCAAGACATAAAACTAATAAAAAATCCAATTAAATACAAATCAAGAATAAAAATATGGCTTAAAGAGGTCAATGAGAAAACCCTAGCGAAGACGCTAAAAACGACATAGAAGACAAATGAACTATATTTGAATAACTTTAGTCCTCCTCGGCACAGGACCCCCTAGTGAGGAGGACTAAGAAATACAATATTTTGTACTTAATTTCACATTTCATTTTGTATGTAAAATTTTTGTATATAGTCGCTATAAAAAAAAAAAAAAAAAAAAAAAAAAAAAAAAAAAAAAAAAAAAAAAAACTCTAAGTGACCAGCAGGTACGGGGGTTCTATCGAAACCAGAGTTAAGTTAGCCTCTCAGTCTGGGCGTACCGTACACGGCCCGCAGATACTTTAATAGTACACAACTGCTAACCCTGTATAAATCTCAAGTACGCCCCACGGTTGAATTTGGCAGCCACCTCTGGTCTGGAGCTCCAAAATACCTAAAAAAACCCTTGACTCTGTGCAGAAACGGGCGGTCCGTTTGATAGATTCTCCCATCTTAAAAGACGGACTGCAATCTTTAGAGCATAGACGTCAGGTGGGAATGCTGTCCTTGTTCTACCGGTATTACAATGGTAGATGCTCCGAGGAACTAGCGTCGTTGATCCCCTCGGCACCGGCGCATAGTCGGGAAACACGCCAAACACGCGCCCAACATTTGCACATGGTTGACATTAGTGACAGAGATAGGAAGGAGTGAACATGGGTCTCTTCAAGACCCATGTTCACTCCTTCCTTTCCTCGAAAAGACCCTCCACACAGCATCTCCAAAGATGACATAGGCCCTGAGAGAAATTTTTTTCCTCAGGGCCTCCTGTGTGGAGAAAATGTAAAAAAAAAAAATCTATCACAGGTCACCCCAAGCGGTTTACTACGTTTGGTGACTTAGCAGTGGTGCCCGGGTTTATGGGGTGAATTTTGTCCGGATCTTGGCAGCAGATACATCGTATACTAACTGCATGGCTGGCCGGATCGGGAAGGATTGGTTGAGGAAGACCTTTTGACATCTCTAACAGGACTCTCTCGGAACATCACCTTGCACCACGGTTGAAGAGATGGATTAATACGTCCGTCACCTGGACACACTGAACCCCGGATTCCTATCCATCCCCATATATTTTTCCTTGCCAGAACTTTGTCTCCTTCTTTTTCTAAAAACACCCTCCACACAGCATCCCCAAAGATGATGTATGGTAATTATTTTCCTCAGGGCCTCTGTGTGGAGCTAATTTAAAAAAATAAATGATTTGGCTTAAGGAAATTACCCACAACCAAATTTAGCGCCACACCCAGTTTTTTTCACAATTCCCAAAATTTTCTCCACAACCTACAAAGGTAGTGAGAATTGATCGCCAGGCAACTCCTCCTTGCACTCATTTCTGATTTCAATCGCATTCATTGATGTTTTTTGTTCACCGACCGTGGAATTTAGTTCACTTGATATAGTTAACCATTCTTCCCTGGTTTTCCTCCATTTCTGTTTGCAGCATGCAAGTCATTATATATTCGTATTCTTTTCTCCGTCCAACAGTCTACTTGTTCACACCTTACAGTCTTAAAAATATCTAAATAAATGAAGATAATATAAGCGAAACTCAATCGAAAATCTGGAAACAGAAAAATCAGAAAAACATATTGACACCTCTGGAACTCGAACCCAGGACCTCTTGCTTTCCGGGCAAACGCGCTAACCACTGCGCCACGGTGTCGATATGAAATTCGGTCATGTTTAACTGTACCATACTTCGACTAAGAACCACCTACATTATCTTCATTTTCTTTTAACGCATATATTATTGGCAACTATCTTTTTTTCAGGTTTGAATCTTGCAATCATACATAAAGATAGTTGCCAATAATATATGCGTTAAAAGAAAATGAAGATAATGTAGGTGGTTCTTAGTCGAAGTATGGTACAGTTAAACATGACCGAATTTCATATCGACACCGTGGCGCAGTGGTTAGCGCGTTTGCCCGGAAAGCAAGAGGTCCTGGGTTCGAGTCCCAGAGGTGTCAATATGTTTTTCTGATTTTTCTGTTTCCAGATTTTCGATTGAGTTTCGCTTATATTATCTTCATTTATTTAAATATTACAATTTGAGGTTTTACTCATAAAGTTAAAAATTAAAAATAAAATATTCATCCTAGACTTGCAGAAAAGTCGACAGATGTCACATATTAAATAAAATGGATAAGGATTTATCCAGACACTATCTAGAGAGCATTTAGTTCAGGTTTGAATCTTGCAATCATATATAAAGATAGTTGCCAATAATATATGCGTTAAAAGAAAATGAAGATAATGTAGGTGGTTCTTAGTCGAAGTTTGGTACAGTTAAACATGACCGAATTTCATATCGACACCGTGGCGCAGTGGTTAACGCGTTTGCCCAGAAAGCAAGAGGTCCTGGGTTCGAGTCCCAGAGGTGTCAATATGTTTTTCTGATTTTTCTGTTTCCAGATTTTTGATTGAGTTTCGCTTATATTATCTTCATTTATTTAAATATTACAATTTGAGGTTTTACTCATAAAGTTAAAAATTAAAAATATCTTTTTTCTTCCAGGATTTCGGGATGAAGGACACTTCTCCAAGCAACAAGCACCTCGAGTAAAGTGAGAAGACACATATAATTGAATAAAGAAGATCCATAACATTATGCTTTTCATTTTTTTTGTAGCATTCCCTTTAGTATGCTAAACAAATAAAATTGAGGATATTCTTTCATTGTCCTTGGCTTCGCTTATCCGCGCTGCATTCCTTCAGTCCTTTGGTGGAGGGTGCAGCGTACAGAGCGCAGTTCTCCAGTCCTGCAATACCTCGGCAGTACCTCCGCAGGTTCAAAACCAGCACGGATCATAGTCGGGATAGATACTTCGTGACAGATTATACAAGTTTTATGGGCGAGCTGCGAGAGGCAAGATGTTAGCTCAAGGATGCGGCAAGTGCAGCTCTGTGGATAGGACTCAAGGTGATTTACATTTTGTTAAGATATTACAAAGGATTTTTATATCATTACTCATTTTCTCACGCTGAAGATTACTTCGTTCCTGCTCGACATTAATGTAACGTTCAAGACCGTATAATTTTTCTTTCTAAGTTTATTTAGAAAGCATAAAGTTATAAACATAAATTAAATTTACAAAAATTGTAACAGTTTGAAATTATAATACTAAGTAAGCATCCAGTCATTAAGTCGGTTGCTATACATTAATTCGAATTGATTTTTAATTCCTAATTGGAAAGACAAATTAGAACGAATGGAATTCTGCATTCTTCTATTGCATAAAACATACTATGGGCAAGCTAATTTTTCAAACAGTTCCGAATCGGAAATCAGAGTGTCTGGACGTTTGGAAGACACATACTTCGGTGGATCGCTGTTGATCTGTGAGCTAATACTTCGTTTAGTTTTGAGATCAATAAATTAACATTGATTTTCCATTTAATATTCTGTTCAATTTGAGCTGGCGCCCGCTTGTAGTAATTTTCACATCGTGATAATCTTTTAAACATTTGATTTTATTAGTTTCTAACTATTTAGTTTCTTTTAGGCTAAACACGACCCTGTTTAAAATATTAGAATAATATTATTTTGTTTATGAATTTGAGTCCATGTTCTGGTTTCGTTAATATTGAATAATATAATTTAGCTGTTTTGCCACAATTCTTTTATTTTAACTATTAATGTCTTCTTAAAAATGTTCTACCATTTGTCAAGCATTACAAAATTTAATGGTGAATATAATATGAACCAGTTAGGTTCCAATAATAATTTTCGTTATGGTTAGATACAGATTAGAAATCAAGTAGATATAAAAAGTCATAATATTACTGGTAATAATATTAGTATAAGTAAAAAAAATTATAAAAAGAATAATTAAACAATAAAGTTCATTGTTAAGTTAAGTTGATTTTAAAGGTACATTGAAAAATGTCAATGTCCCTTAGGGAATTTTTCCTACCAGATGTATGAAAAAATTTGCTTACATCTAAATAATGATTCAAAAACATACATAACAAGTTAATGTAACAAGACTATTTACCTTAAAAAACCTGCTACTTAAATTACATTACATTTTCTAAGAAAATTACCTACAATACATCAGACAAAGAAAAAAACGTTTTTTGTAGAAGTGGTTAATTCGCCATTTTAACACACTTAACACATTATCTTAAAATCAAGTTTTTATATCAATCAAAATAAATTACCTGCTACAGTCTTAAATATCGATTGTGGGTTAATTTTTTTTTTATTATTTTTTTTTTTTATTCACTGAAACATTTATTATAATTACAATTTTACGAGATTATATAACAACAATATTTCAATCGCTCTCCTAATAAAGCAGTTGCTTGTGTTTAGGAGAGGACAACTAAATACTTTTACATCTAAGTATATAAATTATTATTACAAAAACTAATAATAATTTTATAGCAAATACGATACATGTAATAAAATTATTGGTAAGTTTTTAAGTATGAAACCATTAATTCATCCAATTCACAACTGTAAACAAAAATGTTGCCATTATTTCGCTTAGTACCTACAACAAAATAGAAATAGACATCTCAGGAAGGTAAAGCCTTTCATTAATCCCGTGGTCCGTAAAATTATTGTTTTAAATTTGAAACCAAACTAAAATAGACTTAAACTACAGTACAACCATGAGCTTCGCCAGTCAAGTCTAACTGAGATCGCAGACTAAATGGATTATTAAACGTGATGTATTTAAAACAATTACATTAATATTTTTTACAATGTTCGTTCCTCTCCACCCATTTTCCTGGCGGGACATTATCTCCTGTTATTTATCCAGCATCCCAGGCCAGCCGAGTCCTTTTGACTTGATAATAGCTTGCACGACACTAAATAAATAAACAAGCCACAATATGAAGCAGACTCAGTCGCCGCCGGGACCAATCGTGACATCGTTCATCGCCTCGCTTGACTGTTTTCACACCGAATGCTTAATGTGGCAGCGCGTGGAGATACCAGAACTAAATTTACAACGGATCCATATTTAGAGCAAAACGCGTCATTATTATACACTAAAGCCACCCGGCGTTTCTGGAAATTGAAGTTTCTGGCTTATCTGCGGTTTTTATCTTTATGTAATGGTGTTCCTTGTAAACCCGACCACCGCGGCAGCCGTGGACTAGAGGTTTGAAGCACAGGTGGTTCATTTTGACGGTAAAGCTCAGAGTTTGGTTTTGTTATGTGATACATAACAAAACAGGAGTTCGAACTTTTTCTTTTTCGTTCTTCTCGACAAGAGTTCGAACTGCCCAAAGTATGTGAACTATGGAAAATCATTTTAATGAATGTTTTGACCCTGTTAGATATGGTGGAGGAAGAACTTATCTGTTAGGATCTATTCTGATTTGGTCATTTTATTTTTCATATTAGCCACTCACAGGAGGTCCATGAGAAAAATAATTTCCCTCAGAGCCTGTCATGTTTGGGAAAGCTGTGTGGAGGATCTTTTTAAGGAAAGGAAGAAGAGGCAGTTCAGGAAAGGAAAAAACCTCGGAAGTAGGAACCTAATGGTCAGTGGGTCCAGAAGTGTCGGACATAATATGACGGCCGGCGTAGTCTAGCAGTAATGCTTTTGACTCGCAATACGAAGGTCGTGGGATCGAATCCCGGCGAGGGTAAATAAATTTTTATTTGAATAAATGAAGACAATATAAGCGAAACTCAATCGAAAATCTGGAAACAGAAAAATCAGAAAAACATGTTGACACCTCTGGGACTCGAGTCCCAGAGGTGTCAATATGTTTTTCTGATTTTTCTGTTTCCAGATTTTCGATTGAGTTTCGCTTATATTGTCTTCATTTATTTAAATATTACAATTTGAGGTTTTACTCATAAAGTTAAAAATTAAAAATAAAAATTTTTATTTGATTAATTTGTGTTAACCATTAATTCAAAATAATACATAGTTTATTTGCGTCACGTTCCGGAGTGGAATATACGCTTAGTATCGCCTTGGGGTAAGATCACTATTCAAAATTGAAACGTTGCTTGAAATGGCATTAGCCTTGTTTGGTGGCCAGATCTGAAAAGCCAGGTACTTTCCTACCTTCCTCTTCCCCATCTCCTTCCCTTTCCCACTACCTTCAGCCTCACAACATTCCCCAATTGGGTATGCAATAGACTCATTGGCTCCAGACGGGAGCGGCTGGGACTCTTGTGAGGTAGGTATTCATATAAAAAAATATAGGTATATATGAATTCATTCTTCTCACTACGGTGCAGGGCAACGAGAGAGACCAGCTGAAGAGATCAAGGGTTTTCCTCCCCAGATCCGACACGCCATCCATCTGGTGGGCAGGTGAATCGAAACACAGTTCACCCGATGAACCTGGGCATTCCTGCTAACTCACCAAACGTAGCGAGCCACTTCAGATGAGCTATGGCAGAGTCGTTGGTTATCCAATAAATTATTCCTAGGGCGGCGTTACCGTTAGTAAATCGTGCGTTATTCTTCACACCCTAATATAAAAACAATACCAGAAATAATAAAAATAGTCCTTCCTTTAAATTATCATGCTCAGATACTGGCAGAGTATTTGGCGTGCTTTTTCCTTCATATTTCTTGAGAATTCTGATCACCGTGTTAATCACCTAAAAGATTTATCAACCAAAATGATTTTTACTACTTCTCGCCCTAATCTCTGCAAAAGTTCATTACCGGAAGCGTTTCCACTCCCCTCCTGTAAAAGCTCTGCATTCTGCTATTCATTCCCTTCATATTTCTGTACTTCCCTAGTCCTGGCTTCCTCTGTACTCTCCACAGCCGCAGTTCTGAGGGAGTGCAACGAGTCGGATGAGAAATTTCATTGTGCCGAGAAATAATAATAAAAAAAACTCCCATCCATCTTTCAATTACACACGTGTAGGTTCCCAAACCGAGGGCTCTCGCTTCTTGGCTCGGTGCGCTCGGAGGGTCATTTGACAGTGAAACGACTGTACTAAACGTTATTTTCGAACATTAAATTTTGAGTTTTAAAATTTCTCATTATTTAGCAGAATTTTCCTCCTGTCCGTGTCCGGGACAATTTTTTTTTGTTTTTAATAATAATAAAATTCGTAATTAAATAATAATTATTGTGACTAATTAATTAGCGCAGACGCGACTTCTAGAACAAAAGATACTCCCAGTATCGCCCTGGTGTCCGACCGCAATTCATAATTGAAACGTTGCTTGAAATGGCTTTAGCTGAGTTTGGTGACCAGACCTAAATAGCCAGGTACTTCTCCACCTTCAGTTTCCCATCTACTTCCTTTCCCCACTGCCTTCAGCCTCACAACATACCCGAATTGGGGATGACGTTGTCTCATTTTCTCCAGATGCTTAGGGGCAGTTGGGACTCACCTGGTATTCTCCTGAG
Organism: Limnephilus rhombicus; assembly: GCA_929108145.2. NCBI lineage: Eukaryota > Metazoa > Arthropoda > Insecta > Trichoptera > Limnephilidae > Limnephilus > Limnephilus rhombicus. The sequence goes on from OV815285.1 coordinate 51,318,599, forward strand.
GAAAAGACCCGTGAAAAATCATGGAATATTATGATTGTAAGATTTGTAAAACTCAAAGTTTATGAAAAAATGCGTATTTTCGTCTGGTTCATTACCACTCAAAATAGACCAGAAACATACCTTTCGGTAGGACACTTTTAGTAAACTTATAAAATTACCTCATCAGTCAAAATTTAAACAAAAGAAACATATCAGTTTTAAGATTTTCACGGCCAAAAGCATTTTCGTTATTTGTTTTTGGGGTGTTATGCCGTGTTGCGTTACCTCCTTCTTTAGCCAACGTTTCGGACATCGTTGCACATATCTACACATCTACCTGATCTGCCGGATCTGCCCTGATGATGGACACTGCAACGATGTCCGAAATGTTGGCTAAAGAAGGAGGTAGCGCAACACGGCATAACACCCCAAAAACAAATAACGAAAAAAAAAAAAGAAACATATTTCAAGTATGGAATTATTAATTAATTTTGATACCCACCAATTGTTCCAACAATCAGTTGTAATTTTGAAAATCAAAGCAAAACGCACACAGAGAGAGACACCACCAAAATTATGAAGTTGTACGTGTTTTCAGCTCGGAATTATTTCTAAGAGTAACAAAATTCTTTCGTAAAGTTTGAAAAGGCACAATTTTGTTATTATTCCACATTTATCAGAATAGTTTTCAATAAAAAAAGATTATTAAGAATTGTGGTTGTTAATTGAATTCTGTTTTTAAGAAAAGGCACCGAAGTTGGTTTTAAAACTAGTAAGTTTATTACGAAATGAAAAATAAATGCTACTTTCTACCCGGAGAACGATTAATGATATTTTTATAGTTTTTATATTATCGATTAACTTCGTTGACTGTCCATAAATGTTAAATGCTAAAAATATCCATGTAATGTCTCAGTTAAATGTACTCAACTCCACCGTGACAAAGGTAACGCTACTATTCATATAACTCACCGCTAGTGCGATTTCACAGAACTCCAGTCACATAACATACAGACCTTTCGACAAATTTAAAACATTTCTGGCCTGAACCACAGAAACAATAATTCGTTCTGATTTTATCTGGTATGTGAACTTTTGCAATTTTAAGTGCCTGCTTATTTTTGTAATTTTTTTTATCTAGTACTGTACATACTTACTACTTTTACCTTATTCGACATTAATTATTATATAAAGCCCCACGAGCATCCAATAAATGTATCGATAAAGTAACATTATGCGCTATTTAAGCTGAAGTATGAAAATGAAGGTAAATATATCAAGTAATAAATAAAAATGATGTCGCTACGGTTTTCTATGCACCATTAACGAGCAGTAAAATTTTCACACTCAAATACCGATGCGTTCAACGCGGCGACTGTCGGCTGCTGGTATTCTCGCCTTGCTGCAAAAATCCAAATAAGTGAGGGTGGCTCACCCCCGCTAGCATTATATCTCAGCGATGATGTATTGACGAAATGACTTCATCCCCTAAGAGAATATCCTTAGGGTGGGATTATTTCACGCTTCGTGTTGTGAAATGCATCGCTACTACCGGGTACCCAGTACCCAGGTCCAATATGCCTTGAAATGTAATGACGTGCATTTCCCTTGATTTAGGCCTCGGCACAGCTTTATTGATGTCGGTTATTATTCATCTGCATCGCGTTATGGTAATGCTTTGTGTACACACTGTACCTACATAAAATAATGTTTGTTTTTTGACATGCAAATATGTTTGACTTCATGCTCCATTACGCTGCACTCTCACTGAAATAATATCGGTGGCTTTGAGAAAATAATGATAAACATTTTCCAATGCGGATATTTAAATATCGGTGTGTTTCAGATTGTTTTACTCAACGCAGTATTGTCAGTCTAGACAGTAGTTTTATCATCACTGCAACTGTTTAGTCATACGTACATCATATTTGATATATCTGTCTATATATGTGGATACAACGAAGTGTCCAGGTGTGGATTTATTTTTAAATAAATCAGTTTTATTCAGAGATAGATGAAATTTTGTACAATTTACTTTCACCAAAGTGGGATGATCATGATGTTTACCTAAGATGTCGAAAAATCAACCTGATCGTCTTTTCCCATCCTTTAACGCAGATCTTTGATACTCTTTAATGAAAATTTTGTATGCTTATCGTTTAAAATAACGGGAAAATTACTGCCTTAATTTGATTTATAAAAAAGAAAAAACTGTTTAGAGCATGGGTAACGCCAGTAATTTCGGCTTGTATACCCACTCGAACTATAAATTTGTATTTTCATAGATCCGAATATTCAAAGAGGGAATAACATTATTATGAAAACACCTTAATATTTTGGTGAAATGTGATAGTGCATTTGAGTGCAATAAGGTTGTTTACTTAAGAAGAATGTTTGACTGGAGTAGTAGAAAATGGACAAAACTAGGCATAATGTGGTATAAAAGAGATTTCTGACAGGCGGATGTGGTAGTAACATGTAAAACCATATTATTACGAATATACTGGAAGGCTGTATTGAAGAATATTAAGCATTAGACAGTTTGATTGTAGGTCTGTGGACGATATTCAACTGGATGCAAGTAGAAGCCAGAGACTGTCAACCGGACCAGTGTACGTGATGGTATGGATAGAGATGGTAGTAGATGGTAGTGATGGTATGGATGGAGATAGTAGTAGATCGTACAAGATGTGTTCATTCGGAAGTGATACGAGAAGTGTCTGCTAAAACAGAGCTGTAGGCGTGGTATTCTATGATGTCTGTTTTCCTCTAGGGGTAAGGCAGACCAGAGTTCAGGGCTTGGCACGCGACGGATTTTAAAGTGTTACACGATCAAGTCAGTGCCATCAATCAACGACAGTTTGCAAATGGCGTGCTCGACTGACACTACGACAGATATTGCGTAATGATTTTATGTACCTATAATACCTGCATACTACAAGTCTTCTTCTTATTTAGTATGGTGTGAGGTCAGAGGGGGACAAGCGTCGCTCTGTAGACCTCATTAATCCCGCCAGGGTATGAATGGAGCGGGCATTCGTAGACCGTATATTCGGTGGTCTGTACCGCACCGCAATCACATATCGCCGACTCCTTAAGGCCCAGTCTATGCATCATAAACACAACGGCTAAGAGAGCACCTTATCCTGTTGATGGCGGACCAGAGTTTACGCGGCAACGAGAACCCAGACTTCTCTGTCTCTCGGAGGGGTCTTTTAAAGGCATTTTACACTTTCACCGATTGCCACTCAAGTTTCCACTTAGCAAGTTACAATTTTTTATGAATGTATAAATACATAGAAAAGTAAAAGAGCTGTTTCTCTATGAAGCCTCCTAAACTAGCCTTCTAGTGCCGAGGCGGGTTGAGTTTATTCATAATTTCCGTTCGCACCAAACGGTGAAGTGAGAGCACGCTTTCATACGGCTGCATCCCAGCTCAAGCTGTGCTTACGGAGTTTTTTGCAACGCGGCGTTTGCGACAGAAAAAAATTGAAAATTCTCGATTTATATTAAATTTACCACTCTGTAAAAAAGCAATACGTTTTGTTAAATATTCACAGTGAGGTATTGAATTAAATAATACGTCTTGTATTAAAGCGAAGCTCAACGCTAAATCACTATTTTAGAATAAACTTTACTACCAATCGGTTTGTATTATAAATATACACAAATATGCTTTGAATAAATTTACCTACCGCTTCTATTAAGTAGAATAAAAATTTTTTAAATAATAATATTTTTATCAAAAAATAAGCCTAAACTATTAAAAATATGTTTTTCTTTGGAAATGTTTAAACGCGTAAAATAAATAACTTTAAAAAAAAACATTTTTGAGGCTTAAATTATCTGTGACAGTTTTAAGTATAAATTTAAGTATAAAGCGGATAAATAAATTAAGCCTCAATGTCAAAAAAACTCATTATCTCACTTTCGGGAAAAAAGATTATATGACAATGAATATTACTCTTGGAAATGAAAAGCTCCAAAATGTACAAGTAACGAAATATTTAGGGTTATTCATAGATTCTAACCTATCGTGGAACTCCCATGTTGAATATGTTAAATCCAAAATTTCCCCGATGACTGGTGTACTCTATCGACTTCAAGATGTGCTCCCCACAGCTTTACTGCGTGCCACATATTATGCTCTGATCCACTCTCACCTAAGTTATCTGGTTAGTATCTGGGGCACCATTACTAAGAAACAAATATCTGAAATACAAGTAATCCAAAATAGAGCCATAAGAAATATATACCATCTACCATGGGATACGCATGTCAAAGACATATACTCACTGACACAAATTCTTCCCTTTACCATTCTGCCAAAATATAGCATCACCACTGCTATCCTACAAATAATTCAACACTCGTCACACACCAACACTAAACCAGCCTTTAATTCCGATATACACCAGCACAAAACACGATCACAAAATCAAATACACCTATCGTCATCTACACACACAACTAAATTTGGAATTAACTCCTTACAATACATCACACATACGCAATACAACGCATTACCTAATGTCCTAAAACTACCAGAATCAAACAAAAAAATATTGGCAAAAGCTCTAAAAGGATATTTTCTCAGCAACTTTATTAACCAGTGACGAATTTATCTGTCTTCCTTTGTAACTCTTGTATATTTTTCAATTACCTGTATCAAGTGTGTCTAGTCCGTTTAAAAATCTATGTATTGTTCATTGATTTCGTGTTCTTATGTAAAAATAATTTTCCTTTAGATGTATAATGTTGTCCTTCCCGAAATGAGTTTTATTAAACTCATTGGGAGTAATGTATCATAAATTTTATGTAACATCTCTAATAAATAAAATAAAATAAGTGTTTCTTTCTTTTCTTATAAAATTATTCACAAAATAAAAACCTCTTTAAATGGTGACCTAAACTCAGTTTGCCAAGCTATTTTTATGCCTATTATCTATATTCGTGGCGATATAAAGCAGATTAAGAATTTTCGTTATTTGTTTGTGGGGTGTTATGCCGTGTTGCGCTACCTCCATCTTTAGTCAACAGTGTCCGAAACGTTGGCTAAAGAAGAAGGTAGCGCAACACGGCAAACACCCCAAAAACAAATGACGAAAATACTTTTCAATTTTTCACTTTTTTTTAAAAAACTTATCAGACTAAGAATACAGACATTTTTGGCTTATGGCTTCCTCTTAATACATACGAGGCCAAAATTAGATCTGGTGACCGCCGTAACTTACCAATGTATCGCTCCATTTATCTTTCTAAAATAAATACACAGCCTTAAAAAGAAAATAAATGCCATGCATTGTAATAAAAAACACACATTTTTGCACAAATAGAGCAAGAATATTATTACTACTTTATTTTTATATGCCACGATATGGTTTTGGTTTATTCAGAAGGTAGAAAAGTTTTTTTTTTAAATTGCCTAGCGAACAAGAGCCGACATAAAGTTTAACGTCCGGTAGTTTGAGTGAGACTAGAAGGGAAGTAAATGTAACATTTTTGATGAAATCTACGCTGTCATAAATGCATGTCCTACTGAAAGCCCTAAGATGTTCGCTTAACTCGGACTTGTTTGGCGAACAAGCGAATAAAACAATGAAAAGCTCTCGTGAAATTCACTAATACAAGCTCTGCGAGGAATAAAAGTTCGGCCATAACATTTTATTTCATTATACAGGGTGGCGCGGAAGTCTAAACAAGGGAGAGGATTTCCATTAAACGTGCACCGAGAGCTTCCAGTGTGATTACATAAATTATGCAGATTTTTATTGAAGTTTCCCTCATTCGGAAGAAACAATAAAATCACTGAAGGAAACTTTTTTATCAATTTTGTTTGGTTTGTTCCGGAACTAAATTTGTGAATTAATTGATCTTTTAGGAAAATTTCGAATTCTTAATAAGTAAAGTCATTGTGGGATTGTCGACTGAGTCACGTTTTCAAATTTACAGCACTTCATATGATGGTTTTTCCTCATTTCATTCAATTTGGGAGGCGGGAATGGGTACCGCCGCCCCGGGAACCTTTATTGGATAACCAACACCTCTGCCATAGGTCATCCCAAGTGGTTCGCTACGTTTGGTGATTTAGCAGGGGTTCCCGGGTTCATGGGGTGAGGTTTGTCTAGGTCTTGGAGGCGGATGACCAAGACACACTGAACCCCAGATTTCTACCCACCCCTTAAACCCTTTTCCTTCCCAGAACTCTCCTCTCCTTCCTTTTCCTAAAAAAACCCTCCACACAGCATCCCCAAAGATGACATAGGCCCTGAGGAAAATTATTTTCCTCAACGCCTCCTGTGTGGAGCTCATGTAAAAAAAAAATATTCTTTATATGCATAGCGTGAAAATCATGAATATGTTGTAGAAGCCTCCTCCTTTTCTGTAACAACTCTGGATTTCTATTTTTTACCCCAGCCTAAATCAAAACCTGGCTATCCCATGTCTGAAAGTGGCTTCGTTAATTGTATTACAGACCTCGCGTCCAAAAAAGTATGTTTCTAATTTCCTCTTATTTTATTAAATAAATAAATCGAAACCAAAATTTCCCCTAAAGTCATAAAAGTTGTAGGTAGGTACTTCCACCAACTGGATTCATTAAAATTTAAAAAAAAGAATTATAAATTAAGTCCGAAGAAACGTCACTGAATGACAATCCTTGCTCAAAATTTCTTCGGGCAAGTTGGTACCATATTGTTGTGTATTCAGATTTGACAGCTCTGAGTAGGATATAATTTAACAAACGGATTGCAATCTTTAGAGCACAGGCGTTGGATGGGAACGCTGTCCTTGTTCTACCGGTATTTCAATGGAAGACCCTCCGAGGAACTAGCGTCATTGATCCCTTCGGCACCGGTGAACAGTCGGAAAATACGCTAAATGCGTGCCCAACATATGTACACGGTTGACATTTGTCACACGAGAACGGGTCGCTTCTTCAACTCGTTCTTGTGTTCAGCGGCTCGGCTATGGAACGATTTGCCTTTTGTGTATTTTGTGTTTCGTCCTTCCTATAACATGGGTCTCTTCAAGACCAGTGTTCATTCCTTTCTCTCCTCAAAAAGACCCTTCACACAGCACCTCAGATGTCATAGACCCTAGGGAAATTATTTTCACCATACAGCATCTCCGATGACATAGGCCCTAGAGAAATGATTTTCCTCAGGGCCTCCTGTGTGTAGTTAATGTAAAAAAAGGATCACGTTCTTGCGAATTCTGGTGGGATAAAAGTGTAGTATATAGCCACCATCTTGAACCGGAAACGGAACGTACAAACAAATTTACGGATAGATGTAACGCCAAACGGTCGGGTTAAATTTGAATTTCGCTACGCTCAGTCAATGCGCGTAATAATGTTATGTTGTCTACTTAGTTTGTCCTGTTGTTTTATTTAGTTACACATTCATAGAACCATAATGCCACAGGCGAATCGTAATACACTATATCTCAATCAAGATAATACGAACATTGCGGTAGAAATTATGTTTATATAAATCCACGCAACCAAAAGCATGTAATAAACAGCGTATTATTGTAAGAAGTGTGATAATATTTAAATCAGGTTGCAGAATGATCACGTGTACAGTGTATAATATTGCCCATGTAAAATCGTAGCGCGGGTAAACTGGGTCATAATTCACGCCGATATTCATCGGGGCATTTTCCTCGCGATATTTTATCCAGAAATCTCTGTCCACCTGTTGTCTCGATACATAATCTCCGGAATCAGTGCGTTGCGAACCCTCCACTACCCACTACCCAGGTAGGCAATCTGAATAAAATGGTAAAGGGTCCAACAGACGCAGACGATAGGTCGGGTATCGATATATTATATCTTGGGCCGCTAGATGCCGTTTGATTTCATATATCACGGTCCCAAATCTCATTTGAATTTCAGCGCGCTCCTCGCGGTTTACACGCTGCAGTCGTTAGATCAAAGGCCCTTAAACTAGATTCCAAAATATATTTCAACCGATCTTTATATTTTTTCAATTTGATTTAGGTTATTTTGACTTCTTCAGTTATACTAACTTACATATTGAATATTTGGAAGAGGTACTTTCTTATTTTTTTTAATATTCCAGTTTTCTGAGCTCGCTTGACGAAAATAGCGACGTGTTTTGCTTAGAACTGAAAAGAAGAAACTTTAAAAATGTTGACGTCTTAACTCACCAATTGACAGTTTTTGGAATTTCGGGACAGATAAAAATTTTGATTTTGTAATACCTATGATGATGATGATTGGTAAAAAATTGCAAGCTGTTCTTTTTTTAGATGAGAAAGAAAAATAATAATTCAAAGAACCCACAATCTTATCTTTAAAAAAAATTCCGTTACTCCTTCCATTAAAAAGTGTATTAGAAAGAAAGGTTTAAGAGAAAATCTGTCAAAATGATGATTCTTGAAAAATATTTATACAACACAATTTGGGAGACAGGAATGGGTAAATGGAATGGGTACCGCCGCCGGGAACCATTTATAACCAACACCTCTGTCATAGATCACCCCAAGTGGTTCGCTACGTTTGATTACTTGGCAGGGGTGACCGGGTTCATGGTGGGAGTTTTGTCTGGATCTGGTGGCGGATGTCCTGGACACACTGAATCCTAGATTCCTACCCACCCCTCTTAGCTTTTTCCTTCCAAGAACTTCCTCTCCTTACTTTCCATAAAAATACCATCTACCCTGCACCCCCAAAGATGACATAGGCCCTGAGGGAAATGGTTTTTCTCATGGCCTCCTCTGTGGAGCTAAAAAAAAGAACTGACCTAAAGAGGTGATATGATTGAAACACGATCGTACCTCATAAAATTTGCCGATTTTATTTTATTATTTTAATTACCGCCTTATTTGTTTTATTGAAATGTATTGCTTCATCTTATTTAATTTTGTATTATAAAATAGGGTCCTCAGCACGAGCAAGCCTAGAGAGGTCAACATTATCCAATTATGTTTTAAAACATAAGTAATTGTACCGAAATAAATAAAAAAATAAAGTAATTGGTTATTCTTGTGTTTAATGGTAGAATTCCATTTAATTCGATTTAAAATTTAAATAAAATCAAATTTTATAATGTTATACCACTTATTTAATTATTAACGCCCTTTTTGGGGCTTTTACTTTTGAAAAGTAAACATCGTTCAGTAATTATTGTACATAACTGTAATACATAAGTAACAACTCTTTGTTTTTGTTTAGTGATAAGTTGAAGATATCCACTGACTAGGTATAATTATTTTCACTCTGTTAGTAGTATTCTGGGCAAAGAGTAATACCTGTGGTAGCTAGTACCAGAATTTCTGTACTGAAACGTCAAATCCTGACTTCAAGAATGTGAAAGCTGATCAGTTCAAGCAATTTCGGAATGAATCCTTTAGAATTTAGAACTTTCTAAATATACCAAGTCAGTGAGAATTCTTCTGTCCGACCATTTGAAGCAATTTAAAATTCGTATCATTTAAAAGAGTGTTGTACGTAGTTTAACAAAATGGCTGAAATACTGTTCTTTATTATAGTACTTTCAATAGATTGTACAATAATATTGTGCTGTTGGTTCCAGGCTGGTGAATTGTATTCATGTTGACTTCTAACAAAGGAAAAATATAACAGTTTAGTACACTTAATTTTGTTAAAATTTCTAGCCTAGATATAATTCCCAATATTTGTAAGCCTTTGTTAGGAATTTCAATTACGTGGTAAATACGAGGGTGGGCTGATAAGTTTCCGATCTGAACATGAAGATGGCAGCACTCGTCAATAAAAGCTAGTGAATGTAGTTGTGCATCTTTTGACAGTTACTCACCAAAGTTTCGGCCATTTTGGACGCGCAGTTTTTAGTTGAGTGAGTCGATGTATGTGTTTTTGTGAAAATGGAATAAATAGAGTAACGAGCTGTTATAAAATTTTTGTTCACGCCTTCGCAAATCAATGATGAGTTGGACTCTGTTTATGGGGACTCTGCACCATCATTTACCATAGTGAAATTTTGGGCAACTGAATTTAATAATTTTGGGTGCCGCGTTTGCTCACGTTAGACCAAAATTCCTGTTTCACCAAGACAACGCGCTGTCTTACACTTCAGCGGTTGCCATGGCAAAAATCCACGAATTACGGTTTGAACTGCTTGACCATCCGCCTTACTGACCAGATCTAGCCCCAAACGACTTATGTTTGTTCCCTTATCTAAAAACTGCGTAAAAAACAAAAAACAAAAGTTTAATAAAAATGGCTGAAACTTTGGTGAGTAACTGTCAAAAGATGCTGAACTACATTCACTAGCTTTTATTGACGAATGCTGCCATCTTCATGTTCAGGTTGGAAACTTTTCAGACCACCCTTGTAAATAAAAGATTTTATTGCAAAGTGATGCCTAAGTCTTTATTTCTGTTAATATCTATACGTTATGAATGTTGTAATTAAAGATCACTGAATTTTTTTTTAAGTAAAGTCTATGTTCATTGCACCGAATTTACAATTTATCGATATCTTGATAAAATTTTTGAATAATTTTAAACATTTTTAGGTCATCAGAGAAAGGTAAGATAAATACATAAATACATCTGTTAAAATTTCTTGATTATCAAACTGTTAAAAAGAAAATGATTCATTATTTTGCTGTCCAGTATTTTACTATCTCTTGATAATGGCATTGAACTCCAAAATAGCTAACACAATAGGGAAAAATAAAATTCAATAACAAGAATTTAAAAACAAAACACTATTGGGCACCATAATAAATCTAATATTTTTGAATACCTACTACAAATACATAATTAAAAAGTAATTTTCAATATACATTACAATCCTGGTGTTTCTGTACCTTCATATACGAGTATGTGTACATGTACAGATGTAGATACGTTTTAAGATTTTCACGGCCAAAAGTATTTTCGTTATTTGTTTTTGGGGTGTTACGCCTACGCCGTGTTGCGCTACCTCCTTCTTTAGTCAACGCTGTCCGAAACGTTTTAACACCCCAAAAACAAATAACAAAAATTTACAGATGTAGTACAAAACTGCCATTGGCATAATTGTAATACGAGAAAGAAGAAATAAATGTAAAATGACACGAACTTTTGAAGAAAACTTTGGAAGTCCTTGTAAGTGACAGTACAAGGGTTTGTGTATCTCGAGTTAAAGGCAAAGCAGGGGCCATGTTTATGATGTTTGTATTATAAGTCTCCATATTCTGTCCTCGGAGCATTGTTCCAACAGCGACTCTCACACGGGAACAATGTTTGCTGTTTATTCATTCATCTCACTTTTTATTCCCACCTATGGAATTTTTTTTTTTTTTACGTTAACTCCACGCAGGAGGCCCTGAGGAAAATAATTTCCCTCAGGGCCTATGTCATCTGGGATGCTGTGTGGAGGGTTTTTTTGAGGAGAGGAAGGAATGAACATTGGTCTTGAAGAGACCCATGTTGTAGGAAGGAGGAAACACAGAGGCCGGCAAATCATTCCACAACCGAGCTGTTGAACACAAGAACGAGTCGAAGAAACGACCCGTTCTCATGTGGCAAATGTCAACCGTGTACAAATGTTGGGCACGCGTTTGGCGTGTTTCCCGACTATGCACCGGTGCCGAAGGGATCAATGATGCTAGTTCCTCGGAGCATCTTCAATCGGAGCAATTATTTCGCTTGTCCTGAAACTACTAATTTATTCAGAAAGTCGCATTTTTGAGTGAATAAAATAATAACAACGGTGGTATGTTTATGATAAGTATGGTAATAGTTTGTTTACTTTCTAAACTATGATAACTTTGGGAAACCATTCCAGACCATTTATGTTTACACTGTAGATTTTCATGTTGTAGTTGTATTTAGGTACATACGAGTACGTCTATTTTTTAGATTTTGGTTCCTCTGGGTTAGTACTTTTAAGCACGTCAGTTAAACTGAATTTACATAGTGCTGAAACTGCAATATCAATCGATTTAGAATAAAACACAAAAAAAAATATTTTGGCTCTAAATCTTAAAATTTGAAAAGCGTGTGCGAAATAATAATTGTTAACCGTTTTCCCTTTAACAGCAAAAAAATTATTTAGATCTGTCAACCTTTTAGTATTGGATCTAAATAAATTTAATAGTCCAATGACTTAATAAAAATCTGCTAAATTGTAATGTAATAAAATGCCCATTGTGATTAATTTTTGGGTTATAACCCGTGTTCGCTTCTTTCTTCTTTGGCCAATATTTTGGACAGCGTTACAGAGTTTAGTCGCAGATTTGAAAGAAGATAAAACTGTGTTTTCTTTTTTTAATAGCTAAAATACATTTAAAAATATGCATGTTAATATAGAAAAAGTAAAAATTATGGAGAACTAGTCAAGGGAACTTAAATTATGTAAAATATAAAATCCTTTCTGATTTGCTACCCCCATTTTTGGGCATTTTTTTGGGTTATACCACTTTTGCGCTGACCGCTTCAATTATTAACGTCATCAAAAAGTTTTTTTAAATTTTTTTGCAGTAATTTATATTTAAATAGATTCGCCTTTGCACAATCCTGTAGACCGTTGCTCCACAAAGTCCTTATCATGAATTCAAGTCCAATAAAATTAAAATTACATCCATCGTGACACTCGCGGCTGCACTCGGCGGCCCCAGCCCCGGCAGTCCGGGCGCCGAATCTCCTGACGCGGGCTTCACTTTAAATCACGCCTTTAGGATTTATGGCGTTTCACATTAGGAATACATATTCAAAATGACTGCCTGGTCAGCGGAGCTCACTCACGATCCCGATCTGGGACGCGGGTCGCAGGACGCGGGTCGCGGGACGCGGGATGCTGTTCGCTGGTTACCAGGGCCTGGCTGATAAACACTCGCGGAGTCGCTGAATCGAACAGGAGATATGGCTAACAATAAATTCAGGAGGAATTTGCAGTGCTATGGAAAAATGATATTCATGACATTAAATATTTTTTTACTGCTCGGTTTAAACATAAAGTTTAATAAATGAGTAATTCCTAATGGTGTTCTTTGAACAGATTCATATAAATATTATTATTACCCTTCAGTGCAGTTGCTTGAAATGGATTTAGATTTACCTCTGCCATAGGTCATCCCAAATGGTTCGGTAAGTTTGGTAACTTAGTAAGGGTGCTCGGATTAATTGGGTGAGGTGTGTTCCTCCCCACCAGCTGCGTGGCGGGCCAGATAGGGAGAGGCAGGTTTGGGGAGACACTCTGACTTCTCCAGCTTGTCCTCTCGACCCATCGTTTTGGACCGCAGTGGAGGGGATGGATTTATACGTCCGTCACTCCTAGTCATGCTGACCCCGAGATTCCTACCCATCCCTCATACCTTTTTCTACTTCTTAGAACTTCCTAGTACTTCCTCTCCCTATTTTCCTTAAAAAGACCCTCCATCCGGCTTCCCCATAGATAACCTATAATTTATAACCTATATCTATAATTTATAGATATAAATCAAATTGATGATTTATGTAGAAAATGTTTGGCTTTTCCGGAAACTATAGAACATATTATATCGGGATGTTCTATATTAGCGCCGTCCGAGTATACATTTAGGCACAATCAGGTTTTAAAAATAATCCACCAAAGTTTGGTAATTAAACATAACTTGATTGACTGCCGTAATATAGTAACATATTATGAATATGAACCAAATTCATTTTTAGAAAATGAATTTTATAAAATATATTATGATAAAACTATACTAACAGACAAAACAATTAGTCATAATAGACCTGATATAGTTTTACATGACAAAATTAAAAAAATAACTTATATCATTGATGTAGCTATTCCAAATTCCTATAATATTCAAAAAACTGTTTCTGAAAAAATTATAAAATACACAGATTTAGGAAATGAGATTAAAAGAATTTGGAATTCTCGGACTATAAAAATATTACCATTTGTTATTTCAGCTACTGGCATTATACCTAGGTCTCTGATTCAAAATTTAGGCGTATTAGATTTGTCAAAGAATTTATATATAAAAATTTAATACATGTAGGATTACAAAAGATTTTTTAAATATTTATATTGAGGGATCAGTAGGATTTATAGGTTCAATTAGGAATTCCACAGAGCCGAACCCTCTGATATGAAAATATCTGGAGTAGGTGAATTATTTTCCCATCTGGTCTCTGGTAGGTTGACATGTTGTTCTTGTATTGTTTTGTAATTATAATACTTATATAGTGCAATTGCATAACGTGGATTGACCAGATGATCATTTGGGAAGTGTGTGAAAGGGTTTAGTTTTTCCTGTGGGGAAAATTAAACCCGGACATTTAAATCTGGTGCGTAAAATACATATTGCTAGAAACAAAATAACAGCAAGGTCCAATCCATTTACACTTTTTTCTCATACGTTGAGTATTGTATACAAAAGAAATATCCGGTCAGTGGCTGAGTTGGCGTTGAGTTTGGGTTCCACCTGGGCGTCGAGTGTTCGATTCCACGGCTGAATAAATCCTCCATCACAACACAAGCAACATTTTCCGCTATCTGTGGTGGTAGTAGGAGATTTTCAAATATTGTCGGGTTATTCGTAACCCGGGAATATTTGTATTTCTTAAAAAAAAAAGAAAAATATATAACAGAAAGTAAGTTTTAAGATTTTCACGGCCAAAAGCATTTTCGTTATTTGTTTTTGGGGTGTTATGCCGTGTTGCGCTACCTCCTTCTTTAGCCAACGATGTCCGAAACGTTGGCTAAAGAAGGAGGTAGCGCAACACGGCATAACACCCCAAAAACAAATAACGGAAAAAACAGAAAGTAAGATCAAAATAGACATAACGGTAACAAGTGCAAAATCAAGTATAATAACAGTTTTTTTTAAAGAAAACGCGTAATTTAAAATTTGTAGAATTTTACATTAACATTGTTTTTTTAATACATTACCTCATCAGGAGGCTCTGAGGAAAATAATTCCCTTCAGGACCGATATCGTCTTTGGGAATGCTGTGTGGAGGGTCTTTTTAAAAGAGGATGTTCTGGTAAGGATAAAGGTATGAGAGGTGGATAAGAATCTGGCGGTCGGTGTGTCCTTGAGTAACGGACGTATGAATCCCACCCTTCCTTTGCGGTGCTAAACGATGTTCCGAGAGTCCTGCTGGAGAAATCAAAAGGTCTCCCTCAACCAACCTCTCTCGATTCGACCTACCATGCAGTTGATGGACAGATGCATTCATAACCAATACCCGGACCAACCTCAACCCATTTCTTTGATGGGGTTTAAAAATGCTGTTTACTTTTGAATGTTTCATGTTTGTCTTTATTTTGGTTGCTATCAATTTGCAAGAAAGTATGACACAGTTCTATTATTGTAAGGCAGTATAATGAAGTTTATGGATTCACTCCCAAAGAAACTCTATTGTTCCCTTAAACGTTCGTTTAACCTTTCACCAAAAGGGTGAAGAGTCTACTTACTATTTGTCGGCTGAAATCAAAAGCAGACGGTCTTGCAAGAGATTTTTCCTGAAGATGCACGGAGAACCGGGAGGCAAATTTAACTTTCTAGAGTTAAGACATGATCTTATACCGGTCATCCCAGCTGTAACATGTGTAAACCTGATCGGAGGAGTGAAAAATCTAAACATTCTTCACCCGTAATTAATAAAATATGAAGCGATGCGGCAATGAGAAAGTATTCGAGATCGAAGAACTAATCAGTATGCTCTCGAAATAATCATATGGTTTTGCGAAAAAAGTTAATATTACTGTAGTGATTTTGCTACAATTGATATGGATGTCCGTATTAATATCCCAACGAGTGTAGCTAATTACTAATTACATAACATTTAATTACTACTAGGTAGGTAGTCCCACACCCGAATTTGCTTAACACAACACAATAATGTTTACAGTTCATGTTTCAGAAGCTCAGCTTCCACATAATTTATCTATATAGGCTGTAAGAAATTTAATGTTTTGCCCTTATTATTATTCTGTGCAAATGAACGTAGGTTATGGTTATGGTTATGTGTAGTGTTTGCTGATGTTTCATCTGTCCAAACATTAGCGCGAAGAGTCTGTAATGGACCATTACAATAATTAACTAAATGTTGGCTTTAACGTTTGTTTTGAGTAAGGCCTAAATTATGGTGCACATCTTTTCGGCTAAAGTAAAAACAGATGCGGTCTCTTAGTTAGCTTTCGAGATAAATAAACACGGAAAGCTGTTAAAACAATTATTCTCTTCACTCCAATATACGAATATACGCACATTACTTAACTTGGGTAGGTACTTACTAACAGCTTGAAGCAAGATGGCGTAACTTATTCAAATGAAAATCTAAGGTTCATTGCGCTTCGAGAAAATTAATTATTCAGTTTAAGATTATGACCTTCAGTCTGTAAACATAAGAGGTATTTTTGTTGGAACGACTTTGTACTAGTTAATAGGTAGATACTTTGTGTTCTCTAAGCAAAAGTTTTAGTGGCCAGAACTTGGGAACGTTTGCATACACAGAGGATCAAAGGTTAGGCGAACATTAGTTTAGTATTATCGATAAAATAGTCTGATTATTGGAAATACCTACTCGAATGGCGATCCTTCTTAATATTACGTTTTGTTTTCTTTTTACCTTGTTCTAAGTTGCAATCAGTGCTGGTAAATGAATTATGGTGTCTTTACTGTGTCTACTCGTTCTGACTGCCCAACGCTGAATTTTCTTTTAGTCTTCGGGTATTTTACCCCAAATATTCAGTTAACATTCTTTGAGGCTTCACTGAGTGGTTGGCTAAGGGTCACGGAAGCTAAGGGTAGTTTATGGTCAGACCGAAAGCCATTCACATTTTTTGTTGGTACTTGCCAATTGATTTGAAATTTATTGTATTTCTTATGTTCTCTATTTTATGCAGGTGCTTGCAGGTTTTTTACAGATGCAATGCCGCATCATGGAGTCTCATGAATGAGTTTTTCTTTTGCCCTGTTTAATTTATCTTTGTCTTACTAACCTATTTTTTTGCATTTTGTTTTTCCTGTTAAGCACTTGCATACTGCTTACTAACAACGTATGCATGGACACTGGAGGTCTAGATTCGTTCAAAATAAATAAATGTAGCTTCGTTTAATCAAAAAGTTAGAATCTTGCGAGAGCCTTGAAGGAGTAACCATCAGTTACTTATACCAGGGCGGGTAAGAGGTGGATTACCTCCACTGTGTCTACTCGTTAGTGCTTTTTGTGACCTAACCTATCCTATTTTGATCTTACGTAACTTACCAAAAAAATTCCAAAAAATAACTGCCCAAAGCCAGTTAAATTAAGACTTCAAAATTTTGAAAAAAAAGTGAGGCTGAAAGGGTTACGGTAATTGAGAGAACATAAGAGTGAAGTAGACAGATTTTGAAGATCCGGGCAATACAGATTAGGTCATTGGCGAAAGTGAAAGCCATTTTGATTTCGAATTCTGTTTGCTGGTCTCTAAATAAGGTGATACAGCGAGAATCATCCAATCTGAAGCATTAAGGAACAACTGAATTTCGAAAAGCGCCTTTTGAGTTCAGAGCTAGTGAGATTATCGCGAAAGTCGTCTACCTAACCTAACCTAACCCAATGTAATCTGACCTATCTTTATGTATATGCAAGCGAAGAAGTAGCACGAAAGGGTATTTTAACGTATTTCCTTAGATTCAGAGTCTACCTATTTTCTATATTACTAGACAGGTAAAAACCTTCCCCACTGAGGGATTAGAAAAAGAGAGACGAGACCGCAGAATGCAGGTTGGTATCATTATGTTGGTTTGTGGAAAATTCGCCATTATTTTTGTTCGACGACTGATTTCTGAAATACTGCTGAGCTTTTAAGAGGATTTCGTCTTGCCTTGATTTAAAACTCTATGCAAATGTCGTTCGTGACATTTCGTATAGAGGAAAATGCTTTTGAATATTTTGCCATGCATTCTGAAGGATTCAGAAAAGTTTTTCCATAAAATAGAATAAGAGGGTTAGTAATTTAGTCCACAAAAGGCGCTTTGGAAATTTCCAAACCTTCATACAATTGGACACAATTGCTTATTTTGTTAAATGGAATTAGTACTCTATTATCTTTCTTATTTGGTAAAAATCACTCTAATCTACACAATTAGAGAGGGAACGGTCCAAACCTGCACAAGATTGCACGATTGCACACAAACCTGCACGGTCCAAACCTGCACAACTATCGATGGATCTATGACAAATGATCGTTTACAAGTTTAGAGCAACTGACGATGAAGAAAGTAGGGTATTAAAAGTATAATATTTATTTCAACTAACATTCAATTTTTAATAATGGTTTATTACCGTCTAAGAAGAGCTGTGCAACTTTTTAGTACAAAAATAAAAAAACGAAAAAAATTAATTTGCTCTACTTACGATAAAATAAATAGTAAACATTTTTTTCATTATATTCGTTATCTGAAAGTATCCAAAGAGTAAACAAAGAGTAAATCTGTTAGTAAAATTAAATTACAAAACGACCGATTTACGTTGGAACACAAATTTGTTGTATGAAAATGAAAATTTCTACCCAATATAATTATTTTTATTTTATTTTATTTTTGCGTTATTTTGAGAGAGTAGGTTGGGAAAGATTATTAATGAAATAATTACTTCATTTAATATTTAATCTAAAGTTGATTTTTTAAAGTAGAAACAGTCCTCAGCACTTTATTTCGAATGTGTTTTGGTAAAACCCTTCAAGCTGCCATTTTTGGGAATGTTAATTTTCAGTGGTTTCATTTAGAATAGTTGTCAAAGTATAACATCGTCAAATATTTTTTGCTGATCTTGGCATTTTAATAGTAAAAACTAAATTTAGACCAAAAAATACTTGATTGAAAGTTTCTTTACAATTTTTTTTACCGTCTCCGTGTTGTGAAGTATATATTTTATTAAATTTTCATTTTATGGCGTGAAGTGTTTTACCAAAAGGTATTCGATTTGAATATTTATTTTTCAACACAGCTTCCAGTTTAGTCCGCTAGAGGCCTCCACCTTTATGTGGTGTAATTTGTAACAATAAATCGCAGCCAGATGTTGAGGAGCGTTATAACCGCTTTTTAGCAGGATTGGTGTGTAGACTTAAAAAAAAAACAAAATTGGTAGTACGCGCATCGTGATTTTGTTACAATTTAAAATAATATCTTTCAGAAGCTTTTAAAAGTGGTGGCATGCGAAGTACTATGTGCTATTAGTATGACTGATTTAGTTACCTATATTTGTACTTAAGTAGTTCCCTCGCACCGAGCCACGTGAGATTTAAGTGAGATAATAAAAGCCAGTATCTAGCAAGGCTCTAGAGGTGTGCGACTATGCAGAGTCCCCAAGCACCGATTCATTTCTTATCTACCCCAAATTTTGGCGGAAAGCGATGCTACTTAAATCTCACATAAAAGCTCTGGAGGTTTATTGTTCCGCAGTTTCAGATAAAATTTGGAATCTCACTGAAAGCTGAATACTATTTACAGTAAAAAAATATTATTTTCCTGCAGAATATCCATTCTTAACCCCCCCCCACTCCACCTTCATGGACTAGAGCCTCACAGCATTCTCCAATTGACGGCGTCCTTGGTTGAGGGGCAAAACTCTCAACAAGCGATCCGGAGGTTGCGGGCTCAAATACCGGCGTGCGCCGATAAATTTTATTTGGTTGATTTGTGTTAACACCATTTAATCATTTAAAAATATAATAAGGTACGTTTGTGGCACGTTCCATAGTCGACGGTACTCTCAGTAACGCCCTGGTGTAAGACCATCATTCAGAATTGAAAAGGCTTTAGCCGTGTTTGGTGACTAGATATGAATAACCAGGTACTTTCACACCTTCCTCTCCCCCATATTCTTCCCCCCCCCGCTTACCTTCAACCACACAACATAATACCCCAATTGGTGATGCCATAGTCTCACTGGCTCCAGACGTTAGCAGTTAGGACTCTTGTGAGGTATTCACATTTAAAAAAAATCAATAAGATTGGGTTTTAAAAACTTCCCTGTCTATGGATAGCTGAAACTTTTACTTGGGTCAATTAATTTGAAAATTGGTAATTTTGAATATACCTAATCTTAGTTTATTGTCATGTTTCAATTGATATAACACTGCAACTTAAACACAAACGAAACACAACCGGAAGATAATACAGAGTCTAAATTAGTTAAATTAAAAATCTTTCATCTTTCTTAAAACTTCGCATCTTTTGCGAATCTAACGACCTCTCACTTAAAAAAAAATATTTCTGAAATTGGTAATATTTTTTCATCCGCATAGTAAAGATAGCTGAGTGCAGCGTTCAATTATTAGTAGATCCTTGAGAACTAATGCACCCAGCGTACTGTGCAGTGTGCAGTGTACAGCCTCCAGGAGTCTGGGAGAATGCAGTAAAGGAGCAATCTTCATAAATCAGGGCTCTCCTTCGCGGCGGGGCTGAAGTCTGCAGTCTGCAGCGAGAAGGGAGCACTACAAGGTACAGACTCATGAATTCTTTATAAGTTACAAGTCTCTCGATACCAGGATTGCGTTTTTACGAACACGGTGGGAAGCACCTAAGAGGCCAGCGACTCAAAAGAATTTTTTTTTGGGTGTCTTTCAGATGAGATGAGGAGAGGTACTTTAATATAGAAATTATGTAGACCTGCAATGCTTGCACATTGCTTGCCTTGCCATTATGTAGAATATTATCAATATTCCCCTTTTCAATTTCGAGTATGCCTCATTTTTTCGTGATGTCTCACTATGTGATAACGAAATTTTTTTCGAATTACTTGGTAATTACTTGCTCTTGTAAATATACTCGTATTTAGCGCAACCCAATGCTTACATTATTTCTTCCAAAACCATTTCTGTATATTGTTGTATAGTTAAGACCCTCGACTACCGTTGGCTTAAATTCCATCGTGTGCAAAGTAATGATTCATTTTTGTTATATCACAGTTAATTCATTTATAATAATATACGTTTTTAAAGAAAAATAAACTTTCCCGGGCTACAAATAACATCAAAATTACCTACTGTTCTCACAGTTTTCGAAAAATGTGGCTGGAATCGTAAAGTAGGACTTAACCCTAGAAGGGTACGGTCAAATTGTAGGCGCTTATTTAGTTTTTTGACCTGGCGCAACAACAGATTCCTTACTCCAAATAAAGTTTCCATCTTTTATGATTTCATGTATTATATTTTCTTCTTTACGTACTAATATTTCATGTATGTACGTAAAGTGTACCGATA
Organism: Limnephilus rhombicus; assembly: GCA_929108145.2. NCBI lineage: Eukaryota > Metazoa > Arthropoda > Insecta > Trichoptera > Limnephilidae > Limnephilus > Limnephilus rhombicus. The sequence goes on from OV815285.1 coordinate 51,339,765, forward strand.
AGTAAATTTTACTCACTAACTTTTATTAAATTGTCCACAAGTGCGATAAATCAAACAACACCATTCAATGCTTGCGGCAGCCGACTAATGACAGAGTGGGCAAAGCACTGATGGTGGCTTGACTTTCAGTGTTGCTAAACTGCTGATTTACGAACAAATCTATTCCTTATTTGAGTAAATTTTACTCACAGTACCTTTCTAGGGTTAACCAGCTGAGGAATTGAACCAGATTCGATGCTAACACTATACATATTTGCGGTCTCAGAGTAGTAGATTCAAAGTAATTCAGAATCAAGATTTTGCTTGAAATGGCTTTGGCCGTATGTAGCAGCAGATCTGAAGAGCCAGGTCGGTACTTCCGCACCTCCCTCTAACCAATTCGTCGCCTTAGTTCTTAATTGTCCAAACGACCATTTGAAAATTTGACAGGAGGTGAAGGTTTTCTTTCATTATTTCAATGAAATATTATGATAGGTCTTTAAGATAAAGCTATTTCCGTAAAGGCAAAGGTCTGATTAGTTTAAATAACTCTTTTATTTTTAGTTTTAAAGTGGAGATTGAACAAAAACTAAAATGCTCGTTTGGACAATTAAGAACTGAGGCGACGAATTGTAATTCCCAATTTATAATTCGGGATGCGGGTGTGGGTACCGCCGCTCGTGGACCATTTATTGGATAGCCTACACCTCTACCATAGGTCACCTCAAATGGTTCGCTACTTTGAGTGATTTAGCAGGGGTTGATGGGGTTAGGTTTGTCCAGGTCTTGGTGGCAGTTGCGCCTGCCCGTCTACTGCGTAGCAGGCCAGATCTGGCGAGACTGGTTCAGGGAGATGTTTAGACCTCTCCAAGAGGACTCTCTCAGAACATCGCCTTGCACCGCAATGGGAGGGAAGGATTTATATTCCTATCACTCTGGGACACATTGATCCCCAGGTTCTTACTCATCCCTCATACCTTTTTCCTTACCAGACCTTCCTTTCCAAAAAAGACCCTCCACCCAGCACCTCCGAAGATGACGCAGGCCCTGAGGCGAATTGGTTTCCTTAGGGCCTCCTGTATGGCTAATGTAAAAAAAGACCAACAACATACTCCAACTGATTCCAAAAGTTAGAAGCAATGACCTTTTTACGATATTCATACGAAAAAGTCTCGAACAAGTCAAGATTTAACTCTAAAGTATTTTAATTAGATTTGACTACATTCTTTAAAAAGATTTATGTTTTGCCCTTGTTTTACAAAGAGTCTTAATTAAAGTTCCTTAGTAGACAACGACACAACCAATACGTAATATCACAGCCGGAGCAAAAATTAAGTGTTCCTTCCTCAAAGGGCAGGTGTCTTTAATGTTCGCATTTTTTCCCGAAACACACCGTAGGTAGGCTGGGGGAGAATCGATTAAATGAAAAAAGCCTTTGTCCTAGATTCTGAAAACTTGTATTATCTTCAGGAAGTAGGAAGGTAAGTCACTTGCTTAATAAGCATGCATTTTACAATCATATTTTATACTGGGTGTCCGGGGGTAAAGTTTAACTTCGAGAGATGATTCTACATGATATTATAAATAAAAAAATACGAGTGTGCTTTAGACCGATGAAGTAAAAGTTCACTAACTTATATCTCCCTCTCAACTTCCGTTCGTCTCACCCGACCGTTCGCCTCGCCCGATCACACTTTTCATAACGCTTTCGTCACGCATTCACCAGCTTACTTCCTAAGTCAAGCGTGCGTAAAGAAGTTTTACTTCAAAAAGATAAATAACTTTTTTCGAAATTCCAACTTTTAGGGGTAGTTTTGTGGTAAAAAGAGAAAATTAGACCGGTGTGTGCGGCCAGCTTTATTATTTTCCGCTGTTACGATACGGGCGAATCACAATCAAGCAATGTTGCCACAATCGTGCCAGGCAGGCTGTCAATAAGTAAGATCATACCTCACACTAAGGATTTTTAGTAGGTACTTCTTTTTTTATGGGAAAAAATGTTGGAATTTCGGAAAAAGTTGTTAATCTTTTTACTCCCACTATCATGTAGAATCACCTCCCGAAGTTAATGTACTTTAACCCCGGACACCCTATATAATATTTTACAATAGTATTTTTATTATTTTTTATGACTCTTTTCGTGGGTGTTTGTCACTGGGTACATATTGTGTTTAAATTTTTTAGGGGTTAGTAATAAACAACGAACGGTTTCACGTGGTTTACAATTTCTATAAGTTACGAAGAAAGTAAATAATAATCTAAACATTTTAAGAAATTACATTTTAACATGAAAGATTTTTTTAGGTATGTTTTAAGTATTGAATTTTTTACATTAAAAATGTCCTTCATATTTGTATGTAACTAAGTAGGCGAGGAGTTGGTTACATCATTTGTTTGTGAACAGTGACAATGATAGAGGTGCTTAGGCCTAGTGTGTCGAATAGGTACTCTTATATTAACTACACTCAGGACAACTTATAAATAATATGAGAAGCGTTTACACAAAGGGAAATATCTACCCAAACTTTTTTTAAATTCATATTATCTATGAAAGTGGCTACGAAATGGCTAATTGATAAAAAAATCTATACGTGCTCCGTGTGTAATAGAAAATGATACATTTTCAAAAAGTGATACATCTTCATACCTTCATCTATATAAAAGTAAAAAAATAACTATGTGAAAGAGCCATATTTCAAAGTATCTGAATGGGGTATCTTAGTAACAAAAACTTTATTTCCGATTCCTTATCAAAACCTAGGTAACTACTTATTTATTTTTACGGATGTATGCACGCTTGTACTTATTTTTAGGTGGAGTTAGGTACCTTGAAGGATAAAGCAAACATTTTTTTGTTAATTTAAAACAAAAAAAAATGTATTGTAGAACTAAAATGTATTTTGTTTTGTGAAAGCATTTTTCATTTCAAATATGTACACATTTGTCTTTTTTCAAAATTCGTGCTTTTCGACTATCAAAAAATAACGATTTCAATTCACAAATTAATTAAATCCAGCAGTTAGTTAAAATTACATTTAAAAAGCTATCATAAAATATTAACCTTCAGTGATTATTGCACTCTTTTACAAAAAAAAAAGATTTTATAGACATTTCTATTCGTGAAAACGCTCTTAAAACATACGAAGTTCAGAAACTCGTATTACAAGCGGTAAACTGATGAGATTAGATCATTTTAATAAAATAACTTTAGACACCATTTCATCGAGTCCACCTATAAACAATACGTTTTCCTCCTTCATAAGTGTATTAGATGTAGGAAAGACGAAGGTTGTAAAGTATCTGACCACTTAGATCTGGTCACTTGATTAGCGATGGCGATCTTTCACGAGGTTTATGCTAAGAGCATCTATCAGTCTAGTTAAATTTACTGCATTAAACCGATGCTTAACTATAATTCAATTTCAAAAATGTTTGTTTTTTTAGATTTTTCATTCCGTTGGAAAGAAAATTTCAACCTACCAAAAACCTTAGATGGGCTCTTTTATTAGATTCATACATGTATCCAATTCAATTTTATTCAGGTCTCCGAAAATCTTAAAATCTATTAAAAATACAAAAATATTACTTCCTCGTGTATTAAATCTAGTTTAACATTATCCAATGCTATTTTGCTTGGGGTTTCCCTAAAAAATACCGCATACCGTTATTTCATTCGATTGAAATCGAGCGATCCACGAATTTCCTATTATTTCATTTAACCATTATTGAAAACGACAAGAGAACTACGTGTTCAGATTAATAATAAAAATTAAATAGAATTTCTTTAATGGCTCGCTTTAGAGACCTTTGTGTTAAATCCGGACTCCAACCGCTTCCATTCTCGCACGGACGTAATAAAGTCCGCTAAATGTCGGCAATTCTTATTCAATTTATCATTTATCAACTCTAAAAGCTTATTCGCGTGGAATCTTAAATATTCTCAAATATGACGAGCTTCGAGATTAATTCGGATTTGCGTATTACTTAACTGCTAATTTAAAAATCTGTTTGAAAATAATCTGAGTTTTGTACTTAAGTAGTTTCTGGGAGGCAGATGAATTTTCAAGAATATTATGTTGTTGAGTTAATTAAAAAAGATTTCCAACCGTTATTATTAGATTGTAAAGCAAATACCCATCTAAAACGAGGAAAAGCAATGAAGAAAAATTATATTTGAAGAAAATGTACGTAATATTAAGGTTCATTCAATGTTAAATTTCTTCCATATTTTTTTGTTATTGAAATTATAATAAACATTTTGAATATAAATATATAAATATTATTTTATATTAGCTCCAGGAAAATTATTCCCCTCAAGGCCTACGTCAACTTTGGGATGCTGTATGGAGGGTCTTCTTAGGAAAGGAAGGAGAGGAAGTTATGGGAAGGAAAATGGTATTAAGGATGGGTTGGAATCTGGGAGTCAGTGTGTCCAGGAGTGACGGATGTATAAATCCATCCTTTCCACTGCGGTGCAAGGCGATGTTCCGAGAGAGTACGGCTGGAGAAGTCAAAGGGATTCTCATCCATTCTTTCTCGATCCGGCCTGCCATGCAGCTCGTGGACAGTTGCATCCGCCGCCAAGACCCGGACAAACCTCACTCCATGAACCCGGATACCCCTGCTAAGTCACCAAACGTAGCGAATATTATTTGGATTTCTTCTAATGGCTTTGAAGATTCGAGTACGACCCTGTTTCATTCAGATATCAACGGATTATTTTTTTTTGCAGAACAAGCACTGTTTTACATTTCAATTTTACGTAACTTATTATCATGAAAAAGATGTACTAATACTGCATACAAATTAATGTAGATATCTTGACTTTACATGATCTTTATCTTGATTTTACCGTCTTTCAAGAGTTTACGCTACTGTAGGTAAACGGATTTTCCTTATTTATCAATTATTCCGTTTGTCATTACAGGGCAAGAAAAATTTCTGGCAGTTACCGTTTAAGTGCAAGTCAACGAAAATAAGTTATGATCTCCAAGCTTGGGCTTGGGTAACACTGGAGCTAACTGTCCATGTGTCCATGCTAAAGTCAGCAAGTTTCAGCCGGTGCAATGTCTGTCCAAAGTAGTCCCGACGCGACGTTAGGCTATATTCATAATATGATTTATGCATCGTGTCGTCGACCGGGGAGGGATTGGAAGTTTTTCAAATGGGCGCAAGTGATGTTCCTGCTGCCTGCGCCCGGGGGCTACTAGGAGGCTATATTGCCTGCGGCCTAGTGCCGGTGCCTGGTCCTAGAGCTAGTTGGCTCAGCCCGGGGCGGGTTTAAGCATACTTCCCTAACAATGCGTACTCTTACATTCCCCGTGCGATGCTTTAAATCCCCCCTTTTAGCTTCAATGTGATGGGGAGTGTCCAATCAGCCATTATCTATAAAAAAATTCAAACTAAAACTAAATCACCGCTAGATCCTGTAAAATCTTTTCCCCTTCAAATTCAAAATAATTAATATGACGGTGAGTTCATTTAAACAGGAAAAAAATTTAAATCAACTAAAGTTAAAATCTTTCTTCTTCTTCTTTGTGTGCCATATCAGGTCCCCTCGACGTTGACCATCACTCTTGAGAATGTCTCTCTGTCTTGCGCTGCCCGGAATAGCTCCTCCACACTTCTAATGCCGGTCCACTCTCGTATATTACTCAGCCAAGACATTTGTCTTCTACCAGGCCCTCGGCGACCCTCTATCTTGCCTTTCACTATAATTTAGTGACTTAAAATCTTTAAGTCACTAAATTATAGTAAATAACTTTGGAAACTGTAAATATTGCCGCAATAACCCGGGAATTAGAGGAAATGCCCTGGTAATATAAATAATATTATTGGTAATAGGTAAAAATATAAATATTAAATTAATATAATATAATTATTAAAAAATATAATTATTAAAAATATAATTATTAAATTAAATATTAAATTAAATTAAATTAAAAAAAAGTTTATACTATAGTCTCGTACACTCACACCTAAATTACCTGATTAAAATCTGGGGAAATGCGTATGAAACATACATCAATGAATTACAGGTAATTCAAAATAAGATAATCAAAAAACTATTTCACTACGAATCCAAAACATCCACAAAAAAATTATATTTGGAAACAAAACTGCTAACATTATGAAAACTATACGAGTACAATATATGTGTCCTTATATACAAAATAAATAATAAACTCATACATACAAATACAGAATTCATTAAAACGTCCCAAGTACACAAACATTTTACACGACAACACAATAACATACGTTTAAACACCATTCATACTAACTACGGTAAACAATCAATTAATTACGAGGGGGGCAATTTATATAATAAGGAACTTCAGTGAAAAATATTATGGCTTTAAAAAAATATGTTCATACAGACCGATGAAAGCTGATTCTGAATATATAAGTTTTATTTCATAATATTAAACGTAGAGTTTTTAACAAATTATTGAAAAGTGCATTTTTTAACGTCTCGTTAAAATACACTGTTAAGTTGGTACGATTGAATGGTTAGTGCTGACGTCACGCGTCACCAGTTATTGTATCACATTGTATTGAAATCAATCGAAATGTAGGTATGGCACAAGCCATCAGTATTAACAACATCTCATGTTATTCTTTATTTCGTACTGTTTATAGAGATTTAGTGATTGTGCTTATTGAAACAATATTTAAGCCTAAATAATTCAGTATCAAACATAGAGGTATCTCTATTAGTTTATCTCTATTATTTAAAATATTGAAAAACTACTGCACAAAAAAAATAGTAATGATTCTTCTAGGGAGAATACTTCGAACAACGGTATTCAAAATGGCGGCAGTTGATCAGCTGATTGCCCGGTCCTATACAAATTTTTCAGTAGTGATGACGTCACACGATTTACCATATTTCCGGTGGTTTTCGGGGGGTCTTGAAAAATTAAAACTTTGACAATTATTTTAACTATTAAAACTAACTCTAAAAATAGAAATAAAAATGCAGTTATTTAAGTTAGAAGGTCATTATTTATAAAAAAAAATAAAAAAATTGGACTGGAGTTCTCTATTGCCTTCCAGATGATATCAAAAACGAAAAAAGTGTGTGCAAATTCAAAAAAAAATTGTTCATGTTTATTCACAAAAAACAAAGTAGTGATAGTGAATAATATCGTATGGTAATATAATATCATGTAAATGTTAGTCTTGCAATCTAATGTAATGTAAGGTTATGAAATGTAAAAACTATATAATATTCTAGTTAAGTAAGTGAAAATGTTATTTTCTTTTTTACTGGAATAAAAACTTATGAAAAAAAAATAATAGTAGAATGTAATGAATACGAAAGTCCCAGACGCAAAAACACTAACTTTATATTATGGTATTATTTATATGATTTCAATGTTTTAATGTCGTCGGAGTACCATGTTATTTCATTTTTAGATCTGACGACGACGTGCTGGGGGAGAAATAAAACAGCTGTGTAGTAATTTCACTAAGGGCATCTCAAATGATACGGGACTTCAAAAAAATCAGACTGCGTGTTAGCTTAATTTTTTTGTTTACCATAAAATATTTTGATTTGCAGCCGAGGAATCTGTTAACAACTAAACAAAGATAATATCCAGAGAATGTTTAGAAACGTTTTTCAGTACTTCAATAGAGCTTCGATAAAATTAAAAGAAGTAGAAGATACGACCCACATTCCTATCTGAAAATGCTTATTTACACGAAAAAAAAAGGTGTTTTAGTTTTTACATGTCATTGAAACCTTTTTATTTGATTTGTATTAAAAGTGGGTAACGGGACCTCCCTGCATTGTTTCATCTCCCCTACGTAAACACCATACAGGGTGGTATGAAGATCTCGCGTTGCATATCTTCATGGTCTCCTTGCGACACGCCGATGTATTTTTCTTCCCTCCCCAGTATTCAAGCTCTTCTTTCCACTTGGTTGCATATTAAATTATCTACCCCTCATTAAAATAGTAACTAACTAACTTTCTAGTGCCCGAAAAATAGTGCAAGTGGTTTATCTTGTACACGCCTTGGTGAGACAAGGAGTTTGTGCAATAAATCAAATAGATAGAAATACATCTTTTTTGGATAGTCTTGTAGCAAATATTTAGGATAACTTTACTTTTTCAGCAATCAATATTAGCTGGATTCCTGGCAATGATTAGTTGAAGCTTTTGTTAACAGTTTCATCCTTTTACATATCAAAAACAATACGTGGGCGTCTGAAATGTCTTTTTTCAGATTTTTTCTTTTTCCAAAATGCTAATCGAGTGGTACCTAAAAACGAAATAACGTCTTTACATTTGATTATTTCTTGATATATGTGCACGTAGTTAGCAGTCTACAATGGATTGCTGGTACCAACCCGATGTATGGCAGTGGGGCATGGTACTGGCAAAGGAAGGATAAAAGTAGGCTGATTGCTGGAGAAATGAAAACCCTGAGGCGTATATCTGATAAAACCATGTATGACCACGTGAGAAATGTGGATATCTGCAAATCATGCATGGCTGATGTAAGCGTAATGAGTGAGATTAAGAAATGGACGCTCAAATGGTTTGGGCTTGTAGAGCGAATGAACGAAGAAAGGGGTGGAGACGCCCGAGGAAGACATGACATGATCAAGTAAATCAGGTACTTGAGTCATGTCAAGAGGAAGAATAATAAAATAGTATATATGTCATGCTGTATGAATGTGAAAGAGGCAAGAAATGTGTACCAAGACCCAGTTGTTTGGCAGTCCGCCCACTCTGCCCATCCCTGCGCGGAAACGGCTTGATGGATAGTTAGTTAGCCACAATTATCGTAGTAGTATTTTTCGTTTAAATTTTAAAAAATGTCTTTGAAGAAGAAGATAACAGTAATAATCTAAACGAAAATTGGAAAGAGAACAAGACACAGAAAACAGAAAAAAGACAATGGTCGCAACTGGGACTCGAACCCAACCGTGCGCGGGTTGTGCGCGTTAACCAATATCGCTATTGCTACCTTCTGTAAAGCCGTCATAATAGTCAATCTCGCATTTCGAATTTTAGAATTAACAATATTATCTTCAACTATAACTCAATGGTCGCAAGTGGGACTCGAACCCAGACGAGAGGTCTGGGTTAGAGTCCCAGTTGCGACCATTGTCTTTTTTCTATTTTCTGTGTCTTGTTCTCTTTCCAAATTTCGTTTAGATTATTATTGTTATCTTCTCCTTCAATAATATATTACGTTGATGGGAATAATCTTCAGAAGTTATAAAAGAGAGTTTTTCTTTTAAAAAATTTATAAAATGTTTTTACCCAGAAATTTTGGAAAGGTTGTAAAAAAATTTTTGGGCACATTCGTATTTTTATTTCACATAAGCATTGATTACACCGTGTTAAATTGTGATCGGTACTGAATTAAGTAAATTGGATTTTTTGGTTCCATCAATTTGTTTATGGCTTCAAAATTTAAAATAATGATTTGTACGAGTAGGTATATTATGTCGACTTGTGATGTCGGTGGATGCGCTGATGCCAAGTAGCCGTGTTAAGGTTTAGTTTTTAGGGTCCATGCATGCTTTAGAAATAGAGTGCAAGTCCGGGCAGAAAATTGGAGAACGCTGCGCCAAGTGGCTTTATGGGAAATAGAAAACAGTAAAGCGTCGGATGCAATGAAAATAAAACCGAGGTACCTACTTGAGGTAATGGAGTTAGAATTTTATAACCCCAATGCAAGCCTATGAAACCAGCACTAAACGGAGGAGCCAGCTCTTAGATGGGATATGTTAATATCTACATATACACGTCGTATGAAAGTTGAGGTAGCTACCTACATGTAAGCACTGATGGTAAACGTATTCCAATACGAAACATGCTTAAGTATAATAATTGTAGGTGCTATTAAATAAATGCCACTATTTGCAGCTACTTTCATGCCTTCACTCAGAAAAGAAAGCTCAAATTAAAAAAAAAAAGTTTTTAATTGAGCTTGAGAAACAAAAAATCTTTACGCTCGTGTCAATATGATACCTTTTGTCAAAAGCAATATTTCGGTGTATATTCTAGTAAAATTAAAAAAAATACACACAAATAAAATTGTAAGAGATTTTTTCCTTGGTAATAAATAATTCCTTGTATCCTCAAATCAGTGAACACAGTCCAAACAAATGTAAGGCTATAATAAATTAACTTTCTTCAGCATTGTAGGTACCTTTTATTTACACGAAAAATTAATATGACAGTATTGTACTTTTAATTTGTACATTTTTTTGTGTATTTTTATTATTTTATAAAAATTATTAACCTCAGCGTCAAAAATAATACCATGTGAAGAAACAATAAATAAGAAATTTGTCATACAGCGGCATATAGGTAGTTGCATAGATACGAGACAACATCAAATCACCAATTTTGTTATGTTCTTCAAAGAAATAACTCGAAATCCACATAACTATTAAAAAAATGAATATAACGCATATTTTTTTTCAAGGGTGAATAAAATAGCTATTATATAGATTGTGTAATTAAAACAACATTGAGATTTTCCACATTATTCCAACTTTTCAATTTTTTTGCGTCTCCTATTGCGTTTATTTTTTAAATGAAAACTTCTTTAGCACCGTTGTGATTTGAAATACACTAAAAAGGGACAAAAACATCGATATTTGGGATTTAGTCGGCAAGGGAACGGGACAGTATAATCGGTCTCCTCTTTGTGCGGTGCTTTGTAGTCTCCCCATTCTTATCTACTTTAGTTTTCTGAAGGTTTCACTTCTACCGCGTGTGAATTGCGCACTCTGTTTTTTTTTAATAGGAGAAAACATTGGTTATACGGAACAAAAAAATAAATTAGCGAGAGAAAATAAAATGTTAACCTGAAGAATTCTCCTTCATCATTTCTATTTCCCACAGAATTGTAATTATTCTGTGAGAATACAAGATATTTTTACGAGCGTTCAACTATTGGATTTTAATTCAATTAATAATGACAATCACTTAAATAAACATTGTAAAGCATATTTAAATAAAATTACAACCATCGTTTTAAAAAAATTCCTATGTACGAGTATATGCAGTTTAAAACATCCATGATTTTATTCAATACATGTCATTACCTACTCCTTTAAAATATTAAGAAATTTAAACATATACAACACCTATGAAATAATTCTGATTAAATGCGGGTTTTTCGACTCTTCCTATGATTGTCCTCAAGGCTTACCTCATCCACCCCACTCTCTACCCCAGAACTAGAATCAAAGGCCTAGAAACAGAAGAGAAAACTATCAGGATAAGAGAAGTGTGTAGAGTGTAGAGAGTAGAGAGTGGAGGGTGAAGCAGAAGCAGGGATGGCTACAATTTGTAATTGCTCGCATTCATTGTTGGCGCGGGTGGTTTTTACAGCCGGCAATAAGAAGAGAAGGGAAGAAAAATGGAACAAAACTAAGAGTAGTTGGATCTGGGTCGAAAGCTCTCATATATCCCGAGCCTGAAATCTAAAGCTCCACACTATTTAACCGAAGCTCGATTTTATATTGCAAAAGCGTAAAGGTCAGTTTTCACCGAGTAAAAAACAAGCGATATTGGGATATTATTCAAATATACGGGCACATCAAATTCGAAGAATATTGATTTTGATATTGATGTTGGAATCGATATTACAAACGATATTTGTTTTAATATATGTGGCTGATCATTTTTTTTGTTATTTGTTTCTCTTTAGGCTTTTTTGACATTTTCTGAACTATCACACAATATATATAGTATTTTGGCAGGAAAATACTTTCGATTTCTCTCTGGTGAAAGACTGCCATTCAGCATTGAAACGATGCTTGAAATGGCTTCAACCGTATTTGGTGATCAGTATAGAATAGCCGGGGTCAATTTGGGAGGCTGATTTGGGTACCGCCGCCCGGGATCGGATAACCAACACCTATGCCATAGGTCACCCCAAGTGGCTCGCTACGTTTTGTGACTAAGCAGGGGTGCCCGGGTTCGTGGGTTGAGGTTTGTCCACATCTTGGCGTTTGCCCACCTGCTGCGTGGCGGGCCAGATCAAGAGAGATTGGTTGAGGGAGGCCGTTTCAACCAGACTCGCTCGACCCATCGCCTCGCACCGCAGTTGGAGAGATTTTTTCATACGTCACTCCTGGATAGAATAACCCCCAGATTCCTACCCACCCCTGTTAACTTTTTTCTTCCCAGAACTTCCTCTACTTAAAATACCCTCCACACAGCATCTCCTAAGATGACATAGGCCCTGAGGGAAATTATTTTCCTCGGGGCCTTCTGTCTTGTGTGGAGCTAATGTAAAAAAGCCGGGTACTACCCCACCTTCCTCTTCCCTCTCTCCTCCATTTTCCCACTACCTTCAACCTCACAACACACTCCAATTGGGGATACCATAGTCTCACTGGCTCAAGGCGTTTGGGAGCAGTCTCTTGTGCGATATTCAAATTAAAATATGTGTGATCTTATATATTTATTTTTTAAATGCCATAAAACGGCTTTTCATTAAAATTATAAGATTATATGTAAACAGTTGTATGTAGGAGGGTTATCAGTAGTGTTGGGGACAAAATAAGAATGAACGAAGCCAAATAGTATCGCCGAATAAGACAGTTGTTTTTTTTACGCAACAGTTGTTTTATACAAAAAAAATAAAAAGAAATCCAAAAGAAATGTTTACTTGTGTAAAATTTATAATAAGAGAGAATATTTTATTTACCTAAACAGAATGAAAATATGTAAAAAAGATAACTTGATACCAAGCAGAATCATGCAAAATTGTCAAGTTCAAGTATTATATCTATTCATACATTCGCATTTTTATTTGCAAATCGTTGAATTTACAAATATGACATCCAATTTTCTTGTGTCACTTTTACGATCATTTAAAAAAATTACAAAATTACATGTTTTTAGCAAGAATTTAGTGAAATATGAAATTTATCGAGGAACACCGTTCTTTTTTTAGCAAAAAAAAAATATTCACCAACAAGAAACACAAATAATAATGAAGGTGAATTTCCCCGGTGACTTGATCGACATTAAATATCTGTTATAAAAATCATAACCGTTTAATTATAATTACTTGACAGCCGATATAAAACACCGCACGCTTAACCCAGCCGCGATAAGGTGGCATTGGAGGAGAAGGGGTCGCAGGGGTAGTGAGGGAGGAAAGGGGGGGGGGTGTTTCCCGAGGGTAGGTTTTAATTGACACGCTCACTGCCATTTCAAGAGAAACACTTTTTATTTTATGCCGCACAGCTATCAAAAGGTAGAAAGGAAATGAAAAACTGCGTCGCTTTAGCCATCGTTACGATAATTCTGAGACCCGTTGGTAAGTGTGGAATGAATCGCAACCCTTTTTAAAAACCTACTGCACCTTACCATATTTAATTTTATCATTCTGCCGTAAGTCCCACTTTCTCCATATTTAAATACATAATTAAATATACTGGCATTTTAAATAGTTCAAATAATATAAATGTTTGGTGACCACATAGGTCACACGTAAATCGTCTGATTATCAAACAATTTTTAATGTCAGAATTTGGAAGCTTTTCCAATCATCGCTTTTATTTCAAATTTTAAAATGCATGTTTTTAAGATTTTTTTTTTCTTTTTTAATACATTTTTGAAGGTTGTTTACGTCAATGATTAATCATTGAAGAAAAAGATAATACTAATAAATCTAAAGGAAACATGAAACAGAACAAAACACCGACAAATTAAATTGTAACGGTCGCAACCAGTAATCGAACCCAGGATCTTAGTTTTACCGGGAAAACATCTCAACCAAATTGGCCATTGAGACCTAATTATTTTATGTCATTTTTATCGATCTCATATTTCAAATTCAAAATTAACAATATTATCTTCAAAAACCATTTTTTATGCATTTTTGTCCCCTATTTTTTAGTTCAGTTGGTTGAGGCGTTTGTCCCGGTAAAATATATATGCTGGGTTCGATTGCCATGTTTGACCGTTACTTTTTTTCTGTGTCTTGTTATTTTTCATGTTTTGTTTAGATTAGTATTTTCGTATTCTTTAAAGATCTAAAAATGTTTGTCCAGAACCAAAGATAACAGCCTTAGCATTTTTTTAAACTGATTCTACAATGTTTTCATATTTGCAGTGATGTGGATTCCAAATGGTGCTTCCATATTCAAGTTTACTTCTAATTAAGGCATTGTAAAGGGTTAGAATTGATTTAGGATCTTTGAAAGGTTTACATATTCTATGAATAAATCCCATCATTTAAAATGATTTGCATCATGTCGTTAATGCGTACATCAAATATGAATTTAGAATCAAGAGTGATTCTTATGGAGGACACTTTTTTAAGAAAAGTATTATTTATAACACAGGAAAAGTTTCAATAGTTAAGTGCTTTATAAAATAGCAAGGATCTTTAAAAAGTCCTGATAAAAAAAAAGTTTTGTCTGAAGTGTTAATATTTAAAAAAAACAAACTCACTTTAATTAGAAATCTACCATAAAATTCAATCCGAAGATTCAGCGAAAAAAACTACGTTATATTAGCTCTTTTTCGTTTTATTTGATACACAATACTTTTCTAAAGCTCTTCTGAAAAATATTTCTTGTCCAGAGATTTAGTTTGAAGTTTAATAGCTTCTAGAATAAAATCAGTTTTTTATCCACAGAAAATACAATTTCTTTGTCTTTCGTTTCGCATATTAGGGATTCTCAGAATTATTTTCATCGCTTTGATAAACAGTCTTAAACTAAGCATCTCAGATGAAGATTTTATTTGAAAATGTTGTTTTTTTTCGATATCTTGTTTGCTGAGCCTCTGACTTATGAAACTGAATTTAATTTCACGAACAACAACATTTTTTTTTACCATTTTCTGGCGTATTTTTTGGTGTTAAATGATGCAACAATATTAAATGATGACATTAATGAAATGCCAAATATAAAGATTTTGGAAACTATTCATACCAGTTAGTTTTTCTTACCAGCACTGATAGAGTGTTTTATCCAATAAAGCTGCAATTGAAAATTCTCATACATTTTTGATGCGTCAATCAAAATGGAGGGAAACGGCATTGATTGCACTAAAGTATACCAGTTATTGGATTATTCTTTCATGGCAATTACAGGATACCTAGAAATATCGGAAAAATAACAGATGGTCCCAAGTTAAATGCGATAATGTGATTTTATTATTTTATAAGGCCAGGATGAAACTAGGTCTTAAAGAGACTTTTGTTTCAAAAGGGAACAAAGGCAAAATATATCAGCGGTAAGAATCTTGAAAACCAACAATTCTCATAAGGCGTCCAAATCAATCGGGAATCGATGTGTCTATAATTTCACTGTCTTGGACTCATGACGTAACCTGACAACTGACGCAAGCTTTTTTTAATTTTAGAAAAAAGGTAATTGCATTTTCACTTATTCACAAGAAATATCTGAACTAAATACGTTTTACATTAGAACAGAACCAAATTATTCACTCTAATTATTTTATTGGTTAACCCCTCCGAAAATCGCGAATATTCACTATTAATGTCTCAAAGGAAATGTCAGTTTTACGAAAACTTTGTATTATTACCGCTTCACAATTAAAGCTCTATAAATAAAACATTTCTGAACGTAGCCGAATACTAAAATCTGTTTTAGAAAGGTAACAAAATAAGCTTTCAAATTGTTATATTACAAATAAATATTAACATTTGTAAATTTTAAAATTTAGAATGCAAACATTAAAAAAATGTAAAAATGACTCACTTGATGTTTTTATGTGAAAACGGTACTAAAATCACGGATTATGTAAAAAAAATACTTATTCTATTGTATAAATGTATAATAAACAATTTTGTCACCTCACTTTTCTATCATTTCATATAAAAATATTTATAATAAAAATAAAATATAAATTAACAATGTCGAGCGGCCCGTAGGCAATTTGACGGGTAAAAATATGTATCAACCGCGCGACTGACAGAATATTCTTTTCATGTATTTCTATGGACAACTTCATAGAGATATACAGCTTGATCCACTATCGACCTTTTACTTTTTGCTTTAGGGATGTCACTAAAACAATAACGGAGTTACAACGATTTCTATGGAGACACACGCGTTGACGTACAAACATGATTTTTAAAATTTTTTTTAAGTGTGGATATCTTGGGAAGTTTTAATGAATTCTGTATTTGATATTACAGGTTTATTGTTTATCTTGAATATAAGGAGACATATATTGTATTAATATAGTTTTCTTAATGTTAACAGTATTGTTTTCATATATAATTTTTTTGTGGATGTTTTGGATCCGTAGTGAAATAGTTTTTTGATTACCTAGTCTTATATTACCTCTAATTCATTTATGAATGGTTCAAATGCGTTACCCCAGATTTCAATCAATTAATTTAAATGTAATTATACGAGATCATAATAAAAACTTTTTAAAAATTTATTTAGTAACAGAAATGATAATTCAATTCGTTCATTCGAGCCATGGCTACATGAAGCAGGATCCCCGACTTCTTTTACATTATCATAATAATATATATGATAACCCCTAAATCTCCTTTCCCTATCAATCTGCTCTACATGCAAACTCAGCTAAGCAAGTTTTTCATCAGTTTGTTTACTACGCTTATATCAGCCTTGCATTATTTTCGAAGCTTCACACTATGACGGCCGTTCATGGTTTTATCAAAAATTTGCACAATTATCTAAGTAAGTTTTTTTTCAACCTTCCTCTACCTGTTCCATGCATAACTGCCACACATCAGCCGAGCGATTCTCTAGTGTGATTAAGATTCTTAGTGAGATCGAGATAGATTTCGGGCGAGATCTCCTGTCAGATTTGTGTGATTTTGGCTGTTATTTGCCTTTTCCGTGGGCCGATGTCAGAATTTCGGCTGTTAGCTATCACGTATTTTAGTTTAGGTCGTTTTAAACACAAATTCATGCAAGTATGCATGATTATTTATTTATTCATTTAACAGCCTAAGAAAATCACACAAATTTGACAGTAGATCTCGCCCGAGATCTATCTCGATCTCACAAAACATAAAGAATCGCTCGCTAGATTTCGTATCAGAACTCAATCATACAGCGTTAATGTTGATCAGGGATCTCAAGTCGACTGCTATAATATTATAACGTTGAATTAAAAAGTGCAATAAATAATATTTTAGATAAATAAACTAACAGGACGTAATATTCACATGAGCCGCTATTGTCATAAACATTTCATCGGAGGGGTGTCGGCGAATGATAACTTAAGTACGCTGGATGGGCCATAAGGGTGGGCGGGGCATTTTTGAATACCTCCAATGGAAGAGATATGGAGGCTTTATGTTATAATATGCTTGACATATTTATTGAAGCAGGTGTGCCCATTGTGATAATATGATCGTGGCGTGTTATGTGACCCGGTGATAGTTTCATTATTTAAATGCTTTTTTGAAATAATTATATTCATGCTTTTGATCTCAACACGACTTAAATTTTTTTCGTTTAAATAGCTGCTTTCTGCCGTTTTGTTATTAATGTAGCTAATTATTAATTTATACGTGACCTTGTATAGAAAAACAGTAGAGACTTTAGATACAATACACTTAATAAAGTATACAATCATTACATTTTAGTGCAGACTCATACTAATAAGCTTACGTAAAATTCGGATTACCACTATACATTATCAAGTTCCTAGTGCAATATGTTAAAGGTCATAATTAAATTTTGTATGTAGACTCGTATGAAGTTTCCTTAGTTTCAGTTAAAATCATTCTTACACATTACTAGAAGTTTACTGGGAACTTGAAGGCAATCGAAAATGTGAAACCGATCATCTAAAACTCTAGTTCCCCTTTTAAAATTAGCTCCACACATGTGCCCTTTAGGAAAATAATGCTATCTTTGGGGATTCCATGGAGGGTATTTTTAAGGAGAGGAAATATAGGTAATTCTGGGAAGGAAAAGGCAATGAGGGGTGGATAGGAAAGGCGTATGAATCATTCTTCCAACTACGGTGTGTCGATGGAGTCCTGTTGAAAAGGTCAAATTATCAACATTAACCAATCATTCCAGATCTGGCTCACCATGCAGTTGTTAGACCACCGCCAAGACCTGGACAAACCTTCCCCCATGACCCCGGGTACCGTTGCTACGTCACCAAACGCAGCAAGTCACTCTGGATGACCTCTGACAGAGGTGTCAATTATGCTATAAATGGCACACCGGCCTCCCAAATTGAAAGTTCCTTGTTACTAAGATAGCCATCTGAGACATTTTAAACTTAAAATTTTGTACTATGGGTGTAATTTATGTAACGATAATGACATAACACATTCTATTAATTTTCTTATTATCGAGAACATTGTCAAAATCTAAAAGACAATGAAGTTTAATGCAGACAATATACCTTGCAATTACTACATTATCCCCTAACAAAATCATTAGAAAACAATACAAAGCATAACAATGAAGTGTTCTCATATTAAATCTTTGTCAATCACATAACGAGCTTTATCATAAGCAATAATAAGCTTATTCATACTAGAAATAACGTAATTACGTAGGCAAGTATGTGCATATTGTTTGAGAGATGAATTTTGAAACAAGACGGTAATTAAATAATCAAGCTAATAAAGTTCTCAGAAACATTGTTGTTAAAATATTATAATCGCCTTAGATTAACAATGGCATAAATTCATTAACTCAGTATGGACTTGTATATTTTAATGGTTCGGGAGGGCAGGCGAATTTATCACCCGCACGCCCCCTGAAGAAATATTCCCCGGGCAGAGACTTAGATAGGACAATGTACGGTACTCGCTGATATTATTATTATGACGTTGTTGAGATATATTATGCAGAGTCATTTCGTTGGGTTATTTATGCTCATTGACAAGGATCTGAAAAGGTAATGTAAATATAAACAAGAGTTAAAAGATTTCTTAAAAGTTATAATACTGACAAGAAATGATTGTGTATACGTCGTTAATGCCTTGACTGTAACTCAATAACTATTGTTTTATGAATTTGAAGATAGGGCACGCTTATAAATTTTGCAATTTCGCACATGTAGATCGTATCAGATCTGCAACATAATTTTTGTCTACCTTGCTTAAGAACTAATATCTGCATTAGGTCCACGACGGCACCCGTGGTCGAGGGGTAAGACTCTCGACTCGCAATCTGAAAGTTCGTACCCGGCGTGAGCAAATACATTTTATTTGATTAATTTGTATTTTTTCATAATCAATTAATAAAAAATTAAAAGTGTATTTGTGGCACGTTCCAGAGCGGAAAATATTCTTGGTATATTGCCCTGGTGTAAGACCACCATTCTAAATTGAAACGTAGCTTGAAATGACGGCCGGCGACGGACGACGGATTGACGGACGACCGGCGTAGTGCAGCGGTAAGGCGCTTGACTAGCATTCCGAAGGTCGCGGGATCGAATTCCGGCTTGGCGAATAAATTTTATTTGATTACTTTGTGTATTTCACAATTTATTCATTTAAAATAATATATAGTATATTTGCGGCACGTTCCAGAGAGGAAGATACTCTCAGTATCGCCCTGGTGTAAGACCACCATTCATAATTGAAACGTTGCTTGAAAAGGCTTCTGCCATATTTGGTGACCAGATCTGAATAGCCAGGTACTTCCCCACCTTCCTCTTCCATATCTCCTTCCCCTCCCCACTACTTTCAGCCTCACAACATACCCCAATTGGGGATGCCATAGTCCCACTGGCTCCAGACGGGAGTAGTTGGGACTCTTGTGCGGTTTTCATGTAAAAAAAAATCACTTTAGCAGTGTTTGGTGACCAGACCTGAATAGCCAGACACTTCCCAATCTTCCTCTTCTCCATCTCCATCCCCTTCCACTACTTACAGCCTCACAAACACACCCCAATTGGAGATGCCATAGGCTTAATGGCTCCAGAGGGGAGCAGTTAAGACTCTTGTGTAGTATTCACATTAAAAAATACAGATATAATCTTGTGTAGTATGAATATTCGCATTAAAAAATACAATACCTGAGGAAAATAACTTCCGTCAAGGGCGTATATCGTCTTTGGGGATGCTGTGTGGTGGGTCATTTTGAAGAAAGGAAGGAGAGGAAGTTCTGAGAAGGAAAAAGGTATTGGCGGTGAATATGAATTTGTGATTCAGTACGTCCAGGTCATCCGCAGCCAAGACTTAGGAAATCACCACCCAATGAACCCGGGCACCGCTGTCCACCAAACCTAGCGAACCACTTGGGGTGACCTATGACCGAGGCATAGGTTATCCAATAAGTGGTTCCCGGGGAAACGGTACCCATTCCCGCCTTCTCAATGGAAATAAACATATTTTTTTTAATGTGTTTTAGTGACTCCTACCTACGAATTTACCCAGTTTTTCTTGGCAAAAGTATTCCAAGCGAATTTTACGAAGCTCACAATAAGAGAAAAAATATAAAATAATAAAATCAAATTTTCGCTTTCAATTCGCTAGTTGTTGCAGGATGAAAAAATACGCGTTGTGTTTTATTTGTAAGAAATATTGCAGTGATGTTACCTTTTAAGTGTGTAACAATTAAATCAAATATGGTTTTAGGAGATGAATTCGGTAACTGACTTGAATAAACTACATTCCATTTATGCTACCTGCATAAAATGTTCACGTATTGTTTCCTCCAAAACCAGGATAAAGAATTACAAATAAGTAATATTTATACATAAATTTCTTTGTTATTGTTGATTTGAAATTATGAATCTCTTACAGAAACCCTGTATGAAAACACAAAGGCTCTACAATTAAAAGCCCATTGTAAAACTTATATTATATTAGTTGCAATTTAACAACTGTATTAAAAGACCAATGACACGGCGGTTCTTTTGAATCGGCAGGGAAGGGCCCGTCTATACGACGGCGTGGAGGCTCTATCTATGGAGAGGCGGTTGAGGCGGTTCGAAGGCTGCGATAATCACAGCTTGTCAGCCCCGCCATGAAGATGTAATCCGTGAGGGGGCGGGAAGCGTGAGGGAACATCAACCCACGGTTCTTCATAGATACTCAAGCGAGATGTTAGTGACATAATGTACCTTCAGTTATGTATTATGACTGTGTTTGAAAAATTAAATACCTATATACTTTAACTGTTAATAAAAATTAATCTAATAAGTTTTGTGATCTTTGAATTACTTCAAATATTTGGTTTGTCGGTTAACAAGCGTATTTTTTCTTTTTTTATTCAATATAAGCTTTTGTAGAAACTTTTTTATGTGTTTTTCGACTACTGATCTAGAAACATGCCCATATTATGGTAGTCGAAATTTGTGAATATAATTAAATTCAAACCTATTTTTTTTTGTTCTATGTAGATACTGTTTGTGTATTATGAGGAAATCTATAATTGGTTTCTCTGTTGGTCCAGCCGATCCATTAAATCGACTTTTCATACTAAAAATTTACATAAACATGTCGAAAATACATTCCCAAAGTTATAGAATCAAATTCGACTTTGAAATATTGCTATGAACTTAAAAATTGGCTTGTAAACCAAGATTTATGCTGATATGTACGAGAGAGCACGCATGGCGAGGCCTCGAAACCACAAAAGAAAGTCGATCTGCACGAAAAATGCAGAAACTTCAAAAGTAGTGGTACTTCGAGGAGTCTGAAGGCCTACTATATGCTCCAGGAGTTGCTGATTAGCTTTAAACAGCCGTAAGTATTAAAAACATATGTTTTTACAAGCGAAAACTTTAATACATTTTTTTTCAAAACCACTTCACGTTACTTTATTCAAAGTTTAAAGAAAAGAAAATTAAATGTACGTGCTGACGAATCTCGATTGATGATAAATTATAATTATAGGTACTACGAAGTTAACAAAAATAAAGCCGATTTTTTTCGTGAATTTTCATTTTGCAACCAACTATTTTTTGTGCAAACTGTGGTTCATACTTTTACACGTAACACAAGATATCACAAATAAAAATAAATGTTATTTTTGAAAAAAAATCCATTTTTGTCATAACTAGTGATTCGTAAATTGTACACGCGATAAAAGTGGAGCCTTCAGAAAACTAAAGTAGACAAAAGTGGGGAGGATATGAAGCCCCGCACAAAGAGGAGACCGATTGGCTACGAACCACCGCACTCGAATTTTATTGCACGTTTTCCTATACATTTGGTCATTTTATTAGTATTTGTGTTTTCTTCTTCGGAGTGATTTTTGAAAACAAAAAGTTTATTTCATAGGATTCGCTCCGTGGTTTGCTAAATGTCTGCAGAGGTTCGTCAGGCTCTTTGTACCACTACACCAAAGGGTACTTCCGTGGGACTGTAGATTTATCGTATAAGATATAAAACCGGGAACCGAGTACCCGTGATTTAAATAAATATTTTATTGCCATCTCATTCTTCTAAATCCTATGGATACATACGTATTTGTATTTTTTTAGTGTCGCTCGTTTCCGTTTCATCGAGTTTCAAATCACAACGGTGCAAAAGAAGGTACACTTCAAAAAAATCCCATTCGAAATCCTTAAGTCCTTTAAATTATTCCTCCTACCCTGACAGTCAGAATTTTAGGCAAGGGTTATCTGTAAGCGTATCAAGTTTCAAATCACGACGGTGCTAAAGAAATTTTCACTTAAAAAAATTGACCGAAATTGGCACCCTCCCATACATCGGGCTTGGTTTTAGTGGTCCAGTGACCCCGGTATGTACCTGCGTAGTTGTTTCAAACTACAAGGTATGAAATACTGCGATGTATGTTGTAGATCTTATGTAATAAAACTTAGCCTCTTGAGGGAATTCTGTGAGGAAGTGAGGTAGAAACTTTGCTATTATCGTGGAAGGACTATTTCAGGAAGTTGCAAATGAAAATATTTAAGATAATATTAAAAATATTTTTAAATTTATAAGCTATTTCCCCGCAGAGGTACTAATATAAAGAACAGTTAAAAGTCATACAAATGTGTTTTAGCACTCGCCTCCCTACTTCATCCACATTCAAAAATATTTTGAAACAATATAATTAATGAATTTAGGAGATTTAGAAGAAAAACATCAACTATCAGAAGGAACACGTACAGCATAAGATATGCCAAAACTCGTGAGATTGCTAACTAGAAAAAAGGAAGTATCAATAGCCCGTGTGGTACCTCTTGCGCCATTCAATTTCAAATGACTCAAATTGATAATTTTCTAAATTTAAGAATGCGATTTTTTGCAACATACATAAAAAGGTTTTTTTTCATAAGGCAAACGACAAGATACAAGAAATTTCGAAAAGTGTCCACATTTAAGTCCACTAGTGTATGTAGGCTAGTACAAAATGCATTGAACAAAGTTTTTTTTTAACATTATTGGTGCATTGGAATAATCTTCAGACAATTATATTAGACAGTACGAGAGTTCTTCGGTAATAATGCGCCCCAAGTATTTCACGTTTTTACTTAATTTCTAATTAAAACTAACTTAATGTAATATGCATGATTACAGATTTTTAAGTATGTAGGTATTACTTAAAAATCTGTAAAAATGTATATAAGTTATACAATTAAAATACCCCACGATTTAATATAATAAAAGATGATTGATAAAGATATACGAAAGCCCTTGGTAATGAGTAATGTTGACAAAGGAAATAAATGTTTAGCAATTTTCCTTGATCTTGCAAAGGCGTTTGATACTGTGAACCACAAAATACTTTTAGATAAACTTAAGAGGACAGGAATATCAGATACAGTTCTTCAATTATTTCACAGTTATCTAACTGATCGAACGCAATGTGTTAAAATAAACAGTACCTATAGTAGTTCCCAAAAATCATTTTGTGGCGTTCCACAAGGTAGCATCCTAGGACCCTTATTCTTAATCTATATTAATGATCTATGTAACCTACAAATTTGTGGACAAATCACTTTTGCCGATGATACGGTCTTGCTATTTCACGCCAAATCTTGGGATGAAGTCTTTAAAACGGCAGAAAATGGCTTGTTAAAAATTGGCTTAATGATCACATATTAACCCTGAATACAGACAAACTAAATTCCTAACATTTCGAATTTCAAATAAGTTCTTGCCCTCACAAAAAAGCCTTAAACTCCACAGCTGTAACCCCCTATTAACTCCATGTACCTGTCCTTCTATAAGTAGAGTTGACAGTATTAAATATCTTGGTATTCAAATAGATGATCTTCATAAATGGAACGTACATGTTACAAACCTAACGACAAAACTGAGGAAACTCGTCTATTTCTTTAAAAATGTTATAGATATTTTCAATAGAAAACAACTGAAACAAGTTTACTGTGCTCTTATACAATCATCACTTGAATATGGTATTATCAGCTGGAGAAGTGCCACAAATACTTGCCTAGAGCCTTTAGTAAAGATTCAAAAACTAATTTTGAAGGTTATTCTTAAAGTCCCGTTGAGAACGAGCACTGATTTTTTTTTTAAATGTTCCGAACCTGCAAAAATTGTATTCAAAAAAATATCCTGCTTCATCAATTTAAAAATACACACATGTTTGAAGAACGAATGAACACAAGAGCCTTAAGAGAGTCAAATGTAAAATCTTTCAACATCCCAGTTGTCAAACTTCTTATGGGCAAAGAAGTTTTAAATATAATGCAACAAAGCTGTTCAATTCTCTACCTCCTGAAATTAGAAACACGCAAACCAAAAGTACATTTAAAAGTAAAATCATTGATCACCTCAAATAAACATATCCATCACAAGTATTTAATAACAGACTTACCTTTATACCTACTGTGTGTATATATGTAACCATGTACCTACTGCAATCTTCTTTTTATATATATATATATATGTATGTAACATACTTGAAATGTATATTTAAAGAAAAAAAATTTATATTAACCTGCCATTTTCATAATATTACTACAAAATCTTAGATAACCACTCTGTAAATTGCCATCTCAACACAGGCGTTTCACACCTAGTGAGATGGGCAATACGTCATTTTATAACCAAATGTAATATGAAAATAATTAAATAAAAAAAATACATGCTGTAATAAAGTCCTTCAAAAATCAATTAAATCTACCATCCTCTCGAGGTGACGCGACCTCTCAGTCGTTTGGACAAAGGGCCGCCGGCAGTGCCGACCAGCGACCGCCATCCATCGCTTTCCGCACGGTCGCGGTCCGCAGTCCGTATCATCCGTATCGTCCCATCGCGCATCGCCTTCGTCCTCATCGATAAAAGCTGCAGCGGCGAAGCCTCCACCGCGAGCACTAAGTCGACAGATATATTCCCGATATTTATCGCCGATTGACGGATGAATGTGGCCGGACGTGACGCGAGGAGGGGAGGGCGCCAAGACACGACAAAGGGCTCAATACTGCATTACAATGAACAATAATACCTACACACGGACAGCTCCCGGAGAGTGCAAACTTGTTTGTTTTTAAATACTCTCATCATCGCATTCCAAATTGGAGAATGCTGTCAGGTTGAAGAGAGTGGGTTAGTTCCTGAATATTCATACTTGGTCACCAAACATAGCAAAAGCCGCGTCAAGGAAAGTTTCGATTGTGAATGGTGGTCTTTCACCAGGGCTGTGTAAGATTATCTACGTCTCTGAAATTTGCATACACATCCGAAATTATCTCCATTCTATTCAGCCTCACAACATTCCCTAATAAGCCACTTGCATGGATTTCATAACGACTTGGAAAAAATCGTGTGGATAGATTTTTTTACTAAGATTACGAAAATGTTAGTAATTTTTTTTAGAAAAGTAAAGTTTTTTATTTTATTTTTAAATAAATAAATCCATTATTTGGGCCCGTGACGTCACTACATGAAAATGTTCCATCTCCGAAAATGTTCCTATTAATTTTGTAAAATTCCACCCTAATTTATTTTTTTTTATACGGCAACTTTGATTTCAGGCGAATTTTTGAATTTGACATTTAATGTTCACTAGATTTATTGTTTGTTCTCTACGAACTTATCATTTGGTTTGACTTTTTGACAGATGTTATGTACATTTTACGCTGTCTGTACGTGTTTTAGAGTTATAATGGTAGTGGTGCTGATTTTAACAAAATCAAATTTTATAATATTCTTATTATTATTATAATTTACAAGTACATTGGATTTAGTAATATAGACGTTGAAAATTATAATGATTTAAGATCAATAAGATGGATCAAGGAAAAAAATATTTATGAGGTGTTAATACTTCGTTATTTTCCGGTGCCTTTTCTTGTGGAAAACGTTTTTTTTTAAAATGATTTTTCGCTATGTAAATATCGTTTTTTCGCACCCATAAAATTAGGACCCGTCTTTCCGGTTTATAAAAAATTGAAATTGATTGAAATTTTCAAAAAATCGCCAGGATATCAAAAATACGATTAAAACAAAAAAAAAATAATTCAGAATGTCTTAAAATATTTGCCTTAACCGGAATCTTTGTTTTAAAATGTGATTGATGCAAGTGGCCTATTGGGGATGGCATATGCACAATGGCTTCAAATACTTGGGCTTACACTGTAATCTTTTTCCAGCATTAGACACCCTCAGCATCTTTCTGATGAGAGACCACAACTTAGAATCGGAACGTGGCTTCCAAAGAGAATAGCGCTAAGAAACATTTTTCAAAATCATGGTAACATCTTAAGATTGAGATAATTTATATAAATTTTACTAAAATTTAAGAAAATACTCCCTGATTTTTATTTTTAAACAATCTAAATATCTGACATGGGATCAAAGTATTGGGTGAAACTTAATTTCAATACCTATGCAATGATGTTTAACTCTAAAAGTATGCAAATTTATAACTTTATTGTGCTTTGTGGATTTGTATCTGCCTGATAGGTTTTTGTTTTTGGATATGCATTTGAAAGGGATTAGTATCTCTATAAACTTAAAACGAACATCACGCTGATAATAACTCATTATTATTATTGCTGAACCAGAAAGTCGGTTGAGTTTAGTCTTCAAAATAAAAAGAAAATATCACGATAAAAAGAAGAAAAAAATTGGAGGAGTGAAAAAAATGTTTTCGTTGGTTTTTGTGCCATATAAAATTATTAATAATGCATCGGTTCCTATAGAGCAGGGGTGCCCAAACCGTCGATCGCGAGTGCTTTTTGAGTCGATCTCGAGAAAATTTGCCGATGTAAATAGATCTTTTCACAGTTTTTGTTTCAGATGATCCTCAATTAGGCCTCAATAAAAC
The DNA here is from genome assembly GCA_929108145.2 of Limnephilus rhombicus. Classification (NCBI taxonomy): domain Eukaryota; kingdom Metazoa; phylum Arthropoda; class Insecta; order Trichoptera; family Limnephilidae; genus Limnephilus; species Limnephilus rhombicus. The sequence continues at coordinate 51,366,927 of OV815285.1, forward strand.
CGCATATTTTTCATGACTTTTTGTTTATAATTTATTTGGATCTTATATTGTCAATGGTCGCGCCTTTTTTTATTGTTCACTCTATCCTCTTCTAAGGTGTGTGACGTCACAAGTCCCCATAGAAAAAAAAATCGTCTAATTATTGTAATTACATTTTGAACCGATTGAAATGAGCACGGAATTTTTCATTACTTATTCTGTGGCAAAACCGATAACCGTCAACACGTGAATATTGTTTTCCATGACTAAGTTTCCACGTTGTGTTTTCGAATGCAAGTACGAAAGAAATTTACTAAAATTATCAAAATTATACTCTTGGTTTAATACCTATTACAATCTGTGCACAGTTGAAACATATTTATGTGAAATGTGAATCTTATGTGGACGTCATCATCCAGTCTGCTACATCAACCATTGAGTTTTACGCTTCCTTTTTTCCCACCTTCTAAGAAAGTTCCTTAAATTCACCATTTTTTTACAAACACCGTGTATGTGCTGCCAGAATCAAAGAGAAACCATTTTCATGTTCCGAGTGTAGTTTTAATTCGCCGCACACAGATTTAATTAAAACCAGTTTTGTGTTCAAAATGTAAAGTTCCGATTGTGGATTCATCTGCTGACACATTTCGAAAGAAAAACATTATCTTATTCGAAATGCAATTATAAAATTGTAGTTATTGACTATTTATGTACTGTCAGAATCAAAGAAAAAACATTTTTATGTTCTAAGTTTAGTTTTAATTCACCGCAAACATATTTTAATTTAAACCAATTTTGTGTTCAGAATGTAAAATTCCCGTTGCGGATTCACCCTGACACATTTCGAAGGAAAACATTATCTTATTCGAAGTGCAATTATAAAATTCTAGTTGCAGACTATTTATGTACTGCCAGAATTAAAAGAAAATCCATTTTCATGTTTGGAGTGTAGTTTTAATTCACCACATACAGATTTAATTGAGACCAGTTTTGTGTTCACAAGATAAAGATAAATTAAATAACAAGCTAAATCTTTTTCATGGATACCATTCTCGGTCTCCGAAGTTACAAATTCGTAGTAGCTTTTAAGTAGATTTATAAACATGATTTATATTGGAAGAATTCTCGTCACATGGGATATAAAATGAGGTCGCAATTTCTACCCCCCCCCCCCCCCCCCGGCACATCTGTGGTTGAAGTACCTAAATGTATACATACTTGCAGCCTGTCATTGTCGATCCATCGGAGTCAAATAATATTGAGGTCGATCGCCAGCAGTTCAAGTTTGGGTACCCCTGCTATAGAGCATGCTCTAAGACGGCTTCTTACCACTTTTATATACATTTTTGTAAAAACATTCATTATTGAACGCGCTTAATGAGATGCAAATCCAACGGATATTGTTGTAAAAGCGAATTATTCTGTTAAATTCATGGATTTTGCCATTTTGCTTAATTCCATAAAATTACCAAAGATCCACTATACATATAACTTTAGTGTTATAAATTTATCAACCAGGCTGTAGGCGTAAACTTTGTAGACGCCTATTTATAAACGTATATCCTTCATTTTCTGAGGTAGGGTAGTAGGATATTAAGCAATAACTGACCTAAGTGCAAATATATTATGTCAGCAAAGTCCCTCTCATGAGTTTAAATGCCTCTCATGATATCTTACCCCGGTTTCCCTCGAGGAAAGACAATTCAGACAAATGTCAGACAGCGTTTCGTCCCAATACTATAGAAGGTAAACTTAGCTTCATAAATACATCACAACCAACACACACACAATACGGTCTCGCGAATAAAAACGCCAGCGACAATCCCCGTATTGTATTGACGCCAAATGACGCGAGGTTCGCGGAGGCCGTAAATCTCGACACTTACAACTTTTTCGAGGAGACATTTTGGAATGTTAAAACCCCGATTTTGACGGCTAGCGGGCCCTAAAAACGCCGCGCAATAAAACATACATGCGCATTTTGAAAGAAATTGGCTGATTTACAACCAACGAAAAGTTATTTCAACAGAATGATCGAATTTGGACGTGTTCATTTTTTTTCGAGGACTTCAAAAGGTAAAGCTTGTTAAAATACCTATTTATTTTGGTGGATACCTCCGCCAAACCGCGCGCTTAAATAACTTTATGTGTACAGAATCATCGAACATTAAACATCAAATGGCAAAAAATAAAATGTATTTTGTACTTAAGCACATTCGTGGAAACCCTTTTAATTTATATTTTGGAAGCAGTACCTTTTTTTAACATTAAGTCCACACAGGAGGCCCTGACGAAAATAACTTCTCTCAGAGCCTATGTCGTAATGTTGTGTGGGGGGTCTTTTTGAGGAGAGGAAGGAGTGAATACGGGTCTTGAAACCCGCAAATCCGCCGGCAAATCATTCCACAGCCGAGCTGATGAGGTCAAGAACAAGTCGTAGAAGCTACCCGTTCCCATGTGACAAAAGTCAACCGTGTACATATGTTGGGCGCTTTTGGCGTGTTTTCTGGCTGTTCACCAGTGCCGAGGAGATCAATGACGCTAGTTCCTCGCAGCATCTTCCATTGAAATACCGGTAGAATAAGGACAGTATTCCCACCCGATGCCTGTGCTCTAAAGATTGGAATCTGTTCGTTTAGAAGGGAGAATCAATCTATTTATTTATTTATTTATTTGAGACACAAACAGGATATTTATACAACATTTTTGTGGGTAGTATATAATAAATTAAAATACAAATATAAGTATCCCTAGATTAATGTGTCTGCATTAATCACATATGCATTTTCACAGAAGCAAACTCTTGAAAAACAATGCAAGTGTTATTTATACATAACTTGAAAACTTAAATACAAAATTGAAATACATAATAATAACAAGTATACAATATTTATAAAGTATTTACTGAAAAGTAATACAACAATTTTTTTTTTTTTTTATGTGCACAAATTGTGGAGATATTTCTTGAAATATGTTATATTATTTGCAAAAATATCTATGGAACTGTGTATTTTAGCAAGATCGTTGTATGACCGAGACATTCTAGATATAGGATTAAAATATCCAGTATTATTCGTAAAAATTTCAGTCCAAAATATTTTAAGGGTTCTTGTAGATTTGGGCCTGGCAATCAAACGGACCGTCCGTTTCTGCACAGAGTCAAGGGTTTTTTCAGGTATTTTGGGGTTCCAGACTTGTCGGAGTCACGACTAAAAACATAACAATGATTCATTTATCTGTTTTAAAAACAATAATTTTGTTAATAGTGACACATTTCTATTTGACATCACTCTAAAAACTTTTCTTAGCCCTCAGTAATAAATGTTTTCACACGTTATTTACTGAAGCATCAAAATTTCCATCTCGAGTGGGAAATCAAACGCGCTCCTTCATAATAACAATGAAAAACCAATAGTCGAGTGTTTAACTCGTGGATAAGTATTCCGCTCTTATTCCGTCCTTCGGGGGGACTTGAGCTCAAACTCAACACGAATTTAGTTTAGCAAAATAGATACCTAATATCGGGGGGGGGAAATAAATAATAAAGTGTCATCTTCTTTTTCCACGCTCACCCGGTCAAATCCTAGGTTATAGGTTACGTATCAAACATACCAACTCGTGAAATTTTTCAAGTTCACTAAAACTTGAACATTTTTTGTTAAATTTAACAAAATTTGTGATTTTTAACCAACGGTGTTTATTCAAACGGTAAATTTCTGAACGAATTTGATGAAAAAATAATTTTAATTTTTTTATATATTCAATACATTATTATTCTATTTATAAAAAAGTTTATTTATAAAGTAGTTTTGCAGTGTAATTATTATTAGTTAGGCCTTCTGAAGGCGTTATCAGACCGTGTTGAAGTCACATAAAGTGATGTTTATTTATATTATTTTCATAAAGCTACTTTAGATTTCCGTGCAAAATGTCGGAAATTATTATGAATGGTTATTAACATCCAGCTTTAAAATTTTTCCACTTATTTTATTGTTTAAATTTGACACGTGATCCCCAAGTACGTGCATGTTTATACCAAAATCAAATCCTCAACTGCTATAAATTGTGCAACGAGCACAGATGATGGCTGAAGGAGGAGACTAAGGAATGTTGTCGGGAAAGAGATACATTTCTTCACTGCATCATCAAGGTTTTGCAATCTGAATTCAATTTTAAACTGCATCCATGGGAATAAGGAACTCCAGTCCAATTTTTATTTATTTTTGTGAATAATGACATTCTAACTTAAATAACTGCATATTTATTTTTATTTTTAGAGTTAGTTTTAACAGTTGAAATAATTGTCAAAGTTTTAATTTTTCAAGATCCACGAAAACCATCGTTTGTATGGTAAATCGTGTGACGTCATCACTTACCAAAATTTTCAACAGATGTTATGAAACTATTCGACAAGTAAAAACATTATTTAGGTGGAATAATTTATTTATTATATTATTACATTTTTTAAAATTATGACGGAAGAGTGGTATAAAAATTGTTTGAAATTATTATTTTTTTACTTTTAAGAATCGAAATCAATATAATGGTATTGTAGGCAACTACAGCATACAGCGCCGAATCAGCTGTTCGATGTCCGCCATTTTGAAGTTCAGACTTGGAGGAGAATTAGTAGCATTACGATTTTTTGTACAGTTTAGTTTTTGAATATTTTAAATAATGGAGATAAACTAGTAAAGATCCCTCTGTTTTTGATACTGAATTATTTAGGCCCAAATAATGTTTCAATAAACACAACAACTAAATCTCCATAAACGATGTCTAGTGCCATACATTTCAATACAACGACTGTAAAACTAAGCAGTGACATAAAATTATGGTGATCAGTGACAGTGACAGCACTTAACATTCAATAATGCCAACTCGAGAGTGTGTTTTAATGACGGAATTTGTAATTTTTTTTTTAAAACTCTTCGGTTAATATTATTTAATAAAACTTATATTATTCAGAATCAGGGTTTATTGGTCTATACGAACATACTTTTTAAAGCCATAATATTGGATTATAATACTTGTGAACATATCGGCGGAATTATATTTGATGATATCACAAATCTTCAAACATCCTACAATTATACCATCCATTGATTTTTCACGAAAAAGTTTTTTTAATCTTATTAACATCAATTAAATTACTCAACATGCGACATCTTACCGAAGAAATAACTAAGAGACAAAAATACATATTTTTTTAAACTTCTGCTTCACACAGGAGGCCATGAAGAAAACAATTTCCCTGGGGGCCTATGTCATCTTCGGCGATGCCGTATGAAGGATCTTTTTAGGGAAAAGAAGGAAAGTCTGGGAGGGAAAAAGGTATGAAATTTACGGTATTATACGCTGTGGGTGCAAAAATATTTTTTAAATAAAGGTAGGTAGGTACAAAACATACTAAAAACAAAATTTCAAGCGTAGTTCAAACTCACCCAATTTATTTAGGCGCTCTCCTCCGACCAGTTAAACTGACCCCCATCTGGCGATCGTTAATAAATTTTGACTGGTAAACATCTTGACCTTTGAAACTTTAGGGTCTTATTACAATCAAACTGGTTACAAGACATGTCCGAGCTACTGTGTTCGAAAACATTTGTGATGAGACATTTTTTATTCCTGAAGGTTCGTTTAGTTTTTAAGCTAATTATTTTTTCTATTTTTTATTTTTAAATTTATATTAGTATGCGTAAATGGCGCAGTAAAAATATCCAAGCTGTTATTAAGAAAAAAAATAGTTATTCTATCCACTCCTAAGCCCAAAATCCTTCTCTTCCTAGTAGGTACATAAATGAAACCCTCATTTCTTATTACATTTTATATCAGGTTTCATGTTAAGTCAACAAAGTGATGTTACAACACTCCTTTGAAAAGTCATTAAAGGGACGAAAAAAGCCATAACCTAACCCGACGCATCCTATTTAATTTGTGTTTTTTTTCATCACTTTTAATGACATTGGAGTGGTTAAGAGCAACTTTATTTAGTTGTCCGGTCACATTAAATCCTTTATTTATTGTTTGAAATATTTACAGTGTGTAAACAATTTTTAATTGCTATTGGGATATGTATAGATATTAACATTCCAATTAAAAATGTTCACAGCATGCGTACTATTGCGTACATCAAAAGTCAGTTGTTACTATGTGGAGATGCTACTAGTGAAATAATAGAAATAATAATAAGAAAAATAAAATACAAAATACTGTTATTTTAAAGTACAGAAAAAGAGAAGAAAGAATGAAAGAACGTACATAATAATAAAGCAATCACATCTCTTTTAGTCCAAATACTTCTATTGGCCAAGGCTATTGTAGCTAATAAAATTAGCACACGTAATTTCACTAAATAAACAATAACAGTATTAATTTCTAGTGACCTTCCAGGTAGGTAGGTGTATGGTCCTGTAAATATTTTCTGCCTGTACAGTACATTTTTACAGCAGCATCGCGTTCATTGGTCAAATCATTACACATAATATAGTTTCGTATCGGTGATCGATGAACCGGTGGTTCCATTTTTTAACCATGAGTTGTTGTAGTGGTTTGTCTAGTATGTAGTTAGAAGTAAGATTGTATAAATGTATTATAAGTTTGTACAGCGTCCTTGACGTGATTTTTCATAAAAACAGCACTATACAAGTCATCTATATTATATTTATCTTCAGACTTTATGTTCGGGTTAAATCTTCCCCACAGGTAAAACTGAACCCTTTCACACACTTTTCAACAAATGATCATCTGGTCAATTCACGCCATGCCATTGCACTATATAAGTATAATAAATACCTAACAGAGATGAAATGGGAAAATAATTCACTGACTCCAGATATTTTCATATCAGAGGGTTCGGCTCTGTAGAACTCCTAATTGGGCCTATAAATCCTACTGATACCTCAATATAAATATTTTAAAAATCGTTTGTTCTCCTACAAATCTGTGATCTATTAATACTATATAAAATAATTCACTCGGTCCTGGATACCCCTGATTTAATAGAACTAATACGATTTCATTGCCCTGGTCGCGCTAACAATAGACTGAATCTACCGTTCTACTATAATAACACACATACATTATCACATTATTACTCACCAATCAGTCGATTACACATTTTGGGAAATGAATATGCTAACATTGGCGACATTTATTTCTTAAAATTAGCGCAAATAAAAACATGCACTCAAAAATTATTTTTCCATAATGTAACTTGTGATGAATGCTAACCTTCAACCTACGAGAAGCCCACAAGGAAAAAAATTTTTTCTCCTCAATACTATGTAGAGAATTCGGTACATTCGGCGACATCTGTCCGAGCAGTTCGGAACTATTACAGAGATCTGTATAAAGACTGAAGCGAGGGAAGCCCCATATCATAATTATCTCGAGAACAAAGAAAGTTTAAATTCCACCAATATCCCTTTGTGTACAGCGATTAATAATAATCTGAACCAATCAGAGAAAATAGAGGCGTGTATAGGGTTAGTGGACTTTGATCAGATTGAGTGGCCTTGAATAAATTCTCACAGGAACGTAGGGTGAACGAACTGTATAATAAACAAACCTTTAGACAAAGAGTTGAAGGATTATTAACCCCGGATCGTGTTTACATAAGGCGAGATCGAAAACTGGAGGTTTTGGGCGCCAAAAGTTTCAAATGGAAACAAAAAAATCTTAGACGGGAATGTTGAAAATAAATAACATCGATAAGGGCACGGAAAACGTAACATGAATGGTCCCGGGGGACGATTTAATTAAAACCGACCTGGAATGATGGCAAAAAACGGGTGGAATCTCGGAAAATTTCAAAACTGAAGATAATAGCCTAGGAAAGGGGGAAAACCCTATTTATATGGTGATGGAACGGTGAAACGAAGTAATTAGAACCAAATATCTCAAGAGAAAACTAATTGGAACTATTTGAATAGGTACCGATATAAGGATTACTCTGTTCTGACAGCACCATTCACAACAAACAGGAGATTGAGAAAATTATATCTAAGACCGCAGTACATTTTGGTCACTCTACAATTAAAGCAAATCGCAGGAAAAGATGCTTAACGTAGTCTGACGAAAGGAAAAATGAAAAACGTTTGAAACAGTGGAAAATAATTGTTATCAATTCTAAATGAAGCGGAGATATTATAAAGACGATTTTTAGGAGAAAATTTAATAAAAGGATGGTGGTTTCGTTGGGGGCATAGTTGTGTGCTAGTTGCAATCTCAAAGGAAATACAATTAGTATTGTTAAGTGTCTGGGGTCAAGTAACAATACCGGACAAATTACGGATGATTTTATTCAACAGAAATGGTCGTTTTATGTCATTTGTGCCGTTGAAAGGATCACATAATTGAGCTTGACTACTGACAAAGTGGGCGCAGGAAATGGTTGTCGACCACACATGTATTTTGTTTTCAAAAACAATGAAGATCCGAACATGCCTTTTATTTACACAAGGCCCATTATCGATTAAAAAGGGCAATAAAAATTAACGTTGCTCTAACGTAATGTTTACAATATAGAATTCCCATAAAACTTTATTACAAACACATTAACAATGACTTATTACCAAAGTACATAAAAATTTTAAATAAATACATGTCAATGAGAAAATTTATGTGATTACCTACGTGAGAGAGATGTTAGGCTGGTTTCGGTCTAAAACATGAGATAGGAGATTATCAGAGATTTGACAAAAGGTCGTATACGGAGGAACCGAATTTGGTTTTTTTCCTATGAAGGTCTGGGTGATCAGAAGTCATTTTCCTACGAAAAGAGAGCTTTAAGAAGTCTTTAAAACGCCATGGTTTGATAAAGAACGGGGAGTTGGTTGAGAGTTTTGTTGAGAGTCCGTTGGCAGTGGGGATACAGACCGGGGTCCAGGAACAAACGTATAACTCTTTATTAAAAGTTGAAATTTCTACAAGTGTTTGCAAAGGAGTAAATTCGGTATATAATCTCCCTTTTAAATTGAGGAATAAAAAATCCGAAAAAGTGCTTAAAAATAATACGTTCGGGTGTTTTGTTTTATATTGAAAGTGGTTAAAGTTAGTAAATAAGAATTTAATAATATTCGGGTTTCTTTTACAACATATAGTTATTGACTTTCTAATATTTAACAAAAAAATACAGTGTCTTAAAATAAATACAGTTTACCGGATAAAAGAAAACACATGACGCGATTATTTTTAAAATTAACTAAAGATGATATAATAATTAAAACTATAATTTTACTCTAAATTACTTAACATCGGTGAAATAAATAACAATAACGAATTTCTCGAGTCATGGTTTTGCGACAGTGTTTCCATAATAATATGCCTTAAAATTTCATTGTGAATTAAATAACGAATTATAATAAACAGTAGTGATAATAATTCGAACACTTAGAAAACGTGCGTATCTACGGTTATTAATTCTAAAGTGTTTTTAAAATATTGAGAATAAATAATAATTTACCAAACTCCGGATTTTAAAATTAAAACATCTGAATTTCAATTTGATAAATCTTTTTCGAATCGAATGAAATAAAAACAATAGTTAATACGAGTTTGAGAAACTAAGTGAAATACCGAAGTGAATCTTAAATAGACAGATATTTGAAGAGTTTTTTTTCCATCATCAGAGTCATTTCTCAAGAAGACCGATAGGAAACCGTTAGCTAGGAAACAAAAAAAAGGAAGCCTTGATCACAATGTCGTTGTCATAAAATTCCCGACTTGAAAAATTGTAATCGATCGAGGCTGGTAAGATTTAACCAATTATTAATTATTTTCAGAGACAGAGAACGGGCGGCATCACCAAAAAAAAACCAATCGGAGCTTTAAAGTTTTGTCACTAACACACTGATAACAATTCTCACTTGCTCGAAGGTAGGTCAAATAGGAAATACCTGCTTTAGAAATACGCTAATTTATTATAGCTCATATAAAACGAATCGAGGCGCGTAGAACGTAATGAATGACTATTCAGGAGTCCCCTTATTCTATATTTCGTATGCGGGAGTAACCGTGCGTCTTAAAATCAGGTCACACAGGAAATACCTATTTAAAAATTAGGTCATACAAGTACTTGTTTTAGTTAGGTAGGTCTATTGTTTATTTAAGAGCGCATAAGGATATGGCGACATAAGATATCAGTTTGATTCGTAACCGAAATACCTATATTTCTCAAAACTAGGTCAAGCAAATTATACCTTAGTTGAAACTAGGTCATCCAGATACCTCTTAGGTTAGCAAAGTACCTACTTAAACGACCAATGTTTGGGTAAAAACTAGGGCAAATAAAATATAAAAGAATTAGTTAAACAATGAATCGTGTTTCAAAAGGACAATGACCGTAGAAATAAACAATCTCCAAAGTAGGTCATTACACCGAAGGTCGTCTATGTGAAGTGTAAACAAATAAACCATAAAAAATGATGTATCTATCCCTTATCGTTCATTCGTTCATCGGAGTTAATTAACTATTGGCGCAATGTAATTAGGTATTACTCGGTGTGATAGAAATGCGCCTCTCAATCAATTTTAGGTACATTGGCATATTTGTATAATAATAATAACAATAATAATAATTTATTCCAGAATGTATGCAGGGGAAGTTTGTAATGGTCCGCCACTCCTGGCTTTTGACACCAATTGTGATGAACCCTACCTAATTGATTAACTTTTCTAAGCTTCTACCTCGTAGTTCAAATCTCGTAGCTACGTTCATAATTCTACCCTTATGTCCTACTGATCACACCCCTAGGTATGATGGCCTGACTTAACCCTCTTTCCGGTTTGTTTCTACCTCAGGCTCGTGATTTTTCTAACCCCTATACTTTATAATCTAGCTGAACCTACCCTATTTTCTCAAATCCCTGCGATTTTCTCGCAGTAAACAAGATTTAAGATTTTTTGTTCACATTATTTCTATATTCTTCGTTGTGTATTTTTTTGTTTTAGAATTTACATCTGTTTGCATACCTAGTACGCACACATATGTAGAGAAGATAATGTATTACGTGTGGTAACCCCTAGATTCTTTTAGAGAAAGTGTGAGAATTTTCCGATCTATTTAGTTATTATTATTTTAGTATATTAAACCGAGTTTGATAAACTAGCCTCACCCTTAAACCTCGTGTCTACTTGAATTCCGTAGGAATTTTGTTTGTTTATTTAATTCTTCCTATCACCGCTGATGCGTCGATAACATAAACCAACAGTTAATAAATTAAACATTTCAAGAAAGAAATCCTTACCTTTGTAGGATGGTCGTATTTGAAGGTCCAGTTTTATCACTCGAAGTCCTTGTCTGCAACTTCCCCTAACATAGTGTTTTGTGTTCATGGTTAGTATTCATGGTTAGTACCCGCAAAATTGTAGAAAGGTAGGAATGGATGGACATGGGTGGATATGGGGATAATATGTTTGCTGAAAAGTCGGCTCCTCCGCTATCCAAGTGAAAACCGATGAACAACAATTACAAACCGGATTCTCCCCAGTACGTTTGCTAGGCTTGTCCTTAGATCCGAGTTTTACCCTCTTCAACGGGCGTCTCATGCTATGAAAAGGGCCCTTCACGCCAGCAGGGGGAATACCTAGTCTTCATGCCGTTTTTCTGTCTTACTCCGACTTCCGTCTCCTCCGGATTGAATTTAACTCTACTGAGTCTAGAAGGGGTATTACATGTCTTCCCTTATCATGCCTCTATCCGTTGAATGTGGCGTAAGCTTGTGACGGGCAGATCCATCCTCCCGCGTGACCGACCCAGCGTTACACTCCACCTCTGACTAGCTGACATAAAACGCACCTCGTGAGCCTTATGTTTGCTTTCAGGTTCGACAAGGACTTACGGTATGCAAATAACCTGCAGCTTTAATGCCGCGTCAGCGTACTGTCCGCATACGTCCTTCCTCTTCCCCGTATGCCCACCTCGACAATACCGCCACAGGATCAAAGCTCTCCGACCAGAAAGGTTGACACTTACATTTCCGGATAGCCAACACTCACATACAGAAGCCTTGAAGTCTAGATACGTGTGCAAATTCGGATTTAGGACTGTATGAGTATTTGAACACCAGTGTTTTTTAAATGAGGTCACTAGTTCCTCGTGTGTTAGGTATTTAGGATTGCGGATGATTATGGATTCCTGGATACCTATTTCCTATAAGAGAAATTTATAAAATGAGATAAATCATGTTTTCATTGAATCAATGACCTCCTGAATAATAATGATGAGCTCTTTTGAGTTTGAAGCTATTCGCGGTACTTTACTTTGCGAAATTTTTGCATGCTGTAACAATGCTACCTATTGGCGATCGCTCTAGTATAATCAAGTTGTTTAGAATTGAATGAATTTAAACGTCAATGTTGCTATCACATATTGAATGCAGATTTCGTCGTAAGCTATAATTGATAAACTTGTCCCTTGGCATTTATGCTTTGTTTTGTTTATCTATTGATGGGATCTAGGTGACTGTGTCAATGGATGACATTGAACTCCAATCGAATTTTTAGATACACAATCGAAGGTCATATCAACATACCCTAATCATGCTGGTGAGAGGAAGCTAATAGGTATTTGTTTTACAAGTACGCTAGGATGCCAAAATTGATTTAGTGATGCGTTTCTATCTAATTATGTGTTAAGTATTTGTTTTATTTAATGTAAGTGTTGTTGTTAATTATTTCTCCCTCATCTTATTATTGTCTTTATTTGGTAATTTTAAAATATGGAATGTATTGCATTGCACTTCCCCTGCATACATACTGGAATAAATCATTATTATTATTATTATTATTATTATACAAGTATGCCAATGTAATTACCTAAAATTGATTGAGAGGTACATTTCTATTAAATCGTGTAGTACCTAATTACACTGCGCCAATAGTTAATTAACTCCGATGAACGAATGTACGATAAGGGATAGATACATCATTTTTTATGGTTTATTTGTTTACACTTCACATAGACGACCTTCGGTTTACTGACCTACTTTGGAGATTGTTTATTTCTACGGTCATTGTCCTTTTGAAACACGATTCATTGTTTAACTAATTCTTTTATATTTTATTTGCCCTAGTTTTTACCCATACATTGGTCGTTTAAGTAGGTACTTTGCTAACCTAAGAGGTATCTGGATGACCTAGTTTCAACTAAGGTATAATTTGCTTGACCTAGTTTTGAGAAATATGGGTGTTTCGGTTACGAATCAAACTGATATCTTAAGTCGCCGTATCCTTATGCGCGCTTAAATAAACAATAGACCTACCTAACTAAAACAAGTACTTGTATGACCTAATTTTTAAATAGGTATTTCATGTTTGACCTGATTTTAAGACGCAAGATTACTTCCGCATACGAAATATAGAATAAGGGGATTCCTCAATAGTCATTCATTACGTTCTACGCGTCTCGATTCGTTTTATATGAGCTATAATAAATTAGCGTATTTCTAATGCAGGTATTTCCTATTTGACCTACTTCCGAGCAAGTGGGAATTGTTATCAGTGTGTTAGTGACAAAACTTTAAAACTCCGATTGATTTTTTGGTGATGCCGCCCGTTCTCTGTCTCTGAAAATAATTAATAATTGGTTAAATCTTACCAGCCTCGATCGATTACAATTTTTCAAGTCGGGAATTTTATGACAACGACATTGTGATCAAGGCTTCCTTTTTTGTTTCCTAGCTAACGGATTCCTATCGGTCTTCTTGAGAATTGACTCTGATGATGGAAAAAACTCTTCAAATATCTGTCTATTTAAGATTCACTTCGGTATTTCACTTAGTTTCTCAAACTCGTATTAACTATTGTTTTTATTTCATTCGATTCGAAAAATGATTTATCAGATTGAAAATCAGATGTTTTAATTTTAAAATCCGGAGTTTGGTAAATTATTATTTATTCTCAATATTTTAAAATCACTTTAGAATTAATAACCGTAGATACGCACGTTTTATATGTGTTCGAATTATTATCACTATTGTTTAATGTAATTAGTTATTTAAATCACAATGAAATTTTAAGGCATCTTATTATAGAGACACTGTGGTAAAACCATGACTCGAGCAATTTGTTAATGTTATTAATTTCGCCGATGTTAAGTAATTTAAAGTAAAATTATAGTTTAATTATTATATCACCTTTAGTTAGTTTTAAAAATAATCGCGTGGTGTGTTTTCTTTTATCCGGTAAACTGTATTTATTTTAAGACACTGTATTTTTGTTAAATATTAGAAAGTCAATAACGAATTTACTCCTTTGCAAACACTTGTAGAAATTTCAACTTTTAATAAAGAGTTATACGTTTGTTCCTGGACCCCGGACTGTATCCCAACCCCCAACGGACTCCCCACAAAACTCCTAATGAACTCCCCCAACGAACTCTCCCAACGAACTCTCCCAACGATCTCCTCTTTCTTTATCAAACCATGGCGTTTTAAAGACTTCTTAAAGCTCTCCTTTCGTAGGAAAATGACTTCTGATCACCCAGACCTTCATAGAAAAAAAAAACCAAATTCGGTTCCTCCGTATACGACCTTTTGTCAAATCTCTGATAATCTCCTATCTCATGTTTTAGACCGAAACCAGCCTAACATCTCTCTCACGTAGGAAATCACATAAATTTTCTCATTGACATGTATTTATTTAAAATTTTTATGTACTTTGGTAATAAGTCATTGTTAATGTGTTTGTAATAAAATTTTATATGAATTCTTTATTTTAAACATTACGTTAGAGCAATGATAATTTTTATTGCCCTTTTTAATCGATAATGGGCCTTGTGTAAATAAAAGGCATGTTCGGATCTTCATTGTTTTTGAAAACAAAATACATGTGTGGTCGACAACCATTTCCTGCGTCCACTTTGTCAGTAGTCAAGCTCAATTATGTGATCCTTTCAACGGCACAAATGACATAAAACGACCATTTCTGTTGAATAAGATCATCCGTAATTTGTCCGGTATTGTTACTCGACCCCAGACACTTAACAATACTAATTGTATTTCCTTTGAGATTGCAACTAGCACACAACTATGCCCCCAACGAAACCACCATCTTTTTAATAAATTTTCTTCTAAAAATCGTCTTTCTAATATCTCCGTTTCATTTAGAATTGATAACAATAATTTTCCACTGTTTTATGTATATTTTTCATTTTTCCTTTCGTCAGACTACGTTAAGCATCTTTTCCTGCGATTTGCTTTAATTGTAGAGTGACCAAAATGTACTGCGGTCTTAGATATAATTTTCTCAATCTCCTGTTTTTTGTAAATGGTGTTGTCAGAACAGAGTTATCCTTATATCGGTACCTATTCAAGTAGTTCCAATTAGTTTTCTCTTGAGATATTTGGTTCTAATTACTTCGTTTCACCGTTCCATCACCATATAAATAGGGTTTTCCCCCTTTCCCAGGCTATTATATTCAGTTTTGAAATTTTCCGAGATTCCACCCGTTTTTTGCCATCATTACAGGTCGGTTTTAATCAAATCGTCCCCTGGGACCATTCATGTACGTTTTCCGTGCCCTTATCGGTGATATTTATCTTCAACATTCCCGTCTAAGATTTTTTTTTGTTTCCATTTGAAACTTTTGGCGCCCAAAACCTCCAGTTTTCGATCTCGCCTTATGTAAACACGATCCGGGGTTAATAATCCTTCAATCCTTTGTCTAAAGGTTTGTTTATTATACAGTTCGTTCACCCTACGTTCCTGTGAGAATTTATTCAAGGCCACTCAATCTGATCAAAGTCCACTAACCCTATACACGCCTCTATTTTCTCTGATTGGTTCAGATTATTATTAATCGTTTTGCACAATCTCTCATTGGTAGAATGTCAACTTTCTTTGTTCTCGAGACAATTATGATACGGGGTTTCCCTCGCTTCAGTCTTTATACAGATCTCTGTAATAGTTCCCAACTGCTCGGACAGATGTCGCCGAATGTACCGAATTCTCTACATAGTATTAAGGAGAAAAAAATTTCCTTGTGGGCTTCTCGTAGATTGAAGGTTAGCATTCATCACAAGTTGCAATGCAATACATTCCACATTTTAAAATTACCAAATAAAGACAATAATAAGATGAGGGAGAAATAATTAACAACAACACATACATTAAATAAAACAAATACTTAACACATAATTAGATAGAAACGCATCACTAAATCAATTTTGGCATCCTAGCGTACTTGTAAAACAAATACCTATTAGCTTCCTCTCACCAGCATGATTAGGGTATGTTGATATGACCTTCGATTGTGTATCTAAAAATTCGAATTGAGTTCAATGGCATCCATTGACACAGTCACCTAGATTCCATCAACAAATAAACAAAACCAATCATTTATGTCAAGGGGCAGGTTTATCAATTATAGCTTACGACGGAAGCTTCGCCCAATACGTGAAAACAATATTGGAGTTAATTCACCCAATTCTAACAACTTGATTATACTAGAGAGATCGCCAATAGGTAGCATTGATTCAGCGTACAAAATTTCGCAAAGTAAAGTACCGCGACTAGCTTCAAACTCAAAAAGAGCTCATCATAATTATTCAGGAGGTCATTGATTCAATGACAATATGATTTATCTCATTTTATAAATTTCTCTTATAGGAAGTTGGTATCCAGGAATCCATAACCATCCGCAATCCTAAATACCTAACACACGAGGAACTAGTGACCTCATTTAAAAAACACTGGTGTTCAAATACTCATACAGTCCTAAATCCTGAATTTGCACACGTATCTAGACTTCAAGGCTTCTGTATGTGAATATTAGCTATCCGGAAATGTAAGTGTCAACCTTTCTGGTCGGAGAGCTTTGATCTTGTGGCGGTATTGTCGAGGTGGGCATACGGGGAAGAGGAAGGACGTATGCGGACAGTACGCTGACGCGGCATTAAAGCTGCAGGTTATTTGCATACCGTAAGTCCTTGTCGAACCTGAAAGCAAACATAAGGCTCACGAGGTGCGTTTTATGTCAGCTAGTCAGAGGTGGGGGAGCGTATTGCTAATGGCTAGTCACGTGGGAGTATGGATTCGCCTAAAACAGCTGCGTGCCACATTCAACGGATAGAGGCATGATAAGGGAAGACATGTAATACCCCTTCTAGACTCAGTAGAGTTAAATTCAATCCGGAGGAGACGGAAGTCGGAGTAAGACAGGTATTCCCCCTGCTGGCGTGAAGGGCCCCTTTCATAGCATGAGACGCCCGTTGAAGAGGGTAAAACTCGGATCTAAGGACAAGCCTAGCAAACGTACTGGGGAGAATCCGGTTTGTAATTGTTGTTCATCGGTTTTCACTTGGTTAGCGGAGGAGCCGACTTTTCAGCAAACATATTATCCCCATATCCATCCATGTCCATCCATTCCTACCTTTTCTACAATTTTGCGAGTAATAACCATGAATACTAACCATGAATACAAAACACTATGTTAGGGGAAGTTGCAGACAAGGACTTCGAGTGATAAAACTGAACCTTCAAGTACGACCATCCTACAACGGTAAGGTAAAGTTCACTACCTTTAAATTTTGACTTTACTAACTGTTGTTTATGTTATCGACGCATCAGCGGTGATAGGAAGGATAAAAATAAACAAACAAAATTCCTACGGAAATCAAGTAGACACGAGGTTTAAGGGTGAGGCTAGTTTATCAAACTCGGTTTAATATACTAAAATAATAATAACTAAATAGATCGGAAAATTCTCACCCTTTCTCTAAAAGAATCAAGGGGTTACCACACGTAATACATTATCTTCTCTACATAGGTGTGCATATTAAGTATGCAAACAGATGTAAATTCTAAAACAAAAAAATACACAACGAAGAATATAGAAATAATGTGAACAAAAAATCTTAAATCTTGTTTACTGCGAGAAAATCGCAGGGATTTGAGAAAATAGGGTAGGTTCAGCTAGATTATAAAGTATAGGGGTTAGAAAATCACGAGCCTGAGGTAGAAACAAATCGAAAAAGGGGGGGGGGGGGGTTAAGTCAGGCCATCATACCTAGGGGTGTGATCAGTAGGACATAAGGGTAGAATTATGAACGTAGCTACGAGATTTGAACTACGAGGTAGAAGCTTAGAAAAGTAAATCAATTAGGTAGGGTTCATCACAATTGGTGTCAAAGCCAGGAGTGGCGGACCATTACAAACTTTATATACGCAATATGGACATGTTGAAATGAAATGATGATATTTCTCATTGTTCTTTTTTGTTATTTTTTGTTGTGATACACAAAATAATTGTATGTTATTTTTAAGTTTAAAACTACTATTATGTAATGATATTATTTTTCTTACTTTTGTACTCTATTATATGTTTATTTATAAAAGGCAGTATGGCCGTTTATGTATTTAAAATAAAAAGAAAAAAAATACATGTATTTAAAATGACTGATTTTTGCATTTTTATATATACATTCTTTGACAAATCTAATATGCCTAAATTTTGAACGAGAGACCTAGGTATAATGCCAGTAGCCGAAATAACAACAATAATATATACAACAATACTTTTTAACAGTGCATACGTCAAATATTCGTCTCCAGTCTAAATAATAAACAAAAACTTAATTACAGCAAATCTGAACCTAAAACTTATACGCAATACCGTGTAGTGCAAAATTTTTTTAAATAAAGTGTTAAAACCTCTACAGTGGGTTGCCATATTAATAGGGACACCTATGAAAAATACGTTTTTCTCACTTTGTACTCGCAATACAAAGATATTTATGACTTTAGGTACAGTTTTTATTATTTATTAATAAGAACAATTCATTTGGATAATTTATAGACCATATTTGTTGTAAATTTGCATTTATTTTTTTTTTGTTTTGTTATTTTAAAACATTATCGCACAGAAAGCTAATATTTTGTAATACCGCCTTTGGCCGCAATTACAGCTTGTACACGCCGTGGCATACTCTCAATGCACAGTTTTGCATTTCGCTTTAGCTCAGGAGAGTGATGCCATACCCGGATGAGGTTTTCGATGAGCTGCTGCTTGGTAGTGATCACTTCCTTGGCAATCTCCCTCTTCGTGAGCTCCCACAGGTTTTCAATGGGGTTCATGTCAGGGGAATTCCCAGGCCAAGGTAAAACCTGCACGTTTTTTTCAGCTAGGAATGCAGTGACAGACCTGGCTTTATGGCAGGGTGCGGAGTCATGCATAAAAACAAAATCCTGGCCACCAGGGAACCATTCTTCGACTTGAGGTATCAACCGATTTTCCAGTACTTGTCTGTACTGATCCTGCCTCATAGTCCCTTGCACGATGTGGAGGCGCCCCATCCCCATGGAAGAGATGACAGACCACACCATGATACTGGTAGGGTGTTTAATCGTCTCCACAAGGCAGTCCGGGTGGAATTTCTCTCCCTTGCGTCGTCGGACGAACGATGATTTGTCCACCAAAATTTGGAAAATGGACTCATCAGAGAAGCACACCTAGAAAAGTCTATAATCACACCACTGGAATTTTTTAAAAGCTTGTAAACCACAATAATGTTACATAATTACCTTATTCCAGTCCTCAATAGTCATGTGTTGGTGTGCTTTGGCCCATTCCAGTCGTTTCTTCGTCATGGCTGCTGTGAGGCGAGGTTTTTTAGCTGGCCGATAACCAACAAGGCCCTCCTCCGCCAATCTCCTCTGGACTGTCCTTTGAGAGACCTTGATACCTCCTTCATTGATCAACAGGGTCAGAAAAGAAACACTTTTCTTGCGATTTTGTAGACACACGTCTCTGATTTTGCGGTCAGTACGAGGTGTGGTAATTCTTTTTCGGCCACATTTCCCATTACGATCCGCTTCAAGGGGTACATTTTCATAGATTTTTTTCTTTATCCTATTAACAACAGACTTTGAAACACCTGCAAGGGCTGCTATTACCCTCTGGGAATGTTTAGTGTTTAGTAAAAGTGTTTTTATTTCCGCACATTTCCTTGGGGACGTATCTGAAGACCTGGCCATCCTGAAAAAACACAATATTGGGGTCAATATGGCAAAACTATTCATTGAAATAAAAAAAATGAACTAAAACTACACAAAATTAATAGATAATTAATTATTACTTACTTATTTGTACAGCTGAACTTATAAAACTCCTTAAAATAATTATTTTGAATATTTATTTACGAGACGCTCGATCACGCGTTTTCACAAAAATGCTGGCCACTTAGAAATAACCTTAAATTTTTGACAGATGTGAAGCTTTGCCAGTGTTGCCACTTCTTAAAAGTGTCAGTGGTGATACCAGCAGCAAAAATAATAAGGGGATGGCCACCATATCCAAGTAATTTAGAAGTAGAGACAACGTTAACATCAAAAAACCAAAAAAATGTTACTGTCCCTATTAATATGGCAACCCACTGTATGTTTAGTGTCCTTTTACCAGAAAATTAAAAACACAATAACTAAACACAAGACTCTGACAGTTAAAGTACCTATACGAACTTCATACTTGAAACTTGGGACAGTGAAGGTCAACCAGTGGTTCTAAAATATAGCTTAATAATTTATTCAACAAAAAATTATATAAACTGAAAAATATATTTTTAATACCACAATGGATATCCAGTCATTTATATCAAACGCAGAAAAGGCAGTCAATGCTATCAACAAAATGCTTCTTGACCCTGGTAACAAATTTAATAAGGACCAAATAGCAAAAATTACTCCGATAGCATGCGAAATATTAGCGTCAATTGGCAGCATGTCGGCAGCGGTAGCTACCAAAACTAGCACCTTGGAAGGTGAACTGAGGGCCTACAAAGAAATTCAAAAAAACATACCACCCCAAAACAATTTCAATATTTGTGAGGCTATTAATGAAATTAACGAAATTAATGAGAGGTCAAAAAACATAATTTTGTGCAACGTGCCCGAAGGCACGAAGGTAGCAGTTACAGACAAAATTATGGAAGATCAAACTGTAGTAACAGAAATAATTTCCAAAATTGACACACCTGCAATAAACAACATTGTAAAAATGTATCGATTTGGTAAATATAACAGTAATAAACCAAGACCTATAAAAATCTATTTTGATAATTCCCAGACAGCAAGAACACTACAAGGAAAAAAACATCTCTTAAAGGACAACCTACGCATTTACTCTGACTCGACCCCAGCACAGCAAAAGCATCTAACGGACCTACGAGCAGAACTAGAAAAACGAAAAGCTAACGGTGAGACAGATATAACAATTAAATACATAAATTCGTCTCCCAAAATCGTCAACATTCATCCAAAAAACTGAGTACTATGAAAATTTATTATCAAAACGTCCGTGGACTACGAACTAAATTAAACGAACTACGTTCTACCATATCTACACACCACTATGACGTATATGTGCTGACAGAAACTTGGCTCGACTCGGAAATAAAATCAACAGAACTAGGACTTAACAACTACAAAATCTTTCGCTGCGATAGAAACTCTAAATCCAGTTCCAAAACAAGGGGCGGCGGAGTGCTAACTGCAATTAAAAAAAAGTTTTTATCAAGAAAACTCAAAACAAAAAATAATACACTCGAACAACTATTTATACAAATTGATACCACCGTAGAAAAGATAATAATTGCAACTGTGTACACACCACCATTATCTGATGCTCTAATCTATCGAAGTCACAGCGAAGACGTTGAAGATCTACTATACAAATACCCTAACTGTAAAATTATTATTCTTGGGGATTACAACCTACCTAACCTGAAGTGGAAATCAAGTGATAGTGGTTTAATTGTAAATGAGGGCGAGAATGATCGTGCACGTGAGATTTTGGATATGACAAATTTTTTAAATCTTTTCCAACATAACTTTATATACAATGCAAATAATCACTTACTAGACCTAGCAAAGCCTCACTTCAACAAAAAAAGAAACTTCATAAAAAATTCAAAGAAACTCGATCGATGATCGATTATGCAATTTTCAGTGAAACTAGAAAACAATGCAAAGATTTTTCTAAAATCTGTTATAAAACATATATAAACTCTATCGAAAACACAGCTTTGCACTCAAATAATCTCTGGAAATTTATCAAAACACTAAACTACGACAGCACAGACTATCCACCACAAATGCATATGGACGACAAATGTGCTAACAGCACACAAGATATCCTAAATCTTTTCTCAGATTTCTTTAAAAATGTTTACGATGAGGAAACACCAGAAGAAAAAATTCTTTCATACTCATTTAAAAAAACCATACATTTAACAGACTGCTACATAACAGAAGAATCTTGCAAAAAGAAACTATGTTCCTTAGACATTAACAAATCTGCAGGCCCAGACTCCATCCCGCCAATTTTCCTAAAACATTGCTCCTCTGTATTGTCTAAACCAATAACCATTCTCTTTAACCAACTACTATTTTCTGGACATTTTCCTGTCTGCTGAAAATCCAGCTATATTATCCCAATACTTAAAAAAGGCGATGAGACTGACATTTCAAACTATCGACCTATATGCATACAATCTGTATTACCCAAAATCTTTGAATCTCTAGTTCTTGATGAAATATATCCCACGTTAACAGAGATAATAAATGACAAACAACATGGCTTCATTAGAGGTAGATCAACTTCAACAAACTTATTACTCTTTCAAAACTATATATCGGAGTATTTTTCTAAAAACAAACAAGTTGACTGTATATATACTGATTTCTCGAAGGCTTTTGATAAAGTGTCCCACAAAATACTGATCCGAAAACTTCATGCTCTGGGAATCAGAGCAAATATGTTGAACTGGCTAAGTAGTTACGTATCAGGTAGAACTTTATTTGTAAAAATAAAATCTTTTACATCCAAACCATTTTCTGCCACTAGTGGAGTACCGCAAGGTAGTCATCTTGGCCCAATTTTATTTCTTATTTTTATAAACGACATAGTCAACTGCTTTACAGACGTCAAAGTATTGCTTTTCGCTGATGACATTAAATTATATAAAGGGATAACTATCCTTAATCACTGTGAAATTCTTCAATCAAATATAGACATGCTAAAAATTTGGTGCCCACAAAACAATCTATATTTAAATGTAGAAAAATGCAAAACTTTGACCTTTTCAAGAAAAAAAACATCACTGTTTTTCGACTATTCAATAAATAAAATAAATTTAGAAAGAGTATCGGAAATGCGGGATCTTGGCATAATAATGGATGAGAAACTAGACCTCACGGTTCACATTCAACAAACTGCAAATAAGGGTATGAAAACTTTAGGATTTGTATTAAGAACAATTAAAAACTTTGAATCGTTACAAATCATTAAACTACTGTATACATCCCTTGTAAGAAGCCTAATAGAATATAACTCCATAGTCTGGTCGCCCTTCTACAAAATTCATGTTCATACTTTTGAAAGAATTCAAAGAAAATTTCTACGTTTTGTAAATTTTAAACTTCACATCCCTTTAGAGCACATAAATTACCCGTCGTTAATGAATACTTTAAATATTCCAACATTAGAAAACCGACGAAAAATAAACGACCTAACTTTTTTATTAAAATTATTAAACTCTAAATTCGTCAGTTGTGAACTCCTGCAATTAATAAATCTACATATACCTACACGAACAACTAGACAAACATTGACATTTTATATACGTACATCTCATTCGAACTATGATTTACATTCTCCAATACAACGTTTGCATAGTCTTGGTAACAAATACTTAAACAATCTGGATGTATTTGACCACACAGCATCCCAGATGACATAGGCCCTGAGGGAAATTATTTTCCTCAGGGCCTCCTACGTGGAGTTAACGTAAAAAAAAAAATAATAATTTGAACTTAGCAAACTTCAAACGCCATATGTGCCAACTATTTGTTTCTACCTATCCCATAAACTAATGAAAACAACAATTTTAAACATTACCTACTTTATTTTGCTTTACCGGCTATATATTGTTTCGTATATTTTATGTTACCTGTATTTTGCTAACGCTTATATTTTATGTAACCTAAATTAAAATATATATTTTTTAACCCTTATATTTTTTCTAACCTATATTTTGTTTTTAACAAATATTATGTTACTTGTATTGTGTATTGTATTTTGTAAACCCATTCTTTACACTGTAATTTTAAAAAATCTACTGCATTCTACGTAAAAGCCCTATGGGCGTTTAAATAAAATAAAATAAATAAATAAAATAAATATTTTTATAGTCTAAAAATTCCAAATTCTTTTAATCTCATATCCTAAATCTGTATATTTTCTTAATTTTTCAGAAACAGATTTTTGAATATTACAGGAATTTTGAATAGCTACATCAGTGACATAAGTTATTTTTTTAAATTTGGTCTTGTAAAACTATATCAGGTCTATTATGACTAATTTTTCTGTCTGTTAGTATAATTTTATCATAATATATTTTATAAAATTCATTTTCTAAAAATGAATTTGGTTCATATTCATAATATGGTAGGTACTATATTACGGCAGTCAATCAAGTTATGTTTTACCAAACTTTGGTGGATTATTTTTAAAACCTGATTGTGCCTAAATGTATATTCGGACGGCCCTAATACAGAATATCCCGATATAATATGTTCTATAGTTTCCGGAAAAGCCAAACATTTTCTACTTAATTCATCAATTTGATTTATATCTTTGATTATATGCTTCCTATAATTAATAATAATAATGAATAATTATTATCAATACAATAATTATTATTATTGTTGTATCTCTTGATTGATATTCCTCATTTCTGATTAAAACTCAAATAAATTACTTTCCCACGTGGTTAAAAACTCCTTGTATTTCCTTCGTGTGTTTCATCTCAATTAGAAGGTTGAGCGGCCCAAGGAGTCGGTTTCCCTCCCAAGCCTCACGAATTCAATCCTATCTAGATAAGTCGTCCATCAATGATCAAGTAAAAATTATCACAATTTTTAGTTTTATTTTATGTGAGTACCGAACAAAAGTCCCAGAAGCTCCCAACCGTCGGCAGTTAGACTATGGCATTTCTAGATGCAGTTTATTGTGAGGCTTAAGGTAGTGGGGATGGGAAAGAGATGGGAGAGAGGAAGGTTATAAAGTACCTGGCAATTCTGATCTTGTTACCAAGCATGGCTATAGCCATTTCAAGAAACTTGGTATTTCACCCAAAATTAAAAATGAATAAATTGTGAAATAACATAAATTATTCAATTGAAAATTAAATGGGATTCGGATTTGAACCCTTGACCTTCCGATTCCATTCATCCACTCATCCTCGGAGGTCGCAATCATGATGGCAATAAGAGGGATTGATACTTTGTGAGGATATTCTGGATTTGGGAAATTTTGACTTCCTGCATGTATTTCGTACCCACTTTTAACCAAAACATTTTCATCATAAGCATTCGTTAATCCACTTTCTAATTTGTTTCTGTTCCTATTTTCAATTGGTATAATTTTTTTTAACCCAACACCAGACAGACATTCACACCCGCTTCCTATCAATTCCGCCCAATATTATCCAAGATCTTTATCAGAGTCTCGTCCAGCGATTTGGACGGAGGACCAGGCGAGCAGAGGGCTAAAGGAGTAAAGGAGTACGAAGGAGTTGAGGTCGCCTTGCGAGCGGGCCCGGTCACCGCGACCTGAATAATTCATACCGGCCCTTGTCCGCCCCGCCTGAATTGTTAAACGCTCATTATTTACGGGCTGGTCCGGCCCATTGTTTCGATGGTCGCGGTTAGGGCAGTGTAGTATTTGAACTTGTAATAAAAAAAATCATCCACTTTATGAGTAGGAATATTGAAAATTAATTATATAAATATCTATTCTTTATGTAAATAGGTTATCGTTTAGTTTGAACGTCCTTCAATAGATGTCGTAAGTATAGTTAATTATACGAAGTTTTGCTATATCCCAATAGATATCTATTTAGTAGTATATCAGAAGAGTATCATCTATCGTAGTTCGTGTCTTTTATAGAAACTGTTATAGTGATTCGGAGGGTAGGGAGAACGCCGTCAGCCCGGCAGTCGCCAGCCTCGGAACGACTTTGAGCCTCCTCAGGTTTGCTATACATCAAACGATGTCAGTTGAGTAGTATATCAGAGGAGTATCATCTATAGTCGTTTGTGTTTTATAGTTACGATGATTCGGAGGGTAGGGCGAACGTCATCAGTCTGGTAGCCGGCAGCCTTGGAACGTCTTAGAGCCTACCTGGTCCAGTTTAATATAATACATTGCAATATTTACGATAACTTTAATCAAATAGTAATCACACGGCCCTCAAACTTATTTGTAAATTTCAAACACATCTAAAGATGATATCACATCTGTTGTATCTATTAATTATTGAGATTAACAGATACAACAGATATGATATCAGATTTTCACGGCCAAAAGTATAATCGTGATCATATTTTAAGGTTATTATATCGTGTTAGGTTTCCATATACGTACCCTCTTGCTAACGGGCGAGTATTGGATTTTGCACGGCTGATTAACGGTAATGTACTATTATTATTAATTGTTTGCCAGTTATATACAATTAGGAGCGCGTTTATTAGTAGGGCACTTACAGTTTTCCTTATGTCTTAACAAATTAAAATTACAAGTTTCTGATGTTCCTGAAATGAAAAAAAATACTCGAATAGAATTGAATCGAATTACTTCATATTTAGCCAACATTTATGGTGCGTATATACTTGCGATCCGAACCACAAGCCGAAATACGAATCATGGGAAAATAACAATCCAAACGCAAATGCCGTTTGCGATTGGTTCGCTATTACAGTGTCCATCATCAGATATGTAGATTGTGGTGAAGTGTCTTTCTAGTGTATATAAGAATGTAGAAGTGATGACGGCGACGGGGCTAAACTTAAGATTGCTCGGTGTCCGGTATTAGACGGTTACACCAAAATAAATGGCGAAAATTGCGATCAAGAGGATTAATGCCTTCAACTCGGAATCACTTCTATCTACATACATAAACATAGCCTTAATCACAATTTTTATATACTGCCTTGGTGATGGACATTGTAACACTGTCCGAAACGTTGGTAAATAAGAAGGAAGCGCAACACGGCGTATCATAACCCAAAAAGATGACAATTAATACCAATCCAATAATAAATTTTATCAATCAATCCATCAATATTTTTTTAACGTTACTAGTTTCATCATTCTAGTAGAAAGAGGTGGAATGAACGATAAACTCAACTTATTCATTTTAATAAATACATAACTTCACCTAATATAACCATACCATTTAACTAAGGCGTTAGTTGCTAGCGTTCCGAGTTTATTAAAACATAAGCAAATTATTTGTAAGCTTTTGTGAAGGTCAAAAAGTTCTGAATTTTCCAGTCTTTCAAAATAAATATTTATTTTATTTTATTTATTTTGTATTTTATTAACGCCCTAGTGGGCTTTTACAAGAAAAGAAGCAAATATATAATAAACAATATTAATTACATGTATTACATAAACAATAAAACAGAATAAATATGAATGCAATCGACTCGTTAGGTAAAGAATATTACAACATAAAAAAGAAATTAAATGAGATAGTACAAGTTGTACTTACAAAAAACTAAAACAATTCAGCTTTAAATATTCATACATATTATTAACAATAATAATAAGACCTGACATAGAACAAAGTGTAAATAGAACTGCAAAAATATTATAAAGTAAGTATACATTTTACTGGTGAGGTTTAGATGAGAAAATATTTTATGAGAAAAACAAAAAAAAATAATAAAAGTTAATTATTAGCAGATAGAATCGAGATTAGTTGATTTTTGAAACATTCAAAACTGTCAATACTAAATATATCTATAGATTCGCAGTATTTATTCGCAAGGTTATGGATTCTTGGTATTGGTGAGTATATAGAGTAATTAGTGTTGAGTTTATTGTTGCATTTAAAAGTATCTTTACTACGAGTTTGTCTAGCGGGTATGCTAATGCAAATTAGTTCCAACAAATTAGGGCTGTCAATTAAAGATTTTATAATTTTGTATAAAAATAATAAATCAATTAACACTCTTCTATCTGATAATTTAAGAAGTCTGGTTTCAGCGCGTAAGTAATTATAATTTATAAATTCGATTGGTATTTTCATTTTAAAATTGATGTACCGGAGAAATTTGAGAAACCGAAAAAAAAAATCAACTCTATGTTTAGCCTAATCTTTTCATAAATATAATATCGACGGGGGGTAAATTAATGTTTTAAATTTACCTACCTAGTTTACTCCGCGTGCAAAATCGTATCTTCTCCAAGCATAAACTTTCTAATAAAAGTGTATTTATTGGAAGGGACCTGCTAAGTAAGTATTTTTTCTGTATGTATGTGTTAATAATAAGAGTCGAAAACATCAAAAAATGTTGGATTTGAGAAAAACGTACATTTGAGAAAACAGCTCCAAAAGTTTACAAATCTCACCACTCACCATAAAACTTCATAGTTGCAAGTTCCACACATCCACTGGGCGCTGAGTCTTTCGAGGCGACAAAAGTGTCGGCGCCGGTATTTAAGAGAGTTTGTAGAATATTTGGGGAATGAATACGAAATGGACACCCGGACCCGTCGACTGTCGGATTTGTTTCGGGGAACATAAACACCGCGTTACCATGGCAACTACAGCAGCCAGCAGCCTCCGTTTATGTGACCGAAGCCTTTATCCCTGAATTATGCCAGTGATATACATAAACACGGTAGGGTGCTAACACATACCCCACCATGCACAGCTAACGGCTCAAATCTATATGCAAGATACCTACTGCATAGGTACTACAGTATGCATACTTCCACAAACGCGCATTCCATCTCACTGTGTCCAAATGGGTTAACAGAGACAGCTTTCGTGGCCTGTAAGCCTAGTACCTACCTGACAAATTATATATAATACAGATGTCGATGGGCGTTACATGGGCCAAAAATTTCTGTCGTTCTTAATTTGTATAAATATTAAAAAATATATTTGTTTATCCCGTTGTGTGATCTTACATTGAAACAATATGGTTGGAAATCAAAAAGGTACATTACCATTAACGTTGGTGTTGGTTTCCACTGTTGAAAAGTGACTCATTATTGAACCATGCGTCACTAAATCATTGCGTCATGACTTCGTCTTCAATTGACGGCCTCCGTGGTCCCGAGATAAGACACTCGACTCACAATCCGAAGGTCGCGGGTTCGTACCCGGCGTGCGCAAATAAATTTTTTTTGAATAATTTGTGGTATTTCACAATTAATTCATTTTAAATAATATATGATATATTTGCGGCACGTTCTAGAGTGGAAGATACTATCAGTATCTCCCTGTTGTAAGACCACCATTAAAAATTGAAACGTTGCTTGAAATGGCTGTAGCCGTATTTAGTAACCAAATTTGAATAGCCAGGAACTTCCTCACCTTACTTTTCCCCATCTCCTCTCCCCCCCACTATATTCAGCCTCACAACATGGGGATGCCATAGTCGCACTGGCTCCAGACGGGAGCAGTTGGGACTCTGTGCAGTTTTTTAAATTTTTTTTTAAGGTCATGAAAATGAGTATTTAGTCACTAAAATCCAAAAAAACGCATCTAAAACTAGAACACAAAAGAAAATTCCAAGATCTAACTTTTTCACGTTATTGTAAGGTATCAATGATTTTTATTTTATTTGAAATTCTGTATCACGAGTATATGTGACTATGAAAAGTTAATATTCAAATTCTGAAAAGTCCTATTTAAATTTTGTTATTTTCCAGATACCGCGAAATAGATGGCCCATGAAGAAACAATAAGAGAACTTGAATAGAAATTTCAGAGAACCTTAAATTTGACTTTGAAATTTGATGATATTATGTCCAAAAAAAATAAAGGATGACTCTTGTCTAACTTCATGCTAACTTGTAAAGCTTTTCGGTCTGTCATTTTAATGCTATTATTTAAAATATTTGAACTTTATATTGTGTATGTCCCACCAGATCAGCATGCTGATGCAATTATTTAAGATCTAATTTTTTATTAACGATAAGTTCTAGATAGGAATTCTGTTTTACTAGTTTTCACAGCGTTTTTCACAAACGGATATACAAAATCTTCCGAATAACCTACTACGAGAATGATTGAAGTCTTAAAACGTATCTTACGTTTTATTGACTACCCTCACGAATACTTTAATACCTTCGAGTGGGAAACATTACATTACACTCACGCGTTGCCATTCCGGGGTAAAATATTATTATCGTCATAAAAGTACTGATGATATTTTATAAATAGCAATAAATGTCACTATTAGGGCGAACTGATATTCCTGCCCCGATAGCACCCCTGTTTACTTCTTGCTTAATAAGGTTTACATTATATAGAAAAAATAACGCGCTAGTTTCCCTTACTTTTTCCTTACCTCCAAGCAGATTGCTTTCTTTAAATTATGAGGCCATCAAAATAGATGATTTAAAAAAAGACTAGACTACACCTTATTTTAGCCGCACATACGGCGCTACCTGTTAAATTTTCTTAGAACCTTCCAGAGAAGGTAAGGGTGTAGCAAATTTGACATAGTAACTTTTTTCAGGTATAATAAACCTAGTAAGTTTTGCTGGGGTACTTTTTTTTCTGAAAATAGGTAGTATTTTTTCTGCAAATTAATAAGTTTTTGATAAAACTGATATGCGAATATTTCCAAGATTTATTGGTTTTATACAAATTGATTTCAGTGATTTCATACGAAAATAGTATAAGCAGATCAATTCTTTAGACAAAAAGTAATTTGTTTTAAATTTAGGTTTAATTGGCACCTATCGTTAGTATTGCGCTTATTATAAACTTATTTTTTACGAACATAATTTTTCATTCAATTCTTCTTTAGTTACTTTTATCGTGATAAAAAATCTTTTTGTTTTATGTTGTTCCTATTCATATCGCAAGAAAGACATACTGCTGTAACCGCTACTACCTTCGAAAATACTTTATAAACACCATTATTCGGGGTTTTTTTCTGTGTCGATCTATCTGGGTCCCATGACTCTACGACGATAAATAAGAACTGTACGACGTTGGAAAAACTAGCCGCTTTGTCAACAATATTTTTTTTAACTGATCTACACACCTCAAAATCCTCAAAAGTATTTTCGTAGTAGTGGCGGTTACAGCAGTATTGCTTTCCTGCGACGAATTAACACTCGGCTCCCAAAAATACAAACATTGTAGGTAGGAAAATTTTTAAGCTTTTCAATGAAAAGTGAGAGTTCTTTAGGAAATACGTATCAGAATTTTCGTAGATAAAATGTTCCAAATTAACGTTGGTTTTTAAACTGCATCTATTGACAGACATTTTTGTACGTACGAGTATTTCATAGAATACACAATATTACGATTTGAGATGTTTTGTCTTTGGAAAACTTTCACGCTTTTCTAACTACTTGTGTTGAATTTGCTGGTAAATTTTAGTATTTTTTGAGTTGGCAGATTACAAAGTGATGTTCGGCTATTTTTAAGAACTGGCCTTTAATATCTAGCATCGATGCATAAAATGCCTAACGGTATCGGTATGCCCGACATAAAAATATCATCGTTGGTTAGAAGCCCCCATAAATTAAATTATTTCGAGCACATATTTATATTTCTTCTGGTTTTTTATTGCGTTGGCCTAAATACCTTCCATATCGAACTCCCTTAACGATGAGGCAGGCGCAGTGGAAATTCCACAAAATTCCACAATTTCCACCGAACCCGCCATAATATAGACATGCGCCACGAACTCGTGTGTGAAAAGGTGTTATGACTGCAGCACACGCTTCTCTGTTAGATTACTCGCGACTTTATCACTTGACATTATATTAACTATTTATTCTACTTTGAATAATTAAGCCAGAAATTCACCATTCTTAAATAATTATTCTTTCTTCCAGTGGCCAAATTAATGGTGTCAAAATTTAAAATGGCTTTAATTTTTTATCTAAGATTTTGTCGACATTGTTTTAAATGGGGTAGTTACACCTTTTCAAATGAAACAAAATTACTGAAATAATTAAATATGTTAATCGATCCCGACGAGTTAAAATAAACTTTTTTTTATAGAAAAACTCTCTTTTTATAACTTTTAAGGTTATTCCCATCAATGTAATATATTATTGAAGTAGAAGATAACAAAAAAAATCTAAACGAAAATATGAAAGAGAAGAGGGCAGAGAAAAATAGAAAAAGATAATGGTCGCAACTGGGTCGAACCCAGAACCTATCGTCTAACCGGGGTGTGCGCGTTTACCAATTCCACCATTGCCACCTTCTTTCAAACCGTCATATTGGTCAATCTCATTTATCAAATTTAAGAATTAACAATATTATATCCAACTAATTTTTTTATTGGAAATAATCGTTATGGGAATTGAGTTATAACAGTTCTGAGTTCGAGTCCCAGTTGCGACCATTATCTTTTTCTATTTTTCTATGTCTTGTTTCCTTTCATTTTTTCGTTTAGATTATTATTGTGATCTTCTTCTTCAATGATAAAGTAAATTTCCTCCGGGAAGCAAGTATCAAGAAATAATTTTCAATTCAAATGAAAACAGCGTAGCAGGAAGATTTTTTCAATGTGGATGAGTGTTTCAGGCTGATAATTATTGCTTATAATAAAACAGCGTAAGCACTATGTGTTACAAAATTACGAAGAAAATATTTATTTATTTATTTATTTAAACGCCCAAAGGGCTTTTACATATAACGCAGTACATTTTTTTATTACAAACAAAATAAAGAGTTGACAAAATACAGATATCATAAAATATAGAAAATAAAATAAAGGTTACATAAAATACAAGATGCAAAGTATTCCAGAACTATCTCGAATGTTGTCCCGAGCGAAGCCGGGTAACCCAGCTAGTATTAGATAATTTTCTAATATCCTCCATATCAACAATAATTTTAATACAAGTGCATAAAATTTGTGTTCACAATAGTTAATGAAACAAGTTGAAATAGTTGGCACATAACGGCGTTTAAAGTTTGCCAAGTTAAAAATTGTTATCAAAACATCCATATTGTATAAGTTCTTGTTACCAAGACTATGTAAAGGTTGTATTGTTGTATGTAATATGTATTCTTCTTTTCAATATAAATTGGGTAATGACTTGCTTATATTTGGTGAATGGTGTATTGAATATGTCAACAACATCTTTATAGTCATTTCCCAAATTTTGTATGCGGCGAGCGGGGGTATACAACTGTGATTCTGTGTTGAGTTATCACAATAGAACGGTAGATATTACCTCGATGTTCGTTTGCACAACAAATAATAATAACAATATTTGGATGATTTGCACAGCGCCGGTTTTATAAAAAATCACCTCAAATTTGGGAAACGCACAAATTTATAATATATGTCTACAATGCTCTGTCTTACTACTAACTACAGACTAAACAAACTATTAAAACAGCTTATGGCTAACATATTGCATCCACCATTTCGTCTATCACTAATACAAATCTGTATGTTCAAAGCATTTGACCAATGAATGTGATGCTGCGTTAAAATGTACATTGTAGCGCGCCGTTTTTACGCTTGCCACTACACCATTTCTTTCCCCCGTACAGCGCCATCCTGCTCACCCAAAACTAGGCGAACCAGGCTGCGCAGACGCCTTCTGCGCATTTCCTACTCTCGAGTCGCTACATAAACCACGCCCCGCAACAAGGAATGGCCTATATAAAGAGCTGCGAGCCCTAAATTAAACCAGTTCGTCTGTAGCTCGCTCTTGACTAGTACGCTCTCTTAGTTGCGCTTCGTCCTTTGGCACGTCCCTCTAAGGAGTATTCTACTACCATAAGTAAAGCACCAACCAGACCCCGACTGCTGCCTTATTTGCGCTTCGTCCTATGGTACGACCCTCTAAGCAGAACCACAGTCAGTTTTGTTGTTCCCAAAGACTAAACAGCAAGGTTCCCTCCGATCCCTTGCTCAGTTAATTATTATTATTGTGAATTGATACATTGTGACTATTTTTACTATATGTGATCTGTGAACTTTCTTTAAATAAATAACATTTTACCAACAATTGTGTTATAACATATATTATTATTTATTTGTATGTATGTATATGTATATGGGCAGAAAATATAACACTTACTTGTGAGGTCACTTGAGATTAAGCCTCGGTTCTCCCAATTTCTACCGATTTCTTACAAATCTCCCTTAAACATTTGAAGTTTTTAAGCTCTTAAAAAAATATATGTTATTTTTGAAGATAATATCTAGACATTTATAGCGCCGAAACGCAAATTATATAAAATTCCCTCGATAGAAAAAAATCACAAAGTATGCTCCAAAAATTATTATTAACACGTTTGTTTCAGTTATTTTACAAGTTATATGTATGAAAAAATTCACAGCGTTTCTTTAAATAAAACTAAAGACAATTATCGCGAGATTTTTGCTCTTTTTTCAATAAACCGTGATTAATTAAATATTTTAACAACAGGCGCTTACGTTTTTTAATTCTAAAGATAATATTTACAGGCCATCTCTATCTAACGTGCGTGTAACCTATGTGCCTTTCAAATATTCGTCATTCGCTGTCCAGACGGCTTGCCACACAGACGTGTAGTCCTACGTTTCATGATTTGTTTAATATACACGTACGTAAATAATAATATTATTTTGCGAAAATGGTAAGACAACAACAAAAAAGTCGTATTTCTAAGCGTAAAAATTATCTCCAAAATCGAGAACGTATGATGGAATGTATAAGGTAAGAAGAAAAAAATAAAATTTTGTTTTTATTAATATAATACAAACTCGTATTATTTACTATTATAAAATATTTATTATAAAAATAAATTTTCAATTTATTTGTGTATTATATAACAAAGGTGACAGTTATTGTTTTATTTTTTTACAGAATGCGTATTGGGAAATAAATCTATTTCCAATGCTTCGGAAACTGAAATTCCCGGGCAAGTTTTTTTAAATTAAATTACGTTTTTTTTAAATGACCATTGAATGCAAAAGCTTTTATTTTGCTCATTTATTAAAATTATAGGACATAATAATAAATAATCCATTTTTACGGATCAAACTGCTAACAAAAATCTGCTTTCAAAAATTACCTTGTTTTTTTACAGTAACTCCCACACAGGCCCTGAAGATTTTTTTCCCTCAGAGCATATGTCATCTTTGGATATGCTGTGTGGAGGGTGTTTTAATGGAAAGGAAGGAGATGAAGTTCTGGAAAGGATAAGGTTATAGGGGTGGGTAGGAATTTGAGGGTCAGTGGGTTTGGGTGGGACGGACTTTTGAATCCATCCCTCCCAATGCGGTGCAAGGCGATGTTCCAAAAGAGTTCTGCCTGAGAGGTCACAAGATCTCCCTCAACCAGTCTCTCCCGATCTGGCCTACCACGCAGCTGGTGGGCAGACACATCCGCCACCAAGATCCAAACCCGGGCACCCCTGCTAAGTCACCAAACGTAGCGAAGAACTTGGGGTTATCCAATAAATAGTTTTCGGGGCGGCGGTACCCTTACCCGCGTCCCAAATTGTTACGGACAAGGAAATATGT
The DNA here is from genome assembly GCA_929108145.2 of Limnephilus rhombicus. NCBI lineage: Eukaryota > Metazoa > Arthropoda > Insecta > Trichoptera > Limnephilidae > Limnephilus > Limnephilus rhombicus. The sequence goes on from OV815285.1 coordinate 51,402,426, forward strand.
AATTATCATCATACGTATTATTTTATTACTACCTATTATTAGATGTTCGTTGGATAATAAAACCAAAATGCGTTACGTAAATGTAAGTAAATAAAAGTTTCGCTTGTTTACTAAAACCGACTACATTGTTATAAGTAATTACTTTGACCTTTTTATAAATGTTTAATAATTTAGATTCCATCGGTTAACTTGTCCTAGCAAAGCTGTAGTTTGCTGATAGCTTTTAGGGCTGCCACTTCATAAATTTCTACATAAACTTCGTGCGGTACATGATGGTGAATGTAAAAAAGACAAATAACTTTTTTCTAAATTCAATTTTTTCCCTATACAAAATTATTTTTCCACAGAAGAATATTATTTTTTTCATACAAACAACAAAACTTTTTTACCCGTAACTACCTTAGAACGTTTTGAAAAAAGTTTCGTATCTTTTTTTACGTGTACTGTCGTGCAGAATTACCTCCCGAAGTTTGTGCACTTTACCCCCGGATATAAATAAAGAGCGAAAAGGTGCATGTAGGCAAAAACAGGTTGTGCCAAACTCAGTCAGTGGTTTGATGCACATCCTCCCTTCCCACAAACCAGTGAAATAATGTCAATTTTTGTGGAGTGGAGTCGTCGGAGACGCCACAATAACTTGCTAAGATGCTGTTCAAGTTGGTAAAGATTCATTAAACTAATTGTTTTAGGAACTAAATGATGAAATAATAAATGAAATCCAAGTCCCACAATCTGTTACAAACAAAAGTGGTGTGTCAGTAATAAGATTAAAAAAATGACGACATTTACTAAAAAACTTAAAATTCCTGTAAATATTTACTGGTTGAAGATTAGTTTGGAAATAAATATATATATATATATATATATATATATATATATATTTCTGGGATTTCGAAAATTACGTATAGAATAAAAGTTGTAGATAATTTTATGAGCTTTCACTTATTCTAAAAAAAATCCTTTGAAATGCACCGTTTCCGAGATATAAGCGTAAATCCAAAAATTTGAACCTTCTCCCCCCCCCCCCTCCCTCCCCTAGCTCACCACCTAGACGTCAGAAATTTTAGTATGTTCACACCCTAAGCACCCTGACCAAGTTTCTGAAGGAATCGCTTAGGTGCACTCTACACCTCCTTTTGGACCATTAATTTTTTTTTACATGAGCTCCACACAGGAGGCCCTGAGGAAAATAATTTCCCTCAGGGCCTATGTCATCTTTATGCTTACCTATGATGCTGTGTGGAGGGTTTTTTTAAGGAAAGGAAGTAGAGGAGAGTTCTGGGAAGGAAAAGGGTTTAAGGGGTGGGTAGGAATCTCGGGTTCAGTATGTCCTGGTTATCCGCCTCCAAGACCTGGACAAACCTCACCCCATGAACCCGGGAACCCCTGCTAAATCACCAAACGTAGCGAACCACTTGAGGTGACCTATGGCAGAGGTATTGGTTATCCAATAAAGGTTCCCGGGGCGGCGGTACCCATTCCCACCTCCCAAATTAAAAATTGACTGGACTATAAACAAATATGATTAAAATGTGCACTTTACTTAGTTGAAAATTAAAAAATGGGTCGGGTCAAGATGTCGCGGGTTCAATTCCTCTTTCAATGCACAAGCAACATCTTCCGCTTATTATAATGCTGGTAGGAGATTTTCAAATTGTCAGGTTATTCGTAAACCGGGAATACGAATTATGACTCTTTTTCTTTTAAAAAAAGTAGTACCCAATAAATAGATAAGCCTCACCCCATGAACCCGGACACCTCTGTTATCCAATGAATGGTTGCCGGGCGGCAATGGTCGCCTTCCAGATTGATACCTCATCCCATAACCCGGGAACCCCTGCTAAGTCACCAAACATAGCAAACCACTTGGGTGACCTACGGCAGGGGTGTTGGTTATCCAAAAAATGTTTTCCGGGGCGGCGCGGCAGTACCCATCCCGTCCCGTCTCCCAAATTGATAAGAGAAATTAAAGAGAAACAATGATAATTGTAGTTCCGTTATAATAAATAATATAGCTTTGTTTTGTGAACGGTCACCTCAAGTGTACATTACACTTTATAGGTAATCTAACGTAATACATTGAGAAAATAACAGATATTTTCATAAATATTATGTGTATTTTAAAATTGTGGCAGCCCTACAAATATTATCAATTTCTCTGGGAACGCATATTTGAAATGATACTTCTTATTGAGAATTATTAGCCAAGTTCCAAACCAGACCTTTTTGTAATAATAATGCGCGCGCTTTCCTATTGACCCGCGCGCTGCAGATACACCTCCTGTCGAATGCGTTAAAAGTAAATTTCACGACTCGTCCGAAATGGTTTTTTTTTGTGGGGAGAACGGGGCCTTAACACTGTTAATGGTTTATTAGGGAAATGTAGATACAGTTTGCACGCAGATGGCATAATTTTCATTTTATTTTTATTTTTTATTTGTTTATCTATATAAAAGTATTTCTAGATTGGGTTTTTTATGCCTGTCTCACTAGGATACACCTGTGTCGAGACAGGCGTACAAGTATATAAATAAATGAATATCGTGGTTACAAGAGTACTTCAGGTAAAATACATTAATTTTAATCGAAATTAAAACAGAGAGGTGATTGGAAGGGTGGGAAAATCTTTTAAAGATAGTTTTCTTATAATTGTTGGAGGAGAAGTAAAGAAGTTAATTCTGTCTAATCTATTCATGGTATTAAATTTGACAGGATTCCATTATTTTCATTTATTTTATACTAGCAGACCCGGCCACACGTTGCTGTGGCTAACTAAACACAACGCAATTACCCAACCTTTATAAAATCCACACCACCAGCTTGCCAGCAGCTGCCCCCTGCCCGCTGCCTGAATTGAATATTTGAATTTCTCGACTTTTCTCTACTATAATAAGCATGTTTTTATACATATAACCTTCCTCTTGAATAACTCTATCTATTGGTGAAAACCGCATGAATATCCGTTGCGTAGTTTAAAAGATCTATGCCCACATACATTTTGAGCGACTTCATTTTATATTATGTAATGCAATTCGAGCGATCGCCACTAATTATACAATGCTTGCAATGCAACACTGGATATTTTAAAAGGGAAAATCAAATACTTACTTACTCTAGGACATCTATTTTCCAATTTCTTCCGTAGAACGAATTTCAAAAGTGACTATAGTACCTACGGCCCGTCAGCCGTTTTAAATCGCACAAAAAGATGATTTCTTTGAATTTCTCGGCTTTTCTCTAATATAATTTGCATTTATTATACATATAAACATTCCTCTTCAATGACTCTATCTATTGGTGAAAACCGTATGAAAATCCGTTGCGTAGTTTAAAAGATTAACGCGCATATACATTTTGAGCGACTTCATTTTATACTATGTAATGATGATGATGATGGGTATAATGGGAACAAATGTTATTGGAAATGGTTCCATGGCAATTGATCCACCGATAGATGACCTCCCGACGTACTCATATACAATATGTAGTCGGGTTAGGGAAAATACGGTATACCTAATCACACGAAATATAACTAAGTGACCCGATAACTTCGGGGGGGGGGGGGGGGGTCAATGGTCAGCGGATCAACTATCGGGTCACCGTTGGAAATGCTAATTTTAATTTTAATTTATTTTTAGTTAAAGAAGGAGGTAGCGCCACAAAACATCAGCATACATCCCTGAAGATGGACAATGTAACTCCGTTCTGAACGTTGGTTGGAGAAGAAGTAATAGGAGATAATATAATAAAAACAAATCATAATAAAACACTGTATTGTTTGTATGCACTTGTAGCTTTGGGATTTACTTGATGTCAATCAAGGTATTGATAAATGGTTTAATAATATCTAGCATGGGGTGAGGTTTGTCCAGATCTTGGAGGCGGATGACCAGGACACACTGAACCCCAGATTCCTACCCACCCCTCAAACCCTTTTCCTTCCCAGAACTCTCCTCTCCTTCCTTTCCTTAAAAAACCCTCCACACAGCATCCTCAAAGATGACATAGGCCCTGAGAGAAATTATTTTCCTCAGGGCTTCCTGTGTGGAGCTCATGTAAAAAAAAAAAAAAAAAAAATAGCAATGGTTATTAATAAAGGTAAAATAATTACTAATAATTATTAATAACCGTAGAAAATAATTATTATTAATGGTAAAATAGTTCAAATAAATGTATCCAGACACTATCTAGATTTCATTTGAGTTCGAGTTGAATCTTGCAATCATATATAAACATAGCAGCCGTTAAGAAAATGAAGATAATGTTGGTAGTTCTTAGTCGAAGTATGATACAGTTAAAAGTGACCGAATTGATATGGGTTCCGTAGCTCAATCGGTAGAGCTCTTGCCATGTAAGCAAAGGATCCTGGGTTCATGTCCCAGCGGAGCCAATATCTTTTCTGATTTTTTTGTCTCCAGATTTTCGATTGAGTTTCGCTAATATTGTCTTCATTTAATTAAATATTATAATTTGAGATCTTACTCATAAAGTTTAAAAAATTAAAAATAAATAATAAATTATTACTCCTTATCCTCCTTATAATTATAATAACGGTTAGCACGAAACATTTTTTTAAGAAGAATTTTATAAAAAATGGGCGCCAAAATAATAAAATTCCTGTTTAGAAAAAAAAAATTAATAGTTTCTTTCAAAATCGTTGGAACTTAAATAAATAGAAACACAGCTGTAGGCTATTTAACGTGGGTACTTAGGATAAATAATTCCTTTGTTTGATATAAAAACATTCCCTCTCTAGAATTTTATCTATTTAAACGACCATTCATTTTCAACTAGAAAAAATGTTCGCAAATATTTGATGGCTGAATAAATAAATTCGGTATTCCGTTTGCGTAGTGTACTGAAAAAGCTTTCACCTTTGCATGGTGTGTGCCCCTGGTATCGGGGGCCGCTTGAGGGGTGCGGGTCGGCTTTACAGAGCGCGGATGGTAATTTCGGTTCATTGGTATTCAGATGCTGGTCATTCATTGGCCAGGTGTTGTTGAAAATTTACACCTAACTTAACGAAGAAATACCAACACCCGGCTAACTCGGAATAATTGGAGTAATTCAATAATAATTTGCAAGAGCTCAGAGTGAATGGAGCTGCTTTGGCAATTCCCGTCTATTCGTGGATTTTCTAATTTCAATTCTACGACAAGTTCAATTTGGGAGGCGGATGTGAATATCGCCGTCTAGGGAACCATTTATTGGATAACCAACACCTCTGCCATAGGTCATCCCAAGTGGTTCGCGACGATTGGTGACTCAGCAGGGGTGCTCGGTATCAAGGGGTGACGTCTGTCTAGGTCTTGGCGGGCGGATATGTCTGTCTAAGGTTAAGGGAGGCCTTTTGACCTCTCCAGCCGGATTCTCTTGATTCATTCTCTTATATGGTAGTTTAAGGGATTTTTTCTGGATTCACTGACCCCTAGATTCCTACCCATCCCTCATATATTTTTCCTTCCTAGAACTTCTTCTACTCCTGTGTGGAGCTAATGTAAAAAAAAAATACAACAAACAAACTGATCATAAGCATAACATTTTTGCTAGGTAGAATTTATGTCGGGTGCTATTTACTGTTTTTATATTTATGTTTATATAATAAATTAAAACAAATTCACTTTGTATTACACCACTTTTATATTTATATTTCATTTGTGTTCATATCTGTATAACATGTTAGGTTAACTGGAAGAAAAAGGATATAGGTACCTTTACGTTATACCTTTTGTACTAAATGAAAATTTTGTACAATAAATGATTTTGATTTTGATTTTGGTATAATATGTTCTTAAATGGTTTGTATACCTTCTATTGATATATTATTTTCCTTTAAAAAATGTCAAATTTAATTTTTTTTTTTTTACATGAATACCGCACAAGAGTCCCCAACTGCTCCCGTCTGGAGCCAGTGGGACTATGACATCCCCAATTGGGGTATGTTGTGAGGCTGAAGGTAGTGGGGAGTGGAAGGAGATAGGGAAGAGGAAGGTAAGGAAGTACCTGGCTATTCAGATCTGGTCACCAAACACGGCTAAAGCCATTTCAAGCAACGTTTCAATTCTGAATGGTGGTCTTACACCAGGGCAATACTGAGAGTATCTTCCACTCTGGAACGTGCAGCAAATATACCATATTATTTTAAATGAATAAATTGTGAAATAACACAAATTAATCAAATAAAATTTATTTGCCACGCCGGGATTCGATCCCGCGACCTTCGGAGTGCCAGTCAAGAGTCTTACCACTGGACTACGCCGGCCGTTAATACTTTTAATACTTTATTGTAGAAATCCAACACTTTTTGACTTTTCATTATACAAATAAAAAAAGTTATTTGTTTAAAATAACTTTATTTCAATTAAATCAATTTTAAACCAAGAACTTTTTTCATTCGTTAAATACTTTACTCAAGATTCTACCCCAAAATCAAAAATCGGTGAATACGTAGACACAGATAAACTGTCTTTGCCAACTTTGACACCTCATATCTCAGAACAAGGTAAAGTAAATTTAGACCCTATCCAACCAAAGTGATGTGCCAAGATGAATGTATTTAAATAAAAACTCCAACCCACCCGTGTACACATGTACAGTTATCATCAGACTTATTTTAGCTCTTGATAATTATCGGTTGTTTTTCTTTACTTTCAAAAACTTAAAATTTGTCGGTAGGAAGTCGTCAAAAAACTCGTCACTCTAAGCGTTCCTACGCTGCACTTCTTTGGTTGCTTTGCATAGCTTTTTGCAATTTTTTTGCCGGCGTATTTGAATGAATGTGTGTATTTTTTTTAAATCGCCGTTTTTGTGAAAAACATATTACTTCCTTATCTTTATCAAATTTTGTATTCCTTCATAGTAGAGTGCCGTAAATCCAGAGAATTTAATTAATTAATTTTCCATAAATTGTAGATGATGCTGATATTTTTAATTACTTCCACAAGAAATCAGATCCTTTCATTAATGCAAAGAATCAAAATATTATTCGATCTCCATTCAGGTTATTTCTTGCGTGAAAATGAATCTGAAGGACTTAGCATCTTTACCCATCTCGATGTTTACAAATATTTCACGTTTAAATAGCCCAATGAGATAATATATTAATTCCATTTGATCGAACCCAAGATTTAATGACAGGGACATATTTCCCGGAATGTAAAGAGAAATTTCCGAAATAAATCTGAAAGGCATTCCCTTAAATTGATCTCCTAATTTACCATCTTTTGTGAACAAGGGCTCATTTATTTACAAGGGGTGATCTGACAAGATTCAGCGAGGGAGAACCGTCAAAGCTCGTGAAAGGTAAAAATTTATTCAGATTTTAAGGGCGTCAAGACTAAAAAATTATATAATTTGGGGAAACATTCTTCCTATCTACAGAGGCTTTTTACTAATGCGGATCGTCCAAATAAATTAAATTAATTCAAACAGTTGTTTGTTTTTCATAAATTGCAGTACCTTACGCATCTTCTTTTGGGTTATAGATTGTCATTTATATTTAAATTTATTATTATGCACTGCTATATCTACAAGTTCTTAATTTAGTTAACTTAATTTATAAGACATGTGGTAAAAACAGCGTGCCATCCAATGGTAAATGGTTATGCAATAACGATTTTTAGAATTTGAAATAAAAACACTTTTGTACATTCTTCCACTACTTTTATATTTCACCCGGACCGGTTTCATCCTATTACGGACATTTTCAGACTGATTTTTATTACAGTTTTTTTTTACATTAACTCCACATAGGAGACCCTGAGGAGAATAATTTTTATAAGGGCCTATGTCATCTTTGAGGATGCTGTTTGGATTGGTCTTTTCAAGGCAAGGAAGGAGATTAAGTTCTGGAAAAGAAAAAATATTGAGGGAGGGTAGGAATTTGGGGGTTAGGGTGTCTAAGAGTGCTGCTGTACTCATACTGCGATGCAATGTGATGGGTCGAGAGAGTCGCTGGAGAGGTTAAAAGGCCTATCTTAACAAGTATCTGTCGATAAGGCCCGCCGCGTAGCAGATGGACAGAAACATCCCTTGATGACTAATCTCACCCCGTAATAAGTCAACAAACATAGCGAACCAATTGGGGTGACCTAAATCGTTCCCGAGGTGGCGCTACCCTTACTCGCCTCCAAAGTTTAATTAATTTCTACTGAGTTATGTAGGAATTAGATTCTTGTGACACATTATATTTGTGATCAAATAATATGTTGCCAAATCAGAGAGGAAACGTTTTTCTTTTCTAAGAAACATTAGACACAATAAGGCGATAAATTTGGGTGGGTACCTAATATTTTCAATTCTTTCAGGCGTAGATTGTAAGGCACAAATAACGCCGTTCTATTGGTAAAAGAACAATTTTTAGAATAAGTAATTTAAAGATTGACCACAATAAAATAAGATACTGATTATAAATGAATGCCTTTAAAATTTCAGTAAAGATTTTCTAGCAACAAAACACAAAAAGAAATCCTTTTTTGGTTTCCAGAAAGTATTTCAATTAAAGTGTGCATTGATTCCCAGCTCAACTGTGAAATTTCCAGGGGGACATGCGACCAAAGTTGGGTTAGGGATTTCCAAGTAATTAGAAGCTATTGTGGGGCCGGGCAGGGAGGAGGGCGCGTTCAAAGGGCCGACCTGAAAGAGGTGAAAATAAAATAATTGACTTAGTCTGTACGAACCTGCAACCCGCCACTGCCTTAAATGGACTATTGCCAACATCCAACGGCATGTTCTGATTTTAAAGATTCTTCTTTTGGTTCAAAAACTTTAATTATTTCTGATGTGTATCTTTCCTTTGTAACTTTGGTTCAATGAACTGAAATGTTTCATGGGGGTGTGTATTATGTACACTAAATCAGATGTAAAGGCTGACATTGTCATTTTCATATTAAGTTATTTATATATTATACGGTGTATTAAGGGACGTACTTGAATTACTTTAAACCAGTAATTCCAGACATTATTTGGAGTAGGTACAAAAATGTGAATAAAATTTTGGTCTTCGGTGTCTTGAGTTTTTTTTTAATACAAACATTAAAAATCACTAGTATTGGACAGTCAAGGGCGGGTGAGGGGTTGGGCTGTTACTTGGCTGATGGAACAGTGACGATAAGTGGAAGATGTTTTGTTGGTGTTTGATTTTGAAGAAATCATTATTTAAAAAAAAGACAATAAAATCACCTTATGTCACATTATATTTATTTATTTTCTATAATTTTTATATCTAATTTTATAAAAGATTCTAGAACTGAAACTATGTATAATTTTATTTATTTATTTATTTATTTTATTTTAAATGCACATTTACAGTTATACATAACCAATAATAAACATACATTTTATTTTATTAAGTAATTATAGCGTTTTTGAATTGATGAATATTTAGTTTAAAAATATCTATGTCAGGGGGCAGGAAATTTAGTAAAATAATCATTTTTCCGAGCGGCATTACTAATGGTAAGTTAGTTCTGCATCTCGGAACAACAAAAGTTCTGTGTCTGCGCGCTCTTGTGAAGTTGTCGGGGACATAAAATTCAAATTTTTGTAATATATCGGGAACACAGATGTTACCGTTTAAAAGTTTATATGCTGTTGTCAGCAAAGCAGTTTTCCTTCTTTCGGCGAGGCTATTAATACCCAGCATGCCGGACAAAAAGGCTGATGGATATAACCAGGGATAATATCCGAAGTCTCTAAGATATAAATATCTCAGAAACTTCTTTTGCACTTTCTCAATCATTTGAGAGTATGTTAAATCCACTGGTCCCCATATTACTGAACCACTTTCCAAAATGCTACGTACTAAACTATAGTATAGCAAACGAATCGCGGCTGAGCTGCAAAAGTGTCTGGAGTTGCTTAGCACAAATCCTAGCATTCTTAGAGCTTTGCTGCATATCGTTTCTATGTGGACGTGAAATGTTAGGTGCGCATCAAATGTGATTCCCAAATCTCTCAAAATAACGATGTGCTGAAGAGACGAATAAGCCATTTTGTAGTTATAGTAAATCGTTTTGTTCGCCTTGGTGTAGCACATGATAGAGCATTTCTTAATATTAAATCCTAATTTATTGGTGTGACTCCATTCGACGATAGAATTTATATCACTTTGTAGCTGCAAGCAATTTTCCAAAGATTTTATTAAAAGGAATAATTTAAGGTCATCCGCGAATAAGAGAAACTTAGAAAATTTTATGCAATGATAAATGTCGTTGATAAATAGAGAGAAAAGTAAGGGTCCAAGATTTGACCCCTGCGGAACTCCAGAGTTTGTGATGAAGTTGGAAGAGTTAAATATACCATAAGTTACGTATTGCTGTCTGTTTGAGAAATAACTTAGAAATAGACGTAGAAGTTTCGCTGAAAATCCAAATTGGTCGAGTTTATTTAGGAGAATAAGCGGATCTACCGAGTCAAAGGCTTTTGCGAAGTCGTTGTATGATACATCTACTTGATTGTTGCTATCAAGAGCTTGAGATATGTACTCCGTAAAAACCATTAGATTAGACACAGTAGATCTGCGAGACCTTAAACCGTGTTGCTGGTCAATTATAAAGGGTTCAACTTGAGTATAAATGAATTTATGAATTATTAGTTCAAACAACTTGGCTGGAGAGGATAGGATCGCTAACATGGATAATAACATGGAATCTTTTTTTGTCTAAGAGTTCTTTTCGGAATCTCCTTGAAATACTTATTTTTTTATCCGTTTAGCCCAGTAATAATTAAAAAAACGTGTTTTAAAGTTTATACATCTTAGAAAAAAACATTTTTTTACATAAACGGTCATAAGTTGCATAAAATTTAAAATGTTTGTATTAATAAGGCCCTAAGTATTTAACATAAGATTTATCTAATTTAAAAAGGTAAAATCCCAGTTGGGTTAATAAATTACATTCTGGAAAACGAATATGATATTAACAAATCTCAATAAAACACGAAAAAGAAAAGATACAGAACAAGGTTGCAAATGATGACTACCACAACACGGGCAATAGCCTAGTATGGTAGTTAAAAAATGGCAAAAACTGTAATATGTAAACAATTATGAAATAATACAAAAAAAAAAAAAATTCTTGTAGAACCTTGCAACGAATATTGTCTGTGGCGGTCCGATGGGTACCGGGCGGGCGCCTACGATTTGTTTATGATGTTTGCAGTTTAAATAAATGAACAAACAGTCACCGTTCTTAGGTATGTTCAAACCAATTTTAAATACTTAATTATGCTAGAAAATAAAATCATCAGACCTTCAGTCGAATTAAACGATGCAATTGGGAAAATAACAATTACCAACAGTAATTGGAGAAATAATAACCATTAATAATTTCAAATCAGTATACATTTGCCCTGAAAAAGGAACGGTCGATCCGAAACCAACCGGCTTTATTCAAATATATAAGTGGTTCAAACAAAGTAACATTGCTTCATTTATTTATAATGGATAATCACAAAGTTATAGCTACATTCAAAAGTATTAATAATTTTACTCAGGAATTAAAAATTAGTCATCGGAAATACCTATCTAGAAGGAGTATAAATACATCGTCTGTAAGTGATATAACCACAGTTTGATAATGCCTTCAGAATGCGAAACAACTGTCACGCGTAATAATATTTACAAAGCAGAACTTGTTTATAAATAGACTGTTTTTATTAATTGAATAATAATATTATGTAATATGAAAAAAGAAAAAAAAATTGCATTGCATAAACTAATCAATTTTTTATTTATTTTTTCTTCTGGTAAATCGCCATATATATAATTTATAGTTGTGCAAATTAATGAGCTTTGGTTATGTGACTTTTGCTGAACATACTTGTAACAGACGTCTTGATGCATTAGATCTTGTTTACGTGAAACTTTTGCAGCTGGTCGCAACACGTGTTCCTTCAAAATAGTATTGCCTACCAGAGAAGAGTAAACAACTTATTGACAAGTCAATTCTTGCGAAATGTTACATGAAAGACTGCACGTGTTATTTAAAACCAAAACACCTCGCATTATCACAAACAACAGGTGCGAAATGACGTCAACTCATGCAAGAAAAGACTTCGTGTCCAAACCAGTTTGTTATTAAAAATAGCAAACTAATATACCGGACACCTGCTTCAAACACCTGGGATCATCCAGACAAACAACAGGTGCCGAAATGAAAAACATGTTTATGTTTTCCTTCAACACAGGTGTACGCAAAAATTAGTATAAAAACCATCTGTAAATAAATATATTGTCATTACCCAAAAGGTCTTTAAGTTTTTATTATCTCCCAAAATCAAAGTGACGATCGGAGTCCAGCGCCCTATTGTTTATAGTATTTGTATGGAACAAATAAGTGGTCTCATACAAATTGGTCCTTTTCGAGCCAGGATCCCACGTCATCAAATCTTTCTCAGTGGAGATGCCATCACTACGCAGCGGCCGTAAAATCCTGGCCTCAACCGAAATACAACGGCCCTACCCTGCAAACCAAGATGTATCCATAACTCAACAGACCGTCGATCCGGTTCTACAGAAGGCTGATAAAGATGACAACACGCAGCAACAAACAGAGCAGCTCACAGACATGCAGCAACGAACCCAGCAGCAACCAGATATGCAGCAACGAACCCAGCAGCGACAAGATATGCAGCTTCCACATATGCAACAACGAGACATGCAGCAATACACTGAGCAGCAACGATAAATGCAGCAACAAATTGAGCAGCATCGAGATATGCAGCTTCCAGATATGCAGCAACGAACCCAACAGCAACAAGATATGCAGCTTCCACACAAGCGGTAACAAGACATGCAGCAATAAACTGAGCAGCAACGAGATATGCAGCTTCCACATATGCAGCAACGAGACATGCAGCTAACAGACATCTAGCAACAAATTGGCAACAACGTGATATGCAGCTTCCACATATGGAGCAACGAGACATGCAGCAACAAACTGAGCAGCAACGAGATATGAAGCTACAAGATATGCAGTAACAAATATACAGCAACAAGATATGCAGCAACAGACATGCAGCAACAAGATATGCAGCTTCCACACATGCAGCAACGAGACATGCAGCAATACACTGAGCAGCAACGATAAATGCAGCAACAAACAGAGTAGCAACGAGATATGCAGCTACCAGATATGCAGCAACGAACCCAACAGCAACAAGATATGCAGCTTCCACACATGTAGTAACGAGACATGCAGCAATAAACTGAGCAGCAACGAGATATGCAGCTTCCACATATGCAGCAACGAGACGTGCAGCTAACAGATGTCTAGCAATAAATTGGCAACAACGTGATATGCAGCTTCCACATATAGAGCAACGAGACATGTAGCAACAAACTGAGCAGCAACGAGATATGAAGCTACCACACATGCGGCAACTACCATACGCAGCGACGAGATATGCAGCAAAAAACATACAGCAACAAGATATGCAGCAACAGACATGCAACATCAAGATATGCAGCAACGAACCCAACAGCAACAAGAAAGATATACAGCTTCCACACATGCAGCAACGAGACATGCAGCTAACAACAAATTGGCGTCTAGCAACAAATTGGCAGCAACGAAATATGCAGCTTTCATATATGGAGCAACGAGACATGCAGCAACAAACTGATCAGCGACGAGATATGCAGCTACCACACAAGCAGCGACGAGATTTGCAGCAACAGACATACAGCAACAAGATATGCAGCAACAGACATGCAGCAACAAGATATGCAGCAACGAACCCAGCAACAACGAAATATGCAGCTTCGGCATGCAGCAACGAGAAATGCAGCAACAAACTGAGCATTAACGAGATATTCAGCCACCAGATATGCAGCAACGAACCCAGCAGCAACAAGATATGCAGCTTCCACACATGCAACAACGAGACATGCGGCAATAAACTGAGCAGCAACGAGATACGCAGCAACAAACTGAGCAGCCACAAAATATACAGCTACCACTCATACAACAGCGATATATGCAGCTATTAGATATGCAGTAATCCGCACATATGGATACTCGATACCCTGTGGCAGCCAACCAGAGAATTCCCGAGCTTGCAGCAATCGACCCGACCCTTAATGCTAGTCCCGGATATACTGAAAAAACCAAGACCGTACTCACACTGGATGAACACATCGAAACATAGATCCACTGGCCCAGATCACCTCCGCGATAGTAGAAGCACTCCACATTGCCAGAAGCAAGCCCTATCAGAGAGTACAACAGCTGGCCTGACACGCAAAGCAGATTGCTGACCCATTCGCGGCCCTGCGCACTGCAACTCCACGTCAAGCTGATCACCAACCTGCCTGAATTAGCAGTCCCATACTAGCCTGAGGCGCGTCCTGCCATCCCAGTTTCATGTTCCAGTTCTCCCTTGCTGCCATTACCAGAATAGTTGTGCTCCTCATCACCACAGCCAAGGCGAGCAAGACCTGCCCCAGCAGTCCCACTACGAGAATAGTGGTGCTCCTCATCACCGCAGCCATGGCAAGCAAATCCTTCCAGAACAGCGGTACTCTCCAATGTCTCCTCAGACGGGGGGAGCCCGTTGCCCCATTAAAAGGGACAAATTTCATGGAACTGACTCCTAGATGAAAAATGCTGTAGTAGCACTAAATCCAGGATACGGACGCGCAATTTTCTAGCAATGCCATGCACAATTGGCTTTGATAACCACTAATAATACCTCATAGTGTAGGAAAGGTTAATTCGACCCACATAGAGGCAATATCTGTCAATGGTGATGAGAATCTTTGACCCGATCAACCCGGCTTTATTTCCTGCCCTACCATTTGGCCCAAAATACTACTTCAAATCGTGTGGCGCTCAAACGTGAGCTATGACAAACCCATTGGCCTTGAACATATCTAAAAGTGGACAGATTGGATGAACCTGCAAAAAAACATACACAATCACCATTCCAAGACGCTGCCTCAATTACATGCCGCACTCATCTCAGCGAGACTCGCCCGAACCATGTAAAAGGAAAGCCATGCCCTGATAACCCAAACCCATTTCTGGACAGATTTAACAACCGTATTGTGTTTGCTGCGCACCGATCCACACATTTACTCCATCTTTGTGGCAAACAAACTGGGCAAAATAGATGAGATGACCAACATACAAGACTGAAGGTGGGTGTCAACTAAGCCAAATCCCGCCGACCTTGGTAGACGGGATCCAAACACCCAACAAATGAACACTAGAAGTGAGGCCCCACTACATCAGTTTTATGTCAACCCCTAATGGGAGAATTGCCGCTAAATCGACTGATACACCACACTCGCCCTTTTACACACTGCTGGCTAGACTACTTCGGACCCATAACTATCACAGTTGGCAGACATCAAGAAAACGCTAAGCCGCTATCTTCACTTGCTTTTCGACACGCGCTGTCCACCAAGAACTTGTTACTTCTCTAACCGCAGACTCTGCTATTATGGCCATACAACGAACGACAGCACGAAGGGGACAGCCCGTAAACATGCACTAAGACAACGGGACTAATTTCAATGGAGCCGAAGCCGAGATGAGAAACGCCTTGAGGTTACTAAGCCAAGACTTTAAAATGCTTGATGCCATGACCACCCAGGGCATCGAATGAAGATTTACACCACCAATGACGGCGCACATGGGAGGAGTATGGAAAAGACTGGTGCGGTTGGTGAAACGGGCACTGAACGCCATGCTCAAAGAACGAGCACCTAAAGAGGAAACTCTTCTGGCTACCTTAATCGAAGCTGAATTCGCAGCAAATATCAGACCACTAACCCATATAACAATGGATCCTGCACTACCTTGGAATTATTGGCCTTGCGGCCGCGTCATCGAAGCGATAACCGCAGCCGACGGACAAGTTAGAATGGCTCAAATACAAACTAGTTCCGGTGTGTACCTAAGACCAGCCGTTAAAATCGCCGTCATTTTACCAGCTCCTACACTTGCTGAGTCATCTCCCCCTCCTCTTCATAAGGACATATAACAAACCAAGATACTTACATCAAGAATGCGTCCGACAAACTAGCAAGGTGCAATCAAACAGATTACACCGGGATGAGAATGTAACAGACGTCTTGATGCATTAGATCTTGTTTACGTGAAACTTTTGCAGCTGGTCGCCACACGTGTTCCTTCAAAATAGTATTGCCTACCAGAGAAGAGTAAACAACTTATTGACAAGTCAATTCTTGCGAAATGTTACATGAAAGACTGCACGTGTTATTCAAAACCAAAACACCTCGCATTATCACAAACAACAGGTGCGAAATGACGTCAACCCAAGCAAGAAAACACTTCGTGTCCAAACCAGTTTGTTATTAAAAATAGCAAACTAATATACCGGATACCTGCTTCGAACACCTGGGATCATCCAGACAAACAACAGGTGCCGAAATGAAAAGCGTGTTTACGTTTTCCCTTAACACAGGTGTACGCAAAAATTAGTATAAAAACCGTCTGAAAATAAATATATTGTCATTACCCAAAAGGTCTTTGAGTTTTTATTATCTTCCGAAACCAAAATGACGATCGGAGTCCAGCGCTCTATTGTTTACAGTATTTGTATGGAACAAATAAGTGGTCTCATGCAGTACTTTTTATTAAGTGAAATAGTTCAATTTGATTTACTGAAAACACACCGACAAAAAGCTGCGTGAAGGTGGCTTCCTATGAGTACTACAATGATGCACTGATTATTTTATTAGCTAAATATTTATTGCCTAACAAGTTATGTTATTAATTTATAAAGTTTTGGGAGAATTGTAGAAAATTAAAATGATAAGAAGACTTCTGACTTGACTAGATAAATTGGATTAACTTTCTTGCTCCTTTTATTTCAGGCAAACGTTTAAAATGTCGGGCAAGTAAAAATTAAGTAAATTTACATTTGTAAGAATCGCTTAGTTTTG
Organism: Limnephilus rhombicus; assembly: GCA_929108145.2. NCBI lineage: Eukaryota > Metazoa > Arthropoda > Insecta > Trichoptera > Limnephilidae > Limnephilus > Limnephilus rhombicus. Next base: position 51,419,338 of record OV815285.1, read on the forward strand.
GGGTAAAATTAAAAGCCTATTCAAACAAATCATTCAGAATTTATAACAAGTAAAAAGCTTTGATTGAACTTTCAGGTTTGGAAATTAGACTTTCATTTAGAATATTCAGAAATTTTGCAAATAACATTTAATTTTAAAATTGGTGGATACCTAATGGTCCATGGCGGAATTTTTCACAAAATATTATCTTTTGAAAAATTGAAAAGTTTTTCACGTAGATTATAATAATAAATATAGCTTATAGAGCTTCAAATATTTTTTTTCACTATTTGGTGATAGTACCTAAAGTAATTTATTTATTTATTTATTGACGCCCTATTGGGCTTTTACATATAAAATTTCATTTATAGCAACAGTATAACACAAATAAAAAAAGATTACAAAATATAGAAATAAAATAATGTCTTAGGAAATCTTGAGAGTTTTAATGTCTTCAGTGGCCTTCAATTTTACAAGTATTTTCGTTTATTGGTAGAACTATCGTCCGCAAAAAACTTAATTTGGCAATGTAATTGTTGAAAGAAAATATCGTTTTCATTATGTTAAATAGGATTGGTCTAAGATCAGTTTTCATAACCCTATTACATAATGTATTATAATTTGTCTTACATAAATAGTTTGATGAAAAATTACATAAACGTCATCGTAAACCATTTCATTAATACTAAAAAAAATTGTGAGTTCTTGCACGATGAAATTAGTATAGATTTTTCGATATCATGTTAAGATAATCGAACTATTTAGACAAGACTTGCGATTTCATTTCGATTATGACGTTGCTATCTTTGGAATATTAGGTATTTTAGAGAACATAAAGAACAAGAACAAATGAAAAACTTTGATAGATTTCATTTGAGTCTTTCACGGCCAAACGTATAAAATATTTTAGAGTATTTGACACTGTTATACTGTCCGAAACGTGAAGGTAGCGCAACTCGGCATAATACCCCAAAAATAAATCACTATGATATCTTTGTTCTTTATTTTTCAATTGATTTGCAAGAAAAGAGGTTTCAAAAGAAAATAAGTATGTAAGTAAAATATAACACCCAATATTTTCATGAAAAGTTCGTGAAAAGAGTATATTTCTAGACAAACCTTACCGCGCTAGCACACTACACCTGGTTTCCGGCCGGTTTCCACCGGCCGGTGCTGATTTCGATGGCAATCTTCGAACGGTAGCACATCTACAACAAGTTGAAAAGCAAATAGAATATTAGCCAGCGCCGCGTCGGATTTCAGCGGGAAGATGTGTCGTATTTTAAAACCAAGTATCGCGCGTTGACAAAATGGCAATTATTTGATAAATAATTTAACAACGGCTGTTAATTTTATCAACTGAATAATGGGAACAAACGACATTTTGTTTCTAAATTCTAATTGAAATAAGCATTTTAACAGTAAAAAAAATATAAAAATAGTGGAAAATTAGATGTTAGTTCAAATCTCACACACATGTGATATTGACATATAATTTAGTAAATTAAATAGAGAAACTTGAAGAATTTACCTTGAAGAATGTCAGACAAAATAAACTTTTGTATATATATCTAAACGTCACTTAATACACAACCGTATGTGCTTTGCGGCCTTGCCAAACTTCCGTCAAGCGCTATTGACATATTTAAATAATCACATAAAGTGCAGAAACTATCGTGTTACACTAAAAAAAAATATAAACACTTAAAACAATAACGTTTGCAAAAACCACTTAATTTGGGTTTTTTTCTCCATTTCGTCCACTGTGAGCCGGGTGCATCTTAGAAATAACCGGCCAGTTCCAGCACGGCTCTCGGAAGCAGTCTGCAAGTAGGCTTAAACTCGGCATTGATAGGTTACGTGATCGATGTTCGTCTGGCCCGGTTCCGTCTAGGTCCGATATGCCGCAAAAAAACAGGCTTTCCGCTTCCATTGAGCCTTTGAGGTGGCGTAACCCGGGAGAGGGGGCGGTGAAGGGCGGCTGACAATGGGAAACCATTTATCAGAATAAAATTGAATCTTCAACCCCCGAAGTGGCGCTCGGTGCAGCCGCCAGCCGACGGAATTCGAACGGTAAATGGATTTGGAATTTCAGCTGTTGAATTTTGAAATAATACCGGGAGTATTAAAACGGAGGTACCGCACTTGAAGTGAGGTGTTTTGGTTTGGCTGCACCGGGTGTGGTAAACTCTAGAAGCACTCTCTAAACGCGTTGATGTTTTTTGTGGTTTTGGTGGAATTTGCAAAACATCGTTTATTAAATTTGGGTAGGTAGTTACGTATTAATTTAGTGTACATTTTCGATCTTCATTTGAATGAATTGTTGATGAAAGTAAATTAATTGATCGATGTGTTTACGCACGACCTCTGTATATTTGTTTGGTACGTTTCGGTTCCGGTTCAAGATGGTGGCTGTGTTGGATACTGTATGTTTATCCCCCCATAGTTCGCATGATCATGGTTTCTACTATTAGTTTTCAAAACGGAATAATTAATATAATGTTACATACCGGCCAGAGGAAAGTTTGAAGAAAGAATGATTGGAAACTTTGTTTTTGAGTTAATTCATTATTTTGGATGTACGAAGGCGTCACACAAAAATCTAATCGATATCCTATATAAATTAGATAATAATAAGCATCCCCCGGAGTTGCTAAATAATATTCAATGAACCTGCGCTCTCCACACGCTATTCTGTCCTATTCAATGTGGAATAATGCAAATAAAACTTTAACACATCAAATTTATAAAACGCTTGAGCAATAATTACAATAATCATATAAAACAACACATATAAAACAAAGTCGGGTTAGTTACACTATTTATAACTCGAGAACGGCTGGGCTGAATTTGATGGTCTTTGATTTGTTGGATTTGTCTCCGCCCCGGATAGGATAATAACTATTAAAGCATCACAAAAGTTAACGAAATAAATAGTTATAAAGAAAATTATTTTCCCTATACATTTTGTATGGAACGAATTCTCCTATTTTGAAAGAACTGCAGCAATAGTGTGAGGGGTATAATATTGAACTGTGCATGAATTCCAAACATTCAAAAACGTCAAATTTCAATGCGTTGATTGCTGTGCATTTATTTTTAATCGTATAATGCTGCCCTTCTTTCTTACACACTCAATGTCAATAGTCGAAAATGAGACAAATGGTGAACGTATGTCTGCACACCTCCAAAGGAAAAATACAATAATTATAATAAATCTCTGAAACGAAAAACATTTTTTTACATAAGCTCCACACAGGAGGCCCCGAGGAAAATAATTTCTCTCTGGACCTATGTCATCTTAGGGGATGCTGTGTGGAGAATCTTTTTAAGGAATGGGGAGGATAGAAAGTTCTGGGAAGGAAAAAGGTATGAGGGGTGGGTAGGAATCTAGGGGTCAGTGTGTCCGGGAGTGACGGACGTATGAATCCATCCCTCCAACTATGGTGCAAGGCAATGGGTCGAGAGAGTCCGGCTGGAAAGGTCAAAAGGCCTCCCTCAACCAGTCTCCCTCGATCCGGCCCGCCACAGGTGGGCAGGCGCATCAACTGCCAAGACCCGGACATAAGTCACCTCATGAACCCGGGCACCCCTGCTAAATCACCAAACGTAGCGAACCACTTGGGGTGATCTATGGCAGAGGTATTGGTTATTCAATAAATGGTTCCCGGGGCGGCGGCACCCGTAATTGTAAAAATAAGAAAATCACAAAAATATAAATCCGTACACAACGCCATCTCTCATACTGACAAAAACAAAACACGGACAGTTGCGCATTGATAATTGCTTCATTGCGTAATTTTTAACTTTATAAAAAAACTGAATTTAATTCAACAGCTATTGATTCTGAGGCGGTACGAAGTTCGTCGGGTCAGCTAGTATGATATAAAAAGTAGACATTTTTAATTGCGACATTTTTACCGACATTGAAGTTCTTTCTGCTGTTGTTAGTGTGATTCCGTTATGAATTTATTTTATTTTATGCACTCGTACATCCTGCCTTTTTTTTATTCTTCATTTTAAGCACCCGCTAAACTGCCAAAGCAGTTTGTCAGCAGGTCGTCAGCAGCAATTTAACAAAGCAGTTTGTCAGCAGCAATTTAACAATTAATATAGCACTAAAACACAATTATAACAAGAAACCACAATACAGAAAAACAGATACAGAAGAATAAATTTTTGGTAACTACAATGTAAAGGCATGAAATACTCAGTCATACAGATATAACACTCTCAAAATATTACATTAGGAAGATTACTAATAGTCAATAATTGTAATTTTTATAATTCATGTTTTCAATTCAATTTAATATTTTTTTATGTTCAACCTCCTTCTACTTCTCCTCCTACCATCTTCTTATTATATTACAGTATTTCATATTATATAATTCTGTCGTCTCCATATTCTTTTTATTTCTTGACATATAGAGGAAATCCATAAATGGTTGTATTTTTTGTACAAAAACTTAAAAAATTATAAAAACTCAACTGTTTATTTCCCAAAGGTTAATAAATACATGAATAGTGTGAATGTGTTGCAACAAACTAATCTACCCCAAGCGAAGGGGGGGAACTGTCAGTAAGTACAGTAATACCCAGCGAATGAAACATGGAAGGTATCCAGGTGACACCCTCGCTTTTGTTTGACGTCATTGCCAGCTTATCTAAAGAACAGTCGCTTTGACATGCAAATTTCTTGATAGAGATAAGAAGTACGTAAGTAAATTAATATAGTTTGTACGAAAAGATATAATAATATCAGCTTATAAGGAATCAAAAACGTTTGTTTGTCCATCAAACACAACACGAGAAATTTGTTTTACTTGATATAGTCGAGGAGATTTACAAAAAATAATTTCTTTATAAGTAATTACATTAAAGGGAGGGTATTTGTGATTATTAAAATAATATTGCCTTAGCTACTGTTTTAACGTAATGAAAATATGCCTCAATTAAGCTCCTAGATAAGTATTTTTCGTACATTTTTACGCAGCATCGCGATCATTGGTAAAATTATTGTACATGTACTTTCGTGTCAGTGATTGATGAACCCGTGGATGCATTTTTTGTTATAATGCAAGTTGTTATAATTGTTTTTCTAGTTTGTAGTTGGAGGTAAGATTTCGTACATCGCCCTTGAGGTGATTTTTCACAAAAACGGCGCTATACAAATCATCCAATATTGTGCGGTTTTTAGTACAAATTTTAAGTTATAAGCGGCAAATTTGTGTTCGACGTTAATCGGTCGTTTATAATTAAAAATTACTTTAAACAATTTTATTTATTTTGATTTTATATTTCATTACGTTCTGATGGTAAATACAGCAACATTATTTTTTAAATTTATTTTATTTTATTTATTTATTTAACGCCCAATGGGCTTTTACATTTTGGTAGTACAAATAATTCATGACAGATTATTTAACATATACAGAAATAAAAAATAAAAATTTGATAAAAAAGCACACAAGTCATAAAAATACAAAAATACAGGGATTTCATAGGTTTTCAGAAAAACAGATATGTTTAGGAATAGTTTTGGAATAAGTTTTTTACAAGATCAACAAATTTTGCCAAGTTTATGTTAAATATATCAATATCACCTAAGTACTGATTTCCCATAGTGTGAAATCGTTGTATCGGAGAGTGGGCAATGTAGTTCCGCTTATGAATGCTACAGTAGAATAGTGTATTTTGTCGTGTAGTTACTGTCGGTATTCGTAAGTTTATGAGTTAGTAGTTCGCAACAGTCAAATTTAGAGTTAAGTATTTTGAATAAAAATGTTAAGTCGTTTATTTTACGTCTGTCTTCTAGTATGTGTATTTTTAATACATTTAATAATAAATTATATTTCTAGTCTTCTAGTGGGATATTTAATAATTACTATAATAACCTCCAAATTATTGCAATAGTTACCTTTTTTCTTTATTGATCTTTATTTTATGATTTTAAATACAAAAATATATAAGTAGCACAAACACGTAACAGATTTTTACAATACCTTTTCTATTAAAAAAATAATTATTCAATTTCGTTAGATATTTTGGCTCAAATCCAATTTAAAATTTTGCATGAAAAAGCCGCACAGCCGTTCCTCTTAAAGCACAATGGTGAAAATGTACAACCTTAATTTTATTATTGCGAATGGAATGTTTGTGTTAAAGTCTTTGTTCTAGAAAGTTATATTTATCTAACTTGCCGTTAAAATAATGATATTGCACTTAATTACCTAATGGAACCGGAAAATCCGTCCGCGACAAATGAAAAGAACACATTTATAAAATTTTTGCTCCGGGTTTATTACCTTTATGCTTGAAACATCTTCTAAGAATTTCATATTTCAGTCTGTTGTAGGAAGTAAAAAACAGAAATTTTCGGGTAATGAATTTGGATCACTTAAAATTTAAAATTAAAAAAAAAACATTTCGTGTAATTATTTATACTTACAATTATAATAATATTTTATTTTATTTTATAGTATTGGGAATTTAGTGCGATCCCACACATCCCATAAAGTATATACATACAGGTGAGATATGACAAACAAAAAAAAACAAAAAAAATCAGAGTGTGCAACTCACACGCAGTTGAAGTTAAACTAGAAAATCGCTAGATGTCGCTTTCTTTTCTTTTGCCTGTTTATTTTAAAGTGGTTTGAAGATTGGATATTGATTTTACAAAAATAAAATGGTCTATTTTTTTTGGATTTGATAGGTTTCGAACCTCCGTTCGTTGGATGTCTCTCTGGGCGCTAAGAGTCGGGCGCTTCATACCACGATGCTATTGGAGGTCTGCGCGTAGTCGTGAATTTACCGCATTATTTTAGAATGGAGGACCATCAAATACTATTTTTTGTGACGCATTTCCGTTTCATCCTAATTTAAAATCGCTAAAGGGGCTAAAGAAATTTCACTTCAATAAATATCTATACTTGTATATATGGAGCAAAAAAAAGTTATTGTCGGTGACATTATTCGTGACCAATGATTTTCTCCAGTGTTCTTCGATATCAGAATCTGAACTCTGGCGCGATTCATAATGAGTATTCTATACTAATTCAATAATATTTATCAAACACCAAATTTCGACAGTGCCATACTCGTAGGTATGTATCTACCTAGTGTATTAGATGATAAGTAAAAAATTAAATGTTAAACATTATAACCCTATCAAAACACCATAAAAGTTAGATGTTAAACATTATAACCCTTTCGTTTAATTTAAATCCCACAAAAATAATAATTATCATTGAAGAAGAAGATAATATCTACTAAAAAAAGTTACGACCGAAGTTGCGACCATTACCTTTTTATTTTTCTGTGTCTGAAAAAAAAGAAAAAAAAAATGTATCATTCAAAAGTTATTATAATAAGAGTTATTGCAAAACAAAAAGTATATTTTGATAGATTTTTTCTAGATAATGGAGAAATGTGTTTTACGTATTTAGATATTATATTATCTGTTTTGATTAATGTTTTTAATTAATATTTAGTTTTCAAGAAAAGATAAAATATTGCAAACACTTTTCGCAATTCTCATCAACTTCTCGTTTGTCGAAAAAAATAGTATTTCATTTGTTCACCCTCTGTTTTCAAATTAGTATTTTTGGTTAAAAATTTTCAGAACAATTTTGAAAGCATTGCTCCATTGCATATTATCATTGCCAACGTCAGTATCGCGGTGCCGTTAATGTAAGCAACATTCAACAAAACAGCCGCAAGCAAATGAGGGCAAATCACAGAAGCAGTTTACCTTCACCGAGTGACGCTCCTAATGTGAGGTTAATGAAGCTCAAAGGAAAGCTTTGGTGATAAGGCTGCATAGCATCCTAATGAGGTTATTATGCAGCTTTTCATTGCATTTAAATTCAGTTGTTTGGTACTGTTAGCGAGGACTTTGTGAACGGTATTCTATTTGATAATGAGACAAATAAATACGGGCAAAAATAATTCCTCAGTTCTTGTCTATACGCTTTGTGACCGAACATCTGTTCAATTCGAGTTTTTGTAGCTTTACCATTTTAGTGGAATATATTTATTTTATTTTTAAATACATATTAAAAAGCAAAATACGTAATATAAGTACGAAATAAATAATAGAAACGTTAAAACAGGTATAAAATTACTGCACTAAAGAAAAGAGGGTCCACCTCAGATCAAAGATTTAATTCTATGATCAGTGGTTTCTAAAAAACATTTTCTATTCTTGAAATATCAGCCAAAATAAAATCATTTTTACTCGTATTAATACTTATTTATTATTTTATACATAACCTCCACGCGGGAGGTCCTGAGAATAAAAATCCCTCATGGCATATGTCATCTTTGGGAATGCTATGCTAAGGGTTCTTTTAGGCAAAGGAAAGAGAGGAAGTTCTGGGAAGGAAAACGGTGGGAAGGGATAGGAATCTGGGGGTCAATGTGTCCACGAGTGATGATACACCCAGAAGTGAGGTATGAATCCATTCCACCCACTGCGGTGCAAGGTTTTCAGGTTGAGAGGGTCTGGCTGGAGAGGTCAAAAACAGTCATCCGGCGCCAACACCTAGACAAACCTCACCCATGAACCTGGGCACCACTGCTGAATCACCAAACGAAGCGAACCATTTGGGGCGTTTTGGATTTCCAAATGTCTCCCGAGGCGGCGGTACCTATACCTGCCTCCCAAATTTGAAAGGTTTATGTGACCAAGAGCGATTAATATTTTTGGCGAGCTTTAAATACAAAACATTGCTTTTGCTATATGTTACCTCTGTGTCTATTTACAATATGCATATTGTGATTTAAATTTAATGCATTCATTTGCTATGAATAAATCGCAGACGACGAAGCAGATTCTCACCATTAGCGAGGATGTTTAGATCACAAATATTTTGCAGGCGCGGCGTATTTAGGAGTAATAACTCATCATTATTAACGCGACGCCAAAAGGCAGGGTAATAATTGAAGTTGAGCGTCTCCAGGGGCAACAGGTGAGAGGGTTGTGAGGTGAGGTGGTTGGGGAGGGGGGGGGGGAGGGGGTCTGTGGTGGAAGTCCCAGGTTAGGGGGTGTTATGTCACTGCGCAAACTGCTTCGGAGTGACAACTTTATTTAAGGGTGAATACAGAAATAGAACCACGCTGTGGAAACAGAATATTAATAAAGCATAAAATACCTGATTAGATTTTATTGACCTTCCCTCATACCTGCAAGCCTGCAATGTTACAAAATTTTATTTATTGACAAAGTAAGACCAAATTAACAATTTTGTAATCAGGTTAAAGAAAGGAGGAAGCGAATACTCAGAGTATGCTGTACAAAAGGATGAAGTTTTATATCACGCTACCAGAAACTTTAAAGTCCGCACTAATTGGAAGGTTCAAGATGTATTGTAGGAGCTACATCAAATTGAAAAAATATAGTACACAATATCTAAAGTTATAAATAATTAGGAATTTATAAACTTTAATGTACAAATTACTAAAATAAATTAATAAACAAAATCATCCAATAAATCATAAGGTAAGAATAAAGCTGTTTATTGGATTCTGTCATATTAAGGAAATTAAACATTATTTAACGCCCTGGGAAATCAACATCCTTGCTATAGTTCCACCCAAAGTAGTCCGCTACGTTTGATGATTTAGCAGGAGTATCCGGGTTCATTGGGCGAGGATTGAGAACGTCTTGGCGGCGAATGTGTTTGCCCTTCAACTACGTGGCAGGCCGGATCGGGAGAGACTAATTGAGTGAGACCTAATCTAGACCTCTCTAGCCAAACCTCTCTCGATCCATCTGCTAGAACCGCAGTGTGAGGCATGGATCCATACGTCAATCACTCCAGGACATATAGAACCTTAAGATTAAACCCACCATTGACACCCTTTTCCTTCCCAGAACTTCCTCTCGTTCCTTTCCCTTAAAAGACCTTCCATAGAGCATACCCAAAAATGTCTACGTCATAAAAATTTTTTTCAGGGCCTCCTGTGTGAACTTAAAGTGGAAATAAATTTAAAAAAGATAATGGAAGACAGACATTTATTTCATTAACCAGTAGGCATACCAACAACACGCCAAACGCGGGACTAACATTTTTACACGGTTGAATTTATCACGTGAAAACAGGTCGCTTCTTCAACTCAGCTGTGGAACGATTTGCCGGCCTCAGTATATCCTCCTTCCTACAACACTGGTCTCTTCAATACCAATGTTCATTCTTTCCTCTCTTCCACGCAGCATCTCAGATAACATAGGCCCTAAGAGAAATTCAAGGCCTCGTGTGTGGAGTTAAAGCAAAAAAAAATAATAAATAAAATGTTAACACAAATCCACTAAAATCATGTGATGGTCTAGTTATTCAAATGACGCATATACACAGTGGTTTCTTCCGAATCTTTGCTTTTAATTTTATTTGTTTTCCGTCAACTACTTACGAAGCGAATATGCGTGAACATAGTTAATAGCGAGCAACTACTAACCTACCGACGAATATCATAAAAACAAAATAATTACATTTTAATCAGTATCGCGTGAAACAGGAACGGCGCCAAGCACACACGCAAAAAATAACGTTCACTGGACCTCGTGGCGGTTAGAAAATCGTGATAAACTTTTCTGAAAATCTGACGAAAAAGCGAGTTGGCCCTCCGCGATAGGAACCTGGCCGGAAGCTTAAAAAACAATCCCAGATTAAAGGAAAAATTAACTGTGGCTTACGTGGTCTCCGTATTATGGATTACTCTGATAAAAAATCAACAACGGACCCTCTTAAACACGCCACTCAGTTGAGGGTTTTATCAGGAAAACAACCCCGAGTGATGCTAGTTATGGAAATGTGTTGAACCGGTACCCGTTACCGAGGGTTCTACGTATGGAAAATGAGTTGCAGAATATATTTTATTTACTTAAATTCATTGTTTGGGGTTATTTGTAACAAAATTGAAAAAGTAAAGTTCTTGTATATAAGGTAGTTGAAAGTGGTAGGAGCTGTCTGAGCCGGTTTTCTTCAATCTTTTAAAGTGTTTCATTTCAAAAACGTTCGTGAAAAAAGAGAAAATGAGTTGGCTTTGAGAGATGGTTTATCGGAAGGAAAAAGTAGCGTGGGAGGGAAATTTGGATGAATGAGATTGTTTGGAGTTTAGTAAAATGTTTTATGGATATTAGGTAAAAAGCATAATTGAAAGGATACTAGAATACGTGGAAATATGAAACAGTAGAAAAATACCAGTTGACGTTAGTTTTAAAGAAAATGCACGATTTTTTTCTAGATTGCTTAATAAGATTTTCATTAAAAGCAGTACTTTTTTGGGCGAAAAAAGGGGAAAACCATTAAATAAAGATGAACACAAAAATGCAATGTGGGTGTGTTTCGTGTTCTAAAAAACTGACCATTAATTGAAAACTCATGTGCAGAACTATGAGTCATCATCATTATGAAATTTTCATTTTGATCCAATCAATGGGATAGCTATATACGATGTAAGGCAAGTGAAAGAGGGAGAGAGAGCGCGTTAAATGGGCTAGAACTAAAAGTTACTAAGGCAATGATTTCCTCAGTGGTGAAAACTCTCTTTAAATGCTTATTTAAATATAATTAGAAATAAAATGGGTTGTTTATTTTTAAATTTTAAAACAAGAAATAAAAACATTTGATTCTATATAAGGCTCCACACACCTTCCTCGGTAATAAAATGGTTCTGGAGATTTCCATCGAGTACCCGTTGTTATATTAGTATGATTTAAATTTAAGTTGAAAGCCTATCGTATTAATTTTATTTTTTATATGTTTATGTGTGCAGTGCCATTGATGTGATTTTTCATGAAAATTGCGTTTTATGAATCAGCCAAATATTATTATTAATATTCTATAAAAGTATTCACATTGTAAAAAAGAAAAATTATTGTTAAAGTCAAATAGTAATTTAACGGTTATGGATAAACTACAAAAAACATGTAAAAATCGCGTCAAGTGTTCCAATTGCGTGTGTTACAATTTGTAAAGTCCAAGGAAACTGACAAACTTTTCTAACAACAATTGAATGCTAAACTACACGGTAAATACCTTCAATACATTATCTTCTTAACTTACTCTTTTGTTTCAATGGAGATATTTTACTACTTAAACATAACTCGGACTTATATTGGTGCCTTATGGTGAACAAAGAGCAGTGCTAAACTGAGACGAACATTCAGGCAAAATAATCATGAAAGATTAACACAACAATTAAGAACAGAATTGCATTTTTACTGAAATGTTCGTCTTAAAACTCGAAACGGTTTGTAGTTTACGTATTTACGGGAATTCGTTGCGTTCACAGAGAAACGAGTTAAGTTATCCAAGTCGTCTTTGGAATGCTTTAAATCCACAAAGCTTTGGCAAATAACTTTGAGGGAAGTGAAGATAGACGGAGAACTCAGTGATTTGCCAGTTGCTCTAAGGCCGTCAGAGGAGCGTCCAGGAGCGGGAACTTGTGCTTAGTATGGGTTCGCACAGCGCCGGACTCCACTTTATAGTCTCCATTCTCTAGTTCACTGGACAGTGGACAGACAGAGGCTTTGTCGCGTAGACAAACCGTCATTAAGGCTTCAGTGCTACTGATTAAATAATAATTATGATTATTCGAAAATGTTCTAGTGCCTCAATTGTCTTACAATTATTATTTGGTTATATCGTACATGTAATATTTTACATAATTTAGATTAGGTACTAATATATTCAACTGTACATGTTACTTGTATAATAAAATTTAATACATTCTCCTCGTTCCGGAGTACAAACTCTGTTTGTAGTAATCTAAAGAGAACCGACCGTTCGGATACTATGCTATCCTTAAAAGACTTGATTTGTTTTAACATTCAGTAATTTTCCGACCTTACCGAGTATTTCCCCCACTTTTTTCCCTATTGCACCTCACTACCACACTATTCCATAAACAGAAATGCCATAGTTCCACTGGTCTACTAGTTGAAACTCTTATGTAGTACGTTGAAATAAAATGTGCTTAATATTATAAAATAGTAAGGCGATGTACCTTGGCGGGTAACATTTGGAATCGGATGAAATAATGCACTACTTTCGCAGTTAGCGATAAGGTTAAAATTGCCATTTAAAACTAGCCGCCTGTTTTGATAGACGCAAAAAAACCTTGCCGAATGCATGTTTTCTTTTAAATTATGAAGTTCAGCCGCAATTTTAATATTAAAATGTTCTAATCTGAAGAACTTAATTTGCCACAATATACAAAAAAAAACAGTATCCAAAAAGGGGTTTGTAAATAGGAAGATTTTGCTCTCTGAAGCATTTTTTAGGCCTGTTGTTTTATGCCAAGATGTGTTGGACTTGCAATATTTAAATAAAGCATTTAAAATATTTCCATTTGATCAAATTTTCATACCAAAAACACTTCTACGGATTGCAATCTTTAGAGCACAGGCGTCGGATGGGAATGCTGTCCTTGCTCTACCGGTATTTCAATGGAAGATGCTTCGAGCAAATAGCGTCATTGATCCCTTCGGTACCGGTGCATAGTCGGGAAACACGCCAAACGCGTGCCCAAGATATGAATACGGTTGACATTTGTCACGAGAGAACGGGTCGCTTCTTCGACTCGTTCTTGTTTTCAACAGCTCAGCTGTGGAACGATTTGCCGGCCTCTGTGTTTCCTCCCTCAGACGACATAGGCCCTGAGGAAAATTATTTTCTTGTGTGGAGTTAATGTAAAAAAAAAAAAACATTTTAATTTTGGTTTGTACTTCGCAGATCTTTAATACAATGTATAGATGCATATATATATTTTTTACATATATACAATGTATAGATGCATATATATATATATATATTTTTTTTATTATTTTAATGTGTCACTGTACCAACTTTTACGCTTTGCCTTAAATTAACATATTTTTAGCATTTCTTCCAGTTTTCTTAGTATATTTATTTATGAAGGTTTTTATCAGCGGTATATAATGAATTCTTGCTATCAAGAAAGGGTTTTTCATTTTCTGTATGTAAATTTAAATATGAACCTCCATAAGAATAATCTGGAGATAAACAGTCGGTTGTAGGGACCATTACAATTCTATCCCCATTCAGTAAAATATCATCGTCTAAACACATTGCTACAGTACCTAGTGGTAGTGGTAGTTTGCCCGCTGCCTGCCAAAGAGGGGTCGTCTAGTTCGCAGAAGAGAAACTTTACAAATTGGGTTTCCTTGTTTCTGTTCCCAAATGCTGCACAGAAGATATCTCCTATCGCTGGGGGAGGATCCTGCTCCTGAATGGGGAAACATTTAAATGATTCCTAATACATTGGGATATGTATTAGGTTCATTTGGATTGGATTAGGAGTATTAGGGATAATGAAAGAGGGTTTTATCATTAAATTTGTTTCAACTAGCACAAATGTTTGAATATTTTTAATGGCTTGGACCTAAATACTGAAATATATAAAAAATGTTTGTAGGTACATATATTTTCCTAATATTTTTTAATTAACTATTTTATACACAAATGAGCCTTTTACATGAGATAGTTTTAAGTAAGAAGTCGGGGACGTCGGAGGAAGACATGGCACAATCAAGTGAACCAGATTCTTGAATCAAACCATAGTAGGGATCAGAATAATAGATGGGTATGTATGTGACGATGTGTGAATGTGAGTGAGGTAAGGAGTGTGTGCCAAGACCGAGTTGCATGACAATCCGTCCTCTCTGCTTATCATATAATAACACCAATTTTCACTTTATTTTTTTTTTCATTCAAATTTCGAAAAATCAAATAATGTAATTAACACTTCAATGAATAAAGAAAAAACAGAAAAAATAATAATTAATATTTTATAATTTGTTAAGTCATTATCCTCTTTTCATAATTATAATCAACCATTTATATAATCTACCACATATGATTACATAAATGCTTTTTCCGTGATCATCCCAAACTATGGCGGTTTAAGCAAATTTTATAAAAATAAAGAAAAAAACACTTTTTTTGCTTTAAATGGAAGAATGAGAACACCTCTAACTGATGAAATTTGACACTATAGTAAGATATTCATTACAATGTGTATATGTGTATAAGTATAAATGTGTGTTTGTATATATATATATATATACATGTATAGATATATGGAAAAGAAAATGTACATGTATGAATGTTCATGTATATACTTATAGGTATATATCTTCATAGATTTTATTTTTTATCTTTCATATATATTTCTTTATCATATAAGCATATTAAGCATAGTAGGCATAGGAATAGGCAAAGTGCATATAGGCATATAATTTCACATTGTTTTTTATCTTTTTATACTTCTTTTTTATCATTATTATTTTTTATCATTGTTAATATCACATAATTTTTTTATCTTTTTATACTACTATTTATCTTTTTATAATATTATGTCTACTCTGATTCATATCCTTTTTAATAAATATAAAATGTTATTTACCTACCTCGGAACAGACTATGTCTAGTGAGGTGGGTAAAATAAAACTTTGTAAATAAATGAAAAATAAATAAACGCCCGGGTTGCCGGCACTGAAACTGACAATGGCAATTTTATTATTTACCTATGGAGAAACATGACAGATTTAAAGTGTGGCCTAGAGATTTAAAGTGATTTTACCCCGCGAGGCCCACATTATCACATAACGTATTAAAGACGTGATATTACGGTATCAATTAAAAATAATATTAAAAAAGGTTTTCACGAGAGGTCAATAAGTAGAATACATGCGTGGATAGTAGAAGATACTTAGTTAAGTTGTTTTGAATTTTTTTATAGTTAATTTGTGGTTACTTGATTTCATATATGGCAGGGGTTCCCAATCTTTTTCAGCCAGCGGGGCACTTACACGTTTAGTATTTCGTCACGGCGCCCTACTTTAGTAAGCCATTTGAAATAGGTAGTTAGGTAGATAGGTACAAAATTTAAAAAAAATCCACAATATGAAATTGAGTTTCAGAGAACAACAAAAAAGACTTAAGAAAAAACAAAATATGATAGTTACTCAGTCAAATGAATGTGACGGGTGATCTTGATAATTTCCGCACAGTTTTCAAAGCGGGGAATAAGACTTGAGACTGATACTCTCATTTCTTGCTCCACATTGAAATTTGAGCGATATTTGTTTTTTAATAATATTTGTTTTTTGAATAATAAGCTTTTTTTTAAATAAATAGATTTTATTTGAGTTCCATTTGCCAAAATTGGAGTGTCACCCTAGATGTTTTGAACTAGCTTTATTTCTTGGTGGGTATAGTAATTAAACATTTATTTATGGTCTATATTATTACAAATCATACTTAAATTATCCATCTGGTCACTAATATGATATTTTTATTTCTTACTTTATTATATTTTAGTGTTTTAAATGCAGTGTATTTTAGTATTTTGTGTGTGTAAAATCACTCAAACTTATAAATGTTAACCTCAACACAGGCCTAGTCCTAGTGAGGTTATTTTTTTTGTATGTAAAAATAAAAAATAAGAATGTATGGTGAGAAGTTATAAATAAATTTATTCTTGATTGGAAATCCAGCTTCACATAAATATGATGTGGCAAACGGAATGAAAATTTTTAAAGCTGTCGAAGTTAAATTTGGATATTCATTTTGAATCGAAAACCAAAACTCCACCAAATCGGAACTGGTGAATCTATTTTTGAGGCTGTTGTCGCAAGAGAGTTCAATGAGACTCTTTTGATCTTGTGTTGTGAATCCTAGCGGAGCTTGTGTACGAAAAGGATCTTGGATCGACGCAAATTTTTCGACATCATCATCTGCAAAGTACTTTGAAAACCATTCGGTAAGTTTCGATAGGTGTTCCGTGAACTGGGCCGTCAGGTCTTGTAAAGGCAACCAGTTCATTAGATGCCGCATATTTACAGAATTTCGGGAAGCAATCTTGACCGCTGCCTTCATTCATTTTTTTTATCCACAACTGCAGTTTCTTTCTAAACGCCGCAATTCTCTCCGATAGTTTCAGAATGTGCGTGTTGTTGCCTTGCAAAGAAAGATTCGAATTATTTAGTTTCTCATCAAATATATCGCACAAGTACACTAGTTTTAGCAAAAAATCTGGTTTAGTAAAATATTTGGCGTTTTCAACGTTCTTCCTATAAAAAAGTGCGAATTTCTTCGTGTAATTCGAACACACGAAATTTCCACGTGAAAGCCATCGTGAATTGTAGTAATACAGCAGGGCCGTATGTTCAACTCCCATATCTATGTTCTTTAAAGATGCTAGCGCTCAAAATAGGAATTGTTGCTTTGCAAATATTTGTGGTTAATGATAGAGGATCGACTCACGGCGCCCCTCTTTACTTTCTACGGCGCACCAGGGCGCCGCGGCGCACACTTTGGGAACCCCTGATATATGGATAATATATGTATAATATCTTCAGATTCTGTGGGCATAGAAAAGTCCGTAGCACTTAGGTGTAGGATCCAATTGGTACTTTAATGGACGCATATTGTTCTCAATGAATGAACTTACCGATGTTATTTCCATCCTTTATTAGAACAGAAATGTGATATTATTGTCTAAATTGTTCTCTTAACGTCAACCAAATAGAGTACATATTAGGAACAGATTGGGTTGAGCGTAAAAACAAAGACGCCTAAAACGTCCGAACAGTAAGTTCGAACTTGAGTCGCCTTAGCAATATAGCCTTTATCGTGGAAGCTCCACTAAGAGCTTTCGGGGACAGCTGGGAATAAACACAGATGTCGCGGCGAACTAAGTTTTGGGCGGAAAGGCATTAACGGGGGCATGCCGCCTCTTCCACCCGCCGGCGCCTGCGCTGGATGCCTTCCGGATGCGCACAGCCTCTGGCTTTGAGCTAACCAACCAAAGGCAAAAGCTTCGGAATTGCTTAGATAAAACCGAGAATCTAACATCAATAGTACCTATTGACTCTTTAAATCCCATGTCTATTACAAAATAACAAAATTACGTCAACAATACCGTTTGAAATGTTCTTAAAACTTACGACACCTGTGATTAAAAATTTGTAACTTCAACAATAGCAAAACCTCTTTGCGGCGTCATTATTTTGGTGTCTTACTTTGTATCCTGATGAAAAAAACTATTGGTTTTGGAAACCATAATTTTGGTAAGATGGATAATTCTCGTGTCACCAAATGGGTTTTTTATTTAATTATTTCAAAAAGTTTATATTTCCTTTTTTGAATTACGAACGAGTAAAACCGCAAACTGTAATAGTTGATCGTTGAAGATAATATTAGCGACTCTTAAACGAAAGTTTGAAATAGAAAAATCAGAAATTAACTCGGTTTCGGTATCTAGGAAGATCCTGGATTCCTAGATGTGACAGAAACATCATCTGTTTTTTCGACTTCAAATTTTGATAGTAGCATATACATATTGTCTTCAATGATAAAAAATAATGTATCTGTATTTGTACAAATTTATTTTACGTTGAACTGACTTCGCCTCGCAACGTACCAGTTAATTTCTCGGCTTTTCAAAACTTTACAACATGTGAAAACGAAACAAAATGGAAATACGAGTGTTTTTGTATATTTGCCATCAATCGTTGAGTAAATTTTTGCTGAAGTGCATATAAGAATGGTTGAGTATCTACATATCAGTATATGTTGCTTTATCTTTCATAATACTTTACGAGTTGACCCTAATATATACTTTTGTGACAACTGCATAAAGTTAAATCTCACGAACACCATTTTAAGTGTAAATGGTTATTTTTGTGAAATTATTATCTTGTAACGTGCATAAAAATGATTTATGCGAAAAGAGTGCCCTATTAAAAGCGCAGAGATTTTGCAAAAGTGCATGCTTCACGGTCCTGTTCACAGACAACAAATTTAGACAATGAGTAAGTGATTCTTTACAAACTTTGCATTTTGTGTAACGCTAATGGCTCCTTTGTCAGAATATAGGTCAGATTTGGATATTAAATATGGAGTTTAATATTAAAATTCTGACTGCACATTTTGTGAGTGAAGTATTAAATTTACGTAACTCGTGATATTTATTTTAGTGTTTCTTGACAAATAAATTATTAAAACAAATAAGTGTACCTATTAATATAATTATATTTTCTGATGGCGTAAAAATGGTGCTTCACGAATTTGTCAAAACGTTGAACTTTAGAAGGTATCGATTAATAATAATATTGATACATGCCCTCCTCCTTGGGAGTGTCGCTGAATATAGGAAATCATCAATATCGATACAGGCCGCCACCAAACATCTTCACTCTTTCCTACCCCTTGGCAATCCGGTCTGAGGTCTGATATTTTGTTTTCTATAGGGATCCTTACAGAAAATACATCAATGAATTTAATTCTGGAAATATATCTCTGCGAAAGAATGACAATTATGATTCTCTACCTCTTGTTTACTGTGAAAGAAACGTTGTTGTTTTCAATATAACTTCATTTTGTTGGGCACATCCAATTATATAAAGATGTTTTTAGTCACCGACATTAGATTATAAATATTTTTAACATATATCCTTTTTTATTTAATGAACTCAAATGGGTTATTTTGGAAGTTCTGCCAATACATTAAATTCTTACTTACGCTAATCTTAATAAACTTTGGAGACGGTTGCCGAGATCACGTATTCATTGAAAATACAATATATCAACAGAGGTAACACGTAAAGATGTTTTCACAGCAAACAAGGCTTTAAGGCGCTTGCCTCTAACGCCGTTAGTCACCGTACCCTCTAACGGACATAAAATATAGACAGCTGATAATATGATAGGGGTAGGGGGAGGGGAAGGGGCTGTAACAGCAATCTTCGCAAACAGGCCACGAAGAAAGCGACACAATTCACATTTTCATAGCGATTTGATAGCCGTTTCCGCAAATCGCGTGTTATTCGATATCAACGAATACGACACACGAAACTCTTTCACCACCGATATCATTCTGTCATCAGGAAAAATAATAACGTTTTCTTAAAATTTTATTATCCAAAGATTTTCAGTGATGAAAAGTGTTCAATTTATCTGACTGTTTTCATCAACAAAAAACGAAATTTTGGGAGAGAAAAACTGAAACCCGGAGAGGAAACACAAAATGAAAGTACTTTCCCTTTTACTAATAAACATGAAATAACTATTTGCTACGGTAAAAGGTTGTTTATCAGTAAAGCAAAATTAAGAACATGTTTATTAGCAAGGGCTTTAACGTATTATTCTTTAGCCTTTATCATTTTTGCTGTAAGTATTTTTGGATGCGTATTTCTTTTTCCTATTTTAGTTGCGTATTTCTTGTTTTTGTATCCGTGTATCCTACACATAATTGTTGTTTTCTTTTTGACAAAATGCTAATGTTAATAAATGATAAAAAATGTGCGCATTTTGGATATCAGTTTACATCAATTAATAAAATATAAATTATTACATATTTTACATAAATTGTGACAAATAAGTAAAGTTATACAATAAAATATAAATGTAATTTTAAAGAATAGTGTAAGTAAAATGCGTAATTTTGTGTACTTAACTTGCAAATTTATTTTTAAAAAAAACGTTGTGTAAAAACAAGTAATCATATTTATTATTCCAATTCAACATAATATCTCAAATGAACGTAGTCAACATAAATATCTTGTACAGGATTTGAAGAGAGTTAAGGGTAAAATTAAATGCTCGCCTGAGAGGGTCGGTGGAAATAATCGCCTTGAGAAGAATCGCAAAGGAAAATGAGACGACTGACAAATTAAATATCTACGTACGAATTAGTAGCAACATTCTATTCATACCTTTGTCTGCCGGTAAACTACTTTAGAGAAAATAGGCCCTCGGGAGAGCATTAAGTAGTTTTACCATTTATGGTTTCATTAACAACTTTAGCTAAAAGCTCTTGAAGTAAAATACACTTAGATCAAATGAATTTAGTGCCAAGGAACCGTGGTGCAACTTTATCATAATATTATATTTTCAAAATGCAAGTAGGTTAAGTTTTTCATGTCACATATTTTTATTGTTTTAACAAAGACAAATATTCCTGCATTACGAAAGACCTGACAATATTTGAAAATCTGCTATTACCACTACAGTAAGTGAAAAATATTGTTTGTCATTATGAAAGACTTATCCATTCAAGGAATTGAACTCACGACGTCTGTTGTGGGTCGTCGACGCCTTTGGGTAGGACCCAAACGTGATGCAAAGGCAGCCGCTGACTGGTCATCTTATTTATTTATTAATTACTCTTTTATGCTCCAATAGGCTTTTATACGTGGTACATATAGATTAAAAAAATACACAATGTGTAATGATTATTAAAGTGTAATAATGAATAATGGTTTTATATTTATTTTGTTTTGTTTTTTTATTTGAAGACACAAATGCTGTAACTCCTTCGATGCAACTGGATGGAGTAACATTAGCCAACTGCGATTCATTTAAGTATCTGGGCTCACTAATCCACAGAGACGGACGATGTGCAGCGGATGTCATCCATAGAATAGGTGTGGGATGGATTAAATTATTTAGATCCGTAACAGGAATATTGTGTGACTCCAAAATGCCTAAAAAACTGAAAGGAAAGATATACCAGACTATTGTAAGACCCGCAATAATGTATGGCTCCGAATGCTGGACTATGTACAACTCCTACACTAGGCAACTTGAAACAGCAGAAATGCGAATGCTTAGATGGTCGGCAGGATTATCACTGTACAGGACGTGTCGACGAGGGAAAGAAGATTCCCTTCCGGACGTCTTCTTCCTTTATTTTTTAAGAAAAATTAAATATATTTTGTAGACGAAGACGAGGATGAGTTCCCTCACAGGCCGTCCTCGTCTCCTTAAATAACGTAGGCTTAAGGGTTAGAGGCAAATGATATGATAATAATTATGTTCACAATTAAAATGTACCCCGTTTGAATAAAGACAAGTTCCCTTGGGCCCAAGAACGGGCTCCTCTTGGTTCCCTTCGCCGGGAGCGAAGCCCCCCCCGCGCGGACGGGCAGGCACGACTTTCTACCCTTCCCCTCACCGGGCGGACCAATAGGAACGCTCCGTCTGGGGGAGTAGGTATTTTTGAATCGGAAATACACGAAAGGCTCCGAATGTTTTGTCAAATTATGAGAGTTCGGTCTAATCTGTCACCGAATAAATGATATGGACAGATAGACCGGACTCTCCTTTATGTGAATAAATATCTCTGGTAAATGTACAATTAATGATGACTTAGATATTTAAGTTTCCCTGACAAAATGTGGGTGCAGGGACCCCAATGAAAGTTATTTGACATGCCATAATAAAATTGAATAAATTACTAGGGGAAAGGTCATGAGGGTCAGACATAAGAGAAGGATAAGGGGAAGAGCTGAGACAACGGCAAACTCTGCTGTATAGCACACAGCAGAGGTTACAGCCCGCCAAAGCTCGAACCGCCGGAAAAGTGGGCAAAAGGTTCGGGCCCACCCGCGCCGGCGGCAAGGGCAGGGGGCTAGCTATAAATAGAGAGGTACCCCGGGAACATCGAGTAGCATTCATCAAGAAGCGTTTCCAACGCATACACGCACTCTTACAACTCGATCTGGTACCGTCGCAGCACTTCTCCGCCTCTTCTGCCTGACCTAAGGACCTCCCCGGACTTGACTTGAAAATTGGATTTCATTTCTGCCCCCCCCCCCCCCCCCTTCTTGGACGCTGCCTCTTCCTCTTGTGGGCCATTACCGGGGCGTTATTGACGAGCATCTTGGCGGCTACCCAGGACTACCCAGCCCCCCTATTTTACAGTCTATGTAAGTGGCGGGAAACGTCGCTTACAATCACTAAAAGATAAGATCAAAAGTTCACGCATTCGTGGTAGCCTGGGTGTCACAGACATAAATAGTAAGCTGGAAGAACGACAGTTGAGATGGTATGGACACATAAGACGGAGACCATCAGACCACACAGTTAGGCAGGCAATGTCTATGGAGCTTCACCGACAGTTATCCAGAGGACGACCGAAGAACCCATGGATGACTCAATGTTCCAAAATTCTTCAGAGAAACGGCCTGGATAAAGGCGATACCCAGAACAGAAGATATTACAACCTGAGAACGAGAAGAGTCGACCCCAACAGCCTACCTAGGCAATGAGTTGGGACAGCGTAAGGAAGAATAATGAATAATGGTTTTATATGGTTGACAATAGAATAAAATGTATAATTATCTAAACCAGTGTTTCCCAAACATTGTTCTGCCGTGGCCCGGTAATTTTCACACTGCCCCTATATTCGTTCCAATATAAATGTGCTGAAGTAATAAAAAACATTATTAGCTGTATGCCAAGTTATGTGTGCCAAGACCGGGATGTTAGGCGGTCCGTCCTCTCTGCCTACGCCTGCGGTGAAACGGCGTGATGGTTAGTTAGTTACTTAGAAAAATGTAAATAATAAAGCAGACATAATTAATAAGCAACAATTTTTTATAAACCCTTTTTTTAACCTTTTCCCACTTAACCGGTCTTTCCCTGCTAATGACTTTGAAATCCCCAATTTCAATAAAATCCCCTCAATCTTACCCCTTCCCCTTCCTCCTACCCCTTCCTCCCAAATGTGATCTATGTTTAATTTTTAAGTTCAATATACATTTGATCCTGATGATGTGAACATCGTTTACGAAACATGTAGATTGTGTACAAATAAAAGTGTTGTAAACAAAGTTATTTGTCTTTTCAATAAAATAAATAATGCCATCACAAAGTGAAAACCTTTCCGAAGAAGTTTTCTTCGAAAAATTAATTTTATGTATTCTTGACGACAAGATAACCAAAAATCTATCAATGATCTTAGTCTTGTGTCAAATATATCCTTGAGTGATGTGTCAGTTGACAGTTCAATTAACGAGTCGACATCTGAATCTGGCAATTCGTGGCAAATTAGTTTCGGAATATAACTTGAATGAAAATGGGTTTCTTTTCCAAGCTTTGTTGCTGTCGATTGGAGGAATATATTCTTGAAGATTCCTCTCCAGTCCTAATAAAAGTTCTTTAGTTTGAGTTAAAATGTCTTGTGGCAGTGCAATCATGTTGTACTCTTTTTGCATTTCACTTAAATTATTAAATGCTTTGAAGCTCCCTGATTCCGCGCATTGTGCCCACACATTAAGATTTTTTCTTGCAGCTTCCACCTTGTCTTAAAACAAGGCGGGAATGTTGCGACCCAGTATTTTATTTTGATGACCCGGTACCGGGTCACGACCCGGCAAATGGGAAATCCTGATCTTAATATTTATGTGGGTATATTTTAAACGTTTAATTTGTCACGTTAAAATGTCGATATTATTTAAATAGTCGTTTGCTGAACTACGTAGGTAAGGAATAAGCAAGTTTG
Organism: Limnephilus rhombicus; assembly: GCA_929108145.2. Classification (NCBI taxonomy): domain Eukaryota; kingdom Metazoa; phylum Arthropoda; class Insecta; order Trichoptera; family Limnephilidae; genus Limnephilus; species Limnephilus rhombicus. Next base: position 51,443,635 of record OV815285.1, read on the forward strand.
CTACATAATTTGTTTGTGAACAGTGACAATGGAATAGAACCTTATACACAGTGTGTCGAGTAGTACTGGGCGTTGACGATAATTCTATCCAACGCCAACGTCGCCATCGTTGGCAATTTTCAACTGTTGAAAATAGCTGTTGAAAATAACGTCGACGTTGACGCAACTATAATAGGAGATCGACACGATACTAACAAAAAATATATCAAAATCGTATTAAGGAATCCTTTTTAACGGGTGGTTCGCCGAATCATTGATGTACTATTAATTATTATTATCTCTATGCCCCATGCGACACACACGTAATAATAATCCTATAATAACGTTGAAAGTTGAAACTGTTGGAAGACGTTGGTGGTTGTGAAAATATTATCCTGTTGAAGATATATTTTGCTTGTCACTGATAAATTCGCTTGTTGCTTGGCGCTACGTATCGGCCGTATTGTACATTACCAAAAGACCTTGTGTAATTGGGTATAATATCGTTCACGAAGTGTGATCTCTTGACCATTTGACTTAATCATTCAAACACCGTTGAAAACAATAGGTACAAAACATTGACATTTATCAATAGGTTATTTTTTTGCTTGTCGTTGATAAATTTGATTGTTCAATGGCGCTACGTATCGGCCGTATTGGATGGGAAAATAAAATAAAACGTGCAGTAGGTATGTACATTACCAAAAGACCTTGTGTAATTTGGTATAATATCGTTCACGAAGTGTGATCTCTTGACCCTTTTGACTTAATCATTCAAACACCGTTGAAAACAATAGGTACAAAACATTGACAATTATCAATAGGTTATTTTTTTGCTTGTCGTTGATAAATTTGTTTGTTCCATGGCGCTGAGTATCGGCCGTATTGGATGGGAAAAAAAAAGTGCAGTAGGTACGTACATAACCAAAAGACCATTTAAAATATCGAGTAATTTTGTTCACGAAGTACAAACTCTTAACCCTTTTTATTTATTAGGCAGTTGAATCGTTGACTGCGTTGAATAATATTCGCATGTAGGTATTATATTTCAACTGTTGGCGCTAATTATTTTCAACAGCGTTGGACGTTGAAATAATATAACTATTGTTTCCAACGGCTAGTTATATTTTAATACAGTACTAGTGTCAAGTAGGTAGGTACTCTTGTATTTACTAGACTCAGGGCTCAGGGGTTCGCAACAGTCGAGCACCGATATTACAATTACGAGTAAAAAAGAAGCATAAGTCGCTCATCCTTCATCGATCACCAAGTGCAGGTTTTTAGATTCAAGATATTTAATTAAAAAATGTAATTTATTTGTTCTAAGGGAATATTTAACTCAAATATAATAAATCCTAAATAAAGGAAATTAAAGTTTTTATTACATCAGCAAAAATCCTGTTTGTAAAGTGATTTTTGTGCTATAAAAAAATCTAGTTTTTCATCAAAAGTAACTCGAGGTTATGTGGGTGGTTATGCATTTTCCTTTGTTCACTTCTTTTGACCGGTCAGTGGCTGACTTGGCATCGCCGACTGGCTGACTTGGCATATACAACAATAACATTGTTTAAAACTAGTGTCAAATTTTGCTCTTCCACTTTTTTTAATTAATATTGTGATAAAAACCGATAAATAACAATGACTACACGTGCAAATTCCAAGTCCACCAATAATCCTAATCCCGAACTAATGCAAATTCTAGATAAAAAGTTCGATGAATTTAAAATCCAGTTTCTAGAAAAATCATTTGCAGACTTCAAAAATACCATAGTAGAAGTTATCAAAAAGGAGTTCAAGGAGGAAATTGAGGAGCTTAAGAAGAAAGTGAAACATTTGGAAGGACAAATAGAGCGCAATGATAAATATAATCGTGCAAATAACCTTATAATAAGTGGCGTTCCAGAAGATAGAAACGAAAATATTTATGACATTCTCTCCAAAATTGGTGCTACAGCTGGATGTAAAATCACCCGAGAGGAAGTGGACTTCGCAAGCAGAATCTCCCCCAGAATAAACCGAAATGTGACAAATGGAAAACAGAGGAACATTATCGTAAAATTTACACGCCGACACCTGAAAGATAACCTGTTAGCTGCAATAAGGAAGAGGAAGGAAATGTTTGCCTCAGAATTGCAGCTTCCTGATGCCAGCAGAATTTACATCAATGAACATTTAACCCCTAAAAATCAGCATCTCCTAAAACAATGTAGAGATATAAAAACGGACAGAAAAATTCTCTACTGCTGGATAAAAAACGGGAATATTTTCATTCGTGTAAGTGATACAACACCCATAATTTTAATTGCGGATCAAGATGACGTTAACAGACTTTCAACATTGAAGACAATGCCCACACAAGACGCTTCTACATCGGCCCTCCCTTTAGGAAACTAAATTTACAGAACAACATCAAACGTATTACTATTTATATCAAGTTTAACCTCTTGCAGTACCTTAACATAATACCCAATTTCTACTTAGTCGTAATACACGAATCATCACTATACGTTAATTACAAATTCCCTTTAAACTCTTATCAAATAATGTTAAAACATGTTTTTATCAATTGTTTGAATTGCAATTGTATTAGTAATCTGTCCATAGATATAACAATCAATCTTGAAAAACAAAACCCTCTTAAAACCATAGACATTTTAATTTACCACAAACAAAAACAAAAAAAATCGTATGTTCAAAAATGCCCCCAATCACACCATAATTATTTTTCTCCAAACTATTTTCCAAACGATTTCACGAACATAATATTTAAAAATGCTTAACGTATATTTTCAAAATGTGCGAGGTCTTCGCACAAAAACTCATAGCTTCTTAAATCAGGTCCTTTTGAACAATTACGATATTTATCTTATATGTGAAACTTGGCTAAATAAATAAATCCAGGACAGTGAATTGTTTGACAATAGGTATGATGTATTTAGAGAGGATCGGAACTACTTTTTGTCTGGACAGCAGCAGGGAGGGGGGGTACTAATTGCAACATCCAAATCTCTGAAGGCGCAGAGATTACCCTGGTCTACGTGTACTGAGGAGATCTGGATATCAGTGCCAATACTGGGTAACAATAATAAACTCAAAAATTTATATATCTGCTGCACATATCATCCACAAAACACCAACTACATCCACAATCTAACTCATCACTTCAACACCACATCAGACCTGCACGCAAATGACCCGGAAGGATTGTTTTTATTAGCTGGAGACTACAATATATCCAAACTAAACTGGAAGTTAACCGAAGGGCAAAACCAATTAGAACCAAATTTTCCAGAAGACACTGCTAGCTGTGCCTTGGTAGACTTCTTTTCATTCACCCAACTACACCAATTCAATTCTATAACCAATACAAACAAACGAATTCTTGATTTAATCATGACAAATATTTCAAAATGTAGTATAACCCATTGTACCGAACCTCTGACGCCTGAAGATTCACATCACAGAGCATTAGACATAGAGTTATCACCTGTTACTGTACCGTCTCTCTCCAGCTCATCTAGGACAGTTAAAATGTTTCACCGAGGTGATTACGGTCAAATCACTGATGAATTATCCAAAATAAATTGGAAACTCGAATTTCAAGGTAAGAATACCGAAAAAGCCGTATTAGATTTTTACAATATCATAAATGACATTATTCGCAAATATATCGCCGAAAAAAAAATTTACGGTAATTTAGAAAGGTTTCCCCCCTGGTACACTGTACCACTTATTAAAATTGTAAAAGAGAAATTAAAATATCACAAGAAATGGAAAAAATACAAGAACCTGGCTGACTACCAATCATTTTCAGTACTGAGAAATCGTCAAAAGAAGATCGCGTTAGAATGTTATGAAAACTTCATTATGACGGCAGAAGATTCAATAAAAAAGTGCAGCAAACAGTTCTGGTCATTTGTTAAATCAAAGAAATCCTCTTCCGATTTACCAAAGCAAATGTATCTTGGAGATATTTCCTGCAATGATGGACAGTCCATATGCGACCATTTTAGTGATTATTTTAGATCAGTTTTTGTAGAAAATTCCAACCCTCGCCTCAATCTTATAAACTGTGAGAATGATGACGACAACTCTAATCTACATATACACAATATTAACTTCAATCAATCATGTGTACTTAATTATTTAAAAAAACTTGATCCGAATAAAAGTGCGGGATCTGATTTAATTCCATCCATATTTTATGTAAAATGCCGGGACCATTTGGCTTATCCTCTCTCCTTGCTATTCAAAATGTCATTTGAAGAAGGCAACTTCCCCAACGTCTGGAAACAAGCACTCATTACACCAATCCACAAAAGCGGGGACAAAAATAACATTACCAACTATAGGCCCATCTCCAAACTCCCAATTGTCAGCAAAATCATGGAAAACATAGTTCTTGATCAACTTTTTCCGGCGGTACAAACAATCATATCTAAAAATCAACACGGCTTTTTCAGAAAACGGTCGGTCGAGACAAACCTTCTGGAATACACAGATTTTATTTTAAATTCTATGGGTGGTAAAAATCAAGTAGACTCTATCTATACGGATTTTTCAAAAGCCTTTGATAAAATTAACATTGACCTGCTTCTGAAGAAACTGTTAAAAATCGGTATCAATGGTGACCTTCTCAGATGGATCAAATCATATGTAACGAACAGAAGTCAAGCAGTTAGAGCTAAGGGTTTCTCCTCGCGTTTTAACAGTATACCTTCAGGAATCCCGCAAGGATCACATCTCGGACCTCTCTTGTTTATTTTATATATCAATGATATAGGTAAATGCTTTAAAAATTCCAAATTTTTGCTGATGACACTAAGATTTACAAAAAAATCACTAATATTAATGACAGCCTAGAATTGCAAGATGATATCAGTAGGCTTGGAATATATTGTGCTAACAATCAACTGTTCCTTAATCTGGAAAAATGTAACACAATATCATTCACCAAAAGCATAAACCCCCTAATATTCCCGTACAAAATCAATGACGTAGAGATAAAAAGATGTTGTGAAGTGAGGGACTTAAGAATAATAATGGACTCCGGAATGTCTTTCCGAACACATATAAATTCCATCTGTGACAGGGCGTACAAACTTCTAGGATTCATCATAAGAGTGACCAAACCATTTAGGTCACCACACGTAATCAAAATACTGTACGTCTCTTTTGTTCGCTCAATATTAGAATTCGGATCAGTCATATGGAATCCCCAATACAAAGTAAATATTGAAAGGTTAGAAAGAATTCAAAAAAAGATATTGAAACACCTAGACTTTAAATCCTTTCGAACTTCAGAAAACCTAAAAGACTCATTAACATTCCATAATTTATCAACTTTAGAAGATAGAAGAAATATATCCGACCAAAAATTTTTATTCAAAATCATTAACAACGTTGTTGACAACAACTATCTTCTAGAACACATTAATTTCCACTGTCCAATAAGAAACACAAGATCAAAACAATTATTCCACATCCCACACTCAAAAACAAATTACACACAACATTCATTTCTCCGAAGGACGTGCACAAAATACAATGATATCTTTTACGACGCTGATATTTTCCATTTGTCCTCAGGCCAATTTATTAAATCCATAGTAGAAAAAATTAAAACAAATTGTTAATTACGAACCCTCCACCCCTGCTGCATGTTATTTTTTTCATTCTCATTATGTTGGTTTTCCTTCTTTTTATTATAAAAATAATATTTGGATGATTTATGTATCCCATATGCTTTAATTTGGTGTGTGTGTTTTTTTCTTTCATTTCTGTTGTATATATATATATTTTTCTTTTTTTTTCTGCCACTTTATGTTTTCTTTAATGTTTTAATCCATTTTTTTTTTTTTTTTGAAATTTTTTTATTTTTTTGGTACAGTACATACAATAGATACATAAATATAATGAAAGTATATAAAAAAAAAACTTAATACAATTATTAAATACAAATATACATATTTTTTTTAAATGTTCTCCCATAATAAGCAAATGCTTGTGTGTACGGGAGGAAGTATTATTTGTTAGGTTATTTTGATTTTTTTTTTTTAAATTTAGTTTATATTAAGAATAAGAGAAACATATGTGTGTATATGTATATATTTTTTTAATTATTATTTATTATTTATATTTTTTTAGTTAAGGTTTTCAGTATATTTTTTTAATTGTGTTTTGAAATTTTTGAAACTGTCCTTAAGGGATCTTATATTTTCTGGTAATTTATTAAAGAAATTTGTTCCTAAGTATTTATAGTTTTGTTGACCCAAAGTTTTTTTACAAATGGGAATTGGTAACATGTATTTTTGCCTGAGATTTACTGTGTTTTTGAAGGGTATGGATTTGTTTAGGATATCCTCTTTGTAAACTTGTAAGGTTGAATGATACAGGAAGAGAGTATTTAATTTTCTGACTTTAAATTCTTTGAATATGAGTTCAGATGGATATAGAAAAGATTTTTTTAATATTATTTTAATTATTAGTTTTTGCGCAATGTAAAGAGATTGTATGTGAGTTTTATAGGCGCCACCCCATCCTATTATACCATATTGGATTATGGATTGACAGAATGCGAAGTACGTCATTCTCAGTACTTCCATGTTATATATATATATATTATAAATTGTAGCGGAAACTTTGCTGGTTAATGCAATCATGTAATATGTTACTTTCTTATTAAAATATGTATAACTGTTTGTTTCCCAAATAAACTAAAATAAAAAATAAAATAAAAATCTCCATTTGTCCCAACCAGGCGTCATGAGTTCAATTCCTCCGCTAGCTTATTTCCCCATCACGACACAAGCAACAATTTTCTGAAAACTGTGGTGGTAGAGCATTTTCAAATTATTGTCAAGTTATTCAAAACCCGAATGTTTTTGATTTTCTTTAGAAAAAGGATCCTGGCGGTAATCTTATTTTTGAGGTTCTGTTGAATGGAATAAACAAGCATTCGCACGGAAAATAAAATCTTTTGAAAAGTCCATAGTCATCTTCAAAACATCCTGGTAATATCGGGTGTAATGTCGAGTTCAAGCCACTCTAATGTCTCTAATGTTTCTCCACCGAGGTGCCGAAAATTGCGAAGTTGTACAACATATTTAAATAAAGATTTTGTTTATCAACAGTTCAAATAAAAATTACTAATACACCGGTGAAAAATATAATTTTAGACAGAATTGTGTGTTATTACAGAAGTAAGAACTAGTACTGGGCGTTGACGATAATTCTATCCAACGCCAACGTCGTTATCGTTGGCAATTTTCAACTGTTGAAAATAACGTCGACGTTGACGCAACCATAATAGGAGATCGACACGATACTAACAAAAAATATATCAAAATCGTATTAAGGAATCCCTTTTAACGGGTGGTTCCCTGAATCATTGATGTATTATTAATTATTATTATCTCTATGCCCCACGCGACACACACGTAATAATAATCCTATAATAACGTTGAAAGTTGAAACTGTTGGAAAACGTTGGTGGTTGTTGAAAATATTATCCTTTTGAAGATATATTTTGCTTGTCACTGATAAATTCGCTTGTTGCTTGGCGCTACGTATCGGCCGTATTGGACGGGAAAATAAAAAAATAAAAACGTGCAGTAGGTATGTACATTACCAAAAGACCTTGTGTAATTGGATATAATGTCGTTCACGAAGTGTGATCTCTTGACCCTTTTGACTTAATCATTCAAACACCGTTGAAAACAATAGGTACAAAACATTGACATTTATCAATAGGTTATTTTTTTGCTTGTCGTTGATAAATTTGATTGTTCAATGGCGCTACGTATCGGCCGTATTGGATGGGAAAATAAAATAAAACGTGCAGTAGGTATGTACATTACCAAAAGACCTTGTGTAATTGGGTATAATATCGTTCACGAAGTGTGATCTCTTGACCCTTTTGACTTAATCATTCTAACACCGTTGAAAACAATAGGTACAAAACATTGACAATTATTAATAGGTTATTTTTTTGCTTGTCGTTGATAAATTTGTTTGTTCCATGGCGCTAAGTATCGACCGTATTGGATGGGAAAATAAAAAAAAAACGTGCAGTAGGTACGTACAAAACCAAAAGACAATTTAAGATATCGAGTAATGTTGTTCACGAAGTGCAAACTCTTAACTCTTTTTATTTATTAGGCAGTTGAATCGTTGACTGCGTTGAATAATATTCGCATGTAGGTATTATATTTCAACTGTTGGTGCTAATTATTTTCAACAGCGTTGGACGTTGAAATAATATAACTATTGTTTCCAACGGCTAGTTATATTTTAATACAGTACTAGTAAGAACCAAATTTCTTCAAGAACAAAAATTATAAACGAGGTCGAAATTTAGTAATTAAGTCGAAATTAAGTCGAAAGCTTTCCATCTATTCACGGTGTAATTAACAGCTTTTTCCAAAAGAAAAACCTTCTTGAAATATCGTCTTTCAAGTGCCTAGTTAAATTCTGATGGTGTTCCAAATATCCGTGCGTAGACACTGAACCAGTCATCATTCTAACTGAATAATCAAATTAACCGCAAAGCCGCAGTTTCTCGGGAGCTACTTTAGTATTCACGTCACACGAGCTTTCGTCTACGTTGTTCTACTTGTGAAGGCTTTTAATCATATTCAGGTTGAGGCAGAGGCAAAGGAGAGATCTAAGGAAGGTGTCAAATGTTCACACATTACGCTTGCAAAATAACGCGCTCTTACTGAGAATCCTCTAATTGAGTTCTTCGTAAAAAGCTGCTTACACGTCAAAGAGATCTTCCGTCTGTCTTTATTCTTTCGAATAAAAAAGTTTTGGATCAATAAAAAAGTTTTCTTTAGCATAATTTTTTTCTTAAACAATCTCACCTATTTTACTGCATAACACAATTATGAAACGACTTCAACACATTATTCCGAAGACAACTTCCACATACGGACAAAAACATGACCATAATCCGCCTCCATTTTTTTTTCATTTAATCGTAAAAGACATTCACCTGATAAATTTTTTTAATCTAAAACCCAAAATTCACACATGGATAGTCAATAAAGGCATTGTATACTGCGGACAGATAACTTTTAAAATATTATAAAATACGCTCCACGCCCGTATTTTTCACTTTACTTCTAATTTACTTTTATTTATTTCTTGTATTTAGTTTCTATTTCCCTCATTCTTATCTTTCATTTGTACTTAATACTAAAATTTCTTATACTTTTTTCTCTTAACTTCCTTACGATAATAAAATTAGATTAAATTCCTGCCATCTTTAAATTTCACCACTCATTCCCGGAACAGGCTCAGCCTAGTGTGGTGGTATATAAAAAAAAATATTTGTATGTTATTATGTTATCTCGGTTAGAAATAATAAAAAAGAAAAACCAACTCTGCGTGTTTAATCGTTTTAGTAAAAAAAAAAACACAAATCAATTCGTTTTGTCTTCGAGTTCTACGACGCTTGGGAACATCACTACATATATTTAACAGACTTTTACAAGTACTACTTTTAAAAGAATTGTGAATTTCATGCTTGATATCTGGTGAAATTATTTTTATAAAAACACTGTGTTCATTTTTCTTTCTCAATTTTAAAGAGTAAACAGAAATTTTAAATAAGCGTAATTTACGTGCCAAGGTTGGTTAATAAAGATAAAAGAGAAACGTAAAAATATGTTGCGCCACGTACTTTCAGCACTTCATGGTACAAAGGTACGTATTAAACTTTAAAATTATATCACGTTCTTACTTCTAGGTTAGTTATAAACTCTGCCCTCGGAGGTGGATATGATAGTAAGCCGTGCTGAGACACCATGAGACTATCATAATTACCGCAGGAACGGCCTTCTCTTCAGCGCTTGAATAAAACATAATGCCTATAAAATAAGCCGCCCACAAAATATTCAAAGATATTAAAATATTTCTTGTTGTAACTTGTGGTGGTTTCGAAACACTTAAAGTCTCGCAAAAAAGCTTGGCTGATGAGCACATTGTCAGTAATTGAACGAGCCATTATTCTAGGCTTCGCTCCTTTCTGGCGGAACCTCGCCTCGGAGGAAACGGAAGGAAGTTCCCTTTTTGGTCCGAGTGGCTGAATAAATAATGCCTTCCGCCTTTTTCAGAGTAATACGTCGCGTCATTCGATTTAAAGTTTCAGCCGCATTTCAGGGCGACTGCCTTTGTTCAGGCTCGCAGATTGGAAGGGTTAATTAATTGTCATTTTGTCTTGTGTACCGGAATGATTGTTTTTGTAAGATTTGATGGAATCTTTTGCGAATCCAATTAATGAAGCATTGATTCGTTCTCACAATAAAATTCTTTGCTTTCAGCGTCAAGTTATCATCCTATAATTTATGTTTTTGTTATTTTTTTTATTTGTTTTAGGTATTATTAGATTTCAGATAAAAAAAGGGTTGAATAATTTGTAATATGTTATTCGAATAAACCTAAGGTTTTCTAAATCCGAACCCTGAAGGTGCCGTAGCCAACGCGCATATATCATATTAAAACTGATCAGGCTTAGTCTCTTGTATTGTACAGTTGTACAATTATACAGATCCCGCAGATAATTTAACTGTACACTATTGCTGACCCTGTACAAATCGCAAATGCGCCCTGCTGTTGAATTTGCCACCCTCTGTGGTATAGCATGCCAAAGTTCTTGAAAAAAATCTCACGACTCTGTGCAGAAACGTTGCTGTCCGTTTGATCTATATTTGACCCCTATCTTAGCAAACGTATTTAGCACAGGCCTCAGTTGAGAAAACTGTCCTTGTTCTACCGATATTTAGATGAAAGATGCTCCGAGGAACTAGCGTCATTGATCCTTTTGACACCGATGTATAAACACGCCTAATGCTACGCTTTCAATTACACACGGTTAAAATATGACACATGTTTAAGGGTCGTTTTAAGGACTCGTTCTTGAAATCAATAGCTAGTCTATGGAACGATTTGCCGGCCTCTGCGTTTTCTCCCCTTATTCTATCTGTAAAGAAGAAGAACATAGACCCTGAGGGAAATTACTCTCCTCTTGTGTTGAGTTAAGGAAAAAAGGCTTCTATGTCATAGCATGCTTTTAAATGATACCACGTTAATTACTTATTTTTTAAAGAAAATTGACGTAACTAAAGGCAATATTATAAGTACCAACGTAACCATGAAATAATAATAATAGTGTTTAATTAGCCAGACTATTGTAGTAACTGTAACAATGACTTTTAGCTAACTGCTAGCTTCCACAACCAGCTTTAGAGTTCCTATTACGCGAGCGAGGGAAGGCGGAATAATTCTGTGGAATATCGAAGTATTGACGTCAGCTCGGTAAATCAGCGATAACTGCCTTATAAAATCCAATCAATCACTCAAATAACTAACTAATTACCAGAATAATGAAAGCCTTAGCCACCTATTGGCGTCTGGTAATTAATATCGTGCGCAGAATGATGCAAGTGCCATTTTTTTAATAATCGATGTGTAAAAGATTATGTAAAATTCATAGTTTTTAAGGTCCTTACTAATAAACGTGTTTTAAATTTTATAAATGATAAACAACTATTAATGCATTATAGATGGGTGATTTAAAATACATAACTCGTTTATTACTAAGGAACTAAATGTTTATTTTTAAGCTGTTAATAATTATATAGTAAAAATACGATTTTTCGATTCCCTTCCCCTTCCACTACCTTCAGCTTCACAACTTACCCCAAAAAATGGATGTCATAGTCTCACTGGCTCCAGACGGGAGCAGTTGGGACTCTTCCGAGGTATTCACATGAAAAATAAATAAAATTTTAGAAATCAAAAGATTTGTTGTAACAAATTCAGCTTTGTAAAATTCATTCTATTTTGTAAAAAGATTTTGTGGAAAACTTTAGTATTTCTTTAATGTTTTGAATCAACCGTGAAAATAATAAACTTCTGTACATATTTTGGAAATTTATAAGAAAACAAAAGATTTTGGACAAAATTTAGTTTTACTTTCTGTACTACAAAAATAAACAGCATTTATCGATTTGACCTTGTCATAATCTTTGCACAAGGCGCCTTATTTGTGTGTGCTATTATTGATATTATATTTCAAGGCCTGCGGGTTTGATTTCAAATGATATTTCTGAAAACATAAAATCGGTAACAGAACACAGTTTTCATATTTTTTAATTAAGATGAAGCCATGCGAAATAATGCAAAACTATGGAAAATCATGTATTTTGGTTTTGAAAATTTGATCGCTTAGAAATATTAAAGATACTTCAATTAAATGCGTGTAGAACATATCTTGGTCTTTAAAAATATCGGTAATTTTAAGTCGAGAAAAAAAAGGATTAGGTCTATAAAAAACACTTTGAAGTGCAAACTCTCCTACTTATAAACCCCTTTTCGTATATGGTTTTATTGTTTAATGTGGCAATTTCAGTTTCTTTTATAATAATCGCAAAAAAAAATTATATTTACGCCTGAACTTTACAAAATGCAATAAAATACTTCTTCAAATTTTGCAAATTCACCTTTCCTCATTGTTATTTTTGACATCAATCAATACGGCCAGCACTCCACAAATTTAGATTTTTTAAGTGAACCTTATGTCATAGGCGTAACAACCATGGACTTGGCACACCCATTTCGTATCAGTTATGTCCCGTCTGCGACGAGGAATAGACGTCCTAGACTTTGCGTCGCTTGGTTCCATGAAATCAATTTTTAAATTTCCTTGTTATTACAATAAACAATGCGTGAAAAAGGAGTTAAGGTTTGTACAGGCCTTTACGAAATCAACCTGTAAAAAAAATTTCGAATACCTTTTCCACCTTTCCAAAAGCTTTTTTTCAAATATTTTTAAACTCCTCCCAAAAAGAGGCGTGGATTCCGATTTCGATTTCCTGGACAATTGGATCACTTTAGTATCAATTGTTCGAAATTCCGAGTAAACCGTACAGATTTTAGAAATGTATATCGTTTCGGAACAAACTTTTGTCTGTCTAATTTGAATCAGCCGCCAATTAAAAGAAACAATCAAGTATTTTAGGTGTTTCTTTAATACTGATTTCAGAATGATAAAAACGACAGCATTTTTTGTTAGGGCTTTCTATTTAAAATTTTCGCCTGCGGTGCATTATTTTTCCGTTTTTTTTTTCCGGATTTATTACGGTTTATTACAGATTTAGATACTATTAACAGTTTTGCAATACAACGAACAGTAAAGTTAACCATGTCAACCTCTTTGTGCCGTATCCCTGAGACCCGCGAACAAATTCAAAATAAATTAAAGCAGCTCTCCTTTTAAAAAGGTTAATCATCACTGGAGTATACAGTCTTGGTAATTTTTTTTTTACATTAACTCCACACAGGAGGCCCCGAGGAAAATAATTTCCCTCAGGGCCTATGTCATCTGGGATGCCGTGTGGGAGGTCTTTTTGAGGAGAGGAAGGAATGAACATTGGTCTTGAAGAGACCCATGTTGTAGGAAGGAGGAAACACAGGGGCCGGCAAATCATTCCACAGCCGAGCTGTTGAACACAAGAACGAAGAAACGACCCGTTCTCATGTGACAAATGTGAACCGTGTACAAATGTTGGGCACTCGTTTGGCGTGTTTCCCGACTACGCACCGGTGCCGAAGGGATCAATAACGCTAATTTCTCGGAGCATCTTCCATTGTAATACCGGTAGAACAAGAATGGCATTCCCACCCGACGCCTTAGCTCTAAAGATTGCAATTTGTCTGTTAAGATGGGAGAATCTATTAAGCGGACCGCCCGTTTCTGCACAGAGTCGAGGGTATTTTTCAGGTATTTTGGAACTCCAGACCAGAGGTGGCTGCCAAATTCGACCATGGGGCGCACTTGTGATTTGTACAGGGTTAGCAGTTGTGTACTATTAAAGTATCTGCGGGCCCTGTACAGTACGCCCAGTTTTTGGGAGGCTAACTCTGGCTTCGATGGAGCCCCCATACCTGAGCTAGTCACTTAGGGTTACACCAAGCATATCAATGTAGGGCCTATTCGGAAGATTGCTTCCGTTGAAAGATACTAGATTTTCATTTCGATCCCTTTTAGACGTAATCAGACCAGATTGGGTCTTTGAAACATTAAATTCAACGAGATTATTTTTACCCCAAGAGAAAACACTCTCGAGGTAACCGTCCATTCTTTATTTTGTAGGCACCGCGATTATCATTGTATTTTGAGTAAAATGACATCTTGACGCTGGCAACACTTGGCTGCGCACCAGAATGCGCAGACAGCGGAACTGAGCTCGCGAGTGGAAGAAATTTCGAGACCATTCCGTCTTGAACGTTCCTCTCGCTAGTAAACTATTTTTAATACGCAAATTATTGTCGCGGATAGAATCTTTGTATTATCTCACCTCTGTTACCAAATAAAATATAACTCTATCAATCAGTGTTATGATTTACAAACTAAATTCCGTGACCATTTATTTAGAGTACCCGGATATCTCTGATGAGGTAAGCAGAGATATTCGGCATATACTAAAACTGGTGACCTTTCGACTAAAGAACTAACTTACTAGCGGGAGGAAGAAACGTTCCAAGCCGGAATCCTGGACAGCAAGTAAGTAAATTCTATTGTTTTATTGCATAACTTAACGTAAAATCCCTTTTGAAATAAATGTTCCAGTAATTTTTAATAAATATACGACCGTGTTATTTCGATAGCATTGTCACACGTTCTTGTCAAACACGTGTTTTACACCTAATTATCTATTGAAACATCATCATCCCACTAATGTTTTAGTAACATAATCATTTTTTACAGAATAATAAGTGCGTTTTACATTATTATCCCGCTAAATGTTTTGTTAAAATAAATTGTTCCTTCCTGAATGATAAGTGCGTGTTACCCTCTATTTCAGTGAGAACGGATTGGCGCAGCGATGACCGTAGGAGTTCATCACCAGGGAACGTGAATCCTGAGATTTCCGCCAGAGAACGCAGGATCCTGAATCCGTCATCAGGGAGACCAGCAGCCAGAATTCATCTGAGAATCGTCGCCGGATAAAATTGGTTCGACATATTTTTACGACAATGACGCCATATTTTTTCTTGAGGTCAAATTAATACAATAATGTTGCAAATAGCACATGTTCTGAAATATTGTTACGATTTTTAAAGTTTCTTTCTTATCATCAAAAACTATTTAATATCATCGAAAACGAGTTTATCTATACAACAAAAATTTTAATAAATTTAAATTTTTAGCAATTTTAACGATTTTTAAAGTTTTTTAAACAACTATCGAATCAACTAATAAATAGTGGAGGTATATAATTCCCACCTATTTTTATCAGAATTATTGTTGAAAAATTTTGTAAGGAAAAAGGCATTAGTGTGGATTTTTATTTTTAATTTAAGAATTGAGAATTTCAATTTTAACTATTATTATCACAAAGGAGTTTATTTCACTGTCGGGTATTCCATATTTTTGTCTCGCCTTAATTGTCTGCACTTAAATGACATCTACCGGAGGGACACCCTCCATTGAACCAAGCGACATAGCTATAGGAACAGAAGAAATATTGCGCAAGGAAAATCCAACACCAAACATGGAATCAAACAATGAGAGCTGTTCTTCGGAAACATCCATCCATCACGTTTCTGTGAGGTTACCAGCCTGTTGGAGAACTAATATTGCGTTATGGTTCGCTCAGGCCGAGGCCCAGTTTACTAACTCCCGCATCAAGGAAGATTTTACTAAATACAACATCATAGTCGCCGCCTTGGACGCTGAAACATTACAATGCGTTAGCGACATAGTGATGAACCCGCCAGTGAAGGACAAATATTGCATACTCAAGGCATCGCTGATAGACAGACTTCAAGACTCCGAAGAGAAGCGGTTAACACGATTATTGACGGGATTGCAATTAGAAGACCGTAAACCAACAGGACTTCTACGACACATGCTCGAGTTAGCTGGACCAACACTAGCGGAGAGCGCTATCGTAAAAACACTATGGCTCCAACGTCTTCCGCAGCATGTACAAGCTATACTATCAGCACTTCCGGACAATAACCTAAACCAACTAGCACTAGCTGCCGATAAGATAGTTGATGTGTACCAGACAACAGAATGTGGCGCGGTTGACCACGACACTAAACCCGGAACTTCAAGATCCGAACGTAATGATACGTCAATGCAAGGCCTTTTAGAGCAGATCGCAGCTCTTACCCACAAGGTGAAACTTTTGAAGATGTCGCAGGTCCATAATCGTGACCATCCATCTACCTACAGCGAGCACAGAAGCCAGAGCCCACGTCGCAACAATATTCGACAAGGTAATCATCAGAATCCTGCTAGAAGACCACGTTCCAGGTCCAGCGGTAGATCGCCCAACAGAACTCCGAATGGGTACTGCAGATTACATGCCAAGTTCGGTGAAAATGCCCACCGATGCCAACAACCGTGTACCTTCCGCTCGAAGAGGTCGGGAAACGACGAAAGGAATTCCACAGTAGAGACATGCGAAATTCCTACTCAGACTCGTCGTCTCTTCCTTTATGACCAAGAAACAAGCCAAAAGTTTTTAGTGGACACAGGCGCAGATATTTCTGTGATCCCGAAGACATCGAAAATAGCGAAGAATTACATAACCTCCGACAAGTGCCCCACAACTTTATACGGAGCTAATGGGAATTCCATCCGTACCTACGGCACAAGGACGATTGAACTTAAGTTCGGCCTCCGGAGAACAATGAAATGGCGTTTCATAGTGGCTGATGTGAATAGAGCCATACTTGGTGCTGATTTTCTCCATCATTTTAACTTGTCGGTCAACCTAAAAAAAGGTACACTTACAGACCAGTCTACAGGCTTACGGATTCGAGGCGCAACATCCAATGGACCCTCATCCGGTATCTCCAGTATTTCCTCATCACAAAAATACAGAGAGATTTTAAATAAATATCCAAGCCTGACGCGACCGAATATGCAAGCTCTAAATAGCAAGAAACATACAGTAACGCACTGCATAGAGACCAAGGGACCACCTGTAACCGAACGAGCTCGCAGACTCGCACCAAAACTGTTAGAAGCAGCCAAAAAGGAGTTTAATTACCTTATGGAGCAAGGCATTTGCCGGCCGTCCAAGAGTAACTGGGCGAGCCCTTTACACATGGTGAAGAAGCCCAATGGGGAATGGCGACCGTGCGGTGATTATCGTCGTCTCAACGCCAAAACGATTCCCGACAAATACCCCATTCCGCAGCTCCAGGACTTCTCCCATAAACTCGCAGAAGCAAAAATCTTCACAACAATAGATATGCTGAGGGCATACTACCAGATCCCTGTAGAACCAGAAGATATACCCAAAACGGCTATTATAACACCATTTGGCCTTTTTGAATTTACGACTATGCAATTTGGATTATCCAACGCTGCCCAAAGCTTCCAGCGTTTCATGCATGCCGTAACCAGAGATCTGGATTTTTGCTTTGTTTACCTTGATGATATCCTTATAGCCTCCAGCAATGAAGAGGAGCATAAAAAACATTTGGATATTTTATTTAAAAGATTGGCAGATAATGGATTGGTAATTAACATTAAAAAATGTCAATTTGGACTCCCGACTGTTAATTTTCTAGGTCATACCATTTCACCGGAAGGGATGACTCCAATTAAAGAGAAAGTGAAAACTATTATTGATTTTCCTCTTCCCAAAACAGCCAAAGGATTAAGACGTTTTTTGGGAATGCTCAATTATTATAGAAGATTTTTACCCAACACTATCAGCGCCCAAACAACACTTTTTGATTGCATTTCTGGATATAAAAAGAATGACAAACGTATCCTTACTTGGACCCCGGAATTAACGGAGGATTTTAACCAATGCAAGCGACATCTCGCTTCTGCCGCATTGTTAGCACATCCAGACCCAAACGCTGAATTAGCAGTTATGGTGGACGCATCCAACCTGGCTATGGGAGCATCATTACAACAAAATAAAGGTACAGCTTGGCAACCTTTAGGATTTTTTTCAAGAAAATTTACCCCGGCACAGCGTAAATACAGTACGTTTGACCGTGAATTAACCGGTGTTTACGAGGCAGTAAAGTATTTTAGGAGCAACTTAGAAGGTCGAAATTTTACTATTTACACGGACCACAAGCCCATCACTTTCGCTTTCAACAAGAAACGTGCCTCAAGTTCTCCTCGTCAAGAGAGACAACTAGATTATATATCTCAATTTACCACCAACATCAAACATATTTCCGGACACCAGAATACAGTTGCAGATACTCTTTCTCGCATTGAAGAGATAAATAGCCCTTCTGCAATTGACTATGAGAGAATGGGACAAGAGCAGAGTCACGACGACGAAATTACTAAGGCACTTGAGGACTCCTCCCTCTCCCTACGTCAATTGGTGATTCCTGGAACTAATTCTTCACTGTGGTGTGATATCTCTACCGGTCATGTAAGACCCTTCGTACCATCTAATATGAGAAAAGAGGTCATAGAAAACGTGCATAATGTTTGTCATCCAGGCATTAATGGGACTGTCAACAGTATTAAATTGAGATTTGTTTGGCCCAATATGGCGAAGGATATAAAGTTCTTTGTCAAACATTGCATAAATTGTCAAAAGGCCAAAATCTCCAGACATACAGTCGCGCCAAGAGCCACGTATGTTCTGCCTGAAGACCGTTTCCGGAACGTCCACATCGACTTGGTTGGACCCCTGCCCGCTTGTAGTGATTATCAATATCTGCTCACCATGATTGACAGATTCACTCGCTGGCCCGAAGCAGTTCCCTTAAAGAATATGTCAGCAGACACAGTCGCCACAGCACTGACAACTCACTGGATTTCGAGGCATGGTGTCCCCGAAACTATTACGACAGATCAGGGACGTCAGTTTGAGTCATGCCTTTTCAAGAAACTCACAGAAAAATTCGGAATCAAGCATACGCGGACAACCGCCTACCACCCTCAAGCTAATGGCATGATAGAAAGGTGGCATAGAACCCTCAAGTCGGCACTTATGGCTAACGGCGACCCGAACTGGTTGGAGACTCTCCCTATTATACTACTTGGATTGAGGTCAACAGTTCGTGATGATTTAAAATGCTCGCCTGCTGAACTTACCTATGGTAGAACGCTGAGGTTACCATGTGATTTCTTCACTCCTACGCCTCGCGAAGAGCCAGATACTTACGTCGGTCGACTACAAAGAAGATTTGAAAATATAAAATCTACTCCTGCCAGTAATCACAGTTCAGGAAAGTTTTTCATACATAAGGACCTACCTTCTTCTACTCACGTTTTTCTGAGAACTGATTCCGCACGAAAATCGCTTCAACTCCCTTACGATGGACCTTACAAAGTGGAAGAACGTAACGAAAAGACATACGTCATTATCATCAATGGAAAACCAAAGCGCGTCTCTATTGATCGCTTGAAACCAGCCTTCGTTCCTTCCGAAGAGAAGTTGAATATCGAAGAACCTGTCGCAGAACAGACCCCGGACAAAATTACTACTACAAGGTCCGGTAGAAGAGTGCATTTTCCAGACAGGTACCAGGCCCTTTAGAAAAAAGGCTGACAGAGACATAGTTTTTCCATATAAATTTTTTTTCCGATATAAAATCACTATATACTCCCAAATTCGATTCACAGATATATATCTCATTAGTAAATCCACATTATTGACATAAATTTTGGTAGTATATTTTTTAAAGATTACTGTAACTACAAATAACTAGAGACATCAACTTTTGATGGAAGTTGGAACTCTAAGTTTATTTAACTATGTTATTCTTTTACATATTTGATAACCTTGTCTTAAGGAAGGGTTATTTTTAAATCTCCATGTTCATAGAACATGATTTCACTATAAAATGAAAATAATTAGAGACTACAATTTTTGGTAGAAATTGAACTCTAGGTTTGTTTAACCATCGTCATAATTGATATATTCAATAATCCTGTCTTAAGGAAGGGTTGTTTTTAAAAAATCTCATGTTCATAGAACATGATGTCAACATGTATATTTATACATAGCAAAATACCATGTAATATGTGTCGTTTAGTTTTTTCCACATTTTTTTAAGTGCATGATGTATTTTTCCATACACTTACAAAAGTGTGATGAGTGTTTTCCATGTTTTTGTAGGTATGTGATGTATCATTCCACAATACCTGGGAAAACATGATGTAGTTTTGCCATACGTTTTCAGTATGAAAATTCACATATGTGTAGAAGGTACAATGAACTGCCTTCTCCATTTCCTTTTTATATTACCATATTTTGATAGGTGTGTGATGACTGTTTACCTTTCCCACACCTGTCAAAACGTGAAGCATATTGTTATCATGTATTTATAGGTAAATTTTGTACTGCTCTTTCCGTACTTATAAATGTATGACGTAGACCACCCATGTACACCTGTTAAAGCATTAAAAAATTTTCTATAATTAATTATTAATTATTTTTATAAAAATGTCAAAACATGAAAAATATTTTCAACCTATTTTCAAAATGTAAATAGGAAAAATCTTTTCAACTTTTATCATAAAATGATATACCATGTTATAACATGAAGTAACTTTCCAAGATTTTCCTTGAGATGTATTCTTTATCCCATGCTAATAAATGCATGATGTATGTAACGTTAGATGAACATAAATAATATGATCTAAAAATAATACAAACTATTGTATTCTTTATTCCATGCTAATAAATGCATGATGTATATAATATTAGATGTATGATTTAAAAATAATACAAGCTATATTGCATTCGTTTTCCCATGCTAATAAAGGCATGATGTAATTTTAGATGCACTTAAATGCATGACCTAATTATAATACCAACTATTGCGTGTAGTATTCCATACTAGTTAATGTATGATGTATGTATGTAATTTTAGTTACACATAAATTTTGATCTGCATAGGTTACAACTTTTCATTATGATATCCCACGATTTACGGGACAGATGTCTAAACACATTTCTTAATATGGTTCACCTTATTTTTATAAAGGTTTGATATTTTTATATATTTATATACGTTTCCTGATGTTCTATACATAAAAAATGAACTTTATTAATTTTAAAGTACTCAAGTATATGATACCATTCTACTTATACAGTGAATATCATACCTCATATAGATATGACGTGGTTGCCCCTTTCCTTATCTCTACGAAGTGTGATACCCATTACGTATTTTCTTTCTTGACTTATAAGTTGTGTGAAGTTTTCACATATTTATTTTTTATTTCTGGTTACATGTTTATAATGTAGATACTTGTCACTCATCTTAAATAGATTTGAAGTAATTTAACTTAGCCAACAGGTTACATATTTTTGTATTAGCACGATGTGGTTTCCCTTTTCCGTAGCTTATGAGACTTATAAAAATTTATTAATTAATTAATAATTATTATTTAATTACAATACTTATCACTTTTACAGTAAGTGTTTATTACACTCAAACTAGGCTGCTTTAGTCAGCATTGTTTGTCAAGCCCACTTGATTATTTTTTTAGAAACATTTTGTTTAATTTTAAGTTTTTTTACATATGTGCGTTTGTCGCATAAAATGCTGGGGAGGAGGTATGTAGGCACTGCGATTATCATTGTATTTTGAGTAAAATGACATCTTGACGCTGGCAACACTTGGCTGCGCACCAGAATGCGCAGACAGCGGAACTGAGCTCGCGAGTGGAAGAAATTTCGAGACCATTCCGTCTTGAACGTTCCTCTCGCTAGTAAACTATTTTTAATACGCAAATTATTGTCGCGGATAGAATCTTTGTATTATCTCACCTCTGTTACCAAATAAAATATAACTCTATCAATCAGTGTTATGATTTACAAACTAAATTCCGTGACCATTTATTTAGAGTACCCGGATATCTCTGATGAGGTAAGCAGAGATATTCGGCATATACTAAACTTTCAAAGCCCTTCGAGCCGTTGGAATTTGTGAGCCCTTGAGGGCTTGTCAAACAAAAAGCTATCGTGGACTGTACTATCATCCGGGTAACAATGAATTGATGCACATGACAAAAGGTCGTCGACAAAAGGAGACAGAACCGATCCCTGTGGGACGCCAGCATTAATCGAGTGTGAGGAAGAGGTAAAACCATCGGCTACCGTCTGAATCGACCTGTCCCTCAAAAAGTCGGCAATCCACGTACACAAGGATGCGGGAAGTCCGTAAGAGGGCAGTTTGTTGACAAGTCCTCGGGGCCAAACCCGGTCAAAGGCCTTGGAAATGTCCAGTGCAACCGTTTGGGTCTCACCGAAACGTTCTAGGCACCGCCTCCAAACATGCATCATATACGCGAGAAGATCACCGCACGAGCGATTCCGCCGGAATCCGTATTGGCGGTCGTTAATAATTTTGTTCTTTTCGAGGTATGTGAGCAGTTTGTCGTTGATCACACGTTCCATCACCTTAGACAGAACTGATGTGATCACTATGGGGCGGTAGTTGGCCGGGTTGGAGCGGTCACCCTTTATTTGGAATAGGATGGATAACCCCCTTTTTTTCCAACCAGAGTCAGTCTACAGGGACATTTTAAAAAGCTTCGTCAAAATTGGAGCTATTTCTGAGTACTGCAGAGCACCTCTGCAGTACCAGGACAGGTATTCCGTCAGGCTCACTAGCTTTATTAACATCAAGCCCTCGTAAAACATGGAGTACTTCCCGATGCCGGATTCTTAGTTTTTCATATGAAAACCGCAGTGAGGAACCGACGTCGGGACAGCACCTTGTTCATCGAGGGTTGAGTTATCCGCAAACATTTTACCTAATAAGTTAGCTTTTTCGGTGGCGGTGTTTGCTAGTGAGTCGTCAGGTCTGGTAAGAGGTGGCAGACTGGATTTGCAGAAATTGCGATCTATTGAGCCCGCAAGCGACCAGAATTGCCTGCTGCCATGCGGGCATGCAGCCAGCTTTCTGCTGATCTGCTGGTCGTGCTCAAATTTTGACCTGTTTATGATTCTCTTGGTTTCCTTTGCCATTTTGTTGTAAGCTGTTCTGTCTTCGGATGTTCTAGATTTGTTGTAGGCTCGGTAAGCCGCGTTTTTTCGTCGCACTGCTTCAGCGCATTGTCGACTGAACCACATAATAAAATATTTAAATGATATGGACGAATTTGACCATAATTTGAACCTGGCAAACCAAAAATGCTGCGACAAATGCACGAAAAGTCCTCTGGGTATTTAAATAACATAAATACACCTTACATTCGATGTTAGAGTGAAATCGCACAAAGAGAAAGGAAGTGTGAGAGTTAAATCACGATAGAGAAAGATGTTTTGTTTTTTAAAACAACGATGTATAAAATTTTATCTAATTTATTGAACACCACAATATTTATTGACCACTTTTACAAACAAAATACACTTTATTATTGATTAAAAAATGACACGATGAATTTTCACAAAAATTATAAGTAAGCAATAACTTCCTTAACATAAGCGTCTTCCTCAAATGATTTTAAAATCATGTTAACTTCAATATGTTTAAATAATAACGAAACGAACACAAAAGCACCATATTTAAGCAACAACTTCGCAAAATGGTTAAATTTTCACCGATGCTACAGCTTTTGTAATTCACCCCCTTTATGCTAAATAATTTTGAGCGTCGCCTTCGCGGCTCATACGTCTTACGTCGGCTAGCTACTTCCAACCAACTTACAAAATAATAATATTGTTATATACCTTCACAAGCAAACTTCCGACGCCAAATTAGGTATATGGAAACATATATTGTTTGCCCAAACATACTATTTTAGTACTATATCTTAAGCGGTGTTGTTATTTACATTACGTAATATAACATTACATATTAGTGATTAAGAGAAAAAATATTATTTATCATTGAAGACAATATTAGCAACTTTCAAACGTAAAATTTAAAACGACAATATGAAGCAGAAACTATAGGACCAAATCTTTATTTAATTAAATGAAGACAATATTCCATTCATACATGAAGGTAGTAGCCAATAAAAATATGCGAACGAAAATGAAGATAATGTTGGTAGTTCTTATTCGAAGAATGATACAATTAAATAAGACCGAATCCGATAGGGACACATAAGCTCAGTTGGTAGAGCTGTGCCCTAACAAGGTGAAGGTCCTGGGTTCGAGTCCTAGATGTGACCGCATTTTTTCCTGATTTTTCTGTTTTCAGATTTTCGATTAAATTTCATTAATATTGTCTTACTCTTTCTCTTTCAAATTATCGCTTGAGTGTTGTAATAATGTCTTCGATGATTAAATATTACACTTTGAGGTTTATCTTCTTAAGTTATTCCAAAAGTAGAATAAACAATATTATTATATTTGGTTATTAAAAATTAAATTTTAATTTAAATTTTGTTACAAGATTTAAAACTTGTAGTTAAAAAGTTTTTCTTTAAATTTGTTTTTAAGTAATTTACAGGTTAGAAGAAATCATAAGGTACAGCAAATTATTTAAAATTGTTAACCATAGTTTTTCTCAAGACAAAGTTCCCAATTTTATTCTATCGTTCGTAATAAAATCATATAAAAAAATAACTTTAGTAATATTGAGTTCTTAAGACATTTTTGATAACTCGCGTCAATGCCTTACTGAAGATGAATATAAAAATAACAACATTATGCTTATATTTTACTGTCCAGTAATTGCTGACTTTCTCCATTTAAGTATCCTTGTAAATCTATTTATTGTCTATTACTTAATCACTACTATTTCAGCAGCTGACGTAAGTATAACGTATTTTTAAACGTACATTTTTAAAAAGTGCAAAGTAGTTCTATCTTACATAACTCATTTAATTTAATATTTAATTATATACCTGCTTCTATATTATGAACTGATTACTTTGGAGCCCTGACAATGTCCCAGGCTTCAGATGACTGGTGCAAGTGAAGGATAGACACAGAGAGTAGACAGCGTTGGAGTCACTCGCGGTGAAATTAGCGATGCGTGCAAAATGACGTTAGGCGGTCGCAACTTGGTGTCCAATATTAAACATTTAATATTATGCGTCAGAAACTAGCGACAAAGTTTTACTTATTATTGTGTTATAGAAGGTGGTTATTTATTTCGCTCCCATAAATTAATTAATGATTTTTTTAATTAAAATCAAATTTCATGTTGGCATTTGCATCCAGACATTGTGATTATTTTAATTATTTTTAACAAGCCTTACACAGCATTATTTTACCATAAGATACGATAAAATGAATTAGGACACATAAGTTTTATTGGTATACTTAGCCGTATTTGTAACATCGTGCTCTGAACCGAAATGGATTTAAAATTTTAAAAATTGTGAGTCCATTCCAAAATATCTGATTGGTAGTATAGTGATTGCAAAGTCATATTCAAAGAAATAAATTGTTTCTCCCTGCATGTCCTTACCCGTGCATCCCCGTTCCCCTCTCACCTTCCCCGCCCACCCTCTCTCCTCTCCCGCTCCCCCGTTCCGCAAACCCTCCTCCCGCGTTCCATATATTCAGTCCTAGTACATTCAGTTTTCAAATAGCTCGCGTGCCAGATATTACAATTTTTTTTTTCAAATTTTCATTTTCAATATTTATTTTTGTATATTATAAGAACAATCAATCAAATTTGGTACCTTAGATAGTTACCTATTTAAAATATCTATAATTTAAAAAAACCACGGACATTTAAT
Organism: Limnephilus rhombicus; assembly: GCA_929108145.2. NCBI lineage: Eukaryota > Metazoa > Arthropoda > Insecta > Trichoptera > Limnephilidae > Limnephilus > Limnephilus rhombicus. Next base: position 51,469,277 of record OV815285.1, read on the forward strand.
ACAAAAAAAAAACAGCTGCCAGCTAAATTCAATTTCATCAAACGCGCGAACTGTCAAATGTGCGAAGTTAAAATAGTCGTTGAGTTTTCTGAAATTATTCAATGCTCTGCGCAATCTTCTTAATTTTTCTTTACGTTAAAACCTTCTATAACGTGTTTAAAAAAAGATAAATGAAATAGCTAAAGTCGTTCTGAAAATATAGCGTGACCAAGGGAAACAGGGATTCATTTTTATATACGAGTATATAGATACGAACTATGTACTAGATCTGTTATTTTTTTCAGATGTTTGGTCTCCGCATTAACAAAATCGAAGCGATACAAAACAAATTCTTAAAATATATTTGTTACAGGTCATTTGTGGGATTTAATGATTACGCGGATGTAGCTTCATACTTTAAAATTGAACGAATGTGAAGGCAACATAAGGATGCACTATTCCTGTGTATATGTATAATATTGATTAACAGTGACGTTCGACGTCCAGAGTTGCTAAATAGAGGTGCTAAACATGTTCTTCTATCCTATTTGTGGAATCATTGCAAAACATACCATAAACAATTTTTTTTCTTGAACAGACTAGCTAACATTTTATAACGTAATTCGACATTTTCAATAGCGGGATTAACAAATAGAAAAGTCTAAAAAAGATTATTTCTTTGATACTTCATGACTATGTAACTTTTTAGTTGTTCATATATGTACATATTCTTCATATGGTTACCAATAAATGACAACCATGACTACAGGTATATTCACTGAAAAGAATATGTTTTTCATGAACTATTATTATCATGTGTGACTTTATGTTGGTTTTTTTTTTTAAATATATTTTTGTATTGAACTTAATTCATGTTGTATCCTGTCTATTTTTTTATTTTAATGTCATCTTCATTTACACCAAAATAGGCTGCATAAATTAAATATTTTTGTTTCTTTCACGAAACTTTTGATAAGCATAATATAATTTTCATTATTCCCTACGTCTTATTATTGGTAAAGTCACAAGGTGGAAAACCATAATGGGTTGTATTTTGGCTATCCTACACGTAAACTAATAAAGTATAATCTGTCGATTTCCAGAAAGTGAATAAATAAATAAATAAAAATAATCATAGAGCAGGTTTGCTTTCTGCCAGCCTTCCCATATCCTGTCGCATTTCCCAAATCTTTTCGGTAGAAAGAACATACCTTCCTCCATATTTACGAAAAAAAAATATTTGCATCTGGTTTTTAAAGACCGAAATAATTATTTAGGGCAGGTAAATTGGTTTCTCCCTACCTACGTTTACAAATACTGGTGTTTTTCCGTGGAGGCTATAAATCGAAAGGAAAATAATTTAATTAATTTGGCAGAGATAAAAATAATCCTTTCATAATAAGGTTGTTTCAGTGACAGATAAAACCGAAAATCCTATTTTATTTACCATACAAAGAGAGTCCTGTAGATTTATTACGCAGCAATCCTAATTAACAGACCCTTAAATAAATTTTCCCTGCCTTTGGGGCGGATTGGATAGGGATGCAGGGGGTGGTCGTGTTGAGGGGTGTAACGGGTCACGTGGTGTCACGGAGGGGTGTTGGTGGCTGCAGATGCCTCCCCGCCGCTGCCTTAACCCGGGAGGGCTGACAAACGCATACAAAGTCGTTCCGAACTCCATCCTTAGAAACAACTACTATGCGACAGACAAAGCCATGATTATTTTTATGATTAATTCATTTAACGTAGAAAATGCACGAAAGTCTTTGAATTAAGAAACATCATTAAAACACATGTTTGTGAAAGTAATTGTAAAATGCACATTCATCACGCAAATCTCTTCAATGAGGCTTTCAACTGAATTCCTCGGCTATTTTTACAAGTAATATTTCTATTTTTGAGAGTGATAATTCATGGTGGAATTCCATTATAATATATTGTAATAAAACGAATATAAAACTTTATTCCACTTAATTTTATTCGACCGTAACCGGTTTCAGCTCGTTAAAGCCATCTTCAGACTTGTACAAATTTTCCTAATCTACGGTTTATATACACAACATATTGGGGAGGGGGAGAGGGGTGGTCTACAAGGATTTTAATCAAGAAATTCGATAGTCTAAAACGACTTAGGTTGAGGTTTAAAAAAATAGATCTGGTATTACGTTTGAAAAAATTTGCAAACCTACAAGGATCTATAATAATTACTGATACGCGTGGATGCTTAACAACGCATCAATATAAATTATAAAAGTAGAATGTAATACAATGTGTAACAACGGACTTTTTTCATAACAAGTAGTGAAAAAATAATTATTCGAATCTGAAGAAAACTAGATATACTAGATAGTATTTATGGGCTAATTTACAATTTCTTTACACTTTTCCACCATTTCTTTTATCAATATTTCAGCGCCTTAAAAAATATTATTTTGAGAGATAACGTCTTAATATCTTTTAAAGTGATTTATCGCTTTATAATCTCTTACATGATCAATATTTATGAGAAAGTTATTATATTTTTTATGATTTCCTTGTCAACGTTGAGTGAAAATGTTTCACCTGACTATATTTCGATAACCAGACCGCTACTATTTTTCGGGGACGAGGCCAGAAGACAACATAATAACAAGTTCTTGCATGTATAAAAAACCTCATAAATGGCCGAGATAAGGCGCGGAGTTTGGAAGAATTTTTTTGAAACATTTTCTCCGCTTTTCTTTGTAGCTTACTTATCAGCGGTTTATATTCCATGTCAAAAACTATAAATAATACTGCGTATAAAGTCCCGCCCCTCGTAATAAAAAGATAAGTAGAAACCAAGTGGAGATTGATCTCCCCTTATTATACACATGTCTGGATAAAGAAATTTCCATACATATGGGGAAAAGCACATTTATTATGATATCTTAGAGGAGCGCCCCTATCTAATGTGATTTAAGCAAGACTCATTTAACATTATTTCCTTTCTCAGGAATGTATGATTTGATTCTTACCAACACAAAGTAGTATTTATATTGGAGATACTCGGTATGACCGATACAACTGAACTTAATTTTCACTCAATGGTATAGGTACTTCAGTTTTTCACTAGTTAATAATTTTTTTACTTCGAAAAGCGTCTTAGAGCGTCGCTCAAAGTAAATTTCACGTTATCTGTGAAAAATCGAGAACTAATTTGTTTTTATGCATTTATTTATTTACTAGCGTAAACTCCTGAAAAATCACAAAATATTATAATAATTGTAGGATTTGTGAAGCTGAAAGCATTTATAAAATATTTGCCTCAGGATCGTTGCCTTTCAAAAATAAATAATGTTTATTTTATTTATTTATTCATTCAGACCTTGAAGGCTTGTACTTTTCTTTAAAACGATATTTTTTTTATTATAAAATAGAGAGATGATAAGTTTTAAGATTTTCACGGCCAAAAGCATTTTCGTTATTTGTTTTTGGGGTGTTATGCCGTGTTGCGCTACCTCCTTCTTTAACTAACGTTTCGGACATAGTTGATGGACACTGCAACGATGTCCGAAACGTTGGCTAAGGAAGAAGGTAGCGCAACACGGCATTACACCCCAAAAACAAATAACGAAAAAAAAAATATAGAAAGATGTTCAGAAATTTTCTTTCGAATCGTCAGTAAACTTGCAAAACGACAAAATCCGATAGAATAAAGAAACATGTTTCAAATTAATTAATTTTGCATCTACTTTTTCGTTTATCTGATTTTTCTTCAAACATTCAGTCATAAATTTGAAAATGACAAATTCAAAGGTAATTTAAGTTTATTAACTCGTTTAATCACAGGAGACCATATTTGTCCCAGCTCACATAGGTCTCGTAGAAAGCGTTGTATCTCCCTTACTATCATATTGAGGTGATCTAAACGGGACTTGAAAGAGAAAACAATACGCTTAACATTCTAATCTAAAAGTTAACTACAAAATAATTAAAATTTGAAAAAAAAAATTACTTGATGAATTTTTTAAGACTATTTTTACATGATCAACAAAAAAGTGAGGCGACAATAACGTTTATAATTCATTTGTCTAATCAAATGTGTATGTGTTTTTTTGGTTATCAGTAATTTTAGTTAAAAAAACGTAAGGTGAGCCATTTTTTAAACACTTTAAATGCGTATAAAAAAAAATAATTTCCACAAAATTGCCAAGTTATTTCTAATAATAATCGTGTTTCATCACGATACGTTCAGAAATATTCCATTTATTTGGATTTTATTGCAAAGCGGAAATATTTTTACCTACTGACCAAATATGTCCGAATTTTGAAGGATTATCTAGCATAATTTTACTCGGGAATAACTAAAGTGCGGACAAATGAAATAATTAGTAAGTTTGATGATTTGGCATTGAGCTAATGCTTCGTAAAAAATGTAAGTTTTAAATACAGCGTAGTATAATTTCTTTTAGTTAGAAAGCCCGTTATTGACTCTTAACTCCTCAGAAATGGAAAATAAGTCAATATCATTGTCATCTTTATGAAGTACGAGTACTTAATTCACAGCGACTGTTAATAATGCGTTGTATTTGACAAATAAACCACCTCAGCGGTTAATTTATTTGATAAACCTTACCATACTAAGCTGGAAATTTTTATACACTAAACTCGAACATTCCTTCTCGTAACTTATTTTTATCGGTGTTCTGTAGCCAGGAACTTAGGACGCTGTGCTGTACACGCTTATAACGGCAAACGATGATCTTGTAGTACATGGAACCTTCTGAGAATGTGGTACAGATTACGGGTACAGAGAATATAATATATGGTACGGTAATGTGGGTATTTGGTGTCCGGACGGATACTCTTCGATAGAGGATTATTATAACGTAACACGGCGTCAAACTTTATGGTCAGATATTGAGTTTATGATACTAAAATGTAGAGAAGGAAAAATTCTTGTAGAAAAATAATAAATCTTTTTCTATTATCATAAAATGTCAGATCTTGCGTAATATGGAGAACGACAAAACCTAAAGTTTTTCAAATATAATGCAGAATATACTCGTAAAACTAGACACCGTGTCCAGTATGGTTAGTTTATTTAATACCATTGCTGTAAATCGTAAGGTTTTTTTTTGTTTAGATTTTGTTTTGTTTTTTGTTTACGTTAACTCCGCACAGGAGGCCCCGGGGAAAATAATTTCTAAAAAGAAGGTCAGGAAGTTTTTTAAAGGAAAAAGGTAAGAGGGGTAGGTAGGAATCTGGGAGGTAACTAACGGTAATCTAACGGCTGCAGAAATCAAAAGGACTTCCTCAACCATTCTCTCCCGGTCCCACCTGCATTAGCCCGCCTAGACAAGCCTTACCCCATAAACTTGGGCACCCCTGCTTATTCACCAAAAGTTGCGAACCACCGAAGGTGTCCTATGGCAGAGGTGTTGGTTATCCAATAAATGGTTCCCAGGGCGGCGGTATCTATTCCCGCCTCCCAAACTACCAATACGTACCAGCGATAGCTCCGTTATAATTTTTTTTTCTCTTTCTCATGAACGATGCATGTATCAAAAGTAAGGTTAGAACCATAATAAATATTTTAAAATTAATATTAAGGCGCCGCTACTCGCATAAACATAAGATTTAAAATATATATGTATTGAAGATAATGTCTAGATGCTGCTCACGCCGAAACGCAATTTATATGAATATCCCTCGCAAAAAAATCTCAAAAAATGCTCCAAAAATTATTAAAAACAAGTCTGTTTCTATAAACTAACCGGAACTGCAATCTGGAGATTCAGATGGTCCCGGAGAAGAGGAACGAAGACATCATGATTACAATACAAAACCTGTGTACATCAGTAAACTATCCTGTAAAGGACGAGCAAATAATTTCCTGTCATCGTACACCACGCCACCCTGACGCAACTCCCAACTCAAGACCAAAAAATATTGTACTGACTCTGCCCAGCCCTCGAATCCGTGACGAATTGCTGTCTGCAGTTAAGGTATTCAACAAGAGGAACGTGGATAGGAAACTGAATAGTCAACACCTTGGTTTCACAGATTCTTCTCCGATATACGTATGTGAACATCTGTCACCTTATAACAAGGAACTGCATGCAGCAGCTAGGCGAGCAGCAAAGGACCTGAACTTCAAGTACGTATGGATTAAAAATGGGCGCGTCTTCTTAAGGAAGAATGAGATGTCTCCACCACTGCTCGTGAAGAACAAGGCCGTACTACAGAATCTTACCGACAAATCACCCTCAAACCCGTCTTCCTCCGTCCTTTAAACCTAATGTATACGTCTTGTCAAAAATTTCAAAATGGATCTGAAAATTTTCTACCAAAATGTTAGGGGAGTTAGAACCAAAACAAATGACAGAAAAAACGAAGTTATTATCAATAACTATGATATAATCTGCTTCACCGAAACTTGGTTGAGTTCATCAGTATTCAGTAATGAATTGTTTGATGAGCGTTACCTGGTCTTTCGGAGAGATCGCGAATCAACTAATTCTACATCTAAAAAAGGTGGGGGGGTATTAGCGGCAGTCAACAAGAATCTAATAACAACTAGAAAATCATCTTGGGAAAGTGACGGTGAAGATTTGTGGTTAGCTATAAAACTGCATGAATATTCAAACTCGTTCATCTATATATGTGTTCTGTACATTCCCCCCAATTTATCTGTTGATGATTACTGTAATCGAATCAAAAATATTTAGGATATTTATTTGCAACATATTAATTCCAAATCTCAATTTATAATCATTGGTGATTTTAATATACCTGAAATTAAATGGACACCTGACATAACATATAATAACATAATACTAGCTCCATCCAATTATTTTAGTCACAAAGCTCATTCCCTTGTCAATTTGGCCTCAATGTGCAACCTTCACCAATTTAATTATTTACCTAACAAAAATTTTAATATTCTTGACCTTGTTCTTTCCGATAAAACCAATATTAATATTTCAACGACAGCTAACTTATCAAAAATTGATCACCATCATCCCTGTTTTGAAATAAATGTAAGTCTAGAAAAAATGCAATTCCTACAAGAAAATCACTCTCCCGTAAAATACAACTTCAAAAAAGGTAATTATGAAGAATGTTGTCATGATCTAACAAATGTAAACTGGATCTCACTTTTTAACAACTGTCATCTCAATAATAAGGTACAGTTATTCTACAATACACTATGAGATATTATAGACAAGCACATTCCAAAAAAAAAAAAAACATACGTAAGAAATCACTATCCCAATTGGTTTAGCGAATCTCTAATAATGCTTCTCAAAGAGAAAAATAAAGTAAGACTTCGGGCTAAAAAATATAACAACCCGATAGACTATTCCGAGTTTGCTACTCTTAGAAAAAGATAAAAAAAATGCTAAAAGAATGCTACACATCCTACATCAATCTAGTTGAGCGTGGGATAAAAGATAATGTTAAGGCTTTCTGGGCTTATTCTAAATCATTGCGTAATTCAAATTCGATTCCAAAAACAATGCATATGGATTCTATGATTGCAAACAATGGACAGCAGATTGCCAATATGTTCTCTAATTATTTTGGATCGGTTTATACTCAGTCGAATCCCAAATCAAATACTTCCGGACTGAATGTTCCTCAATTCAACCAATTTAATCTTAGTAAACTTAACGTAAGCATGGGAACTATCAAATCTTGTTTAGAAAGCATTGATATACATAAAGGCCCAGGACCAGATAAAATACCTCCTTTGTTTGTAAGATGTTGCTCTAGCGCGTTGATTAAGCCACTTTTCATTATATTTAACGAATCATTATCTACGGGAACTTTCCCAGATTTGTGGAAAAATGCACATATTGTCCCAATACATAAATCTGGCGATCAATCTTCTGTGAAAAATTATCGACCAATTAGTATATTATCATTTTTTGCAAAAGCCTTTGAATCTATAATCTATAGTTCCATATTCGCACACTTTAAACCACAATTATGCATCAATCAACATGGATTTGTTCCTAACAGATCCACAAATTCCAATCTTCTCGATTTCTGTGATTATGTTTGCAATGCGTTTAATGAAAGAACTCAGGTAGATGCTATTTACACAGATTTTCAAAAGGCTTTTGATAAAGTAAATCATTTTATTTTACTACAGAAGCTTGGTCGTATAGGTATTCACGGTGATCTATTTAGGTGGCTTAAATCCTATTTGGAAAACAGAACACAGCTCGTTCTTATAAATGGGTATGAGTCACCTCCCGTAATTGTAACCTCTGGTGTACCCCAAGGGTCCAATCTTGGCCCTCTGCTTTTCTTAATTTTCATTAATGACCTAGGCCCCATGTTACGCTGTGATTTTGTTTTATTTGCCGATGATTTAAAGATTTAACGTAAAATTTCCAATGATTCTGACCAAGTTATGCTTCAAGAAGACCTTTTCACACTACATAACTGGTGTATTCAGAATGATATGTTTTTGAACATTGAAAAATGTTACATTATGACTTTCAGCCGTAACAGAATGCAAAAAGATTATGCATATTCCATAAATAATGCTCGATTAAATGCAGTTACAACCATCAGAGATTTAGGAATCATTCTTGATTCAAAATTTAAATTTGATGTACACGTCAGTGATATCACGACTAAATCCTTGAAAATGATGGGGTTTATACATAGAATATCTAAACCATTTAAAAAACCCCAATCCATTATAACCCTATACAACTCATTGGTCAGAAGCAAATTAGAATATGGTAGTGTTATCTGGAATCCACACTACTTAAAATATTCCATAACTATTGAATCTGTGCAAAAAAAAATTCTGAGATTGTTATCATTTAAACTTGGACTAAATGCCTTACTCCAATCTTACGAGGAACGACTCCAATATTTTAAGTTTACAACTCTGGAAAAAAGAAGAAAAGTTGCTGACTTAATGAGTCTATACAAAATCATTCATGATAAGCTTGAAACAACTCACTGCCTGAGCAATATTCTTATTAAGGTCCCCAATAGACGTAATTTAAGGAATCAGAATATATTTCAACTTGAATTATTTAAAAACAATATTGCATACTTCAATCCACTGTCTCGGATGTGTCGACTGTATAATTCCATTGAATGTAACCATATAGACATATATGCAAATAGTCTCGCTTACTTTAAAAAGCAAATTAACAATATACAAACCTAACATGTAATTGAGAATTGAAAATACTTATCTTAATACTTATCTTGAACTTGAATGTGAATGGCTGTTCTTCACTCTATTTGTACTTTACTTTATTTGTTTTTCTGTTTTTTTTACATCGTATATCGATCTTTTTTTATCTTTGTCATCTCTATATTGTATCATCACTATTTTTGTTATCTCTTTTTATACCTCCGTTTATATTTTGATATTCCTAATTTCTGTTAACAACTATTAAACTGTGCATTCTGTGAACATTTTTAAGTGGAATATTAACATGTACGCTTTTTACAATGCTAATCCAAAGACTTTTTTCTGTTAATACTCTGTAAATGTTCCAAAACAATAAATAAATAAATAAATAGGATGGGGCGGTACATAACATATACAAATCAAATGCAAACAATTTACATATCACAAAAACTAATAATAAAAATACAACAAAAGAACACGGCATAACACCCCAAAAACAAATAAAGAAAATAATAAAAATAATTTTAAAAAACCCCACTCATATTCATCAGAACTGTTATTAAAACAACTTCAGAAAATCAAGAGCATTATACTTTTATCTTGCAACATTACAAATTTATAAAGATAATATTGAAAATAAAGTTGCACCCTTTAAAAATAACCGAAATCTTAGACAAACGTCAATACTTCCTACTCCAAAATGTAAAAAAAAACAATAGGACAGTTAAATCAAGAATATCTCGGAGTTAAATTTTTTTATTCACTTCCTGAAAAAATCAGAAACATGAACAGTAATATAAAACAATTTAAAACTCGGCTTAAAAATTATTCCGAAAATTTAAACTAAATAAAAAAAATTGAACCAATATAATAACACCCCCCATACACACAAGCCCTGCTTATTTATGGGGATAAATCAAATACATATATTATGTATAAAATTATTTGTTATTTATGTATCTTTTTGTGAATAAAAAAAATATTATCTTATAAATTATGTTTGTGAAAAAATTCACAATGTTTCTTTAAATGATACTTAAGATGCTCCCCACGAGATTTTTGCTATATTTTAAACGAGTCGTGTTTTATTCAACTAGCATTTGTAATTTCATATCTCTCCATCTTCTTCTTTTGAGCCCGGTTGACAATAATAACGACAATAATAACAGATTAATATTACACCGTGCATTACTGGAGCGTGTTTGGTTCCTTAGACAATCTGCCTTGTTATGGACAAAAGATGACCTGACAATGAAGAATTACAATATTTTTAGTTTTTTCAGTTCCTCGATTTTCTATTGTTAGTTATTACACAATATTATGTACTCGTAGGTACTTCATATTAAGTCACATGCTTTGGTAAGTACATACGTTAGGACGTCATGTAATTAAAAAAGTATACATTTAACTAGCAGTAGTAACTTAACTGGTTTTTTAATATCTTGTGATTGATGGATGTGCTTTGAGATTTATTTTTAGGGTAAAATGTCGTTTTTCGCTACCTCCTTCCTTAGCCAATGTTTCGTATTGCGGTGTTCATCATCAGCGTAGTTGTGTTATAATAATGTATTAGGATATTTGGAAGTTTAATACTAATTTTAAAGCTTGTCTTACAGTTAGTTACCTTTATACATTTTTTTTTCAAAGAAAACTTCTTCTGAAAGGTTTTCACTTTGTGATGGCATTATTTATTTTATTTAAAGCCAAATAACTTTGTAAATATCACTTTATTTTATTTTATACACACTCTACATGTTTCATGAACAATGTTCACATCGTCAGGAGTAAAAGTATACTGAAGTTACAAATTAAATACGGATAACAGATTAAAGAGTGGGGAATTTGGGATAACAATAACCTTATCCTTAACCTATTTTATCTTAGTACTTACACTTCTGCCCTGATGATGGACACTTGACACAGCAGTGCTGTCCAAAATGTTGTCTAAAGATGAAGGTAGCGTAACACGGCGTAATACTCAAAAAAATAATGATAATTTTCATGATATATTATTATGTGAATACTAGAGCAGACCTTGAAATTCCACGGGTTATTACATAACTCAATTTGAAAAATATTAATATAATTTTTCATTAAAATATTATATAACATGTAGATTATCGAAATTTGAGATCACGAAACCAGATTTTACTTTGGACTGAAGCACAGACAACCGAAATTATTATATTTCTTCATGATTTTTTAAATAAAATTTAATTTTTCGCAGATGATAACAACAGCAAAAATTATTTAAACGTATATGAATTCATTTAATGGTAAACGTGATTCGTCTTTTCATATTAATTTAATAATAATTTAAACGGGTTATCATGTTAATTAATCATACACAATATTATTATTAATACATTTTCCTCGCAAAAGAGAAGCATTATCACTTTCAATTGAATTTAATCATAGGACTTTGCTGAATAAGGCTTGCGCAATCTTCTATATCAGTCCTCGTAGCCTAAATGAGACGGGAAAGCAAAGAGATCGCAGACACGAGATAGTCCCCTGGGCTGAGCGCTAATGCCGTCTAATGTTTATAGTGATCCTGAAGGGAAAAATTAAAAATCCAGTGGACTTGGGACTGTTGTCTCATTAGGTTGAAGTTTATTATGACAAAAAACTATACACAAGATTTAGAGAAATATAAATATTATCTTCGAATAGCCTTACTAACAATAATTTCTACGAAAGTAAATACGATTTGCTACAAGTATGTTTTAGTGATTACTGTAGGATTTTCTATCAAGAAACATTCGTAAAGCACTTCCAAATATAAAATTTTTTCATTTCCCAATTCCCAAAAGTGCTCCGTTTTTTTCCACCAAAATGAATTCCTTTCCCTTCATTGGATGGAGATATTTATTATTTTTTGTTAATATTTGATTTTCTCTTTAGATTTCTGATTTAAAGTACCTACTTCAAAAAAATCATTTATCTATGTGAAAATTCTATTCAAGTTCTGTTATTACATCATTACGAACCAGTTGATTCACAGAACTGAAATAGTAACAGAACTTGAATAGAACTTTCACAGAACTTGAAAATTATCTCCGAAATTTGATTAATTTTTTCAAATTCTGTAAAACAACTGGCCTTAAGTTGCATGTTACGTTCTATAATTAATTAAATGAGTACAAAACTATTTTAAATAGAGGACACACCAATTGTAATTTTTATGCTGAATTTTTAATGCAAAGTGTAAAGCAGTACTAATTAAAAATTTATTTCTTTTGCACATTTTTCAAAAGAAGCTTTTATTAATATTATACAAATGTATATTATATTTCTTTTGTTTTGTTTACTTATATAGACTTATCTTATATTTTTCCTTAATTTCTACACAGTACTATGTTTTTTTTCGTTATTTATTTTTGGAATGTTATGCCGTGTTATACCTCCTTCTTTAGCCAACGTTTCGGATACTGTAACACTGTAACGCTGTCCGAAACGTTGGTTAAAGAAGGAGGTGGTAGCCCAACACGGCATTAAATCCCAAAAACAAATAACGAAAATCCTTTTGGCCGTGAAAATCTTATCATATCTTTACTATGTTCGTTTAAAAAAACATGTTGTAAAAGGCACTTGGGCCGTTAATTCTGAATAAATATATAAATAATGAAAATGAAGTAGGCGGGCATTATGAAATAAAATTTAAATGACGACAAAACATAGATACATTTTATTTTTATTTTAACTTTATGAGTAATAAATAAATTGTAATATTTAATTAGATGAAGACAATATTAGATATAAGCGAAACTCAATCGAAAATTTGAAAATTGAAAAATCAGGAAAAGATAATATTGGCACCTCTGGGACTCGAACCCCGGACCTCTCACTTTCCGGGCAACATTCGTTCACACTGCATGATTCAAATCGGATATTAAGTTCTGAAAATAAATCCGTCTATATGCGGTATTCAAAAATAGTTAAACATTTTTTCATCAGAGGACTCAAAAAAGTCCACTGGAATTTCTTTCCAAACTCATCACTGTTATCTGAAGAAGTAATTCGCCAATTACTTTATATGCCGTGGAGAGTAACCCCGACGGCAACCGGGGGATACCGCGAGGGACGCTGTGAGCTGAGGAACTAGTTTACTACTGACGGCTGTTGAATAAAGCTCAGTTATAATATTAGTCAAGGCTTTAAATCTTTTAATGAAAACAGATTTTGTAATACAAACATGGAATGACATTTTTTTTCGAAGTTTCTGAAAACTTTCGATTAAAGTTGTTATTCTGTTACTTTCAGATATAAGAAACGCAAATGCAATACCTAAAAAAAATCAGCACCTGTATAAAGAAGTTACGATTTGAGATTTTTGCTATCAAATGCGCTACATATAATATAATTGGCTACTATCTTTATGTGTGATTGCAAGATTCTTCTCGAACTACCTAAATGCATTTTACATAGTGTCTCGGAAAAATGTATCCATTTTTTAACGTGCGATATCTATTGACTTTTCTGCAAGTTTAGAGTTATTTTAATGCAAAAACTTAATAAGTAAAACCTCAAATTGTAATATTCAATAATCAAACAAAAATTTGTTGCGGCAAGACTAAGGTTCTAGGTTCAATTCCTAGATGCGACCTATCTTTTCCTGATTGTTCTGTTGAAAATTTTCGTTTGACAGTTCAATGATTTAATTTAATATTACAATTTGAGGTTTTATTCATTAAGGCTAATTTTTTCGCTTTTAAAAAACACCTCGCTTTATATTCAAATCTAAAAATTGACCGCAAAAGTTGTAAAATGTACACCTTCGTAAAACCAAATATTTCGGATCGCAATTAGAAAATAAATGTAAAAATTTGGCAATTGAATATTATTTTTACATGGAACAACAAAAAAGTTAGGTGACAATAATATTTATAATACATTCGTTTAAAAAAATATTTTTTTTATTACGTTATCAGTATTCTAGTTAGAAAAAACGTAAAATGAGCCATTTTTAAAACTTTTTTTTTGCATGCAAAATTTTTATACTGATTTCGAAATTTGAATGTTTATTTAGAGATACGAAAAATTTTAAAGCGTATTTTATCACCTTTAAAAAACAGTTTTTAGTTTTCGGACACGTTATATTTTGACCCTCTGACATAATATGGTCGAGGTCTGAGGGGTCGTTATTCCAAAAAAATAATACGAAAAAATTAATTTTCCAAAAAAGTTATTTTCTTTCGATCGATTTATACATACAAATTAAAGTGTTTTTGTTTCAAGGTTCCTACCTACCTACTTCGTTTACCATAATATATTATATTTATGTTACTAGAGTGTTGAAAATTATCAGTATGAAAAATCTGTAACATTAACACCATAAAGGGTAGAGAATGCCCCAGTAAGAAATTAGAAACTGTTTTCCCGCGGTGCGCCCGAGGGATGAAATGAATTCTGGAAAAAGGTTCTACGAGTATAAAGAGACAACGCTGCTATCTCATTGAAGCAATTTAAATGCACTGAATAATTGTTAGGGTTAATTTTCTCAAAAGATGAATTTCGTAAGTGGCCAGTGGTAATTTTTATATTTTTTTGATGTTATGACAGAAATTTGATTTTTGTTAGTCAGCTTGGAATAAGTTGGCGGACTATTTAAATGTAAGATTAGGAAAGTTTCTGTAATGTGAAAGTATTTTGGCAGTAATAGGATGTTTGGAGGTTAAACATAATATACGTTATAATCTACGTATTCATAGATGACACCGATTTAATTATTTTAGGTTTTAAACACTTTTTGCAAGTTACGCTTTAAAATATTAAGGTGAATTAGTTGTTTGCACCCGTACATATTCAACATGAATTAGAAAAATAGTTTTGTCCTTAAACATACCCAAATATTTCAAGAAAAGCTGACAATTTTTTTTTTTTATTATTTACTCAATCCAATACCGTATTTGTTAGCCGATCTTCAAAGATTTGAGTTTGTTTTTGAGCAAAACTATTTATTCATATTTACATTGAATATGTACGGGCGCAAACAATTAATTTACCGCAATATTTTAAAACATAACTTGCAAAAAGCGTTTAAGCTTCACGCAGGAGACCCTGAGGAAAATTATTTACCTCAGGGCCTAAATCATATTTGGGGATGTTGTGTGAAAGGTCATTTTAAATAAAGGAAGGATAAGAAGGAACAGGTATGAGGAGTGGGTTGGAATCTGGGGGTCAGTGTGTTTAGGAGTGACATATGTGAGAATCTATCCCTCCATTGCACGGCGATGGTTTGAGAGAGTCTAAAAATTCTACCCCAACCAAGCTTTCCTGATTCGGCCTGCCACGCAGTAGGAAGGTAGGCACATCCACCCTTAAAACCTAGACAAACCTCAACTCCATAAACATGGGTACCCCTGCTTAGTCGCCAAATGGAGCAACCCACTCGGGGTGACCTGTAGCAGAGGCGTTGGTTATCGTATAAATGGTTCCCGGGATAGTAGTACCCATTTCCGCCTTCAAAATTAGTTAAGAAGGCTATATTACAATTACCTTTTATATCATAGTTCTTAATTAATTGATTTTTTGAGAAAAAATCATTTGATTTAGCAGCATCGTATGTTTTTGATATCTTATTCCATAATCAACATCAACACAAGGCTCTCTGAAACTCTCTGATGGCGTAAGAATGAGGAAGAATAATCATTTAACAGAAACAATGTTATACAAATGGCCATCATGAAACTTAAGCTATGTCCCTTAAATTAAATGTATTCACAAGCAGTATTTTTCGCTCACAATCTTTCTTTATTACGTCAGTAAGGTGCAAAATTCAATTATTATTAATTTTACACTGCAATCTTCCAGGATTTAATTTTAATTATACGGTCTTGAATTTGTAAATTATAATCTAATCCCACAAAAGGTAGGGGTAGCAAAAAGCGGGGTTGCAGGTAGACGGCGCAAATGCAACAATGGCATTGTATTCCAAACTGCCTTCGGCCATCATACTCCCCGCTTAGTATTAAAACGTAACGTGTGCTCAGACCGCATCGCTGCGGCACAAAAGACGGCGATGACGTCACAAATTATTCTGGAAATGACCAAACCAAAAGCCGCAGGAAGCTTTACACTTAGCGGGTTTTCATGGGAAATTTCATTTTATATGAAAGAACCTATGCAACGGCAACCTCTAGAAATAGAAGAGATTTCTGTCATTTTGTTATTGTGTATATAATACAAAAGACGTGCCAGTGTGCGTAAAAAGATTATTGTGATACATTTATATTAGAATATATTTTTAATCAGATTTTGGTAGAAAGGTTGGATGGCTGGATTCACGAAAATCGGAAACAACAGCTACAGTGCAATAAAGTTTTAATATCCCGCGATCTTTGGAATTAATTGTAGCCACATTTTTAAAATTAGCTTAACTCCGTCTAATCCCCTCATTTCTTTTTTTGTCTTTTTTTACATTAGCTCCCCCAGGAGGTTCTGACGAAAGCAATTTCCCTCAGGGCTTATGTCATCTTTGGGGAGGTTGTATGGAGGATCTTTTTAAGGAAAAGAAAGAGATGAAGTTCTATGACATAAAGTGTTTGGGGGTGAGAATATAGGATTCAGTATGTCCAGATCATCCACCGCCAAGACCCAGACAAATCTCACGCCATAAAGCCGGGCAACCCTGTTAAAAGACCAAATGAAGCGAACCACTTAGGTGAACTTGGGTGGCAGAGATGTTGGTTGTCCAATAAATGGTTTTGTTTGTTTTTATTTATATTATATTCACCCCCCATTTGGGCTTTTCACTTTATTACACTATTAGACAAAGACTATAAAATATTTATAGTTTACAGTTTTTCACTTCGTCTCTGCGCGATAGAGGAACAAAACTCAACACACACCGAAAGCGGAAACAAAGCTACAAAAAGCTTGAGGTCTGTGATAGCGCATTTCAACTATTGTCCAAAAATATTAATTACCTATCACTAATTTCCGTTTTCCATCTTTCACTTCAATTTGGGAGGCGATAATGGGTACTGCCGCCCCGGAAATAATTTATTGGATAACCAACGCTCCTTACACAGGTCACCCCAAATGGTATGGTGACTTAGCAGGGGTGCCCGGGTTCATGGATTAGAGATTGGTTGACGAAGATCTTTTGACCTCTCCAGCTTTCTCGACCCTTGCATCGAAATGGGAGAAATAGATTCATCTGTCCCTTTCTAGACACACCCACCACCAGATTCATATCGTACCTCATCATGCCTTTTTCCTTCCAAAACTTCCTCTCCTTCCTCTCTCTAGAAAGACCATCCGATCTTGTTTTCCTCGGCCTATAGTGTTGAGCTAATGTAAAAAAGGTTATTTTGATAATTATAAAATTTAATATTCTTTTTCAATTTGCCATTCGCATTTCGTAAATATTTTTTATTCATAAAATTACGCTTGTTCTCGCTATTCACAGATACATTTCTATAATAATAATTTTTAAATATTGCTTAATAAATAACCACAAAAATATAATAACAGCTTTCACATAAATCGTTTAAAATATTTTTTTATTAAATTATCCCTATACCTATTTTAACGGTCACTCCATAAAAATCCAATTATTTCTTCTTATGCGACGGAAGTTGGGAGCATTCTGAGTTAGGATAAAGCACAGCGAGAGCGCTAACGGGGCATCCGGTGCCCTTCCTTCCGATGTCACCTGCCGCCACCTGGCGACTGCAGCAGGAACCATTAGCGGCACTTCATTAAACGTCATCGCGAGTTGCGAGGCCCATAAATTGCGTTCCATATTTGTGCCCAGCAAGAATACTAAATAGGTCAAGTAAACTTTCATATATTATTATTTTTTTAAGATCATCACGGAAACAATTATCATTTGTGACTTTTTAAAAATAATACAGAAAAATTCATCCCCTTGTCGTTAAAAAAATTATTATTTTTGGTATGCTTTAATTTATTAATTATGTCTATCTTGTAGTATCTGGTCAAGCACCATGATATATAATTTATGTTTGTTATGGTTCGTTTATAATTACGTGCGAGTTTTAAACAAGCACATTAAAAATTGCTTTTCATGCCTTCATTGAACTTTACACGAATGCAAGGCAAATGGCAGTTAGTCTATTAAGGATGTAAAATAATTCGTATTAAGAATTGTTCTCCGCCCGTTTATCGGCGTTCATGTTATTGTTAAATTGGTATTCTTAGGGAAAAGATTCAAGGTTTAAAACTTTTCTTTCACAACATATTTAATTGATGATATGTGCCATCTGATGGATGAATAATTTGGCCTGCCCATATTACATATATAGACGAGGACAAACGTTGCGTATTTCTATTGCAGGAAAGTTTTTCCTCCATGTTTCATTTCGGTGCACTTTTCGTTACACGTTTGGGCAATTCTTGACCATAAGTTTTGAGGTAAGAAGGCCGCGTGTATACCTATATATATATGTCACTAGCCGACGCGCACTTAATTATTCTTTATTATATTTCTCCTTAAATAATTATTATAATTATTAAAATTAAATTTACCTTAAAACCAATCAGGATTCTTATTTTGTGTCGTTGGTTGGTGAATAGAGAATCTTTAAGTGGACTAAAAACGTGTTTTCTATGCGAAACTTTTGATGACTTTTTATAAAGATAGATTATTCGTATGTAATTTTTTTACCAATAAACAAATAAGAAAGAATGTCTGCCGCGGTCATTGATGTTGAGTTTGTGGTTGAATGTGGGTAGGCACATAATTTTATTTTTTATGTGAGTATTGCACAAGAGTACCAACTGCTCAAAACCGTCTGGAGCTAGTGATACTATAGCATCCCAAATTGGGGTGCGTTGTGAGGTTCAAGATACTGAGAGGAAGGTGGGAATTACCTGGTTATTCAGATTTGATCACCAAACACGGTTAAAGCCATTTTAAGTAACGTTTCAATTTTGAATGGTGATCTTACACTAGAGCGATACTGAGACTACCTGCCACTCTGGAAGTGCCGTTAATATACTATGAATATATTATTTTCATAGAATAAATTGTGAAATAACACAAATTAATCAAAAAAAAAATTTTTTTTTTTCATAAAAAGCAATTACTTTGTGGTTACATTATATTATAAAAAATAAAACAAACACTTTGTATTTAACCACGAATTTATTATTTTATATATCTACCGGTTTCGCTTCGACCAAGCTTCCTCAGGATATAATAATGAAGGATATAATATAACATTATTATATCCTGAGGAAGTTTGGTCGAAGCGAAACCGGTAGATATATAAAATAATAAATTCGTGGTTAAATACAAAGTGTTTGTTTTATTTTTTATAAAAATAAAATAACTTTCGCACGCCGGAATTCGAAACGAGGCAAGGAGGCAAGGAGGCAGTCCGCCAAACGCCAATGGGACGAATTATTACGAGACGTGTGAGCTAACAATTATAAATGAATAAATAAAAAATATACAATATCCAAGAGAAATATGTATTTCCCGGGTACGAATAGCTAAATTATTTTGAGGCGTTTGAGAAGTACGGATTCTAGTTTCATGAAACCATATTTTTTTCTTTCCGCTGTACATACACAAAAGAAGAAAAAATGGAAATATGTGTAGTTCATATAAAGGGTAAGATATACTCAGAGGGATAAAAACATTCACAGGAAACAGAATAAAAGAATCCTTATTTATCTTTCTGTCCGGAATCTCAAATCAGGAACCATCTCATCCATCTGGAAGCAAAGGTCGCAGTAGGAAGTTCTACTCGTATTATTACTAAAGTATCAAAGAAGAACCTCGATTGGTCCAGAGATAGAATTATCAGGAAAGGGATTTCACTCGCAGCATCAGATTAGGAGACGACCCACAGTGTTTCAATTTCACAAAGTGTTCAACCCAAAACACGCCTTGGTTTTTATCTCATGTTAATTCCTAGCGATCTCAGCCCTACGAGGCTTGTAAGGAGTGTCTGTCGACTGTCTCTGTGAGAGGGCTGAACAAAATGTTAATTCATTCGCGTAGCGGTGAAGCACAATTATACTCCGCTGGCAAAATGTTGCCATTAACATGATTGCGTTGATTATTATTATTTGTTTCATTGAAACAACAAATTACACTGGACGTTATGACGCATTGACTGGTCCATTTTATTCACTGAATCTGGAAAGGGTTTCTTTTATTGCGGCTTAACCACAAATAGGGATTATAAATATGGGTCAATGTAAAATTTAACATAATTATAATTAACTGAATTTTCGAGAGTTGATGAGTTGATAACTTGGAAAATGTGTTGCGGATATTTTTACCATACCAACCATAATACAAAATTCATTGAAGAGCTACAGCGACAGATGCGTGCTTGGGGGGTATCTGTTCGCCAAATGTAAGGTAAACTTTCTCATACTTGGGGGTATTGGTAATTATTCCATAGGCCACCGGACTTTTAATAGGCACCGATTATGAAAATAAATTTTACACTTAGTTACCACAAGAAACATCGGCTCCAGTCGGGGTAGAAGGAAATACATGCATTTCTCATTTACGGCTGATATTTCATGTTGCGTTCCTTCACATATTGAACATTTAAACAAACCCGTTAGACAAACCCTGCTTGCCATAGAGACCATTCACACCTGGGATGTATATGTAACTAAACTTTGACCTTTTCCAGAAAAAAATATCACTGTTTTTCGACTGTTCATTAAATAAAATAAATTTAGAAAGAGTGTCGGAAATGCGGGATCTTGGCATAATAATGGTTGAGAAACTACACTTCACGGTTCACATTCAACAAACTGCAAATAAGGGTATGAAAACATTAGGATTTGAATTAAGAACAATTAAAAACTTTGAATCGATACAAATCATTAAACTACTGTACACATCCCTTGTTAGAAGCCTAATAGAATATTACTCCATAGTCTGGTCGCCCTTCTACCAAATTCATATTCATACTATTGAAAGAATTCAAAGAAAATTTTTAAGTTTTGTAAATTTTAAACTTAACATACCTTTTGAGCACATAAATTACCCTATTATTAGGGGGGGGGGGGAGTAGAGAAGTGTGACAAGGGTTATGGGGGGGGGGGGGTCATGAGCTTTGTGATGTCACATGCACGAAACGACTGCCACAAAAATATTTTCCCTATCCTATTACACCCCCTCCTTGTGGTATCCCGTCACACTCTCTCCGTCAACTATTATTTTTACATGTAAAATTGCAAAATATGTGATGTCGTGCTGAGGGGGAGAGGATTCACAAATGTGAGAGGGGGGGGGGGGGGGGTCAAAAAGTCATGAAATTCGTGTGACGTAATTTATGGATGGCCCCTTACAACCATCTGCATATGATTGTGTTTGTCTTTTAAAAAATCCTGACAGAAAATATATGTTTTTGGGAACAGAGCTGATGTTGATTGAATGTGCGGGAGGTGCTTATTTATAAATAATATGTGGTTTATAAAGTGGGTGGGTATTTACTTACAAATCTTATGATTTCAGAGAAATTTTGTTTCGATTTGTTAAATAAGATAAAATACATACTTTTTTTGGAGGCGAGGTCTACTGTTCACAGAGCTATAAATTTTATCATTTAGTTAAAAAAATTACATAACAAATTGCGGGTTTATATAATTTATTTCATTTAATGAACAATTTTTTCAATACAAAAAGCTTTAAAAAATAAAATAAAACATCCTCATTTTCCCGAGTGCGGGAGAGCTGTGTTTTGAAAATTAAATGGTAGTTTATAGTTGGTTTAGCAATCACAGTCTTTCGTATAGATAGAGATAGCCCAGATCCTTGGGCGGGTTCTCTGAGAAGGCCACCTTGTTGTCGTTGAAGATGACCCAGCGGCCCTCGTGCAGAATGTGGCACACGTAGTGGCCCACCTGCGTGGAGGTTCCCATGTGGGAAATGAACGCTATCAGCTTGTATTCTGCAACAAAATACAAGTATATTGTGGTACGTTTGATGGAGTCCAGATGTCCTAAACATTAGTAAAAAAATATTAAATATTCCAACTTTAGAAAACAGACGAATAATAAAAGACCTAACCTTTTTATTAAAATTATTAAACTCTAAATTCGACAGTTGTGAACTCCTGCAATTAATAAATCTACATGTACCTACACGAACAACTAGACAAACGTTGACATTTTATACACGTACATCTCATTCGAACTGTGATTTGCATTCTCCAATACAACGTTTACATAGTCTTGGTAACAAATGCTTTAACAATGTGGATGTATTTGACAATAATTTGAACTAAGCAAACTTCAAACGCCATATTATGTGCCAATTATGTAAACCTATCCCTTAAACTAATATGAACAACAATTTTAAACATTACCTACTTTATGTCAACTCCTATATTTTATAGACTATATTTTATGTTACCTGTATTTTGTTAACGCTTATATTTTAAGTAACCTACATTTTTTTAACGCTTATTTTTTTATGTAAGTAACGTATGTTTTGTTTTTAACATATATTATGTTACTTGTATTTTGTAAACCAATTCTTTTCACTGTAATTAAAAAAATGTACTGTATTCTATGTAAAAGCCCTGTGGGCTTTTAAATAAATAAAAAATAAAAATAAAAATAAGTAGCCCCTCAAAAGTTATTATTTTGTAATAGAAGATATGCGTCAATACGGACAAGATTCAATATGGCGTCGACGTCGGCGTCAAGACGGATAATTACGTGTGTTTTAATGAATATAAAATTAAATGCATATTTTTTTCAAGAATCCCGACTGAAATCGACGTTTCTTATGGTAACTAAGTTAAATGCAGTGTAAATTCTTTAAATCTGTGCCTATTAAAAGTGAGGTGATTTATGGAAATTGACTGAAAAGATAATAACAATTAGTCAAAAAAGGGAAGGCGAAACAGTTGCCTCATTTAACAATAATTACACACCAGAACTTATTTTTAACTAAACCCTATTTTAAAATTAAATAAAAATGTTATAGAGTATAAATAAATAAATAAAATTCGGTCACTTTTAACTGTATCATACTTCGACTAAGAACTACCAACATTATCTTCAATAATATGTGCGTTAAGAAGATGAAAATAAATAAAAATTCAAATAAAAAGTAGGTCGGAGTTCCACAAACTTATTCTTGATAATAATAATAAAATTTTCAATTAGTTTAATGAAGTAGTTAATTAATAATATCGCAAACCAGCAATTAAAAAAATAAATCAAATTTTATTAAAAATAATGCCACAAAGCGAATTTTAAATTATTGAAGGAATAAAACTTTCCGTTCAAATCAAAGCTTGCCTTTAAATAGACTGTAAAGTGAACGAAGTTGCAAGTATTCCACATTCGATTAAATTTAATTTGTCCGCGACAAAAGAAACGTGAATTGAATTATCTCCGGAGTTGCAGCAGCAGGACTATTTGTGCAATCTCCGCCATTAAATCTGCCCGGCCAATTGGCAATCATGTTTCTTTTCCATGTAATTGAATAGATCCTGCGATCGCCCGCGCCGACCTGCACCGGAAGGCCGCGTTCAGCGCCATCTGCAGAGGAGCCCAACTACCAAACTAAATAATTACATTTTTTTTCAATTAACATAAAAAGGTATTAAGACTCGTTTTAAAATTTTATTATTTTCAATATGTATATAAATATCTATGTCCAAACACAACAAGAATAATTCTGTTTTCAATGTTATCTAATCTTATATTGTTAATTTTTATTGTTGGAATTAAAATCGATGTTGAAAAATTATTAAAAGACCAACGCTTTAAAAAGCCAATGATGTCATTCGTACCCGATCGCATTAGCATTACGCGAATAATGGGGGAGATTGTCGACAATTACCATCGTTGTGAAGATATCTTGTTCAAATCTACGAATATCTTTACACTTCAAATCATACCTTATGTACATTTTGAGAGACGGTAAAGTTTCCGCCCCGGAAACCATTTATTTGATAACCAACACCTCTGTCGTAGTTCCCCCAAGTGGTTCGCTAAATTTGGTAAGTTAGTAGGGGTGCACTGTTTCATCGAGTGGGGTTTGTTTGGGTTTTGGCGGCGGATGTGTCTGACCACAAACTGCAAGGCAGGCCGGATCAGGAGAGATTGGCAGTGGATTCATTCTTCCCTCCTAGATACACTGACCCCCAGATTCTTACCTCTTACCTTTCTACTTCCCGGAACATCCTCTCATTCCTTTCCACATAGCATCCCCAGAGATGTTATAGAGCCTGAGGGGATTTATTTTCTGCAGGGTCTACTGTCTGGAGCCAATGTAAAAAAATACCTTTTTTGAGAAGCTTGAAAATACATTTTAAAATTATTTTAATACGAAAAAGGAAAATTCAGTCAGAAGTTAAAAGCTGTAAATGACTAAAAAGAGGATCAACCTAATGAACTGATTATATTAATATAATGTAAAGATAAATACCTACAAATAAAAAAAATAAATCCAAGAAAATATTTCGTATAAAATATTTTGGTGATTGAAATAAAGAACACTTAATTTATTATTATGGTAACCTTAATTTAAGGATTAACAATTTGCAATTTCATATCTTTCCAATTATATCTTGCCTAAATGTAACTTTTTGCTGACGTTAAAATCCCTTTAAGACCACTGTCTGGAATACCGAAAAAGTGCAGAATCAGACTCGTTTCAGTATATTAAAAGGAGTTCTACATAATAAACGTATAAGGAATAAGTGAGTTGAGTTTTTGCTTTTTTATCGTTCGTCCTCCATTCATTTTCTTTCTCCCGACCTCTCCTTGCGTATCTCCCAACTTTTACAATAATTGAACCGTTTATTAAGGTTTTATTGCCCCTCAGCCGGGCCTGCGAGGGGTAGGTAGAGAAGAGAGGGGGTAAGCGGGAGGCCTTTACTTTTGTGTGTTTGCCCTCGATTTAAATTGTTTCATTGGATTTGAACTCCCAGACCAATGAGATGATTGCACGGGGAAGACTAATAAATTTCACTTGCTATGTTGGGAAAACACTGAAATCAAAAGTAAAAAGGTTCAGTTCGCTGGGAAAAAAGTAGCAAGTTTATTAGTCACACAGATTTTACGATTTAGCTCCGGGATGTGTGCGGATTTATTTTAATGAGTGTTCATAATAAGCTTTTCCCCTTTTCTGGGCTTTTACGGATTGGCTTTTTATTGTGTATTTTTTGATTTATGAAGATTGTTTTCTACAAAGTCTCTTTATTTAACCACCTCTCAGCTTACAGCGTAGAAACAGCTAGAAACAGCGCAAAATCATTTATTATTTTTATCTAAAACTGGCAAAGAGTTAGCAGTGGCGTTCGGTAGCTTATTAAAAAAATACAGTAAGTGATAAAAGGAAGTAATTAGGTGTAAAAGAAATTAGTCGGACGTCAATTTCCTCAAATGAAGTAAATTCCCTCAATAGAAATAATTTTCAATATATTTTTCGACAAATAATTAAAACATGTATCTTTCCGTTATTTAAAGTGTTAAAAGTAAGATAAAATTCACAGTGCTTCTTTAATTTATACTTAAGATATTTGTTGACAGATTTATGCATCATTTATAAGCCTTGCTTTATTGAAAATTTTCGCTCATTTATTTTTCATTTATTTTAATTTAGTACCCTATCAGAATTTAGGCAAGTGACTCTTCAATAATATTTTAAAGCATATATGTTTATGCCTATTGATTCTAGTTTTTTTTTTTTGTTTAAATATTGATGCGCTCGCTCCAACATTCATCTTTCAAGCTTTAAAATGACAACATAACTTTACCCCTAGTAAATTAAATGCAGGTAGATAATACATTATTATATTTGCATAGCACAAGCCTCCTTCTGCTAAAAACATTACGAGAGGAAGGCCCAAGTCCCGTGAAGCCGCCTTGAGGTGAGTGTCCGCCATATTGCATGCACGCGACATTAACAGTAAAGTTACTACTGCACTGAACTGCCTAGCCCACTGTAATGTAAATACTGCCTTCTGTTGACGGAACAGAAGCACCCGACAGACAGAGCCTTGACTCATTACGTGAAGGCACGCCACTTGTATTGTCTCATTGTGACTTTATGAAGTAGCTACCTGCTATTTGGAACACAAAACGAACGAGTACATAAATTAAAACGCAATATACAGCTTGCCAAATAAAATATATAAAATTCAAAGGTGTTTGTTGTAATATAGGATTACATTATATTACTGTTTGATATTGGATTATTGTTAAACGAAGTTATTTTTATTGAAATGGTGTTCTTTGTTTTACAGCTACTATTTATTGTTATGTTCGATATCGACAGGGCTTTACTCTGTGCCTTCAATGGTGGCCATATCAAAGCCATATCTAAAGGCACCAGAAAATCATGTTCAGAAAATAAAAATAATAAACATAATCTAATAAATGCGGTGAGTGAATGTAAAATAATAGTTCCTACTCTACTTCAATAATTTCATTACGGTACAAATATAGTACCTATGTATATAACAAAAAGGAACTTAAAGCTTCATTTTAAGTCTCTTTGAACATTTTTTTAATTATTTTCTCATGAACGAGGAATTCATTAAACATGTTAAGGTTAACAGGTCACTTTCAGTAAAAAAACAAACTCCGTTCAGACAAGTATACTTACTGGGTTTATTTTACAATAACACGTTCTTGGCTTTGAAGGCACTTGCTTGGCCCACTTGCAAATTAGAAAGAAGGAGAGAATCAAGAATGCCTATTGTTTTTTATAAACAATCGTTTTAAATCTCGACAGGCCAAGATGCCAAACATAACGTCCGTAACCAAGTGGGTCCGCCGACGACCCCATGATTTTTTTAAATATTAATTAAAACCATGGAGATTCTTTTTTTTGTTATTTGTCCATTTCTTTGGCAGGTAATATTACCTATATTTGACAAAATATTTTTTCCTGCGATCAACGATTTTTTCACATATTTTTTATTAATCCTTTGCGCAGGAATACCTAAAATACTAAAAATGTATTTCATGTGTTTATGTAAATAAAAGAAGGATAATAATTTTGGGGTCTTTCTTCAGCCCCAGTTGGCTACGGAAGAGTTCAAAAACTAACACTACAACAAACTCACTGTCAGCATATTTACAAATAGCTCAAAATAACATCCTTCCATACCGACTTATCTTATCTTATACAGAGATATCTGCCTGATCATAAATAAAGTAATTAAAATAAATGACAGTAGGTTTTAGTCACGCTCTGAACCAAACCCCTTTAAGTTTTTACTCTACAGAGGCCAATGGTTAATAGTTTTCAAGCATATTGTTTTTGAAACACATTAATTTAGAATATGATAAAAATATAATAACATTAAGTATTATTTTTTCAAAAACATAAGACTTATACAATCTTTGTTTAACCCATTTGCTTGGATTGTTCAGGAATCAATCAACGAATACACCTTTCTTTGAACTATTAATGATTTGTAAATTACTAAGCCCTTTGTTTCATTTAATATTTATTTAGACCACGAGGTGATTTCTACGAACACATTATTTAATCGATTCCTAGAATTTGATTTCCGGGTTAGGCAAGAAAGACTAGAAGTAGGGAGAAGGCAATAGGAACTACAGATGTATGAAGTATCTCCTGGGGTAAAATAACGGAGCTTATTGGGAAGAGGAAGAAATAAAATATTGATAGGTGAATCGTTTCAGTCTCCAAAGTGCTCAACGCGGAGCCGTTCCGTTTCTTGGAACCGTTCCGGGTAACTGCTCCCATTTTAGCAACTCCTAAGCACTGAATACTGAACATCAGAGACATAATATTTGTCATAGAAAACTGGCGACGATATGTGAAAGATTGTGTTTGAAATATCTCAAGAATAAATTCTCCTAAAATAAAACATTCTTAGTTTTATTTATATGCTTTCTAGTACATACTCGCTACGAATGTAGAATTTGTGGAGATAAAAGTATTTAAAAAAATATTTGTCTCAAGATCATTGCTTATCAAAAAACAAACATTCGAAATAAGAATGTTTAGTTATTATATTCTTAATTTAATGTTAAAGTAGTGTCTCCAATTACGTTTTTTTTAATAATATCTATGTATTTATCGCCATTATTACGTAATCTAGCCGTATTATAGTATATATATGTATAGGTATATATATGTTTTATAATAGGTATATTTTGATTTCCAGATGAAGATATTTTCATAAATTATTTTTATGGTGAGAATTTTGTTTTCAAAAATTAATTTACCGTTTGGTGAAATACTATTAAAAATAATAATCGCATGTCTTTATGTAAACCAACCGCATTTAAAAAAAATGTTGAGGGTAGAACGGTGACAAACCATTTTTTTTTAAATCAATTGGCCTTGACTAAGCCCCCTAAGAAAATGGGCCAGTTGTAACACTTTATAATTATTTATTTAAATAGTGTGATTCAACTTTAGAAAAATAGCCATCATGGTTACAAACCCAGTAAAATGTATATTGCGGTATTAAAAGGAATGTCTGTGTTTTTAAATTTACCAATAAAAGTGCATAACCCGCATTCATTCTGCAAATTCAGATTTATTCATTTAACAAGCATCTTCCAACAATTCAAATTATCTTTAATTCGTTTCTCGGCCATTTACCATCAATAAAATGACTTACTTGCCTTGGCGTATCTTAAGCGAATTTGTTGAAAGCTGCAAAAGCGCCGTTCAAAGGCGGGCGGACAAAAATAAAACAATGCAATTCTTAGACAAAGCTTTGAAGGACGCTGCGATAATTACCTATCAATTAAGATCACTTAGTGTTTGAAAATAGTCTAGAAAATAATTAGCTGCAGTTTCAACAAAAACAAAAGTTTCAAACTGTTTTAAAACCGTTCAGATCATGCTGGAACTGTATACTTTCAGATAGCATTTTCCGAATGGACTATTCATACAGTGGTATGAATAGTCCATCGGATTCAGCTCGATATATTAACTCATTTTTCTGCGAACTTGCTGCGTGTACCGCTACCATTTCCTGTTAATATTTATTATTATTGATCCTGACGTGCTAAATGATAGTCGAGTTATTGCCCTTGCAAAAATGTTAATTTTTTTATTGAAATTAGGTATACGCATAGAGGCTGTAAATTGAAACTGTAAATTGAATTAAACTGTAAATTGTTTTGCAAACACATTCGAAGTGCTGCAATAGCTCGGGTACCCAAAAAGTATATTTTCAGCGATATTGCGGTGGGCTCATAGTTAATTTGTGTGACTAATATTCATTTTAACGGGTACAATCGATCATTCATGCCTTTTTTTATTAGATGGACAAATATTTTCTTTTGAAATGAAACTAATCCATTTTTAGATAACTAAAACAATTCTGTCTAATTAAATGTCAAAAATTGACTTAAAACGTATAGAAAACTATGTCTAAAATGCTTTCTGATAATGTCAGATAAGTGCTAATAATACCATTTTAAGCAAAATAATACCATTCAGAGAGAGAGAATATAATTATTCAGAATTAACATTTTCCTCCCCCGGTGTTGTATTATTGTCTCAAACTACGGCACCCATTTCCCTCGAATAGACATCCCTTAATGGCAGGGAACAACAATCACCCCCCTGTAGTGGCGGTGTTTTACCTTTATTATTCAATAGATGGATGTAAAAGGCATCATTAAGTTTAACGTCATTTCAAATGGAAACGGCGCTCAAGACGTTGTGGAACACGGCTACGGCGTATTGTGCAATCAAATAATGGTACAATCCGGTTTGGAACTGCTCTAAGATTCCACACCAGCCATAGTGGATATTATTAAGAATTACTAACAGTACGAACAGTAAAACAATGTATGATCGTATGAGAAATGTGGATATCCGCAAAGAATGTAAGGCCGATGTAAGCATAATGAGTAAGATTAAGAAAGGGACCCTCAGATGGTTTGGGCATGTAGAGCGAATGAACGAAGGAAGTAGTGTAAGAAGAATATACGACGCGAATGTGAATGGTAGAAGAAGTCGGGGACGCCTGAGGAAGACATGGCACGATCAAGTGAATCAGATACTTGAGTCGGGTCATGTCAAAAGTCAGAATAATAGAAGAGAATGTATGAGACGATGTATGAATGTGAGTGAGGCAAAGAGTGTGTGCCAAGACCGAGTTGTTTGGCGGTCCGTCCTCTCTGCCTACCCCTGCGGGGAAACGGCGTGATGGTTAGTTAGTTAGTTAGTTTTACGATCACGTAAATCATCAAAATAAATAACATACTGATTGCTATCTTAAGTAAAATTCAAGATTTAATTTATTTTTATTTTTCGGTTTCTTGTTCTTTTTAATATTTTCGTTTAGATTATTACTATATAGGTACTACATTGATGGGAATAACCTTAAAAAGTTATTAAAAGAAGTTTTTAAAAAAATGTATACTTTTACAAGAAGGTCAATAGGTGTTTCTTATAAATAAAATCGAATACGCTTATCCGAGACACTATCTAGGTTACAAACCAGTTCTTCGAACACTTGGTTCCTGCCAGAATAAAAAAGGTAGCTGCCAATAACATGGAGAAAAAAGAATAGTCGAAGATAATATTCTTCTGAATTTAGAAATATGAGTTTGAAAAAAATTACATTTTGTTTATTTCTCGTACTTGTGTGGTACCACTATAATTTTTTTCCCTCTGTGTTTTGGAAATAGATACCTTTGAATTCGTTTCTTAATTTGGAGACACAGTATTTTTTTAAAATATTTTACGATTATTTGATGCGTGATTCATATTTTTTGCTGCAGAAACGCAGTTTTGTTTTTAGTTTTCAATATTATTATATTTTAAAATATAAAATTTCGTTTGAGAGATCAAGAACATTAATTAGCACACAAATGCTATTTTTAAATTAAACAATTTAATTATTTCCTATTACGTAATTGCAATGCACTCAATTCAATTTAATTTATTTTATTTAAGAAATACCGACCAAGGGTAATAGGGGCTGGAATGGGTCTTACGGAAGGTGACCTAAAAATTGGTCCGGCGACAGATGGTCCGGCGACAGTTGGTCCGGCCGACAGTTCGTCCGGCCGACATTTGGTCCGGCGACAATTGGTCCGGCGACAATTGGTCCGGTCGAAAGTTTAGAAGACGTTTTCTTCAAGTAAGTGTGCAAAGAGGATATACAATATACATACGGCCATACAACCAAAGTCGACATACTTATAAGGCATCTTGAGTGAAAATCCGCTGTAAAAATATTTTTATTAATAATTTCGACTCTCCGAAGTAGCATTCGGCAATCACAAAATACTTATACGTGCAGTCGGCTTAGCAAAAAAAAAGATTCCTACTTGCATATAATATAACTTTTATATCTTAATATAACACAAGAGTCCCAACTGCTCCAAACCGTCTCGAGCCAGTGAGACTATGGCATCCCCAATTTTGGTATGGTGCGATGCTGAAGGTAGTGGGGAGGGGAAGGAGATGTGGAAAATGTACCTGGCTATTCAGATATAGTCATCATACACGGCTAAAGCCATTTCAAGTAACGTAACAATCCTGAATTAATACTGACGAATAGAAAAATACGACATACTTACATGTGCAATATCTACTTAAGATTTAGGAGGCGGATATGTTAAATTGAGTTGTGTGAATTTTTGTAACTATTTTAATTATCATAGTATTAAAAATATATTTATAACGACAACATAATATTATTATTATTAAACATTACTCCCTCACAATATTTGCAAAAAATTTCCATTGCCGCCTTTATTACAAAATTTTTTTTTTCTTCATATTATTTTATTTTATTAATTTCTTTTTATTGGATTTTATTAAATTAAAAATGGGGCTCAGTACGGACAAATCACCCATTGACGCCCACATTATCAAGTAGGTATTGTTTGAAAATATATTCTGTTATTGAATCAATAATTTAATATGTACTGATTAATTTATGTAGGTAACATAAAAATGATGTACCAAATTGGAAGTCAGCCGCTGAGGACAGGAGGAGTTAGAGGCGACTGTTGCAGGAGGCCAAAGCTCGATATGGGCTGTAGCGCCATCGAAAAAAGAAGAAGACATAAAGATTATAATATTGATGTGAGATTGACTTGTGAGATTCGTCCAAATAGTCAATAAAAATATACACTACCCGTATTATTACAAAAGTAAGCATAAAAAATTTAAAATATTTATACAAGTTACAAGAACTTGGTATTAAAAAATGTATTTAACTTATTAATCAAATCATTATTAGATTAACAACCCCCTCGCGTGCACTGTGTACACATTTAATTTAGAGTAAGCCTACATTTAGAATCAACATTTTAATCTCGTACGTGTATTATAAAACCCACTGCATAGTAGAATGTACGTTCAAATGGAAACTGCAAACAAAGCCGCATCCCCTATCTTATGGCGGGCTTCCTGCACTGAGTGGTGAGGGGTGAGGGGTGAGCAGTGAGGGGTGAAGGGGGGGGGGGTGATATTAAAACACCCCGGAGGTGGTAACGCGGGTTAATACTTTTTAAATGTTTCATCACGTTTTCAGCCCAAGGGAAGATTCAACTTTGCCAAATATTCTTAACACTTCCGGAATACTGAGACTTTTATAAATATTTGACTTATCTTTAACCATGTTTATGTTACAAATATTAACTTTTTATTTTTATTTTGTTAACTTACGACAAGCGTTTAAACCTTTTGAATGTTAATTATATAAATAAGTGTGCCAGTATTTACGAAAATTAAATATTATCACAGTGTCATTTTTTTACCTCTATTGATAATCGTTTTTCAGATGTCTGATTAATTAATCAACTCACTAATTAACCTCTCGGAAATCAGGCGTTTTATGCCAGAAGGTCAAAATATTTACGCTTTGC
The DNA here is from genome assembly GCA_929108145.2 of Limnephilus rhombicus. NCBI lineage: Eukaryota > Metazoa > Arthropoda > Insecta > Trichoptera > Limnephilidae > Limnephilus > Limnephilus rhombicus. The sequence goes on from OV815285.1 coordinate 51,502,182, forward strand.
GATAAAATTCAAATAAATGGAATATTTCTGAACATATCCGAAAACTAAAAACTGTTTATGAAAGATGATGAAATACCTTTACAAATATTATTACTAGAAATAAAAATATAATTTTTGAAATATACCATTTTTAATACAAACTTCAAAAGGTTTAAAAAATGATTTACTTTACGTTTCTTGTATCTAAAATTACTGATAACGAAAAAAAAAGACAAACGTACACGCACGTATTTTTAGGCAAATTTTATTATCACATCAGGTTTTTGTCGTTTCATAAAAAAATAACGAATAAAAATTTCTCACAATTTTATACATTTTCCTCGCAATGACAAAGCTTTGTATATTTTCAGACCTATTATATATATATATATATATATTCTTTTTTTTTTTTTTTAATGTGAAATATCAAAAGAGACCCATTTGCTCCCAACCGTCTAGTATAGAGCTAGTGAAAATGTGTTATCCCCAATTGGGGTATGTTATGAGGCTAACATTAGGGGTAAAGGGAAGGAAAAGGTGAAGAGGAAGGTGGAGAAGTACCTGGCTATTCAGATCTGGTCACCAAACATAGCCAAAGCCATTTCAAACAAAGTTTCAATTCTGAATGGTAGTCTTACATCAAGGCGATACTTACATAGAGTATCTTCCAATCTTGATCGTGCCGCAAATATACTGTATATTATTTGTAATGATTAAATCGTGAAATAACACAAATTAATAAGTGATCCATTCTAATGTTTCCTTAAAACTATAAATATATTTACAAATATTTTCTTAGATATTATATTAAGAATGTTAAATTGTTAGAACCTGCAGACAAGCTGCCATATGACAGCTTTGTGGGTCTACTCAATTTTTTTTTGTACAAAATGTATTCTGTAATTAAATAAATAAAAAAAAAAATAAAAATAAAAATAAAATAAAATAATTAATATGTAAAAGAATCAAATGCCGATATTACATTCGTATTAGCGAATTTTTACGATACAAAACGTTAACATCGAACTTAATTAAAATAATTTCATTTTGTGGTGCAACAAGCACAACGTTGTGTATTATCTGTCCTCTTGACGTGCCTGCCTTCCCCGTGACGCAAGCAAATGTACTCCAGTCATTCATCACCGGGACGAACAAGCCCAAAGGGTAGGACTTGTTCCACTTCCTTGTTTCTTTGTCGAGCTGCTTTGTACAGGGAACAGGATTTAGTAAACAGGCTACACGGACAGACAAGCACCGACGGCATTCGTAAATCAGAAGTTGACATCCGCGAAGGTTTTACCGCTCCATTATTTTCTAGCCCAGTAGACCGTCTTAGGGGAAATTGAATTTCAGATTCCTTATGTTTCGTTTACCTATTTGCATCAGTATTTGCACTATTGGCACAATGCTTTTTTTTTAATTGTTGTAATATTTTATTTTAAGCTGGCGCCATTCTACATATACTTAAATCAATCTTCCAAATTTCCAGACAATAAATAACTGCTAAGAATATTTATTAACATCGTGATTTTTGGATACTGCTATTATAATGACACTAAATGCAATATCTTATTAAATAGCCCAATTGTGGGGCATTCTATTAATATAATTCAATATAAACTGTGTCAAAGTAGGGTCAAAAATACTAAATAATATAGAATTAAACAGTAATGATTTGGAACGATCAACAGCCTATTAACAAAATTAGTTGCATTTGAAACGACTTCAGAAAGGAGGTGGTTCTCAATTCGACGGTATTTTTATTTTAGTTTTATGTTTGTTACCTCAGAACTTTCGACTGGGTGAACCGATATTGATGATTCTTTTTTTATTTGAAAGCTGGTGCTTTCCGTGTGGTCCCATTTTAATTTGGTCTATTTCTGACAATGGCATCCATGAAAAAACCATATAACTCTTATATTTGCATTAAGTATATGCGCGACAAATGGACGAATAACTCAATATCATGCCAACCGATTTCGATGATTCTTTTTTTTTATTGGAAAGGATAGTTGGTTGAGAGTTTAGTAAGGTTCTGATTATGGTTTCTATGACAAAGTAACGGAACTCTTCAATTCTTAGGAGCAAATTAACGATACTCGGCCGAATCTTTTATAATTAGGCTATCCGGATCTTTGAGTCACCTACCGTAAAGTCGTTATAGTCAAGTAATGTCTATCTCATATGAGCAGCACGTTTAGTAGGTCTACCCATATTCAGACAAATTAGTTAGTGAACTTCAGATTCACTAAAAATCAAAAAAATAAACAAAATTTTTAACAGAACAAAAAACGACTTAAAAAAATACACTAAAGAGTAAAATAATAATTTCGTATTCTTCTACAACTTCATAATTAAGGTTTTTTTTTTATTTTATTTTTTTTATTATTAAGTTAAAAGAAACATAGTATTTCGCTTTCTTAACTTAAATACAGAGCATATATATATAGTATAGTAGTAAGAATAATATTTTTAATTTTGTTCCAACATTTTGAGTTTAAATAGTTTTTTTTTAAAGGTTTTTATGTTATTTTCCGTTTTTAGGCTATCTGGAAGGAGATTATATATATGAACTCCCTCGTGACCAATACTTCTCTTGCCACTTTCAGTCTTGACAGTATTTGTGTACAATTTATTGTGTTGTCTAGTATAATGTTCGTGTACTTGTGATGTTTTTATAAATGTTGTGTTTGTGTGTATAAGTCCATTTTGTATTTTGTAGATTTTACTTTTTCTACTCATCAATATGTAGGTACGATTGTTATTTTTGGAGTCGGTGTCAGCCAAGATACCCGGCCCGGTGGCGTATTTCCAAAACCTATACCGGTTCAGTTGCGGTAGCGACGATTTACATTTTAAATATACCTCTATATTGGTAATTTTTTATGACATTGCAAAAAAAAAAAGTTCTAAAATCTAGATAAAATAATCTTTCGGATGTGTATATGAAAAATTGGTTATTTTATTTCTAAATATTTAAATTTTGATATTGAAAATGTAAAGCGACTGAACCGGTAAAGGTTTTGGAAATACGCGGCCCGGCGTGTTCACTTGACAGCTCCCCTCCCGCTGCGGCCCCGCTCTCGCCTCTCGCCGCGTCAAGTCGCGCGTCAACAGGCACATCTCACCTATAACTATGTATGTAGTTACAAACCTACCTTGGCTGACACCGACTCCAAAAATAACAATCTACATATTGATGAGTAGAAAAAGTAAGTTAATTATTAAGTTGTAGAAGAATACGAAATTAATTTTTTACTTTTTAGTGCAGTTTTTGAAGTCGTTTTTTATTTTCACCTCAGGTATATATTTTACATGCTATAAAACAAGCAGTTAGATACTGAAATCTCTTAACTATTATGAGAAGAAATTAAAAGATAATATAAAAAACCTATAAAACACAGCAAATAATTGGGAATTTAACTATAACGCTCGGATAGACATGTTCGTTAGTAGCACGGAAGCTTGCTACTTAGTGGCACGTGTCAGAGACAGTGCTAGTATTAAGCATGCTACTGGATTCGCGGGTGAAAGAGGGAATGCTGTTAGCTTATCTGAACTGGTTTGCTTATGAGCATGCCAATGTACAAACTATTTCAGGAAGCATGCTTAAATGATTTCATAGCCATTGACATCTTTTCGCATCTCTACTAACAATTGATTACTTGTTATAATGTTTGCTATCCTAGTTTTACAATTACGGACCAAATTCGACCTATTTTCTTTTCTTCCGTCAAAAACTCTATTATATCGTTGTAACAGTAGGGAACTGACACTGTTTTGATTTCTTGTATTTTCTTGCAAAGCTACCATTTTGGTCAAGCGCATTCTTTTAAATAGCACGCGTGTTCAATTGTTTACTTTGAACACACTTATTCATGAGTACGCTTATAATTAGCATTTCATATACAAGCAAATGTGGATAGTTGAAAAGCATGCTCGTTTTGAGCATGCTCAATTTATGAGCACGTAAGTCATGATTTGCCTAGACTCTAAACCCTAAACGGTTTCCTGTGACCGGTGACCACCCGAGTCCATTAAGCTTATTTATCTTCCGATTGAAGCAATCCGCCCTAAGTCCTGGATCCGCGATAAAAGCACAGACTCTAATGTGTCGCGGAAATTAGGCAAATTCAGTATCCACCCCATTCCCACCCCTATCCCATCTCTTGTAGCCGAAAGCGGCGCGCCACCAACGTTTTCAGTGTTTTACGGAGCAGAGAGTTCGAGACAAAACCAAAAGATATGCTCGAGATATTAATTATTCTAGCAATTACCCCACAATAACAAAAGAATAAATTTTTCAAATTCCTGTATTGTAGTAAAATTTTTGAAAATCAATATTAAAACTTGCCAATTGCTTTATTTTTGATTCGATTAGGTATAAAAATGATATCGATAAAAAAATATTTTTTATCATATTTGCTATTGTCACCTAGAATTTCGACAAAGTTTATCATAAAAGCTTCAACTGTATGCTTAGATTTGTTCTTCATGAAGCGAGATCATTTACTAACGCAATTGGAATACGGAGAACTCTTGGGGCCGTTGTTCACTTATCTTGGAATATAGCTCCATTATTTGGGCCCCTTCTAAACAAACTCTGAATCCTAGATACAGAAAAGTACAAAAGAGCTTTAGGCGTTACCTGTATATGAGAGAATATACGTACTATCCATTCCTGCATCCATCCTTCTTCTAAATAGAAATGCTTATATGCATCTGACAATAACACTCATAAAACATCTTTGATTTCTGCCTACCAGAACGCGCCAATCAACAGAGCGATTAACTGCTTAACCATTCTTCATTTACCATCGACATTTTCGTCTTATACTTCAGACAGTTCAGTAACTATCTTTAAAGCATGCCACAAAATAATAAAACCTACCCTCATGACCTTTTAAACTTAAATATACCTCAAATTTGTGACAGGTGCATAACCGTTTTATGGAGAACATGAACAAATAAGTGAAATATTTATGTATTGTCACCCCGTTGAAATAATCACCATCCATTATCAAATGTTTGCCACTGCTTGAAATTGGTTTTCACCAATACTTACCCATCTTTGAATGCATTTATTTTTCCTAACTGCATTCTTAACTTGAATGATATTGTTTCACTGGCTGCGGGATAACCTTGTTAGCGCAGTATCAAAAAATTAATAAATTCATAATTATAGATAATCCAGAAGTTTCAATTGTTCCCATTACATACTTACCTATTGCATAATGTTATTCTATTTCTGTTTTAATTAGTGTAACTCGCTCATCAAGCACAAGAACTAGTTTCTTCTTTGGTGAGATCGCAATTTTAAATAATTTTTGTACCGATATGTAATTTATATAAAACCACTGTACTATATATCTATATTAAATAAAAAAAAAATTTAAAAAAATACATATATTTTGGAGCAAAGAATGAGCTTCGCCAAAGATTGCCCATGAAAGTTGGCTAAGTTTACGTAACCATTGGCTAAAGGCAAAGTATGGAAGATCAATCGAATATTTTATATATATTATTAGTCCATGTCCCGCCTCTGTCGCCAGCAGTCAACCCGCTCCAACCCTTTGCAGAAATCCGCGCACAATGCCGCAACCGCGGAATTATACTTAACAAACAACTTTCTCTATTCGCGGGACTTGGCCGTGTGTGCCGTGTGCCGTGTGCCTGTACCGCGGTCCTGAGCCGCGCTGCGCCGAGTTTGTGTTTATGAGTGGCGCCGTTTAATTGCGAATTTTAATTAGCAACACCGCCCAATAAAACATACACTGCCTTTCTGGCCCCTTTTTAATTAAAATAATGCGTCAAAATTAATTCACCTCAGCTTTTTGTGGTTAATTCAATAATTTAGATTTTCAATGTGATAAGCAAAATGGTGAAGATATAGAATTAAAATTATAAAAAAAATGTCTAGAAAATCAACCAGTTTTCAGAGTTCCTAATGATTGGATAGGCTGTGGAACCACGGTGTCCAAGGATAAGCTTAAAATTAAGATTCAAAAGTATCTTTTGTTGTTCAAAAATAAAGGTTTGTTAAAAATAAAGGTTGTTTAAAAATAAAGGTTTTATTGTACATAACTAAAATAAAAAGTTATTAATGTCTTCCGCTGAAAATAAATATAAATATGTCAAAATGTCTAGGTACCTGATTACAATAATAAAACATTTATTTGTGTACAGATCATTAGCTTTTCCCCACATTGCTGCATTGACCTGAAAATATTGACAAGAAGTTTGACTTACATGCATGACCTACTTTAATTGAAAACTGTTATGAATTTGGAAGATTAACTAAATATGATTAATTAAAAAAAGTGTATATATATTCTCGTATATATATTATATTATATTATATTAGCTCCCCACAAGAGGCCCCGAGAAAAAAAATCCCATCAGAGCCAGTTTCATCTTTGTGGTGGAGTGTCTTTTAAGAAAGAAAGGAGAGAAAGTTTTGGGAAGGAAAAGGAATGAGCGGCGGGTAGATCTGGATGTTATTGTGGCCAGGAGTGATGAAAGTATGAATTCATCCCTCCCAATGACATTCTTGCTGTTGTATTCTATCACTTTATTCCAGCGCTCTTACACATGTTTTTTATTACTGTTCTTATTACTAAATTGTAAAATAGAAATGTAGTTTTCATTTACATTAAACTGAAACATTACTTGAATTTTAATATCTATCTAATGTTAGCTTGATTAGAATGTATGTTTATATTTCTGTTCTACCTGCATGTGACTCGGTAACCAGGCATAGTAAATTAATTCGTGGTAATTGAATCGCATAAAGTAAAATCAAATTAATTTATCCATCCAATTTGTAGCACCCCACCTTTGCAACAAAATAAAATCCAGAATTCATCATTCTTAATTATTTGTTTACGTAAGCTCGCAAGTTATAGCTGAATGTTTAATCTCGCAGACCACACAACAAGTTCACCCCTTGCAATATGCCGTGATAAATAATTCCCGGCCGCCCCTGCAACCCTGCGCCCCGTGCACCGCCCCGCCCCGCACGTGTGCATACACTTTAAGCCGCGTTGCTAGTAGCTAGGAGGGTGGCGCGGTATCGCGGGTCACGTGATCGAAAGGGTAAAACCCGAAAAGCTTTTCCACGAAAAGCTACTTTGAAAATTAAGGCTGCGTTACAAAATATTGATGATCAACTAAAAATTCCGGAATACTTAGAAGCCTTGGGAAATAAATTAAACAGGTACCTAAGTACACATTATAAATTATAACTAACGCAAACCAGAGTGGTGGATATCTAATTCCAAAACCCACTTTTCAGAAACGAAATTTTGCTGGAAATGCATACACCTCGGCGTGGGTACCTTGAGGTGTTCTCACAACCTTACCTACTACTTAATAGGCGTGGGCAAAATTGAATAAATGAATTAAACGAATAAATTCAATCCTTTGGCACGCTCAATCTGATTCGCAATTTCTGTTTAATTTTTTTTTAATAGTTCTTAATAAACAATAAAATAAAATAATAGTTAAATCATCATATTATATATAATTACAAAACAGCTACTTATGCAAATGGAAACTATGACATAAAATATTGAAGAGCAAAGTGCAGCACTAACATCAACATTATTTCATAATAAAATCTGTGCCGGATTATATGTAAAGCGTGTATAATGCAAAAAATCTCCTTTTTTGAGAAATAAATTAATTAAAGGAATGAATTAAACGAATCAATTCACAAGACTAATGGAATCAGATTGAAACGATTCACTTCTTTTAATCTGCCCACGTCTCCCACTTACCCATTTACATACAGTTACTGATTATTTTATACTTTGGACCTTGGGGTCACTCTAGACTGCAAACTTTCTTTCCGTGATCACATTAACAATATCGTAAATAAATCACAAACTACTCGGCTTCATTTATAGAATTACCCCTGACTAAGTACACTTAAAACTCTTTACTGTTAGCTGGTTCACCCTCACCTTTAAATGCTAGTGTCATTTGGTCTCCTTTCTATGCTGTCCACATTTGTCACATCGAATCCGTACAACATCGTTTCCTAAGAGGAATTGCTTGGAGGTTGGGTCTTGAAAGAGGCGACTACTTATATTTTATGATGAAATTGAACACATTTTAAACATTTCTTCTTTAGAAAAACGTAGAATTTACTATGATCTAATTTGCATATTTAAAATTATCAACAGTATTACTGATATACCCGCATTGTTACAACTCATCCAGTTCAACATCCCTTCCCGTAGACTCCGAAATAATGAATTGCTGTTCCTCAATCAACATTCCACTAATTATGGATACCATTCTCCCTTATCCAGAATGTCGAGACTTATCAACGCAAGTCAAAGCATTGATTTTTTGGTGTAAAACTAAGTGACTTTCGGCAGTCGATATGCAATATTTAAATGCTTCTTCATGCTTTGACTTGTAGTGTCTTCTATATGTACTTTTAACATTTTATATTGTCATTGCTATTAATTTATATGTGCTCTCCCTTCACTGTCTTCTCTGTTTTTTTATTCGTGTTATTATTATGTTTTTAATGGATTATTGTCCGTAAATTAATAACTAAATAAATTAAACCATGTTTTTTAATACTTGCACTAATCATATTTTTTACCGGTAAACTGGAAGTACAAGCTTAGAAATAAATAAATGGTTTTAGCAATTATGATTTGAGATTCTCACAGTCAAAAGTATTTTCATGATTTACTTTTATTATTATTCTTATGTCATGGGTGTAATGCCGTGTAGTGCTTGTATTAAAGTAAAAACTTTAAAAAGCAACAGTTTTGTTGTCTCGTGGCTCTCAGGCTCGGACGCGGATTGGACTAGTCGGGAAAATAGAATGACAAGACTACCTCGAAATAATTTGCTGTTTATTGGGTAAGTCACCATCCAGGTTGGAATTTCCGTTGTTTTTATCAAAACTAGTTCAGTTTGAGATAATGCCGTACATAACGGTCTCCGGTCGTACGTTGAAACTTTCTGGTTCGATGAAGAAAGAAGAAAGGAATAGAATGATGTTTTCTCTATGGCGGTAATATAATCCAATCGGCTGGCGTAGACCATTCGTTGGGAATTCGAATGAAAATACAAAGAAAGCATTCCAACAGAATGAAACTTGTTATTCCAAAGGATCGATTTGCCATCATCACCATGCTGACATATTCAGTCAGCACTATCCTGGTTTTTATATCATCCACTGGAGTAGCTATAGTATGAATACAATGGGCGTATTATTTTATTATTCTTTTACGGAAAAATACATTTTTTATAAAAAAAAATGGTTACTACAATCTTTGCAGATATCTAACTGCTTTAAGGATTCATATATGATAATATAATATGCGTTGTTTTAGCGTTCTCAAATAAATTAATGAAAAGAATGAAACAAATTTTACGAACAGTATGTAATGTGCATCCCCAATAAAGAGAAAATAAAATATGATTTGAAACAAGTGCAACATTTGCAATAAAAAATAATTCATTGAAATGTATTTGAGTAAGCGAAAAATATCACGCATTTACTAAGCACAAAATAAGGAGACCTAATTAGACGATCGAATTCATTGACTTTCTACCCTGAACCTTTGAAAATAAACCGTTAAATTTGTAGAACCCCTAGTTTTACGTTATAGATGGAAGAACCCCACCCCCACCCCCACCCCCACCTCCACCCTCCTCCCCCTAAGCCCATCTCGCCTTTAATCTGTTACGTAATACGATCTTTTAATCCTGGCAAAGCGCATACATTCTAGCTGCAGTAATTTTCAAACACCGCGGGACTTTAGCGAGACCTTCATCAGTGTAAAACGCAAACTGTGAAGCGATGCAGCGGGGTTTGGGAAACTGAACCCTCTTCCATAATGAAACATGGGCTAATTTGGATTAATTGATTAAGCTTGTGATCATTCTCTTTAGTTACATCTAAGACTCGAAGATTTTAATCTGTTTAGTTACTACGTTTATCAAACTGCTGGCAATCATGTTCAAAAATACACTAAATGACAACCACACCACTTCCCTACTTCAGAGATTTTTCGATAATTTAATGTACTATCTATCTCAGAATTATACAAAAGAAACGCCTATCTCAAATTTATAAAGAAGATTTTCTTAATAAAATTCATCCCTCAAATAGCAAAAGCAATTGATTCAAAACAAAATGTCTAACACACATTCAAGAACAGCTCAGCAACAGTACAATATATTATTGTCCATAAACAAAATCAATGAAGTCGAATCTTTGAAATATGAACATTTCAAAAAGAAATTATTTCCCTGAAGTTGGATAATAATAATACTTGGATGATTTATATAGCGCCGTTTTTGTGAAAAATCACCTCAAGGGCGCTGTACAAACTTATAATACATTTCTTAAATCTAAAAAAAACTACAAGCTAGACAAACAATTAAAAACAACTTAGGGCTAAAAATTGCATCCACCGGTTCATTGATCACCGATACGAAAATATATGTACAATATTTTGACTAATGAACGCGATGCTGCCTAAAAATTAATGAAAACAGGACCATACTTACCTGAAAGGTCGCTTGAAATTAACACTGTATATTGTTCATTTAAAGAAATTTAGAAAGAGTTCGCACGCAGAGGACATAATTGTGAACACGTGTTATTTAATCCTGAAAAATATTTTAATATTAATATGTAATGTATTCTTTGATAAGTGTATTTTGGAAAGTAAAAGCAACATTTAATGGTGTGTGGTGCAGTAGTGCCTATAAGGATTTGATCTTCCTAAATGTGATTCGTCAAGAGACAGATTGATGTGTAAGGACTCGAGTAATTTTAATTCAGTAAGAAAAGTGTGATTAAGACATATCATAGGCAATACAAGTATGATACTCTCAGATATGTATATTTAAAATAAGGGTATGAGAGCCCAAAAAGGTAGGTTTCTGGTTTGGACCGAAACTCTGTTGGGCTTGTTATGCATCTTAATTCCGGAGTTGTCAGTTTGATATTTTGGAAGACTAGCGTAGATGCCGTTACAGTAATCGTGAATAATAGTGAGACTACGTAAAAGTTGATTAATAGTTTTGTCGCCTCTGTAGGAAGGTTTTTTCGAACTGACTTGAGTTGTCTTAGGTGAAAAAACCGGTGCTTACTGTCCTATTTATTTGACTTTTTAGCGAAAAGTCTGAATCTAAATTAACGCCAAGAAGTTTGACTGTTGTCTGGAATAATATCGTTGCCGAAAATGGAAATAGGTGAATTGTCTATGAAATGTTGGCTTTTGATTGTGGCCGCCCATAGGAACTCAGTCTTAGATGGATTCAGCTTCAGCTTGTTTGAAGACATCCAAAGAGTTATTGCTTCTAGGCGTTCAGTTATGCGGATTTTGAGACTGTTGATTTCGTTTGGAGAACAGTAAAAATAAACTTGCTGATCGTCAGCGTAGCAGTGGGACAGGAGACCAAATGACTCGATTATTTTGGCGACATCATTTGTAAAAAGGATGAAAAGAGGTGGACCTAATCCTTGGGGTACCCCTGAAGAAAGTGTTGCGAAGTTAGATTGAAATCTGGGGAAATGCGTATGAAACATACATCAATGAATTACAGGTAATTCAAAATAAGATAATCAAAAAACTATTTCACTACGAATCCAAAACATCCACAAAAAAATTATATTTGGAAACAAAACTGCTAACACTAAGAAAACTATACGAGTATAATATTTGTGTCCTTATATACAAAATAAATAATAAACTCATACATACAAACACAGAATTCATTAAAACGTCCCAAGTACACAAACATTTTACACGACAACACGATAACATACGTTTAAACACCATACATACTAACTACGGTAAACAATCAATTAGTTACGAGTATGGAAATTTATATAATTGCCTTCCAGATGATATCAAAAACGAAAAAAGTGTGTGCAAATTCAAAAAAAATTGTTCATGCTTATTCACAAAAAACAAAGTAGTGATAGTGAATAATATCGTATGGAAATATAATATCATGTAAATGTTAGTATTGCAATCTAATGTAATCTAAGGTTATGAAATGTAAAAACTATGTAATGTAAAAACTATGTAATATAATGTAAAAAGTACATAATTCAATATTCTAGTTAAGTAAGTGAAAATGATATTTTCTTTTTTACTGGAATAAAAACTTGAAAAAAAAGAGAGTTAATTTCCAACCTTAACGGCTTGTAAGCGACCAACCAATTTTTGACATCGGAACTCAAGCCAAATGTTTCCTCTAATCTCTTGATGAGGAAGTCATGATCAATCGTGTCAAACATGTCCAAGAGTGAGATAAGTGCTAACTTACCTGAATCTATGGCCAAAGTTATATCTGACAGCATACGAAGTATTCCGGTTTCTGTTGAGTGAAACCTTCTATATGCGGATTGACGATTAGTGGATAATTTATTTGAATTCAAATGACTGGTTATTTGTGCAGCAGCAGTTTTCTCCAGGATTTTTGATAGGAAAGGTATATTTGAAACGGGTCGATAATTACCTAAGTTATCGGAGTCTAGTTGTGATTTTTTTAGTATTGGTGTAACTAGTAACTACTGCATACTTTAGTGGTTCAGGGAAGTCACCTGTGCTCAGAGATTTATTATAAAGATGAACTAGGAACGGGGCTTAGACAATGAATGACACATTGTTTTAGTAACCACGTCGGTGTAGGGTCAAGACTGCACTGCTTATTTGGCGAACTTGAAATTATTATTTTTATTTCATCCAGCGCCAGCGTTGTGGGTTTGAAGGAAGAAAAATTTCCTTTAGAATTTAGGATATTGATATACTTTGCCCCTATGTACTTTTACTTAGTCTATATTATCTAGCGAATTTTTTTAAAGTTAAGTTATTGTTTTTCTAAAATTGTGTACGGTTTGCAGTTATTTTGAATGAGTAATTACGTTATTTTATCTGATAAATTACGTTTGCAGTTGATTAATAAATCTTTGAACTACGAGCTACTGGAGATCAACTTATACAGTAGTAGACTAATTTGGGAAAAAAATCAGAGTGTGCGGTTCACACGCTGTAGAAGTGAGACCTTCAGAAAACTAAAGTAGACAGTAGGAAGACTACGAGGGGTGGTAACGACAATCTGGAGACTACCGCACAAACAGAAGAACGATAGGCTACGAAGCACCGCAAAAAGAGGGGACCGATTATTCTATCTCATTCTCTCGCAGGCTAAATTCTAAAGATGTATGGGTTTTTGTCTCTTTTTAGTGTCGCTATTTCGTTTCATCGAGTTTCAAATCACAACGGTGCTAAGGAAGTTTTTACTTAAATTTGTGAACATTGGTTTCCCAGTGACAACTGTGCGTTTCGAGAGAGGAGATAAAACTCGATCTCCATTGCCCTAAGAAAAAGATTTATTGAAATAACGTCTCGCCGAGGTTGTAAAGCAGGTCTAGCCATCCAAATTTTCTGTCATGCGACATTCATTTTTAGTGAAAAGAAAAATATTATGTCACAAAAAAAAAAAATGTAATACTATCTCAGATTCGCGAAAAATCATACATATTTTTTGTAAAATTTGTGAAGCTGAAAGTTAGAAAAACATCAGAACAAGGACAATAAAATTATTGCGGCAGAATGATCAAGAAAAAATGTTCATAAAAATTTACTAATATATAGTTTCATCGCTTGTCTGAATCCTTGACACATCAGTTTTGAATTTTGAAAATGACAGATAAAATAATTTTCTGTTAAAATATTAAAATATGGCAGGTTTAATACTTTATCGCTTTTCTGAATTCTTAACGCGACCAGTTTGAATGTTGAAAATGACACTTAAATTTAAAGCAAATCTGAGTTCCAGGAACCAGAGCTTATTGAACCAGAGTTACAGGGGATAGACACACACCCGAAATTAGTATTTTTTTATGGTGATGCAAAATTTAATTGTTTTCACTTTAAGAATTTTCTGCATATGTGAAATTTAATAATTGTAATAATAAATTTTAATAAAATACATAAAGGCGGTAACGAAAAAAAATAAATAAATCGGCAAATATTATGGGATAAAATGTCTTTATAATGGTATTGCATATATATATATATATATATATATACATAACACCGCCTATTTGGCGACCAGCATGGGCAAATATGCATCTAAAGTGGCGACCACCGACATTTGGCGACCGATATACGGTCGCCACTTTATTTTTCGAAATTTTTACACAGTTCATAGTACATGTCGTCACAAGCATTTTGGCAAAAATTGTCCTGGTAGCCAAATTGGGCGTGAAGTGGATGATTTCGAATATTAAAGTTCCGCCATCTGTCGCTACGCAGCTAGGCGCTAGGTGATATACACGGCCATGTATACTACCATTCATCCTACCGACATTTAGGCGACCGGTGTGACATAACATGCCGCCTTTCATTCCTAGCATTTACCCGCCACCGAGGCGTTGGCAAATGTGTTGGGAAACAACGTTGCCGGTTAATTCCAACTCCCGTACAAGAGTTGAGGTGCACGTGGCGGTGGCGTGTTTTGCGACGTTGCCGCCGCGCTTATTTAGCCTCGGTTGCCTCGAATGTTTTGCCTTTTAAAATTTTATCGTGATCAATCGTATTATCGTATACCGAGCATTAACGTACATGTGATTTGGAGTGTAGGTATTTGGCGACCGACCATTTTAGTGTCTTAATTACAATACATTATTGATTACGGTTGACTCAATGAAACGGAACAAAATAATTGCAAGAATAACAGAAATGCAATATCAAGATGATTCTTTGGAGTCATACCTACCTATGACATAGAATTCGGATAATCTGAGGTACTTGCCTTCAATTAATAATTCTTCTTTTCGGTCATTTATACGGTCAAATTTACTTCTTTAAAATTCCCGATTCTTATTTTACAGGAGTTCACTTACTCTGACGGTGATGGTGGGATACGACCCAAATCCCATGTGTGAAACAAAAGGCGAGCTCACCAATTAATTTTAATCGAAAAAATAAAAATATTGCATGGATGATTCATCTAATCAAAACGACCCACGAACATTGTTTCCACAAAACTTCAACGTGTTGACCAAATCGAAGAAGAAAATTGATATAGAAATAACGAAAAATAAATTCAGTGCGCAGATCACATGCCGTAGAAATGAAACCTTCAGAAAACTAAAGTAGGCAAGAGTGGGTAGGCTACGAAGCGCCACACAAAGAGGAGACCGATTATTCTATCTTAGGGGCATACATTAATTGAGCTCAAAATGGGGGGTGGGGGTCCAGTAAAATCTCACCAAATTTGAACAGTTTTTCAGCATATTGTCGCGATCATATTTACCACAACGGGGGGGGGGGGGGGGCGTAACGGGATAGCATTGGGCGGGACGGGATAGGGTGGGACCCCAGATACACAACTGATGTCTTGTGAGGGGAGAGGGGGGGGGGGGCACCAAATCTCACCAAAGGGGGGGGGGGGGTTAAATTGGAAAATTAACTGCTCACGTTATTAATGTATGCCCCCTTATTCTCTCGCAGTCTAAATCCTATAGATGTATGTGTTTGCCTCTTTTTAGTGTCGCTAATTTTCGTTTCATCGAGTGTCAAATCACAACGGTGTTAAAGATGTTCTTACTTCAAAATAGTACTGCCAGATTTTTGTTTTTATTTCGAAAAGGACTTAGGACAGGTGGTTTTAAAAATTTGTAGGAGTCATCAAAAATTAAAAAATTTAAGTTAATTTTCACGTTCTGTGTAAGTTCTATTCAAGTTCTGTTGTTATAACAATGAACTTGAATACAACTTGCACAGATTGTGAAAATTAACTTCAAATATTTGAAGAATCTGTCATTTTTTTTAACAACCCGTTAATTATAATTTTAATTGTTCGAGGCGTGTTTTCAGAAACATTGTATTCGAGGAAACAACATCGAAAACAATGCGACTAAATTTAATATAAATGTTTTTGTTTTTTACTTTAGTTTCACACAGGAGGCCCTGAAGAAAATAATTACCTCAGGGCCTATGTCATCTTTGTGGACGCTGCGTATAGGAAAGGAAGGGGAGGAAGCTATGGGAAGGAAAAGGATTTTAGGGGTGGGTAAGAATCTAGGGTTCAGTTTGTCAAGGAGTGACGGACGTATGAATCCATCCCTCCCACTGCGGTGCAAGGCAATGTTCCGAGAGAGTGCGGCTGGAGAAGTTAAAGGGACTTCCTTAACCACTCTCACCCGATCCGACCTGTCATGCTGCTGGTTGGCAGACGCATTCGCCACCAAGACCCGAACAAACCACACCCCATGAATCATTAGATGACTAAGTCGTAGGTGAAAATATTGAAATGAACCAGAACCCACCACATCAAATGCATCACAACCATTTAAAAGTTTCTTAAATACTTATCAGACAGTCGCGAGTAAACATTCTACAGTAAAAAATTTCAGAGTGTGCAATTCACACGCGGTAGAAGTGAAACCTCCAGAAAAACTAAAGTAGACAAGAGCGGGAAGGCTACGAAGAAGTGCACAAAGAGGAGACCGATTATACTATCTCATTCTCTTGCAGGCTAAATTCTATAGGTGTATGTGTTTGACTCCTTTTATTGTCGCTATTTTTCGTTTCATCGAGTTTCAAATCCAAAACGGTGCTAAAGAAGTTTTCACTTCAAAATACAAATGTGCAGTTCACATGCAGTAGAAGTGAAACCTCAGAAAACTCTAGACAAGGGTGGGGAGACGACAACGAAGCACCGCGCGAAGAGGAGACTGAATAGCTACGAAGCACCGTACAAAGAAGAGACCGATTAGTCTATCGCATTCTCTTGCAGGCTTAATCCTATGGATGTATGTCTTTATCTCTTTTTAATGTTGCTATTTTTCGTTTTATCGAATTTCAAATCACAACGGTGCTAAAGAAGTTTACACGTACTCGAGTTTAATCTATGTACCTACATCATCTCTAAATATTTAAATTTTTAAAATTAGTATGATATACATAATAAAAAAATGCTCGTACATCTATGGAATTTAGCCAACGAGAGAATAAGAGTATAATCGGTCTCCTCTTTGTGCGGTGCTTCGTAGCCACTCCTCCCACTGTATTCTAATTTATTTTCTGAAGGTTTCACTTTTAATTGCGTACTCGGATTTTTTAAAATTGTTTCGGATACCTATTTAGCTACCTTTTATTATATTTTTTTAATTCTTTTTAAACGTTTTATATCTTTTCATGTACATAAGAAGATGAACATTCATTATAAGTGATAATTAAATCCTTTTTTTACTTTGGTAGAAAGCAGTCACTTTGTGGTTTGACAAAGATATTAATTGAAATAAAACAATCACTTAGTTTGTAACCACGATTCATCCATTAACCTTTTTTATACCGACCGGTTTCGCTTAACCTGCGCATCAGCGTTATTTCATTATATCTACTTTATCGCATTGAAACCAAGCTCACGCACACTAACGAAATTCAAAACAATAAGCGCACACAAACTTAGCTGTTGCCGGCCGAATTCCCTATCAAGATTCCCTTCACCTCACCCACACAGCTGTTATCCCGCGCCGCCGATCGGCTTGCTTGCCCCCCGTGCGACTAGCCCCACCGCTTCCCTTACCCCGCGGACTCCTGTTCATACAAAAGTCACGTGGAATCTGCGTGCAATCGAAATCAATTTAAAAAAATAGGTTGTCGTTGAAAATTTAGTTGGATCTTTGCAGAAATTATTTTAACATAGCTATCCTATCAATTTGACTTAAAAAAATTGGACGGAGGATTTTACCGGAGCGATATTTTTGACTGATATCAAAAAAGCATGTACCAAAAGAAAAAAAATGTTGGATCTTTTGATTAAATAAAGCTAACACCAATATAAAGACACTTCGTGATCAAAAATTGGAGGGAGGAATTTTCCCGGCAAGAATAGAAATAAAAAAACAAATCTCTTTTTAAAAACACACTTTCCCAACAATAATATTGTTGAATTTCTATTTAATCAGGTGGATATTAATTACCTAATACTAACAAGATGTGAAGAGTTTTCGAAAGAAATACTTTTCTAGCGGGAGTTATAATTTTTTTTTCAGTTTTTGCTAAAAATAACTAGGTAACTTCCCGTTAAATATTTTGTTGGATCTTTTGTCATTCGTCATCCCTAAATGATACTCTACGTGACTGCAAAGGTTTCATCGACGGAGGAATTTTTGCGTACCTCAAACTCTTTATTGATTTGCCTACTACCTACCCAAGCAATAGGCCACTTGCATGGATTTCATAACGACTTTGAAAAAATCGTGTGGATAGATATTTTTACCAAGATTACGAAAATGTTAGTAAAAATTTTTAGAAATGTACAGTTTTTTTAAATTTATTTTTAAATAAATAAATCCATTATTTAGGCCCGTGACGTCACTACATGAAAATGTCCCATCGCCGAAAATGTTAATTATTATTTTTAATTTATAAACTAACGTTTAGACAAGATTTTTATGCATAGCACAAAGGGTAACAATTATTATAAGCAATAATTATCAGCCTTAAACACTCATCAACATTGAAAAATCTTCCGAGAAAAGATACTTGCCGCCAACGCCGTTGGCGGCAAGTATCTTTTCTCGGAAGATTTTTCAATGTTGATGAGTGTTTCAGGCTGATAATTATTGCTTATAATAATTGCCGAAAATGTTCCTATTAATTTTATAAAATTCCACACTGATTTATTTTTTTTATATGGCAGCACTTTGATTTCAGGCGAATTTTTGAATTTGACATTTAACGTTCAGTAGAATTATTGTTTGTTCTCTGCGAACTTATCATTTGGTTTCTTTTTGACATATGTTATGAAGAGAACCCCGTTCATTTTACGATGTCTGCACGTGTTTAGAGGTATAATGGTAGTGGTGCTGATCTTAACAAAATCAAATTTTATAATATTCTTCTTATTATTATAATTTACAAGTACAAGTATATTTCATTGGATTTAGTAATATAGACGTTGAACATTATAATGATTTATGATCAATAAGATGGATCAAGGAAAAAAAATATTTATGTGATATAATATTTTTGGAATGCCTCGCTATTCTCCTGTGCCCTTTCTTGTGGAACATGATCTTTTTTTTAAATGATTTTCTGCTATGTAATTATCGTTTTTTCGCACCCATAAAATTATGTCCCGTCTTTCCGGTTTATAAAAAATGGTCTGATTTTTCGGATTGAAATTTTCAAAAAATCGCCAGGGTTTCAAAAATACGATTTTAAAAAAATGCCGAATGTCTTAGAATATTTACCTAAACCGGATTTTTTTTTTAAATGCGATGCAAGTGGCCTATCCGCAAAATAATTATTTGTTCTTTGTAGCATTTTGATCTCGCCTGACTTATAGGACAGTGCAATTAGTGCAAAAAAGGGGGTCGCGATCGGAATTATTTCGGTAGCCCCAATTTTTTTATATGTTTTATACACTCATCTCCTGATGAAAAATCTGAGTTTTCGACCTTCGGTCACTTGAGCTTTCGCCGCCGTTTTGAAAAAACCTGCCGAAATCGCGCCAAAATCTAGTTTTTCTCAAATATTTCGTTCTCAATGAAAATTTTGGCTAAGGTAACTTCACAAGTTTTGTAGAACATAAAATTATCTACAATTTTTATTAAAAAAAATGTCTTCTACCTCTAATAAGTATTGAGATACACAGCCGTAAAAATGTGTATAAGTTTATAAAAACAAGTAAATTGCACGACTTGGTTTGGTTTTCTGTACGTACCTCTTTTTCAGTACAGTTTTGTAGAGAATAAAATTTCTAAAACGATTTTTATGTTTTTTGTATTGTTTTTACTGATTTAAAGTATGAATAAACAAATATCGGTAGGTGAAAACATAAAAATTTATCACGATATTACCACGTCTTTAATATAGAAATAACGAAAAATAAATACAGTGCGTAGTTCACATGCCGTAGAAATGAAACCTTCAAAAAACTAAAGTAGGCAAGAGTGGGTTGGCTACGAAGCACCGCACAAAGAGAAGCCCGATTATTATCTCATTCTCTCGCAGTCCTGTAGATGTATGCTTTTGCCTCTTTTTAGTGTCGCTATTTTTAGTTTCATCGAGTTTCAAATCACAACGGTACTAGGCGATTTGCAGGTGCTAGAAGTTTACACTTCAAAGTACAAGTGTGCAGTTCACACGCGGTAGAAGTGAAACCTCAGAAAACTAAAGTAGACAAGAGCGAAGAAGCTACGAAGCACCGCACGAAGGGGAGATCGAATAGCTACGAATCACCGCACAATGAGGAGACCGATTAGTCTATCTAATCTCTTATACTTATCACTCAGAAGTGATAAGTAAATAAGTACTTTTTTTCATTTTTTTATTTTTTCATTCATAGTGTAATAATAAATTTTGTTAATTATTTTAAGTTTTAGATACTTACTTACTAGCGACTTGAAATTCAAATGAAACAGAAATGCGTCACGAAAATTTATTATTATTTTAATATAATAGTTAATTAGTTCTAATATAATAGGTACGGTAAATCCTCGCTCTCACTCAAGGCTCCCATAGTCCAGCGGCGTAAAGCGCCTCACGAATTTAGTGGCCAGACAATTCAGACCGCGTGGGTTCGAGTCTTATAAAATAAAATAAAAAACGTTTTAATTTTTGCAAAATTAATATTCAATCTTCAAACCACACAAAATGAAAATGAACCACACCAAGAAGAAACCATAATTATTAATATGATGACCCAATGTATAGCAAAAGTTGCACCAGAATTCGACGTCAAAAATATATATAAAATCATCCTTCACTAACTAACTAACCATAACACCGTTTCTCCGCAGGGGTAGGCAGAGAGGACGGGCCGCCAAACAACTCGGTCTTGGCACACACTCCTTGCCTCGTTCACATTCATACATCGTCTCACACATCCTCTTCTACTATTTTGACTCTTGATGCAGCCCGAATCAAGTATCTGATTCACTTGGTCTTGCCATTTTTTATATTAGCTCCACTCAGAAGGCCATGAGAAAAATAATTTCCCTCAGGCCCTATGTCATCTTAGGGGATGCAGTGAGGAGGGTCTTTCAACATCATTTTACAACTCATCGTATTTCTACGTAATGTGTTTATTTATTAAATTGATAAAATTGAGCACAATCTTTAAATTAAATTATAATTAATTATCAATCTAACAATTAACAATGTATTACGGCCAAATAAACGCATTGTTCCCACCCGCCAGTTACGGCGGGTACCCGCTAGGAGCGAGAACCGAGGTAGGTACAATGCCAAACCGCGCGCCAGAGCTAAGCGCCCCGTAATTTGAATGATGCTCGTAGTAAAAAATCCCAAAACGTCAGAAACATGCATGTCACTAAAAATCGGCTGATCGCGTGCCGCATGGCCGACCCGAAGAGCTTCGGCATTCTTCGGAAATATTCCGAAGCTTTGGTTCCAGCGGTAGTAAGGTTTGAACAAGATAATATTAAGTAATAACATTTCTCTTCTAAAATGTAACCATTAGTCAAAGGGTCAGCTATGCGTCTCGTGTGACATTATCTTGTTCGAGCCCTTGGGATGTACCTTTTTGACATTATTATTTGTTTGTCACCCATTGATCGAAGTTGTCACGACAGTAAATGGCGATATTGGCGATCCACGCCGCAGAGTGTTTCTTGTGTGTTAATTATTATTATTGGATTATTGCGTTATTATTATTATCTTTGGAAGGTTGAGTATTTTTAAATGGATATCACACCCACCCTTTCCACTAATCTTCCAATAGATGTAATATCAATAGTAATGGAGTGTAAAATGCTTCTAAAAATATTGATACCAGAATAATTCTATAATAATTGGATAATTACTAGAGCGCCGTTTTAGTTATGTTGCGTTGTACAATTTATTATGAGTTCCTAGGCTATATGTATTTTTATTATTTGAATTTACAAACAGATACATAAAACATACCTACTTACCTGGCAGGTCAATTGACTATATTAAACTCTAGACATCAGCATGTTTTTACATCGCACGATATTTTTACTATTACAGTTACATGATATTTTTAGATACTTAGCAAGTAATGTAAAATTATGCATGATGTCTAGATTTTTTTTTAAATATAATATCAACCTTTCGTTTTTTATGAATGGCTTGGTGAACCACCTATAACTTGAGGCACCGGCCGCGCCTGGTAGGAATCAGAGGTTTAGTATATCCAGGAGTGACGGACGTATGAGTCCATCCCTCCAATAGCTGTGCAAAGCGATGGGTCGAGAGAGTCCTGCTGAAAAGGTCGAAAGGCCTCCCTCAACCAGTCTCTCTCCGCCATGCAGTAGGTGGGCAGGCGCATCCGGTGCCAAGACCTCACCCAATGAGTTCGGGCACCCCTGCTAAGTACCAAACGTAGTGAACCACTTGGGGGTGACCTATGGCAGAGGTGTTGGTTATCCAATAAATGGTTCCCGGGGCGGCGGTACTCATACCCGCCTCCCAAATTGAAATGCCACACGTCTTCTCGTTCATTCGCTCTACAATCCATCCGAGCGTTCCTTTCGTAATTTTACTCATTACGTTTACATTGGCCTTGCATTCTTCGCGGATCTCAACGTTTCTCCCAAGATCGTACATGGTTTTACCATACTCACGCCTCAGGAATCGCAATTCTACAGCATTCAGCCTACTTTCCTTCCTTTGCTTCCTTCCTCTTCCTTCCTCTACCAGTTCCATGCCTCACAGCCATACATGGGGGTCGGTTCCAGCACTCTATTATGGATAGCTGGCTTCGCTTCTTTGGACAGTTTTTTTGTTGGCGCCACTAGCGTTCTATCCTCCGTTAATGGAGTTACCTACATTTAACCTTGTTTCACATATCTCTATCAGCCTTCCCATCTACCGTAAACACACTTCCCAAATATACTTCACAATACATACTTCAAAAACTTATCCACCTGCTCCAAGTATTCATCATTCACAACTAAGTTTCACATTGTTTTTGTATCAAACACCACGATTTTAGACTTACTTACATTCATCATTAACTCATTCTTCATACATATTAAATTATCTGTCTAGGTACATTTAAATTAAATATCTAAGCATAGTTTTCTATGTTTTCATATTGTTTAATCGAAAAAAATCCCAAGCATTTGGGGCATGGCAAATAATCATTAAATGAGGAATGGTATTTTCTTGTAATGGGTTTTTTGTATTCCTGATAATTTTGTACATAATCTCCCGTTTTATGCAATTTAGCAGAAGACCTTTTCTTTCCTTGCCATTCATTATTGTCAGGATATTTTGAATTTCACATTCTATCTCGTGGTTTCTGAAAATATGCCTCGAGTCCTTTTCGAAATAAAAACAAAAATCCGGCATTCGACCTTTTTTGAAGTGAAAACTTTTGTAGCACCGTTGTGATTTGAAACTCGATGAAACTAAAAATAGCGACACTAAAAAGAGGCTAAAACATACATCTATAGGACTACAAGAGAATAAGATAATAATCGGGCTTCTCTTTGTGCGGTGCTTCGTAGCCTATCCACTCTTGTCTACTTTCGTTTTCTGAAGGTTTCATTTCTACGGCGTGTGAACTGCGCCCTGTATTTTTTTTTGTTATTTCTTTATCAATTTTCTTCTTGGATTTGGTCAATACGTTAAAGTTTTGTGGAAACGACGAACGAAGGTCGTTTTCAGAATGGGGGTGAGGTTTGTCTAGGTCTTGGAGGCGGATGACCGGGACACACTGAACCCCAGATTCCTACCCACCCTTTAAACCCCTTTCCTTAAAATAATTTTCCTCTCCTTCCTTTCCTTCAAAAGCTCTCCGCACAACATACCCTAAGATGAATAATTTCCCTCAGGATCTTCTGTGTGGAGCTCATGTAAAAAAAAAAGAAAAAAAAAGTACGAGATTTTAAATTAGTGACTGATTATTTGTAACCCAATAATGATTGTCTTTCTTAAAAAAAAATTGTGCCTTTATTGCACTTGTCAATTGCTACCTATCGCAATAAGGAGCCAATTTTATGCATCCCAAATAATTATTGGTAACTAAAATAACCTAGTTCCTGTTCACTCTATATATTTTTTTTTCATTAGCTCCACACTGCAGGCCCTGAGGAAAACAATTTCCCTCAAGGCCTATGTCATCTTTGGGGATGTTGTGTGGAGGGTATTTTTGGGGAAAGGAAGGAGAGGAAGTTTTGGGAAAGAAAAAAGTATGAATGGTAGTTAGGAATCTGGGGGTCAATGTGTCCAGGAGTGACAGACATATGAATCCATCCCTCCCACTGTGATATAAGGCGTGGATCGAGAGTCCGGTTGGAGAGATGAAAAGGTCTCCCTCAACCAGTCTCTCCTGATCCGGCCCGCCATGTAGTAGGTGGGCAAATGCATAGGTTGCCAAGACCTAGACACAGCTCACCCCGTGAACCCGGGCACCCCCGCTAAGACACCAAACATATCTAACCACTTGGTGTGACCTATGGCAGGGCTGTTAGTTATCTTGTAAATGGTTCCCGGGGCGGCGGTACCCACACCTGCCTCCCAAATTTTTAATTTGATTGTTGTTTTTCCTCCCAAATATAAAATGATATAATAACAGTCTACCGTTTTGACTTCTTGGGATTCTGTTTTGGTTTCCTTCAAAATAATATTTATGTAACCAATCATTATGTACCTACGATAGATAGACCGTTGGCAAATCGAGAACGAATTAAAAGGATTCTGAAAGCATCGTAATTTAAACGTACTGCATACAGGAATATACGGAGGTCGTCAAATGTTCGTAATGAACGGACGCCCTAAATATGGAATGAAGTGTGATATACGTACGATATACGCGGTTGCCAAAACGGCGGCAATATGAAAGGACGCCCAAAAGACTCTAAAGTATACGTACCTATCAAAAATTTGAATACCCTCAAAACACAATTTCTGGATAATTCTTTTACTATCACTCTTTTGTCAACCTAAAAACATGTGAACATTCACCGCAATTTTATTTAAAAACCTACCGTAAGCAGTGGTAGCCAAAAGGATGCGAAGTGAAAGGACGCCAAATCTGTAGCGGGATGTATATATATATATATATATATATATATATATATATATATATATATATATATATATATATATATATATATATATATATATTTATATATAAATAATTTCCCTCAAGGCCTTTATTTTTGTTTTGGGAGAGGAAGGAGAGGAGAGTTCTGGGAAGGAAAAGGGTTTAAAGGGTGGGTATGAATCAGGGGTTCGGCGTGTCCTGGTCATCCGCCTCCAAGACCTAGACATACCTCTCCCCATGAACCCGGGCACCCCTACTAAATCACCAAACGTAGCGAACCACTTGGGTTGACCAATTCCAAAGGTGTTAGTTATCTAATAAAGGTTCCCGGGGCGGCGGTATCCATTCACGCCTCCCAAATTGTTCTACGTATACATGTTTTATTGTTGAAAGCTTTTATTGCGTGTTATTTGTGGTGTCTTTGTTAAAAAAATAATAAATAAATAAAATTAATATTAGCAAAAATAATGTTTCCTCCTTCCTCTGTGTCAAATCTATTCGGAGACAAAAAACAACCTGGTCCCGAAAACACGGAATCCTTTGTTTTATTTGTTCCTTTCGTCATCTCTCAAGGATCACGGGAAGCTGAGCCTACAGCCTATCCTCCGGGGAACCCCAAGTCTTACTCCTCATGATTTTCCTGGAAACTCTCTTTGGAATTTCCCAAGGCGGGAAAAATCTTAAAAATTTACTACCCTACACAGGATATCCATCGGGACTTTGAAGGGAGGCCGGCCCGAAGACTGGCTAAGTGAAATTTATTTATGCTCGGTATAAATTATGCCTGTTTTGTTTTTTTTTTACTTAGTCTCATGCTTTCAGGGTTACATTTATGCAAATACACAGAGGTGGATTATGCTGTCGTATTTTTCACGAGAAACTAGAATAAACAACATGATAATATATGAGTATGTTTTTAAGAAAGCAAGCACGTAATTCGTAGACAACCGGTAAACAAAAAGATTTATGTACCTGCAAACACATACATAGTATTAAAATTTCTTACAATGGCTGCGAAATATATTATTCGAATGTAGAAATCGGTAAAAAATGCCTTTTCGTAAGTTTGCGGAGCAGAGCTTCATTACAGATATTTTTCTGATGAATTGCAAATCTACGATTGAATCATAGAATGTTCAAAGTAGTTAACTCAGAGGGGGATAAAAAAGGCCTTTAGCTTGCAAAAGGTCATGTATTAGCGATTTTTATATATGTTGTTTGGATTGGCACTTTAATAAAAAAAAAACAGTTTTCGACCTTGGGGGGGGTCGAGCTCGAGCCGCCATCTTGGATTGAAGGTGCCAAAATTTTTTTTTTTTTTTTAAATAATTCCTCAACGGTTGATTTTACAACAAAAATGGTTACGAAAAATTTAAAGAAGACTAAATTAGGTAAATTTTTTGTTTGAAGTTTTTTTTATAAATTTAATATGTAATGACTTACAGCGGTAGATAGAAGAAAATTTTAACACTAAATTGTAAAACTCAAATTTTCTTGATAAATTTTGTAAAAACATATTACACAATATCATTTTAACGTATTTCCACAACATATTATAATTATATAGCAAAATTTTCAAATTACAGTAATTTTTTGTGTTATATAGAGGAGAGAAAGAGACGGTAAGATACCGCGTACCTGCAGTCCTGACTGCAGCGTTGCCACCTCAGCTCCTATATTGCTACAGGCTATGATTCCACTATGACAAACCCGACGTCATCGAGTGCATGGACTACTTTGTAGTGATAATGAACGTTTAGTAAGCCTTAAAAAAGCTGGTCTGCCAGTGCGTCATCATCGAGTATACGATTGAAAACAACATGATGCAAAACCAGAAGACAGAGCAGATTCAGGAACACGCTTTCTTGTTGCTTGGTACGGGGGTGACATGGATGAGGAAACCTTGGAAGAAGTCCGCTACCAACGTTTCGCAAAGTCGACAACAAAAAGCAAATTCAATCTTGCCCCATTGCCACCAACGAATGGCGCTGCACGGTAGCATGCATTTAGGACATACCGTCAAGTCCAAAAATGGTATGGAATCCAAAAAAAATCCAGAAAACTGGGGCTGGAAACGTGGCACCAATGGGCTTGTTCCAGTAAGAATGATAAAGAAACCAGCACCCGAGACTTTATTAAAATTTATTTCTTGCAATTGAATATGAAGAGATTTTGTCAATGGAATCCCAGCATCTCAGTACCACAGGTAATGAGTTAGATCCTGACATTGATGATGGAGACTATTATTAAGATCTCAATATCAACCAACCGGGATCTACAAAAAATATTATTACGCAATAGCGAATATGTAACATAATTACGAATACTAGTCGAACTCTGTGCGGCTCACCATACCACCGCTGGAATATCTGTGGAATAGACCTACCGACCTTAACGTTGTCGGAAGATCCCTACAGGCTGTAAGAGGGGTTTTTGGAGACTCAGCAAGAGAGGTGGATTTGCAAATCAATGATAATAAAACTAAAATCCTGATGCAAACCAGAACCCCACACCACAGAATAAAAAAATAAAGTGAAATTTAATGACACTTATAATTTCGAAGTGGTCGAAGAGTTTACATACCTGGGCTCCATCATAACGCAGGACAACGAAAACCAAGTAGAAGTAAGAAACCACATCACAGGCGCTAACAACACTTACTTCACGTTGTTGCCAGTGTTCAAATCCCGAAATGTCCATAGGAAAACCCTACATAAAACAATTATTAGAACGGTCTTGGCCTATGGATGCGAGGCGGGAACAGCTGGACACCATCGAAAGAAAGGTACTTCAATGAATCTTAGGAGCGGTGCGAGAGGGAGAGGAATGGAGAATCCGTCACAATAAAACTCTATTATTTTTACCAAGCTCCCAGACTCGCTATCCATCTAAGGCTCCAAAGACTAAGATGGGCCGGACATGTGCATCGAATGTCAAGCACACGAGTACCGAAGAAGGTTCTAACAGGACTCCCGGGAGGTAAACGAAAGGCGGGCATAGCTAGGCTGAGACGGGAGGATGATGTCAGGAAGGATGCAAGAGGACTACTCCATGTCGCAGATAGGAAGACGACGGCCAAGGACGGAGGGCAGTGGAGACTTACGTTGAAGGAGGCCAAGGCTCGAAATGGGTTGTAATACAATTGAAGAGGAAGAATACCTACTTGGGATACCACGATAAAAGTGCGCTATTTTCTCTACCTCATGGTGGTATGGAAATGAGTTTATAAAATTATGTTATGTATAGTCCTAAAAAATAGCAAACATTGGGAATTTCACCATTGTTTAGAAAAATATTCACATTTACGCCACTGTAACTCGTTACCTATTAGACTATCAAAAAAAAATTTAACAAAAAATATTAGAAATTTTATCTTATTTAAGTTTGTCTTTCGCAATTTGGTTGAAAGATCAACCATTGCACAATTATTTTGAAAAAAACAAATTTTGGCACCTTTAATCCAAAATGGCGGCTCGAGCTCGACCTGCCCATCCAAGGTCGAAAACTTTTTTTTTCTTTAGAGTCCTAATCCAAGCAACATATATCAAAATCGCTACTACACGACCTTTTGCACGGTAAAACTCCCCACTGACTGGACTAAAGCACGTGAACATGAATTTGGTGGCTATTATGGAAAGGGAAGTAAAGACTTCGTCTTACTTTATGAGTTACCAAAATTGTAATAAAAATCATAAATAACCTTGAAATTCGACCAATTTACGCTCCTTGATGAGAATTAAAATGACGTTTTAACATTTTGAAAGTTACCTATGTGCAGTTTATTTCTCCATTTCACTATTCAACCATTCGACCTATCCGTTGCTGAATTGGCATCTCGTCTGCATCCCATCCAGATGTCGTGAGTTCAATTCCTCGACTGGCTTAGTCCTCTATTACGACACAAAAAACAACCGGTAATAAAAAACCATTTTTGTAATATTGTACATCTATTTTCTGCGCCATCTTTTGGGCCGGCTAGAAGCCATTGAGAAATGCTTGAGTGTCACCAAACGTAGATAAAATGTAGTGTCATCAACAACGAGTCTATCTGTCTAGTTTCAGCTCGATCAGATGTCGGGAAGTGGGAAGTTAATTTCCGATTTGCGTTCATTCACGAAAATAAAATCAAAATTTAAACAGATATATTTAAAAAAAATAAAAACGCTATTTACTGGTCCCACTAGAGATCGTGCTAGTCATTGACGTTCTAGTTTTTTCTGTTTTTTTTCGTTCTGAAACAAGACTCGTAAGAAGGAAGAGGACGAATATTGATGAGAATTATAAAAAATGTGTTGTTCATTCTTGGTAGGTTGCCTTATAAAAAAGCGTTCTGAATTTGATGATAAAACCTTTATCATCTCCGTCTAAACAACATGATGGCCCCATCTACATAGATAACTGTGTTTTATCAACTTTATGATAACATTCACGATACGCAATAAAAAATATTATCTGCGTTTCACGCTAACAATATAAATGTTATTGAGGCGTATGCGGGTTAACGTCGCTGTGTGTATTTTATATGATAAAGAAAAGGATAGGGGTCCTAATAAAATATATGCCCCCTTTTCAAATGCAGACCTTAGCCCTTTGAAAAGCTTTATGCCTCTTTGTGAATAATTCTTTGACCAAACCTTTTTTCCACAAAACGCTAATTTGGTTTCACTATTTAGGCAAATCATTTTAAAGAGGACATGTTTGAATGCACATCAATAGTGTCAACACCCACTCGCAATCCCCCTAACTCGCAAATGCCCAAAGATACTAAGAACTTCGGTACGTTCATCAATTCTGTTTATATATTGACTTCCATTCGTAAATGTTATTTTTATGTTTTTTGTACATTTCTCAGTTACAAAACATGATTATTATTATATAAAATTATATTTTTATTCATCCAGTACGCCACTCACAAGTAAGGGTCTATTTAAAATGATTTACCTGTGCTATTCTAATTATACTATTCACTATATGAACCACTTATGTAAGGCCTCCGTGGTCGAGGGGAAAGGAACTCGACTAGCAATCCGGAGGGCGCTGTTTCTAACCCCGACGTGCGCCAATAAATTTTATTTTATTAATTTGTGTAATTTCACAATTTTATTTATTTCAAATAATACAAAACACATTTGTGGCATATTCTAGAGTGGATGATACTCTCAGTACCGCTCTGGTGTATGACCACCATTCAGAATTGAAACGTTGCTTGAAATGGCCTTAGCGGCGTTAAGTGACCACATCTGATTAGCCACATACTTCCCCACCTTAATTTTCCCCATCTCCTCCCTTCCAGACTACCTACAGCCTCACTACATTCCCCTATCGGAGATGCCAAGGTCTCGCTGGCTTCAGATTAGAACTCTTTTGAGGTTAAAAAGGCCATAATAAATTGAATATGTATGTAAATTATCTTTGCACCTTTTTACTATGAATATAACTGGGCTGAGAAATAAATATTGGATGAAAGATCTTTGTGGGTATCTCAGTTTTATTGTTCGAATTTTGCAGTGGTTTTAATTGAACATAAAACATTTTTTGTTGGAAATATAAACCTAACCGATTAAATATTTGTTTCTGAATATAAAATTGATACCAAATGTTAGAATGTAGTCCAGCAGTAGTTAGTGGTAGTATTTTTGCGAATCTGAGTAAATTTAGACTGCACAAATTAATGTATTCGTACATCTTTGGACATTCACGGGACAGACTAGGTTTGTAGAAAATGTGTTAAATACATTTTCTATGAACCTTGGGTCGGGGGTGGACTGTTGGCGGGTGTTCTTCTAAAAACTTTTTCGAAACTTTCAATACTATCGTTGTTGTTAACAACAACATACGTTCAAATGTGTCCTCTTTAAAACGATTTTCTTATAAGTTGGGTATGCCGTATCCAGGCCTTATGAAGAGCACCACCGGATAGGGATGCATGCCCGAAGTGTTTCGTATAAAGCCAACAACATTTTGAGGCGATAACAATACTGCAGCGAAGTTATCAACTCCGCGGAGGGCTTCTTCTCTACTTTATGATAAAATTAATTAATATTCGCCCTGGAAATGTCACCATTTCCGGAATATGACTTAACGTTTTTGGATAGCGGGAAATCTGTTGTATGTCTCTGTCGGATCGTTAATTGAGGAAGCGGGTCTGTAAGGCTTTGATTTTCAGAGGTGGATTAACATTTTGCATACAAATCGAAACTTATGCAATCTGCGTTTTCGTAGAAAATAGTCAACTTATCAGATGATTAACGCATGAATAAATTTTGAACTGATATCTGACAAAGTGAGATTAAAGGGGTAAATATGTGTAGAGGCTTCAAAATATTTTTTTTTCTTTCATAAATCAATACTAGAACTATTCGAAAAAATATTCTGAAATTTTCACACCAAAATTTTTCGCCGTTTAAAAGTTATAAGCGTCTGAGAGAGTGTCCCTCGGTCGAATCCAAAGAGTCGAATCACTACTACTTTAGTGCCACTTATTTTCAAATCCATTTTTCTCTTTTCAATTTTGTGTAAACTCTGGCTCCTTCAGTTTTGAACCAATCTTTATTAAACTCAACACATAGTTTATTTATATAAATGCGCTCTTTTGAACCGCAATCCAAAACAGTATCTTTATTTTAACTATTTTTTGTATGGCAAAAAAACATACAAAAGAGTGGTAAAAAATCGTACTCAATTTTCACATTCCTCAAAAAAATTTTTTTTTCAATTTTTTGTGATGAGTGAGGTTTAAAGAGAAAAAACACTTAAAAAAAGCAAATTTTCTTAAAAAAATATATTATGACCTCCAGGAGTTGGATACACAAATTGGCCAGCCAGTTAGCGACTTAGGCCCTCCGTTCATGGAGATACTTACAATCTACGTAATTGTGACGAAACCACAAGTACCCTGCTGATATATGTGATGAATTGCATTGATCAACAGTGAAAATTAGGAAATATCGTAGCTTCCCACTTTAATTTAAAAAGAAAATATCAATTACTTATAAAACGGACACGTCTACGACATCTATCGGATTAGAGTAAAGTGAATTCATATTTACGGTAGGGATCTATAATTAGTCAAGGTGAGACGAGTATTGATGAAAGGATCACAGATGGTATCAACAAATAATCAGAAACAGGGACTCCCCAATATACTTTAGACGTGATATATTGACAGCCAATTGGATTGCAGCAAAAGCGATTAAAAACCAATTCAGCCTATCAACGGGAAGAGGGCCGAGCCCATTTTTAGAACAAAGGAACGACCTTTGGACTTAGCAATTAAGAATGTAATTAATGAGTTTGACGTTCCCACCAAACCGAGAGGTGAATAAACTCCATGGGAAGAAATAATCTGTTCAGGGACAAAAGTACGGTGACCCCAAGAAATGTTATCATTAACCGGTACATTCCAGGGATCAGAAACCCTAGTTCTCGAACGCATTAAAACATATCAGGTGCGGAAAAAAAGGATACACGTAAACACGATGCAAAAGTTTAAGTGAAAAATTGCAAAGAACGGGACGAAATTTGTAAGGCGTTCTCTATGAAGCAATAAAAATGACAGGAATTTAAGGGCCGAAGTGGGGGTATCCCCTATAAAGATGTTAAAAAATGATATATTTATTAATAACAAATAGAAAATGAAATTTTCCAAGAGGCAGCAAACATCAAAAAACGATATGGTTATATCAGGGAAGTACGGGGAAGTGAGGGGAAAGGAGATACGACAGAGAAAAACAAAGGAAATCTTAGATTAACAGTGAATAAAATAAATACGGCTTGAAATATAAAAATCTATAGAGATATGAACAATAGCGTAAGAATAAATAAGGAAATTCATGGAAAGAGTGTCGTGAATAAAAGAAAATTCGAGAAAAAATGGAAAATTCAAATATACGACGTAAATAGAGAAAATTCGGTTTTAAATGGAAAGGTTCATATAGAATACAGAAAAACTCGAGGAAAAATAATAAAATAAAAATGAACGATTTGCGAGAAAGACTTCGACATGAAGATATCTCTGATAGGCGAATTTGGGGACAGATTTGGAACATATGGTAGATGCCGTACGCACGGACATGTTACGAAATATATGAAAATAGAACTTTAAAATTATTAAATTCAAGCTAGTTTTGTATGAACAACAGGACAAAGGAAGTTGGGCCATTAAACATGGATCTTACTAAATCCGGATCTTGTAAGTATGGAAGTACGAGACAGAATTTAATGTATCAAACGCAAAACGTACAAAGAGACCGCATTCGACAATAATGGAGAGGTTTCAAGAAATTACGAGTTGATAGTAATTAGATTGGTTTATTATAGGAGATTCAGATACGATCTTTTGGACCTGAGAGGGGTATAAAAGTCTAGACAAATGCCAGTTGAGGACAGTCTACGGTCGTGGTCGAAAAGTTTGTAACTTCGCGGAACGTGACGAAACGGTGGGTGACTTAAAGTGGAAAAATTCTAAGTGATAATTATTTTGATACTTAGAAAAATTTCACATTCTAGTCAGTGATATACAAAAAAATACTTTGCAGTTAGAGTCAGTGAAAAATAAAAGTGCTCGTGATAAATACAATTTGTTTTAGGGGAAAATCCGAATTTTATAATCACTTAATATCGTATTTTTAAACTTAGAAATTTCGCGTTTAATATTAGTGCAATAAATAACTGAAGTGATGTGATAATTTAGCGTGATGAAGTTATAATTAAATACGTGTGTTCAATCTAAGTGAAAGTGTTCTAACCAATAATAAATATTTAAATTAATTATCTTAAATAATAATAATAAAACAAAATAATATTTTATTAATACATAAAATTTCGGGGGGATAAAAATTTAATTTAACAACAATTTACCATCTCTAAATTAATCGTGAAGTAACTATCATTTAAAGTGTTATCTAACCAACGAGTTTTGAGATAAAATACAGTTTAGAACGATAGAGTTCATGCATCATTTTAATTAATTAGATTAAATGAAAAAAAAAAAAATTGAAGTCAAAAAGATTTAATTAAATTTAGGAAAATAAAAAATTAATTTAGGAAAATCGCAGCAAGGTTACCGTGTATTTCCCGGTCGGAAAAAACCTTGGTAGGGGTAAGTCTTTTCCGTTATAAAATTTTACAGATTCCAAGGAGAAAGCGGAATGGAGCAAACATTGGTATTTGGATTAATTATTTGACCAAGATATTACTCTCTTAATATGTGATATGTAACTATATTAAAATATTATAAATATAATAAGTATATTTTATATATTTATATATGTATGTATATAAACACATATATTTGTAATTTTATTGTTCCCAAGAAAAATTTTAATCAAAAAGAAAAACACTTATATAAAAAGAGGAAAAGGGTATCGATTCCTACCTCTGAATTCATCAATAACTATTAAAAGTAGTTATGTGTGATAAATTTACAAATCAATATTTTATATTTAATGTTATGTATGTATTAATATAATTTCAGAAAATCCAGAGCATTTGAAATAAGTTATGATATTAGAAATTATTTCAATCATAAAATTTATGTATATACATATCAATATTATAAATTATTTATTGAGACAAAGTATATATAAATGAATAAATATGTATACGTAATCGGGTATCAGACTAGACAATTGCGCTAAGTACATCATTATCAAACAAAGAAAATTTTAGAGTCATCTCACACGTCTCCGGAATGTCTAAAGTAAACATACCTCATACGCTTGAATCTAGGTCACGAGGACGTAGAGACTGTTTACAAAGCTCAAATTGTTTACAAAATAATTCGGTCACTGGGGCACTAGTTCGAATACAGTAAAAAGAAAAAAAAAATGACCTTGATTAGTGGATATCGTACTTAGGTATTAACTTCTAGGAACGGGATAAAATTATTATATTGCGCAATTATTAGGAACAAAAAGAAAAAAAAAAAAATTTAAACACTATTTTTAATTTGAACGTAAAGAGGTATCTACAGATCTAAGCAATTGAAAATTAACAGATTTATTATAGCAGTTCAAAAAGGTGTGTTGAAGATTTACATGAAACAGTTGGTAAATCACGGGATAGTTCAAAAAGGTGTATTGAAGATTTACATGAAACATTTGAAAATCACGGGATAGCTTAATAGGGTGTATTGAAGACTTACATGAAACAGTTGAAAAATCACGGGATAGCTTAATAGGGTGTATTGAAGACTTACATGAAACAGTTGAAAAATCACGAGATAGCTTAATAAGGGGTAATGAGGATTTA
Organism: Limnephilus rhombicus; assembly: GCA_929108145.2. Lineage (NCBI taxonomy): Eukaryota > Metazoa > Arthropoda > Insecta > Trichoptera > Limnephilidae > Limnephilus > Limnephilus rhombicus. Next base: position 51,537,462 of record OV815285.1, read on the forward strand.
CATGATTCAATTGAGAATCACGGGATAGTAAGAATTTATCAAAAGTTGAACATTGGAGGGGAGGGAAAGAAAAAAAAAAAAAAAAAATATACAGTTCAACCAACAGAAGGCAGCGGTCGTTTCTATAACAAGGACCATTAATCAAACCATAGAGATGACGGATCTCTCAAACAAAACCGTCAACAAAACCAAACAAAAGCTTGGAGTTATGGCGAATCTCCAGAACACATCGCCAGATAAGATCTTAATGTACTAATATATATTTATATTTCACACTATTCTTACGTATATATTCGGTATCAATCTGAAAATTTCACAGAATTGATGGGCGAGATCCGAGCTCGGGATGCGTTGCAAGTAGTTTCGTATTGCGAGTTATAAACCTTCCCAAAACGTATGTTTACATATATATCTTTTTATGTACTGTTCATTGAATGAAACGAACTCACTTACAATTAGTGCTTTAGGCCTGTCGGGTCACTCTCGTCTCATTTCTTGAACGTGGAGGGAGGATTCACGACCCGTAACTCCACACAAACCCGTGAGTATATGATTGCATATAGGACGAAACCGGTTCGCCCTAAGTAAATAGTAAACTTTGGAGGAGTAGGAATTTGGAGGTATCTGGGCTTGGGGGAAGACCTGAAGGCAGTGCATGATGGCGAAGGAAGGTCAATTGGGACGCGATAACTTAGGTATCAATCAATTGAACCGTGCCAAAAGACTGTGCGAATTTTGGGTTGACTTCTGATCACCCTGCTTACTTGATGGAGGCAGGAGCCAAATTTTGCCAGAAAAAGGGTTATTCTGAGTTCGTCAAATATGCAATTAACTAATTACATTAACCTACTAAATCCATCTTTATATGTACCTTATAGCAGCTGAATCTAAACGGAGGGGCGCCCAGCAGATACGAGATACAATCATAATCAAATTTACTAACATTTAACCATTTGAGTTATATTTAATTATCTGTTCAATTAGTCATGTGTAGTTTCGATTAGTATTACTTATTCATGAATTCATTAGGATGTAGGGAATCATAATAAACGTCAAAGGGAAGTTAGTTCATTTAGAGAAATTACTTAAGGTTAAATTTGCAAGAGAAAGACCAATACAGTTTGAAATTCAACACTCTGTTTAGAATCAAGAGGGTTACCACAAAATTTAAAGTAATTAAAATCCTATATCATAAATCAAAAAATTACACAACGTTTGATGGAGTTTAATTACAACCTAAATACGAAAATATTTACGTTCAAAGTCGTAAATAACGTATTTATTAGTTAAGTACATATATCGCTAAAGGTATGTAGTACAAGGGAGCTTTAAGTAGCTTTCTGTAGTTATCAGAGGAAATAAGGGTCCAATTTTATAAAGGCTTGTGTGACGTAGGGGAGGAATTTTCCATCCCTACCACACATATGCAAAGCCTTAAGAATTTAAATATCGATCAGAGCCAAGAGAAAAGGCGAGAATATTACAACTGTCTTGCCGATGAAAGGAGAGTTAAATAAGTATGAAAAGACGAAACATTACGACTGGTGCCAAGTGCCCAGGAGTAAATAAAATACAGACAAATATACGAAAGTATAGAAAAGACAAACATCACAACTGCACAGCCGTGACAGGAGATCAGAGTTTTACAAGTTGTTTTAGAAAAAAAAAAAAAAAACTTTTATTGGTCAATCTATTGCAAAAAAAAAAAAAATAATAATAATAATAAGTAGGACGTTATGTTAAATGAAGTGATAATAAAAATAAAATAAAAATCAGAACAGTGCGCCGTTAAATAAACACGAAAAAAATATATAAATTAATAAATAAATATACGAAAATAAATATATAAACAATACATTTAAATATAAAAAAAAAAAGTGTTAACGAATAAACTCTACATGTTTTAAAATAATTTATAAAAGTGTCGATAAAGTTTAAATCAAGTGACCATGAATTTGTTGATTGCTTATGAGATTATAAATATCGTAACAAAGAATGTAGGTCAGATACAAGCGTAAACAGTTTATTCAAGGCAGGCCATAAATTGACAGAATAATGGTATTGACATTCCTGAATCCAGAATGTTAATGACCGTAATGTAAACAATCTGATACGAGATACCGCGGTGTTTGTAAGCATCGAAAGATTGATAACCTAAGCATCGAAAGTGATAACAAAACATCGAAAAATTTTGAAGTAGGCGACATCGGGGGTAACGCGCATCGCTTTAAGAGATTGTAGAATAAACAAACTCGAAAATGATATCAACACTCGGTTACGGAAAAAATAAACAGACTTTACAGATAAAAACGGGGGAACTTACCTACATAAAGTGACCCTTTGTTTATAGTTAATGTTGTGGGTTTGTATGTGAGGATTATCACATAAAAAGTCATAACATAAAAGATAAGGAACATAAAATAAAAATAACATAAAATATTTGATTGGGGATAGTGTCGAGTTGAGAGCTTTAATATCACAGACGAATGTTTTATAGGTATATACCTATTTAAGGGAACATTTGATCATTCGGACCAAAAAAGGAGGGGATTTGACGAAATAACATCAAGATAGGTATTGCGAACTCTAAACAGATTTTGCGAAAATATCGTAGGTATTGCGGAACTTGAAGGAATGGTTGGCATTCTAAACAATGAGTAATTATTGGTTGAACGAAAATCACGGGATATTCATTAACATTGGAGTAACAATATTCATTCCGTTTTTTTTGCAATTACCTACATTTATTTGAAATGAAGAGTGATGGTAGAGTTGAGCTAATTTGGGTTACAATCATCATGCAAACAAATATAAATAGTTAAAAATATTGTGTTTTATAGGGGGACAGGTTCCAAAAAAAAATAAAAAATAAAAAATAAATAAAAATAAAAATAAAAATAAAAATAAAATAAATTATAAATATATATAGGTATATTTATAATAAATAGTTGGTATTGAGTTAAATTCATTAAAAATTTTAAACAAAAAATGGCGGAAAAAAGGAAAGTGGATGCGACGGAATTAGAAGCTAAAGAAATACCGTTGGGAGATGAATTACGGGAGATATTTAGACGTTCAAAGAGGTCTAAGTTACGAGTCGAGGATATGATAGAAGACGTTCAGCCAGAGGGGGAGACCGACACAAAATCGGAGGAACAGGGCGAAAATAAGCGAGAGTGTGAAGAGAGACTCACACATGGTATGTTACAGGAAAAACCCGAGGAAAAGGAACAAGAAAAGTTAACGAAGTAAAAGGAAAAATAAAAATAAAATAAAATAAAAAATATAGAAAAACGAGAAAATTGAAAAAAAAATAAAATAAGTAAATAAATAGAATAAGGAAGGCAACATAATTTACATAAGGTAATTTAGGAAATTAAAATAGAGATTATAAGGTTGTCGCCTAATAAGATAAAAATATAAACATTAACCAGGCGACACTCGGAAAATAAAGAAAATGGTTGGGAAACGTGGAACAAGTAGGCGAGCCCAGGCTTTAGTGACAGCAATCGGGGAAAATGTCACAACCGAGACTTCAACAATAAACATAGGAGATATAACTACAATAATTCAGGCAGCTTTGGCACCGCTCGTCAATAAGATGCAAGAACTCGAGAAACAATTGGAAAGCCCAGCAACAGTGGCGGTGATAGGAGAGGATAGTGCGCCGAAAAGCGTTCTCCAAGTAGTGGAAATGTTACCACAGCAGGAACGACCATCATTCTCCGGTGGAAATCAAAATCCCATTAGTTTCCTAGAAGATTTAAAAGAATACACTAGAAAAGTGAAACGAACGGATCCATTAGTCGTCGTACGGGAAAATTTGAAAGGGGAAGCTAAATCGTGGGCAAAATTGTACAATAAACGATGGGAGACTATGTTAGATTTCGAACGAGATTTTTTAGCTACCTATTGGGGAGACATAAAGAAAAATGAAGTTCGCCGTCGTCTTGCAGAAGGGGTATATGATGCCAAGAAAAATATATCCATGCTTACTCATTTCGCAAACTATTGGGAGCTAGCGAAGGCTTTAAAGATTACTGACACACCGTTGGGCATAGTTGACGAGATTATGAGACATTATCCGAAGGAAATTCAATCGCTATGGTTTTCGGGGCAATCAGGAGATGAGATTGTCGCCGCTGAGTTTCTACGAAAACTAGATACAATGGTATGTACACCAGAAGAACGGAACATGAAGAAGAGGAGTGGGGAGGAATCCAGCAAGAAGGACAAATACCGTGACCGTTACCGCGCCATAAAAAGGAGGATACACGCAATTGAAAGTGTGGGCGAAAACGCTAGTTGCAGCAAGTGCACCGATGTTAACAGTTCACCAAAAGAAAATTCTACAATAACTACAGCCGGGAAGGAGCTAGTGGTCGCAGCCAACTCGGGAGATAAAAGGAGATTATAGCGCTTTACATTTAGCGAGATATTACACAAGTAATGAGAAACAAAAATCAGGTTTACAGTTAGTGGAAATCAACGGATAGAGTGCGAAGTTTACAAATATTTGTAAATGTTAATAAATAAATAAACGATTGAGAAATACAAATAAAATTATGTTAGGGTACATTATAATTGGGGAGGGGGAAGAAAGAAAATTACTAAAATATTAGATTATCAGGTTGCTTGCGAGGGGCGGATCGTCGTCAAATCTTTGAGGGTGAGTGGACAAGTTCTTAATAAGCGACAATCATATTCAATTATTGAAATAGAGTAAGGCAAATAAATTCGTTAATTTTGATTTTCTAGTTGAAAAAAAAAATTTTACTTTTTTTTTATGTGTTAGTGAGAAAAAAAAAAAAATGTTAGATAAGTAAGAACACTCAAAAGGAGAGAATTAGAGATATTATATGGCACACAAAAGGGACATTTTGAAAAATGAACAATGCCTAGGAATTTTTTTTTGAAATATTGAAATGAGAAAGTTTAACTATAGATATAGGGTAGACATTAAGTATAGAGATAAAAAGGTAACATTTGAATTAAGGTATAAATATTTTAGATTTCGAAAAAAAAAAAAGGGAAAAAAGGAACGCTGAACCAATTTGAGGATAATAAAGGACATTTATAAAAATTTAAATATTAGAGTGGACAACACTTAGGCTAGAACAACTTTGGATGAATTAAGAAATTACAATTAGAAATTAAGAATTATAAAATAAAGTTTAAATAAATAAAGAAAAAAAAAATGCTGGAAAATTTATATGAAACATGTATACCACTGATTGTCGGATTGGGTGAGGTCGTGCGAAAACACACATTTCACAAAAAATATTCATATTTACAAAACAAAAAACAATTAATTGCACACCAAGAGACCACCCGCTTTTCAGTTGTTCGAAAGGCCGCGAGATTGTAAACAATCTTTACTTAAATCATTGTAAGGGAGGTCTTAGTCCAATTTGGTTGGGGACCACCAAAACACGCGAGTCGAGGGGCGTGTTCCAGCAAAAAGAAATTAATTTTGAATCTATCAAAATTAAAGAAAATTTCATAAAGTAAAATCTACGCGAAAAGAAAATAAAGAATACAATGAGATTCAAATTCAAGATTGTTAACAATCCGAACAGAATGAGGAGGGGGAGATAGGAAGTAATAGGATACGGAAAAAGATAGGGGATAACAGAATGAGGAGGGGGAGATAGGAAGTAATAGGATACGGAAAAAGATAGGGGATAACAAAATGAGGAGGGGGAGATAGGAAGTAATATGACACGGAGTAGAGATAGGGGATAACCAAATGAGGAGGGGAAGATAGCTAGTCTAAATTTGAACACAATTTCGGTGTCTAACAAAAAAAAAAAAAAAAAAAGAAAAAAAAAAAAAAAAAAAAAAAAAAAAAAAAAAAAAAAAAAAAAAAAAGAAGAGGACATTAAAATAAAATACAACGTTAGCCACAGCAAATTGAGTTCAGAGGAGGGAACTGTGATGAATTGCATTGATCAACAGTGAAAATTAGGAAATATCGTAGCTTCCCACTTTAATTTAAAAAGAAAATATCAATTACTTATAAAACGGACACGTCTACGACATCTATCGGATTAGAGTAAAGTGAATTCATATTTACGGTAGGGATCTATAATTAGTCAAGGTGAGACGAGTATTGATGAAAGGATCACAGATGGTATCAACAAATAATCAGAAACAGGGACTCCCCAATATACTTTAGACGTGATATATTGACAGCCAATTGGATTGCAGCAAAAGCGATTAAAAACCAATTCAGCCTATCAACGGGAAGAGGGCCGAGCCCATTTTTAGAACAAAGGAACGACCTTTGGACTTAGCAATTAAGAATGTAATTAATGAGTTTGACGTTCCCACCAAACCGAGAGGTGAATAAACTCCATGGGAAGAAATAATCTGTTCAGGGACAAAAGTACGGTGACCCCAAGAAATGTTATCATTAACCGGTACATTCCAGGGATCAGAAACCCTAGTTCTCGAACGCATTAAAACATATCAGGTGCGGAAAAAAAGGATACACGTAAACACGATGCAAAAGTTTAAGTGAAAAATTGCAAAGAACGGGACGAAATTTGTAAGGCGTTCTCTATGAAGCAATAAAAATGACAGGAATTTAAGGGCCGAAGTGGGGGTATCCCCTATAAAGATGTTAAAAAATGATATATTTATTAATAACAAATAGAAAATGAAATTTTCCAAGAGGCAGCAAACATCAAAAAACGATATGGTTATATCAGGGAAGTACGGGGAAGTGAGGGGAAAGGAGATACGACAGAGAAAAACAAAGGAAATCTTAGATTAACAGTGAATAAAATAAATACGGCTTGAAATATAAAAATCTATAGAGATATGAACAATAGCGTAAGAATAAATAAGGAAATTCATGGAAAGAGTGTCGTGAATAAAAGAAAATTCGAGAAAAAATGGAAAATTCAAATATACGACGTAAATAGAGAAAATTCGGTTTTAAATGGAAAGGTTCATATAGAATACAGAAAAACTCGAGGAAAAATAATAAAATAAAAATGAACGATTTGCGAGAAAGACTTCGACATGAAGATATCTCTGATAGGCGAATTTGGGGACAGATTTGGAACATATGGTAGATGCCGTACGCACGGACATGTTACGAAATATATGAAAATAGAACTTTAAAATTATTAAATTCAAGCTAGTTTTGTATGAACAACAGGACAAAGGAAGTTGGGCCATTAAACATGGATCTTACTAAATCCGGATCTTGTAAGTATGGAAGTACGAGACAGAATTTAATGTATCAAACGCAAAACGTACAAAGAGACCGCATTCGACAATAATGGAGAGGTTTCAAGAAATTACGAGTTGATAGTAATTAGATTGGTTTATTATAGGAGATTCAGATACGATCTTTTGGACCTGAGAGGGGTATAAAAGTCTAGACAAATGCCAGTTGAGGACAGTCTACGGTCGTGGTCGAAAAGTTTGTAACTTCGCGGAACGTGACGAAACGGTGGGTGACTTAAAGTGGAAAAATTCTAAGTGATAATTATTTTGATACTTAGAAAAATTTCACATTCTAGTCAGTGATATACAAAAAAATACTTTGCAGTTAGAGTCAGTGAAAAATAAAAGTGCTCGTGATAAATACAATTTGTTTTAGGGGAAAATTCGAATTTTATAATCACTTAATATCGTATTTTTAAACTTAGAAATTTCGCGTTTAATATTAGTGCAATAAATAACTGAAGTGATGTGATAATTTAGCGTGATGAAGTTATAATTAAATACGTGTGTTCAATCTAAGTGAAAGTGTTCTAACCAATAATAAATATTTAAATTAATTATCTTAAATAATAATAATAAAACAAAATAATATTTTATTAATACATAAAATTTCGGGGGGATAAAAATTTAATTTAACAACAATTTACCATCTCTAAATTAATCGTGAAGTAACTATCATTTAAAGTGTTATCTAACCAACGAGTTTTGAGATAAAATACAGTTTAGAACGATAGAGTTCATGCATCATTTTAATTAATTAGATTAAATGAAAAAAAAAAAAATTGAAGTCAAAAAGATTTAATTAAATTTAGGAAAATAAAAAATTAATTTAGGAAAATCGCAGCAAGGTTACCGTGTATTTCCCGGTCGGAAAAAACCTTGGTAGGGGTAAGTCTTTTCCGTTATAAAATTTTACAGATTCCAAGGAGAAAGCGGAATGGAGCAAACATTGGTATTTGGATTAATTATTTGACCAAGATATTACTCTCTTAATATGTGATATGTAACTATATTAAAATATTTTAAATATAATAAGTATATTTTATATATTTATATATGTATGTATATAAACACATATATTTGTAATTTTATTGTTCCCAAGAAAAATTTTAATCAAAAAGAAAAACACTTATATAAAAAGAGGAAAAGGGTATCGATTCCTACCTCTGAATTCATCAATAACTATTAAAAGTAGTTATGTGTGATAAATTTACAAATCAATATTTTATATTTAATGTTATGTATGTATTAATATAATTTCAGAAAATCCAGAGCATTTGAAATAAGTTATGATATTAGAAATTATTTCAATCATAAAATTTATGTATATACATATCAATATTATAAATTATTTATTGAGACAAAGTATATATAAATGAATAAATATGTATACGTAATCGGGTATCAGACTAGACAATTGCGCTAAGTACATCATTATCAAACAAAGAAAATTTTAGAGTCATCTCACACGTCTCCGGAATGTCTAAAGTAAACATACCTCATACGCTTGAATCTAGGTCACGAGGACGTAGAGACTGTTTACAAAGCTCAAATTGTTTACAAAATAATTCGGTCACTGGGGCACTAGTTCGAATACAGTAAAAAGAAAAAAAAAATGACCTTGATTAGTGGATATCGTACTTAGGTATTAACTTCTAGGAACGGGATAAAATTATTATATTGCGCAATTATTAGGAACAAAAAGAAAAAAAAATAAATTTAAACACTATTTTTAATTTGAACGTAAAGAGGTATCTACAGATCTAAGCAATTGAAAATTAACAGATTTATTATAGCAGTTCAAAAAGGTGTGTTGAAGATTTACATGAAACAGTTGGTAAATCACGGGATAGTTCAAAAAGGTGTATTGAAGATTTACATGAAACATTTGAAAATCACGGGATAGCTTAATAGGGTGTATTGAAGACTTACATGAAACAGTTGAAAAATCACGGGATAGCTTAATAGGGTGTATTGAAGACTTACATGAAACAGTTGAAAAATCACGAGATAGCTTAATAAGGGGTAATGAGGATTTACATGATTCAATTGAGAATCACGGGATAGTAAGAATTTATCAAAAGTTGAACATTGGAGGGGAGGGAAAGAAAAAAAAAAAAAAAAAATATACAGTTCAACCAACAGAAGGCAGCGGTCGTTTCTATAACAAGGACCATTAATCAAACCATAGAGATGACGGATCTCTCAAACAAAACCGTCAACAAAACCAAACAAAAGCTTGGAGTTATGGCGAATCTCCAGAACACATCGCCAGATAAGATCTTAATGTACTAATATATATTTATATTTCACACTATTCTTACGTATATATTCGGTATCAATCTGAAAATTTCACAGAATTGATGGGCGAGATCCGAGCTCGGGATGCGTTGCAAGTAGTTTCGTATTGCGAGTTATAAACCTTCCCAAAACGTATGTTTACATATATATCTTTTTATGTACTGTTCATTGAATGAAACGAACTCACTTACAATTAGTGCTTTAGGCCTGTCGGGTCACTCTCGTCTCATTTCTTGAACGTGGAGGGAGGATTCACGACCCGTAACTCCACACAAACCCGTGAGTATATGATTGCATATAGGACGAAACCGGTTCGCCCTAAGTAAATAGTAAACTTTGGAGGAGTAGGAATTTGGAGGTATCTGGGCTTGGGGGAAGACCTGAAGGCAGTGCATGATGGCGAAGGAAGGTCAATTGGGACGCGATAACTTAGGTATCAATCAATTGAACCGTGCCAAAAGACTGTGCGAATTTTGGGTTGACTTCTGATCACCCTGCTTACTTGATGGAGGCAGGAGCCAAATTTTGCCAGAAAAAGGGTTATTCTGAGTTCGTCAAATATGCAATTAACTAATTACATTAACCTACTAAATCCATCTTTATATGTACCTTATAGCAGCTGAATCTAAACGGAGGGGCGCCCAGCAGATACGAGATACAATCATAATCAAATTTACTAACATTTAACCATTTGAGTTATATTTAATTATCTGTTCAATTAGTCATGTGTAGTTTCGATTAGTATTACTTATTCATGAATTCATTAGGATGTAGGGAATCATAATAAACGTCAAAGGGAAGTTAGTTCATTTAGAGAAATTACTTAAGGTTAAATTTGCAAGAGAAAGACCAATACAGTTTGAAATTCAACACTCTGTTTAGAATCAAGAGGGTTACCACAAAATTTAAAGTAATTAAAATCCTATATCATAAATCAAAAAATTACACAACGTTTGATGGAGTTTAATTACAACCTAAATACGAAAATATTTACGTTCAAAGTCGTAAATAACGTATTTATTAGTTAAGTACATATATCGCTAAAGGTATGTAGTACAAGGGAGCTTTAAGTAGCTTTCTGTAGTTATCAGAGGAAATAAGGGTCCAATTTTATAAAGGCTTGTGTGACGTAGGGGAGGAATTTTCCATCCCTACCACACATATGCAAAGCCTTAAGAATTTAAATATCGATCAGAGCCAAGAGAAAAGGCGAGAATATTACAACTGTCTTGCCGATGAAAGGAGAGTTAAATAAGTATGAAAAGACGAAACATTACGACTGGTGCCAAGTGCCCAGGAGTAAATAAAATACAGACAAATATACGAAAGTATAGAAAAGACAAACATCACATATACCACTTTTTAATGCTGGTCTCCGTACACGGCGCTATCCGAAATGTACTGAACTTGGTCATTTTTCACGTGCAGCCGTGGAGTGAACACGATGCCGTGCGGTGTCATATGACTTTTTTTCCAACATCAATCCATGCCTTCTCCATTAAATCGTTTCTTACGTATTCTGGTAAAGTATAGTTATGTAAACATGCATTTTTTCCACTTCCAGAACAAATCTAGCATTACTTTCATGTTCCGACGCCATTTCTGTCAAACGTCAAACGAATAAGTATCGGACACAAATGATGCGAGCGTCGCGTGCGATCAGCACTGTCGGTATCGTGATACTGATTGGAATCTGATAGCCACCGCGTAGCACCGTGAACGGGCACCAGCAAAATCGTACGGGGGGTACTTACGATCGGCGCGTATGATACGCGCACGAGGATCGAGTATCTTGTAAGTATCTCCGTGAACGGAGGCACTTACAATGCGCGTCAGCTGATATCTCCGTTATTTTTTGAGGAAAATATTTAATAGCCCCTCCAGACTCACGGCGAGAAGCCCCGAGAACACCCGAGAAGCGTGAATGTGATGAGTTTCTCGCATTCTCTTTCTCGGGCTCGCCTGTTCTCGGATAGCTATCGGTAAATTTGGCCGCTTCAAAGGATTTCTCAGGCGAGAAGCGAGAAGACTACTACACTCACGTTTTGTCTCAGTGTTGTTTAGTGAGCGGTTGAGAGTAGACGTGCGTCATATTGTTGTTTTTGTTTCGAAAATTTTGTTTTCTTGTGTTAAAAATGTGGAACAATCAACAAGAGTTGCAATTTATCGCACAGAGCCAAACCTGCAGCATTTTGAATATCGTCTGTAATGTCGTCCATACCGGATGGGAAACAGATCACGAGTGAGAAAAATGAGAGTGTGGATAAGTGCTTGTTCTCGCGAGAAGTCTCGGCGAGAACTTCTCGCCGTGAGTCTGGAATCAGCATATAAATTTTAGAATATACAGGTTGGCGCAATAGAACGTGCATATTTTAAACATAAGTTAAAAAATAAATACTATAAGGATAGTTGAAATAAAAGTTAGGAAATATAAGGTAATTAAATGAAATTTATTTTTTTTAAATGACATCGTCTAAATGACGGCCCTCTCTGAAACGGCACTCCTCTAATCGCGAGCGGAGATTAGTGAAAACTCTCTTCAGTAATGCTGGTGTAATTTCACTACGGATATTCTCCTTCAGCTGACTTTAGGACAGTCATTTTAGGACTATGCAGCGGTTTTTCGTATTTGAGTTTCGGATTTGCACTGCTCCAATAACGACAATTTTGACGGTTTATGAAACCATTTAAATGAAAATTAGCCTCGTCACAAAAAAGATATCGTCAAAATTGTAAAATGGGTGAAGCATTTCTTCAACAAACGCCAACCTTGCTCCGAAGTCTTTCTCTTTGAATGCTTCTGTTAATTGGAGTTTATGTGAATTATGATATCTAGGTTTAAAATTAGTTGAAAACTTGGTCGCGCCAAACTGTAAAGCCGTCGATCTCTTCCGAGTTGACACCTTGTGGATTTTCTCGTACTGACCGTTTCACTTTCTCAATATTGTCTCCGGTCCAAGATGTTCTTGGACGACCTTTAGCTTGTGGCTTAAACATTGGACCGGTCTCTTCAAAACGCTTTATACATATTTTAATTAAATTTACACTTCGGGCTTCGTGAATTTGTTGTAATCCATATTCACATATTCAGTACAAAATACTTGCCTTGCAGAGATGTACGAACGACCGTTCTCGTAAAATGCGCGAACACAAAATGTGCGACGCTTCCCGTCAAACTAACTCATGGCTACTAAAACTCATGCGTACCTCTATCCAATCCTGCTAGGCTCAAAACCCCGCAAAAAATATGACGCACAATGCACGATAATTTTTAACGTAAAAAAAATATATAAAAAATTTGAAATTAAAAAAAAAAAAAATTTGCCATGACCAGTCAACTGCTTAGAAAGCAACTTGAACCGACCAACCAACCAGTTGGCCGAATCTCGGTCAATTGCTTGGAAAGCAACTTGAACCTTGAACTATATTAATCATTACACCACCGACTATTGAAGAATGGCGGCATAAAGTCATTATATAAAAACTTGGATACTGAAAATAGCTTTAATCTTTTAATCTTTTTTTAAAGTTTAAGATTTAACACATTTACATCACATCCGAACTTATGTTGTTTAATAACTAGCGTACACTCGTGAAAAATCACGGGATATTGTTTCAGTTTGAAGTCTTCACAAATCTGTTCCAATTTTGACAAAGCACCATTTTGTAAATATTGCATCGCCTGTCTGAATTCTTCACAACATCAAAGCAATTTTTAGTCCATTGAATCACTATGCAGGACGTTAGGTAACCGAAATTAGTATCTTGAAAATATTTATTTTTCTGAAATTTTACTGGAGCATGATTAAAAAACTTATTATAACACCCACAACTACATTTCTACGGCGGTAAGAGGAAAAGCAAAAGAGAATCTTCTTGGGAAAATGAACTTCTGACAAGCCATCTGAGACAACCCGGATATGTACGAACATATTATTATTTCGAGAAAATGTTAAGGGTTTTGGTAGGTTTACACAATAATAGGTGCCCAGATCATCATCCGCCCCTGGGTTGCTTACACTACACCAGCGGTGGTAGGAGTACAAGTAGAGGCAGACTAAAGGGACAGGGGAGCAGCGGCATGAGCAGGAAACTGCTTTATATTAATGGAAACACACAGCAATATCGCTTTGTGTGACTCATGCTCGGCTAGTTTCTCTCTCAAAGCCGGATATTTGCCTTCAATCTGGAGGCAACCGACTTCGTGCCCCACTCGTTCCAATAAGTGACGATAGGGAGCTGCTCCCTACTCCAGCTACGTACCTACTAACTAACAATACATGATTATGTACAAAGTTTAGACAAACTTTACCTATTCTCACCGTAATAATATCTATTAGTTATTTATTATAAACCTATAAGAATATTTTAATTTATAGTCTCGTTTTTGCAAAATAAATCGCCGTATAGATTTAGGTGTGATAAGTTTGAGATTGTTTTATTTTACCGTAGATACTACTGCGATCCTACTCGTCTTTACCTAAATGTACGGTCACACATTAAAAAAAACTCAAAATGACGATATCGTAATTTTCCGGTAAGAATATCTAAATTAAAAATAAAACATATCCTTAATAATGAATTTAATATAATTGCCGGCAACCCGGGCGTTTATTGAAATTACATTATCATATACAAACAAGTAAGTAACCCGCCTCACTAGGCGAGGTCTGTTCTGAGACGGGTGCATATAAATGCATACATACACACATACATACACACTTTCACATATGTATACGCATGCATACTTATAATCATAATTAAAAAAACATAAGTATATAGAATCTAGATAAAATTATTGGAAATTGTTGATGGTTATAGTGGGATGTACATAATGTCATAAAACCAAAAATATAAAAAGAATGATTGAAAATTGTTATAAGGTTATCTTGGAATGTACATAGTATCATAAAACGAAAAATCTTAACAGAATCAATGGAAATTGTTATAAGATTTTCATGGAATGTATATATATATATATACTAGTAGTTTCATTAAATCAAGAATTTCGATAATTGCCATTATATTCAACCGTTAGTCATCACATTTGCCGATTTATAATTTTTCTCTTTTTATTTTTTCATTGCCGCCTTTTTTATTTTATATATATTTTATTGTAGTTTATTTTAGTGTATTATCTCATTTTATCTATTTGTCGAATTTTATTAAATTGTAAAATGGGGACCTCAGCACCCAGTGAGACCCACTTCATCAATTAAAATTCAATGTGTCAAATTTAAAAAAATATATTTATATGTATAAACATATATAAAAATAAACTAATGAGTCGTCACCACGACTTGTTCAAGATACCACACCGCAGAACAGATCTTCTAGCGTAACATAGCATGGTAACTGTAATGGTGCTATTGAATGAAATTTCTAAAGCAGTAGTTATATTTAATTAGACTACAAATAAACTTAAAACATTCTACACAGCATCTTCCCTAATAATTAAAATCTATCATTGTATCAAAAACTTTTTCTTTATAATTCAGGTTCTTTTATATTATGCTTTTGTTTTTATCGTGAGCTAAATATTACCACGGCCTTGTACGTGCTTTAACTTTTTTTTAAAGTTTGTAATAATTTATGTATTTTTAAGTAAAGAAATGTAGGCGTTTAATTGAAAGGAGAGGTGTATTTTCATTTTCTTAGGATTGTAAGGTACCCGAATAAACAGTGTTATTTATTTTACAGTGCCTTATATTTCAATAATTTAGATAAATAAGTTAAAATGGTTTACATTCAGAAAAAACTTTTTGAGATGTAAAAACACATAACTGTAAATAATTCTTAAATTTACGAAATATTCCTTACTACCAAAAATATTATTCTTTCTCTTTTTATTTAACCACGTCATAATTAAACCATTAACATATGCAACCTCAGCACGAGTAAAGCACCTAGTGATGGTAATGGCCCACATTATCAAATAATGTTATAAATAACAAACTCCAATAGCTCAGAGGGCTTTGAAGCAAAGAATGGACGGTTACCTCGAGAGTGTTTTCTCTTGGGGTAAGAATAACTTCGTCGAGTTTAATGTTTCAAAGACCCAATCATGTTTGATAACGTCTAAAAGGAATCGAAATAAAAATCTAGTCTCCTTCAACGGAAGCAATCTTCCGAGTAGGACCTCCATCGATATGCTTGGTGTAACTCTAAGTGACCAGCTCAGGTACAGGGGCTCCATCGAAACGAGAGTTAAGTTAGCCTCTCAGAAACTGGGCGTACTGTACAGGGCCCGCAGACACATTAATAGTACACAACTGCTAACCCTGTACAAATCGAAAGTGCGCCCCACGGTTGAATTTGGCAGCCACCTCTGTTCTGGAGCTCCAAAATACCTAAATAAAACCTTGACTCTGTGCAGAAACGGGCGGTTCGTTTGATAGATTCTCCCATCTTAACAGACGGACTGCAATCTTTAGAGCACAGGCGTCAGGTGGGAATGCTATCCTTGTTCTACCGGTATTACAATGGAAGATGCTCCGAGGAACTAGCGTCATTGATCCCCTCGGCACCGGGGCATAGTCGGGAAACATTTGTACATGATTTATTTATTTATTTATTAATTAATTTACGGACAACAGTCCATTAAAAACATATTAATAACACGAATAAAAATAAAAAAAACAGAGATGACAGTGAAGGGAGAGCACATAAAAATTAATAGCAATGACAATATAAAATATAAAAAGTACATATAGAGACACTACAAGTCAAAGCATGAAGAAGCATTTAAATATTGCGTAACGACTGCCGAAAGTCATTTAGTTTTACACCAAAAAAATCAATGCTTTGACTTGCGATTGATTGCGATGATTGACATTAGTCACATGAGAACGGGTCGTTTCTATGACTCGTTCTTGAGTTCAACGGCTCGGCTGTGGAACGATTTGCCGGCCTCTGTCTTTCCTCCCTCCTACAACATTGGACTCTTCAAGGCCTGTGTTCACTCCTTCCTTTCCTCAAAAAGACCCTCCACACAGCATCTTCAAAGATGACATAGGCCCTGAGGGAAATTATTTTCCTCAAGGCCTCCTGTGTGGAGTTAAGGTAAAAGAAAATGTTAAGTTATTGCATGAAATAAAAAATAAAATCTTAACCATTGGGATGTCTGGGGAAAACGTCAATCACCCGCCGCCGCCGCCGCCGTTTACCGACGCACACTAATTTCGTAATAACTTAGTTTTTTTGCCAAATTATGATGTGTAAATATTACCGTATAATTTGGATATATATTTATATATGTTTTTATTTGTATTTAATTTTATTTTTTTTAGGGAAAGTTGTCACCAAATCTGAGATTACACAGTAATACCATAATAAGATTGTTAATTATGCCAATTATGAACTTTCCACTGTTGATAGTGAATGATAAAGTGTGACATTGTAAAGGTGTTTTCTTAATTAATTTATTTTTTAGTTTCAATACACGAAAGGAGAGGAGGGAGGAGTAACAAAGGATTAGGATTAAGAGGCAAAGGACGGGAATATAAAGGGATTTAACTTTCTAGTTTGAGTCACGTTTTTTAGTAAGTTTTCGTTTTATATCACGTAAAGTCAAGTTAAAAATATCAATGTGATAATAATTTAAGTTAAATGAATGTATGGATCTGTAAATAAATGAGTTCTGTTTGGAGTTGGTCTTGCAAAGAGGGATATTAAAAGTAAGCGACGCGCGACGGTCTGCTGTTGCGATTTGGAACATGGGATGAAAGGCGTTGAAGAAGATCTTGATTAAGTTATGTGTAATTTTAAATAACATTACCGAATCTGCTATATTTCTTCGGCAATTTAAGGTCGGTATATTGAAGAACTTTTCAGAATCTTCTTTACTAACATGAGATCTATTCTATGCACTTTCACATACTTACTTATTTTCAGAGAAATGTTGATTTTTCCTGTCTTAAATGTTTAAAAAAATAGCATACAAAAATAATATTCTTGTGTTTTCGTCACCTCAGTTCTTAATTGTCCAAACGACCATTTTAGTTTTTGTTCAATCTCCACTTTAAAAATAAAAATAAAGTATATAAAATGGAAGTTAATCACTTAACTAAGAATTATTTAAACTAATTAGACCTTTGTCTAAGGAAATAGCTTTATCATAAACACCTAGCATAACGTTTGATTGAAATAATGAAAGAAAACCTTCTCCTCCTGTAAAATTTTCAAATGCTCGTTTGGACAATTAAGTACTAAGGCGACGTTTTGTTATATTTTAAAGCTAAATGAGCGTTCTTTACATTACAAAATTAATTATACGAGACTCTCCTGTAATTAAATAATATTACTTTTTAAACCGGAATTACGATATCAGAATTGCAATTTTGGAAGTGACCCAATGTCAAACTGGTTTAGGATGCATTATTTTCATGCCAAGCGAATAAAATGAATTTTAGCATGCAGGAAGCATTTTTAAGTCTTGAAATACCCTAAAATCAAGGCAAGTGCAAGGCATTTCTATGCACGCTAAAGGTTAAAGCATACATCAATCGACTATAATAATAATAATAATAATAGTTTAACAGTTTGTAAAGCGCCGTTTTTGTGAAAAATCACCTGAAGGGCGCTGTACAATTTATTACGAATTCTTAGGCTCTATCTTACTTTATTATTTGCAAATAGATACAGAAACATACTTACCTGGCAGGTGAAATCCGATAAACACACTTTATTAGAAATTTAGAGTTAGTTATATATGAATTGAATTGATTAGTTATATACGAAAGTTAGAGTTAGTTGTATATGAATTGAAATTTAAGAAAAAAAATACTAAATTAAGATTTAAGAAAATTAGTTGAAAGTTAGTATGTATAGTGTATAGTACGAATTGATTAGATGGTAGTAGTAATAACCTAACAATTTTTGTCACCAACATCGCAGATTATAGTATGATAATATTTTTTTTATTATAATAATTTTTTCTCATATTCCAACCCCAATTAACAAGATAGATTAATAATTACAGTTTGATTGGCGAGTGATAGAAATGGTTAACGCAGGATATAATAGCAGAGGCGGTTTGATTGCATGTCGAGAATTGGACGCGTAAAGCGGAAATCATACACGCTGCATGTTGTGTGTTGTGTATGCCATGATATGTAAATCACAAGGGTAACGAGGTAGCTTGAATGCAACGGATATGTAATGGATACATGCGACAAAATACCATTACTTTTTTAATCACAGTCAGGCACAGATTTAAAAAATTCTTGAACTTTGTACATCTTTTAACCATCGTATTCTTTGTTTGACGGAGGAGAGTTGGTTGTGTTGGTATTATTTACATTCAAACACTATTAGTTCTGTTATTACTTCTCAATAACTTTAGGTTCTTGATAACAAATTGATTTATTATGAGTTTATAATGCTGCTTCAAGTCACACGACCTGTTTGTACTAGTGGCTAATAGAATCTGGGCGGTAGGCTGGCCAGAACTGATAGAAGAGTTTTTGTCTTATTTTTGTTAATCTGGAGAAATGTCACTGAAGGTGCCCACCTGTAAATCGGTTTTATTCGTTACTTCCTAAAAAATATTTTATTAAAACTATTTAGGTATACGTAGGTGTATGTATGTATGTGTTGGTATACATATATGTGTATGCATGTATGTGTGTGTATATGTATGTATATATGTATATATATGTATATGTTTATATATATATGTGTGAGTATGTATATATATGTATTGTGAGTGTATATGTTTATATATATATGTGTGAGTATGTATATATATGTATTGTGAGTGTGTACGTATATGTATGTGTATGTACGTGTACATCTATGTATATATAAATGCATGTGTGTATCTATTCACGTACATGTGTGCTTGCATGCACATGTATTAATAAAAGAATAAGGTTATGTACATTTTTATAATCTTATGCTAATTTACTTCACTTTCCCTATCTATTGTGTAATTTCTACTTTCAACTTTTTCTACTTTCTACATTTTCTACTTTTTATTTTAATTTTTCCAATTTTTAGCATCATTTATATTAAATCCATATGTTTACACTTGACTTTAAACTTTAAATTTCATACATAGTAACTACTCCATTGGTCACCATGAAACAGGCAGCCGCCTAGTATGGTGATTCAATATATCTACTTTATGTAAATGCCACAATTATGTAACATGTATTATATAAATAAAAAAATAAATGAAGACTTTTTTGGCGAAACTCAATAAAAAAATCTGAAAACAGAAAAATCAGAAAGAGATACGATCATATCCAGGATCTAATATTGTATTTATTTAATTAAATATTACAATTTGAGGTTTTACACATTAAGTTAAAAATAAAAATGAATTAAAAATCTATTTCTATTAGTCTGAAAATTCCTGGTAAAAAATAAAATTCCGGCTGAATAAGTTCATGGTAAATCACAAGAATAATTATTTATTATAAATGAGAAAATACTAACGCCATTGAAATTTAGCACGCCCACTAACGGCAGAAATGCATCGAATAGCTTTTAAAATTTATAGACCATTCACTTCACAACAACTTTTCACTTGGCAAGCCAGAAAGGAAACTTAAGCCTATAGAATTTCATTACGGAAATACTACTTGTTCTCAAAGTTCAATTATTCAGGCTGTTGAAGTAAGTTAAAGCCTTGGTCCGACGTAATAATATATTCAACAACCATTAAGCTATTCGTGAAAGGGTAGGAAATGGGCGGTAGCAATGTGACGTGTTTTTTTAAGATTAACGTTATATTGTATCGTTTCATTGGAAATTAGGTTTTATTTCTTGTAGTGTGTAGCCACCTTCTCAACATGAAATTTGAAATATACCTCACTTACTATATACCTACCATTAAATATTTTCAACCTGTTGAACCTCATCTAAATCCATTTATTCACATTTGAATATATTTTATACATTTTTTCATAATTGAAATATTGTATTATGTATTTACAGGATCACATTGTTTGGTTTTTTACTTACACATGTTCCCAACTTCTATTTTCTATTCTTTGCTATTTTTCGAGGTCATTAGAGGTTTTCAAGGTCATCTGTCTTTTGCTTATGAATACAATACTCCTTTAGTGGTACTTTCAACTTTAAATGTACTGAATTTATGCCTACCCTATTACCCTTAAGACTTATGATATTTGATGTTGACAACATTTCTAAAAGTCATCTTTAGTTACTTATTTTTATTCTGCTAAATAAAATGTTCACTTTTTAAAAACAAATAACACTTCATAACTTAAGAGTTCAAATTCTGTTTTTTGGTTGTAACGCATAATTATATCCTATCTAAATACTATTTTTTATCATACATACTTTGTAATGCACATTCATATTTTGTTATTACTATAATTATCCTCCTGTGAACCACCGTGAAATATCACTTGATTGTAATAGCCATTTGTGACGTTCAAATAAATAAATATATATATACTTTTGAATGTAGCTATAACTTTGTGGTTATCCATTATAAATGTAAGTTTTAATAAACGTTTCAACCACATGAGAGAAAGTCTTCGAACACCGCTCTGTCCAGCAGGCTTATTACAGAGAAACCTCTTTAGTGGTAGGCTAGCATTCATCTTTGGCACATGCCTTGCCCAGACGATTTTTCCTATACAAAGTTGCATAATGGTGGAAACGCCAAGGAAAATAAAACTTCCTTTCTTTAAATTGTGAAATCAACTTCAGACCTCTCTTCGTCATTTCAACTTGGTTTTTCCAGGAAGACCTACCCTCATTAACTTTATTCCTGTTCATTTATTACGAAATTATATAAAAATTCAAACGAGAGCAATCCTAAATGAGTTTTTGTATGGCAAAACGAAACCACAAAATGTTTATTATAATCATGCTTCTCATACCTGCATAAAATTTCCTGATTGAATTCACGCAAAAGTTGGTTCGTGCTACAAACAGCGGATATCATTCAAAATCAACGATAAAAATAAATATTTATTGAGCAAAATTATCAAAAGTGTAAGTACCTAAAAAGGGTTGAAATGTTTTACCTCCATTTATGCACATGTTTTTATCTTCATTTATTCTAACCCTTATGCTAAAAGTGTGCATGTGTTATTTTATGAACTTTGAATTCGTTTGAAGATTAAAGTTCAAACACACGTGTGATTAACTATTAAGTATGTAATTATGATGTACAAAGGTTTTTTGAATTATCAATAATTGGTTCAAATAAGTATTGTTAATTCCTTTCATGTACAATGTACCTATCTATCTATATATATATATATATATATATATATATACATTAATCCCTGTTTCCCTTGGTCACGCCATAACTTCAGAACGACTTTACCTATTTCATTCACCTTTTTTTTTAAGTTTTCTAATACTTTGTTAATTGGATAATTTCAGAAAACTATTTTAACTTCACATGTTTGACAGTTCACGTGTTTGATGAAATTGAATTGAGCAGGCGGCTGTTTTTTTTGTGACAAATTAATTGTCTGTGGATTTTTTGAATTATTGATGTTTTAAATAGGTACATACCTATGTATGTTAGGTACCAAATTTGATTGATTGTTCTTATAATATATAAAAATAAATAATTTCATTATACGAAAAAATAAAAAATTTAATAAAAAAATCGTTATAGGTGGCACGCGAGCTGTTTGAAAACTGAATGTACTGGGACTGAATCTTTGGAACGCGGGAGGGGGGTTTGCTGGACGGGGGAACGGGAGTGGGGAGAGGGTTGATGGGGAAGGTGGAAGGGGAACGCGGGAGGGGAAGGGTATGCGGGAGGGGAACGGGGACGCACGGGAAAGGACATGCAATGGGAAACAATTTATTAAACAATTTTTCTTTGATTATGGCATTGCAATGCATGCCGGAAACCAGCTAGTACGAAATAAAATTCTTAATTTACATGTAGAATGTCATCTATAAAACGTATCAATTATATTATATAATATCAAGTAGTTCGCTACGTTTGATGACTTAGGAGGGGTGGCCGAATTTATGCAATTAAGTTTGTTCAGGTCTTTGCGGCGGATGCGTCTGCCCACGTACTGCATGGTGGGCCAGATCGGAGACACTAGTTGCATATTGCAAGTCTAGATACATAAATATAGCAGCCAATAAAATATGCTTTAAGAGAATAAAGATAATAAAATGAAACAATGCAACTTTGTATAAACCACTTATAAAATGTGCAAATCCGACCGGTTTCGGAACAAACGTTCCTTCGTCAGGGAAAGCTTATACTTAGAATAAAGATAATGTTGGTAGTTCTTATTCGAAGTATGGTACATTTAAAAATGGCCGAATCGGATAAGAGACACCTTAGCTCAGTTGGTAGGAAAATTACAAAAAGATGAAGCTTGACCTGAGAAGTACTTGGCGATGCAGCAGGTGCAAATCTTCAAATATTGCTGTGGGCGTCCAAGATCTGAGCACCATCATGGAAGATATTAAAAGAATTCAGAAGGACCTGTCCTCATTCAAGGGACTGCACGATGATATAAAATCTCTGCGTGAGGAAGTACAAGGGGTGCAGAAATCGGTTGACAGCTGCCACCAGGAGGTCGCTTCATTTGGAAATAAGATTGATGATTTTGAAAAACGCCTTACAAAAGTGGAAAACTTGGAAGCAGAAGTAATGAACCTGAGAACGGAAGTACGCAACATAATTGAAGAAACAAATAAAAAAAAACCAATGGGCAAGACTTCAAAACCTCGAAATAAGGGGGTATCCCTGAAAAAAAAGGTGAAAATTTAATAACTCTCATTTCAAAAATCGCCAATCTGAGCTATTGAGTCTAGGTGAAAGGGACGTGGAGTTCATAACGAGAGTTGCTCCCAGAGGCGGCGAGACTGGGAAGACTAAGCCACTAAAATCTGTGATTGTAAAATTAACCAGCCGAAGCTTAAAAAACCAGCTTCTGCAGGCGGTAAAAGACCGCAAAGGGATCACGTCAACGGAACTAGGATTTACGGGATCCCCGCAAAATGTCTACATAGGTGACCATCTCACGATAAACATCTGTTCTACCGCGCAAGGCTTCTCGCCAAAGAAAAAGGTTATAGATTCGTCTGGACAAAAAACTGCCTAATTTACGCTCGACGAAATACGACGTCAGCACCCATCATTATCTCAAAGGAAGCAGATTTGAAGTAAATGGACCGCGAGCCTACAGCCACAGGACCCAACAGAGTAGATGCAGAAAGTCCTTAGCTGAGCAAAGCCTCCAGATAAGGCTTTTTAAAATTACTACATTTCTTTATACTAATTTCATTTTAATTATTCTTATATTTTCATCTCACTTAGAATGTACCCTTCCCTCCCTCATCCCCCACGCCTACCCTATGGATCTATTCACTTTAATACATTTCTTAGTTCCATTCATTCTAACCACACTTTGTAGCTTTTGTACAATTTTCTAGCATTTTTTTGTAAAATTCTTTGGGAATTTCATAAAAATAAACATATATCCGTCAATAACAAAATACGAACATCGACACAAATTCACTTCAATTCCACACTTAATCATAGATTCGCATGGTTTAACCAATGTCTTTAAATATCTATTACCAAAATGTGAGAGGGTTACGCACTAAAACTGACAAGTTATTGGTGGCTTTTCGGTCCAACGAATCATGGCTCATTGATGGCATCCACAACGAAGAGCTATTTGATGATCGCTACGATGTACACCGCCGAGATCGGGACTACACTCGCACGGGCCAACGCTTGGGTGGGGTTGTCTTAGTCGCTGTTCGTCGTGAGCTGGTATCTCGCGAGCGCCCAGGGTGCCACTCACAAGCTGAGGACGTCTGGATAATATTAGAATCCAGGGGATCCAAACACACAAATCTCCACATATGTTGTGTTTACCTCCCTAAAGGACCAACATATCGTGAAATATGGAAAGATTCCTTACACAAATTTCAGCACTTACGTTGCAATTTCCCACAGACAAATTCATTATCCTAGGTAACTTGAACCTCACTGACATTTCATGGAATAAGTCTTTCAATAATACGTCATTTATACCCAGTGATCGCTTATCGCCTTTTAGTACATCATTTATTGACTGCATGCATTTTTCGGGATCGTATCAATGTAATGGAATTTCAAATACCAACGGTCACTTTCTTGACCTCGTTCTATGTAATGACCTGGTACCGGTCTCTGCTTGTGATGAACCATTAATTTTAGAAGACCCTCATCACAACTAATAATGGAAGTTTTATTCTCTGAACCCGCTCCACTAGTGGAAGAGTCTAGAAGGGCTTACGTCTATAAGCGCGGTGATTACGACCAAATTAACACATCTCTCGACCAGGTAAACTGGCACGAGCTACTTTCGTTTGGTGACGTGAACACAGCATTAAATAAATTCTACTCTCAATTACATCATCTTATAGACGCCCATATTCCTATGAAATTATGTTGGAATTCGAAATACCCGCCATGGTATAACTCTGCCCTCATCAAATTAACAACAGAAAAATATAAAAAAGTTCAAGACATATAAAAACCCTTCTGACTATGCCACTTACTCTCTACTAAGATCACGTCACAAAAAACTTAACTGGGAATGCCATAATAAATACTTACTTAAAATAGAACATGATATATCCTCCGATCCAAAAAAAGTATGGAATTACATTAAGTCAAACTCCAAATCCCATGGCGTTCCGAATACCATGATGTTCAAAGACGAAAAAGCTGAAAATTGATCTGATATCCGCAACTTATTCTCTAAATATTTCACTTCAGTCTACAATAATAACGCTCGTATTAACCAGATCCTGCCAGACTACACCAGTGAGCCCTGTATTGCTAGCATTCATAATATTGAAATCAACCAGCATCACATACAGAAACAACTTGAAAATTTAGATCCCAATAAAGGTGCAGGCCCAGGTAAAATTCCCCCTTTCTTCATAAGCAAATGTGCGCGCAGCATTTCTAAACCATTATTCGTAATTTTTAGTCGCTCCCTTAATGAGGGAATTGTGCCAAACACTTGGAAAACTGCATTTGTAACTCCCATTTTCAAGAACGGCCAAAAATCTGACGCTGAAAATTGTAGGCCCATATCAAAGCTCTGCATTTTTAGTAAGGTTTTCTAAAAAATTGTGTACGACCAGATGTTTACAGCCTTGAGATCGTCACTTAACAACAATCAACATGGATTTATGAGAGGAAAATCTACAACCACTAACCTAACGGCATTTGTCGAAATCTTACAAGATAATATGGACCAGCGCGTACAGGTAGATGCAATATATACAGACTATAGCAGAGCCTTTGATTTAGTAATCCATGATGTCTTTTTGACTAAACTTTCACTAATCGGCGTACACGGAGATCTTCTCAGATGGCTCTCGTCGTATTTGAAAAATCGCAGCCAAGCAGTAGTGGTCGGTGGCTATAAATCAAATTGGGTAACCGTACCGTCAGGAGTACCCCAAGGGTCATTATTGGGACCATTGCTCTTCAACATATACATTAATGACATTGGAAAATATTTTCTCCACTCCAGAACGTTATTATACGCAGACGACATGAAAATATTCTCTCCTGTTACAAGTATCAATGACTGTACTCACGTACAAGAAGATTTAAATCGCCTAAATAGCTACTGTACACAACACAACCTTCAAATAAATGTTAAAAAATGCGGCGTCATCAGCTTTATCCGAAACAAAAATCCTATTTCTTTTGATTATTCGCTTAATGGCACAATACTTTAAAAAACGATGGAGGCCAAAGATCTGGGAGTAGTGCTAGACCCGAAATTACTTTTTGACCGACATATCGAATCCATAGTTGCAAAAGCTTCCAAGGTACTTGGCTTCATACTCAGAACCGGCAAACACTTTAAAAAGATAAACACTATGAAAATGCTGTACTTTGCGTATGTACGCAGTTCTCTGGAGTACGCCTCTCAAGTCTGGAATCCCAGGTACACAACATACATAGAAAGGATTGAGAAAATACAAAATCGTTTTCTACGATACCTTGATTTTCGGGGATATCGTCCTCATCTAAGTTATATGGAGTCAGCCACGTTTTTCAAAATCTCGTCACTAGAAAATCGTAAAAATTCTGCAGACGTAATATTCTTGCAAAAGATAGTCACCTCTGCGATAGATTGCCCGGAATTACTTGAAATAATTCAATTAAGAGTGCCCACCAGACAAACTAGACTAAATCACACACTTAACACTCCTCGATGCAACACCAACTCTAAACAAAACACATTCATTAACCGCGCTTCACACTTTTTTAACAATTCATACAATGAATTCGACTTATTCAACACAGCACCCCAAATCCTAAAAAAAATAAACAATAAATAACTTCTAAACATATACAAACTATTATACTCCTATACAAATAACTTATTCACTCCCAGATTAGATCCGTCCCCTTCCCCTCCCGCCCACCATCCCATTCCAATAAGCTATTATAACTATTATAACTTTTATAACTTTTTAATCTCTCTAATTAATACACACCAGTTAAAACCTATTATTGGTTCAATAACATATACATATGTAAATACACCTAAGTAAATAATGAAACTGATGTTTTTCCAAATAAAATAAAATAAAATTTTAAAAAAAGCTGTGTTCGAGTCCCAGAGGTGTCTATATATGTTTTTCTGTTTTTTTTTTTATCTCCAGATTTTTTATTGAGTTTCGCTAATATTATCTGCATTTATTTAAATTCTTAGGTGGTTAAAAAAAATGCTTTTTACAGAAATTGTAAAAATATTTCTCGTTTTGTATGTGGGTTCTTAACATAAGAGGAAAAACTCCGGGGTTAACAAAAGACTTTGAACTTTATTTGTGATAGATAACAAAGAGCTCTGATAGCTTACATATTTAGCAGGCGGTAATAATTATTCTGGGCCCCGACCTTGAGATTGCTTCGTATTTATTTAAGTCTGAATCCCCGTATTGCGACGCGCCATCTATGAATAATTTCTTAAACTAACATCACACCGTTCATTATAAACCCAAAACACAAAGACCGAGTCCTAAGATCTTAAAGAACTATCCACAAAAAAGTCAAACATTATTTGCCATTTTGCCTGGTTTTAGTTTGTACAAAACTCTTAAGCGATCAAAAGCGAACGAAGGCTTAGAAAGAAGGAGGGAATGCAATAAAAATCTTGTTGTTATGAGGACGCGCCTCGTTGGTTTGCTCTCCAGTATCGAAAACATTAGGTTTCCTTTTTTTCCTGCACTCAAAGAAAACTCATTGTTCCTCCTTCCGATTTTATTCCCGCTGAGGCTTTGCGGAGAAATGTGGTTATTCGAAATACTTCTCTCAAAAACGTCCGTTTTAAACGTACTTCTACCAAGCCACACGAGCATCGAAACGATTCAATATAGAAGGAAAACACGCATTTACTTTAAAAGTTTTATTTGAGCCAATGGTTTTCCGAGAATTGCCATAATATTTAACCCTGAAGTGGTGGCTATTTTGAATATTATTTTAATTATTCTGCAATAGTTCCTCAATTGTTAATATAAACAAAGAACTACTTATATTTGGACCAGTGATTTTGTTGGATGTAGAATGTTTTATTCAAAAGTTTATTACAATTCTTTGTTTAATGCCCTTTCTCCCTTTATCACAAAATCCACAATTTACACTCAAGTTCAAAAAAAAATACTTACTCATGAGCTATTTTTTATTCAAGTTGGACCACATTTAATTTCATTACGAAAATATTCGAAAACTGGAAACTCGTTCGTGAAAACTTCTTGAGCACCGTTTTGATTTGAAACTCGATAAAACGAAAAATTGCGACACGAAAAAGAGAGAAATACATACATCAATAGGATAAAGCCTGCGAGAGAGTGAGATAGTATAATCAGTCTTTTCTTTGTGCGGTATTTCGTAGCCTCCCCACTATTGTCTACTTTAGTTTTCTGAATGTTTCACTTGTACCGCGTGTGAATTGTACACTCTGTTTTTTTTTTTAATCTTTCTTTCATTTTTTGTTTTATGAACTATTTTTACAAGAAGAAATCTCTAGAAATACGTAAACACACTATTTTTTTCATTTCATTAGATAAACTCACTATGTGAGATCAGTAGTAGAAGGTAGTAGAAACGATAATACAATTGTAATAATTCTATAATTTTTTAATATTCAGGCATAATATTCTCCTGGCAAAGGAAGGGTGCTTCCGAGTGTTTATAAAATAAAAGTGGTCTACAACAAATTTATATGTGTTTTTATTGTACAATTATTATCGTTTCTACTACCAAATAATAATGTGTAAATAATAAAGACGAGATATTACGATTGCTGCTTCCATGAAAGAAAATTCTTTCCGCCCATGTCAAGTCTTGCGAGTTAAGGCTGGATAATGGATATTTATACTTACATATTATACGTATTGGGTTCCAGTGAATTCAACATTCTTTGTGAACTTATTCAAGCCAAATATATTTTTAATTAACTGAAGACAATATTTAAAATTAATTGAAAATATGGAAACAGAAAAATCAGGAAAAGATATTGACACCTCTGAGAATTGAATCCAGGATATTAAAAATAAATAGCACATTAAAAATAAAATGGATAAAAAAATCAAGCATATTAAAAGTAAAATAAATAAAAATTTATCCAGACAATATCTAGATAACATTTAATTCGGGTTTAAAACTTGCAATCGTACATAAAGATAGCAGCCAATAAAATACGCATTAAGAAAATGAAGATATGTTGGTATTTCTTAGTCGAAGTATCAGTTAAAAATGACCGAATTGGAAATTAGGAAACCTTAGCTCAGTTGGTAGAACCGCGACCTGGAAAGCCGAAGGTCCTGGGTTCGAGTCCCAGTGGTGCCAGTATCTTTTTCTGGTTTTATTATTTCCAAATCTTCCATTGAGTTTCGCTAATATTATTTTCATTTAATTAAATATTAAAATTTGAGGTTTTACTCATAAAAGTTAAATTTACAAATAAATATATTTTAGTGTGTATTTATTTTTCCACGTTTTTTACTCGAACTTGTGAGATAATTAGCAATCCAAATGCTTTGGTGTATTGCTAATTTAGACGCCATTAAACGATACTACCTTATAGTTTAGTAATGCTATTTATAGTTTTAATTATTTCAGAAGGTCAATACATGCTGTAATTATTTCATAAGGTCAATGTTTTAATCAAACTGTACGGTATTTAAGCAGCACAAATTTTCCCTCGAATACTGCTTCTGATCTTCCCCAAACTTGACTTGGGAGATTTAAATGTCGAGCTATGCGAGCACTAAGCTTATTGAAGTGTACGCCAATAGATGAGCGTGGGAGTGGGTACTTAGCCCAAAGGGTGAAAGAGGCTTTGCTATACACAATTTAACACGATAAGCTTACATAACCACACGTTGTATGAGCCTATCAAGAGGGAAATGGGCTCAAACCCTTCAATTTATTGAATAAAATAATCATTCACTTTTATGTACATTTTCTTCGGTTATAATAATAATATTAATATATTTTTTATGAACGTTTTGTTCCACGTATTTCAGATTATTCCTTCCACTATCTCCAGCCAGGAGATAATATATTTTTTACTACTGCGCTTTTTAAGCCCATTTTTCTGTCGGTATTTATTGTTTTTTTGTCTGGAGTTAGAGTAACTATGATATCCCCGATTGGGGAATGTTATAAGATATATCTGAATGAAGTAGAGACGGAGAGAAGAGAGAGATGGCGAGACTGTCTCTCAACTAACATAGGTTATTTAAGTTGTAGTAAAATTTGAATTCATAATTATTGGTAAGCCAATAAATTGCTTCAAACGACAGAATACTGTTTACTTGATTTAACTGTTTACTTGGAAAAGCATGACTGCACAAGACTAGGCATGTTTCTCGGTTACTACGAATATATTTTATTTATACATCTAACTAACATGTTTCATATAAAAATGTAAAAAATATTATATAGTTACTAAATAAAATAAAAAAATAAAAATAAAAAACCTACAGAAGAACATAATTTGAGTTGACGTAGAATCGGCTCCTATTTTATTTAAATTTGTAATCCAGTAGGATTGCGAGTGTAGTGCTGACCCAGTCTTTCATATAACATGGGATATGTAGGTACAATTATTACATTAAATATAGAAAAATGAAAAATTATAAATTTTTCAATTGAAATGAAAAACATAATAGGCAGGAACCTAGCGTTCCGCTAAAACTCAGAAACGAGTCCCGGTATGACCAAGAGAGTTATATGTATGGTGTAGTAGCCCTCTATCCCCCATCTTTGAAAAAGGTTCCCGTTTTTACCTAAAGTGTGTGATTTTGAAGATATAAGGGCCGGAAGTTTCACCCTCTAGAAATTTCTAGAATAGTGCAGAACATTTGAGAGTATTAGAGAGCATTCCACAACATTCCAGAACATTCCGGAACTTTTTGAAATATTGTGGAATGTTCAGGAATAGTCTAAAATGTTCGGGAACATCCTGGAATATCGCAGATCATTGTGGAATACTCCAGAACGCTCCCAAATATTGTGGAATGTTCTGTAACATTGTGGACCATTCGAAGCCTTTTTTGTATGGGTTGGTAGTGTTGTCATTTGTAGGGGTATATAAAGCAAGATTCGTCGTTGGTTCGAACGTCAGTTCAATCTCATATCAACTCCGCGAGAGAGGCCGGGTACCCCAGCTAGTTATACCGTAAAATAAAAACAACTTATAAATAAGAACAATTTAAAAAATGAAATTAATTAAAATAAATGCTGAGGGTCGTCCATCAGGGAGGTCACCTCATCATCATCTGCATCCATTGCTCACTTAGTGGAGAGCTGTGCCATTCTGATGCAGCCACGACAATGGCATTGGCAGACTTCCTTGTCCTGCTCCAGAAGCTGGCTAGTCGAAGTAGGGCGGGGAAATAGTGCTCCTTCTCTTCGATGAACATCGTGGAGGCTCTGCAAAATGTAGAAAGTTGCATAAGTTGCATGAGTGATGAATTATTGTACCACATCCTCAGCTTGTCCCATTGCGCTGCTGGGTATTCCGTCCACAGTTCAGATCTATACAGGGCAGTGCGGTTTTGGAACGCCATAAAAACAAGTCAACCTTTCTTCTGTTAGGACGAATAGGAACATAAAATACTGTTTTCTACAAACTATGATGTGATTATGATATAAGAAAACATTATGACTGACAGGAAACATCAGGTAAAATGGTTCTACCTTTGTCAAGTAAATTTATTCTATCTGTTTTCTCCGAAAGCATCACAAAAATAAAATAGAGTTTTGGCAGACTTCGTTTCAGACATAATGAAAAAAAATGTTGTGGACAACATGTTCATAAAAAGAGGGAATATTTCACGGGCTTAGTTTCAGAAATCCCGCCGACACGGCGTTACTCGTATTCCCGAGCACTAGATTAATAAAACAGATTAGGCTGTGGAATAAATGGTCGCAGAATTCGCTTCATGTAATCACTGTTGGGGATGACAAAATTTAATTAACGAGTACAAAGGATTCCCCCAATTAGTATAATATTCGCAACATGGATACCAGCGAGGCATTTGGTTGAAGTAATCTCATAATTCTTTTTGATTATTAGGAGTTTTAAATTAGCGTCCACTACTTTACCGAAGACTGAAGAAATTGTAATTAAAAATTATTTTCGCTCTTGATGGAATTAAAACGTTCTGGAAATTTATGAATTTGATGAATAGGTAACTACTTAATTACTTCAACGAAGAAATTATGATTTATTTTTGTCACAATTTTTAAAATTATTTATTTAGTAGGCACCTTCAGACCCGTCGAAAGTATCGAATTTGGCCCATCCCAATACTAATCAAACGTCCTACCCACCAGGTTGTAGATATTCTCAAGATAATTTTTTTTGTGTTTTCAGTCATTTATATTAAAAGTGTTTTTCCTGAGGTTGAGTGCATTAGGTTTGGTGATAATATTAAACTACCCTTATCTTCTAATTAATTAATAGAAGAGCCAAGAAGAGACAAAAAGATCCAAGAATAGGCAAAAAGATCCGAGAGGAGACAAGAAGATCTAAGAAGAGGCCAAAGAGTCAAAAAGAGTATAAAATAAACAAGAAGATCCTATACCGGTCCATTAAACTCCAATCTTATTCCCGTCCTCAGTGCACGTGAAGTGCATTGTAAATATTCCAATAAAATTCTGTTTGTCAGAAATTCATACGTCCGTCACTCCTGGGTACTCTGAGCCCCAGATTCTTACCAACCCCTCATATTTTTATCCTTTCTCTACCCTCCATATTTTCCTCTCCTCCCTTTCCTTAAAAACACTCTCCACACAATATCCCAGAAGATGACGTACGCCCCGAGGAAAATTGTTTTCTTCGGGGCATCCGGTGTGGAGCTAATGTAAAAAAAGTGACATGCCAGGTAATTATGTTATTTAATTAATTATTATTATTACCACGTTGAATATAATTTGTAAACGAAACTGGTTGACGATGTAATAACTATCGAACATTTTTTTTTGATAATTATTTAGTTATTCACACCATGTTAAAATCAAAATTTAATTTAAATATTTTTATGAACGGTCATGGGCAGATCTTCTGAAACTTGCGCTGCATGTCTTGTTATCTGCATTTCGATAAGCACTCTTCAGTCTTCAATCTACCCACTTCACAAGTCGCAAGAGCCCGCGTGGCGTGCAGCTAGGCAGCTCGGCAGCTCGGCAGCTCGGCAGCTCGATAGCTCAGCAACCCAGTACCCTGTACCAAGTACCTCGGTGCCGCAATGCATGGCTAATTATTGTAATTCTCCCGCGGAGGTAGTGGCGGATTATCAGCTGATGGGATAATAACCCCTCGGAGCCGACAGCAGGCGATGGGAAGATGGATGGCCCGGGTGATGGATGACTGAGACCCCGCGGACCTAGCCTACCTACTACCTACTACCTACTACCTTACCATCTACCACCTCGAGTGTTCTGCTGTCCTAGTAGGAAATACGCCAGTCTGCATCGATGATTAGTTTAATGGTTGATAAACCCTTGGAAGGTGAATAGACGCAAGATCCGACTGGATGGGTAATTAGAAAGAGATTTATTTTTTAATACGATTAAAAATAAATCTTTCAAAAGGTAATCCGTGATTATGCATGTAAGACTGGCGAAATTATGAGCATCCAATCTGAATATTCCCAGTTTGTTGTACTTGCGCGTTGAATACCTAATTACACTAGTAGGTATTGATTTATTTGACTGGTCAGTGGTTGAGTGGGCACAGCGCTTGAGTCCCACCTGGGCGTCGCATATTCGATTCCTCGGCTGGCTAAGTCCTCCATCACAACACAAGCAACATTTTCGGCTTTCTATGGTGGTAGTAGGAGATTTTCAAACATTGTTGGGTTATTCGTAACCCGGGAATGTTTGTCTTTCTTTAAAAAAAATAAATTAATATAGCTAATATTCTTTAGGGTAAAAATTTGGTAAAAATCCTTAATTAACTAAACATTGAATCAATCAACGTGCTCGGAAATCTACTTCGAAGTAAATAATTAATAGGAATCTCTTCAATAATGTTCTTCAATAATATAATTTATATTCTGTTTCATAAACTACATTCGTAAGTGGAATAATTTAATTAAGAAAACACAAAGTAAAGTTTTCCACCTTTTACATGCTTTAAAGAGGAAATTCCGCCCAATGAATTCTGGTTTGTATTCTTTCTAGGTCAAATCGAGCCGTTTACTATGATCGATCTTTTCGTGTAACTGGCCCGCTCATTTGGAACAAACTTCCCTCAGCTCTTACTAATATCCAGAACTTGGCTGAATTCAAAAGAGCTTTAAAAACAAACTTATTTAAAAAATCATACCTTTCATGAATTTTAACTCCTTTTCAATCTACTATAATAAGCCATGTTCCTCAAGTTTCTGGTAATTGTTTGGTTTCGATTACCTCTTTACTATAGTTTTATGTGCACTCTGAATTTGTATTATTTCTAAATGTTAACTGCCTCCTGTTCTATATAATTTAGTTTAAATGATTCTTGTTGAATGGCACCGTGATGGTTTATCATTATACATATATTGTCCTGTGCCAAAACAGCACTCACTATTGTTGTTAATATTGTTCTTTAGGAATTGCTTTGTATATTTTTGTATATTCGTTATTTCACATTATTTAATTAATTTTTATTTGTTAATTTTAAGTTTATTATAATTAAGCGCACTTGAAGTGAAACATCACAAAACTGCGCTATATAAATACTACGTTATTATTATTATTATTATTTCATAAAAGTTATTATTTAAGTCCATTACGTGTTATCCCATTATGCTTGTTGCAAATGTGCTAAGCAAATTATTTGACCGTTTCGAATCGTTAAGTTTGTGTTTGAAATTCAAGGAAGAATAATAATTGCACTGTCGCAAGTACTTTTCCAAGGCAGTTAAAAACAGATCATAGTGCGATGACTATAAATTTTAAGATAATTACAAGTTGTTTGTTTTGAAAAATTTATCACAACATACCTACCAGATATCTTAAATAACATAAACATATTATATTATTCATATATGATTTGAAATTTTCACGGACAAAATTGTTTTGACTTTTGTTCGATTCTGTCCTCGTTGGGGTTGATTTAGCTCTTATGACCTGCTTTATCTATCTTGTGGGATAACACGAAAATCCACAAACACCCCTATTTATGCAGGTAGATTTGACGGGTCTAGGGCTATATAGTTCTTAGTAACCGGCACTGACGGGTCTGGGGCTATATAGTTCTTAATAACCGGCACTGACGGGTCTAGGGCTATATAGTTCTTAGTAACCGGCACTGACGGGTCTAGGGCTATATAGTTCTTAGTAACCGGCACTGACGGGTCTAGGGCTATATAGTTCTTAGTAACCGGCACTGGACGGCTGCACAAAAACTATACGCCGAAAACGACATTAATTAACTTATTATTACAGGTACTGAAATACTTGCCTTAAGAGAATTGACGCGTGCAATACGGTATCACTTTTGCATAAATAAACATATACGAGTACTAGACCTCACCACAATCTACACATCAGATCTGTCCTGTTGATGGACAACGAAACCTTAGATTAAGAAGAAGGAATGGCAACACACTACAATAATAACTTTGGCATTGTTTAGTTCAGTCACCAGATCTGAATTGCCAGATACTTTCAATCCCTCTTTCACACTTCTCCCCTCTCTTCACTTTATTGGCTTAAAAACTTCCCCCATCTTTATACGCCACAATTCCACTGACTCCAAGCAGGTTTATCGATTTAACGTGAATTAAATCATCGTTTTGCAATGCAACGCAATAAAAGTAAATTATTCAGAATAGCTAACAAGATATAAGACACCTATAAATAATCCATAATATTTTGTATTGCTTCTAAAGCCTCCCAACAATCATGTGGACTGCTAACAAAACTTCTACGTCCGAAATGCTAAAAAATTCTTAAAAAAAGTTTATTAATTTACCAAAGAATTATTGCAAAATACTTCTTCTCCTCGTGCCCTGTCCGTTCAACGGAAGTTGTCTGTCATGTTGGCTATGCGGAAATTATCCACTGCGACCCGGAACAGCTCTTAAGTAGACTGGCCAAACCACTGTCTCAGGTTTTTCAGCCATGATGTTCTCCTTCTTCCAGGGTCGCGTCGCCCGGCAATCTTTTCCTGCATTATGAGATGCAAGATCTCGTACTTCTCAGGGTGTCTCATGACATGTCCTAGATATTGAAGTTTTCTGATTTTTATTGTTTTAATGTTTTATTTTTCTTTAACCATAATATGGTTTCTAACCATAATATGGTTTTTAACCATATGGTTCTTCAAACCATAACATCTTCATCTTCAACCATAATATACATTGACTTACTATTATAGTATTCTCTATTCTAGCAATTTAAATAGCAAAAAACTCCAAATAATCCAGAATGCTCACTTAGAGACGTTATAATAAAGACTTCTACACACACCATACAAGACAGAAAGAAAATATCATAATAAAGAAATGAACAAAACAAAACACAAATAATTGTTTACTATATCGTGAAATGTAACGCAATTCTAATTTCTCAAATATGGTTCATGTCTTATCCTATAATTTATATTATGTAAAAGCCGAAAGATTGATTGACGATACAAAAAATAAATAAATATTAGTTCACATGGGTGGATCTATTTTAAGGGAAACAAATACAAAATATATGCATTTAAAAATCTAACAGCGTTCCACCACTACGTGAAAATGTCATACGACAGAACAACGGTTTCATTTCCGATTAATCACGATTTTAAAGTCTCTCGATTGACAATCAACCCTTTAGCACGCGCCATTAAACCTTCCAACCCTCCAAAAATAAATAACAAAAATACTGACAGTTACGTGCACTGTGATGTACGTAATAATATATTTCCGTTACAAAAAATGGTGCAACTCCGCACCAGATACAACCCGTCCCTATATACTCATGTTTATTTTGTAAAATTGTACACGTGGATGGTTGGTACATGAACGCTTTTACACTTGTACACGTGTACAGTAATACAGCCCTTACATCCACACGGATGTATCAGGTGAGTTTGGGTTGTGAAGGGTATCCATGTTGCACTATTGTAACTAGGGTGGCCAAGGTTTAACCCTTCAAGAAGATTACGAAATGTCCGGACATTAATCCGCTATCGTAAAACAGGCTGAACAACTGTTACATACCAATATGGTCATTGGTCAGGTCACATAAATACTAGGAATAACCCAAATCTTGACGAATAATAAGTTTATAATATTATTAATTGATAAGTAACCGAGGAAGAGAAATAGCGCTTCAAGTTTAAAATAGCAACTGGATTAAATGTACCACTAATCTAGTATCGTGAAAAATAGTAATTTTATTATGATTTTTTATTGTCGGGGCAAAGCAAATATAATATTCCAATGAATTTATTATCATGGTCATCTTAGATTTAAAAATAATTGTGTCACTATTATTTTTATTTTATTCATGACAATGTTTTTAAAAGGTCTATTATTATAGAATGTACATTGTTCTTGTACATACCGAATGTTATCGTAGATATTTTTATACAATTAATAAGATTGTTCGGTTAATGCATTACTTGTTTACTATACTTGCATTACTTATTGAATTAATCTAGCTTTTACTTATTGTGAAAACGAAAAATTTAATGTTTTTCCCTTCTTCTTCTTCTTCTTCTTCTTGTGCCCTGTCCGTTCAACGGACGTTGGCTATCATGTTGGCTATGCGGACTTTGTTTACTGCAGCCCGGAACAGCTCCACGGTAGACTGGCCATACCACTGTCTCAGGTTTTTCAACCATGAGGTTCTCCTTCTTCCAGGGCCCCGTCTTCCGGCAATCTTTCCCTGCATTATGAGATGCAGGATCTCATACTTCTCTGGATGTCTCATCACATGTCCAAGATATTGAAGTTTTCGGATTTTTATAGTTTTAATTACTTCCTTTTCTTTATTCATCCGAACCATAACATCTTCGTTTGTAACCCTGTCCATCCAGCTTATTTTAAGTATTCTTCTGTAGATCCACATCTCGAAAGCCTCAAGTCGCCTAATAAGTTCTTCAGTAAGCGTCCATGCTTCCATTCCGTAAAATAATATCGAAAACACGTAGCATCTGACCATTCGCATTCGTAATCCAAGGTTGAGATCATGACTGCAGAACATTTTTTTCATGCGGATAAAGGTTGCACGAGCTTGCTCAATGCGGCATTTGATTTCAGCTGAAGGATCCCACCTATCATTTACATTGCAGCCCAAGTATACAATACTCTGTACCTTCTCTAGTTTTGTTCCAGCAATATAAAGATTTTCATCCAATGCGTTATTTTTGCTTATGAGCATGTATTTTGTCTTATTTATATTCAGTTCCAGCCCAAAATTCTCACAAGTCTTCACTACTTGATTCAGCAAAAGTTATAAATCCTCAATGTTACTTGATAGAAGTACTGTACAAGTATTTTTCCCTTCAGTTTTTATTTTAACCAAAATTGTCGACGTGCTATTTTCCCCACTAAAGATGTATATAAAAAGGTGTCACCATAGTTTGGTCAGCTCTTTAGAATATTGCTGTATCTAACTATTCTTCACGGTTGTTTCCTAAAATAAATTTCATGTTTTTTACGAATTCGTCGCCTTAGTTCTTGTTTGTTCAAAAGACTATTACAAATTTTACAGGAGGGGAAGGTTTTCTTTCATTATTTCAATGAAACATTATGATAGGTGTTTAAGACAACGCTATTTCCGTTAAGATAAAGGTCTCATTAGTTTAAATAATTCTTAGCCACATGATAAACTAGCATTTTTTTACACTTAATTTTTAATTTTTAAGTGGAGATTGATCAAAAACTAAAATGGTATGTTGGACAAAGAAGAACTGAGGCGACGAAATGTTTCACATTAATTAGACTATTCTGAGGATAGAACTTAGAATTTTCGGAAAACACCGATTAGTACCGATAATATAAGCAATCAAAATCTAGATATTTGCCACCGGTCGAAAAACGTATGACGTCACGGTCTGCCATTCGAATTATTAATTGTACTGAATCGTATCTCATGTGACGTCACGAGGCACCATTGTGTGCTTTTTGCCCAAGTTCACTTTGAAAGCTCAAATCTTCGCCATATTTGGAGGTATAGAAAACTTAATTTTCCTTTTTTTATTAACTCTTTAAATTTAACACATTTTCATAACTAAACAAAATATGAAGACTCTAAATGAATACAATTTTTCAGTACTAATTCTGGCAAAAAAACATTGGTGTTTATTACATAGAAAAATAAAACGACTTACATTGTAATACTTTAGAATTCAATGAAAAGTACGAGTAAACTATAAATAGAATCAGTAAATGGTTACCCCGGCCAGCACCCCTACCCACTACCTGCCACTCACTTAAGCGTGAAATGTACACCAGGGGTGTGTTACCCCCGCGATTCGTCTGTTACCCTGATAGCTGCCTCTGCTAGCCCGATACGGTGGTACTGCGATAGCCAGCCAGCCTGGCTGATATCGCGAAAATTATTAAACCCACGCGTTAAGGGTAGTGGTTGCTTAGCAAATTACCTAGGGGGTATTTAATTGAATTAACGGTGAATAAACTTATTTTAGAATAATTACACTAAATGTCACATCGGACGCTTGCTGGTGTAGAAAAGTTGAATGTCTGTAGTAGAGGCTAGAAAGATATTGACTTGTGATGGTGGAAGACAAATTAATTGTATGTAAGTGATGGACCATGGAAATCAGGCCGCTAACAATGACACTCTTATTTTTTTCTTAGTTTTTTATTATTTTTCCAAGCCCAAGCACAATTTTTTTAGAATTCAAGAAATTTTAAAGAATTTAATTTTCCCCATTACCAAACCAACCAAAACTTAACCAAAAAGAAGTTTAAAAGTAGGAGATTGTGAACATTAAAGCAGTTTTAATAAGCCTGATGCTTTATTTTTTCTGGGCTCATAAAAAGATGAATAAAAAATTCTCAATCATTTCATAGGCAAATATGTATTCTACTCGCAGTATTTAATTTAAGCATCAAAGATTTCTAACCGATCTTATTTTCAAACCAAAATAACGTAATTTTGCCTAATAATAGTTCATTAACCCTAACCGTTTGTGAAAAATTAAGAGTTTGAATACTAAGCTAGATTAAAATTAAGATATTATGAATTAAATAATATTTACTTAGTTCCACTCATGTCTTTAGAAACATACGACGGCCTTCGTTGTTATGTGGTAACGGTCCTTATTTACGTATCTGGAGGACGCGGGTTCAAAACCCGACGTGCGCAAATAAATTTTATTTCTTCTTTAAACTCAGCAATCTTGTTTTGTGGCACACTTTTAATTCAAAATAATAAACACTTCGACGTTGAGATACGACCGACATGTTTCGTAGTGTATGCTTTAATATTATGTTAATATTAAAAAAATTAAGTAAACCTTGATAAGGTGGGCATAGCATCAATAAAATGGTTAAAACATGTAAAATGTGATTCATGACTTTTTATTGAATTTCATAAAATCTTTTTGTGTTATATCACAATTTCTTCATAAAAATAATACAATATAGTACATTTGCGACACGTTCCTGAGTAGTGGATAGTTTCAGTATCGCCCTGGTCACCACCAGGGCCACCATTCAAAATGGATACTCTGATTGAAATGGCTTTAGTCGTATTTGGTGATCAGATCTAAATAGCATGTATTTCCCCATCTTTCTCTTCCCTTTATCCATACCCTCCACACTACCTTCAACCTCATAATATACCCCAATAAGGTATGCTATAATCTCGCTAGTCCCAGACGGCTGCAGTTGGGACTCTACACCAAGTTGAAAACGGTTGTTTAATGATAATTAATTTATTATATAAGTACTTAATTTTTGGTGGTGTACCATTTTTAAACCCCGAAAGCGCAATAATATTAGAAAAATAAACCGAAAATGTGGAATACATTTTTGGTATGTATGTGATACTTTTACATTACGTATGTGATAAAGTACCCGAACTCCCTAATAGGAGGTATACGCAATCCATCTTCGTCATTTTATTTCACACATTACTTATTACCTCCACCGTCTATATCTCATCTGCCTACGCTCCTTCCAAGTAGGTACTGGTACCACTTGTGCCAGTTGTCATGGGGGAAATGTTATTTTTCATATCTAGGAAATCGGTAGAAAATTAATGTAATAATTTATTGCTAAAAAAGTTTAAGAATATTCGATTTTTTATACGTACAACTCTCTTTAACTTTTGAGGGTTATTCCCATTAATGAAATATATCATTGAAGAAGAAGATAACACTAATAATCTAAACGAAAATTTGAAAGAGAACAAGAAAAAAGGAAAAAAAATAATGGGCATACGAGGTGGCAGCAGCCGAATCAGTAGAGGCGCTTTTCCCTCCAGACGAGAGGTCCTGGGTTCGAGTCCCAGTTGCGACCGTTATCTTTTTTTATTTTTTTGTGTTTTGTTCTCTTTCATAACTTTTGTTAAGATTATTAATGTTATCTTCTTCTTCGATGTAATAATATTCTGTTAATTTATTTGGCGTAGTTTTCACAACCAATTAGATATTAGAATATTGTTTTAAAACTTCAAATTATACGGCAGAATCATTCAAACTTTTTTTTAAATGATGTGACCACTCAAAAGAGTACCCTGTCTGAACATTATTGTGCGGCGGGTTAAGTTAGGGGTTGTAGGAAGGGGTTTAATAATGTGGGTCTTGAAAATGCCTAGATTATTCGAAGGAGGAAAAACAGATGCCAAAAAACATGTATGAAGTAGAGACTGTCGCCGCACTTCAAGCCTTTGAGAACGTACGATTACAGTTCCACATAGGTGGAGTCTGCAGGATAGAAAATTATCGAGATGACAAGGTGCCTATTTCTAAAGATCACTTTATTGTGGCAATCGGCTGACGAGAAATGCCCACTTCGTACATGACCCCACTGAGAAATAGCCTGGGTTCTAACTGTCTGCTAAACAGGTCTAACAGTCAGGGTTCTAACTGTCTAGTCTTCCATCAATAGAATAAGATGATGCATGTGTGGGGCTTTAAAGAGTCGGCTCAGGGTGCTGGGCAGACCACCGAACTTGTAGTCAACGAATGCCCGCTCCATTCATTCCCCGGCGGGATTAATGTGACCCACAGGGCTAAGTCTGAGGCTCTAGACTTGCTCGTTGACCTAGAATATGTCCCCCCTTGACCTGTCTACCATACGAAAGAGGAGAAGAATTATTCGTCAATAGCCTTGCCTTGTTGAAATATAATTTATTTCAATCACAACCAAATAATCGACTTATAATTAAATATGGAGATGGGTGTGAATAGTCGGTACCGTTCCATGTCACCAATAATAGTGTTTATGTCATAGACCACTCGTTAAATCAGACAGGTTATGTCTCGCCACATCATGATCTGGCACATCGTGAAATGGCGGCAGATCATGATGTGGAGAGACGCTTCATGAACAACTTTTTTTTTTAGGAGAGGAGAGTTCTGGGAAGGTAAAGGGTTTAAGGGGTGGTTAGGAATCTGGGGTTCAGTGTGTCTTGGTCATCCGCCTCCAAGACCTAGACAAACCTCACTCCATGAACCCGGGCACCCCTGTCGCGCCTCCCAAATTGAAAATAGCAACTTGATATTATTGAACTGCGACATCCATACCAGGTCTACGGATGAATCCGAATTTATTTAGATTTGCTATTATATAAACTCGGTGATATTTTTGTCCAACATAATGTTAAAGGTAAGCAAAAATGTTTTAACGGTGTAAAATATTTTCCTGAAACGCGTCCACTTATTGGCCCGTGAAGAGTAAATGGTGAGACTTGAAGCGGTTGGCTAAGCTACGAGTAATAAACCAAAGGTAGATGTTCCTAAATTCCTATTCAAGTATTCTGAAAAAAGATTATGCCCCGGGCAATATTCATGGAAAACTTTTAATACATCTTGACTCATCGTCTTTTTGAAATAGTGTCGGAGGAATATTGTATACCGCCAATGTTGCGGAATACATTAAAAAACATCCTCAGATTTACAAGGGTTTTCATTTAAACTTTGTGGGTTACGCGGAAAAATATTACAGTTTGTTTCGGTGAATTTTGGAGAAACTCGTGATAAAATATGATATGAGCAGTAAAAAATAATAAAAACTTTCTGACAGATTCGCCATAAATATTTTCTTCTGATTTTTGTTTTGTAAACACTTCCCCGCAACTAAAAGTTGGTCAATAGTGGGATTCAGCTCGTCTAGCTTTGTGACATTTTTGTAAGATCATTTGAATGTCGAAGAAGTCGTGAAGTTAGTGGATGTATTTTTGATAACCAAAAAAATGCGTCGTCCGAAGTAACTTTTGTATTAACGCAAATTTAGTAGACTTGCATACTGGTATATTATAACGTCGTTCATGCAAATTATGACTGAGAATATCATGCACGAATTTCAATGGGACTTTCTCTTTCATGATCATTATTTTTTTGACAAATTACATAAAATCTTCATAAAATTTTCTCATTGTGCGTAATTTTATACAAATATTCAATTTGAGAGGCGGAATGATAACCGCTGCCACGGGAATCATATATTTAATAACGATACACGTGCCATAGATCGCCCCAAGTGGCTCACTTCGTTTAGTAACTTAGTAGAGTGCCCGGGTTCATGGGGTGAGGTGTTGGCGACGGATGCTTTTGCCCACGTACTGCGTGGCGGGTCGGATCGCGAGAGATTCTCGATCAGTCGACTTGCACCGCAACGGAAGGTTCACTCCTGGACACATCAACACTATATTCCTGCCCATCCCTAAAAAAAAATACTCCACCCAGCGTTCGTAAAAATAACACACTCTGAGGGATTTTTTTTCCTCAGGGCCTCCGGTGCCTCAGGTGTGGAACGAAGATGAAAAAGTTGCTTTTATATCTCTCCTGAATTTTCTCATCATTTTAAAAACTTATTTTTTCATATCGAGAATAATAATTTTTGAAACAGAAGGAATACAAAATTATTTATAAAATTATTATATTTTTTTACAAGTAAAAATATGTTTGAAAGTAGAACTCTTGATGTTGTATTGTTAATATTGATGTGTTTATTTATAATTTCTTGACCGTGCAAATTTCCTTTTGCCAGAAGTCACTGTTCGAGAGTTTTGGATACTTCCAAAAACAAATTTCCCAAATATTGCTCCACATCAAATGTGCTTAAAACGAGTTTTTTGTTGTATATTTTTATAACAAAACAGGCGGCTCTTTCAAAAACATTTCCAGGCAAATAACAACGTTAGGCACACGTGCGAAGCCCAAATTAGCAACTGAAAAAGCAATGCTCCGTTATGGAGTGAAAACAATAATACGGCGGGGAACGGCAACATAAAAATCACAGTCCGGAAATTTTACTACGCTGCATTATGCGCG
Organism: Limnephilus rhombicus; assembly: GCA_929108145.2. Taxonomy (NCBI): domain Eukaryota; kingdom Metazoa; phylum Arthropoda; class Insecta; order Trichoptera; family Limnephilidae; genus Limnephilus; species Limnephilus rhombicus. Next base: position 51,581,954 of record OV815285.1, read on the forward strand.
CTACATTACTGCAGACATTTTTACACTACTCAAACTTTTTGCCTCTCGACAAACAATGTCCCGAAATAAAAGTGCCCTCTAATAATAAATGGCCTCGCTTTAAAAGTACAATTAGGTAGATAAAAATATCATAGCGATGAGAAAAGAATAATGCTATGACTTATTACAATCATATCTTCCTTAATTTCATAATTTGGTCGGAAAAAGCGGAACGTAACAATACATTTTCAATAAAAGTTCTTAGTCAAATAACGTAATAAAAAAAACGTAGCACACCAGAGAAATTTTTAAATTTTAGAATCATTTTTAATGCGAATTTTTTATATGATTCTAATGATGATGGTCGCCAAAATGTCGAGATTTTTACTTCCATCCTTTCCTAGATTTCAATGCCTCCTTCTTCATCCTTTAAATTTTTCTATTATCTTGTGAAATAAATTACACAATCATTAACAGAATAGGTATGCAGATAAACACGGTGTTACAGGACGTATTGGACTTACTTTAACCAGTGTGATTCGTGACAATATTTTGAGTATAAATGTAAATAAAATTTTGATCTCCGGTGTCATTTTGCTATTCAACGTTATTTATCTTTTTTACTTATAATATCGTGCAGAATCACCTCCCGAAGTTAATGCACTTTACCCCCGGACTTCCTGTATATATATATATTTTCAACAAAAACATAAAAACAATCGGAAGATATTGGACTGTTAGGACAGGGTGAAGGATTGGGCGGATACTCGGAAGAGAGATGGCACATGGAAGAATTTTTATTTATTTTTATTCTGATGAAGAACTTTTTTTTAAACCATAAAAAAGTCTATAAAAGTATTATAAAAGTTTTCCAATTGATTTAATGCTAATAGAGATCAAGTAGACAGCTCTTTAAAAGCCTGGCATTTGCGATTGTTCTTCATGGGCTCTCGTTTTCTTTGTGCACAAGAAAGATAATTCGCTTGTCTGAACAGTATGACCGACTTTAAAGCCAAAACAAGGAATCACATTGCGGTGGAGTGCGGGAGTGCCCGGGCCGCAGGACGCGGGGGTAGCGGCGCGCGTATCTCACCTCCAACATCCCTCGGTGGTATTTCACCAAGTTAATGTTCCGTGCAACTCCTTTGTTTGCTGTGCTCCTGGTAGCGCGTCTGGCTACGGCTAGACAGCTCGCGTGGTTAGGTGCGCGCCCCATCCCCCCGATGCCCGATGCATGGAATTACAGCCCGAACACGACCGAGCCTAAAGCCCATAGGCCCGCCTACATTATAATACACACATGACATGTTTGTACCTATTATAAATTATGTGTTCACAAACATGAAATGTTGTGCGTATATTATAATGTATCTTGTTCCGCTCTCTGCTCTCCTGGTTATTGCAGCGAAACAACAAGCGTGGCTTATTAGCAGTTACATTTGTGGACAATGTACGCTTTAGGTAAACACATCACGATGTATGTAATTTAATCTATGGAACCTAAAATGTTAGTATCACCTACATTATTGATAATATAATGAATCAAACAATACCCTTCAATTTAAGCTACGTACTCTTGGTAATATTTAATTTCATAAACGTTTTACCTTGAATTTGAAACATTAAAATATTTAGTTTTACGGTCGCGTTTTTCACTTTTCGTTTTCGTTAATTCGGGGGCCTTGTCAACGCCGGAGTAAAAATCCGCGTCACGAAATTCGCTCGTAAAAGCGGGCTTATCTCAGGGATGGCGCTGTTAATATTTAGTATGTAAAAAGGCCCGATTGCCACATATATTTACGTGGTACATTATTTTACCCGTTTTTGGGTTAAGTGGGAGTTGGAACGTAAAGTGGGTCGGTCGAGACTTTGGTGGGGTTGCCATACTTCCTCTGGAACCAACATCAAGCAGTCAGTGGCGTGACTCGATATTTTTAACCTCTCCGTTAGTGAGTTTTAAAAAATAAAGTGGTACTGCGGGAGTGAGTTTTTTCAATAATTAAAATAGATATTTTTTTAAATGCCAAATCACGGAATATGATAAAATAATATACTTTTACTGAGAAACTAGCACATAAAAATCAATAATATGGTTTTTAGAAGGAAAAAACAAAAACATGCTTTCAGAAATCACCAACCATCGGTCATCAAAACAGAGGTTTATTATCTTCTAAAAATTAAATTCACTTACCACAATTTGAATTATTCCATATGCAACTTTAAAATTTTTTTTTACACAATCATATAGGGACACAAATTTAACCATTTACACTAAAACTGTTTTTTTTTTTTTTTTTTGTTTTTTTTTTTGTTTCGGTAACTAATATTGTTTTTTTGTATGGTAGTCCTCGAAACATGGATATACGCAAAACGCAACATTACAGTCGGTGCACATATATTTCGTATCCTTTCTTTTTTGAGGTCGAACTGCTGTATGTCTACATACATGGCATTGTCGTTGAGTTCGTTTTCCTTGGGCTCCAGTTTCTGGTACAGGACGAAGAAAATGTTTCCCTAAAAGACGAGTTGGATGGTCCACTACTCGCCTTCCTCCAGATGATGCCGACCTGTTTGTATGATATTTTTCGACCAACTGAGATATAAGGTTTTCCCGGAATTCGCTAAATGATAAAACCTTTTGCGTTTTCAAACGATGCAAAAAAAAAGCATTTAGTGTCCCAATATCAATCAATCTGAAGAAAATTTTTTTGTACCATTTTAGAGATTTTCTAGAACTGTCTGCAAAGCCTAAAATGCGGTCCACTTTGTCAACAGCTCCCATATTTTTTGTATATTCTAAAACTGCCTCTGGTTTTATTTTATTTTCTCCCGTGGAGAAATCAATTTTGTCTGTTACTATCATTGCGTCTGAATGTATGTTAGTGAGCATTATTACATTTTTTTTATCGCGCCATTTCATTGCCATGAGATTGTTGGAATTCAGTGCCTTCACTTCTCCTCTTTTCATCTTCTCATTACCAAATTTTGGCACATCTTTTCGGTTCGCTCTAACCGTTCCACATGCATTTGTTTTATTTTTATGCAGAAAATCAAACAATGTTGGGCTTGTATACCAATTATCAACAAACAATCTGTGACCTTTCCCTAAATAATCACTTAGCATTGTGGTAACGACTGACCCTGATATACCAATATCGGGATTCATCTTTATGTCTGATTCAGAGCCAGTATACACAATTATATCCAAAACATAGCCGGTTAGTGCATCACAGTGCACAAACAACTTTATCCCAAATCTATGTCGTTTTGATGGAATATAAATTTTGAATGAGAGTCTTCCCTTCCACAACACGAGACTCTCATCTATACAGAGATTTTGAAAAGGATAAAAAGTTATTTTGAAAATCGTCTTCAAAGGATCCAGAAGATTTCTTATTTTACATAATTTGTCGGTTGTCCTAATATCGTTATCTGAAAAATGAAGGGCACGCAGCAAAAGTAAAAATCTGTCCTGGGAAAATAAGACTTTGAAGAAAGGGGTTTCAATTACTGGATTATTCGTCCAGTATTTCTTCAGTGAGTTTTTTCCCACAAGACCCACAAGCATAATCGTGGCGAAAAATGTATACATTTCGGCCTCCGTGGTATCTTTCCACTTCTTCATTTTTGAGTTTAGGGAAACGTCTAAGGAAATTTTTGCAGCGTACTTATTCATTTGGCTGACAATTATTTTCACTACGTCAAGCGTAAAAAATATTTCAAAAAACTCAATTTCCAACGAATTTTCGCTAACAGAAATATTTTGTTTTATACCTGAGTTGCTGGAGTTGAATTCATGGATAACGGGCGTAAATTCACCCTGATCCCATTTACGTTGATCAACTTTTCTCTTTTTAGCTGTTGAACAACTAGGTACGGTTGTTTCATCCGAATCAGATGTATCAGATTCATCGGATGAACTATCTGAATGTATTGGTATATCTTCAATATCCTCGAAAACATCTTCATCTTCACTTTCGATCAAAGCATTGGCAATGTCTTCGGCGTTCATTTTATATAAGTTCCGAAATAGAAAGTCAAACTACTTATAAAGCAATATCTATATTGTAATGTCAAAGATAATAACCAATATCTTACAAATAACACTACGAACAATAAACAACACAATTCACAATACGGACAAATAACACGTTCCAAATGTCAATAACTGTCAAAAACTGTCTTCAAACTATATAAAATCACTAACAGCACAATCATATAAATAAATATACACATTTAAACACGTAAAATATTTCGTCAATGCGAAATCAAACACGAAACAGATAATTTGCAGCGTAAAACACATAAAAACATCAACGGTTTATTCTTTCAAAATGCGGCGTTCAGCATAAAAGGTTTGCTATAACCGACTGCCGAACGGTGACGTCACAAAATATTTAAATCGTGAATAACTCGGTCGGTATAATAGATAAATCGCTAAAAACTTCGAAAAGTTATGTAGAATTGATCAGAGATGTCGGTAACCTTCAGTTTTTGTGAAGAAACCTAGTAATAATTAATTTCTAGGCGCTAACGTACATGTACGGTCATACTCCTTCCGGGATATTTTTTTCTCACCGTACATGTACGGTCATACTCCCGGACAGGTTTTAAAGCATTGCTTATTGAATTTAAAAAATATATTATCTGTGCAATTGAACAACAATAGCAGAGGTTAAAAAATGTTAGACATGTATGTACGTATAAAGGTATAAATACAAAAGCCTAGACCCATCATTGCTAGAAATTTCCTCGTTTCGGGGGTAGCTTTCAATATGCTGTATATCCAATATCCATGATTTTTTAAACATGCCACGAATTCAGAGAGCTTTACATTAAGAGAAGCATAAGAAAGGACAAATTTACAAAACGGGATGAATCATGCTTTCGGTGAACATTTAAACATATGGCATTGATATACGCCATACTAATTGTTGACACAACTATGTGCATATATATGCCTTTCTTCAACCTTACCACTTTAAAAATCTATCCTTTCTGACAACATTAGCTGTGCCAATATTACCTACCGGTGGAACAATAACTCTCAAGGAAGAATCAGTGTGTTTGATCAGTCTGTTATGTGGTGTGCAATGGTCCACTGGTGGTCTCTCGGTGCATTCAATATCGACTGCTAAAAAAGTCTGTTAGGAAACAGTGCAATGATCAACTCGTATAGGAGTTGATCTCTCAGGTATTAATATCGATTCAAACTGAAACTTGTGCATATGCTCAGCCAATAATTATCGGTTACCTAACAACGCAACAAGAAAGCGCTGTGGGAAATCCAGGTGAGTCAGATTCCTTTTTCAAGTCCATTGCTCACATCCCCATTAAAGTGTGTCATTGAAAAATTATTGATTATAGTTCCATTTGAGCCGAAAGCTATCTGCGACTGCACTAATAAAAAACTGTCGAACTGCGCCATTCTACGTGGTGGTATTTCTTCAAATAAACGCTTTAACCACCCCTTACCACGCCACGAACAAAGCAAATAGATACCAAAACAAAATGCAGTTAATTTTACGGCGGTTCACGGCCTAAATTCGCTTCTGTGGTACACTCACTTTTTTGAACATTATCTAATTTAAAAAAATAAATCAAATCCCTAAACCATCTGGAAAACCGAGCGGTTAAAATCGTGGTACCACAATGTCCTGGGAGCGATGCGGTTCCATTATTCACCTTGGAAAATGTATTGATAAGAATATCTGCTTAACTCTTATCTATTCAGGAAATACACGCGTAAGGAAAACAATTATTTCAACACAAGCCGGTGGGGAGGAAACCGACTTCACATTATCGTTTATCGTGGTCTTTAATGAAGGGGAAAATGTTATCTTATATTTTTATGCATTTTAGGGGCAGCTAAGGGGAAACTTATTCATTGGAACTTTTATCTTCTGAACTTTTCAAAATGCAATAAACACCATTTTTTATTGCATAATATTGTGAAGAAAGTTTTATGAAAAAATGCTGCAGGAACTGGTCTCTTGGGCCGCTTTAAAAAGATAAAAGTTTTGTGAACAAAATTGTAAATTTGTTTTTTTTTTTGTTTGCTAAAAAACTTTTTATGCTTCCTATCTATTATTAAGTTGGAGTTTGTAGATATTTTTTTTTGGAAAACACAATACAACTGTTTTTAACTTTCATATTTTTTAAGAGTTATTGGTCAAAGATGTACACGTACAGAAAACTTGATACCACAAGCAAACAAAACAATATTTCAAAAAGGACCTTTTACTATAATATGGTTATTCAAGTAAATAACCACCTTCCAAATAACATAAAACAAATACACGATATATTCCAATTTAAATCATCACTAAAACATTCCTTTAACCTCTCGGATCCATAAGCTTGTTTACTAGTCACACGTATGACCTATGTAAATATGACCTGAGTTACTAAAACAAATGTCACTTTTTTACATTAGCTCCACACAGGAGACCCTGAAGAAAATAAATCCCCTCAGGGATAATGTCATATTTGGGGATGCTATGTGGAAGGTCGTTTTAGGAAAGGAAGGAGAGGATGTTTTGGAAAGGAAAAGGGTGTTAGGGATGAATAGGAATCTGGGGTCACGTGTTCAGGAGTGACGGACGTATGAATCCATCCCTCCCACTGGGTTGAAGGAAGTTCCGAGAGAGTACTGTTGGAGAAGTCAAAGGCACTTCCTCGACCAACCCTGGCACCCCTGCTAAATCACCAAACGTAGCGTACCACTTGGGGTGACCTATTGCGGAGGTGTTGGTTATCCAATAAATGGTTCCCGGGGCCGCAGTAGGCAGGCCGTACCCACCTCTCAAATTGATTAAACTATATATTAAACGAATACTTAACATAAATTAAATACCTATGCTTCTATTTTTAATAATGCACTGGTAAATTATTTTTACTTTAAGAATAGCGTCATTATTCGGAGGCAATTTGGTCTATTTTAAGGTTTATAGTGATTATATTTGAGTGTATCAAATGAACCCACACATAAATGTGAAACATTTGTTTGTAACCTTTTCGTACCCGTCCACATCCGGTGTGAAAAGAGGCAGAATAACAAAGCACACAATCCCGGCACTTCGTTTGTCATCTCGGCCATTAGTGCAGGAATATTATAAGGTTATTAAGGTTCACGTGAGCCCCCGGCTAAGTGGGTGCTAAGCGCGGTCAGTGTTTGACCACGGGCATCGCCGGGTACACAACCCGGGGCGTGTACCATCGTACCGCGGACCCTGCCCGGATGGCCGTGCAAACTCAATCAATTACGTCATTTGCCAGGCAAACAAACCCGGGCACCGCCGGACACTAGGCACCGGGACGACAAACCCGGCGATGTGACGTCACTATATGCAATTAAAGAAATATTTTATTCACATTGAGACAATTGTTACAGAAATTAATGAAACACTAAGTAGACGTCACATTTTACTGGTAGGCATTGGGATCATTTTCATAAACTGAATATTAATTTAAAAAAAAAAACAAGTAAGTAGGTATCGATGATACATTAGTCCAAGGGAGAGTTATTATGCACGTCATTGACGATCGTCCTAAAAGCCGTTCATAAAAAAATTCCTACTCGCACGTCTTGTATGAAAACGAAAAAGATATAAGAAACCAGAATGTCGAATGACTATTTTGTCATTTCATGTTCTTATAGAAATTTATTTGGTAATCAAAGCACAAACACCTATCATTAATTATGTACTTATTCAGTGATCATTTTACCGTAAAAATAATATGATATTGTCGGGACGACTTATTTCTAGAATTATAATACTTCGAATTGAAATGTCACATGATGAAATGGTAAGGTGACCCAATTGTGTTTATTGGAATTTTAGGAACACACTTGATAAAATAAATTCTCGTATTCTTTTTGTGAAAATGTTTTTTAACGATTTTTTTGTTTCTTTTTTGAAAAATGTCACCAAATGAAATTTAGTCGACACAATTTTATTTAATCTTGTACAGGGTGTTAAGGAACGTACTTGACATACTTTAACCAGTGATTGCTGACATTATTTGGAGTAAAAAATGTAAATAAAATTTTGGTCTCCGGTGACATTTTTGGTGTTTTTTTTAATTAATTTTTTCTACAAAAACATAAAAAAGTGGTAGGTGTTGGATAGTTAGAGGCGGGGTTAGGGATTGGTCGATTACTCGGCTGAGTGATCAGTGACAACATGCAGAAGAATTTTTTTTGTTTGATTTTGAAGAAAAAATATTGGAAAAAAAAGTCATCCAAAAAGACGCCGGAGACCAAAATTCATTAACATTTTTTACTCCAAATAATGTCAGGAATCACTGGTTAAAGTAAGTTAAGTACGTCCCTTAACATCCTGTATATAAAAATCTCGTGTCACGGTGTTTGTGGTCGCACTCCTCCGAAACGGCTTGACTGACTTTTATGAAATTATTTATGTAAGAATATGTTTTAAAGTATATTTCATAACGCTAGGTGATTAGGGTATCCCTATCCAGAAAAAAAATATTATTTGGCATCAAAAAATACTTATAACCCCAAATTTTAACCCTCCAACTCCCACCCACCCACTTTTTAATCGCGATTTTGGTATTTTTATATAAACAAATTTAACCGTCTTTCGTATTTCAAACAGAATGAAATTATTTATGTTGTTGAATGATAGATGGCGCTACGTCCGCCTCATCGAAATTTCATCCACACATGCGCAAGACATTCACGAGAACCATCGCGTCATTTTTATATTTCATTCGGCATCATGTTCTCGCGTGGGCAAACCATCGAGCTTATTTGTGTTGGCTAAAGACAGACTGACAAAAAATATCGTACACTCAATTGCTCTTCAAAATTCATATTGATTTTCTTTAATTCATTTTCCTACTTTAGTTGGTGTTTTTTATTTTAATCGGCGGTCATCGTCTACAGCACTCCATTCCTCCTTCTGTCATAGATTCCATCCCCACACACATTCGTTATTTTTTATTTCAACCTAAATATTCACTAGAAATAATGTATATGGCAGAACAACGTTTGTCAGGTCAGCTAGTATGTTTATATATTCACAATTAGTTTTTCATGCATACGTATTCAACACAACGAGTAAAAAATTTGTGCTTCTAAATATATCAAATTCTTTTACTATTTCGCGTTTTTATTTCGATTTCACAAATTTATCACAGTATACAGACAAATAAATGATTATGCATCCGAATCATCTATATAGGTACTCATTGACCATGCCTATACATATACGAGTATATGTACATAAATCTATTATATTGTAAAGGTTCCCTCAATTATAGTATAGAAGAATGAAGTATGGAAGAATGGTCATTGTCACCCATCAATATTACAAGAATCAAGTTAACACGTACGATTGCTCCATGATGACGTACGAGGATACGAGGATACGAGCTATGTCTGGTTTTTAATTTATAAAATGACGAAATGACGAAATGATCAAAGGGTTCCAAATGCCCGGAGGTAATGAAACTATTGGTGACAATTATTCAACATTCCCGGGGTTAGGTTGAAGTAAATGGGGTAAAGGTAGAATAAAGGGAAGAGGGTTGTTGCGAAGCACTGAATGTTCGGATGATATTCAAGTGGAGTGGAAGATACTCTCAGTATCGCTCGGGTATATGTCCACCATTCAGAATTAAAACGTTGCTTGAAATGACTGTGGTGACCAAATCTGAATAGCCAGGTACATCCCCATCTTTTCTTTACCATCTCCTTCCCTTCCTAAAGTATCTTCAGCCTAACAACATACCCCAGTTGGGAATGCCTTGGTACGAGTATTCCATAGTAGAATTTCTAAAATAGTAGTCTCACTGGCTGAAGACGGTTGGGATCAGTTGGAATTATTGTGCGGTATTCACGTAAAACAATATTACTTAAAGTTAATTCCATTTCGGACAACTTTTTGTAGCCGAATGGTGACCTTCCATCAGTAGCCCAGTCAGTGGGGAGTTTTACCTTGCAAAAGGTCGTGTAGTAGCGATTTTGATATATGTTGTTAAGATTAGGACTCTAAAGAAAAAAAAAAGTTTTCGATCTTGGGGGGGTCGAGCTCGAGCCGCCATCTTGGATTGAAGGTGCCAAAATTTGGTTTTTACAAAATAATTGTGCAATGGTTGATCTTAAGACCTAATTGCTAAAGACAAACTTAAAGAAGATAAAATTTCAAATATTTTTGTTTCAATTTTTTTTTGTAAGTCTAATAGGTAACGAGTTACAGTGGCGGAAATAGGAATATTTTTCTAAAAAATGGTGAAATTCCCAATTTTTGTTATATTTTCGGGCTATTCATTGCATAATTATAATTTTGTAAACTTATTCCCACACCACCATGAGGTAGAGAAAATGACGTATTTTTATTGTGGTATCCCCAGTAGGTCTTCTTCCTCTTCAATGGCATTGCAACCCATTTCGAGCCTTGGCCTCCTTCAACATAAGCCTCCACCGCCCTCCGTCCTCGGCCGTCGTCTTCCTAACTGCGACATGCATTTGAATCTTGAATCTTTCCTCTTGAATCCTTCCTGACATCATACTCCCGTCTCAGCCTAGGTCTGCCCGCCTTTCGTTTACCTCCTGGGTGTTCTGTTAGAACCTTCTTCGGTACTCGTGTGCTTGACATTCGATGCACATGTCCGGCCCATCTTAGTCTTTGGAGCCATAGATGGATAGAGAGTCTGGGAGCTTGATAAATAACATAGAGCTTTATTGTGACGGATTCTCCATGCCTTTCCCTCATGTTAATGTAAGTACTTGCATACTGCTTTCTCACCCCGTATGCATGGACATTGGAGGGTCTAGAGTCGTTCAAATAAATGAAGCTTCGTTCAATGAAATAGATTCTTGACGTGTGCGGTGAAGGAGGAAACCAAATGGTTCCTTATAACGCCGTTGGGAAAGTAGTGGGGTCCCCTCTAATGCCTCTCCCTCTCGCAGCGCTCCTAAGATTCTTCGAAGTACCTTTCTTCCTAAGGTGTCCAGCTGTTCCCGCCACACATCCATAGGCCAAGACCGTTCTAATAATTGTTTTATATAGGGTTTTCCTATGGACGTTTCGGGATTTGAAACTGGCAACAACGCGAAGTAAGTGTTGTTAGTGCCTGTGATGCTGTCGTTAGTGCCTGTGATGCGCTTTCTTACTTCTACTTGGTTTTCTTTGTCATGCGTTATGATAGAGTTCAGGTATGTAAACTCTTCGACCACTTCGAAATTAAAAGTGTCTTTAAATTTCAATTTATCTTTTATTCTATGGTGTGGGGTTCTGGTTTGCATCATGATTTTAGTTTTATTCTCATTGATTTGCAAATCTACCTCTCTTGCCGAGACTCCAAAAACCTCTCTTGCAGCCTGTAGAGATCTTTCGACAATGTTAAGATCAGTATGTCTATTCTACAGATATTCCAGCGATGGTATGGCGACCCCTACAGAGATCGACTAATATTCGTAATTATGTTACATATTCGCTATTGCGTAATAATATTTTTTTGTTGATCCCAGTTGGTTGATATTGACATCTTAATAATAGTCTTTGTCATCAATGTCATGATCTAACTCATTGCCTGTGGTACTGAGATGCTGGGCTTCCATTGACAAAATCTCTTCATATTCAATTGCAAGAAATAAATTTTAATAAAGTCTCGGGTGCTGGTTTCTTTGTCATTCTTACTGGAACAAGCCTATTGGTGCCACGTTTCCAGTCACAGTTTTCTGGATTTTTTTGGATTCCATACCATTTTTGAACTCCCGTACAAAGCAACAAGAAAGCGTTTTCCTTCATCTGCTATGTCTTCTGGTTTTGCATCATGTTGTTTTCATTCGTATACTCAATGAAGACGCACTGGCAGACCAGCTTTTTTAAGGCTAACTAAATGTTCATTATGACTACAAAGTAGTTTCATCCATGCACTCGATGAAGTCGGGTTTGTCATAGTTGGATCCTAGCCTGTAGCATTATAGGTGCTGAGGTGGCAACGCTGCAGACAGGACTGTAGGCACGCAGTATGTTGCCGTCTCTTTCTCTCCTCCATGTAACACGAAAAATTACTGTAATTTGAAATAGATTTTGCTATATGTGTTTTGGAAATACGTTAAAATGATATTATGTAATATGTTCTTACAAAATTTATCATGAAAACTTGAGTTTTACGATTTTTTGTCAAAATTTTCTTCTTTCTACCACTGTAAATCATTATATATTAGATTTATTAAAAAAAATTCAAACAAAAAATGTACGCAATTTTGTTTTATTTAAATTTGCGACAAACATTTTTGTTGTAAAATCGACCGTTAAGGAATTATTTTGAAAAAACTAAATTTTGGGACCTTCAATCCAAGATGGCGGCTCGAGCTCGACCCCCCAAGGTCAAAAACTTTTTTTTTTCTTTAGAGTCCCAATCTTAATAACATATATGAAAATCGCTACCACACGACCTTTTGCAAGCTAAAGGCCTTTTTTATCCCCCACTGACTGGGCTATAGGTCAATAATACCAAGAGTATCTTTAACTTTGGAACGATCTTCAAATTTTAGAATCTATTTGTGGTGCATTTATGTTTGTTATTAAATTTGTTTTATTTTGCCCACATCGAGTTTTCAACTGTCGACCTTTGGATATGGAGTCAAGGAGCTTACCGCTGTGCCACGTAGGTCGTAGCCACCTTCACTTAAAAGAATGATCATTATTATTACTGGAAAAAAGCCCCGCAAACACTCCACAAAAAATACCTTACCGTCTGGTGAATCCTTTTTCCTAAGGCTTAAAATAGTTCATCTTAAAGCGAGAGGTTTTATCTTTCTTTGAGTCCTTGCGGCAAAAAACACTTAAAGGTGCAGTTAACCGGAATTTATGAGTTTTCATTGTTGCCTGAACGAAAAATGCATTAAATTTATTTTGTTTTTTGAAATTGGAATTCCAAGTCCATTGCTTTAAGGGAGGCTTTTGTTGGCGACCCTCTTGTCTTTGCGATTTTTCAAAAAAAATTTTAATTGCGAGATAACAAGCGAAACTTTACACCTGCTCGGAAGCAATGTGTTTTGAAAGCCGTGAAAAATAATCCCAAAAGATAGGCAAAAAATGTATTGCTTGAATCTTTATGATTTTCGTGATCAGTTTTTAAAGCGGTATTTGATTTCAAAATCACTTTTCTTCATAAAATATTTATTTTAAAAATGTTCCTCCGCAAATAAATATATAACTTTGAAAAAACAAACATTTTGAACAAATAAATTGTTCAATTTTAACTAAGACTCGAACCCAGAATCGCTTGTCTTACCGGGACAAACGCCTTACCGATTCGGGTACTGCCACCTCATATTTAAACGTCACATTTGTCAATTTTATATTTCAAACTATAAAATAAAATAAAAATAATTTTTGCAATTACCTTTATCATGTGTATTTTTAATACTGAAATTTGAAATGTGAGATTGACAAATTTGACGTTTAAATAAGTAGTAGCTGAATTGGTAAGGCGTTTGTCCCGGTAAAACGAGAGGTTCTGGGTTCGAGTCCCAGTTGCGACCGTTATCTTTTAATTTTTTTGTATCTTGTTCTCTTTCATTTTATCGTTTAGGTTTAGATTATCAAAGGGATCTTCTTTTTCAATATCTAATTAATATCAATAATAAGAATTATTGTATATATTTTAGACATTTTGATGTCTACAATGATGATTTTGTCTGTCTACAAATTTTGATGTTTGACACTGAAATTACTTTTAGAATCCTGAAATTAGAATTATCTACGCCTAGATAACATCTTCCTTACCATACTTTTTGGAATCTGGAAAAAGGGGATAAAGAAATATTATAACATTGGCTGAGACCGCCAGCATTGGGTTAGTAAATATAATTAATAGTAAGTAAATATAATTTTCTCGGAAGATTTTTCAATGTTGATGAGTGTTTCAGGCTGATAATTATTGCTTATAATAATTGCTACCCTTTATGCTATGCATAAAAATCTTGTCTTAACGTTAGTTTATAAATTAAAAATAATAATTAATATTTGACAAGTTTAAGTATTTCTCCAATAAATGTAGTCATAATTTGTCTCGACGCCACCTAGCGAGGGATTTAACACTTACAATGTCTCTTTCGCAAAAATAAAGTTGGTTGTTTTCAGGTGAAAAAAATATAATAAGCAGTAATTGTTGATTGAAACACTAGTATATATTGAATTATTTAGCGGATATTTGATAAGCCCCCATAGCTCAGTGGTCAAGAGCAGCTGACCGGCAATCAGAAGGACACGGGTTCAAGTCCCGTTGGCGGCAAGTATCTTTTCTCTGAAGATTTTTCAATGTTGATGAGTGTTTAAGGCTGATAATTATTGCTTATAATAATTGTTACCCTTTGTGCTATGCATAAAAATCTTGTCTAAACGTTAGTTTATAAATTAAAAATAATAATTAATATTTGACAAGTTTAAATATTTCCCCAATAAATGTAGTCATAATTTGTCTCGACGCCACCTAGCGAGGGATTTAACACTTACAATGTCTCTCTCACAAAAATAAAGTTGGTTGTTTTCAGGTGGAAAAAATATAATAAGCAGTAATTGTTGAAGGAAACACTAGTATATATTGAATTATTTGGCGGGTATTTGATAAGCCCCCATAGCTCAGTGGTCAAGAGCAGCTGACCGGCAATCAGAAGGACACGGGTTCAAGTCCCGTTGGCGGCAAGTATCTTTTCTCGGAAGATTTTTCAATGTTGATGAGTGTTTCAGGCTGATAATTATTGCTTATAATAATTGTTACCCTTTGTGCTATGCATAAAAATCTTGTCTAAACGTTAGTTTATAAATTAAAAATAATAATAAATATAATTAGTTAATAACGCTTTCTTGAAAATGCAAAAAGCACAGACCCATGAAAAATCGTAAAATCTGACTTTAACCCTAGAATACTAATATAACTTTTTAACTGCTTAAAATTAATCGCTTGGGACGCTACTTTTTAAAAAACAAGTAGTTTTTTTAAGTGTCTTTATATGAAAAAAAAATATTTTTACATATTAGAGCAACCTCTGCCTTTTTAAATGCAATTACAAAAAACATATTTTCTAAATCAACCCATTCTTAAATAGTGGCTTTTTGGCACAACAAAGATATTTTAAGAGTATAAAATTTTTTTTTCTTGTAAAAATCTTAAAAATTAGACATTTTTATAAAAGTATAATATCATTCTGTAGAGATCATAATAATAAACTAATATTAAGCATTATAATTTTTATGTCACATAACTTTAAAGTTGGTCTATTTATTTCTTATCACAAGTGAAGCAATTAGGCGATCGATGTTCCAGACAATATGGTTTGTTGCATTTCGCACAGTAGCACAAACTGTTGCGTCTTTTTTTTGCTGGGCAAAAGTTGCGCATGCACCGTTTTCCTTTTTTAATGACATTTTCTTACACACTTTGTTCATTCATATTTTTTATCATGAAAACCAAACATTAACTTTTAAATTTTCTTCAATTTCACTAGCAGAGTCATCTTCCATTGACCGATCTTCTATATGACTATCGTCTGGATTCATCTGTAAAAAAGATATTTATTTTCATACATAAAATTAACACCAATCATGTCACAAACTCCAATAATAATAAACAAATCCAAAAAAAATAATTACCTTTAATACTAAGGATCGCCTCCCAAGCGATCCAACACTCTGTAACTCGGTAAATAAAAGAACCTACGAGACGTGCGACCGCTATCCACTGCGTCGCGGGGGGCACTAAGTTAGGGCGAGCGCGCGAGTCGTAACTTTTGCAAGATTTGAAATTACAACGAAAAAACTGTGAGAGTGCGACCTCCAAGGCGATGATTAGTACTCTAGGGTTAAAGAAATTTAAACAAAATAAATACAAAATGGAATTAAAATAATTTTCTGGAAAAAATATATCATTAAAGGTGGGTACTTTGTCGCTTGTCTGAATTTTACATACAATCAATTAAAATTTTGAAAACGACACTTAAATTCAAAGCCAATCCTAGAAAATCGAACCAGAAAGAAAAATATAAATTTCACAGTCACACTACCGAAATTGAAATGTTTGATTGATGATTTATTAAAAAAAAAAACAACAGACAATGACCCCATTTTCGCAAGTGGTAAGCAAAGGGGAGAGGCCGTCACCCAAATCTCTCTTGGCTTGCTCCTTGATTCATGCGCTTTTTAATGCATCGTTTCATACACATATGTACTTTTCTGTTTATTCAAACTCTTGACCCGATTCAATTATTTGATTAAATACAATATTACATTACAAACAAACACGTGCACCTACGACAATAACTGAAGGACACGTGTCACCGCTAAAAGATATTTTCCACAAAGTTACAGGGAAAATCAAATAATAAACCAATTGAACCATCTTTGAGAATTTTGCAAGAATTTTTGTGAGTATATCATACGTCATACGTCATATCTCATACCTCCTACCCCACCTAACCAATATCCGAATTGCCTAAACTAAAGACAGGGAATGTGATACTATAAAGTATCCAGAAACAATAATGTTTATTTATTTGAATCTGAATTTGACTAAATAATCTGTACCACTAGTAACGTAATAAATATTTGAAATACGTATTTAAAAAAAAAAGGTTATGAAATTGCATATTAAGGAGGGATAAACGTTATACACCTGCAAATGTATGCGTTGGGACAACATTCTGAATATTCATAAAATGATTTGCATTTATTAAATTAAATTAATATTTTTGTAACAAAAATTGCAAATTTACTGTATGGCGTCATTTTAATTTAATGAAAATAAATATTTTTATTTATTTAATTTACGCCCAGAGGGCTTTTACATAAATATATAAAAACAGTACATTTTTATCACGAGAAAGAGAAATATAATATAGATAAAGTTACGATAGAAAACAAAAATATATGCATGATATAAATATACAAGGAATAACAATTTTAAAGTACAGTGATCAGATGTGTTTACAAATTTACAAAAATAATTATGAATAACACCTAAGTATTTATTGGTTTCTCATAGCATGAAACCGCTATGTGTAGATGTTGGTTCGTAATTTGCAGGAGTTCGAAACTGTTCAATTTGAATTTTAATATTTTAGATTAAAAAAAAGTTTAGTAAATTAGCCGACGTAATAAACATACAAAAAAAAATCCGTAGTTAGTATTTAAATTGTGGATAAATGATTTAATTATTTCATGTTTGTAGTGTATCAGTGACATACTCCATAAATCTATGTGCGAATACATATTTCCCAAGTTTTGAATTCTGTATAGTGGTATATTGAATTGTGCCCTTTTCGTAGTATTGCCACAATAAAACAGTAGTACTGACGTTGTGTTTCTGGCTGGCACATTAAAATTTATGAGCACCAAGAATTCAGGGCTGTCAATTGTATTACGCAAGATTTTACATAAAAATACTAGATCGAAAATAGTTCTTTTGTCCCTCAAATTTAATAAATTAGATAATTGCAGTAGATTATTGTAGTTTAATTGTTCTTTTGGTATTTTTAATTTATAATTTAAAAAGCTTAGGATTTTTTGCA
Source organism: Limnephilus rhombicus (assembly GCA_929108145.2). Lineage (NCBI taxonomy): Eukaryota > Metazoa > Arthropoda > Insecta > Trichoptera > Limnephilidae > Limnephilus > Limnephilus rhombicus. The sequence goes on from OV815285.1 coordinate 51,599,481, forward strand.
CTATTTCTATTGTTTGAGAATGCACGTCATAGTGAGGAGACCATACAGTTGAGTTATATTTAACCTGACTCCTCACTAGTGATGTTTACAGAAGTTTTAATGTTTTAATGTCTTTAAAATCTTTAGCCACTCTTAGTACAAAACCTAACATTTTTAAACCCTACTTTGAAATATTTTATTATTAGTGGTATGAAGCTAAGTGTGGTGTCGAAAGTAACACCAATGTCATTAATTTCGGAAACAGATTCAAGAATGAAGTTATTGATTGTGTAATTGAAAAAATTGGATTTTATTTAAAAAAATCTCAGCTACACCACTCAACTAATTTTGGCAAGTATGATGAGAGAATTAACAGTCATCCAGGCTTCGAATTGCCTTAAAATTTCAAATCATTTTCGAACGTACGTACGTCGATGTCTTTATATCACTATTTAATCAAAATAATCTTCTTGTTTCAAAACCAATGGTTTCTTTTTTATTAAATTATTCAACTATGAGTTTTACGTATGTATTACAAAAACAATGTTATAAGGGAAAACTAATTTAAGTTTATAAACTTGATTTTAATATAGGCATAGACAAAGATAATATCAATGACTCCCAATGAAATTATTATGAATCAGATAGATGATACAGAAAATAAAAAGGTAAGGCCGCGATTGAGACACGAACCCAGATCTTCTAATCTACGTCAGAGAATAGTATGAGATTAATGAAAACGATATAATGTAATTAGGTGGCTGTAGATCAGTTGGTAGAGTACCAGTCCCGTTTAACTCTCCCGCAGCCAACTGGGGCCGAAGGTAGACCCCAAAATCACTATCCTTCTTATATCTATTTAAATACACGAAATATATATTTTAGTATTTTAGGTATTTCTGTGCAAAGAATCAATACACGAAGTGCCGTTTTTTAAAAAAATGTGAATAAATCGTTGATCGCAGGAAAAAATATTTTGTCTAATGTAGGTAATATTAAATATTAAAGAGTTTTCTATGGTTGAAATGCAAAAAAAATGGTCGTCCACTGTCCCACAAGGTCACGGATGTTATGTTTGACATCTTGGTCTGTCGAGAAATAAGTAAGAGGACCTGGGTTGAATTTTTTAAGTTTTCATCAAATCCTCTTAACATCACTATTTAATGTTTAACATTTACAAAATTAACATCAATATTTTGTGAGTTACTTCTAAATAAGAGTGACTTTTGTTAATCGGAACCAGCCAAAGCGCAAAACACGACGCAGGTAGTTGGCAAATTGACATTATTTGGCTAATCAAACACCGCGACCCTCGCTCGTTGGCAAATCAAATAATGTGTCCAGTTAACACTGCGTAAATTAATTACCTCCGGTAAGTAATTGGCCAAAATCTACACACTTAAGCACATTGAATTATCTCCATGGTTCAAAGTGGCACATAAAGTTTTTTTTTTAAATCTCTGTCTTGGGAGAGTTTCCGTGATATGTCTAGTATGAGTATGTTATTGCTGAAAGGAAATGCTTGTCTTTTAAAAAATCCGTATCGGAAATGAAATATTCAGTATAATACTTGAAATTTCACGACAAGACTTGCTTGGCATTTCTTCTGGCAGTAAATAACGAGACCCGCTGGACAGGCAGGGGCTCTTAGGGGAAGTACTGGCAGGGTACCAGAACCGGTACCAGGAGCACATAACGAGCAGAGGGGAATAATATCCAAGCCCTCTCTCGCTAACAATCTGTCCGGGATGCGATGATACTGTGTACTTTTTATTCTTCTGCGCTCCCAGTATGCTGTGAACGGATATTTGAGGGAAAATGCATATTTTTGAAGAGTTTGCCTTCGTAACAGGATGAAATAAAATTTTGTTTTACTTTCATTCAACTATGTACATCACATAATATTGGAAAATTTTAAGCTACCTGCAAGAGCTTCCATTTTATTGTGTGGGGGGGGGGGCATTCCATTTTCCACAACTTCTTATTTATATCACATTGATAATAGATTTGATGCAAATAATTTGTTGTATTTTCTACGAGTCTTTTTGTTTTTCTACGCAATACTGAGGTTAATGAAGGGGGAGGGTAAAACTTCCTAACCCCCTCCTTACATACTTGTTGAGAAGTTGCAAACTAGGGCTTTTATAGGTATTATCTTTTGACAAAGGCAAACTAGATACATTATTATTTAATATTATATTCTTCAGATTTTATGTCCGGGTTAAATCTTCTCCACAGGAAAAACTAAATCCTTTCACACATTTTTCCACGAATGATCATCTAGTCAATTCACGCTATGCAATTGCACTATATAAGTATAATAAATACAAAATAATACAAGAACAACAAGTCAACCTACCAGAGACCAAAAGGGAAAATAATTCACCGACTCCAGAAATTTTCATATCAGAGGGTTCGGCTCGGTGGAACTCCTAATTGAATCTATAAATCCTACTGATCCCTCAATATAAATATTTAAAAAAATCTAGACATTCATTATTATTTATCGTGAATCTAAAATATTTTCAAAATCTAGACATACATTATTATTTCTCGTGAATGTAATATTATTTTTCTAAGTAAATTAAAATAATTTTTGAACGGAAAAAATCCTCACAATTCCCGCGCTCTATAGAATTAAATAGATGGTGTGCCTTGATTTCATGGTTTTACAAGTGTGAAGTAAAATATTTATTTGTATTCGGGTTAAATTCACCCTGAAAAAGCGAGAAAACACCCGCCCTTTGAATGCTAGTCGTCATTTTTTCGCTTCGGAAACCCATTCCGTGCCATCAATTTCGATAGGGTCGTACATATTTTTATCAGGGTCCCATATTGGTGCAGGAGATGTGGAATACTCGGGTCATTATATGGGGGGAACCTTTTATGGAAAACTGTGAAAACCCACGACACGGTTCAACACCCTTGACACTTGTACGTCTTTATGTGAACGGGAGAAAATACACGGGTGAGCTCGTCTATTATGTATCAACACTCGAGGCTTAGACGAATTTATTGTAAACTGTTCGACCGCCAGAGTGGGATAAAATGCCAACCAAATCCGCGTTTTAACGATCATCGTTTGCGAGGATTTAAAAAAACGAAATGGGAAAACTCAATAGCTTTCCAAGATTTCATAGATATCTGAAGCACCTCTCCGAGTCAATATAATATAGCTATAACTACCTACCCTTAGATGCACGTTCTTATGTTAAGTTTTAGAATAGCTGTCCGTTTACCCATTTTAATAATGAGTACCCATGTAAATTTTAAAAACGCTGTACTGTACAAAATAAGCAAGAAGTTCAAAGGGGAAAACTTGCAAGTACATTTATTTATTTCTTACAACTAACCCGATTAACAATTAGTAAAGTACAGTGTAAATACACCTATCGAATATAATGACAGTGGATAAAGAAGAAGAAATAATTAATTAATGTAAAGTATATGTTGACGCAACTATGTATACCTATCTATATACCTTGTTCCATTTCTGTACCCATCCTTTTTTACCACAATTACCTGTCCCTACTGACAATATTACCTACCGTACAACAATAAAATCAATATGTCAGTCAGTCTGTTAAAAGAAACTGTGCAACGAACACCATTATTCTCTCAGTTTTATATGACATCGACCAGTTTATGGAAGCTTGTGCAGTGAGTGACTTAGTGCTCCCTCAGACCCATAATATTGAGCCGAACATCACCCATAAGGGGTAAGTCAGTTTCCTTCCCTATTCATCTGTTTACCATTCCCCATAGTTGTGTCAAAGTATTCACAAGCATAACATTTTTTTAAAATATATATTGATACAGTCCACTCCACGTGTCGCATTTGCGATACCAGTATACGTTTAAAGAGATGTATTATAAAAACGACCTGAAACTCAGGTGAATACGGGTAATAGTAGTTACCTATAATAGAATAGTTTAAAATGAATGTTTTTAGTCACAATAAATTAAAGTATTTCATGTAAGTTACGTGGAAAGTTGTCATATACAGACTTTGATAGTCTTGCAGTTGGGACATTTTTGAAATATTGCTTTGCTTTATCGTGATTGATTTTTGTGCTGTAATGTGTTGCGCTACCTCTTTCTTTAGCTCGTTTCGGACAGCACTACAGTGTCCATAATCAAGGCAGATGTGTAATTTGAAGTAATGTGATCGACCATACAAATACATCTGCCCCGATGATGGACATTATTGACTCAAAAAAGAGATAGTGCAATACATTATATTAACCCAAAAATAAATCACCATAATACTTTTCGCGGTGAAAATCTCAAGGCATGTCGTTTAAATTATGTAAGTTTAAAATAAAGCAACGTTTTACCATCGATTTTTGTAAGCTTAAAGGTATGTATATGTGGATTGCTTTGCGGAATTAGTTGATACAGTATTTAGGCCAGGTTATAAATTTAAATCATTTCACGTATGTAAGGGGCGTAGCACCACCGCGCACCGGGGCAATCTCTGACCCTCGCAAGTCGCTCGTAAAACGCTTGAAATGTGAAATTGATCCAAGACGCTGGTCATTTATTTATATATTGGACTAAGCCCAGAAGAAGGGATGGGGGGTATTCGGAATAGTGTGGAAGCTCCGGTAAGCCCCTTGCAAAATGCAATTTTTACGCCTATCAATATTGCAAAGGGGCGCCCTTTGGGTTGCCACTGAGAACCGAAGCGAGTATCCTCCGAGTGATGGGTTTCCTTAATCCCATCCGCGGGTGTGGATAGACAAATCGATTACATATTCTGCTTTGTTGAACCAGCAACTTTAACAGCTGAGAAAATAACGTTTATTTTTTTGTTGGGAGAAAAATCGCCCCTTTCAACCGGAACTCGATTTTCAAACATATTGTACGATTCTATTACTACCACTACCCTGCTCCATCGGGGTTTCAACTCCATTTTTTATTAAATGTTTTAGCAGTAATATTGAAAACTTCATTACAGGTGGTAATAGATTGATAGAATAGTAATAGGTAGCGAAAGATTGACGGCCTTCGTGGTTGAGGGGTACGGTCCTCGACTAACAATCCGAAGGTCGCTGGTTAAAATCCTGGCGAGCGCAAAAAAAATCTGATTAATTTATGTTATTTCATAATTAATTAATTAAAAATAATATGTTGTATAATTTCGGCACGTTCCAGAGTGGAAGACGCTCTTAGTTTAGCCCTGTTGCAAGATAATCTTTCAGAATAGAAACGTTGCTTGAAATTGCTTTAGCCGTATTTGGTGACCAGATCTGAATAGCCAGGTACTTTCCCACCTTCCTCTTCCCCATCTTCTCCTCCTTCCCACTACCTTCAGCTTCACAACATACCCCAATTGGGGATGCCATAGTCTCACTGGCTCCAGACGGGAGCAGTTGGTGACTCTTGTGCGGTATTCATATAAAAAAAACAAGAAACTTGAAATTTTTTAGGTCATGTTAATTGGAAAATAATTTTGAAAGTGAATTCCTGCTTATTTTTTCATAAAGATATTTCTTAAAGGGAATTAGACATTATAATGACAACATATGAATATTATTAATAATAATAATAATAATATCTTTATTGAACAAAAATTTTAAGATTTATAACAAACAAGAAAAAAGTACATCTTACAATATTTTAAAAGTAACATTAGTACAAAAGTTAATAACAAAAAACAATATACATATAAACAGTAGGTACTTAGAGAGTAGAGATTTATAATTATAAATTTAGTTTTCTCGTAACCTGCCTCACTAGGCTAGCCTGTGTTGAGGCAGTTATTTTACATCAATTTATAATGCTGTGCACATACCTACACTTATATTAGAATGTAATCACAAATAGATTGGTTGCATTAATAATAACAATAACATTGGTACAATAATAACAGCTATTGAATCAGATGAGGCAATAACATGACAAAATTGTGTGAGTTATAAGCTTCGACAATGCTTGACATAAAATAAATATGAAAATTTTCTTAAGGAAATATTTTTGTCATGTGTTGAAAATATGATTAGGAGTATAATTAAAACGGACAACTGTTGTATGTTTTCGATGGTAATTTTATTTTTCTCTTTCAATATTAAATATTTATTATTGAGTTCATCGCGATGCACCCTGTAAGTAGCTTTCACGAGGTAGCGGAAAAACGTCCGTAAAATGGTTCCATCCGATAGATCGATGGCAGAATGTGCGGGGCAGAAGGTTAAATGAAAACAGGCTCGGTGACAAACGACGCCCCTACGGAACGTCGCGACGCCCTGAAAAATGTCAGCGACGTCGGTTCCGAAATACGGGAAGTTTCGTCATTCACCGACCAACGTCGCCTTTGTTTCACCAATGATGAAAAATGTTTGAAAGCGCTACACGTGTCACAGATGAATTGAAAACGTTAGTTTTTTTACGTTTTCTCTTTGCACGTTTTTCAATGCTTATGAAGTGATGGGGGTTCCATTAGAATCGATTTGTTTTATAGTTTTTTGAAACGTAATTAGTCACCAGTCTGTTGCAGAATAGGCATCGCGTTTGAGTCCCACCCAGGCGTCGTACGTTCAACGCCTGTCTCAACACAGGTATATCCTAGTGAGTCGGGCATCGAAAAACCAAATGTAAACATACTTAAAATAGATAAATAAATAAATAAAATCCTTTGTTGACTAATTCCTCCATCATAACACAAACAAAATTAATAGTAGGAGATTTTAAAATATTGTCAGATTATTCGTAACCTGGGAATCTTTGAATATATTTTAAAGCTTTATTTGATTACTAGCTGGTTCCCGGTATGCGTTGTAATGCATCCCCGTTACCCTCCCGCGTCCCATTCCTAGATAGTTTTATAAATTATAGCCTATATATTATTCTGATGTATGAGATATATTATTGTAAAGTTTCATTAAAATCCATTTAGCAGTTTTTGCGTGAAAGAGTAACAAACACACATATATCTTACAAACTTTCACGTTTATAATATTAGTAAGATTTTCTATTGCTTTTAAGTATTTTTGCATTAGATAATTTTATATCGATTAAAGAATATTGTGTTTAAAAAATAAATAATTATTGTCAATAGTTATGAGTTTATTTGTCGTCAATATTTTAAAAAAGCATTGAATATTTAATGGTACAAAGTATTTTATCCCAACGTAGATAGATAATATATAATTAAAATGACACGTGTCTGGATTCTTTCGCTGGGATCTTTGTTCTCGAGCTTAATTCATAGGAGCTTTTCATTTAAACATTTAGTGTATTTGTTAGCGGCTCTGAGAAGCCGATTGACATTTAATATGTTGAGGGAAGGGTGGTTTATCACGCATTTCACAGGTCGATAGAACAAACAACATGCAACTATATTTCAAAGAAAAGTCTAGCTTTTGTTAGCAAGTCATGCTTTATGAATTCCACATGAATAAGTTTATTCTAAAAATGGCAAGCCCTTGAGCAAACTATTTTGAATATTTGCAAATAGAAAAAATAAAGATTTTTGTAAGATAAGAATTTTGTGAATAAAATATTTAATTAGAGGTTTGACGGTCAGATCGCGAATATCAGATCCATTTCGGCGATTGAAATCTGTTCTGTTTTTCAGGGGAAGTGTTTCAAAAATATGATCACATACTTGATTATTTGTAACTGTGAATGGAAATATCTGAGACAACACGTATATACATATCAATTGGCAAGGCTTTACTCATAGCGCAAAACAAACATTCAAGGGAAAGATTTGGACTTAAGTCTCTTAAATGTTTTACGTGTGAGTTCTGTGATGAGTAGCATAGAAATATTTTGGGTAATTTAAAACAATGCCTGCCACATCTACCCCATTGGCCAAAATATGTTAGTCTCCTTCTCTGTAATCCTTTATAGAGAAATTATCTTTATTATTAGTACTGGCCCTTATCTCAAAACAACGCTGTTTGGTTAAAAGACTCTGTTTCTTTGAAGTTGAATTTTTTGTTCAATTAAAATATGATTGAAGAGGACACATGTCCTCAACTCGCTAGCTAGATTTTGTCTGGTAATCTCTTGTCGCAAAGGGAATGAATTGCCTCTCTCTGATCGGCTATGTTTGGCACACGTCGTAACCGACACCATGTGACCCGAGCATAGCATAAATATAACAATGATAGAACTGATCATAACTAATGACCGGTTTTTTTGACCGGTCAGTGGCTGATTGGGCATCGCGTTTAGGTCCCACCCGGGCGTCGTGTATTCGATTCTCGACTCAGTCCTCCATCACGATACAAGAAACATTTTCCGCTTACTGTGGTGGTAGTAGGAGATTTTCAAACATTGTTGGGTTATTCGTAACCCGGGAATATTTGTCTTTCTTTATTAAATAGTAAAAAATAAAAAATATTATTGATATTCCGGGTAAATTACGACCCTAAATTGCGGGTTTGCGTAATTGGGATCCTAAAAAATCTTGCAACTTCTGTGATCTCTGATAAAAGAGTATCTGCTTTATAGAAATTATGAGAAAGTAGCAATAATGAGGCTTAAAGTAAAAACCTTAAAAAAACATATCATTAACATGAATTCTGTCATCATTAAAAGATAAGGAAATGGTTTGCTTTTAATATCATTCAAAAATATTGTTTCGACGAAAACCACGTTCAATTACAAGAGTGACTTTTAATCAGCTACATTTATGCACGTTTTTTTAAATTTATTTGAGTAAAACAAGAGAAAATTATACCTTTATTTCCATTGATCAAAATAAAAACAGCACAACGTAAGGCTTGTCCGGTTTCCGCCTGTTTTTCTATCAATGTAACTGTTTATCTTGTAAATGGAGTCCCCTTAATGGAATAAAAAAATGTTCTGTGCGTTTTTATCAAAATGGGAATGGCTTCCATGGAGCTATCGCGACAAATTGCATTCCATTCCAAATGTCACGTCAGTCGGCTACAGAAAATGGTGACTTACCACCCGCATCAAGCTACCCCCGTGTACCCTCGTATGCCTGAAGGGTAGGTAAACATGACAGTTTTGGCTATGTAACTTATTGTAATTTTATGCATTAACAAACATATTAGTATTGTTCACGTACTATCGAGGTTATTTTAAAAGCGTAAAAATATCAACTTTATTGAACTATCCAAGAGGTCATACTATAATAACTTACAATTTTGTATATTTTATAGGTACCTACTTCAACTCTTAGCGCTGGCGACTTATTAATCAAATAAAAGTAAAATTTTAGAACAAACGAGCGGCGCACGAGACCATAAAACTTACTTTGTGATTGCCAACACGATAATGTGATTTTTAAACAAACATTTAATTTTATAGTTTCAAATAACTTAAAAATCCGTTAAATATTAAATTATACGCCTAGTGGTATTTTTTTTTGTGAGAATACCGCATAAGAGTCCCAATTGCACCCAACTATCTGGAGCCAGAGAAACTATGGTATCCCGAATTGGGGTACGTTGTGAGGCTGAAGGCATTAAGGAAGGGAAGGGGAGATGCAATGGAGGAAGCTGAGAAAGGACCAGCTATTCAGATTTGGTCACCAAAAATGGTTAAATCCATTTTAAGCAACATTTTAACACTAAATGGTCGTCTTACACCAGGGCGATATTAAAAGCACCTTCCATTTTGAAATGTGCCGCAAATACACTGTGTATTATTTTGAATTTCTAAATTATGATAATATAACACTAATTAATCAATATATGTCACATAAAATATATATTTTTTTTAGAACAACTCTTTTTTTAATGATATAAATACAATATACTGTACACGCTTGGATTTGAAACCGCGACCTTCGGATTGCTTGCCAAGAGGTTTAAACACTCGCGATGCAGGCCGTCATACTCGTAATATACCTTCATAATGTGTATATACATATAGTTAATTTCCTTCCTTAATTAGTTATCTATAATTTAGTAATTTTAATCGTTTTATTTTTTTTTTCTCTACAGGAATTCTCTTTTATAGAATTTTATAGAATAGATGGTGAAAGGAGTGTCAAGTGACCACATGGCGAGAAAGGGGATGACAATTCGGAGACGCCGCACAGACATGGCACGATTGAACTAATAAAATTCTTGAGTTTAATTATTTCAGAATCGAAAGAATGACATAAAAGGAAGTTTAGTAACAATATGTCAAAAAGTCGAAAGCTCAACATAAAAAAGATTAATTTAACAGCAAAAGCTAACCACCCATTTAATTTAGCAACACTCTTGCCATCTAACGGCCATCGCAACACTTACAAGTTTTTATCCCTCCCCGCTTGAGCTTTCCTTGGTTGCCGCTAGGGGGCGGGAGGATCGGCAGTCAACAGCAACAGTATGTCACAAAAGAGCCCATGTCAATTTCCAAGTTTGTTTTTGACATATCGATATGAAACCATTATTCCAAGTTTTTCTATTCGGATATCTCTCGCTACCAATTTATCTGTGATTTGATATTAGATTTTACTGCATGCGATATTTCCAAATTGAATCGGATTGAATAAATAATTGATCCTGGAATATCGTGAACTTAACATCTCTGTACAAGTGGGTACCCACTTTAGAGCTATAGTAAAGGCTTTAAAATTGAACGGAGAGATAAAAAAAGATGTCTTATATTAAGTGTGTGAGGATTTTTTTACTGCAAAAGCTTTTTCAATATTAAAATGTAAAGGTATAATTCATTATAAATACATACCATTTTTAACGTTTGAATGTTGGTAAATTGTTTTATCTCATCGTTCTTAGCTTCCAAGATGAAGACGGTGGCCATTATGATGAAATGTCCATACCTGTGTATTTAAAAATTTACCTATTTTAATGTAATCTGACCATCAAAATGTGTCGCGTAGCAAAAAATAATGGTTAGATAATGTAAATTGTACCCCCTTTCATCAATCAGGCTTCAGTTTCTTCAGAACAATGGCAGAATATTGCATGTAGAAACTAATTTCATTTGTCATATCCACAGGATGATTCTTAGAACACCGATTTGTTAACGTTTAAATGTATGATTTTTCAGATTTGAGAAGATTAGTATTATTTATGTTTGTTTTTAGACGTCAGGAAAACTAATTATAAAAACTTCCATCACTTTCAATTTTCAACATACGAGTTGAAAAAGAATGAAAAATATTCAAGAAAATTGTGATATTATTTGGATCTTTCATTGTTTTCAAAATGGAAAGATTTGAACACTTACTGGCGCACAAAAACAACTTCAAAGATATTTGTATAATTGTGTAAAATGTGTCATTCTGCAAATCACGTAAAAAGTTAGAAACATTATATATAAAAATGCGTTGTAGGTTTTTTGTGTATTTTTTCTGAAACTGTATGCAATATTGTGATATTTTGATTAAAATAAATTCGTGTACGCTATAATGGTAGGTTAGGTTAAAAGATAAAAAAAATAAGTAATAATAAAAAAATATATACGTACATGTGTTTCTTGACGAAAATTGGTCTGTTTGTGTATTTATTTGCGCACTTACAAACTAATATATATATATATAAATATTTTTTTTTTGTTCATATGAAGCGGATACTTTGTGATGTGACATTATTAATTTAAAATAAAACAATAACTTTGTAAACACCACTTTTATTTTTATACTTTATGCCGACCGGGTTTCGCTACAACCGTAGCTTGACATCAATAAACTGAAACTCAAACTGAAGCTACACTTCATCGGGAATAATTAACTTAATAATTACCTGTTTTTCTCTTTCTTTCTATGTATTATCAATCTATATTCATCTCTATTTTATTTAGATTTTTCAAATTTCAATTAAGTGCATAATATTTTAGTATGTAACCGTATCCCATGTATGTACATCTACACTTATAGATAATCCAGAAGTTTTAATTGTTCCCATTATATACTTACCTATTGCATAATGTTATTCTATTTCTGTTATAATTAGTGTAACTCGCTCATCAAGCACAAGAACTAGTTTCTTCTTTGGTGAGATTGCAATTTTAAATAATTTGTGTACCGATATGTAATTTATATAAAACCACTGTACTATATATCTATATTAAATAAAAAAAATAAAAAAATAAAAAAAAATAAATAAATAAAAAAATAAAAAAATCCAATAATAATAATTAACACACAAGAAACGTTATACGAAACGAATAATAATTAACACACAAGACTCTGCGGCGTGGATCGCCAATATCGCCATTTACTGTCGTGACAACTTCGATCAATGGGTGACAAACAAATAATAATGTCAAAAAGGTACATCCCAAGGGCTCGAACAAGATAATGTCACACGAGACGCATAGCTGACCCTTTGACTAATGGTTACATTTTAGAAGAGAAATATTATTACTTAATATTATCTTGTTCAAACCTTACTACCGCTGGAACCAAAGCTTCGGAATATTTCCGAAGAATGCCGAAGCTCTTCGGGTCGGCCGTGCAGCGCACGGTCAGCCGATTTTTAGTATGACATGTTTCTGACGTTTTGGGATTTTTTACTACGAGGATCATTCAAATTACGGGGCGCTTAGCGCCTCGGTTCCTCGCTCCTAGCGGGTAGCCGCCGTAACTGGCGGGTGGAAACAATGCGTTTATTTGGCCGTAATACATTGTTAATTGTTAGATTGATAAATAATTATAATTAAATTTAAAGATTGTGCTCAATTTTATCAATTTAATAAATAAACACATTACGTAGAAATACGATGAGTTGTAAAATGATGTTGAATTTTTTTGGCGGTTCAGCGCCCCATTGCACGTTACCGCCAGCCGCGCCTGCTTGCACTACATGTTTTCGGAATAAGCATACTTTTTTTGGTAATATTAATGATAATTAATAAGTTTTTTATGTTTATTTATGTTCATTATTTTTTTTTTCGGCAATGTTTATTATACATATTAATAGACCCAGCTCCAAATTTTCTTATACATGTCGTCGAAAAAAGGAAAAACAGTTTCGTTTTAGAAAAAACAGTTTCTAACAATTGTTTTTTTTTGGCAATGTTTATTATTACATGTCTATTACATGTATTGATTCTTATGAAAACACTCTGTGTAAAAGGGTCCATTGAAGATCGATGATAAACAAACACAAAAGTAATGTGGTTAATAAGGCCAGGCCTATAATAATACAAAGTATTCCGAAATAATGATAATGACAGAATCGTATGGACAAATAATGGTCTCTTATCCGCTTCATTATTAGATAAAGGTTTGGTAATTTCGGAGGTGGCATGATATATTATATCCTCACCAGAAATGAACCCCTATGGGAACTAATCACGAAGTAAAAGTATGATTGCGACTATCGGAAAAATTACTAATAAATTCTACGAACTTAATAAACGTATGTTTAGTTACAATGATTTTCAGAAAATATGTTTTTAAATAAAAACTCACAACGGGAAAGCAGTTATGTGACGAAATTGTCCTTCTTCTGTTCTCAATTCTCGTTCTCATCCATTTTCTTCTGCTTGTTTCCTCATTCATATTATTTGAGTTTTTATAATATTATTTCATTAGTTAAATTCCAAAAGGTTCACAAAAAAATAATGAAAATTGTATTTGTGGCATTCTTGATATCTTTCGTTACCATCGGCATACAACGTATTTTAATCTGCAACAGTAAAGCACGCAACGACGTAAAAAAACTCGCATAATTAAAACAAAGAACGCACTTGTTTTCACAAGCTTTATATTACATCCACTCATAAAGAAAAATCCCTCAAGGCCTCTGTGGTGTCATCTTTGGTGATGCTGTGTTGAGGGTCTTCTTCTCCCCACTGCCTTTAGCCTCACTTACCGTATGATATAATTGGTGATGCCATAGTCTCACTGGCTCCAGATGGGAGCATTTGGGACTTTTGTGCGGTATTCACTTTTTTTTTCAATCAGTAGTGTTTCAAAAATCACCATGAATATATTATAGGAAACTTTTAGTGTGTTACTTGTTCATTTCAACTCATTTCACAATAATAATATTTTGTTAGATTGACATTTGCAACAATAATATTTATTTTATTTTATTAAGAATGTGTGTTAAATGTATACATAATAATATGTATATTGTTTACATTTTCGTACAAATATATTTTACAAAATATTATATTAATTTAAGGTAATCAATGATTGTGTATGCCTTATCAGAAAAGAGGAAAGTATTTTCATAACTTTAGAGTTATCGTGAGCCGATTACAGTACTGAGTGCTGAGTGGGTAGTTCAGAGCGCGAGCCCCTCGTGGGCTGGGGCGGCCGATGGGCAATGGTCGGGTATTGATCCCGGTCCCGTCGGAACAAATTAGGGCGGCCCGCCATACCCCGAGCGTAAATGTTTACTTTTCATTAAATTATGACATCACAGAAAACAACAGTGGCGCAACCAACTATCCAGCATACCCCTCGCGCCTGGCTCATTGATTGATAATATCAGAGGATATAATTAATTTTTGTACTTATGTCATTTCATGTTCTGTATGTTCGTTTGTTTTGCAGTTATGTACTTTCAAAATTTTCATTGTTCTAATAAACAAAAATGTTAATGAAACGCAAATTAGTTCCATAATAAATAGGAGATATTTTGGGAAACAGTATTGTGTGAAAAGTCACCGACAAGCAAAATTATAAATAAATCAACAGCTCCGCCATTTTGTACCAACAAAATTCAATATTAAATTAATGTTTTAGTCATAAATATGACAATAGCTCACAATTTATTATACAAATTGTTATTGGTAACATCTTGATTTGCTACCAACTCCTTTAATAGAAGAATACTGCCTTAACTGATTCTGCATGAGGAATAATCTTATTGACGACCTTCTTGGTCGAGGGGTCTTGGGTTCAAATCCCGGACCGCATAAAAAATATTTTTCCTTTAAATTGCGTTATTTTACATTATAATAAATGTCATTGGGCACAAATACTGTTCGTATTACTTTGCAGTTAGTAGTAGAAATTTGCACAAAGAAGTTCAACAAGTCTATTTATTTATCTTTTTGTAATCCCGTTAAATAGACTTTTACAAAGACGTTTGTTCTTTTGTACATCCAGAGTTAAGCAATTTCATTAAACAATCAGTTCTGTTTGTTAATACATTAATAACATCGTAAACAAATCACTTAAACTACTCGGCTTCATTCATAGAATTACCTCTGACTTTAAACATATAAATACACTTTAAACTCTTTACTGTTCGCTGGTCCGCCCTCACCTTGAATATGCTAGTGTCATTTGGTCTCCTTTTTATGCTGTCTACATTTGTTACATCGAATCTGTACAACATCGCTTCCTACGAGGAATTGCTAGGAGGTTAGGACTTAAAAGAGAAGAATACTCGTATGATGAAATTGAACAAACTTTAAACATTTCCTCTTTAGAAAAACGTAGAAAGGACTCTGATATAATATGCATTTTCAAAATTATCAACAGTATTACTGACACTTCTGCTTTGTTACAACTCATCCAGTTCAACATTCCTTCCCGTAGACTCCAAAATAATAAATTGCTGTTCCTCAATCAACATACTACTAATTATGGATATCATTCTCCTTTATCCAGAATGTCGAGACTTGTCAACGCAAATCGAAGCATTGAATTTTTTGGTGTAAGCCTAAATAACTTTCGGCAGTCGTTACGCAATGTGGTTTTTTAAAGTCTTTTTAAATCCATATTAAAGCTACTTGTAGTTATCTTCTCTATGTACTTTTATATTATATGTATTTTGTCAATGCTCTTCATCTATATGTAATCTCCTTTCATTGTGATCTCTCTTTTTTTTCTATTCGTGTTATTGTTATATTGTTAATTGGACTATTTGTCCGTAAAAAATAATAAACACTTGGGCAATACCTTTAATAGCGTACTCATTTGGCATAATTAAATGGTCCAATACAGATTTAGATAGTTTAGAACGATTAATTAGAACTACGTTAACAAAGTTTAATTGCCATCATCCAAATTCAGCTTTAGAACGAATTAATTTACCTAGAAATTTAGGAGGTAGAGGTGTAGTCAAAATAACATCTTTGAAACACAATCAGGTAGAAGTGCTTAGAAATTTTTTCCATAGGAAAGCTAATATCTCAGAAATGCACAAAATAATTTGCAAGGCAGATAGAAACATTACACCTTTAAATTTTTATGACGAGAATGCCAACATTCTTATAAATACTAACCAGAAATTATTAGATTCCTGGTCAAATAAAATTATTCATGCAAAACACTTCAATTATCTCAACCAAACGTATGTTGACAAACTTTCGTCAAACAAATGGTTGAGTATTGGAGAGTTGAGCGCAGAAATAGAAGGATTTATGCTTGCCATTCAAAATAGAGTCATTAATACTAAAAATTATAGGAAGCATATAATCAAAGATATAAATCAAATTGATGATTTATGTAGAAATTGGCTTTTCCGGAAAATATAGAACATATTATATCGGGGTGTTCTATATTAGCGCCGTCCGAGTATACATTTAGGCACAATCAGGTTTTAAAAATAATCCACCAAAGTTTGGTAATTAAACATAACTTGATTGACGGCCGTAATATAGTACCATATTATGAATATGAACCAAATTCATTTTTAGAAAATGAATTTTATGAAATATATTATGATAAAACTACACTAACAGACAGAACAATTAGTCATAATAGACCTGATATAGTTTTACATGACAAAATTAAAAAAAATAACTTATATCATTGATGTAGCTATTCCAAATTCCTGTAATATACAAAAAACTGTTTCTGAAAAAATTAGAAAATACACAGATTTAGGAAATGAGATTAAAAGAATTTAGCATTCTCGGACTATAAAAATATTACCATTTGTTATTTCGGCTACTGGCATTATACCTAGGTCTCTGATTCAAAATTTAGGCGTATTAGATTTGTCAAAGAATTTATATATAAAAATGCGAAAATCTGTAATTTTAAATACATGTAGGATTACAAAAGATTTTTTAAATATTTATATTGAGGGATCAGTAGGATTTATAGGTTCAATTAGGAAAATATCTGGAGTCGGTGAATTATTTTCCCATCTGGTCTCTGGTAGGTTGACATGTTGTTCTTGTATTGTTTTGTAATTATAATACTTATATAGTGCAATTGCATAACGTGGATTGACCAGATGATCATTTGGGAAGTGTGTGAAAGGGTTTAATTTTTCCTGTGGGGAAAAGTAAACCCGGACATTTAAATCTGGTGCGTAATAAAAAAAAAAAAAAAATAATAATAATAATAATAATAAATAAATAAAACAAATAAAAAAAAAAAATATAAAAAAAAAAAAAATAAAATAAATAAATACATAAATAAATAAATAAATAAATAAATAAATAAATACATAAATAAATAAATAAAGATATAATTAAATACATAAATAAATAAATAAAGATATAATTAAATAAATGAGAAAATGATAAAGCCAGCTTATATTGAAATTGCTGATGAAGTAAATAAATATCCAACATCGGAGTGGTTTCCAAATTTTAGATTCGTCTCATGGGCCTAGGCGTACCTTAATAATATGGTATGTACTGTCTTGTAGCTGTCCTACCAAGAATATGGAACAAAATTATATGTAACAACTGGGGTTATTCATCATCGAATTAAAAATTTTAACAAAACACTTTAAATCGCAAACAATTATTCGTTCCGATAATTTAAAAAAAATTTATGAGTAAAGTAGGTAGCCGTAATCTACACATTCTCTAAGAATAGAATAATTTTGATGATTCTTTCAATTTTATTTATGTTGTCGTCTTATTCTTCCGTATGGTGGGGGATCAGAGGGGACATCTAGGTCTAATGATTCCCCTTGGCCGGGAGACCTGTTGGTCGTCGGCCCCTTACGTGGCGGCATAATAGTTGTTCAAAGAAACGTCACTAACTTACCGACAATCATTTTTCTAATTTTCTTCGGCAGGAAGGTAGGTACCATGCGTAAGGTGTAATCACAATGATTTAGTAGTTGAAAACAACCACCATCTTGAACCGGAAACGGAACGTACAAACATATTTACAGAAAGAAGAGATGTAAAACGGTCCAGTTATAATAGATAATTAATATTTCGTAGCGTGGAAGAAGAATAATAAAAATTAAGTTTCTTTTAGTTTCCGGTGGTCCTTATCCCATCCATCGTAGAAAACTTACAGCCGGCACTCGTTCAACTGTCTCTCAGTGGGGTTAAAAACGGGATAGACATTTCTTACGTTGTATTATACTTTTATTTCGGACACCATCTAAAGTACCACGACCTTTCAAATCGTTTTAAATAGCGGTACCTACTTGAAAACACAAAACTGTTGAAGGATTTTGTACGTATATTAATGTACTTGTAATTTAGTACAGTTAATTAAATAACAAGTACGAATGCTTCTTGTTGATGACGTATTTAATATTGATGAAGTATTATTACTGAAGACAAATTACTTAAGCGTGGAAACTATTGTGAGCTAGGAATTAGGGGTAGGAGCGCTTATAAAGGGGATGCCGGCACTAGGGGGTGGGGAGACGGATGACGCGCTAGTCAGCTGGGACATTGGCGTAGAGGCAATACCAACAGGGATCAGCTGACAATGCTTTAAGATTGGATATCTTAATATATATTTTACATACTTTGCATAGTAGATACTCTCACTGACGCCTGGTGAAGAGAGATCGTCATTCAGAAATTTCTTAAAATATCTTTATCGGTGTTTGGTCCATCTCCTTCTCCTCCCTTCCACTTCAGCTACACAACATACCTCAAATGGGAATGACATAGTCTCACTGACTCCTATTTGCAGGGAACGTTTTGGAACTCTTGTGCGTAATTTACATATTTAGCAATATGGATTTACATATTTAGCAATACGTGGCAATCCACGTCCGTAAACTGGATGAGTGTGTTGTTGTTTTTTTTTACACGAGCTCCACACAGGAGGCCCTGAGGAAGTTAATTTTTCTCTGAGGGCCTATGTCATCTTTGGGGATGCTGTATGGAGGGGTTTTTAGGATAAGAAAGGAGAGGAGAGTTCTGGGAAGGAAAAGGGTTTAAGGGGTGGGTAGGAATCTGGGGTTCAGTGTATCCAGGCATCCCCAATTGGGGACGGTGGTGGTGAGAAATGTAAGGAAATAGAGGAGGGTGAGGAAGTACCTGGCTATTCAGATCTGTTGGTGATTCTGAAAGGTGGTCCTTCACCAGGACAATACTGAAAGTATCTAATACTGCATGTTTGGTAATTTAGATGATATACATGTGTTTAAACATTTCGCCAATCGCCCGAATTTCCACCTGTCTGCTGGGAGACGAGAATGCTCGGGGTCTCTCTCCTTCCGCCCAGAATAGTTTTCTGGATTTCAAACAGCCGGAGATGCATTGTAAGCAGAGTTAGGTATTTCTTTTTAATTCAACTATCGTTGAAGGTTGGAGGAGTTTTTATAATTTCTTAGCGAAACTTTCAAAGTTCTTTGAAAGTATGAGTACCCAGAGAGATAAAGTTAGAAAAAGTAAAGTGCTCGTCCTAATTTTTTTCAGTAATATCCTCTTTTCATTAAAAATTCATATCTTACTACCACCGGATAGAATAAACACATTTTTTTAAAAATATTGTACTAATTTAAAGCAAGTAAATCATTGAATTTTCTTGCCTGAAAACTGTACAATTGTGAATGAGATACCAAAATGAACAGTCAATAATTAGTTATTGAGAGCTTTTCCAACATCCCAATACGATTTTATTGTCTGGCACATAAAACTAATGTCTCACTTATATTTTGGTCTGTAAAAAATGCATGTTATCAAATAAAATCAATGAACTCATCATGAAGACTATTTTATTACACCTAAGATGTTTTTGTCGCAGGAGAAATTATGTTATTATTATTAAAGGGCCATTTTTATCTTTGGGGATGCTATGTCTAGGGTAATTTTTAGGAAGGAGTGAACCTGTCTTGAAAATACCCACGTCGTGGGCGGGAGGAAACGAGTTTTCTGCACCCAATTATAAAATTATAATAATCAATTTAAATAAGTAGCAAAATGAAAATTAATCAACTTATATAAATGTAGTGCTTAATATAAAATTAAGTCACTTACCAAAATTGCATTTGATGGTATAGAGAATACAGAAATATAAAAGGATCAGCGAATTCGTTAAATTTGGTCCTGAATATATTAAAACTCTTGTTGAAAAATAAATAGAATCGCTTGACCCAAAGCCTGGCATGAAGTCTGCACATAAAAAGGTCAGTGTCCTCTAGAGGGTGCACAGGGTCCGAGGGAGGACGCCAAGACCCAAAGTTTGCCAAGAATTCGCATGCTTGTAATTCCTCATTCTGTTATTGCAACATGGGAGTCGTTATATTGGTTTCTTTCCTGGAATCTGTATTTTTGTTTTGTTCTCTACCAATACATTTCTTTTTAATTTGGTTAAATAACAACTGCAACGATATTATAAGAAAAAATGCTTAAAAGTTAAAACATCTGAACGTTAAATTCGATAAAAATATTATGATTAAAACAAATAATCATCACGTTATTTCCCCGCAGGGATAGAAACAGAGGGATGGACCGCCAAACAAGTCTTCCTGATCTCAGATCCTTTGAATCATTGAAACTTTAATCATTTAAATATGGCCTTTTATATTCATACAATAATCAAAATAAAATAACTTTGTTTAAATAGCACTTTATCATTTGTATCTTAAATATATTAACCAACCGGTTTCAGTTCAACCTGAACCTTCATCAAGGGTATATAAAATAGATATTAAATCAATTACAGAGTTACAGAATAGTTAGAGGTAAAATAGAAGAGGGAAAGATAAAATTTGGTGGGCATATTTTTATCTCTCGTGGAAAAACATTTTGAAACTAATAACTGAAATTAAAACGGTATTCTAATATTATATTATTATTAGTAAACTAAAGAGTTCTGATGTCATCGTATCCCATACCACTACAATAACAGTTTAATGTGAATTGTCGATTTGGTGGTGTTGAATTAAAAAAAAACATTCTGACTGAATTTTACCATTCAACCGAATGAGGAGGATATTTGAGGAGTTGATTTGAAAAACCCTTACAGGAGCCTTTAAAACTTACTCAGTTAAGTTTGGGTTCGTTTGATGTCTGATCCAGCATGGTGTGCGGGCGTATTTAGGGTCACCAAATTACTGCAAAAACCTATGATAAAATTAACATTTATTTGCAATGATTTAATTCGAAACCCATTCCATGGTATCCGTTTTGTCTGGTCCAAATTTGCATGGCCTGGACGGGTCAGTAATTATGCGGAATTAAGGATATTAATGGCGAAGCACGGGGCCCACAAAGGATAGGACTGCTAATGAAATTTCATGCCGTTCATCCCATTTTTGGTCTGTGAGTGGCTGTGATAGTGTCACCCTCATTGATTCCGCTCCGGTCAAGCTGGGCTGCCGAGATTGAAAATTCCTACAACTTTAGTTACAGGTCTTTAATTTAAGAAATTAATGTATTATTTGTCCCTATACGCTTGTAAGTACATTGTTTAATTTAAATCAAATGATTTAGGATTAATTAAGGTGTCTTTTCATGTCTTTGTTTGTTTTGTGCTGTGGAAGGATGTAAAAAATAACTAATAAAACAAAATTCGTATAATGTTCGCCCGGTAAAGGTGTTTTTACACGGTATTTCATGAAAAATGCCAAAATAAAGTTATTAATAATAATAAATTTTTCGTTTTTTTAAGTTCGCGATGAATGTAATAATAATTAACTGGCAGTTAAAAACCACTCCGCAGGTTTTTGCGCCTAGGCCTTGCGGATGGCTTTTGGTTCGGCTTCGCCCAGTTAGTGATGGTGACCATTTTATAAATCCAATAGGAATTGGTTCTGTCACTGGTCACTGTCATCCAGTGATAGCTAATCACAAGGACAGGCAATGACATCATATGTAATGTGTAGCCGCCTGATAATAAAAAGTATTATACTTCTGAGTACATATTACCGTCAATCTTTCCATATCCGAAGAGATACTCAAATTCACAAATTCGTAGTACTTATACCTAGGGGGGCACATCCCCATGAGGCCTGCTGACGGAAATGGCAACATCATCGATGAATTCTTGAAATCGAAACCGAATGACAATGGTAGTTTTGTTTGAAATTTCACGTACACAGATATTATTTTTGGCGCGGCGCGGCGATTACACCGTGGCGGCATACATGCACTAGAAGGCGGGTTCTGAAATTCAACCACGCAAACGCTACCGTATTCATACTGTTCGTTATAATGAGAATTTTATTTCTATTAAAATCATTACTTTTAAAGTTTGCATGCCGGTTCTTAGGAAAAGTAACTGGTGCCATTATTTTACTATGTTTAATTTGTGTACTGTAACAACTAAGCATTTAAAAGTTTGGCCATTACTTTATAAGTACTTTCTCCAGTGAATTCGTTAAAATATTTAGATCTTTAAAGCTTTGGGAAACAAAGGCACTCTCGAAAGTACAAATTTGTTAAGTTTTCGTCATAATACAATCGGAATCTCTCGACTGGGATGGGTTTTAACATCTTGATTCGTGCCTAACGGACGGGATAGTGATTTCCTTTCAGACAGTACAAAGGGGAAACCGTTCAAAATGTGTTCAAAGCCCTTCGTAAAGGTTTTTGGATATTGGATGAAAGTTATTTTTAAAATGAAATTTTAATTTCGTTTATCGTTACTCATTACTCAATATACTAATGTTCATTTTGTATTAATCATCGGATAGGTTGAAAAACCACAATGGCACGATTACCTGTTTTATTATATTTATTATTTTTATTAAGTGTATTTGTCTGTCAAACATGAATCATTTGGATATTACACAAAGCATTTCATTCACTCATTTAAAATGTCAAATGCCTCTCGAGTAATATAAAAATCCCCAGAACAGAAAAAATCCTCAAAGTTAGAAAATATATTCCAATCTGTTGAATAACTACAGACACGTAAAAAATACTTAATATCTGAGTACTTCAAATTACGTCAATAAGTGTTAATACACGTCAAATAACACCAAAATAATCAAAAACGCAAAATCAAAAATCGTAAAAAATTGTGAAATGACATAGTGACCGTGAATATATGCATCTCTATAACAGAAAAATCTATACAGCTCTCAAGACCTTAAAGCGCACCTTTCAAGAGTTTTTTTTTAATAAAACAAACTGAAAAAGATGTATGGGTTTTATCATGTTGTATCATTCAAGGTAAGCAATTTTTGAGACAACATTTGAATCACTGGTGCATTTTGAAAATAAACTTTGCCTGAACGCCCCGCACCCGAGTGGCATCTGCCGGAGTTTTGTAATAATGAACACTTCTTGTCGGGCGGTCAGGCTGTATGGAATATAATAGAACACTTGGGCCGTTTTGTAAGAAGGAAAGTTTAGAACATTCTAAGTGTCTCCATACCGGGGACATTTTCTATTCTCCCCAAGAAACATTTTTAGTCTTGGGGCGGAACGGACGGGTGGAGAAATTTCATTAAGACGCTAGTGTTGCGGCATGATGCTATTTCCTGTTATATTTTTCTCTATAGTTTCTTTTACATTTTCTTGAAGTTTACCCTTTTTGCAAACTTCGTTCATATAATTTTTTTCTGAATCCAATTCCATAAAGTACAAATATTTCAAATGCTCTAATTATCTGACTTTAAAAATACTTAAAACGGTTTATTATTGGTTATAAGAGTCGCAAGAACTCTTTTGTGTAATTTATCAAATAACTTTCTGTAGGATTATGAAAACTTGATAAAAATGTTGTGAGAATAAGACAAGAGATAAGCCTTTATTTACAGTAGCGCTGTTTCATATTCACTCTTGTGTTTTTTTCATACTCACTCTTTTCGATACCAAGATCTCATCCACGCTAGGCGTTAGTTCACCATACCAATTGTTACTTATATCCTGTATTTAATAAACTTAAAATCTACAGAGTAGTTATTCATTAAAACCTTCAACTTACAAATAATTTATTAATCGCGATTGCTTTGATAAACTCTGAAATCACACTTGATTTGGTAATCAAAATGAAAAAAATCATGTTAAGGCCAATTTTTAAATGCAATAATTTTTGTTGTAATAACTTTTGAAGGCGATACCCATTAACGTAAATCCTGCATAATTAATCTAAAATGTACGTCACCGTATGAATAATTTATGAGAGATGGTGAAATATCCCCTTAGAATTTTAGAAAAGGTCCGTATGTGTTCCATGTAAATAAAATCGGATATTTTTATCCGGATTCGGAACCGGACACTATCTAGAATTCAAACCAATCCTTTGAAACTTTGTAATCATTTAACTTGGTAGAAGCCAAAGATATGGGAAAAATTAGTCGAAGATAATATTGTTAATTCCGAATTTGAAATATGAGATCGACAAAAATGTCTTCAAAATAAGAAGTCTCAGTAGCCGAGTGAGTTAAGATGCTTGTCCCGGTAAGACAAGACAAACTGTCTAGATAGTTGCCTATTTTATTATAAGCAATAATTATCAGCCTGAAACACTCATCAACATTGAAAAATCTTGCGAGAAAAGATACTTGCCGCCAACGGGACTTGAACCCGTGTCCTTCTGATTGCCGGTCAGCTGCTCTTGACCACTGAACTATGAGGGCTATGGGGGGGGCTTGAAAAATCTATTTTCTTTTTTAAAAAAATATTTTCTCGGAATATTTTTCAATGTTGATGAGTGTTTCAGGCTGATAATTATTGCTTATAATAATTGTTACGCTTTGTGCTATGCATAAAAATCTTGTCTAAACGTTAGTTTATAAATTAAAAATAATAATGCCTATTTTATATTTGGTTTAGATTTACTAGTATTATCTTCTTCTTCAATGACATCTCATAGTCCTTAAAAATTCTATTACAAAGGTATTCGTGTTATTAATCAATTAGCAAAATCATGATCTATTCATGAATTAGGGCAATTAAGAATACATACAGGAAATCTAATAAATAATGAGATTGCCAATGTTCACAGGCAGTTTTAATTAAATAAATCGATTATTCAATAAGTTTTCAGCACTTTTCAGCATTTCAGCATTACAACCTCTCGGCTGACGTCAGCGTAGTGTAAAACGGAATTCCGGCATTCAATTCATTTCATGCAAAAGCCGGTCGTGATTTCCAACCAAAGCGAAACTAGCCTCCAGTTTTCCACATCGTACGGTTCACATTTGCCCGCGCGGTTGATTGGAAATACAGCATTTATGAAGAAAGGTTTAACCCCGTGTTAATTTGATAAAACAAAGGCCGTATGAATTGTTCAGTGAGAGAATAAATCTTGGGCTATTTCAGTATTTATAAATAGTGGGTACGGTGGTTGAACATGCGATTTTAATAAAAGGCTGATCATTTATTTGGCTGAGCACTGAAAAGCTTTAGCGTTCCCGCGAGGAGCTTTCGGGTGAAAAATAATTGGTTAATTGATTTACACGTCTATAAAACTAGACGTAATGATTTTCTAGGTGCCATTAACGCACGATATTAGTGAAATATCTTCTGGTTAATATGTTTTATTAGTGGATAACCTATTACGAAGAGCGACAAATAGATTAAGATAACGTGGTTAGTAGATAAGGAAAAAACCCTACTTCTTCCAAATTTTTATTTGGAAACACCAATCGCCCCACTTTAATTACTTTTAGTCAATTTTTTTTTACACCGAGTAAAAAAGATAAAATATGTAAAAAATATATATTCATAGAATTCCTAAGGCCCTGTCATCTTTGGGGATGCTGCGTGGAGGGTAGGTTTAAGGAAAAGGTGTTTGAGGGGTAGGTAGGAATCTTGGGGTCATATCTTTTTCCTTCCCAGATCTACCCCTCCTTCCTTTCCAAAAAAACTCTCCACACTGCATCCCCAAAAATGACATACGTCCTGAGACGACCTCCTGTGTGGAGCTTAAACAAAAAAATAATATTAATTGTTTTTGTGTTTAATTCGTAGAACTCCATTTTAATTTTTAGAAATTTAATTAAAATTAAATTTGATAATGTTATTATCGAGTTCTGCAAGTTTTTTGGTTAGTGTTTTAGTTACAGCTGTTTCGACTTGTAAGTTCATTTTCAAACTGTGGTGAAGCCACGTACGGACGACTTATTTATAAGATTTTAAATGTCAATTTTTGAAGGTGTCTAAGTTGGTTAAACCAATTTGTAGAGACACTAATTGAGAGAGTGCTAATGTGGGATTCGGAGTATTTCCCTTTGGTTTGCCTTGCACTGAGTGTAAGGGTTTTCTTAATTGATTTAGAATGACGTTGTTGCTATGACTCATTTAAGTGCATTATATTTTTTAGGTTTGGTAAACGTACTAAGTAGTGGGTAATAAATAATTTTCCTTACTTTATTAATAAGCGTTATGTTGGGGTCATTCAAGAGATGTTCGGCGAATTTTGAAGAGGTGTTTTTATTTTTATAACATCTTATATGTTCTTTGAATCTAGTTGAGAATGCCCTACCTGTTTGTCCGATGTATGTAGCGTTACAGTCGGCGTGGTCACATTTTAATTCAAATATGCCACCGTTATTGAGTTTAGGATTTCTACTTTTTGAGTTTTTAAGGCTTGTTCCCATATTATTATTGGTTCTAAAAGCTATATTTAAACCACATTTTTTAATTTCTTTTGCAATTTTTAAAGATATTGGGCCGAGGAATTCAACACATGCTAATTTTTCTATTTTTTTGTTATGTACCGGATATATCAAATTAATTTTATTTTTGTATCTCTTGTTTTTTATTATTTTTTCAATATTTTTTTGCCTCATAGCCGTTAATTAAGCCGTAAGCTGATAATTTGTGGGACCAAGGATGAGTTGAATTTGCATTTATCGTAGTATCTGTAAACGTTGGTTTTCTAAATATTTCGAAGGTATGTTTATTATTACTTCTAACAATTGTCAGATCTAAAAAAATTATTTTACCTTCGATCTCATGTTCAACTGTGAAACAGATTTTATTATTAAAGGTGTTGGCCCAGTTAGTAAAGATATCTAACTGCCGGTTGGTGCCGTTCCAACAAATAAAGATGTCGTCAATATATCTGACATAATATATTATGTGTTTTGCTAAGGGAGATTTAAGCATTATATTTTCAATATAATCCATAAATGTCTCTGCTAGGAGTGGACTTAATGGTGACCCCATGGGGAGACCATCATTTTGTTCATAGTATGTATCATTGAAAAGGAAATAATTTGTTTTTTGCGCAAATTTTTATGAGCTGGAATAACTCTTTTCTTATTACCGGGTTGATGTTACATTTTTCCAACTTATTTTCAATTATTGTAAGGCATTCTTTAATGGGAATATTGCTAAATAAGGATTTTACGTCTAAAGAAATGAATTGGCAGTTATGCGGAAGATCAAAATTTTTAATTTTATTAACAAGTTCTATCGAGTTTTTGACGCTGTATCGTGGTGAAAAATTAGTATATTTTTTGAAGATGAAGTTAAGTCTTTTCGCTAAGTTTGTTGTGGGAGCATTAATAAAGGATACAACGGGTCTTACGGGAATATTAACTTTGTGAATTTTAGGTTGGCCATACAAAGCTGGGGCTCTTGGGTTCATAACCCTGACATTTTTCTTGGACCATTCGGTGGGAAATATGGCGTTACAACTGTTTATAAGGATGTTGACATTATTGACAATTTTACTGGTTTGGTCTTTAGTTAGAATTTTAAAATCTTCTGGTAACAAGAAGTCTTCCACCTTACTGATATAATCTATTCTATCAAGAATTACTAAATTACCTTTATCGGCTTTGTTTATAGTTAGATTATTATCTTTAATTTTATTTTTAATTTCATTTAATGTTTGGTTTTCTTTACTGATAGAATTTTTATTTTTATTTTTTATCGATTTTAGCGTTTTTTCTAAAATAACTGCCGTAACGTGTTTTGTTAAGTTATTATTTTCCACTTTGCGCAGAGACATTTCTGTAACAATAGCTAATGATTCTATTTGTTTGCATGATAAGTCGCTAGGGATTTTATATTTAAAACCTTTATCTAACAAATTATTCTCTTCCGTTTCAAATGTTGTGGTCGACAGATTTACAGTTTTCTTATAAAATTTAATGTTTTCATTGGTAGGAATCTCGGTTATTTTCGTAGTTTTATTTTTGGAATCAATTAATCTTTTGAGTTTATTTTGTTGCGTTTTAAATTTTTCAAATATAATTACGTTAATATGTTCAAGGGTATCAAAATCAAGGGCATCAAATTCCCATGCATGAAGACCGAATGGTCCAAGAAAAATGTCAGGGTTATGAACCCAAGAGCCCCAGCTTTGTATGGTCAACCTAAAATTCACAAAGTTAATATTCCCGTAAGACCCATTGTATCCTTTATTAATGCTTTACAACAAACTTAACGAAAAGACTTAACTTCATCTTCAAAAAATATACTAATTTTTCATCACGATACAGCGTCAAAAACTCGATAGAACTTGTTAATAAAATTAAAAATTTTGATCTTCCGCATAACTGTCAATTCATTTCTTTAGACGTAAAATCCTTATTCAGCAATATTCCCATTGAAGAATGCCTTAAAATAATTGAAAATAAGTTGGAAAAATATAACATCAACCCGGTAATAAGAAAAGAGTTATTCCAGCTCATAAAAATTTGCACAAAAACAAATTATTTCCTTTTTAATGATACATACTATGAACAAAATGCTGGTCTCCCCATGGGGTCACCATTAAGTCCACTCCTAGCAGAGATATTTATGGATTATATTGAAAATATAATGCTTAAATCTCCCTTAACAAAACACATAATATATTATGTCAGATATGTTGACGACATCTTTATTTGTTGGAACGGCACCAACCGACAGTTAGATATCTTTACTAACTGGGCCAACACCATTAATAATAAAATCTGCTTCACAGTTGAACATGAGATCGAAGGTAAAATATTTTTTTTAGATCTGACAATTGTTAGAAGTAATAATAAACATACCTTCGAAATATTTAGAAAACCAACGTTTACAGATACTACGATAAATGCAAATTCAACTCATCCTTGGTCCCACAAATTATCAGCTTACCATTCAATGGTACATCGACTCATTAACATTCCCTTAGATAATAAAGCATACGTAAAAAAAGGAAACTATTAAAATAATCGCGATTAATAACGGCTATGAGGCAAAAAACATTGAAAAAATAATAAAAAACAAGAAATACAAAAATAAAATTAATTTAATATATCCGGTACATAACAAAAAAATAGAAAAATTAGCATATCTCGAATTCCTCGCCCCAATATCTTTAAAAATTGCAAAAGAAATTAAAAAATGTGGTTTAAATATAGCTTTAAGAACCAATAATAATATGGGAACAAGCCTTAAAAACTCAAAAAGTAGAAATCCTAAACTCAATAACGGTGGCATATATGAATTAAAATGTGACCACGCCGACTGTAACGCTACATACATCGGACAAACAGGTAGGGCATTCTCAACTAGATTCAAAGAACATATAAGATGTTATAAAAATAAAAACACCTCTTCAAAATTCGCCGAACATCTCTTGAATGACCCCAACATAACGCTTATTAATAAAGTAAGGAAAATTATTTATTACCCACTACTTAGTACGTTTACCAAACCTAAAAAATATAATGCACTTAAATGAGTCATAGCAACAACGTCATTCTAAATCAATTAAGAAAACCCTTACACTCAGTGCAAGGCAAACCAAAGGGAAATACTCCGAATCCCACATTAGCACTCTCTCAATTAGTGTCTCTACAAATTGGTTTAACCAACTTAGACATCTTCAAAAATTGACATTTAAAATCTTATAAATAAGTCGTCCGTACGTGGCTTCACCACAGTTTGAAAATGACCTTACAAGTCGAAACAGCTGTAACTAAAACACTAACCAAAAAACTTGCAGAACTCGATAATAACATTATCAAATTTAATTTTAATTAAATTTCTAAAAAAAAAAAAAAATTTAAAAAAAAATAAAAAAAAAATAAAAAAATAAAAATTAATAATAATAATTAATTAAGAAATTAACATTTTTATGTCACCTTCAAATGCAGAAAAGATTATGTATTTATCGAAAAGTACGCAAACTTTCCTATTTTATCTTTAATGGTGTAACAATATCTATGAATTAGTACGGTTCTATACATTACGTCTTCCAAAATAGGTCAAAGTTTTGAATGTTTCTATTTACAACGAAACGGAGTAAGTATCACACGGCAGCGCTTGTAAAGTAAGTAATGGCATCCCCGGTCGTTACGGCCTGACAGCGCTCGTAAGATGGAACACATTCTAAGGGAAGCTCGCCTATGATGGGGAACGTAACAAAACTAGTTCAATTTACAGGCAGTGTCTTGAACATTTTTAAACTCTAATACAGATGCCTTCAGATACTTGTGAATTAGAAATTAGCACCTTCAAAAAATATTTACTTGTAGAACATCGGTTCATGTTATTTTTTTAATGGACAACAAGAAGAACCAATTTTCAGGAAACTAGTTCCCTATGTTGGAAATATTTTGAATTTTCTTGTTTTCCACCACAATAGGCCACTTGCATGGATTTCATAACGACTTGGAAAAAATCGTGTGGATCGATTTTTTTACGAAGATTACGAAAATGTCAGTAAAATTTTTTAGAAATGTACATTTATTTTTATTTTTAAATAAATAAATCCATTTTTTGGGCCCGTGACGTCACTACATGAAAATGTCCCATCTCCGAAAGTGTTCCCATTAATTTTGTAAAATTCCACCCTGATTTATTTTTTTTTATATGGCAACACTTTGATTTCAGGCGAATTTTTGAATTTGACATTTAACTTTCACTATATTTATTGATTGTTCTCTGTGAAATTAGACTTTTTGACAGATGTTATGAAGAGAATCCCGTACATTTTACGCTGTCTGAACATATTTCAGAGGTATAATGGTAGTTTTGCTGATTTTAACAAAATCAAATTTTATTATATCCTTATTATTATTATAATTTACAAGTACAAGTATATTACATTGGATTTAGTAATATAGACGTTGAAAATTATAATAATTTATGATCAATAAGACGGATCAAGGAAAAAAAATATTTATGAGATGTAATATTTTTGGTATGCCTCGTTATTCTCCTATGCCCTTTCGTGTGGAAAACGTTATTTTTTTAAATGATTTTCGGCTACGTAATTATCGTTTTTTCGCACTCATAAAATTATGTCCCATCTTTCTGGTTTATAAAAATAGGTCTGATTTTACATATCGAAATTTTCAAAAAAAAAACAGAATGTCTTAGAATATTTGCCTAAACCGGAATTTAAAAAAAAAATGTGATGCCAGTGGCCTATTAAATATAATACTAGTGTTTATGTACTAGTATGCACTTTTTTTACATGAACAATAATTTCTCTCAGGGCCTTTGTAATCCTCAGTAGATGGTTTGTTAAAGGAAGTTATTGGGTAGGAAAAAGGAAGAAGAGTGGGTAGGATTCTTGTATTTTTTTAAGTTTATTAATTTCCAGCTATGACTCTAGCCAAACAGTTTGTTAAAAATTATTCCATTTATTCTGCGACGTCTCTTCTATCTTTTTTTAGAATTTTCGTTACAACTTACAAGTCAAATACATTTCTAAATGTATGTACGCGCATAACTTCCGAAGGACTGCACCAAATTGGAAAATTCTTTTTTTTTGTCTTCGTTATTTTCAGGACAAGGTTTTTATGAAAATACTGGTGAGCTCTGGCATTATGAAATTTGTATAAAAAAATTGCAATGGGTGGCACGCGAGCTGTTTAAAAACTGAATGCAGGAGGGAGGAGGGGGGAGGGGAACTTGGGTAAGGGGTTCGCGGGAAAGGGGGAAGGGCACCTAGGGGGGGGGTTCGCGGGATGGGGAAGGGAGAGTGGAGTGAGGAGAGGAAAGGTGGAGGAGGCGGAGTGGGAACGCGAGAGGGTAAGAAGATACGGGAGATGAAGGGGAGGCGGGAGGGGAACGGGACGAATGTGAAAGGACATATAGGGAGAAACAATTTCTTTATTAAATGGCAGAGCAACGCATGCTGGGAACCAGCTAGTTTAAAATACACATCGTTTTATTTTGTGTAAATAAGTAGCTTCGAACGATAAAATTTGGACCGATTCCAATATATTTCATAATTTAAAATCTGTACAATATCTTCTACGCTTTTAACAAAAATGAGAAACATTATTTATTTATTTATTTGTTTGTTTGTTTTTGTTATACAGAATACATCAGTACAAAAAAAGCTTCGACTGTCCAATTAGGAAGGTCTCCCGTTCTAGGACAGTCAACATTCGAACATTCGTTTCTTGTAATTTATTCGGCGGACAACAAGTAAAACCGAATTTAGTCACAATGGTAAAACTCAATCACATTATAAATCATAACGGCTCTACATCTACGCGAGGTCCCGCTGAAATAAAAACGCATAAATCTCGAAAGAAAATTTCTCATATTTCAAATTAATTGAAGTGTCGCGAGAGAGAGCCAGATATTCCCGATGTCCTTTCTTTCCATTTCGTACATTTAATATGGGAGGAGGATTGAGCCTCTCAGCGCCGAGCCGTTTAGAAGCGAAGGCTTTGCACAATTCAAACGGAATAATATCTTAAACTGCTGAAGGTATAATAAATGCCATTCTTGCACTATTGGATCGGAAGGAAGACGATGAAAATGCACCGTCATATATTGTCGCCGTAAGCCTCTTTGCGACTTCAATTACTTTCTGAGACGACCGGCAGAAGGTGCCCATGGCCTGTATTACTAGGAAGGCTGCTAGCTTCTACTGGTTTTATGGAAATGACTGAAATGGCCTGGCTGGGATGGCAAGGACTATATTAGCGGGGCTATAGCGACTTGCAACACGCTGGATGGGAGTCACGCCATTACGGTCGTCCTATAGCGATGATGGGGTTTTGAAGACGATTGAATTACCAGTATATTAAATGCAATATTACTTCTTGTAATGATTCCATTGCTAGACAGTTAGTTTCGGTTTAATTTAAGGAGATATTCACTTATTTGTTTATCATCAACGCCTTTGTGGGTTTTACATATTTTTACGTTTTCTACGATTTAGTGCATACTTTAGATAACAAAAATCACATTAATAGGTTTTTCTCTTGGTATCTAGGTGTAAAGATGTGATATAACATTATACCATAAAAGAGACAGAAAGAAATCAGTTTTTGAACTGCGGTTGGTATAAAACATAACAAAAATAAATATATGTAGCTTCTTAATACATAATTTATTAGTGCTAAGTACATAACGAAGTAGATTTAAAAACAAAAACACACAGTAAAGATTTGAACAGCACTAAATATGTGTGTACGATCCCATGTTACCAATAAATGAGCATTTAATAACCAAATAGGTTAAACAATATTTCGTAAAGCGCACTTAATATGAACCAAGAAAGGCCCCATTAATTTTAAATACATAGTACATAAACAATCGTAAGCAAAAAAGTCATGATGAAATTATTGAAAACTAATGAAACAAGACAAATGCAGCATCTAATTCGCCAATCAATCGTGCTCTTCATATGTTCAATAATATTGGGCTTAATTCTAACATCGACATTTTCTTCGATTCGCTGCCCAAATTTAAAAAGACCATCATGTCAATAATATAAATTGTTCAATGCGCATACATTCATTACACACATACTCACACACACACACCTTCCCACTACATACATCACCCGGTAATTACATAAATATATAAAATAATGAAACACATAATAGGTACCTACCCATTATGAAATATACTTAATAATTGTAATTTTTGTTTTTCACCAATGCATATAATGTACGAGTACTGTTTGTTTCTGTTTATAAATAAAATGAAATAAAATAAACAAGGGATGAACTTTTCATAAACTTTTAAGAGCATTAATAAAATATTTTAATAACTTCGTGTCAGCATTTATTTTGTGTTATGTAAATTTTCTTTTTTGTAGGGGTGTATCTTTTGCACACTCAAACCCACACTAATATATATTGTTAAATCCAACACGAGAAGAAAAACTTAAAGAACGTACTTACTTGACAAAATATGTTGGCTGAAGACAAGTTTTTACCGCCCCCTTCGACCAGACCATAAAAAAACTGCCGCCGCAATCCCATAATCTTCAATTATTTTTTATTATTATGAAAATTCACGTCCCCTCACACATGAAGAAAGAAAAGCGCAACGTAATAATAATTCATAGTGACCATTTAAGGGGTGTTCTTTTTCTTCAGATTTGTTCTGAGGTCCGAGAAAGGGGTCGAGCTGAAACGTGCACAAAGTAATGCCTCAACCATTATATGGCTTAGCCACCTCGTACCTGGGGCAGGGGTCTGAGAATGGTCCCGGAAAATGTCCAATATCGTTGGCCACCGAACGAGAGAGAAATTTCTCCACCGGGAGGGGATATTTCCCCACGTGCCAACACGAGGGCGCTTTCCAGATAAAATTATTGGCGATTTTCCGAAGCCTAGCCCTTGTTTTAAAATTACATATAGAGAAAGAACCGCAAGTAAATTTATTTAACAATCAAATAATTATCTGTTCACGAAATAAACACTAACTTAATTCAAAAATAATAAAATACTTAGTTTTAACCACGTTTATGTTTTAAAAAACCAACATGTCATACTATTACTAGTTACTACTTTCAACTAGATATATTTTTCATTTTGAATTAAAATGGTGCCACAAAATGAGTCTGCTTTGTTTGAAGAACTAACTAAATTAATATATTAATTAATAATTAGGTATTCTTGCGATGTACAGATCTCCATCCAAAAATAACATTACTAATTTCCTAAATGCACTTAACAATACATTAAATGATCTCAACCAATACAAAAATATCATCATCATTGGAGGCCGAAACATAAATACTTTACAAAACGACACCCACAAAACATAGAATACCTAACAATACTGGCACAGCGTGGATTGGAGCCAACGAAAAATGTCCCAACACGAGTCACACACAATACAAAAAGTTGTATAGATCATATAATTATCAAAACAAAACTAAAACCGTTGTACTTGAAAGCACAATTATAAAATTACAGATCACTACATGAATATGATAGCAATTGACACCAAAAAAATCAAACTTAAAAGAAAAACTCCCAAAAGTAGACTTGAGTACAATTTATCATATAGAAAAGCCTGAGGAAGCCTGGGATAGATTTTCAACTGTGTTAACGCAAGAAATAAATAATAACTCCATTTTAAAATAAGTAAAACTTACACACAAAACAAAAAAAAATAAGCTATGGATAATAAAGGGAATATTAAAATGTATTCGTAAACGAGACAAAATTCGCAAATAAATTAAACACACAAACATGACATGGAAACACTTAATTACTATAAAAGATATAGAAACATCTCAAAGATACAGAAAGTTATGAGAGTAGCAAAAAAGAGTTATATTATAGAGAAAAACTTAAAAAAAAGAAAACAATAACCCAAAGCAAATATGGAAAATATTTTTTTTAAAGTTACATACACACAAAAATACAAACCAAAATATACTATGTAATATCTAAATATTAATTCATAAAAATAGATGCCAATACAAATATAGAAACTACAGCAAATCATGTGAATAACTTCTTTGCAAGTGTAGGAAAAATTTTAACCAACCGTAAAACACATAACATAAACACATTAATACAAACAAACATACCAAACAATACACAATCGACACAACACAGATTTATAATTAAAACAACTTCGGAAGAGGAAATTGACAAAATAATAAACACATTAAAAAACCGAATTGCACCTGGAGTAGAAGAGATAACAACGGATTGCATTAAGATAATAAAAAATGAAATATTAAAACCTATTACACACTTAATCAACCTCAGTATAAAACACACCTGCTTTCTCAGTTCTCTTAAAAAGGACTGGTGATCCCTATTTATAAATCCGGAGACAAAATGGAAATAACAAACTATATATCAACACATTATTAAACTCGCTATGAAAGTTTTTCGAAATAGTCTTAAAAAACCTAATCATATAATACCTGGAAGAAAACAAATTAATATCTGATAAACAATATGATTTAGAGAAAAACGAGGCACAAAAGAAGAATTGACATGTACCATAGATTACATACACAGCAACTTAGATCAAGGATACAAATGCATAGCGATATATCTAGATTTAGCTAAAGCCTTTGAATCAATCTGCCACAATACGCTTTTAAAAAAATTAGAAAAAATGGGTATCAAAGACAAAGAGCTCCAACTAATAAAAAGTTAAATGAGTAATAGAACACAACAAGTCAAAATTAACAACCATATTAGCAATCCACTTCCGATTACATACGGAGTTCCATAAGGAAGCATACTAGGGCCCGTTCTTTTTACTATTTACATTAACGAACTTTGCAGCATGGAAATAAACGGTGAAATATTTAGTTATGCAGAATACACAGTTTTAATCCTTAAATCTAAGGATTGGAATAATGTATTTAACATTACAAATTTACAAATCACGCGAGTGAAAACATGGCTAGACTCAAACATACTTTCACTAAACATATCGAAAACGATACAGGTCAAATATTCAACAGTTGTGACGTACTAGATATACGTCAATTATACGTACTCTACTAAACTACATTTTCGACCAAAAAAACAAATTTCAACAATCTCAAAATATCACTAACAGACCAGTTAGACAATCGTACAAAAATGACATAAAAACTCCGACAGTGAAAACAAGCTTTGGACAAAGACACTATAAATATCATGCTATAAAAGCATTCAACAGTCTTACTCTTGAAAATAAAATAGAATAAAAAAAATTCATACTCAAAATTAAAAAATGGGTTAAAGAACGAAAAAGACAATATTTCCAAAATCTCATAAGATTAAAACACATACACGTAACAAACAAACCCAATATAAAACACATCATAAAAAATACGTTTTACCTATAATTTTACCTTAATTATAAAATTTTATTTTTAGTTTAATTTACTTTTTTTTGTGCAGCATTATTTTTAATGTATAAATTTTATGTTATATAAAATGGAGGCCTCAGCACAGGTGAGCTACCCAGTGAGGCTGACATTGCTGAATTGTATTTAAATTTAAAAGAATTAGGATCGTCGATCGTAGATGTCGATCTACAGGAAAGATGTGTAATTTTTCGCAATTTATGCATTCTCATTCGTTTTAAATTTACAAATTCTTAGTTTTTAGTCGTTTGAATGAATCTTCTTATTCGGGTTATTCTACTAACTATAAAAAAGTGATTCATATTAGTCAGATGTGCGTTATTTTATTGAATTTTTATTACATAACATTTCATTGATTGTACTCATGTAAACTTATGTATAGATATGCCTTAGAGTGTGTTTTAGTATGCTGTGTATCTTTGAGGGAGTGTAAACCTATGAATATTTTACCCGTGTTATATTATGTATCTGTCTATGTATTTTATGACTTTGATTTGCAGTGAAACATTATTCTTCTACATGTTTATTGTAGTTTCTCGTTACATGTGTTCTTTGGTGTTATAATTAATATTGTTTAATTGACCTGCTGACAAACTGCTTTGGTGGTTTAGCGGGTGCTTATATTGAAGAATAAAAAATAAAAATATAGTAGAAAAATAACTCGATAATTTATTATGCGATTAATTTGTAAATCCACTGCGAATTAACTATTTCATGCATGTAATGAATAATTATGAAGTGACCAGACACTAGTGGCTTAAATGCAATTTAACCAGCGGTTTAGCGACAAACTCTAATTTGAACTAAATAACTAATTTGAATGCAAATGAGCATGAATAGGCGTAATTAACTTTTTGAATGCAGCAAAATAATATTTTATTTAGTTACGCAGATTTCAATGTTCTACCACTGCGACGCGGGAGCAATTTTGTAATGCATTCGTAATATCCCCAATTCCCAGTTTAAATCGTTGTACCGAAACAAATACGAGAGAGCCACAGTTACAACTTAACGATTCTTTACCAGTAAATAATGCATCGTATTTCAAGGCACTGGTCCCTGAGCGGCTGAATATTATATTAAAATTAGTGAGCAGATTGTAGGTAGGATTACAGTTTACCATCGTGCAAGAATTGCCGCATCAGCCGTTGTCCATCAACTTTGAGATGATTAAGTTTACATTAGTGAAATAATTTTCAATGACATAATATTTTTCCGAAAGTCGATGAATGTATTGCAAAAAAACTACACTTTTTTAATTATTATAAATGTCTTGTTAGACAGTTTGATGAGGTTTTCAGAAGGCGAAACAGCTGTCACGCATAGTAATAATTAAACAGCAGTTTAAAAATAACCTCTTTATTTGAATAATAACATCTTACGTACAAAATATAAATACAAAATACGTGGTAATTAAGCTATAACTTTGTGGTTATCTATAATATAAAAACGAATCACTGTTCGTTATTGTCAGGACAAGATTTTTATAAAACTTCTGGTGAGCTCTGGCATTATGAAATTTGTATAAAAAAATTGCTATTGGTGGCACGCGAGGATGCGGCTATTGCTATGGAAAGCGGGAGGGAGGGAGAGATGGGGGAGAGGAACCTGGGAGGGGGAAGGGGGACCTGGGAGGGGGAAAGGGGACCTGGGAGGGAGGAGGGGAACTCGGGAGGGGGGTTCGCGGGACGGGGGAAGGGGGGGGGGGAATGGAGTGGGGAGAGGGAAGGTGGAGGTGACGGAGTGGGAACGCGAGAGGGGAAGAGGACGCAGGAGAAGAAGGAGAGGCGGAATGGGAACGACGAATGGGAAAGGACACTCAGGGAGAAACAATTTCTTTATTAAATGGCATAGCAACGCATGCCGGGACCAGCTAGTTAATTATAAATAATTTAAAAAATATATCTTTGTTTGAAGCACTAAATATTTTATATAAGCCGACTGGTTTCCAAACAACCGTTCCTAATTCAAGGTAAAATATAATATTATTTAAATAAATATAAGATATACTAATGAATATATGATAATATATGATAGAGTGGTTCAAACTGATATTATTCGAGACAATTTTAGGAGAAACCAAATATGATATTTGATGTCCCTGTTGAAATAAATTTTAAATTTTCTATTTAAGTAAATTTTAAATTCTATCGTTGACGTTAGCTTGACTAAAATAAATTAATATTACACAATAAAGCAATGTTAAAGATTTTCACAAAATATTTTCAATTTGGTTTGATATGAATATCGAAGAATTTTCAATTTGGTTTGATATGAATATCGAAGAATTTTCAATTTGGTTTGATAAATAATACAAATGATGCATGCCCTTTTCTTTCCTTTAGCCCTGACATTTCATATGGGTTGACTTCAATATAAGCAAGAATCACTCACGACAGTGACATTGCAGTTTCAGCCATATGTCAATGGGCAGAGATTGCCAAAAGGTTCTTCCGCAGCTTTCGTCATCAATCTCACTCAATATCGAGCCGTCAATACTTTGCGGTGAGCTTTTATAGTTTTTTGTGACCACTACAACCAACGGAGGTTTTTGACCTTTCGGTGGGGAGAAAGGATTACTTCGTGGGGAGAGAAGGGGGTGGCTCGTGTCAAGTATCGTTTTTCAAGATAACCTTTTAATGCTTGTTTTAAAACAAATTGTTGTTTCCAACTCGAAATGAGTTCATCTCTGAAAATACAGTTTTTAATATTTCTGCGTTGATACTGACAATTCGTGGTGGAATTCCATTATAAGAATATTATAAAACACATGTAAAACTTATTTCCACTTAATTTATTTTGACCATGCGATAATAATGTCTACTGCTTACAGCCAAATAAAGACGGCAACAAATATGGAAAGACCATAAAATTTGAATAGAATCCTTGTGGACCACCCCCTCCCTCTTCCCTGTATGTTATGTATATAAACTGTAGATTAACAATTATTTGTACCAGTCTAAAGATGGCTTTAACAAGCTCAAACCGGTAACGGTCATAAATAAAGTGGAAAAAAGTTTTACATGCATTTTATTTTATTATTATACACAGTTGTTTGAAGGCACAGACGCAAAAGTCTAAAACAAGCTCAATTTATAGGAAACCAAATGTCTTTTGTCTCAATTTTCGTAAAATGCCCCAAATTAAACGTGTGTTCTTTTCACGAATTAATTTTGATAAATGCAATTAAAAATGTAGTCGTACCATATATTATTTTTTATTTAAAAAATCAACCCTCTTCTTATAAGTAGGTTTTTCCATTTAATATCCTATTGACACAGTAAAGGCTTGTGATACAGTTACCAAACACACGCCCCCTGTGTGCTTTGTTCCTGAATAAACAGCTGATACGTTTATTGTATTGTTTCATGTTTGATACATATAAATTATTCCGACATTAATTATACCCAAGCCGGTTGTTGGTATTTGCATTACAGGATAAAGGGTAGGTAATAATTGCATAATACGTAAGAGAAATCGATAATGCGGCGTTTACAATTTGGAGATACTCTGTTAGTGGAATTTTGTGGAACATGGGGAAATTCGGGCTATTTCTGTGGGTATCTGGAAAGTAAAATAATAATATATCATAAGCATTTTAAATGTAGATATATGTTTAGCTTCGCAACACAAACTTTTTATAGATTGGATTTGATTAGGATAGAAAAATACTATTTTCGGCTTACAATGCGTAGAAGAGAAAAATCTTGTGGGGGAAATCACAGACATTTGCATAAATTTACAGTATCACAAAAAGATGTGTGGGAATGGTAGTTAATGTATGAACAAAATATGATAATTATTCACAGTCTACCCACCATCTTCTATTGGTTACATGAAAACGGGCCGCTTTTGCGATTCGCAAAACGTGATTCTTTTCAAGACACGGGTTAACACCCATTTTCCTCAGGCCCTCCTTTTTTATGTAAACCTCGAAAAATTAATACTCTAATAACGCTAATTTCTAAGGAATAAGGAATTTCAAAATATGTACTCTTAATTATTGTTCCTCAAAAATGTAAAAATAACTTCTCATTCCCTACCGATTATTCTCTAACAATTTTCTTCAATGAAGGTCAACGTTGGTGTTAAAAATATGCTGAAAGTATATATGCATTTTCAAAGGACAATCATAATTTTATTGTGAAACACGTCGTTGATGCCGAGCGCACACAACAAGGCAAAATCTCAATATATATATGATGATCGACAATTTGAATAAAAATTTCAGCTACCTATTGCAGAGAAGAGCAATTTCTGCAGCAGCTTTATTACATTGCCCGATATATTCTGAATACGTAGATTCAAACAAGGGCTTTTCTTATATGTAACTATGACCCACTAGCGAGACAGTTCTCTCGAGACCTCTTTTTCTCACGTCTACTTAAAATATTCGTTGATGCTATAAGCCCGGTAAGTACCTATTTAAAAAAAAAAAAAAACAGTTTTTTTAGAATTGAAATAAAATCTTTTTTTTTGTTTCACGTAATTAATAACGTTTCGTACCCGACTGTGATAATGTTATTAAAAAAATGCTCATTGATACCTAACTAAAACTCTGTTTCCACATATTCTTATAATTGTAATACAGCACTAGATTGACGCGCAATGACGGGTTAATAGTTCCAAAATTTAATAATAAGCACGGACTGAGATCGTTTGAATACATCATACCGAAGATATTTAATTTATTACCTGACACTATAAAGCAATGTAATTCTACGAATAAGGTTATATTATAAATGGTGGAAAATTAGCTATCGGATAAAAATATTTATATTGATATGTTTGAAAAAATTTATCAAAAATGTTGAATCTGTAGACATAAGATGTAAATTATAACTTTAAAAATGTATATGTAACTAATTAATAAGCACCTGTTGACAAGCCAATTCTATTGGCTTAGCAGGACTTATTTTTTGACATGTTTTTAACTATTCTTTCAATAAATATTTTAAAAAAAAAAGTGGAAATCTAGGATTTGACCAAATGTTGTTTTATTTAAATATTTTGTAACCGGCAAAAGGTCCAATTTTGATTCATATTCCAATGTATAGCATAAATTGGCTTAACCAATAAATTTGTTGGTGATGGTACCAAAATCACACGATTTTTAAGTGTGAATCTCTAAAATTCAATTCGTTTAAAGTTTTAAAACGATAAAAAGGTTTGAAATTTAAAAGACCATTTTATAAGAAGTTTTTCTCACTATTATGAAGAATGATAAGTTTCTTGAACACAGTTTCAATTAATATGTACAACGCGATAATTTCGATTCTTAACGAAATAATGAATAGGATCTGAAATAAACGAGAATATTACAAAATAGAGAAATAAGAATTATTACACTAAAGAAAAATAAATATGCAAAAGTCAAGGGAATGTGAAAGGTGTTAAATATCTTGAAAATAGATAAGTTTTAAGATTTTCACGGCCAAAAGCACACACAAAAAAAGGACACATCTACCGGATCTGCCGGATCTGCCCTGATGATGGACACTGCAACGATGTCCGAAACGTTGGCTAAAGAAGGAGGTAGCGCAATACGGCATAACACCCCAAAAACAAATAACGAAAATCTTGAAAATAAATTATTCACAATGCTTTATTTTTAATAAAATAATAAATGTCAATACATCAATTGAATTTCTGAGAAAAATTGAAGGGCTGCTTCACCTGAGACGAGGAAAAGATATAAAAAAGACTCCCCTTTAGAAGA
Organism: Limnephilus rhombicus; assembly: GCA_929108145.2. NCBI lineage: Eukaryota > Metazoa > Arthropoda > Insecta > Trichoptera > Limnephilidae > Limnephilus > Limnephilus rhombicus. The sequence continues at coordinate 51,642,152 of OV815285.1, forward strand.
AAAAACCCAGAGAAAAGAGTCATTGATTTACGGAGATGTTGGGCGAATTATCGGAAAAAATTTAATAAGAAGAAAATACGAGGGCTGTCCGTAAAATAAGGACTCCAAGATGCTGATGTCACGGGGAATGATTTTAAGTATGATCCAGCAACACTGGCGTGTAGCCCTATTCCCCCACGATGAATGCCCACCACGCCGCACTCTCTGTGACGGTAGGTCTCGGCGTGAGAGCCGTTCGCGGTACAGCTTCTGCTCGCTGCACCCACCAGGTGTGCCAGCATAACCAGGCCACACGCCAGTGTTGCCAAGTCACGTGTAAAATCGTTTTTCGCAACCGCAGCACCTTGGAGACCTTATTTTACGAACAGCTCTCGTATAAATAATATTTAAATTGCAATAACGAAAATATGTGATTGATTCACAATTTTTTTTATAACAGAACTTTGTGTCGGATTAGTAAAGTGCTAATTTGACTGAAGCAGGATTGAAGTGAGACAGAAAGTGTTCATTTTATATAAGTAGTTGCATTGGGTTAAGCTGTCTCTCTCAACGTAGATCTCATTAAATGGACCCAAGTCTCCATAGCATTCATAAACATTATATTGCGTGATTGATAAATTAAGTTATTGTGACCGTACAGAGAAATTATTTTAAATCCTAAACTCGCACATATAAAAAACTATTATATTAGGACGAAAACTATGCATCTGTTTAAAACACATAAATTAAATTAAATATATCTGAATTTATTTTAAATATTTGCAGTATTTTGACAAACTAGGTACAAAATCCTTATTATTACTTTTATCGGAACACTTCCAAAGGTCAGCGGTTTATATTCCGGTGAACTTTCGTGATCTTATATCTCAATAGCTGGCAGTGAGGAAATGTGTTCCTCTCACGCGACGGGATGAAAATTTTTCCAAAGAATTTTTATCTTTGGATATGCCGACGCCCAGGAAGATGGAATTCCATTTATGAATATTTAGCTCAGAGGGAATACGCGTGGTCATTGCATTATATTGAAAAATGCAAGATCTTCTATTCGTGGGAGAAGTACATCATATTTTCATCTATATATACCGCATTATACGGTAGCCTTTAAGAATGTGATCAGTATATTTATAGAGGATGTGGTAGCTGCTTTCCCATCACACATCACCTCCCACTAGGGTAGGCAGGGAGGAAGGGTCTAACTTTTTACACATGGCAACACTTTTCATGTCCTAACACACTATTATTTGCTCAATAAACAATTTATAGTATGACATAAATTTATGAAATTTAAATAACGAAATGTAAGGCCTTGCTTTATGAATCATATCTGAAATAAAATGGGAACGTACTAAAGGGGTTTTTTCCATGATAAGGTTTCTGAGGTTTACTTCAAAACTTCGCAAATTTGGATCCTAAGGGGACCATAACTTTTTTTTGTATTTCTTGGGCATTAACTACGTAACAATTTCTAGACATTTTTTTTTTGTGAAGAGTTTTATTAAATGTACATTTTTTACTTAAATTAAATTTTTCCGCGACCGGTTTCGATACAACCGTATCATTCACGAGCAGAATTAAAACTAACTTAAAAAATAATATGCAAGTACCAAATTTAATTTAAGTAACAAATGTACATTTAATAAAACTCTTCAAAAAACAAAAGGGACCATAACTTATCATTTCTCCCTTCCTCACATGTACAAAAATCCCTCCACTCAAAATAAATTTAAAAAACATGAAAAAATATAGAATTAACCCACGAAAAAATAACCAATTTATAGGGGTACTTGTTCATTACAGCAATCAATACCGATCTGAAATATTTTTCACGTTTCACTTGGATGCCCCTGACTCTTTACTCTGACTATATCTGAGAATTAAATTGCCTCGCGTCCATCGTTCATTCTTTAAATTTGACCGCCACAATGTTCTTTTGATGTTTTTTGAAGTGAAACATCTTTAGCCCCGTTAGTGATTTGAAATTCGGATGAAAAGGAGAGCGTCATTAAAATTTATTATTTGCTGAGTCCTCAGAAAAGAAAGTGACATCTAGCAACTTTCTAGTTTCACTTCTATCGCGTATGAATTGCACACTCTGATTTTTTTTTTTATCCATACGTATCCACTTGAGCGATAGAGATTTCCAGGTGTTTTTTTGTTAATACAGAAACTGTTTACTGCGGCATTAAGCTAATGAATCCAAAACATCAAAAAAATCTTTAAATATATAGTTAATTTAAAACCGTCTGCTTGTTTAGGAATAAATACATCCCAAAACAAGTAATTGCGTTATACTTTCGTAAGACCAAAAACGTCCCGAGCGACCTTACATTTTAAAAGCTATATATCTCTCTTCCTCTCATGCAAACATTTGTATTTTTCTTTTAACCAGAAAGAAAATGAAATAATGCTTCTTATTGTCTTTGAAATTGTGACAAAGTGGCGGTTTCAGAATTTACGCGCAAAACCGAGGCTTCCGGATTGTGAGGTGCGAATATATTGAACCAAGCATAAAAATAATCTACCCAAATTTGGGTAGCTGTCGATGGAGTGGAAAACACTGTCAACTAGATTTTAGTGAGACATTATGATCATTCAATTCAATCTAAGAGGATATTTTTCTTCCTTAATTAGAAAGAGAGAATTTTGGGGAAGTTTTTCAATATGCACAAAGTAAGAAGAATATCCTTAACCACCCCAAGATGAATCGATTGTCCAGACTTGAGAAACTTTCACGACAAGTTCCAGACATGAACCCGACCTCCAAGACCTGAACTTCGGATTGATTGATCCCGAAACGTTTCCCTCTAATTTATGAAAAACAAGTTTATTTTATGTGAGATAATAATTTATTCTATTCATACAAAATTATATACGACTCATGGAGGAAACACCACATATCGGTTTTCAGTTACGAGTCCTTATTGGTTTATCAAGATGTTTTTAGCATTTTAGTATGTATTTAATTTAATTTATTATTTATGTTCAAAATTGTAAATGGTAGAATAGACAGTCCTGATTTAACTAAGCTCATCGAATTTCATATACCCACTAGAGCAACTCGCTCCAAAATCTTGTTTCAATGTAACAACAGGACGGAGTACACGAAACACTCGCTTTTACCTAGATGACATGACGTTAGTAATAGATACGCAGATGTGGCGGATCTATTTAACTGCACGGAAGCTAGGTACAAGAAGGCTATTCTATCATATATCTTCAATCAATATTAATTTTATTTTTACTATAATATTGAATGTAATTGTAGCCCTTTGTGTCATTTCTTAATCAAATGCTACAAATTACTCTTTTTTAAAATTATTTCCTGTGTACCTACAACTAATATTTTGTGACATGTAATATGTATTTATGGTATATTTATACCGTTAATAAATAAATTATGTTGTAAGGTATTGTATCAAAAAAGTAGATTTTTCGTTTATCTTTTTATTTTATTTCGAAGGAGAACTGGGAACTTATCTATTCTTGTTCTGATGCCACGTCTGCATGCGATTTTTTTATAAATACTTTACATAACCACTTAGCTAATGCAACATCATACACAAAATGTAAAAAAAAACGAACGGACACAAAACTCAAACCATGGATCACTATTGGTATTCTGCATTGTATCAGGAAACGTGATAAGATTCATAACTTCTGTAGGAAAAACCCCAATGATTATACTTCTCTCATATTCTACAAACACTATAGAAACAACTGCAAAAAAATAATTGAAAAGGTTAAAAGAGATTACTACAAAAAAAAAAATCAGTGAAAAAAAATCAGTGAAAAAAAATCAGTGAAAAAAAAAAAAAAAAAAAAAAAATTTGGAATATCATAAAAGATATAGCTAATATTAATAAAACCGACACTCCTATTATTAAGATTAATATCGATGACAAAACGATACATGTAAATTCTGAACCTAAAAAAATATCTGACCATTTCAATAATTTTTTTTCCAATATCGGACCCAACTTAGCAAAAAATATTTTAGACAGAAACTGTGTCTCAGAGAAAGATCTTGCAAAGAATATACCTATCGATACTCTGAGTTATCAGCCATTTCAATTCACTCCCACCACTGAAACAGAAATTATAGAACTAATAGCATCTCTTAAAAACAGTAACTCCACCGGAATAGATCACATCTCGGCAAAAATTATTAAAAACATCCAAAAATATATCGTCTCCCCTCTTAAACACATAATCAATTTAAGCTTCAAAACTGGCATCTTCCCTAACTCCCTAAAACAGTCCACAATAATCCCAATGTTCAAAGCCGGTGATAAATTATCTGTAAATAACTACCGACCAATATCCTTACTAAGCACAATATCTAAAATTATAGAAAAAGCGGTGAAACGTAGACTCTACAAATTCCTCGAAGATAACAAAATACTGTCGGATAACCAATATGGCTTTCGCAAAGGTAGGAGCACTTCAGATGCAATAGCCGCCTTCACAAAGATAGTTTCTTGTAATCTCGACATTGGTCGCAAACCACTTGCTGTTTTTCTTGATCTTGCAAAAGCATTTGATACGGTCTCCCATTCCTTACTACTTAAAAAATTACAACAGATTGGAATAACAGGAGTAGCCCACACATGGTTTTAAAACTACCTGATAAACCGAACACAACAAACTCTTATCCAATCTGATAAAAAACATATAAGTAATAAATTATCAGCGTCCTATGGTGTACCCCAAGGCAGTATACTAGGACCAATTTTATTTCTTATATTCATTAACTCACTATGTGCCATGAATATTGGAGGTAAGATATTATCATTTGCCGATGATACGGTCTTAATATTCGAAGATGAAACGTGGCAATCCGTTATTAACAAAACTAATAATGGCCCAATAAAAGTAAAGCATTGGCTAGACACTAACCTCCTCACACTTAACATCGACAAAACACAATATATGACTTTTTCCATACGTCAAAATAATATACCTAACAACTGCCCTAAACCAATCATTCACTCATGTTCACTCAACTTACACACTCCAGAAATCACACCTAATACTAATTGCACTTGTTCTGTTCTTAAATCATCAAAGGAAGTCAAATATCTGGGGATAATCATAGACAACCAACTGCGTTGGGAAGCTCACATAAGTGACACAGTAAAAAAAACTCCGTAAACTCTGCCATATATTCTGCTCCCTTAGGTCCATCTTAGATTTACAGACCCTAAGAACCATATACTTTGCCCTTTTCCAATCCATAGCAACATATGGTATTGTGGGATGGGGTGGTTGTGCTGAATCCATTATCAATCCAATTATTACAGTTCAAAAACTAATTTTGAGAATCATATTTAAATGCCAACCTACCCATCCCTCAAACGAACTCTTTGCTAAAATCAAGGTCTTAGACATTCGACAGATATTTACAAAGATAAGCATTTATTACATATGCCAAAAAAATAATACGCATACGACCGAGTCGACAGGAAAAAGCTATGGAAGGTTTTGTCCAAGTATGGAGTGAATACAAATCTCATACAGGCAATTGCGTCTCTGTACGAGGGAAGCGTTGCGTGTGTTAGGGTAAACGGTGGTTTTACGGGGTGGTTTGACATCACAAAAGGTGTCAAGCAAGGCTGCGTAATGTCACCATGGTTATTCAATCTATACATGGATAATTGTATGCAAGAATTGAAAGAGGTGGGATTGGGCGCGAAATTGAGTAATCTGAAAGTATGTTGCCTGTTGTATGCTGATGATGCGGTGCTGATTTCTAGCACTATGGAAGATCTACAGTCTCTCGTATCTAGGATGAACGAAGTATGTATGAAGAATGAGCTAATGATGAATGTAAGTAAGTCTAAAGTCATGGTGTTTGAAAGGGAGAGTACGAAAACAATATGCAACATAGTTGTGAATGATGAATATTTGGAGCAGGTGGATGAGTTTGTGTATCTGGGTAGTATGTTTACGAGAGATGGGAAGGCTGAAAGAGATATTGAAAGAAGGGTGAAGGCCGGTAACTCCATTAATGGTGGACTGAATGCCGTTGGCGCTAATAAAAAACTGTCAAAAAAAGCGAAGCTAGCAGTCCACAATGGAGTCCTGGTACCTACCCTGATGTATGGCAGTGAGGCATGGAACTGGCAGAGGAAGGATGAAAGTAAACTGAATGCTGTTGAAGTGAGATCCCTGAGACGTATGTGTGGTAAAACAATGTATGATCGTGTGAGAAATGTGGATATCCGCAAAGAATGTAAGGCTGATGTAAGCATAATGAGTAAGATTAAGAAAAGGACCCTCAGATGGTTTGGGCATGTAGAGCGAATGAACGAAGGAAGTAGTGTAAGAAGAATATACGACGCGAATGTGAATGGTAGAAGAAGTCGGGGACGCCCGAGGAAGACATGGCACGATCAAGTGCATCAGATACTTGAGTCGGGTCATGTCAAAAGTCAGAATAATAGAAGAGAATGTATGAGACGATGTATGAATGTGAGTGAGGCAAAGAGTGTGTGCCAAGACCGAGTTGTTTGGCGGTCCGTCCTCTCTGCCTACCCCTGCGGGGAAACGGCGTGATGGTTAGTTAGTTAGTTAGTTAGCCAAAAAAATCTACTGGTGGCTCCACAACATCAAGCACACACACGTTTTTCATCAAACCTGGGTTGCGTGGTCCCTAAAACAAAAACCTCATTCGCCCAAAGACAATTCTGGTTTATTGCTCCCAAAATGTATAATGCTCTGAGTGCCGATTTAAAATCACAGAATAATTCCAAATCTCTCTTTAAAGCCCGTATCAAACATTGGATATTTGAAAAGGGAAGAGATTTCTTCAAACAACACATGAGAGCTTAATATTACAATAAAAACAAATATATTAATTAATTAATTTAACTTAACATTACATTAAAAAAAAATTACAAACAAAAAAAATTTACTTTCTCTAACACTCTTTCCAACTTCTTTCAGAGAAAGAATATCAAAAGCGAATACAAACATGTACTCTCGTGCAGAAGAATACTTACCAATTTTTATTTCTATTTTTATCTCAAGAATAATAATACTTACCAGAGTTTATTTCAATCTTCTTAAAATTATCTTTTTATTCTTTATTTCTTAACTTACTTTTAATTGTTATATCTTTATTTTTATCTGTTTTTAGTTTTATTTATCCCTAAATATGTTATTTTTTCCTTCCTCTTCTCATATTTTTTTTATCTGTTTATATAAAATAATATGTCACGTATGACTACCACAACACGGGCAATAGCCTAGTGTGGTAGTCAATAAATACCAACAATGTACCTATCATGTAAACATTTATTAAATAATAAAAAATAAAAATAAAAATTGTAAATCGTAATTTTGTTGTTTGGCATATTTCAAAGGGAAGAAAGAGTGGAAAAATATTCCTTCGTTATATTATTTTATTCAAATTCAGTTTTCAATAATATATGTATATTTTTTTACATGAGCTCCACACAGGAGGCCCTGAGTAAAATAATTTCCCTCAGGCCTATGTCATATTTGGGGATGCTGTGTGGAGGGTTTTTTAAAGAAGGAAGGAGAGGAGAGTTCTGGAAAGGAAAAGGGTTTGAGGGGTGGGTAGGAATCTGGGGTTCAGTGTGTCCTGGTCATCCGCCTCCAAAACCTAGACAGACCTCACCCCATGAACCCGGGCACCCCTGCTAAATCACCAAACGTAGCGAACCACTTGGGGTGACCTGTGGCAGAGGTGTTGGTTATCCAATTAAGGTTCCCGGGGCGGCGGTACCCATTCCCGCCTCCCTAATTGTAATATATTTTATATCACGAAAATTTTATTTAATAAGCAATGTTCGTTCTCCGTGAAATCACTTTTGTGTGTATTTAAAAGGAATCTGAATCGACAGGTCAATTTACTTCGAAGAATGAACCAGATTAATTTAAAACCTTCTGGTTAAACAAGTTCAAGTCATAAAAAAAAAATGACTGATCGGCGTCAGTTAAATACAAGATCTGTATCTATTTCAATTTCTGCTGTATTTTAAAATAAAAATGCAAGAATTTAAAAAATATATCTATATATTATATTTACATTGTAAAACATTGTTAAAAGCAGTACATATTATAAAAGGAATAGCATTGATTAATATGTAGCGAATGGTAAATTTCCTACGAAACCCGAAATGTGTTTATTTTCCGGTTTGAACGCTATATAACTATTTACTTTACCCTTTATAAATAGGCAAATAATTGAAAATTATTCTGTTAAAAATACATTTTTTAATCGTCTCTTATATCCGTGGGCTTATTTAAGAGGCAAACTTTCCGCTTGGATGTTTAAAGGGGTAGATAATTGGTTTTCCCCGAATACATCAAAAAATTATAAATTGCCAGTTAATAATGTAAGAAGAAAAAAAAACAATTAAAGAAAGAAAGATTTTAGGTTCGCTTATTAGATGGAAAGCTATTTGTCAACAAACAAATAATACCATTACTTAGACTTTATAAATACGTAAACATTCATTTTTTCAGTATTTTATCAAAGCAGTCAATTCCATGAAGATCAAAGGTCATTTGCGAGACCTTTTAAAATACTTAGATGTAATTTAAATTGTTCAATGGCATAAATAATACGGTTTTCCAAGTGCCAATACAAGAAAAAGACAATATATCATTTATTTGTCAAATCATTGGCAAAGCTTTCTTTGTAATGCTTGTAACGGGATGTGGTTGGGTAACAAGAATTTAATTATGTTGCCAGATCGTTCTTTGGGTATTTGGAAATGTTCTTTTCTTAGAAGGCCCGCTATGAAGTTTCCCAGCCTATTTCTGTAACTACAAAGGCTTCGTTATTTATCAAAGCCAATCGTTATTAGTTAGTTCGCGATAACGACTGAGATGGGCCAAATTAACGCAACGAGGGTTGAAATTAATTACGCGTGCAGGTGATTTGGACCAATGGGGATGTGGGGTGGGTGGGGAGGATGCTAGCAGATGGATGGTTATCTACATGTCTAGGGTAACGTGAGAGGGTCGGGAGATCGTATTGTTCTGATCCTGTTGCAGGAACTAATATGTCCATTCTAGGAAGTGATTAATATGTACGTAGCTCCCTTGGGAGTTTCTGTCAGGTAAACGTATGCTGGAATCAATACGCAATATGAACCGGTGTATCCTGGTGGTTTCATAGATATAGAAATAATGGATAGTTTAAAATTGTTCCCATTACGTAGGTATTAATTTATATTTATGTTACGAGAGAAAAACATGGCATATTTTATTTTATTTTTTTATTATTAAGTTAAAAGAAATATAATATTTCGGTTTCTTAACTTAAGTACAGAGCATATATAGTACAGTAGTAATATTTTTAATTTTGTTCCTACATCTTAAGTTTAAATTGTTTTTTTATATGGTTTTTATATTCTTTTCCGTTTTTAAGTAATCTGGAAGCAGATTATATATGTGAACTCCCTCGTGGCCAATACTTTTCTTGCCACTTTCAGTCTTGACAGTATTCGTGTACAATTTATTGTGTTGTCTACTATAATGTTCGTGTACCTGTGAAGTTTTTTATAAAATTGTTCCTGAAATTAAGGAATTATTAGGTCCTTACGTATGAAATTGGCGTTTTGTATGGGAGGAACATAAAGTCGATTTTTTTTAAATATAATATATTTATTTAATCAAACTATGTACCATTGCATCTATGCACTTTTGCCATCTCATATGTAGTTTACTAAAAAAAACATTCGGACGGGAATCAATAAGGCGGTTTGGACTGCCCCATCGGAGTTGAATTTTTTCCCATTGCAAGAAGTTATCCAAATTTCGAAAAAAATGGTAATCTGTCGATTTTTTTGAAATATAATATATTTATTTAATCAAAGTATGTACCATTGCTATCTATCCACTTTTGCCATCTCATAGGTAGTTCATCGATCCCTTTACTAAAAAAAATATTCGGACGGGAATCAATAAGGCGGTTTGGACTGCCCCATCGGAGTTGAATTTTTTCCCTTGCAAGAAGTTATCCAAATTTCGAAAAAAATGTTAATCTGTTAGGGCAAGGGCCGGAGATTTCGGTAGATGTCCAATTGAAACTTCTCTAATTTGCTAGCCGTCTGTTGTGCAGTGTATGGTCTAGCGTTGTCATGAAGCAGCAGTGGCCTAGAGCGATTAACCAGCGTCGGTTGTTTAGCAGCTAGCTTTTCCATCATAGTTTGCAGTTGCTGACAATAGACATCTGCTGTAATCGTCTGCCCAGATTTAAGAAAGCTGTAGTGAACAACACAAAAAAAAGAAAACACCACTGAGTTTTCTTTTGCGGCACCGTCGCCATACTCATCATTAATCCTTCGAGCTGTTTCTGCAGCACTGGTGCCACGGTGGAACTCGTACTCGTAAATAACGCGATATTTCAAGTTTTTCATTTTGTAAACTAAGTGACGCAAAGAAAAAAAACAATTAAGGAAAAAACAAATGAATTATAATTTTCGAAACACAAATACTTGAGTAAATAGCTGTATTAATTTTTAGTTTGGAATTCCTAACCAAAGAGAAGATATTTGAGATCAAAGTTGCCAGTACGGCAAAACGCCAATTTCATATGTAAGGACCTAATATAATAATTTAACGTTCATAATAATGTATATATTTGTTTAGAATGCGATATTAGATAAGAAAGTAAAACATTTATTTTATTTTTGGAATTAAAAAAAAAAGATATAAATAATATAAATTTAAAGCTCATAAATTTATTTTTTTTGGACATTCACAAATGCATCGCGAAATAAAATTCTTCAAACTTTACAATTCTGAGTTCAAAATCAACGAAGTTTAATATTGCTTTACACACTACTTCGTGTTTCCCTTGAGGTGATTTTTCACGTAAACGGCCTTGTATTAATCAGCCAAATATTATTATTATTATTGTTTCGGCATTTGCAGTTATTTGTTTATGTACTTTTTTTAGAAAGAAATATTATCTATCCTAGAAAACCACCAAAGATTTGTTCGGCAATTCATTAATATTGTAGGTATCTGTAATGATCGGGATTGCTTGATGTGTTCTGAAATCCTCAATAAATCTCGAGGTTCGTCAAGATTAAAAGTTGCTTTTTATGTTATCGTGTGGTTTACAATTAATAGATACAACTGGACCAAACTCCGTTTTATTAGATACTCTGAGTGACTCCGAAGCCAGTGAACTCGACAGTCTAGGTCTAGGGTGTGTAAATTATTTCAACTTTTGAATTCAAAAACGCCCGGGGTCTCAAAAGTTGCGTCTTACAAAGAAAATGAGAACAGCATTTAAATTTATTTAAAAAAAATGGTTATTAGCCCGCTAAAACGCATTGAAAATCAGAAAACAAACCTAAAACATTTTTTTTTTTATTATTTGAATTAATTTTTTTTTCAATAAAGTAACCTTTTAACTTTATTTTTGTTATTAAAAATGCGTAGGTATAGCTGACAAAAACAAAAAAAAATGTTTATGAATACAAGTAAGTCAACAAGAATTCTGATTTTAGCCAGAAAAAGTGTTACTTTCCCCTTTTATATTTTTAACCAACAACTCACATATATACCAAAAAAAAAATTTTTGAGTTCTTTGTACTGCAGTTTTGGAATGAAAATTAAGTTTGGTACAAAATATAAAATATGGACCTTTGTTTTATTTATTTTTCCAAATCACGAAATCTATTTTTTTTTCAAAACTTCCGGCTATTTTAGCGGGCTAATAGTGAAAAATAATTTCATTTATTAGCTACAGATCATACAAAACTTTTGAAACCCCGGGCGTTTAAAAATTAGGCCATTTTTTCTCTCTATGGAGAGCGACACAAGCTACTCGACACTGAGTATCAGTCCAGCCATCGGCTATTACCGTAACCGTTCGTGCATTAGACACAAACGGCGACAGTTGCCACTCTACTAAGGTACTACTTAACTGACGTCTGTTGATACACCTCAAAACGACAAATAACTACCTATACTAAAGACATCCATTAAATAATATTGAAACTATATACGTAATCGTGTACACCACATTATACAAAGTGGGAGATGGCTTGCTATACCATTAAGTTTTCTAGATACTGCTACAAAGTACCTACTTCATCCGTCCCGCTTATTCTAAATAATTTCTAGAACATGTATTCAAGTATCTAGTATATTCAGACATACGAGTAAATTTTACTAAAGACGTTCAAAGATGCAATTCCGAATAAGGTAAACGTTCTGGCAGTGGTTATTTACTACCGCTAAAAGTTACAAAATAGCTAGAAATTTAACGTTCCACGTTTATATTTAATGCATTAGTTTTAATGTCAGGAATCTCTATATCTCTCTTGTATCCATGTCTTGCTTATCGCCTTAAAGTTGTATTCGCTCCACGTACAATTTTATGACTGCACCCACAAACATACCACAGTCTATAGGTACCACGGAATACCGACTTACCGACGTGAGCTCACTTTATCTTCCTGTGACCAGTGCGCCGAACTTACTTCAGATAAATTATTAAAATTAAGACAATAAAATAACTTTGTTTAATTACACTTTGTTATATTTTTTAACCAGTTGGTTACCAGTAGGTAGGTTAAAAAAAAAAGTAAAATACAGAGTGGAATTAAACCATGTTATTTTAGCGTCTTTGCTATAATTATTTACAAACACATGTAAATAACGTGTTTAGTACATGTGAAAAATTATTAAATTATTTTTATATCAACATAATTTAAGTTGTATGTAGGTAAGTAAAATGATACCAATCCTATGCGGGTTAAAATATGACATTGAAGAAAATATATTTTTATATCTATGTACCTCTTAGTATGACCCACACATGCTCCCTAAAGAAATGCGATTTGAGAATAAAAGATCACTTGTGTGATTTTTCTTATTTTTAACAAATTTAATTTGTGGATCTTCATCAAAAATTTTCTTTGTATTTAATTATATTATGTTTTAGTTTATCAAAAAGCATGTTTATATAAAAATGACTTCCGCGGTGTAGTTATAAATTCGCATATCAGCTGCTTCGCCTTCCGTAGGCAGAGTTGTCAAACTTTTTGTGATACCTAATAACATTATTAAATTTTAAAAAATAAATAAATTTTTAAATAAAAGATTTCAAAGTGGCAAACATAACATTTGACATTTGGTTATGAATTTTTGACATTTGGTCGCTTCTGGTAGAAATAGTAATATAAATGATCGAAATTATTTGTTTATTAGTAGCGAATTCCCGGCGTGCGTTGCAATGCCGCTAAAGAAATTGTTTCTCCCTGCATGTTCGTTCTCATTCGTCCCATTTCCCTTCCTGCTTCCTTTCCCCTCCTATGTCCCCTTCCCCTCATGCGTTCCCCTCATCGATTAAATTCATTAATTTAAAGTGTTTATTCGAAAATTGAATTTTGATTGAACATTGATCAATGGTTTGCAAAATGTCATTCTTGAATTGTGACATTTTTGACAGTTTCGTAAGAGTTTTTGTAAAGATTAAAAAACTTTTCAGATGTATTGTAATGTGGTTGTAATAATCCCGAAACCTTCGTGAGGGTGGAAAGAATGTTTTTTTTTAAATTTCAAACATTTCCTATGCTTAATATAGCGATATGTAAACAACATACATACATACGTCTAGTCAGTGGTTGAGTGGGCATAGCGCTTGGGTCCCACCCAAGCGTCGCGTGTTCGATTCCTCGACTAGTCCTCCATCACAACACAAGCAACATTTTCGGCTTTCTGTGGTGGTAGTAGGAGATTTTCAAACATTGTTGGGTTATTCGTAACCCGGAAATGTTTGTCTTTCTTTCAAAAATAAATAATACATGCACGCAAACATAAATTGATTTTTTTTATATATATTAATTAAATTGAATTTAAAATGAAATACTAACATCGTTAGTATTTCATTTTAATATATCGTTAAATAATTCAGCGCACAGGTCTGGGTGAATAAAGTCGAATGGGGGTTGCAAGCGCTGGCCTAAGAGACGTAACCAGTACCTACCCCTCTGCCTTCCCTCCCGCGCCCGGAAGGACGGACAAGGGATGAGAAAATCCAATTTTAAATAGCATCTCCAAACTAACTCCATCCATACAATTGTATCAAAACACACCTTAACTGCAGGGGTAAGGGTTTTATTGTATCTGTTATGTCTATTAAGCTTAGTTCGTTTATGGGAATTTATTAACCAACTTAATCAATGAGTTTAGAGACATTGATAAAATACTAAACGTTTCATATTATTAGCGTTTCAAATCTACATAAAAATTGGCAGAAAAAATATTCTTGGCTCCCATTTATGACTACAGTAATTAATTATACCTAATTTAGTTAAATATTTTGAGTACCACAACATCCATTCCGCCAAAATGACAAAACCAGAAAAATAGAAACTTAAATCCCAAATGACAAAAATCCCGAAAATTTTGAAAAAAATGTTGATAAATACAAACCTCTTATTTTTCAACAGGTGATAGACAACAATTCAGAAAATAAACTTTGCTTAAAATTACTTTAACCGTGTTTGATGACCTGATTTGAATAGTCTGGCACCTGCCCTGCACCTTCTTCTTCCCCGCATCCTTGTCCTCTCAACACCCAATTTGCGGCCTCCGTAGTCGAGAGGTCATACTCTTGACTCGCAATCCCAAGGTCGCGGGATCGAATCCAAGTGTGATTAATTAAAAATAAAATGTAGTATATTTTCGGTACGTTCCATGGTGGGAGATACTCCAAGTATCACCCTGGTGTAAGACCACCATTCAGAATTGAAACGTTGAAAATTTGAAATGGCTTTAGCCATATTTGGTGACTAGATCTGTATAGCCAGGTATTTTCCCACATTCCTCTTCCATATCTCCTTCCCCTCCCCACTACTTTCAGCCACACAACATGCCATGGACTCACTGGCTCAGAAGACAGGAGCAATTGGGGCTCTAACATACCTCAATTGGGGATTCCAAAGTCTCACATGTCTGATTAGCAAGGGGGCAGTTAGGATTGTGCGTAATTAACTTAAAATGATCACGATCAATGTAATATTACATTTGTTCGTTCTTTAAAGATAAAAATTAAATTCATATAAGCGCATATCCGAACTAAAATCAACATCACTCACCTTCCACGAAAGGATTTTTTTTGATCTTAGGAATAAAGATGTACTCAAAACTCGGGTGAAACTCTTCTCTCCCGGTGATTTTGAAGTGTATCAAATAGGGGGAGCAAAAAATACAAAATAGTACAACGTTTCCCTATCCGAAGTTTTCCACAGTTATGACTAAGTTTATGTAATGTCCACGGGAAGAAACCAATTTTAAGAAAATCTATATTTGCGTTCTTAACCGGAAGTTTTGTTTCCACCTTATTTTTCAATATTATTTATTGAAAATTTCTTCAGTTGAATATTACCGTTACCGGAGTTTTCATATTTAAAAATGTGTATTCCTGTTGTTTACTTATTGGAATCTTCAAAGTTTTTCATGATAAGTCAATAACGAAGGTTGACGGTGGCGTAACAGGGAGATGAAGGAAGCTTTTTAAAAAGTTTGTGAGTAATGATTTCCAAAGTAAAGAAGGCTCCAAGTACCAAGTACATATATTCAAATTTAACTGAATTAACACCTTTCCTTAAGTTTGTTGACTTGAATTTATTACTATAAAAATATATTTAATTAACAATAGATCTACGTATTTACAAAATATAATAACGTGAACCAGTGACATTATTTCATGTTTTTAATTGAAGATAAAATGATCAGGGATGAAAAATATTTCTTGACAAAAAAAAACGTTTTCAAGAAATCTGTCTTGTTGATTTGTTAGAAGGCAGGTATTGACTTTAATTTAAAAAAAAACCTTGTTACGCCCAAAGTCCATTTTATTTATCGGTATACTGGTAGCCTTATTTCATATTCAAAATTGATTTTGAATATGAAATAAGGGTACCCCACTAAATAGCACCGCCCCGGGAACACCCCTATCATAGTTGTCCCAAGTGGTTCGCTACGTTTGGTGATTTAGCAGGGGTGCCCGGGTTCACGGGGTGAGGTTTGTCTAGGTCTTAGCGGCGAATGCGTTTGCCCACCTACTGTGGGGTGGGCCGGATCTGGAAAGATTGGTTGAGGGAGACCTTACCTAGAGCTTTCCAGCCGGACTCTGTTGGAAGTGGGAAGGTTGGATTTATACGTCCGTCAGTCCTGGATACATTGACCCACTGATGCCTACCACCCCTCACACTTTTTTCTTCCTACAACTTTCCCACCTCTCCTCCCTTTCGCTAAGAATACCCTTCACACAGCATCCCCAAAGACAACTCAGGGCCTCCAGTGTGAAGCTATTATATTAAATAAAAAAATCGTATAACATATGTATGTATGCTACGTGATTTTATTGTACAAGGATTTAGCAGAAGTCGTATTATTTCAACGTAAGCTCGCTTTTTAAGATGAAACAACTTTTATGAAATAAATATTCGGTGGACTAAATAAACCAAAATTTAATTATTATCGTTCTCTCAATAAACAAAACAGTTTTTAAAACCACAAAATAGAATTGTAACATTTTCGATAGAAAAACAAACAATTTTCCGAACTCCAGGAAGTCAGAGTCGAGTACACAAAAATGGGGAATATTCACATTATAGGGTAAATAAAGAGTTTCACGAACAGCAAGATTTAAGATGAAAGTAAATTTAATTTCCAGTTTTTGAAACGGCACTCAAACAAAAGTTTGCGCTTGTGCCTTCCTGTCCGAGATGCCGGGAGCTTTCTGCGCAGGGTGGCTCTGGCTGCAGGCTCCAGGGAAGTGGGGAGGGGACTATCACAGTGGCGTGTTGTACCCCTTTCGCATTTTAGTTGTGACTTAGTTCTGATGGGTATGAAGTGGAATAAGGGATAGCAAGTTAGAAAGAGTAAGGAAACATAGAAAAACATCTACTAATTTAGTCTACTGCAACATCGCTCATTTGTAGACAAGTGCATTTATTTATTTATTTATCTATATAAAATATGTATGCTTACATTGGGCTTGCGATACCTATCTCACAAAGATAAAGGTACCTGTGTCGAGAGATGCATGACTTAGTATCCGTTTTTGCCAGGCGCATTAATATTCCATTATACTTGATTAACATTAAGAGTTACTGATGATTTTATTACGAACACCACCTCTCAAATCAGTATCATAATTATTATTCTTTAACAATGGTTTTCAAGTCATATATGTGGAATCTGCCAATCTGCATTTAATTAGTCACTCGGTTGGTTTACATATCTATGAAGGGCATTATAGTTTATGGTTTGTAATGTATTGAAAGAGCTTCTATCAATTTCCGATAGATGTCAACAGGGGAAGAGCTTTTATCAATTTCCGACAGATGCCAAGGTATGCAGCTACCGACGAGGTTCAATTAAAAGCCAGTATAGATAGGTCGTGCGACCAGTAGTATAATTACTGTGAATGCGTAAACTCATAATAAACCAATTTGTATCAAGAACCCCCACAGAACAAATATTGTTGATTGTAAATAACGCAAACATCACGCTCAATAATTATCTTTACAAACCCCGACCTGAAAGCATCCATACGGTAAATGAAACGTCCACTTTTAACGTTCGAACCCGAGCCTCTCGAGCCAAAGGAATATCGAATTCTGATGCAAGAAAAACATTCAGTGATTAACTTTACGACAGTAGTAAACATTACGGTTCTTACTAATAAAAGTATTTTAAATTTCTAACAACTGATAAATAACCATTGATTTATCGTAAATGGTTGTTGACCAGTTGTTAAGAATATAATCAACGTTTATCAGTAAAGGGGAAACTATATTGTATAAACAATTTTGCTGAACGGGCAATGAACGCCACTGGTTCTACGCTCAGTGGGTACAAGGGATGGGACCGAGACCAGGGAGGAGGTGGTGGTGGTGCCTACTGGCTCCATCCTTCAAGGGTTGCACGGAAAAGGGGTTCATTGTTTTCTATCGCAGGGTGGAAATAATATATTTCATTATTTGCCATCGAATCGCCTTTCATTGTAAGGTTTAATTTACGCTTACATAAAATTGAACAAAGGATTGCAATTTTGACTTCGTTTAATATTGACCGCCGTGAATGTAAAAAATATTTTTTTTTACATTTTCACATGAAGAACATTTTGTGCTATGACAATATAATATTTATATTAAAAAAAACTTTTTATAACGGTGATTTAAATTGAAGATAGTGTTGTTTTAAAAATATTTTTTTAATTATTGTAAGTAGGCAAAAAAATATTGCGTACAAACTATTCACCATCTTGAAGCAAGGATCCTTGAAAAATAAAAATTATATCATGTAGGAATATAAGTTTTCTTGATAATAGAGAAGTTTTTTATTGTAAAAACTGTATAAGCATATATTTAATGGTCAATACAGAGTCAATCCAAAAGTCGTCGACCACATAACATACAGTATTTCAATGAAAGCTGCTCCTAGGAACCAGCATAGTTGATAGTGCTGCAGCAGTGTACAGTAATACGCAAAACATGCGCCCAATATTTATATATAGTTGACGAGTTGACATTTATTATGTAAGAACGAGTCGTTTCTATGCCTCGTTCTTGAGCTCAACAGCTCGGCTGTGGAACGATTTGCCGACCTCTGTATTTCCTCTCTTCTTCAATATGGGTACCTTCAAGACCCTGATTCACTCTTACCCATCCACAAAAAACCCTCCACATAGCATCCCCAAAAAAGACAAGACAGGAGATTAATTATAATATAAACAATAAAAAAGGTGAAAATATCAAAACATTTTTTTCTGTAAGAAATAGTGTCACCGTATTCGAACCAACATGAATATGAATATTTACAAAAAATATCCACATCCTACACCATTACTATTCAGCCTCACAGTGCCAGTGGGGTTGGTATGTTGGCTCCAGTGAATGTAGTAGAATATAGTCACGACTAGAAGGAAGTCGGTATCCCAAGCGAGCAACGAGCGGCTCCTCGCAAACAACAGTTTGTCATGGCGCGACCCCCGAGACCGTCGCATGACGCCAACTTGCACAATATCTTATTTAACTTGCGCTGTATTGTCCCAACTTTCGGTACACTCTATACTCCCCGCCATTCACTACCCTCTACCCACCCTGTACTCTATATCGGCATGAAATTTGAATTCGATACTTTATAACGTTTTACAGGAAATGGGTCTCGTATCAGACTTTATACTTAAAGTTTCATGTTACTTTGATAGCGGCAATCCTTTTATTGAAGCAAATATGTCTCGTGAAATATAAAGTATGGCTTTCTGAAATGACACATTCTTGTGCTCTTTTTTCGCAAATCCATTGTTTGTCGATTCACATTGAAATTTATTTTTTCGAATATTGTAACAAGAATATAATGTATTTTAACTACCACGGTAAATAGTTTGAAAGAAGACTCGAAACTCTTTACCTTTATTTATAATGGGGTACGTGCGTAGCACGGTGATCAATAAATGCAATTAAAAATTAATAAAGTAATATTTAGTAAGAAAAATAAATAAAAACGGTTAAATATGAGCGAAGCATTTGTTTAAATAAATCGACGGACTATAGCCGGAAAACAAAGGTTCGTGATACGGACACATATGTTTTGTTTTAGGTCGATGAAAATCAGTATTAAAATATTTATACACAATGGTGTTATACGTACGGTGTAACTTATGCATGTATTTTGTTTTAGGTCGATGAAAATATTCAGTACTAAATATTTATACATAAACAGAAATATACATACTACTACAATACAAATCATGAAGTTTCTGTCCGTTGTGTCTTATCGCCTCACTGACTAAAAGACGTACGTACTCTTTTATCCTCTAAAACGACGTCAATATAGTTTGTGCCATATCTCGTACCTGGCTAAAACACGAATGTGTATGTTATTACATCTCACATATCCTCTAAAATGACGTCAAAATAATGTTGTGTCGTATCTCGCCCCTGAGTAAAAGATGTATGTGTACATTATTTCATCTCACGCATCCTTTAAAATGACGTCGATATATGTTGTGTCGTATCTTGTCGCCGACCAAAACAAGTATGTGTTCGTTATTTCATCTCACATGCCCTCTAACGTGACGTCAACATACGTTATGTCGTATGTCGTCCCCGACTAAAAGACATATGTGCACGTTATTGCTCCTCACATATCATCTTTAATGAAGTCAATATACGTTGTATAGTATCTCGTCCCTGACCCAATGACGTGTGTGCACGTTATTACATCTCCATATCCTCTAAAATGGCGTCCATATGCGTTGTGTTGCTTCTCGTCACCGACATTTATATCCTCTCAAACGACGTCAATAAAAGTTCTGTCTGTAATGATAACCCTGATAGTGATATTATGAAAAAATAATGATAAAAACAAACATTTTAGTACTCGAGTGACTTGTCTTTCCATTTTTTTTACATTAACTCCACAAAGGAGGCCCTGAGGAAAATAATTTCCCTCAGGGTCTATGTCATCTTTGAAGATGCTGTGTGGAGGGTATTTTTGAGGAAAGGAAGGAGCGAACACGGGTCTTGAAGAGACCCATGTTGTAGGAGGGAGGAAACACAGAGGCCGGCAAATCCTTAAATTATGTGTACTATTTTCGATTTGATTTCATGATTGTAAAGTTTTCAACTCTTCTTCGAGTTGGGATTAGCTTTGTTATAGCATTTTGTGTGAGAAGCTTTTAATTGTCTAACAGAATTTCTCTCCAGGCCTTGGTGGCGGATGCGCCTGATGTGTGGCAGGCCGGAACAGGAAAGGCCAATTTGGGGAGAATCTTTGACCTCTTCAGCTGGTCTCTCTCGATCCATCATCTTCCACCGCAGCGATGGATTCATACGTCCGTCACTCCTGGACACATCCACCCCTTGATTCCTATCCACCCCTCACACCTTTTTCCTTTCCAGAGCATTCTCTCCGAAAAAGATCCATACACAGCATCTCCAAATATGACATTTTGCGGGAAATTATTTTTGTCAGTGCCAGTGGGGTTAATGTAAAAAAAGCTTACTCGTAAATACGTATATTTCGTATAAGTGGGAATAGAGTGGGTGAAGTTCCCTCGTGTGCAGCGAAAACTCTACTGAAGGAGTAACTTCTGGATGAACAAAAAATAACACATTGAATGTGCCATGAGCGGAAGTATTTACCGTAAGACGGTTTCATACGGAATAAATAAACTTATCCATTGAGAGTAGTCTGTCCTTCAAAAAGTTGGCAAATTATTACTTTTTGACGAGTCTTATAATAATAATCATATTGTATTTATAGCATAATAACGTGTTACCAAAATCAATGCTGATCAATGTTGACTTTTCTCCTTTTTTTACTTTTGAATCACATATCGAATAATGCTTCAAATCTAATAGGAGAGATTATATTGCCCTTCGAAGGGTGAAAGATACTCTCAGTATTGCTCTATTCACAATCGGAACATGGTTTGAAATGACTTTAGTCATGTTTTGTGACCAGACCTTTACGGCAACCTTCTACTTTTCCCATTTCCTTCCCCTCCCCTCTAGTTTCAACTGCACAACATACCCCAATTGGGAATGCCATAAAATCACTGATTGAAGGTGGTCCGGAATAGTTGGACATGAAAAATTCTTTATTTATTTATTTACACTATTTTTTAGGATATTTTCACTTACGTGAGAACAATCCAGTTATAAAAACTCACTCTACAAATAGATACATAAAATTACAAAAACTACTCAGACAAAGGATAAATAAGATCTACATAAAATATCGAATTTCATTAAAAAAAACTCACTCAAAGGAAAATATTACAAAGAGAGGCGAGAGACACAAGGGAATCAAAGAGAGAGAGAACAAGTATTACTACAACTATTATTGCAATTATTACATATTTTTAGAAGCAGAACATTTTTTGTGAATCTATATAAATTATCGACGAAAATGTCTACTTCGGCACACATTACCTTATGAAATAGTCGACGCATTTGGGGGTTAGAGGTTAAAAATTGGCGATACTATTTTCAATTACATATATTGGAAACATGCCATAGCGTCTTAAATAACGGGAATTGGGAACACTTCTTTCAATGTTGCTAAGACATAATGTAGTTTCAAGATGACTGTGAATTATTTTATGTAAACATAGATTAGTTAATCGCCTTCTAATTTAAGTGTATTATTAATCTTGAAGTATTTAAGATGTACGTAGTATGATCTAAAATGATCACGTTGATCAGATTTTCACTCTCATTCGTACCTATTTCAGACTCAATACATTTTTACTTTAAATCTATATTCCGATGAAGAGCTCATAGAATTGCTTGGATGTAATGTTTAAACAAGATTAATGTCTATTCGACAATGAACCCCGATTAAAAATACTATGAATATTAATTATTATCATGGAACCTCTTTGACAAAAGCTGTGGATATTTAAATTATTATAATAAAGAGAAACTCAGCCATATTTTCTAACACGTGTACCAACAATATTGAAAACTTTCTAACACTTGCGATTGTTAATTGGAATGAATTATTTGTTCATTTTAAACTAATGGCGTTATAAAGTTTGGATATAAATATGTTCAAACTTCATCAAAATTGGTCCTTGTTTGCCACTTGTTTCATTCTTTTTGCCATATCTGGTAGCAATGCTAGTATGACTAGAGTTCTACAGTCTTGAGCATAGATTATTAGAAGTAGACAGTACAATGTAATTATAATTTTTTTTTTTTCAAAGAAAGCAGTCACTTTGTGGTTTGACATATTGAATGAAATAAAACAATAACTTTGTTTTTTAACCACGATTTATTTTAATTTTTATAATACCGACCGGTTTCGCTTTAGTCAAGCATCTTCAGGGTATAAAATTAAACTATAAAATTAAACAGTTTGATTTTTTACACTGAAGATGCTTAACTAAAGCGAAACCGGTCGGTATTATAAAAATTAAAATAAATCGTGGTTAAAAGACAAAATTATTGTTTTATTTCAGTCAATATCTTTATAAGCTCACTGGAACTGATTTTGATTAAATTAGCGTCGCGGGCCATTTGGATGTTCATACTTTAACCCGCGGGCCGCACTCCAATTTCAGCCTCGGGGAGGGGGGGGGGTTGAGCCATATTCGAATCAAATAACTGTTTCTCCGTAACTAATTAAAAAAAATTGTTGACTAACTGCCAACACTCTTTAATTATAGCTACACTCAGAACATGCAAATGGTTTTCCTGAAATTCTGGCTGCATATAGTGTGCAGCCAGAATTTTAAAACTGCGCTTTGAACACGAGAATGGTTTCCGTCAAAATGCATCAGCAGATGAAATCATAACTGAAATTTTCGTTGCATTCTGAACACGGAAATAGTTTCAATTTAGATTAAACTTGCACGCAGGGAATTAAAACAACACTCAGAACATGAAAATGGCTTTCCTCTAATTCTGGCAGCATAAAGAAAGAAACTAGAATTTTATAAATGTACTTCCAACATAAGAAATGCGTCAGCAAATGAAATAACACCTGATGCGTTTTCGTTGCATTCTTAACACAGAACTGGTTTTAATTACAGATTGAATCTGTACGCGGGGAATTAAAACTATACTCAGAACGTGAAATTGCTTTCCTCCAATACAGGCAGCATATTTGCAACTACAAATTTATAATTGTATTTTTATTTTTATTTTAACTTTATGAGTAAAACCTCAAATTGTAATATTTAATTAAATTTAATTAAATATTATAATTGTATATTTATGCGCTTCACACACGAGAATGGTTTCTTACGAAACGTGTTAGCGAGGTAAAACCCCACCTGAATTTTGTTCGTTGCATTCTAAACACAGAACTGACTTTAATTATAAATTGATTTTGTAGCGGGGAGTAAAAACTCCACTCAGAACATGAAAACGGCTTTCCTCCAATTCTGGCAGCACAAAGAACGCAACTAGAATTTTATAAATGCACTTCTAACACGAGGAATACGTCAAAAAATGAAACCCCACCTGGATTTTTTTCGTTGCATTCTAAACACAGAACTGGTTTCAGTTATAGGGTGAATCTATACGCGGAGACTTAAAATTACTGAGTGTAGGCATTTTACTGAGTTTATAAAAATGGCTTTTCTCTAATACTGGAAGCAAAAAAGCAACTAGAATTTTAAAAGTGCACTTCAAAAACGAGAACGGGTTCTACGAAATGCGTAAGCAGACGGAACCACAAATGAAATTTTTTCATTGAATTTTTTCACGGAATTTTTTCATTGCATTTGCACACATAACTGTTTTTTCCGTCAGAGCGAATTGGATTGTGAGTCCCCAGTTTTAATTAATGCTGCACCTAGAACAACAAAATGGTTTTACCTTCGAAATGCATTATGGTTAGAAGATGAATCCACAACAGGAATTTGTATTTTGAACACAAGATTGGTTTTACCTTCAAAATGATTCTGCACAGGAGTCCACTAGTCAACCAGCTTAAATTAAGTTGTACTCTGATTACGTGAATGGGTTTTCTACATTTTGTAGCATTTTTATTGTCCGCAATATAATTTTATATTTATTTAACTAATTACAATAAATTACATGTAGTGATTTTTTTATGCCAAAAGTATGGCAATTATTATGGCATTAATTTTCGTATTATATACAAAATGGACGTGCTTGACTTCATTTAACCAGTGATTCCTGACTTTATTTGGAAAGATTGTATATCTAGCTTTTAGTTCATCATCGCTTTGTAATTGAATAATTTCGTGCTCCAGATTATCAGGCACATTCGATGGTTCGACGTTGAACGCTGTATCAAATATGTTCAAACCCGTTTGCTCTCTTTTCACGTCCTTAAATCGTTCATTAAATGCCTCACTGAATTTCGCGCAATTACCAGCGTATTCAAACGATGTAGAAGGCGTTTGTCCTTGCAGTGTTGGAAAATGCGTTGTGTAATATATGTTATATTAAATGCATACCCTTAATTTAGTTTCAAATGATTTCACGTTTAACTTAACTTTTCTTTTCTTTATAGTTGTCATTAATAGGATTTTATTGATTTATTATCCACTATACTGTTAATAGAGTTGCTATCAATCCTGATATATCGCGACTGTCCCGTTCAAGAAAATTAAAAGTTCCGATGGAATTTCACTATCGTTTCACAATAAAAAATTAAAATAAAAGTAAAATGGGAGGTTTTATCACGTTTTCATTGGTATCTAAATAACTTGCTAGTAACAATTTGGTAATAATATCTTAAAAATGCAACTGAAACACCGTGAAAACCCCATTACATTCTGTGTAATTTTTTTATGGTTCTTTCAGCAGACCGCACCAAAGTGCCCGCGGGCCGCAGGTTCCCCACCCCTGCTCTAAATCAACCTGAAGCTGGGCGCACAAACACTTTGTGCATTAGACATGAACGACCAAAAATAAAACCCTTCTAATATACAATCTAACTGACAACTGTAGAGACACCCAAAAACCACCTAAAAGATACAACAACTACCATATTTATACTAACGGCATCTGTTGAAGAATGTTGAAACTATATATCTAATCGTATATACTATATGGTTTTGTGGTACTGTAAAATTTTTAGGTCTTCACGCAGGAGAAATCTGTTAGACTGTTTTTTTTATAAATGAAGCACTTTTTTTTATAACTTAAATTCTCGCTTTTTATTGTTATGATTGAATAGTTACTATGTAAGCGACGCCCATGGAACCACCAGATGGCTTGATCACTGTATTATGACACAGGGGTTGAATCGTGCAGTGAGGAGCATAACAATCTCAGCCAATGCGACGTGGTCAGATCATCTCCCACTAACTGTGGAAATAGATTTAAATCTAACCCCCATTATTTCCAACAGACAGAATCGATCAAAGGATTTTGGAAAATGGACGGCGAAATCCGAAAATAATATTAAAACTTATAACAAACGTTAAACTACTGTTAAAAATGAAACCCCCAGATGCTGTAAGATGTCAAAGACTTAACTGTGATAACGAAACTCATAAACTTGAACTAGATTCTCTCTACGGTAATATTGTCCATATACTAAGAAACTCTGCCATAAAAGCATTCAGAAGGAAAGGACGCAAAAAAATGTATGACATTATTCCTGGGTGGAATAATGAAGTCTCCACTTTGTACCGCCATTCAAGACATGTGTTCCTCTGCTGGGTTCAAGCCGGAAGGCCCACCGAAGGCCGTTTCGCAGACGAAAGGAAAACTAGTAAGAAATATTTTAAAATTGCTCTCCGAAAATGTCAACACATGGAAAACAAAGCACGAATGGATAGCATAGCTACGTCTATGCATAACAAAGATTTCAGAAAGTTTCGGCAAAAAACTTCAACTGTGCTGAAAGCCAAGAGCAAAGTTCCACTATGCGTCAACAACATTATGGGCGATGAAAACATAGCCAACGAATTTAGAGACTTTTTTTCTTTAAGCGAGGATCAAGGAGATACCACGAAACCTTCGGTAATAACATGTCCACCTGCGGCCAATGATGACCTGGTCATGAATGTTACTCCTGAAATGATTGAAAGTGCAATTAAGCAAACCGCCCACGGTAAAAGTCCAAGATACGACGCCATTGGTATTGAGCACATAAAATACGCAGGAGATCAACTTCATACTATTCTAGCCGCCCTGTACTCAAGCCTCCTAAGACACATATGCCGAGGGATATGAGCAAAACTATTATCGTACCAATCCTGGAATCCAATCAGCTGGATGCATCGGTATTAGGAAATTACCGACCGATTTCCTTGGCGACAATGCTTTTGAGACTATTTGAAAAAATCTTATTCGCGCTAGTCAAAGAGAAAATATTTACCCTTGACAACTAATTCGGCTTTAAGAGCGCCTCATCAACCAATATGGCCATTTATGGAGTAAAACAAACAATAGCCTACTACAAAAAAAGAAAAACCACCGTCTATGGGTGTTTTCTTGATCTAAGCAAGGCGTTTGATCGTGTTTCCCATGAATTATTATGGGAAAAACTCATAAAGCGAGATGTTCCAGCAGCAGTAGTCAATATGCTGGCTATTTGGTACGGACAACAAGAAAATCACATTCAATGGGCTGGAGCTTCTTCAAGACCTCTATTCCTTAAGAGCGGAGTTAGGCAAGGGGGAAATATGTCTCCTACTCTATTTAATGTGTACATTAACGACCTATTACAAGAGTTGAACGATACACGAATCGGTTGTCATATCTGCGGACAAGGAAGTAACAACATTAATTACGCCGATGACATGGTGCTGCTTGCACCTTCGATTAAAGCGATGAGACGACTTGTGCAAATATGTGAAAAGTACGCAAACTCTCATAACTTGTACAATTCTAAAAAGTCAGTCATCGTCGCTTTCAAACACAATAAGGAGCCATCAAATATTCCTCCAACATATCTAGAAGGAAATGAACTGCTTGTGGCCTCACAGGTTAATTATCTGGGACATATCCTAACCGAAGACATGCAGGATATAGAAGATATGGAACGACAAAGAAGAGCAATTAACATACGGGCCGGAATACTCTCAAGGCGGTTCTACCACTGTAGCGACGATGTCAGAAAATTACTCTTCAAGACATACTGCACTGCCCTGTACACATCTGAACTGTGGACATAATACCCAGCAGTGCAATGGGACAAACTGAGGGTGTGCTACAACAATGCATACAGGCAACTTATGCAACTACCGAGGTTCTGCAATGCCTCCACGATGTTCACCGAGGGGAGGGTGCACTCATTCCCAGCCTTACTTCGCCACCGACTAGCCAGCTTCTGGAGCAGGACACGGACTTCAACCAATATCATTGTTGTGGCTGCATCCGAGTGGCTCAGTTCCCCAATAAATGAGCGATGGATGCAGATGATGAGGCGACCTCCCTGATGGATAAACCTTAAATATCTTTTTTGTTTTTAATTCTATTCAATTATTATTTATTTTAATTTTATGCTTATTTTTTGTCATTTGTTTGATGAATTTTGTTTTCATTTTATGTTTTAATTAGGTACCTACCTAATATGTAAACATTTTTTTCTTTTATAGTTAAGGGGTAATTTACCAAAACCGAAATAATATTTCGGGGTGGGGAAGTATGAAGTATGCTCGAACGGGGAACCGCTGCGCGCTACCGACGAAGTCAGAGCAGCGAAGAATCTAGACTAGATGGTACACTTGAGTAAGATTTGAACATGAAACGTTAAATATTGGGCATCTTTCAAATTATGTTTATTAAATTGAATGCGCATGTTTAAGGTAAATTTAGATAGAAACATTACCTATTGCAGGAGGAGCTCATGATTTTATGACTCTTTATCAGATTTTGATCAAACTTGTTTGATAAATTATTCGATACAACCAACTACACTGTTGGACGGTAGGCATTAGTTCTTCATTGACAGATGTCAAAACAATACGGTATTCAATTTCGCATTATTTTCGTAATATGTGATCATAATTATATCTGAATATATTGAAAAGATAAATAAAATATCGGTCATTTTCAATATTTATTATTATTGTTTACAAAAAGTTATATATATAAAAATTATATATTTATATAAAAGTTATATTTTGATAGTGTCCCGCACTCGTGGCTAATCAAAATATATAAAGTTAAACCAATTATAATTAGATTTTTGAAAAATATTATGTCCTTTTGGAATACAGATTTACTAGTAAATTTAAAAGGTAAGAAAATAGTAGTACCGGGCATTTAAATAAAAAGAGGGATTTTTCAAGGAGACTCATTGAGTCCTCTTTGATTTTGCTTAGCATTGAATCCTCTGTCTAAAATGTTAATTAAAAGCAAGTTTGGAATAAAAATTAACGGTAATACAAGAGAGAGTACATAGTATAGTTTCACATCTATTATATATGGATGATATAAAATTATTTTCAAATTTAGAGAAAATGATTAAGGTAGTTAAAATTTTTCAGATGATATTAAAATGACTTTTGGTTTAGATAAATGTAAAACGATCTGCTAAAAATTTTGTAAAAGCAATAAATACTTGGGCAATACCTCTACTAACGTACTCATTTAGCATAATTAAATGGTCCAATACAGATTAAGATAGTTTAGAACGACTAATTAGAACAACGTTAACAAATTTTAATTGCCATCATCCAAATTCAGCTATAGAACGAATTAATTTACCTAGAAATTTAGGAGGTAGAGGTGTAATCAAAATAACATCTTTGAAACACAATCAGGTATAAATGCTTAGAAATTTTTTCCATAGGAAAGCCAATAGCTCAGAAATGCACAAGATAATTTGCAAGGCAGATATAAACATTACACCTTTAAATTTATATGACGAGAATGCCAAAATTCTTATAAATACTAACCAGGAAATATTAGATTCCTGGTCAAATAAAATTATTCATGCAAAACACTTCAATTATCTCAACCAAACGTATGTTGACAAACTTTCGTCAAACAAATGGTTTAGTATTGGAGAGTTGAGCGCAGAAAAAGAAGGATTTATGCTTGCCATTCAAGATAGAGTCATTAATACAAAAATTATAGGAAGCATATAATCAAAAATATAAATCAAATTGATGATTTATGTAGAAAATGTTTGGCTTTTCCGGAAACTATAGAACATATTATATCGGGATGTTCTATATTAGCGCCGTCCGAGTATACATTTAGGCACAATCAGGTTTTAAAAATAATCCACCAAAGTTTGGTAATTAAACATAACTTGATTGACTGCCGTAATACTTGACCGTACGATTGACTACCATATTATGAATATGAACCAAATTCATTTTAGAAAATGAATTTTATAAAATATATTATGATAAAACTATACTAACAGACAGAACAATTAGTCATAATAGACCTGATATAGTTTTACATGACAAAATTAAAAAAAATAACTTATATCATTGATGTAGCTATTCCAAATTCCTGTAATATTAAAAAAAAAAACAGTTTCTGAAAAATTAGAAAATACATAGATTTAGGAAATGAGATTAAAAGAATTTGACACTCTCATACTATAAAAATATTACCATTTGTTATTTCGGCTACTGGCATTATACCTAGGTCTCTGATTCAAAATTTAGGCATATTAGATTTGTCAAAGAATTTATATATAAAAATGCAAAAATCGGTCATTTTAAATACATGTAGGATTACAAAAGATTTTTTAAATATTTATATTGAGGGATCAGTAGGATTTATAGGTTCAATTAGGAATTCCACAGAGCCGAACCCTCTGATATAAAAATATCTGGAGTCGGTGAATTATTTTCCCATTTGGTCTCTGGTAGGTTGACATGTTGTTCTTGTATTGTTTTGTATTTATAATACTTATGTATAGTGCAATTGAATAGCGTGGATTGACTTGATGATCATTTGGGGAAGTGTGTGAAAGGGTTTAGTTTTTCCTTTGGGGAAAATTCAACCTGAACATTTAAATCTGGTGCGTTTAAATAACAAATAATTATGTTTTGTAAAAAACATAAGATCAACCTTTTTTATATAAACGTTATCATTTATTATCATATCAGTTAGGAATACTAAAAATAATTTTTATGTATAAAACGAAGTCGGGTTAGTTACGCTATTTATAACTCGAGAACGGCTGGACCGATTTTTATGACCTTTGATTTGTTGGATTTGTCTTCGCCCCGAATAGCAGTATAACTATTAAAACATCGGAAAAAATCAGAAAAAAAAGTAATGAAGAAAATTATTTTTTTCGTACATATTATATGGAACGAATTTTCATCTTTTGAAAGAGCTGCGGCAATGTTGTGATAAATATAATATTAAACAGTAAGTGAATTCCAAAAATTCAAAAAACTTCCCACTCTTCTACTTCTTACATACTAAATGTCAATAGTAAAACCTCAGTGGAAACGTTATATCTTGCGGACGATACGATTATCATAATTAAGGGTAATGACTGGAAAATTGTAAATGAAAATGCAAATAATGGCATCCAAATCCTAAAAAATTGGTATGATACAAACCCGCTTACAATGAATGTAAAAAAAAACAGTTTATATTCCTTTCTCAATAAATAAATTCAAAGCTTACCCCAGAATTCATCACAATACCCTAGTACTAACGTCACAACATCCTAGTACTTAAGTTTATATATATATATATATTGTACAATCTATGTAAATTTTTGCATTGGACACGCTTGTGTATAAGTTCATAAAGACAGGTATATAAAAGTATATAAATTACCGGCTGTAATAATTGTAGAGGTGGTAAAGTATCGCTGAATCTAGAAGCAAGCATTAATATCACATTTTTTCTGCGTTCTTTATTTTTCCTTTTGATTTTTTTCACCCTGCTTACTAGCGGATACCTGTTCTTCTTGTCTTTGTTGCCCATTCTAAATAATTGGTATCCTCTGGAAAAAAGATTTACGGATTATATTTTGGTTTTTGTATTAATAAGTTGATGATGAACGTACCTACGTGTTGGAAGTAACGACGCGCTCTGTCAAACTAATCATTTGTTACGTTTTAAAAAAATACGCGATATCGAAACATGTCAAAAAAGTTAAACTATCGTAATAAAAATTACACGCGATTTTATTAGCGACAGTGTTAACAACTACTCCATGGTGATAATGCCTAGTTAATCCAATTTAAAAGGTTTATAACCTGTGTTTTTAATAATACAACAGATATAACCTGTGTTTTTATTCACACTAACTACCAAGTTCACACACCTATAAATCTACGGCATAATCTAGATTATAAAATTGTCGATATATTTGGGGATTCCGTATTAGTAATGAAACGAACACAAACACCTCATTGAAAAATAAGAGAATATCACTCCTTAGTAAATAAAATATTTTTCCTTTTCTAAATGTTGATCTGTATTTTTGAAGTTAAACTTCTTTACTAAGGGGTCTGAAATTTTGGAGTGGCACGAAAATTCTGATTTCCAATGCATATATTAAATAAGATTTACATCACAATATTTGCCCTTGAGATTATAGCCTACGAAACTACAAAAATATTCATATTATATTCCATAGTTCTCATTAAAAACTTGCGGCAGGAATGTGAACTAACATTTTTCAATATGAAATAGCACAATTTGTTGGTTATTCACATTTGGTAGTTTTAATTATTGCTACAAGGTTTGTTAGATTCGTACTGGTAGATATATATGGTGAGGATCGTTTCGTGTTATTATGAAACTTTTTCCCTACTATTCTCAATTATTATCTTTTGTTCACTAAAAAATACTAATAATATGTCTGCAAAGTGAACAATACTATATATATATCTTTATCTTTACCTAATTTATGTAAAAGCACAGTAGGACGTAAATAAATAAAACTAGGAATACGAAAATACGGGTAAAGGGGCACTCTAAACCATTCTATGCCGCTGGTTGCAAACAGGCGGCCGCGAAATGGAAGTTCTAGTAAAAAAGTCAACTTGGTTCTGAAATAAAACACAATAACATAACGACTAACCTTTAGTGTGACCCCTTTTATTATGTGCCTACACATTTACGTATTTATTTTTTGTAAAATTTGACGTGCTTTCTCTCTGAAATCATCTCGCATACTGACTGGAAATAACTCGTGTCTTGGTTTATATAATGGCGTGAGACAAAATAACAATATCGTGATATTGAAAAACTGTTTTTATTTATTTAAGCATTGTTTTAATGCTTTTTAAAATAATTTTATTATTCAGTCGTTTAGACAACATTGATGTGGTGATAATGTATATTTTTTATAGTTCTCCTGTATTTAGAATTAAAAGATATAATCGAACTTTAAGCTATTTTTAGAGGTTTTGTAAATATTTTTTCACGCAATTGTTTTAAATATTTTAACACGTTTTTTTAACGCACCATTTAGAAGAATAGTTTATTTTTTCAAAACATAATATTTTTTTCTAATAAACAATATAGAAATGTTCTTAAAACTGCATCAAAAATCCCTAAATATGCTGCGCTTGCGGTAATATACCCTTAATAGTTGTCTATGTAATATGGCAGACTGGGATTGCACTACCCTCCCAGTCCTGCTGGAATAAAAACTTAAATAAAAAAATTTTGTTCATATGAAGCGGATACTTTGTGATGTGACATTATTAATTTAAAATAAAACAATAACTTTGTAAACACCACTTTTATTTTTATACTTTATACCGACCGGGTTTCGCTACAACCGTAGCTTCATCAGGGCAGTATAATACTCTACTAACATTAGGTTACATTTGTGTTATAATATATAATTTATCAAAAATGGGCTGGACTCGTCAAGTGGAGGAGGAAGAAGGAGGCATAGATGGAGAATTGGGAAGGGAACGGACGTGTTCTTTATCAATAGGGAACAATCTTAGTATGGGACTTTTATTTATTTATTTATTTATTTATTTACGCCTATTTAGGCTTTTACATACATATATATATAACAATATTAATGAAATTATACTAGTAAATAGTGCAGGAAACTACTGTTTAAAACACTTGCACAAAAATAAATACAAAGTAAAAATATTAGGTATTGAATTTGAACCACACAGGATGTAGGTATAAAATACAAAATACAAAAAATCCGAAATAGTTTTTTTCTTTCAGCCAACAAAATACTGTCAATGTGTTAGTCAATTTTAATAGCTTTATCAAAATATTCCCCTATTTGATGAAAGAAACTTCAATAAGGTATGCTTACATAATAAAATTGATGTACTAAATATATCAACAACATCGGAGTATTTGTTTCCAAGCTGTTGAATCCGTCGCATAGGAGTATAATATTGACTTGTTGACTTGGAATTGCTACAATAATATGGTAGGTACTGTCTTGTGACTGACCTGCCTGGAGTATGAAAAGAAATTACATATAATAAATCAGGGGTATCAAACATTGAATTTATGATTTTATACAAACAGGTTAAATCAGAAATGATTCTACGATCAGATAATTTTATTAAATTTAATGAACAAAGTACGTTATCGTAATTTAGGCATTCACTAGGAATGCCCATTTTAAAATTCACATATCTTAAAAATTTATTTTGGATTCTTTCAATCGCATGTGAATGAACCTCATAATTTGGGGACCAAACCGTGGAATTGTATTCTAAATGAGTCCTTACGAGTGACATATATAATGTTTTTACAGTATTGACATTGTTGAAATCACTAGATACCCTTAAAATAAATCCCAACATTTTCAAAGCTTTATTGGTTATTATTTCTATACGCTTGATAAAGTTGAGTTTCGTGTCAAACCAAATACCTAAGTCATTGATTTCCGAGACAGATACTAACGACATATTGTTAATGGAATAATCGAAAAATATTGGATTCTTTATTCGATAAAACCTCATAATTTGACATTTGCTTATGTTAAGTTGCAAGCGGTTATCATGACACCATATAATAAATCTCAACAAGTTATTGGACAATATATGGCAATCATTAATGTTTCTGATTGCTTTAAATAATTTCAGGTCGTCTGCAAACATTAATACTTGAACATCATTGAAAATATATAACACATCATTAACAAATAATAAAAACAGGATTGGACCTAAATGTGACCCCTGAGGAACACCACTCGTAGCAGTGAATTTGTACGAAAATGTACCATCAATTTTAACAGCCAGTAATCTGTTGATCAAGTAACTGTTAAACCACTTATATAGTGAACCACCTATACCGAGTTTTTGCAGTTTATTCAGCAAAAACTCATGATTAACTTTATCGAACGCCTTACTCAAATCGGTATAAATAGAGTCAACTTGACATTTACTAGACATGGAATCAGATATATAGTTTTGATACGTTAATAAGTTAGTGAGGGTAGATTTTCCAGTAGAGAAACCATGTTGTTCAGGAGAAATGACGTGGTTTAATCGGAAAATAATTTTTTTAAGAAGAATTTTTTCAAAAACTTTAGGAATTGTTGATAAAAGGCATGATATTAGTAATCATAACAATAGGAGTTTATAAATGTAAATAAGTATGCTAATAACTAATTGTAAGACTGTTGCAAGTCGTGATACGATTAGAGCAGTAACAATACTGCTCTTTTCGTATTGTGTCTTCCAAGTTCAAACTTGGTTATAAAAATAGGTACCTATAGTTTTAGTGATATAAGTCTTAGTTGTAAGTCATTAGTTATCAATCTTAGTTGTAAGCCACTTGTAGTATATATGTAGGTATAGATTAAATGTATAAATGAATGTTTAAAGCGCCCTTGAGGTGATTTTCTCACGAAAATGGCGCTATAGAAGTCATCCAATTATTATTATTATTATTATACCGGTCTATAGTTGTTAATCACCTCGTGTTTATCACCTTTTTTAAAATAGGTGTTAGGTAGCTGAATTTCCATTTAATAGGAAAACATCCTGTTCGTAAAGACTGATTAAAAAGCAAAAATAAGGGATACGCTAGATTGTTAGCACAATTATTCAGAAAAACAGGAGGTATTTTATCTGGTCCACCGCTTTTACTTTGATCTAGTAATTTAAGTTCAGTCAGTATATCATTATATTCTATGTGGATACAAGATAAATTAAGATTATGATCAGTGGTAAAATTTGATACTGTACTAGCAGAAACTGGTGTATCACATTCATAAACACTTTTAAAAAAATCAGCAAAAAGGTCAGCGATACTTTGAGTGTCTTTGGCCTTTTTACCTGCATATTCCAAGTTGGCGGGTATACCAAAGTTGTTATTTTTCATTGATTTTGCATAGTTCCAGAAATACTTTACATTATGATTTATTGAAGTTTCAACATTATTAATAAAAGAATTGTAGCAAATTTTTGATAAGATTTTGCAATCTTTTCTAATGTTTTTAAATTCAATATAATTTGATAAAGACCTGTCTTCTTTATATTTCTTATGTAAAACTTTTTTAAGGCCAGTTAATTGAACAAGTTCTTTATTGAACCATCTCGGATATTTTGATTCTTTGAAATGAATAAGTGGGATTAGATCTCAAATAATTTTATCCAGCAAATGATAAAATGATTCAATATTTTTATTAATATCGCCTTCTTTAAGAAATGACCAATCTTCCTTGTGGAGACGATTATTTATGTCCTGATAATTCGCATTTTTAAAGTTAAACGTAGGAGTTGAAATTTTTTGATTGCCTTCTTTAGTACAAGGGATAATTATTGCTAGTAGGGGATGGTGGTTTTCTATCGGAAGAATAGACTCCAATGATTTATTTATAATCACATTGCTCTCATTTGACAAAACTAGATCAAGAACACGATTATTAATATTACGTACATGGTTGAATTGGGTTAAATTAAAAAGTAAAGACATATCTAAAATTTCTCGTTCATAGGCGGTTGCTGGTATTGCATTAAAGTTACTGTCTAAATTGTTAAAATTGCAATTAGGTAGGTTGTAATCACCGCAAATAATTATTTTATGATTTGGGTATTTTGTTATTACTAACTCAACATCTTCACAATGTTTTTTATAGATTGATATGTAAGAATTAGGAGGGATATAAACAGAACCAATTATAGTTTTCTTAAAATCACCACTTAACAATACAAACAATTGTTCTACATCAGTATTTTTTATTTTAAGTATTTTCGAATTAATGTGTTTGCGGACCGCTATCAAGACTCCACCTCCTCTTGTACTGGAGCTAGTATTCTGACTCCGGTCAGCTCGGTGAACATGGTGACTATGTAGTCCAAGCTCCGCTGAGAAGATCGATGATGTTAACCAGGTTTCAGTGAGTATGATGACATCGTTTGAGAAAGATGGAGCATTTACTCTGAACTCCTTTAGTTTTGTTCTGAGGCCCCTGACGTTCTGGTAGTAGATGAGGCGTTTATATGGCTGGAGTTTTTTGGTTGAACATTGACAATTTTAGGTGAGTTGTTAATATATTTTATAGTTAAATTATTTTCTCCCTTATTTTTCCAGTTTTCTAATTCCTTCCATACATTTTGAATTTCTTGGCGCTGAACCCACGTTAAGTCTTTTTTGGTTTTGATACTGACATTTTGGTAGTATATCGCCTTTTTTTGAAGAACCAGTTTCACTTGATGTTGGTCTGACAGTTCTATCTTGATCGGACGTATTTTATTCATTTCTTTTTTACCTAAACGGAACATTTTAATTTCAGAGGTATCAACCTTTTCAACTTTGTTTAGGATACTCAAAACTTTGTTCTAATCCTCCCTCATGCAGTCAGTTTAAGTATCAGCTGAGCACTCGGGTACATTAAACATTATAATATTCTTGGATCGTAATTTTCTCTCCTCAATTTCTGCTAGTGTTTCGCAAATTCCAGGTAGGTCTTGGATGGATTGTTGGACCTGGGGCGGTTTCTGTTGTGAGATATTTGTATAGGCCTTCAGCTCACCTTCTAGGAAGCCCACTTTCGCCCCAACTACACTAATATTACCCAAAAGTTCCGAAAGTTTAGGAGTTAATTTAGCCATTTGTTCTTTGGTAAATTTATTAGATGGATCCATAATGGTACTGTTTAAAGAGTTTATTATATTACTTGCCATCGTAATAAAGTGGTAGGGATCACACGAATCCATAATTAGCAGTTCGAGGTAGAAATATAATATAAGAAAAAGTTTAGCTCCCCTGGATCACGTACTCGGGATAGTATGCGTAAATGTGAAGGTATAACGTTTCGTACACACACACTAGAAGCAAGTTCAAATTGACAGTTCTGATGACAGATTTAAAATTATTTTGTTTTTGATGTATATTTTAACTGCGAGATTAGAATTACTTAGAATTCTATCATCACACTAAAACTTGATTTGCACTTGTAATTTAGTATTTCCTATGCGCACAGGTATAAAATTAAGTATTCTTATTTATGTTTTAAACTGGAGCAGAAACAAAACCGTGCACTGTTTACATGTAGTATTGTTGAGTATAACTTTTATTTAAATTAAGTTGGTTATTTACTACCTTACTATTAGTGTTTATGGCTTTCCTAAGTTCAAGTGCCTCTAAATTATCCAACCTTATACCGATGTTGTTTTTATGAATAAGTTTGGCGCCAGCGTTTTTGTCAAATTTATGATCGTTTTCGATCAAGTGGTTTGCAAATTCTGAAAATCCAGAGCTGTGTACACATCTAAGATGTTCTTTGACACGGGTGTTTATGTTGCGCGCTGTTTTACCAATATAAAAAAATGCGCAGTCGCTGCATTGAAGTGAGTAAATTCCCGAATGAGATAGACTATCTAACTCGGGAATTTACTCACTTCAATGCAGAGAATGTGAGATAACAATTAATAACAATTCATAGAGGGAATGTGTTTTATGTGGGTCACCAATTATAGAGGCTTACCCGCTGTATTTTAATATTTAATAGTTAAATATTAATTATGTATTATGTGTTTTAAAGTGTGTAAAGGGTGTGGAAAATCAAATTAGTAGTATGTCGGTACATTACTTACAGGTTTATTAACAATTTACAACGTATGCACAATTCCTTTATATTTTAATATTTTACAATAATAATAATGTGAAGGGCGAACAAACACGATTTGCAAGTGAATCTTGACCGGGAGTTTAAAACAGAATGAGCGGCAGATTTTTGATGCATCGCGGAGAAAGTTCTTGTGACTTAAAAGTGGATTGGATTGGTTGCTCGGGGACCAATCGAATAACCAGCCGACTGCGATTCCGTGTCCTTTGTTCGACCTCCACACATTCGATTGACAAGTGCTTGATAGGAAGAGATTATGAAGTAAGGCAATCCTGCAGAAGTAGACATTTACAATATCATATAGTTATAATAATAAAACTAACACATTGTGCTCTATCTAACAAAATCAGACTTCTCGGCTGTTGAGCGAAAATTAATCTTTTTCGGTAAACGGACACTTTTATCGCTTTATTTTTTCGTCGTTCTTTACCCTTCCCGTCAATTTCTATTTCAACTTGTGAAATTTAGATGCCATTGTTCCCTTGTTTCTGCTCAGAAGTTGTGATGATTAAAAAATAAATACTGTAAAAGAAAATTGAAGAATATAATATACGAGAAATTTTTTTAACTGTTTATAATCATCGTACAGAGTACGCGAAATTAAACATTTAAAAAGGGATCGGTGCTATTCCATTGCTGAAAAAGCAAAAGTGCATTATTTATTTCCAATCCCCATCCATTTGTTGATTTCGCAAAGCACATCCAAAAAGTGTACGTTACCAATAAATAATGAAAACATAGCTCACCACTAATGGCAGGACCGCAGTGTTATCGAATTATCACCGTGGGGATGAAAGGGGGAGGAGGGGGGGGGGGGGTACAGTGGATTCGGTTGGGGACAGTTTTATCAACCACCTTTTGTTATCAATCATCGTTGTTATGTGAGCGATTTATTTTTCGTGATTGCCACTTCATTCAGTTTTTTGTTTTGCGTCGAAAATAAAAATAGTGGTTAGGAAAAAATTGCAATTTTTTTTTTGTTTTTTGTAAAATTTGTTTTCATTTTTTTCGAAGTGTCTTACTTAATTGGAATTATTTGACCGAACACTACATATGTTGGCTTAAGAGCGTGTTCACACACAGCTATAAATGCGTGGGATGGCGTATTTCGGCATATCACCCGCCGTACATCCCAATTGGAATATATGGCGAGCGGCTGAAATACGCCATCCCACGCATATTATAGCTGTGTGTGAATACGCTCTTAAACTTTAAATACCAAATTATTGTATTTTTAACGTTCATGCGTGTGGTAAACGGACGCAATCTTTGTACACAATACCAAAATAATATATATATACATTTTTAAAAATTTTATTTTAAAAGAAAGACAAACATTCCCGGGTTACGAATAACCCAACAATGTTTGAAAATCTCCTACTACCACCACAGAAAGCCGAAAATGTTGCTCGTGTTGTGATGGAGGACTTATCCAGCCGAGGAATCGAACACGCGACGCCCGGATGGGATCCAAGCACTCTGCCCACTCAACCACTGACCGGTCCAATTGAATCCAAGCTAAGTGCATTTTTGCAAAAAAGATTATTAGATTACCATGTTTTTCTGAAAATTATTTAGAATATAAAATTTTTGATATTGTTATGTATATTTTCATAATCTTATCCTTGCGCACTTCTTTTTCTCTTTTCTTTTTTTATTTTTTTATTTTTTTTTTATTTTTTATTTTTTTTATTAATCATTAACGCCCTTATGGGCTTTTACACACATTTACATTTTTATGTTTTAGTGCATACAGGTGTGTTTAGAATACAAAGAAAACATGAATAGTTTTTACACATGGTACATATAAATAAAGCTGGTAAGTAAAAAGTATAGCATTATACGGTAAAGAGAAAAAAATCAGTTTTATATGTATATACGTATATAACAAATAATAATAATGGTGAGTTTTTAATATATGTGCAATTTATGTGTTGAATACATAGCGAAGTTGATTTTAAACAAAGATACATACTACCGACTTGCACCGCACTAAAATTAATATACAAAACAATTCCATTTTGACCAATTACTTTATCGTCATAATTTCTGCAAGGAATTCAATTTCCGAAGACGAAATACTTTATACCATAAATATACCAATCCCCTTTATACTGAAACCATGGAATAATGTCAGATACTTCAGTAAACTATCACGGAGAGGACAAATGAGTTCGATAATATAATATAACAGAGTATCTAATTACAATCAAATTAAAATGTTAATCAAAGTATAAGTCGTTAAAGTAAATTTGTTATTATTACCTATTACAACGATAAACAAGAACAGTTTTTATAAGGTTTGTTTATAAATTATAAATTACTAACCTTTATTACGCCCTATATTGTAGGTGTTTTGACGGAACTTAACTATGAGGGTTTACAATAAACGGTGCACACAAAATTTCAAGATGGGGATTTATAGTTCTATTGTAACTGTTCCAATATACTGAATTTAAATTTGGACACTGACAGATGACGATAAACATCGATTGAGGTATATTTATTTCCTAGTCGATGAAGCCTTTCGATAGGCGAGTTTTCGAAGTAATTATTAGTAGGCGCGTTAACGAAGTAAGGCGCATTCAATCTTGTATTACGGGTAGGTACTCGCAGTTGGATTAGTTTGGTTAAATCCAGGGCGTCCAGTCTGCCATTTGAAATATTGAAAAAACAAATTAAATCACTCATTGTTCGTCTTGAAGTTAATTCATTTAATTTTAGTAAGTCCATTAAAAATGTGTAGTTAAGTTCTTCGATTGGAATTCCTAATTTATAGTTTATAAATCTCAAAAACTTATGTTGCACTCTCTCAATTTTTTGTTGGTGAATCTTATAAAAAGGAGCCCAGATTGTTGAATTGTACTCTAAATGGCTTCTCACTAACCCAGTGAACAGCAACTTAAATGAATTAATTATTTTAAAATCTTTTACCGTCCTCAATATAAACCCTAAGCTTTTCATGGCCTTGTTAGTTATTTCGTTTATATGAGAAACAAAAGATAATTGATTGTCAAAAATAATACCTAGGTCCTTGATTTGTTCAACTCTTTTTAGAAAGATGTTGTTGATGCTGTATTCATATTTAATAGGATTTTTAATTCGGGCAAAAGTTATTGTTTGACATTTTTCAATATTGAGGAAGAGTTCATTATGGATGCACCATTCTTGTAGCCTCACAAGATTTGTTTGTAATACGCAACAGTCATTGAGATTAGTAATTGTTTTGTAAATTTTAAGATCATCAGCAAATAAAAGTATCATAACTCCATCAAAGATTGTAGTTATGTCATTGATGAACAAGGAAAACAGCACTGGTCCCAGATGTGACCCCTGGGGAACTCCGGAGAAGATTTCGAATTGATTTGAAAAGTGCAAGTTGAGTTTGACTGAAATTTTTCTATTGTATAAATAACTTTCAAACCATCTCAAAATATGCCCCGTTATTCCAAGGGATTTTAATTTATGCATAAGTATTTTGTGTGAGACTTTATCGAAAGCTTTGCTAAAGTCAGTGTATACCACGTCTGTTTGAAGACGATTGTGCATATTATTAAATAAGTATTCCTGATAGATCATCAAATTTGTGAGAGTAGACCTTTTTGACATGAAACCGTGTTGTCTATGTGAAATTACTTTATTAATCTCAGGAGATAGTTTAGAGAGCAGAGCAGATTCAAATATTTTCGGGATCGACGACTGGATACAGATAGGTCTATAGTTGGATATATCGGATTTATCACCCTTCTTGAAAATTGGAGACAGAAAGCTT
Organism: Limnephilus rhombicus; assembly: GCA_929108145.2. Lineage (NCBI taxonomy): Eukaryota > Metazoa > Arthropoda > Insecta > Trichoptera > Limnephilidae > Limnephilus > Limnephilus rhombicus. The sequence goes on from OV815285.1 coordinate 51,684,381, forward strand.
GTTTTCCATTTATTCGGAAAGATAAAAAGTTTTTATTGACAAATTAAAAAGTTTAGTAAGAGGATAAGTTAAGATTGATAAGCATTTCGATAAGAAGATTGTAGGAATGTTATCGGGACCAGCCGATTTTTTCGGGTCTAGGGACTTTAATTTATTTCTAATATCACTTTCTTCAAATATACATCGATTGAAATCGATCTGGTTATCATTAGATGTTGTGGCGTTGAATAACGGAGAGTTGTTTGCAGAATCGTAGACTTTGCTGAAGAATTCAGCAAACAAATTAACGATTTCTTGGGGATTATCGGCCATTTTGTTATTTAAATACATATTAGAGGGTACACCGGAGTCATTATTGTTTAGTAGGTTTGAAAATTTATAGATATTTTGAGGGTTGGCAAGAGCCAATTCTTCGCAGTTATCGATGCACTTTTTGTAACATAACTTGGAAATTTTTTTGATGCTCGTTCTTAGTTCACAAAATTTTGCGTAATCAATAGGATCATGTGATGATTTGTAAGCTTTATGAGCGATTTTTTTGTCTCTAATTAATTTAATAAGATCGGTACTAAACCATTTTGGGTAATTATGCGTATACATTTTTGAAACGGGTACAAATAAATCAATAGCATTATTTAGAATTAAGTAAAATTTGTCAACCATTACATTGGTGTTTTCTTCAGTGTCCGAAAATTTCCAGTCGGTTGAAGATAAAAGATTAATGATTTGATTATAGTCTGCTTTGAAAAAGTTCAACTTAGTTGATGCAGATGGATTTTTTTTAGTTATTGAACTGTTACATTCAATTATTAGAGGTGGGTGGTATTTGTCAACCGGGAGAATAGATTCAACAGATGCGGACACTTTTACTGATAAAGAATTGGAAAATACTAGATCGAGAAGACTAGAATTTATATTCAAAACACAGTTTAACTGTCGGAGGCTAAGAAAATTTGACATTTCGATTATATCATGAGAACCGTGGTGGATGTTGTCCGTGCATGAAGTTTTGTTGTTTTCTACGTCCCATGCAATATTAGGCAGATTGTAATCTCCTGTCAAAATAATAGTGGCGCCAGGAAATCTTCTCCGGATCGTTTCAACTTCATGGTAGTGGTCTTTGTATAGTTGAGCGTCAGAAGATGGGGGAATGTAGACGGAGCCGATAATAATTTTTTCCTTTTTGGTGGATACCATGATGAACAGTTGCTCCAGATGTGTATAGATGCATTTAAGTTTTCTTGAATGAAGTTTGTTGTTTATGGATATTAACACTCCACCTCCCCTGGATTTATTTTTTTCATTTATGTCTTTTCTGTACACTGTATGATTATAGAAACCTAGTTCTGAAGTGTTGATATTATTATTTAGCCATGTCTCGGTGAAGGCGTAAGAATCGTGATTCAAAGTGGGTAGGGTTGATTTTAGATCCTGAAGTTTAGTTCTAAGACCTCGAACATTTTGATAGAATATTTTCAATTTATCTTTTAGTTTTTTGGATGTATTTTCGTTATGGTAGATCTATTGTTGATATATTTGATTGTAATGTCATTTTCGCCCGAAGCCTTTCTTTTTTCAAGTTCATTTCTTAATTCAGTTAATTGTTTCCTCTGGAGAAGCGATTGATCTTGGTAGAATCTAATGTTGTTTTTAAGTACGTGTTTTTTGGTTAATAATATTCTTGGCCATTTTGCTTCAGGAAACTCAACTTTAATTCCTCTTGGTTTGTCGTCTTTCCTTGTGCCTAGTCTATAGATTTTTATTTCTAGGTTGGCTGTTGAGTTGTCAATATCAGAGAGTATTTTTTTGACTGATGCTATGTCGCTGTTAATACATTCAATCTGCGATAACGATGTATTCTCAGGAATGTTACGAATTATCAGGTTTTTATCTCTATAATTTTGTTCCTTCATTTCAGCGAGAATATCACAGACACTTGGGGTTTGTGAATCTAAAGGGGTGTGCGTATTAGGGGTTGCATTTTTTAGAGCAGACAACTCTCCCTCTAGATTTGCCATTTTAACTGCCATTTGGCCGATTGTTCCCAATATGTCGTTGGTTTTGGGAATTATTTTTGCGAGGTGTTCTTTCGTGAATTTGTTGTTAGGATCCATAATCATGTTGGTTAGTAAGTTAACAGCATCCTTCGCCAAAGTAATATATGCCTGCGCATCCATAATGTAAATGGTTATTGGGAAAGTTTGCTAGATTCACTTGCAAGTATGGCTGATGGAACCGCCTTAATTTTGGTGCGCTGAGGTGATGGTAAGTATCTGCACCGCTGGCGTATAATAATGTCACAAAAATACTTGAACACTTGCGATTTCAAAAATTGTTTTTATATATTATTACACGATGGCTGAGTATGCAATAGATAATGCTAATGCGAACTTGAGCACTTTAACACTTGGGGGAACCAAAATTAGACTGTAACTTTCGCTAAAACTCGTTAAATTAAGAATGTTTTGAGGACGTAAAACTCTAGATGGTTACACCGGTATTTTTGTAATGACCGATTTTGTGATCACCGGTATTATTATAACTTTTCCAATTTTACCATGTGTTTACACTAGACTTCACTCAAAGTAACTATCTTTAATTGATCACCATGAAACAGGCAGCCGCCTAGTATGGTGATTTAATAAATCTAATCTACTTAAATGTCTAATATATGTAACATGTATTTTATAAATAAATAAATAAATACAACCAAAAATGTATTCTTGAAGGAAAATATGAGCAAATTTTCATTATATATTATTACGTTAACGTCTGTCGTTCATACTCCACGCGCTAGCTACAAATGGAAGTGCTGCCATCTCGCATATTTAAGGAGGAATTTTCTTGCAAATTTATCTACCTGCGACTGCGGTAGCGGTTTATATGTACTACTTAGCGCGAAATGCATTATTCGATGGTATTCACACTCAACTTTTTTATTGAGCTCTTTATCCGGCTAGCGATAGCATTGGCAAAATATCACCTAATAAAATTCACTTGTTTGGTATCGAATCGAGATTCCGACGATCACTCATTACGTTTATCTTTATCACTTACTATCTTTTTCCCGCGGCTTCGCTCGCATGGTATTAGGGGTTTCCCACCTTCCCTCTCCCGACTCCACTACCCCCATCAACCCCCCCCCCCCTCCCCCTCCCATTCCAAACACCCCTCTTCCATCAACCTCTCTCCCCCCTCCACCCACCCCTCCCCACACTCCTCCCCCCTCCATATTCCCTCTCCCCACTCCACTTATCCATTAACCCCCCTATTTCCTCTCGCATTCCACACATTCATTCCCGTAGTTTTATACAAAAAAAACGAACAAAAAAAAAGAATTATCCACTTTGGTTCAGTCGTTCGGGTTTATGCATTTATGTACATTTCGTACATTTATGCGTTTATGTACATTTCGGTGATTCATTAAATTACAAAACAATACAAGAACAACATTTCAACCTACCAGAGACCATATGGGAAAATAATTCACCGACTCCAGATATTTTCATATCAGAGGGTTCGGCTCTGTGGAATTCCTAATTGAACCTATAAATCCTACTGATCCCTCAATATAAATATTTAAAAAATCTTTTGTAATCCTACATGTATTTAAAATTACCGATTTTTACATTTTTATATATAAATTCTTTGACAAATCTAATATGCCTAAATTTTGAATCAGAGACCTAGGTATAATGCCAGTAGCTGAAATAACAAATGGTAATATTTTTATAGTCCGAGAATGCCAAATTATTTTAAAGAGATAGTTATTGAGTACGAATTATTTTTCTTCTTTTTATATTCTACCAAAAAATCCAGTACGGCAGTTTTATACTTAAAAAATGCAATACCTGTCTATTCAATTAAAACAATAATTGTTGTGTGATAGAAAATGTCAAAATTTGAGAATGACATTTTGCAAAACAAAGATTCCTAAATAAAAATTCTATTTTAGAAAATATTTCTATTAGCGAATTTATTTGAAGTACCTACTTCCCTAATAATTTGAATCGATTAAAGAATTAAAGATATCTTACTAATCGTCCCACCTATTGCAATTTTTTCATACAAATTTCGTAATAGAGCTCTGAGCTATAGCCTACGTGTTTATATTATTGTAAAGTTTCATTAAAATCCGTTCAGTAAAGTAGGAATTAGTATTTTAGACATATTTGAATTTTAAAATCAAAGGGATGTTCATAGTAACCAAATTAAAAAAAAAAACATCGTTTCCAAGGCGACAATTGGAGTTTGCAATAAATCGATTTTGTTAGCGACAGAAAACGTATGATAAATAATTTCATAACGCCAGAGATTATTCATAACGGCAGTGCTTACCAATATATATAGCCTATAGATGTCGCAAATAATGTAGTTTTCTATAAGTGAATGAATTTTTAAAATCTAGTCAGTAGTTTTTGCGTGAAAGAGTAACAAACATACATCCATACAAACTTTCACCTTTATAATATTAGTAGGATGGGCCAACTATTATTTTTCATATTCAATTTATTTTTTTTATTTATGAATTCTTATTTCAGTAATTTGTACATTTGAGTTTACAAAATTTCTAATTAATTATAATGTTTCACACTGCAAACTAAATTTTATGTAGCTCCTACAATACATCTTGAACTTTCCAATTGGTGTGGACTTAAATGTTTCTGGTAGCGTGTTATAATATAACTTCATTCTTTTGTACAGTAAACTGTTCTGCGAATTCACCTTGTCTTTTTTTTATGCCTGATTTCCTTGCACGTCCTTGTGTTATGTCTATGAATGTCCTTGTTGAATATAATTTTATTTGAGAAGTATTTAGGTAAAATGTTGTTTATTATCTTATTTTATCAACGTATTCAAGGTCAGCATCTGTTTCACGGTCAGCCAATTCAGTTCCTTTAACATTTTGTTTACTTTTGAAAATCTATTTCGCCGATGTATTATTCTCATTGCACTGTTTCGGAGAATTTGAAACTTATTTTTTTCTCGTTCGTTACATAGGAAAGGATAGTTGAGCAAAAGTTAAAAGTTATAATTGATTTTTAGATAGTGATTGCAGCTTTTCTAGATAGTTTTGGCTGAATTCTTCCCAAAAAAGATATTTTTTTTCCCAATTTTCTTTTGTGTATATTCTGCATGCTTGTTGAATGTTAGTTTGGAATCTAATATAACTCCTAAATATTTCATTTCAGTAATATTTTCAATAATCTCACCATCAATTTTAATTTTGCTTTCACTGGATGTCTTCTTATATCCAAACACCATACATTTTGTTGTTTTTGTATTTAATTTAAGCTTATTGATTTTTAGCCATTTTGATTAATTATTTAGCTCATTATTTAAAATATTTATTAGTTCTTCATAGTTATCTCCTATTAAGTATATTAGTGTATCATCGGCAAATAGTCGTGCTTTGCATTTTGAAAATATTTCAAAGTACAAAGCATTTCTTGTTGTACTATAAAGTTTGATGGTTGTACCTGACAAATTTTAATCAGCAATTCAAATTTGATTTCCGGTGTCATTTTTTTAATGTTTTTATTTGATACAAAAAAAAATTCACATGTCGTCACTGGTTATTCAGACGATTAACTTCTAAACATCTTACGGCGACGCCAACTGTTCAATACTTGGTTTTTAGGAGAAAAAAAATAATTAAATGTCACTCCAGAACAAGATGCTACACACAATTTTTCTTGAAATGAGCTCATTAATAGTTGTTTAAAATAAGTTAAGTATGTCTCTTAACCTCCTTTATGTTATAGTGAAACATTACATCATTCCCAACCAGCACTTGTTTATAAACACACCCTAACTGCAGCAGACTGTACGGTGCACTAGGCTATGTGTACTGTGCAGTGCACGGTACCAGGGAAGTATAGACCTGGAGGGAAGTGGCAGGTCCGCCTCTAACGATATGTGACTCCCTACCCCACATTTTCCGCCATAACTCGATACAGATAACTGGGAAATTGATTCGGAATTAAAACGTTGGTGGGAAAGGCCGCATATGGCTAACTTCGCAGGAGAGTGCATGTATCGAGTATCACGGTCCTGAACGGATAATTGATGATAGCAGCGAAATTGATAATACGAACAATAAACACGCGAGCAAATCTAAATTTTGGAAGCTCACATCAGCTTATGCAAATGTGGCAGCATTTTAGTATTAAAACTTATAGATTTCAGGTATGGATTAATCTTTTCATGGTCAATAAAACCTTTTATCGTGATTGATTTTTGGGGTGCTATACCGTGTAAACCATATACGCAGCTGAGACTTGGGTACTAACTAAGAGGAATGAGCGAGCACTGGATGTTTTTGAAAAGAAAATTTTGAGGCGTATCTTCGGACCGGTTTCAGAAAATGGATTTTGGCGCAGACGTTATAACAATGAGCGGCATACTCTGTTTAAGGATCTAAACGTCACAAAATTTATAAAACTGGGAAGACTTCGGTGGCTGGGTCATATAGAGGGAATGACCGAGCATCAAGCACCAAAGTCCCTGCTGAACTCAAGACCGATAGGGCGAAGGAGCCTGGGAAGACCAAGGTTAATATGGAGCGACAATGTCCTAAAAGATATATCCACCTTGGAGATTGTAAACTGGAGAGAGCTGGCACAAAACCGTGATGAGTGGAGGAAGACTCTTGAGGAGGCCAAGACCCACCAGGGGTTGTAGAGCCACGATTAATGTTGATGATGATACCGTGTAAACATAACATCTGCCCTGATGATGGAAACTGAAACGATGTTTTTTTTACATTATATAACGCTTCCTAAGAGGGCCCGAGGTCAACAATTTCCCTTGGAGCCTGTGTAATATTTGAGGATGCTCTATGGAGGAGTTTTTAGGAAAGGAAGAAGAGAAAATTCTAGAAAGGAAAACGGTATGAGGGGAGGGTGGGAAAAAAGTCTCCATTCACCTCCCGATCCGTACTGCAACATAGTTGTTGGTTAACAGACGCGTATGCCTTGACAATAAACAATGACTAACCCCATCCCATTAACCCGGGCACCCCTGCTATGTCACCAAACCAACAATCTAACTTGGGGTAACCTAGGGCAGAGGTGTCAGTTATCCAATAAATAGTTCCCGAGGCGGCGGTACCTAAACTCGTCTCTCATATTGAGATAAATAGATAAAATAATTATTAGAACGGTCTTGGCCTATAGATGAGAGGTGGAAACACTGACAGCAAAGTCAGCGGAACAGCTGGACACCTTCGAAAGAAATGTACTTCGAAGAATCTTAGGGGCGGTGCGAGACGGAGAGACATGGAGAATCCGCCACAATAATGAGCTCTATGATATTTACCAAACTCCCAGACTCTCCTCCCATTTAAGGCTCTAAAGCTTAAGATGGGCCGGACATGTGCACCGAATTTTAAACACACAAGTACCGAAGAAAGTCCTAACGGGACACCCGGGAGGTAAACGAAAGGCGGGCAGACCTAGGCTGAGATGGGAGAATGATGTCAGGAAGGATGCAAGAGGAATACTCCATGTCGATTGGAAGACAACGGCCGAGGACAGAGGGCGGTGGAGGCTTATTTTGAAGGATGCCAAGGCGCGAAATGAGCTGTAGCGCCATTGAAGAAGAAGTTAAATTTGCAAGAAAACTTTATTTTAAGTACGTGAGATGGCAGCACATCCGTTTGTAGCTAGCACATAGATTGTGTACGACAGACGTTAACATAATAATATAACGGAAAGTTTCTCATATTTTCATTCGAGAATACATTTTTAGTGGCATTTAACAAAATGCTTTTTAGGAAAAACTGGCAAACTAATAATCTATTATAGCGCATCTGGCTTGATGATGGACACTGTAAAGATGTCAAAACGTTGGCTAAAGAAGGAGGAAGCGCATCACAACATGGTACCCCAAAAAAGTACTTTCATGTGGAAGTAAGTATAAAAAAAAAGTTGTAAATCATTATAATTTTTAAAATATATTTTGGATTTACTGCTATTAAGGGCCTTAAGTGTTCACTTAACAAGTAAATATTACATTTTGACTATTTATAAGTATAGCTAGTTATATATACCTAACGCTGTTGGGGTAATAACAGTCGCAAGATAATGCCATCACCACTTCATTACGCATTACTTGCTAATAGGTAGCAAGGTCATAATGCAGCGGCCATTAAAATAATAGCTCATCCCCACAAGCCAAATTGTAAATTATCTTCGTAATAAATTTTGACATGTTTTAGGGGAGAACGTAACTGGTGTGATACGGAATACAGTGGTGCTTAAAAAAATAATAAAAAAGGTTTTCTTTTCATTTTACTGTTAGAAATTAAATTTCACACAGTAGCTTGGTCAAATTTGGATGAAGCATTGAATTATTTAGGAAACTTTACCGTTACCGCCGCTCCGGGAATCATTTATTGGATAACCAACACCTCTGCCATAGGTCATTCCAAATGGTTCGCTACCTCCAAATTCCTACCCAACTCTCATAACCTTTTCCTTTCCAGTACATCCCTCCTTCCTTTCCTAAAAATTCCCTCCACACAACCTTTCCAAAGATGACATAGGCCTTGAGTGGAATTATTTACCCTATTGTGTTAAAATAACGAAAAATATTATTTCAAAAAATCGAAAAGGGGAATCTAGAAATGAAAAATAAATCTATCTATCTATATACATAAATAAAAATGAATCGCCAAAATGTATCCGCAAAACTTCCGAACGACTGCACAAAATTGGTTAATGCTTTTCTTGTGTTTGTTATTGTCAGGACAAGGTATGTATGAAACTACTATTGGGCTCTGGTATTCTGAAATTTGTATAAAAAAATTGCAGTAGGTGGCAAGTGAGTTGTTCGAAAAATGAATGTACCGGGACTGAATGTATGGAATGTGAGAGGGTGGAGGGGGAGGGGGGAGGGTGGAGGGGGGGGGGGAACTTGGGTAGGGGGTTCGCGGGAGGGGGGGGGGGAACCTGGGAGGGGGGAGGGTAATTCGGAAGGAGAGTTCGCGGGACGGGGGAAGGGGGGGAGTGGAGTGGGAGAGGGAAGATAGAGGAATCGGAGTGGGAAAGCGAGATGGGAAGGGAAAGGTCACGCAGGGAGAAACAATGTCTTTATCAAATGGCCTAGCAACGCATGCCGGGAACCAGGTAGTATGAAATAAAAGACGGGAGACATATTTATATTTTTCCAATCTATATCATACAAAATATCTACATATTATTACCGAAGAACACGTTTTACTATGATGCCCACGAAAATATATATATATATTTTTTTTTCATCCACATTTCATCACAACAGGAATAAATTAATTTTAATAATACCCATCAACCGGTAAGAAAACGGTGCAATGTGTGTATAATATTCAAAGTATCTGTCTTTTTTATTTAACATTAATTCGGTTAATGCGTTTCCTACTTCAGTCTTAATCTTAAAACGTCTCCGAAAATTACCCCAATATGAGGATTGAGGATATGCCATATTTATTCTAGCAGCTAATGGATGAGAATACAATTGTGTAGAATCAATCAAACGTGTTATTCATTTCTTTTTGTTTATCTGATGTCAGTTTCCGTATCATTCTATAATAATTTACCTTCAAAGAGCTTTCAGCAACTAAGTGAATTGTCAGTGAGACCGTAAAAGCTCCAACGTAGAAATATAAATGACACCTCAAAAGACAACAAACGTTCATCCCTTCCCGCCCACCCCTTCCAACTTCCTCCTTCCCCTTCCTGCTTCACCCCAACTTCTCATCTGAAGCGAATAAGAAAGAAAGCTTAGACAGTGATATATTGTAGCCACTTACGGCTAATGATTGTCAAGTAACGGTGTCCATTAAATCGTGTCGGGTTCGTCATACAAAAAATATATATAAATCCCGCGATGCGCAATGGGAGAGAGCAGAGCCGGCAACGCCGCCCGAGCCGCTGGGAAGAAGCTTAAAACTTCTGCCTAAGCGTTACATGGTTTTTGCATTTGGGCCTCTTGGCGTAGGCGTCACGTAGAGCTCCGAGCGGTCCGTATGTTCCTTGTACTCGTACAGGATGTAGAGTACTCACAGTATAGGCTATAGAAGGCACGGCCTATAATACGGCACCCAGACTTTATGCCGCACGGGAAAATAATATTTTATTCAGGAGTCTGATGTGCGAGCCGGCTGCAGTCAGGATTTAGTCTAAATATCTTCAAGAATTTTCGAACATACGTTCCGCAACGTGATCCTTCCAATAAATCTCCCGGCAAAAAAAAAAGTTTTTTAGTTTAGATTCAAAAATATAAACCACTTATTATTTTTAATTGATAAACTAATGTTTAAGACAAGATTTTTATGCATCACAAAGGGTAACAATTATTATAAGCAATAATTATTAGCCTGAAACACTCATCTACATTGAAAAAATCTCCCGAGAAAAGATACACGCTGCCGACGGGACTCGAACCCGCGTCCTTCTGATTTCCGGTATCCACTGAGCTACGTCGGCTTATCTCCTGCCCGCCAAATAATTCAACAATTACTGCAGTAACAATTATTATAAGCAATAATTATTAGTCTGAAACTACATTGAAAAAATCTCCCAAGAAAGGATACATGCCGTCGACGGGACTCGAGTCAGACAGGTGGAAAAATATAATAAGCAGTAATTGTTGAATGAAACATTAGTATATAGCTTAGTAGATAAGAACAGTTGACCGGAAATCAGAAGGAGGCGGGTTCGAGTCCCATGAGTGTGTCAGGCTAATAATTATTCCTTATAATAATTGATATAAACCACAATCAAACTACTTTGATACATATTAAGCACTACTTCAAAGCCTTCAATTTAAAAATTAACGATTGTATAGCAAAGATCCCAATGAATTTGGAAAACAGATCTTCAATAGAAATTGTGTGAAGTAATGAAACGGGTTCTCAGTGCGCATTTAACCATGTATGTTGGGGTCAACGAAGATCAAGCACTTATCGCAAATTAAATTAAAATCTGATAAATAAAATCAATTATGTTTGAAAGTGTTCAAAAAGCTTTATCATAGAAGGCAATAAGTTGGAATGTGGTAACAATGTGTCCAGCCCTCCGATATAACCGAGATGGAATCCGACCATTTGAATCACCAACGCAAATGCCGTTAATTAAAGTGAAAGCCCTTCACGACCAACCCCTCCCCGCTCCCACCCCCTTCCACTTCCTCACACTCGCAATAGCCCATGGCATTTATTTTCTGTATAAATTCCAGCAATAATGAAAATTTTATACGAATTTCCCGGAGGAAGGGAAAAGGACACTGGTCCATACAATGTAACTATCGTGAAACAATGGTCTCATCCTGAAAACTACTATTCCTAAAAAGATTCGTATGCTTGATTCAAAATGTTCACTACATCCGATATGCCAAATTCATTAAACAAATAAATAGGTTAAACCTTTTTTCATTAAGAGGTACTTTTACTTAAACCAGGAGCTTCTTTTATCGGCTTCGAGCTTGAACTAAGCATTGTTAGGGCAATCGAAATAATTCAATGTAGGCAAGTATGTAGATGTTTTGTTCTGGAATTGTTACCTCATTGAAAATAGGCTTTTGTCCGATTGCCCATTATGAAGAGATGCCATTTTTCTTTAGAAAAGACTATTTGCCATCGAATTCCTTCATCTCTGTAGAAAAGGATAAGCCGGATTACCAAGGTTAATTCCAAATAAAAAACGATTGATCTTTATATGAGTAGCTACGCTTAAGAAGTGACTTCAAAAGATTTTCGAATTACTATGCAGACCCCAGCCAATCAAATATATAACATTTAAAGAGATGGAAGAAATATGTGTGGTTTTTCATCTTTTTGTAATTTTCTAAATTGCTATTCAATGATTGTGCCATCTTCCTTCAGTGTTAAATTTTATCACTATACTTATCAGGGCCATTCCATTTCAACAACAAAAATTTTGATATCCATCGTCTTTTGCGTACGTATATGGCAGCTTAAATTCCAAAGAAAGTGATCGTTTTTCGGTCAATATTAGGATGATATTTCATGACAATATAACCTCAGTGCGCTCAATCCGTGGACGCGAGCAGGATAAAATATTTATTCGTATGTGTTATACACAGTTTCATCTATAGTAATAGCAAAACTTTTGTTCAATTACTTTATTCCGTTTAAAATATAAATTATCAATTCGTATTAACCGAAACCATGTTTAAGAAAGCATTGGATATAATTTTTTGTCAAAACATTTATTTTTATTTGTTTGGTTAGAGCTTTTTTTACATTAGCTCCACACAGGAGTACTTGAGGGAAAAAAATCGCTCAGGGCCTATGTCATCTTTGGGGTTGCTGTGTGGAGGGCCTTTTTAGGGAAAGGAATGAGAGAAAGTTCTGGGAAGGAAAAAGGTATGAGGGGTGCTTAAGAATCTGTGGTTCGAAAGCGTCTGGATGGAGAAGTCTGGGTTAGATCTTCCTCAACCAATCTCTCTCGATCCGGCTTACTATGTAGTAAATGCGCAAACGCATTGGCCGCAAAGACCTAGACACCCCATGAACTCGGGCACCCCTGCTAAGTCACCTACGTAATGAACCACTTGGATTGACCTATGGCAGAATTGTTTATTATCCAACAAATGGTTCCCGGGGCGGTGGTACCCATACCCGCCTCCCAAATTGACTTTAATATGTAGCTTTTGACGAAAGCAATATTTAAATGCATCCTATACGTGTTTAGCGTTTTGCTGGGGTTTTTGTTTGCAAAAATTTATCACGATCGTAAATATGAAATTGTACGTAATAAAACAAAAAATAATTTAAAATTAATAGATTACTAACTTAGTTTTAACCACGTTTATTGTTAAAAAAACCCTACACATTTCGTAAGTAATGCTTACTTCATCGTGGTTAATTTAAAAAGTTTTAAATAAGCCTGTTGAAGTAAGCATCGCTTAGAAAACATGGCGGTTTTTTTACAATAAACATGCTTAAAACTAAGCAATATATTAGTTTTGAATTAAAATGGTGCCACAAAATAAGTTAGCTATATTTGAAGAAGTAAAAAAAATATATTTGATTACGCATATCGTTATGACGATGGATATATGTAGACCAAAAGGAATCTATCGATACATTTGGAACTCTTTTTGAGTGTTTAGTCATATATCAAGCTGGGTAAGAATAATTATAGCAAAAGAAAATAAATGCATTTTGTCCTTTTAAGGTTCAAACCCTGTCCGTAGCCTAAAACAAGGCTTCCAAATCGTTTTAGCTTTATTACAATGCACAGATGTGCACATTGCAGGTTGCAGGATGCAGGTTGCACGATGCGGGATGGTCTACGGTTCATGTTACAAGAGTGTTACATGTTTCCCAGGCTGACCACGCTGACTAATGAAATCCTTACCGAGGCATTATGTATGGGTAATGCGCCGGCCGGGCTACCGCTGCTTGTGTTGTCATATTCTTGTGGTAACACGAAGCAGTAGTCTACTCAGTGTTGTGTAATCTACTCCTACGGCACTCTATTACTTACAAACTAAGTTTTTTTGAAGTGAAAACTTCTTAAGCACCGTTGTGACTTGAAACTCAATGAAAAGGAAACGAACGACACTAAAAAGAGACAAACACATATGTCTGTAGGTTTTAGCCTGCGAGAGAATAAGTAAGTATAATCGGTTTCCGCTCTGTGCGGTGCTTCGTAGCTCCCTCACTTTTGACTACCTTAGTTTTCTCAAGATTTCATTTCTACCGCGTGGGAATTCATTGCACACTCTATTTTTTTGAAGTGAAAACTTCATTAACACCGTTGTGATTTGAATCTTGATGAAACGGAAACGAGCTACACTAAAAAGAAGCAAAAACATAAATCTACAAAATTTATCCTGCGAAAGAATGAGATAGATCGTTGTCCTCTTTGTTCGGTGCTGCGTTGAATAAAAACAAACATATTTTTTAAACTTGTTAAGAATATCGTAATAAATAAACCCTACAATTATCCTACTCCTGATACTCTGCAGTCGTCTCATTCTCTCGAAGTTTATTTTTCTGAAGGTTTCACTTCAACCGCGTGTGAACTGCACACATGATTTTTTTACAAATAATATTCATGACTCCAATCGGTGATTGATGAATATGTCATTTTGTAATATGGAACAGTTAAATATGACCGAAGGGGAGAGTGACCCATTAGCTCAGTGGCAAAGCACCGCCCCGGAAAAGTTAAGGTCAAGGGTTCGATTCCTAGATGTAACCGTAACTTTTTTGATTCTTTTGTTTCAAATTTTCGATTGAGAGTCGTTAATATATATAAATTACAGTTTGAGGTTTTACTCAATAAGTTAAAATAAAAATCAATACCTATACTTTTTGAGAAACGATTTCGGAGGTTTTGGTTGAAGCGGTTAGGCCGAGATACGGACCTTATTTATAATTAAAAGAGAATCCTTGTAATCGCATGACATGGATCAGGCAATTCTCTAGAGTTGGTGCGGCTATAGTCAGTAGTATAAGAACAGGCGGAGCTTTTAGGAAAGCTCAACGTTTTATCGGACGGAGTTTCGAAATCGACTTCCGGATAAGCCCTGTGTAAAATTGAAAAGAAGATTTGGGTCGTTTCTTCGGGATCCGCTTTGGCGTTTATTTTCCTCGGACGGGCGGCGTTCACTGGAAACTTTGCCAACGGAAAGGATTTCCCGTTGCTCAAAAAATATGTGTTTGTAATGCACGACTATGTGAAATGGGAACCAGGCACTCAAAGCTCTGGTAAAGTGGATTCTTGCACGGCTTAAATATTCTATATCGAAATGCAACGGGTGGAATTTTGTATGTTTTGACCCGAGGGAACATCATTCTCATCATTAAAACATTCTCTACAATGCGTTTAAATTGACGAACAACAATTCACTATTCGGTAGATAAAATTTAAAAAAAAAAAAAAAAACAATTTATGAAATATTGTACCTACGTTAATAGCTTTGTTCGCCCTGGGCGTTTTACGTGACACTTTTTTCATTCAGTTTTTATATGGGTCGACTTTTCATTGGGATTTTGGACGAAAAAAGGGATGTGTTTTATTTTGGTACTGATTTCCGAATACCTAGTTTAAGGCGCCATTTCCCCGCTAAAAAAGAAGATGGAGAGATATTTTATCACGAATTTTGGAGAGAGTGCGCTAATACTTAAATCGGTAAAATTGAAGGGAAAATTGTGAACATGTTTAATAAAACACGACTCGTTTAAAATTGAACAAATATCTCTGGAGGGCTGACTAAAGCAACATTTAAAGAAACACTGTTTCATACATTTACCTTGTAAAATAATTGAAACAGATGTGAAAATAATAATTTTCGGAGCATACTTTGCGATTTTTTTCTATCGAGAGAATTTTATATAATTTGCGTTTCGGCGTAGGGAACGTATATATATTATCGTAAAAAATAACGTATATTTTTTTCAGAGCTTAAAAACTTCAAATGTTTGAGGGGGGATATGTATGAAATCGGTAAAAATTAACACGGGCATCAGCCTAGCATGGTGGTCGAAAAATCCACAAATGATGTAACCATAATATGCAATGAATAAAGAAAAATGTAAAAAGAGGTGACGAACGAAAATGACAGACAATTAAAACACAAAAAACTACATAAATATGTACAATGATTGTAATCGTGTATTATTATTCAGAATTGTAAATATAGCGTGATGATTTGTTGACGGCAACGGCTTAGAAAACTGACAGATACTTTCATGAACATTGTAATCTATGGTTATGTTCAAGGTATTGCCATTTTTTTTAAATATTATATCTTCTGTAATGGCAAATATCTGTGTGAAAGTAATGATCGCGTAAAACATTTTTTGAAATTAATCTATACAGGGGAATTACCTGACTTACTAAGGTGATTTATGACATTATTTTCCACGTGTATTCTGAGGTCACTCAGCCAAGTAACTGCCCAACCCCTGACTCGGACCCTACCTATTCAATACCTATAGATTTTTTTTTATGTTTCAATTGAAAAAAGAAAACATTAAAAATGTAATCGGTGACAAAAATTTCATTATCATCGTTACTTCAAATAATTTCAGGAATCACTGGCTAAGAGGGCATTACCAGAGAAAACCAGAAATATGCCATTTTCAAATCAGATTTTAGACGTATTGACTCTTTTTCACAAAAAGTTATAAATGGATTTCGAAAGATTGTTCTTTTATCTAGCATTCGCATGTAATAAATTTTGAGAAAATTTTTTAATTTTTAGTATAATAGGGTTATTCCATAGGTCGTTGGCAGATTTGTTAAATTTTCAAAAAAGTTTTTGTATTATACCACACCCATTTCTAATAATATAATCATGCAGTAAAATAAATCAATACATTATCTAGCAAACGCATGTTTTAGAATTTTAATTTTAGTTTCAATAAAATCATTAAAAAATATGTACGTACATGTGTTTGTTGACGAAAATTGGTCCATTTGTGTATTTATTTGCGCACTTACAAACTAATATATTTGAGATTTTTTTAACATTCTTATTAAATTTAAATATTATTGAAAAATGATAAATACCTACAATCAAAAAATAACTACAAAAAGTACATTATTTTAATAGTTTTATCATCACACCTTTCAGCATTTTTGGATGAAGGTATAAATTAAAGCTAATTTGAATTGAAATAAATTCGATATTGAGTGATAATTTTAAAAAGCTGGTACGGAGAATAATTAATCTTTCTCGTTGTAACCGCCCTGCACGATCGTAAGAACAACTTTCGACGAAATGTGGATTTTCGTCCGCTGGCTGGTTAAACGCTCTTAAAGTAAGTCAAATTCAACACCAACATAAAAATAATCCAAATAAATAAAATCGGTAATATAAATGTTCGATAGCAATTGGGTTGCAAATGAATTCGTTAAAGAACTTTGCAATCATTCAAAAAGATAGCTGTCAAAAATATCCGCAAAATTAATTGAAATGTGAGATAGAAAAAAATGAGTGTAAAAATATTGGTCCCAATAGTCCTACATCTAATATATATTCTCTTCTAAAACTTCATACAACAGATTTATTTTACTATCTACTAAACTACTTATTAGAATTTGGACCTCAGAACGTTGAGACATAATCCACGAAAAACTGCAAGACTCCTAGCTTCCTTAAGATATACAGGGATTTCAAAACCTTTATGATAAATATTGTCTTGTTCAGTTTTATATTTCGATTAGATTATCTTCTTTTTTTCTTTATAATAAAAAAAAATAATAATGTTGTTATTCAATTTATAAAAAAACAGTTCATTTATAAACAAGTTCTGCTATGTAATTATTATTATGCATGACAGCTGTTTTGCCTTCTGAAGGCATTATCAAACTGTGTTGATGCCTTCAGAAGGCGAAACAGCTGCCACGCGTAATAATGCTTAAACAGAACTTGTTTAAGGGCCCGCAACCCGAATTTCCACCGATTTCTTACATATATCCCTTAAAAGTTCTTAAAAAAATATATGTTATTTTTGAAGATAATGTCTAGATGCTGCCCGCGCCGAAACGCAAATTATATGAAATTATCTCGATAGAAAAAAATCGCAAAGTATGCTCCAAAAATTATTAAAATCAAGTCTGTTTCTATTATCTTATAAATTATATTTGTGAAAAAATTCACAATGTTTCTTTAAATAATATTTAAGATGCTCCCCGCAAGATTTTTGCTCTATTTTAAACGAGTCGTGTTTTATTAAATATTTTCGCAATTTTCGCATCGATTTTGTCGCTGTAAATGTTAGCGCTCTCCTCTAACATTCGTAATTTCGTATCTCTCCATCTTCTTCTTTTCGAACCCGGTTGCGGAGCCTTAAAAATAAACTGTTTTTATAAATGGAATAATAATTTTAATTTTTTTATTGAAAGAAAGACAAACAGTCGGGTTACCAATAACCCGACAATATTTGAAAATCTCCTACTACCACCGCATTATTTACAAATTTCAAATATTTACGTAAAAATACCTTTAAAAGAGATGGATATGAATATCAAAACTAATTTATATACAGTCTTTATTTTTGTACTTATTCGCTGTTATATTCAGTATACGGACAAGCAGTTTTATTTTCGTTATTTGTTTATGGGGTGTTATGTCGTGTTGCGCTACCTCCCTCTTTAGCCAACGTTTCGGACATCGTTGCAGTGTCCATCATCAGGGCAGATCCGGTAGATGTGTAATTTTTAGTCGTGAAGTGTGTGCTTATTTACTTCGAAGCGATACCGTGTCGTCAGCACCACTAACTTTCACCAGTACAAAATAATCGTGACAAGCAGTGGCGTCATCGCCGCGGAACGGAATAGAAAGTAGTTTCATCCTAGATGAATTTTAATGAAAATATGTTTTATACTTTTTGTTATTCGGCGGTACATTCTCTCTGCACAAGCCGTCGGGGTTTGAGTAGTTATACTGTATTTTCCCTAAACCGACTGCAGATTGTAAATGAGTATGCCGGGGCGTAATTGTCGGCGGATCAACTTTCACTGAACCCAACATTATTAACTAATTTATATGCACAGTTTGACTTTTGTATAGAGAGCTTCAATGATCATAGATAAGTATAGAATAATAATGAAATGGACATTCTGTTTATACAACGTTTCCAAATGTTTTTTAAAAAAACAAATAATTTCATTTTTTAATTAATGTTACTCACAGATTTCGCATTCGCATCTCTTTTCTTAAAATATTTCTACACTGTTCATTAATTTTGCTCAATACCGTATTTAATTACGGCCTTTTTTCTTTCATTGGGTACGTACACATATTTTTTGTTACATATTTTACTTAAATAGTTTCTGCAATATACCACTTCATATAATGTCGGTACATATTAACTATTCATTGAGAGAAGTGTATATTTTATGAATACATCAGTTGCAAGCACTAAACTATGCAAACTAAACATTTTGTACTGGAAGTTTTCAGTCTATCAATATTAAATCATTTGCTGTAGGTAAAACGAGATCTCAGCGATTTGCCTATACATGAATCACGAATAGCTGAAAAATGGTGGCAAATTTAATTTTACGGTGATAAATGCACGAGGAACGAGGTAGATACCGTAGGCTATATTAACGACGCTTGATTTTTGCCGCCTAAAATATGGCAACGATTTACGTGAAGAGAAAATTACTCACAAATAGTTGGATGATTGTTGAATTTGGTAGGCGGGTATGGGTACCGCCGCCCTGGTAACCATTCATTGGATAACCAATACCTCTGCTATGGATAACCAATACTTCACTTACATATATAGTAAATAATTAATATTTAATTAAATGAAGACAATATTAGCGAAACTCAATCGAAAATGTGGAGACAGAAAAATCAGAAAAAGATATTGGTACCTCTGACAGAGGTGCTATTGTTAATTAAATATTATAATTTGAGGTTTTACTCATAAATTCAAAAAATACAAAAAAAAATCATCCTAGAATTGAAGAAAACTCAATAGATGTCGCACATTAAAAATAAAAATGTATAAAAATTTATCCAGACACTATCCAGATAGCATTTTTCGAGTTGAATCTTGCAATCATATATAAAGATAGCAGCCAATAATATATGTGCATTAAGAAAATGAAGATGTTGGTAGTTCTTAGTCGAAGTATGATACAATTAAAAGTGACCGAATTTGATATAGACACCTTAGCTCAGTTGGTAGAGCACTTTCCATGTAAACAAAGGGTCCCGGGTTTGTGTTCCAGAGGTGCCAATATCTTTTTCTGATTTTTCTGTCTCCAGATTTTCGATTGAGTTTCGCTAATATTGTCTTCATTTAAATATTATAATTTGAGGTTTTACTCATAAAGTTAAAAATAAAAAATAAATAATTAATCATACAAATTTCGGTTTTCTGTACTGTGCGTCAGATTTTTCTGCATGAATTTGCTTTAAATTTGCGTTAAAGTGTCACTTTCAAAATTGGAACTGATGACTATCCCGTGATTTTTCGGGGGGCTGCGCCAGTTCTGTTTTTAATTCATAAAGGAATCGAACCCAAAAATTAACAGTTATTTGTTTACATTTTGTTCCAAAATTGTAAATTTGAGTGAATTTAAGTTGTATATTTAAATTGTATAATTATTTTGTAATCCATTTTTGATAAAAAAATGTTTTATTCCTTCGGCCAAAAGGTTTTATTCTGTATTTAAAGGTATGGTAATTATCGGTTCGGACTGGCCACGCTTATTACGAATAATTTTTAGAAAAAAACTTTAGATTCGCCTTAATTACTATAAAAGGAAACTTTTTGGCTTTGGGGCGGCAGAAAATAATGCATTTTAATTTTCAATTGCATAAAACCAAAATTCTCTTCGCGATCCGACACAGCGAAAATCCGCGGCCGTACGCCGTACCTGTCACTGTGATGTTGGTATTCTTTATAAATTAACAAGAGCTAATACGACTGTAGCCGACTTCGCGGGATACCTACATGAAATACCGCGAATCACAAACCATGTTACACAAACCTAGCGTAGCCGCTAAACCACTTGAAAACTGGGATGTTTTTCTTGCCTTGACGCGAGTAGGCGTTATAAAGGGGCACTTTCTTTTGTATCACAAACCATGTTACACAAACAAGCCCGCTAGACAAATTTCATAATTACGCGCCTTATCCCACGAAGTCGGCTACAGTCGTATTAGCTCTTGTTAATTTATCAAGGATACCAACATCACAGTGACAGGTACAGCCGCGGATTTTCGCTGTGTCGGTCGTGAAGCGAATTTTGGTTTTATGCAATTGAAAATTAAAATGCATTATTTTCCGCCGCCCCAAAGCCAAAAAGTTTCCTTTTATAGTAATTAAGGCGAATCTAAAGTTTTTTTCTAAAAATTATTCGTAATAAGCGTGGCCAGTCCGAACCGACATTTACCAAAGGTATTTGTACCATAAATAAATATTATTTCGAGATATCCAATAAGTTAATTACGGTTAAAACATAGTTTATATTTTCAATGTGAATTCCTTATTTAAAATGATCACTATTTCCAAGAAATTTATATTCGATTCTCTCAAAGCATTTTATACGTTTGATGTAAATAAATTCGATATATATTATCTATTCTACATATTTCTGACTAAATAGAAGCTACCAGAGACAAACTGTGAATTAATCAGCTCACGCGGATCAAAGTAATTTCTGTCGAGTTTTTAGCATTATTTTATTACAACAGTCTAAACTTTTTCCCACTAATTTATTTCCTTGTTAAAATTCTTGTACACCACCACCCCTGTTAATTCACCTCCCCAAATATACATATTTTTTATTTCTTTTTATTGAGGAAACACACAGTCATACAGTAAAATAATTTTAACAATAAAATTCATATGTTGTAGACCAATTAATTTCCATTATGTTAAAATATAATAATATAATATAATATATATATATAATACATATATTTATATAATATATATATATATGTAAACTGTAGTTTAAGGAATAATTGTACCGGTCTGAACATGGCCTTATTAGACTAAAACCGGTTAAGGTCAGACATAAATTAAATGTAAAAAAGTTTAAAATTGTTTTAATACATTATTCCAGCACGAATTGTCAGAATCAAAATAGAAATGTTTATTTTTCACATTATTTATCAAGCTGTGGTGTTTTTAAAAATAAAACAGTTGAAAAAAATGGTATCATTATTTTAACTCTTTCAAAGACTCGACAGATTTGTGATTTTATTATGTAGTAGCAGACCCAGACACACGTTGCTATGGCTAACGAAACACAACGCCATCTATTGGCAACGCCATTACCCAACCTTTATAACCAACGCCATCTGTCAATTTGCATACATATCAAATCATTCAATTTGGATGGCGGGAATAATTTCGCTGCCCCGGGAACCTTTATTGGATAACCAACACCTCTGCCATAGGTCACCCCCAAGTGGTTCGCTACGTTTGGTGATTTAGCACGGGTGCCCGGGTTCATGGGGGGTGGGGTTTGTCTAGGTCTTGGAGGTGGATGACCAGGACACACTGAACCCCAGATTCCTAACCACCCATTAAACCCTTTTCCTTCCAAGAACTCTCACCTCCTTCCTTTCCTTAAAAAACCCTGCATACAGCATCCCCAAAGATGACATAGGCCCTGGGGGAAATTATTTTCCCCACGGCCACCAGCTCATGTAAAAAAAAAATCCAGACCGCCCGCTTGCCAGCCCGCTCCCTTTGTATATTATATATGTCAAACAATTTACGAGAGATGGGAAGGCTGATAAAGATATTGAAATAAGGGTAAATGCCGGTAACTCCATTAATGGAGGACTGAATGCCGTTGGCGCTAATACAAAACTGTCAAAAAAAAGCGAAGCTAGCAGTCCACAATGGAGTCCTGGTACCTACCCTGATGTATGGCAGTGAGGCATGGAACTGGCAGAGGAAGGATGAAAGTAAACTGAATGCTTTTGAAATGAGATCCCTGAGACGTATGTGTGGTAAAACCATGTATGATCGTGTTAGAAATGTGGATATCCGCAAAGAATGTAAGGCTGATGTAAGTATAATGAGCAAAATTAAGAAAGGGACCCTCAGATGGTTTGGGCACGTAGAGCGAATGAGCGAAGAAAGTAGTGTAAAAAGAATATATGATGCAAATGTGAATGGTAGAAGAAGTCGGGGACGCCCGAGGAAGACATGGCACGATCAAGTGAATCAGATACTTGAGACGGGCCATGTCAAAAATCAGAATAATAGAAGAGTATGTATGAGACGATGTATGAATGTGAGTGAGGCAAAGAGTGTGTGCCAAGACCGAGTTGTTTGGCGGTCCGTCCTCTCTGCCTACCCCTGCGGGGAAACGGCGTGATGGTTAGTTAGTTAGTTAGTTTCAATTTGCACAAAACCTTGACAAAATAAAATACCTACATCTTCATCATGAATCACTCTATCTATTGGTGAAAACCACTTGAAAATCCGTTGTGTAGTTTAAAAGATCTAAGTGTACAGATATCGGGAGCGACTTTGCTTTATACTTTATACTATGTAAAGAAGTAAGTGCTAATTAAAAAAAAAAAAAAATATATATATATATATATATATATATATATATATATATATATATATATTTATTACATTACATTAGAAACATTTATAATGTAAAAATGACATAGTAATAATATTGTTTAATAACTGACAATATTTTAAAATGTGTACAAGTGTCATTATGTCTTGTAGGTCGATATTAATTCTTAGCTAGGCAGATTGCAATCAAAACATTAAATAAAATAACAGTTGAAAGAGTTTAACAGGCCTGTCGGAGGCTTATGGGTGAAAGGGTATTATGTAAAATGATAATGTGGTTGTATTTCAAAATCGGTATAAATCACACTTGTACGTATTTTGTGTTCGGTGAGGGATCAATATGCAAATCATAATAAAAAGTTAATTGTGGTCATTGCACATTACGTGACATTACGTAAGGCCGGAAAGCAGATACTTCGAGTACCTACCCCTAATAATATTCCATAATATTTGAGGCAGTACCTAACCAGTTACCAACCTTATCCACCGCCGCCATTCCTCCCCCTCCCTACCCCTATATCCTCCCCGGGGACATTACGAACCGGTAATTTGATTATGAACTGATCCATAATGTATTTGATCAAAATGCAACGCTACAAATAACAATCTTCGAGCTAGATGTACGTACATTCTGTTTATATTCCTGTAAATCACATCGAACCACAATACACGAAGGTAGAGTTAGCCAACTAAATGTAGCATAATATCTAGATAATTTACAACATTTTTTGTTTTATTAATAATTACAAAGGTGAATATTTAAGTTTCTATTACATTTGGGAAGATTTTGAAAAACAAATCTTAAAAAATAATACGTTTGTTAGAAAAAAGGGATGCATTTAGAATAAACACATCTTCGAAAAATATTTTTGATTCGTACCTAAGGGGTATTGATTTTAACGTAGATGGTTTGGACATAATATTAGAGTGCTGATGATTAATTAATGAGTGTCCAAGAATGTTAGGCTGAATCAAAGAGGAAGAATCAAGTATTCATCCGTTTTCCATAGAACCAAGAGCCACTATAAGAAAAAAGACTTGTATACTAAGAGAGGAATATGTTTAAAACGGCGAGTGAATGTGAATGACGCAGAAAGTGTGTACCATCATAAATTTGGATTAAATTCCACCCTTCGTGTCCACCCTTTCGGTAATTTTAATTTATTTTTTAATTTAGTGCATTGCCTATTACATTTGTTGAGAATTTTTCGATCACCATGCTAAACACATTCCCGTGTTGTGGTGGTCATGGTTGTTATTTTTAAATTCAATATCATAGTGATAAACTTTATATCATAAATATTTTGAAAATCTCTTGTAATATTGTTTTTAATTCTAAATTTCTTCTAAAAAATGGGAAAAATTAAAATGTTGAAAATAAGTAAAATGACGTCGCTTGGCGCGCAAAATCTCCCATCTGAATATTAAATTAAAGGAGAGTGACCAATTTCAATGCAGGTAAATGAAGGTAAATGAATATTTATATTGTAAAGGGAAGAACATTATGGTGCCAACCTAGAGTAAATAAATGCATCACCATGGTAACGAAAAAAATAACAAGGAGTACAAATAAAAATGTTATGGATAAATCACTGAAATATAAATACCTCTGTAATAAATAAATAAATAATGCAAATAAATAGTGTAACAGGAAATTGTGTTGTTTTTAATAGTTTGGGAACCCAGTACGTAACTAAAAACGTAACAATTGGTGTCAGATGTGGGGTTCCAAAAAAAAAAACTACAACAGTGACAGTTCGGATAATAAATTGTTTGACGATCATACGGTGACAAGGAAGATGGCGACCAAGAAAAATAGATTGATGGATTTGAAGGTAATGGAACTAAAGCGGGAACTCGAGGAATGTGACCTGGAGACAACGGGGACCAAGAGTGTATTGCAACAGCGGTTACGAGTGGCTCTCGTAAACAATGGTGAAGATCCGGAGAGTTTTTCTGTCGAAACAACCGGCGGAATTGATGACCTCTGTCAAAGCTTCAGTGACATGAGGACACAGCTGGAAGGGAAGCTAGACAACATTTCTCGCTGCTTCAATGAAAAGATATTTAACATGGAAGAACGCATCCGAAGAATAGAGGAGCGACTCCCCACTACTGGTGGTGAGAACGCCGTCATGGGTAAGAAGAGTTTATCAAGGCCCCCAAATGCTAATGACGAGGAAAGGATGACCCAGATGAGGAATGACCTACCCACCTTCGACGGTAAATCTTCCTGGGAGGAATATCTGACGCTCTTCGAGACCGCAGCCATGATCAATGAATGGTCAGAGATTAAGAAGGCGTCGATGCTGTACCTGTCGCTGCGAGGAGATGCAGTAAGGGTATTGCAAACTATTCCGCTGACAGAGCGCCAGGACTATGAGCAGTTGACGCAAAGTCTGGAAATGCGGTTCGGTAATCGTCACATGGAACAGATCTACCGCTCGCAACTGAAGAACCGCTTCCAAAAGCCGAACGAGACGTTGCAAGAATTCGAAGCTGACATTGTCCACCTGGTTAGAGGCGCCTACCCAACAGTGACTGACGATTTCTACGAGAGTCTGGCCATTGACAGATTCTTGGACGGACTGCGGGAGGGTGAAACGCAGCAGGCCGTCAAGTTGGCACGTCCGAAGATGCTGAGTGAGGCGTTGACGCAAGCTCTGGAGTTCGAGGCCGTGAAGCAGTCCGTGAGAAGCCAAGCTCGGGTACGTGCTCTGGAGACCGCGGGGGAAGAATCGCAACCATCCATGGAGGAATTAGTGAAGCGTGTCGTGGAGGCTTTGAAGGTACAGAAAAGGGAAATACGCTGCTGGAACTGCGGTCAGACAGGACACCTTCGTAATAAATGCCCGAAACTAAGGAGACAAACCTCGGAAAACTAAAAAGGGTTGATGGGAAGGGGCAACCATCGATCCATACTACCGAGGCCCCTGAAACATCCGTTACTATGTCGACACTTGGAGGGGGAACTAGCAGTATGTACATAGAGGGTCTGGTGGATGGGAAAAGTTGCAGACTGTTATTGGACACGGGAGCAACTGCATCGATCATTAGACCAGATATTGCTGTCTCCGGAGCAAGGATCGTGCCGTCACGATGGAAACTACGTACGGCAACAGGGGAGTTGATGTGCGTGCACGGGGACGGTTCAAAATCGGCAACACCACCTTCAAGCATCAGGTTCTAGTCGCTGACATAGAGGAAGAAGTGATCTTCGGGATGGACCTGCTGTCGAAATTGGGCTGTAAGCTGGACCTGAGAGAGGAAGTCATATGGATCGACAACGAGGAAGTGATACTGCAGAAGGGGGTAGGCGGAACGGTGTGTGTTGTCCTTAGTGCGGATACTCTGCTACCCCAATGCAGTGAGACACTGGTTACCGCGTGTTTAGACACGTGGAGTCCACCGGAGCAAACTGTTATCTTGGAACCGGAGAGGGACGGTGCGGGACCAGGACAAGGAATTTTGGTCGGCAAGGCGCTAATCCGCACCCGTGAGGAAATACCCATCAGGATAATGAATGTCAATGACTACCCGGTAACCCTAAAGAAAGGCACTCAGTTAGGGTGTGGTTCACCTGTTTTGGCGGTTGTTCGGCAAGTTAACAACATGACCCAGACATCGAATAAGCTTCCAGACCAGCTAAAAGATCTCGTTGAACGGGAAAGTAGGGGACTTCCTGCAAAACAACGGAATGCCGTCGAAACGCTGATCAGCAGATATCAGAATGTCTTCGAAGGCTCGAACGGGTCGTTGGGAAGGACTGACGTCGTACAGCATCGCATAAGAACGGAGAACGCAGACCCTATTCGACAAACCTCCAGGCGATTACCATTTGCGAGACGTGACGAAGCTGAACAGATAATTCGGGACATGGAGAAAGGGAAGATAATCGAGCTATAAAATAGCCCATGGGTTTCACCTGTGGTACTGGTGAAGAAGAAGGATGGGACCACACGTTTTTGTGTAGATTACCGACGACTCAACGATGTGACCAAGAAGGATAGCTACCCTTTACCCCGGATCGATGACACGTTGGACACCTTGGGAGGCTGCCAAGTCTTTTCCACCCTGGACTTGAAGAGCGGTTATTGGCAAGTGGAGTTGGACCCAAGAGACAAGGAAAAGACAGCTTTTTCTACCGGGACGGGACTCTGGCAGTTCACAGTGATGCCGTTTGGACTTTGTAATGCTCCTGCTACGTTTGAGCGGCTGATGGAACATGTACTAAGAGGGCTATCCTGGGAAACATGCCTGGTCTACTTGGATGACATTATTATACTCGGCAAAACCTTTGAGGAACACCTGAAGAACTTGGAACAGGTGTTCCTGCGTTTGCAGGGCGCCCACTTGAGACTTAATCCCAAAAAGTGCAACCTTTTTCAGAAACAGGTCAATTATCTCGGTCACGTGGTTTCCGAAAGGGGAGTCTCAGTTGACCTAGACAAAATCCGCGCCGTCAATGAGTGGCCAGTACCGAAGGACAAGCACGAGCTGAGAAGCTTCCTTGGCCTCTGCACCTACTACCGACGGTTCGTCTATGGGTTTGCAGATATTGCCAAGCCATTAACAAGGCTCACCGAAGAGAAGAATTGTTTTGCCTGGGACTCTTACTGCCAGCAGGCCTGCGAAGACCTGAAGCGGAAGTTGACCGACGCCCCTATCTTGAGCTATCCCAAACCAGAAGGGAAGTTTATATTGGATACAGACGCCAGCAACGTGGGCATGGGAGGCGTTCTGTCGCAAGTCCAGGAAGGGGAGGAGAAAGTTATCGGGTACTTCAGCAAGGTACTGTCTAGACCTGAGCGCAACTATTGCGTAACGCGAAGGGAATTACTAGCAGTTGTTAAGTCGGTGGAGCATTTTCACAAGTACTTTTATGGGAGGAAGTTCCTGCTGAGGACGGATCATGCGGCGCTCCAATGGCTCTTGCACTTCAAAAATCCCGAGGGACAGGTGGCGAGATGGATTGAGCGGTTGCAGGAATACGATTATGATTCCGAACATCGAGCTGGAGTTCTCCACCGGAACGCGGACGCTCTATCCAGGAGACCTTGCGCGGAGGATTGCATGCACTGCGGGCGGATGGAGGAAAATTCAGCTGTCATGTATAGAACAAGAGTCGTGGATGACGATTGGGAACCTGCAGAAATCGGGAAGGACCAAGAGGCTGACCCCGAACTGAAATATCTGGTGGAGTGGAAGAAGGCGGGACAGCGGCCAACCTGGGAGAACGTCGCTTCTTCCTCTCCAAACGTCAAATCATACTGGGCTCAGTGGGATTCCATTGAATTGGAAAACGGGGTTTTTAGAAGGGCATTGGAAACGCCGGATGGAGAACCAAGGAAGCTACAGATGCTGGTTCCAAGGAAACGCATTCCCGAAATCCTTCAGTTATTGCACGATGGAACCTCCGGTGGGCATTTGGGAGTCAAGAAGACCATAGAAAAGGTCCGGGAACGCTTCTACTGGGTGAACTGCAAAAGAGATGTCAAGAATTGGTGCAGGAAGTGCGTGACTTGTGCCATGGCCAATGGACCGTACAAGAGGAAGAGAGCACCGATGCGACAGTACAACGTGGGTAGCCCGTTCGAGAGAATCGCAGTGGATATAGCTGGACCGTTTCCTTCAACCGAAAACCGGAACAAGTATATCCTGGTCGTTATCGACTATTTCAGCAAGTGGGTCGAAGCCTATGCACTGCCCAATCAGGAAGCAGTTACCGTAGCGGAGGCATTGGTCACGGAGCTGGTCAGTCGATTTGGTGTGCCTCTGGAGCTACATTCTGACCAAGGACGGAATTTCGAATCTACGGTGTTCCAGAAAATGTGCGAGATCCTGGGAATTAGAAAGACGAGGACTACAGCACTGCACCCGCAGTCTGATGGAATGGTTGAAAGGATGAACCGTACAATCGGCAGACATCTGGCGAAGGTTGTCTTGGATCACCAAAGAGACTGGGACCGACACCTGCCCTTGTTCCTGTTGGCTTACCGATCGGCAGTTCATGAAACTACGGGGCAGACGCCTGGAAGTGTACTCTTTGGACGAGAGTTACGACTGCCCTGTGACCTGAAGTTCGGGTGTAAACCGAAAGAAGACGTAGCTGGTGAAGACTACGTGTCGGACCTTCGTAGGCGTCTGGATGATGCCCACGACCAGGTCCGTGTGAATATCGAGGCTGCTAGCGACCGGATGAAGGAACACTATGACATCAGGGCGGAGAAGGGGGGATATCAATCTGGCGATCTAGTCTGGCTGTTCGACCCCCGGAGGCGCCGAGGTTTCTCCCCAAAACTCCAATGTTCTTGGGATGGCCCCTACGAGGTGCTAAAGCGGATCAACGACGTGGTCTACAGGATAAGGAAGAGGCCTAACGGGAAACCACGGATCATCCACTTCAACCGACTTGCTCCCTTCCTGGGTGACAATCGGGAGGACCTAGAACAGCATGTCCGAGTCTGTAATGTCCCTGAGGATGAAATAACCTTCGAACAATTCATATCCCAGGCTAGCAAGGGGCACAAAACCCGTCATGGAGTGACACAGGAAATAGCGCAGGACCTGTTCGGGCTTTCAAAAGAGCATTCTGTGGCCTTCTGCGTGACGCACGACTTTGATATGTCACGGGGAATATCGAGGGTTTTGCAGCATAAATTTCTGGTGCAACAGGAGTTGGAGCGGCAGGCACCAGGCATAGGAGAGGTGGCGCAACTCAACAGGGAGGGACAACTGATCTTCTGCTTGGTGACCAGGGAGACGACCCAAGTTACGCCGGGGTACCGAACCATTTGGGACTGTCTGATGGTTTTGAGGGACCGCTTGTTGCAGTCTGACATCAACCGGATAGGGATCCCGAAGCTGGGTGGCCGTGGGAATGGACTGGACTGGAGGATCTTGCAGAGCATGTTCGAGGGGATCTTCCGATACACTGGCATATCGGTTCTGGTATGCTGTTACCACAGTGGGTCAGATGCAAGTCACGGTAAAACAGTGGCTTGTCATTTCTTTGCGTCGGCTCGATGCAATCGAGGACCAGATTGCCGATACCTTCATGAAGGAAATTCGGGGCCTGTTCCAGGACGAAACAGCCCTAAGGAGGGGGCAATGTAAAGGGAAGAACATTATGGTGCCAACCTAGAGTAAATCACCATGGTAACGAAAAAAATAACAAGGAGTACAAATAAAAATGTTATGGATAAATCACTGAAATATAAATACCTCTGTAATAAATAAATAAATAATGCAAATAAATAGTGTAACAGGAAATTGTGTTGTTTTTAATAGTTTGTGAACCCAGTACGTAACTTAAAACGTAACAATATTAATAATGATTGTAAATTTATAAATTATACAGTAAATAAAAGTAAATCTAAGTCTTCCTTCATTTTCTTGCAAGTGAGTTTTTTCAGTCTCCTGCAAAATTTAAAAAAAAATCACGTTGGTGGTAAAACGCTCCCTGCGACGATTATTATTTTTTTTTTTACATGAGCTCCACACAGGAGGCCCCGAGGAAAATAATTTCCCTCAGGGCCTACGTCATCTTTGAGAATGCTGTGTGGAGGGTTAAAAATAAAATAATAAAAATATTACAACTTAAGGCTCTGCAACCGGGCCCGAAAAGAAGAAGATGGAGAGATACGAAATTACGAATGCTAGAGGAAAGTGCTAACATTTACAGCGACAAAATCGATGCGAAAATTGTGAAAATGTTTAATAAAACACGACTCGTTTAAAATAGAGCAAAAATCTTCCGGCATTATCTTAAACAGAATTTAAAGAAACATTGTGAATTTTTTCATACATATAACTTGTAAAATAACTGAAACAAACGTGTTAATAATAATTTTTGGAGCATACTTTGTGATTTTTTTCTATCGAGGGAATTTTATATAATTTGCGGTTCGGCACGGGCAAAGTCTATATATTATCTTCAAGAATAACATATATTTTTTAAGAGCTTTAAAACTTACCGTATTTAAGGGAAATATTGGGGTATTAAAAGGGTTGCGGGCCCTTAATGAGTAAACACTAACAATAGGTCACTAGCATCACTTTTTTTCCGGTTTAGGCAAATATTCTAAGATATTCCGTATATTTTTTAATCGTATTTTTAAAACCCTTGCAATTTTTTGAAAATTTCAATCGGATCATTTTTTATAAACCGGAAAGACGGGACATAATTTTTTAGGTGCGAAAAAACGATAATTACATAGCGGAAAATCATTTAAAAAAATAACGTTTGCCACACGAATGCCACAGGAGAATAACGAGGCATACCAAAAATATTACATCTCATAAATATTTTTTTCTTGATCTATCTTATTGATCATAAATCATTTAAGTGTTCAACGCCTACATGTGACTTAATACAATGTAATATACTTATAAATTATATATATGTATATGTATATATATATATATATATATATATATATATATATATATATATATAATAAGAATATTATAAAATTTGATATTGTTAAAATCAGCACTATTACCATTATACCTCTAAAACAGGTACAGAAGGCAAAAAAGTACGGGGTTCTCTTAGCAACATCTGTCGAAAGTCAAACCAAATGATAAGGTCGCAGAGAACAAACAATAAATCTAGTGAATGTTAAATGTCAAATTCAAAAATTCGCCTGAAATCAAAGTGTTGCCATATAAAAAATAAATCAGTGTGGAATTTTACAAAATAAATATAATATTATCGGAGGCGAGACATTTTCATGTAGTGACGTCACGAGCCCAAATAATAGATTTATTTATTAAAAAAAACTGTATATTTCTAAAAAAATTTACTAACATTTTCGTAATCTTAGTAAAAAAAATCTATCTGCACGATTTTTTCCAAGTCGTTATGAAATCCATGCAAGTGGCCTATTGTAATATTTTATCACTCGCACAGCAAAAACCTGGTGAGACTGAAGTCATGGTTTTAATTTCTAGATGGGACGGAATCTTTTTTGGGTTTATCTTTTTTAAAAAATTTTTGAGAGTCGCCAATATTATCTTCAGTGGTTAGAGTAATAAAATTATGAAATCAGGATTTGTCTTCAAATGACATATACAAAATTTGCAAAAAATGCTTAGACATACTTTTGTTTAACAAAAAAACTAATGTAAAATTTCATATTTGCTGAAGAGAAATGAGAAAAACATTTTCATTCGAAAAAATAAATAATTTCCAGCAAAACAATGAGGCGACTTGGCAGCAAGTGTAACTTGTCATACAGCCCTAGGAATAGCGCATGACAAGAGACACGACCAACATTTTTTGCGGTATTTTTAACGAGAACTTTCTCACCCCTTGAGCTGCCCCTATAAATCACTCCACTCTAGTGTGTACATTATACATGGGGATCGTAATTCTAAACAATAACGTTATCAATTTTAATAATGTCGGAGATAATCATTTTGTAAAAAGAGCCCTTTTGGCCTTTGCACATAATAAAGTACCTACTCATTTTTTATCTCTTAAGTAAATTAACTGAAAGCCACGAACTTCCTGTTTTTGTTACTAAAATTCTGTTGGTTTTGGAGGTATAATAAATGTGTTAAAAGGAAAACATAATTAAAAAAATAAACGAGTTAGATTTTAATCTTTGTAAATAATGTTGGCGACTATCAACCCAAAAATATAAAACAAAAGAGACAGAAAAAGATTCAGTTGCATCTAGGAATTGAACCCTAGTCCTCTTCCTTGCCGTGGAAGTTCTCTGACCACTGGGCTAATTTAACCTTATCAACCTACGAATATTTAATTACATAATGTTAGTTGGAGGGGGAGGGCGGGAAGGTGCAAGAAGAGCCAAGAGAGACTATGAGGGACAAGAAGGGTCGGTAAGCGATTAAATATTAATATTTTAGGTTTTACTCATCAAGTTATTTCACTATAAAAATAGTATTTAATTGCCTTTAAAACCCATTTTTCGAAGTATTGCATAATAATATAGAAGCAATAATAATGATCTTTAAATCTAATATATTAGACAACCCGTCAAAGAAAACGTCTCTACGATAGAATGATATTATGACCTTTGAATCATCCACTTTACTCTGGATACGAACCTTCAGGCCCACTGAGTTTCTTCATTACAAATACAATCCAATGGAGACATCCACCATCACTGTTTCAATATCTAATTGTCTAAAACATAATATTATCATTAAAGGCTAAGAATTTAACTTTATATTTTAATTTAGCAATTTCATTTAAATTAATGCCCAAACATACTTCATAACATGTTTTTTTCAACTTTTTGGAATTTTTTTTTAAAGCGTTCTTACTAATTAAGATTTAGCTAACCCTGTTTTCAGGTTTCAAGAGAAGTCGATTTTTTTTAATGGAAAAGTCTTCGTAGCGTAGATTTATTGTTTTCAAAATTATATTTTAGAACCACATGTTAGTTTAAATATGTTATTTTTTAAATTATTCGATTTATAAAAAAAATATTTATAAAATTGTTTTGCTGTATAACTATTACCACACGTGAAAGCTGTTCTGAATCATTTTCAAACTGTGGCGAAGCCGTTCATAAACGATGAATTTATATTACTTCTTTATAGTTACTAACAATAAAAATCAAATTGCTTTTAATTTTATTGCCAATGCCCTTATTGATTTCGGAGTAAATTGTCGGAAATTAATTTTGGTTATTACCTTGTAAAGTTTCCCGACTTATTGTGTTGTCTTAATTTAACCAAATGTTTAAAAATAAATTACACAACAAAACTTGTTAATAAATAAACTGTTTATTATAAATCGAACATAATATTATATAAGAAAAACAAACTATTATTTAGATACTTGTCAGAGTGGGTTGAAGGAATAATCTTTCTGGAAGTCTGTAGTTTCTGAATACATGATTGGAAATATTATTTACCAATTTGTTGGTCTCTTTTTAGTGTCGCTTTTTCGTTTCATCGAATTTCAAATCACAGTTTCAAAACACAATCACAACTAAAGAAGTTTTCACTTCAATAAGCATTTTCTATTGCGGTCTCACTCTAACACTACTTTAATCAAGTTAGCGACTTTATTATCCCCAGCATTGATAATTGGTTGTTTTACAGTTATGTAAACGAAACAATCTAATTTGTGTGCGCATTCTGCGAATGGCACAGCATCCAATCAAAAAATCGTTTTAAAGTTCATACTTCCCAAAGCAAAATGTCGAAAAACCAACTAGCATCCATTAAAACACCCTGTATTTCAGGACAGTTTTCAGGACTTATTCGCGTCTGCCGGACATACAAATATTGTTCCGGTCCCGTTATTAATTCATCCGTTTGTTCGCGCTGCGGAATGTCGTTCCTTTGTCCGCCCCGGCTGTTGGCTGTTGGACTCCTGGACCTCTGAGAGCTCCGTTGTGGCCTCTCTTTCAGTCGCGTGCTCTGTAAACGAGAGAGAAAGAGAGGTCACTTGCTAACAGCGGTACTCCCATTTATAACGTTGGGGGCGCGAGTAGCACACAGCCTCCCCGCACTTGTCATACTTGGAGCAGGGACTGAAAAAGGACCCACGGAAAAAGTCATGTTTTGTAAAATAACTTGCGAATGGGCAAGTTACTCTAAAATGAAAAGCTGTTTTAAAAATTGAATGATGGCTACTGAAATTTATACAGTTGTGACATAAAGAGGTCGTACGTACGTCATCGACGAAAAGTCGTCCTTCT
Organism: Limnephilus rhombicus; assembly: GCA_929108145.2. Lineage (NCBI taxonomy): Eukaryota > Metazoa > Arthropoda > Insecta > Trichoptera > Limnephilidae > Limnephilus > Limnephilus rhombicus. The sequence continues at coordinate 51,719,106 of OV815285.1, forward strand.
CACACGTCTTGCGTGAAAGTGAAAAAGATACTACTTAGAATGATAATGTCTCATATGACCTCTCTGGGATTACTGCAAATCGATGATCCACTATCACGTAATACTATTATTATTGAAAAATTATTCATTATCTTAAACAAAGAATGTAAAAATACATTAAGCCTTAATTTAAGTATGTATGTTTGTACGTATTTGTGTACCTCCTACGCCAGTATCCACAAAGATATTTCTATCATTATTAAAGCTAATTTATTACGTTTTTATTTAATTCTCTAAGTACCATTTTAAATATATAAATCAATAAATAAATTATGCCCATAGTAAAGGTACATTGCGTTCTAATTTCTGTTTGTCTTTCAATTCAGTTTCTAAGGGAATATTACAGGCTTGGTTGTAAGTGTATACACTAGTCCCAACGTGAGATCATGATACGTGACGTCATCGTTTTAGTGTCTTCTGCCTTTTTCATTTTCAAACAAGACACGCGAGAATGAAGAGAACGAACGCCTTTGACGTCCGAACGAGCTTCACTGGGATCGTATATCATATGATTTTTGTGTGATTGTCTCGAAAAACTTTTTGATTACGAATATTGTCGTTTTTACTTTTTTTTTAACTATGCACATAACAGTAATAGGTCAGTGGTTGAGTGGGCATCGCATTTACGTCTCACCCAGGCGTTCCGTGTTCGATTCCTCGGCTGGCTTAGGCCTCCATCACAACTCAAGCAACATTTTCGGGTTACTGATTATTCGTAACCCGGGTTATTCGTAACCCGGAAATATTTGTCTTTCTTAAAAAAGAAAAAAACAAAAAACAACAAAAAAACAAAAAAACAAAATTTGTAGTTTGTTGCACATCAGTATTATTTTGCAGTGTCTTTAGAAGTGAAAACAAATGGTGGATGGAAAATGTATGTTTCGGCTGGGTTGTTTCAAAAATTTTAAACATTTCATCAAATATTTGAAGTTAATTTTCGTGTTCTGTGAAGGTTCTATTAAAATTCTGTGATTATTTCAGTTTTAGAAAGTAGCTGGCCTATAATTATATGTTAACAGAGCTTGAAGAGAAATACTCGAAAGAGAGAACATAAAAATTGTTCAATTTTTTTTAAACAACTCATCATTAATCATTCGTTTGAATGCTTGCTAAAAACACAAACGTGTCACCTAGCATGGAATTAAAAATAATTAATGTTTAAATAAGATTATTTAATGTTTTTATTTATTTGTATCATTAACGCCTTTCGGCTTTTACACACTAAAACTTATATAAGACAGAAACTATAATATGAGAAATGGTGACTGGACAATTCAAAATGAACTCAACTCAACACCGTCTTTGAAAAGTCGTTAAAAGTTATATTAGAAAAAACATTTTTTAAATGGCTAAATACGTTGCGTTAGGTTAGGTTATGGGCTTTTTATCTTTTTTTTCATAGCTTTTAATGACTTTTCAAAGAGGTGTTAAGTTGAGTTGATTTTGAGTTGGCATGGAACCATTAGAAATTAGAAAAATTGCTTTCGTTATAAAGAGTCTTTATGATTATATAAAACCGCAAATAGAATACCGGAATAGTAAAAGCCGGTTGGGGTTGATGTAAGAATTTAACAACATTTTAATTTTTTTTACAGTCGATGCTATTTGATCATCGCCATGTTTGCATTGGGTTCTAGTATTGCCGTCTGATACAGGAAACGGGATGGCCCCGTAAAATAAAGCGTAAAGTATTGACCCAATAATATTCCAGTACAGAGCCAGAGGCTAGCCAACTAATAAAGTGGACCCGGAGCGCGACACAACGCCAAATAGAGAAAGGGGTCCGGTCACTTCAATAGAACTGACCTTTCTTTCCGTTTTGATTTTGTATATTTCAACAACTATAATGTGTGAAACTTACGAATAATAAAATCTGCAAAATATGTTCCTGTGTTATTTTGATAATATTTACCCCATTTTTACCTCATTTCTTTGACATTTGATTTAGTATTCGATCAAAATAAACGATTGTGACATCATACATTGAAGATGTCTAGGTTCTCAAAAAGGTATTTTGTCTTGATATAATTAATGCATTCGGTTAAGTTCATAATGATGTTGTATCCTTTGTATACCTAAGATCCGTCGGGAACCATTTGTTGGATAACTCTGCCATAGGTTACCCCAAGTGGTTCGCTATGTTTGGTGAGGTTTTTCCGGGCAGTGGATGCGTCTGCCCAACTGTTGCGTGGCGGTTCGGTTTGAGAGAGATTTGTTGAGAAAGGCCTTTTGACCTCTCCCGTTGGACTTTCAATCCATCATCTTACACTGCAGTTGAAAGGATGGATTCATACGTCCGTCACTCCTGGACACACTACCCCCAGATTCCTACCATCCCCCTTATACTTTTCCAGAACATCCTCTCCTTAGTTTCCTTAAAAAGACCCTCTACACAGCATCCCCTAAGATGACATAGATCGTAGTGGAAATTATTTTCCTCGGGGCTTCCCGTGTGGAGCTAATGTAAGAAAAAAATTTTTACTCATTCCGTAGTGGCACTTATTTTTATACCCTTGATATGCTATTTTTTTTCTTTTAATCACAAGATGTAAATTATTTTTAAATAAGTAACGTCTACTTTGAAAGAACGTTATAAAAACACATTTATTATATAATATATAAGGTTTGTTAAGATCTTCAGATAAGGCCGAAATAACGTAACACACTTTTTTTCTTGTCTTTCAGATATTTCGATGGAATCCTAGCATAATAATACACGTTTCAACATTCTCAAATCACATAATACAATTAAATCTATTCACACAGAACAGATGGGACTAATTCTATAGATATCCTCGCCAGCGAAACCGATCAATTTATTACACAAAATATCATATCGGTTTTGGAGAGTAAATGTCTGAATTTTCCAGCGGTTGGTTAGTTTGGAACGTTATTTATATTCACGGCACATCCGCCGCGGATACGTCGCCGCAGCTTCACACTCCACACTCCATACTCCATATTCCATACTCCATACTCCATAGTGCCACCAGAAAAAAATATTTCACCTGATTTTTGAGGGCTTGACAATGTGAACACAACGGTTAAGCACCGTGGAAAGCTTGTGATATTTTTATTTGATCGAGATTGAGGTACCAAAAGAAATAACTGCACGTTTTAGAACTTCAAACCCATAGGCTAATTTGTTCGCTTTTGGAACAACTTTGGAACAATCGTTGTGTCTCCCTTACTATAGTGGTGAGAATTTTGACCTAGATGGTGATAGAAAGAGAAAATTCACACATTTTCTGTGAATGAATTGAATTTTCTCTTTCTATCACCATCTAGAAAGAGAAAATTCACACATTGTATTCAAATCTAAAAATTAACTACAAATTTTTTTCGGATTGCAATTTGATAAAATTATTTGAAACTTTAAAAAAATTTTATTAATTTTTTTTACATGCAAAGACATAAAAGTGTGATGAAAAAAATGTTTACAATACATTTATCTAGTAAAACATGTTTTTTTTTTCAGAATCAGTTATTTTAGTTAGATAAAACGTAAGGTGAACCATTATAAAAACTTTTTTATGTTTGCAGGCAAAATTTTTATATTTTGAAAATTATATACTTATTTCGAATTATAAAATTTGAAAGCTTATTTACACTAATACTAATTTAAAAAAAGTCTTAATAAAACGCGGTTGACATGGAACCTTCCAGAGATTAATTTATTCGGACAAACTTTTTATTCCAAACTTTAATGAAGTCTTTTTCAATACGAATAAAAACCTCCCAGAACTCTTAAGTACTCACGTCCTTCTCAGAACGTGATTCTTTATAAAAAAAAAAACACTTGTAACAATTACATTTCTTTCTTTAGCTTTCTAAAGAAGTATTAAAATCAATGAAGACGTAATGGATTCTTTTAATCTTTATACTGTACAAAGTTAAAAACACGGCTTCGTTATTTTCAAGAAAACTCTCAGAAAAATCAGGGGGAAATTGTTAAAAAGTTCCGCCAGTATTCTCGGTCGCTTATCGCGCGGAAAACTTTTTGTTCTGCAATATGGCGCTAAAGTTTATCTGGAAAATTTTAATGCAGGTATTTTTTTAGGGTTCATTAAGGCGGAAAGATATTAAGCTGCGTCAGTATCGGGAGGTTATTGGAAAGAATTTAGTTTTAAGCAAGTTACGCTTCAACTGATTTTATGGACTAAAAGAAAAGTGATAATTATTAATAGTTTCGGTAATCAAGAAGCCATTTTTACTTAATAGTCATCAATTTTATCGGAATAACTTTTTTAATAACTTTTCGAAGATTATACACATCGATGCAATCTAATAATTTAAAAAGAAAATTATATATTTGTCAAAGTAAACGAAAAAACAACTATACCAGACACAAAAAATAAAAATAAAACCGTCGAATAACCGGGAATCGAATCTCGGATTTCCATCTTACCATCTTTCCATCTTACAAACGCCCAATCCAATCGGCCACTGGATCCTAATTTTTTCACCTCTTCCTGTGTCTTATTCTGTTTCATAATTTGTTTAGATTTACTAGTAAATGCGCAAATAAATTTTATTTGATTAATTTGTCTTATTTCACAATTAATTCATTTAAAAATAATATATAGTATATTTGCGGCATGTTCCTGAGTGGAAGGATACTATCAGTATCGCCCTGGTGTAAGACCACCATTCAGAATTGAAACGTTGCTAGAAAATGGCGTTAGCCGTGTTTGGTGACCAGATCTGAATAGCCAGGTACTTCCCAATCATCCTCTTCCCCACCTGCTTCCCCTCCCCACTACCTTCAGCCTCACAACATACCCCAATTGGGGATGCCATAGTCTCACTGGCTCCAGACGGGAGCAGTTGAGATTCTTGTGCGGCATTCACTGTAAAAAAAAAAATATCTTCTTCTTTGATGATTAATATTACATTCAAAGGGTTATAACTAGTGACCGACCGAAGGTTCGGTTTCAGTTTCGGTAAAAAATCTAGTTTCGGCACCAGTTTCACCGAAACCGAAACTTTTTTAGACATGTTAAAAATTGATTGTTTAGTGATATTTGGCTTATTTTTAACACTTATTCAGACAGTTAACACGTGTTAAGGAAGGACGTCATTAATTGAGTATTTTGCTGATGATGGCGGGTGATATACGAGCCATGAACTCACCCGAAGTCAGCCGAACGAGAAGTTCCAAGAAGTAGTTAACGTGTTTTGTTATTTTTGTATAAATTTTGTTTGTTTTAGAGAAGTAACATTCATAAAATATAATTTTTTCGCATACTTCAATTGTGTTGTTTTTTAAATTTAATTTACACTTGTTCACTGTCTGAATAAGTGTAAAAAATAGGCCAAATAACAGCAAACAATGATTTTCAACATGTCTAAAAATAGTTTCAGTCTCGGTGGAAAATACTATTTAGGTCAGACACTAGTTATAACCTTTCAATAAAAAAGTTATTCCAATAAATTGAATATTTATTCTAGAAATGTTAAAAAAATCAATTTCCTAAATGTCAATATCCCAAGTAAATAAATATCGGATTGGTTTTATCGCTGTCTAGGTTACAAATAAATTCGTTAGAACTTTGAAATTATTCAAAAAGATATCATCCAAAAATATGGAAAAAATCAGTTGAAGAAAATATTGTCAATTCTGAATAAGAAAATGACTTAGAAAATTAAGTCCCCGTGGCCGAGTGAACTGAGGCCTTGTCGCGGTAAGACAGAGATCCAGGATTCGATTGCCAGTTGCGACCATTAAGCTTTTTATTTTCTGTGTCTTGTTCCGTTTCGTGATTCCTTTAGATCATAGGTTCTTAACGTGGGCGATAACGCTTCCTTGGGGGGGGGGGGGGCGTTTCAGGCCTTCAGGGGGCGGTAGAAGACCAAGAGAAAATTGGGGGGCATTTCAGACTTTCAGGGGGGTGGTAGGAGACCCAGACAAACCCATCCTACCCCACCCTATCTTGCCCCATCCCATATTACCCCATCCCATCCCATTAGCCCCCCCCCCCCCCCCCCCCGTTGTGGTAAATATAATCGTGACGACAATTGCTGTTTCAGATTGCAGGTTGAGAATCTATGCCTTTAGATATGTTAGTATTATCTTTTTCTTCAAATTGATAATTAACTGTTTATTGTAATTATTTTCAAGTGATACTCTTTTCTATAAATGTAGGAAAAGTAAACATACAATATTTTTCAAAAATGTCATTGACTCACATAGTGCTGTCATCACTTTTTTTAAATCTAAAACATTACCTGTTTTTTTTTTCTAAAACTAATGATTGATAAAACAGCTGTAAACAATTACTTTATAACTTCACAAAATAGTTGCACAGAATAATAAATTGTTGAATTCCAAACACTTAAGTAAGAAAATAGTGAAAATTTAAGAGTATTGAAGCTATCATGATCGTAAATCAGAGTCCGGATCTGGCATTCGTTGTACCATCGTCTGTTGAAAACCTTTTATTAGTCATGAGAACAATGAGTCGAAATAAAAACAGAATTATTTCACTATTGCGCCATAAAGAAAGCGGGGACATAACTTTGTCGCCATTTTAAAATATCCTGCACTCAATGGCGTAATTGAGAAATAAAACAAAATTGCTACTAAAAGAAATAGAAAAAGGCACCCGTTTAATGGTTTGTTGTATTCCGCCATTCCTCCCTTTGTATTAGAGTATTGAAGGGAAATACCAGAAATTTATTATTCATCCTGAAACAAATGGGATATTCACGTTAGTAGGCAATAAACATTATGGAAAGGGCATTTCTCTTATGCAATATCAAGCCCTAAATTTTAAAAAGTTGCTATTAAATATATCAGATTTGAGTATATAGTTTTTAGAACACGTTATAAAACAAATTACTAAATAAATTTACTTAATAAAACAAAATTCTTTTGGAAAAATGACATATATTTAATTTTCTATTGATATTCGTGATGGAATCGCATTTTTAAAGGTAATATTTTGAATTACATATATGTAAATAAATCCCTGCTTCCCTTGGTCACGCCATAACTTCAGAACGACTTTACCTATTTCATTCATCTTTTTCGAAAAGTTTTTTAACACTTTGTATAAGTTTGTAACGGAAAGAAAAATTAAGAAAATCGCACCGAAAATTGAATAATTTCAGAAATTTAACGACTATTTTAACTTCGCACATTTGATGAAATTGAATTAAGCAGGCAGCTGATAGATATTTTAAATAGGTACCTTTGTTAAGTACCAAATTTGATTGATTGTTCTTATAATATACCAAAATGAATATTTGTTATATACGAAAAATGAAAATTTGAATTAAAAAATTGTAATAGGTGGCAGCTGTTTGAAAACTGAATGTACTGGGACTGAATATATGGAACGCGGGAGGGGGGTTTGCGGGACGGCAAAGCGGGAGAGGGGTGAGGGTGAGCGGGGAAGGTGGAAGGGGAACGTGGAAGGGTAGGGGATGCGGGAGGGGAATGGGGACGCACGGGAAAGGACGTGCAGAAAGAAAATAAACAATTTATTGCTTTGAATATGGCATTGCAACGCACACCGGGAACCAGCTAGTTTTTTATAAAAAAACTTTTGAAGTATATTCAATACCCCCTAAATGAATATTCATTTTTTTTTTAAGAAAAGCTCACTTTTTATATATTTTTAAAGTTGTTCCCATCAATATATTACATTATTTAATCGCCCCGGTTAGACGAGAGATTCTGGGTTCGAGTCCCAGTTGCGACCATTATCTTTTTATATTTTTCTGTGTCTTGTTCTCCTTCATAATTTTGTTAAGATTATTATTGTTATCTTCTTCTTCAATGTAATATTTTGATTTAAAAAGGGGTAGGTAGGTAATTAACTTTATTCTAAGTATTTTTATCAGCCAGATACGAAAGCTAATGTGAGAGATTCTCAGATATATTACGGATGAGGAGATATTGAAAAGCATTTTCATTACACCGTCATTGACAGCATCAAAAAAAACTAAACAAACTATTTTTCAAAATAAAGAGACGCATTGTACCTACCACTGAGATGCATCAGCAATATATTTCATTGCAACACCCTCACACCGTAAATTTGCCTTTTCGTTTTTGTGTTATAAATTGCAAACCACACGATGTAAATACCTGCAGATTATTTTCCTGGGCCGAATTTGGCAGGGAAAAAATAGGATGGCGGGTGGAGAGGAAGGGCGGGGGATGGGGCGGGAACTTGTGGGGGCTAAGTTACGGCCTCAATATAGGCGGCACAAAACTGCAGACATATTCTTCCATTACCCTTTTTGGTGGAACCACCTACCATCATAGCCTTCCAAGGAGTAGACTTGAAACCTTAAACCGAGGTGAATTAGGTTTTTATCCGGTGAGATACTCATATCTGAGAAAAACTTTATACAAACGAGTAATAATTATAGTATGTTTTTTTCTTCGTATAAAAGAAATACTTTTTACAAGAGAACATGATAGAATTCATTTGTAGATACTTGATATGGGACTTTGAAACATTAAATTCGGCGAGGTTATTCTCACCCTAATAGGAAACCGTCCATTCCCTGCCTCAAAGCCCTCCGAGCCGTTGGAGTTCGTGTTCCCTTCAGGGGCTTGTAAAACAAAAAGTCAACTGTACTGTCATCCGCGTAACAATAAATTGGTGGACATAACAAAAAGCCAGTGATGTGCAATGAAAACAATGTCGGAGACAGAGCTGATCCCCGTGGGATGCCAGCATTTATAGAGAAAGCAAAGAAGAGTTGAAACCGTCAGCAACCGTGTGAAACGTCCTTAAAAAGTCAGCAATCAATGTACACCGGGATGCGGTAAATTCGTAAGAAGGCAAATTGTTGACAAGTCTTATTAGTCTATTAACGCACATAAATATTTTGTCAAATGTATTTTACCTATTCATAGTGAAAACTTTTTTTTTGTTCCCTTAACATCCCGAAATTGCAAATGCCTTTGGTTTATAACATCGCATTTCCTCTGAGTTTAGAGAACTAATGCTTATTAAAACATTAAGTTGAATGTTAATAATATTACGCGTAAAATATTTATTCCAAAACTATTCCTAAAAAGTAGTTGTATTTTTGCAAACCTCTCTGATCACTTTGTTTGACAATTTTTGTAGATCGTAATTTTATTTCTGTAAGCAATTTTATTTTAATTTTTTCTTTGTTGTGTTTCTAAACTATCTGTAATTTTAAAGTTATGTTACCTACTTGTAAAAGCTCTCTGGGCGTTTAGTAAAATATCAATTAATTAACAGATTTACAAAGTTTTTATTGCAGGCAAAAGGGAAGCGGACAAACGAAACAACACATTTTCTTCTCCGAAATTTTCTTCTGTATCCGAGAAGCGTACGGGTGCAAGTCCAAAATTTTAAGAAATGTATTTTTAATGCAGACTTAAAATAAATAAATAAAAAAGTGGCAGAAAGATACAGGTCGTATCATGAAGAAAAATATGATTTTCAAAAATGTATACGGATGCAATTACCTTTGATGCAACAACTAGTATCTTAGAAGCAGAAAGATATACATGAATTTGAATCTTTATGGTTTAGTTGCATTTTGAGTGTTATGACTCAAATCCTACTTATTATGTAGTATTATGACTCAATTTATACATTACCACGCTTTCTCTGGAAGAAAACAAAGTCCAAACATCGATCCTCTCATAATACACCACATGTTTGAAGCAGAAGGACTCAAGTCCATGTTTTTTTTTTACTCAAGTCAGCGATTTTTTTAAACAATATTTTTAAAGGCTTTACATTAAAATATTTCGTTTTATTTGCTCGTTTTTTTTTAAACTAAATGATTTAGTAATTACTTTTTTGCTATCTATCAGCATGGATATTCGAAGAAGTTGTGAGACCATAGTTACATAAAAAAATAGTTTTTTGGCTCTCCTGAACATTTACACACTCCACACAGCATCCCAGATGACATAGGCCCTGAGGGAAATTATTTTCCTCAATGCCTCCTGTGTGGAGTTAATGTAAAAAAAAAAAAATTACCTTTTTGGACTTGCATCCGTATGCTCCTCGGGTACAGATATACGCTAGTGACGAATGCGACTACACAGGTGCACAGGTAAGTATGTATCAAATCTGAAAAGAGGTATTTTTATCATGGTACTTGAGCCCAGTCTACTACGCAAACGCCTACAATCAGCCATCCACCGCAGCGAGCTACTTTATACGTGCGTCAATTTTGGCGGAGCCATAAAACGCTCAATTGGTTGTATCGGGCGATAGGGAACAAAGGGGACGAAAATACTAAAATACTACCGTAATGCCCGCACTAAGGAGGCCATAAATAAAAAGATTTGTAGTAATTAACTGAAGGATTTTTATTTGCCCTCTTAATGGTACGGAATAATGTTTGTTCATAATATAGGGAACTTTCATACTAAGTGGAAATCGGTAATTAGGTACTTGGTAATAAGGACTCTTTTATGCCTTTGCGAAAAATAATTTTTAAAAGTAATGGTTAGTCATATAATAAAGAGATGATTAAGTGTTTCATCCCTAATTGATGTTATAATAGGTAGAAGAAACAAGGGAGATGCCATTATTAAGGTGAACGTGAACATTAAGAGAACTGTTATTAAGGTGACGCACCACGACGTGCAAAATTCCGGATCAGACCGCTAACAATAACACTTCTTATGTAGATGGAGATAAGGTTTAAATTCCCGTTTAACACCTGCTACCCGTTTTGATTTATTCACGAACAAATCATCGTTAAAATCTTGTTTTATTTTATTTTGCCAAGTTCAGGCGACACGACGTTCAATATTGAAATGTTTTACTCATCTTCTGAAGAATTTTATTTTGACATTATACAATAAAACCATGTACGAAAGTAGAAATAATAGTATTGTAAGTAGAAGATTTTGAATTTTAAAGCAGTTTTTATAGGCCCGATACTACATTTTTTTCTGGGCTTAACAAAAGACTAATCAAAAAGCATTCGTTTATTTCGAAGGCAAATATGTGCTCTAGTATTAATCTCTAGTGACGTTCTAGTACATGTATGTATTTTCTGCCTTTACAGTACATTTTTACAGCAGCATCGTGTTCATTGGTTAAATCATTGCAGATATAGTTTCGTCTCGGTGATCGACGAACCGGTGTGGTGGATGCAATTTTTAGCCATTAGTTGTTGTAGTGGTTTGTCTAGTTTGTAGTTAGAAGCAATATTTTATAAATGTATTATAAGTTTGAACAGCGCCCTTGAGGTGATTTTTCACAAAAACGGCGCTTTAAAAGTCATCCAAATATTATTATTATTATTATTTTTTTCACTCGCAGTATTTAATTAATGCATATTTTTTTATATTTCTAAGCGATGTAATTTTCAAATCAAAATTACTCGATTTTGCATTGCTCGGCAGTGCATCACCTTAAGATGAAACATGTACTACAAATAGCGATATTACGCACAGCAGCGCCCAGCCATTGTTTCTCTACTACACACCAAAGGCTCTCTCGTTGCCTAGCCACTTTGTTACTACGTTCAGTTTGGTCGTATTTTAAAGATAGTTGGTACTATATTATGGATTAACTATAAAAAAACATATCTTTAAAATGTTTTTGTAGTAAAACTTCTTTACGCACGCTTGACTTGGGGGATAAGCTGGTGAATGCGTGGCGAGAGCGTTACGAAAAGCGAGGCAAACGGTAGTTGAGAGGGAGATATAAGTTAATGAAGATAGAAAGAGAGAGAGTTACGTTTCGTATATTACTATAGGGGCAAGAGGGAGAGGTGCGAGCCCACATTTTCTTTCTCTCTTTCTCTCATAGCCAGTTACGTTTCGTATATCTAAGACACAGTGCAGGCCTACTGTCTGTATCACACTGTAAGAGCAAGAGAGAGCAGTGTGCGCGCACATTTTCTTTCTCTCTTACTATCATATAGATGGAGCTAAAGAAGTTTTATTTCAGTCGTGTGGTCTAAAACACACTTGTATTTTTTTTAAGTAGTGAAAGATTACTGCGCCCTCGTTTTTTTACCAAAGGACCGCTGTACAAATCATCCTAACGTTATTATTATTATTATAATATCCTCAACGCAGGTTCAACGTTACTAGCAAAGAAATAATAATTCCTTCGGTAATGATATTTCCCGCCTTTCCTAACGTTAACGTCGTACTTTTTCCTGCATGTCGTATCAATTCTGTTTAGGGGAGTGTTCCCTCATCTCAAGGACACACGTACAATACTCCATCTCTTTCACCCATATACGCTCTCTCTTATTTACACAGATGGAATACGTCTGGTCCTATTTCGCATTCAAACAATGTACGGGGGCTATATTTCTAATATTAAGAATTTCTCATGAAGAATTTCAGATATTCCTTTAAAAATTACTCCTACCTCATACACAATACACACGTCGCGTCATGGAAAAATCTTATTTCGAGAATTTCGTCAATTTATTGACAGGCATTCATCGGTCCCCAATATTTTATTTTATTGCGAACGTGATAAGAAAAATAAATTTACGATTTAAATTTATTCGTCTCGGAGTGACGAGCTTTTTCAATCTATCTCCATTAAATACCCTGATTTAAGGAGTGCGCTGTGAATTGTAAAGCATTAAAATATATACACACATACACATGCAAGTAGGTAGGTACTCACAATTTAGGAATTTTTGCAGGAAAATGTTTATATGTCACACCAAAACCTCTCCATTGAAGTCGAACCAATAACCCTTTTTCGTAACCTTTTTCAAATTTCGTTTTATTTTTAGATTATTGTAATTTTTAAATTTAATAAACAATTATTATAAAAATAAAACAACACTTTGTATTTAACCAAGAATTTATTATTTATGTATCTACCGGTTTCACTTAGACCAAGCTTCTTCAGGATAAAATAATAACTAAATATTAAGACAGAGTTATCAGTTATATATAAGTTGAGCGACAGAGGGAGAAAGAATATGACAAAAGAACATAGTTAGATAGAGACAAAATATTTGAAGGCGGTGCAATAGTTAATAGTTAAACCAAAATTATTTTAAATTCAATAACATCATCTATCAACAAAATATGGGCTTGCCGATGGGGGCTCCTACGTCACCATTGGTAGCCGACATATTTATGGATAACCTTGAAAATAGAATTTTTTCTTGCAAATCCCCTCTCCTCAAAAACGTGCTGGTATGGAAAAGATACGTTGACGATGTGTTTTGCATTTGGTCAGGAACGGATCGACAATTAAATGCCTTCCTACAACTTATAAATTCTTTTCACACCCAAATACAGTTCACCTTGGAAATAGGTATTAATGCCTCATTAAATTTTCTGGACCTTACAATCTCTTTGTCAAATAATAGACTTGAGTTCAATATTTACCGCAAACCAACCTATACAGATATAACCATCCACAAGACATCTAATCATCCAATCAGTCATAAACACTCAGCCTTTCATTCAATGGTACACAGATTAGTTTCTGTGCCACTTTCTAGCATTAACTTTTCAAAAGAATTATCTCTGATTAAGCAAATAGCGGCTAATAATGGCTACGATCTGGACTTAATTACTAAAATACTTAATAAAAAACAAAAACAAAAAGCTACTAATAAATTCCTTTATAAAAGCACCCGACCACCAATAACGATAATCAAAAATACAATTGGCGTAGGATTTTATATATAAATAATTTTTCTAACCTAAGCGTTAGGAACCTTCCTTTAGACATTAAACCGGCCTTTTATACAAACAATAACCTCGGAAAATTTTTAGTCAATACTAAAGATAAAGAAGATAGTTTATCTCATTCGGGTATCTATAAACTTACCTGTAATGATTGTTCTGCTTTCTATATTGGAAAAACAGCACGTAATGTCAATATTAGGGTAAAAGAACAGTTACGCTGTTTGAATGGAAAAGGTTTCTCTGAGCTTGCAAATCACTTAATCTCAGCAGACCACAGTTTTAATAAAATTTCAGGAACTCGCATCTTACATAAAAACAGTATTGGTATCAAATTAGATAACTTAGAAGCCTTGGAAATAAGAAAATCATTAAATACTAATATGTCAGAATTCCTCCTTAATAATCAAACAAATTTATCAAAACAAAAAAATACACCCTATAGCCCTATATTTAACTTGTTCCCTAAAATCCATTCCAGCCCATGAAGTGTATATACGTATTATATTGTTTTTCTAAGGTCCTTAATTATTAATAAATTAGCATTACTCTAAATATTGTCCTAATACATCAAAAACTTTATTAGTTAGTTGAATCCCGTTAACTGTTGGATACTTGTGTTTAGATGTATATTGTTGTCTCCTTCCCTCTAATTGATTATCTATTGTACCGCCTTCAAATATTTTGTCTCTATCTAACTATGTTCTTTTGTCATATTCTTTCTCCCTCTGTCGCTCAACTTATATATAACTGATAACTCTGTCTTAATATTTAGTTATTATTTTATCCTGAAGAAGCTTGGTCTAAGTGAAACCGGTAGATACATAAATAATAAATTCGTGGTTAAATACAAAGTGTTGTTTTATTTTTATAATATAATGTCTAACCACAAAGTAATTGCTTCTTATGAAAAAATAAACAATTAGTTGTATTAATAAACTTGGTACCTAGCTGTCATAATTATAGTACGAAAAAAGTCATTCCAATAACATATATTAAACATACGTTTTATGCTTGTACGACGAGTATGTACAAAACCTTTTGTTAAAAGGGTGGACTAATATAAATCAATTTGTAGGTACCTACTATGCTTTTCAAAAACTCAGCAAAGGCTTTAATGATTGTTTACATTAATATCCTAAAAATTAAAAAAAGTTAATTTACTCTGATGTCAAAATTAATCTTTTATGTATTGAGTTGTGAATGAATTAAACTTTAATCTTTTTTGACATGCCTGATTGACAATCGTATAGATCTACCGCCGCATCTAGAACTTTATTGAATAACAATTATTATAAGCAATAATTTTCAGCCAGAAACACTCATCTACATTAAAAAATCTTCCGAGAAAAGATACATGTCGCCAACGGAACTTGAACCCGTGTCCTTCTGATTGCCGGTCAGGTGCTCCTAGTGGCAGGAGCTATGTCGGCTTATCTTATATCCGCCAAATAATTCAACATATACTAGTGTTCATTCAACAATTACTGCTTATTACATTTTTCCACCTGAAAACAACCAACTTTTTATTTTTGTGAGAGAGGCATTGTTAGTGCTAAATCTCTCGCTAGGTGGCGTCGAGACAAATTGTGTCTACACTTTTTTTGGTAAAATATTTAATTATTACTTCATTGAATATTTTGTATTATTAATGGTGAAATGTCAAAACTCGGTGAAATAGTTTGCACATAAAAAAACCTAAATATTTTGAATGTACACTGAAACTGAAACACAATACGTTACATAACACAATGTCACAATATCAGAGCAATAAAACAAGGTTTTTCTTTACTGGGACACAGAAGAAGATAACTTTTTGTGTTACGTCTCCAATTCCCGCTGTTCAATCATCATAATGATCGTCAGTCAGAGGTCCTGTGTTCGAATCCCAGAGCTGCCAATATCTTTTTTCTGATTTTTCTGTATTCATATTTTCGATAGAGTTTCGCTTATATTGTCTTCATTTAATTAAATATTACAATTTGAGGTTTTACTCATAAAGTTAAAAATATAAATAAAAATATTCATCCTAGACTTGCAGAAAAAGTCAATAGATGTCGCATATTAAATAAAATGGATAAAGATTTTTCCAGACACTATCTAGTAAACATTTAGTTCGGGTTTGAATCCTGCAATCATAATATATTAAGATAGCAGCAGACAATGTGGGTGGTTCTTAGTCGAAGTATTACATAGTTAAAATGACCAAATTAGATATCGACACCTTGGCGCGTTTGCGCGGAAAGCGAGGGGTCTTGGGTACGAGTCCCAGAGGTTCCAATATTTTTTTATGATTTCTGTTTTCAGATTTTCGATCGAGTTTCGCTTATATAGTCTTCATTTATTTAAATATTTTTTTATTCAAATATAAAGTAGTCATAAGGTGGCTTGTATTTAAGTACCTACTTACAAATCTTAAGATTACAGAGGAAATTTTGGCTTGGTTTTAAAATAAAATAAAATTTTACGGATATTTTTGGACGAGACGTCTACTTCACAGAACAACCAGTATATTTATTATTATCTCCTATAAATTATCAAAAATCCAGTCGTCCGTTTATCATAGTCTGAAGCTAGAGTAATATCCGTTAATAAGTTAGTAATAAGCTGAGAGACCTCGGCGTGTCGTCCTGCACCGGCCCCAGTGTTATTTCATCATTTCGGATTTCCCACCGTCTCCTGAAGGGAGGAAACCTTCACACTCTCCCGGCACAGGCTATCTCTCCACACAACTATATTGTTTATTTTCGAAGTGCTTGCGTTCTCAATATCGTTAAACTCCACCGGGCGACAGGCTTGTCACAAAAATGCCAAATTTTCAGCTCTCAGTAAGGTATGATGTATTTCTCTATCCTACCATTTTTATGAGGTCGCGCTTATTTATGTGGCCTTCAATTTTTCACGTCTGAGTCGATCTGAACTCAGTGTTTATTTTCATAAAAGATGAAATTTTCACTCGCGGTTAGATAAGGCAACCCTCGCAGAACCAGCTTTAGGGTTATTTTCGCATGAAGGCTATCATTATTTTTGCAGCAAACGTATTCCGCGAAGTTCATTTGAGGAAAAATATTATACTTTTTTATTGATAAATTTTCTCTGCTAATGTTTATACTCTTTTGCTTATACCATATTGGTATACTAACGCATATATTTTTGTATTCATATATATATATATATATATATATATATATATATATAAATGTATTCATTTACGTAAAAAAATCTTGTTTCTCTTGTAAAACATTCTCGTTAAACAAAGTTTTAGGCATCGGTGCAATGCTCTTAATAACAATGCCTTTTAATTTCTATCTCGTACCCTTGTCCTCAGGTATGAATTATTTGCCCCTAAGGGCCAATTGCATCGAAAAAAGTTAAATTAAGGTTTAAAGTTAAATACTTAAACTGAGTTTAAGCCCTAACTAAAGTTAAGCTGCATTTCAACACAATTGAGTTGTATCAACATTTAAATAGTTAGTTTAAAGTTACCAGTGTTGCCATTTAAATGGCTTCGAATTTTCCTTGGATTTGATATATTTCTGTAAAAATAAACACAAAATTATTTTTACGGGTGTCAACACCGATTTTTAGATTGTATTTGTTTGACGTTTATGACATTTTTGAGGGTTATGTTATTTGGGAATTGGTTTATTTATGGTTATTTGTTATTTCACAGTTGCGGTTTAGTAACGTGAACAATGTTTGATGATATTATTATATTGTGGCCGAAGGCGGGCTATTATGCAGAAGACAATACCCCAGATATATCTTCTGTAAATCTTTGCATCGTTCCCGTTGCATAAAAATACAATGTTAATTAAACCTAGTACACAGCTCCACAGCCAAGCAGCATGATTTCTGATTTGACGAAATTTTTATTTTGTTTCAGTTCCGTTGCATTAATTGAAATATAACAACGTTAGTATAAATTATCAAGAGAAATTTAGGTACCTATATGAGTTTGAATAAACACTTGTTTGTAAATACTGTAGTTTGTCATTGCCTAACAATACTTTTGGACATCCGAAATCTGACAATAGAATCCATCTCTTCCTACGGAAAATGATCGGTTCGTGGTTTCTTACTTTACCTACTTCCGATATATTTTATTCAATTGATTATCAAAACCCGGGTTATCAATAAATTTTTATTATTATTTTCCATTCAAACAATATTTCCTTCCTTGATGACAGATGACAGCTAGCATCTTTACCAAAATTTTACTTTAAACTCTCAACATCGCTGGGTTAAATAAAAGTAACTATTTTGTAACTATTTAGTTAACTTTTATTTAAACGAAGTTGAAACAACCCATTTTTGTAAGAAATGATAAAAAAGTTACTTTTATTTAACTTTAACTAAAAATTAACTTAACTATTTTCGATGCAACTGGCCCTTGTGGTAAATTCTCTTTGTCATTCGAATATTATTTATTAATTTAATTGTTTTGTTATTATATTTTTCACAAACTCTTTGCGGATATACATAAGTATAATTACTTGAATAAAATAACTTACTTTAAATTCCACTTTTCTTAACAATATAATATTTACATAATAAATTATACTACATATTTTTAGTTGCAAAATCTTTCTCCTAATTTTAATCAATAGTGTTATATAATGATGTGGTACGATAAATAAAGCTAAACGTCAATATTTTCTGCACTTTAAAGTGTGAGTACCAACAACTTTAATATGGGTTTCTTTGTTAGTTTAATATTATTGTTGTAAATTATCGTGGTAGTATTTTGAAGTAAGAAGAGATTATTGAGTAACGGTGAAGTATTTTTGTAATTGTAGGCGATTATAGTAAGACTTCCTTGAAGTGAAAAGTTTCTTGATAGAACTCTGTTTCATAATAATTTTCCCCGCACTGCTTACTACCCAACCCACGAGAGGTTTACTACTCGACTTCATCCGACTTTTTATTTATTTATTCATTCATTACACAACTTATTCAGAGTTACGAGAGAACTTTCCTCTCTAACTAGGAAGAAGTCCAATTTTATGACAAATCAAATTGACAAGCGAAGTTCTTATTATAAAAAAAACTATAAATTAAATTATTAGAATATAAATTTGATAGAAATATTTGAGTTTAATAAAAATACTAAGTAAGCATGTATCTACGTGAAATTTGGTTTTAGAATATAATATTCGGAAAATCATAAAATTCTGAAAACTGATAAAATATTTGAAGATAAGTTTTTTTCTGCATGATTACTCTTTTTTTAATCGATAATTTTTAGGAACATTTGGAAAATTGTGTGTCTTTTATCATTTTTGACATTTTTTTCTATTTGTGACTCCTTTTCCATTGAGACCACGATGGAAAAGAAGTTAAAAATTGAAAAAAAGCATGGTAGATTTTGAAATTCCAGTAAAAAAACCGTTCATATTTTCAGATTAATACTAGCAAATAAATAGATTTTCTTCGGCGTATTTGCATGGTTAAGTGTGTTTAGTCTTATTATATATTAGATATAATTATATTAAAAAGGCTTCAATGTCAGCATTAGCAGTGTTAATATGGAAAATGAGCCGCTAAAACAAACTCACGAACCCTCGGATGAAACGTGACTGATTAAACGGCAACAAAGGCCCGCGAGAAGGCTCGGGACTCGGGACCCGGGTCCGGGATGCGGGACGCGGGACCCGAGAGCCGGGCCGCGTATTTACAAAACATATTTCAAACTAACCGTTTAAGTAGCGGCGATTTACTTCAATATTTATTTTTGTCATCTACAAAGCCCATACCATTTGCAGAGAGGATAGACCGCCAAACAACTCTATCATCGTGCTTGCTTCAAACGCAATCAGAACAGACAAAATCCATCGATGCAACACCAATTTTAACGAATCTCGAAATTTATCGGACGTAGCGCACTTTAAATAAACACTATACACATTCACAGTTTAACATTTTTAACTCTGCACCACACTCCTTTTTTACATTAGCTCCAGACAGGAGGCCCTAAAGAAAATAATTCCGGTCAGGGCCTATCTCATCTTTGGGGCTGATGTGTGGTGAGTCTTTTTAGGAAAGAAACGAGAGGAAGTTCTGGGAAGGAAAAGGTTATGATTAAAGGGGTGTGTAGCAATCTAGGGGTCATCGAGGAGTGACGGAAGTATGAATCCATCTCTCCCACTGCGGTGCAAAGCGATGTTCCGAGAGAACGGCTGGAGAAGTCAAAAGGACTCCCTCAACCATTCTCTCCCGATCCGGCCTGCCATGCAGCTAGTGAGCAGAGGCATCCGCCGCCAAGACCCGTACAAACCTCACCCCATGAACCCAGGCTTCCCTGCTAAGTCACCAAACATAGCGAACCACACGGGGTGACCTGTAGCAGAGGTGTTGGTTATCCAATAGATGGTTCCCGGGGCGGCGGTACACATACCCGCCTCCCAAATTGAGTCCTCCCTTATAGTCACCCAGGCTATCACCCGATCCTTTACAACAACTTCAAATACTAATCGGAAGCTACCACGTTCCACGAACTTCCCTTTCTGTTTTGCGTA